>CM076146.1:29748580-32325907 GCA_038025085.1 Tetragonia tetragonoides | reverse complement strand
TGTATACATCTGTCCTGTAATTTAGAAGATAAAGCATCAGAACCAAATATTAGATCTCCTTTGGTCAAATGAAACTGTAAAAAATGTTGACTATTTCATGAAAACTAAGTACTTGTTGAATAAATGAAGGTTATGATTATCCCTGATTTGAAGTGACCTGAAAGAACCATGGTCTGATATATCCTAGAAGTAGAACAAACTAGATAGCTGGAAGCTTACCATGGGCAGTTGTTGATCGGTAACGCAGCCTTTTCTCTGTTGGTCTAATAAGAATTTCATAGGACTAGGCCTCTCTACACCAAGTGAATAGACACAAAATTGTGAGAATCCATTTTTACTGTGTATAATATAAGTACATAACCACACAATCTTCAGCATTGGATTATGATCAAAGTGAAATCAAACAACTGATTAAGCCGTCTTCTTCTTCTTATTTCTTGTGAAGTAGCGACAAATCAATGCATTTCAATGAAGGTTCCAACGAAAAACACGTCTATACAGTGGCAAGGAATGAAACTATGTATAGTCTTGTAGTAATCAAACACCGTAGTAATCAAACACCGGTAGCCCTCCAAACTACCATCAGAAATTCAATAATCACCTTGCATTTGTCCAAATGAGTTGCTCTCTTGTCCTGCATTATGACTTGCACCATCATTCAAGTTCCAACCATGAAACTTCTCCTTCGCCCAAGCAATTGCTTCATTGATATCAATTGCCTCAGAGTTGTTTACTTCGGTTGTCTGAGAATTTATCTCAATAACATAAGAACTCGTCATCTCACCATCTTCTTCGACTTCTCTTTGTTGATACGACATGTTATCGTCGTGATCATAGCCATCAATGATTGGCATTCTGAGGCTAGTGTGTTCCTGTAGGTTGATGGTTTCAGGGGAATTAACTCTTTGAGGAATTTCATAGTTGTAGTTATTAAAGCTTCTTGTCATGTAATCATTGCACTGATCATTATTTGCTGTGAAGTTATTGCTGGTATTAGTGCATCCAAATGGTGGTAGGTCCTGCTGCTTGTGCTTTGTTTTGGACTTCCCTGAGGTGGATGATGAGCTCCATCTACCTGGAATATTGATTGGCCTGAAATAGCAATCACATTTACAATTAAACACTTTGAAAAGTTTTATTATGACTTAACTGATCATAAGCAATTAATTTAATTTTTAAGGTCCTTATTGAGCTGAGTTCTTGCATTTGCAAAATTTTAAAACTGTCAATTTAATTCATGATTTTTAGATGCATTAAAATGAATATTTATGGACTATGCATTTAGTAACCTTTTTCTACCTTTAAGAATCACAGTTTCCTCAACAAATACCTTATAGTAAGGAAAAAAGAGCTTTAAACTTACAATGAATCAACATCAAGAAAAGGTGATGTTTGTCCATCATGTTGTTTATAGGCTCATGAAAACAAAATGTGACAGATTGTTCAGTAAGGATTGTACCCCCTCCCTTTTTTTGAAGTGTTCTTTCCAATTTACTTTTTGTCATAGTTTGATCGTCAATTTGTGAGGAAGAAAGTATTTTAATTCACAGTATGATAAAATATTTGTCGAGTATGTATTGGAAAGTATTTTATGATATACTACTGGCTTTAGTGAAAGTAACAGTCAAGGTTCGACATCGAAAAGTGAAAACGACACCCGAAAAACATATGAAGTCATAGCTGTGATGAAAATTGGCTAGTAAACTCTTCATCTCATCATGAAGTACACACTTTAATTTGCGTAACATTAGTCTCACCAAAAGTTACGTAAAAGGTTTTATAGTTACTAGGAGTAAAAGAGAATTACCTGAGCCTAGAAGTGAAAGAAGAGAGAGCAACATCCTCCTCCTCTTCACCATCAACAGCCCACCGGTAAGGACTCATCTCACTCATCACCTCCTCAAAACTCAACACCGACGACGACGTCATTGACTTCGATTTTGACATACACTTCTTCCCCTTCCCCTTACCCTTGTACGTTCCCTTACACGCCTCGAAATCTCTCACCTCCGGAATCACAAACTCCGGCAACCTCCGGCCAGCAAAACTTGCCGGAATCTCATTCTCCGGCTGCCGGAAAACCTCCCTGTAGAACCACTTAGAGCTTGTAAAATCAGCAGAATGTTTCCTAGCTAGTAAACTCCTAGGTGGGCCCCCGAACACGTCGTCGAAGTCCTCGGGTTCGAGGTCCGACGACGTTGGGGCTGGCTCCACCGGTTCCTTCGCCGTCGACCGTCGTCTCCGGGGAGGGCCCCCATTGGGTATCCCTGTTCTCATTCTCCATGATTCATCCATTAATTTTCAGATTTTGAGATTTATGGTATAAATATTTTACTTGTTGAATGAATGAATAATGGTGATCTCCTGTTATGTTTATATAGTGTATGTAAAACAGGGGAAATGAAAAAAACCGAAAAAAACCGCCCTTTTCAAAAAGGGTATGTGAAATTACAAATTTAGACATTATGTTTATTAGTGAAAACTGAAAAGATGAAATGATGGGTTGTTATTGCTTATCTGGAAAGATGTTGGTGATGATAAACTGATATGCATAATGTTATGGTTGTTAATTGATGGACAATTTCTGGGTTCCACTGAAAAATTAAACTTTATTTATTTTTTTCCTTTTTTAGTGATGGTAAGGATCATAACGTGAGTTGGGACAATGATCTCGATTTTTTATTTTTCTTTTCTTTTATTTCTTCCTCCCATGAGACATGGTTCTTTATCTTAAAAACAAGGCTAATGATAGAACAAATTTATCACGAACGAAAGCCGTGGCGTGATAAATCACTGCCCTAAAGCCGAATTTTCCCCCACACATACACTAGGAAATTTCCGGCAATCGACCTCCAGGAATACACGACAACCAAAGCTCCGGTGTACTACGGTGCAATGGTTTTGAGAGCAAACTGAACTACTGCCAAACGAATCAGAAAGAGAGTATTTTTGTGTGTCTGTCTCCCATTGTGAAGTGGGAAGTCTCCAATATATAGAGGAAATAGAGAATAATCATAATGGTAAAGACAATAAATTTGGAGGTCATAAAGGGCGAATATCAAGAGAATTGATATTTGTAACGGAAAGCACTTATTGATTTGTGTAACGAAAAGCAATTAATCTTCTCCATTCAAACTTCATCAATGTGGGGAATAATATTTTCCAACATCTTTTCTTTGAAGCAAATATTCCAACAATCACCCACATGATTCAAAGGAAAGATAGAAAGGAACAAGATTCGAATGGCAGTAGGAGGTCACACGTTACGATACTAATGTCTTGTGGACTTGAATTAGTACCTTGCGCTTACAAGTTTGCCCAACAACCATTTAGGTGGAAAAAATTCCTTGAACCTTCACGGTATTTGTTCAGTACAAACTGCGCACTTGTTTATCCTCAAAATCAGATTTATTCTCGCGAAAAACATATATACATTAGCCCCTTACGACCTGGATATTTCTGTGAACGCTCTAGAGAGTCATTAGCCCAAATGCTCTCATAGGGGGCGGGCAATTCCCCCACATTCACATAGGTGAGTTCATCAAGTGTGTACTGTCTCACACCACCTTTCAAGGCTATGAACTCATTAAGAACTAAAATGCTCAACCTCACACACATGACAGTATACGAAAAATACTACATCATTTTATAGAGGAATGGGGTTTGTAGTACATGACTGGAGTTGTTTTGTGATTTCGTTTGACCCCATTGAACCTGGACATATTCCAGGTTGGGTATCCATCACAATTCACTCCCACTGGGCTGAAGCCCCATTCCTAGTGCTGACTCAAGCACTATCTTTCCACAAAGGCCTTTGGAAGAGGATTTGCAAGTTCCTCTCCAACTTAACACTCGAGTGATATCACATTATCTGATCAGATTTTTCACAATTCCATGTCTAAGGTGTACATGCCTTCTCTTTCCGTTGAAAGAATAGTTGTGTGCTACTCTATTAGCCACTTGACAAACAAAATTGACAAGATAATCACAACACATGGATACTAGCGGAGCCGCTCTCCCACACAATGGAATATCTGCAGGCAAACTTCTTAGCCATTCGGCTTTGTAACCTGCCACATTCTTGAATAAAAACTTAGATTCCATTGTGAAACTTTACGACACAAAAATATTTGGAAGCTTTCCAAAATATAGCAGCACTAGCAAGAGTATTTCATCATTCTTGCAGATTTAGTTAGCATGGCAAATTCCTTCAAACACAAGGAAAATTCTTGTAGTGCAAATTAAACCCAAATTAATAGTACGACCTTACAAATACTTCAATAATATAATCAAAGTATTCAATTAATCACGATTAGGCTTATGAGTATATCTACTCAACATGCATCGATTGGGCTTATGAGTATATCTACTCAACATGCATACGTCATCTGCTATATTTAGTATGGTATAACTCATTAAACACTTCCAACACTCTTAACATTTCCTCCTTGTAATACACTATTACCTCTATTCTTTTCTAACTGAATGTTAGAATCATAAACGAGAGTAGAATCAAAATTGACTAAACCCTCTTTCTCTCTTCTTCTTTTCTTTTTTTTTAAAAAAAATAAAAATAATAATTCTCAACTTTATGAGACTGATTCAAACTCAAGCTCTCAGAAGTTCTAGTGATTTTAATGTCAAGAATGAATAACAACATCCTTACCCTTATCTTTCATAGCATAGCATGATTTTAAGAAAGTTCATATTGTGTTTATCACATTAATACTTATACTAAAATCAAGCATGTCATCCACAAAAAGACAATTTGTAGCACATTTGTGCTCATCTTATTTATAATCAACACAAGCATTACAATCATCAACCTTGAAACCATCAAAATCAAAGTGCAATGGAATTTATCATACCATTGTTTGGGTGCATATTGAGTAAATCTCATGGCTTCGTTTGACCACTTTGAACCAATATCCACCATGATTTCCTCAATCTAAGGGCTTTAAGACTCATCCCCCTCGACGATTCAACAACAAAACTAAGAACAAAATTTCTTTAATTTATATGGTTACTTGATGCATTTTGTGTATTACAAATGAGTCATCTCTTACCATTACACACCGATTTTGACAAATCACAATTGAAAGAAATTGGCACACTTAGCTTTCCCCAATGTATTTCCACATGTCTCTAAATCATGTGCCTTGATAACATGCTATACACATCAAGTTTTAGAGACAACACCCCAACAAGGGGAAAGACATATTCACTTGTACAAGTATATATATTATTAACTTGTTACATAATTTGCACCAATATACCCATCAAACACGACAAAGATGTCTATGAAAGAGCAAACACAAGTTATTAATGTATAACATTTTAATTCAATAAACCTTAGCATACACAAAATAAAAAATTTAGAACCTTTATTGTTCTTATGTGATATGCTATCATGAGTTCCTCGCATTGAGAATATAAAAAATAATGACCTCTTTCAATGTATGATAACTCCATATATAAATAATATGATTTTGTCTACCACAAACACATTGTGATAAAAATTAGTTTATCCTTTGCACTTTGCATTTAAGCTACTATATATATATCGGGATAACAAATGATTTTATTTAATCCTCATTTTCATGCTCAAGATATCTCTAGAGTTAAATGTAATATTTTACGAGCAAAATATACATAGACATTCAAATATCTTAGGTCCCAAAAGCTAAAACCCACAAAAATTTCGGTAAACTAAATTTAATTAGATACCCCCACATTCTCAAAGAATCGGATTTGTTCAAATTATATTGAGAACACCAACAATAAATATAAATATAGTTATACAACTTACCCCACATGTTCTCAATATATATATATCAACTCATCAATCTAAATAATTTCTTTGAATGGATTATAAAATATCAAATATCAATATACCACAATTGACAATATTAAGGAACCAAAAAATGTGAATTTTGTAGCACATGAACTACAAACAATATTCAATATCACATAATATTCCCAAGTCTTAAAATTATTTAATCATCATTGAACAAACTGAATTTATAATCCAAATATAACTCCTAAATTAGCATGCCTCACAAGCTTATAGTCAAATAGCATTAAGAGTATATATCATGACGAATATATAAGTCTCTAACAGTTTACCTTCAATCCCAACTCTTACAGAGAACAATGTGCTCAAAGTGAACTTTAATGAAACAATCAGTTTTCCACTTAATTGCATCATAAGCATGGACAAACTCACCATTAGAACCCATTTTTCTGTCATACTCTATATATGACACTCCATGACATCATGGTTACTATGAAATGCCTTTAGCAGCCCAAACTTTACATTGTCTCCTGCATCATAGTATATCCTCCTACCAGGTCCATCCCAATGGTCTTGCCAATGTCAACAAACAAGCCACATATATTTGAGCAAAATAATTTATATAATCAGATTTGACTTTTTCAACAAATCACTGAATTAACAATTTAACACCATACAAAGGTTGAAATAACAAATTACATGATTCACTTATAATGCCCAATCAAGCAGACCATATAAATATCGTTGCCCAATATAATTATTTTCATATGACTTTAAAATAGTCATTCAAGAGTCCAAGACCAACAAGAATGTCCCACAAACTCTTAAGATAAAATTAGAGACCTATTACTGGCACTTTGTTTTTACAAGGCAATTAAATTTACCTGATAAATTATCCTATAAATTATACAGGTACTTTAGAGTAGCACGATATTGCATGAAATACAATTACACTCCATAGCTTTGTCAGATTGTCAACAAGGTCACAAACAGTCAAAATATCAAGGATGTGAACACTGCCTTTTTCTATCTTCAAATACTGTAACATAATCGATTAAGCATCTTAATAGTGTAAAAAGCAATTAAGACGCTATAAAATATTTTATTCAAACTTTTCTTCGATTACAACAGCAATTTGAATGACTCCCCAAATTCTCCACTTAACTCACAATCATGTGTTAAGAGAATCTCCAATTGCTATAGATGCTCAAATCAAACAACATTAAAAAGAAAAAAGAATGTAATGAAGGAATGATTCACCAATGGATGAATTGTGATGCTGTATATAACCAATTAGCAAGGTCAGATTAAAGACCATCAATATCCACCTCCCTCATGTTGTTAGTCATCACAGTAGTGCAACTTAAATTATACACAACACATACGCAACAGAGAATAGTTTACCCATAAACCGAATCAGTGCATAAACACATGACCACATAGTCTTATAAACATCCGACTCCAAAACTAGGCATGAATGTTACTGATAAATACTAGTAAAATTGCTTTTAAATTGTTGGAAATATAGGTATTGATCAATAACAAAATAATGTATAAAAGAGGAGAGTAGATGACTTATCAAACATAATTCCATCGTCAGCCATAAAAATAAAAGCTTCGACTTTAGAATCTTAGAAACAAGGCTAATGATAGAACAAACTTATCTCGAACGAAAGCCGTGGCATGATAAATCACTGCCCTAAAGTCGAATTTGCCCCCACACGTACACTAGGGAATTTCCGGCAATCGACCTCCAGGGATACACGACAACCAAAGCTCCGGTGTACTACGGTGCAATGGTTTTGAGAGCAAACTGAACTACTGCCAAAAGAATCAGAAAGAGAGTATTTTTGTGTGTCTGTCTCCCTTTGTGAAATGGAAAGTCTCCAATATATAGAGGAAAATAGAGGATAATCATAAAGGGAAAGACAATAAATTTAGAGGTCATAAAGGGAGAATATCAAGAGAATTGATATTTGTAACGAAAATCACTTATTGATTTATTTGTGTAACAGAAAGCAATTAATTTTCTCCAGTCAAACTTCATCAATGTGGGGAATAATATTTTTCAACATCTTTTCTTTGAAGCAAATATTCCAACACTTAATATATCTACTCATGTAATTTTATCTTTAAACGAGTCATTCAAATGTTCTTTTGATTAATCATCGGCCTATGATGCATTCTAATACTATGTAATCTTCTTAGCCACTAACATATTTTGGATATAGACCAGTTTCTAGCGTGAAAGATTTTTCAATAAGTCTTGTATAAAACCGTTCTATACACAGTGAGACGTTCTTATACAAATTTTTGGGAAGATTTTTCGTAAGCGAGCTTAAGTCCAACCTCTTCTGTTGCACAAAATCGCTTTTGTTAGTGATCTGCTCGCCATTTCTATATATGTATGCATGGCTATGTTGCCACTCCTATTTTAGAGGTCCTAAGTTTATAAGGTTTGGGGACTCTCACATATTCCATAGTTAGAGGAAATATGAGGGGTGTCAACACGGGTGTGAGGGTGCTGGAGTAGAGGAGTCATTTGTACACCCAACTTTAACCCAGTCTAAGATAAATTGAATTGGGTGGAGGCCCTTTCTTACCTTCTACAAAACATATGCACATGCAATGTAAAATGTCTTGTCCCTAGCTAGTTGATGCAATTGGATGAACTCTAGGTATTTGTTGCAATTGGATGAACTCTAAAGCCTTACATGCAAGACAAATTTGAGAAGGCAGTTACTACAACTTACAAGATCTAAATCGAGAATATTTTACTTTCTAATATTATTAATCTCTACAGTCAAATGTGATTTTTTATTAAGGCGGCCAAAATTCTCACTTTTTTATTCGAAGGTATCACTTTTTATATAAAAAGATATCACTTTTTAAATCACAGATATTATGCCTAATGCATAATGCCGCGTTATCTGAATTGCCTTAGACAGTGCTCAATATCCCGGCCCGTAGCCAATTGATGGTCGAAATTGTTGCTAGCAAAAGCTGTTACCTTACCCTGCTCATGCTACTCCCATTATGATGTTAATTTTTGAAACTTGTACATCATAGAAACAGAATCACAATTCACAAACAGTAGTAGTGACTTGTACAGATTTAGTTATGGTACATAAAGTTAGTACAAGCAACAGATGATATGATGGTTTTTAGACACCCCAAAGTGCGACAATGCTAACCATAAGCAGATTTGATATTGAGCTTTTTGGCATACTTATCTACGTTTACAAGTTAACTTGTATTAGTCTTTAAACCTTTTTACTGAGAGAATGTATATATGTTAAGGGACCCTCCTCGTGTGTTGTCTGTGGTCCAAGGACCCATAGCCAGAGTGTGTACTCTTACACTGCCCTCTAATTTAACAACATCTTGAGTTAAAAATTACGTCATTTACTATAAAACTTAGAATGTAGTGACTTTAACCAATGCTTGGGACCCAATTAAGAGTCATAATCATCATGATATGGCTTGACAGACCACAAGGACGAGCTGGTACTTGCTTGATAAAGTACTACTGTACTTGTTGCATTTTCATAAGGTGCTTTGTTACATATATTTGGGATTTTTTTTAAAGTGTTCTTCTAGGTGTATTCTAATTATATAATTTTTTTTTTTGCTTAAATTCTAATTATATGATACACTCCAGCAGTTTGGATTTCAAGATTTAGGGTCACTAGCAAATGCCACCTGGATTTTGATAAATTATCTCCTTGTGTGAGAATTAAAAGTTAGTTGAAATTAAGGAGGACGAGTCTCTAATCTCCAATCTCAAAATTGGAGGCGTGGAAACTCTACCAACAAAACACTCAATTGTTACTCTCTTTTTTAGGTTTTTTTTTTTTGCAAACAACCATCTTTTAAAAACTTATTTTTAAAATGAAGCCACATTCTCATATATATATATATATATATATATATATATATATATATATATATATATATATATATATATATATATATATATATATATATATATATATATATATATATATATATATATATATATATATATATAACCGGTCACCTTTCAAGATGTTTTTATTTTTCGACAACCACTTAAAGTCCTATTCTCGTATGAAGCGGCTTCAAGGTGAGGCCTCTCATACAAGTATGATGTCATGCCGATATCATTTTTGTATATAGAGGTAGCTTTACCTTAAGGCGGCTTCGTACAAAACTTATTGAAGTTCTATTCCGATCAGTTATGGATCTAGAGTCACAAAAATCTCCCCTTCCTTTTTGATTTCCCTCCTCCAGGTAAATTGAGAGTTTTATTTTTTTTCCTCCATCCCTTTCCCTCTGTTCAGTTCTCAAGCAGGTGCCTCCATCACTATTTGTCGATCCTCTATCTTGCTAACCACGTAACACCCCACCATTGGTATTTTCTATCTATAGTTAATGATGATCAGAGTTTAATACATCATTGCGAGGATCGACTAGAAGAAATAAAAGGGAGAAGGAAAGAGAAAAATTAAAGAATATTCTTTGAGCAATTCTATATCCAACACGGTGTGGGTAAACAGTAAAATCCCACATCAGTAGACCCCATCATAAAATATTTGCACTTTTGACCCAAAAGTTATAAAAAATTAAAATTTTACCCCGCATAAAAATAGGCTATTTCCAAAAAAGCAAGTATAGAATTGTGTCTGTTATAATATTTAAAATACTGTTATAATTTTTGTTGTTCGTATTTGTTATTTAAAGTATTGTTATTTACATAAAAACTCTGTTATATCATTAGAAGCTCTATTTCGTGTTTAGTGCATTGAATTGGTATCAGAGCCAATTAGTTAAAATCTGGATCCTTCTAGTAGTTGTAAGTTTTCAACTTACCCTCATATAGTACATAGTTCATAAGGATCTAATAATTTGGCTCCGCATCTAAATTATATAACTGATTCTCTGTTAGAAGTTAAGCACAAAATTGAAAAAATCAGAGTAGAATTAAAAGCCTTCAAAAAATCAATTGAAACTTTACACTTAAGTTTATTAAAAGAAATTAGACATAATATTAAAGTAAGGCAAGGGAAGAAAGATAACACTTCTGCATCCTTTATATACCCTTATCCTTCTACAAATAATAAAAAAAAGCCATTTCTAATAGCCGACCTACCAATAGAACTAGAAAGCTCAGAAGATGAAAACGAAGGAGAAGTATCAGGAGTACATCATGACTGAATTAGAAGAACTATTCGATAAAAAAGAAAATCCTGAAGAACTAAATAATATTATGGATGCAATCGTTGATAAACAAGGAGTGTTAAGTGAAGGTTTTGAGAAAACAAATAATGTTGGTTTAGAAGAAGACATATACCAACAAATGAGTTTAATTAGACTAAAGAAAATGGATACCATACCACTAGAAGAGATCAAAAGAAAAATAGACAAAAAGATAGGAAAAATGATTATAGAGGAAGAAAGCGGTGAAGTTGGAGAAGAAGTTATGGAAAAACCATTTGAAAATAACTTTGTAAACAACCTAATACCAAAACCAGAAAATTTTGGAGAGTCCTCTAATAATAATTATACCAGAAGTAGAACTATCCCTGGAAAAACTAGTAATTTTGGCTTCAAGTTTATGCAAAATCCACAAGTTAAAGAAGAGGTAAATCTTCAACCTATTAGCCAAACTGGATACATGTTAAACCTAGATGGTGTAAGAAATAGGGAAAAAGTATTTGAACAATGAAAAAAGAGTATGAATAGTGTACTCAACCTAAACACTACATGGACTTCAGAAAATTTCTTAAATTATCTAGAACATAGTTTTTCTGGCACTATAGCTGACTGGTATGACACAATAACCGAAGTTACAAAAACTGCGTTAAAAGACATAACAACTCCTAATGAAATGTTTAAAACATTATGCAAATCCATACATGATGAATTTATTGGAATTAAACCAGATTCCGGCGAGAAGATTAAAGAGTGGCAAAGAAAACTTATCAATCTTAGTATACATGATATGAAATATGTTGAGAACTACCTTGAAGAGTTTAGCCAATATTATTACAAAATTGGTCGGAATGAAACAAATCTTGATATGTTCTATGATAAATTACCTTATCCTATAAATATACTAATCAATGACAAATATGAAGAATGGAGTGACAAGGAAAATGTTGTGGATACATTAGGAGTAAGAATTTCATATCTAGGGAAGTGGATTAATGACCAGTGTCTAGATATCCAAAAACACCATAAAATGAAAAAACAATTCCTGGTATATTGAGATACTCCAAACCAATAGGGTTATGACCCTGAAAAAAGAAGACGAAAAAAGTTCTATAAGAAAAAACATTTCAATAAACAAAGGGGCGAGAAATATAAAAGAAAATATTATAAGAAACCTCATCCCAATACTAGAAGATTTTTTAGAAAATCAGCATATTGTCCTAAAGAAAAATCTAATTGTAAATGTTGGTCATGTGGAGAAATAGGTCATTATGCAAATGAATAAAAAAATAAAAAGAATAATAAACTCATAGAAGCACTTGGGAGTTTAGACTATGTTGAATTGACTGAAGATGAAGCCCTTGAATTAGCATTAGGAAATAACAAAGGAATAGTTGAATAATACAATATCCTGATGAAGAAATAGAAGAAAATAGTGACTACGAAACCAATGATATGATGGATTATGACGAAAATAACCAAATATACTTAGGAAGTTTAAAAGGTGAAGATTTTTCAGTGGATGATGAAGATCAAGAGATTGTATCAGAATGAATTCTTCCTACAATCCAAAAGGATAATATTTATAAAAATCGATAATTGAATTTAAGAGCAAATATGTATGTGAATAAATGGAAGGAGATTTAGAAATAAAAGATTGTGAATTAATGCCGTAGTAATAAACCTTATCAATTGAAAAAATATAGAAAAACAAAACCGAAATAAGAAGTATCGATATATTATGTTGGAAGTGTCCAAATACAAGTATCACCGTTACAACATTTTGGGAAAGTCATAGATCTTTAACTACTTTGTGATATCAGACACAATAAATTTCAAGATCAGATTGTTAGTGGGGTAAAAAATAATCTATGCCATGGGTCTGTAGGGTTTAATTGTAGACCAGGATATTATGTAAGCCTCAAGGATGCTTATGCTCTAATTTCCTAACCCTGAAATTAAAAACTGTCGGGATGAACATGAAAGATGGTACATTTCCTATACGAGTGTTTTGGAAAATAATATATAAATTAGATAATACCATAGTTCTAAAGCAAAAATTAACTATGGTAGAAGTTGAAAGTTTTTGAATGTTTAGCCCCAAGACAAATAATAAAACCTATAAAAACTAGACCTGAAGATATAAGATTAGATAGAAGATGGATTCCTAGTTTTGAAAGTCCTAGTAAACTATCTAAGAATGTCATTAAAATTAATGAATCAGGAAAAATCACTATAAAGCCACAGTTATTTAGAAGTCAAAGTGTAAGAGAAGAAGGAACATCTTCGTTCAAAAGAGAAAATCTTGAAAAAGAAGATATACAAAGTGTAACAAGTAATTTAAGCGGGATGAGTTTTGAACCACCAAGAGCTAGTGTTGATGCTTTTAGTATGGACGGAATAAGCATCATAGGATATAAAACTAGAACATTAAGCGAGCCTATTTATGAAGAAGAAATCAGTTTACAAATGGAATTAATCAATACAACTGAACTAACCAGTACAAATCCAAATAGTATTTATATTCCTATCAAAATATGCATAGAAAATTACAATAAATATGAATTATGTGCATACATAGATAGTGGGTGTTCAGTTTGTTTTGGAAAGAAAACTTTGTTCCCTGATTTTCTTTGGAAAAAAGCAAAGTATCCTATGCAAGTAAGAATAGCAGATAATAGTGTTATGGAACATAATGAAGTCATAGAAAAATTACCTATAGAAATAGGTGGAATACAATGCATAATACCAGTATTATGAGCTACCGATCAACCCTCTCATGATTTGATTATAGGTAATATCTTTCAAAGACTTTACTCTCCATGCACTCAAACAGTTGAACAATTAATATTTACTATTAATGGTCATTCTGTCCCTATTAAAAAATTAACTGAAGGGTATACTCATCAAAAAATGGAATTTACGCGCAGCCAACGTGGTGATAGGGTTACTCCTACACAACGAGAAGTTGCCCTAACAATTTCATTACTTGAGTTATCAATCAAAGACCAGATTGATCAACAACAAGAAAAATTATGTAAAGAACTCTACTCAGATAATCCTTTAAAATTCTGGAATAAGGACAAAACTTTTGCTAAAATATCTTTAATGGACCCAAACACCATTATTCGGGTAAAACAAATGGTATATACACACCAAGATATTAAAGAATTTGACAGGCAGATAAAAGAACTATTAGATAAGGGATTGATAAGGAACAATAAAAGTCCTCATACAAGTCCTGCCTTCATGGTAAGAAATCATGCAGAAGAAAAAAGAGGTTAAACTAGAATGGTTATTAATTATAAAAAATTAAATGATAATACTGTCTTTGATGGATATTATATCCCTAACAAAACCGTTCTCTTTAATAAAATACAAGGAGCTTCTTGGTTCTCTAAAATGGATTGTAAAAGTGGATACTGGCAAATAAAAATAGAAAAAGAAAGTATCTCCTTAACCGCGTTTAGTGCTCCTCAAGGACATTACGAATTGATAGTTATGCCTTTCGGTTTAAAAAATGCACCTCAAATATTCCAAAGAAGAATGGATAATATCTTTAAGGATCTTAATCATTGTTGCTTAGTTTATATTGATGATATTCTTATATTTTCTAAAACAATTGAGCAGCACAAAAATGACGTATTAGCGGTAATACAAAGATGCTTAAATCATGGAATCGTCCTTGGAAAAAGTAAGTGCACCTATGCTGAACAAGAAATTGAGTTTTTAGGATTAGAAATAAAGGCTGGTCAAATTATACTACAAAATCATATCCTCGAAACAATAGATAAATTTCCAGATAAAATTGAGGACAGGAAACAATTAGAAAGATTTTTAGGATGCCTCACATATGCTTCTGATTTTATAAAAGATCCAGCTAAATTAAGAAAGTCGTTACAACAAAAACTTAAAAAAGAAATTAGTTGGACTTGGGTGGCAAATGACTCTAAGATTGTTCAAAAACTTTAAAAAGTTATGTAAGAATCTTCTGGTATTAACATTACCTAAGGATGAAGATAATTTAGTTCTCGAGAGAGATGCTAGTAATGAATATTGGAGTGCGGTATTAAAAATTAAAGAAGGAGAAAGACTTTGCAAATACTGTAGTGGGAGTTTTAATAAAGCCGAATGCAACTATCCTACTATGGAGAAAGAAATTCTTGCAATCATCAGAGGAATAGAAAATTTCTAATATTTCTGGCACCAAAAATGTTTTTAGTAAGAACTGATTGCAAACGGATACTTGGTTTTGTTAAAAAGAATTTATCTAATATGCAAGCGCAAGGGAGGCTCCTGTGTTGGCAATTATGGCTTAACAGTTCTCTTTCATTGTGGAACATATACAGGGCTCAAAAAAATTCTCTAGCTGACAGTTTAACCAGAGAGTTAGCTAATGGCGAGGAGAAATCAGAGACGAAATAGACATCAGCAGGAAAAAGACTATGTAAGGCTAACATAAGCCCAAAAAGATGTCCTTAAGACAGAAATATCAAGAGCTTTGGAGTGGGTATCACCCTCTAGCAGATCACTCTCAGACATTCTAAAATATCTCGCAACCAATCATTCACGAGATGGAATGCTGAAACTTAATAGTTACTTGGTACAGAGATTTTTAAGTTTGGAGTTACAAGTTAAGATTCTTCAGTGTCCTCTTGATATACAAGATAAAATTTGAAACCATTTAAAAGATAATTACTTCCGGGAGTGGTACGCCGAAGTAGTTAATCGAAAAACCCCATACTATGATATGTGGGAAACGTGGACTAGATTCATTGATTATCCAGATATTACTGGAATAGCTGAGCTCTCAATAGTAGCCAACACCATTTGGGCAAAAGACGAATTATTGAAAGCATGGGATTATGGAATGATTTATTGTTTCCAAGGAGTGCCTAAACCTGATGGACCTCTCTTCAACAGATTTACAAAATTTCAAAACTTTATTTTTAGAAGAATTTATCAAGTTAGACAGAAGGAATTGATATGGGTTAAAGTAGTAAACGCCATGATTGAGATGGAGGAAGGAAAGATCAAACCAGCACACTACTTGATCAAACTCCTTGGCCCCTGGCATTACCCGACTTGTCAACTTGAGTAGATTAGTGTCAAGCAAACAAGAATAAAAAATCCTACTGAAGCTAGAGCTGTTGATTTCTTTCAAATTGCAAAACAAACCTGGTCTTTAGTTCAAAATGGATATAAACATATTCATTATGGAAACACTACTCTTATTTACCCTCCAAAGTGGGAAAAATACTTTAAAATAGAAGAAAAAGAAGCTGATTCCCTGCACAAATATCTTGAAGAAATTGAAGCGGAAAATTTTTTATCTGAAGAAGGAAAACAACACTTATTTGAAACATATATGTGTTGGGATCAAGAATATGCAATGGGCATGGTTGATAGTATTAATGAAGATTATGATGACGATGATTATGCTGATTGGGAGAACCAAATTGGAGATGAAGGAATTCAAAATATGATGATAGAATAGGCCCCATATCTCATGCTATTCTGAAAAGTATTTGTATTATTAGCAGCAAAAATCTACTACTAGCAGAAAAAATCCACTATTGTAACCTTTTACTTCATTTCATGTCAAGAGTGTAATAATGGTAGAGTAGAAGGCATCTTCTGCAGTAGGAACCCTATAAAATTTTCTCTATAAAAAGAGGAGTGGATGCATTGTGAAGGGCAGAGTCTCTTGGGCATTCTTGAATACTGAAGAGAAAAGATTTGACTACACAAACTTCTCTCAGAATTAAGTTTCTCTAAGAGAACATAACAGTCTATAGACACCCTTCTGTAGTATTGTAAGCTTTCAGTTTTCTTCTGTAATCTTTCCCCAGAAGGGAACGTTATCCCTTCAAATTTTATATCATAAATAATATGAGTTCTTGATTTAAGCCTCATGATTCTTGTCTAAATATATTCTTAAAGACTACGGTCCGAGGTAGGAAACGAAACGAATCTGTGCAGTGCCTGATCTAAGGAAGGGGTGGTTGAGATTACAACCTCTAGAAATCTGGAAGCTATAAAGAATACCAGAGGATCCATAACCAACTAAGTTCAGGTAACGGTCGAAACTCTTTAATTATATGTTTTATATGTGAAGCATGGTAGGCCTTTAACCATAGAATACATATTGTGTGTGGTATAATAAGTAGATTGTGATAATTAGTACCATTAAAAGTCATTAATTAACTTATAAACGTGTTTTAAATCCTTTCGTAAATTACTTAGCATCACTTTATTATAATACAAGTACTGTATTATATATGTTGTTATATTAATATTTGGTCTATTATATTTTAAAGTTATTTATGATAACTATTGGGCCAAAGGGGAAAAGTAACCAAAAACATCAAGGACTAAAAAGCAAATAAAAAGCAAGTGTGTGGGAACACTATATCACCACACAGTGTTGGATGTAGCAAAACTTATATTCTTTGGCTTACTATATAAATAAAATGGACAACTTCTTCAAACGCTTTAACCCGTACGTCTTTTGCCTATATCTTAAAGTGTCAAGAAATTTTTTCGGGCAAAGACAAGTAGGATTCGAAATGACGTAAAAACATAAGATTAGGGTGAAATTTTTTTACTTTTTCAATGCAATAATTTGGGCGAAATAAATGAGGAAAGGAAAGAAAATGGTAGTTAGGGAGTAATTTTGCCCTTTGGGTTCATAACTCTCCGAGATATGAGTTTAGGTGGTGTAGATGCCAAAAAAACTTCTTTAGATTTCTCCGCAAAAGCCCGATGATGAAAGGAGTAATTTTTAAACTTGAATGCTATTTTTGCTTTTATAGGTAAAATAAGGTCTCAGGTTTTTCCTCGATCACTTTTTCATTCCAATCCCATTCAACAACCACGTTCAAGAGCTTTCCAACGACACCTCTCGTGTCTTTTTCCGACTCCCGGTCGCCAAGTTGCAAACCGGGGGTAAAACCATCTTTTACCACAGAAGGGTAAAACGGTCTTTTCACATTTTTGGAATACTAAAATTCCTCCGAAAATTAAAATTGGCTGGATGTCGTCATACCTGGCAAAGCTGACAGCCGCTGCCGTCAGCGGCGCTGGAATAACAGCCAACGCCGCTAGCGGCGCTCGCTGGGTCACCAGGCCCGTCTTTTTTTAAGCCCAAAATCTGAATTTCGGCCTCCCTTTACCCGTCGAACCCTATTTCCTTCCCTATAAATATGACCCTCGACCCTCCTTCAAAAACACACAGTCTATAGTTGACAACCTCTATTCTCAGGAGTATTAACACTGAGCTTCCCCCCTCTTTCTTCCAAATTTGAGATCTTGTCTTTACTATTCATTTGCTAAATAGCCTACAATACCGGTACTAACTCCTGAGGGCTCAAATTAAATTAATTGCTTAACTGCTTATTTTCTAGTAGTCAAAATGTAGATATCATGCTAATCATGTCTTTTATTGCTTACTAAATATTGTCTTTCAATTTCAAGCATGTCTAGTCGTTGTAATGCTCAACTTGCCAATCGAATACATGTCTTAATAAGGGACAATAATAATTGTTGTGATGCTTGTGATAAACCAATTAATAGTCTAAGTCTAGGTTGTTAATCCGGTTTTTGTGGGAATCATGTCTTTAAATTATTAAGCACACTTGAGTTAGTAGAGGCCATCATAGACGGGCGAGTTAGGTGCCTAACACCTTCCAACCTCGTACCTTCGCCCCCGAACCCTTTATTCTTGGGTACTCATATGTTCCATATGAGCGGGAGTCTTTATAAAAACATGATCAATTCACTTATCGCGCTATTGGGCTGTCCCTTCGATTTGTCCCTTCGATAAAACACCGATAGCAGATTTGTGACCTCTTTCATGGTTTTTATTCAATTGAAGTCTTTTCAAAAGCTTTTCTAACTCGATGGTCCCTTAAACTTATCTAAAATCCCAACTTACAAATTTTCTATAAGTACACACTCCGTGGAGCGACGAAAAATTCCGGGTCCTTACAGTGGCGACTTCACTGGGGATTTATTTAAGAGGGTGAGATTCGAAAGTCAAGTTTGCTTACTTGTTTAATAACATGTTCCATATTTGCATCATTTGCATGTGCTTTCTCACAACCTTTTGACCCTTATCGACCCTCGAGGAAGTTTGTCTCGTAACTCGTAGACAACCCGTATATCTAAAGTAATATACAATTGTCCTATCGTGCAAACCGACGCTTCCTCACCCACGACTCATCGACTCATGTTGGTGAAAAAGAATTACAATTGATGTGTCGACCATCCTCTGAACGAAAATTGTAATTTGTCATGGTAACCTCACAGGAGCCAAACGCCTCTAGCCCACATTCGTGCATTCGCATGATTGTTGTGCATGTGTCGTTATAATGCCCGTCTGATCACATGTTTGCCTGTAAACTGCGTCGTTGTAATGCTTGCCTGAATGCATGAATGCCATGACTATGTGCCAACATGTATTTACGTGCTAGGAGTATTTTTCTTTTTAGGTAGTGATGCCCAAAAATAGTGTGAGAATTCTATTCCATGAACACTCGTTTCCTCAATGATATATTATAGCGAAGTCATGAACAATTTTCTAGGACCTTTTTAGCAAAAAAAAAAAAAAAAATGTTAGTTCCTCCAATTTCCCCTATCCCACTTTCTATTTCCCTTTTTTTTTTTGTTGATCTAATTCAGATTTGGCAAAAAATAAAAAAAAGCTGCAAAAAAAAATGGCGTTTCAAAAAAAAAAAACGCCGAAAAAATAATCTCGAAAAAATAAAAAAAATGGCTGAAGCTCTTTTATTTTATTTTATCCCATTTTCCATTTTCTTTGAGTCTAATAAAAAATAGATAGTCCGTCTTTTTCAATTTTTATTATTTTTCTTCATTGACTTTATTTTCCTTTGATATTAGAGGAAATATTTGGGCATTTAGGCTTAAGGATCTTTTCTAGGACAATATGTTTTTCTGTGTGTGGGTCATCATTTTTCTTAGGTAGAGTCTCGTGGTCTCCTTGGTTCTAAATGGTCATCTTCTCATTCAGATCATGTCAGGGTCCAGCAAGCGTTCCTCAACTGAAGATACACAGGTTGAACCTCTCCTCATGCCAAGATAAGAAATGGGCCAGACTGCTACGAAGACCAAAACTCAATTTGTGACAACTGCGTATCCGGTCCACGAAGCTTCAAAAGAATCGATGCTTGATACTCAAGATGAGTCCCTTGACTTAGGGGAACAATTAGACCGATCATTCCGAGAAGCCAAAATTCAAGTGGGCCTTGATCCTGATGAGACCCCTAATCTCATTGAGTACAGAGGCACAAACAAGCCAATCCAGACCCTCGTTGAAGCACCAGACGATATTGAACACTTATCTCAATATGCAATTATTTATCACTCGGAGATCAAAAGACTAGAGAAAACGGTTGCCGAGCTGGAACAAAGAATTAAGGCTTTAAAAGGTGACGAAGCTATTCTTGATCAAGGGCAACCCCTTGGCCTCAAGAACACATCTTTCAACAAATGAGAACATATGGCTACTTGTCTCCTTTGCAACCCACTTATGAACTCATCCTAGAAAACGGAAACCCAAGCATTTACTGCGAATACTGCCGAGCCTGTGGACATCATACCAATGACTGCAGGAGTCTGAGGGATAAAATCCAAGCCTTTCTTAATGAAGGGACCATGTGGCCAGCGCACCATTGGTTGTCCAAGAAAAGATCAAATCTTCCTACTCGCGAGTTCACACCACTTGCGGTACCAATTCATGATGTTATGATAGCTCTACTTTGTCACGGAGATTTGCGATTCTTGGAAGGGGTTTTTCCAGAAGAAGAAGATCACTACCTCTATTGTAGATATCATAGATGCTTTGGTCACCTCACTGAACAATGCTATCGCCTGAAATGTGACTTCCAATTTATCATCGATTCCGGAGCCGTCTCTCCTCCAAAATCTCATATATTCAAGATCACCGTACATAGGTATGAACCACAACCTGAAGTCAACGTACTCGAAATAGATCAAGCACCATTCTTACCGCACTCGAACCCTCATGTTAATGGTTTTCTTAAGAAGCAAGGGTACATACCCGGTATGGGTCTGGGAAGAAATGGACAAGGGCCCACCACCTTCGAATTGAAGTAAAAAACAACTCCTTCGGACTTGGTTACGAACCTACTGATAAAGAGATCCACGACCATGCTCTGAAACAAAGGAAACAGTTTAAGGGGAAACAAGCCATTTCCAAAGAAATAATACCACCTTATAGCCATACACTAAATGGCCAATCATCATAGAAGGGGATTATTACCCATACTATCGCTTCCCCGAGCCATACTATGAAAAATAAGCCAAGTTCATACACCCAGGGTTCGAAATTGTCCAAGACTGCAACCAATTGGACGAGGAGGCACACCACCCCTCTAATCCAGCGAATCGAGATTGGGCCAAGGCACCAGCAGCCAAATGCTGGGTCTCCTGTTTCGCCAAGAAACCAGAATGGCCGAAGCTCCTACGATGAATGAAGAAGTGATGGCTCTCTATGATCGCAAATTCAACCCAGCAGACCTGATATATACTACTGAAGATGTCACAATGGATGGCGCAGAGAAGTAAGCTGGATTGGCCCAAATGGACGTAAGGTCATGATAACCACTGGAGAAGGACCAATGATGGAAGAATCTGATTCCGAGTCTCAGTCAGAGTCAGTGTCTAGCTTAGGTCCTACAGGAACGGGGAATGTCCCATTTTCTCTTTCTAAGTCTAGTGTCGATGTGAAGGGAGCTTCTGATCCCTTTCTTGTTGTTTTCAATTCTAATATCAATAAAATGAAAAGTCCTTCTGCTTATTTTCCGCTTTGTTTAGATATTGATAAACCCGATGATGAAAATGAGTTGCCTAAAGATTTTCTAAAAGCAGTAATCAATCATGAACAAAAGACCTCTATTGTGGAGGAAACATATTTAATCAATTTAAGCAATGAAAGCGAACCTCGTGAAGTAAGAATTGGATTGTCCTTAACTGAACAGGAACGTGAGCAATTTGTTGAACTTTTGAAACAGTACACAAATGTTTTTTCTTGGTCCTACAAAGACATGCCCGGAATTGAAAGGAGCATAGCCGAACATAAGATCCCTTTATACCCTGATGCTAAGCCAGTTAAGCAGAAACTACGACGCCTCCGACCAGACTGGGCACTGAAAATAAAAGAAGAGGTACAGAAGCAGCTCGCCGCCGGGTTTATTTTGGTTTTATATTATCCTGAATGGATTGCAAATGTGGTGCCAGTGCCCAAGAAGGACGGCCGAGTCAGAATGTGCGTCGATTTCAGGGACCTCAACAAAGCTAGCCCAAAAGATGATTTTCCTTTACCACACATTGACCTCTTGGTAGACAACACTGCTGAATATGCTCTATTGTCATTCATGGATGGCTACGCAGGATATAACCAGGTTCAAATGGCTGAAGAAGACATGAGCAAAACGACGTTCATAACTCCTTGGGGGACCTATTGTTACAGGGTCATGGCGTTTGGATTAAAGAACGCAGGTGCAACCTATCAAAGGACCGCCATAACTTTGTTACATGATATGATGCATAAAGAAGCTGAAGTCTATGTGGATGATATGATTGTGAAGTCAAGATAACGGGATGGACACATTCAGGCACTCCACAAGTTCTTTGAGAGACTGTGCAAGTACAGCTTTCGACTGAATCCCCAAAAGTGTGCATTCGGGGTCACATCAGGCAAACTGTTGGGTTATGTAGTCAGTCAAAGGGGAATTGAAATTGATCCATCCAAGATCAAAGCGATAGTTGAAATGCCGCCGCCCAAGAATGAAACAGAAATTAGGGGGTTCCTCGGTTGACCTCAATACATTAGCCGATTCATATCAAAGTTCACCATAACATGTCAACCCATATTCAAGAAATTGAAGAAGGGGGTCAAAAATTGATTGGGACGACCAATGTCAAGAAGCATTCGACAAGATTAAAGATTATCTAGCCAACCCACCTATTCTTGCTCCTCCTAAGCAAGGCCTGCCATTGATCCTCTATTTGACAGTAACCGACACAACCATGGGGGCTATGCTAGCCCAAGCCATAGAGGACAAAGAACGAGCCATATATTACTTGAGCAAGAAATTCATCGATTATGAAACCAGATATTCGGGCCTTAAAAAGGCCTGCTTAGCTCTAGTCTGGGCAACAAAGAAACTTAGACATTACATGCTCAATCACCCGGTACTTGTAAGGTCAAGAATGAATCCCCTCAAATATATCTTCGAGAAGCCAGTCCTAAGTGGGAGAATTGCGAGGTGGACAGTTTTGCTGTCTGAATTTGATCTCATGTTTGATCCTACAAAAACCATCAAGGGACATGCAGTTTCAGAATACTTGGCCGAGCACCCCACTCACACATCCAAAGATAACGAGCAATATGACTTCCCCGACGAAGATGTGGCTCTAATTGAAGAAAACTGGTGGAAAATGTACTTTGATGGGGCATCCAACCAAAAGGGCTATGGCGCAGGAGTGCTCCTGGTATCTCTAGATGAAGCTCATACTCCCATCTCGGTAAAACTAGACTATCCTGTCACTAATAATGCAGCCGAATATGAAGCTTGTATTATCGGTCTACATGCAGTCGTAGGCCTAGGCATCCGGATACTCAAAGTTTATGGAGATTCTCTACTGATCATCAACCAAGTCTCCAGGAAGTGGAAAGTTCACAACGAAAGCCTGGCACTCTACCAGGAGTTTTTGGATAAAGTACTTGACAACTTTGAAGAAGTAGCCTTCACATACCTTCCACGAGAGGATAACCATTTGCAGACGCTTTGTCCAAGCTAGCATCCTTGATTATCATACCTGATCCTGTCAGCATGATGCCTATTTGCATACAAAGAAGAAGTGAGCCAGCTTTTTGCAACAACCTCGACACATGTCTAATCCTGGCCCCACTCGAAGAAGATCCCTGGTACCAAGACGTCTTCAACTACATCACCAAGGGCACATACCCTTAAGCCGCACCGATAAGAGCTCAACGGGTCATCCGTCTCTTCGCGGCACAATATATAGAGTACAAGGGGGTTCTATCCAAAAAATCCGACGTTGGAGTCAACCTCAGATGTGTGAACGCCGAAGAAGCCGTAGAAATCATGGATGAGGTACACAATGGGGTGTGCGGACCACACATGAATGGTCGAATGCTCTCTAGAAAAGTCCCACGACTGGGGTACTATTGGACCACCATGGAAAGAGACTGTTACGACTATTCGTCAAATTGATCTCAGAAACTTGAGTTGGGGCAATCACTCGGGGTACTGTCCAGCGATCCCTGCCGCGCCAATATTTTCTCCAGTCCTTAGCAATTTCAGTGGTCAGAGCCAAGGTAGGTTGTCTCGTGGTCTTCTGACGAGGGATAACCTGCTTCAACCCATATTGCCTTATGACCCTAGAAGGAAAGAAGCATGTACTCCTGTACAGACCACTACAGTGGTATGAGGAACAAATTTGCAGCAAGCAACCAAAGAGGTTAAACCCCACCAAGTTACATGCCAACGAACAACAGGTCCAGCATGGAAAAAGGCATCCCATTCAGCAAGGGTCTTCTCCCCATATAACCTTTTCCTAACTAAGAAGCTAGTAGCAGTATAAGTGTTCTTCTTCCAGGCTTGAGAGGTACGAGCTATCATATTCTCTGGCGACTCTATCCTTCTTAGATGCTTACGTAACAAAATTTAAAGCAGCAGGGGGCTGCCAGAAAAGGCTTCGTGGGGCGAAATTTTCAACCTGCCAAGCCCTAAAATAGTTTCCCCTATAACCAGATGGAAAGGAGAATGCCCTTCAGCCATTTGATTCTCCACTCGCAACAACGAGGCTCTACCCAGAATGGAGGACTCTGCATTAGCAAACAATAGGCAATTCAACAGGCAAAGTACAAAAGCCTGTCGGCGGAAATGCCTAAAATCGCATCTTGTTCAGAAGAAGGAGCAAATTTTTCACAGATTTGAACTAAGTCCACATCGACACCGAGAATCATGCTTCTGGCTTCTGCAGATGACAAGCCTAGAGATTTCTTGTACTGATCACTAAAACCATCCCTCAAATAAGGCACAGCTGGGGGAAGAACATCAGACATATTAGTAATCGCAGCAAATTCTTCAAATAGAGGGCATAATTGAGAGTTACAGAAACGGAAGACGTGCAAGTCTGGGTCCCAATAGTTCAAAGCAGATCGAAGAAGGGGCCACAAGATTTTGGTTGGTCTTAGAGCCAATAAGGTTGAAATATGGTACGGAGCCAGTTCTAGTTTATCTTCTATGGTCAAATAACCAGGCATCGAACATATTTTCAAAGTATTTCACCATGATAGAAGCTTTAAGAAATTTAAGAGAGCCAAAGTCTGAAAAGAGATACGACATTAGACATCCCGTAAATCCTATTTATAGGCAAAGAATCGGGTTAGAAGGAGTCACAAATCCACAGAAAAGGCCCAAATCCAGCGCTGCTAGCGGCCCTCACCTTTGGCCCAGTGCCGCTAGCGGCCCTGACCTCGGCCCAGTCAACATTTCGCTTTTGTTCTTGCTCGCCCGTTTGGTCCGTTCCGCTCGATTTAAGGCCAATTTTCAAATGCACAACGGGGTTCCAAGGCCCGAGACTCTCTTAGTTTTATTTCTTTTCTATTTTCTTTTTTATTTTTTTCTTTCTTATTTTTAGGGGTTATAATATGTGTAATTTTTGTTTTTTCTTGCAATTTTTACCCTTTTCTTTACTTTATTCCCTAAATTATGTCCTACTCTTTACTGCATAACACATTTCATACTTAGAGATCAGACGGGCATAATTGAGTCATAAATAGCATACATGTCAGAAATAAATGCATAAAAACAAGAGTTCAAAGTTCTGAAGACCAAGGTTTACAAATTAAGCCTATACTGTTCAACTGGGGTCGTCATCACCATTTCTATCGGCCTCATCCTCAACGGAAGGCCCCTGACCATAGTTCCCGGCCGAGTAATAGAAGAAGCCCTAAGTACTGAACGAGCTATAAATCGGCCTGCTGTTATTAGGCCTCATGTCTCGTCTATCGTGCACAGGTGCATGCATAGGGGTACCTGCCAAAACCCCGTCCCAGAGAGGCTCTCCGTGGCTTGACTAGCAAAGTCCATAGCCACATTGTGATATGAAGGCCCAGCTTGAGGCACATCCCACTCAGGAGCGTTCACCCAACCTCAAGCCATAGGGGTCACAACGGGCCTACTACTCAAAGAAGGCTGAAAACCCGCTGGAGAAAACATCTCAGGCGCAGGAATGTGCGGCATAGAAGGTGCGGGCGCCTCATTATTAGGAGGCCTGGTCGCAGCTATGTAGTAGGTGAACGAGCAACAGATGGTCTGCTCGCCGAAGAGACTCTCGCAGCTAACAAATATCGGGGTCCCACAGAGGACGAAGACCGCGACATCTGCATACAATCAAGACCAAAATGTTAAACTAAGTACTCCACTTAGCTAAACAAAAAGACAAAAGCGCACTTACACTAGCAGTCCCAGACCGGGAACTCTTCCCTCTACCCATCATCCTGCTATATCCTTTCTTCAGCAAGTGGATGATCTTGAAGACTTGAGAAGTCTGCTACCGGTTCAGCTACAAGAGGGAGACAAAAGATAGAGCCAACATTTGAAAGCAGCACAAAAAAAAGCAACAGAGGATAAAAACTTACCCCTACACAACCATCAGGCAAAGGTAGGCCCTCCACAGCTTCTCCATCAGCAATATGTAGAGGAAGCTTCTCCACTATACGACCCCCACCCTCACCAATGTACCTCACCTCATTACTCGGTTAGGTCACACTTGGGGGCTGACCACGAGGAACTCTAGAATGGGACCTCCTGGGACCCCGAGGAACCAAACGATCCGCTTACAAGACACAAAAGTCAGTATATTACACATATAGCTGAAAAAGCACAAATAAAATCTTACCTCAGAAGTGAGGTCCGGCATCAGACGACCCAAGCAATAGGCCAAATACACAGCTGTACGATCCAAGCCAGCAACCTCTGGCTCAACAAACTGCATGGCCTTCGCTCCACGAGTCATGACCCCCAAATCATCTACCCTCAGACTTCGTAGGTGAAACATGGTCATAGGGGGGTCCTCCGGAACCAAATGACCACCCAAGGAAGGATAGACCAGTCGGGTCATGCGGTCCCCCAGATACCACACAAAGCCGAATGACCCCTCAAACACCACCCGCAAAAAAGATACCATGAAGGACGCAGTGGTAATGTGGGCCGGGACCCCAGGAATACCGTCAAAAGCGGTCCACGACACCTGTAGATTACAAAAGCAAAGTTCATTTACATCAAATGAACAAAAAAATATGTACATAAGCAAGTCGAAGGCAACATACCTCGGACGCAGCATGACTCTCGAAGGTGGCCCGAAAATCCTCCAAAGAGGAAAATGGATGGTTATCCCTACCGACCCACCGTGAACCTATTGGGAACATCGTTAAACCAGGACAGTGAGGACCAAAAGCTGGAAAATACTCAAAGAACCACATCTGCATACAAGCAAGAACAGTCAGATACAGCTCACCTACAAAGTATCCATATGCAAAGGAAAAAAGACATGTATGCCTACCTCCAGTATCCTCCACGGGCCAGAGATAGACACCCTCCGACTCGTCGACTTAGGCCTGCAAGCCTAACGACACCACCTCGCCAAAGAAGCATACATAGGAGCGCCAAAGTTGTACTCATGTACTCTAGACAGGTCATCCAAACATGTCAGAAAACCAACTTGACATACACTCTTCTTCCGGGCAAAGATGGTCGCCCCCAATAGGTAAGCCAAGAAAATACGAGCCCTTTGCTCCTTGGTAAGCCCCTGCTCCGCTAAAGCTCCCCATAGCTTCGGCAAGGAATCTCGGCACCCGCGGAGCAGTGTTTAGTTATTATCTGCTGAAGCACTCTACGTTGATCATTCTCAAAGTGTTACTAACTTTATCATGTACTCTTAAAACAGGTCCCTTGCAGACATTGAGTCCATCCCGAGCGATGTTTGTCCTACTAACCATAACATTTATTTTTCTTGTGTTCACAGAAATGAAATCTTAGCACGCTACGAGCATGTCCCAACTCAGGTTTGCCTTCATATGCATACATACTATACACTCTCACACAACATGTGCACATCAACATCCTGCATGTCGCCTTCGGAATACCTTGATCTTTGCTTTTACTCAAGCTCGATCAAAGTGGGGGCTTCTGTAGATGCCAAAAAAATGTCTTCAGATTTATCTGCAAAAGCCCGATGATGAAAGGAGTAATTTTTAAACTTGAATGCTATTTTTGCTTTGATATGTAAAATAAGGTATCAGGTTTTTCCTCGATCACTCATTCATTCCAATCTCATTCAAAATCTTCGTTCAAGAGCTTTCCAACGACACCTCTCGTGACTTTTTCCGACTCCTGGTCGCCAAGTTGCGAACCGGGGGTAAAACCGTCTTTTACCGCAAAAGGGTAAAACGGTCTTTTCACATTTTCGGAATACTAAAATTCCTCCGGAAATTAAAATTGACTGCATATGACGACATCCAGCTGGAAAAGCTGACAGCCGTCAACGGCGCTGGAATAACAGCCAGCGCGGCTGGGTAAAATCCCAGGGCCGCTAGCGGCACTAACCAGCGCCGCTAGCGGCGCTCGCTGGATCTCCAGGCCCATATTTTTTTAAGCCCAAAATCTGAATTTCGGCCTCCCGGCCTTCACCCGTCCAACCCTATTTCATTCCCTATAAATATGACCCTCGACCCTCCTTCAAAAGCACATAGTCTACAGTTGACAACCTCTATTCTCAGGAGTATTAACACTGAGCTTCCCCCTCTTTCTTCCAAATTTGAGATCTTGTCTTTACTATTCATTTGCTAAATAGCCTACAGTTCAGGTACTAACTCCTGCAGGCTCAAATTAAATTAATTGCTTAACTGTTTATTTTCTAGTAGTCAAAATGTAGATATCATGCTAATCATGTCTTTTATTGCTTACTAAATATTGTCTTTCAATTCCAAGCATGTCTAGTCGTTGTAATGCTCAACTTGCCAATCGAGATGTCTTAATAAGGGTCAATAATAAATGTTGTGATGCTTGTGGTAAACCAATTAATAGTCTAAGTCTAGGTTGTTAATCCGGTTTGTGTTGGAACAATGTCTTTAAATTATTAAGCAAACTTAAGTTAGTAGAGGCCGTCATAAACAGGCGAGTTGGGTGCCTAACACATTCCAACCTCGTACCTTCGCCCCTGAACCCTGTATTCTTGGGTACTCATATGTTATATATGAGCGGGATTCTTTCTAAAAGCATGGTCAGTTCACTTATCGCGCTATTGGGTTGTCCATTCGGTTTTGTCCCTTCGGTTTGTCCCTTCGATAAAACGCCGATAGCAGATTTGTGACCTCTTTTATGGTTTTAAATTCAATTCAAGTCTTTTCAAAAGCTTTTCTAACTCGATGGTCCGTTAAACTTATCTAAAACCCCAACTTACAAATTTTCTATAAGGACACACTCCGTGGAACGATGGAAAATCCAGAGTCCTTACAGTGTCGACTTCACTGGGGATTTATTTAAGAGGGTGAGACTCGATAGTCAAGTTTGCTTAATTGTTTAATACCAAGTTCCATATTTTGCATCATTTGCATGATTGTCACAAACTTTTGACCCTTATCGACCCGCGAGGAAGTTTATGTCGTAACTCGTAGACAACCCGTATATCTAAAGGAATATACAGTTGTCCTATCCTGCAAACCGATGCTTCCTCACCCACGACTCATCGACTCTTGTTGGTGAAAAAGAATTACAATTGATGTGTCGACCATCCGCCGGATGGAAGTTGTAATTTGTCTTGGTACCCTAACAGGAGCCAAAAGCCTCTAGCCCACAATCGTGCATTCGCATGATTGTTGTGCATATGTCGTTATAATGCTCGTCTGATCACATGTTTGCCTGTAAATTGCGTCGTTGTAATGCTTGCCTGAATGCATGAATGCCATGACTGATGCGTTAGCATCAGGTCATCAAGTTACGAGCGTGAGCATTAATGCATTAATCATGGCATTTGGGACTCTCTCACGTTTGAATGGTGATAATTCTGGTCCTAGAGGTCTTAGTGTCCTTTTGACCACTTAATCTAGGTTATGTCCGTACAAGATTAATCCATACAAATAAGCATTTGTGATTAGTGTTAGTTATAGCGCACCCTGCATGTAATTAGCATAATTAACAAATGTAATTAGTTGTTATTTGAATTCCCTAAGTAGTTGCTGAGTAAGGCGCGCCTAAGAGCACATGGGGCAGGTAAAGATGAAGAATGAGGCTCCTTACAGCTCACCCACGTTTGTCCTTATGCAAGGACAAGCAACAGCTGTCAAGTGGTCCAAAACGGAAGGAAATGCGCTCCAAATTGTACTGCACGTATTTGGCTCATTTCTGGGCAAAATACTGAAGTTTCATTTTGCTTGGGCACTACTCTTGGACAGCTCACCCTTTCTAGAGTATTCTTAGGTTATTAGGGCACATTTGTGACCCCTATAAATATGTAAGAACAGCTGATGTAAAAGGCACTTGTTGATGAATGAAAAATACACGGCTGCTGCCTTCTTACAAATCTTGCGTTCTTTACAATAATCGTAGGGTTATTTGGTGAGCAAGTAGTATTCTTTATCCATAGCTTGGTGGTTTAGTCCTTTATAGCTTTGGTGGTGATACTCATTATCCTTTCTTCTCTTAATCCTCTGTTTTTGTTTACAAATTGCTAAGGTTGTAATTGCAAACGTATCATTTTGTATCAGAGCTTAGGTTTAACCTTAGCACCATTTTCTCTCATCAAAGTTCTCTCCTTTCTTGTCTTAATCACGTCCAAAGTTCCAATCTTTGAGTCACAAAAGAACCCATTTACAGCCCAAACACAATTCCTAGCTTAAACACAACCAAACTCACAAACAGCCATGGATGATGAACAAATACCTAGAAATTTAACTCTTGAGCAAGCTAAAGAGCTTAGGAGAGAAAGGGAGATACGTGAGGTTAAGGAACAACTTAGCAACCTCACCCAACAAATGACTGATTTTCTCAACATTGGTAGAGGTAGAGCTCGTGGTCGAGGTGATGATGATGGTTCTCTTAGTCCAAGGAGAAAAGATGAGGAATGGGGTGATTTAAAGTTTGAACCCCCTGATTTTGATGGTGGTACAAACCCAGATGACTATTTGGAGTGGGAGCAACAAATGGGTAGATTGTTTGATACCAAGGGGTATAGTGAGGAAAAGAGTTTCAAAGTTGCTGTTTTGAAGCTCAAAAAGTATGCTTCTTTGTGGTATGAAAGCATGAAACTACAAAGAGAGCGTGAGGGTAAATCTAGGGTGCGTTCATGGCCCAAGCTTAAGAAAATCATGCACAAACGCTTTGTGCCCCCTCCCTATACTCAAGATCTCTACCTCAAGCTCACAAATTTCAGTCAAGGAACTCTAAGTGTAGCAGATTACATTAGAGATTTTGAGCAACTACAAATCAGAACCGGCATTGTAGAGGATCCACAACTCTCAATTGCGCGTTTTATTTCTGGTTTAGACACCAATGTTGGTAATAGAGTTGAAGTACAGCCTTTTTGGTCTCTAGATGATGTATACAAGTTGGCTTTGAAGATTGAAAAGCAAGAGAAAGCTAAGAAACCAGCAGCAAAGCCCTCATTTAGGAGTTTTACTCCTCGGGCAGAAAGTTCTTCTAAAGGGAGCGAAAATGACAAAAGGTTTCCTAGAGATCCTAAGGCCAACAAGGATGCTCTTATACCATCTCTCTCTAGGAAATGCTTCAAGTGTCAAGGCTATGGACACTTTCAAGCTGAGTGCCCCAACAAGAGAGTGTTATCTCTCCGTGAGTATGATGAGCTTAGGCAATTGGATGACGAGAAGGAGCAGAATGAAGAGCAATCTATTGACGATGAATTGGATATTGAACCTGACCAAGGCTCACCTATCTTGGTGGTTCAAAGGGTCCTTCATGCTAGAGAGGCAGAGGAGACACTATCTCAAAGGGAGAAGATATTTCAAACCAAGTGCACCGTGAAAGAAAAGCTTTGCACTTTAATCATTAATGGCGGTTCTTGCACCAATGTGGCGTCTACTCTCATGGTGGAAAAGCTTGGATTGGCCACCAAAGAACACCCTCATCCTTATTCCCTTCAATGGTTAGAGAAGGGAAGCAAAGCCAAGGTAACAAAACAAGTCACAATCCCTTTTTCGATTGGAAAAGTATACAATGATGAGATTTTGTGTGATGTGATCCCCATGGATGCTTGTCATTTGCTGTTAGGTAGACCTTGGTTATATGATAGAAGAGTAATGCATGATGGCTTTAGAAATTTTTACTCTTTTGAGGTTCATGGAAAGAAAATTAATTTGCAACCCGCAAAATTGTCTTTATGTGGGGGAACGCAAGTTGGGGAGGGTTCTTCTGTTTCTAACTCATCAAAGCATGCTATGATTGTTAAAGGTGCTGATTTAGAGTATGAAATGGTGCATGGAAATGTTGTTTATATGCTGGTGTTGCTTGGGGAGAATGAGAACATTTTTGGAAAGCCTTTACATGCGTTAATGCAACCTTTGCTTGAGAAGTATGTCGATGTGTTCCCATCTGATTTGCCCCATGGTTTGCCACCCATTAGGGGCACAGAGCATCAAATAGACTTTGTTCCAGGAGCCTCACTTCCTAACAAAGCAGCTTATAGGTGTAATCCCCAAGAGACTAAGGAGTTACAACGTCAAGTAGAGGAGTTACTTGATAGGGGATACATTAGAGAGAGCATGAGTCCTTGTAGTGTACCAGCTCTCCTTGTGCCAAAAAAGGATGGAAGCATGAGAATGTGTGTTGATAGCCGTTCAATTAACAACATTACCATTAAGTATAGATATCCAATTCCTCGCTTGGATGATATGCTTGATGAGCTGTTTGGTTCTTGTGTCTTCTCTAAAGTGGATTTGAGGAGTGGTTACCATCAAATTAGAATGAAGGATGGGGATGAATGGAAGACACCCTTCAAGACGAAAGGAGGTCTTTATGAATGGCTTGTAATGCCATTTGGGTTGTCCAATGCTCCTAGAACATTCATGCGTCTTATGAATGAGGTATTAGGTTCCTTTATTGGTAAATTTGTTGTTGTGTATTTTGATGATATTCTCATATACTCTAAGAGTGATTCTGAGAATGTGTAGCACCTAACACGCGTTTTTGAGGCTCTAAGGCAACACAAGCTGTTTGCTAAGCTTGAGAAATGTGATTTCTTTGTTCCTAGTGTCACGTTTCTTGGTTACATTGTGTCCAAGGATGGTATAGCTGTTGATCCCAGCAAGGTTGAGGCGATTAAGACATGGCCTACACCTACTAGCATCACGCAAGTAAGGAGCTTCCATGGGCTAGCTTCTTTTTACAGAAGATTCATCAAGCAATTCAGCTCTCTTTTAGCACCACTTACGGATTGTATGAAGAAAGGTGTCTTTGAGTGGACTCCCATGGCTCAAAATGCTTTTGAGGCCATCAAGGAAAGGCTTAGCTCCACCCCTATACTAGCTTTGCCTAACTTTGATCAACCATTTGAAGTGGAATGTGATGCTTGTGGAACCGGTATTGGAGCTGTTTTGGTGCAAAATAAGCGTCCTATTGCTTATTTCAATGAGAAGTTGAATGGTTCAAGAGGGAATTACAGCACTTATGACAAAGAGTTCTATGCAATTGTGAGGGCTCTTGATCATTGGGCTCATTACTTAAAACCAAGGCAATTCATTTTGCACTCTGATCATGAAGCGTTGAAGTATATTAATGGGCAGCACAAGTTGAGTTCAAGACATGCTAAATGGGTGGAATATCTTCAATCATTCTCCTTTGTATCTAAGTACAAAACTGGTGCAAGCAATGTGGTAGCCGATGCTTTATCAAGGCGACATTCTATGTTGTCTATCCTCGAGGCCAAGGTTTTAGGCTTCTCTTTCATACGGGAACTTTACAAAGATGATCCAGATTTCTCTCCCATGTTTGATGGCAGCAAGGAGATGGAAAAAGGCCCTTTTCACATTCATGAAGGGTTCCTTTTCAAGCACAACAGATTGTGTATCCCTAAGGGCTCAATTCGAGACCTACTTATAAGGGAAGCTCACTTAGGAGGATTGGCTGGCCACTTTGCCATTGTGAAGACTCTTGAGGTCTTAAGTGAGCACTTTTATTGGCCAAGAATGTAAGGAGATGTCCAATCCTTAATCACGAGGTGTGCCTCTTGTCAACAATCTAAGTCCCATGTTCACCAGGGCTTGTACAAGCCTCTTCCTACTCCCCCTTGTCCATGGCATGATCTAAGCATGGGTTTCATAGTGGCACTTCCTCGTACACCAAGAGGCAAGGATGCCGTGATGGTTGTTATCGACAGATTCTCAAAAATGGCTCACTTTGTTCCTTGCAACAAAACAAGTGATGCCTCACATATTGCTGAGTTGTTCTTCAAAGAGATCATTCGCCTTCATGGGGTTCCAAGCTCCATTGTCTCGGATAAGGACTCTAAATTTCTGAGTTACTTTTGGTAAACATTGTGGAAATTGTTGGGTACCAAGCTCTTGTTCAGCACTGCCTATCATCCCCAAACCGATGGGCAAACCGAAGTGACCAATAGAACCCTCACAACTCTGCTTAGAGGGTTGGTCAAGAAAACACTCAAGGGGTGGGATCAAACTCTACCACATGCTGAGTTTGCATACAATCGGGCTCCTCATTATACAACGGGCAAGTCTCCTTTTGAAATCAACTATGGGGTCAATCCATTAACTCCTATTGATCTTTTGCCCTGGCCTATTGAGAGGAAGGTGAGTCCAGATGCTGAAACGTTTGCTAAAGACATGAAAAAGCTACACGAGCAGATTACAAGCTGTATAGAGACGATGAATGAGTTGTATAAGAACAAGGCAAACAAGCACCGCAAGCAACATGAGTTTAATCCAGGAGATTTAGTGTGGTTACACCTTAGGAAGGAGAGGTTTCCAGCAAAAAGAAAGCACAAGTTGATGCCCAGATCAGAAGGCCCTTTTAAAATCATCGAGAAGATCAACGACAATGCATACAAGCTTGAACTGCATGGAGAGAGTTCAATTTCAGCAACTTTTAATGTGGGAGATCTGCTGCCTTATTTGGAGGATGAATACCTTGATGATTTGAGGGCAAATCCAAAAAAAGTTGGGGAGGATGATGCGTTAGCATCAGGTCATCAAGTTACGAGCGTGAGCATTAATGCATTAATCATGGCATTTGGGACTCTCTCACGTTTGAATGGTGATAATTCTGGTCCTAGAGGTCTTAGTGTCCTTTTGACCACTTAATCTAGGTTATGTCCTTACAAGATTAATCCGTACAAATAAGCATTTGTGATTAGTGTTAGTTATAGTGCACCCTGCATGTAATTAGCATAATTAACAAATGTAATTAGTTGTTATTTGAATTCCCTAAGTAGTTGCTGAGTAAGGCGCGCCTAAGAGCACATGGGGCGGGTAAAGATGAAGAATGAGGCTCCTTACAGCTCACCCACGTTTGTCCTTATGCAAGGACAAGCAACAGCTGTCAAGTGGTCCAAAACGGAAGGAAATGCGCTCCAAATTGTACTGCACGTATTTGGCTCATTTCTGGGCAAAATACTGAAGTTTCATTTTGCTTGGGCACTACTCTTGGACAGCTCACCCTTTCTAGAGTATTCTTAGGTTATTAGGGCACATTTGTGACCCCTATAAATATGTAAGAACAGCTGATGTAAAAGGCACTTGTTGATGAATGAAAAATACACGGCTGCTGCCTTCTTACAAATCTTGCGTTCTTTACAATAATCTTAGGGTTATTTGGTGAGCAAGTAGTATTCTTTATCCATAGCTTGGTGGTTTAATCCTTTATAGCTTTGGTGGTGATACTCATTATCCTTTCTTCTCTTAATCCTCTGTTTTTGTTTACAAATTGCTAAGGTTGTAATTGCAAACGCATCAATGACTATGTGCCAACATGTACTTACGTGCTAGGAGTCTTTTTCTTTTTAGGTAGTTTCTGATGCCCGAAAATATGTGAGAATTCTATTCCATGAACACTCGTTTCCTCAATGATATATTCTATCGAAGTCATGAACAATTTTCTAGGACCTTTTTAGCAAAAAAAAAGAGTCAGTCTCTCCAATTTTCCCTATCCCATTTTCTATTTCTTTTTTTCGTTGATCTAATTCAGATTCGGTAAAAAAAAAAGCAGTAAAAAAAAATATGGCGTTTAAAAAAAAACGTTGAAAAAAAAAGTTCTCGGAAAAATAAAAAAAAATGGCCAAAATTCTTTTATTTTATTTTATCCCATTTCCCATTTTCTTTGAGTCTAAAAGAAAATAGATAGTCCGTCTTTTATAGGACAATATGTTTTTCTATGTGTGTGTCATCATTTTTCTTGGGTAGAGTCTCGTGGTCTCCTTGGTTCTAAATGGTCATCTTCTCATTCAGATCATGTCAGGGTCCAGCAAGCGTTCCTCAACTGAAGATACACAGGAAGAATCTCTCCTCATGCCAAGATCAGAAATGGGGCCAGACTGCTAAGAAGACCAAAACTAATTTTGTGACAACTGCGTATCCGGTCCACGAAGCTTCAAAAGAATCGGTGCTTGATACTCAAGATGAGTCCCTTGACTTAGGGGGAAAATTGGACCGATCATTGCGAGAGGCCAAAATCCAAGTGGGCCTTGATCCTGATGAGACCCCTAGTCTCGTTGAGTACAGAGGCACAAACAAACAAATCCAGGCCCTCGTTGAAGCACAAGACAATATTGAACACCTATCTCAATATGCAATTATTTATCACTCGGAGATCAAAAGGCTACAGAAAACGGTTGTCGGGCTGGAACAAAGGATTAAGGCTTTAGAAGGTGACGAAGTTATTCTTGATCAAGGGCAACCCCGTTGGCCTCAAGAACACATCTTTCAACAAATGAGAACATATGTCTACCTGTCTCCTTTGCAGCCCACTTATGAACTCATCCCAGAAAACGGAAACCCAAGCATTTACTGCGAATACTGCCGAGCCTGTGGACATCATACCAAGGACTGCAGGAGTCTGAGGGATAAATCCAAGCCTTTATTAATGAAGGGACCATGTGGCCAGCGCACCATTGGTTGTCCTAGAAAAGATCAAATCTTCCTACTCGCGAGTTCACACCACTTGCGATACCAATTCATGATGTTATGACAGCTCTACTTCGTCGCGGAGATTTGCGATTCTTGGAAGGGGTTTTGCCAGAAGAAGAAGATCACTAGCTCTATTGTAGATATCATAGATGCTTTGGTCACCTCACTGAACAATGCTATCGCCTGAAATGTGACATCCAATTTATCATCGATTCCGGAGCCGCCTCTCCTCCAAAATCTCATATATTGAAGATCACAGTACGTAGGTATGAACCACAATCTGAAGTCAACGTACTCGAAATAGATCGAGCAACATTTATACCGCACTCGAACCCTAATGTTAATGGTTTTCTTAAGAAGCAATGGTACATACCCGGTATGGGTCTGGGAAGAAATGGACAAGGGCCTACCACCTTCGAATTTGAAGCAAAAAAAACTCCTTCGGACATCGTTACGAACCTACTGATAAAGAGATCCACGACTGTAGACGCCAAAAAAGCGTCTTCAGATTTCTCCGCAAAAGCCCGATAATGAAAGGAGTTATTTATAAACTTGAACGGTATTTTTGCTTTAATAGGTAAGATAAAGTCTCAGATTTTTCCTCGATCACTCTTTTATTCCAGTCCCATTCAAAAGCCCCATTAAAGAGCTTTCCAACGACACCTCTCATGACTTTTTCCGATTCCTGGTCGCCAAGTTGCGAACCGGGGGTAGAACCGTCTTTTACCGCCCAAGGGTAAAACGGTCTTTTCATATTTTTCGGGATACAAAATTCATCCGGAAAATTAAAATAGACTGGATGTCGTCGTTATGATGACATCCAGCTGGCTCATTACAGCCGTTAGCGGCCCTGGAATAAAATCTAGAGCCGCTAGCAGCTATGAGTTGAGCAGCTGGCGGCCCTGACCTGAGCCGCTAGCGGCCCTGACCTGAGCCGCTAGCGGCCCTGACCTGAGCCGCTAGCGGCCCTGAACCAACTTTCAGTCCTGGTTATTTTTCATCCCAAATCCAATTTTCGGCTCCTTTTCAGGCGTCCAGCCCTACTTCCCACGCCTATAAATACAACCCTCCTCCCTCAGCTCAAAACAGACAGTCTACAGTTGACAACCTCTATTCTCAGTAGTATTGACTCTGAGCTTCTCCCTCTTTCTTCCAAACTTATTCTTGAGATCTTTTCTTTTACTATTCTTATCAAATATAGCCTACAGTTCAGGTAATAACTTCTGAAGGCATAAATTAAATTACTTGCCAAATTGTTTATTTTCTAGTAGTCATAATGTAGATATCATGCTAGTAAACGTCTATTATTGCTTCCTAAATATTGTCCTTCCAAGCATGTCTAGTCGTTGTGCCATCCAACTTGTCAATCAAATGCATGTCTAAATAAGGGTCATTAATAAATGTTGTGATGCTTGTGATAAACCAATTAATAGTCTAAGTCTAGGTTGCTAATCCTGTTTTGCATGGGAATTATGTCTTTAAATTATTAAGCAAACTTGAGTTAGTAGAGGCCGTCATAATACGGGCGAGTTGGATGCATAACACCTTCCCACCTCGTACCTTCGCCCCCGAACCCTTTATTCTTGGGTACTCATATGTTCTATATGAGCGGGAGTCTTTTTAAAAACATGATCAGTTCACTTATCGCGCTATTGGGTTGTCCCTTCGGTTTGTCCATTCGATAAAACGTCGATAGCAGATTTGTGACCTCTTTCATGGTTTTTATTCAATTCAAGTCTTTTCAAAAGCTTTTCTAACTCGACGGTTCCTTGAACTTATCTAAACCCCCAGCTTACAAATTTTCAATAAGGACGCACTCCGTGGAGCAGATGGAAAATCCCGGGTCCTTATAGTAGCGACTTCACTGGGGATTTTTTTTAAGAGGGTGAGACTCGAAAGTCAAGTTTGCTTAATTTTTCAATAATATGTTCCATATTGCATCATTTGCATGTGCTTTGTCACAACCTTCTGACCCTTATCGACCCTCGAGGAAGTTTGTGTCGCAACTCGTAGACAACCCATATATATAAAGGAATATACATTTGTCCTATCGTGCAAACCGACGCTTCCTCACCCATAACTCATCGACTCTTGTTGATGAAAAAGAATTACAATTGATGTGTCCACCATCCGCCGAACGGAAATTGTAATTTGTCGTGGTAGCCAAAAGCCTCTTGCCCACATTCATACATTCGCTTGCTTGTTGTGCATGTGTCATTGTAATGCCCGTCTGATCACATGTTTGCCTGTAAACTGTGTCGTTGTTATGCTTGCCTGAATGCTTGAATGTCATGACTATGTGCCAACATGTACATACGTGCTAGGAGTCTTTCTTTTATTTTTAGCTAGTTCCTAATGCCCGAAGACGGTGCGAGAATTCAATTCAAGGAACACTCGTCTTTTTCCCAATGATATATTCTATAAAAGTGATGAACATTTTCTTAGGATCTTTTTAGCAAAAAATAAAAAATAATAAAAGAGTCAGTCGTTTCAATTTCCCTTCTCGCTTTTCTATTTCTTTATTTCTTTTTTTTAATGTAATTCAGATTCGGTCAAAAAAAAAAAAAAAAAACGCAAAAAAAAAAAAAAAAAAAATGGCAAAAGAAAGATGTCGCCCAAAAAAAAAATTGTGGAAAAAAAATTAAAAAAAATAAAGAACGAAATTCTTTTTATTTTTTATTTTTATCCCATTTTCCATTTTCTTTGAGTCTAGAAAAAAATAAAAAAAGTAGTCCATCATTTTCTATTTTTCTTTCTTTCATTCATTGACTTTACTTTTCCTTTGATATTAGGGAAATATTTGGGCATTTAGGTTTAAGGATCTTTTTAGGACAATGTGTTTTTTATATGTGGGTCAATTTTTTTTTAGGTGAGAGTCTCATGGTTTTTTTTTCTTGTTACTAAGTGCTCCGTGCTTCCTATTCAGGATAGGATCCAAAGAAGAAAGACTTGACAGAGGTTCGATTTGACTTTCCACAACACATTGATTCAAACCACCTTAATTGCACCATGATCAGGACAGTTCAGGATTACCTTGTCGAGATGACAGACCGAGTGGATAGGTTGGAAGCTGACATTACCAACATTAAGTCAAGACAGTTATGGGATACGCCAATGTTTGTCCCTTCATCTGAAAACCGGAAATCCATAACTCTGGGAAAGCCTGATCCAATTTCTCAAGAGCCAGAAAGGAAACATAAGGGCGACGAGTCTTTCTCCAATGTCTCACCAAGGGAATTTCTCATACCTCGAAACAAGCCAAAGAGGGAATTCGCCCCATTGGGAATAACTCTCGGTAAAGGTTTTGAGAGGTTAGTGGACAAGGATATGCTTCGACCCGTAGGTCCCACTCCAGAACCAATTATCAAGGGCCGTAACTGGAAAGAGGGCGAATACTACAAGTACCATCAAGGGAAAGGGCACGACACAAACAACTGTTGGACTCTTAAACATATCATCCAAGACAAAATAGACAATGACACTCTAGAATTGCCTAAAACTGAAGAAGCCTAAAGTGTTGATAACCTCCTGGGTACTATCAGCCATATTACAACTGAGGATCCCAAAGATTACTCTCACCTCATTTATGATGAGGAGATCACTTTAATTTCTCAAAAATCTTTTGAAGAAGGGCCAGATCTGGGAAACGACAAAACAGAGGATGATAATGATTAGATACAAGAAAGTGTGGGTCGTATAATCAAAGGAATTCAAGAAATAAGAGAAAAGGTCGACATCCTAGAAGAGCGCACCTCTAAGCTCAAGAATACGGTCATCTTGACTAAAGAAGAAACTTGGTGGCGTTAAGACCTCCTCTATCACAAAATGTCCAAGTACGGGTACGTCCGTCCGAGGACACCCACGTCAAGGCTTCTCCCGAGAGACGGAAATCCGTTTCTAAGCTGTACCTACGGCGCAGCTGAAGAGCACCACATCAATCAGTGCAGGCACTTTAAGGGGCTAGTCTTGCGCTTCATCGACCAAGGGACAATGTGGCCAGCGTACACTTGGACAGTTAGCTGGTGTCATCACAGTCAAGAAAAATACACCCCTCTCTTTGTACCAATGGAAGCTGTTATGAACGCGTTGGTATGGAGAGGTGACATTCAACCTTGCATCACTTTGGAAGATGCCAAATCGGCACCAGGAGAGGTTCCACCGCCACTAATAGATGGCAATGTCGACGATGGAGCCTAGAACTAGTTGGCTACCAGCAAGAGCTAGAGAAATCGAGTCTGAGTCCCCAAGTTTTGCCGAATTAGGATCTTAGCTAAATCTTTAGGTTGAGTCTGGAAAGGGGGTGTTCTCCTTTTACTTTTCTTTCGAAGTCTAGTTTCTTTTTGAAGGGAATTAGAGACCCTCTTCTCTAAAGTCATGTGTGCTTATCTTTTGTTGCAAATTAATAAAAATTCCTCAACCTCATTTCTTTCTTTGTTTGGCTATTGATAAATCCAATGAACTCAAAGTTGCACAAATCATTAACTAATCAATTTAAGAAATGTAAGTAAACCTCGCAAAGCAAGAATGCAAATGATCTCTTTTCAAGAAATTTGAGTAGCTGGACTCTCTCAACGATGCCACTCCACAAGAAGAAGCGAGCCCGCTTTCTGCAACAACCTCGACACGGATCTGACCCTGGCTCCGATCGAAGAAGATCCTTGGTACCAAGACGTCTTCAACTACATCACCAAAGGAATATACCCTCAAGACGCGCCAATAAGAGCTGAACTGGCCATCCATCTCTTAGCGGCACAATACATAGAATACAAGGAGGTTCTATACAAGAAGTCCCACAACGAAGTCAACCTCAGATGCGGGAACTCCGAAGGAGCCGCGGAGATCATGGACTAGGTACACAATGGTGTGTGCGGACCACACATGAATGGTCGAAGGCTCTCTAGAAAGGTCCTACGACTGGGATACTACTGAACCACTATGGAAAGGGATTGTTAGGACAATGTCAAGAAATGCAAGAAGTGTCAGATATATGCCAACCTGCAGCATATGCCACTCTCAATGCTCCACAACTTCACATCTCCTTGGCCATTTTCCGCGTGGGGAATAGATATCATTGGTAAAATCACCCCAAAAGGCTCGAGGGGACATGAATACATCCTAGTAGCCATAGACTATTTTATCAAATGGGTTGAAGCCCAATCCTATGCAGTCCTCACCTCCAAACAAGTGTCCAAATTCATAAGGAACAACATCATCTGCCGATACGGCATTCCGCATGCAATTATTAGTGACCATGGATCCCATTTCAAAGTCGAAACAGCCACCCTCCTAAAGAACTACAAAATCCAGCACCACAAACCATCCCCTTACCGTCCCCAAACCAAAGGCGCAGTGGAAGCCGCCAACGAAAACCTCAAGACTATCATTGAAAGGATGATAGAAGAGTACAAAGATTGGCCCATAAAACTCCCATTAGCCCTTTGGGGATATAGGACATCAATAAGATCCTCCGCAGGAGCGACACCTTATTCCCTGGTCTATGGAATGGAAGTAGTGCTACCCATAGAAGTCCAACTACCCTCCATGCGCATAGCCTTATAGGGGGAAATTCCCGAAACCCAATGGTTACAAGCCCGTTACGAGGAACTCATATTCATAGATGAAAGACGCCTACGGGCCTTAGACCATTCCCACAAGTACTAGCAACGCATGACAAGAGCATTCAACAAAAAGGTTCGACCTCGAAATCTGAAGGAAGGAGACTTAGTTCAGAAAGAATTGCGTGCCCCAGTTACCGACCCCAGAGGCAAGTTTCGACCAAATTGGTCCGGTCCGTTCATCATTAAAGACATCTTATCAGGAGGCGTAGCCCGACTCATGAACATTTATGGCAACGAGTTCAGTCAGCTCACCAACATGGACCAACTGAAGAAGTGCTACGTCTAAAAAAAGAAAAAAATTCCGAAAATTAAAAAAAAAAAAAAAAAAAAGAGAGACGTACACAAATTGAACGAACTACGCTGGCCTGGTTCCACATTGGATATGTAGGTAACCCTTTTAAGGGGCCCGACCAAAATCAATAAAAAATTACATTCAACTCATTCAAAAGGGATAATCTTTATTCAAACTGAGCGAATAAGCTTACATTGCAAAAAATTAAACTTCCTAAGGTCAAAAAAAAAAAGTGCAACTACGAGGGTTTAAGGTAAACAAATTCCTATTACCTTTTTTTAAAAAACTAGACTTGCTTTCTAAGAAAACTACTTTAATCCTTCTTCCCTTTAGAAGGCTTCGTTGAAGAGTTCTTCTTTGAAGGACCCTGGCTTGAGGACGACCTATGATCGCTTCCTTGAGCTGGGGGCTTGCCTCTTTTCAATACGTGGTAGCCTTCCTCATAAGGCCCTTCCTTTCTTTTCTTGCTTCTTGCTCTTGAGTCATACTTAGGCTTTAGTTGGTCCCACTCCTCATGATGAAGGGCTCGTCTCGCTTCTCCATCACTGCAGGAAAGCCAGTTCAAGTAGGTCTCAGAAACTTGAGTCGGGGCAATCACCTGAGGTACAATCCAACGATCTCGGCTACGCCAATATTTTCCCCAATCCTCAGCAAATTTGGTGGTCAGAGCCAAGGTAGGCGGTCTCGTAGTCTCCTGACGAGGGATAACCTGCTTCAACCCATATTGTCTCATAACCCTAGAAGGAAACAAGAAAGTACTCATGTACAGACCCACTATGGTAGTATGAGGGATAAATTTATCACAAGCCACTAAAGAGGTCAAGCTCCACCAGGTCACATGCCAACGGATAACAGGTCATGCATGGAAAAAGGCATCATTCAGCAAGGGTCTTTTCACCATATAGCCTTTTCCTAACCAAGAAGCTAGCAGCGGTATAAGTTTTCTTTGACCGGGCTCGAGGGGTGCGAGCTATCATCTTCTCTGGGGACTCTATCAACCTTAGATGCTCACATAACCAAATTTGAAACAACAGGGGGCTGACGGAAAAAGCTTCGTGAGGTGAGATTTTCAACATATCAAGCCCTATAATAGTTTCCCCTACAACCAGATGCAAAGGAGAGTGCCCTTCAGCCACTTGATTCATCACTCGCAACAACGAGGCTCTACCCAAATTGGAACACTCTGCATTAACAAACAGTAGGCGGTTTAACAGGCAAAGTACAAAAGCCTGTCGGCAGCAACGCCTAAATATTGCTTCCTTTTCAGAAGAAATAGCAAACTTTTCACAGAGTTGAACTAAGTCCACATCGACACCAAGAATCATGCTTTTGGCTTTTGCTGATGACAAGCCTAGAGATTTCCTGTACTGACTACTAAAACCATCTCTCAAATAAGGCACAGCCGGGGGAAGAACGTCAGACATATTAGTAATTGCAGCGAATTCTTCAACTAGAGGGCATAATTCAGAATTACCAAAACGAAAAATGTGCAAGTCGGGGTCCCAATAATTCAGAGCAGATCGAAGAAGGGGCCAGAATATATTGGTTGGTCTTAAGGCCAATAAGGTAGAGAAATGGAATGGAGCCAGTTCAGTTTATCTTCTATGGTCAGATTTTTGCACCAGGCATCGAACATGTTTTCAAAGGATTTCACCATGGTAGAAGCTTTGGGAAATTTGAGAGAGCTAAAGTCTAAAAAGTGATACAACATCAAGCATCCCGTAAATCCTATTTATAGGCACAAAATCGGGTCAAAAGAAGTCATAAATCCGAGAAAAAGCCCGAACCAGAGCCGTCAGCGGCTCTAGCCAGGGCCGCTAGCGGCTGTGACCAGCGCCGCTAGCGGCCCTCATCTTAAGCCCAGCGCGGCTAGCGGCCCAGACCCTGGCCCAGTCAATTTTTCTCCTTTCGCTCCAACCCGCCCACTTGGTCACTTCCGCTCGGTTTAAGCCCAGTTTGTTATACGAACAACGAAATTACAAAGCCCTAGACTCTCTTAGTTTTATCTTTTCTATTTTATTTTTTTTTATTATTATTATTTTATCTTTTTTTTAGGGGGTATAATATGTGTAATTTTTGCTTTTTCTTGCAATTTATACCTTTTTTTCTTATTTTATTCCCGAAATTATGGCCTACTCCCTACTGCATAACACATTGCATACTTAGAGATCGGACGGGCAAAATCGAGTCATCATAACATACATATCACATAAAAAACATAAAAATAGGATTCAAAATTTCATGGCCAATGTTTACAAAATGGTCCTACACCGCTCAACCGGAGTCGTTATCGTCATTACTATCAGCGTCATCATCAACGGACGGTCCCTGACCATAGTTCCCAGTCGAATAATGGAAGGAGCCCTGAGTACTAAACGAGCTATAAATGTGCCTGCTGTTGTTAGGCCTCATATCCCGTCTATCATATGCTGGTGCATGCATGGAGGTACCTGCCGGAAACCCCGCTGAGAAGAAGCTCTCAGTGGCTTGACTGGCAAAGTCCATAGCCACATCCTGATACGAAGGCCCAATATGAGGCACATCCGATCCAGGGGCGTTCACCCAACCTCCAGCCATGGGGGTAACAGTAGGCCTATTACCGAAGGAAGGCTGAAAACCCGCTGGAGAAAACATCTCAGGCACGGAAATGTGCGGCACAGAAGGTCTGGGCGCCTCATCAACAGAAGGCCTGGTCACAGCTACGGGAGTTGAACGAGCAATAGACGGCCTGCTCGCCGAAGAGACCCTCGTAGCAAAAGAATGTCGAAGTCCCACTGAAGACGAAGACTGCGACATCTGCAAACAATCAAGATCAAGATGTTAAGTTAAGCAATTCACTTAGCTAAACAACGGATAACAGTCAACTTACATCAACAGTCCTAGACCGGGAACTCTTCCCTTTGCCCATCACCCGACTGTAGCCTTTCTTCAATAGGTGGATGAGCTTGAAGACTTGAGAGGTCTGCTCCCGGTTCAGCTACAAGAAGAAACAAAAAATAGAGTCAGCATTCAAAAGCGAATACAAAACACAAGAAGGGATGGAAAAGACTTACCCCCGTACAACCATCAGGCAAGGGTAAGCCCTCCACGGCCTCTCCATCAGCAGTATGTAGAGGGAACTCTTCTACTATACGTCCCCCACTCTCACCAATGTACCTTACCTCATTGCTCGGCAAGGTCACGCTTGGGGGCTGGCCCCGAGGAACTCTGGAATGGGACCTCCTGGGACCCCGAGAAGCCAAACGATCCGCCTACAAGACACAAACGTCAATATATCACGCATATAGCTGAAAAGGGTACAAATAAAAGTCTTACCTCAGAAGTGAGGTCTGGCATCAGACGACCAAAGCAATAGGCCAGGTACACAGCCGTACGATCCAAGCTAGCAATCTCCGGCTCAATAAACTTTGTGGTCGCCATACCACGAGCCACGACACTCAAGTCCTCCACGCTCAGGCTGCGCAGGTAGAACATAGTCATCAGAGGGTCCTCTGGAACCAAATGACCACCCAAGGCAGGATAGACCAGTCGAGTCAAGCGATCCCCCAAGTACCACACAAAGCCAAATGACCCCTCAAAGACCACCCGCAAGGAGGATACCCTAAAAGACTCGATGGTAATATGGGGCGGAACCCCGGGAATACCATCAAAGGCAGTCCATGACACCTGCAGATAACCAGATCAATGTTCATTCACTCCAAATGAATCCAAAAATAAAAAATATACGTAAGCAAATCAAAGGCAACATACCTCAGACGCAGCATGACTCTCAAAGGTAGCCCGAAAATGCTCCAAAGAGGTAAATGGGTGGTTGTCTCTACCAATCCACCGTGAACCTAGTGGGAACATCCTCAAATCAGGACAGTGAGGACCAAAAGTGGGAAAATACTCAAAACACCACAGCTTCCATACAAGAAAAAAAATAATAATAAGCTGCAATTCTCCTGAAAACAATGCATGTGCAAAGGAAAAAGGGAATATATGTGCCTACCTCCAGTATCTTCTACAAGCCCAAGATAGACACCCTCTCAGTCGTCGGGCTAGGCCTACAAGCCTGGCGGCACCATCTCACCAAGGTAGCATATGCAGGAGCATCGAAGTCGTACTCATGGACCTTGGACAAATCCTCCAAACATGTCAAGAAGCCAACTTGACATACGCTGTTCTTCTGAGCGAAAATGGTCGACCCCAACAAGCAAGCTAGGAAAATAAGGGCCCTCTGCTCCTCAGTCAGCCCCTGCTCCGACAAGGCCGCCCATAACCTCGGCAAGGAAACCCGGTCATCCCTAAAATGGGCGGACACAGGCCCGTAAAGATCAAGAAACCTGTCACTCTGCCGATGTTAACTCACGTCGTACTGTATATGACGCCCTCTAAATGATAACACCGTCAGCACAACAAACTGATAAGGAGTGGAAAATATCTCCCCTACAGGCGTATGGAAAGTGTTCGTAGTATCCCAGAACCTCTCCAATAACCCCCGAGCAATAATCCTAGTATCCCCAGAGTGACAAGCCGGGATAACAGTCAAGAAATGTCCAAAACCTGAACCCAGCACTATATCCCTAGCTCCCACCGAAAATGTCTCCAACATCATGGCCCAATGGGAAGTAGACCCATGAGCCTGCAACAAAACACCAATACCCTAGCCAACAAACAAAATTTTCTCAACACCCCATATACTACAAATATGACCAAAATAATTCCACACAAATTATATACAGCTGACCACCAATCCAGTCCAAGTCCCAATATGTTCGTGTGCCGAAGCACTAACAGTTCAAATTTTCAGTTAAAAAAAATATATATACTGAACAGAACCAAAAAAGGAGAGAGTCAGAAAACATACCAACTCAAGGTTAGACAGATGACTCTGCCTGTCTAGTAGCAAAATACTACGGTCCCAAACCCCAGTCGGACGCCAGTCCACCCGCATGAACGAGTCCTGGTATAAACACGCCCCGTCTACATGACAAGCCGAAGGCATACTAGTGGAAGGAAGCCCAGTACGAAAAAGGTCCCGGTTCTCCTCCTCCTCACCCATGGGACATTTTCCTTTGTCTTTGGGAGCCATGGAAGAAAAATGAAATTTTTTGTCTCTACAAGTGAAAATTTAAAAGTTTCAGATTCGCAAGAAACAAGCACCCATTCAACAATGTAACCCAAAATTCAACAACTAGGCAGAAAAATAAGCAAGTTCAAGACAAAAATCGAAGAATTTGGTCAAGAATTGACTTATCTCAAGGAAGTTGAAGCACTCAACAATAGTGTTGCTCGACAATGGCTCTCGACGAAGTGGAAAAGAAGGAGATGAAACGTTAAAAAAAAAAAAAATCGCCTGAACCTAATTTATTCTGCTCAAGACGAGAGCCCAACGTCGCTAGCGGACCTCATCGAGAGCCCAACGCCGCTAGCAGCGCTGGCTTGGGCCGCTAGCAGCCCTGCAAGGCCTTCACGTGCGGACCCCCACCTGCTGTCCCATGACTTTTTCCAGCCCAGAAGTCGTTACTTCAGTTCGTTCGCGGAAAATATCAGTACCAAGCGCGCGGGAGCGAGTCCCTTTGGCCCACAAATTCAAATTCAACAGTTGGCCCATCTTACGGTACCAATTATCTTCAGGTAAAACTAACCCAATTATTTTTGCAGGTCCCAAATACTTGAGCCAGGATATAGTAGGTCATAATGTTTAGCTAGAGACCGCTTACGATAATTGGACCGATATGAGTCAGCCGACAACTAAATGTGATGGGCCTAACGGGTCACATGCTTAAGTAATTAATGGATCAATAATTAATTAATGTACCTAGGAGTCACATTAATTAACTAGTAAGAGAGAACGGTAAGTGGGCTCACCTAGGGAAAGCCCACTACTTGTACTAGTCATTTATTTTGACGTTTTAGTTAAAACATGGCCTTGTTTGGATATTGGATTGTTGACCAGCTTTTAGAGGTATTTAGACTGTTGGACCATTGACAAACCAGTCACCCTAAATAATTGGTGTTTGGTGCTTGGACTGTAAAATGACTTTTTGATGCCAACAATCCAACATTGGAAACGCTGGTACCCAAGCGTTTTGTGGCAACTTGTTGTGAAAGTGTATCCCAAATGACCACTCTGTACAAATTGAACTTAAAATTACTGAAAATGCCACTAAACCAATTAATACTCACAGTCCATCCTTCTACCCAAAATTCTCAGGCATCCATTGAAGTATTTGTCGGTGAATATGGTGACGACGATTTGGGGGTCGATGACAATGCTTATAGTATTGATGACGATTGACGAGAGCTGTGACGATAATGGTATTGGTAGGGGTGAGCACGGGTCCTGGGTACCTGGACCTGGTATTGGAATTGGTTTGGACCTGGCGGGTCCGGACCTGGAACTGGTCCTGGCAATTCCAATTTTGGGTCCCAAAATTCAGACCTGCTTGGAAGCAATTCTAATTCTGGGTATCATTTTTCTTGACCCAGGACCCAGTGGGGAGCAATTCCAAGAACTGGGTACCTGGTGGGACCAATTCCAACAACTGGGTACCTGGTGGGTCCAATTTACAATGCCTACCAATACTACTACTACTTTAGTTTTTCTATTGCATATGTTACCATTTTGATCTTTTCGATGCTTTAATTCTTTTTTTTTAATTGTTGCACAATCGTAAGTCATAGTATTTGGATAGTATTCCACTATTCCCATTAAAATTCTACGAGACAAGATGTCAAGCAATTTTTTTCAGCGAGGGATGACGGGAACTGGGTACCTGGTATTGGAATTGGACCTGCCAATTCCTAGACTGGGTATGAGTTTCGAGGAACTGCTCTAACCAATTCCAGTTCTGGGTCCCAAATTTGAGGAACTGCTCTAACCAATTCCAATACCAAATCTTAAAATTTCAAGTGGGTACCTGCTTGCGCTCACTCCTAGGTATCGGTGCTATTGCAAGTGATGGTGGTGGACTAATCATAAAGATCGATTAATGGGATTATCACGAGAAAGAAAACGTAAGGAAAATAGGAGCAAAAGAAAATAAGTATGAAAAGGGGAAAGAAAATAAAAAGGTATTTGAGGAGGAAAGAGAAACCACAACTAAAAAGACGCCAAAATAAATAAAGAAAAGAAAAAGAGGAAGATAAGCAAATATAGAAAATAATAAATTACGAGAAGAAAAGAACGGAAATAAAATTTGTAATAAAATAGAATTTATTTGATAATGTTTTTTGAAAAAAATTAGTGGGCACTTTTTTCTAGGTTTTTGTTGAACTTGAGACAATTAAAGAAAATCTCTAATACTAATGTTTTTCAATTCACCCATAACATTAACAATAAGTTATATCTACGTTTCCTCAAAAAGAAAAATCATATTTATGTCCTTATTTGTCATTTTACATCTAATCAGCTAATTTTATCAAACACCTTTCTACGATCGGCTAACATTACCAGCCTGTCAAACCAGTTAGTGCAATAAGTTAACAACAATTCGCTGACTAAACCATCTACCATCGAACAAGGCCATGATATCTGTCAATTAAGTATATGAAATGAGTCACATCTATGTCACCATATCCTTCTTCTTTTTTGAAAAAGCAAGAAAGCAAGGATAGTCCAGAAAAGGCTATCCTAAACCATCCATTTCCAACAGGTCGGAAAGAGATTGGTGATACGAAAATGTCCACAAGGAAAGTCTTGGGCAAGAATGCCCCACATTTGCCAAAATGTCAGCTATAGAATTAGCCTCTCTAAAACAGTGAAGAACTTTAACTCAGTTAAAAAAAATGAAGATCACGACGAGTATCTATAATTAAATTTTCTATCTCTCAAGGAATATGTCACTCCCCTCTAACAACTTTGATGACAACCATATTATCACCTTCAACTGTAATATTCTTGAATCCCAACCTTCGAGGTTCTCGAACACCTTCTCTCAACCCAACAGCTTCAACCAACAGAATGAAGGAAATGCTACAAGATTTTTCTCCTAAAACTAGTACATGACCCAAATAATTACGAATACTAAACCCTGCTGCCACCGAATTATTATTACGGTTAGAGCCATCAAAATTCAATTTAACATAGTTTGGTCTAGGCATTTCCTAAGTAACATTCATTCTTGGTACTTTTCTCTTAGCCTTTTTATGAATAGCTCCGGTAGCGTCAAAATCAAAAGTACCACTCGCTAAAGCTTCCCATTCAATGAAATTGGTTCTAACTGAGTGAGCATTTGGGTAGAATTGGTCTTGAGGTTGTCAGAGCAAATTTTATTACGTGCAAACCAAAATAACCACCAAGAAAGAATTAATAGCACAAAATCCCATTCTTTGAGTTTTCTGTAGATAATATTGAGGTTAGATACAAAGCTTCTGTAATGATCATAGTCAACATTAATGGTTTTGTCAAAATAACTTTGGACTTTATTCCACAGTTCCTTGAAGTGAGGACAATTCAAAAAAAGATGGACTTTATCCTCTGAATGGAAGTAACAGAAGACATACTCTTGGGGTAAAAAAATAAATTACTTTGTTGAAGTCTAATTTTAGTGGGTAGACCATCCTGACATAGTTTTCAAAGAAAAATCTTAATTTTGCTAGGCAGACTGAGATTCCAGATCCAATGAAAGTCACATTTTCTTTTTTGGTCGCCTAGAATTCCTTGGGCTAGCCACGTTGCTGATTTTGCAGAAAAAATTTCATCCCCTGAAAGCCCCCAATGAGAGTTATCTAGGACATTATTGTAGGAGATTCGAATGCTTACAATAGCCGAAATAATTTCTTCTGGTAAAATGCGAGATAGTAGTTTAATATCCCATTCCCCATTTGAGATAAAAACTTTGATAGATATACTTATATCAAATAAAGGATCATCCGAATTTAGATCAAAAAATTTGTCTTTCAAATGGTTTTGACTTTTGACAAACCCAGTTATCTTGCGAAAAATTAATCTTTTCTCCGTTCCCGACCTGTCATCTGATACCTTTCTGGAATAAATCTCTAACTCCAAGAAGTTTGTTCCACTGCCAGGAGTTCTTCTTCCCTTTGACATGTAGAAAAATATTATTCCTTTTGAGGTAGTTATGGTTGATAAGTCGAAGCCTCAAGTTATTTGGTTTTGTTTTAATTTTCCAAAGAAGTTTCATCTGCATAGATTGATTAACTGCTTCAACTTTGCGTAAGCCTAGCCCACCCATGCTTTTAGGCTTACCAATCTTATCTCATCCAAATACAATAAGGTTAGATGATTTGTTATCCGAACTTTTGTTCAGAAAAAATTCCGATAAATTCTATCAAGTTTAGCTAGATCTGAAGAATGCAGCATGAAGCTCTGCATAATATAAATGGGAGTAGCAGATAAATTTGCCTGAATTAGGGTTGTCCTTCCAGCTTGGGACAGGGAGTTAGCTTTCCATTTAGAAAGGTGAATAGAAGTTCGATCTATGACATTTGCAAAAGTACTCGCGTTAACCCTCTCCGAAATGATAGGGCAACCAAGATTTTTGTCCAAACAGGACGAGTGATTCATCTCAAGAATAGCTTTGAAGTTGTCTAGATCCCTCTTACTAATATTTTTGGTACATTGAAAAGCCGATTTATGAAAATTGACCTTTTGCCCGGACATTCTACAATAATTATCTAGAATAATTTTAATAGTATGACAGCTTTGGTTTGTAGCTTTAGCAAAAATCATAGTATCATCTGCAAAGGTAAGAAAAAGAATCTTATCCGCCCCATTACAGATGCTAATTAAGGCCCACACTTTTAGCAGAAGAGTTACTCTCCCTCTGCAATCTACGCGCTAGGACGTCTGCACATAATATAAATTTGAATAGGGACAGGGGGGCCACCTTAACGGATACCCCTAGAGGCCTTAAAAGAGTCCCATGGCGTATTTTTGACTAAAACAGAAAAGGAGACCAAGGAGATGCATTAATATTATTCTATCCATATTATCCATTTTTCTTCAAACCCAAATTTACGAAAAACTTCCAAAATGAAGTTCCAATCTAGTCGATCGTAAGCTTTTTCCATGTCTAACTTAATAGCTAACCAACCGCTCTTCCCTTGTTTAGACTTAAAGGAATGAAAGATTCCATGGGTTATAAGAATATTATCTTGGATACATATATTTGAAACAAAAGCCCCTTGGAGGGAAAGAATAAGTTTGGGTAAAACGCCTTTAAGTTTAAGAGTCAGGATTTTGGAGATAATCTTGTAAATAGTAGAGCATAAACTAATGGGTCTAAAATGAGTGGATGCCCAAGGGTTGTCAATTTTAGGAATTAGAGCTAAAAAAAAGTCTGATTAATTTCTTTAAGAATTTTTCCCGGGTGAAAAAAAAGTTTTAACTGCCCTACAAACAGAGGGTCCAATGATGTGCCAATATTTTTGATAAAAAAACCCCGGGAAAACCGTCAGGTCCCGGAAATTTATTAGGAGCTAGCGAGAAGTTGGCATCAAGGACTTCTCTAGTCATGAAGATATTATCCTCACTGAAAATTTCTTGATTAATATCAGATAGATCACTAGCAGAATTTAGATAGCAGTTATTATCTTTGACAAATCTATTTTTAAAATCTTTGGTGAATTCTGAAGATATATATGTAATCTGGGTCAGAATGGTGGATTCCATCTGAACTTAGGAATTTAACAATCTTTTTTTTTTTTTGTTACATCTTATAGTGGCCTTAGTTTTAAAAAAGAAAGTATTTCTATATCCTAGAAGTAGATTTTTTGCTCTAGATCTTTGAAACCAATAAGTTTTATTAAAATTATCGAGGGAATTTTTTATTTTTTTTTTTGCCAAATTATATTGTAGTCTAATAAGTGAGCCATCATCAGGCTTGTTAATAAGCTTAGACTGAATAATGATAAGATCATCTTCTACTTTTTTAAGTTGCTTATGAATATTACCAAATTTGAGTTTTGACCAACTTTTAGAAGTAGCTTTTAAATTCTTGCATTTATGAATAATTTGGAACATACTTGAACCATTAACTTGAGTTTGCCAGACTTTTCGGACTAGAGAATCATAATCACTATGTTGTGTCCAAGTTATTTCAAATCTGAAAGGACCAGATTTAAATATACTGGACACATTAATATGTTGAATAATAGGACAATGATCAGAAGAGCTGAAATCATGATGCGAAATACTAGTGTTCAGAAATAGACTAAGCCAACCAGGAGAAATTAGAGCTCTATCTAATCTTTCCCAGATGTTATCAAGTCCACAATTTGTTTTCCTCCAAGTGAAGGGAATACCATGGAAGGGAGCATTAATTACATTGGAATCAAAAATAAAATTACTAAGCCTATCAAATCTAGATGAGTTAATAACCAAACCTCCAAACTTATCATTGCAGCAGAGAATCTCATTGAAATCACTTAATAACACAAACAGTTCTGTCAATGTTAAAACATGCTATAATAAGTCTTGCCAAAATTGGTTCTTAAATACAGGATTAGCAGGTGCATAGACAAAAATATAGATAATAGGAGCACTTCCATTCAAATTACTAACAACAACACTAATAAATCTTACATCCTTGTGCAGAATAGATACACTAAGTATATGACTTTGCCACATAAGCCATATACCACCAGAGTATCCCTGGCAAGGTAGAAAATCAAACGAGTTAAACCCAAACTAGGCAACAATCTGGCTAGAGGAGATTATCAAAAAACAAAAAAAAAACAAAAAAAAACAAAAAAAAACCAACACAATCTTGCTAGAGGGGGGAGGGGGGAGGGGGGATTGAACCTTGGTCTCAGCTAGAGTTATAAGGTTAATTTGATACACTTTACAAAAGCATTTAATTTCTTCCCCACAATCCTTCTTCCCCACACTTCTCACATTCCAAAATGCAACATTCTTCATTAATTAAACATTAATAAATGGAACTTCTTGCTAAAGGAGGACTTCTCAGGTCCTAGCCCTCTTCAGAGAGGTGTGTGCTGAATCAACATGAGCCTCATCAGTAGCCCTTCTCTTGGAAGCATCAGATTGGCCAGAGGTTGAGGACATCTCAGCTTGGTTAACTTTCAGCTGGACAATCTGTCTAAGAATAGTGCTGTCAGATTGGAGGGAACGAATGAGTTTTCAGCTTCCTCTTTCCCGTGATTCAGGATGTCATCATTACCCGCATTGGCTACCAGGCAACTAGGGGCAACAATTGAGTTGTCAAGCAAGCTCAAGCTGCCACCCAAGTTGCCAAAGACATTGCACACTTCTAAATTATCAGGGTATAAAGCCTGCAGAGGATCAACCGCAAGCTCAGAAGAGAGAGCCATGGTGAGGTCCCCAACCAATGGCTCAGGTTCAATAACAGCAGGAACAACACGCGCTCTAACCACACAGCTTAACTCATCATTAAAGGGGGGAAGGGCTCATGCAACATTACTGAACTACCATTACCAACAGTACCACCAACATCAACAGGCAACACAAAAGTGTCTTCAGACACCACAATAGGCTCAATCACTTGCTTGCCTTTACCAATAGGTGGAATATATATATCAGAATACTTTCCAAACCCGGGGAAAGAGGGCTGATCAGCAAAAATAATGCCCGAAGTAGGTTTTTTTTGCAGCTGTTTTAGGATGAATAAAACTAGTCTGACCAGAAAAAAAATTCCCGTCAAATCTTTGGGATTTTTTCTTTGGAGGGAGGGGGTTGCTTTTGGGCTTTGAAACAGGGGTGACATATAACTACAACAGAATTTGCCTCTAATAGTGCTTATTTTGATACATACATAGCGCTTTTGAGCACTATCTAGGCTCGTGTTATTAAAGGGGTATCCAAAAAAAAGCGTTATGTATGTACTCCCAACAATAGCGCTTTTTTGGAAAAGCGCTATGTATGTATCAATATGCATAGCACTTTTCCTTAAAAAGCGCTATTGTTGGGAGTACATACATAACGTTTTTTTTAACAAGCGCTATTATTGAGTTGCTTTTTTTAAAAAAAAATTAAATAAAATTTCTCACATTGTTTATTATAATATTTTATTTCCATTCAGCTATGAAGAAACCTGTACGATTAATTGCTTAAATTTGGAACCCAATCAAAGTGCTATAAAATTTCATTCCAATGCAAATGAAATTCATAAAAAAATCATAAGTTTCTCATTTCTGTAATAGATCAAAGTTAGTATAATATGGAAGGCACTAAAACAATAAGTACAAACTTGAGAAAAAAAAATGCATACCTAAACTTTAAGAAAAACATATCTAGTACACCTGAATATTTATTTTAAACCATTCATCTCTGACTTCATCTATCTGATCTTTAGAGTATAAGAGGTGTAAGAAGTCCGGAAAGTACACCATCCCTTCAAACTTGAGTTACTTGCTTCCTTTAAATGCATCCATAAATACTTCTACATCACCTTCACATCACTATTAGTTTCTGCCTAGGTTAGAAAGCCACTCAATTCTGATAACCAAGAGGATGAAAATCAGCGCAGTACTGCAAGATCAAGTAAATAGTAATCAGTCGACCAGCACACAAAAAAAAAGTAAATATTAATCAAGAACTTTTCTGAAAATTGAGAAGCATCTAAAAAGGCATAAATTAATAATTAACAAGAGTAGCTTCTAATTCTAAGCACAAGACTACAGCATATCTTTTTTTTGCTTCGACAAGACTACAGCATATCACTATATAAGCATATCAGATTAAATTTTGGCATCAAAAATCATATCATCAACTCCATCGCATGACCAGAAAATGACTTAACAAACAACATTCAGCTGAAGGGCAGGTTTGTGGAAATAGCTGCTAGAAGTAAGAAAACACCTGTCCGCACAAATCAGGATCAGAGTTTGGATATCAAACAAGCATCTGAAAGATGGGCTTAACCAAATGTAATGACAATAGAAACTGGTGAGCAAAATTTACTTTGGCAAACAGGAGGGAATTAAACACTAAACATCCAACAACTAGCTTTACAAAAACAGCCTCAAATTTGCAGCAGAGAACAACATAAACAAGGCACACCAAAATCATCAGCATTCAGGAAGCTTCATGACAGCAGCAGAAGAGCACAAAACACAACATGAATTATAGCAACCAGCAGTATGTATAGCAGCATTATTAATAAACCAACTGAACAACATGACAGGGAGAGAGAGCACATCAACTAATATAAACCCAATCCCACAAACACAAGGCACACAGAAACCAGAATTTCAAGCACAAGCACGAGTGACTAGCATTAAAAAGCGCCAAAAGATAAATGAGCCAAATCTATTCCAATACATAACAACTTAATCTAGCTGTACAGAATAACTAAATCTAACTGTACAAAACAAACTCTCTTTGTTGGCTTCAATTTATAGCTAGCTTTCCCAATTGCATTATGAATTTAAATATAAGCCACACAGAATCAAGCTCTCTCAATAATACCTCATGCTCATAACTATAAGAGGTATCGAAGAAATAGAAAACAAATTTTAACTTTGCAAGATTGAACATTTCTAAATGACAGGGAATTTCTCATAAAAAAAACTAACATAACAATGAACCTGACCCAATAATACAGGAGGGATAAGATTAGTGAAAACTCACTTTCATGTTTTGTGACTATGGAGAAGCAGCTTCTATATCGCTATTTTCATGTATTCTGACTACATGAAAGGAGCAAAGGAGGAATCGTCTGTTTTTGACTCAGAATCATCCAAAGTTGATTTGTTGGAATTCATTGGCATTTTGTTTTCAGGATTAGCATCATCCAAATATTTTTAAGAGCAGAAAACAAACCTCAACTCAATCAGATTCTAGGTAACAGAATCGAGAAACTATATAAATCGCAAAATAGAACCAAAACTGTTGCTTATCAGATTTTTACGCTACAAATTTAAATAAATTGCAAAAATTAGAGACAACGTGAAGTTCAAAGTTAAAGAAAAATGCAAAATTCAACCCTAAACCAGAAAACTTATTACCGGTTAAAGCATTCAATTGCAAAACAACAGGAGGTTTAGACATTCAAATTCACAAAACCAAACCCTAACACTTGAAAATTATGGTTTTTTGTTCAAACATAAGAAATAAAAATTGCAAACTAAACCCTAACTCAAAATCGACAGCATAATATCCGAGATTAGTTTACTTAAGATGAAATTGAGATATTAATGGCGGAAGCTACCTAGATTTGGAGCTTTCAGTTACCAAAAAATCAACTGATTCTTTGCAAATGTCAAACTCTAATTCGTGTAAATTTAACCCCCAAATCTTCCACCCAATTCGGTGACAAATTGGTACAATTCCTAACTCTAACTTTAATTTTATCTATAATTTTGTAATCCAGTTCAAACTAATCAAAGCAAAGGGAAAGCAAATTTGAAGTAAACAGAGAAGAAGAAGAACAACATACCTAGGCGAGCTATTGACGAATCGCTGGTTGAAGTAGGCAGGAACCTTGTTGCTCAATCGACTGGAACATCAAATTCGCCGATCTTCAAGGTTGAGCTCGAGTTTGAGTTCCCATCCATGGCTGCTAAGATTACTAAAAGCTTCCCCCAATTTGGGGGTTTTGGGCAATGGGAACAGAGGAGAGAGAACGCAGAGAGATGGAAGTTGCGCAAGGCACAGATGGATGCGATGGGGAGAGGCGGCGATGAGAGAGAAAACGAGAGAGAGAGGAAGTGGGAATTGGGAACTGGAAACTGATCAAAGAAATAGTAACTCCCTTTAAAAATAGTTAAAAGAAAAAGAAAATTAACAGGTTACTCACATAACACTTTCTCAACGAGTGTAATGCTAATATATCCGTGTTTAAGCACTTGTATATTTAATAGCGCTTCCTCTTAAAAATGATATTGTTGTTAAAAATGGTTGTCTAACAATCTTAACACTTTATTTTGAAGCGTTATTGAGTTCATTTTATAAATTCCCTACATATTTAACCATTGCAAGTGTTATGTTTCAAGTGTTATTAAAGGATAATTTTGTTGTAGTATGCTCAGCCACAGAATCACCATTGTCAATCCCTTGAAATTTTGGAAGTATTTTTTCAATGAGTTTTTGGTGCTCAAGGTTGTATTCCAGAATAACAAGGCTAATTCTACCAGCATCACTCATAAGAGGACATTCTTCAATTTCATGAGCATCTGACCCACAACAAGAACAACCACGGGAAATTTTCATACCAAACCAAAAACCAGTCAATACCATCCCTCCTAGAAACCTTAGTATAAGTTTTAAGAGGCTAACATGTATATTAACACAGGTTCTAGCAAACTTCAGACCTTTTTTTGCCTTAGTGAAATCCTCACGCTTGATAAAAGCACCCAACTTATTAATTTGCAGAAAAACCAACACAGCCTGGAAGCTAAATAACTCAGAGGAATAGAAAAAGGAAGAGGAGATAGAGGTGCAAGAAAATACCTGGCCAATTGAAGGCTTAAATAGGAGAAATAAATGCTCCACAAGATAGAAATAATCACAAAAATTGAAGGGCTAAAATTCTTGATCATCACCAAATAGTGTAGTACTGAGAACAATATAGTTATGAAACCATAGCCAATATTGGCTACTGACGGGAAAGGAGCAAATTAAGAGTCAGCAAAACTATAAGAAAATTAAGGTTAAGTGGTAATTTGTGTTGTGGCAATAAATATTATGCCACAATAAAAGTAATACAAATGGCACTGGAAATTGCCAAAAATTGATATCATTTTTGTGGCAACTTCTAAAATATGCCACAAATTAATTACTCATATTAACAATTTAAAAATCTTAGTTACAGGAATTTATAGTTTGGGTAATTTTAAAGTTAACTGAGTTGTAGATATGAAATTATATTTTAAGTGATTTACATTTCAAAGGCTATGTATCTGTGCTTGGTAATGGTCTATAAGATCGATTAATCTTTTGTATGGGTCTTAAAATATTAACATTTATTTAATTAATTAATTAATATGTCTGGTAAATGGTAAGGCTCTAATGAACGATGATCAATGTGGGAGAAATAATGTACTACTATATAAGTGGACAACCACTTGTCCACCTGATAATCATATAACACAAAGGCATTGTATGGCCGCGCGCCGCCTCTTCTTTTTTTTATCAAGCCTCCTCTTTTTTCCTTCTTTTTTTTTTATTTTTTATCATGCCTCCTCTTTTCAATAGTGCAGAGTATTAGTTTAATTTTTACAGCCTATGAGTACCATACTACCATGTGATCCAAATGTCCCACATTGATAAGTAACATGCAATTTACTTAGAGGTTCCTCTATAAATAGAATATGAGAGTCATCATTTTACAATAAGGTTATATTTGATGGCCTAATTAAGGCTTACTTCTATTGGGCTACAAAAGACTTGATAAAAAAAATATTAATTGAACAACTTGTTCTAAGCCTATTGTATTTTGCATTTTAATTTGCCATTAATACTTTATGGCAAATTGCTATTTGCCACTATAAATTTTATGACTAAGTCAAAATTTGCCACATTAGCCTTTGTGGCAAATTGATTTTGCCACAAAATAACAAACTACAGTGGCAAATGAGCCTTTGTGGCAAAATTGATTTTAGCAAATGTATGGTGACAAATATGAAAATTGCCACAATAACCTTTTGTGTTGCACTTCTTTTGGCAACCTTAGGGCAAATTTTTATTTTTCCACTAAAAGGTTTTGTGGCAATTTTTTGCTCTATTTTGGCTGATCCCAAATTTTCTTGTAGTGCAACCAGACCACAAAAACCAGGCATAATACAAACATTAAATGCAAGTATTGCACACCACCGCAAGAGAGAGAAGCGAGGACCAAGAAAAACAAATCAAACCCCCAATAAGATCGGACGATAGGGTGACACGTATCCACAAACGCAAACAAAGCACCACCAGTTAGTTTCAAAGTCAAGTGTCTTACCAAGCCCAAAACTAGGTTTGATACCCCAAAAGGAGAAGTAATCATCAAATCTAGCTAAAACCAATCGAAAAACGCTATCCGAAGAGCAAAACGTGAACAAATTCCAGCAATTTATCAAAATCATCTTTGCCTTTGATTTGATTAGGCAAGCCAAGTCGAGTTCCTATAAGTGATTGCACTTCAAAGACATCATTAGACTTTGAGCTTGATTTGAGAATGAAAAAAGACATCAGTGAATTATAATCAAGGACTAAAGAAAGCAGATTGTAGCTTTGGCTAATAATTTTGTGATGATTGAATAGGGGGCTCGAGTATTGGAGGATGAGTTTCTGGAGGGTCTTGGTTTTCTTCATTTTCTTTCTTCTTTTCACTCGAGATTTTCTCTCTCATCTTTTTTTTTTGCTTTTCTTGCGTATTATTGTTGTTGAATGAATTGGTCCTTTTTTTTTTTTTTGTCGGTATATCATATTCATGTAAGTCATTTAGTTGCTTTTTCCTCTTTTCAGACCATTTGGAATTTCTAGTGCTAATTTGACAATTTTTGAGTATAATTAGCGAGTCAATCAATCAATATAATCAGAATCATATGAGAACTACTCTTATCACTTTTTATGAACACTATGAAAATTAGGGGTGAGCACAACCGGGTACCCACTGGTTATTGCACTACCCGGAATTGAAATTGGATCCACCAGTTCCTAATTCCTAGGAATTGAAATTGAAATTGGTTGTACCGGTTCCTAAATCTTAGGAATTGGAATTGATTCCAAGTTCCTGGGTACCCAAGTCCCCATTAAATTCAAATTTTATTAGTTTTAAAATCAAATAAATATATATTTAATAATAAAATATCAAATATTATATTACACTAACAAATATTAGTTTCCGAAGATACCGCAAACATAAAATCAAATAGGACAATCAAAATACTTAACATTGTAAATCAAAATTTAAATAACGTCCACAAATTTTTAATTACTAATATTACAAATACAATTATTAAAACATTAAAATTACAAATACAATTTTTTAAACCACTAATCTTATTAGAAAATCACCATTTTTTTTATTTCTATCAAAGAAAAGAGGCTTATATTTTTGTTTTACACTGGGTATCCAACCGGTTCCGATTCCCAAAAGTCAGGAATTGGAATTGGAATTGGAATTGGTTGGTACTGATTCCTATTTTTGGGAATTGAAATTAGTTAGACCGGTTCCGGAACAATTCCGGTTCCACTACTGGGTACCCGTTTTTCTGCTCACCCCTAATGAAAACTTTTAAAAAAAAAAACGAACACAATGAAAACTGATCACGACCGTTCAATACCTAAATATAATGGCTTAGATCGTGCCTCTTTAATAGCACCTGTAAATGTAAATTTACAAAATCTGTGAAAGCGAGCGCAATAGAAGACCTAAAAACGCCAGAACTATCATCAGTACTTCCTCTCTCCCCCCCGAACCAGAACCCAGAACCAGAACCAGAACCATCCCTTCTCTCTCCTCTTTCCCTCAATACGACGACGACAAATTGCCACCATGAAAATGGAGGTCCTCACAATGGAGAAGGATACCTCCTTCTTATTTGCAGGAGTCAAGTTCGACCGCAAAAAGTTCGCCAAAGATTTTGAGAAGTTTAAGGTAAAACACCTGCCACACATATTGGTAGTTTTGGACTATATGTAGTGTTTCATTAGCTCCTAAATTTTTACTGTTTAGATGAATTATTAGATGAAACTAACAAAGTCTTGCCAAAAAGTCCCATATGCTTGTGTTTTTGCTCATCTTCATCTGGGGTTATTCAGCTATTTTTGGATAAATCTATCTTAAATTGTGTGTTATACTCCATTGTTTATGTGACCATCATTGATAATTGAAGTCTGAATTCATGTTTGTTCCGTCCTAGTTGCTTAGTTAAGGGATACAAAAACAAAAAGGGGCAAAATTTATAAAAATCCCTTCGATTTAGTGCTTCCAACCCACTTGTCTCTCTCTATCTTACACTAATGTTATGCTCTTCCTTTGCGAAGGAAAGAAAAGAAAACAAAGAATTGGACTTAAACCAAAGGTTTGTTGAGACTGAGGCAGAAGAAGGGAGCAAGTCCAGTAGGAAGAGAAAGCGGAAGGGGGCAACTGGTGGTAAGATTAATTTCTGACAGGGAAATAATCAAAGCCCTTTTGTGGTAATTGCTAATATTGGATTTATTAATGTTTTGTGGTTTCAGCATCAGTAGAGGGATTCAATGTGTTTAAGTGTTCAAACCCAGTTACTGAAACCAAACAAAATGATGGGGCAGAGGGGGAGGCTTCTGAAAAGAGGAAGGAAGTTTTTCGGCAGCTCGAGGTTGTATGCCATATTCATGTTCCTTCCATTATTCCTTGTGCATGGTTTCGAATTTAATTATTTGTTTGTTTCTTTTTCAGTATTATTATTCTTGTAATCGAATTAATCAGTTTTCTTTTTTTTTTTTTTTGCTCGTTGAAAGGTGAATTAATCTGTTAGTTAATCCTATGTTACTGCCTCCTGACATAAATATGTTGATTTTGACACAAATTATTGCCTGGACCCCGGGGTCTAGGTAGCTGTGGACCCAACAGAACTGTGCCCTGTAACTGAAAAAAATGAGTTTCATTTTTTTAAGTCATACTTTCATTCTGAGTGTCATTTTTTAAGTCATAATTTCATTTTTTCAAGGCATAGTTCTATTGGATCCACATAGCTACACGGACCTGCGGTCTAAGCAATCAGAATTGGATTATGAGGCACTCAGCCTTGATTTTCCGTTTCATGTTTCAATTTTGATTCCATTTTTCTGTGGTTGTCAGCGTGATGCAATTTCGAGGAAAAACCATAATATTCATGTCTCTGGGAGCAATGTTCCGTCTCCTCTCCAAAGCTTTGAGGAGCTTAGTACTAGGTAACGTACTAAAGCTACCTTTCCAGCCCTGCTATGGAAATTATATTTTTTCTGTTCATGGATATCCCTAAGTTCATGTGTTTGAAAGTGCTGCTTTATTTTTATGTTGCATCTGTGTTGAGTTTTTACTCTAGATGAATTCAGATCATACTATCTTGGTTGATTTTTTTGTCTTAACTAAGAACTGTAAATGGTTATCAAACAATATCTGAAGGTAAGGAGGGTTGTTTAATTTGTTTTATTGGACAGTCTATTATATCTTTGTTTGGTCTTTGAATTTGTTTTATTAGACAGTCTATTATATATTTGTTTGGTCTTTCAATCTAACAAATTTGAACCCCAGTTTAAGGCTGCCAAGATTTTCTTTTTCTTTTTAGATAAGTAAAAGTTTTATTAATCAATCAGTGAAAGAATACAAAAAGGGGGAGGACAAGAAGTCCTCAAATGGTAACAAAAAATATCTACAAGTCTCGCCAGTGTAACTGGACAAGTGTAAGTGGAACACCCTTAAAGCCCCCAGCTGCTTTCGCCCACAATGATGCCAAGTAGACAATGTGATCCCAAACGCAATCAACTGTTGTCCCAGAAGTGGAGAAGCTCCTAGAGTTCCTCTCCAACCAAATATTCCACAAAATGGCCATACATGCACACCTCCACCATAACTTACCCTCTCTCTCCCTCCGACCAGCAGCAAAGCGCATTTGCAAAAATTGCCCCACTGTAGCCGGGCTCGCAAAATGCTCCCCCCCAGACAATTTATCCCACAACATCCTGGCAAAATCACACAAGACAAACAGATGCAACCCGTCCCCACAATCATGACGACACATTACACACAAACCTGGCGACAAACACCATCCAGGCCTCCGCCGCTGTCTCATGTCATGCGTATTCACCCTACCTAACACCAGAGTCCACACAAAGGCACGCACCTTCAAAGGAACCTTAGAATTCCAAATGTAAGTAGCAAGAGGGAAGTGGGGAAATTGAGAAGGAAGACTAAGCCGATGTAAAAAGGACTTGCAAGAAAAAACACCAGAGGAGTCTCCTCCCCAAGTCCGGGAGTCATCCCTTGGGATGAGAAGAGTAGTGTTTAGATCACTAAGGAGAGAAACTAGTTCCTCCATCTCACAATCATGAGGAGCTCGGCGTAAGTGAAGATCCCATGAGCCACCCGCATCGGAATAGAACTCCGAAACTGGCGCCTCATGAAGCATGGACAACCGAAAAACCCGAGGATATGTGGAAGAAAAAGAGTTATCACCCGAGGCTGCCAAGATTTTCTATCATCTAAAAGCTTTCTGATAGTTGTTTGAGATAGCTGGTGTGTCTAATAGTTTGTTATTAGTGATAACAAACAACAGCAACAATATCTAGTTCGCTTCCCACCAATGGCAAGATTAACTTTTCTCGGATGTACTTGTAAAGAATTACACACCATGTGATATGTTGTCATACTTTGTTGAAAGGTTCATTTTGGAGATTTCCTGGTGGAATTAAAAGGCGATCTGGATAAATGTCAGAAACAGGGTGGGGCTTATAACTGGTTGACATTTGTTTCATCTGCATTTAGTATTTGTGGAGCTAGGGAAAAAAAGGCAACCAACTTTGCCTGAAACTCTTCACCTTTATTGGCTTTTGGATGGTTGTGTACTGCCGGGGGATTATATATTATGTTGCTACAAAAGGCAGCTTTTGTACTCTTGTATGATGAAGTTGCTTCCATCTTTGTCATGTGTCATTCTCTTTCCTTTTGATTGATTGATTTATTTATTTATTTGTTTGAATTGTAAGAGTTTTGATTTTAGTAAAATCGAATAGGACATCAAAGAAAGGTCTCTCTAAGCAAGAACCTCCTGTGGGATAAAAGTCGTAACCAAGCTATGAGAAGCAATAGGGGGGAGTCTCTTTTTGTGAAGTCAAGCCCCATACCCAACCAAGTGGGCGCACCGTACAGCCTTAGTGCATCTGCTGGAGGAAGAAGGTGTTTACAATCAAGTGGACAAAAACCACTAAGGTCACCTGAGAATAGATGCGACCTGCTGCAAAAGCAATTAAGCATCCTAGAACTATCTGTTAAAAATATTCTGTCATCTCCCTATTTGAAATTATCTTTTAGTATCTATCTGAACTTATAACTCAAAATAAATTTGAGGACTGATTGGACAAGGATTAACTGCTGAAATAGCTGCTACATGCCTACATACACACCATGCTGAACCTTGTTACTTTTTCTGTTTCTCATCCAACTGGTGGTGCAACCCAAATGTCTAGGCTAAATCCCAAGACCAAGCCTAGAAGGGATCTGCTGAATCATCCGTTGTGCCCATGGACAGTCCAAATGCTGCATATATTCAGTATATTGTCACCACGACACCACGACACCTATCACATCTACATTGACTCTTACTAAATGAACCTGGCCCTAGCTAGTTGTCTACCTTTGATAGCAAGCCACAGTCTGTGACTATTCTTGGAATGTAAACCATCCCTAGACAACCTGGAAGGCTCATGGATAGGATGTATATTGAACTTATGTATTGTCGCAGTTGGTAAATTTGTTGATTTTTGAAGGACATGATGAATGGAATTTAATAAGGAAGGGGATTTTGTCGTCCAAACATGTAGGCACTATTTGCAATCTCTCTGTATAGACTGTATCTATGTCTTGGCATAAATTGTTCACCACAAAGTTTTAACTGGGGAGCGAAGATACTAATCAGAGCTAGGTTTATCAAAAAATCATTCCAAAGTCGGAGGGCTTCTGCTTTGTCTTCAACTTCCAAACAAATGACCACCATTTGTTGTTTTGGAGTAAACCTATCAAGTGTTTGAGATAGGAAACTATATATTCCTAAGTATCAAATGTACAGCATGAGGGACAAGTTAGCCCTGTTCCACTGGACTTCATAAACTGTGTAACTCCTAAATGCCCTTGCTATTCTAGTCCATAAAGAAGCTAGGTATGTAACCTACCCCAAAGCACCTCAAGAGAGACAGGAATACAGACAGGAATACCAGTGAAGACCATTGTATTCCTCTCCAGCCATATGCACCATAAAACTGTCAACACGGAGTGAGTATTTTCACTTATCCATACCCGTGTCGGACTCGGCCATTTTATGAAAATTCTGTATGTTTTTCGCTGAAAATGGGTGTCCAGTGCCCATACCCATGTCGGAGTGTCGAGTACCCGACACGGGTACTTGAGGTGAAATGAAGAGTCCGAGCAACATAGCTTATCCCATTTCTCATTTTATCTTAATCATGGAGTATGTTTCTATTTGGTTGTTTTCTGACCGATTGATCCATCACCTTTGGAATCTTTTTAGGGGATATGAATCAAAAAAGAAGAAAGAGATTGAGATGTGCCATTAGTTTCAGAGGCTCTTTGTCACCTATCTGATGTAGGGCATGGTCAAATGCTTAGCTTATTTAGATTATGAAATTGCGGAATTTAGTATCTATGTACAACTTGAGGATATATTGGAAGGATTTACAGCATCCGCTATGCCTTGTTTCTTATCTTATTTTACTTAAGAGAGATAACTCATTTTTCTCTGTTCTTTCTTCTCTGTGTTTATTTATTTATTGTTTTGTTTTGGGTTCAGTTGGGTCAGGGTGGGAAGGAAGGAAGCAGAGAGAGAAGTTTAGTAGGGTGTCCTAGTGCTGGTAGCCCAGGAGAAGATGTGTACAGCTGATTATGTTTGGCATTGCTCACAAGACATGTTAGCTTTAAGTTTCATCTCAGGATGTGCTTTGGTGTTTGTATCTGATTACGCATTATGCACCCCCCCCCCCCCCCCCCCGTTCTTTTAACCCTTTGACAACTTGACATAAAACATGTTTGTCTCTCCTCTGTACAGATATAAATGCAAATCATTCTTGGTGCGAAATTTTTCTGAACTTGGATACAAGGAGCCTACCCCCATCCAAAGGCAGGCTATTCCAGTCCTTCTATCTGTATGGCTTCTGTTCAGGCTATCCTTTGCTAACATCTTTGTGGATCTTCTTTGTACTTTAGTCTTGCTTTTATGGCTCTAAAACATTGAACTGATGGTCTTGTTTGTGCTACACACTCTTGGCAATGTTGAAATATGTACAGGGGCGTGAATGCTTTGCTTGTGCTCCTACTGGCTCTGGCAAAACCTTGGCATTCATTTGTCCTATATTAATGAAATTGAAGGTTTGTATTGTAGGATTTTGTTTGTCAAATAGGAGAAACCAAGAAAGGAATATGGTGATGAATGTGTTCTGATGTCTTGTATTCTTTCAACCAGCATGCAATGAAAGAAGGTGTTCGTACTGTAATTCTTTGCCCTACTCGTGAGTTAGCCGCACAAACAACTAGAGAATGCAAAATACTCGCTAAAGGGAAAAAATTCTATATCAATGTAATGACAAAAGAGCTTGCCAGAAGTGCGGATTTCTCAAAATTACCTTGTGATATACTTGTCTCAACACCTCTTCGCTTGGAATTCGCAATTCGTAAAAGGAAGCTTGATTTAAGCAGGTTTGTGCACTTTTTCTTTGAAGCTGACTGTAGTTGATGTAGAAATTGGAAAATGGAATGGCCATCGTGTGCAACTACTATATACTTACTGCTCTTTTTTTGGTTAATATAAAATACAAGGAAACAAAAGTTCAAGGTAGCGTTCAGATCAGCTCCTGTTCCTTTTTTTATTTACTGATCCATTTTTTTCTCTCTTACTAGAAACTTACTGAGTCCCACCGTCGCGAATGATATGAAAATATAAAATCAGTTCTGCAGAATTTCATTTTTACTGCACACTCACCACAGAATACACCAGCCCATCCACATGATATTATTGCAGCTAAGGGGAAAAACTGCCGACTGGTGCTCTGTCACCCAATTTTCCTTTTTTTCATAATTAAATGGATAGAAGTCCTATTCTATTTTCGCAATTCACTTACGACAGAAGAAAAAAGGAGTACTTTTCAGAAGGAGAACCTTTTAACTTGTCCTTTTTAAGCAACCAACAACTTTAAAGTAGAGCTAGGGAACTTGTTTAAAATTTGGATTGTATAGCTGGAGGCAATGTATGACCTTTAGAATTCTTCCTAAAACTTAGTTATGTTATTAGGGGTGCCAAAGTCCCCGTGAGATTTGACAACGGTTCCTAATAGAAAAACACCAAAATATGAGGGATAGACGGGGAGCTTAGTCCTTAGTGTGATGTATTTCAGGAGTGGGGAGACTAATGAGCTCTTATTCTTGCACTATCCTTTTGTAGGGTGTTTGGCAGCGGTTGTATAAAGTTTTCTAGGGATGCGAGGTTTGCTTGTGGGATTGGATGTTTCACATTGGCTACATAAGCTTTGTGTTACGATCCTAAATTTTTCGCTGCGGAATGACCGTACGGCGTCAAGACTCCACCGAGTCTTGACCAGCCTTCCCGTGAGGTTCTGTCCATTCCGACTCACATTAAACTCTTCGCAACTCAAATCATCCTATCGAGGCTTGCTCGCTTCACTGTTGTTCCATTCTCGAGATACTAGTCGCTTCCTGGTGTCGAGTATTTAGCCCGACACTCGCCCAACCGGTCATCTCGGTTATCCCGCATCATGGTTGACCCATACTCCAGACCCTCGTCGCGTACTAGTCCCAACACTCTGGTCCTGACCCTAGCCCGACCGAACGTCCTGTTTCTGACTTCAACCCATGACTCGACACCTTCGCATCCTGTGTGTGGACAACGTCGTTCACTATCGTCCGACACCGATCTCACTAACAAGCTTCTTTGGGACACGACCTTCGAACGCCATCCGGCTTCGAGGCCCTATTGAGTGCTCCTTCCGTTCATCGTTCATGATCACTGTTCGCCTCATCGAGTTGTCGAGTCCCAAAATACTCTCGGACGTGTCAAGTCCAGAGCGCGAGTCTCGATCGTCCGGGCAACTATCCTCGTCCCGAGCACTCAAGCTCCTTCCGAGTAGTTCCCGATCCTTTAAGCAACCGGGAGTCATGTTCGCTCCCGTTGAGTTCATAGGAGGCCGACCTATGAATGCGCACGTCGCGTTCATGGGTCACTGTCCCCGACTCGGCCATCGATGCCTCATCGAGAAGTGTCCCATTCACCGAGCAGGAAACCTTCCCGGGACATCCTTCCCTTCATAGAAATACTAGAAAGTATCCCCTTAAGTCCCACAAGTTCCCACGGGGTCGCCCATCCCGTTGTACCGATGTCTCGGAACCCGAGAGCACCGCTAATGCAACACGACCCCTCGTTGACCGGGCTTTCCGAAAGCCCTCATGGAGGATCTTATCCCATTGATAAGGTTCATGGATAAAGCGTCCCGCAACCGTCTCAAACTAGGGACGCTCCTCTCGGCGCATGATGCACACTATCGAGCCCGCCGGCTCGATAATGTCCCCGGGATGTTCTATCCCGAAGAGACTCAACGCTGTCCTTTGACATGCCATCAAGCCTGCCCCCTTCGGGGGAAGCTCACTTAAGTGTCATGATGTTTGCCAACCATCCATGCACCCAGGGGAGGTGGAGAGCTCAAACACCTATTACCCCCTAAAGAGTCTTATATGGTTCAGCCCAAGTGACAGGAGTGACCATCAAAGTTGCATAACTTTCATACTCAATCTCCGATGGAACTCAAACCTTGTTTCTCATCATCCGACTCCACCATGGACCTTCTCATCCCCCAAGGAAGTCCTGCCCTCATCCTTGTTCGACGAATTCCACACGTTGTCTGGGCATTCCAGAGCCCGACACCTGTTACCGGACGTAACACCTAGTCGCAACCTAGCTGACTAGTCGCTGGTGCCTGTCCGCAACACTCATGACCGAGCACTAAGTGTCCGTGACGCTGCTACCGGGCACTGAACAACCCAACACAACTTTCAACTGCAACTTGCCATAGTTGATCCTTGTCTACCACAGACCCTGATTCCACCCTTGCAAAATCCGTCTCTGAAGTCTTCTCCGCTAGCTTCAACATTAAGGATCGGGGAGTCCACAATGTCCCAATGAACCCAAGTTGGCCTGATGGAACCCAACAAGGTCATCGGTAACCAATCCGCATCAAAGCAGCTCACGTTAGCTCTCAGAGAAGCTTCATACCCTTTGTCGCTAACCAACACGTTGCCATGGTGAAGGAAAGCCAAAGCTCTGATACCAACTGTTACGGTCCTAAATTTTTCGCTGCGGAATGATCGTACGGCGTCAAGACTCCACCGAGTCTTGACCAGCCTTCCCGTGAGGTTCTGGCCATTCCGACTCACATTGAACTCTTCGTAACTCAAATCATCCTATCGAGGCTTGCTCGCTTCACTGTTGTTCCATTCTCGAGATACTAGTCGCTTCCTGGTGTCGGCTATTTAGCCCGTCATTCGCCCAACCGGTCATCTCGGTTATCCCGCATCATGGTTGACCCATACTCCAGACCCTCGTCGTGTACTAGTGCCGGCACTCTGGTCCTGATGTTTCTGACTTCAACCCATGACTCGACACCTTAGCATCCTGTGTGCGGACAACATCGTTCACTATCGTCCGGCACCGATCTTACTAACAAGCTTATTTGGGACACGACCCTCGAACGCCATCCGGCTTCGAGGCCCTATCGAGTGCTCCTTCCGTTCATCGGTCATGATCACTGTTCGCCTCATCGTGGCCTGGGAGTTGTCGAGTCCCAAAGTATTCTCGGACGTGTCAAGTCTGGAGCGCGCGTCTCGATTGTCCGGGCAACTATCCTCGTCCCGAGCACTCAAGCTCCTTCCGAGTAGTTCCCGATCCTTTAAGCAACCGGGAGTCATGTTCGCTCCCGTTGAGTTCATAGGAGGCCGACCTATGAATGCGCGCCTCGCCTTCATGGGTCATTGTCCCCGACTCGGCCATCGATGCCTCATCGAGTAGTGTCCCATTCACCGAGCAGGCAACCTTCCCGGGACATCCTTCCCTTCATAGGAATACTAGGAAGTATCCCCTTAAGTCCCACAAGTTCCCACGGGGTCGCCCATCCCGTGGTACCGATGTCCCGGAACCCGAGAGCACCGCTAATGCAACACGGCCCCTCGTTGACCGGGCTTCCCGAAAGCCCTCATGGAGGATCTTATCCCATTGATAAGGTTCATGGTTAAAGCGTCCCGCAACCGTCTCAAAATAGGGATGCTCCTCTCGGCGCATGATGCACACTATCGAGCCCGCCGGCTCGATAATGTCTCAAGCCTGCCCCCTTCCGGGGAAGCTTAAGTGTCGTGATGTTTGCCAACCATCCATGCACCCAAGGGAGGTGGAGAGCTCAAACACCTATTACCCCCTAAAGAGACTTATATGGTTCAACCCAAGTGACAAGAGTTACCATCAAAGTTGCATAACTTTCATACTCAATCTCCGATGGAACTAAAACCTTGTTTCTCATCATCCGACTCCACCGTGGACCTTCTCATCCCCCAAGGAAGTCCTGCGCTCATCCTTGTCCGACGAATTCCACACTTTGTCCGGGCATTCCAGAGCCCGACACCTGTGACCGGACATAACACCTAGTCGCAACCTAGCTGACTAGTCGCTGGTGCCTGTCCGCAACACTCATGACCGAGCATTGAGTGTCCGTGACGCTGCTACCGAGCTGTCGAGGTGCGGACCACGACACTCTCCCCCACTTAAGCCGTCGACGTCCTCGACGACCAAGACTTACTTCGTGCACCCCCTCTTTCATGGGTCACGGAACGTCTAAGTACACCCAATCTTTCGGGGTCACTAGACAACAACGAACCACCTCTTGCGCCCCCTCTTTCATGGGCCACGGAACGTCCAAGTGCAACCAATCTTTCAGGGTCACCAGATAAGTAAGGCTCCAAATTCGAGCCGGCTCTGTTGAGCTCAAGTAACATCTCTTCTGACGCTGATCTGCGTACACTACTGCGAACGGTAGCTCCCACAAGCAACCAACTAACTTCCCATAAAGCTTGCTCCCATAAGCAACGCTGGTCCATCCGCAAAAGTGCAGAGACACCCCGTCTTCCAAGCACAACTCCACAGCGCAACACCAGTGTACTTTAACGAGTATCACTAAGCTCGACATCCACAACACCCCTACAGAGCACGACAACGAGTGCCGGTCTTCGAGCACCCTTCTGAGACCCAGTCATCACCCTTACTCTCGTGATGTATTCCCTTTGGATCACCTCTGGAAATGAGATTCTGACTTCTACAGAGCACGACAACGAGTGCCGGTCTTCGAGCACCCTTCTGAAACCCAGTCATCACCCTTACTCTCGCGATGTATTCCCTTTGGATCACCTCTGGAAATGAGATTCTGACTTTTGCGCTGAGTTCTGCAAGATCAAAATCACTGCACTCACACTACAACATCGCCCTTCTCGGTTGACACGCTTCGAGGACCACACCTCTGACGGTCACCCGCACTGCTGGTTTATCTCCATTAAAGGTCTCGGCACGGGGTCATCTTGCCCCGGATCACCTCCTTTCGGAGTGATGTTTCGCAAGTCCACACAAAGGTCCGGTATCGGTTGCAATATCTCCATTTGCTGCTTCGAATAGCCGTCTGTTGCTATAGTGTGTACCACGAACACTTACCGAACTCGCTCACCGAACACACTTCCTCAGTGTGCTTGCCTCAGTCTCGACGTCATACGACCACTGCGGCAGTGGGGCCCTCCCCCACTTAAGCTCTCGAACAATCCGAAAACAGCATCCACAAGTTCACTAGAGTCCTCTCACAACCCCACTTCCCATGAACACTTACATCTCGGACCCAGACTAACAAGGCCCTCCTTGGCCAAACAACGACCTTTTTTGCATCGTCCACTTCCGCTCACAGCACCTCGTAAGGTGACCTTCTTTGGAAGGGTTTTACCAGCACACCTCTCTTAGGTGGCCCTTTGAAGGACTCTTCATGGCACTTCTGGCCAACTGATCATCTTGATCTTGCACTATCGTGGTTCTAATACGGCTTCTCGTATGGAAAACGACCGTCAACCGCCCAACACCCATGTCGGCACAACGAAACCCACATAGCACATGTTCAATCTTCCAGTAACTTGTCCCACAGACCATCACTTTGTTGCCAATGTCACCAGTTTGATCTTCATTCGTCAAGTATGATGGCACTGAACAACCCAACACAACTCTTCAACTGCAACTTGCCATAGTTGATCCTTGTCTACCACAGACCTTGATTCAACCCCTGATTCAACCCTTGCAAAATCCGTCTCTGAAGTCGTCTCCGCTAGCTTCAACATTAAGGATCGGGGAGTCCACAATGTCCCAATGAACCCAAGTTGGCCTGATGGAACCCAGCAAGGTCATCGGTAACCAATCCGCATCAAAGAAGCTCACGTTAGCTCTCAACCACTGAGAAGCTTCATACCCTTTGTCGCTAACCAACACGTTGCCATGGTGAAGGAAAGCCAAAGCTCTGATACCAACTGTTACGGTCCTAAATTTTTCGCTGCGGAATGACTGTACGGCGTCAAGACTCCACCGAGTCTTGACCAGCCTTCCCGTGAGGTTCTGTCCGTTCCAACTCACATGAAACTCTTCGTAACTCAAATCATCCTATCGAGGCTTGCTCGCTTCACTGTTGTTCCATTCTTGAGATACTAGTCGCTTCCTGGTGTCGGCTATTTAGCCCGACATTCGCCCAACCAATCATCTCGGTTATCCCGCATCATGGTTGACCGATACTCCAGACCCTCGTCGTGTACTAGTGCCGACACTCTGGTCCTGACCCTAGCCCGACCGAACGTCCTGTTTCTGACTTCAACCCATGACTCGACACCTTCGCATCCTGTGTGCGGTCAACATCGTTCACTATCGTCCGACACCGATCTCACTAACAAACTTATTTGGGACACGACTCTCGAATGCCATCCGGCTTCGAGGCCCTATCGAGTGCTCCTTCCGTTCATCGGTCATGATCATTGTTTGCCTCATCGTGGCCGGGGAGTTGTCGAGTCCCAAAGTATTCTCGGACGTGTCAAGTCTGGAGCGCGCGTCTCGATCGTCCGGGCAACTATCCTAGTCCCGAGCACTCAAGCTCCTTCCGAGTAGTTCCCGATCCTTTAAGCAACCGGGAGTCATGTTCGCTCCTGTTGAGTTCATAGGAGGCCGACCTATGAATGCGCGCCTCGCGTTCATGGGTCACTGTCCCCGACTTGGCCATCGATGCCTCATCGAGTAGTGTCCCATTCACCGAGCAGCCAACCTTCCCGGGACATCCTTCCCTTCATAGGAATACTCGGAAGTATCCCCTCAAGTCCCACAAGTTCCCACGGGGTCGCCCATCTCGTGGTACAGATGTCCCGGAACCCGAGAGCACCGCTAATGCAACACGGCCCCTCGTTGACCGGGCTTCCCGAAAGCCCTCATGGAGGATCTTATCCCATTGATAAGGTTCATGGATAAAGCGTCCCGCAACCGTCTTAGAATAGGGACCCTCCTCTCGGCGCATGATGCACACTATCGAGCCCGCCGGCTCGATAATGTCCCCGGGATGTTCTATCCCGAAGAGACTCAACGCTGTCCTTTGACATGCCATCAAGCCTGCCCCCTTCCGGGGAAGCTCACTTAAGTGTCATGATGTTTGCCAACCATCCATGCACCCAGGGGAGGTGGAGAGCTCAAACACCTATTACCCCCTAAAGAGTCTTATATGGTTCAGCCCAAGTGACAGGAGTGACCATCAAAGTTGCATAACTTTCATACTCAATCTCTGATGGAACTCAAACCTTGTTTCTCATCATACGACTCCACCGTGGACCTTCTCATCCCCCAAGGAAGTCCTGCGCTCATCCTTGTCCGACGAATTCCACACTTTGTCCGGGCATTCCAGAGCCCGACACCTGTGACCGGACATAACACCTAGTCATAACCTAGCTGACTAGTCGCTGGTGCCTGTCCGCAACACTCATGACCGAGCACTGAGTGTCCGTGACGCTGCTACCGAGTTGTCGAGGTGCGGACCACTACACTCTCCCCCACTTAGGCCTATGATTGAGGGTGTGGAGTGGTCTCCGATTTCGCCACAGTTTAGGGTCTAGCTCGAACGACCCTTCGAGTTAGACGAGATTAGGGAGGCAGTGTTTGGGATGGACAGGGAGAAGGCGCCTGGACCGGATGGTTTCATTATGGTTTTTTATCAGGATTGTTGGGATGTGATTAAGGTGGACTTGCTTGGTGTGTTCACTGAGTTCCATGCCACGGGGGTTATTGGGAAGAGTATGAATTCTAATTTCATTACCCTCGTTCCGAAGAAGGATCGCTCCATTAGTGTGAGAGATTTTAGGCCCATTAGTTTGGTTACGAGTGTATAAGATTATTACTAAGGTGTTGTCCATTAGGATTGGAGCTGTTCTGTCTGAGACAATGTCGATTGCACAGAGTGCTTTTGTCGAGGGCCGCCAGATTATTGATGCTGCTTTGGTGGCTAATGAGGTGGTTGACGACCCCCGTCGTTCTGATTTTAGAGGAGTGGTGTTCAAGTTAGATTTTGAGAAAGCTTATGATCGGGTTAGTTGGGGTTTTTTAGGTCGAGTGATGGATAATAAGGGGTTTGGGGGCCGTTGGCGTAAGTGGATAAGGGGTTGTCTTTCTAATGCTAGCTTTTCTGTTTTGGTTAATGGGGCCCCTAGGGAGTGGTTTTCCTCCTCTCGTGGTCTTAGACAGGAAGATCCACTTTCTCCTTTTCTCTTCACCTTGGTTGTTGATGTCCTTGGTAGGATGTTGGATAGGGGTGTTGAGCGGGGGTTAGTGGAGGGTTTTAGAGTTGGTAAGGAGAGAGTTTCTGTCTCTCATCTTCAGTTCGCCGATGATACTATTTTGGTTTTGCCGGCGGAGGTCGAGGGGTTTAAGAGGGTACTTACTCTCCTGCAGGTATTCGAGGTCGTGTATGGGATGCGTGTTAATCTAGCTAAGTGTAGTTTAGCGGCGGTTAATGTAGAGGAGGGTTTTCTTGGTACGTTGTCGGGTTTAGCAGGGTGTTTGCTAGTATTCCCCTGTACTATCTTTCTCTTTTCAAGATTCCTGTTAGTGTGGCTAAGAGTATCGAGCGTATGATGCGGGGTTTCTTGTGGTCGGGAGCGGATGGGGGTAGGAGAGAGCATCTTGTTAGTTGGGACCATGTATGTAGACCTAAGTCTGAGGGGGGTCTGGGTTTCGGCCGGTTGATGTCTAAGAACATTTCGCTAGTGGGTAAGTGGTTGTGGCGTTTCCCTTTGGAGCCCGATTCCCTATGACACCGAGTAATCAGGAGCAAGTACGGTCTGCAACAGAATGGATGGGATGCCCGAACAGGTATCACAGTTTCCCATGCTTGCCTGTGGAAGTTTATCTCTCAAGTATCACCTCTTTTCTTTCCCCTGGTTAGATTTCATGTGGGTAATGGACATCGGGTAAGGTTTTGGGAGGATGTGTGAAGGGGGATTCCACTTTTTCTTCCACATCCTCGGGTTTATCAGCTGTCTACGCTCCATGATGCGCCCATATCGGAGTTCTTTTCCGATGTGGGCGGCTCTTGGAACCTACATTTACGCCGAGCTCCCCATGACCGTGAGATGGAGGAACTTGTTACCCTTCTGAGCGTCCTAAACACTACTCTTCTCGTCCCTAGGGACGACTCCCGGACTTGGGAATTGGGACTCCACTGGGGTTTTCTCTAGCAAGTCTTTCCTACATCGGCTTAGTCTTCCTTCTCAATTTCCCCATTTTCCTCTTGCTACATATATTTGGAAGTCTAAGGTTCCTCTGAAGGTGCGCGCCTTCGTGTGGACTTTGGTGTTAGGCAGGGTGAATACGCATGACATGCTGCAGCGGCGGAGGCTCGGTTAGTGTTTGTCGCCGGATGTGTGTGTTATGTGCCATCATGACTGTGAGGATGGTTTGCATCTGTTTGTGTTGTGTAAGTTTGCTAGGATGTTGTGGGGTAGGTTGACTGGGGGAGAGCCTTTTGCTAGCCCTGCTACAGTGGGCCAGTTTCTTCAGATGCGGTTTGTTACTGGAGGGAGGGGGAGAGAGAGCAAGTTGTGGCGGAAGTGTGCTTGCCTGGCTATTCTGTGGTGTATTTGGCTAGAGCGGAACTCGAGAATCTTTTCCGCCTCTAGAAAGACCATCGATTATGTTTGGGATCATATTGTTTATTTGGCATCACTTTGGGCGAAGGTAGCTGGGGGCTTTAAGGGGGTTCGATTGACCTTTGTTCAACTTCATTGGGGGGAGTTGTAGATATTTTTTGTATTCATTCGAGGACTTCTTGTCCTCCCCTTTTCGTACTCTTTCATTTGATTGATTAATAAAATTTTCTCTTATCTAAAGAAAAAAAAATGCTAATTGCTGTCATGATGGGTATTTTAAACGATAATGGTGTGGTTTATCAAACAAAGATTGAAACTAGATTGCAGCCGGAATATGGAAAAAAAAAATAAAAAAGAAAGAATTTTAGTGGTGTTCATGTTGAATGAAAATGATATTATGAGGTAACAAGTAAGGTGACAAACTAACGGAGGAGTAACATGGGGTAAGAAGAGGATAGGCCAGATCACCACTTGGACTTCTCTAAAGGGCATGGCCACCAAGAACGAGATACAGATCTCAAGAACGTCACCAACCACAAAGATATAAAGACGCAAGGCCAATTCAACTTAGGGTGAATTCTTCAATTATCCTTTAATGATGAAAACATATCTAAAACAATTATAATCTACCAAATATATAGGCAAATGACAAAATGCGAGAATAAAACTCCAACTAGAATTAAGAAACTAAAACAATCCTAAGGCAACTCGACTTCAAAGCAACTAAATTATTCTAGGGAATGAACAGTCTGGACTCAATTTCCCTTTCCTGACTACCTCAAATCAGATGACCTCCAGGCTCCAAGTAATCATAGCAGTAGTTGGATGGACTGAGTAAGTCCTGTTTTTATTTTTATTTTTATCACTTTGGTCTTATTGCTACTCTATTAGCCAATAAGCTAAACTGAAGACACCATAGAATTTTTTTACCCAAAAGCAAAGAGCATTACATCTATGAGTTCATTTGTTCCAAGCTGATCTGTTTCATTGTTGACTTCTCTGGCAGCATGCTGGATCTAAATAAATATTTGATACTCTTCGTAACATCATCTATGTGACATAACATAGTCCAAAATCCAAAGTTTCATGAGTGAGATTCGAGATACGAAGCCAGGAAAGAGTGGCTGTAGATACATCATACATGGGCAACGATGATGCTTTTATCCTTCCAGCTTTTCACTTTTTAAGCATGCATAAAGCATAATAAACACCTGGAAGTTTAGCTTGCCTTCCATAGCACTTGTAGTTGTAATCCCAAAAGAACAGATTCCCAGAGGAAGCGAGACTTGTAAACATAAATGTCACATCACATGAAGCACATGAGATCTCATCCTCAGTCTCCACAAACAAGGCGGGGAGTGCTGGTAGCCACCTGTCTGTTCATCTTAAGTCTCTTCAATTTTGGGCCGGGGGGGGGGGGGCTGGTGTTGTCATATTGGTACTACACTTCTACATTGAGTAAAGTAGACATGTAGATAAGATATGACTTGCTTCATGCATTTTTATGCTGACTTTGGGTAAGTGAAATCATCGGATCTATTCTTTTGAAATATTTGAAAGCTGAAATGTAGTAGAGAGAAAATACTTGGGAGGAGGAGAGAAAAAGACCATAAAAATTGCTCTTACAAAAGGCTATGGTAGTCATTTTTTAAGCTATTAGCTACTAAATATGGTTGAACATTGAAGGAGGCAGTTCAAATGAGCTGTTATGGAGTTAGAGAGTTGTAATTCAATAGTGATTACCAACTGTAATTTGCAAATAAACATGATAGTGAAATCATCTTGCAATTTTGGATTACATTAAAAGGTTCATCACAATCAAACTCTCAATTAGTCATGGAAAGATATACTCCGTATAATCTGCTTTTTGAACAATTTCCAATGTAGATCCTATCTAGAGCCAAGGGTTGGGGAGCTCAATATGTATGTGGCCTTTCCCTATGTGACCCTCAGATAGGAAGAGTTTAGTATTAGTAGTAGTTCTAATATTTGCAGCAGTACTAGTAATAGTAACAACCAGCGATCGTGACCGCGAGTTCGGTAACGTCGCAATATCGTGCGGATATCGCGTAACGGATCACTGCACTCTCGGCGTGATTGGCTCACATAACAGAATATCTGCACTTCTAGTTGCATTTTGTAATCTTTGCTTTACCCTCATAATTCGAACATAATATATATTCAAATTGATTATAATAGTGGAAAATGTTAGTTAAAATAAACTAATAATAGAGTTATAAAGTAATATGGTAATAATTTAATAATCATATCGGAAAAGTAAAGGTAAAAAGCGCCGCGTTCTCATTATATTATGGCTGTTGCGACGTGAATGACTTCTCACCTTTACAACGCGGTAATCCGCGTCCCGGGGCGTTCAAAATCCTTTACATAGCTGCCATCGCATGGCGCCCGCAATTTAGTTCCATGGTAACAACAGATTAACACTCAAATAATCTGATACTGATAGTACTAATTGCTTAGGTGATGAATCAATTTTATAATATGACACAAATACTCAACATTTCGCATTATTTCAGCCTCAAAGATTGTTTAGGTGCTCACTATGTGTGGGGTTTTGATGTTGGAAACAGACAACAGTTTGTTTTGTCCAGTTTATATGTTTATTCACTCTCTGTTTGAGTGTATGGAAAGAATAATGCTTTTTGATTAATTTCTGAGAGATGTCAAATATATCAGGTTACTGCAGAGTCTGGTCTCTTAAACTCGAGAATATTAATTCAAATAGTTACCTAGGCTAAGTTTGTTTTCTCGACAAGTAAGCCCAAACTTTCTGTGCATATTTTAATAATGCCCTGTAGACGTTCATCCTTCTCCTTTATTCTATGAACAAACAGATGAGGCATTTAACTCTGAACCATTTTTAACTATTCTGTTTTGTTTTGCAGGGTTGAATACCTTGTTCTTGATGAATCGGATATGCTATTTGAGCTTGGATTTGTGAAGCAGATTGATTTTGTTGTTAAAGCATGCTCAAACCCCTCAATAATACGGTCATTGTTCAGTGCTACTTTACCTGATACCGTCGAAGACCTTGCACGGACGCTAATGCATGACGCTGTACGGATTATTGTGGGCAGAAAGTAAGGGCAAATTTGTTGTAGATTTTCTATGGCATATATGACAACAGTTATCTGTTGGATGTTGTTGATATATCATCTTTTTGTTATACCAGTGTCAGAATCAGCCATCTGATTCAAATTGATGCGTAATTACTTCCATGAAGCTGGGTTTTGGGTGTTTCTTTGGGGCACAAGGGGGGCCGGGGTGGGGCATGCTGGTGCGTTATAGAAGTAGAATTCCCTAAACTAAATAAGCATGTCTTAGATGTCACAAATTATGGACATTTGGTGGGTTACCATGTGGCCAGAATGTCCTATGCATCTAATCCAGAGAAACATGAGTGCCTATCAAGTTGTCTATAGTATCTTGTTTATGCTGGTTGATGATGTTGCCTCTGATTGATTTGAAGCAATTTTCTTGCTCTATTTTTATTTTTTGGTATTTATTGTTTGTTTGTTTCTGTTATTTGATACCACATGCTACATTCTTTTGTATTTTTATTTTATATTAGGAATACAGCTTCTGTATGTGTAAAGCAAAAGCTGGTGTTTGCTGGAAGTGAAGAAGGAAAGATCATTGCACTTCGTCAGAGTTTTGCTGAGGTACACTTCTAATATATGCGCAACAGCTTCAACTCTTTGATAGTCTTTGGTTACAAGTTACAATCGATTCTTAGATGCTAATTAGGCAGGCTAACTTTATGATGCAATGTCTGAAGGCCTTGTACATCTGTCTAAAAGGGTTCTGCTCCTGAACATCCAGTTTGTGTTTTCAGAAAGCTTCCAAGCTGTATCTAATACCCCGGGAGGAGATTCACCTCTCCCTGCTTGCTTGACTATGATCACTCATCGTCATTAGGGCTTCATGATGTCATTTAGGCCTCTTCCTGCACTTCAATTCACTTGGGGGGCCCACCGGTTGAAGTCCTTAATGCTCTTGTTTAAAACAACCAGCTGTAGTAGAACTGTAGCAATGACAATCCAGCCTCCTCAAGTCCTTTTGGCCTGGATGGACTAGCAGTATTTTGAAAACTTGTCTTGATTGGCTTTGTCATCTCTTTGCTGCTAAGTCTTTTATTATAATTTGCTCCAGCAGACGTGGCTGTGGCTTTCAGATGGCCTGCGGAAGGCAAAGCTAGTTTCAATCTTGTTTTACTGTCCATAGAAATACCTTTTTGTCCTTCGATTATTGTACTCTCTTCCACTTGCCAATTTGTATGAGTTGTATCCTGCAGAGCTGACGCTCCATTCTACCATTGCAAGTGGGCCATGTTGTATATATAATGAACTGGAAGCAAGCAGCTCACAGAGTTGTTAAGAACGTGAGGGCTTTCCACCCCTTCGTGTATGTCACAACAGTAGGTTCTGTTGTTACCCTTGATTTTGTGCTTTGCTAGTCTTACTTCGGATTTTGGAGCTACATGTTGTTCCCCTAGAATACAGAAACAGTCCAGGTCCTAGGTGATCAGGTGTGACTGTCTGTAGCACATCCCTTCGATCCATACCCTGTCTTGTTCCTACTGGCTTGAGTATGTGTCTGGTTTCTGACCAACCGCTTCTTTCCAAGGAGCAAGCATGTACTCCAACCATCAGCACTAATGAAAGGCAAAAGCCATATCCCTTTCTCTGTGTCCTGAAGACCTGAACCATTCAAAGGCCTTCAAGGATCTCTAATTGGTTTTGGGAGGGGGAAGGAGAAGAATGCATGGCAGTTTTATGGTGCTTTAAGGTGGAGAGGAATGCAGGGGTGTTCACTGGGGCTTGTGTTTTCCTGAGATGCTTTGTGATACGTTTAAATACCTAGCTTCTGAAATGGCTAGGGCAGCGGGGGCTTTTAGGAGTTACTCTATGTTTCTGAGGTTCACAGAATTGGGTTACCATGTAAATATTCTCTACAGAGAACACCTTATCCTCTCCAGCTGTATTTTTGGGTACTTGATACTTTTTAATAAATTCCTTAAGAAAGAAACAATTTTGCTTTCTTTCTCTTGCACCTTTTTTGTTTTTCTTAGACTGTTGTTCCTCTTGCTACTTTTCAACCTCCTAATGTCCTGTCCATAGACACAGTATGCCAAAAATGATGAGCATGTTGCTCCCTGATGGAACTCACAATGTTCTATTCCTTATTCATTGGGTGATGTGAATAGTTCAAATTTGCTCTGTACATTTTTTCCCCTGTATCGTCTTCGGTTTTAATTATGTTATATTGTTACGTATAGATTTTGTTGTAAAGATCACTGCCAGTACTTTCATTATGGTCTCTTCTTTCTGAACATTTTTCTTCTAGTACAAACCATGGTATTAAATATCGCGACCGATACCGCGATTTTGAACCATGGTACAAACTAATACATTTCTTTACCAATTACTACATCCAAACACCAACAACATGAAAAGCCAAAAAAAAAAAAACAACATTATGAGTCTGTCCATAACAATCTTAGAGTTGTGCTGTTAAAATTGATAAATTGAAGAAGGATTTAAGAGAGTGCTTACTTTGCTTCAAAATTTTGAGGTTGTTTCTGTGATGAGGGTCTTGTCTAAGTGTAGATTGGCAGACGTTAATGTGGAGGATCATGTCTTAGGCTCCTTGGCTAGTTTGGCAGGGTGTTAAGTGGAGCAGTGGACGCTCACTTATCTTGGGTTCCCCGTGGGGAGAATCCTCGCTCCGAGTCTGTTTGGAAGCCAGTGGTGTCTGGGGTAGCCAAGTGTTTTGATGGGTGGGAATGTGTCTATTTTTCATTTGGGGGGGGGGGGGATTACGGTCTTACATTCGTGTGTAGCTAGTATCCCTCTATTATCTTTCACTTTTCAAGATCCCGGCTAGTGTGGCTAATAGGATTGAAAAGTTTATGCGGGATTTGTTGTCGTCGGGGGTGGATGGGAGTAGGAGGGACCATCATGTTAGTTGGGACTTGGTATGCAGGCCTAAGATGGAGGGGGATTGGGTTTTTGGTGTTCGGTGCCCAAAAACATCTCGTTGGTGGGGAAGTGGTTTTGGCATTTTCCGCTGGAGTTTGACTCCATATGGCACCAAGCTTTACAAGCAAATACGATCTTCATCATATCCGGATGAGATGCCCATGCCGGCTCTACTGTTTCCCATGCCTTCCATGTAAGTTCATCTCTCAGATTCCAACCTTCTTCTTTCCTTTGGTCAGGTACAAAGTGGGTAATGGTCACCGTGTTCGGTTGTGGGAGGATGTGTGGAAGGGCGATTTTCCCTTCTCTTCCACTTATCCTCGGGTTTATCGGTTGGTTGTCTACTCTTCATGAGTTGCCTTTAATTTAGGCACCTGGGATCTCCATCGGCGGAGAGCTCCCCATGATAGAGAGTTGGAGGAGATTTTCCTCCTCAGTGCTCTAGATACCTTTGATCTCGTCCCTAGCGATGATTCTCGGATTTGGGTTGGACTGTTGAAGACTCTTGCACTCTTCTGGGGCCTTCTCCTGCAAATCTGTCCTTCTTCGTCTTGGTCCCCTCATCATCCACATTTCCCTCTTTTTTACTACATTTGGAAGTCTAAAGTTTCATTGAAGGTGCGTGCCTTTGTTGAGACTTTTTTTCTGGGTAAGTTCAGCACACATGACATGTTGCTCCGGAGGAGACTAGGGTCTTGTTGCCAGATATGTGTGTGATGTGTCGGCACGCGTCGGCACGCTACCAAGGATGTATGTGCAGTGTCAGTTTGCTAGCTTCTTTATGGGCTAGGTTGTTTCGTGGGGAATACTTTGCTTGCCAGATGGGGTTTGGCTATGGGGAGGGGGAAGGAGTGTAAGGTGATGCGGTGCTATGTGTGTATGGCTCTTATTTGGTTCCTTTGGCTGGAGAGGAATTCGAGCGTCTACTCTGGTGTTAGCAAGTCCGTGGGTATTATTTCGAATCATGTGTGTACCTGGCCCCCTTTTGGCCAAAGCGGCCGGGGCCTTTAGGGGAATGCCTCTCACCGCTCACGGATGTTCAGCGCCATTGGCGGGATTTGTAGGAAAGTGTTGTGTTTCTCTTGAGGAATCCTTGCCCTCATCTCTTTGTACTTTTTGAAATTTTTATCAATAACATTTTCTGTTATCTAAAAAAATTGATAAATACATTGGTATGAAAATGAAGATTGAACTATAGATTTCATAGAACAGAAAAGTTCTGACTTAAGCATTTCCTAATTTGACGAAATTGTTATTATCGCATTATTGGCAGTTGATGTTGTATTAGTGCATCTCCGTTCACAAGTTTTCTTTCGTCTGAGCAGAGTCTGAACCCACCGGTGTTAATCTTTGTGCAAAGCAAGGAACGTGCAAAAGAGCTCTATAGAGAACTGGCGTTTAGTGATATCAGAGTTAATGTGATACATGCTGATATGTCCCAAGAACAGGTAATATCTTATTCCTTATAGAGCAGGTTGCAACTAGTTTTTTATGCAAACCATGGAGTGTATTTTCAGAGAAGATTCCTGTGCAGCTTAAGCTAGCCATGCGTAGAAGCTAGAAAATATATCTATGATTTTTCGATTGTCCAATCGAGATTAATTTTGTGATTGAGTATTTAAGTTATGAAGACATGAATGGGGGAAGACTTGAGCAAAGTTCAACCTCTCTATACTGGGATGTTTGTGTTAATTAAAGGAAAGTAGAAAGATTGATGACATGCTAAGGAACACTTCTCATATGTATAGCCCAGTTTGAAAAATTACATGTCATGAACTGACAAGATGCAAAAATTTCAAGGAAAATAGTTCAGTTGATGGCTAAGTCATGTGGGGGCATGCATTACAAACAATGTTTAAAGCTAGGGAACCTACCTCTAGTGTATAAGCACCAAAACATTTGTAGTAGTCAATCATTGAGCTGAATGCTCTTCTATTCCTTCTGGTCTTACCATTCTATTAGACGCATGCTAAATACCACACACCATCTTAATAAATACCACACCCTAATCACATGGACTCGCCAAAATATCCTTAGTTTATAAAGCAAACAAAATTGAAGTTCGAACACCCTCCCTCACGTCATACACCCCCTTCCCAGCACATATTACTACAGCAGATACATCATTTCGTTTTTAGGCCAAGTTACCTCAATATTGAAGCGTGCAAAGGTCCCCTGTTTCGTTAGATGTTTAATGCAAATATATTACCATCAAGGATTCATGGTGGCTTGGATGTTGCCATGTGGGACCAATCAGAAAAATTATAAGTCCATTATCTAGCATTGGTCAACCTTAAATTATGGAACTATACGACAGACTACTACAAGAAAAAATGCCATTTTCTAATGATCTTACTATTGAAGCCAATGCCTCAGCCTGACAAAGGGTTGCGCCCAGTTCATGGAACTGCGCCTAGTTCAGATGCAGAACTCACAAACCTACGCCTAATCTAAGCACATATTTCATACACCTACGGCTAGGTCAGGTGCAGGTATAGAACTTACAAGTGGTATTTAGGCGCAACTCCCCCTTTCTTTTCCAAAGCATAAAAGAGGAACCTTACGGTATGATTGAAAGACAAATAAAATTTGAAGAGTTCGAACCACTGCAATTGATCAATTGGGTGATTCCACGAGAAAAAGTGATCCGCTAGATAAATCACTAAAGGGTGTTTTCCCACTAATATGGGGTGGTCTTCATACGATGAGGAGTAAGGGGGGATAGGGTCTAAAATTCGAATAAGGGTTGTATGCCCTTATTAATTTTTAGGGTGTCGTATTTATTAAGTATGGGTGTGGTATTAATGCGAACTGTTCTTATATTACGTTAGTCAGTTTGTTCTAATTGTTCCTACTGAATTGCATGTTTGTTTTCACTATGTACAGAGGGAGAATGCTGTTGACGATTTCAGGGCTGGTAAAACTTGGATTTTGATTGCCACTGATGTTATCGCTCGTGGTATGGACTTCAAAGGTGTTAACTCTGTGATTAATTATGATTTCCCGGAGTCTTCTTCAACTTATATCCACAGAATTGGTAAGTTGCTCAAATTCTAATTGTCCTCTGTTAATAGATATGAAGCAGCCGAAGTTGTCATTGTTATGATGATGTAGATTGGATCAACATCTTGCAGTGTGTTGTCTGATGAAATTGCATAGTCTTCACCTCGTTCACAACCATAATTTTTATCTTTTTGATTATATAGTTTTCTTGTATCTTTTCTTCTTTTTTAGTTTTTAATTTTTGCCCAGGGTAGTGGGGGTGGATTACAAGGTTTACTCCAATTCTCTTCAATCATCATTGTATCTTTCCCTTTTCTCCTTGATAATTAAAAGCCCATTATATTCCACCTATGCATACCTAGGATACACCATCAATAGGATATACCATCAAAGATAAGCTGTTAGTTCCGTCTTTGAGAAATACTGAAGATTCAACATTTTTGGCTTGTCATTCTAGTGAGAGGGTACTAGTTCTAAAACCTTTACTAAGTTGATTGATTCTGGATAAGGATACGACTCTAAGCCTGCTTCTTTCATGTGAGGAGTACTTATTAGATTCATTTTCGTTCCTAGTCTTTAGTGATAACTACCTGCACAATAAACAAATATTTTGCTTTGAGATGAATTTGTTTTGAAGATGTGTTCTTGCACTATCAGGTTGGTAATATTTTCGTGGTTGTTTTTATAGGTCGATCTGGGAGAGCTGGGAGGGAAGGAGAAGCCATTACTTTTTATACAGAAGAAGATATACCATATTTGCGCAATATAGCCAATGTCATGTCACAGTCTGGTTGCGAGGTTCCTTCTTGGATCATGTCCATGCCCAAAACCAAGTGGAACAAGCACCGACCACAAAGGGATTCTATATCATGTGGTCCAAAAGACGAGGAATGATGCCATAGGTTGGAGAGGGGGGAGATTTTGTAACATCCATATTTTCTGGTTCTATTTCTTCCTATCAAATTTGTGTTAACATGTTTTGTGTCATTTGTTGCTGTTGATAAATCGTTTGAAGTACCAATGAAGTCTCGTCGTCAATGTTAGGAGCAATCAGCTGTACCGTGTACATTAATCATCTAATTCATCTGAAAGGATATTTAAGATTTAGTTTGCCGTATAGTGTTACCAAATATGAGATCAGAATGTAGAGAATTTGATGACAAAAAAAAAAGGAGAATTTACTAATGGCCTGTTTGGATATTGCTATTTGATTTCAAATTCCCCAATTGGCCCAAATTAAGTGTTTGGTTACTCCAAATATTTGACATTTGTATTTGGGTCAAATCCATGGTAATTTAAAATGGCCTTTGAACCTTACACTCAAAACTATCAAATTGAAATTGAACCCACTCTTTTTCTCTCTCCTGAAACGACTCTCTCTCCTCTCTCTATCCCTCCTCCACGACTCTCTCTCCTCTCTCTATCCCTCCTCCACGACTCTCTCTTTCTCCCTCTCTCTCCTCCTTCAAACACCTGCATTTTTTTTGCTCATCTTCAAACACCAGCAGTTTTTTGCTGATCTTCAAACACCAACAGTACATATCACAATCCCAAGCCTAAATAAAAGAGAAAATCGAAGCTACAAGATCGAAGCCACAAAATCGAAGCCCAAATTGAAGCCAAAATCGAAGCCAAAATCGTTTGGAGATCCAACATCAGAGGGAAATTCTAACTAATGAGAGTGATTTTAGAGGCGATTTTGGAGAGTTTTTCAGGTTTTTTAGAGGCGATTTTGGAAGTGAAAGTCAGGGTTAACAACCCGAAAATGGAGATGAACGTATGATGATCTTTGTTGTTGAATTACTTGCTACGAAAAGAGAGGTTGAATGTGAAGGTCTTAAAGAAAACAATTAATGGGGGAACTCACCTTTGTGATGCCATTGCCATTTCATTTTTCCAGTTCTTAGTTTGAGGAGAGAGAAAGGGTTTGTAATTTGTAAATGTTTTCTGTAATTTGCTTTTGGCTGCATTAGATTCTTTTTCTTTTTTTAATTGTAAAAAATGAAAGAGTAGGACGGATTATTAATTATTAAAATGCAAATGATAATGGAATTCAAATTCTTACGTTTTCCAAACAAGAAATTTAGATTTTCAATTCTTTGAATTGAAATTTGTTGTTTTTCCAAAAAATGGAATTGAATTTGAATTGTACAATTTCAAATATTAGAATTGAATTCATGATATTCAAATTAAATAAAGATACCCAAACACACTCTAATGGAATTTCTACAGAGCGCTTTGTATCCTTATCATGTAAGTCAAGGTTTCTTCACCCACCTCTTGTCTTGTGATAAATTATGGAAATTAAGAATGAATGAAAGTTTTCTGAATTATTCGGTTTTAATGGAAGTAAAATATTTGGAAAAGCAACTAGAACTCTTAATATGTCAGGTTAGTTTCAATAATTTAGGTATATAAATACAATTAGCAAGCTAACAGATTTTGAAAACTAGTTAAAAGATTCCAAATTACCAAATTGGTCCTAAAAATAAACACACTTAGACAATTTGGTCCTTTTAAAAACACATGGGACAAGTTGGTCCTTTAAAACTTAACTTTGTGCAGATTCCCCCTCTGAACTGGGTTTAGAAGGAATATTGCCATTAATTAAGTTTTCTAAAAAAAATTCGTATTTTTTTCCTATTAATCTATTTTCTCCCCTTTTTTTTTTTTATTTATTTTCTCTCCTTTTTCCTTTTTTTTCCCTGTCCTCCACTCAGTCTCTCTCTTCCTCCTCTTTGCTCCCCTGTTTTTACATCAAAACAATAACTGAAAGTCAGAGCACACAAAAATGGCTTCCATAGCTCTCACCTCACCCACCTGTAACTCTCTCCCCTCTTTCCGATCCCTGCATTCCCTCAAATCCCACTTTCTCTCATCATCCTTTAAACCCTCCATTTCTCTTTCCAAATCCACCCTCTCAAAACTCTACCTTTCTCTCTCCTCCCTCTCCTCCACCCACAAACACTCCCATTTTCTCTCTTCTCCCAACCTCCTCTCTCTCCCCAATCCCAAATTCACTGTCAAATCCTCGTCATCCCCACCAGCAACATCTCCACCATCTCCATCAGTTGCCATGGCAAGGAGCCACAATCAAATCCCTAACCCTTTACTTTGTAATATAGCAAGGAAAATACTAAGAGATGCAAAAGTACACATCTCTATTTGACGATACCTCTGAGCATGTGTTTCCCATTTATTTTCATGGGATTTCCTTGCACTTTCTCGTAGATTTCCACATCTTCCAAAATTTTAAGTAAATGTTTTGATGTAAAAACAGGGGAGCAGAGAAGGAGGAAGAGAGAGGAAGTGAGTGGAGGAGAGTGAAAAAGAATTAATAAAGAAAAATGAGAGAAAATAATTAAAAAGGGAGAATATAGATTAATAAGGAAAAAATACGATAAAGATTAAAAAAAACTTAATTAATGGTAAGATTACCCTCTAAATCCGGTTCAGAGGGAAAATCTGCACAAAATTAAGTTTTAAAGGACTAACTTGTCCTATGCATTTTTAAAAGGACCAAATTGTCCAAGGGTGTTCATTTTTAGGACCAATTTGATAATTCGAAGAATTAAAAGAGCTAAAATAAGGAAAACTCTTGTAGGCCACAACTACAACATGTACACCCTAATTGAGGTTGTAAATGAACCGAGTCGGGTGGGTTTTGACTTTATTCAAACTTGGCTTGAAACACTGACCTATGACTAGAGCTGTCAAAATTTGATCCGACCCGATAACTCGACTCATACCGACCCCAAAAGTCTGGGTTATGAACAAAGAACTCCAACTCAAAACCCGATGCATACCAAACCCGAAAAACCGACATTTATTGGGTCAAATCCGAACCCGCTCTAGGTCGACCCGTTGGGTTGGGACGTTCAAAATAAAACAGCTTAACATGAGAAAAGTGGATGACAAAAGAATTTATCATATAAAATTTTCTTACATATCAACTGACTTTGAAATTTATAATTTCATATTTCTCTTAAATAAGGGGTTTTCTAACACTAATGACACGATTTTGACTAATTGTTATAGTGGATTGCTATTTACCGCCCAAAATTACTACCTACCGCCCCTAAAAATTACCCATTTGCCCTTCACTCATCCTCACTCATCACTCATCCTCACTCATCCTCACTCAAACTCATCACTCATCCTCACTCATACTCATCCTCACTCATCACTCATCACTCATCCTCACTCATCACTCATCACTCATCCTCACTCATCACTCATCCTCACTCATACTCATCCTCACTCAAACTCATCCTCACTCAAAGCAAAACCACCACCACCACCACTCACGGCAAAACCACCACCACTCACGGCAAAACCACCACCACACCATCACAACGGAAATGTCAGGGGCTAGCAGCAGCGGCAGAGGCGGCGACGGGGACGGAGGTGGCGAGCATAGCGGCGCGGGGGTATACATTCGAATTTTTTTTGCTTTATTTACTCTAATTTGCTTTGATTTTTACGAAATGTGTTGATATAGGAGTGTTTTTATTCGCGGTTTATAGACAATTGAATTGAATTTGTGTTGTTTGAAGTTGTGTTGATTGATTTGCGAATTTTCGAGTTCGTCGGAGTAGAGTCGGGCGTCTGAAATAGACGACTCACCCATGGGTGAGTCGAGATCGGCAGACGCCTCGCCCATGGGTGAGGCGCCTGTCGCAGACGACTCACCCATGGGTGAATCGAGATCGGCAGACGCCTCACCCATGGGTGAGGCGTCTGTAGCAGACGCCCGAGGCAAAAAAAAAAAATATTATTATTATTATTATTATTATTATTATTATTATTATTTATTGTTATTATTATTAATATTATTATTGTTATTATTATTTGTTATTACAATTATTATTAGTTGTCAATTATTATTTTAATTGTTTATTACTGATTATTGTTTAATTAATTAAAAATGTGAAATGATAGAGGGGAGGAGCCGGTAAATCTGTGCCGAGGTTATTCGCTGGTTCAGGACCGCGTCACACGAGGACGCGCGGGATTGATGCCTCTGTACGGAGACAGAGAGAGGCAGTTCGGATGAGGGAGATGACTGCTGAGCAACACGATTACGAAACTAGCGAGTTCTACTCCGGGGATCAGTCCATGGACGATGATCAGATTGGCGTCGAATCATCCTCAGATTGGCGCGTGGTGAAGGGCAGAGGCGGTAGGTTTGTTAGTACTGGGTCGTCCAGTACTAGCAAACGATCTAGAGCGGAGGACGACACTACGTGGCTTGTTACAGGGGCTGTGCCCGGTGGGCCGGCGGATGATAGCGTCATACCGAGCTTCCTGGGCCACGTAGCGTCTCGTATGTGGAGGGGAGAGACGAGGGGTCTCTTGAAGTGTCAGAACCGATTCAGTGTCTGTTAGCGGCTGAGTGAGTGGCGAGCGGAGATGTCGGCCGAGGTGAGGGCCCAGATCGAGGGGACTGGGTTATCACACCTGACAGACATTATGTTCAGACATATTGACTTCCCCCTGATATCTGCATTCGTTGAAAGGTGGCAGCCGGATACGAACTCGTTCCACATGCCGTTCGGAGAGATGACGACCATGTTGCACGATGTATGGCATATTCTTCGGATTCCTGTAGAGGGACAGCTCGTTTCCAGTGAGGGACGGGATGGGCAGCTGCAGGCGACGACCATGGAGGTTCTCGGGGTCACCCGAGATGAACTGATGTTTAGCTACTGGCAGGGCGGTGGGGTCCTCACGGAGTCGATTTTTGACCTTTGCCGAGTGGATGACCGAATGGAGGACATCCAGGCGATAGCTTGGATGTGGTTACTTATTGGATCCACCTTGTTTGTCGACAAGAGTGGTAACCGTATTAGACCCTCCTGCGTGATGGAGGTGAGGGACGGTGTCGGAACGGCGCATGAGTTCTCTTGGGGATCTGCTGCCCTCGCCTTCCTATATCGTCAGCTCGGTATAGCTAGTCAGGGGGATTCTCAGGGCATCTGCGGATGCCTAACTCTTCTCCAGGCATGGATATACGAGTACTTTCCCTGTTTCCGACCTCATCGGGAGCAGATGGTTGTCGGGGACGGCGAGGCTCCCCGTGCGTGCGTATGGAGTGCCCAGGCTGAGGGCAAGGACGTGGGTCGACTGTGCTCCTTACGTAGACGCTTAGATCAGCTGCGAGCGTCAGAGGTACGTCATGCAGTTATCGGTGTTCATGATTTATTTCGTCGTTTGCTATGTTTTTTTTTTACTTCACCGTAACTTGAACATTTCTACATAGGTGGTGTGGCTGCCGTACGGTTCTAACCCGGTTGTATCTGTACCGAGGACTGTATTCATGGGGTGGCTACGGTATCGGGATATTATCGAATCGTACATGCCTGGTCGTTGTTTACGACAAATCGGGTACGTACAGAGTATCCCTTTCCCGATCACTAGGCCAGAGAAAGCGATCAGGTCATGGAGCAGTCGTTCGTACAAGGTTGTCTACCCCGTACGAGTATCATCTGATGCCTGGCGTATGTTCCCGGGATGTTACATTCTTGGTCTCCATGGGTTTCAGGCATCCACGTCAGATCCCACAGCATGTACGGATGACTACCTCGCATGGTACTACCGTCACTCCCACCCTCTGCTGATACGTGACGATGCAGCACCTGGATTTGTGATTCCTCCACGATCCAACAGCGATTATGTAAGTGATTAACCAAAATATATATTTTTTTACGTATTACATATCTCTGAACTCACACTCATTGTTACTTTTTTGCAGTGGGTGAATCGTCTAGCCGTCGCAGCTGAGTCTTTCATTAGTTTGATTCCTCCGGAGCAAGCGGAAGGTTCTCGATCGATTATGGAGGAGTATATGAGAGATTGGCGGGCTGCCAAATGATGTATTGACCCTAGATGAATTTGTTATATATTTATATAAGAGTTTCATTGTTATTGTTATTTATTTGTGTTATTGTAATTTGTTGTTTCTTATTCACCTAATTTGTTTTATTGTAATTTGTTGTTTTATTTACCTCCAATAATCACGAAAAAATATAACATGCAAAATATAACAATCACACAAAAATGTGACAATGATATAAGTAGAAAAATATAACAATCACGCAAAACATTCAATTACGTCGACCTCGCTAAACGATCCCAATGTGCTCTTCGCCTAACATACATTTGCTCCCAACCAGCGACACTATCAGAACGGGAAGTAAACCATGCTGCGCATATCGGAGGAACAGGGAAATCTGAGGCTAAATTCAGACGGATATAATGCATGTACGAATCACCTAAATGACCTATGACAATTTCCCTACTTGGACGTGTAGCAGTCGAAGGTGCTTGCAATGGTAGCACTGTGTAACAAGCATATAACCCCCTTCCGCTGCCGTATCCGAATAACATAATCGCTGCATTGAAGAGGTTGGCAATCGGGAACAAATCCTCAAGTACTATCATCCAGTGATCATCGTTACACACACCTCCGTCCCACATAATACGACGGTAACCAGCGTCGACCCCGTCAACGTATATGTTTTCGTACAATGCTCGGTTAGCTAAGAGTTCGTTTGCAATGCAAACTCTCTTCAATCGCCATTGCTCTTGGTCTCCGAAAACGTAGTTCGCAATGACACGGAAACCGCAATTACCATCCCCAACCACATCGAGATATCCTTCAATGAAAGGTATGATGATTCCCGGAATTTTGTTAACATGATAGAATTCTGTGATATCTATTCCGTGTCCAGCTGCAAGACAATATAATAGAAAGTCATTAATAGTACTTATCAAAAAGTAATTAACAACATTATGTACATGTTAATAAATTATGGGTTTTCATACCAGTACTCCGCACGACGTTACTCGATGAGGATGAGGTACGACCACGCCCGCGGCTCGAACTGGATGACCTAGGGCGACCACGACCCCTCTGGGAGTACTCCCATGAACTAGGATCACGTCTGGTAGAGGAACTCCCTCTCGGTCGACCTCTGACTGTCGTGTTCGCTTCCGGCTTGACGTAACTCGCTTCGTCAGGATGAAACTGCTCATTCATGAGGACAGATATGTTGCGCACAACTGCCCGGTCGCTTGAGTTAACCTCGTCGACCAGAGAGTGAAAGTATCGATGGTCCTCAGATGGATGCTCAGTCATGTCAAGCGTAGCTATCTCCACTGCATCACTAATAACGAGTGTTCGCCAAAATTTGTGGACACTATTCAAGCTAATTGGCGTGCCCGTATCCGTGGCCGTTTTCAACTCACACGCACACGGGATCTGATAAGTGGATCTCAATAGACAACCGCAACGATCAAATACTTGGTGACTCAATTCTCTCATCCTCTTCAGCTCATTCGATAATATTTCTAAGCAGTAATGGGAAACATACCCGGTCAGATAGTTGAATGGGAAACCCGAGTACATCACACTTCTTCGTCTTCTGCACTCTTCAAGTGTGTACTTGATCTCAGTTATTTGTGACTCGATTGACTTGTTGACCTTGTTCCAAACATTGTCCAAAGCTCTAGTTGAGGAGTTTAACCACTGTTTTAGCGCGGCATGTGCACTCTCCACCCTGCAAGTCGTAGTGTTGCCAAGGTGTAGCACCTTATTCGTCCACGCAGCTACAAACATCTCTTTGTATCTCAACCAGGTCTCCTCTACATAGGATATCACGTGAGGGTAATTCTTCCAACTATCCTTCATCATACGCACTGCTCTATCGTACTCAGCTTCTGTGGAAGCTTCCATGATAAATTTCCGCCTCCCGTTCTTGAACCTCTGCGCGGCAAGCTTATCTTTTCCACATAGTCTGTACACTTTGTCTTCAACGACTTTGTTAATGTGCCATGTACAGAGCAAATGGGCACTCTCGGAAAATATTTCTCTAATAGGTGTCATCAACCCTAGCTCACGATCGGTCAAAATTGCTGTTGGGTGTACATCATTTTCAATAAGCATCCTCAACTTATCTAAGACCCACGCATAGCTTGCCTCAGTCTCATCCTTCATAATGGCATAAGCTATGAGGAAGTTCTTATTGCTTGGAGTCATCCCCACTATCTCAACAAACGGCATCTTATACATGTTTGTTTTGTACGTGAAATCTAAGCCAATCAACCAAGGAAAAGACCGAAGTAACTGAATTGATGTAGGGTGTGCCATGAACACGTGAGTTACCTCATTAGTAGCTGGGTCGGCTCTTGTCCAATGTACGTACTTATTCTCCACAGTTAAATGATGAAACTGACCAATGACATCTCTCTCTTCAAAATCAAGTTTCCTTATACGATCTCTGTAGTTGTACACATGCCGTCTAGTTGCATTGTCCTCGGGAAATTTTTCCTTAATAGCGGCCAAGATAGCACATGGCTTTGTTTGTGCCGAAGTCATGTCACGAACGAGTTGCTTTGACCCAAGACTAAGACCACTCATCTGACGATATCCCTCAGGAAACACAGCAAAGTCATGGTTGTGCGTACCCCTAATCCCAGACAATGTGACAATCATCCAACTACTGGACCCATACACTTGCTGAGCTCTTAACTGGAACGTACATTTACAAGCCTTTGTTTTCGAATTCTTCCGAGCAGCAGTATCTAAGTCTCTTAATTCCCCTCTGTAGCGTTCACCTCGATTGCATCTTAACAATTTTATGCTTCCATTCTTCTTGTGTGACGAAATTATCAACTCAAACCCGATAGTAAGGGCAATTTGTTTTGCCCAATTAATTGCATCTGTATCACTATCAAATAACTCATCAGTGACGAAATGCGTACTGTAATCAACACCATCACCATCGAACCGCTCCAAAGGAACCTAACGAAAACAACGAAAACAATGTTAGCTTAATCTTAAATTCAAACGTCTATCAAAACCTACTGAACCAAGGGACAGGCGTCTGAAATTTACGCGTGGACCATGGAAGAAACGGAAATCACGGACGCCTCGGCCATGGTCGAGGCGTAAATCTCAGACGCCTGAACCATAGTCTAGGCGTCCGTGATTTACGCCTAAACCATGGTGAAGACGTCCGTGATTTACGGCCCGTCCATGGTTTAGGCGGAAATTTCGGACGCCTCGTCCATTGACAGGTCGTAAAACACGGACGCCCGTGCAAAAAAAATGCGCAAAAAAATAATTTACCTCCGCCACCGTCGACGGCACTTCCTGGTCGCCGGCAGACATCCGCGGCCGTTGCTTGAGTGAATGTTGATGAAGGTTGGGTATGAGAGTGGGTGGTAGAGAGGGAGAATTGGTGTGAGAGTTAGAGAGGGAGAGGATGAGTGAAAATGTGAAAAAGGGCAAAATTGGAATTTCTAGGGACGGTAGGTAGTAATTTTGTGGCGGTAAATAGTAACACCCTTGTTATATTGGTATAGATTTTAATATTTGTTTGCATTAGTAAAAACCCAATAATAAGCGAAAACTTTACGACATCAAATAGATTAGAACCATATATTTTATGTTTGATATCAGTATAGTGTGTTTTTTACTTTAAATTTGAAAATAGAATTAATTATGCAATTATAACCAAATTAAACAATAAGTGCTCAACCCGTTGGGTCGACCCGAATCTGAACACATTGGGTCATGAACGAGCATTTCTAAACCCGAAAATAAAACGACCCGACCTATTAAATCACCCGACCGAAAGTGATCCGACTCGAACCCGACCTGACTGACCTGTTTGACACCTCTACCTATGACCTTATTAATAAAATTATGGTAGAATGATATAATCGCGTTTTATACAAGATGTATGTAACACAATCATGTTCGCATATATAAACAAGCTAAACACGAGTTTGCCTCGTTTACTAATAACTAGTTTTGATTGAGTTTGGTCACGAACATATTGGTTCAAATTAAAACCTAGCCATCAGCTTGATGTCCAAGACACTCGTTCTAGCTCAGGACATTTATTTATTTATTATTTTTTCTTATACAAAAGTAAGGAAAGCGATTAGAAAACCCTCCTCTCGAGGTGAGTCCCATCGCATCTGATAAAATAATATATCCAAACGCAGAACTAGAAAATAGGGGTGAACACCGGATGAACCGGAACCAGAATAGACCGAAAACGGAAAATACCTAAACTGAAATCGTCAAAAAATAGGGACCTAAACCTGAAGCAGAAAAATTTCGGTCTGAGATCAGAAAGACCGGAATTCTTTTTCACTTTTTTTTTTTTATTAATTCTGTGAAGCATTGTACCTTAAATTTGTATTGCTAATTATGCTAAAACTTCTCTTATGTACCCAATACAATTAGTTTAAGTAAAATGAAACACTTTTGCACTGCCTAATTCAAATAAGGAACAACATATAGCTTCAAACAAATACAACAAGCCACATTGATAAATAGAGTTCTCATTTTATCTGGTGGATTAAGACAACGGTAGAAATATACACTACACGAAAATAAAAAAAATACAACCAAAAAAAATGTAAAATTTAAAATGGGTAAAATTCAGTCAATTAAGAAAACAATCACTAACCATATTTTTAACCAATTTCAGCATAAGTCACCTCAACAAGTTTTGAAAACTTCCCCTCCCAAAAAAAAAAAAAAAGAAAAATAGGGTGCCTTCTCTCGTGAGCTGTAATCCGAGACGCGGCAACTCCTTCCTCGTAGGGATTCATAGGGTACCACAAGAATTAGCCAGTCATTGACTCATTTGTTAATTAGTTTTTTTGTTTTTTTTGGCAAAACTCAGATTCTGGTTTAGACCGAAAAATTCCGGGTTTAGACAAGAAAAAGGCCTGAACCGGAATTAAGGTTTAAAGAGACCCGTAACCCGAACCTGTTAGATTTCAGTCCGGGTTTTCCGGGTGAATTAAGGTTTGGGTCGGTCCAGTATTCTGGTCCAGACCGGATGATGAACAACCCTACTAGGCAAGCCGTTCCAATTGCTACCTTTAGAGTGTTGTGAACCATATTTTGACATCCAATCTGCTGCTCGGTTAGCCTCACGAAATTGATTTCTAATTTGGTAATTGGTTGTGCGTTGAAGTAGTTGCTTGATATACGTCACGTGATTGATTTTGCTCCATGAAATAGTGCACAATCCTTGAACTACTTGTAAAACAAGTTGGTTATCTCCTTCAAAATAAATGTTAGAAAATCCTAGTTCTAAGCCATGGTGAAGCCCATTTCTAAGTGCAGTAGCTTCTTCTACAACTATTTAAGTATTACCCAAATGTTGACAACCTACTTGACATATTTGCCCAAACTGATTACGTAGAACATAACTGTAGACGCCAAAAAAAGTGTCGCCAGATGTCCCCAAATGTCCGTTGATGAAATGAGTAATTTATATGCATGTGTGCTATTATGCTTTGATAAGAAAATGAGATCTCAAGTCTTCTGAAAGTTTCATCCATCTCCACTTCATTCAAAAGCCCATTTCAAAAGCTTCCCATAGTTCATTACGTGTCAAAATCCGATTCTGCATCTAAGAGTTATGGTTAAATAAAGTTAAGGGTCAAAACACATGTAGCCGAATATCGCAAACCGTGATTCTAGACCATTTTGGGATTTCATTTGGCTGAATTAATTTGTGATCCTTATATTTTTGGATTTCTTACTCAAACATCTTTCCAATGACATATCATAAGCCCATGCAACATTTCTAATCAAGGAGATACGAGCCCAACACTGACCCGTGCTCTAAAACTGACCACTCCTTACTATTTTGGATATATCTCGAGATCCACAAAATATTTGGGGCTGAAACTAACTCTATTTAAAACTAGACTCAATAAGATTTCCGACGCATCTTTAGTCATCTGATTTGGAGGCCAAACGAGTGAGCTACGACCTCAAGGCCGCCAGCGGCTCTACCCTCAGCTGGGGCGGCCCTGATCCGCCAGCTATGCCAGCTCACAAAATGTTATCTATTTAGAGCCTCTAAAGGCTCTCGCCCTTGTTCAGGGCCGCCAGCGGCTCTAGCCACAGCCGCTAGCGACCCTCATCGAGCTTTTCTGTCGACAACTATTTTCCCATGTTTTTCGATCTGAGACTTTATCTTTTCAATTCGGGGACCCTACTTCGTCCTCTATAAATACAACCCACAACCTTAATTCGAAATAGACAGTCTATAGTTGACACCCTCTATTTTCAGGAGAATTAACATTGAGTTTCTCCCTCTTTCTTTCATAAACAATTCTATTCTCAGGAGTATTCACACTGAGCTTCTCCATCTTTCTTTACTTGAGATCTATTTTTTACTATTCAATTTCTAAATAGCATACAAATCAGGTACTAAACTCTTGAGAGCTCAAATCAAATTTCTTGCTTAACCGTTTATTTTCTAGTTGTCAAAATGTAGATATCATGTTAATCATGCATTTTATTGCTTCCTAACTATTATCTTTCATTCTTGTACAAAGCATGTCCTGTCGTTGCACTGCTCAACTTGCCAATCGAATGCATGTCTAAATATGGGTTAATAATAAATATTGTGATGCTTGTGATAAACCAATTAATGGTCTAATCGAGGTTGTTACTCCGTTTTTGTGGGGGAGTTATGTCTTGTACAAAGCATGTTCTGATGATTTAAAGCATTGTTTCTCATTTAAGCATTCTCTTTGTCAAGTCATATAGAGTCATACTCATCGCCTTTCTCGTAGGCTTGCACACAGATTTTCCCGACGAGAGCTTTTTCAGAATGAGCCAGATCCTTGTCCATAAACGTTCAAGTCACTACAACAAAATTGATCAACAACAACGCCTATACAACAACGGTTCCGCAGTGAGGGATGTTGTATATGGTAAGAAAATGAAATAATAATAACAAAAGGAAATAAATAGAGTTAGGACACGGTCAAATGGAAACCACTGTTGTAGGTAGGTATACAACAACCGTTTCGCACTGACGGCTGTCGTATATACTTAATAACCTCAGTTATGGATTTATCGTTGTCCTATATCGTTAAAAAATGAAAAAAAACAAGTCTTAACTGTGAATTCTCATATAAGGTAGAACACTTGGCCAGAAGGCCCGATTAGCAAAAATAAAAAATCTCACGCTTACACTCTCTCTCCTCTCCTTCCCCTCAGTCACGCTAATCTCTCAGGCTCTCCTCACCTACCACCTCCTCCCACCATCCCACGCCACCCACCACCCCTCACCCACATGACAACGAGTCTTGATGTACATCACCACATCACACGAGTCGACTGTTAGGGTCTTAAAAGGTACTCGATTTCGTATACCTTGAACATAAACCACAACTTATCGCCATTCTTCATTTCTTTCTCCTCGTGCACCTTGCTGCTGAGATGAATTTCTTTATCTCTCTTGATTTACCTTCATTTCTTGTTAATTAATTGCGTGATTCTGGTGATGTTTTTGTTAATCCAGGGTTTCGTGTTATTGTGATTTTATTCCTGATTTTGAGTTTGTGCATGTATTCTTCTTGTTTGTTCAATGACCACTAATTTAATCCACGTATAGGCGCTTACAACTGTCATTTGAATAAAAAAATTGAATAAAAAAATTACTATTAACCAACATTGAAGTTTAGTACTTACAGCTGAATGCCCTTTCAAAGTGCTAGAATGTTATGGAGAGAGTGTTTACAAGATAAAACTTTCAGATAACCATGGTTGGGTGAGTACTACTTTCAATGTTGGTGATTTATCCCCATATTGACCTAGGTAATGAATCATTTGATGGATAATATTCATAAGAAGGGGAGCATGATGCATGAGCATGTGTCCGTGTTCAATATGTTGATCAAGAGATTAAATTATTAATGTCGGGTATTCCTTATGTTATCAATCAACCTTGCTTTCGTCACAATGCTTCTTTAAGAAAGAGCTGAAGTGTCTTCATACATAGACATGAGAGTGAGTAGCACAAGATAGGTGTCCATGGCAGAGGCGTCCAAGAGCCTAATTGGCGGTTTAGTTAATAAATCAGTTTAATTTACTATTTTGTATTTTCGGCCTTTGAATCATTAACATATTTTAAAGAAAGTTGTTAGTTAGCTTCTTAATTGATTTACAAAAGTATTTGTTCAATTTGAGTTTGATAAGGATTAGAAAATTAAATGATATTTTTTATGTAAATATCAATGTGCAAGAAAATACAAGCCCACAGAGGCACTGAGTGTCAGTGGGACATTGCCGACATTATTTGGTTAGCAAAAATACCATCAAAAATTTAGATTTTTAGTTGACAAGTAATGCGCGGAAGAATTGCAGCTAATACTAAACTTTAGAGAAAGGGCAGTATTTCTGAATAGTAACGCTTGTCTCTCTGTCTGGCATTCTGAAGAAGAAAAAATTATTGGCCGCCTTTTTCTTGATTGTTCTTTTGTTAGAGGTATTTGTGGCAACACGTACTACTATGGTGGAGGTGTACATTATGTTTGTCTTTAAGGATTGCAGATCTATAATTGTAGTGGAATTGCATTGTACACAACAAGCAGAAGTAAGAGAGAAGCATGATTCATAACATTTTTTTGGAGCAATATGGAGCATTTGGTGTTGTAGAAATAATAATTATTTTCAACAAAAAAAATGTTATAAAGTGTAGGAGGTCTTTAATCAAATTCAATTGAGAATATTCAGGTGGTACAAGATTACTAGGGATTCCCAGCAAATACCTATTCTTTTCATGATTGGACAAAATAACATGCATGATAACATTAATGGATGCCTTCACTTCAACTAAGAGAAAAAGTCAAAAGATGATAGAGGAATAGGAGGCTCCACAGTTAGGATAATTGAAGGTGGACCTTAATGACTCATCATAAGGCCGGCTAGTTGGTTGCGATGATTGTCTAAGGGATCAAACCTATGAAATTAGTGGGTTTTTTTTTTTCAATATTCAAGTGTGCAGGACTAAAATGTTGTTGAACTGCTCACTTGTATACATGTTTTCACGCTTGATAGCCCCACAAGTGCACGAGTTTATCGAAATAGTAAATTATCTATCGTCTCCCAAGAGGCGCGAGGGTATTTCGAGTACCAAAATCTCTAGAATTGGAAAAGTTAAGCTAATTGGGTAAATTTGATGGTGATTTAATTCAACAAATCTAAAGCTAAAACTAAATTAATTAACTAAGATGAGATAAATGAGCAATCACAATTGTAAGAATCAATAATTAAAGCTAGAGTTGGGGGTTCACCCAACTAATGATGCTCTAAAGCAATGGATGATAATATACATGCAATCAAATGAGCAACTGTGTAGAGATATTAGGTCAATCAATGACTAAGGGCCTATCTCAAGTTCACCAAACAAAATACCCAATTCCACCTATTTTCATGGGGTCAAGCTTTATTGGGCTCATTAAGAAACACCTAGTTCAAGCATCTCCAAAAGGAAATCTACCTACTTTCGTGGTTGAATCCATTTGTTTAGTCAATGAAACTCCTATAATTACCTTACCCCCTTTCGCTTTTATGTTAATCACACAAAAGATAAGCCAAGTTCTCACTTATGCATTTTATCAAATACTTCGAGTTCACAAAGCTAAATGCACAATAACTCATTCAATCACAATATATTCACATCATCTAAGCATCAAAACACCATAGTTGTACTAATCCCAACTCTAATAAGAGAAATTATCCAGCTAAACATCATAAAGTCATTAAGTTTAATTAACCAAGACATAATATTCAACACAAGAAAAATAAGTAAAAGAAGAGAGATAAAGAGGAGAGAGAAGGGTCAAGAAGATCTTACAAAATTTTTCAATAATCTTCTCCAAAATTAGGATTAATCACCCTAATAATACTAAGCAAGAAGTTCATGAACCTAATAATGGAGGCTAGACCTCTTTGGAGAATTAAAACTAGGTTTAGAGTAAGGTAGAATAAGATAGGATGAGATGCCCCTAAAATGACCAAAATCGGACGTATATAGGGGTTCAAATCGAGTGAGGCATGGTCTGTCGGGCTGTGATCGGACCATGGGTCGGACCATGTATCAGATCTGTCAAGCACCCATGGTCTACTGGATAGTGTCCGGGACCATGTCTCAGACCATGGGTCGCACTTTATCTTCAAGAACTTCATTTCTTCATGCCCCAAATGCTCTCCTCTTCACTCCTATGATCTTGATGCTCCTTCCATGCTTGCTCCAACTTCGAACAAGATGCGAAACATCCTTCAAACATATCATTCATGAAAAAACACAACCAAAGATCGTAAAATAGAACAAATGGGCGAAAACCAATCCAAACCAAGCCATGGGTAGCTAATACTCATTGTAATGGCATGAAATACACACGATTATGCTATAAAATAAGCACTTATCAACGATATTACAGTCACATCGTTAGTGGTCGAGCTTGAAGTTCTTTTTCAAAAGAAATTTTGCAAAAGTGGTATAATGGATTTACGGCGTTAAGTTCACTGTAATACTTTCAGACAACTTGATACTAATCTTTGTCAAATTAGAAGGTTATACTATACAACATATAGTTAGGGGAAATAAAAATGAATTAATGATGCTACTAATCAATTAGCAAAAATGGGTGTAAACAGGGGAGATGACTTGTATATTTGGATGTGAGAGGGTTTAATGGTTGTAGGAATTGTGTAGTTTATGATTTGGTAATGAATTCCCTATTTTTAATAATATTTGACGTTAAAAAAAGAAAAGAGAAATGGGAACTGAAGTCCTAAATTGTGAAGAGTGAGGCGGTTTAGAGGGCGGTTAATGGTCGGTTGTTAGCTAAACCTAATCTATCTAGGATTGGATTAGTTGATTACTAGTTCTATTAGGATTATTCTTATTTTGGCTATATAAATGTGTTGTATGAATGGCTGTAATTGTTCTACCATGGTTAAAAGATTTTTTGAGTGCGTACAATTCTTAGGTGACCTCTTGCCTTTGGTAGCAAAATCCAACCTTTCGTGATCACCATTCAAGATTTGAATGATAGGCTATTATATTGGTGTCCCTGCTTGCTTATTAGTTCAAGATCCAATCTTTCTTGTTTAAGAACTTCTCTTTCTTAATCTAAAACCATTCTTGTAGTTAAAAACCGTTATCACATATATACACCACTTCTTCTTATTCCGCTGTTGAATGTAGTATTGCTTCAGTAGCAAAGCGTAGAATTGAAAAAGAAGCACACTTATTATTGTTATGATTTATCAGTAAGCTAAGATAAGACTTTTATCCAACTATACAAAACTTCAAAAGCATAATTCTCTAAATCCAAAATTTAATTTAAAACTCAAATAGTTTCCAACACCTCACTAGACTTCCTCTTGGAGTCACCTTTACTGGTTCACTATATTTAAGAGACCAATTTAAAATCAAAGAATTGATTAAAACGTTATTTTTATGACTAACTCTAAAAGTGCAAATTAGAAAAATAAAAATAACAATTCTCTATTGGATTACAGTATGCTAGTCAGATTATAACTAGAGCTAAATGAATATAACAAGTGATGAAATTGACTCACTTCCTAGAACTATACATTACAATAATAGCAAATAAAATGGAGTATGCAATTTACACATGGAATACATGCTCCCAAAAAACATGCATGCATATTAGGATGGTAGAAGCATAGTAGCCTACAAGTAGCTCTACATTAGCTAGTCGAATTGTCTAATATGGCAACTACCTTTTGACATTTGTATACATAGCACTAAATGCTTGTGTAAGAACTTGCCTATAAAAAGCTACGGGATGTAGAAGCAAATGCAGACCAACTTGAAGTGAAATAAATCAAGTGTTCTAAACTACAAACTTTCACTTCTTCTCTTGTAGTATACTCTTCAGTTTATTCTTGAGTCTACTTATTTGTTTTTGCTTCTGCTCTATTTAATTTAGTACTATGTTTAAGTACTAATTCCAAAATTTAATGCTAAACCAACCCGTACTATGTATTAAATACCCAACAACTGGTATCAGAGCCCTGTCGAACCAAGTGGCACTATACTAAGTACCATCCTCCCTTGTACAATTTAACTCACTCGTATTATCCAGTACAATTTTTTCTTCCCGTACAACACTTGTACCAAAAATAAATCCAGCTCACATATACAAAAAATTCACCCACCATGACTTCACAAAACTAAAATATTGTCCCAACCTTTTCCGGAGAAAATTATGATTTTTGGAGTATTAAAATGAAAACCATACTCCGTGCTCATGATCTGTGGGAAGTAGTTGAAACTGGAGCACCTCCGACAGTACAACTAGTACTAGCTGCTGGAACCACGTCAACCTGTTCAACTACGGCTAAATCCATAGAGGGCACACCGACACCCCCAGTGTCAACTCTTAGTCCTGATACTGTTAAACAATGGTCAAGAAAGGATGCAGATGCTTTATCTCGTATCCATAATGTCGTTGCGGAAACTATTTTTCCTAGAATCATGAATGCCAACTCGGCAAAAATGGCATGGGAAATACTTCGACACGAGTTCCAAGGAACCGTTCGAGTCAGGGCTATGAGACTACAAACTCTCCGGCGAGATTTTGAAAAATCTCAGTATGAAAGGAGGAGAAAGTATAAAAGACTACTCCTTAAGATTCATGGAAGTGGTGAACCAACTAAAGGCGTATGGTGATAGTTTAACCGATCAAAGAGTAGTTCAAAAACTATTACTCAGTTTAACTAAACCCATTTGACACCGTCGCTACAGTTATGGAGCAGACAAAAGATCTGTCAGAACTGACGATCACTGAAGTTGTAGGTTCCCTTCAAGACTACAATCAACGAATTTTCAGGAGGACTGAAACGACATCTGAAGGAGTTTTTCAGTTCAACCACAAGGTATGACCTTCGACCTCAAAGAACAATAAAAAGTTTAGAGAAAAAGGTGGTCAAAAATCTTACACTGGTGACAACAAGGAAGGGCAAAAGAAAGGAAAATTTCCTCCTTGTGGCACTTGTAAGAGAACCAATCACCTGAAAAAAGATTGTTGGGTGAAAAATGGGAAACCGCAGTGCAATATTTGCAAAAGATTTGGTCACACTGATCAAACTTGCAAATTCAGAAATCAAGAGAATCAACAAGCAAATGTGTCGGAGTCCAAAGAAGGCGACGATCAGACTTTTTGCGCCTGCCAGGATTCCACGACACAGAAAGTTGATGATGTATGGCTTATCGATAGTGGTTGTACCAACCACATGACAAAAGATCCAAAAATTTTTACACAACTTGATACAAGTATCAAGACTCCAGTAAGAATTGGTAATGGATCTTTGGTGCAATTCGGTGGAAAAGGCACAATCCCTGTCCAAACCAAAAGAGGCACCAAATACATCAAGGATGTCCTCTATTTACCGGATCTAGGTCAAAATTTGTTGAGTGTGCCACAAATGATGCAAGATGGATATGCATTGCACTTTGATGGTGACACTTGCACAGTTTTTGACACACAACAGAAGCAGATTGCTCGTGTTATGATGGAAAATATATGTTTTCCATTAAAATGGAAGTACAATGTCGATAAAATCATGGTGTCCCAATCTACCTCACAAGGTTGGTTGCGGCACAAAAGATTTGGATATTGCAATGCCCAAAGTTTGAAACTACTTTCACAAAAGAATATGGTGAAAGACTTGTCATCCGTTGTCGACTGCCAAGGTGTTTGCGAAGGTTGCCAGCTCGGGAAGATGCAAAGAAAATCATTCTCCGCAAGCGAGGCATGGAGAGCCTCCGAAAAATTACAGCTTGTTCACACAGGTGTTTGTGGTCCAATGAGAACACCATCATTGAACAACAGCAAATATTTCATCTTGTTCATTAATGATTTCTCTAGGATGAGGTGGGTCTACTTCATGAAAGAAAGATCCGAAGTATTTGATATTTTCTAAAAGTTCAAAAATCTGGTGGAAAATCAATCTGGTATCAAGCTCAAGACTCTTAGAAGTGATAATGGCACTGAGTACACTTCTTCAAAATTTCAGAAATTTTGTGAAGAAGAAGGTATTCATCGTCAACTCACTGTGCTATACACACCACAAAAAAATGGTCTCTCTGAGAGGAAAAACAGAACAACAATGGAGATGGCCAGATCTATGCTGAAAGACAAAGGCCTTCCAAACAAATTTTGGGCAGAAGCTGTTTACACAGCTATCTACCTTCAAAATAGATCTCCCACCAAGGCTGTTGAAGGCAAGACTCCGATCGAGTTGTGGATGGGATCCAAACCATTCGTTAGACACTTGAAAGTGTTTGGATGTCTCTATTATGTTCACATTCCAGTTGAAAAAAGGCACAAGTTGGATGATAAGGCGGAAAAAGGAATTTTCATCGGCTGTAGCTCACAATCTAAGGGCTATAGAATTTTCAACCTTCAGACTGAAAAGGTTGTCATCAGCAGAGATATCATCTTTGATGAAGAAGCTGCGTGGAATTGGGAAGAAAATCAGCCCAACAAAAGAATGGTGGTTGCTCCACTACACCACACAGACAATCATGCTCCTCAAATCAATATTGAGGAGGAGATAAATGAGAGTCCGATAAAGACAACCCTCAATAGTGGTTCTTCACATTCATCTCCCACACACTACACTTTAGACAAAGTATCATCACCTGATCCCCTAAAAAGGACGAAAAAGATGACAGATTTGTACGAGGACATTCCTCGAAAGCCAGACTTGGAAGAGTGTGAATATTGTAATTTCGCAACTCTTGAACCAAAGAATTTCAAAGAAGCTGTACAATTTGAGGAATGGAGACATGCAATGAAGGAGGAGATGAAAATGATCGAAAAGAACCAAACATGGGAGTTGGTTAACAAGCCAGACCATAAGGATATCATTGGTGTCAAGTTGATTTACAAAACTAAGGTAAATCCTGATGGCTCTATCCAAAAGTACAAAGCAAGACTTGTGGTGAAAGGCTACTCACAACAACTCGGAGTCGACTACAATGAAACATTGCTCCAGTCTCCAGGCAAGATACAGTGAGAACAATTCTTGCACTTGCTGCTCAAAAAAGTTGGAAAATTTACCAACTTGACGTAAAATCGGCATTTTAAATGGCTTCTTTGAAGAGGAAATTTACGTCGAGCAACCTCCAGGATTTGAAATCCAAGGAGATGAAAATAAAGTGCTAAGACTCCATAAGGCTCTTGATGGACTCAAACAAGCTCCAAGAGCTTGGTATAGCATAATTGACTCCTACAGCAAGCAAGGTATTTCAGGAGGAGTCCTAGTGAGCCAACTCTCTACATCAAAATAGAGAAGTTGGATGTGATAATTTTGTCACTCTACGTTGATGATCTCATCGTAACCTGCAACAATCCTGCAAAAAATTAAAGCCTTCAAAAGTGCAATGAAGAAGCAGTTCGAGATGACTGATCTCAGCTCAATGAACTATTTTCTTGGCATGGAAATTGATCAGATCAACGATTGTATATTCGTCTGTCAAAAGAAATATGCAAAATGTATACTGGAAAAATTCAATATGCAAAACTGTAAGGAAGTAACCACTCCTTTAGTTCAAAATGGGAAAATGACTAAGGAGGATGGATTTGGCAAGGCGGATGAATGACAATACAAGAGTATCGTTGGAAGTTTGTTGTACTTGACTGCCACCAGACCAGACATCATGTATGCCACCAGTCTGCTGTCAAGATTTATGCACGGACCAACTGAACTCCATCTCACAGCAGCCAAGAGGGTATTGAGATACATCAAAGGTACCACTGATCTTAGAATATGGTACCGACCCACTGAAAGCTCAGAGTTAATTGGCTATTCCGACAGTGATTGGGCTGGATCAGTAGATGGCATGAAGAGTACCTTTGGCTACATGTTTTCATTTGGTAGTGGTGCATTTTCATGGCTCTCTCAGAAGCAAGAGACAGTAGCCCAGTCCACAGCCGAACCTGAGTATATTGCTGCTTGCGCAGCAATAAACCAAGCAATCTGGCTCAGAAGAAATCTGAAAGACATGGGTGAAGCCCAAACAAATCCTACCAAAATTTTCAGTGATAGCAAATTGGCAATTGCTATTGCTAAAAATCCAGTTCAACATAAGAAGACCAAGCACATCAAAATCAAATATCATTTTGTCCGAGAAGCAGAAGTTCAGGTAAAATTAACCTTGTTTATTGCAGCACTGATGATCAAATTGCTGACATATTCACAAAGGGACTACCCAAAGCGAAGTTTGAGCTTCTACGTGACATGCTTCGAGTAAGTCGGAAAATCGTCAAGGATGAGTGATGAAATTGACTCACTTCCTAGAACTATACATTACAATAATAGTAAATAAAATGGAGTATGCAATTTACACATGAAATACATGCTCCCAAAAAACATGCATGCATATTAGGACGGTAGAAGCATAGTAGCCTACAAGTAGCTCTACATTAGCTAATCAAATTGTCTAATATGGCAACTACCTTTTGACATTTGTATACATAGCATTAAATGCTTGTGTAAGAACTTGTCTATAAAAAATACGGGATGTAGAAGCTAATTCAGACCAACTTGAAGTGAAATAAATCAAGTGTTCTAAACTACTTTCACTTCTTCTCTTGTAGTATACTCTTCAGTTTATTCTTGAGTCTACTTATTTATTTTTGCTTCCGCTCTATTTAAGTTAGTATTATGTTCAAGTACTAATTCCTAAATTTAGTAAACCAACCCGTACTATGTACTAAATACCCAACAACAAGCAGTAGCAAAAAAGAAAAAAGAAAAAAAAAAGAAAGCATATAAACAGACAACAAATTCAGGCTTAGGCTAGCTAATGTATAAACACTAAACAAGGAAACGATAAACTCTTATGAGTCATTGAGTACGAAATGCTTGATTCCCTTTATAGGATTACGTAGGCAACTCATACAACCCAAACAACATTTAAACCCCAAAAAAATACCTAAAAAAAAGAAGAAGAAAAAAACAAGTAATTATATGAAATTACTACTAGTTCAAGAGGTTAGTCATCTTCTATGTGGGGATATAATTAAAGGTTTTCTGGTTATCTCCTTCAATATGATTGTACCAAATTAATAAATCAGTGTACAAAACTCATACTGAAAGATTATGTTCAACATACCAATTTTCGATTTTTGCTTAAGAGTCACCACATAAAGTAATTGCCCGAAGGCACCATCAATGATAATATTGCAAATGGCTTTACAATTCTGATGGACGACCTATAATGTTAATAGGTAATTAGCGCCTCATCTCACATAGTTTGATTATTATTTTTGGGGCTGTTATTATCAGATTTTAAAACACTAATACCAAGTCCATTTTTTAAATATGACAATTTATCCTTCATTATGAAAAGCAATCCGAATTACTCTCTCCCTTGAACATATGGCTTATTACTTGGCTTTTAAACATATTAAGTATCTTGGAAAGTCATAACCGTCTCACCAAAAGTTACAAAAAGACCGTCTTATAGAAGTTTTTGTGATTTTAATAATATCAATATAAATGTAAACGAAAAATACAATGCTAATAAAGGATAGTTGCTATTTATTTTCCTAATTTCAATTATTTGTACGCCAATTTCATTTCCAAATTGATTGTCAAAGCCCTTATACTTGTACCCATCTCTGTGATCGTCTAAAATTCAGGCTTTATATATATATATATATATATATTAGCTCGTCTCATATTCAATATATAAGTTACATTAAAGTTTAGATGGTAAAATATACATTGATTTCTCAAAGATCGTACACAGATTAATTCAGAAACACTAATTTGGGCCATGAATTTTCGGTTGAATTCTTTGTGAATGAACTAGATAGTATTTTATGTTTTTGGTAAGATTTTTTGTTTTGTTTTTTACTATATCTATATCATTATAATGTGACTTTCGAGATAGATATTACATAACATATAAAAAAGAGGAGCTAAATACAACACCCCTTTTAAAACAATATTACACCCCTAAATCTAAACTATCTAAAATACCCCTACAAAAAACACAAACACAAACAGACAGACACAACACTCACGCCACGAGCCCACGACACTCACGCGCAGAAAAACAAAAAAACAAAACCAATCCTCATCCCTCCCACTGCCAGGGATGGTATCCCCTCACTCTCACCCCCATGACATCACTGCCATAGCTACTGTTAATGAAGGAAATATTGCCAAGGAGAACAAGAGGCTTTAATCCTGCTACCTTCATCCCTCCATTGTCTTTAAAGATAAAAGGATTAATAGAAGGAAGGAGGTGGAAGAAGACTAAATAATAGATGGAACATAAATCACGGCTTCACCTAAATTTGATCATTGTATTCTTCAAATGCCGCTGCTCCGATCCTGCGCCAACGTTAAACACATATATACAAAGGCTTGATGTAGGCGCAGAGTTAAATGATCTACGCCTAGTCGAGGCGTAGGTCTAAATAATCTACGCCTAGTCAAGGCGTAGGTTTAAAGAACCTACGCCTAGTCGAGACGCAAGTTTAAAGAACCACTACAACAAAAATGCTATTTAACCACACTAAAAAGCGGAGGTTTACCACACTAAAAAGCATGGTAAAAATATTTACCATGCTTTGAAAAGCGTGAGTAAATTCAGTGTGGATAATTAACCACGCTTTACATTTGCTACGCTTTTTAAGTGGCACAATATTGGTCATAACTTACCCACACTTATTTTCGTGGTAATTGTGTTTTTGCCACGGTTTTACTCGTAGCAACTTTGTTATTATTTTCAATTATTCAGAAGGCGGGAAAAAATATTATACGCCAAAAGCGTGGTAAATAATTGGGCGGGAATGTTTTGACATATGAAAGCGTCACAAATATATCAAACTGGGCCAAGTTTTCCACGCCCAGATGTGTTACAATCATTTGGATTTTTTTTTTTGCCATAACAAATGCTATGCCTGGTTGTACCTGTTGCGTTTCACATAAGTATATTATAAGTTGTACCTGTTGCACTCTCCAAAAGAAGCGATAAATACATATTTTTCACTATTAAAATACTCATAAAGTATCCATAGATTGCCGACACATGACTCATGAGGCTTCAAAAAAAGGTTTAGTGACTACATCTCAAACGAAACTCCAGTTCTACAATTAGTACTTCCTACAACACCGCTGTCTTTTTATAAGAAATACTAGAAGAAATGAAGCACCAGTCTTCACTTTTTCCATCAATTGATCCAGCGATTTTTTGACCCTCAACATGCTGAAATCTCATTTGAGACATCCTGCATAATCACAAATGAAGAATTTCAATCCCCATGAAACATTTTCAAATTCTATATTATGCCCTTATGGGTAAGCATATATGGGATCTAGCATCAAAAAAAGATAACATGTCATGTTTTCTGGCAGTATGTAGCTAAACAAGACAGTAGTTGGGCATGGTTGAAACTAAATTAGCATAAGCTGATGTTCTTCCCAGCTTATAGCTCTGAGAGCACTTGGTTTTTGACAACCAATGGGATGTATAGTTGCATATAGGATCGTGCAGGTAAAACGCAATATGTGAATTGCCTCTTTAGATTCTATGGTGCTCTCTTTCTAATCAATACAAGCTGCTATCTTCAATAATTAAAAAAAACAACACACATGCATCTTTGCAAATCATAGACCATATCAATTCCGTGATCAACAAATTCATGAACACGCCATGACACCAAATAAAAGCTATAAAATAAAACACTCGATACCTGATTAGATTCTCTTGATACTACTGATAGCTAGTTATACATTCTAGAATATAGTCTGTCCACTCATCACGAACTACATCGATTTCTTCTTGAGTGTAGCTCGTTTCTCCATGAAAAGACTACAACATAATACCAAACAAACAGTTATTTTACAATTGAAAAAATAGGCCAACAACCTACACAAGCAACATAAACAATATTGACAATCATCCAATTTTCATTCAAGCAAGTCAACATACATCACCGCAACACCTTCACTGTGCTTCATCATACATCAAACCTGTTTATTTTTTTCACAAACCTGGGCAGAATGTGACAATTTGAGGCCTCTAACAACCACATTTTATATGAAATTATGAATAACGCACATTCCTCAAAATGGTAGGTGGCTGCATGGCATGTATCACATTTTAATCAAGATTCACTGCTTCACCAGACTAAATAATTTCTAGGTACAAGAAACAAATGTAATCTTAACAAAATGTAAAATTCATGACTTAACTAGTCATCCCATGTAATATAGAAATCTTAGCAGGTAAGATGAATGTAAACTGAGTGAAAGTAAATCTGTATTTCCCATTAGAAAATATGTTCAAGCTAAGTCAACCTCTTAAAAAACTTGTAAATTAAGTGTCACCTACATAAAACTGCCTAATGAACTAGTCAAAGTCAAGCTCACCTTATAATAAGACCTGACAATCCAGGCACTGGATACAATCTATAAAACTGGATCATTTGTAACCTTGCCAAATTTGGATGATATTAGAAACCAGATGCATGAAGCTAAATCAAGGGATTTGGGGCTGTAGTCAACATTGTCAGGAACGACCATGCAACAATATGCATGCATAAAACAAAGAAATGTGCTTTTAATACCTGTTCAATACGATGAACACCTATACTTGCTGGGTTCAACCATCCTAATATTATATCTCTCATGTAGCGCATAATATAATATCCACACTCTGAACCTGCAACTTGGAGAGGGCAGTAGCACGACAAGAATATACATTAGCATTTCAGTAAATGAAATTGCTTTTCAGTGGAGTAAGATTCTTGAAAAACTTACTTTGACTGACTTCCATTTAGTTTTAGAGACCACACCGTCGTTTATGCAACCACCCTTTTGACGATATTTCAACATTCCTCTATTTCAATGAAAGAAAAATAATTTGTTAAATAATTTCATATTTTTTGGTAGACCAACGCCCCCCCTCCCCCCTAAAAGGATAAATTTTACAAATCAAACTCACTCATCAACTGTGCGCCTAATATCATCGTGAAATCCTAATGGATCAAGCCAATACACAAGATTCTCTCGTGGAAGGATGACACACAACATCCAATGGTGCCTAATACAAAGCAAGTTAGTAAGTAGATAAATATCAATGTTGTAGTAGGAAAATTAGAACTTTGTCCTTAGACACTGTAAATAAACTTACACATGAGGTGAAGCATCCATATAAGGGGCGAAGTAGCATATCTTGCTATTTGCTTTCATTTGAGCAGCCATATAATCTGCTCTAGTTGGTACTGGGTTGCCGTTGGCAATCATCGATGGATTTAGAAACCCACACGAATTTGGGATGAGCATTTCACGACAAAGCTCATGCAACCACCTATAAAATGCTAATATATGAGATATAAGAGCTAGATGCAAAAATTGTCATGATAATAGCAGCAGCAAGCAGAGTCAAAGACATCACAAATAGACCTACGAGAATCATAGTCAAAAGGCATTACAAATTAATATTTTCAGCATTATTAATTAATGAAAAATACTAAGAATTCTGTTTTGCAAGTTCTTGAGATATTTATAACCAAGTTCACTTAACTGAACGAGTAACTCACCGAATGTAAACTTCTATGAAGGACTTCTTCAACCACTGCATTTCCAAGAGTTGGAAAATATTCTCTTTACACACATTCAGCGGATATTTATTACCAAAGATGGCAGCATCCATAGGTATCACAATGGGGTCTGATGTCATCAACTTAGCATATAATTTCAGATTTCTGCAGGCTTTTGGCAATGGAGTGATCAACTTATGAGAAGGTAGTTTCGTCATACTAATCATTTCAACCTGCTTAGGTTTCTCAGCAGGCTTCTCTATAGGCTTCACTCCAACCTTCTTAAGCTTACCGGTAAGCAAGTCATTACCAATCACCTTGACCTCCTTAAGCTTCTCCTTAATGTTCTCTTTACCAGTCACCTGAACCCCCCTGAGATTCCCCTTAAGCTTCTCCTGATGTCGCTGAGTATAACGATTATATGCCTATAGTAACATACAAAATTATTAACATATTGACCTTCACATGAAAGAAGTAATATCATAGTGGCGAACTTGATTTTGTGAAACAAAAAACCTGTGCATTAAATTCAATGAGGCTCTTTGGCCATGTAATGAACCCCCCAATTGCGTCTTTCACTATTTGAACTTCATCCGTTGGCACTGGTACTGGCGCATACGGATCCAAAAGGAACTCAACTTTCACTCTCATCTGATCGCCAAGTAGTGCAACCCCATGGTGTATTGAAACTTTAAGAGCTCTCCCAAGTGCTACTACATGGTGTTTCTTGTCTCTTACAACCTTGAAAAGGCCCTTGTTTCCTTCCTGTCATTTCCACGTAGAGAAAAAAAAATAATTAATACTTACAACAAAAAAGACAAACAACAGCATCAACGTCTTCTCATAAGAGATAGGTTGATAAGGAGAGGTTTGCAGATTGATCCCTCTTGTCCTCTCTGCAAGCAGATTCCTGAAACAAATGAACATCTGTATCTACAGTGCTAATATAGTTTGTGGTTGTCTTTATCCCCCTTCTACATGGTCTGAGCTAGAGATTTGGGGTAAGAGATATCTAATGGGAAGCACAACAATTAGAAACATAAATAAAACCATGTTTACAGCATGTATTTATTATAGTTGGAGATGTAGGAATTCAGTGGTTTTTCGTGGTATAATGTCTGATATCAGTGATATGGTGAGCAGATTCAGATTTGAAGTCAAGGTGCAGCTCAGTTCTATAAGCACGATCAAAGATACAGAAGCAAAAGAGCTTGGTGCCAACAGATGCAGATTGTCCCACAGTTTGCTTTAACTGTCAAGCAGAGAGTAGTTTTTGTTGCTTGATGGTAGTTTTTTTCCTAAGTTTTACTGTTTGTCCCTGTTGTAATTAGAAAGGTTATGTTAACATGTTCCTTACTTCCTTCCTACTGTCTTTCCATGCATCACCATCAGCTGGGTGCCTAAGAACCCCATCATCTACCAGATCTTTTTTATGCCATCTCATATCTTCAGCTATTTTAGATGACATATACATCCTTTTCAATCTCGGAATCAAAGGAAAATACCTCATAACCTTAGCGGAGGTTCCCTTTTGCATTGGCTTACTTTCTTCACCAAGCTCGGAACCACCATCCTTACCTTTATGTGTCTTCCATCTTGGAGTATGACACGTATCACATTGGGTTTTACTTGAATTTTCACCCCAATATAACATGCAGTCATTTGGACAAGCATCAATAGTTTCGTAACCAAGGCCTAAGTCTTTGACCAATTTTTGAGCATCATAGTAGCTAGATGGGAATGAAGCAATTTGTGGAAATGCTTCAAGTAAAAGCTCAAGCAACATAGTGAGAGATTTTGCTGACCACTTGAACGTGCATTTAAGATGAAAAATACGCAAAAGAAACGAAAGTTTTGAGAAATTAGTGCATCCAAGGTAAAGAACTTCATTAGAAGCTTCTAGGAGCTTATCATACTTAGCCTTCTCTTGAGGGGTAGAAAACTGGTGAGGCTGGTGAGGATGAAACGTATCAAAGAGATTAGGGTTCTCATGCATGTCATCATCATGTTCACTTTTACTAGAAGACCCCACTGCCTCATTGGTTGATTCACTAACTGCATGTGGAATATCAACACCAAAAGCATCGTTTAACAACCCTCCAATGTCACCTTGCCCTAATACACTCGTGTCACTATTAACAAGACCTTCTTTAGTATTCATTCTTTGACTTGAAAGGTTCTGAAGGAGACTGTTTGGACCATGAAAAATCCACTCCTTGTAATCTTTGAGAAATCCGTTGTGCAAAAGGTGGTGCTCGACAGTACTTATAGGAAAGATTTTGTTCCTACCCAATTTGCATTTTACACAAGGACACTTTATTAACCCATTTGTGCTTCCAGTCCTAGCATATTCAATGAATTCACCAACACCTTTTACATAAGCTTTTGTACCAGACAACTTGTCTATCCAACTCTTATCCATGTCCTAAAGTAGATATAATAGTAGATATAATATTTGCAGATCACCAAAATGACGAAATCTTTCACTTCTACTATAATCAAACAGAAAATACCAAAGATAAAAAAAATCAGCATAGGTCAAAAGAAATTTGTAAAAGAAAAGGCACAAATGCTATGAGTTGATACACATGTACATACACTATGAGTTGAATACCACCACAAAACATATATAACTCTTACAAATTGAATTAAAAACATTTAAAACCAATGAGTTGATTATCCAATGAATCGTTGAAAATCATAACCAAAAAGGGCCACAATACAATCATTTATCTCGGTTTACATAGTGGATGCAGCAAATCATTTATTTCTATTCGTATTTGGCACCTTAAAACACATAAAAAATTATGCTGGCAATGCAAATTCAGAACCAAAGCCTATTATAAACTTATTCATATATTTGAGTTGGCTGGCACCAGCACAGAAGCAGTGCAGCCAGCACCGCAGCAAGCAGCGCAGCCAGCACCACAACAAGCAGCGCAGCCAGCACTGCAGCACCACTGCAGCACCACTGCAGCACTGCAGCGCAGAAGCGCAGAAGCAGCACTGCAGCGCAGCACCGCCGCTGCAGCAGCAGCCGCACCGCATCAGCAGCAGCAACACCACAGCAGACAGGCACCAGCAGCAGTGCAGCGCAGCACCGCCACTGCAGCAGCAGCCGCACCGCAGCAGCAGCAGCCACACCCGCACCGTAGCAGCAACACCACAGCAGACAGGCACCACTTCTAGACTTTTCTACCTATTCAAACAAAGGCCCTCTTTCAAAAATTGTGTATTGTTCTTCAATTGCCAATACAAGTTTTTATTACTTACCAAAAAACTTAACTTTATCTCTATCAAGGGTAAAGCCAGAAAATTTACTACAAGCTCTGAAGGACACGTTGAAGGCAGAATCAGATACTCAGTTGTTCCCCTGCTTTGCCACATGACTTACTTACTTACTTCTTCCAAGTTCCAATGCAACAAGTGCTTTGCTCCACTAATCCATAACCTTAATCAATCAATTTTCCTCTTTTGTGATTCCTAAGTTACGTTGTCTGCTGCTTTATTATTTTCAACAACCACCCATTTTTCTCAAAATCTTTTGCAGTTTCATTTCCATAGTTCATTCCATTGTCGTTCTAAAAACAAAAGAGATGAGTAAATTGTGGACTTTCTTTAACCATGTTCTGTTGCTGGGTATAATTTACTTGCTAAGTTAATTAGTCTCAAATTTGTTTTAAGTTGTTACTCTGTTACTCAACGCTACCAAAAAAAAAACATTCCAAAGCAAAAAAAAACAGCTCTGTTACTCAATCCTACCAAAAACCCAGATTCAGAAACAACAATTAAAGAAATGATAAATCAAATAAAAAGATCACTCATATGAACTTGTAAGGTATCCAACGCCATGTCCAGACATAATCGCCAATTCCACCAACATAAAAATTCAATCTTGGAAGGAAAAATATAAATCTCTGATAACGTTAATGTTACCTTGTACTACTGATCAGATGCAGATATCCAGACCTTGATCAGAACCGAATTCGCACAAACCCTAATCTGAAACAGAAAACACATAATTCACAATTATCAAAACCACAACAGAGACTTCAAGGTTTAATTCAATATCAGATATAAAATTGAAGTTAACAGAACTTCAAGAAAATTAGATAGCCCCAGTAGAATTACAAAGACTTACAGATTCAAGAGGATCCCAAAACGTTTCAATCCCAAAGCTAGCTTTGTAACTGACCCAAATTCGAATTCGCGAGTTGCTCAATCCCAGTTCAATTGTGTGTGCTCCTAATCCCAATAGAATTGTGGGTTGTGCGTGCTCTCTCAATCTCTCTCTCAATCTCTCTCTCTCAATCTCTCTCAATCTCTCGAAGCCTTCTCGGTTGTGGTCTTTTCTCTCTCTTCTCGGTTCTGCTCTTAGAAGTGAGTTAGAACGACGGTTGTGGTGAGGGAGGAACAAAACTGTGATCACTACGTAGCTAATGACTAATTAGGTTTATGTTTATGTTTTTCTGACTTTTCGTTTCAAAAATAAAAAAATTTAGCGCTCAAATTTATTTTTTAATGAAATTCGCCTCCACACTTAAAAGCGTGGTAAAAGATATTTCTCCACGCTTTTGAGCGTAGAGAATTTTCTCGCGATTAAAAGCGTGGTAAAGCTCCGCCTATTTTTCTCTTAAAGCTTACGCTTTTCAAAACGTGGTAAAAAAAGTGTCTACTATTAGAGAATTTGTTGTAGTGAACTTACGCCAAGTCGAGGCGCAGATATAAGGCAGAAAGGCACATACGCCTTCTTTGGACGCAAGTTGAATAACTGCTTGTCCGGTTGTATTACATGCTTCACGCAAAACTTTGTCTTTCCAAAGCAAACTAATTTTGTTTTCCTAAAAATGCTGCCAATAAGTTTGTTCGGTACTGTGAATCAAACTTTGCAGATTTATTTTGAATATGTGACAAATTGATTTTCAATTAGTGAAAATAATTGGAGGGAGTTGCATTTACGAAGGAAGGGAGTCTTGATTGAAGAAGGGGATTTTGGACTTAAGTTAAAACAAGGGTATTCTTGGTATTTTTAAATAGGGGTGTGGTATTGTTTTAAAAAGGGCGTGGTATTAATGCAAACTGATAAAAGAAGCAAGTTTACAAAGTTATACATTTAAGAGAGGACAGTAATTTAAGTTGCCTTTTTACAACGAAGGACTAAATTGTAAAACAAAGAAAATCTGAACCTGATGTTCTTATTTTAGAGTTTGGCAATCACAGTGCTATTATTATTAATTAATATTAATATTATTATTATTATTATTATTATTATTATTATTATTATATATAGTTTGCCCATATATAGCTAAGTATAGTTACCAAAAAAATAAGTAATGAACTTGTTTCCCAATAATGAACTTAATCTAAACATAAAAAAAGAAAAATATTAGACTAAGGTAATGGACTTTTACGTGACCTCATGTAAAGGTCAAGTATACTTTTCAACTTCTTATGTGTCGAAGAACTTGGTAAAAAGAATTGTACCAGATTACTTCAAAGGAAAAAGAAAAAGAATTGTACCAAAAGTCAATACACAAAATATATAGAGCACAAAAATCCTCTCAATGTTAGATATTAGAACTAGAAGTCTTTGTTTAACCCACTTGATTTCATTTGACCACATGGTCACACAACACGTCTGTTAATATATATTATATTCACAATTATTGAAACATCCCTAACATTTTTTTTTAATACCCTCCATTTTAACCAATATTTTTAAAATCGGATCGGACATCGAACCGGTCAGCTGAGGGGTTCAATGATTCAACTGGTTCGACCGGTTCAACCGAAACCGAATAACGTCATAATTAATTTTAAATACTTAAAAATACAGAAATTTTTAAAAATATATAAAAATTAGGTAAAAAGAGAAAATTTCCATAGAATATACACAAAATCACAATTTTTTATATTTTTTATATATGGCCATGAAATATAAAATATCTAATATGCATTTCTTTTTTTATCTTAACTAAATTTAAGATACAACTGTTAATCTCTAAGTTGAACATAAAAAAAATTACAAATTATTATGTTTAAAACTGTAAAACTACCGAGACCACGCATATGAAATCCAAATCAACCAACTTCAAGGCTTCAACTATATGGTATGTAATTATGTATAGAGCTCACTCAAGAAACAAAAAACTATAGATCATAGAGTAAAAATTCCCTCTTTCTCTCTCCTAATCTCCCCTTTCACTTTCTTCCCTAGTCCACACCTTTAATCAGGTTACCACTCCACGGTTCACACCTCTAATAACAGCCATGAGCCCATTGACCAACATCATCACTATTAGGGATGGCAATGGGGCGGGGGTGGTGGATATAGGTAGATCCATCCCCATACTCGCCTGGGTATTTTGATTCCGCCACCCGTCCCATCCCCACCACGGGTTGGAGATCCCAAATCCATCTCCGCTCCACTTACTCAGCGGGTATCCACCTCCGTTCCATTTATCGGGAGAGCATCCATATCCGCTTTATCCCCGTCCGAAAACAAACGAAGCCCACATCTGGATCTACCTCAAATTCACCCTAAGATAATTTGCAAGGAAAAATTTGAGCTTTTTGATAAGCAATAGCAGTAGTCAATTTTTATACATTTGGTAAAATAAGGTTTTATATATTTATTTTACATTTTTTTATTTTTATGTGGGTACGAGGCGGGGCAGATGGATATGAGACGGGGCGGATAAGCGGATATAAGGTGGGGCGGGTATCCATCGAGGGAAGAAGGCAAACCACCTCCGCCCCATCCTCGAAGCGGTTTTTCTTTATCAAAACCATCTCCACCTAGCGCTCTCCCATCCCTGCCCCAATTAGGACGGATGCAGGGCGATACCCACCTATACCCGTCCCACTGCCATCCCTAATCAATATATATATATATATATATATATATATATATATATATATATATATATATATATATATATATATATATATATATATATATATATATATATATAAAGGAGGCATATTTCGGGCGCAACGAGGCACATCACGTAGACGAGAATTTTAAGAGCGCACCACCTAAGCGAATATAATGACAAAAAAATTTGGCCTAAAATATTTAGGAGTCTTAGATAATGACAAAAATAAATGGTGTATAACGCTTAGGAGTCTTAGCATCATTACTATTTAGGATTCTTAAGAGGTTAATTTTGGTCAAGTATTCAAAACCATATATGACATTTTCTATACATCTCAAAAAATAACAAAAATGACACTATCAAATTCTAGTCGAAAAATACTTCAGAACAAGATGCATTTACAATATGTTCAGAACAATATGCATTTACAATATGTTTAGCAATATGTTTACTTTATCATAAGATATTTTTTTACTCATGTGGGTTACCTTAGGAAAATCTAACAAGCTTAATTAGAATGCAATTGCTAATATCTTCTGAAAAAAAAAAAAAAAGAATTCAATTGCTAATAGGATGTTAAGTAATATAAATGGAAAAAGAGAGAAAAAGAAAAAGAAAAGAGCACACCAACGTAATCTAACAAGCTTTAGAATTTAATTGCTAATAGGATGTTAAGTAGTATAAATGAAAAAAACAAAAACAAAAAAGAGCACCAACATATAATGTAAATCGTGTCTTTCTTTTCTTCTTACTATTTGGTTATTTGGTTCAGCTTCTCATTTATTTGACTAACAAATCTCTCTTCTATAGGTTTGGTTGAAGCTCTCAGAATACGTGTTTAAATCTTTCAGTTTTTCATTGAATTTGTGTAATTGCAATTGTATGTATGAGCTTTGTTAAAAATTGTATTTTCAAGGATGATGAATATGACGTTTCTATAAAAAAGCATAACTCTATATACTTGAATGAATATAAGCGTGAACAAAAAAAAGGAAAAAAAAGAATGAATATAAGCAATGATAAAAGGATATTATCAAGATCATGAATAGTATAAATGCTCTAATGTCTTGTTAAGTAAAAAATGATTTACGATTGTTGTTGTTCCTAACATTACTAACTTCTTTTTTACAGTATTTCTTATTTATTCGGTAATTTAGATAGCTTAAAATTGAACTTGGTTTACTACTAACGGAAAAATATATGTTCTGAATTTGATGATCACTAATGTTACATAAATGCTCATTTATCTTTGTCAACAACTCGCCACCTCATATGAGTTATTGTGTAGTAATTTATGTACCATGTCATCTAATTTGAGGCACAAGCAACCGTAATGCAAGGAGTTAGAATGATCCCTTTCCCTTTCCCACCCTTCATTATCCTACTTTGTGTTATTTAATTTTTATAATAACCTACATTAAATGATTTTTACAGGTTATATTTGAATTTACTTCTTAGATACCCATATATTGAAGTATGACATAAATCACGAAATTCAACTGGGCTAAAAGCATTATAGTTTATACTAGCCAATGCAAATTTATAGAACACTCGAATTATGCCTATAAGTTTTTAACACACATTATGTTCATTAATTAATGGCATCTCTTATATATGATTTTATAATGGAGGATGTCATTTTTTTTTTTTGAGGGATGATGTCATTTTAAGTTGAAATTATATATATTTGTATATAAAATTATTAGCTTATAGAGATCAAATGACATCTACTTCAAAATTTCATAGACTTACATTATTGGACATTGAAAAAGTTGACATCTAAAATTAAATATGTTATTAAGTTATACTTTTAAAATTTTACTATACTCAAATAAAAATATAACTACTAATCATGCATGGGTGAGTGATAATTATACTAATGGGTAAAGGATATAATAGGTAAAATACCTAAATTAATTTAAAATAATTATAGCATGCACGGGTTTTATTACTTCTTTATATATATATAAAAGAAATATTTTTCTAGGATCATAGAGTGCGTCACATAAGAATGTGGTCGGAGGTACTATTATATACAGGTGTATTAATCTGAACCCGTGTATCACAAAGGGTTTAAAACTAGTATTCACTATGACCACCGATCAATAAATCTCAAAGCGTCAAATTTGAAACGAAAGAAGCCCGGTTCGGTTCGACGGTTTAGCGGTTCGTCCGGTTTTTAGTAAACCGTCCGGGTTTGACCATAGCGGTTTACCTGGTGTATTGTTTTCAAAACATTGATTTTAATTTAAGGGCTCAAATCTCAACTCTCTCTTTCTCTCTGTCTTCTCTCGTCAAACAAATTCTCAGGGGGGCGAAGATCTTCCACTTCCCCACTTCCAGCGAAAGTCCTTGTTTATCGGTGCTTTTCTTTTTTATTTTTTTCATGCTATCTTGAAAATAATATCCCAGGAAGAAGACTTGAACCGCCCAGAAAACAAGAACAAGGCACGGATTCTAAACGTAACACCCAATTGGCAATTTGAGATTTTGGGATTCTTTTCCAATCCAATTGGTTTATTTGTAATGGTGATTTTGGAAAATTTGAGACTACCCTTTTGGGATGTCAAAGCTTTTTGTTGATATGGAAAGAACATTGTGTTTTAAATCAATGATGATGAAGATTACAAGTTGGGTATTTGTGGTTTCGGTTCTTCTCTCAGTTTTTGCATCTGGGTCTTCCTCAATTGAAGATTTCCACCAAGCGTATGTGAAATTTTCTCCTTTGCTTTCTCAAATTTCTGTTGCTTTTTTTTTTCTTGGATATTTTTACTTGGTTTTGGTTGAATTTAGCTTTTGGGTCTGAACAAAAGGGAACTGTAATTTGTTGATAGATTCAAATGTGAATGCTACATATGTTGACTTGGTTGTGAAAGTTACAATCTTTCTCCTGGTTTGCTCATATTTGATGTGTTCGATAATGAATATGGTTTAGTTTGTACTTCAATTGCTTATCTGGCCTTGCAGTTGCCTCCTTTCATGTGGATTAGTGCTTTCAGTTTTAGCAGGCTGAGAACTGTGAATACCAAAGGGCGGCCCTGTGACATGTTTATGGTCTAATGGGCATTGGAAAAGAAGTTAGATGGTTAATAATAGTAATATTCCTGAACCATTGTGTTGCTAGTAGCTCTAACCTAGCTGATTCTTAGTGCGTTTTGATGTAGTAGCTAGGTTGGAAAGTGGTCAGTTTAAAGTATGGTACCTCAATTTCTAATCATCATCATTGCAGTATGTGGTAGTGTAGTTATATTACCACCATGCACGCTGAGGGCAGATCGGAAACAGGTAGGTCATCGTAGCATTGTTTACAGTAATATGCTCCATATTTGTAGGAAAACTGTATCCCAGGAGGAATTCAACAGATGAATTTAAAAGGGAAACAAAGATGGGGAAAGAAAAAAAGGAGGGAATCGTATGTCCAAGTTACCACCTCATATTTTAGATTTCTTAGCCCAGATGATCATATCTCTACAATAACAAGAATGTTAAGTTTCATATGAACTTGCCTTTGCTTAGTTATTGGTATCTTAACTTTTCATTTGCTTAGTAGCTGGATTTTTATCTGGGGTCATCTGTTGAATTTGTGAAGATCAGTGTACTTCTCCGTTGAAGAATTTATTGAAATCTTATTAAGGCATAAACAAACACAACCAGACCTTTTCCTCTATGTAAGTAAGTTGTGATATTCGGGCTCTGCAACATGTTCTAACATGAGTGTCTGCCTTGAAGGTACATCACCAAAACAACAACCAAAAAACAAATTGTGAAATGTATTTGCTATGTCCAGTGTTCAAACCTTGTGGAAATCGGTATTTTAAGGTGGTAGAAGAATCCATGTAGCCTAGTTGGATGCAAAGCTGCACGTTTGCGAGCTACACCTGCATTCTCCCGTATTCCTTAAGAGTTGCAGAAAGAGGTCTCTTTCATGAAATACTCTCAAGAAAATGGAGATGTAGTAGTCGCAAAACGGTCTCTATCATGAAATGGTCTCAAGGAATTGCAGAGGTAGGCGTCAAGAGACTTGCTTATGCCATTAGTCTCCAGGCTACGCCATTGGGAACCTTGGATATGGTTAATATGGGTGCATCATAATTCATAGCACAATTTGTAGTTTGGGTGTCTCATGTGGCAGTGTATTAAAAAGCGCGCCTAGGCGCACTAGGCGTGAGGCGCAGCAACCCATCGCTTTTTGAGGGTGAGGCGAGGCGATTTCAGTGAGGCGCATTGAGGCGCACCCGAGGCGCACCTGAGATAGATTTTGATAAAAAAATGTTTATTTTATAGCATTTTTTTCTGCCATACACTAGTGCGCCTCACCTCATTGAGGCGCGCGCCTTCACCTTGCGCCTAGGCTCTATGGACCTCTATCGCCTCATTGCCCCTCGCGCCTTTTAATACATTGTCATGTGGTTTTCTTCTGGGATCTTAATCTTAGTACGGGTGGATGTTTAAGGTTCTGCCATCGTACAATTTGTAAGATTGTAACCTCCTGCTGGTTGTCATGCAAATTGTAAAATTCAGTCCTTCCCTATCCCTTACTGTTTGTGTTATAGGGCTTTTCCTTCCCCTTTTCATGCTCATTAACCTGGTCCTTATCTGAAGAGTTCATTTGCTTTCCATAGAATAGGGACAGGGAAAGGATTTGCCAATCATGGGCTATTGAGAGGCACCAAAAAATATTAAGAGTGTGTGAAGCGTATTTATATTTCTCGTTCTCTTTCTACTTAACTTACCTCGTTCTTAGAATAGTTTGCCACAAATAGTGAGCAACAAATAAGTACGTGGAAATTGTTCAATGTATGATACCTCATTAGCATGTAATGTTTCGAGATTAGAGTTTTAAACAATGGTAACTAATAAAACTTTTTCTAATGTAAAAGAATGTTTTGGCTGTTTAGAAATTTGCTGTTCTTGTCTCATTATCAATAATCAGTACATTATTTCCTTGCCAAAAGTATGATGATGAGAAGCCCTTGTCATTAAAAAGAAAAAAGTATGAGGAAACTTGTTGCCTAAAATCTACTCACCTTGGTCCTAGAGCCCTCCAACCATTGCAAAAGCGGGTAATACATCTACCGACTGGAAGTTAGGTATTTGTTTATTGGAGTCTCTTGCTCATGGAGTTGTCTTTTGTAACCTAACCGAGATGGTACTACTTTATTGACTATTCCGATCTTGTGTAGATTGTGCACCTTAAACTACCCATTGTAACTAGAGACCAATCTATGACAATTCTACCATGGGCGTGTTTGATGGCTTATCTAATTGTATATGGTTAGAAGCCATTCTTGTGATTGATAGATGACATGATTAAAATCATGCTGACCTTCGCTTCTTTTTTACAGGTTTCCCATTGTTGAACCAGATCCTGGTCATACTAAATTACGTCTTTCTAGGGAGGGTTTAGAGGCCATTGAGAGAATAACATCCCCAATTGCAGCTGTAGCTGTAAGTTGAGATTAAATTTACCGCGATCTCTCTCTTGATACTGTTTAGTATAAGTAGCTTCCTTTTCTTTTGCCAAGTTCTGGTTCATTCATTTCTGACGAGATAGTGACGGAGACTACATTATTCAGCTTTTGCAAGGTTGCTTCTCATGTGGAAATGAATTACTCCTTGTTAACTGGATGTGCATGTTGATCTTTTCTTTATTGTGTTAATACTCTCAGGTTATTGGGCCTTATCGATCTGGCAAATCTTTTCTACTTAATCAGCTCCTTTCCCTTTCTTGTAATGAAGGTGATTAACTACTGTTTCTAATTTATATTAAAAATTATAAGTTATATTCTCAGTGCTTATATGCATGCTCTGCATATAATCAAATAAACTTCTAAGGCACATTTTGAACAGGTTTTGGTGTTGGGCACATGAGAGACACTAAGACTAAAGGTATCTTTGATCTTTATATAGTTCATTACTTGTTTACTCTGATGGGATTTTTGTTATTAATATGGATTTTACTAAATATTCTCTGTTTCCCACCTTGAACTTTAATTCACAGGGATATGGGTTTGGGGAACACCTATAGAAGTGAAGGTTGATGGTGTTAAGATATCTGTGCTCTATCTTGATACTGAAGGATTTGAAAGTATTGGCAAGTCAAATGTCTATGATGACCGGTAATCCTTAGTCATTGACTAACCTTAGTTCGCCTTTTCAGGTGAAGACCATTTTGATGTATAAAGCCGATGTGATCTGTATTTTTCAGGATTTTCGCTTTGGCAACTGTGATGAGCTCTGTACTTATATATAACTTGCCTGAGACGGTTTGTTTCTCTGCCTGTAACAATCTCATCTCTTTGCCTTCTTGTTTGGTACTCCTTTGATTTTGAAACAATCCGATCAGGAGTCAAAGCACAAAAAACTTGAATTTGCTCTCCATTTCTAAATTTGTAGCTTTTGCAGTAGCTTCATTGATGTTAACTGCCAATTAAAAGGCCTGTTCAGGAAGACTGTCTAATTTTCCGAAAAGAATCAATTAAATAACCTTCTCATGTCTTTTAATTTTATAAATAGCAATTTCTTTGTGGCACCTAGATGCATTTGGTATATTCTGGCTCTGCTGAGTGATTGTATGCCTTGTTTTAGGTCCGTGAAGCTGATATATCACGACTTTCATTTGCTGTTGAGCTTGCTGAAGAATTTTACGGAAGGTTAAGCATACTGATATTAAATTATTATTTGTTGGGTTTTAGGCTTTTAATTTTGTATGGGATGAATTTTGCATAGGATTTCTTTCAAATTCCAAGGGTAAAGTTTGCCACATTGGTCATAAGTTGGTTCTATTATTGCTTCTTACTTTCATTGAAATGCTTACAATGAGCATTTTTATTATACCTTTTTCTCTGTTTTCATTTAGATTTCATACTGACTTTCCTTCTTTTGTTTTTTTACTAATTCACTTGCCAAACTTGCATACAAAACAGAGTGAAGGTAAATTTCAAGCTAGATGTTTCATTTCCCACTTTTAAAGCTTGTCCTGAAGATCCAGGTACATGAATTTAACATCTCATAATGGCTGCACTATTTCAGGGACAAGATGTTGCTTTTGAACCTGCTAAGCTTCTATGGCTCATACAACGTGATTTTCTACGTAAGTTTTAAAACATTTTGCATAAACTTCTTTCACTAATTGAACTTTGGTTTTTCTAACAATCTACTTACATTGGACGAGTTGACACCTAAGCTAGTGCCGGGTTCCCATTTCACTTGGGATCCTTCTACGAGAAATAAATAAAAATAATCTTGATGAGTGGGCTCCTTATATGAAACTGACACTGCAGTACAGTCATGGCCTTGTTAATGGATAATCCAAAGTACACTGACAAACAGTTGGTATTTACAGAAGGAAAATCAGTGCAAGAGATGGTGAATGAAGCTCTTCAACGTGTCCCCAATTTTAGTGGTTCGTCATGTTTCTAGTTGCGCTATTTTGAGTTTTATCACATTACTACAATGACATTCTAACTATAGGTATATACTGTGGTTTCAGGTGACAAAGATCTTGAGCAGGTACACCTATATCCGAAAATCCTTCTGATAAAATTATATGCTACCAAGATGACTTATCGAAGTGGAAAATAGGTAGAATTCATGGCTACTTTTGTTGCTCAGGTTAACCAGATTCGTGAATCATTGGCTGTTATGGGTGACAACAACACAGCTTTCAGCTTACCACAGGTATGAGATTTTTGTTGTTTTCTAAATTTTACTATTACTCTATTTATTTATCTTTCTATCCTTTGCCACTTGATTCTTATACCTCCAGTTTACTATCTTTTTCTATGAAAAAAATTGTTTGCCTTTGTCTTTGGGAGATGCCTACCTCTTAGCATAGGTGCATAGTTAGAGATATGCATCCGTTGCACAGCTTGTACAATGTTTACTTCAAACTAGATGCACGGGTGCTGTGTGCTTAATTGCACTTCCCATTGTCACGAATTATTTTTCTTGTGTTGATGGATTTAATTTTGTTGTTTATAGAGATACAAGCAGGAAATTAATTGCTTTTGCTGTAGAGTTGATCTGTTGACTATGTGTATTCGAATTCCAAACAGCCTCATCTTCAGCGGACAAAACTCTGTGAATTGAATGATACTGACCTTGACCCAGGCTATGTGAAAAAGAGGGATCAATTGAAGGAAGTGGTTACTGCTATTATTCGTCCAAAGATCGTGCGAAGCAAAATGCTCAACGGCAAGGAGTTTGTTTCATTTCTGGAACAGGTGCCTTTATGCAGTCTTTCTGAATTCCACTTACCAAATTTGATGTAGATTTTAGGAACTGCTGCTTGCGTTTTCTCAGATTATTTAATGTAGAATGGTGTCATGAAGTTTAGATTAGATAAATAATACACTTATGCTTGTCCCTGAATCAGGATTATTGTGATGTTTATTCGAATTTTGCATCAGAGAATCCATCTTCTCCATTAGTTTGCATCATATGCGTTATGCTCCTCAATATTTTGGCCGCTTGGAAGTTATAAGATTGACCATCTGTGGATACACTATGGAGTAGGAAGATGAATGGGTTTAGATTAAGGAAATGGTTTTAGCTTGCTTGACATGTCTACATTCTTAAAAAAATGTTATCTTTTGGTGTTTCAGATAATTGAAGCCTTGAACAAAGGAGAAATTCCATCCACTGGATCCCTTGTTGAGGTTTTCAATAAGGGAATTCTGGCAAGGTGTCTAAAATTATACAGTGAAAGGATGACTATGCTGACATTACCTCTCTCTGAGGAATCCTTACAAGAAGCTCATGAAGAATCAAGAGGTGCTGCAATGAAAGTTTTTGATGAGCAGCATTTCGGTCGTCATCATGCTAAGAAATCAGTTGATCAATTGGATGAGGAACTTGAAAAGGTACATATATGTTCCTTGTCATGGCATCGATGTTCCGTGTCTTGGCACATCACATAGCAGTAGTAAGCATGGAGTCTCATGGCCTCATGGTATTACGTATAAATTGAGTGTGTTAAATATAACAGCCTAAAATGATAAATACATTACAGACAACAAAGGATTAATGACCCTATGCTAGTCATGGAAAACCATTTTGAAGTTTGATAAGCTGACTAGTTGTTTGCCTCAGTTCTTAATTGTGTTGTACACTTTCCTTGTAACTAGAAATTTAAGTTGATTGCTATACTGAGATGTCTTTGTTTGAGAGTTGTGCCTCCACGATCTTAATAATGTAATTCTAGGACTGCATGTTCTTGTACCACTTATTGAAACTAATTAAAATATTTACTACATCTTGTTCCTTTAGTTTCTGCAATAAGTCAATGAAATGATCGCATTGTATTTTAAGTCTGCTTATGTTGAAGAACGATGGAAGTACTTTAGGTTCTGTGCCTCGTTCTAGAGAAGATACATGTTCCATGTTCTTTCCCCTACACTTATCGCCTTATCGGTAGGCTGAAAGGCATAGTTGACTTTAGTATAGATGTTGAAAATATTCGTTTTAACTCTCTATGTTACTTTTTCATAATCTTGATCCGCTCTTCGAAATGAAAAACAAAAAACAATAGGTCTCTTATGAGGCTGCCTCTATAGTCAAGCATGACGACAACGTCAGCCTGACGTCATATTTGTTTGAGGCGCCTCACGTTGAGGCCTCCTCATACGAGTTTTTGTGAACAAAAAAAGAGAACAAGAAAAGGAAAAAGAAGAAACAAATACAAGGGGAAAGGAAAATAAATGAAAAGAAAGAAGAAGAATATGTTAAAAACATTGAAAGCATAGGGCTGCAGTTGAAGTCTAACTCCCAATTTGGACTCTGGTAGTACTCCTTACCTTGTATTCTTGCCTTGGTCTTGCCCACAGCTATTTGGAATGATGCTCTACTGTTTTTTGGTGTGATATGATTGGTTGCCTGTTTAGGTGCATAAGAATTTCGTACTGGCAAACGAATATCAATCATCTAAGCTTTGTGAGACACTGTATACCACATGCGAGGACAGGATGGACCACCTTCAGGTCCTCAGACTTCCTTCTATGGCGAAATTTAATGCGGGTTTTCTTCACTGCAACCAAAGTTTTCAAGAGAAGTGTGTTGGACCTTCAAAAGCCAAATATGAACTTCGCATGATGAAGGTAAAGTTTCATGTTCTACTTTAATCTCAACCCTTTTATCGTATTTGACCAGCTTGGGTACTCGGGCTTCAACATTGCTGCTTCATTTCTTTGGCAATTCAACTATATGATAAATAGACAAAAGTCGCTTCTTGGAGCGTGGAGATACTAAGAATTGAACGCATTATATTGTCCCCGAATGTCTGATCTTGAAATGTCTTATCTAGTTTCCTGCCCCACTAGAGTAATCATATAAGTAGTTGTGTTACTTCTAGAACTTTTGAATGGTTCTGTTGCAAAGGAAGTCAATGTCATGGGTCTTGTTTACTGTTCACAAAGGCTTATGCTATGTACTCTTGCAGATGTTGGGAAAATCACGATCGCTATTTATCAAGGAGTATAACAATAGGCTCTTCAACTGGTTGGTGGCTTTCTCCTTGGTGATGGTGGTAGTGGGCCGATTTATCATAAAATTCATCTTGGTTGAGATGGGTGCATGGATAATGTTCATTTTCTTGGAAACATATACAAGGATGTTTTGGTCGGCAGAATCTCTTTATTACAATCCTGCCTGGCATGTAATTGTAGCAACTTGGGAAACAGTGGTTTACAGTCCAGTCCTCGATTTGGACAGGTAATTCAAACTCTAAAATTTCTTACTTGATACCGTATACTCCAGATTGAACTCTTTGCTAGTTTAATTGATATCTAACCAGACGTGTGTAGTTGGTCATTTTTGTGAAATCTTTTTTACTAATATGCTGAAAACAGACATTAGAATTGATTCTTCAGATTCTGAAGGTTGGCTTCGCAGCCATCCAACTATCTTGGTGTTTATAGGCTAAAGTGGACTAAACATAATATTTAGCAGAGTCGAGAGAGTGGAATACACACTTTTACCATATGAACTCTCATTCGATTGATTGATGCAGTCCTTTCTTATGTTTGCCTTCTGCATGGAACAGGTGGGCGATTCCCGTGTGTGTGATAGCAGCTTTATTCATACTCTACTGGCGGTGTTATGGGAGGCAGAAATACGGGTCTCGGTGGATTTTACCTTTGTACAACAGTAATAAAAGTAGTTCAAATCGGGCAAGAAAAGATTAACAATACTTTGCTTATGTGGTTCTTATTTGTTGATTCGGCGAGCTATTAATTTTGCATTTGCAGCTCTGACCGAGTGCTCCATGGACCCTTAGATACCAAGGTTACACCATCAGTTGAAGGATCGGAGTAAGATATTGGCGGCCTCCACAATCTTGTCTTAAACTGTAGCATACCACCCATATGTATGAATATTTTAGTTAATGAAATCTTTTTTTGAATGATTAGGTAAACATCAATCATATTTGTGATTCAGTGACTCATTGGACATATTATACGAAGCTGGTTCATTTTTGTTCCACTAATAACTTCCTTTTATTCTCTTTCATTTTATTATTATTTTATTTTATTTTATTTTATTTTATTTTTTTCCCATTTTCTCGGAAAAATGGATTGTTCTATATAAAGAGACAAGCGTTAAGGAAATAGTCCCTCTCATCACGAGAGTAATACTGTATTGCCGAAATAAGGGGAAAAAATCATATAACCAATTGCGAATTGATTGGATTCGATTATATGGGAAGTCAGAATAATGTTGAAGAAAGCAGGAGTGATCGCATGGGTATGTTTTGAAGTTTGAACCATGTATAAATCTACTAAATACTATTCCATTCGGTCCACGGAAATCTTGACATTTGGAGAATAGCACAAAAATCAAGGAAAACACATTTGAGCACAATAATTTCAACTCTACCCTTAAGAGAGCTACAAAATATATAGTGGCTACCAGCAAAATGTAGCCATCATAGCAAAACGAATCTCGGTGATATTATGACATTAGTTATGTTTCGTGGCGTTTTGGTTTCGTGTAATTCCTCTTTGAGGTGCTTTTTGGGTGCTTTTTTTGTTCTATTTCTTTTCGATCATCATGTCTTTTTTGAATCCATGAATGTTAGCTGGATGATGCTTATGACTGCCCAAGGATCTGATTTTAGAGGGTTTCTTTTAGTCTTGACTTTGATTTGGTGCCGAATATGTAAAAACATATCTATAAATCTGTTTGTTGTGCTTGGGATTTTAAGTTATCGCATTTTTGTGGAGGAGTGCATTGCCCAGGGTAGAATTCATGGGACATTAGATTGGAACAAATGTGTTTCTAAATGGACCTATTGGAAGTCTGAACTCCTGCAACTTGGAGTTTTATCTCGGATGCGCAGGTATTATGCTAGTAAGATTACTACTTTCTTTTTTTGTAGTACTCAAATAAGAGTTTTTACAGCTCTGTTCTGTGAGCACTTGTTTTGTCTAAGCTATACTCTTGTCTTGCGAAGCAACCTCATTAGACTGAAACAACTTTTTAGCCTTATTAGACTCTGGAATTCCGCTTGTGGTGCTGAACCAATGCTTCTCCTTAAGTGGAGATCATGCCCCCCCTGAGAATTCTTTGGGTACTGGCACATTGTTAAGTATGGTTCGTAGCTATTACATTTTATGGGAATGTTCTTTTTGCCCCTTGAACTGTACATCCTATGGTTTGGACTGGCAGTATTGGATCAAATATATATGGACAGATCATTCATTAGATTGGTGGGTATGGATGCATGAAGTCCTCTTTCTTCTAGTTCTTTTAACCACAACTGACCTTTTAATGTATTTGATTACTTGTTTGGCTCCAGAAATTCCTTGTGGAAGCTATCTTCACTATAGGACAACTTTTAAAAGTATCAAAATCATAAAACTAATCTCAATACAGAAGCTATTTTCTTGTCTTCCATTCTACATTAAGCTTGGATCATTTAGTTGGTTTTTGACATGTAGTGGCTACAGTCTATGTAGAGCTCATTATGTTTGTAGATTGGTCCTTGCTGGAATGCTGGCCTCATTCTTTGAGGTCAAATGGATCTTTAAATTCTGGAGTTCTTTAGATAATTACATAATGTCTGCACTCGGCCTTTCATTAGCAGACTTGTCATCTATATTTTTTAATAGCTATTATAGGAATTCTTTTAGAAACTACTCCCCCCTTGGTGCATGGTGTGATTATGCTAGATCATCATGGGTCTACTTGGAGTACCTCTTGTACACCTTGCTCAGTGTCTACCTATTTCTAGTGGTTACTAATGAATGGATTAATATCCTGTTGCACTTTAGGGAAGGTTTTTCCCATATTCTCATATTATTTAATAAATGAAAATATTATGTTGGAATATTTAGGGAGCTAAGAAACCCCAAGCTATTGGGGAGTTGCAATTCATTAAAAGAACTTATAATCCTGATATCATGTTTGTAATTGAGACTATTATGATTAGCCCAACAACTTCTAACCAGCTTATCCGGAGATTAGCTTATGAATTTTATGACTATGTTAACCCTGTTAATCATTCAGGGGGTTTATGGGTACGTACTTTGGAACACCTCAAACATCAATGCCAAAATCATCTCTAAACATAATAGATACATTTCTTTAGAAGTTCATGACCTTAAAACTAATACTTCCTCGATAATTACAGTCGTTTATGCACCTGCAAGAGAAACTGATAAAAATGCCTTTTGGAATGAACTTAGAAGTGTCAACGACACCACTTCGCTACCATGGTGCTTAATTGGGGATCTAAATGAACTTAGCTCAAGGGATGACAAACAAGCTGGTTCTCAACCCCACTCGACCAGGTTTGCTAGAATTAACTCTTTTGTACGCAACTTCATTTTGAAACCCTACCATTTGACGGGAACTCTTTTACGTGGAGAAGAGAGTTTAATGGTAATCTTGTCTTAGAAAGATTAGATAGGGCTTTAGCTAGAAATGATTGGATTGATCTATATCCTAATAGTATCGTCCATCATGGCCAGTTCACTTGTTCAGTCCATGCCACATTATGTCTTGACACAGAGCCACTTAACCACTCTAAAGGACGGCCATTTCGCTTCCAACCCTTTTGGACTACTAATAATGATTCTGGTCGTGTTGTTGCAGAAATTTGGAAGGAAAGAACTAATGGTTAAAAAATGTATAGAATTACTAAGAAATTGAAAGCCACTAAAATCGAATTCAAACAATGGAGTAAAAAACATTATGGCAACAATCATACCAAGCTCACTGAAAATTACGAAAAACTTAAGTATGCGGAAATTGCTATCCTCGCAGCCCCAAACAATAGGAATCATCATGAAATGTACAATAGACTACTACTCCAACCGAAGAAACTATTGCTCTTTAACCAAAAATATTGGGGCAAATATGCGAAGAAAAATTGGTTAGTTGACGGGGATCGAAATTCTTCTTATTTTCAAAAATATCATAATAGTAGGAAAAAACGAAGAAATATCTTTCGAATTCGAGATACTTCAGGAGCGTGGTTGGAAGATCCAACCCTTGTTACAAACCAATATTAGTAGTGAATTTAAAAAGCGACTTAATACTGATAATAAAAATCGGCCACCTCCTACGCTCGTGGATGTATGTAAAAGTGTTTTTGATGAGGAAAATTTAGCTTTAACTGCCCCGTTTACTAACGAAGAAATTAAAACAACGATTTTTCAAATGAACCCCCACAAATCTCCTGGACCGGACGGATTTGGTGCGGGATTTTTTCAACATTATTGGAATATAATAGGGAATGAAGTATGTGAAGTCGTGAAGGCTTTTTTCCACCACGGAAAACTGTTGAAGGAAATAAATCATACTTTTATAGCCCTTATCCCTAAAGTCAGTGATCCGATTACTGCAAATCATTTTAGGCCAATTAGTTTATGCAATACCCTTGTTAAATGCATATCTAAGGTACTGGTTAACAGGTTGCGACCCCTTCTTGATAAACTTGTTAACCCACTACAAGGAGCTTTTATACCGGGGAGATCTATCCACGATAACATCCTACTAGCTCATGAAATTATGAACACCTTTAAAAACTCAAAGGCTAAAAAAGGTTGGATGGCCCTTAAGTTGGATATGGAGAAAGCGTATGATAGGCTTGAATGGGACTTTCTCTTTCAATGTCTCCGCCAACTAGGCTTTAGTGAGAAATGGATTCAATGGATTCATCAATGTGTTACAACTGTTTCCTATTCAGTCTTAGTGAATGATGAAGCCCAACCCCCGTTTTCACCCTCTAGAGGACTACGTTAAGGGGATCCTTTATCCCCTTATTTGTTCATCCACTGTATGGATGTGCTTATCAATTGAGTGGTTTCCAAGGCCAATGAACGAAAATCGGGGATTGGCATTAAAATTGACAACAACGCACCTCTCATTCCTTGCCTCATGTTTGTCGACAACAGTCTAATCATATGCAAAGCTACGAGAGAAACGTGCACATCCCTGAAATCAATCTTAGAACAAATTTGCACTCAATCGGGGCAACTTATTAATTACCATAAATCTGCTATAGTTTTTTCCAAGAATGTCTCAGATTGAGCCAAGCAAATGGTGGCTGCTTTATTTAACATACCACAACACAATAATCAAGGAAAATACTTAGGGTGTCCTCTTTTTAATGGAAAAATTGAGCCATCTCATTTCACTGGAATACTAACTAAAGCAGAGAATAGAATGAATTCGTGGGCAGCAAACTCTCTTTCTAAAGCGGGGAGAGCGGTATTAGTACAAGCTAATCTCGAATCCATTCCGTCTCATACTATGCAATGCTTTCAATTGCCCTCTAAGGTTACTAGGGAATTAGATAAAATTAATAGAGAATTCTTTTGGAAGAGGGGTAAGGAAGGTAAAGGTGTTCCGATGAAAGCATGAGACACAGTTTGCAAACCTAAATTTGCCGGAGGATTAGGATTACGTAAAGCAGGTGCAACAAATAAAGCCTTCATCTGTAAATTAGCATGGAAAGTTCTTTTGGAACCAAATAATATTTGGGCTAAAACAGTTAGTGCTAAATATTTAAAAGATCATGATATTTTCAACAGTAAAACTAGAAGCACTCACTCATGGGCATGGAAAAATATTCTTAAGTGCAGAGAACTCCTCCAAGAAGGACTACGATGGAAATTAGGGAATGGGAAGAAAATTAATTTTTAGTTTGATAGATGGTGTCACTCGAAAACCATTATAGAAATGATGAATTTAGACAGAAACAATGTGACTAACCCAGATGCTAATGTGTGCGATTTTATTAATGACGATAAGTCATGGAAGTTGACAAATTTATATAATTTCCTTCCCTCCCATATTGTCAAGCTCATAATTGGCATTACGATACCTATCCACGATATTGAGGATGAAGTGTGTTGGGGACTCACAAGAGATGAAATTTTTTCCACTAAAACGACAACATGGTTAGCGCATGATCTCAACGTTGATAATAAAAGTAATTGGAACTTTAAATGGATATGAAAATTGAACGTTAATCCCAAAGTCAAAAATTTTCTTTGGCAACTTTTTAGACAAGCTCTTCCTACGCGTGCAACACTCCGACACAAAGGATTACAATTACTAATAGAATGCCCATTCTGCAGTACTAGTGATGAGACCATAGACCATCTATTTGTCACTTGCCCAATTGCCTCACATGTATGGGCTAAAGCCTCGGACGATGAATGGATTAAGTCCAATCCAATGGCTTCACTCAGCCAGGATGAATAACCATCTTGATTCTGAAGACATTAGTAAATGCGCCTACCTCTTATGGAGCTTGTGGAAAGATAGGAATGAAAGAGTTTCAATGCAAAAGAACGAAACCCCATACGCACTTTTGTCCGAGCGGTAAACTGTCATAAAGAATGGATAACTAGAATGGAAGTAGAACCAATTAATGGCAGGAGCACATTGACATCTACTCGCACAACCACAACTTGTAGAGAATTCATTAGATGGTCATCACCGCCACTTGATTACGTGAAAATCAATTTTGATGGCTCTTAAAGATCAAAAGGCAGCCGCAGGAGTCATAATTCGCGATTCTTATGGGAGATTGCTCCGTGCGGGTGCCAGCAACTTAGGACATACGTAAATTCTAGTAGCTGAAGCAACTGCCATGTGTAATGGAGTAAGAGTGTAGACGCCAAAAAAGCGCCTTCAGATTTCTCCGCAAAAGCCCGATGATGAAAGGAGTAATTTATAAACTTGAACGCTATTTTTGCTTTAATAGTTTTTCCTCAATAACTCCGTTATTATAGTCTCATTCAAAAGCCCCATTGAAGAGCTTTCCAACGACACCTCTCATGCCTTTTTCCGACTCCCGGTCGCCAAGTTGCGAACCGGGGGTAGAACCGTCTTTTACCATCCAAGGGTAAAACGGTCTTTTCATATTTTTCGGAACACTAAAATTCCTCTGGAAAATGAAAATAGACTGGATGTCGTCATAATGACGACATCCAGCTGGCAGCAGACAGTCGTCAGCGGCTAGCCCGCTGACCAGAGTCGCTAGCGGCCCTGACTCAGCTTCAAGCCCGACTATTTTTCAGCCCAAATCCGATTTTCGGCTCCGTTTCAACCGTCCAGCCCTACTTCTCGCCCCTATAAATACGACCCTCATTCCTCAGTTCAAAACACACAGTCTACAGTTGACAACCTCTATTCTTAGTAGTATTGACTCTGAGCTTCTCCCTCTTTCTTCCAAACTTATTCTTGAGATTTTGTCTTTACTATTCTTGTCATATATAGCCTACAGTTCAGGTACTAACTCCTAAGGGCTCAAATTAAATTGCTTCCCTAATTTTTTTATTTTTCAATAATCATAATGTAGATATCATGCTAAATAACGTCTTTTATTGCTTCCTAAATATTGTCCTTCCAAGCATGTCTAGTCGTTGTAATGCTCAACTTGCCAATCAAATGCATGTCTAAACAAGGGTTAAAATAAATGTTGTGATGCTTGTGATGAACCAATTAATAGTCTAAGTCTAGGTTGTTAATCCGGTTTTGCATGGGAATTATGTCTTTAAATTATTAAGCAAACTTGAGTTAGTAGAGGCCGTCATAAAACGGGCGAGTTGGGTGCCTAACACCTTCCCACCTCGTACCTTCGCCCCCGAACCCTTTATTCTTGGGTACTCATATGTTCTATATGAGCGGGAGTCTTTCTAAAAACATGATCAGTTTAGATATCGCGCTATTGGGTTGTCCCTTCGGAGTGTCCCTTCGGTTTGTCCCTTCGGTTTGTCCCTTCGATACGCCGATAGCACATTTGTGACCTCTTTCATGGTTTTTATTCAATTCAAGCATTTTCAAAAGCTTTTTTAACTCGACGGTTCCTTGAACTTATCTAAACCCCCAACTTACAAATTTTCTATAAGGACGCACTCTGTGGCCGTAGAAATCCCGGGTCCTTACAGTGGCGATTCACTGGGGATTTGTTTAAGAGGGTGAGACTCAAAAGTAAAGTTTGCTTAATTGTTTAATAACATGTTCCATTTTTTGCATCATTTTCATGTGGATTGGCACAACCTTTTGACCCTTATCGACCCTCGAGGAAGTTTGTGTCGCAATTCGTAGACAACCCGTATATCTAAAGGAATATACAGTCGCCCCATCGTGCAAATCGACGCTTCCTCACCCATGACTCATCAATCCTTGTTGGTGAAAAAGAATTACAATTGATGTGTCGACCATCCGCCGACCGGAATTGTAATTTGTCGTGGTAACCTCACAGGAGCCAAAAGCCTCTAGCCCACATTCGTGCATTTGCTTGCTTGTTGTGCATGTATCGTTGTAATGCCCGTCCGATCACATGTTTGCATGTAACTAAGTCGTTGTAATGCTTGCTTGAATGCATGAATATCGTGACTATGTGCCAACATGTACTTACGTGCTAGGAGTCTTTTCTTTTATTTTTATCTAGTTCCTAATGCCCAAAGATGGTGCGAGAATTCAATTCAATGAACACCCATCATTTTCCCGATGATATATTCTAAGAAAGTCATGAACAATTTTCTAGAATCTTTTTAACAAAAAAAGAGTCAGTCTTCCATTTTTCCCTCTCCCTTTTTTCTATTTCTTTGTTTTCTTTTTCTTTTGATGTAATTCAGATTCGGTCAAAAAAAAAAGGAAAATCGAAAACAAAAACAAAAGGGCAAAAATAAAGAATGCCGTCAAAAAAAAATTAAAATAAAAAAAGGACCGAAATTCTTTTTTTTTTTATTATTTATTTCTATGCCATTTTCTATTTTCTTCGAGTCTAGAAAAATAAAATAAAAATAGGATAGTCCCTTTTTTTTTCTATTTTTCTTATTTTCATTCATTGACTTCATTTTCCTTTAATATTAGGGAAATATTTGGGCATTTAGGCATAAGGATCTTTTTATTTAGGACAATGTGTTTTCTATATATGGGTCAATATTTTTTTTTTCCTAGGTGAGAGTCTCATGGTTTTTCTTGTTACTAAGTGCTCCGTGCTTACTAATTAGGATAGGATCCAAAGAAGGAAGACTTGACAGAGATTCGATTCAAATTTCTATCCACCTCAATTGCATCATGATCAGAACTGTTCAGGAATATCTTGTCGAAATGACCGACCGGGTGGATAGGTTGGAAGCTGACATTACTAACATCAAGTCAAGACAGTTATGGGATACGCCGATGTTCGTACCTTCATCTGAAAATCGAAAATCCATAACTCTGGGAAACCCTTATCCGATTCCACAAGAGCCAGAAAGGAAACACAAGAGTGGGCGAGTCTTCCTCCAATGTCTCACCAAGGGAATACCTCGTACCCCGAAATAAGCCACAGAGGGAATTCGCTCCATTAGGGATAACTCTCGGTACAGCTTTCGAGAGGTTAGTGGACAAGGATATGCTTCGACCCGTAGGTCCTACTCCAGAACCGATTATCAAGGCCCGTAACTGAAAGAGGGCGAATACTGCAAGTACCATCAGGGGAAAGGGCATGACACAAACAACTGTTGGGCCCTTAAACATATCATCTTAGACAAAATAGACAATGACACTCTACCATTACCTAAAGCTGAAGAAGCCGAAAGTGCTGATAACCTCCTGGGTGCTATCAACCATATTACAACTAAGGAGCCCAAATATTACTCTCACCTCATTTATGATGAGGAGATTACTTTGATTTCTCAAAAATCTTACGAAGGAAGGCCAGATCTGGGAAGCGACAAAACAGAGGACGAAAAAAATCAGATGCAAGAAAGCCTGGGTCGTATAATCAAAGGAATTCAAGAAATAAGAGAGAAGGTTGGCATCTTAGAAGAGCGCACCTCTAAGCGCAGGAATACGGTCATCTTGACCAAGGAAGAAACTTGGTGGCGTCAAGACCTCCTATATCACAAAATGTCCAAGTACGGGTACGTCCGCCCAAGGACACCAACGTCAAGACTCCTTCCGAAAGACGGAAATCCGTTTCTAAGCTGTACCTACTGCGCAGTTGAAGGACACCACATCAATCAGTGCAGACGCTTCAAGGGGCTAGTCTTGCGCTTCATCGACCAAGGAACAATGTGGCCACCGTACACTTGGACAGTCAACTGGTGTCGTCATAGTCAAGAAAAATACACCCCTCTCTTGGCACCAATTGAAGCTGTTATGAACGCGTTGGTATGGAGAGGTGACATTCAACCCTGCATATCTTTGGAAGATGCCAAATTAGCACTAGGAGAAAACCGACCCTACTGCAAGTACCAACGAGTATTAGGGCACCATACAGACGATTGCCTGCGCCTAAAGGACGACATCCATGGTGTCATTGACAGGGGAGAGGTTCCACCGCCGCTAAGAGATGGCAATGTCGACGATGAAACCTGGAATTAGTTGGCTACCCGCAAGAGCTAGAGGAATCGTGTCCGAGTCCCCAAGTTTTGTCGAGTTAGGATCTTAGCTAAATCTTTAGGTTGAGTCTGGAACAGGGGGTGCTCCCCTTTTACTTTTCTTTCTAAGTCTAGTTTCTTTTTGATGGGAATTAGAGACCCTCTTCTCTAAAATCATGTGTGCTTATCTTTTTGCAAATCAATAAAAATTCCTCTTGCTCATTTCTTTCTTTGTTTGGCTATTGATAAATCCAATGAACTCAAAGTTGCACAAATCATGAACCAATCAATTTAAGCAATGTAAGTAAACTTCGCAAAGCAAGGATACAAATTATCTCTTTCACAGTAACTTGAGTAGCTGAACTCTCTCAACGATGCCACTCCACAAGAAAAAGCGAGCTAGCCTGTTGCAACAACCTCGATACAGATATGACTCTGGCTCCAATCGAAAAAGATCCTTGGTACCAAGACGTCTTCAACTACATCACCAAAGGAATATAACCTCAAGACTCACCACTAAAAGCTCAACGGGTCATCTGTCTCTTAGCGGCGCAATATATAGAATACAAGGGGGTTCTGTACAAGAAATCCCACAACGGGGTCAACCTCAAATGCGTGAACTCCGAAGAAGCTGCAGAGATCATGGACGAGGTACACAGTGTGTGCGGACCACACATGAACAGTCGAATGCTCTCTAGAAAGGTCCTACGACTAGGGTACTATTGGACCACTATGGAAAGGAATTGTTACAACTATGTCAAGAAGTGCAAGAAGTGTCAGATATGTGCCAGCCTACAGCATATGCCACCCTCAATGCTCCACCACTTCACATCCCCTTGGCCATTTTCCGCATGGGGAATAGATATCATTGGTAAAATCACCCCGAAAGGCTATGGGGGACATGAATACATCCTAGTAGCCATAGACTATTTTACCAAATGGGTGCAAGCTCAATCTTCTGCCATCCTTACCTCCAAACAAGTGTCCAAGTTCATAAGGAACAACATCATCTGCCGATACGGCGTTCCGCAAGAAATCATCAATAACCATGGATCCCATTTCAAAGCCGAAACAACCACCCTCCTCAAAAACTACAAAATCCAGCACCACAAATCATCCCCTTACCATCCCCAAACCAACGGCGCAGTGGAAGCCGCTAACAAAAACCTCAAGACTATCATTGAAAAGATGATAGAAAACTACAAAGATTGGCCCATAAAAAACTCCCATTTGCCCTTTGGGGATATAGGATATCCATAAGATCCTCTACGGGAGCAACACCTTATTCCCTAGTCTACGGAATGGAAGCAGTGCTACCCCTAGAAGTCCAACTACCCTCCATGCGCATAGCCTTAGAGGGAGAAATTTCCGAAACCCAATGGTTATAAGCCCGCTACGAGGAACTCATGTTCACAGATGAAAGACGCCTACGGGCCCTAGACCACTCCTACATGTACCAGCAACGCATGGCAAGAGCATTCAACAAAAAGGTTCGACCTCGAAATTTAAAGGAAGGGGACTTAGTTTGGAAAGAACTACGTGCCCCAGTTACTGACCCCAGAGACAAATTTCGACTAAACTGGTCCGGTCCGTTCATCCTCAAAGACATCTTATCAGGAGGCGCGGTCAGACTCATGGATATTGACGGCATCGAGTTCAGTCAGCTCAACAATATTGACCAACTGAAGAACTGCTACGTGTAAAAAAAAAATCCCAAAAAAAAAAAAGAAAAAAAAAGACGTACACAATTTGAACGAACTACGCTGGCCTGATTCCACACTGGATACGTAGGTAACCCTTTTAAGGGGCCCGACCAAAATCAATCCAAAATTTCATTCAACTCATTCAAATGGGATAATCTTTATTCAAACTGAACGAATAAGCTTACATTGCAAAAATTAAACTTCCTAAGGTTACAAAAAAAAAAAAGGTGCAAGTACGAGGGTTTAAGCTAAACAAATTCTTATTGTTTTTTTAAAACTAGACTTGCTTTCTAAGAAAACTACTTTAATCCTTCTTCCCTTTAGAAGGCTTCGTTGAAGAGTTCTTCTTTGAAGGACCCTGGCTTCAGGAAGACCTATGATCGTTTCCTTGAGCTGGAAACTTGCCTCTTTTCAGTACATGATAGCCTCCCTCATGAGGCCCTTCCTTTCTTTCCTTGCTTCCTGTTCTTGAGTCATACCTAGGCTTTAGTTGGTCTTACTCCCCATGACGAAGGGCTCGTCTCGCTTCTCCATCACTGCAGAAAAGCCAGTTCAAGTAGGTCTCAGAAACTTGAGTTGGGGCAATCACCCGAGATACAGTCCAGCGGTCCCGGCTACGCCAGTATTACCCCTAATCCACAGCAAATTCAGTGGTCAATGCCAAGATATGTGGTCTCGTAGTCTCCTGACGAGGGATAACCTGCTTCAATCCATATTGCCTCATGACCCTAGAAGGGAAAAAGAAAGTACTCCTGTACAGATCCAGTATGGTAGTGTGAGGAACAAAATTGTCACAAGCCACTAAGGAAGTCAAGCTCCACCAGGTCACATGCCAACGGATAACGGGTCCTGCATGGAAAAAGACATCCCATTCAGCAAGGGTCTTTTTAGAATATAGCCTTTTCCTAACCAAGAAGCTAGCGGCTGTATAAGTTTTCTTTGACCAGGCTCGAGGGATACGAGCTATCATATTCTCTGGTGACTCTATTAGCCTCAGATGCTCACATAACCAAATTTTAAGCAACAGGGGGCTGCCAGAAAAAGCTTCGTGAGGGAAGATTTTCAATCTGTCAAGCCCAACAATAGTTTGCCCTACAACCAGATGCAAAGGAGAGTGCCCTTCAGCCATTTGATTCACCACTCGCAACAACGAGGCTCTACCCAAATTGGAAGATTCTGCATTAGCAAACAACAGGCGGTTTAACAGGCAAAGTACAAAAGCCTGTCGGTGGCAACGCTTGAATATTGCAGCCTTTTTAGAAGAAATAGCAAATTTTTCGCAAAGTTGAACTAAGTCCACATCGACACCAAGAATCATGCTTTGGGCTTCTTCAGATGACAAGCCTAAGGATTTCCTGTACTGCCCACTAAAACCATCTCTCAAATAAGGCACAACCGGGGGAAGAACATCAGACATATTAGTAATTGCAGCAAATTCTTCAACTAAAGGGCATAATTCATAATTACCAAAACGGAAAACATGCAAGTCGGGGTCCCAATAATTCAGAGCAGATCGAAGAAGGGGCCACAATATTTTGGTTTGTCTTAAAGTCAGCAAGGTAGAGACATGAAACGGAGCCAGTTCAAGTTTTTCTTCTATGGTCAGATTTTTGCACCAGGCATCGAACAGGTTTTCAAAGGATTTCACCATGGTAGAAGCTTTGGGAATTTGAGAGAGCTAAAGGCTGAAAAGTGATACAACATCAAGCATCCCGTAACTCCTATTTATAGGCAAAAACTCGGGCCAAAAGAAATCAGAAATCCGCGAAAAAGCCCAAACCAGAGTCATCAGCGGCTCTGGCCAGGGCCGCTAGCGGCTGTGACCAGCGCCGCTAGCGGCCCTCATCGTCAGCCCAGCGTCGCTAGCGGCCCTGACCCTGGCCCAGTCAATTTTCCCCTTTCGCTCCGACCCGCTCACTTGGTCTATTCAGCTCGGTTTAAGCCCAGTTTACACATAACGGAATTACAAGGCCCGAGACTCTCTTAGTTTTATCTTTTCTATTTTTTTTTATTTTCATTTTAGGGGGTATAATATGTGTAATTTTTGCACTTTTTCTTGCAATTGTTTTACCTTTTTCCTTATTTTATTCCCTAAATTGTGGCCTATTCCCTACTACATAACGCATTGCATACTTAGAGATCAGACGGGCATATATGATTCATCATAGCATACATATCATATAAAATGCATAAAAACAGGAAATTCAAAGTCTCAAGGCCAATGTTTACAAAGCAATCCTACACCGCTCAACCAGAGTCGTCATCACCATTGCTGTCAGCCTCATCATCAACGGACGACCCCTAACCATAGTTCCCGATCGAATAATGGCAGGAGCCCTTGGTACTAAACGAGCTGTAAATGGGCTTGCTGTTGTTAGGCCTCATATCCCGCCTGTCATATGTTGGTGCGCGCATGGTGGTACCTGCCGAAAGCCCCGCTCCGAAGAAGCTCTTTGTGGCCTGACCGGCAAATTCCATAGCCATATCCTGATACGAAGGCCCAGTATAAGGCACATCCCATCCAGGGGCGTTCACCCAACCTCCAACCATAGGGGTAACAATGGGCCTACTATCAAGAGAAGGCCAGAAACCCGCGGGAGAAAACATCTCAGGCACAGGAACATACGGCTCAGAAGATCCGGGCACCTCATCAACAGGAGGCCTGGTCACAGCCACGGGAGATGAACGAGCAATAGACCGTCTGCTTGCCGAAGAGGCCCTCGCAGCAGAAGAATGTTGAGGTCCCACCGAAGACGAAGACTGAGACATCTGCAAACAATCAAGGTCGAGATGTTAAGTTAAGCACTTCACTTAGCTAAGCCAAAGGCTGAAAGTCTACTTACATCGACAGTCCTAGACCGAGAAGTCTTCTCCTTGCCCATCACCCGACCGTATCCTTTCTTCAACAGGTGAATAAGCTTGAAGATTTGAGAAGTCTGCTCCCGGTTCAGCTACAAAACACAAACACAAGAGATAGAGTCAGCACTCAAAAGCAAACACAAAACACAAGAAGGGATAAAAATGAACTTACCCCCGCACAACCGTCAGGCAAAGGCAAGCCCTCCACAGCCTCTCCATCAGCCATATGTAGAGGGAACTCCTCTACTATGCGTCCCCCGCTCTCCCCAATATACTTCACCTCATTAGTCGGCAAGGTCACGCTTGGGGGCTGACCCCGAGAAACTATATAATGGGACCTCCTAGGACCCTGAGGAGCCAAACGGTCCACCTGCAAGATCCAAAAAGTCAATATATCATGCATATAGCTAAAAGATGCAGATAAATTTCTTACCACAGAAGTGAGGTCCGGCATCAAACGATCCAAGCAATAGGCCAGGTACACAGCCGTACGGTCCAAGCCAACAATCTCATGGCCGCCATACCACGAGCCACGACCCCCAAATCCCGCACGCTCAGGCTGTGCATGTAGAACATGGTCATCGGAGGGTCCTTCGAAACCAAATGAGTACCCAAGGATGGATAGACCAGTCGGGTCAAACGATCCCCCAAGTACCACACAAAGCCTAATAGCCCCTCAAAGACCACCCGCAAAGAGGATACCCTAAAGGACTTCATGGTAATATGGGGCGAAACCCCAAGAATAACGTGAAAAGCGGACCACGACACCTGCAAATTACCAAATCAAAACTTCATTCACACCAAATGGACCAAAAAAAATGCACAAGTCAACAGCAACATACCATAGATGCGGCATGACTCTCGAAGATAGCCCGAAAATGATCCTAAGAGGTAAATGAATGGTTATCACCGTGAACCTAGTGGGAACATCCTCAAACCAGGACGGTGAGGATCGAAAGCCGGAAAATACTCGAAAAACCACAACTGCCATACAAGCAAAAAAGGGAAGGGATGAGCTCCAAATTCAAAAGCATATGCAAAAGAAAAAGCAAAATATATGGGCATACCTCCAGTATCCTCCACGGGCCCGAGATAGACGCCCTCTCACTCGAAGGCTTAGGCCTGCAAGCCCGGCGATACCATCTCACCAAGGTAGCATAAGCAGGAGCACCAAAGTTGTACTCATGGACCCTGGTCGAATCTTCGAAACATGTCAAGAGACCGACCTGACATACACTCTTCTTCTGAGCGAAAATGGTCGACCCCAACAAGCAAGTCAGGAAAATATGGGCTCTCTGCTCCTCGGTAAGCCCTTGCTCCGCAAAAGCCGCCCATAACCGCTGCAAGGAAACCCGATCCGTATCAAAATGGGCAGACACAGGCCCATAAAGCTCGAGCAACCTGTCACTCTGTTGCCAGTAACTCACGTCGTATAGAATACGACGCCCTCTAAAGGATAGACCCGTCAGCACAGCGAACTGATAAGGGGTGGGGAACATCTCTCCTACGGGCCTATGGAAAGTGTTCGTGGAATCCCAAAACCTCTCCAATAGCCCCCTAGCAATAATCCTAATATCTCCAGAGTGACAAGCAGGGATAACAGTTAAGAAATGCTCAAAACCCGATCCCAATACCATATCCCTAGCTCCAACTGAAAAAGTCTCCAACATCATGGCCCAATGGGAAGTAGACCCATGAGCCTGCAACAAAACGCCAACACCCTAGCCAACAAACAAAATTTTCTCAACACCCCATATACTACAAATACAGCCAAAATAATTCCACACAAATTATATACAGCTGACCACCAATCCAATACAAGTCCCAATTTGTTCGTGTGCCGAAGCACTAACAGTTCAAATTTTCAGTTCAAAAAAATACATATATACTGAACAGAAAAAAAAGAGAGAGTCAGAAAACATACCAACTCAGGGTTAGACAGATGACTCTGCCTGTCCGGTAGTAAGATACTACGGTCCCAAACCCCAATCGGGCGCCAGTCCAGTCACATGAATGAGTCCTGGTACAGACAAGCCCCGTCCGCATGACGGGCCAAAGGTGTACTGGTAGAGGGAAGCCCAGTACAAAAAAGGTCCCGGTCATCCTCCCTCTCACCCATGGGATGTTTTTCTTTATCTGCGGGAGCCATGGGAGTACAATGGAGCTTTCTCTCTCTACAAGTGGAAAATTAAAAGTTTCAGATTCGCAAGAAACAAGCACCCATTCAACAATACAACCCAAAATTCAGCAACTAGGCGGAAAAATATGCAAATTCAAGACAAAAATTGAAGAATTTGGTCAAGAATTGACTTACCTCAAGCAAGTTGAAGCACTCAATAATGGTGATGGTCTTCGACAATGGCTCGGCAAGGTGAAGGAGAAGAAGTGAGACGCGAGAAAAAAAAATCGCGTCGAAACTGATTTATTTGGCTCAAGACGAGCGCTGCTAGCTGCGCTCATAAGAGTTGCTAGCGGCCCTCACACAGAGCCCAGCGCCGCTAGCGGCCCTGCACGTGCGGGTCCCACTTGTTGTCCAACGATTTTTTTCAGCCCAGAATTCGTTACTCCAGTTCGTTCGCGGCAAACATCAGTACCAAGCGTGCGGGAGAAAGACTCTATGGCCCACAAATTCAAATTCGACACTGGCCCATTTTACGGTACCAATTATTTTCAGGTAAAACTAACCCGATTATTTTTGCAGGTCCCAAACACTGAAGCTTGAAAACATACCGCAACGACGTTTACCGCCCGGAGCGTCAAAATATTTTAAGCCTGGTAAATTTGTCTGGCCTCCTCAATATCCAAAAAAATCCCAATACCCAAAAAAAAGATCCCAATGACCCGATGTCCCAATGTCTCAACGTCCCAAAAATGCCAAATGTCCCGATGTCTCAATGTCCCAAATTTTCAATGTCCCAAAAATCCCAGATGTCCCAAAATCCCAAATGTCTCAATGTCCCAAAAATCCCAAATGTCCCAAATCCCAAATGTCCCAATATCCCAAAATTCCAAATGTCCCAATGTCTCAATGTCACAAATTCGGGTCAGTCAATGATCGCTTAAACTGTTGCGGTTAAACTGTCCTTCTGCGAGGTCACAAATTTGGGGTCAGTCAATGATCGCTTAAACTGTTGCGGTTAAACTATCCTTCTGCGAGGTCACAAATTTGGGGTCAGTCAATGATCACTTAAGCTATTACGGTTAAACTGTCCTTCTACGAGGTTACTTATTATGTGTCAGTCAATGATTGCTTAAACTGTTGCGATTATACTGTCCATTATTTTTTATATGTTTCAGTCAATGATTGCTTAAGCTATTGCATTTAAACTATTCATATGTTTTAACCATTTTACAGCTGTCATTTTGATCGCGTTGTCTCTTCGACCTTGTCGTTTCTTGTGCAGGGACGGAATCTCGACACCTGCCGAGTGGTGCTTAGTCACTGTTTGCTCAGAATAAAGCATTTATACTATTCACTCTCACGTTACTAACCATTTTTATGGCCGATATTTTTAATCGCGCTGTCTCGTTGACTTTTTTGTGTCTCATACAGGGACGGAATCTCAACACTCGTCGATCGGTGTTTAGTCACTGTTTGTCGAAACACTCCACGTTGATCATTCTCAAAGTATTACTAGCTTTTTCATTCACTTTGAATACAGGTCCCCAGCAGACGTTTAGACCATCTACGAGCGGTGTTCTATCTTGCTAACCATAACCTTTATTTCTCTTGTGTTCCCAGAGATGAAATCTTAGCACACTGCAAGCATGTCCCAACTCAGGTTTGTCTTCATATGTATACATATTGTACACTCTCACACACCGTGTGCACATCAGCATCCTGCATGTCGCCTTCGGAGTACTTTGATCTTCTCGTTTACTCGAGCTCAATCAAAGTGGGGGTTTCTGTAGACGCCAAAAAAGCGCCTTCAGAATTCTCCGCAAAAGCCCGATGATGAAAGGAGTAATTTATAAACTTGAACGCTATTTTTGCTTTAATAGTTAAGATAAGGTCTCAGATTTTTCGTCAATAACTCCTTTATTCTAGTCTCATTCAAAAGCCCCGTTCAAGAGCTTTCCAACGACACCTCTCATGCCTTTTTCTGACTCCCGGTCGCCAAGTTGTGAACCGGGGGTAGAACCGTCGTTTACCATCCAAGGGTAAATTGGTCTTTTCATATTTTTTGGAACACTAAAATTCCTCCGGGAAATTAAAATAGACTGGATGTCGCCATTATGACTATATCCAGCTGGCAGCTGACAGCCGTCAGCGGCACTGGATTAAAACCCAGCGGCCCTGACTCAGGTTCAGGCTCGACAATTTTTTCAGCCCAAATTCGACTTTCGGCTCCTTTTCATCCGTCCAGCGCTACTTCCTGCGCCTATAAATACGACCCTCCTCCCTCAGTTCAAAACACACAGTCTACAGTTGACAACCTCTTTTCTCAGTAGTATTGACTCTGAGCTTCTCCCTCTTTCTTCCAAACTTATTCTTGAGATCTTGTCTTTACTATTCTTGTCAAATATAGCCTACAGTTCAGGTACTAACTCCTGAGAGCTCACATTAAATTGATTGCCTAATTGTTTTATTTTCCAATAGTCATAATGTAGATATCATGCTAAGTAACGTCTTTTATTGCTTCCTAAATATTGTCCTTCCAAGCATGTCTAGTCGTTGTAATGCTCAACTTGCCAATCAAATGCATGTCTAAACAAGGGTTAAAATAAATGTTGTGATGCTTGTGATGAACCAACTAATAGTCTAAGTTTAGGTTGTTAATCCGGTTTTGCATGGGAATTATGTCTTTAAATTATTAAGCAAATTAGTAGAGGTCATCATAAAACGGGGGAGTTGGGTGCCTAACACCTTCCCACCTCGTACCTTCTCCCCCGAACCCTTTATTCTTGGGTACTCATATGTTCTATATGAGCGGGAGTTTTTCTAAAAACATGATCAATACACTTATCACGCTATTGGGCTGTCCCTTCGGTTTGTCCCTTTGATAAAACGCCGATAGCAGATTTGTGACCTCTTTCATGGTTTTTATTCAATTTAAGCCTTTTCAAAGACTTTTCTAACTCGACGGTTCCTTGAACTTATCTAAACCCCCAACTTACAAATCTTCTATAAGGACGCACTCCGTGGCCGTAGAAATCCCGGGTCCTTACAAAGAGCTGCGATGGAAAGTGGTGCCAAGCACATTCAAGTGGAAGGGGACAACTTGATTGTCATCCAAGCACTACGAGGGGAGATCACTATTCCATGGATAAATTACAATATAATTATTGACGCAAGGCGCTTTCTTGCTACGTGTAATCCCGTATTAATTAATCACGTATTCAGAGAGGGCAATCGTGCAGCAGACTGGTTGGCTAATCTTGGTCATGTTCTTAATTCTGACTTTTCTTGGGAGCACTCGTGCTCGGAGGAATTAGACCATATCCTCCTAACAGATAGGTTAGGAGCTGCACTCGAGAGGAGGTGCTCCTAACGTCACCCCTTTCCTTACCTCCATTAAAAACAAAAAAACAAAATACGAAGCTGGTTCATTTTTGTTCCACTAATAACTTCCTTTTATTCTCTTTCGTTTTTTTTATTATTTTTTTATTATTTTATTTTATTTTTTTCCCATTTTCTCGGAATAATGGATTGTCTTCTATATAAAGAGACAAGCGTTAAGGAAATAGTCCCTCTCATCACGAGAGTAATACTGTATTGCCGAAAGAAGGGGAAAAAATCATATAACCAATTGCGAATTGATTGGATTCGATTATATGGGAAGTCAGAATAATGTTGAAGAAAGCAGGAGTCATTGCATGGGTATGTTTTGAGGTTTGAACCATGAATAAATCTACTAATACTACTTCATTTGGTCCACGGAAATCTTGACATTTGGAGAATAACACAAAAATCAAGGAAAACACATTTGAGCACAAGAATTTCAACTCTACCCTTAAGAGAGCTACAAAATATATAGTGGTTACAAGCAAAATGTAGCCACCATAGCAAAACGAATCTCGGCCGTCCATATCAATCTCTTCCGTTGATTGCATTGACCAAACTATTGATTGCATTGACCCAATAACTAACCATATTTAACCTCCTAAATTGATGCATAATTGCTATAACTAAAAATCGAAATCAAGGAAAGCAAATCAAACTAAATAGGAAATTAAAAATTTAATGTATGGCATGCCATTCACCATTCCGTTCACCATACCATCATCATGGCAGTAACATACTTATCATCTATATACATGACATATATTTATTTTTAACATGTTTTGAAAATGACAATTAATAGTAAAATAATTATGACCAAATTATATTATAAACATGATTAATATTGCTGTAAAAAATACATTCATTCAACCATATTGTATCGACTAAATGTTAAAATAATTTTCCAGATTCAATTATCATCGTTCAATGTATAAATCTGACCAAATAAGATCATAAACATGATTAATAATTGTTGTAAAAAATATATTTATTCAACCATGTTGTATCAAATGAATCTTTAAATAAATTTCCAGATGCAATCATCGTTCGAATGTATAAATTTGACCAAATTAGATGATGAACATGATTAATATCGCTGTAACGAAAATTTTCCAGAATATTTGAATCGATTTTAATGGAGGTGTTCACCAACTGACTTCCATTGATAAACCTTGCCCACAGACACAACCATGGATGAGTTTGCACTTAAGTTACGGTTATCATCAACCTTCATGTTTTTGTTTTTGTTTATTTATAAAATAGACTCATTTTAAGCATTAAATTCATACAACCATTGTTTTTGTTATGAACAGTGATCTGCCATGGACGAACCTTACCCAGGCATGGATGAGTTTGTTCTTCAGATACGCTTATCATCAACCTTTTTGTTTTGGTATTTGTATTTTTTTATAAAATAAAATATTTTGACCCTAATTGTAAGCGGGTTATGATCTCCATCATTCGGGTTGAAAACTCTAACTCCACGTCTGTATGTTATAAGTGGATCCCGCTTCCTCCTTAAAAGTGTCTGAATTACACGCGCTGAAAGAAAAATGTGATTAAAAGATTCAATGAATATTGTATAATTGGTTCGAGGTTAATATAACATCGGTTATAGTGCGTAATTTAATTACCACGAAAAAGTATAATGTGTGGAAGTAGTAAGTTCATCCACTCGTATATTGTGGTTGTGATAAGATTAATATAAAAAGTAATCAATATTTTCAACGTTGTTGAATGGAATAGCTATTGAAGTTATTTAACTTTATTAAATGGTTAGATTACTCTACTAAGTTTCATCTAGTTGGTTGGGATAAGTCCAATATTATATTAGCTTCTTCCATACTCTCTATATGTAGATTAAATAAAGTAAAATTCTAAATCCAAAGTTTATATATACATTTATCTATTACAAAATTTAGGCTCATTCTTTTATTGACCATCATTGAATGATTACATAGGTTAAGATTCACATTAATTAACCAACATAAGGTATATTGGTTATGAATAATCAAATTAATTTATGTTATAAGTATTTTGTCATAGTAATACATGTAGAGCTTAAGTATTTTGAAACTTAATATGTAGGTTGTTAATTATAGTTAGTTTATTATTGTCATTGATAGATAATCCAACAAGTTTAGTTATATAGTAATTTGTATTTAATGAATCAAACAATTTCATTATTATTGGTAGGTCTTGGCAAATATATAATGTCTTAGTCCATAGTAATGAATATCAAAGTGTCACCGGAGCATGAGATCATCATATAATTAATGTCATTTCTTATATGTATTTACAACTTTAGGAAACTCTTATATAATATATTAAAAACTTTCATATTGACAACTCCATTTATCATCTTAGTTAAATAAAGACACACATTAATTATTGTTGTTTGGTTAGGATTGAAGATACAATTAACTTGTACCATTTCATATCTTATTCTTATTGTTATGTATTTTATTTTTTATTAATCCGTGAAGCATCGGAGTTCCGTTAATACTCTATGTTTGAAATGTTTTCTAATTATTCCTTCCGAAAGCTGTATTTAAAAATTTGAATCTTCATTTAGAAGAGCGCCAATTTCAAATCCTTCTAAAATATTAATTTCAAACTTTAAAATTTTAAAATTTTGGAAATGCGCCATATTCAATTGTCAGGGCTCCCATATTGGATAGAGCCTCATAGTATTCTTCACACTCATTTCTCTCTTCTCACTCAAAAAATCCTTTCTTCTACTCAAAATCAGTCAATCATCTCTGTACTTAATTAGTTCTTACTTAGAGTCTCAAGTATCAAAAGAAAAAATAGACGAGGGAGATTGATCAGGTATCAAAAGCAAAATTTTGAAGCTCTAAACCCCGTAGCCTCTCTCTAATTCGCTCCTTTTTCTTTCATATATCTTCTTATTTTATCTTTTATTTTCTCATCTGGATTCCATCATCTTCTACTGATTCAATCGCACAATGTTATGAAATCATTTCGTGAGTGATGACGGATAGGGGAGAGCACCGTTGTACTCACAAGTCACAACACATGCTTTCTACATTACTTTATTATTCCTAGCAATTAACTCCTTTCTTTGTCATCAGATACTTTAGATTACATTTCACTATTTCAGTGAGATAAAATAAACCCAATTTTGTGATTTATGACCATTTGAGAATTTGGTTGAATATTAAACTTGGAAAAATGAGGCTGGAAATTGATTAAAGTAAAATTTAAAAGTTGATTCGTTAATTGTAACCGTATCGGAAATAATGGTTAATCGAAGTTCGAGTATCGATTATTTACAGTATGTATCAGTATAGACAAAAGCCGAACCGAAAACGTTGATTTCCGTACAGAAACACACTTTCGTTATATTTAACCTACCGTGAACACCCCTAAACAAAAGCCACAGTAAAACACCACTTAGCCACATTCCAATACATAAAACCATTCTAAGATCATATCCTGACACTTTAATTTACAGTCGTAAGAATCTCTTCTTCTTTTAAAAAACAAAGCATCTCATATAATAGTGCATATTTTCAAGTAAGCGGGGACCACGTACAAACACAAAACTACTCGAGAAAAGAACAAAAGGTACACATGTTTGATTATTTTAGTATCAATGAATCTCACTAGGCAGTGCAGAGTTTCTATGTAATCATTCTCATCAAGTCAAGATTAGTAGCAAAACACTTAAAAGGTAGTAAGGCTTGACAGATGCAATTTCATTTTCCAACCAATATAGAGGATTGGATGTTAGCCAACTCGTTCCTAAAGACGAGTCTTGTCCAGATCACCAAAGTAGGGGATGGTAGCCCTTTGTTAATTGCATGAGTGGAGGTAGAGAGAATACAATAATGAAGTTTTGGGGTTCTAAGATTTTGAGTGAGGATTTGTCAATTACAGAATAGGAGAGAGAGTTGGGGTAGATTTATTCTAAGTATAATTTTATTTTTGATCTTTTATCTTACCCTGAATAATTTTTCAATAGTTAATAAGACAGAAAACTCCAATTTTAATGAAGGAGCTATTTATCCTTTTACCTACTCTGATCACTTGAAAGTGTCACTTTTAGTGAGGATTTATAATATGATTTACTTTGATATAATTATCCATACCTCACTGCAATATCGCTATACCTGTCACTGAAATATATCGAAAATGTAACCATTTTCAATGAAGCTTATCGATTTTCCAATTTGCCCTTAAACGTTTACCGAGTAGGCATACAAGTACAACCTACATAAACAGTTTACCTCTCTACCCTTCAAATTTCAATCCCTCCAGTGTTCTCTCTCCTCTCATAACTTCATAAGTCATAGAAGTATCTGACAACGAACAAGCCGCGAGCTTCTCATCACTCCATATCTTCCGGTTGTTCTCTCTTAATTCGAATCAGGTGAACGATTTTTCTGTTTGCTGTTATCGCTTACTTTGTTTTCTTCCCTATTTATTCCAGATTGATTCTGTTTTTCGGATTTAGTGTTTGTGCATAATTTTACAAGCTCAAATTGAGTGTACTTGTCAAATTTATAGTGCTTTTGGTTGATTCCATGTATCTCTGATGCAAAAGGTTTGTTTTTGTTTGAATTCAGGAAGATTGAAAGTAAACATTCAGCTTTAGTGGGGCATTTTGTCGAGCAGTTGCAAGGTTTTGGTAAGCACTCAGCTTTAAGCAATCATCTACTATAATATTCTATCTCTGAAGTGGTTATTTATGTGATTTATGATCAGGAGTTTTTCTTATGGCTTCTGGGTTTTGTTCGTTTTAAACTATTTTGCTTAATTTCTGGTTTTCGGTGATGATGATTGTTGATATGGGTGAAGCTAATATTTGGTGGGTGATGTGATCTTTTTTTTTTTTTTTTTTTGAGGGAAGTAGGTGATGTGATCTTGTGTGGAAATTTAGTGGAACACATGTTAGTTTGTGAAAATTTAACATGGCAAACCACTGTCTCACTTAAGTCTCTTATGAGGCCGCCTTAAGGTGAGGTCACCTCTATAACCAAGCATGACGTCAGCATGATGTCATGCTTGTATGAGGCCGCCTCATACAAGTTTTTGTGCTCACTAAAAATGCGTACAAGGCTGGGAACATCCATGCCGCCCCTAGATCAAGCTATCAACTATCCAAAAGAAAACACACTTAGAAACAGAATCATCAGACTAACTCACTATGATATCTCACGTAGGACAAGAAAATAGCAGTATCGGCAACCTGTTGATGAGACCTGCTGCTAATACCAAACAAGCTAGCGTTTCTCTCCTTCCATATCTTGTGGGCAGTAGCAGCAAACACAGTCCTCTTGAGTCTTTTAGACAAGTGCTGGCCCTTGACATGTCTATGAAACCATCTGCATTCATGTTTTGAAGACAGCGGCTTTTGAGTGATCCCCATCCATTTCAGAACCTCACTCCAAACGTTAGCAGAGAAATCACACTTGAGAAAAAAATGATTGACCCACTCCATCTCCTAGCGGCAAAATATGCACCTGTTAACTAATGCAATACCCCTTTCTGGATATTATTAACAGTCGGTAATTTATTTGCCACTTCCATTCTGAGCATAATCCTGTGCCTCTAGGGACTGCCATAGACTCCCAGGTAGTTCTCTCCTATGGCAAAGGGCAGTGTATTAAAAAGCGCGCCTGAGGGCGTGAGGCGCAGCAGCCCATCGGTTTTTGAGGGTGAGGCGAGGCGATTTCAGTGAGGCGCACCAAGGCGCACCCGAGGCGCACCTGTGATAGATTTTGATGAAAAAAACGATTATTTTATAGCATTTTTTATGCCATACACTAGTGCGCCTCACCTCACTGAGGCGCGCGCCTTCGCCTTGCGCCTAGGCTCTATGGACCTCTATCGCCTCATTGCGCCTCGTGCATTTCAATACATTGGCAAAGGGGCTGATGTTTTCTAACAAAATCGTAAGCCATCTGAACTCTGAATTTTTCATTAGTACCCGAAGTATGCAGTAATTGAGTTCATTCGCTGCATATTTTAAACACAACTCATCTCTAAGTTGGATCAGTTTCTTCCAAAAGAAGGAATCATTTTGTTTACAATGAACTTCCCATAAGGAACTGCACCACAGATAATATTTTGTTTTTTTTTTTGATAACATGGGTGTCGAAGCTTTGCTTGATTATTCCCATGGGCCCTGAAGTTAACGACTTGTAAAACCTCCAGTGGCCCTTTGGGGTATCGAACCTGGGACCTCTGGAATATTTCTTAGAGGTCTTACCAGCTGAGCTAGCCCTTCAGGGTTCCTCAGATAATACTTTTGTATCCAATCAACCCACAGAGAATGGTAATTAGAGTCAAGCTTCCACAACCATTTACAGAAAAGAGCTTCATTCCAGCTGTTCAATTCCTTTACAAGCCACCCTCCCTAGCAGGTTTGCACACACTGTCCCAACTCAAGAACACCATCCTCATATGCTCACTATCTGTCCCCAGAAAAGCTGCCTACATAACTGATCAATCTTGCTCACAATAGTCTTTGGGAGGAGAGATGCTGAACCCCAATAGGCTTGAAAACAAAAAAACAACTGAATTAATCAGTTGGATCTTTCCCGCGTAACTCAGTATATTAGTGGACCAATGCGGAACATGATTCTGTATTTTTTCAACTAGAGGCTGACAAAGAGCAACGGTAAGACGAGAAGATGCGAGGGGAGCCTGTAGGTATTTAAATGGGAGTTGTTCCTCTTTAAAACCTGTATACTCCGACATTATACCTGTAACACGCTCCTGCACACCCCCAAAATACATGCTTGTCTTGTTTACTTTAGGTTTCAAACCAGGCATCGCAGAAAACTATTAAAACGATCCACAACACACTTCACAGACCCAAAATCCCCTCTAGTGGAAATGAGTAGGTCATCTGCAAAGCTTAGATGGTTAATCCCAATTCCCAACTCGACTTCATTTCAGATGATTATGAAACTCAACATTATCCCTACACTTTCTAAGCATACGAGAAAGAAATACTATACAAAGAACAAAAAGCAGTGTTGGCATGGGGACCCTGCCTAAGATCCCTCAAGCCAGGAAAGTTTCCTCTAGTATCACCATTAATGCAGACAGAAAACATGCTAGTCTTCAAACAAGTCAGAATCCACTCAACAAACTAAGAAGGAAAACCCATGTTATCTAAAAAACCACAAACTAAAAACATTAATACCTGCTCAAGAAAGGACCAATCCAATGAATCATACGCCTTCTTAATATCAACTTTAATCATCACACGTGGAGAGATATGGGCCCTTGATTAATGCTTCACAAGTTCATGCGCCATGAAAGTATTATTACAGCGTTGTTCGACAAAAGCTGCCTGCTCCCAACCTACCAGTATACTTACTGCCTTTTATAGCCTAATATTAGCTATTCCTTTGATTGATTATATTTCTAGTTCGTCTTTTGGCCAGTATTTTTCGTTTTTCTGTTTGACTCTTTCTCGATGGAAGTTCTTTCCTTCAATTAATTCTGAATTGCTGACTTCTTTACGGTGAATTTCTGCCGTGGCTTCTGGTATTGGGCGATGTTCCGCAATAGGTGTCGACATCACTTCCTCGAAACCTGTGAAGTTGCATGGCTATTTGCTGTATTTAGGCCTCTGAGTTTAAAGTACATTGACTTCTCTTCTTGACCCTTTGATTTATCATTTTTTTTTTGTAAAGAATAAAACCTCTTGACCCTTTCATAGCTTGGTTGCTCTGGTCTGATGTTGATGACTTTATTCTGGATGGATGAGATGTGAGTGGCAATTATTCTTTCTAAAAGCTTTGTTTTGGACAGATCAAAACAGACGAATCTAATGAATATGAGTTTTGTGGGAGCTTCGTGAGCTATGAAGGGCTGTGATTTGTTAGGTTGGAGAAGATGAAGATTTTATAAAGACTTTTTAGGCTTTCGATGGTCCTTAATTATATTTTCTGTTTCTTGCTGTTTGGTGGTGTGTGGATATTTCTGGTATTGTTGGGCATTGCCCGAATTCACCTAGTTCCTACCCCTGTGCTGTTCCTTTTCACTTTTTAGGTTTGCCTACATCCGCGTTTTGTTTGATCTCTTAATTGTTGTTGATGTTATTGTTCTTAGTGTTCTTTGACCTTGATGTCTGTCAGCAGTGTTTGGAACTCTTATTTTAGGGGCGTTCTCTGATTCTCACCAACAGCCTAGGTAGAGTCCTGCGAAGGGATCGGGAGGTCTATATTTATGCAACCTTACCCCTAACTAATACAGAAAGTGTTTCTTATCGACCCACAAAAGCCTAGGGAGAGTCGTGTTGATTAATTGCCCGAGCAGGCTTGCTCCTCTTTCTTCATAGGTTTCGGCTTTGTATTTATTCCTTTATTGGAGCCTTTATGTATTTTTCATTAGTGTTTTGTTGTTCTTCTCAAGATGGGAGACCGTAATGTGCTACATTCCTTACCTACTTAGAAATGGGTAGGAAAAACCCAACCTCTCATTTATTGCCAATTCCATGAACCAAACATTGAAATAAATCTTGGTAGTTCAATCCCTATTCCAAACCTTAAACTCTCATGAACCAATCACAGTATACGGGGTTAGTGATGTGGGAAAACCCAAGACTCCCAAAATTATTTATTTGGGTTTCTTGATTTTGCATTGAATATGGGGAAGTTCAGGCATATTAGGTTCTGTTGTATTAGTTGTAACTTGTAAGTGGGAGCTGTATGTATTCCTTCCTTATACCAGTGGGATAAGAGTAATGGTGTATTTTGAATGCTTGTAAAATTAATTTAGTTGACTATTGTGCTGAATTTGGCTATCCGAACAAAGTGGAGTGCATGCTATCTACCCTATTTCGAAAGTAGGAAAAGCATCCAACAATCGCAATTCAGGCAAAGCTATGATATTGAAAAACATTAACTCTAATTATCAGGAAAACCGTTTTGACTACGGGCTTTCTGTTCTAAGCAGAGAGTCAAAACATCGATTGATATGTAATGAAATTTCAATGCAGCATAACTAAATGCTCACTTTATGTGGAAGATGTGTGATTGTAAAGTATATATCACATTGATGCCATGTCACAGTACCTTATACCATAGTTATAGATTAAACTGTAAAGTGTATCCGACAATGGCTAATCAGGCAAAGCTTTGGCACTCATGTTATAGATTTGTCATGGAAGTTTCGGCAACTCCACTTTTATTTTTCAAGCAAAAGCATGGCAAAGTGATGTGTATGATTTGTGCATTATTGTAGGTCCTATGGTTTTCAGGATAGTTTTGCTTAGTTTTGACTTTAAACTTCAGACATCTTAAATGCGTTTCTTTCAAAGTGACGCCTTTTCAGCGAAATGGTATCACTTTCCATCTTCCATACCATTGTTGCCTTTGTACTGAATCTTTTTTGAATCTTAATCATGAATTTTGCAGTAAAAGTATGTTCAGCTGAGTACAAGCACATCCAAGCTGTTCTTCCACGTTCTTTTGAAGTGGTTGCTCTTGGCTCCAGACCACAAGTCAGTTTTGATGTAAACCCAGCCTTGAATATATTACATTTGTCCCCTTCCACTGTATAAGAGCTTGGTAACTGCATATGGAACTGGAAAGAGAAATGGGGATGCCCTTATCACAAGAGAAAGAGAGTCATGAGAAACCAAACGACTTAAGTGCTGTGGCCCAGGTCAGGAAGTTGCTCTTTCGCCGAATGCTGGTGGGTGTGAATGATGGACGTTTTTTCTTGGGAAATTTCCATTGCATGGATAAGCAAGGCAACATAATTCTACAAGATGCGGTGGAGTTTCGAAGTGTCAGACGGTCCTCACCTTCCCCTATGGAACAACGTGGGCTTGGTCTGATTCTTATTCCGTCATCTTGTCGGACAACTTGTCACATTGATTGCTCAGTCGATGAGCAATTATCATTGCTCTCACTACAGGAGAAGTAGCTCTCACTAAAGTGGCAGTCACCTTGTCATTTATATACTCTCGAATATAAAGAATTTCACCAGTGGAGATGCTCACAGATAATTATGTATGGTTTTGCACAAGTTTACGACTGCTGTGTCTAATCGCTAGGAGCTGTTTTTTGCGTATCTTGTAATTTCTGTTGCTAAGAGAATGAGTCCTTGAAGAGTTGGGAGTAAGCAATGGTATTTCTCTGGATGTGGTCTGTGCAGCAGTGATCTGAGTGCCAAAGTGACCTATTCATTTCACGTTACTCCAGGTTTGATTGTTGGATTTCGCTTCGACCCAAGACAAAGTTGTGCTCAAGTTCTGTTTTGACATGGGTCAACTCAGAAGGCTCAAACTCAAGTACTGTTCAATAATTGTTTATTTATGGTGATCAAAAAAAAAATTGTTTATTTGTTTTCATAGATTCTCTTTATGTTTTAGAGTTTTCTTTTTCAATACTAGTAGTAGTCGGATGTATCTGTTACCAACATTAAGTCATAGTTAAAATCATAATCATAATATCCATATATTAGAGGCATTTTCTGATAGCATTGAAGGCGTCCACCTAAACTAACCATTTTAATAAAATTTTAATACAAATATAAAATAGAAATATAGGTTTTGGTATATGATATATATACTAATGTTGTACTTTCTTAAATCGTTAAGAGTAGATTATTAGAGAATTTGGTATAAAATATATACTACATCGTTTTCACAATATAAGTTATATTTTGACTTTATTTTTGTTTCATAATATAAGGCATGTTTTGACTTTTAACACTTTCCGATGAGTATTTATTGCTAGTTTTCCCACTTTACCCTTCCCTTTTCTTGTCATTTGCTTCTTTTATCTCCAATGTTGCATTTATTGCTTAAGGATAGTTTAGTCTTTTTACCATCTCTTTTTCTTGAATTCACAATTTCTTAATTTGTGTGCAAAGTTAAAAAATTACTTATATTGTGAAAGAGAGGGAGTACTATAGATTTTAACTAACATTTAACTTTACTTCCACCGCTTAAAATATTAAATTTATTACACCATGGAAAGAGTGGAAATATTTTTTAAAACGAGACTCATTGTAGTATGTTTTTTTGATTAAAAAAATAAAGTATGAGTATTTGAAAGATGTATAATTTTTACAACATAGTATGCGTCCACACAAAAAAGTGTTTAGCTTGACACAACTAAAGAGTTGAGAGAGAGAGAGAGAGAGAGAGAGATACGTGTGTTAGTAGAAATTTACAAAGCTCTCAAGGTAAAATATAATAAAAAGAGTATGTGTAGAATAAAGAAATAAACAATGAATAATCTAAAATGATTATAGGTCCAATTTTTAATATGAAACTTGACCATTATCACATAAACTCTTATAACTCTACGTAATAGACTGATTTCCCATGTTATTTTAGGGCTCTAATTTATGTTCCCTTCAACTCTATAATTATTAATGTATACAAATTTGAAAAAACAGCCAAGCAAGCATTAAAATTTGTTTTGCTCTTTAGACAAAATAATAATAATAATAATAATAATAATAATAATAATAATAATAATAATAATAATAATAATAATAATAATAATAATAATAATAATAATAATAATAATAATAATAATAATAATAATAATTGTTTTGCTATGCTATTCTAAGGTTTACATCTTAAACTTCTTTATTTTTTAGAAAAGTATTATGTATACATTACACATTTAACCTGATTTTAACATAAAAGAAGGATCATACCTTTTGAAAGTTAGTTGTACACTTATATCAACATAAGACTATATATAAGAGCATTGGCGTATCAACATCAAGTATAGAAAGACTTTGAAACTATGACCTCTTGGATCATGTAACATATAGTGTGACTTAATTAAAAATTAATTGAAATTGGTGATAAGAGTTATAAGCCCCCTATAAAGTCATAATAATCTTATTATATGGTATTTATGATATAAAATTGATTATATTAATATTTTTCCATATATTATTAATATTTTTCCAAAAGTGACAATTACACTTTGATTTTTTGATGAGTTTAATAATCACATTATATTACTTAATTTTATTATATAATCACAGTTCATGCAACACACGGGCATCCACCTAGTATCTATATATTAGAGGCATTTTCTGACAGCATTGGAGGCGTCCACCTAAGCGAGCCATTGTAATAAAATTTTAATATAAGTATAAAATAGAAATATACGTTGTGATAAAGAATATATACTAAAGTTGTACTTTCCCAAATCGTTAGAGAGTAGGCTATTAGAGGTTTTGGTATAAAATATATACTATAGTTGTACCTTCCTAAATCGTTAAAGATTAGACTATTAGATTTTAACTAGCATATAACTTTACTTCCATCACTTAAAAAATTAAATTTCTTTCTTTTCAAAAAAAAAAAATTAAATTTCTTTACACAATTGGAAAGATTACGAAATATCCTTTAAAATGAGACATATTTGTAGTATCTTTTATTGATTAAAGAAATAAAGTATGAGTATATAAAATATGCATAATTTTTACAACATAGGATGCGTCTGCCTAAAAAAAGTAATTAGCTTGACACAACTAAAGAGTTGCAATGTAAAAAAAAAAAGGAAAAACGATACCTGTGTTAGTCATAGAAATTTAAAAAGCAATCTCAAGATATATAAAATAAAAAGAATATGTGTAGAATAAAGAAATAAACGATGAATCCAAAATGATTCTAACTCCAATCTTTAATAGAAAACTTGACCATTATCACGTATACTTTTATAACTACGTAATAGAATGATCTCCCATGTTATTTTAGGGCTCCAAAATATTTTCCCTTCAATTCTAAAATTATTCATGTATACTCCCTCCGTCCCGTGTTTACGTTCACAGTGTGATATTACACGGATTTTAATGCAAATAAACTTTAGCATCAACTTTCCCCTTATACCCTCACCTCAAGTCTTAACACTTTCTCTCTCTCCTAACATCGATCACCAGCCCCCACCCCCTTCCTCACCAGCCCCACTCCCACCCACACCACAAAAACCCCACCACCAGTCCCCACACCAACACAACCCCCTCCACCACCCTAGAATTCTACACGCCACCGCCGGAAAACCCCAACCACCAGTACCCCCACCACCGACAACCCCACCACCAGTACCCCCACCGCCGGAAACCCCACCACCAGTACCCCCAACCCGAAATTCCCCCATTACTGAAAACCCAACCACCCGCATTATCGAAAACCTCTCCCACCCCCGCCCCAAAACCCCACCTATGAAACCTACCCCCACCAAAAAACACCCACAAAAACCCACCTCACCCCACGAAAACCCACCCCAATCCACGCCCACGGAAACCCAAACGCCCACTCACGAAAACCCACCCGCCCAGATCTGTCTTCATCCACCCCCTCATTCGTCCTCTCACCACGAGATCCCAGCACCACCATATTCCCAACAGAAAAGAGAGACAGAAGGAGAAAGAGAGAGGAAAAGCTGGCATCAGAGAGATATTCGTCGGCTGTCGGCGAGCCACCGTTGGTGGTTGGTCTGGTAGGAGAGAGAATGAGAGTGATCAATGAGATTATGAGAATGCTTTTTCACAAAATAAAAGAGGTGAGTGGGAAGGGTAGTTAGGTACTTTTGCCCATAAAACTTTACCAAATAAGGAACTGTGAACGTAAATGAGAGACAAACCAAATAGAAAATTGGGAACGTAAACGTGGGACGGAGGGAGTACAAGATTGAAAAAACAGTCAAGCAAGCATTAAAATTTATTTTGCTATTCTAAGGCTTACGTCTTAAACTTCTTTATTTTTAGAAAAGTAGTTATATATACATTACACATTTAACCCGATTCTCGCATACAAGAAGGATTATACCTTTGGAAGGTTAGTTGTAGACTTATATCAATGTACATAAGAGCATTCATGTACCAACATCAAGTACAGAAAGATTTTGAAACTATGACCTCTTGGATCATGTAACATATAGGGTGAGTTAATTAAAATTAATTCAAATTGGTGATAAGAGTTTAAATAAAATAAAATGCCCCTAAATAGTCATAGTAATCTTATTATATGGAATTCATGATATTAAATGGATTATATTAATATTTATCCATGTATTACTAATAGTTTTTCAAAAGTGACCGTAGAAGGCAAAAAATTGTCAGCCTATTCCAATCCGCCACCTGGCAAAGGAAGGTCCACCTTTGACAATTTGACAAGTCAATAGAATAAAGTCATTTGTCATCTTCAAGTAAAGCAGTCGACAAATTAGAGGTTGCCACGTGTCATCAGGGACCCACATAAAAATGGGAGTAAATGTCTCCTAATATGATAACCTCTATTTAAATAGATGGAATTATTTAAAATAAAAGATAAATATTATTTCCTAATTAAATTGGAGTTAATTATCTTTTTAGAGAGTTCATGATGGAGGTAACTCTCAATACCTAAAAGATAATTACTAAATCATTATCTTTTCCCAAGATAATGGTGGAAACTTTATCTTTTAGAGACTTCCACCCATCAACCACTCTCTCCTCCTCCACTATAAATAGGGGACAACCCTAGGAGAGAAAAAGGCAGAAAATCCAAAGGCGAAGCTCTTCCCCAACACCATCTCAAAGACTCCCAAGTCATCAAAAAGTGAAGTTGCAGTTCGTCTACAACAGAAGATCTTCATTAAAGACTCTCAAGTCATCAACCAAAGGTTCTTCTCCAACTCTAAAGCTTTGATTCGAGATCAAGTCTAGGCCCTTGAATCCAGTTCAAGTCGAGATCAAGTCTATCGACCTTTGACTCAAAGTATACCTCAACAAAATCAACCTTTTGAACAAGATCAAGCCTTAATTGGCCCTTGTTCACTAAATCAAATCGACGCTTGCGATCTACAGTTCTAGTTCGTGAATCGTCACCAAACCAAAGTGGAGATCAAATCAGGGAATTTTTATATTCTTTGCTAAATAGAGAGTATATAGAGATTTCAACCCAAATTAATTATAAATACAAAATGATATTTATTCATATATTTTGACTTTGTTATTTGTTTCAGACACATATTTTGTGTCTACAAATTTTTGGCACGCCCAGTGGGACTATCTCTACCCCTCATCTCTTTCTCCACAAAGCTATATCCCCTCTACCAAGGGAACAATGATCCAAAAGAAGAAGAATTTTGGAGTCACAAAGACAACAATTAGATCTACCTCTCAAAGATCCACAAGTGTTGAAGCTGCTGCTGCCCCTAAAAGAATGACAAAGGATGTTGTTGATGCTCTCTCACAACCATCCACATCAATTCTTGCAAAGTCACACAAAAGTCCTTTGTTCAACACGATAAAGCAAACTTTGAATGTTGTACATGATAAGCATCACAACCACATGAGCCCTTGTGATACCCCAATATTTTCTATAATTATATTATCGATTTATAATTCATTTATAAATAGCTTCGGAGATTTAAATCGTATATTTATATAACGATTCGATTTATTCAAATAAAGCCATAATAATATTAATTATTATTATGGAAATTTCGTGATTTATAATTATCAAGTTTGAAGGATTTAATTAAATTATTTTGTATATGAATAAGGTTTATTCATATTGTTTAATTAGCATTTTATTAGTTTTAATTAGCACTTAAATCAGAAAATTATTCCTGAACCTAGTAGGTTTTGACTTTCATTTACTGGGGACCTATATAAGCAAAAAGATGGGCAATTTTATCAGTTCACAAAACTGAACCAAGCCTCACAAATTCTCTCTCTTCTCTCTCTCCTCTCTCTCTCACTCAACCGTCTCTCCCCATCCCTTTGCTATCGCCGGCCACCAGGCCAGCCACCGGCCTCCTCCCCTCGCCGGTAATCTCCTCTTCTCCCCCTCTCTTTCTCTCTCTTTCTCCTTCTCCCTCTCGCACTCTGTTTTCCCCTTCCCCTATTTTTCGCTAGTTGTTGCTGTCGCGCCACCGCCGCGCCACCAGGCCGCTGAGCCTCCCCCATGCTCCCTCTCTCGCTCAGTCTCTCTCTCTCTCTCCCTCGCGAGCTCTCCCTCTCTCGCGATCTCTCGTTCTCTCTCTCTCCTCCGTCGCCGGTGCTCCGGCAGCCACCGCCGACCATGGTGGTCGGTGGGTGGTGGTCTTGGTGATGGGCTAGGCCATGGGTCCCCATGCATAGGTGACCGTGGCCTAGGTTCGAAAAACCAATTAGGGTTTCGATTTATATTTTCGTTTTTAATTAATTTCTTATTTTCAGTATTTTTTTTTATTATTTTTATTTTTCTGTACTCATTTGGAACCCGAATCTGGATTTTCGAAAGTCTAGATTGATTGAAATAAATCAAAGAATTTAAACAAAACATTAGATTAATATTTTGCTACTTTTTAGATTTTCGTATTTGCTGATTATGTCTCAGTAATGGTATTTAATTAGGACCTAACGGACAAGCGTGATCGGGTCATGGTTTGGAAACTTACCTACTATTTAGTGAGCGTTTGTTAGGTAAGTGATTGTGCCTACCTCTTTCCGAAACCCATTAAAAGGTTTTGACTTGTTATGTGCTAATTGCCTAATTGTTGCGAATTTAATATGCGAAGCATGATTAAATTATATCATCGTTAATTATGAGAATTAGAATTATATTCTTTTCTGTAATTATGAATTATATTGAGTATGTTGAGATTCTGATGTTTCTTTAATTAATAAGTTCATATGCTGATTATTGAATGAGTATGGTGATGTGAATTGTTAATATTATTATGATATAATATATGTGCTAATTGGAATGGGATATTATGGAGTGCTAATGAGAACTTAATATACTTTGTTGGATTATTTGTTGAAAGTGAAATTTTCGATATCATGTTTTACTGCCGAAGTGCTGCCGAAATTTCATTAAGACATATATGAAGCATGATTATTCTTATTATGCATAAATGTCATTATCGTCATTATTATTATTCATTGTCATAAGCATGAAATGAAGCAGTGGGTCCTGGTGTTGTTGTACCACTAAGTCAACCAATGCAATTATGTGAATTGAATTGTAAATGAGAATAAGACTCCTAATGGATCCCTAGGAGTAGTCAAGCAATCGAGACTATATCTAATTGATATAGTCTAGGGATGCGTGATTTCCAAGTTACTTATGGACACCTCGTAGCGTGTTTGGGATGGATCATTCCCCATTGTTTAATTCTCTATGTATCGATTATTAAGTTAGAGATAGTGTGAGTATACACTAGAGTAAGTCCATGGCATGTCAATATCAACCGATGAACAGTATGGGTAATCGATGTTCTATTCGCTCTCTTATTACTCTAATCAAGATGTTTTGTCTGTTTGTGATCACTTATGTAAGAATTGCATGTAATTGAATATTGAGTATGCGTGTGCTTGATTGTATGACTACTTGTGCATGCAAATGAGTTTTAATGATTCTTCTAAAACCCAGGTAAGGTTTGCGAAAGTGTTTTTACTGGGTATGGACGACGTGTATTCAGTTTATCTGAGTTTTGTGTTCTTTTGTTTCTTCTCTTTTCTTCTGTACCTTGTTTCCGTCACGGAAACCAAAGTGCAGGTGTTGCTGAGTGAGGACGTGTAGCCTTGGAGATTAATAGTAGGCTTGTTCTCTAGATTTGTTATTCTTTTGGATTATGGGATTTTTGGTTTGTGCCCTAGAAGGCAAAGTTGTAATAATACTTTAATGGACTTAAGTTCACTTGATAGACAACTCTGATATTAATGTTTAGTTTGTTTAGATGCTTCCTTTGATACCTAGCTTTTCTTTCTGCTTAGCATTTATTTCTTAGTGATAAATGTTGCAGTGACAACCCTCGGGTTTGGGACGGTTCAGTGGTATCGAGTCGTGCACAACGACGTTGATAGCTCCCAGGAAATCGTTGCGAATACAGGGGTGTTACAGCCCTCTGTTGACATTACCTTTTTACGAGGAAGATGTCTACTTCAATGGTGATTTATTTGTTTTTTCACCAAATCTTGATCCTTGGACACAACAACTAAAGGATTTCTCAAATCCTATTGTTTCTGTTATGGTGATTGAGGCAAACACTTTGGAGGAGCAATTAGCAAGCATGAAGTTGCAGTTAGAGGAACTCTCCAAAGAAAGCAAGGAGAAGAACGCTAAGATTGAGCATCAAAATGAAGAAATTGCCGCCTTGACCAAGAAATTGGGAAAGAAAAAAACGGTCGAAACTTCCGAAAGTAAGAGGGAAAGTAGCAGCGATGAGTCTGTGTGCACTCCAAGCAAAGCAATAGGAAGGAAAAGTCGCTTTTCAGCACATTCACCATCCAACAAATTCAGGATATGATAACAAGTGTCGTCAAGATGCAAATTGGCGGTGATACTCAAGGAAGCCAATGCTACATCAAGCCATACACAAAGAGGATTGATGTTTTGCGCATGCCTGCTGGATACAAACCTCCGAAGTTTTCACAATTCGATGGAAAAGACAATCCTAAGCAACATATGCCCAATTCATCGAGACATGCAACAATGGTGGTACGGAAGGAGACTTATTGGTGAAGCAGTATGTACGCTCCCTCAAAGGCATGTCTTTTGATTGGTACACCGATTTAATCCCTAAGTCCATCGACAATTGGGGGAAAATGGAAGGCGAATTTCTAAATCGCTTCTATAGCACTCCCTGCGTGGTGAGTAAGAGGGAGCTTACTGCAACTACACAGTTGCGGAATGAGCCAGTCGTCGAGATCATCAATCGGTGGCGCTCATTGAGTCTTCAATGTAAAGATCGCTTGACGGAGACATCCGCTGTCGAGATGTGCATTCAAGGGATGAATTGAGATTTTCTCTATATCTTGAAGGGTGTGAAGCCAAAGTAATTTCAATAATTAGTGACTCGAGCTCACGAAATGGAGCTCACAATCACCAATCGTGGAGGTTATGCTTCTTCAAACAAAGAAGATGACTTTGTGGGCATGGATTCTATAGTCATGAACCATGGAGGGTATTCTTCGTCTGATGAAGATGGTGACTCACTGGATACAACCAAGCCATAATCTCCATAATGACATGATCAAAATCTGTGTCAATTGCACCTTTATCTATTGGGGCAAGACATGAAAGAGGCCCTCATTCAAGTGAAAAAGTTGCCAAAATGATGCCGCAAACTCCAATGGCAAACCAAAAAGCTCCTAAGCACGAGAATAAACTGCACATCAATAAAAGCAAAGCAAAAAATAAAAATAAAAAGCAACTACCAAGAGTTGGGAAAGCTCGCTGGAACCAAGTCAACTTCAAACATCCAAGTACAAGCTCTGGAGAAAGCTTTCAAACACCAGAAATTGGACCAAGTTGCAAAGTAGGACGTAGAGAAAGCCAAAAGGCATTGCGTGTACTTCAAATATGCAAGTCTGAGGACGTGGATAAAGCTCCTAAGCACCATGTCTAGGTCAAATTTCAAGTATGGAGACTTCGAGAAAGCTTCTAAGCACCAATCCTATATGAAAAGTTCAAGTTGGGAGACTTGGAGAAAGCTCTCAAGCATTACATCAACTTCAAACCTTTAAGTATGCAGACTTGGAGAAAGCTCCTAAGCACCACGTCTACATCAAATTTTCAAGAATATAGGCATGGAGAAAGTTTCTAAGCACCATGGATACATCAGAGTTCAAATAGGGAGACATGGAGAAAGCTCTCAAGCGCCATGCCTACTTCAAAGTTCCTAGTCTGCAGACATGGAGAAAGCTTCTAAGCACCATGCTGTAACATCCCCGAATTTGCGACGATTTCCTGGGAACTATCGACGTCATTATCTATGACTCGAAAACGCTGAACCGTCACAAAACCCGAGGGATGCTACTGCAACATTTATCACTAAGGAATAAATGCTAAGCAGAAAGAAAAGCTAGGTATCAAAGGAAGCATCTAAACAAACTAAACATTAATATCAGAGTTGTCTATCAAGTGAACTTAAGTCCATTAAAGTATTATTACAACTTTGCCTTCAAGGGCACAACCAAAAATCCCAATAATCCAAAATAACCAACAGTTCTAAAGAAACAACCCCACATTTAAACTTCAAGCTATCCGTCCTCACTTAGCTACACCTGCACTTTGGTTTCCGTGACGGAAACAAGGTACAGAAGAAAAGAGAAGAAACAAAAGAAAACAAAAATCAGATAAACTGAATAAACGTCGTCCATACCCAGTAAAAATACTTTCGAAAACCTTACCTGGGTTTTAGAAGAATCATTGAAATTCATTTGCATGCACAAGTAGTCATACAATCAAGCACACGCATACTCAATATTCAATTACATGCAATTCTTGCTTTAGTGATCAATCTAACACGAATAGAAAAACCATCTTGATTAGAGTAATAAGAGAGCAAATAGAACAGCGATTACCCATACTGTTCATAGATAGATATAGACATGCCATGGACTTACTCTAGTGTATACTCACACTACCTCTAACGTAATAATCGATACGTAGAGAATTAAACAATGGGGAATGATCCCTCCCAAACACTCTACGAGGTGTCCATAAAAAGTAACTTGGGAATCACGCATCCCTAGACTACATAAATTAGATGACTCTCGATTGCTCGGCTACTCCTAGGGATCCATTAGGAGTCTTATTCTCATTTATAATTCAATTCACATAATTTCATTGATTGACATAGTGGTACAACGAGACCACGACTTACTACTTCATTTCATGCTCATGATAATGAATAATAATAATGACGATAACGACATAAATACATATTAAGAATATTCATGCTTCATATATGTCTAACAAAATTTCGACAGCACTTCGGCAGTAAATCATGATATTCAAAATTTACACTTTCACAAATAAACCATCAAGATATATTAGGTGCTCATTAGCACTCAATAATAACTCATTCCAAATAGCACGTATATTATATCATAATAATAATAATAATAGGAATTCAACATCGCCATACATGCTCAATAATTAGCATAAGAACTAATTAATTAACGAAACTTCATAAACTTGTCATACTCAATATAATTCATATTTACACCGAAGAATATATTTCTAATTCTCGTAATTAACAACGATATAATTTAATCATGCTTCGCATATTAAATTCACAATAATTTATCAATTAGCACATAACACATCAAAATAGTTTTGATGGGGCTTTGGAAAGAGGTAGGCACAATCTCTTACCTAAAAAACGCTCACTACGCAGTAGCTAACCTTTCAAATCACAACCCGATAACGCTTGTTCGTTAGGTCCTAATTAAAAATAATTATCGAGACATAATTAGTAAATACGAAATTCTAAACAGTCATAAAATATTAATCTAATATTTTATTTAAATGCCTTGATTTATTGCAATCAATATAGGCTTTCGAAAATCCGAATTCGAACTCCAAACGAGTAAAGAAAACTAAAAACAATTATTAAAAAATACTGAAAACTCCAAAATTAATTAAAACGAAATCATTAAACGAAACCCTAATCGATTTTTTGAGTCTAGGCCGTGATACACCAAGCATGGGGACCCACGACCTAACCCATTACCAAGACCACCACCACCGACCACCATGGTCTGCGCTGGCTCACCGGATCCCCGGCGACGGAGGAAAGAGAAAGCAAGAGAAAGTGTGGGAGAGAAAGAGAGAAGAATTGCGAGAGAGAGAGAGAGAGAGAGAGAGAGAGATAGAGAGAGAAATCGTGCGACTGAGAGAGAGAGGGGCGAAGGGGAAGACCCATCCGCGTCAGCCACTCGCCGGCGACCACCCAGGAGCGGCCTGGTGGCGCGGTGGTGGCGCGGCGGTTGCGCGACAGCCACGAAACATAAAAACAGGAGAGGGGGGCAAAACAGAGCAGAAAAGAGAGGAGGAGAAAGAGAGAGAAAGAGAGAGAGAGAAGGGGAGATTACCGACGGGGAAGGAGGCTGGTGGTTCGCTTGGTGGCCGGCGACAGCAGGGGGAGGGAGAGAGAGTGAGTGTGCGGTGGAGAAATAGAGAGAGAGGAGAGAGACAATGCCGTGAGAGAATTTGTGGTGTTTTGGCTCAGTTTTTGCAAACTGATCAACTGGCCCATCTCATAGCTTATATAGGTGCCTAGTCAATGAAAGTCAAAACCTACTAGACCTAGGATTAATTTTCTGATTTAATTGCTAATCAAAAATAATTAAAACTAATTAAATGATAATTAAAATAATATGAATAAACCTTATTCTTATACAAAACCATTTTAATTAATCCCTCAATTTGATAATTATAAATCACGAAATTCCCATAATAATAAGTAATATTATTATGGCTTTAATTTGAATGAATCGAATCGTTATATAAATATACGATTTAGAACTCCGAAACTATTTATAAATGAATTATAAATCGATATTATAATTATAGAAAATATTGGGGTATCACATTCTACCCTCCTTAAAAGAAGTTTCGTCCCGAAACTTGAAACATGAAGTAATCACTTCTCAACGAAACGAGGTTACCCATACGAAGGTATAAAACGATTTTAGGACTACGACAATGCGATGCGTGTACTACGATTGTGATCTAAGTCGATTAGCAATGCATCACGCAATGCTAGAACATGCAACTCCTGAAAAGCGGTAAACAAAACACGAAATTACTAGGTGTGACATTCTACCCTCCTTAAAAAGGGTTTCGTCCCGAAACTCAAATGGAATTAGTACCTTCGATAAAGAGTTCTGGGTACTTCTCGCGCATCATGGATTCTGCTTCCCATGTTGCCTCTTCTTGACCATGACACGACCAAATAACTTTCACAATCGGAATGGTCTTTGTACAAGTCGAGCGCTCTTTCGATCAGTGATCTTGATTGTACGTTCTTCATACATCAAACTCTCATCAAGTTCGATCGTTTCAGGTTAAACAACATGAGTTGGATCATGTACGTATTGCTTCAGTTGAGAGACGTGAAACACATTGTGGACTTTTTCAAGTTCCACAGGCAAAGCTAAACGATAAGCAACTTCACCAATCCTTTCTAGGATCTCGTAAGGTCCAATGTAACGAGGACTCAATTTTCCCTTACAACCAAAATGCATAACGCCCTTGGTAGGAGATACTCGCAAAAGTATCTTGCTTCCCACCTCAAATTCTTCAGGTCTACGACCTCTATCTGCATACGATTTCTGGCGATCTTGTGCACTTTACATCTTTGTTTGAATCACCTTCACAATATCAACAGTCTGCTGGATCATGTCAGGACCCAAAACTGCAGTCTCGCTAATATCGTTCCAGTATACAGCCGATCCACACTTCCTACCATACAAAGCTTCATATGGTGCTCGATCGATGCTCGAATGGTAGCTGTTGTTGTAAGAAAATTCGATCAACGGAATGTGCTTGTCCCACGAACCTTGGTATTCGAGTCCACACGCTCGAAGCATATCCTCCAGAGTCTAGATTGTTCGTTTCGTCTGGCCATCTGTCGCAGGATGAAAAACGGTACTAAACTTCAATTTGCTTCCGAAAGCTTCTTGTAATTTCTACCAGAAGTGAGAGAGAAATCTTGAGTCTCTATCAGAAACAATATCTCCAGGTACACCATGAAGTCTCATGACTTCCTTGACGTACGTGTCAGCCAACTTTTCCATTTCCCACGTGTCATGCATAGGGATGAATCTCGTGACCTTCGTCAAACGATCTACAACAACCCAAATGGCATTGTTCTTCTTTTGTGTCAAAGGTAAACCCATGACAAAATCCATAGAAATCGAATTCCATTTCCAAGTAGGAACTTCCAATGATTGTACCATTCCACACGGTCTCTTGTGCTTGATCTTGACCTTCTGACATGTCAAACACTTAGCCACGAACTCAGAGATGTATTGTTTCATGCCTTTCCACCTAAACACTTGGCGAAGACCTTTGTAAAGCTTGTCTCCACCAAGATGTACAGAATACGGCGTATTATGAGCTTCACCCAGAATCTGACTTTTGATAACTGGGTCATTGGGTACACAGACACATTCGCGGAACCTCAAAATTTCATCTTAGCCCAAAGTGAAGTCCTCGGACCTACCCTCCTCTTTGTGGTTTAGAATCCGCTGAAGATCCTCATCACTACTCTGTCTATCTTTGATCTCTTCTAGCAATGTTGGTCGAACAGTCATATGTGCTAAGGTACACTGAACGTCACCTTGAAACACAATCTCTACCTCGAGACTTTGCAAGTCACGTATGATTTCCTTTGGAAGCACTAAAGCAGTGTTTAAGGTATGTTGAGTCTTCCTACTCAAAGCATCAGCGACTACGTTCGCTTTACCCTCATGGTACTGGATATCAATGTTGTACTCCGTCAGAAGTTCTAGCCATCTCCTTTGGTGCATGTTCAACTCTTTTTGCGTAAAGATATACTTGAGACTCTTGTGATCAGTGAACATCTTGACTGCGGAACCATACAGGTAATGTCGCCAAATCTTCAATGTGAATATGACAGCAGCAAGTTCTAGATCATGCGTAGGATAGTTATCCTCGTGCTTCTTCAATTATCGTGAGGCGTAAGCCACGACCTTTCCATGTTGCATAAAAAAAACATCCTAAGCCATGCTTAGACGCGTCACTGTAGACCTCATATCCTTCCGTTCCTGGCGGCAATGTCAAAATAGGTGCACTCGTAAGACGTTTCTTCAACTCTTGGAAAGCAGTCTCACACTTGTCAGACCATCCAAACTTTGTCGTTTTCTTCATCAAATTCGTGATTGGCTGCGCAATCTTTGAAAAACCTTCTACAAACCGTCTATAGTAGCCAGCGAGTCCAAGAAAACTCCAAACTTCGGTCACGATTGTTGGTCTTGGCCAATCTGTAACAGCTCAAATCTTCACTGGATCTACAGCCACACCATCCTTAGACACCACGTGTCTTAAGAAAGACACCGTGTCTAGCCAAAACTCACACTTAGACAATTTGGCGTAAAGTTGATGTCTTCGCAGAATCTCCAGAACAGTACGTAAATGTTGCTCATGCTCCTCGGTGTTTTTTGAGTAAACCAGAACATCATCAATAAAGACTACAACAAAATGGTCTAGGTAAGTCTGGAACGTACGGTTCATCAAGTCCACAAACTTCGCAGGCGCATTCGTCAACCCAAAAGGCATCACGGTGAACTCGTAGTGCCCATACCTCGTCCTAAACGCGGCCTTGGCAATATCAGGCTCAGAATACCTCAACTGATGGTATCCTGATCGTAAATCTATCTTTGGGAAAATAGACGCTCACGCAATTGGTCAAACAGATCATCAATTCTGGGAAGTGGGTATCTATTCTTGATCGTGATCTTGTTCAACTCGCGGTAGTCAATGCACAATCTCATACTACCATCCTTCTTCTGTACAAATAAAATAGGAGCACCCCAAGGCGATACACTCGGACGTATGTATCACTTTTCCAACAAGTCCTCAAGTTGTGTTATCAGTTCCTTCATCTCAGCAGGTGCCATACGATACGGTGCTTTCGAAATTGGTGCAGAACCTGGAGCTAGGTCGATCGTAAAGTCGATAATGCGCTGTGGAGGCATTTCGGGAATCTCTTCGGGAAAAACGTCAGCGTACTCGAAAACTACAGGAATAGGCTACGAAGCTTCCGTCTCGCGACTCGTATCCACCACATGACAAAGGTAAATCGCTTCACCCTTAGGCACACACTCTTTGACCTTCATAGTCGCCATCACCTTCAGCTTAGGCTTGACCACAACTCCTCGATAAGTGATTCTCTTACCTTTAGGTCCTCGCAAAGAAACGCGTTGCTCGAAGCACTCTATCTTAGCCCTATACTTATACAACCAATTCATTCCCAAAATAACGTTTATTTACCCAATTCAAACTGAATCAAGTCTGCAGGTAGCTTGGAACCAGTGATCCTAATCGAACACTTCTCGTACAACGAATTAAAATTTACATTAACCCCATTTGGCATCGTAATGTTTGCCCTGTACACTGAACTAGGTTCTAGGCCTATCTTAGATGCAAAGCTCTTCGAAAGAAAAGAATGCGATGCACCACTATCAAACAAAACAAAAGCGGGAAAAGAATTAACAAGAAAAGTACCAGCGATCACGTTCGGGTTTGCTTCTGCTTCATTGTGATTCATCACAAAAATTCTGCCATTAACCCCTCTATTGTTGTTGTTGTTGTTCAGTGCGGGCGCGGAATTAGCAGTAGCAGGAGCTTGTACCTGGTTGTTCACCGTAGGAGCAGCATTGTTGCGGTTGTTGTTGTTGTTGTTGTAACCTCCGTTTCCACGGTAGTTACCACCATTACCATGATATCCATTATTATTCCCACCACGATTGTAGTTGTTTTCGCGGTTCTGCCCATTACCATTCCTACCTCGGCTCCAGCATTCAGAAGTTTTGTGACCCGGCTTGTTGCATTCATAGCAGTGCAACACGTCACCTCGACAGTTCTTGCCAACATGCGTCTTATTACAGCGAGTACAAGGCGTATTCCTTCTAGCCATTATCTTAGCTCGATGACTATCCGAGTCACGATTCCTATTCCTATTATGGTTCTGACCACCTTGGTAGTTGTTGTTGCCATTAGGTCTTGGCCTCTTGTCGCCATTGTTCGGCTGCGATGGGTTGCCTTCGTCGCGCTTGTTCTTACCCAGATGCGTGTCACGACGTCCTATATCCTTTCCTGATTCAGGGCCTTGTCATAAGATTCCTGAAAAGTGACGGATTGTCCAGTGAAAAAACATTGAATGTCCCATTTCAGTCCATCCTCGAACCTTTCGATTCATTCGGCTTCAGTTGTCAGTAGATTAGGAGCAAAAATAGCAAGCTCGTTGAACTTGGCAGCATACTCGGCCACAGACAGCTTGTCTTGGCTTAACCCTTCAAACTCACGCTGCTTCAGGCGTCATAGAGAACTAGGATAAAATCTAGCACAAATGGACTCCTTAAAACGATCCCAATTATAGTTCGGTATTGCAAGCAAGTCCGTTCGCACATCGTTCCACCACTTATTTGCCTCGCCCTTCAGATAATACGTCACAGAGCTAACCTTCATGTTGTTAGGCTAACTTGTACCCAGGAACAACTTCTCAAACTCAATGATCCAAGTCTCCAGCTTAGTTGGATCAGCACCACCTTCGAACGTAGGAGGTTTAAGAGCGTCAAAGTCTCGAAAACTACGCGCTGCAGAGGCTAGTGCCGTGTCCTTCTCTTCTTGGCGTGCCATTTGTCGTGCCATGATCTCGACCAAGTCGGTCAGACCATCCTCGAGTCGTGCAATTCTATCGGCGTTGGTTGTCATTTGGCGGTCTGAGAATATAAAAGTAATGGTATGAACACCATTCACACAATTTTGCACATCTCGACCCATTAAGGTCTAATTGAGAGAAATAGGTTGTAATTGAAACCTTTCTCTTGACATTTAGTATATAGCATATAAGTTTCGAGGATCGACCTTACATTGTAGGTCTAAGCAACATACTTGCTTTATTGTCCTCAGTTCTCAAGCATAATAGTTCGATAGGAAGATAGTACACTTTAGACATGTAGGTCTCACATGAGTAGCAAGATATTCATAATGCACATAATGAGGCTCCATACTATATTAGTAGGGCAATAGACAATCACACTTAATCATATTGATATGCTTTAGCACTTGGCTCACAAGAGAGTTGATAATGCTCAACAACGATTTTGCTATAAATTCGACATGGATTTCTCATCATGTCACGACGATAAGAGATAGCATTCATGCTTTTGGTCAACCAAGCAAATATGTGATACGACAATGTATGATATAAACAAATTACCACGACTTTCATATAATCAAATGAAATAGTATTGCAATAAGATAGATTGCAAAATAAATAATAGTCATAAATATTTGTTGCTTAGGCAACTACACACCACACCAATCTTGACCACGCAGGGTCATCACAAAAATAAAATAATGTTTCTAAACAAAACGACTAACTCTAGTCAATAAAATAGCTAAACATCAACTGGGTTTTGCTTCGATCCAGGAGGTGTGTCATCATAATCTTTCCTCCTCGGCTTCACTTCCCTACATGGCATGTAAGGATGCTCGTCACCTCTGAACTTTTGAGGCATGAAGTGCCTTCTTTGACCAGCAGCTCTCGCAGATGTCCTTTGGAGCAGGCACTAGGACGTTATTAACCTTCCACTCGAACTCAGACAAGCATAACTCATTGCCAACACCCTGGAAACTCAGCGCCCAACGGTTGCCTTTGTCGTACTTCTCATCGTTGATGTAGCCACTCCTCAGTACCACATCGTCATACTTCTCCTTGAGACCTCTCCAAGGATGCATGTTGGGTTAGCCAGCTAGTAAGAGTTCTACCCAGAAACCTTGGTGTATCCTCGTACGGTTCTCGTATTCGTAATGCTCGATCGTAGTGTATGCGCGATCGATGTAGGCACGGATGTCATCTAGCTCGGCATCACTGGTAAAGAAAGGCTCCACAGAAGGAGACACATCAGCAGGAGGCGAAGGAGGTACAGAGTTGTTGTCGCTTGCATCACTAATATCCTCTAAGTCTGGCATAGTAGGTGAATCAGGGACTCCAGCTCCATACTCAAAACGCATCTCTAGATCCACAGAATTGGGCTCAACGCTTGGCTCGTCAGCAGGAGCATCGACAGCTTGAGGTTCAAACTCGGTAGGTTCCTCTTCAGAATCAGGATCCTCGTTAGCTTGCAAGTCATGGTTAGGCTCAATTGGAACGTCAGGATCACGATCCTCATGCGCGGGTTGATCCACCTCGTGCGCGCCTATGTCTTGCGCCACAGGGGCAGCCGCAGCCTCGTCACGCTCGTCGTGCTCAGGTGCAACGGAGATATCTTGCGTTGGCTCGCTATCGGAGATGTCTACGTATTCCACCTTTTGCTCAGGTGCAACCATCATCGCTCGCGGTTTTCTACCTCTAGTCGACTCCATCGCGGTCAAACGAGTAATTGCCATCTACAAAAGGGCAATCAAACAATAAGAACATTTAAAGCACAATTAAGGTGATTTCAAGTAATTCCTAGCTTCTAGGACTACTACGCTCAACAGCTTTAATTACATATTATTTCCCCAAAATGAAACTTATCTTTATTAATTCATTTATTAAACCTATGCAACCTTTTAGACCTAGGGTTCTGATACCATTTGTAACACCCCTGAATTCGCGACGATTTCCTGGGAACTATCGACGTCATTATCTATGACTCGACACCGCTGAACCGTCATAAAACCCGAGGGATGCTACTGCAACATTTATCACTAAGGAATAAATGCTAAGCAGAAAGAAAAGCTAGGTATCAAAAGAAGTATCTAAATAAACTAAACATTAATATCAGAGTTGTCTATCAAGTGAACTTAAGTCCATTAAAGTATTATTACAACTTTGCCTTCAAGGGCACAACCGAAAATCCCAATAATCCAAAATAACCAACAGTTCTAAAGAATCAGTCCACATTTAAACTTCAAGCTATCCGTCCTCACTCAGCTACACCTGCACTTTGGTTTCCGTGACGGAAACAAGGTACAAAAGAAAAGAGAAGAAACAAAAGAAAACAAAAATCAGATAAACTGAATAAACGTCGTCCATACCCAATAAAAACACTTTCGCAAACCTTACCTGGGTTTTAGAAGAATCATTGAAATTCATTTGCATGCACAAGTAGTCATACAATCAAGCACACATATACTCAATATTCATTTACATGCAATTCTTGCTTTGGTGATCAATCGAACACGAATAGACAAACCATCTTGATTAGAGTAATAAGAGAGCGAATAGAACAATGATTACCCATACTGTTCATAGATAGATATAGACATGCCATGGACTTACTCTAGTGTATACTCACACTACCTCTAACGTAATAATCGATACGTAGAGAATTAAACAATGGGGAATGATCCGTCCCGAACACTCTATGAGGTGTCCATAAAAAGTAACTTGAAAATCACGCACCCCTAGACTACATCAATTAGATGAGTCTCGATTGCTCGGCTACTCCTAGGGATCCATTAGGAGTCTTATTCTCATTTATAATTCAATTCACATAATTGCATTGATTGACTTAGTGGTACAACGAGACCACGACTTACTACTTCATTTCATGCTCATGATAATGAATAATCATAACGACGATAACGACATAAATACATATTAAGAATATTCATGCTTCATATATGTCTAACAAAATTTCGGCAGCACTTCGGCAGTAAATCATGATATCCAAAAATTACACTTTCACAAATAAACCATCAAGATATATTAGATGCTCATTAGCACTCAATAATAACTCATTCCAAATAGCACGTATATGATATCATAATAATAATAGGAATTCAACATCGACATACATGCTCAATAATTAGCATAAGAACTAATTAATTAACGAAACTTTATAAACTTGTCATACTCAATATGATTCATATTTACAGCGAAGAATATATTTCTAATTCTCATAATTAACAACGATATAATTTAATTATGCTTCACATATTAAATTCACAATAATTTATCAATTAGCACATAACACATCAAAATAGTTTTGATGGGGATTTGGAAAGAGGTAGACCTAATCTCTTACCTAAAAAACGCCCACTACGCAGTAGGTAACCTTCCAAATCACAACCCAATCACGCTTGTCTGTTAGGTCCTAATTACGAGACATAATCAGTGAATTCGAAAATCTAAAAAGTAAAAAAATATTATTCTAATATTTTGTTTAAACTCCTTGATTTATTTCAATCAATCTAGGCTTTCAAAAATCCGGATTCGGACTTGAAACGAGTACAGAAAAATAAAAACAATTATTGAAAAATACTGAAAAATCCGAAATTTATTAAAACGAAATTATTAAACGAAACCCTAATCGATTTTTCGAGTCTAGGCCGTGATACCCAATCATGGGGACCCATGACCTAGCGACCACCCAGGCGCGGCCTGGTGGCACGGCGGTGGCGCGACAGCCACGAAACGCAAAAACAGGGGAGGGGGGCGAAACAGAGCAGAAAAGAGAGGAGGAGAAAGAGAGAGGGAGAAGGGGAGATTACCGGCGAGGAAGGAGGTCGGTGGTTCGCCTGGTGGCCAGCGACAGCAGGGGGAGGGAGAGAGAGTGAGTGTGTGGTGGAGAGAGAGAGAGAGAGAGAGAGAGAGAGAGAGAGAGAATTTGTGGTGTTTTGGCTCAGTTTTTGCAAACTGATCAACTGGCCCATCTCATAGCTTATATAGGTGCCTAGTCAATAAAAGTCAAAACCTACTAGACCTAGTATTAATTTTTTGATTTAATTGCTAATTAAAAATAATTAAAACCAATTAAATGCTAACTAAAACTTATTAAAACAATATGAATAAACCTTATTCATATACAAAACCATTTTAATTAAATCCCTCAATTTGATAATTATAAATCACGAAATTTCCATAATAATAATTAATATTATTATGGCTTTAATTTGAATAAATCGAATCGTTATATAAATATACGATTTAAATCTCCGAAACTATTTATAAATGAATTATAAATCGATATTATAATTATAGAAAATAATGGGGTATCACACATGCCTACTTCAATATTTCAAGTCTGGAGATATGGAGAAAGCTTCCAATCACCATGCCTACTTCAAAGTTTCAAGTCTGGAGACATGGAAAGTCTTCAAGCACCATGCCTACCTCAAATCTTCAAGAGACTTGGAGAAAGCTTCCACGCACCAAGTCTACCTCAAATCTTCAAGATTCTTGGAGTAAGGTTCCGCGCACCAAGTCGTCACCAAAAAAAAAAAGAAAAAAAAGAAAAAAAAAAAGAAGAAAAATGGTGCAGGCCAACCAACAACAAATTCTTGAGGCACAGAGCCTGCATGCTCCTCAGCAAGAGCTAAAACTGCAAAACAAAGAAAAAAATAATCAATACTCTTGACCCGCAAGAGTATAAACTGTGAACGGTAAATGTTAAAAAAAAAAGCATTCTTGAACTACGTTATGACTTGATCTCATACAAAACTGATTGCTCCTATGAGTACGTAGGCAGCTTGAAATCAAATTCAAGTACAGTCAAACCAAAAACAAAAAGAGAAACAGGTGATACCTGGGACGGTTTTGTGATAGTCATGTGAGAAATTCCTCAGATAAAGTACGAAACTTTGTTGTAACGGAGTCTTTATTCCTCAAATAAACTTTCTCCCCTTCTACCGTCATCACAATGTCAAAAAGAAGTCGTCTAGTGGATTCAAGAGAATGCAACAAGCCCTTGATCCAATACGACGACTTTAAAATTCTCAAGATCAATATTGAGATCAAGCGTGAAGCCCTCGATCAAATCGACAAAAGGAATGAATCGTCGAGATAAAGCTACAAGCCCTTGACCCACGTTAGCATCCAAATCATTCCAAGAAGCATCAACGATTTGGTGACGCCTTTGTTGGGGACGAGCCGCTGGTGTTGTTTCCTTTGGTGTCAATTCCATTGGTGAAGTCACCATTGATGACGTTCCGTTGGTGTAGCCTTCGTTGATGTCATTCTGTTGGTGAGGTTTCCTGTTGATGGCGGCGCATTAATGACGTTCCATTGGTGAAGACTAAGTTGATGGTGTTCTGTTGGTGACGTTTCATTGGTGAAGCCTCCGTTGGTGAAGCCTCGTTGATGATGTCTCCGTTGGTGATGTCTCCGTTGGTGAAGCCTGGCCTCCGTTGATGCTGTTCAGTTGGTAAAACCTTCGTTGGTGACGTTCCGTTGGTGAAGTCTTCGTTGGTGAAGTTAGACAGGTTGGTGAAGCCTTTGTTGATAACGTTACCTAGGTGAAGCCTCCGTTGGTGAAGTTACGTTGGTGAAGCATCCGTTGATAACGCCTCCGTTGGTGTGCCCTCGGTTTGCCACGTACAAATTGGTGACCAATATACACTCCCTACCAAAAAAAAAAGGAGTAGGGATACCTTACTTTTCGTTCGAAGTTGTGACATACTGGTAAGCCTATACCGGACTGTAGCTGCAAACAAAAAAGTAGTGGCAACTTTTACTGTTTTACATGGGTGTTCGAGTATTGCAAAAAATCACAACAATCTTGATCACTATTTTGACAGAGGTAGAGCCTATCTGCATATTATGATGTTGATGTCCTTGACTTCACTAAAAAAATTGCTGATGCCCCGTATGAAAGAAGTGAATTGGGAGCTTGCAAGGTGTCAACTGTCAAGTATTACGAGTAGAAGTAAAAGGTAGCTACTTATGGTGTGCACGTGGCTTTTGGTTGCCAGACTATTTGCTTCTACAGATTCAAGAATCAAGATTCTTTTACTTTGATTGTTTCCTGCAAGAGCAAAGTCAAAGAAACAAAAAAGAAAACTTCATGTAAAAGGTTAAAGGCATAAGATGAAGCAAATAAAGAAGAACATATTGATACTGCTAATTTTTTAAACTTGAAGCTAAGAAAAGTCAATTGCTTTATGTGTAAAATCTCTGTCTGCGAGGGATTCTAGCTCACTAGTCTGGGCAAGAAAATTTTGATCAAGTCTCATCACATCGCATAATCAATCTGTAGAAGTCCCATGTTTTTTGAGGTGATCTGTAGAACTCATCAGATAAAGAGGAAGCAGGATTCTTGTACCTTCTTTAAGTGCGGCAGGCAAGGAAAGTTTACCCAAGAAAAAAAGGGGCCTTGCTAGATGCGAATTGGTGACTCCGGATTCACCAGCTTGGGAACTTACAAACAATTACATTATTTATATAACTTCTGGTTACATTATTTGTAGGGACTCAAATCTGTTCCTTAAGACTTCTAATCCCAGTCATATTTAGAAGTGGAAAGTAAGAAAAAATATGCTCATCCGGCCTCAAGTCATAAAGCCTGTAAGTTGCATCAAGCGGTTTCAAATTTATTAAATTTTAGGAAACATGGCGTATGTAAACCCATACAAATGTTATTGGGTTTATACTTCATAAAAGACAACTCATACTTAAATTTGAGTACATTGTCCAAATTCAACGGGAAATTGAGATAAGTCCATCAACAAAATCGGATTTATTTACTCCCTCATTTACCTTGTCAAAGGTAAAAATCTCAGCTATCTTTTAAAACGATAACAAAAAAAAAAAAAAAAAAAAAAAAAAAGTCCAGGTACAAATTCAAATTCAAGCGTTCGAGACCCCACCACTCAAAACACTCCAAATCGTGTCCGTGGACAAGTCTCGAGGGGGAATTTGTGGAAGGCAAAAAATTGTCAGCCAATTACAATGCGCCACCTGGCAAAGGAAGGTCCACCTTTGACAATTTGACTAGTCACTAAAATAAAGTCATTTATCATCTTCAATTGAAGCAGCCTACAAATTAGAGGTTGCCATGTGTCATCCGGGACCCACATAAAAATTGGGAGTAAATGTCTCCTAAAATGAAAACCTCTATTTAAATAAATGGAATTTTCTAAAAGAAAAGATAAATATTATTTCCTAATTAAATTGGAGATAATTATCTTTTTAGAGAGTTCGTGATGGAGGTAACTCTCAATACCTAAAGATAATTACTAAATCATTATCTTTTCCCAGGATAATGGTGGAAACTCTATTTTTTAGAGACTTCCACCCATCAACCACTCTCTCCTCCTCCACTATAAATAGGGGACAACCCTAAGAGAGAAAGATGCAGAAAATCCAAAGGCGAAGCTCTGCCCCAACACCATCTCAAAGACTCCCACGTCATCAAAAGGTGAAGTTGCAGTTTGTCTACAACAGAAGATCTTCATTAAAGACTCTCAAGTCATAAAATCAAAGGTTCTTCTCTAACTCTAAAGCTTTGATTCGAGACCAAGCCTAGACCCTTGAATCCAGTTCAAGTCGAGATCAAGTCTATCAACCTTCGACTCAAAGTACACCTCAACAAAATCAACCTTTTGAACAAGATCAAGCCATAATTGACCATTGTTCACTAAATCAAATCGACGCTTGCGATCTACAGTTCTAGTTCGTGAAACGTCACCAAATCAAAGTGGAGATCGAATCAGGGGATTTTTATATTCTTTGCTAAATAGAGAGTATATAGAGATTGCAACCCAAATTCAATGATAAATACAAATTGATATTTGTTCATATATTTTGACTTTGTTATTTGTTTCAGACGCATATTTTGTGTCTGCAGTGACAATTACACTTTGGTATTTTGATGAAATTAATAATCACGTTATATTAATTTTTATTATATAATTACAGTCCGTGCAACGCACGAGCATCCATCTAGTATTACTCACTCTTATGTTTGATGTGTGAATGGAAGAAAATTGTTATTTTGTAAAGATAATACAACAATATTATGATCCTGCGAAACAAAGACAGAAAAAAAATAACAAATATCCTCAACTTAGCTACCCAATTCTTCAATTTCTAATGAAATAATAAAATTCAAAAACTATGTGTGCATGAGAAAGCAATAGTCATAGCCTAAGAACATTCATTTGGATGATGCATAATGCATTTTCGATAATTAACAGTGAAACTGGAACATGTATTGAGATACATAATTGTTTATGGAAAGTGAACAAATATCGAATTGTACTCATCAAATAAAGTTCTGCATAAACATGCTTATACACGATAACAAAATCTATTCACTCCATATACTATTTTCCCATTTGAGCGATTAATAAGTACGGTAGAAATGACAGAGATAGGCGCTCCCCCTAATTGAAAACTGAGGAGCATAAAACCAAACGCTATGTTTGGAAGTACATAAGAGCATCTCCATCGGTTAGCTTCAAGACATTAGACTGAGGAGAGAGAATGTGCTAATATAGCAAACACCCAATAGAGCTACTAACTAACATAGTTGACTTGCCCCTGCAAGCCAATTGACTTGGTCAAAAAGTGAAGCAAAAAGAAAAAGCTTGGCACAAATGCATTTGTGGGTAGTGTAATTCACGCATGAGAGAATGCATAGCTCTTGTCACCAAAGCGCCTAGAATTAAACCATGAGCTTTTAAGATGGTCCCCACATGCTTATTTGTAATACCAAGCCTTGTTTAATTTGCTTTGCAATTGAAATGAATGCACTGGTAAAATTGAGAACAAATTTAATCAAAAAAAAAATTTGATCAAACCATCTGATGTGATGAGCAACGGTAAAAAGTATAAAACGCTGAAGCCAATTCATCATCTAGGTAGAGTAGACAACGGATAAGAAAACAGAACGACTAATTTTTTTGCAAATTATTTTTATTAACATGTAAATTCCTCTATAAATACCTCCCAAATTCATATTTTTCTCCAAATTTTCTCCAAATTTTCAAAGCATACAAAATTCAAACCCCTAAAACCCAACTTCTCAAACCCCTCAAATTCTTCCGAATTTTCAGTTTCCTACAAACGTTCAATTTTCTCCAAAATTTCAAACCCCACAAAATCCAAACTTTCAAAACTCTTTTATGTTCTCAACTTCACAATTCCTCCAAATGTCCAAATTTCTCCAAATTCTCAAAACCTGCAATTTCTTTTTTTATATCTGGATATGTTCACTTCGACCCAACCCGACATGGTTCCCGAGGAATCAAGAAGAGTTAGTGTTGGGGCCTCGGCTACTACAATCATACTTGAAACAGTAGCTTCCCAAGACTTGTGGATTTGGCATGCTTTTCTTGGCGTACCGAGATCAAATAATGATATAAACGTGCTAAATCAGTCCCCAATTTTTCTTAATGTCTTGCAAGGACAAACTCCAAAGGTCTACTATCAGGTTAGTGATACAACTTATACTATGGGTTACTACTTAACTGACGACATTTATCCATATTGGGCTACATTTGTGAAAACCATATCACAACCACGAGGAAATAAAAGATAATTGTTCGCCGAACGTCAAGAATCCGTAAGAAAGGATGTTGAGCGAGCATTTGGTGTTCTCCAAGCACGTTTTGCAATGGTACATGGTCCAGGTCGTGTTTGGGACCCTATGATTCTCAGAGATATTATGTATGCGTGCATTATACTGCATAATATGATCGTGGAGGATGAACGAGCCCGTTATGAGAGGAGCAATTATTCCACCGAATATGATCAAATTCACCAAAGACAAGATGAGCATCCAAACGTCAATGATCCACCGTCCCACGACTTTGAAGATATTCCCCAGTGGACAGATATGCTCCGCGTTAACACGGAAATTCGTGATAGAGATGCACATCGTCAACTACAAGCTGACTTGGTGGAACACATTTGGATTTGTAGCCAACACACTTCCCCGTTAATATGTTCCCAAATTAACTTTATTGTGTAATTTATGAGCTATAATGTTTTCATTATGGTTTATTATTGTACTTAGTTATTTACGCTAAATAAAGTCAAGGAAAAAAAATGTATGCTGTCAGTCGTGTTATTTAATGTTGTTATCATACTATGTATTGTTAGTTTTATTTTCATATGTTTTATTCGTAACTAAAATTAATATATTAAAGATGTGATCGATTAAATTATATCCAAATTTTAAAATAATTTCTAAATTTTTAAATAATATATAATAAAATAATATCTCAATCAAAACATTTATTTATTCATAACTTATAAATCATCTCAAAAAAATAATTCTTTTTATTTATATTTAAAAACAATATCAAAAATGTACATATACATAATTGAAATTAATATCCCAAACTAATAAAAAATAAAGCATTTGGGGAGATAACACTATAATTGAAGACTAAACTTTGGGGTTATTTGGTATTTTAGGACTCATCTTTTATTTTTTTGGCTTTTAAGAACTCCGTTAGAAAAACTGTAACGGTCAAAGAGATGAGGGCTTTGACCGTGAGAAATTGAATTTATCAACTCGTTTTTGTCATTTTTTTCCCAGCAAACATTGAAGAACTGTAACATCAAGCCGCCATCTTCATCTTCTTTCTGAAAATTCATAAAACAATTTGTGCTTGCCTTGTTTTTGTTCCCAAACTGAAATGAAACAAATTATCTTCTGAATTCGAGCATAGGCATGTGAAATCATGAAGGAGAGAGAGAAAGAAAATAGCTTGTAACTTGATTTTCAAGCGAGGATAATGGTGAGGAGAGAGAAAATGGGCTTGATTGAAAATAGATGCTAATTATCAATTGAATGGTGAGCAAATTGAGCAAAATTTTTATTGATGATGTCGCTCAAGTGACCATGCAATCAGAGAAGTATATTGAAATTTTATATACTAGGAATCTAGGATTGGGGGGAATTTACCATGGGGGAGTTTTGGTGGTATCAATTCGACCACCACCACTTCCTTTCTCCAACCACCAACACTCAATTCGGCCACAACACGACCCTCACCTCTTCTCTTGCCCACAATCAAAAACCTCTCACCAATCAGAAACCCTCAACCCCATATTTTGATTAACTTCAAAATTGATAGCATGAAGATTCATAGTAAATTTGATTTGGGGTTCGAGTTCAGGTTGTGATGAGATGGGGATTGTGGTGGGAAGTGAGAGAGTGGGTGGATGTGTCATGGGAGATATCTGCTATTGAGGTCTAGCAGGTTCACCATTTTTGTGGGTGCTGTGAGAGGAAAGAGAAAGAAAGTAGGTAACTGCCTCACTGGTGTGGACTGTGGAGACTCATAACAGATGTGAAAATGGTTTTCTCGCCACGTCAGCAAAGTTACTACCTTGTCTCTTCACTGTAACTTCTGTTATGACAGAGTCCTCAAAAGCCAAAAAATAAAAGATCAGTCCTTAAAACCCAAATGACATCAAAGTTTAGTCATTTAGTATGGTGTTAACTCTTGCAGCATTTGGGTCATTTTGATATAAAATATGGTGATATATATGTGAGCCCTCGTAAGCAAATATGGGTGTTAGCTTAACCACTGAAGTGAAATGCTAGCTAGAAAATGGTTGATTTGCTTAGATAAGGTAGAAAGCAAAAAGTACAAAAAAACTCTTTTAACTAATGGAGAGTTAGCCATACCAATGAAGATGCTCTAAAATCCATGCGCTTGCTTTATGGTGCATCCTGCTATGTACGCCCAATCCTCCCCCTCCGAGCACTTGAGGGTGTGTTTACTTGGCTTGTTTTCTGGAAAAATTTCCAAAGAAAACAAGGAGGATAAGAAAACATGTTCCAAAGTGATAATTGTCCAACTATTTTCCAAGAATCCCGTGTTTTCTTGTTTTCCAAATTTACAAAGGATTTTGGAATAATTAGAAAACATCTTTTTGATGTTTTCCAAACGTTTTCCACACCATCCTAACACACAACTCAATCCCTCTCTGTGACTCCATGGTTACTGTCGGGAGACCAACTGAGTGCCACGCCTGGGTTCAGCGGTGGGCAGGTGGTGGTCTTAAGGGTGGGTTAGGGTCTGCGGGGAAGAGATGGTGGGCGATTGAGGGCTGAATTGAGAGAGGAGAGAGAAAATAGGTGAGTTTTGTGGTGGCTTGGTGGGTAGAGAGTTGGTTGCTGGTAAAAGGGAGGGAGCCTATTGGAGTTGAAGACTGGCCGTAAGAATGGTGGTTCATGGTGAGGAGAGAGAAACTGGATTTTGCAATTGAGTGATTAAAGGAGAGAGAAAATGGTTAGGGAGGGGAGATAAATGAAACATGTTTTCAGCAACTTTCTATTCCCAAGAAAATATTTTGTTAGAATCTGATTTCTTTGAATAATTTTGGAAACGAAAACAGAATTTATTTTCTGCAAGTAAAGAGCCTCTGAAGTTTGGATTTCTCTTTCCAACTTTCTTCTTTTTCACAAAAAAAAAAAAAAGAAAAGGGAAAAAAAACCTTGTTGCTCAACCACCAAGTTTGCAAGAGCAAAGACGACACACACGGTGACCGTTAGTGAACGTTTTCTTCTACGAGCCAACATCTCACCTTCCCTTCTACACCCACACTTTTTCCCTCCCTTTTTCCACCTCCATCTCTCTCTCTCTCTCTCTCTCTCTCTCTCTCTCTCTCTGACAATGGAGAACGGAACATTGCCATCAGAAACCAAATCATCTCTGATATTCTTAGGTACAGGTTGCTCAAGTGCTGTACCTAATGCGATCTGCTTGATCCAACCTTCCGATCCTCCATGCTCTCTTTGTTCTCAGTCATTATCTATTCCACCGGAGAAAAACCCTAATTACAGGTATATAAAATCAAATATTCAATTATCGAATTTAGTTTTGTATTGTATTGTATTGTATTGGATTGGATTGGATTGGATAGAGATCAGTTCATGTCGCATTTCAATTTTGTTTGTTCTAGGGTTTTGTTTTGTGTTGCATGTTTTATGGATATGTGGTTTGATTTTGTGTTGGTTCGATTTGATTGCCGAATGGGTCTGTGATTGTTTATTAATTTCGCATTTGTGAGAAATTGGTGTAAGAGAAGTGATCACTTTTTTTTGGAGTATTGTAAGTGAAGAACAGTGAAAGCTGATGATGAAATGACTTTCTGGTAACTCTATGCCTTTTTTTTTTTTGGAATTTGAGGTGTTTGAACTGTGTATTGAATTTTGATATATAATAAATGGTGAGATGGATCAAGAATGACATGAAATTATTAGTGATCATGCTCCATATTCATGTGTTATCGGCTTTCTAATCCTGAGGTGCTGAGTGGTTAAGTGATTGCTTTGGAGGCGATGTTTTACTAGAGTCCTCGGGAGCTATAGTTAGGATAGAGTGAGGAGGTGGTCGAAGGAATTAATTAGGTGGCCTGATGGGTTGCATTGTCCGCCAGCGCAGCGGAATGTATTTGTGCTCAAAAAGTAATTCTTACTCATATAAGATAAATGTCTTTATTTGTGGTCTGAGATATGTTCCAGAGGTCCCAGGTTCGAGCCTAAGGGCCACTGGAGGTTTTCCCGGTCGTTAACTTTAGGGCCCATGGGGTTAGTTCGGCAAAGCTGGGATACCCATGTTACCTAAAAAACAATAAGATTAGTGTCTTTATTATGCATTAAATAAGAATAGTCTTACTGCATGTGGAATGGCAAAGTTGGTAGGTGATGCAGCTCTAGAGAAAGACTTTTAAAGTTTAGTGGCTACATATGTTTGATGGTATCGGATGCAGTATAGCTACCCCTGGAAACTTTACCCATATGTTTTATGGCATCTGATGCTTATTTGGTGATCAGTTAGTGATGTGTTGTCCTGGGTAACGAATACCTTGTAGAGGTAGTTTTTTTCTGAATCATCATCCAGAGTTTCAGTCTTTCAAGGAGTTGGGGCAAAAGTGTGCATGATGCTCTCATCCCAATGTTCGTTATTGACTTTTGATTTTGATCAAGAGCAGCTTATATTCACCTTGCAGTTACCTGCAAACTTGTATCCTAGGCAATGAATATCACTTGGACACAATGAGATATCTTTTTGGGTTACCTCAAGGTTTCTTTGTTTAATTTTTGATTGAACAATGGCCTGAAAATATAGTCTCTTTCTAAATGAGAGTTACCTTTTCTTTGTGGTCCATATCTGTTGACATTTTGCCAAAGCGGAATCAGAAAAGTATTGGTATCTTTTATATGGCCAAAAGATCTGAATGCAGAAGTGGATGTTTCATAGGTCTTTACTGCATTTGTGGGAAAACTTCCCTGGAGATAATCTTATAGCTAAAACTGCTGAGGGGGTGGTACCATTGTAAGTCACGTACATGCTGCTGGTGCAGTCTATCTGAATTGTAACAGAAATGGATCAGGTTGAATCTAAAGGTTCAAGGCTGATTGACATAGGCTTCCTGAAGAGGAAGGCAGACTTTGGAGAGATTATGAATAGTGTATCAGTGATTTCTACACTTATTTGGAGCAGGTAGGCTCTAGCATTGTCTATGAATAATCTACGCACCACAAAAATAAAAAAAAATGCTATGAATTTTTTTTTTCTTTTCCTACAAGGCTGCATGGATTAGGATGCTTAAATTCCGAATGTTGTGGTAAAGTGATACTTCAAGCGTGAAACTGATGTTCAGTACACATGATATTGTTTGCTGCAAGTGTTTGTTAGTCTATGTAATTCAGCAAAAGTCGTTTTGAGGAGTCATCAGGTGCATGGATCTTTAACAAGAGCACATGAGCATTGCACTAACACGCAAAAAGCAAAGAAAAGGTTTCTATAGCTTGGGTATGTTGAAGGAAAGTGATGCAGGGTATATGAAATTAAAGGTTGGCTTTGACTCTTATTGTACTCAATAATGTATTAATGAATGCAGAATGTTTAAACTCATTCGACAGTTGAGCTGCAGTTTAAAAACTTGAGGGAGATGTGGTGCTTCTAACAACCTTTAGCTTAGGGGTGTAATATATTCCTTGAGGTATTCATCCCAATGTATAATAATTCTAATTCTAATTGATCTGCTATACCCAATTGGCATTTACTACCTCCTAACCCATTGGATGTGTACAACCCTTGTGGATTAAGGTTCATATTGTTATAGGTGATGGCCTGATGCTTTATCTTATTAGCCTTTTTAGCCCTTACTGACTCTTGCACTTTGCACTAGTGTCATGGATTCTAGGATCTGTTTAGCACATGCTTGAGGTATTTTCTTCCCTTTTCTTCTGTCCCTCCTTTCACAGCCAGGTCACACCTCAGCCTTACCCTTTTCCTTGAGCTTTTCATTGGCAAGTCAAAGTTCCTTGTTTTAGGGTTGACAGATTTGTATCAGCTGCTACTTAGGTAAACGTCAACAATAATGACAGGTTGCAGGTCACATATCCAATTAACGGTGTTCTCGTGATGTTTGAACATGTATGAGGAGCGCAGAGAATATAATCACCTTTTCTTGTGCTGTAAGATGGCTCCTGAGGTATGCTGTAAGTTGTATATGGGCTGTGGGGAGAAGTGGATAAGTGCTGCAGCTATCTCGGCACTTGGAAGTTAAGTTACCTGCCCTTGGATGGATAAGATAAAGGGCCACAAGATTCTGTGACTGAGTGAGTTATGTTGGGTACCTTTTGTCTTGAAAGGAGTGACAGCATTTTAGTAACAGAGTGACATCTATTGATTTTTAAATTAGAACATCTATTGTTTTTTTTTTATTTTTTAAAAAAGTATTTTACTTAGTTCGCTATGAAGACATGTTTTAGTGACTTTTGCGGGAAGTACTTCTGTTTTGGTCTATAAGAGCTGTGCTTTCAGATAATTGTCTGATGGGAGACTCTTGATGGTCTTCTTCTTTTGTACTCTAGTTATAATTTCATGAAATTTCTTTTTCTTGCCCCCTCCCCCCCCTCCCCCCCCCCCCCCAAGATAAAAAAGTAAAAGTTCAAAACTTTCATTTCCTTGACATTCCATTCTGAAGCACAGTTACAGATTTTTGTCTGTTCCTTGGGTTGCTACTTGAATCAATTTGAAGGGAGAAATCTCCATTGGGTTAAGACTCGAGTTAGAAGCTATGCCGTTTTCCCTCGATTTCTCGAGTTTTTCATAAACTTTGTTTATCTAAATTGGAATTCTTTCCTCGTGTTTGTGAGTATGAGATGATGTGGTACATTTCAATATTCATCAAAAGTAAGGGGGAAATTAATGGAGGAGAAACGGGGCAAAAGTGGCAGCACAAACTGTTGTATCTTGTATTTTCTTTTACATTATGTGATAGGATTATATCGAGGGGCTAGTTACTGATTCTATTTCATAGAGGAAGGTAGAAATATGCGTGGAAGGATTGACAATGTGATATAAAGTATGTCTGGTCTCTGTTAAGAGTGGAGAGAAGGATATCGCATATTGTATTTATTTTTCATTATGGCAGCGCAAACTGTGTATCTTGTATTTTCTTTTACATTATGTTTGGTCTTTAGAGGCGGAATAAATTGATTTAATGATAGGATTATATCGAGGGGCTAGTTACTGATCCTATTTCATAGAGGAAGGTAGAAATATGCGTGGAGAGTGTCTGATCTTTGTTAAGCGTGGAGAGAAGGATATGCCTTTTCTTGTTTGAATAATCAGAGCAAGGAGTGATGGACTAAGTTAGGGACTAGGGAGGGTTCGGTTTTGGTCATCTTTTGTCGAAGAATATCTACGTAGTGGCTAAGTTGTTATGGCGCCTCCTGTTGAAGTCCGTGGCTTTATGATATTGAGTTATTAGGAGCAAGGACCGCTTTCACCACAATGGTTCAGATGCTTGTGCTAGTTTGCCTGTCTCCCATCCTTGTCCTTGGAAATACAATTCTTTTCTTTCCTTTGGTGAAGTATAGATTGCGCAATGGACATCGTATTCGGTTATGAGAGGATGCTTGGAATGGCGTCACGTTGTTCTCTTCCATATTTCCTCATCCACTTTGCATGATGCACTTCTTATTGACTTTTACTGGAGTGATAATTGTTATTGGGATCTCCACTTTTTGCGGAATCCACAAGAGTGGGAAACAGGATAAATTACTTATCTTCTCGGTGTCGAGATTCTATTCATTTTACAGTTTCACGAGACTCTCAGATCTTGATAAGGGACTCTACTGGGGTCTTGTTTTGTAATCTTCCTCCATCACCTTAGTCTGCCATCACATTATCCCCCTTTCCCTGTTCATACCCTGATATGGAAGGCTAATGTCCTCCTTAAGGTGCTAGCTTTTTACTTTACCGTGGTTCTCGGTAAAGTCAACACTTACGACATGCTGCTGCAGCCTAACTGGACCCCTTGCCACTTTTGTAGATTGTGTATTTGGAGTACTGAGTCTGTTGTGCATGTATTCCTGCTTTATGATCTGGCTCAATTGTTTGGCAGAGGGCTATTTGCAGTTTTGAGGGAGGAGTGGGTTTGTCCTGCTACTATTACACGCCTCTTGACTACGCTTGGCAAGCTAGCCACCCTACATCAATAAAAACCAAGAGAAAAAATCTCACCTCCTACAAAGGGTATCAACTATCAACCCCCCCCCCCCCCTCCCCCCCCCAAAAAAAAACACAAACATCATATTCTAGAACACTCGGACACATTGCGTTCACCACTAAACAATATCAGTCACAATAGTTATCCTCCTGCACTGTCATTAAATAACTACCAGATCTGGGGACTTCATATCCGTGTGATCAAGCGTAAATTCGTAAAGCAAAGTTGCAGGGACGAGTTAAATTTACATTTTTGAATTTTTTTTCTTGGGCTACCGTCCCAATATGAATAGCAAACAGGAGGACCTTTTCTGCAAATTTTTGATATTCTATAACCATGAATGGTAACAGGAGTGAACTATCTAACAGAAAAACAATGTTATTTAGCATTACTCCGTAGTTTAAAACTCTGTGACTTTAAATAACCCAATAAAAAAATATCGTGACCATCTCTTTTTTTCTTTTGTTGCTCTGGAACTAATTTTGCCATTCAATAAATATATTTGTAATTGTTTTCGTAGAAGTTCATTGTACAAGAAGTTATGCTTAGTATTAACTTGAACCTGTGGTCCTCCAAGTGAGATTCCTGGGATTTGGGAGGGAAAAGGAGAGGAGGTTATCGTGGCGTAATTCTGTCTGCGTAATTCTGTCTTTGCTATTATTTGGTGCCTTTGGTTAGAACGAAATGCTCGGGTTTTTAATGGTGTGACCTTATCAGTTGATCTGGTGTGGGATAGGGTTACTTATTTAGCGTCATTATGGGCTAGAGCTGCAAGGGCATTTAGGAGCTATTCTATTACTCAGATCCACGTTGGTCTGGACTGATTTGTACCTAGATTCTTCTTGGAGGACTACTTGTCCTCCTTTGCTGTACCTTTGATACTTGATTAATACATACTTTCTCTTTATCTAAAAAAAAAATTAACTTGAACCTGTGGATGTCCAGGTGCAATACATCTCTTCTCATTGACTATTGCCCGGGTAATGATGAGCACAGCTATATATTGATTGATGTTGGCAAGACATTCCGTGAACAAGTACTTTGGTGGTTCACCTTCCATAAAATTCCACGGGTTGATTCTGTGAGTTTGCAAACCTTTTGTTCCTTAGAAAGCTGATAAGAAGGAGAAGGAATTTAGTCTGGTAGATGTAATGATGGTTAAAACATTGTTTTTGTTCCATAAAACTTTCAAGTTCTGTGACTTTCTGTTGCATGGTTTAGTGTTATCTTACTTATGCCTAATTTTTTCTTTTTGATAATTAGTAGTACATTTTTTTTTAATGTAATAAGAAGGATCTGAAGCTTACGTCTGCCTGATACTTTTATTTTAGTGTTATTGTATCTTCAGTTACATGTTGACTTAAAATGCCTTTTGATGCATGAGAAAAGTAATCACATGCCCTTAGAAAGGTGGAAGGATAGAAATGTACATTTGAATTATTTTTTGTTCAGTTATTAGACTTAGATTATGTATAATGTTTATTTGTGTCACTGAAATATTTGATTCATAGGAGGAAAATTACATCCTCATTGATAGTGGATAGTATTTCACTATTACACATATACACTTCAGTTCCATAGATGTAATTGCTGGAACCTGTAGAAACTGTAGCTTTCTAAAGTATTAATGAGTGGTGGACCTTAACTACGAATTGTCATCCGCATTGTATATAACTGAAAATATATCATATGCCTTATCTGATTTGATCCCTTTTTATGAACTTTTTGTAGTAATGCTGCAATTATGTGGATGCAACCTTTACTAGGTTACATGCTACAGAATTTCTGGAACCTTATCTTGACCTTAATTTTTCATTTGCGGCAATGACCTGATGTCAGGCACAAGTCTGAGCAGCAAATTCGGCGACCACTGCTTCTCTTGAATCTTTGTTTATTTGGTCAATTACAATGATGTCTGCATCATAAAATCCTTATACATGCTCTCAGCATCAGTATTACTCAACAGTCAACACTGATACACTGTGGAGGAGACCTGGATGGATGTTATTGCCAGATAGGTGTATGATGTGTCGGCCGGCTTGTGAGGATTGCTTACATTATATGGGTCACGTGGGTTGTAAATCCTAGATATTCGAGATTGGGAATTAATTAGTGAATCTGTAAGTTTACAAGTTTAAGCGTATAGGTTTTGTTTCCATTGCTGATGAAGGAGGGAAGAACTACATATCCTAAAATCTCTGCCACCATATCTATGTGAGTCAGTATATCTTTGTCAGCAAAACTTGCAGGTAGCTTTCCGTTATTGAAGAAGATTTTACCGAGCTTTAGGCTGGATTAAAGTCCAGTCAAACATAGGAGATAAGTTCCTCAAAATTGGGGTACTAGGGAATGTTTTAAGTTTGGAAGAGGGTGATTGTTTGGGAGTTTCTTGAGGTTCTGGATATGTTTCTGAATATGAGCATACAACAGACACTGTTAACTTACGGAGTTCGAAAAACAGTGGCAGAGTGCTATTATCCCAAATAATGAGTGTCGGCCTTTGGCTCTAAACTGGGTTCGTGTTGTTACAGTGTGGCCCTATATGGGGGGAGATGGTGCAATACATTGTCAGTTTGTCACTGATGAAGAGCAGAATGAAACGACTAAAGTTAAGGAGGTACTCACTCTGAAGATTTCAATAGCCTCCGAGAGCTGTTAAGGGGCAGCAAGTACTGTCATGGTTTAGAGGGAAAACAAATTGAGTAGGTACTATAATGTAGCAAATAGCAAAACCACCCACGGCCTGCTTTTTGTAGGCTTCTCTTTAGTTGCATGAATGTTGTGGATTTGGCTAGAACTCTTAATTTTGTCACCGCTGGCTTAAGTGGCATCTCTAAAGTTGGACAGCACCAAAGTGGGGGCGGATTTCAATAGCCTATGAGAGGGTGAGGGAGGTTCCCTCAATCTGAAGATTTCTATAGCTTGTGAGAACTGTTAAGGGGCAGCAATTGCTGTCACCATTTAACGGGAGGACCAATCGAGTGGTGCTATTTTGTAATAGCAAAATCACCCACAGTGTGCTATTTGTAAGCTTCGCTTGAACTGCATCAATGTTGTTGTGGATTTGGGTAGAACTCTTAATTTTTTCAATGCTGGCTGAAGTGGCATCTCTCATGTTGGACAGCTCCACAGTGGGGGATGTTAATCCGAACATGACAATCAGTTTGGTCCAACAATGACAATGTCAGCATACATACATCCAATTGAGGATCATGTATGGCCCTTCAACACAAGTAATGATTGTTAGTAGCATACACCAATTCAGGGGATCAATGTGGACTTGGCTGAAAAGTGTGGACGCATGGACATAAGAAGATACTGCTGCAAGCCAGGCGGAGAAATGGTAGAAACCACAGTTGACTATATTTATTTTCTCCTAGCATTTCTGGTAGCACTTGAATTGAGAGGAATCATGACAGTCTTGATCCATTGTGGTATCACAGTCTAAGATTCAGCAATATGTTTATTGTAGGCAAGGTACAAGATGTTGAGACTTAAGAGTTGCTGAAGGACCATTTAATTCAGATGAATCCAAATGGGTTTTGTTTTCAGATTGACTTGGAATTACAATAATCATGAGGAATTCCTGAAGGTTGGTACTGACATTCTGGATCTGCCTGCTGGATGAATTGAGTTTGTGAGGAAGATGAAAAACAAAATTAAGTGGGAAAATGACCCCTGAGGGGGTAGCTCAGTTGGTAAGACTGAGAAATATTCCAGAGGTCTCAGGTTCGAGTCCTCTCAGGGCCATGGAGGTTTTACTGGTCGTTAACTTCAGGGCCTATGGGATTAGTCAAGTAAAGCTTGGACACCCATGTTATCCCAAAATTAAGTGGGAAAATGGTTGGTTTTCTGGATAGTGATGATTCAAGTGCCTTGACGTGACAACTGAAGACTGAAGAGGGAATCAATATTCTAGTTCTATAAAATAGGCAGAAAAATTTAACCAATTTTCTGAAATAAAAACATTATAGCTCCCAAGTTCCACCTTTTTTTTAGGTGTTTGTAATTGGTCTCCCTGAATCTTAGATGCTTTCACGAAGATGTGTGCGGGACAACTTAGGAAGCCAAGCCACGTGAATTTGCATGGGATGACTCCTTGGAAGGTGTCCGTGATGCATGCCTGGAGTGGATAAATTTCATTGTACGTGCATTTGTGACTAATGCATGTATATAGAATTTACTGCACATTTTTGTATTGAATGTATACTTGGTTTCAATGTACCTAGGTTTATTGCAAGTTTGAAGGCTAAATGATGAGCATGATGAACCTATATGTAGGGATCTACATCATAAATAAGCGTCTTGAGAAAGTCACCACCATGGAGATGGGGATGTGACATCTCACTACCATTATGTGTGATGGAAGTAGTCACCACCTCTAAGTATGTGTGTGAATGGTTTTAATAGTGGTCACAGACTATTCCAGTAACGGTCCCTATCATGGTGACAGTCGCAACACCGTTTTTTCAGGTAACAAGGATTATCCTTCGTTGTCGCGGTCTCAAACGATGCGTTCGCTTTGCAGCATCACGACTGGTATTTAAAACCACTAAGAGTTCCCGTTTGGAGTCCAAACAATGACAAGGTAATACAGAAAAGGGGTTAAGAGCATGAGATGTAGTCTTCCAAATGGGTCAATGTTGTGCTCTCATGGTCATGCAGACGGATCATGTGGCAGAAATCATGTATGGGGGGGGGGGGGTTACGAAAAAAGTATTCTCTTTGCACTAGCATTAGAATATTTTACAATGTCTTTGGCTTTTATAAGACGATCAGATAGGAATGGATGAGAAGGGAAGAGAAAATAATTGAACAGAAAAAAATCTTCATCTCCATTACTTGGTGTATTAACTAAGAATTGAAAGGAAATCGTCAAATCGGTCAATATACTTGTGTTTGGATACCAAACAAGAGGAAATTAGAGTAAAACATATAATTGCAACTTATTAACTTTTTTTTCGTCCACAACCCACAGATTTTCGTGGGAAAGTGAAATGGGAGTTTTTTTCCCTAACAATTCCTTTCTTTTCCTTTCCTATCGATATATTAGAATTATGTAACCAAAGATCAGAAATATACGAGTTTCCTATCTCTTCCTTTCTTTTCCTACAATTTCTTATCAAGCCAAACAAACTGTAAGGAAAAAATGGGTTTTGTTTGTATCCCTGAGGGGCTAGCTTAGCTGGTAAGACTTCTGAGATTTAGTCCAGAAGGTCCAGGTTTGAGTCCCCTCAAGGCTACTGAAGGTTATCCTGATCGTTAACTCTAGGGCGCATGGGATTAGTCAAAGCAAAGCTTGGATATCCATGCTATCTCAAGAAAAAGGTTTTCGTTTGTAATTATTTTCTTGTAGATACTATGTTATCAAGCAGACCAAAGAAAATAATTTAATGAGGATAAAGCAGTTATGAGAATGAATAAAACAGAGTGCGAATAGGCGACATTTGATTTGAATGTGAACCAGAGTAGTGATGAGTAGTGAGATGATTGAATACTGTTGTGAAGATGGGTCGTAAACATAGGTCATCCTTAAATCTAAATACTGTAAGCTTATGATGGAGAAATGGTAGATGTAGTTGACAGTGGAAAAAATGTCCAGTAAGGATCCTGCCGAGAGTAGGTTCTGGGGAGGTCTAGATTTACGCAACCTTTATTAAAAATACAACATCTCTCTCTCCACAAATGTATCCTATAAGTTAGGATGATAACAATAGTAAAGAAAAATAATGAGTGAAAGCAAATGAATTATTATTTAGAAAGAGTTTTATATTTATTAATTATAAGGAGTGTTGTGTGCGGCATATATATGCCCATCACACATATAAATATTAAACATGTTATTGTAGAATGTAATGTAGCAAATCACAGAGAATGCAAAGTTTGAGGTTTTCCTTCCTATATTTAATTCTTGTCTCATATATTTCTCAACATTTGGTATCAGAGCGAGCGGTCAGGGACCAACTCCAATTAAATATTAAGATGACAAATGTGATGAGTTCCATGAGCCAATTAGTTAAGCTCAATGAGAACAATTATAATGATTGGAGTTTTCGCATGAAATTTTATTTAGAGGGACAGGAAGTGTGGGAGATTGTAGGAGGAAGTGATACAATAATCCCTTCTGAGGAAAATGTAGAAGATCGTAAAAAATGGCGAGTGAAAGCTGGAAATGCTATGTTCGCTCTTACGATCTCAATCATAGATGAAGTGCTACACAAGGTAAAAGAGGCCAAAACTCCCAAAGAAATTTGGGATACCTTGAAGACATTGTATGAGAAAACAAATGATGCGAAGCTGCAGTGCCTCGAAAATGAGCTGATGTCTATCGAGAAAAATGACATGACCATTGGTCAATATTTCTCTAAAGTAAAATCGCTTTGTAGAGAAATATCGAAGTTAGATGAAGAAAATCCGATTAGTGAGACAATGATGAGAAGGATCATAGTCCATGGAGTTCGATCCGAATTCCAAACCCTCATCACGGCCACTCGTGGATGGCCTACACAACCGACCATTGATTAATTGGAAAGCATCTTGGCAAATCAAGAAGCTCTTGATCAACAAAAGCCTGGTAATTTCAAAAACGAAGAAGAAAAGGCGCTCTTTAATAACAAGAAATTTGTTAAAGATCGTGTTGTTGAAGGTCAAGAAAAAGCGCAACATGGTCGTTGGCAAAAGAGACAACCATGGAGAAGTCTTCAACAAGGGGGAGCTCGTTTTAATGAAGCCAAAGGCGGACATAATGCACAAAGAATCCAAAGAAAGAATGGAAATTGTTATAAATGTGGTAAGAAGGGTCATTATGCTCATGATTGTTGGGGTAATCAAGCAGAAGGGAATATAGCCACATCGTCTCATTCGAAAAATGAAGAAGTATGGGATTTCCACGCATTATGCTCGATAGAAGAAAAGTGCTCAAGTTCCAAGGTGAAATTAGAATTGTCACCGGAGATGGTTGAAGAAACTGAAGAGATTTCATTTGCGGTCACAAATAGCAACCAAATCAATTATAATGAAGATTGGATAATTGATTCTGGGTGTTCTAATCACATGAAGGGAGATCTGGAGAAGCTCCAGAACAAAGAAAATTATCAAGGTGAAAATCATGTGGTTACTGCTAACCATACTAAGTTGCCAATTACTCATATTGGCAAAACTGTGATCGAACCTCGATTTGATTCTCAAAAGGTGAGGTTGGAAAATGTTTTCCATGTTGAAGGTATGAAGAAGAATCTCTTGTCAGTTTCACAACTGACATCATCTGGAAAGTATGTTATATTTGGTCCGAACGATGTCAAGGTTTACAAAAAGAACAAGCCACCAGATGCCCCGATCATGGAAGGGCGGCGTCTAGATTTTGTATATGTGATGTCGACACAAGAAGCTTATGTCGACAAGACGAGAAGGAACGAGACGGCTGATTTGTGCATGCTAGGCTCGGGCATGTCAGTTATAACAAACTGAGAATAATGATGAAGGAGTCCTCATTGAATGGACTACCTAAAATTGATGTTCAAGATGGCATTGTTTGTGCTGGTTGTCAATATGGAAAGGCACACCAGTTGCCATATAAGGAGTCACAACTCAGAGCCAAGACACCACTTGAATTAGTGCACTCAGATGTTTTTAGCCCAGTTAAATTGACATCAATAAGTGGTAAGAAATATATGATTACCTTTATTGATGATTATTCAATATATGTATGGGTCGATTTTATGAAAGAAAAATAAGAGGCCTTGTCCAAGTTTACGTTATTCAAGAATGAGGTAGAGAAAGAGGCCAGTCGTAAACTACAATGTTTACGAATAGATAACGGGGGTGAATATACATCCAACGAATTCAATGAGTTTTTGAAGCAGAATCGAATTCGTCGACAATTGACTTGTCCTCACACACCACAACAGACTGGTGTTGCAGAGAGGAAGAATCGACATCTTGCAGAGATATGCCGAAGTATGTTACATGCCGAAAATGTACCCCCGCGTTTTTGGGCGGAATGTATGAAGATGGCTGCACATGTAATCAATAGATTGTCGCAGGCAAGATTAGGGTTCATATCACCATTCCAGAAGCTTTGGAATATGGTACCTACAGTGAGTCATTTCAGAATTTTTGGTTGTGTTTGTTATGTATTTGTTCCTGATCATCTTCGTGGAAAATTTAATAGAAGGCAGTTAGATGTATATTTGTTGGGTATGATACTCAACGCAAAGGGTGGAAGTGTTGTGAGCCTTCCACGGGACGCTGCTATGTATCAAGAAATATCGTGTTTGATGAAGCATCATCATGGTGGTCACCACAAGCAGTGTTGTTGCCAGATTCAAAGGAGATGGAAGATCAGCTCCAGGAGAAAATAAAGGAAGGAGACTGAAGCTCAACCAGAGTTAGACATAAAAGATGATAATATCGTACCATCGAAAGGAAAGAAGGTGACTAATGTTGATTCATCTGAAAGAATGAAGAGTCCATGGGAAACTGGAGTGCATCTGAATACTCTACAAGTAGAGAGACCCAGTCAGATTGAGGAGCATAGTCAAGGTTTTAAGCCACAACTTCGGAGGGGGACAAGAATAAGGAAGCCAAATCCAAAATATGCAAATGCTGCGATGTTGGCAGATGACCAGATTATAGAGCCATCTACATTTGAGGAAGCATCTCAAAGTATTGAATGGAGGTAGGCAATGAAAGAAGAAATGGACGCACTAAGTCAAAATCAAACATGGGATTTAGTGCCTATGCCTAGACATGTACAACCCATCATGTAAATGGGTGTAAAAATTGAAGACTAAGCCAGATGGTTCAATCGAGAGATATAAAGCAAGATTAGTTGCCAGAGTCACAACAATACGGGCTAGACTATGATGAGACGTTTAGTCCAGTGGCAAAAATCACTACCGTGAGGGTATTGATGGCATTAGCAACCAATAAGTCATGGAAGCTATGGCAAATGGATGTTAAAAATGCTTTTCTCCATGGAGAGTTAGATCGAGATATCTATATGGAACAACCAAGAGGGTTTGAAAGTCACTCACAACCAACGTATGTGTGCAAGTTGAAGAAGGCTCTGTATGGCTTGAAGCAAGCACCAAGTACGGAAAAATATCAGTGTTCCTATTGAGGAATGGTTATTCTATGGCACCAGCTGATTTGAGTTTATTTGTGAAAGCTCGAGATGGAAAGCTAGCTATTGTGCTAGTATATGTGGATGATCATATCATCACAGGAGATGCTGAAAGGGAAGTGCAACAGATAAGGGCTAATTTGTCAGTTCGATTCGAAATGAAAGAGCTTGGAGAGTTGAAGCACTTTCTTGGCTTAGAGGTGGAAAGGACTAGCGAAGGACTATTTTTGTGTCAGCACAAGTATTCCAGAGACCTGTTAAAAATTTTTGGAATGCTTGACTGTAAGCCCATTTCAACACTGATTAAAACTAATGTTCGATTATGTTCAGCAGAAGGTAAAGACCTAGGAGATGCAACAATATATCGGCAACTTGTGGGAAGTTTGATATACTTGACTCTAACAAGGCCTGATATAGGATATGCAGTTGGGGTTGTCAGTAGATATATGCAGAACCCCAAGAAAAATCACTTAGACGCTGTTAGAAGAATTTTGCGATATGTCAAGGGAACAATCAACTACGGTGTTTATTTTAAAAAAGGAGAAGCATGTGAGTTGATGGGTACTTGTGATGCAGATTATGCCGGTGACCATGATACGAGACGTTCAACAATCGGTTATGTATTTAGTCTTGGTTCGGGTGCTATATCATGGTGCAATAAAAGACAACCTACCGTATCATTATCAAGTACAGAGGCTGCATATAGAGCAGCAGCAATGGCAGCTCAGGAATGTGCATGGTTAACACAATTGCTAAAAGATCTTCATCAGCCTACAACTTATGCTGTGAAGGTTTATTGTGACAATCAGTCAGCAATAAGACTGGCTGAAAATCCGGTGTTTCATGCAAGGACCAAACATGGGGAGGTCCATCATCATTTTGTGCGAGAGAAAGTACTTCGAGGAGAGATAGAGATGCAATATATTAAAAGTGAAGATCAAGTTGCAGACAACTTCACTAAAGGTCTTAGTGCAAACAAGTTTGTTGAAGTCCGCAAGAAGCTTGGGATGATTTCAAGTGAAGCACTTAGAGAGAGTTGTCGTTGAGGGGGAGTATTAAAAATACAACAACATCTCTCTCTCTCTCCACAAATGCATCCTATAAGTTAGGATGATAACAATAGTAAAGAAAAATAATCAGTGAAAGCAAATGAATTATTATTTAGAAAGAGTTTTATATTCATTGATTATAAGGAGTGTTGTGTGCGGCATATATATGCCCATAACACATATAAATATTAAACATGTTATTGTAGAATGTGATGTAGCAAATCACAGAGAATACAAAGTTTGAGGTTTTCCTTCCTATATTTAATTCTTGTCTTATATATTTCTCAACAACCTTAACCTTAACTAGTAAAGAAGCTGTTTCCAGTAGACCCGCAAAAAATCTTTTTATTTTGAAGTAGGAGAGATACAATAAGCAAATAAGTGAACAAACCAACAATTAAACATGAAAGCAGGAAATGACACATACAACCCTCGGCAGAAGCAACAATAACTAAAAAGACACATACATGAACAAGTTACTAGACAAAAGCAGGAAATGAAAAGGATTCTAATAAGGAGACAACAATTTTATTTATATTGCTGGGTCATTGGGTGTAAACATGAAAATATCGATTTGATCCGAGATTTTGGAAATGCTCATTCCTTATTTTTCAGCAATTGCTTACTGCATTATGTGTATCTTGTCATTCTGGGAGTTTTGGCTTAGAGTTCTTTTCCATCTCTTTCTCTATGTCAGGAATTTTCCATTTTAATTGTGTAATTTAAGAAGCCAGTGCTGGATCATTGCAGATAATATTGACGCACGAGCATGCTGACGCAGTTCTTGGTCTGGATGATATACGCGCTGTGCAGCCGTTTAGCCCAACAAACGATATCAGCCCAACTCCAATATACCTTACCCAGGATTCTCTGAATAGGTATGGATCTTTCTGAAGAATTTTATAGTTTATGTCTATTCATTTCCTTACCCCTTTTGCACGTTTAAGACCCCACTTATTTCCTCCAATCCTCTACCCCCAAAAAGAGAAAAAAGAGAGAAGAAATCAACTTATGTCACATCCCAGATTGGTCATCACTCATAAGTTAATCACATATTTCTCTTTAAAGCACATTATATGTATACTCTGACCCTGCTTTACTCTGAAGTGATGAATTCAGTGCTCACAGAGGCCATATTGACCAGTATTGTCTGTAATTTCATGTTTTCATTTAATTTTTAGTAAAGTGATGCGTGACTTGGTATGATTTGGTTGTGACCACTCATTCTGAAGTTCTTTTCCTTGTATTGTGTATGAACTGATGTGCTATTTTCTCTGTCATACTGATTTGCTTGCCTATTTAGATCCTCTAGCTAAATGGCTTAAAAAGACTTTCAATATCCTGGCGTTTCTTCCACTTTCCAGTTTTCACAAGTAAATTCCTTCATACTCATCAACTGTCTAATTTGTCAGCTAGATGTTGCCTGAAAATGCTATTCTTTATTATGCACCAATTAGAATGAGCCACAGAGTTCTTGGAGTTGGTACAGAAGTTATAGCCAATATTGGTCCCTGACACGTCTCTGATTGTGTTTAGGAGTATAGGTTTAAGAATATAGTTCAATAGTATGCTGAATCATGTCAGAATGAATTTGAGGACTATGAGGTTTCTGGCAATCTTAAGATTAAGAGAAGTGAGGCTCAACTGGGAGCTGAAGGAGTGTATGCCTGTACTTGGTGTTCCAGATATCACTTTCGTTTAATGTTGAGTGTTGACGTTGAATTGTTGCAATCAATTCTTACAAGTTGTGTTGGGATCCTCACATTTGGTTAAGACATCTCTGCCTCATCAGCACAGTCTCCTAACAAACTCCAGCTCAGCTACCAGTGGCTTGGGGCCTCAAAAGGAGGGGCAAATCCTTCCTTCACCATCTTAGCCTACCTTCACATTTTCCTCCTCTTCCTCTCGATAAATGGAAGTCTAAGGTTCCCCTCACGGTGCGTGCCTTTGTTTGGACCTTGGTATTAGGTAAGTTGAACACCAATTACGTGTTGCAGCGGAGGAGACCTGGGTGGGTCTTGTCCCTAGATGGGTGTGTGTTTTGCAACCGGGTTAGTGAGACTTCTTTGCATTTGTTTCTACATTGTAAATTCGCTTGGAAGTGTTGGCAGAGGCTTCTTGTTGAGATGGGAGAGATTAGGGTTACCGAATTCTCTCATAACCTCAGCAAACTGCGAACTGTACAGTTCGCAGTTCTCTAGCGTACTAGACTCTCGAAGTGGTGAACTAGTAGTAGGCCAAAAACAGTGGCCAGAAACTGCAGATTGGACTTATTTCATCAATGTTTTCAGCCAGAGTTCGCAGTTCTCCAGTGTACTAGTACTCTCGGAAGTGGTGAACTAGTAGTAGGCCAAAAACAGTGGCCAGAAACTGCAGATTGGACTTATTTCATCAATGTTTTCAGCCAGGGAACATCTTTTAGGTTAACTTCTTTACCAATTTGTACAATTTTTCCCCTTCATTCTTTATTCCTTCTTTTTATGTGACAAGTAAACCTTCAAGAATCAGCCAATCCCAGATAAGCGAATTAGTCCTATGTAGTACCCCTAGCGAATGTAGTTCTCCGCGAGGAGCGAACTGCGAATTCGTACTACATTCTCGAACTGAGTGTATGGCGAATTTGGCAACCCTGCGAGAGAATTTCGTATGTCCAGCTACTATGATTCAGCATTTGCAGGCTTAATATGTTGGTTGGGGAAAGGGTAAAGGAGGCAAGGCTTTTATGGTGGTGTGCGTTTTTCGCAACTCTATGCCTATGGTGCATTTGGTTGGACCGGAATGCTCAGTTCTTTTCTGAGACTTTTAGACCACTTGATTTTGTATGGGATCGTGTAGTTTATTTGGCTTCCCTATGAGCCAATGTGGCTGGGGCTTTTAAGGGGATACCCCTAACTAATGTTCAGCGTCATTGGGGTGACTTGTAATTATTAGTTTTTGTTGTTTGAGGACTCCTTGTGGTCGTAGTTTGTACCGCTTTCTTCTTTTTCAATAACATTTTTCCTTTTCTAAATAAATAAATAAATAATCAGCAGATCTTTTTGAATCAGTTTCTCCTAGAAGATTTGATTTGGGACAGAGAGTATTTTTCTCTGTGGCTATATGCGGCGGATAGTCTTGGAGTCCCTTTGTCTGAACTCTGAAGGACAGAGGGATTGATGGGACTTCATTATTCTGATTTTTTATCCCCTCAAGTGGACAGTTTCTCCTCTTGTTATATGTTGATTATTTTTTAGTACGAGTACATTTTATAGTATTTAAAAAGAACTCCAGAAAATTTCTAATTTTTTCTTATCTAAAACAAAAAAAAAAAATTCTAATTGTCAAATTCCAAAAGCTCAATAGCCGGCCTTCTTTGTGCATTAGAGTCTTAATTTGGCGCAAAATTAGTCAAACATTCACATTTAGGGTGAATTTTCTCTTAATTTTTCATAAATTATGCTTCATTTTGAAAATGATTTGGTTCGTCAGTTTGGGAGATCTAGTATGTGAGAGTACAGTGATCCAGTATGCCAGTACCAATAGGTAATACACAGGGGAGTAGAGAGAATTATGAAACACTATGGGAACTAGACCTTTTAATTTCATGACTAGTGTCTACAAAATCGTCAACAGGGTTTTTGGCAGTTGGTGATTGTCATTTTGGTTTTTCGATATGATAATTTCTCAATGGACTCTGGTACAGGTGTTTGTTGGATACGAGCACGAATTCGAGTGTCTGGTTCGTTGCTCAAAATTTGGGACTCAGGGACTCTGTTGGAAATTCTGTCACAGTTTTTATTTAACATTTCAAAAAATTTTAATAGATTCTGGGAATTTCATTTTGCTGTTTTTTCCTATTTAATTTAACATCAAAAAAATTAGACACTAGCCGCTTTAGGGTTAAAGAAAAGAAAAAGGAAGAAAGAAAGAAGGAAGTAAAACATCTGGAAAGCAGAGGGCATTCAACATGTTTATTTCATTTTATTCAATTCAACTTTTGACTTGATAGTGAAGCGGAGAGTGAATTTGTGACAGTTGCAGCTTATAAAGAAGTTCATTATCTATTTTTACGGGGAAATAAACATACTACTCCCTCCGTTCCGTATTCTTCTTTCCACTTTCCTATTTGGGATGTCAAATTCTTCCTCACATTTCTCTTATTGACAAGCTTTAGTCACTGAAACGACCAATTCCTCATTTTTTTAGATAAGAAAATTTCTATTAATAATTCAAAAAAGAATACAAAAAAGAGGATAAGGCATCCTCATAAGCAAACAAAAGAAACTACAAATCTCGCCAATGGCGCTGTAAAAAGGTAAGCGGAATGCCCTTAGCCCAAAGGGAGGCCAAATAAACCACATGGTCCCAGACGTAGTCTATAGGCTTCCCAACATCACGAAACACCCTAGAGTTCCTCTCCAACCAAATGCACCATAGTATGGCCATACATATACACCTCCAGAACAATATCCCCTCCCTCCCACGCCTCGTCACAGCGAAACGAAGCTGTAAAAAGTCTCCCACCGTAGCAGGACATGCAAAACTCTCCCCCTCCAATAACCTACTCCATAAAGACCTAGCAAAATCACACATAACAATTAAATGTAGACTACTTTCCCCATCATGACGACACATGACACAGAAACCCGGAAGAAGTGATCATCCAGGCCTCCGGCGTTGCACCATATCATAAGTATTCACTCCCCAAGCACTAGAGTCCACACAAAAGCTCGAATCTTCAATGGAACCTTAGACTTCCAAATAATATGGCTAAAGGGAATTGAGGAAACTGTGAGGGAAGGCTAAGCTGGTGAAGAAAGGACTTGCAAGAGAAGATCCCAGAAGGGTCCCCAATCCAAGTCCGGGAGTTGTCCGTAGGGACAAGAGAAGTAGAGTGAAGGACACCCTAGAGAGAAACAATTTCCTCCATCTCCCTATCATGAGGGGAGCGGCATAAATGTAGATCACATGACCAATTTCTCATTAACCCACCCAACATCCACCTCCTCTCATTATGCCAACCAACCCACAACACCCTCACTACCAAGTACCAACTCCATTTTTCTCTGCTCCCTTCGCTCCTCATCAACACTTCGACCCACTGCCTTGCACAAATCTCCCCCGTCGACTTCTAGAGTCACACTAAATCGTCACGGTTCGCCAACCTTTGCCCCGTCTTAGCCTTCCACCCTACAAGTATGGGATAGTGTAGTTGAGAAGATTATGATTAAGCAGCGTGAGTGAGAATGAGAACTCTGAAAACGCTGACCATAAACTTAAAACCCTAAACCCATCTCAAAGCTTTGTAATTGTTTGACTTGATTGAAGCCCTTATTGAGAGTTGTTCAAGACTTGGCTATTTGGAAAAGGATTTGAGATTTTACTCACGCTATGAAATTTGGCAATGGAAGAGATACGGAGGAGAGATAAAAGAGAAATTGGATTTGACGTTGGGTAGAAATATAGAAGGGGCTAAAGAGGGTGAGGCAGGTGTAGGGTTTAAGGAGATGAAGGTGAGGATTGAGGAAGTGGCTAGAGAAAGCCTTGAATTTGATTCCAGAGACGGAGAAGGTGGAGAGTAGGGGGGAAGAGAGAGAAGGAGAGGAGAGAGATGGAGGGGGTGCCAAAGGGGAAGGGTACTTTTAGAACCTTTAGGGTTGCCTGATGAGGGACCATTTGCGGTGTGAGTAAGATAGACCTCCTCTTTAGCTGGGATTAGTGCGTAGACCGGAGGCTGAAGGTTCGCTGGGTTTTGGTCGGTTGTTGTTGAACATCTTACTGGGGGTTAGGCCGGTAGGGTAAGTAGTGATCACCATTGGAGTCCCATACCCTAATGTACAGATTTATCAGGAGCAAATATGACCTTTAGCAGAGTGGCTCTCGTGTTTGTTTGCTTGCCTCCCATGCTTGTCCTTGGAAGTTCACCTCTGGACTCACGTTTGGATCTGTGCTATAGTGTTCTGGACTCCATTTGTCTTACTGATACTCCGGGGTTATCAGGTTTGGACTGATGACTCTGGGCCGTCTTCCCAAGCGCATTCTTTCTCCATCATCTTAGCCTATCCCCACAAAACCCCCTTTCTTATTTTCAGGTGAATTTGTAAACCTGAAGTCCCCGTAGATGCAGGCTTCTATTTGGACCATGGCTCTCGGTGACGTTAACACTAATGACATGTTGCAAACAGAGACCCACCTACATGGCTGAACTCTTTCTGTGGATGTGTGTATGGTGTTGCAGTGCTATGTTTCTCAGACTCGGGAATTCGAGGATCGGGTTCGGGTGAGAATCCGAGGATCGGATCATCAAACTCGCCTATTTTATGGAATTGTTTTTTTGTTTTGTTGCTAATTTGAAGTGTCCTAGTGTAATATCGTATCCTAGTGTCCAAGTATCCGACACGGATACGTCTGTTGAAATGAAGAGTCCGAGAATCATAGTTGCAATGGGTGTTCTCACCTGTATCTACAACGTGACATGGCTTGGTTATTGTGGTGTAGGTTTTATGATGTTGAAGTGGAGTATTGGCAATTTTGCAATTTATCTAAAATTAGTGAACATAAATGTTATTTCCATCATATGTATTCTAACAATAATTTTGATTTTATAGCTTGTTATGGTTTTTGCTCTTATGAGCTACATGTAGGATTCTGTTGTTTGCTACCCATGTAAATATAGATGAAACTCCTTTTCTCATCTGCACACTCTGCGAGAACCTTATTCTATGTCTACCTTGTACTTATGGTTTCTCTTTGTAAGCATTTATTAGATATCATATATCTGGTTGAGTTAGATGCTCATTTTCTCTTTTCCCCTGACAGTGTTGCCGTGAAATTTCCTTACTTAGTCCAGAAAAAACTTAAAGAAGGACAAGAGATATGACGAGTTTCCCAGCTTGAATGGAAAATAATCGAGGGTCATCATGAGAAGCTATTTGTCGCATCAGGCCTGCAATTTTCCCCCTTACCAGTAACTTCTCTTTTTTCGATCTCGTTTAACCTTATGTATTTTGAAATTATTGTCAATATGCTCTTTTTTTCTCTCTTTTCCCTCCCCATATGTATAAAAAAGGGTCATTTGTGCCTTCTTTTTTTTCTTTTCTTAACATTGGCAGGTAATGCACGGTGAAGATTATGTTTCGTTAGGTTTTGCTTTTGGCAAGAAATGTAAAGTGGCTTATATATCTGATGTATCACGCTTTCTTCCGACCACAGAGTCTGGTGAGTCTCCACACATATTTTCTTGATTGACTGCCTTTGATTGATCCTTATTCTACTTAACCATCAGAACAACCTGTTTTGCTTTTCTATATTTATTCAAATTTAGTCTAATCATATTCTTTTTACACGATCAACCCCACTAAATATGTTTATAAGGGTATACCTAGCTTGTTTACTTGATGTCGCTGCTGCAATTTTAATGATTGTTGTCTCCTCTAGTCCTCGGTAGAGACCAAATAGTGCATTGTCTTTCTCTGCATATATAAGTCCCCTAATTGATCAAATTGATATATTTAATGACACTCTATGGACAATCAGGTATATTAAAAATACAATGTGTCACTAAGGTATATTAAAAACCACTTAAATGCAAATTCACCTACAAAACCGGAATCTAAGAGAATCTAACATATAAAACCGATTTTTTGCTTTATAAAATCATTTTTCATCCTTTTATTTGTTTTTACCCATTTTCTTTCTATTTTTCTTGTTCCCTCTTGTTGACATAGAATATGTGCCAGATGTTCATCAATTTCCCCTCATTATTCTGCACCAGCAACACTACAATACAATCCATGGAATTTCAATTGGTTTCTGATCCTCTCCATGTTTGTATCGGCCTTTTCATAGGAGCTAACCAACAACATTACAATACTAAGATTACCCGCTTGTGCATCAAGATGAAGAGGCCTCCAAGATAAATGCTTGTTTGAAGGTTCCTGACATTCTTAAGTGCATAAGATTCCTGAGAACGTGAGGTTCCCTGACATTTTGAAGGTTTCCAAAAAGGCCATAAACCGCAGCCCAATTAACTCGCCTCTCCATTTCTACTACTTCATTTTCTCTGTCTTCTTCTTCCATTTTGCTTCTGCCGATTACAATTTCTTTGATCCCAGCATCATCAGTAAGCCGCAAGGAAGCTACAGCCTTGCTAATCTTATCATCTATTCATTACTGATCCGTTTTTCATGTCAAGGCTGAAATTTGCTTTGTCCCTCCACTTGTTCTTACGATTAGGACAAAGCTTCAGTGGGGTTCATAAATTACTAGGAGTTGGAAGCCATGGAAGCTAAGGTAGTTGGGGCCTTGGGAAAAATTTGATGTCAACAGGAGGGAAAAAGAAAAGAAAAATAGAAAGAAAATAGCCTCAAAATAAATAAAAGGACGAAAATGATTTTATAACGGAATTACTTAGCGTAAATACTATTTTACTAAACGCAAATATTTTTATCGTAATATTTCTCAAAATACCCTTTTAAATTTAAGAGGCTACTCTTTGTCTCCCTCTCTCTAATCTTTCAGATCTGTATTCACTCCATTAGTGTATCAAACTCTCATTAGTTTTACAAGATCAAAATCTCAGCAAGGATGGAAACATAAGTCTACTTGATATCATCTCCATTAAATTTTCTTTTTCCTTTTTTATGATTGTGGTCCATGTAAAGATCAGCCAAAAGAATTCCTCAGTCGAAGACTGTTGTTTGATTTTAGGGGAACATAAAATATATCTTGCAATCATGGTTCATGGCTTCATGCCCATTGGGAGGCATTACACAAAATTAATGAAATTGATCAGTTTGGGCATTACACAAAATTAATAAAATTGATTAGTTTGGGAATTTAGACTTTATTTGGAGTTCAATATATAGCTAACACTTTGAACTATAAGATTTGAAATGATTTATTTTTAAAGAACGAGATAAGATGAACAAAGGGAAGAAAAACAATCCAAATTTTGACTCCACCCACACCCCATCACGTAACCCAGCGACCTCCATCACCAACTCGACATGTAATCGGTTGCCGGCCGATTTTTTGTGTAAAGCGACTCTTCTTGTTTGGGAAGTCTCCGACAAGAATGAGGCACATTGAACGTGGTGATGGTGGTGCGATGACATTGATGGTGAGAGTACGGCAGGCACGCGAACCCCTTGAAGTGACCCATTGATTTCTTGGCGGTGGTGGTCTGTTGTTGCATTCTAAAAGAATGTCGTGAAAGAGAGAGGGAGGAGGAGAGAGGGCAGAGGAGAGTGGTACTGTGGGAGGGAGTAGGGTTATGTGAAGGGTAATTTGGGTAAAGTGATTTGCGTTAAGTAATTTGGATGTTTACGTTTAGCAATCCCTTTTATAAAGGAAAAAACCGGTTTTATAAGTTAGATTCTGTAAGATTCCGGTTTTGTAGGTGAATCTGCACTTAAGTGGTTTTTAATATACCTTACTGACACACAGTAGCGGATCTAGAAAACTAATAATATGGGTGCCAATACTGAATTATTAAATAATATGGGTACCGAAACTAAATTGTTAGGGTATTTTATCAATATTTTTCAAAAAAAATCCAAAAGGTAGGGTATTTTAGCAAAATTTTCCGAAAAAACTGATTGCCCGGGACCCCGGTGCCCCGTAGTGTATCCGCCCCTGGTGACACATTGTATTTTTAATATACCTAATTGTCCATAGGGTGTCATTAAATATACCAATTTGGTCAGTCTTACAACTCTTTGTTCTTTTGTTATTTTTCTTTTTTCTTTTTTCCTGTTGTCTATGTTTGGATGTGTGTATCCACAGTTTTCGAAATTGATAAGCATAAATTAAAGAGTTAATGGCTTTATGTATCCGCAGTTTTCCTAGAAGGTGGGGATGAATTGGTTGAATAATACCTTGAAGGACATTTGCTTGAGGTGTTCCTCGTACTTTGGAAAAAATATTAAAAATACTATAACTATCTCACTAATAAATGAGGAGAAAAAAAAAATGGCCTCAAAATAAAATGCCTAACTATAGAAGGGATTAGGGATGTCATAAAAAAGATGAAGAAATAAAGTTTAAAGTGAGGAAGGATAATTTAACACCATGCTACCAGGTACATTTACACTCTTGTTAGCTTAAATAGTGAGCATGTGCCTGGCCACCTGAACAAACAAAGAAAAATGCCAAAGTGTACCTTGTAAGGATTTTTTGATCACGTACCTTGTAAGGATTTGAACCTGTAAGCTACAACCTATTTTCCGAGTGACCTAAGTATGCCTCCACCACGAGTCTTTACTATTAGTATTTTGCAAAAGTATTATACGAGGGCAAAGCTGACAGGGGCCATGACCCCTCCAAGCTCATTTAGTTACTTTTATATCTTAACTAGTTACATTCCCGTGCGATGCACGGTTTTTGTGTTTAAAACAATTAAAATATTTTCATTGGTAAAAACTTGAAACAAATTTTTCGCCTATGTTACATCTTGCTACGAAATTTCTAATATGTGGACATCTCCCTTTCTATACACAAATCAACTTTGTTCCTTTCATGTTTAATTCTAGTTGCATGCCCCACGTGATGCACGATTTTACATAAATATATTTGGTTGCAGATAAAAAAAATTCCTTGCTAATAGACATATTGAAGATACATGCATCTATACTATCACATTAAGATTAAGAATTAAATAGTACTAATAGAAGATACATGCACCTATACTATTTGATGACATGCCAATTTTTGCTTATGTGTCAAAGGCTCAAAGCCTACGTGCCAATCTAGAAAGGGTGCACATTCTTTTATATTCCTGTGCGATGCACGATTTGTGTATTAAGAGTATTAACACTAAACTATTTTCATTCGTATAAACATACAACAAATTGTTTTCATATGTCACATCTTGATACAAAACATTGTTCTATATATAGATCTCTCCCTTTCTATGCTACAAACCTACCACATTGCATCAATTATATGGTAAAATATAGTAACATAATATCGATCTCGTTCATTGTTAATATGATGTATTATATAATAGATTTTATAAGTTGTACTAAAAGACAAACATTAAAATACTTATAAAATAATATGGATAACTATTTTTTTTATACGGATAAGATACTATTAAGGTCTATACTTAATATTACAACATAGTTTAACCTTGCTATGTGACACTTCTATGAGGTCTTTAATTTATTTAGTTGCCACGTAAATCACTCTTGCCATGCGCTGTTTCAAATTTAGTTTTATTAACTATTCCAACAAACTTCTAATTAGCTTTTATTTGTCTTTTCTAATCATTTTCCCTTTGCAACCATTAAGGTTTTTTCTCATCTTGCTCTTAATAAAGTTGCGGCTTTTTACTTGTATAGATATAGATCAAGTTTATTTTTGATATATATTGCATCCGAAGTTTTAATAAATGCATTGATTCTTTGTGTGGTTCATTTTAGAGCCATATTCATTGTATGGACTATTTAATTTGACTATTTTAGCATTAATGCTTCATCATTAATAGAAGATGAGTAGAGTGTTAATTAGTGTAATGCTTATGTGTCACATAAATAGCATATTGATGCTTACATGGCAATGCTTAGGTGTCAATATAGCAAGGGTGCACATTCACTTATATATATATATATATATATAATAGATAGAATAATATATTATCTAAACAAAAACAAGTTCAAATAAATTTTTAGTCAAGACTTAAATAAGTTTGTTGGATATTGAATCTGATTAAAGAAGATAGTTATACACATATAGCTTGTCAATGATTATTTACACCATTGGGGACTGTCTTGCTTTCTTCAATGTTCTCATTCCTTTATGGGAATTGAATGTCCGCCATATGCCAGATCATTGGTGTTGACTTAACTAGTTTTATTTTTTTATCAATGCCATCCATCACGTGGCGAAGACAGCTTGTTTTACTAAAATGCTTCCTACATCTAGTGAGGATCCTATTTTCCGCCACGGTCTTGGGAAGGTAGTATGTATAGAGCCTTACGTCTGGTGGAAGAGAAGAAATGGTTTCTGATATGGTTCTTTCAGGTTTAGATAGATGTTTTAGTCAAGACGTGAATAAACTTGTTTGAAATGAATCTAATGTCAAGAGTATGATGATTTCATCTCAATGATCATTTGCACTGTTGTGCTCCTTGGGGATTACCTTGCATTCTTATCAATATTGTTTGATAAAAAGGGTGTCCAAGCTTAGTTTAACTAACCACGTCGGCCTTGAAGTTAACGACTAGGAAACCTTTAGTGGTCCTTGAAGGACTCGAACTTGGGACCTCTGAAATAGAACTCAGAGGTCTTACCAGCTGATCTACCTCCTCAGGGCCGTGAAACGACCACCATGCCCCTGATGCCAGAGCAGTGCTATTTGGTTTGATTAGTTTTATTTTCATCAATGCCATCTTTTTCCACTATGTAACAAACACCTTGGTTCAGTAGGGACTGTTTTGTTCTTAGTTAACATTTCTTTAATCATGTCAATAAAGATATTTTCTGGCAGTTATTTCGAAAAGTGACAGTGGGCAGCTGGACCTTCTTATCTTGGACACTCTTTACAAGGTCAGTAAGACGCAAAGCTTTTTTGGAGTTCACTTTAAATCTAGTAACTATCAAGCAAATTGGCTATATTGATTTTTGTAGTCCACATTGGGCTGTGTACTTCAAGTAATATTGATATGCAAACTTCAAGTGGAGCTTTGCTTGAATGATTTCTCCTCTTTTCTGATACTTCCTTTTCTGTTTGGGAGTATCTTTTGAGGGTCATGCAATCATTAGATATTTGTTGTATTCCCTCTCCTGCGTGATATAAGCTGCAAGAGCTTTGTGAACTCGGCATTCATCTAAAAGGGAGTGCTTGAATTGGGGATAATGTATCAGGAAAGTTATAGAGAGGATTAAAGGGTAAAAATGAGAGGTGAATGTTAGATTTTGAAGCGGATGAGAAGGGAGGAAGGGTAATAGTTACCCCCATATGAGGGGGGTAATAGTTCCCCTACCCTCCCCAAGGGGAACAATTTCCCCCTTTCTCCCTTCTATTTCTCTCTCCTCAACCAAGTTGTGCCACCCACCACCACCTCCACCTTCCCTTTTTACCCTTTAATTTTCTCTATTACTCCCCTAACACATTACCCTCAATGTATGAACATCGCCAGCCTGTGTAGCTTATTTGGCCCCAGATGTGACTTTTGGCGTTGGCTAGTGTGTCTAATGGAGGAGGGATTCTATTTGCAGTCTCACCTTGAGGGTGCAAATTTCACTCTCAACATCTCTCTCACTAGGTCAAAACAAAATAACGAGAAAAATTAAAACAAATTAGTACCAAGTCCATGTGTCACCTTGAGTGTGCTGAGCATTTCTCCTAATGGAGAGTGTTCTATCCATAGCATTTGGGATGTGACTTCTCAATTCCTAAACCTGAACAGACATGTCTAGAGTCAAAGTACATGACTCACTAGAAATGAGCTCTCATGACGAGGCATGTAGTTCTCTGTAAATGGGGGACTTCCCGAATTATTTGGGACATCCAGAAACACGCTCTTTGTTACACCCTTATTGTCTCTTTCACTTCTCATTGGCGTGCGTAATGCCTTACGATAACACTTTGGCATTAGCCTTGTTGTATCCCAAAATCCGATTCCCACTTGCACATGTTTTGTGACAAATCAAGATTTTAAGATAGTGCTTAATCCAAAACGGTGTCTAAGGGCTGTTGTTTGGAACCATGATTATAGTCCCATAAATTCCTCAACATTTACCGTACAACTCATAATATAAGGTAAATCTATGCAAAGATTATTAGTCAGTTGTTCACATGGATCTTACTTGGCTTGGCCATTTTCTTTCTTGTCTTTGCAGACTGGGTCTCATAATACGCACTTTTGCTTCCCTCAGGTAAGCTTTATGAATTCAAAGGCATTCTATACTTGAACTTGGTTTCTTGCACATTGTCAATCATCTGATATACAGTTTACAATTTTCTTCAAAGACACTTGATGCAGTGAAGCGTATTTGTCCAAAGCATGCTTTATTAATTGGAATGACCCATGAGTTTGATCACCACAAGGATAACGCATTTCTCATGGAATGGTCAAAAAGGTAGTGGACTTCATCTATTTGATTGTACCACCATGCATTTGATATGGATGCTTACTTGGTTATTCTTTCTATTCAGGGAAGGTATTCCAGTTCAGCTAGCACATGATGGTCTGAGGATCCCTATAGATCTTTAAGACGGTGAGATGTCTGAGCTTGGTGGTTCGCCTCTGTTAAAGATGGAATTTCAAACACCACCTACTAAACTGAACAATGATTTAATTTTGCAGGCCAGATACAACACAAATATTCTTTCTTCTCTCCATAGGAAACGTTGATGTTCACTTCAAGTCAACGATATTGGCTATCAGACTCCTCCAACTTAAAAGTCAAATCTGAAGTTAACGCGGCTATTAACTCACTGTGACTTTGGAGGATCCTCAAGAAAAGGATGCTGGTAGGGTTTATCGATTCTTATTGCCTTGAGCTTGATTTCTCTGCAAGGAGGCAACTAATGTATACAAGCTACAATATAAACAGTAGCTGTAACGATACTGTTATCACTTGTCCAATTTTGCCGGAAAATTATGGGAGCTAGTATTTGATTGCTCATAATAGTCAGGTTGTTTCTCTCAAGTTATACATAAGATATATATGTCTTCCATGAAATAAAAACAAGATTATTCCAAGCTAAACTAGTTCTAACTTCATGCTGATAGGGAATGCGTCATGTTCCTACTTGACAACAAATTAGATGTTTTGAACCGTTTTTTTTTTAGATAATATGGATGTCCAAGCTTTGCTTGATTAATCCCATAAGCCCTGAAATTAACGATCAGGAAACTTTCAGTGGCACTGAGGAGACTCGAGCCTGGGACCTATGCCCTCATGGTTTAGATGTTTAGAACGGTGACATTAACATTTTTGTTTTGGTTCATTTTAATCCATGCCAAATACATACGGTTATGGAATCAATGTTCTCTAGAAGCGATGGGTGTGGCCCTATTAATTAATGACTCTTTGTTTTAATAATTAGAAGTTTATTTTATTAAATGAAAGAAAAAAGGGAAAATTCTATTGGTGCTCCTCTATTCTTGACTTGTCTAGTTGGTGACCAGTGGATTTTGTAAATCCAGTTGGTGCCCCTTTCCTTTTTATTTTTCCTGCCTGTTTATCATTTTCCATCTCACGTTAAGTTTTCAGTTAACTGCATGTTTGCCCACTCACAAGCTCCAATCTCCATGGCCATGGCCTCAACTTTCTCTCTCCTCTCTCTAAAACCCACATCCAATTTTCACCCAAATCCTGCAATAGAAACCAGAAACTTACTTTGGATATTAGACCTTCCTCCATAATGCATATATGGAAGGGTCTTGAGCTTCTTGTACCCGCAGCAAAACCAATACCATGAAGAAATCACAGGCATGAATTCAAGAAAGCAATTTTTGCAAGATAACTTAAAATTCTTTACAAATTCTGCTACTGTATCAATTTATTAAACAACAAATAAGGTTTTCTTACAAATCCTGCTACTTTATCAATCCTGCTCTAGTAATTACTCTCCTGATCTATTTATGTTTAGACTTAGGGTTTGATAAAATTGGGTGGAAATTGATGAATTTGTATGATATATACTTAAAATTTGCTTGCTAAAATTGTAGTAGCTAGTTGTAGTTGGCAACTTATCGATAGTCCCTTTGAATAATGTACTAATTGCACTGAAATTGACTCATTGACAAGGGGCTACTATCAATACCCATTCGGTTGTGAAATACTTCTATGGTGATTGATTTTGCTGAATTCTACCTTTCTAATGAACGCCCGGATCAGAAATCGCGGCTAAGGGCTGGGGTGCAAAACGGAGGAGAGAGAAAAGAAGTAAAGGAAGAGGAGGGATGAATTGGATATGGGTTTTAGAGAGAGGAGAGATAGTTGAGAGGCCATAGACATGGAGCTTGTGAGTAGCTAACTGAAAAGTTAACGTGAGATGAGAAGGTGAAACAGACAGGAAAAAAATTGGAAGGAAATGGACACCAACTGGATTTATAAAAACCTTAAGGCGCCAACTCGACAAGTTAAGAGTAGAGGGACACCAATAGAATTTTTCCAAGAAAAAATAACTGAATTTCTAACATTCATTCGAAGCTCATATATTTGATGGAGTCGAAACTCAAACATGGATTAATCCCAGCTAAACACACTCAATTAACACCACATGGCTGAACCCACGAACACTTAAGTGAGCCAAACACTAAATACCCAATTACAAAACACTCAAATACAACCTCTGAAGTCTGAAGCAACGAACCAATGGTTAAGATACACTTTAAAGTCTTGCACTATAAATAATTCTCCTTAGATTACACACTTTAGTAACATACAAACTTGGAACTGAAAAGATTAAAGTTGACACCTTTTTGACTCACTACAACGTCCAAATAAATTTTATGCCATTATTAATTATTACTAATAATTAAGGGACTCATAAAGCATGCAGTTTTTTTACTATAATATCATTGTTTCTTTTCATTTTTAACACTAGTTACATTTCCGTGCGATGCACGGTTTATGTGTTAATATTAAATAAAATATTTTTATTGGTATAAATTTCCAAGACACCTTTGGCATATGTCATATATGGATACAAAAAATACTTTTATATGAACCTCTCGATCCCTTAATATGCACAAACCTACCACATTGCACCGAATTTAGGGCAAAATATAAAAATTATACAATATCTCATTCGTTGTTAATCATGATATAAACCTGGTTTTGTATAGCCAAACTTGTTTATTATTTTTTGTTGCAATTTACTTCTATATCCAGTCCAAAAGACCACCACCACTGCTACTATTTAATTTTGCTGCAGTTTTCTGCTGTATCCAGTCCAAGAAAGAGGATGGCCTAAGTATCAAATTGATGCAGTGAAATTATATTTAATTAGTTAACAACCATGTATACCATTCATTGAAAGCTAATAGTAGTAAAATAAGATACATGCATCTTAAGTATTTGATGACATGTCAATATTTTGCTTACGTGTCGAAGCCTACATGTCAATATAGCAATTCTTTATTTTTTTTATATGCCCCATGCAAGGCACAAACTTGTAATCATTTTATGAAATATGAAACGTAACTAAAAATAAACTATACAAAGAGAAAATGTGTGGAATAACACTGGACTTAGGATGATATAAATTCTTAAGTTCTTATAACGCTTTTTTAATCATACAACTACTCAATTGAGCAAATAGATATTTTTTGTGATTATTATATACATGTATTATTATAAAAAATTTAATGAAATGTATTTGTAAGATACATGTACTTAACTTTTGGGGAGAAAATATTATTTAATAAAAAAAAATATGTATTAATGTAGGTTCATGCATATTAAATAAAGATGACATGCCAAGCTATGTGGATGTGCCTTGCTTATGTGGATGTCCACTTGTCCATCAAGCAATGGTGCACATCCACTTATATATATATATATATTTATATATATATATATAATATAATAGATTTTACATTTATACTTTTTTATATTTTATATTTTATATTTATATTTATATTTTACATTTATATGTTTCATTTGTACATGGCATTTGTAACATTGATATCGGATACTCGTATAAAAAATAAAAAATAAACATTGATATTGATATTGAATATAGATATAAAAAAAACAAGTCAAACATTTAGATATATAATTTCCGAAAAGTTTCCAGCGTGATCTCAAATAAAAACATAATATCTAATTTCTGTAACACAAAAAATTTTATAATACGGTTTTTAACTTTCGTAACTTTTGTTGAGATGGGACTCACTTATTAATGAAATAAAGGTCACTCTGCTCACCATAAGTGATCCCTACATTTCTAAATAGTAACCCCATTTTTTTGTGAGTTGGTCTCAAACAAGACTTGTTATTTTTGTAATTTAAAGAGCGTATGAATTAGTTTTAAGTCAATGATCTGACGTGGTTGAATCAAGTCAATCAACCAACACCCTTAAAAAAAAACAAAAAGCCAATCAACCAACAAACTTCAAATTTATTACTCTTTTTGCTACTAGTAGAATGCATGTAATAGCCCGCAAATCACACGTGTCGGACAAGCCAACCCATTATTAATAGGCTGGCGCACTCAAAAGGAGTGGATCTCCCTATAAAGAAAGGCCGAGGAGATTTTTAATCTTCCTATATAAATGAGAATTTTTAAACCCCTAATCATTTAATTATAAAAGCGGACACTTACCAACCGTACTCCCACCATATCTTCTACCAACAAACTTCAAATAAACGATCTTCGAAAATCGAAGCTACAGAGACAGCATAAATAACTTGTAGATTAATATATTTTCTATAAAAACCCTATAGAAAAAAGATTCAAGATTGTACTGACTTATATATCTTGGTAAGAAAGCCCAGAGGAACAAGCATATGTTTTTCTTTGTATTTTTCTTCTTTTCGGTGGCATGAAACATGCAAAATATTTCAAACTCGTGACGTTGAAATAAAATGCCTTCACACACAACCTGCTCCACCATGTACTAAATTAAAGCACGTCAAAGAAAAAAATAGTGTACTAAATTAGAGATGAAAAAGAATTCTTGTCCAACGCAATAAGCAAAACAAAAACTCATACAAGGCGACGCAGGCGTCCTCAAGCATGAAAACGGATACCTGTGAGGAAAAAAAAGTAATATCCCCGTGTTGGAATAATGGCACCCAAAGATTATGGGGTGATTTGTAACCAATTTGTAATTAATTATGGGTAATTCATATCCCATAATGTGCCACTAATAAACTCATTAAAGCTACTTTAATGGGTAGTGGGAGGTTACATTTACCATCTATAAATTGGGTGTCCATGTTCACTAGAGTATGAGTAGAGAGAAATGTGAAGCAAGACACTTCTCCTCATATCCCCATGTGTGATTAGTTTTCGGGCAATTATATTTGTGTTAGTTCCAAACCTCCATCCATGAGTGCACTTGTTTGGGGGATGTTGTGTTAACCTTGGGGAGCGACCGGCGGAGACGATTTGCACCAAAGTCGTGCCGAAAATCGCTTTCAAGGCAGTGGCCCTCATACCACGGCGCAACGATTATTTGATAAGTTATCTACTCTATCCTTTCTATATTATTTTGTTATTGATCAATACCTTATATTTCCTACAATTTGAAAGCGATTTCATAATTTTGATCAATAACGTCCTTTATCGATGCATATATGATTATGTGATTATATATCTATGCATTGATTCTGTTTTTGGGTAAACCTGGTTCAGTGCGTGTGTGTTTAAGCGTTTAGCGTAAGTTGCACAATAGTTCTTGTGACCCAATGTGATGATTAACAAGGGAGGTGGATTTTAAAATTCATTTATCTGATATTGGTTGATTAATTGTACACGTAAGGTAAGAAAACTCAGTCCCCTTTGATGGTCTTTTGTTTCCTTACTTTTGCTCTTGCCTTGAGCATCTATAGCAATTAGCAATAGTATTCTCTTAACACTACTAGTGACTGATGAGGTAATTGGAGAACAAATAAGGTTCAAGGAATTTTCTGGTCTTCGAATTGTTGTGTGTAGATGCTCTAATGCGACAAAGTCAAAACCGTATTATTTGCTATCTATTGTTACTCAAAGTGCTAGTATATAGGCTAGATTTGTTTGTCGTCTATCAAAGTGTTAAATAATTGATTTCCAAACTTGTTATGTACAGAGTTTGTGGGATACACTTATTTGTCTTTAATATATACTCTTATACAATCTGAAGGTGATTATATATCAGACAATTAAATATATTGGGGTCTTGAGGGATTGAGCGTTATAAGAACAATGTGAACTTTGTTATTTGAACGGTTGAACCCCAGGTATGGTGTTGGGTTTATTCATTGACCTGTTGAAGAAGAAAAATCTGATGTGGGACTTTGGCAAGAGTCTAAATGGTTCTTGTCTGGGATAGAATCAAAAGAAAAAGAAAAAAAAACTTATGTATTGTGTGCTTACAGAATTAAGCAAGTAATTGTTAATTAGTGTGACAATTATATGAGACCATAATTTGAGCCTTATATTGTGATTAAATTTTGATCCAAAAACCGTTGGGTTTTTGTGAGTTGTATGAATAATTTCTAATATTATTTAGAAATATTGTGTAAATAAGTGGATGTTGTTTGTAGTTCACATGCTACAAAATTGACACCATTCAATTCTTTGAAATTATCATTTGTGGTATGATATTTAATATTTTTGTATCAAAAGAAATTGCAAATGGATTGGTGAGAAAGTATATGATTTATCGTATGTATATTGAGAACATGTGGGGGAAGTTTTGTGTTCACTACATGTTATACATATTAAGAAGTTTTGTGTTCACTACATGTTATACATATTGGTGCTCTCAATATAATTTGATCGAATCCGACTCTTTGAGAATGTGGGGGTAACTAATTAAATTTAGTTTACCGAAATCTTTGTGGGTTTTTATGGGATCTAAGATATTTGAATGTGAATGTATATATCTTTTATCCTCGTAAAATATTATAAATAATTCTAGAGATATCTTGAGAATTAAGATGATGATTTTAGTGAAATCATTTATTATTATTGTATAGCTTATGTGCCATGTGCAAAGAATAAGCTATTTTTGACACTATATGTTTGTGGTAGATAAAATCATACGAGTATTATTTATATATGGAGTTATCATATATTGAAAGAGGTCATTATTTTCCATATTCTCAATGCGAGGAACTCAAGGTAGCATATCACATAAGAACAATGAAGGTTCTAAATATTCATTATTTTGTGTATGCTAGAGTTCTTGAATTAATATGCTATTAACTTGTGTTTGCACTTTGATAGTCATCTCTGTCGTGTTTGATGGGTATATTGATGCAAATATGTGACAAGTTAATAATATATACTTGTACAAATGAGTATGTATTTTCCCTTGTTGTGGGTGTTGTCTCAAAATCTGACTTGCATATAACATGTTATAATTAACTATTCTTGAGTGGGCAGGTCAAGAAGTTGATTGGTTGTTGAGACTTGAGAGACATGTTGATATACATTTTGAGAAAGTTTAGTGTGCCAATTTCTTTTAATTATGATTTGTTAAAATTAGTGTGTAATGAGATGACACATTTGCAATGGACAAAATGTCGTCAAGTAACAATATAAATTAAAGAAAGATTGGTTTAAGTTTATTATTGAATCGTCGAGGGGGATGAGGCTTAAAGCCCTTAGATTGAGGAAATCATGGTGGATACCCAACCTTTATTGGTTCAATGTGGTCAAACGAAGCTATGAGATTACTCAATGTGCACCATCTTTTCCCATCCCTATCGCGTTCTTGGTGCTATTGTGAGGTTGAGCACATGCTCTTAATGAATCCATAGCCTTTATATGGTGGTCCTTATGAGACGGACTTGATGGATTCACCCCTTGTTGTGAGGTTGAGCTTCTAGCTCTTAATGATTCCATATCCCTATTACTTGGGTGGTCCTAATTGAGACGGACTTGATGGATTCACCGTTGATATATGAGAGGTTGAGCATCATATGCTCTTAATGATTTCTTAGTCCAGTTGTTTATTGGTCAAACCCATATATGAGTTGGGTAGATTTGATTTTGATGGACGTATAGAAATCACCTACGTGAGTGTAAAGGTTTGGCTGCCTTTTATGAAAGATTTTGGGCTGTCTTTCTAGAGCACTCATAAGACCCAAGGTGTGCGTATGGCCTATATAATTGCGTTTATATTTTTCTATCGCGAAATTTGCACAAAATTAAGGTATAATATGTGTTGTGGGGGTCTCGATTGACCACGTGTAATTCATTGAGTTCAAGAGTACTTCACTCTTTGAATTAGCCCGGCCACTCGCTCACTTCACTACGTATCAATTCAATCTTCGGACATTGGTACTTAAGTATTCTATCTTTTCCTTTGTCAAGAAATTAAATCACTTTGGCCTTTGTTTGCCATTAGTGGGGGAATTATTGGAATAATGGCACCCAAAGGTTATGGGGTGATTTGTAACCGATTTGTAATTAATTGTGGGTAATTCATATCCCATAATGTGCCACTAATAAACTCATTAAAGCTACTTTAATGGGTAGTGGGAGGTTACATTTACCATCTATAAATTGGGTGTCCATGTTCACTAGAGTATGAGTAGAGAGAAATGTGAAGCAAGACACTTCTCCTCATATCCCCATGTGTGATTAGTTTCCGGGCAATTGTATTTGTGTTAGTTCCAAACCTCCATCCATGAGTGCACTTGTTTGGGGGTTGTTGTGTTAACCTGGGGGAGCGACCGGCGGAGACGATTTACACCAAAGTCGTGCCGAAAATCGCTTTCAAGGCAGTGGCCCTCATACCACGGCGCAACGATTATTTGATAAGTTATCTACTCTATCCTTTCTATATTATTTTGTTATTGATCAATACCTTATATTTCCTACACCCCGTACGTATATGAAAAGTGATACCGTACCTTTAGACAAAAAAATTGATGTATCATGCATAAGGCCGCATAAGAGAGTTTTTGAGGCAAAAAAACTTGTATAAAAGTATCTCACGGTGAGACAAAGTGACTTTTATGCAAAATAAAAATCACGTTATAGACAAAAGATCACCTTTTTATTTTGTCTCCGAAAAGATAATCTTATACAAGACTTATCTGATTTATTGGTCAATACCAAATGAAACTCTAAAGCATGACAAACACTTTTGTTTATGTATGGGTCACTACCAAATGAAAGAATACCCGCGAATAAAACCAGTATTTTCTTTTTCTTTGTATTTATTTTTCTTTTTTCTTTTTTCTTTGTATTAGTGGGAAATTTATTTTTTTTTTTTGAGTGAGTATTAGTGGGAAATTTGTTTATATTATTATTGCAGAACTTATTTTGATGAGGATGATGAATATGATTAGAGTAGGACCCATGAAATTAGAAAAAAGAGCTTGATTGCCAACCCCCTCCCTTTCTAGCCTAGGAATCTAGGACTTCGTTATATTTTGATAATTGATTGATAAAATTTTCCTTTTCACATTTTAGTAAAAGTAGCATAGGGGGTTAGGAATCTTATTGTTAGCTTTGGAGTCCTAAAAGGGATTAGGGGGAGCATTATGTTTTATATACTTGCGTTGGGCAGTGTGATCACATGTTCATGAAATTAGAGCAATAACAAAATTTCATGGTATCCAATTATTCGAAAAAGACGTAATTTTCTAATCAAAAAGAAATAATTTGTATGACTATTCTCAATTGTAAAGTTATGTTTTCTGATGTTTTTTTTTAATGTTATGTGTTGGATTGGATAACGAGAAAAAATTTGCATGTAAAATTTGAAGAATGGACTGTGGACACTTTCTCTCAACCATATGTGTAACATATTCTTTACTTTATGGATGAAATATAGATCTCATTGTGTTAAGTTTTTCTATAACAGTTTAATTAACAGTTTACGTCTGATAGACCCGCAAGTGCACGGGTATATCGAAGTAGTAAAATATCGAACCACAAGAAGCTATCAATTCAAAATACTAGTTTTTCTTAAATTCAACAAGCTAAGCGATTAGAAGCTTGGGTTTTTGCAATTATCAACTAAGAACGCAATCTAATAATGAAGAAAATACCAAGAATAAAGGTCTAGGATTGACTTCACCTCAACTATAATTCCTTGATGCAAACGATAAGTCTAACTAGCATGTAAAGTCGAACATATAAGAAAGGACGGAATTATAAGACACCAAGAACCCTCTCTCCACGGTTAAAGGATACACTTAAAATAACAAAATTCCTATTCTCATGGAATAAAGCTAAATCAAGAGCATTAAGATCATAACAATTCCAAATATCCCAAGACTTTCTAACCTACTCTCGTGATTAGGCAATCTTGTCAATTGTTTGAGTTCCGCCAACTAACAAGTTTCTCTTGAACATGAGTTAGTCGTCTAACAAATAAATAAGCACACAAACAATTGATAGCAACAATATTCTAAAACATGCTAATTAAACAAATTAGGGCATCAAGGAACCAAGCTTTGGCTACATCAATCCTAGATGAGAAATTTAGCTACTCATGATATTCAAGAACAACAAGCAAACAATGAAAACTAAATTAAACGTGATTGAACTAGAATTCAAGAACAAAATCAAGAACATTCATAAACTAAATTGAAATTTATCTAAAAGAAGTAGAGAGATGGGAAGAGAAAGTAGGGATAAGAAATACCCAAAGATGCTCCAATTGAAGATAATCAAGAACTTGAACAAACTTGAAAGTGCAAATTCAATCTTCAAATTACAAATTAAAACCAATGTTTGATTCTATTCTAGAAAGCATAAAAGTGTTTGAGAGAATATGGGGTGATGAGAGATCATCTGAAAGAGATGAGTTCTCTCTCCTTTTATAACCCCCAAAATGTCTCTAATCGGATCCAAGTGAAAAACCAAAGGAATGGCAAAGGTCACAAGTTGAAATCTCGATTTCCAGTAGGTTGCATGGTCGTGTGGAAAATATGAAGGAAAGTTGCATGGTCGTGCAACCCTTATTGAGCTCACTGACTTACTTGCATGGTCATGCAAGGTTTAGCCTTCGAACTTGCATGGTCGTGCAAGGGTAACTTTGCCTAGAACTTCGTTTTTGCACTTCTTTTCTCGCTTAGCTTTCTCTAAAACATTGTCCTTGACTTCTTCCTTGACGATTGCGACTCCAAATCATCTCCAAAGTCTTCACCAAGCAACGGGGGCTCAATATATCCTAAAAACACATCAAAACACAAATATACCCCAAGTAGTCATCTTTACCAAAATAATTATAAAATCACAAAGAAATGATGTAATTATCATAAACCAATCAAATGAGTGTGTTTATCACATGGAAAATAGCTCTAATTACGCACTCATCAAACTCCCCCAAGTTTAAGTCTTTGTTTGTCCCCAAGCAAAAACACGTAAAGACAAGGGAAACGGGAAACTAAGGGAAAGAGATCACCTTCTCAAACCAAGTTTCAAAAGCAACATCAAGGCCAAAAGACTTAACCCAAGTCAAGAACAATAGTGATATAGCCCCTCGAAATCACATAGCACCATCATGTAATAGCGATCCAAAACATCCAATCTTACCAGAAGACCCACTCTCAAATGTAGCATCACGGGCGGACCCACGCCTATGGGTATGGGGTCAGTTGACCCATACTTTTAAAAAAAATTGGGAGAAGCTTTTGCCAATTCCCTTTTGCACCCTTATTATTTGCCCATAATTCCAATTGCACCCATACAAAAGTATAGAAAATTGAATAGAGGAAAGGGTAAAGGGGGAAAGATAGTAACCCACTCCCCACTGACCCACGTGAAAAGTGAAAAGTGAAAAGTAGGGGACAAAGACTGAAAAAACTCTCTCTCCCCTTTATTGACTGAGGCACATTTTATTAGAAAGAAAAAAAAAACTAAACTGCTCTCTCTCACTCGACAAACGACACAAACCAATAACCAAAACCTCGATTCTCCTTCATCTCTCTCTCCTTCAGACTTGACCCACCCAAAAACTCCACCCCAGCTTCTCCTCTCCGGCTCGGCAGTCGGTGGCGCTCCTATCTGCCGGTGGCACGAAGTCGGCAGCTCTCAGCCTAGGTTGCCGGTTGGCGGTCACCCATCTCCTCCGGCATCAGATTTTGCCGATTCAGGCGGTGGCCAAGTGGTTTAAGGCGATTTCGCCGGTTGCTTACGTATTATTTCTGTTTCTTAAACCCTAAATAAGTAAATCCCAATTTCAAATGTTAATAATTGATTTTATAAACTAGGGTTTAGATTAAAATTGAGTAATTTTGTAAATTGATTGATTTAATGTTGTTAATCTGAATTTGTTAGTTAAATTAAGTTGTTGATTTAATTGATAATTGATTGTAGAATTCTTGATTTGTTAGTTAATTAAGTTGTTGATTCAATTGAATATTGAATTCTGATTTTGTTTGTTAATTTAAATGGTTAATGGTTTATGTTAAATGCTACATAATTGTTGCTGAAATTTGCTAATGTTTAGTATAGTTGACAGATTTTTTAATTTTTGATTTAAGCATTTAAGTAGCTATATTTGTTTATGATAATTGGGTTGAGAATTGAATTTGATTTGGGCATTATTTGGCAATGAATTGGGTTGAGAATTGAATTGAATTGAATTTATTAGTTAATTTGAATTGATTTGGGCATTATTTGGCATATTTGATTGAGTTTGATGAATTTGTTAGTTTTTGGCATGTTATGTTGATTTTATTTTATGTGTGATTTTGGAGTTAAAAAAAAAATCAAGGTATTTGTAGTTATGGGTTAAATTGACCCCCTTAATTTTGAAAAAAAAAAAAAAATTCCTTTTTCTTTGCACCCATAATCTTATTTTTGTGGGTCCGCCACTGTGTAGCATAGCAAAGTAGAAAGTCCTTCACTTTAGGTAAGTGGACACTCACACTCAAGTGTTTAAAATTGACAATCAAAGTAGGTTTCTCTCAATACTCATCTCAAAAGTCATGGTTTACCATATGCTCACCAATCGTCTCACATCTCCTCCGCTAAGGACAATTGATATAAACGAGTCAAGAGGACTTTCATAGGTTGTAACGTAGGCTTAAGGGTGAAGGGTAGGACAAATTCGTTCGGATAGTTGGCTAAGAATGTCATGAAACTAGTGGAGCAAAAATCATTAATTCACCTCATGCATGAAGGTAAATAATGCGGAACTCCGACTAACAAAAAGCAACATCTAACCAATATCACCAAACTCCATTGAAATACTCCTCATTCAAGCACAACTTTCAAGAGCTCAACCTTTTTATTCTCTTTCTTTTTCATTTCATTTTTTTTTTTGAACTTTTTCTTTTCGTTTTTTTTTTTTCCCGAACGAAACTTTGAATTTCAACCATTCTTTCAAGAGCTTACTCAAACCACAGAGTTACACATTGTGAAATGTAACATAGACTCTAAGATCAATCCCTACTCCACAAGTCTCATGATAAAAGGGGTTAAACATGGTTTTTCCGGTCAAAAGGCTTGTAATGCGGGTGAAAGCAAAGAATAGGTAAAGCTCAAAGTGGTTCACAAAAGATAAAGTGCCAAGGTAAGCTTATTTCGCTAAGTGAGTTAAAAATTCAAAGAATGCATCAATCATACTCGTCTCACAGGTCAATTTGGTCTATTCAACTCAACTATACAACATTTAAGAGTCATCATCATACATGCCACAAACCATGAATAGCAACAACAATCATGCTATGTAAAACTTAGGCTCAATCACATTTTCACAAGAACAATATGGTCAATCCTCTCGATTTTCACAATAAAACAAGAATCATCATCGAAGGATCACATCTCACACGTTTTTTTGGATTTTTCTTTTTTCTGTTTTTTTTTTTTTGGATTTTTTTTTATGCACGCAAAAAGTAAACCTAAACTATATGAATTAAATGCATGAAAAACTAACAAATAAAACTAAAAAGAGAAAATAAACAAAAGAAAAAAATGAAAATTTCTATCGAAAATGCAACCTAACAATTATACTATACGCTATAGACACCCAAAAAGCGCCTTCAGATTTCTCCGCAAAAGCACGATGATGAAAGGAGTAATGTATAAACTTGAACTGCTATTTTTGCACTGATAGGTAAAATAAGGTCTTAGGTTTTTCCTCGATCACTCCTTCATTTCCACTTCATTTAAAAGCCCCTTTCAAGAGTTTTCGATTGCTTCCTTCCGTGTCAAAATACGATTCCGCACCTAAGAGTTATGGCCAAACGAAGTTAAGGGTCAAAACAAATGTAGCTGAGTACTGTGGACCGTGTTTCCAGCCTCATTTGGGAGTTTATTTGGTCGAATTAATTTATGATCCTTATAGTTTTAGACTCCTTATTCAAATAGCTTTCCAATGACATATCATGAGCCCACACCACATTCCCAACCAAGGAGTTACGAGCCCAACATTAATCTGTACTCCAAAACTGACATCTACCTACTCTTTCTGGTATATCTCGAGATCCACAAAACATTTGGGCCTGAAACTAAAGCCATAAAAGATAGACCCAATAAACTTTCCAACGCATCTTGAATCATCCCATTTGAAGCCCAAACGAGTGAGATATGGCCCGACAAAGTTTCAGATGGCAGGCTCAGCGCCGCTAGCAGCCCTCACCTTGGCCGTTAGCGGCGCTCGCTGAGTCTTCCGAAGCCCGTCTTTTTCAAGCCTAATTCCGAATTTCGGCCATCCTTCACCCGTCCAACCCTACTTCCCCACGCCTATATAAACAACCCTTCACCCTCAGTTCAAAACACGCAGTATACAGTTGACACCCTCTATTCTCAGTAGTATTGACTCTAAGCTTCTCCCTCTTTCTTCCATAAACAATTCTATTCTATTCTCGGGAATATTCACACCGAGCTTCCGCCTCTTTCTTTACTTGAGATCTATTTTTACTATTCTTGTCAAATATAGCCTACAGTTCAGGTACAAATTCCTCAGGGCTCAAATTAAATTAATTGTCTAATTGTTTATTTTTCAGTAGTCATAATGTAGATATCATGCTAGAATAACGCTTTTAATTCTTCCTAAATATTGTCTGTATAGTCATTGTGCTGCCCAACATGTCAAATCCAATGCATGTCTAAATAAGGGTTAAAAATAAATGTTGTGATGCTTGTGGTGAACCAATTAATAGTCTAAGTCTAGGTTGTTAATCCGGTTTTGCATGAGAATTATGTCTTTAAATTATTAAGCAAACTTGAGTTAGTAGAGGCCGTCATAATACGGGCGAGTTGGTTGCCTAACACCTTCCCACCTCGTACCTTCACCCCCGAACCTATTATTTTTGGGTACTCATGTGTTCTATATGAGCGGGAGTCTTTCTAAAAACATGGTTAGTTCACTTATCGCGCTATTGGGTTGTCCCTTCAGTTTGTCCCTTCGATAAAACGCCGATAGCATATTTGTGACCTCTTTCATGGTTTTTATTCAATTCAAGTTTCTTCAAAAGCTTTTCTAACTCGATGGTCCCTTGAACTTATCTAAAGCCCTCAGCTTACAAATTTTCTATAAGGACGCACTCCGTGGGCCGTAGAAATCCCGGGTCCTTACAGTGGCGACTTCACTGGGGATTTATTTAAGAGTGTGAGACTCGAAAGTCAAGTTTGCTTAATTGTTTAATAACGTGTTCCATATTTTTGCATCATTTGCATGTGCCTTGGCACAACCTTTTGACCCTTATCGACCCTCGAGGAAGTTTGTGTCGCAACTCGTAGACAACCCGTATATCTAAAGGAAAATACAGTTCTCCTATCGTGCAAATCGACGCTTCCTCACACATGACTCATCAATCCTTGTTGATGAAAAGAACTACAATCGATGTCTCGACCATCCGCCGAACGGAAATTGTAATTTGTTGTGGTAACCTCACAGGAGCCAAAAGCCTCTAGCCCACATTCGTGCATTCGCTTGCTTGTTGTGCATGTGTCGTTATAATGCCCGTCTGATCACATGTTTGCCTGTAAACTGCATTGTTATTATTCTTGTCTGAATGCATGAATAACGTGACTATGTGCCAACATGTACTTACGTGCTAGGAGTCCTCTCTTTTATTTTTAGCTAGTTCCTAATGCCCAAAAAATAGTGCGAGAATTCAATTCAATGAGCACTCGTTTCCCCGATGATATATTTTCATATATCGTCGAAGTCATGAACAATTTTCTAGGACCTTTTAGCAAAAAAAAAAAAGAGTCAGTCTCTCCGATTCCCCTCTCCCACCTTTTTTTAATTTTTTTTTCTCTTTATTGTCTTGATGTAATTCAGCGTCGGCAAAAAAAAAAAAAAAAAAGCAAAAAAAATTGGCGTTACAAATAAAAATGCCGAAATTTTTTTTTTCGGAAAATCAAAAAAATAATTGCCGAAATTTTCTTCTTTTTTTTATTTTATTTAAGTCTAGAAAAATAAAAATAGGATGGTCCGTCTTTTTTCTATTTTTCTCATTTCGTTCATCGACTTCGTTTTTCCTTTGATATGAGGGGAAATAATCGGGCATTTAGGCTTAGGTTGTCATTTTCCATTCCTTTGCATTGCATTACATTACATTATACATATTAAATGCTTCATGCTAGGATTCATAACTAGTCGTCATGTTTGCATTGTCGTCATTTTGCATATGCATTTGTACAAAAATCTGAGTGTTGCATTCATCAATGTCTCCATTTGTTCATTACGTCTCATGCACTAGAAGTCTAGACAAGTCATTCGTTAAGTGCTCTAGGGTCATTCTAGGAAGCATCCATACATTGTCATACATGTCAAGGTTAGTCCGTCATGCATCTTACATATTTGTCGTAACTCTGTCATTGCATTTTCATGCATTCGAGTTCATATAGACGTCCTTAGATTCATTCACCTTAGGAGCTATCGAGGGTCTTCTAAAAATCATGAGTTTTTGTTTTCAAGACCTTTCTTTGGCGTCTTCCTAAGTTGAGACTTGTGTTCAGGATTGGGGGCTCGAGGAAGAATTACGGAGACAAAGGTTGGGCTCGATCATCCGGCAGATAAGTTCGTGTACAAGCTACCTCCAAGACACCACCACATTCCAAAAGGACATCACCCCATAATCCATCACCACCACAAAGCCCGCCACCACTCAATACATCCCTTACCTCACCGATCACACCCCCAAACTCCGCCATGGGTAAGACCACCGACGAGAGGCTTGATGATCTCATGAGCGAGTTAGAAAGGGTGCGACTCAAGGTTGAAGATTTGGAAAAGAAGAAAGAGGATGAAGCAAGAATCCTCTCTGACTCCAACTCTGAGGAAGAAGGACCAAATGCCAAGCTGACTAAGATTATTTCTTTGCTCGAAAACAGCGGCCTGTTTGCCAACTACCATGCTAATGTTGGTAAAGTCAATCCCAAAGTAAAGGGCAAGCTTCCAGCCAAGTTCTCCATGCCCGAGGTTCCGACATTCACCGGCACTGATAATCCACAAGATCACCTCAAAGCCTTCACTACTGCCATGGTTTTAAAAGGAGTTGACAAAAATATCTACATTCACTTGTTCCCACAGACTCTTGATGCCCCAACTCGTCGTTGGTTCTACACCTTGAATTTGGAGGACTACCGCACTTGATCAGATTTCACTACAGTCTTCCTTGCACGCTACAAGGAAAATATGTTTCTCTACCTATGACCCTTCGAGAGTTAGAGATCACCAAACAAGAAGAAGATGAGGGATTCACTGCCTTCCTTAGGCGTTGAAAGCTAAAGATAGTCGAACTGGTTGAGCAACCTTCGCAAACTGATCAAATCCGCCAACTCATCAAAAACCTGCAACCTGCTTACAAGGAACCCCTCAAGTATCAAGCAATTGACTCCTACAACCGGCTCTATGTTGTGGGCATCCTAATTGAAGATAACCTTCTTAAGAATTCCACTTAAGTCGTGAACAACGCGAGTATCTACAGGGGGCTGTCCATCGTGTCCCTGTGTACAGCCTGTGCTCGAGAAGTTGAATAGAGTCGAAGTTTCCTAGTGTGCAAGTCTAGTTGAGTCCAGTCAAGTTTAATGATGTCTAGTTTGTCTTTTAAATTCGTCCATAGAGTCTAGCTTACTTCTCGTGTAATGCTTTTCTTCGATTCAATAAAGATTGCATTTTGATTCCCATCATTGTTCTTTGTTCAATTCTATGACGAACTTAAGTTGCCTATGACGGAACAACAACAAAAAATCAAAAAAAAAAAAAAAAATTCAAAAGAAAGCCTTCATTGTGGAAAACATCAAACAAAAACTCCCTAATGATCATCCGCATAGAGGACATACAGTTGAACCGTCCGTGCTGAGGACATGAGGCATTCATTTGGCACCTCACATCAATATCCTTTACTACCCTATACATCATTACCACTTGCAACCCTTTGAGCCTTAAACACATAGCCTTTCATTTCTTAACCACATCATCCTTACCCGGGGAATGGGTGTGTGCGACATGGGAATAGAAGGAACCTTCTAGGCAAGATGGACCGACCTACAAAAAGAGCCACCGAGAGAAATACCAAAAAGAAGAGAGAACTCGAAAGTTCAAGAGCAAAAACAAAAAAAAAAACCCAAAAGAGAAAAAAAAGTCGAGAGCGATCAAATATCCAAAAAAGTGCAAACACTTCAAGCACAACCAAACAATGGCCTTACCTAAACATAGGTCTTGTAGCCACCTTGCCCAGATCACAAGCTTCTATACCATCTAGCATACTTTGGGGAGGGGATTTACATTGGGTTTATTTGAGCCTTTATCCTTTCTTTGACACCTCAACCCAGCCTGACATTACAATCCAAAAGCCCTCCAAGAGGTACGACCATTCAATTGTATAGCCCTGAACTACGTTGGCCTGATTCCATAAACTGGATATGTAGGAAACCTCAAGGAGATCCGGCCACGACAACCACTTTGTCACATGATCATAAGGAGTTTTCCCATTCCACCATTCTCATCTAAGGCTAAAAAAAAGAGCCCGGTAGGTTGAAACCCAAAAGGGCGGCCTAGGCAAAAGTTAGGGCAACCAAAAAAAAATATAAAATAAATTCAACATCTTGAGGCAACATAAATTTCCGAGGATTTAGACCATTGTTTCTCATGTAAGCGCTCTTTGGTCAGTCGTCTAGAGGTCATACTCATCGCCTTTCTCATAGGCTTGCACATAGACTTCCCAACTAAGGGCTTTTTCAGAATGAGTCGCTTCTTTGTCCGCTACGTTCCAAGTTGGTCATTTTGCCCCCATACATTAAGTTAGGATATTTTGTACCGCCGCATCCATACCCATAGCTCCTCCAGTAGGTCATAACCATCAAGAACCACACATCAAACTGGGAGCTGATTCTTCCTTGACTGCACCCATCTTTGTCTACTTGTCTCATACTCTGCCAAGATCACCACATGAATGAAATTTTTGATCACAAAAACTTTTCCCATATAAAGACCCTCTTCAGACCATATAGGAGAGTCGTGCATGTTAGGCTAGGCTGCATGGAGCTGTGAGTCAATAGAATCTGCATACATCATATTTGCATGAATACTAGAGTCACCTTCAAAGGCATGCATGTGTACATAATTTCTTAGTGTCTTGAGTCCCTGTGTGTTTACATGTCAACTCCCCTGTTCCCCGTGCATATTACTATGTCATGTCTTGTGAATCTTGTCATGGTCAGTCGGGCATGCCTATTGCATCTCTTTCCTATGTGCATATTTTCACTGCAGGTTTGAGTCTACCCGCTCTCCATCAAAACCAGCAAGCCCGAAACTCATGATCAAGCCCAGAAGCGACCTTCCGATTACAACCAAGAGTAGAGATAACCTTCCAACAACAGCCCTGCAGACTTGCACACACGGGCCCCACTGCTGACCCAAGGCATCTTTTTCCAGTCCAAAGTTCGTTACTTCAGTTTATTTTACGGCAAAAATTAGTACCAAGCGCGCGGGAGCAAAGCACTCTGGCCCACAAGTTCAAATTCGATAGTTGGCCTATTTTACGGTACCAACTTTCTCAGGTAAAACTAACCCATTTACTTTTGCAGGTCCCAGGTACTGAAACCTGGATCTATACTGCGACGACTCTTACCGCCCGGAGCGCCCAAAAATATTTTAAGCCCGGAAAACCTGTTGGCCTTACTAATCATTACAAACTTTTGGCTCAGTCCCTTTGCGATGTTTACAAATTTTTGGGGTCAGTCCCTCTGCGATGTTTACAAATTTTTGGGGTCAGTCCCTCTGCGCTTTTACAAATTTTTGGGGTCAGTCCCTCTGTGGTGTTTACAAATTTTTGGGGTCAGTCCCTCTGCGCTTTTACAAATTTTTGGGGTCAGTCCCTCTACGAGGTTACAAATTTTTGGGGTCAATCCCTCTGCGAGGTTACAAATTTTTGGGGGTCATTCAAGGACCGCTTAAGCTATTGCGGTTAAACTGTCCCTTCTACGAGGTTACTTATTTTTGTGTCCGTCAATGATTGCTTAAAACTGTTGCGGTTATACTGTCCATTATTTATTTTTTATATGTTTCAGCCAATGATTGCTTAAGCTATTGCATTTAAACTGTTCATATGTCCTAACCACCTTATGGTTGATTATTTTTAATCGCACTTATCTCGTTGACTTTTTCGTTTCTTATGACAGGGACTGGATCTCAACATCCGCCAAGCGGTGTTTAGTCACGGTTTGTCGAAACACTCCGCGTTGATCATTCTCAAAGTGTAACTAACTTTTTCATTCACTCTGAATACAGGTCCCCAACAAACGTGTAGACCATCTACGAGCGATGTTCTATCCTGCTATCATAACCTCTATTTTCTCTTGTGTTCACAGAGATGAAATCTTAGCACACTACAAGCGTGTCCCAACTCAAGTTTGTCTTCATATGCATGCATACTGTACACTCTCACGCACTGTGTGCACATCAGCATCCTGCATGTCGCCTTCGGAATACTTTGATCTTCGCTTTTACTCAAGCTCGATCAAAGTGGGGGCTTCTGTAGTCGCCAAAAAAGCGCCTTCAGATTTCTCCGCAAAAGCCCGATGATGAAAGGAGTAATTTATAAACTTGAACTGCTATTTTTGCACTGATAGGTAAAATAAGGTTTCAGGTTTTTTCCTCGATCACTCCTTCATTTTCACTTCATTTAAAAGCCCCTTTCAAGAGTTTTCCATTGCTTCCTTCCGTGTCAAAATACGATTCCGCACCTAAGAGTTATGGCCAAACGAAGTTAAAGGTCAAAACAGATGTAGCCGAGTACTGTGGCCGTGTTTCCAGCCTCATTTGGGAGTTCATTTGGTTGAATTAATTTGTGATCCTTATAGTTTTGGACTCCTTATTCAAATATCGTTCCAATGACATATCATGAGCTCACACCACATTCCCAACCAAGGAGTTACGAGCCCAACATTGATGCGTACTCCAAAACTGATCTCTCCCTACTCTTTCAGGTATATCTCGAGATCCACAAAATATTTGGGCCTGAAACCAAAGCTATTAAAAACTATACCTAATAAGCTTTTCAACGCATCTTGAATCATCCCATTTGGAGCCCAAACGAGTGAGATATGGCCCGGCAAAGTTTCAGCTGGCAGGCTCAGCGCCGCTAGCGGCGCTCGCTAAGTCTTCCGAAGCCCGTCTTTTTCAAGCCCAATTCCGAATTTCGGTCATCCTTCACCCGTCCAACCCTACTTCCCCACGCCTATATAAACAACCCTTCACCCTCAGTTCAAAACACACAGTCTACAATTGACACCCTCTATTCTCAGTAGTATTGACTCTGAGCTTTTCCCTCTTTCTTCCATAAACAATTCTATTCTATTCTCGGGAGTATTGATACCGAGCTTCCCCCTCTTACTTTACTTGAGATCTATTTTTACTTTTCTTGTCAAATAAAATATAGCCTACAGTTCAGGTACAAATTCCTGAGGGCTCAAATTAAATTAATTGTCTAATTGTTTATTTTCCAGTAGTCATAATGTAGATATCATGCTAGACTAACCCTTTTTTAGCTTCCTAAATATTGTCTGTATAGTCGTGCTGCCCAACTTGTCAAATCGAATGCATGTCTAAAATAAATGTTGTGATGCTTGTGGTGAACCAATTAATAGTCTAACACTACTACAAAAACAGGGAATCCACGTCGGTTTTTTAGGGCTTATAACATCGGTTTTAGTACCGACGTAATAAAGGGGTGATGTAGTAGGGGAGGGTATACAACGTCGGTTTTTTAATCGACGTAAAAAGGTATGGTAAAACGTCGGTTTTTCGTGAAAACCGACGTTGAAGGCATAGATACAACATCGGTTTTTACCAAAAACCGATGTGGAAGGTGCAGATACAACGTCAGTTACTCTTTAAAAACCGATGTTGTAGGTGAAGATTTTTTTTCAAAAAAAAATTACAAATACAATCCTGCACACCTTTACATTAACTCAATTATTTTAGTATAAATCATCCAATCACCAACAAACTTGACACTTATTCCATTTAAGTATGTCAAATGGGAAAAAGAAAGTTCTTATCCTAAATGGTATCTAATTTACCCGTAACATATCTAAAACAAGGGTTTGCAATTTTCATAATAGCTAAATTGCTAATACTTGCACCATCTGTTGCACTGGTGATTTGCTCAGCTGGTCTGCTGATCCGAGCTAAGCTGATGCTGCTGTTAAACGGCTGCTGCAGTTATATTGTTATTACTGACCTGCTGCTGTTACACGGCTGTTGCTGACCTGCTGCAGACTGCAGAGCTGCTACTACAAAATTCCAGTTAGTTAGTGAAACTCCAGATAAGGAATACAGTGTCCGGCATAAGAACTAGATAGAAAAGAGGACCAAGAGCAACTACAACCAAGCCATGGCATGCCACAACAACAGAAAACAAAAGAGTAACAATCATATTGGATAACAAGTTAAATAATCGAGTCATAAAGAAAAACACATACTCTTTTAAATTCATAAACAAGTTATCAAACAACGATGAAAGACACCAATGATGAGACAAGACTTTTTGAGAGGATCAACAGCTCAATCAACATGTAAGCTCTACTAACTGCTTTTGTGTCTAAGATGTTTGTATTGGGATTGCTTACAATTCTCGGGAGGTCCTTTGGGTGTATGGGCTCTCATGGGCCTTTGAAGTTTTGTATGATTTGATTTGGCAATAAGTTGCCTATTAATAAAGTTTATTTTGTTGCTGAAAAAAAAACATGTAAGCTCTACCTTTCCTGCAAAATGGAATGAAGGGGTATCCTCAAACAGCCTAAACTACAACTCTAGACTCCCAACTTTCTTTGATTGAAAAACTTAGTACCAACTACATATATTGTTTAAATTGGATAAAACAAAGCTCAACCTATAATCTTCTCCTTTTTTAATATTAGAAAGCTCAAACATGAAGCACTACTACAGATATAGGCTACAAAGTCGGTGTTTTAGTACCAGCTTTTCTGTCTATGTAGGGTAATATTCCAAATTCAAGCTAAGAAAATCAAGTAACAACAGCTCTTAAAAACAGTATTAATATTAAACCTTCATATTTCGAGTTCTTTTTTCTAAGCTAGCAATCTTTCGGCTGCAAAAATATGATATCATCTCCGAACTAATAAGTAAAATAGTTTGTTAGCCAACCAAATACTTACAGGTCAGATTTCAACTCAGTTGCATGATCAGAACACACTCAATCACTCAGACTCTATCCATGTCTCTACACTATGCTCAGACCATCAGGTGTAGGCTATCCGCTATCCTTATACAAGGCAACACAGTTTGAAGGGTTAAAAGCTTAATATAATGAAATACAGGGGAGAGGGGAAACAAGACTTGCTCAAACTCTAAAGACCAATCCTCTAATCTTAGGAAACATATCAACAAGAACTTCATTGATCTTAAACAACCAAATTACCTAGATTATTACCTTAAAACAACCATAATGCTACGCCATGGCAGGCCACAACAAGAAAACTCAAAAGAAAAAAAAAATTATGCTCATATTGAATATAAAAAAACAAATTAGCCAAAGAAAAGCACATACTCTTTTTAAGTTCATAAACAAGTTATTAAGCAGCCAACATCCAACACTTTAGTTGAAACACCAATGATGAGCCTTGGGTTTTTGAGATAACCAGCAGCTCAATCGACATGTAAGTTCTACCTTTCCTGCAAAACGCAATGACGGAGTGTCCTCAAAAAGTCCCTAACTACAACTCGTCGTCGCAATTTTCTTTGATTAACAAACTTCAAACCAGCTGCAAATAGCATTTGCTATTACTACACAAAAACCAAAAACTTATCCAATCCATTCTACCTCAATTTCCTACTTAGCAATTGGTTCTTGATAATTCCAGCCTTATTGACAAGAAAAGTGAAGGTTAGACACTAGCCACAAAACAATCAAGACACTATCACTCTAAGATAAAACAAAAAATTGAAACGAAAGGAGATACAACCTCAAGCCAAAGTGTCAAACCCCAATCAAGAATCAAACCTGGCACACTTCACTCCCAAGTTCTAAATCAAAATTTCTTTGTAAATGGCCCAATAATCCAGTAATCCACAATAGCAAGAACTCAACTTAAAATTTCTTTGTAAATGGCTCAAATGGAAATTTTGGAGCATGTTTAACGGCATTGATACAGACTTTCGTTCTTTGGATGGTCTTTCTATTGTACATGTTATAAGAGAAAAAAATAAGGAAGCTGATGTTTTAGCAAAGCAGGGAGTAGATGGAGCAGAATCACAATCCCTTCCCCACCTTGCAAAAACGTACCAGCAAACTTCTAGGATCAAACAAAGATATCTACAATCCCTATCCCACCTTGCAACCAAACCCAAAGAAGCCATTACAAATGAAACCTACATCTACTTTTACCTACAATTCGTTCTCAGTCCTCACCAATTACGATGTCCAACAACCAAGTTGTCTGTAGCTTCTATTGCAACTAGTAGGCAATGTAACAACCATATGAATAAACATATAAACTATGTTTATAATGAGCTCAAGATTATGATAAAATCATAGGAAAAAAAATAAGAGAACCAGCAGCTCATACATTCAGAATGCCAAACAGTTTATGGCAGCTCACAAGTTTAGGTTTAGACTACTTGATGCCCTAGGCACCTCAAGCATGTGACCCAAAAACGATATAATTCACTAATCCCTTCACTTAATCTGTTTCTATAGAAACCAGAAGCTAGTAGAGCAATATTATGTGCTAATAGAGCAAAAACAGACAACCTAACTCACAAATAAAGCCACAAACTCAACAAATAATAGCAGAATCAACTCAAATGCATTTAGCCCCATCAAATTTTAGAACTCAATTTAAAATCAGTTCAGCTCCAAACATAAACCAGAACCAACGAAATCAAGCAACCCAACAGAAACACACCACAATTTATGAGAGATTGAGGGGGAAGAGAGAGAGAGAGAGAGAGAGATACCTGAAGACCCTCCATGAGCTGAAAATGGAAGCCCATGTTTCAAATTGCAGAACCACCCAAATTTCTGACCTAATTTCAAATTGTAGGAATGAGTAATTCGATTTAGAAATTGTAACTCACAATTAAAATAAATTCAAACCCTAATTTCGTACCTAATTGAACCAAAATCACTAGATCTCCATCAAAGTTTAAAACCCTAAATTGAAAACACACCTAAACCTAAATTGAACCAAAATCACTGGGTCGAAAGTTTTCGCACAACAAAACCCAAATGACCCAATGTGAACTGTTAACCTCTTCAATGCGAAATCTGAAGCAAAGTCAGAATCTTACCCAGTAAGAGTGCTTTGATTCCTGGGCTTCAATTTCTCGAACTAAAAGTCTTCAACCCAGAAGAAAAAGGATGAGAAAAATCCCAAGTTCACGCATGAGTACAGATCTGGAGAGGTGAGAAGCGCGACTGAAGGCGATGAGACCCGAAGGAGTGACGCTGGCAGTGGTGGACTTGGTGATGCGGCCTTGGTGGTGTCATGGTGGAGAGAGAGAGAGAGAGAGAGCGCGCGCGAAGACGATTGAAAATGAAAAGAACGAACCTGGTAGATAAAAAATTAGGAACACTAAAGAGCGTTCTGCTTGCCTTTTACCCTTTTGTTTATTACATTACATATACAAAGTCGGTTTTAAGATTTAACCGACTTCATAGGGTTATCTCCAAACATGGGGCATGCCGCATCAGTTTCTTTTGAAAAACCGACGCGATAACATGGGTTACAACATCAGTTTTTCCAAGAAACCGACGTTGTATATATGGTTCTCACATACACACACTTTGACGTCGGGTTTTTCAAAAAACTGACGTTGTAGGCTTTGACAGTATTTACCATTATGCCACCGCGTTATATATGACATTGGTTTTCTTTCAGCCGACGTAGTACCTCCTGATTGTAGTAGTGTATCTCTAGGTTGTTAATCCCGTTTTGCATGGGAATTATGTCTTTAAATTATTAAGCAAACTTGAGTTAGCAGAGGCCGTCATAATACGGGCGAGTCGGGTGCCTAACACCTTCCCACCTTGTACCTTCGCCCTCGAACCTATTATTCTTGGGTACTCATGTGTTCTATATGAGCGGGAGTCTTTCTAAAAATATGATTAGTTCACTTATCGCGCTATTGGGTTATCCCTTCGGTTTGTCCCTTCGATAAACGCCGATAGCAGATTTGTGACCTCTTTCATGATTTTTATTCAATTCAAGTTTCTTCAAAAGCTTTTCTAACTCGATGGTCCCTTGAACTTATCTAAATCCCCCAACTTACAAATTTTCTATAAGGACGTACTCCGTGGGCCGTAGAAATCACGGATCCTTACATATGCAAAATACAATTTCTAAACTATATGCAATCACATTTCATCAACTATCACCATCAAAATCTCATTAACAATAAGCACCTCCTCCAAGCTTGAATTGTACATCGTCCTCAATATGGAAAAGACACAATATAGAGAGGGAAAAGGAGAGAATACTCACAAGGCCCCAACTGAACAAGAAGTAAATGATCGAGACAACTGTCGTACACAAGGTGCCAAGGATCGCCACATCGCACGATTTAATATAGTACCAAATTCCAGGTCACCGAACTCACGATAACTTTAGTAAAAGTAATGAGAGTCCACAATCAAAAGGTCACAAAGTATCACTGCCCCAATAAAATCAACCAGGACTTAACCAAGGCAACATGACCACAAAGAATCCCAATTCCAGCATTGTCAATCAGGATCAGATCGACTCTCATAGACCAAAAGGAACCACCACAAAGAAATAATCGGATGAACTAGCGACCACGGGTGAACAGGGGTTGCGGGTTGGACAGTGGTGGGTGGCGGTGATGATGTACCGCGAGAGGCGCTGAGACAAGGGGTGTGGGGGGTGGCGGGACGGAGGTCGACTGGTAGTGGGTGGCGGATTTTTAGCGATTGTGGGGAAATTCGGTAGTGGTGGGCTACTGGAATTTGTAGTGGGTGATGGTGATTGAGAGAGGTGGTGAGAATGGGTGCGGTGGTGGTGGTGGATTGAGAAAGAGAGTAACAGAGGGGCAGAGGAGAGAGAAAAGAAGGGTCGTCGCGCGACCCTTGGGTGCCCAAATAGGGCCCGTTCGGGCGGCTGGTGGGCCTTACTTCCGGCTGGAAAGGCAGGTTAGACAGTGAAGTGGAGAAGAGGGCACCTGGTCAGGCGCGGTGAAGAGCAGAAAGCCGCCCGATCGGGCGGTGGTGTTGGAGCGAGCTGCGGATGGAACTGACGGCGCCCGCTCGGGCGTGGCAGTGGAACAAAAACCGCCTGATCAGGTGGGGTAAGCAGTGAGCAGACAGTGAAATGCATTCTCTTCATTTTTTTTTTCTCGTTTTGTTTTTTTTTTAGCAATCCAAATGAAAATTTTAAAAAAACAAAAGAAATAAAATAAAGCAAGAAAATTTAGGTTGCCTCTCAAGAAGCGCTCTTTTAAAGTCACGAGCTCGATAATCCCTTAAACTCAACCCGGATGGATCACTAAAATGGCAATGTTGCCACCATGATATCTATTGTTCTCACGAACCTCGGACTTACTCCCTCTAAGCTTGACAATGGCCTTAGGTCGCCATTCCATGATAATCTCATTAGCCTTGTTAATTAACGTCTTTCGTACCCTTGTTGTTGCATTCTTCTTGACGCATGTCTTTTCCGTGTGCTTTTGTATATCTCTTTTCAGAACTTCATGATCATGAATACCCAATATAGTGTCCTCATCTTGAAACATTGAAAGACCACCACATTTAAGGGATTCGACAAGGAGATCATTCGGGTTTGTTTGCAAAGGATGATCAATTGGCATCAACCATACAACAAGAACTCTCAAAAGAAGGCTTCATCACATTGTTAGAGAAACCAAACTTGACCTTCTCGTCACCAATATCCAAGCAAATCGTTCCACCTTTAACATCAATTACCGCACCGACGGTAGCAAGGAATGGCCTTCCAAGGATAATTGGGATCCTAGCATCTTCCTCCATATCTAAGGCAACAAAATCTGTAGGAATGTAGAGTTTACCCACTTGAAGAGGTACATTCTCCAAAACACCTACCGGATACTTGATCGTTCGGTCGGCAAGTTGTAATGACATAGAGGTGGGTTTCAAGTCACCCAAGCCAAGCTTCTTACAAATAGCTAATGGCAATAGACTCACACTTGCACCAAGATCACACAAAGCCTTATCAAAGTTTATTGTACCGATAACACAAGGGATAGAGAATGAACCGGGATCCTTAAACTTTGAAGGTGACTTGTTTTGGAGGATCGCACTACATTCCTCAGTTAGAGACACCGTTTCACTCTCATCAAGCTTGCGTTTGTTGGATAGTATCTCCTTCAAGAATTTCCCATAATAAGGCATCTCCGAAATTGCCTCAAGGAATGGGATATTGATGTGGAGCTTCTTGAGTACCTCCAAGAACTTTCCATTTTTCTTCAACAAAGTGGGATTCACTAACTGTTGAGGAAAAGGAACTGGCTTGTATGTCAATATGAACAACATTGGGTTCCTTTTGCCTCAGAGTCTCCACCTAATTCTTCTCTTTTCCTCCATCCTCACAAGGTTTCACAACTTTCACCACTTTATCACTTTCATCCCTCATGCTCCCCTCACTCCCCTTTTCCACCATGTGCAACTCTTCCAAGTTCTCCCCATTTCTCAAGAAAATAGCATTTATATGACCCCTGGGATTCATCTCGGGCTTGCCCGGAAGTTGACCAGAAGGCCTACTAGAAGGGCTAGCTAGTTGAGAAATTTGATTCTCAAGCATTCTATTGTGAGTGACCAATGAATCAAACTTTGAGGTCAATTGTCGAATAGACCCTTGGGTGGACTCATGTTGTTTCATTTGGGTACTCACGAAAGTTTGCATGAGACTTTCAATGTTGGACTTTAGGGGTTGTGGTGACGGATTTTGATGACTGGCTCTTGGTTGAAAACCGGGAGGTTGGATGTGGAAATTTTGTGGTGGAAAGGTGTTTGATGGTAGGTTTTGTGGAGGACTTTGTGGTGGAAAAGGGGCCAAATTTTCGGTAGGAGAAGTTAGGATAATTTGTCCAACCCGGATTGTATGTTTGGGAGAAAGGGTCATTCGGAGGACGGGGATTGAAGTTATCGAGGGCATTGGCTTGTTCAATTGTCATCTCTTGAGTATCATTGCTTATGTACACTTGCCCTTGAGAGCTACTCGGTTGCATTCGTTGAACTTGGTAAGAAATAGCATCTAACTTGCTTGTCAAAATTGTCACCGCATCAACATCAAGCTTGCCACTACTACTCTTGCAAGCTCCCCCTCTATCGGAGGAAGACCATTGATAGTTGTTGGAAGCCATGTTCTCAAGCAAGGTTTTAGTCGTAGTCGGACTCAAGGTCATGATAGAGCCACCCGCAGCGGCATCAATGGACATTCTCATAGTGGAATTCAATCCACTATAGAATGTTTGAATAAGGATCCATCGTTCAATTCCATGTGGAGGGCGCTTTCTTTGCAACTCTTTGAAGCGCTCTCATGCTTCATACAAGTACTCGACATCGCTATGAAAGGCATGGATGTGAATCCTCAGTTTGTTGGCCAAGTCCGGTGGAAATACTGAATCAAGAAGGCATTGGACAAAGCCTCCCATGTAGTGAATGAGTTGATATCTTGGCTATTCAACCATTGCTTTGCTTTCCCCGCCAAAGAGAATGGAAACAAGCGGAGGCGGAAAGCATCATCACTAACCCCATTCATCTTCAAGGTGTCACATTTCTCCAAGAATAAAGTAATGTGGTCATTGGGGTCTTCACCATGGTTCTCATATTATTGGTCCTCCTTAATGAAGGAAATGAAGGACGTTTTGATCTCAAAATTGTTGGCCGCAATAACCGGCCTTGTGATACTCGAACCAATGTTACCAACGGTGGGATTAGAGAAATCCCTCAAGGATCGAAGATCATCCCCCATACGGTAGTTTATTCTAGTTCAAGCTCACGTTGCTTTCTCAACTCTTCCTGTAGGCGCTTTCGTGCTCTCTTTTTGGCGGATCGTGATGTTCTTTCGATCTCGGGGTCCAAAGGTAAGAGTTTGTCGGACCCTTGACTCCTGGTCATGCACCACAAACACTAGAAAAGAGGATCAAGCGCAAAAACAAGAGTAATCGAAAACACACAAGTAACACACACACACGTGCTTAGTTTAGTCTATCTAAGAAACGCCTAATATTGGAACAACGCCTAGCTCCCCGGCAACGGTGCCAAAAATTCGATAGGCCCGCAAGTACACGGGTATATCAAAGTAGTAAAATATCGAACGGAGCTATCGATTCCAAAAACTAGTTTTTCTTAAATTCAACAAGCTAAGCGATTAGAAGTTTGGGTTTTTGCAATTATCAACTAAGAACGCAATCTAATAATGAATAAAATACCAAGAATAAAGGTCTAGAATTGACTTCACCTCAACTATAATTCCTTGATGCAAACGATAAGTCTAACTAGCATGTAAAATCGAACATATAAGTAAGGACGGAATTATAAGACACCAAGAACCCTCTCTCCACGATTAAAGGATACACTTAAAATAACAAAATTCCTATTCTTATGTTGGATTTGCCCTATGAACTAATCATAAGAATTAATAATCGCATTATTGGTTGGACTATGAAAACCGATCTTTACTTAATATGGGTAATCGTAATGTTTTGCTAGAAACCAATTATGATTTGTGGGCCCGAAAAGAGTTTTGGACTTACTCCCACATTAAGTAAACCAGCAGGGTCGCACACTTAACAGGCTCGTTTTATTAGAAGGGTCTAATTTGGATTAAGCCCATTACACACTTAACCTAATCAGCCCTCCTGCCTCCCTATATATATCTTGACTTCTGATCAGTTAGGGTGCCACGTGATAATCAGTTTTCACGAAACCCTAACTGTGTGTCATTAGAGTAAGGAGAGAACGGAGGTTGTGAACGGGATCGCTGTACTAGCATACTGACGTGTGGATTCGAGCCTGTGTGTGGATACCAGTTGAGGCACGACATCTGACGTGTTCATCCATACCCAACCACTGTTCATCCAACCAGCGACCAAGGAGTGAGGTAGGATTTCGATTTGATATTTAATTACAGTAATCACATGTTTTCTGGGTTAATCGAATTTCTATTATGCATGTATGATCATGTTAGTGGTTAGAAATTCCTTCATCTCATGGAATAAAGCTAAATCAAGAGCATTAAGATCATAACAATTCCAAATATCCCAAGACTTTCTAACCTACTCTCGTGATTAGACAATCTTGTCAATTGTTTGAGTTCCGACAACCAACAAGTTTCTCTCGAACATGAGTTAGCCATCTAACAAATAAATAAGCACACAAACAATTGATCGCAACAATATTCTTAAACATGCTAATCAAACAAATTAGGATATCAAGGAACCAAGCTTTAGCTACATCAATCCTAGATGAGAAATTTAGCTATTCATGATATTCAAGAACAACAAGCAAACAATGAAAACTAAACTAAGCATGATTGAACTAGAATTCAAGAACAAAATCAGGAACATTCATAAATTAAATTGAAATTTATCTAAAAGAAGTAGAGAGATGTGAAGAGAAAGTAGGGATAAGAAATACCCAAAAATGCTCCAATTGAAGATAATCAAGAACTTGAACAAACTTGAAAGTGCAAATTCAATCTTCAAATTAAAAAGCAAAATCAATGTTTGATTCTATTCTAGAAAGCATAAAAGTATTTGAGAGAATATGGGGTGATGAGAGATCATCTGAAAGAGATGACTTCTCTCTCCTTTTATAACCCTCAAAATGTCTCTAGTCGGATCCAAGTGAAAAGCCAAAGGAATAGCAAAGGTCACAACTTGAAATACTTGCATGGTCGTGCAACCCTTATTGAGCTTACTGACTTACTTGCATGCTCATGCAAGGTTTAGCCTTCGAACTTGCATGGTCGTGTAAGGGCAACTTTGCCTAGAGCTTCGTTTTTGCACTTCTTTTCTCGCTTGGCTTTCTCTAAAACATTGTCCTTGACTTTTTCTTTAACGATTGCTACTCCAAATCATCTCTTAAGTCTTTACCAAGCAACAGGGGCTCAATTTATCCTAAAAACACATCAAAACACAAATATACCCCAAGTAGTCATCTTTATTAAAATAATTATAAAATCTCATAAAGAAATGATATAATTATCATGAAACCAATCAAATGAGTGTGTTTATCACATGGAAAATAACTCTAATTATGCACTTATCAACGTCTTCAGATAATAATTAGTTTTTGCTTTCAACACTAAGATCTAGTGAAGCTAAAACATATATAGAGAGTAGTAATTTTTTGAAGTGGCTTTACAATAAAGAGAAATTTTGGAAATGCGACTTACATGTATCGTAGTCGAATTATAGTGGAAAACTGAAATTTTAAATATTAGTGAATTTTTTAATTGAATCTCTCATTTGTGAGATGAAAGAGTGTCTTCTTCCTTTAACCTCCACTATATCTCTCGTGTGACATCATGACGAAAGATTGTTAAAAGAGTAAAGAAGAATCATTAATTTCTTTACCACTTAAAATATAATTTTATTATTTAAACTTTTAAACATCATAAAATAACGATGGTTTGCAAAGAAATTATTAGAAAAATTTTAACTTTTAACTTATTCATTAGTATTTTTAATGCTTAAAGTATAATTTGAGTTACATATGGTTGTCGTTAATAATATGTACTTAACTAAGAATGCTAGACAATAATTTTTTCATCAATATTTAAATAAGTATTATTTTACCTTTTTTATCTAAATATTCAAAACTTTCATATAAGCAAATATGCACTTATTATTCAATAATAAACCATTTTTCAAAAATAAACAATGACCATCGTGTAAAGATGTTTTTTTATTATTTTTATAAATCCTCTGTAAAGGTACTTCTAGTAAAAGGTGTGGAAGTTTAAACGAATAAAATTTTCTTACATACTTTTATCCCGTACTACTATGTGCCGAAACATTAGGTATTTTGAAGATTGCTAATGATTTTTTACACATGAACGAAAATTTGATCTTTTTTCAAAATGAATTGCTAGTTTTTTTTTTTTTACAGATGGAAAACCCTTAATGTATTGTTTTCAAAATTTCGAGTTGCTTTTTTTTTTTAAACATATAAGGATATATTTTCTAAGAAAAACATCTTAGGATATTATTTTTAACGTTCTTAAATTTGTGTCAAAATAAGTTCAAACTTCTTGTGACAAATGATGCTAACATTTTTTGATAAAAACACCGCTAAAAAACTTAAGTAAGTGGAAAAATACCCCAATAAATATTTTTTTTGAAGGGACACCCCAATGCAGGAAAAACGTCCTGCCAGGACACCCCAAGCTAATCTTCATGGTGGTTTTCGTTCTCTTTTTGCTTGGTTTGCCCATAATACCCTCACGCTTATCTCACATGCTCATTTTAGTTCACACCCACCCATAACCCTCCCAATTTCCCATCATTTACTAGTTTGGACACTAATTATAGAGCATGGAAGGAGAGAATGACAAGTTACTTTGGGGAATAGGGCGTGAGAAAATGGAGCAGTAAAAGGAGGTAAATGATGGAAATTGGGAGGGTTAGGGTGAGTGTGAAATTAAATGACCACACGTGAGAATTGAGATAAGCGTGAGGGTATTATGGGCAAACCAGCAAAAAGTGAACGAAAACCACCATGAAGATTAGCTTGGGGTGTCCTGCCAGGGCTTTTTTGTTGTATTGGGGTGTTCCTTCGAAAAAATATTTGTTGGGGTATTTTTTCACTTATTTATGTTTTTTAAGGGTGTTTTTAGCAAAAAAAATCCTAATAACAATGTAGATGGGGCTCTTCTATCAAGAATTTTAAAAACAAATACCAAAAAAATAGATGGGGCAGACGATGACGAATGACTAGTGTGTTGAGTAATTGAATGCAAAACCCAGCGAAGAAGAAGTAAGAAGAGAAGAAAGATATGGTGACAGAACTGGCATTCATATCTGAAGATGTCATGACTTTCCATAAATATTTCAGAGAAGAGAAGTACTCTAGTGGTTTGTTTGGTTGAAAATAAAAATATATTTTGTATTCAAAAAACCAAACACAAGTTGTCCAAAATCTAAGCCCGTGTTCGGAAAAAAGAAAAACTAAACCCGTGAGATTGGAAAATTCATGATCCTCCTCTCCTCTTTGATCCTCCAATCCCAAACAACACTCAAGACGAGCATTTAGGGGTTCTTACGTACCCTTTTTTAATGTACTCTCGCACGTGCTTTCCATTTATTTATTTTATCCTTTCTAATTTGATGATTAATAAATTTGAAACAAAAAACTAAATGAGACTGTCTCACAATGAGACATGATACTCTTTATAAGTATCGGCGGTCACGATTCTTTAAAAATGACCGCTTATTTATTAGAGGTGACTCCATCTCACTATGAGTTGGATCACACAAGACTTGCTCAATGAAATTAACGGTTTTACTGAAATAAATTGAACTAAACTTAACTGAATTGAACTAAACTTAACTGAAATGAAATGAGCTGAACTCCTTCAAAAGATTGCTTAAAAGCAAAACAAAATAAGAGTCGCTAGTTTATTAAGGGTATGTTCTTTTCAACTTTTTAATTTGGGTATAAGTTCAGTTCCGTTCAGACGTTCAGTTATGCAACATATCTACATGTGTATTCTTCTCACGTATTAAGTTTAGACTAGAAAAATATGTGTGAGAGAGCCATTCAATTAACCATATTCATTTGCATGTTGATTTTTCTTCTTCTTTTGGTTAGAAAATTATATGGGACAAATAGATAAATGGACTCCAATATCAGCAGAACCTTCTTGTCTCACTCATAAATCATAATGATAATGCTATTAGATTTTTCCTCCCTTTCCTCCTGCTTGGATGAGTACTAATGTTAAGATGTGGAATTGTCATAGCAGTGAAGCACTCATATATAGATGAGGGACCACTAGTGAAGAATTTTGGTTTGGTAAAACTACAATGGCCATACAATTATTTGGCATCATCATAGAAAGTCAGAAAGAAAAAGAAAAAAAAGGGCTTGATTGCAAGTAATGTGAAAGTACTTTTTTTCCCTCAATTCATAAGATCAAGTCCTTGATTGCAAGTCCTTGTCTAACATTCTTCATTTAGACAAAACTTGTGAAAATTGATTGAAAATGACCAAAGTTTTAACTTTTATCTCAATAGTTTTTGAATTACCATCTTCCTTTCTCTATCATCGTTCTGTTGGACTTGTAATTAAGTGGACCATGACTCAAGTAGTCGATATTCAGTTCAGTGCTAATATTTAGTTTAGTGGGCCAATAATACAAGTCCATTAAATATTCAGTTAGGCCAAAACCCAATAGGATTCCAACGGTGGTAGGAATCCAATTAAGACCTATTATTAGGTTTGTCCCACATCGGGAACTTTAGGTAAAGGGATCCCCGCTGTGGCAATATAAATATAAACCCCTTCAGTTCAGATCACCACTCTCTTGCATATATTACTCACAGTGGAAGACTCCCATACCTAGACAAAAAGTATTCAATGTTGCGGTGCTCTCTCATGGCTTCGGGTTAGTATACTTAATTGTATTTTGTACTAGTAGATTAATATTAATCGATCTATGGTTTTGGATCCAGTTCATCATGTGGTATCAGAACAGGATTAATATTTCTAGTAGTCTTAAACAAAAAAAAAAAAAAAAAATTGCGAATCCAATTATTTGCATGGATTCATCACACCTTATTGTGTGATTAAAATAGTGGTGACAATTGGTATTAGAAATTTGTAGCAGGCCCATAGCATGTTATTGATGTTGCTTTCACGCTTGCATTAAATTACTATTACTCAGTTTATGCGTGATTAAATTCTTTGATTGTTTACCTACGGAGTAAAGTATCATGTATGGCGATGATCTTCAATTTTTGGCCCGATTGATCTTGATTGATAACGCATGATTATAAATAATAACTAAAAATCCTGATATTGTGATAGCATGATTTAAGCATGAGTATTGGGTATGTACATTCAATTCGCAAATTTACTAAACCCTTGTTTACTTTCTTAAATCTGTTAAGAATATTATGTTTAGGGAAGGCTTCAAACTAGCTAGCTAAAAAGTTTTAAGAACGTTTTTTAAGTACCAAGATTAAAGTTGTGGTTTAGTTATGAAAATTATTATTTTTATTTATTTTTGATGACTCTGCGATTTATTGCATGTGCTCTTGTTTAGCATATATATTCAGTTCTTCATATGATCACATAATCGATTGAGAGGTTAAACCTGTTTATGTGTTTTCTTTTCACCTTGGCTAGGCTTTTCGAATTAAAGTCATATGTATATATGTAGATATTACTACGTACTAGCCAAGAAATTCAGATAATTAAGTTTAAGTTTAAGTTTAAATTTAAGATTGAGTATTTTTAGTATGGGTTTGATCACATGTATTTTTCATACTCTTCTATATGTTTCTTTTCTGTTAAAAAGTTTAAAGTTTGAGGTGGTTTAAAACCACAGATATATAGGCATGGTAAATTATATATCTAAAGTGAAGTATTAAGATGCGACTTGATTATGGGCATTGATTCAACAACAAATATGGATGGTGCTCATTATGGTCATCTAAAGTAAAAGCTTATATATTCAGTTGCTTGGTCACCTTTGTTAATTTAAAGCAAAACTTGGATGTTAATATTGTCCAATATATGTTTTAGTATGGGGTAAATATACAGTTTTTTTTAGTGCACCCACCTACAAAATAGGAAGATGTACCTGAATTTTCCTCCCTTAACACTATTGGAATATAATTCAGTGTGTGTTTTTTTGTGCTCATTAGCACTAAGAAAGTTTGATATGTGATTAAATATGGGCGATTACTTCAGTTCTTGAAATATAATGACTTGGACATTCAGATGAAGATATTTAGAATATGTTTTTTTTTAGGCATGTCAAATACAACTTAAACTATGTTAGTTTTATGCATACAGTCTGTGCCTAATCATATAGGGTCGAAGTTTGTTGGGCCATATATCCGTCTTTATCGCTTTATTGACCTCTATGCTTTTAGCTAAGTTGTGAATTAGATCTTCTACATATAAGCGTTTCAGAATAAGAAAAGAATTTAGTTCAGTTTTTAAGTTGAGGTCAAATTATAATACGAATTTAATTTAATTAGAGTTTTTATCTCAAAAGAATCATATTATTGATTTGATTATTTTAGTACAAGTGAAAGGTTTTTTCAGTAGATTGATCTTCTAGTGATTCAACAACAAATTTGGATGTTAGAAGATTAATTTGGATTTTTCAGTTATTCAGTTGGTTAGCCTTCTAGTGATTCAACAACAAATCTGGATGTTAGAAGATTAATCTAGTTTACAAGTTCTTTAGTGGATCTATCTCTTGGCAATTTGACGACTATTGGATGCCAAAAAATTAATTTAATTAACTTTCAGTTTTTTCAATTGGTTAGTCTTTTAGTGATTCAACAACAAATTTGGATGCTAGATGACTATCTGTTAGTTCAGTCTTTTTCTGGTGATTCAGTAACAAATTTAGATGCCAGAAAATTAATAAGTTACAGTACTTCAGTAAGTTAATTTTTTGGGTGATTCAGCAATAAATTTGGATGCCTAAAAATTAACTTGGTCTTTAGTATATGTTATTTTCTAAATAACATATCCTTTCATCTTCAGTTGATCTGCAAATTCAGTTGTTTAATTCCAGTACTTAGTACTGGCTTTTCAGTAACCCGACCACATTTTCATTTCAGTTGCAGATCTTCATTTGATCCGCAAAATAGCTCATATTTATATCATGCCTTCAAAATTGGGACACATGCATTGAAGTATTTTTCCCCTGTGGTGCTAACTAAGTTCATATTGATGCAAGAATTTCTCATCTTAAGTGACATTGTACTTAAAACCTTTTCTATAAGTTGTTTCAGTAAAGAATATCGTTATTATTGAGCTTCTTTTATGCTAGCAATGTGGAATGTCTAGCTGTTATGGTCACTCTATCTTTCAGGTGGTTTTAGTATGTTGTTTCAGTTTTTGAGGTGTATATAAAACAAAATAACAAAGAGGTTCATCACTTACGATTTCCTCAAGGTTGGTACTTTCATTAATATCCCATGATTCTCTTTGCTATTGAAGTATCCTCCAACCCATTATGAGCATTTAAATAAAAATGCTCTATAAGCTGGTAATGGAGATCATTATTAAGGTTCATGAGCATCAAAATATTTTTTTTTGTTGTTTGTTTGTTTTTTTTAGTCTTTTAAGAAATCATTGTCTCACTAAATTCACTAATAAAGTAAAACTACATCATCTGTAGATGTGTCATGTAAACCTCAACCTTAGAAAGAGTATTCAGAACAACTCAGACATTTTTCTTCCCTAATTACCACAAACGGGGCTGACCTTCTTAAGTTTTCATAGTAGGAATATAAAGGATTTATTAAATGATCTTTAGAGAGACATAACAAAAGTAAAGTTCAGTGTTTTTTATTCGTACTTTGAATAAAGTTTTTTGTGCATTATGTTATGAGACATTTGTTGCACTATTACCAAGGTTAAAGTATGGTATTCTTTAGTTTTCTTGGTATCTATGTTTTCAGTAATCCGCTTCCGCTTCAAAGGGGAACATATGCTCACACATAAGGGGGAAAGTTTGTAGATATATGTGTGAGTGTGTTGAGTTAACTAAATTCATTAGATAACTTTGTGTGTCACTCTTTGTTATTTCATATTGGTTTGATTCAATTTAATTTTAAATAAATTTAGTTCAGTTCATTATATTTCAGTTCAGTTTTGTTTAGGGGAATCAAACAGAGCTTGGGTTTTCCTCCTCGCTCAAATTTCTCCTTAGTATTTGATCAATCAGTATTTCTATATATTGGTATTTCTTTTTCTATTAGAAAATTTTCAGAATGACTTTTTCCAAAACGCGACATAATATTTTGGGATATATTTCTTAAGGTAATGAATTGATGTGCGAGGTAGTGCATGCTTTAGTTCTTCCAATTTCAGTTTTTTAGTATATAAACGAATTTAGTATTATTGTTATTTCAAATTGAGTAACACCTGATTTGACTCGAGCATATGACAAATATTACAGAAACTAGAGATATTATTCATCTTTGTTCATATTCTTTTTCTTGTCAGTATCTCTTTTAAATTCATTATTAATTATCATATTGAAGTCTTATGAAATGGGGGTGTGAATAAAAGTTCATTTCATGTTCTTCCGGTTATAAAAATTAGTTGACTGTAGCTTTTGATACTTATATTTAGTATATAGTATTTGGCCATGTTTATTAGTGTGCAATCACTAATATCATCTTGCATATGGGTGTTTACGCTTAACATAAATGTATCTTGTAAGTGTCTTATGTAATCCATGTGGAATTTTAGAACTCTCCAACTATTCCACGATAGTGCGGAGCAGGTGACCTCGCAGGTGGGGGCTGAGAGCTATTCTAGGTCTATGTTCTTTCGTTATTTTTCAATATTTCACAATTAAGTTTACTATTAAGAATTACATGAACTTCAGTTTGATGGTTTAATTTCAGTTTATGTCATAGATGTTGTTTAATGGTAAGAGTTACAGTAACACATGCATGACATCTGATTATGGTGATCAATGTCTAAACCTATGATAAGGAGTATTAAAATGGTAAAGTCAGTGGGAGCAAAGTAATATTGATATACATATAGTTTTTGTGTTTATGAGAGACTAGCTAACTGCTAGTTAGTGTCATTGACAGTGAGTGTCATGTACCATTTGACTGTCTCGGTTTCTTTAGTCGCACCAAGGATAAAGATTCTTATTATTTCAATAGACAAATTTTTGCTCCTACGTCTAATTTTCAGGAAACTTTTAGTGGTACAATGAGGTGCATTATTTGTAGTATACCTATAAGCCAATGTGCTTTCGACTCCTTCAGAATTCAGTACATTTAATTGTTAAGCCATTGGGTTTCAATTGAAGGTTATTCATGTGCAATTTCTTCATGAGACAATAACACAGTAATTGAGTTATTTATGGAAAGATAAAGCTCATTTTATAATTTGCCATGACTTTCTCTTCACAAGCATGCTTGCAGATTGACTTACAAGAAGTCTGTTATTTTACAGTTTAAAGTTATTGTCTATTCAGTGCATATGGGAATCAAGATTTAAAGTTTAAGATTAAGCCGAGCTTATATGTTTGCATGAAACAGTTTGATTTTCTGGCATTATATTTAAGTGGAATGCATGTATTATTATCACTTCAGTTATCTCTTTTCCCCTATTGGGAAATGGTGTCCTCTTAATCTGTTTAGTTGCTATTGAATGTGGTTGCAGGCCTTAAGAGGCTTAGTGAGACAAAATTTAGTGCCCTTTTATTTCTGTTGTTTGGGTAAACTTCAGTTCAGTGCCTTTCGGGCAACTTCAGTGTAGTGCCTTACGGGCAACTTCAGTTCAGTTGGGTTTATGGCTTGTTTCAGTTGCAGGTTTGGAATTATGGCAATACCGTTGAGTCTTGTGAGGGAAGGAATAGGATCCTCTAAAGCGGGATGCCTGCACCGCTCTTGCAGCTTAGTGGGAGTTATAGTTCTGGCTTGTGGCCTATCGTTTTGGGTTTATATATGAGCAAGCTACATTAGCATTGGTTTTTAAGTGGCCACAAATTACTCAAAATGTTTTTCAAAAGTTTTGAGTATTCTTAAGTATATTTTTCCTAATATGTATAATTACTATATTTAAAGAACAAATCACAATTTTATTACGAATTGTTTAAGTTTTTGGTTTTCAGTTTTTTCAGCGACTTTCTTGTAGTCTATGGTCCAAGTGGGAGAATGTTGGACTTGTAATTAAGTGGACCATGACTCAAGTAGTCGATATTCAGTTCAGTGCTAATATTCAGTTTAGTGGGCCAATAATACAAGTCCATTAAGTATTCAGTTAGGCCAAAACTCAATAGGATTCCAACGGTGGTAGGAATCCAATTAAGACCTATTATTAGGTTTGTCCCACATCGGGAACTTCAGGTAAAGGGATCCCCGCTGTGGCAATATAAATATAAACCCCTTCAGTTCAGATCACCACTCTCTTGCATATATTACTCACAGTGAAAGACTCCCATACCTAGACAAAAAGTATTCAATATTGCGGTGCTCTCTCATAACTGCAGGTTAGTATACTTAATTATATTTTGTACTAGTAAATTAATATTAATCAATCTATGATTTTAGATCCAGTTCATCATGTTCTCCCACAAGCCACAGTAGACAAAAAGATGGGCCTTTAGAAGACAACAGTTCCTCTTCCTATCTATGGACCTGGTGATATACCAATCATTAACTCAAAAAAGAAAAAAAAATTACCTGTTAAACTTATTTCTCAAAACGGGTAAAATTCAACTACTCCAATTGTAATCGTTATTGTTGAGTTTTTTTTTTTCTTCTTTTTTTATATGAGAAATCCGTAGCCATTACTCTTAGAGTGTGTACTGGTCTGGGTAAATCTCGAGTGTATGCAATAATCTGCAAATCATATACAGTAGGCAAGCCAACAAGATAAATCTTACATACATGCTCATTAAAGAAGACTTAGTGAGATTTAAACCATGGTCTTTGTCATGAAATACGACCTTACAACCAACTATGCTATCTCTTTCAAGACAATCGTTATAGTTGAGTTATCTGGGTCAAATTTACCCACTTTTGAAGCACTATTTTCTTATAAAATATATACTTTAAGTTGAAATCGTTATCAAAACTCATATGAGAGGCCTCGTGCATGAGACGACAAAAGTAATACCTAACTATAAGCAAATAAGTGATACTTATGGCCGAACAAATGATACATGTGAGTAAAAATCTGATATTTTTGATCACATCATTTATGACCATCTCATATAAGAGAACGATTGATTTTTAAAGTTTTAAAGAAACTAACGATGTGAAAAATTGGTTTGTGATTCTAACAAGATTAAAATAAAAAAAGCATCATGCCAGAAATACATTAGTTAAAGATATGTTTCCGAGATTGCAAAAAAAATATGCAATGAATTATACTGGAACCAATGTAATATTAGATTTTCCAAAGTGAATGATGGCCTCTTTTTTTGTTGAAAAAAGTAGATCATGTAAATATGAATATACAATCAATTAATTAAAACCCTTAGTAATAAGTATGCCGTTTGTTAAAAAAATAAAATAAAAAAACAAAGTGAGAAACATTACTTAACAGTAACTCATGATGTTTGCCCATAAACCATATCTGATATTTTCCTTTGGAACCCTTAACATACAAGAATGTCCAAAATATAATTTTTGTGAACTAAAAGTTTTGCGAAATACTCTCACAATGTACTATGTAAATTACACTTATATCTAATAGTAATATAAGATTAGAGCTTGAATGTGTACTCTCACAATGTAGAGTGACATTATTATCTGATAGCTGACATCAAAACAAAAATTTTCTTTTACGAGTGAGAAATTACTAGAAATTGAGATCGGTAATTATTTGAAGCATTAATCATGAGAAGAAAAGTAGGGAAATTTTATGAATGACATGATAAATAGCTATGTGCTTATAAATAATAATATTTATTTTATTAGTTTATTGATCTTCAAATATGGTGTATTTTGTGAAATAAACTTTTGAATTATAATTGAATAATTTGTAATATATTTACATATAATAAGAGTCTATTGTTCATTCGATTTTTGTTTTGATAATTTGTAAAGTTCATTACATTGTGTAGATATTTTTAATCTACAAACTTTTTTCTTTCTTAAAAGTTTATATTTGATAATTAAGAAATATATTTAAAAAAAATGTTAAAACACATTCTCACAGAAAAGCTTGAAGCATAAAACTCCGAAGAAAAGCACTTTCTTGATTTCAACGGTAATTCACAAGTTAGATAATAAAATTACACTTTTCATAACTATAACATAATTGTTATCTTACATAATACTATATAGTTTATTTCAATTCAGTATGTTTTCAACCGAAAAGAATACTACCTTATTAAGATATGCAACTCGCTTTTTTTGTCACATGCTAGTAAAGGAAATACAATATCAACTCATTTGTGAATCAATCTGTCTCCTGTGAGGCCGCCTCAACTTGAGGCCTCTTAGAGATAACAAATAGAAACAATCGCGTGCTTAAAATAAAAACCAACCCATCATCCTAATTAAATATTATTAAAAAAATAAAAGCCAATCTCACGCAGTCACGCTCGCTCACCATCACTCTCTCTCTCTCTCCTCGTGCTCGCTCTCTCTCCTCGTGCTCCATCTCTCTCCTACTCTCCCATAGCGAAAATTCACACAAAATCTCCTTCCATACACAAATCTTCTTTCAAACTCAAAATTCGTGTTTAAATTTTACGAAAATTAATTTTTTGACCTAAATTTCGCATATTTTAGTGAGAAAGTTGAGTGAAAACTTTAATATTTTTGGCAATGGTGAAACAAAAGCACATTGGGAAGAAGCCACCCCAAAAAAATTAACTGCAACAAAAAAAAAAAGGTATAACTGAATTGTTATTTTAGTTTCAACAATTTTACTCAATCACTTACTTTTTCGATGGTGAAGTACTAGTATCATGCTATTAGGTAGCAAATTATGAATGTTACTCTGATTATTCGTTCTTATTATTGAAAAAATAGTCAATTATTTAGATTTATAGATTAGGAGTATCAATTTCTAGGTTAATAGTATTAGTTTTTTTTTTTTTTTTTTGAGAAGAAATAGTATTATATTCTAGGGTAAAGCATTTGTAGGGTAACAGTATTAGATATAGCTTACAAGTATCAATTTCTAACATAAATTGATATTTGATTAAATAATTGTTGTTTGTCGATTATTAAAAATAGACAAAAAGATATCTCCAAAAATCACCTATTGGAGTTCTCGTATTTGTTTTCATTACTGATGTATTAGTTTTTGTGTTTATTGTATCAGATTTTATGTGTTGTATCAATTTTACATGTGTACTATTAATTTTCATGTGTTGTATCAATTTTCATATATGTAGTATTAGTTTTATTATTTGAGGTACTAGTTTCCTGTGTTTTATTATTTTTCTTATGTGTTTGTGTTGATCAATGTGGTAAATATTTTATGTTTTAGGTTGATTAATATGCTTGTGTTTCCGATGTATTAGTTTTTGTGTTTGTTGTATCAGATTTCATGTGTTGAATCACTTTCACATGTATTAATGCTATGGTGATGGTGGTTCTCTTTTATGAGGCACTGACAAGTTGTTCCCTAAGCAATTTCTTCTTATATCTGAGCATATTGGCTTCGGATTGTTACTTGTATTTTCATATGCTCTGTTCCCATTAATGTAGTTAAAGATATATGTATCCTTATGTTCATGTGATTGCAATTGAATGTACAAGCAATGGATGACATGCACCAGGAATGGATGAGACCGGTTTTAATCTCTTATCACTTGCTTGCTATATAACGGAATACTATCAATTGGATTGTGTGGAATTGGTATGTATTCGCATATTGGTTGGCACAATTCTCTATGACATGAATGTAATTGTTGGGTATCTTCAAGGACTGTAGCTATGATGTGCGTTGAGTTTCTTAATTGATTTCATCTATTCTGTATCAGTTCCCTTTGTAGTATTTGTTTTCATGACTGTTGTATCAGTTTGTATTTATGTGGTATCATTTCTCTTAACCGTACAATTTTTACATTTTTGTATCAGATTTCTTATGTATAGTATAAGATTTGGTATGTGTTGTATCATTTTTGTTTACCTGAGTTCCTTAATTGATTTCATCTATTCTGTATCAGTTTCCTTTGTAGTATTAGTTTGCACGAGTGTTGTATCAGTTTGTATTTATGTGGTATCATTTATCTCAGCTATACAATTTTTACATGTTTGTATCAGATTTCTTATGTATAGTATAAGATTTGGTATGTGTTGTATAAGTGTTGTCTACCTCAATTCCCCTTAATTGATTTCATCTATTCTGTATCAGTTTTCTTTGTAGTATTAGTTTTTATGAGTGTTGTATCAATTTGTATTTATTTGGTATTACATGTTTGTATCAGATTTTTTATGTATAGTATAAGATTTGGTATGTGCTGTATAAGTTTTGTTTACCTATTTCTGAGGTTCAATTTTGTTTATCTATTCCTTAAGTTCAGTTTTGTTTCAATTGATTTCAATTTTTCTTAAAAGTTCGTTCGTGAATAAAAACATTATTTTGCTTCAGAGTAGTTTTGCAAGGTGGTATGGGGTGCCAGAAACAATCGGCTTTGTGAAGGGATCAAACAAGAGGCGATTGAGTTGATTACTTATTATGCTGATAAGGTTATTGCAGGGGTTAGTAAAGGTGCTAAAAACTGTTAAAAAATGGAGCGTGACTGTGACTAAGTGGAAGGCCCCAAGAGATGGAGTCGTAAAGATTAATGCTGATGGAGGGAAGCTGTGTGGCTGTGGCTCAAGTGGGACTGGTCTACAGGTCTTCTGATGGCCAGCCGTTGGGTGGATCTACTACATGTTTTTTGAAGATTGGAAAATAGTTATTGTCGAAGCCAAAGCTGTGTTTGTTGGTCTTCAATTTGTCTATGTCTAGAGGTTTTCGTCAGGTTGTTGTTGAGAGTTATAGCTTGGTAGTAGTCAATGCTTTGCAACGTCGTTGTTGTTTGTGATTTTTAATTAGACTTACTATTGACGATATTTTGTCTTTGAGTGAGGTTTTTGAGTCTACTTAATGGAGTCATGTCCGTAGTAATGATAATAAAGTAGCCCATAAACTTGCGCATGTGCAACCATGGGAAAGTAGGACGTCGTGTTGGGGAGTCGATGTTCCCGGACCATGTCCAACGTTTGATGGAGGATGAAGTTTTGAATATATCTATAGAGTAAGGGCATCTGTTGGCTCTTGTATATAATATTGATCCGCGCTTATAAGTGGATAATTTTTAAATGTATCACATAAGTTTCATCTATATTGTATCAATTTTCATGTTTCGTATCAGTTTTCACATGTTTCGTATCAGTTATTTTGAATGTAGTATCAGTTTTTTACCTTGCAGTTTCAGTATTATTTTTACAGAAAATTTATTACTTTTGAATCTAAAATATCTTGTCACTTCCCCCGTTATCAATTTTACTAAAATACAATATTGCTTCTTTCTTTTTTTTCCAATACAATATCACTTTCAAGTTTTGGAGTATTAGTTTTCTTACACCGCGTATCAGTTTTCTAATATGAAGTATCACTTTTATTTCTTTGAGTATTGCTTTTCTTTTTTTCAGTATCAACTTTCTAATATGAAGTATCAGTTTTCCTTCTTCTAGTATTATTTTTTATTTCTTGTGTATCACATTTCTTTGACATATATCACCTTTATCTATTTTTTTGTAACAACTTTCTAAAATAAAATTATCACTTTTCTTTCGCTGAGTATTACTTTCATTTATTCCAATTTTACTTTCCGATCACAGAGTATTACTTTTACTTCTTCCAGTATCACTTTCCTATCACAGAGTATAACTTTTACTTCTTCCAGTATCACTTTGCTATGACAGAGTATTACTTTTACTTCTTTATAAGTTATTTATTTATTACAATTATTAGTATTGGCTTTTAAACAACTATGGTATCAATTTCTAATCTCCTAGTATCACTTTTATTTCTTAATGTACTGTATTTTGTTTTATATAAGTATAGAGATAGGGGTGTTGTTGGTGTTCCTCTGCTGTAGTACTCGGATAAGGCCCTGGGCATCACCTTCTATCTTCACTACCATGCCATACCTCTTCTCAACAGTTAGTTCAAGTACCCGATCTAGTTCAAGGGCACATGCTCAATGTTAATTTTATGATGGCTTTACAAGATCTGCCAATCAATATTATAAATTTCTTAATTACCTACTCTTCAAATTCTCACATCAGTTTTCCACAATTAAAGAGGGCTAGAAATTTTATTTTGTTCTATTTCCCTAGCTGAATCTTTCTCTCTTAACTTGGACATGGTAAACATCTTGATGTCGGATCGGGATCTGGAACTGCAGAATTTTTTTGATGATCCTCTCTTCTAAAATGACGAACATTGTATAGAGGCATGAGATAGAAAATACTGGAATGGGGATGAACAAAAAATTGGAAAAGAGAGAATAAAAAAACTCCATAGATTATGCAAAGGTCAGATTATCAATGGAGAAAGAAAATACCTCTACAAATTGTAGGATGCCGAAGAGAGGGAAATAACATTGATCTGCAATGTCGGAGGAGAGAGCAAGCACAAATCGCACTATGGATAATGGAGGAGAGAGAAACACTGAGTCGCGCCATTGATTACGGAGGAGAGAGAATGAGTTTGTAGCAATATTGGGGTTATGTTCGGAGAAAAAGCAAGAAGCAAAAAATAAAACAAAATTATGCTGACGTCACGCTAGTGTCACTAGGCGGGTCGCAGCTCGCGAGCGCCGCATTTAAGTTTTTGCGTTTGTGAATTTAGGTCGCTTTAGGCCATAAAATTTCCAACTAAACTAAGTGGAACCAAACGACTCAATTTAGAATGAGTTTATTTTTGAACTTCTATATCTCCACTACTCATTAAAAATTTTTCAATATGGACTCAAATGCAAGCATCTAATGAAATTTTTTCGATTTAAATATAAATCATATTACAACATTATACACGTTTTATGTTAAACTAAAGAGTTGGACCAATTTCTAGCAAGCAAGAATGATGTTATTAGATGTGTTCTTTTTCACTTATTAGTTCAATTCAATTCAATTGTATTTAACTTATTCAATTCAGTGACCTATTTTCTCTCAAATATTAATTTTCACTCAATTCAATTTAGTGTAGTCTTGTCCAAATTGATTTATTTTGGGTTCCGTTAGTCGAAAGCTTGTTCATTCAATTCAATTCAGTTCACTGAAATGAAAAAGAACACAACATTACTTTAATGGAACAATGATGCTGTCAAAATCTGGTTCGACCCCAAACCCGACCAAACCGACAAAACTAACTTGACAATTCGAAAGCCAACTAAATATTTACAAACACCAGCCACTAATAAGATTAATGGATTCGTACCTGATTCAAACCTGCTAAAATATGTATTAAATGGGCATAACCAGAAAACTGAACCCGATCGCAAAAACTGCCCTTACATCTTAAAAGCCCATCAAAAATTCGTATACAAAATATATCCGAACCCCATTTGGCTGACTTGTTTAAGAGCTCTAAGGGTTCGTTTACAATGTAAAGCACAATTTATAGGGTAAATGTGGGTTAGAAAAGGAAGGAGGGGGGAGAAACATGGAAAGCGTGAATTTGATTACAACATCTATTGTAATGAGTAACATAATTGTTCTACTTTAGAACATGTAAAAATGATTACCTTGGATGATGCAATCAAACTTCCAAATCTCATATTTCTCCTCCCCCTCATTCTTATTCTACTCACATTTACTCTATAAAATGATAGATTATATTATAATCATCATTGCTTACAAGTAAACGCGACCTAAGTGAGAGACACATTTAGGACTTACATTGAAATTTAGACAACTAAAATTCACACCGACCAATTAATAATTTGTGGGGAAGGGAAGGAGTGATTAGTCATAAGCTGACAAGGTGGTCAAAAGATGGCCGAATTCTTTTTGGTCCTTCTCTCTCTCTCTCTCTCTCTCTCTCTCTCTCTCTCTCCAACTCCAATTCATCTCACTACTATCTATTTCGTTACCTCTTGTTTGTCGGCTTCCGTTAATTAAATAAATTCTAAATCCATCACACTACTAAATAAGCATATCCAAGTCTTGACTATGGCTCTGTTTGATTGAACTTAATTTCAGTTAAATTAAGTTCAGTTCAGGTCTAATAAGTTTAGTTCAGGGTTAATAAGTTCAGTTCAGTTCAGTTCAATTCAGGGCCAATAAATTCAGTTCAGTTCATTTTAGTTATTATTATTATTATTATTATTATTATTATTATTATTATTATTATTATTGTATTATTATTATTATTATTTAATGCGTGGTAATACCTTTAAAATTAGATATTGTGTTTTAAATTAAACAAAACAATAAAATAGTAAGAAAAAAATTAAGGGGCAATTGGTTTGTTACTTGATAAGGGAAAGGATCAATAAATAATTAATACTAGAAAAGGAAAAATGAAAGAAATGAACCTAGTTACCCTTCTTGATTTGTTCACTCTAGTAAAGTAATAGAATTACTTTCAATTCACTTTGCTATTCTTTGTTTCGTTGACAGAAATACTCAATCCAAATTTTTTCCCTATCATTTTTGAAAGATAATAGCGATGATAAAATAAAATTACCATAAAAAGTGTGAAAAAGTAGTATTTATCTTGTAGATATGTGACATTACCTTTGAAAATAGTGAATTAAATAATAAAAATAAATATAATAATAAAAATATAATAATAAAAATAAAGTAATAATAATAATAATAATAATAATAATAATAATAATAATAATAATAATAATAATAATAATAATAAGTTTTGTTCAGTTCAGTTCAGGAGCATTAAGTTCAGTTCATTTCAGTTTAGAAGCATTAAGTTCAGTTCAGTTCAGTTTAGGGCCAATAAATTTACTTTAATTTAGTTAAGTTAAGTTAAGTTAACTTAACTTATGTGAAATTCAATTGAATCAAAGGGAGCCTAAAACAACCCATTCACTCACATTTACATACGAGAGTGTCATTCATTACATTCTTCACACACTCTCTTCTCTCACCTCACACCAGAGAAAAACAACACTACCAGATTAGAGAGAGAGAGTTTCTCTTCTATTAATGGATTACGAGAGGATTGACAATCCTCAGGTAATTTAATTGCCCACTTCTTAATTTGGGCTTGTAATTATTGTAATTGATCAGAGAGAGAGAGAGAGAGAGAGATTCTCTTCTAATAATGGATTACGAGAGGATTGACAAACCTCAGGTAATTTAATTGCCCACTTCTTAATTTGAGCTTGTAATTATTGTAATTGATCATGGCTTGGCTTCTTTAGGAATTGGTCTTAATTGGGTTTGGTTTGTTGAGAGAGAGAGAGAGAGAGAGAGAGTTTCTCTTCTAATAATGGATTACGAGAGGATTGACAAACCTCAGGTAATTTAATTGCCCACTTCTTAATTTGAGCTTGTAATTATTGTAATTGATCATGGCTTGGCTTCTTTAGGAATTGGTCTTAATTGGGTTTGGTTTGTTGGGATATAATGTGCGTGAAATAGATATTCTTTTGCTCATTTTGAAATTTTGATTGATTTCTTATCTGGGTTAGAGCTAATTGCTCATTTTGTTTTGATTTTCTTGGTACCCATTCGCTTCTTCTTTTGTTTTTGATTATTTTTGTTGGGTTTGTTTTGTTTTGGGTGTGTGTCAGTGTGTGGGAGATTTGAAAACACATACTTGAAAAAAGTAAAATATAATAAGCAAAAATCAGCCTATGATGGTCCCCCAAGAACTCTCGAACCTGTTGTAAAATGAGTAAAATTTGACATTGAACTGCAGAGCAGTAGAGCACTACTTTATGCCCATTTGATTGGTTTTTGGCACTTTTATTACAAAGCTTAAATCTTTCTGTTGCCCCTTGTGTTTGTGAATGGTTTTTTTGCCTTTGATTTGGGTTTGTTGCAAATTTGCAATCACAAATTTTTTTTCTGGGGGGATTTTTTTACTGGTGGGCTTAGATATGATTTAATTTTGTTAATTAAGCTTGATAGTGATTGTTGTTCATATTGGATTGTGTTATAGACTGGAATTATTTCTCCAAGTAAATTGAGAATGAAGCTTATGGGAGTATCTAACCAAAGAAAAAAGGAGGGTTCAAATTGTAACTCTTCAAGAACATCTCCTGCAAGGCTTGAAGATAATGAGTTGTTTAAGAACAGCTTGCTTTCCTCCAATAATGAAGATTTTGATGAGCCAGGTATGTTTTTTAGGCCTGCATTTTGCTTTTTCATATGATTCAACTTACCTCAATCTGTACATTTGCTTTCTGAGTAGTTGATGGAAACAACTTCTTGAACTGTAGGGATAAAACTGTGGTTATATTATTTATGGAGTCTTAATTGTTTGCAATAACGAAACTGGACCTTTCTGAACTTTTGTTGGATTTCTGTTAGTGATTATGTCTTATACATGTATTGCAGTTTCAAGCCTAGAATCTCCTTCTGTAAAAATGTGTAGCCAATCAGTTTCAAGTTCTGTACAAAGCCAAAACTATTGCCCACCAAAGGAATACATAGATGCAGGTCATGTTAGAGTGCAGCAAGGATCTAGAGGTGATAGTGGTAGTGGCAATTCAAGTGCGGTCCACCCATTGAAGTCTAACGAGGAGGAGAATTTTGATTATGATAGCAATGCCAGTTCATCGAGCTTCGAGTTCCACAAAGTGGAGAGACTAACGCATAGATCCTTGACACGGTCGCTTTCCAGGCCTATGTCTTATAAGTGGAATGACGCGGAAAAGTGGATAATGAATAAGCAAGCGGTTCAGGCTAGTTACTCCAAGAGCCACAGTGGACATAACATTACAGGAAACTGTGTGGGGGGAATGAATATGGTGAGGGTTGCACCAGAGGCTCCTGGCTATGACTATCGGTTGCCTCTTAGAGCTCCAGACACCAAGCGGGTTGATTTTGGCCAACCAGCACCACACACGAATTTGGAGAGGCTCAATTTTACTCACCCTGGTGCAGAACATCTGCCTGTCCAATCAAATGGAGCAAATGCTACTATTGATTTGTATCCTCAAAGTAAAGATCTGAAAGAAGTTGGCGATGTGAATGGTTCGAGTCATGATGTTGCAGGTAACAATCTGCTCTCATATATTCCCACTTCGATTTTGACTAAGATGTATAGTATATCCAAACATTTGTGACAAGATTATAAACCAGATAATGTTGATTCCCATTCTAAGATGTAGTATGTGAAAAACTAAATCCTAGGCATGCTTGCAGCAAGCATATCGATTTGTTTTGATAGTCCAACTTTCTTAATCTGTCACTAGTCTCAGTACACAATATCCATAAGTTTTAGATATATATTGAATGTCTTTCAGATGGCAGTGGTAATCCTAGGTGGTTGAACTGGCTTGTGATTGTGAATTGATTCCTCTATAAATTAGGAACAGATTTAATTGTTGCAATGTGATCGAGTGCCATGCCCATTTGAATTTGATTAACGTGCACATTTCACTGATGTGGGTTGATGAGAAAACCAGTTGGAACTTGCCTGCCATTGTCTTGTTGGCATTTTTCAAATCAGAAACAAGTCAAAGTTTTCTATTGTGCCTTTACAAGCTCTCTTATTGTCCTCAATGTAGGTACCCCTGGTTTTCGTGCAATTTCAATGAGGGACATGGGTACAGAAATGACGCCCGTCGCAAGTCTAGAGCCCTCAAGGACTGGAACTCCTGTTGGGGCAACAACCCCGCTCCGCAGTCCAACTTCTTCCATCCCATCCACCCCTAGAGGAGGGGATCCGGCATCCACTCCAGTGGAGAGTACAAGTCATAGCAATTCACACAATTTGCCAGAGAAAAGCAATAAAGAGTTGTCAGAACAAGAGCTGAAGCTCAAGACAAGGAGAGAGATTGTAGCACTTGGTGTTCAGCTAGGCAAGATGAGTATAGCCGCCTGGGCGAGCAAAGATGATAAGGAGAAAAGCCCTTCATGCGGAGAAGCTACCGACTCCAAGGAACTCGGACGTATTGAATTCGAAAAGCGTGCTGCTGCATGGGAGGAAGCTGAAAAGACAAAACACGGTGCAAGGTCTCTACTTATTACTCCAACTTCTCTTCTGCTTTGAACTGCCTTGAAATTGTGAAGAAGTGCTAGAAATGAGCTTTGTTCTTACAAATATAGCTAATACTATCGCAGATATAAGCGTGAGGAAATCAAAATTCAAGTATGGGAATGTCAACAGAAAGCGAAACTGGAAGAAGAGTTGAGGAGAATAGAGGTATATGTGACTACTATGCATTTGTGCTTCAATTGAGAAAACCTTTCTAGCTATGAAATTGGTTAAATCATGATGTGGAGAATAATATAATTGCTCAGTACATCATATATTCTGTATTCATATTCCCTTAGTTCTAAGTTTTGCTCTTTGCTCACCACAACAATGATGATCAGGCAAAAGTGGAGCAATTGAGAACCCATTCTCAAGCGAAGATGTTGAAGCGGATTGCCATTGCAAGGAAAAGGTCGGAAGAAAAAAGAGCAGCAGCTGAAGCAAGGAAGAAGCGTCAGGCTGAGAAAGCCGCGGCCCAAGCAGAATACATCAGGCAAACAGGACGTGTTCCTTCATCCGATTATATATGTTGTGGTTTCTTCTCATAGAAATCGTTCAATTTGCATAAAAGATGTGGGAATCAAGCATTTGCTCCCCAGCAGCGTCATTTAGGCAGATTATGCCATTATAATCTGTTTGATTTAGTTACACATAAAGTGAGAGTTTGTCTAAGATATTTTTAGTCATCCTGATTTCATTCTCTACGTTTCAGTGAATTTGCTCGAATACATAAACATTAGTTCTCCCCAAGCACATTAGACAATGGTTGGCCAAAATTCCAAAACACACGTGTAGCTAGTCATAACAAGAATTTTGCAAATTTCATTTTTCTTCTCTTTCGGGTGGAGGGAAGGGGAGGACAAAACCGGACAATGCAATCCGGATAATGCTTGATCATGCTTGATGTATGTCTATTCACTAGGTAGCCTACCCATGTAATGTGAATTAAAAAATAAACTCGTATAGTGAGAATTTAATAAATAATTTTGAAGTTAAAAAGACAAAACACCAAAAACTATGGAAGCCGCTTGAATTAAAAAAAAAAAAAAGAACATATTTTTTTTTTTGAGGAATAGAACATTTCTATTGATCACATGTTTGGAGTCAAAGCATTAATAATTGTTCGCTTAATCAAACATTGAAATCTTTATTAAGTTTCTCAAACAGAAATTTGGTGCACGATGGGTCAGATTGACCAGTCTAAAAAGTACTCGTATGCTCTGAAAAAAACATGAGTTTTGTGCTATATAGTAGGGGATACATGCATAGATATGTGCTGATAGTGTTGGCAGTTATCCAAAAACATCTGCCGGGCTTACTTCATCAGGAAATATGTTCAAACACGGAACCATGGAGCAAGTAATTTATGACATGTTGTACTTTATAGATATAATATTTTGACCATCATTAATCGTAGCAAACAGAGTTGTTACATTAAAAATAGTGAATTGCTAAATATCGCCCCTTTTTACTAGCTACCACCCCCCCAATTTTCAATTTTACCCTCACCCCTCTTCCTCACTCACTCTCACTCATCCTCTCTTCCTCACTCACTCTCACTCATCCTCTCTTCCTCACTCATCCTCACCACCACACCATCACACCGGCAACCACCACCACCACCACCACCACCACCACCATGTCAAGTGCTAGCGGCAGCGGCGGCAGAGGTTTCGACGGCGAGGGAGGCGGCGACCGACGGCACGGGGGGGGTAACTTTTCAAATTTTTTTTTTTTTTTTTTTGTTTGAATTCAATTTTTTTTGCCTTTAATTGAATATTTTTTGCCTTGAATTGAATCGTGAAGTTATGAATTGAAGTTGTGTTTTTTTTTTTTTTTTTTTTTTTTTTTTTTTTTTTTTTTGCGTCGATCGTCTGCCGATCTCGACTCGCCCAAGGGTGGTCGCCGGTTGGGTGAGTCGAGATCGGCCGACGACTCACCTTGGGTGAGTCGCCGATCTCAGACGACTCACCCAAGGGTAAGTCGAGATCAAGGGTGAGTCGTCTGAGACCAGACGACCGACACAAAAAAAAAAAATTATTATTTATTATTATTATTATTATTATTATTATTATTATTATTTATTATTATTATTATTATTATTATTATTTATTGTTATTATTATTTATCGTTATTATTATTATTATTATTATTATTATTATTATTGATTATTGTTTAATTAATTAAAAATGTGAAATGATAGATGGGAGGAGCCGGTAAATCGGTGCCTCGGTTATTTAGTGAACTAGCTGGTTCAGGACCGCGTCACACGAGGACGCGCGAGATTGATGCCTCTGTACGGAGACAGAGAGAAGCAGTTCGGATGAGGGAGATGACTGTTGAGCAAGACGATTACGCAACTAGCGAGTTCTACTCCGGTGAGCAAGACGATGATCAGATTGGCGTCGAATTATCCTCAGATTGGCGCGTGGTGAAGGGCAGAGGCGGTAGGTTTGTTAGTACTGGGTCGTCCAGTACTGGCAAACGATCTAGAGCGGAGGACGACACTACGTGGCTTGTTACAGAGCCTGTGCCCGGTGGGCCGGCGGATGATAGCGTCATACCGAGCTTCCTGGGCCACGTAGCGTCTCGTATGTGGAATGGAGATATGAGGGGTCTCTTGAAGTGTCAGAACCGATGGACTGTCTGTCAGCGGCTGAGTCAGTGGCGAGCGGAGATGTCGGCCGAGATGAGGGCCCAGATCGAGGGGACTGGGTTATCACACCTGGCAGACATTATGTTCAGACATATTGACTTCCCCCTGATATCTGCATTCGTGGAAAGGTGGCAGCCGGATACGAACTCGTTCCACATGCCGTTCGGAGAGATGACGATCATGTTGCACGATGTATGGCATATTCTTCGGATTCCTGTAGACGGAGAGCTCGTTTCCAATGAGGGACGGGATGGGCAGCTGCAGACGGCGGCCATGGAGGTTATCGGGGTCAGCCCAGAAGAACTGATGTGTAGCCACTGGCAGGGCGGTGCGGTCCTCACGGAGTCGGTTTTTGAGCTTTGCCGTGAGCAAATAGATGACATCCAGGCGACAGCTTGAATGTGGTTACTTATTGGATCCACCTTGTTTGTCGACAAGAGTGGTAACCGTATTAGACCCTCCTGCGTGATGGAGGTGATGGACGACGGTGTCGATACGGTGCATGACTTCTCTTGGGGATCTGCTGCCCTCGCCTTCCTATATCGTCAGCTCGGTATAGCTAGTCGCGGGGATTCTCAGGGCATCTGCGGATGCCTAACTCTCCTGCAGGCATGGATATACGAGTACTTTCCCTGCTTCCGACCTCATCGGGAGCGGATGGTTGTCGGGGACGACGAGGCTCCCCGTGCGTCCGTATGGAGTGCCCTGGCTGAGGGCAAGGACATGGGTCGACTGGACTCCTTACGTAGACGCTTGGATCATCTGCGAGCGACAGAGGTACGTCATTTAGTTATCGGTGTTCATGATTTATTTCGTCGTTTGCTATGTTTTTTTACTTCACCGTAACTTTCAACATTTCTACGTAGGTGGTGTGGCTGCCGTACGGTTCTAACCCGGCAGTATCTGTACCGAGGACTGTATTCATGGGGTGGCTACAGTATCGGGATATTATCGAACCGTACATGCCTGGTTGTTGTTTACGACAAATCGGGTACGTACAGAGTATCCCAACCCCGATCTTTAGGCCAGTAAAAGCGATCAGGTCATGGAGCAGTCGTTCGTACAAGGTTGTCTTCCCCGAACGGATCTCATCTGATGCTTGGCGTATGTTCCCGGGATTTTACATTCTTGGTCTCCATGGGTTTTAGGCATCCACGTCAGATCCCACAGCATGTACGGATGACTACCTCGCATGGTACTACCTTCACTCCCACCCTCGGCTGATACGTGACGCTGCAGCACCTGTGATTCCTCCACGATCCAACAGCGATTATGTAAGTGATTAACTAAAATATATATATTTTTACGTATTACATATCTCTGAACTCACACTCATTGTTACTTTTTTGCAGTGGGTGAATCGTCTAGCCGTCGCAGCTGAGTCTTTCATTAGTTTGATTCCTCCGGAGCAAGCGGAAGATTCTCGATCGATTATGGACGAGTATATGAGAGATTGGCGGGCTGCCAAATGATGTATTGACCCTAGATGAATTTGTTATTATAAGAGTTTCATTGTTATTGTTATTATTTATTTGTGTTATTGTAATTTGTTGTTTCTTATTTACATTTTTTGTTTTATTGTAATTTGTTGTTTTATTTACCTCCAATAATCACGACCACTCTCCACATGCAAAATATAACAATCACACAAAAATGTGACAATGATATAAGTATAACAATCACGCAAAACATTCAATTACGTCGACCTCGCTAAACGATCCCAATGTGCTCTTCGCGTAACATACATTTGCTCCCAACCAGTGACACTATCAGAACGGAAAGTAAACCATGCTTCGCATATCGGAGGAACAGGGAAATCTGAGGCTAAATCCAGACGGATATAATGGGAATACGAATCACCTAAATGACACATGACAATTTCCCTACTTGGACGTGTAGCAGTCGAAGGTGCTTGGAACGGTAGCACTGTGTAACAAGAATATAACCCCCTTCCGCTGCCGTATCCGAATAACATAATCGCTGCATTGAAGAGGTTGGCAATCGGGAACAAATCCTCAATTACTATCATCCAGTGATCATCGTTACACGCACCTCTGTCCCACATAATACGGCGGTAACCAGCGTCGACCCCTTCAACGTATAAGTTTTCGTACAATGCTCGGTTAGCTAAGAGTTCGTGTGCAATGCAAACTCTCGCCACTCGCCATTGCTCTTGGTCTCCGAAAATGTAGTCCGCAATGACACGGAAACCGCAATTACCATCCCCAAGCACATCGAGATATCCTTCAATGAAAGGTACGATGATTCCCGGAATTTTGTTAACATGATAGAATTCAGTGATATCTATTGCGTGTCCAGCTGCAAGACAATATAATAGAAAGTCAATAATAGTACTTATCAAAAAGTAACAACATTATGTACATGTTAATAAATTATGGGTTTTCATACCAGTACTGTTTACGAAGTTACTCGATGAGGATGAGGTACGACCACGCCCGCGGCTCGAACTGGATGACCTAGGGCGACCACGACCCCTCTGGGAGTACTCCCATGAACTAGGATCACGTCTGGTAGAAGAACTCCCTCTCGGTCGACCTCTGACTGTCGTGTTCGCTTCCGGCTCGACGTAACTCGCTTCCTCAGGATGAAGCTGCTCATTCATAATGACAGATATGTTGCGCACAACTGCCCGGTCGCTTGAGTTAACCTCGTCGACGAGAGAGTGAAAGTATCGATGGTCCTCAGATGGATGCTCAGTCATGTCAAGCGTAGCTATCTCCACTGCATCACTAATAACGAGTGTTCGCCAAAATTTGTGGACACTATTCAAGCTAATTGGCGTGCCCGTATCCGTGGCCGTTTTCAACTCACACGCACACGGGATCTGATAAGTGGATCTCAATACACAACCGCAACGATCAAATACTTGGTGACTCAATTCTCTCATCCTCTTCAGCTCATTCGATAATATTTGTAAGCAGTAATGGGAAACATACCCGGTCAGATAGTTGAATGGGAAACCCGAGTACATCACACTTCTTCGTCTTCTGCACTCTTCAAGTGTGTACTTGATCTCAGTTATTTGTGACTCGATTGACTTGTTGACCTTGTTCCAAACATTGTCCAAAGCTCCAGTTGAGGAGTTCAACCACTGTTTTAGCGCGGCATGTGCACTCTCCACCCTGCAAGTCGTAGTGTTGCCAAGGTGTAGCACCTTATTCGTCCACGCAGCCACAAACATCTCTTTGTGTCTCAGCCAGGTCTCCTCTACATAGGATATCACGTGAGGGTAAGTCCTCCAACTAACCTTCATCGTACGCACTGCTCTATCGTACGCAGCTTCTGTGGAAGCTTCCATGATAATTTTCCACCTCCCATTCTTGAACCTCTGCGCGACGGCCTTATCTTTTCCACAAAGTCTGTACACTTTGTCTTCAACGACTTTGTTAATGTGCCATGTACAGAGCAAATGGGCACTCTCGGGAAATATCTCTCTAATAGGTGTCATCAACCCTAGCTCACGATCGGTCACAATTGCTGTTGGGTGTACATCATTTTCAATAAGCATCCTCAACTTATCTAAGACCCACGCATAGCTTGCCTGAGTCTCATCCTTCATAATGGCATAAGCTATGAGGAAGTTCTTATTGGTTGGAGTCATCCCCACTATCTCAACAAACGGCATCTTATACTTGTTTGTTTTGTACGTGGAATCTAAGCCAATCAACCAACGAAAAGACCGAAGTAACTGAATTGATGTAGGGTGTGCCATGAACACGTGAGTTACCTCATTAGTAGCTCGGTCGGCTCTTGTCCAATGTACGTACTTATTCGCCACAGCTAAATGATGAAACTGACCAATGACATCTCTCTCTTCAAAATCAAGTTTCCTTATACGATCTCTGTGGTTGTACACATGCCGTCTAGTTGCATTGTCCTCGGGAAATTTTTCCTTAATCGCGGCCAAGATAGCACATGGCTTTGTTTGTGCCGAAGTCATGTCACGAACGAGTTTCTTTGACCCAGGACTAAGACCACTCATCTGACGATATCCCTCAGGATACACAGCAAAGTCATAGTTGTGCGTACCCCTAGTCCCAGGCAATGTGACAATCATCCAACTACTGGACCCATACACTTGCCGAGCTCTCAACTGGAACGTACATTTACAAGCCTTTGTTTTCGATTTCTTCCGAGCAGCAGTATCTAAGTCTCTTAATTCCCCTCTGTAGCGTTCACCTCGATTGCATTTTAACAATTTTACGCTTCCACTCTTCTTGTGTGACGAAATTATCAACTCAAACCCGATAGTAAGTGCAATTTGTTTTGCCCAATTAATTGCATATGTATCACTATCAAATAACTCATCAGTGACGAAACGCGTACTGTAATCAACACCATCACCACCGAACCGCTCCAAAGGAATCTAACGAAAACAACGAAAACAATGTTAGCTTAATCTTAAATTCAAACAATAAATAATAATAATAATAATAATAATAATAATAACAATAAATAATAATAATAATAATAATAATAATAATAATAATAATAATAATAATAATAATAATAATAATAATAATAATAATTAATTACAATAATTTTTTTTTTTTGTGTCTGTCGGTCGTCGATCTCGACTCACCCTTGGGTGAGTCGTCTGCTACAGGCGACCAACCCAAGGGTGAGTCGTCTTTTGATCTCGACTCGCCCAAGGGTGAGTCGCCTGTAGCGGACGACTCACCCTTGGGGAGTCGAGATCGACAGACGACTCCCCTTGGGTGGGTCGCCTGTAGCAGACGACTCACCCAAGGGTGAGTCGAAAATCTCAGACGACCGTGCAAAAAAAATGCGCAAAAAAAATAAATTTTACCTCCGCCACCGTCGACGGCACTTCTTGGTCGCCGGCAGACATCCGCGGGTTGCTTGAGTGAATGTTGATGAAGGTTGGGTATGAGAGTGGGTGGTAGAGTGGGAGAGAAGTGGTGTGAGAGTTAGAGAGGGAGAGAGGGAGAGGATAAGTGAAAAATTAAAAAAGGGCAAAATTGAAATTTTGGGGGGCGGTACCTAGTAATTTAGGGGCGGCATTTAGTAACCCTAAAAATACCAACCAACATCAATCAAAAGATCAGATGAGACAGTTTGTTCTTCATTTAGCCAAGATCTTCGAAATAATAGTTGGGTCTGAATCAAGCTTGCATGTGGTAGGAAAAAAAAGGAGAGAAACATTCCTAATTTGACCAAAACCGATTACACATTTTGAATGACCCGAAATCGAATCCAAATAGTAGCAATCCAATTACCTGAAATTATTCGAATTGAAACAAAATGTTATAAGAGGGTGAATTTTCTTTTTGTTTTTTTTTTAAATGAAAACAAATGAATGATGTTCTCTTATATATGATTTTTGAGTTTTTTTTTTGGAAAATAATATAATTTGTTTGTGGTGGTTTTGTAAATATCTTTTACAATGGTATTAACTAGAACGATTGAGCGCAATCAAGAAACCACCGAGTATTGTACTATCAAGAATTGGAATTAGATTCATCACTTCTTAATTTGTGGGGATTGGAATTAGTATAGGAATTGAAATTTGATGGGACTAGCTACTGAGTACTTGTTCTAGGAATTGGTGGACCAATGAACTAAATCATTTTTAAAATTTCATTTATATCCCAATATACTTTTAGTCTTTTACTAGTATCCTCGGTTCATGGTGGGCCAAGACCACACAAGAGCTACTTGGGGGTAGAACTAGCAAAACCTGACTAGACCCGAGATAACCGATCTGAAACGCCCAATGTCAGACCCGCCCGACATCCGATTAACGTTTCAATTATCATTATCCGGAACCAACCCGATCCAGGTCAACCCGATACCCAAGTACACCTGTTATCCGAATAGACAACCCGAACCCGAAAACATCCGACTCGAAGAAATTTGAAACCGAAATAAACCCGCAACGATTCTACCCGAAACCTGAATATGACCAACAAATAATGACATAATATCCAAAATTGTTGAAAATTATGCTAAACATAATTAAAATCATTGTTTTTATGAATATTTTTGCATAAAATTGAAATTTTCATATTATTTTTAACTCTATATGCTATGAAACAATTCTTATTACTTTTTTTTTAAAAACTAGATTTGCTTTCTAAAGAAAACTACTTTAATCCTTCTTCCCTTTAGAAGGCTTCGTTGAAGAGTTCTTTTTTAAAGGACCTTGATTTGAGGACGACCTATGATCGTTTCCTTGAGCTGGGGGCTTGCCTCTTTTCAAACCTGATAGCCTTTTTGATAAGGCACTTCCTTTTTTTTCTTGCTTTCTGTGCCTGAGTCATACCTAGGTACCAGCTGGTTCCACTCCTCATGACGAAGGGCTCGTCTTGCTTCTCCATCACTGCAAGAAAGCCAAGTTAAGTAGGTCTCAAAAACTTGAGTTGGGGCAATCATCCGAGGTACTTCCCAACGATCCCTGGCTCCCTGCCACGCCAGTATGTGCTCCAGCTTTAAGCAAATTCAATTGTCAAGGCTACTGTAGTTTGTCTCACAGTCTCCCGGCAAGGGATAACCTGCTTTAACCCATACTGCCTCATGACCCTTGAAGGAAAGAAACATGTACTCATGTACAAACCCACTATCCTAGTGTAGGGGATAAATTTACAGCAGACAACCAAAGAGTCAAACCCCACAAAGGAACATACCAACAAATAGCGGGACCAGCATGGAAAAAAATATCCCATTCTGCAAGGGTCTTCTCATTGTATAGCCTTTTCCTAACCAAAAAGCTAGCAGCAGTATAAGTTCTCCTCTTCCAGACTTGAGGGGTACGAGCAATCATCTTTTCTGGCGACTCTATCACTCTTAGGAGCTCGCATAACCAAATTTGGAGCTGCAGGGGGCTGCCAGAAAAGGCATCTTGGGGCAAAATTTTTAACCTGTCAAGCCCTAAAATAGTTTCTCCTACCACCAGATGCAAAGGAGAGTGCCACTCGGCTATTTGATTCACCACTCACAGCAACGAGGCTCTACCCAGGTTAGATGATTCTGCATTAACAAACAATAGGCGATTTAACAGACAGAGTACAAAAGCCTATCGACGTCAACGTTTAAATATTGCATCCTGTTCAGAAGAGGAAGCAAACTTTTTATAGATTTGAACTAAGTCCACATCGACGCCAAGAATCATGCTTTTGGCTTCTCATATGACAAGCCTAGAGATTTCCTGTACTGATTACTAAAATCGTCCCTCAAATAAGGCACAGCTGGGGAAAGAACATCAGACATATTAGTCATTGCAGCAAATTCTTCTACTAAAGGGCATAATTTAGAGTTACCAAAACTGAAAACGTGCAAGTCTAAGAGCCAACAAGGTTGAGATATGGTACGGAGCCAGTTCTAATTTATCTTCTATAGTCAGATTTTTGCACCAAGATCGAACAGAATTTCAAAGGATTTTCACCATGATAGAAGTTTTGAGAAATTTGGGGAGCTAAAGTCTGAAAAAGAGATACGACATTGGGCATCCGTAAATCCTATTTATAGGCAAAAAGTCGAGTCAGAAAAGAGTCAGAAATTCGCGAAAAAGCCCAAAGCCAGAGCCGTCAGCGGCTCTGGCCAGCGCCGCTAGCGGCTGTGACCAGCACCGCTAGCGGCCCTCAGTGATGGCCCAGAGCCGCCAGCGGCCTAGCCCAGAGTCTCTAGCGGCCCTGACTTTGGTCTAGTCCACTTTTCCTTTTGCTCTCGTCCGCCCAATTGATCCATCTCGCACAGTTTTAAGCCCGGTTTTAAAGAACAACGTGGTTACAAGGCCCGAGTCTCTCTTAGTTTTATTCTTTTTCTATTTTCTATTTTCTTTTTTTAGGAGGGTATAATATGTGTAATTTTTGACCTTATTTTTTATTTTATTCCCTAAATCGTGTCCTACTCTTTACTGCGTAACATGTTGCATAGTTAGAGACCAGACGGGCATAATCGAGTCATAATAGCATACATATCACATAAAATGCATAAAAACAGGAGTTCGAGTTTTGAAGATCAAGATCTACAAATCAAGTCTACACTACTCAGTTGGGGTCATCATCACCATTGCTATCAGCCTCTACCTCAACGGAAGGCCCATAACCAGAGTTCCCGGCCGAGTAGTAAAAAGAACCCTGAGTACTTAACGAGCTGTAAATCGGCCTGCTGTTACTGGGTCTCATGTCTCGTCTATCATACATAGGCGCACGCATAGGGGGACACGCCGAAAACCCCGGCCCGAAGAGGCTCTCTGTAGCTTGGCTAGAAAAATCCATAGCCACATTCTGATATGAAGGCCCAGCTTGGAGCACATCCCAGCCAGGAGCATTCATCCAACCTCCAGCCACGGAAGTCATAATAGGCCTACTACTCTAAGAGGGATGGAAACCCGCTGGAGAAGACATCTCGGGCACAGGAAGGTGCGGTCTAGAGGAACAGATGGTCTACTCGCCGAAGAAGCTTTCGATGCTGATGAATGACGGGGTCCCACAATAGACGAAGATCGCGACATCTGCATACAATCAAGACCAGAATGTTAAACTAAGCACTCCACTTAGCCAAACAAAAAGACAAGAGTGCACTTACACTAGCAGTCCCAGATCGAGAACTCTTCCCTCAACCCATCATCCGGCTATATCCTTTCTTCAACAAGTGGATGAGCTTGAAGATTTGGGAAGTCTTTTCTCAGTTCCACTACAGGAAAAGACAAAAAACAGAGTCAGTATTTGAAGACAATACAAGCCAGAAAACAAGAGAGGATAAAAACTTACCCCCACACAATCATCGGGCAATGGTAAGCCCTCTATTGCAGAGGATATGTAGGGGAAACTCCTCCGTTATACGACCCTCACTCTCACCAATGTACCTCACCTCATTACTCGGTAAGGTCACACTTGGGGGCTGACTACGAGGGACTCTAGAGTAAGATCTCTTGGCTCCCCGAGGAACTACACGATCCCCCTACAAAGACACAAAAGTCAGTATGCTACATATATAGCTGAAAAACACAAATCAAGATTTTACCTCAAAAGTAAGGTCCGACATCAAGCGATCCAAGTAGTAGGCCATGTATACCGCTGTACGGTCAAAGCCATCAACCTCTAGCTGAACAAACTGCGTGGCCGCAGCACCCCGAATAACAACTCCCAAATCAGCCACGCTCAGACTGTGCAAGAAGAACATAGTCATAGGGGGGTCCTCCTAAACCAAATGACCACCCAAGCGAGGATAGACTAGCCGAGTCAAGCGATCCCCCAAGTACCAATCAAAGCTGAATGGCCCCTCAAACACTCCCGCAGGGTAGACACCCTGAAGGGCTCAGTGGTAATAAATGACGGGACCCTAGGAATGTCGTCGAAAGAGGTCCACGTCACTTGCAGAATACAAGATCAAAGTTCATTCACACCAAATGAAGCAAAAATATATATATGCATAAAAGGAAACATACCTCGGACGCAGCCCGGCTCTCGAAAGTAACCCGAAAATTCAACAGATGGCTGTCTCTACCAACCCACCGTGCACCCAGTGGGAACATCCTCGAACCAGGACGGTGAGGACCAAAAGTTGGAAAATACTCCAAAAATCACAACTTCCATACAAGCAGGAACAATCAGATACGGGTCCACTACCAAGTATGCATATGCACAAGGAATAAAAAAATATATGCCTACCTCCAATATCCTCCAAGGGCCAGTGATAGACGCCCTCCGACTTGTCGCCTTAGGCCTGCAAGCCTGATGACACCATCTCACCAAAGAAGCATAAGCAGGAGCACCAAAATTGTACTCATGCACCTTGGTCAAGTCATCCAGGCATGTTAGAAAGCCAACCTGGCATACACTCTTCTTCTGGGCAAAAATGGTCGCCCCCAACAGATAGGCCAAAAATATACGGGCCCACTGATCCTCAGGAAGCCTCTGCTCAGTCAAGGCTCCCCATAATCTTGGTAAGGAGACCCGATCCTCCTCAAAGAAAGCAGCGGCAGGCCCATATAGCTCATAGAACCTATCTGCCTGCCGATGGTAGCCCTCGTCATACCGTAGAGGATGCCCTCTAAAGGACAAGCTCGTCAAAACGATAAACTGATAAGGAGTGGGGAAAATCTCTCCCACAAGCGTATGGAAGGTGTTCGTAGTGTCCCTAAACCTCTCCAATAATCCACGGAAAACCACCCTAGTATCCCCAGAATGACAAGATGGGATAACCGACTGAAAGTACTCAAAACTCGAAGCCCGGATTATCCCCCTAGTCCTCTCAAAAAAAGTGTCCAACATCATGGCCCAGTCGAAGTGGACCCATGAGCCTGCAAATAAGCGCCAACTCCCTAACCAACAAATAAAAGTTTCTCAACACCATATATACTACAAATTCAGTCCAAAAATATTCCACACAAGTATTATATACAGCTGACCACCAATCCAGTATAATCCCAATTTGTTCGTGTGCCAGAGCACTAACAGTTCAAATTTTCAGTACAAAACAAATAAACTGAACAAAATTGAAGAAGTCAGAAACATACCAGATGTAAGTTGGACAGATCACTCCGTCAACAGCAAGATACTACGATCCCAAGCCTCTGCCGGACGCCAGTCCAAACGCATGAACGAGTCCTGGTACAGAGTCGCCCGGTCTTCATGATGTGGTGGAGGTATCCTAGATGACGGAAACCCAGTACGAAATTGGCCACGGTCTTTGTAATAACACACAAAAAAAAAAAAAAGGAAAAGGAAAAGGAAAAGAAAAGAAAAGAGCAAAGCATAACTCATCAAGTTGGCAATCTTATCAAGATAAGAATTGATTTGGCAATGCCGGCCACCATAGGTAAGGTAAGCTATTATTAAGTAAAGGTTGTGCCAATATCTAAAGCAACCTAACTTTAAAATAATACTTATATGGTTGGCCTTTGGTATTACGGGGGAAGAATGGAGGAAGAAGATGAATGATAGAAATGAAAGGAGAATGAGAAGCTCTCAAGTATTTTTGTCAAAAGTTCAGCAATTAGGACGAGAGGTGGAAACATGAATACTTCTGGTTATTAGACACATGAGATCAAGGTAAGTGGTTTCTCCCAATTTAGCTTGTTTTTATAATAAAGCTAATATTGCTAGTAGACATTTGCGAACTAGAAATTCGAACTCGTATCCGAATATTATTTATTATATACGTTTTAGAAAATTGGATCAAGCATGACTATTACCAATATTTGATTACTGAACCTTGTGAAAGTGGAAAGTATGTCTTATGATTATTTTAAAGAGAATTTGTGAACATCGATTTGAACTATTATTTTGTGCGCTAGTTGTATTCTTGTACTATGTGTGATATGTGAACTTATGGAGATACCCATATCTGGTCCTTCCCAGGGATTAAACGGGAATTATCTGTGATATCTGAAGTTATGGGGATACCCATATCTGGCCCTTCCCAGGGATTAAATGGGAACTATTACTGATATCTGAACTTATGGAGACGTCCATATATGGCCCTTCCTAGGGATTAAACGGGAGTATTGAATTTGGATTCCTACGGGAATATCTGGCACACTAACGGTCTTGAATTACATCTGCCCACACCTTTTACTAAGATCGGAGATTTATTATTATTTTATTGTGTTTGGATTAATTTTTGTTTAATTACTTTAAAACTTCCTTGATCCGGTTAGATTGAGTTAAATTACTTACTGGGCTGTTTATCTCACCCTTTTATATATATCTTTTTTTTTCAGGAACTTGAGAAGTCGTTTCAACATGGGGCATGGTGGGGTGTGAGATCATAGGGACCCTGTTTTCGAAATAGAAGTTCAGTATTTAAATGCTTTCTCTTGATACTAGTATTAAGTACTGGTCCATGTACTAAGAAGGATTATTGTTGTTAGCTTTGAGATTCTTTTGTGAACCCGAATTATTATATCTGTTTACAAGAGAGGCTTAGCCCGACTACGGAGGTGCCGTAGTTGGGTTGCCGTCTGTCATGCCTTCTACCCTACGTATGGGGCGTGACAGTTTTCCTCTTCCTCAGCCATAGGACGCTTCCCCTTTTCTTTGGGAGCCATATATGAAATATTCAAGCTTTCTCTCTCTACAAGTGCAAATTTTAAATGTCAGATTCGCAAGATACAAGTACCCATTCAACAATGCAACCCAAAATTCAGCTACTAGGCGGAAAATTAAACAATGTTCAAGACCAAAAGCAAGGAATTTGGTCAAGAATTGACTTACCTTCAAGAACTTGGGAGGCTCGACAATGATGAAGAGCTCGGAGAAGAAGACGAAGCAAAGTGGAGCAAAAACGCGAAGAAACTCGCGAAAAACTGCTTTATCCAGCTCAAGCGAGCGCTGCTAGCGGCACTCGCGAGAGCCGCCAGTGGCCTTCTGGCTAAAGCCCAGCGCTGGCCTGGGCCGCCAGCGGCCCTAGCTGGTTTGCACATGCGGGCCCCCTGCTGTCTCATGACATTTTTCAGCCAAAAACCGTTATTTGGCATAGTTTGTTTGCTGCAATGATTAGTACCAAGCCCGCGGGAAGAGGTCCCTTGACCCACAAATTCAAAATTCAACAGTTAGCCCATTTTACGGTACCGCATACTGTCAGGTAAAACTAACCCGTTTGTTTTGCAGGTCCCCCAAATGCACAACCCCAGGTATCCTCCGACACTATTCATTCATTTTATTCGAAGCTATTCATTTATTTTATCCAAAGCTATTCATTCGTTTATTCGAAACTATTCATTTATTTTATTCGGATCTATTTATTTATTCGAAGCAATTCATTGATTTTATTCGGAGCTATTTATTTATTTTATTCGAAGCTATTCATTTGTTTTTATTCGGAGCTATTCATTTTGTGTCAGTCAATGATCGCTCGCGCGGTTAAACTGTCCTTTTTATTCGGAGCTATTCATTTTGTGTCAGTCAACGATCGCTCGTGCGGTTATACTGTCCTTTGTTTTTTTTTTATTTGTTTCAGTCAATGATTGCTTAAGCTATTGCATTTAAACAATTCGTATGTTTTAACCATTTATAATCGTCATTTTGATCGCACTGTCTCGTTTCGTTTCTCGTGCAGGGACGGAATCTCGTCATCCGCCGAGTGGTGTTTAGTCATTGTTTGCTAAAGCATCCTACACTGATCGTTCTCAAAGTGCCACTAAATTTTTCCTTTACTCTGAATACGAGTCCCTTGTAGGTGTCAATTCCTTCCACGAGCGTTGTTTTCCCCTGCTAACCATTACCTTTGTTTTTCTTGTGTTCACAGAGATGAAGTCTTAGCGCTACGAGCATGTCTTCCTTAATATGCATGCATATTGTACACCCTCAAACACCACGCGCACATCAGCATCCTGCATGTCGCCTTCAGAATACTTTGATCTTCGCTTTTACTCAAGCTCGATCAAAGTGGGGGCTTCTGTAGACGCCAAAAAAGCGTCTTCAGATTTCTCCGCAAAAGCCCGATGATGAAAGGAGTAATTTATAAACTTAAATGTTATTTTTGCTTTGATAGGTAAAATAAGGTCTCAGGTTTTTCCTCGATCACTCCTTTATTTCAATCACATTCAAAAGCCTCGTTCAAGAGCTTTCCAACGACACCTCTCGTGTCTTTTTCCGACTCTCGGTTGCCAAGTTGCTAACCGAGGGTAAAACCGTATTTTACCCCAGAAGAGTAAAACGGTCTTTTCACATTTTCGGAACATGAAAAATTCCTGCGAAAATTAAAATAGACTGGATGTCCTCATCCAGCTGGCAAGCTCACAGCCGTCAGCAGCGCTGGGGTTCAGCCAGCGCCGCCAGCAACGTTGGGAGATATCCCAGATGCACTAGAGGCGCTCGCAGGATCTTCTGAAGCCCGTTTGTTTTCAAGCCCGATCTCCAAAATTCGGCCATTCTTCACCTGTCCAACCCTATTCATTTCCCTATAAATAGGACCCTCCACCCTCAGTTCAAATCACACACAGTGTACAGTTGACAACCTCTATCCTCGGTTGAGTATGAGCTTCCCCCTCTTTCTTCCAAATTTATTCTTTGCTTGAGATATATTTTACTATTCATTTGCTAAATAGCCTACAGTTCAGATACTAACTCCTGAGGGTTCAAATTAAATTAATTGCTTATTTGTTTATGTTCTAGTAGTCATAAGGTAGATGTCATGCTAATCACGTCTTTTATTGCTTACTAAATATTGTCTTTCAATTCCAAGCATGTCTAGTCGTTGTGATGCTCAACTTGCCAATCGAATGCATGTGTAAATAAGGGTCAATAATAAATGTTGTGATGCTTGTGGTGAACCAATTAATAGTCTAAATCTAGGCTGCTAATCTGATTTTGTGTGAGAATCATGTCTTTAAATTATTATGCAAACTTGAGTTAGTAGAGGTGGCTATAAAATGGGCGAGTTGGGTGCCTAACACCTTTCCACCTCGTACCTTCGCCCCGAACCATTTATTCTTGGGTACTCATATGTTCTATATGAGCGGAAGTCTTTCTAAAAACATGATTAGTTCACTTATCACGCTATTGGGTTGTCCCTTCGGTTTTGTCCCTTCGATTTTGTCCCTTCGGTTTGTCCCTTCGATAAAACGCCAATAGTAGATTTGTGACCTCTTTCGTGATTTTTATCAATTCAAGTCTTTTCAAAAGTTTTTCTAACTCGACGGTTCCTTGAACTTTTCTATAAGGACACACTCCGTGGAGCGAGGCCAAAAGTTCCGGGTCCTTACACAAAGGTAACTCAAAAGTGTTTAGTTTCCTTTTTCGTTGGTCCGAATTATCAAGATAATGGTTGGTGTGATGTATTGCTCATGGATACATGGCATGTAATGTTGGGAAGGTCATGGCAATTTCATAGGAAGGCGTTGCATGACGGTTACTTGAATAATTATACAGTAAAACAAAAGGGAAAAATTGTCCTGTTAATTCTATTGCATCCTAATCAATTGACCAAAAGCAAACTTGGGGAAGGAAACACTGTACAAGTGAGAAGCCTAAAACATTGAGTGTTTTGAGGGAGTTAGAGGCTTAAACATATGGTGATTGAGTGTGGGTCATGAAAAACACAAATTTAAGTAAGGAATTAAGACTCATTAAACCTCTTATCCAGGCCTTACTCCAGAGTTAATCTCAAGTCTTTCTAGAGGAAATTCCACCTGGGTTACCACCCATTAGAGACATTCAACATTATATCGATTTGGTCCCTGATGCAACATTGCCAGACAAAAACTCAAAATATAATGAATCCGCAAGAAACCAATGACTTTCAAAGACAAGTTGATGAGTTGCTTGCAAAGGGCCAGATTAGTGAGAGCATGAGCCCATGTTTTGTGTTAACTCTCTTAGTTACCAAGAAAGATGGCAGCATAAGAGTGTGTGAATTATCGAGCAGTCGACCAAATTACAATCAAGTATATGTATCCTATACCTAGGCTTGATGGCATGTTAGATGAGCTTCATAGTGCAACAGATTTTTCTAAAGTGGATTTGCGGAGTGGATATCATCATATCATAATTCGAGATGGTGATGAGCGGAAAACTGCTTTGAAACGAAGGGAGGCTTGTACAGGTGGTTAGTCATGCCATTCGGTTTGAAAACCTGCATGGGGCTAATAAATTATTCTCTTAAAGGTGATATTGAAAAGTTTATTATTGTTTAGTTCTATCTTCTATGAAATATAGATTTACAGCAAATCAAATTAAAAGAAGAGCACATTCAGCACTTGTAACAAGTTTTGAGATAATTCAAAATCAACAGCTCTACGGAAACTTGATGAAGTGTGAGTTTATGAAACCTAGTTTGGTTTTTTAGGCTGTGTGGGGTCCATTTATGGGATTAAAGTTGATCGATGACAACGAAATTCAGGCTATTTTTAGTTGGTCACGACTTGAATTCTTGCATGATATTCGCAATTTTCATGGATTTGCTTCTTTCTACTGGACACTAATCAAGAATTTCAGTTCCATTATTTTTCCTCTTAATAAATATGTGAAAGCTAGGATGATGTGAATTCAAGTGAAACACCGTTGTAGAAAAAAACTTTAAGCTTATCGAACAAAAATTGAGCAAAGCACCTGTTTTGGCACTTCCTGACTTCTACAACATTGAAGTTGTGTTATGCTTGTGCAGTTGTGATTGGTGTTGTATTATTGCAAGAAGCCATGCCAGTTGCATATTACACCGAGAAACTCAATGTGGCCAACAGAAAGTATTTAACTTATGATAAAGAGTTTTATGCAGTTATTAGAGCTCTTGATCATTGGAGACATTATCTACTTACTAAATACTTCCTTTTTAATTTTGATAATGAGGCAATGAAGTATATCAATGGCCAACACAAGCTCAATGCAAGACATGGTAACTGGGTCGAGTTCTTATAGGCTTTTACTTTCATGATCAAACGCAAATCTGGTGTGTAGAACAAGGTGGCAGATCGATGCTATTTCATGAGACATTCTTTGTTGAATATGATGGTTGTGAAGTTGGTGGGATCTTAAAAACTCAAGCATCTATGGCGATGATGAAGATTTTGGTACAATCAATGCTTTGAGCAAGGAGAGCCCTCATGGATACTTTGTTCAGCAAAATAGATTTATTTTCAAAGGCAACAAGTTGTATGTGCCTAAGAGTTCTATGATAGATCTTCTCGTAAAGGAAGCACGTGCTAGAGGTATTGCTGATCATTTTGGTGTTGATAAAACCCTTTTCATGTTTCATGGGACAATTATATTGGCTAAGAATGATCAGGATGCGCAGGATGCAACCAAAAGATGTTCGGTGTGCAAATGGCTAAAAGCCATTAACAAAGTCCTGGTTTGTACACTCCTTTGTCTAACTCTAATGTCCCATCGAAAGATGTGAGTATGGTTTAATTTCTTTTTTTGGGTCTGCCAAAGGCTCAAAGGAGTACAAATTCTATGATGTAGTGGTTGACAAGTTTTCTAAAATGGCTCACTTTGTGCCATGCAATAAGACGCATGATGCTGCTCAAATTGTTGAGTTGATTTTCAAGCAGGTTGTTAAGTTATATGGTGTGCCAAGAACTAATATATCTGATCATGACTCCAAGTTCTTTAAGTCATTTTTAGAGGACTTTGTGGAAACTCTTGGGAGCAAAACTCTGTTCAGTACTAGTTGTCATTCTCATGGGCAAACCGAGGTGGTGAATCGATCTCATGATGCATTGATGAGAGTTCTTGTCAAGAAAAGAAAACGTTTATGGAATCAAGTTCTACCACATGCCGAATTTGCTTAAAAAGACCTGAGAGCAGGACCACATGCAAAAGTCCCATTGAGATTGTTTATGGTACTAGTCCAGTTACTCCATTTGATTAGCAGGAAAGAACGTCGATAAAACTCATTTTAGTGCCGAAGCTCAACAAAAGGCGATAAAGAAAATATTGCCAAATCCAATGAAAAATAATAGCAACAAGCCAACAACAACAACAAAACCAGTTCTTTTCAAATCTGGAGGTCAACTTTGGGTTCATTTTCGAGAAAAAAATATTTTCATCAAAGAGAAACTCGAAGTTAGAGCCGCATGTAGATCATCCCTATTTGAAGTTCTTGTAAGATTATGCCTACAAAATCAAGCTACCAGAAGAGTATGAGGTCTCGAGTACTTTCAATGTGTCTGATTTGAGTCCATATTTTCTAGAAGATTCACAAGAGGAAGAACAATCAGATTTTGAGGCAAAATCTTTTCAACCTGGGGAGAATGATGCAGGTACATTAGCGGCAAATTCAAAATTGAACATAATCACTTTGCCGGAGATTGAAAATATTCAAAAAGCTATGCACAATGTTGAAATTCTAGATCATTCGTCTAAATTAGTCAATTTGATTAATTAGGAAAATGTTATTCAAGAGCTAAAGAGTTAAATTCATACTTCAAAATTCTAGGCTCAATATCTTTAACTTCCCAATCAGCTTTGGGGTCCTAATTGATTATTTTGAGTGCCCAAATGGTCCGCATATTGAAAAGTGAAGTAATTCTGTTTTTGTTCCCAATATAATGTCAAGAAGCAAGTCAGATTCACACCAAGGACAAGAATCCAAAGGAGATTGCATGGAAAGCAGCATTGGGAAGTAGTTGTTTTATACCTGTTTCTTTCTTAGTATGCATCTCTAATATAAATAGGAGCTCTTGTAACATCGAAATCAGATTATGCAAAATAATGAAAACTTCCAACTTGAGAGCTCAAATCTCTTGTGTTAAATCTTTCTGATTAATTGGGGTATGAGTCAATTGAGGACGTTAGTGAGTGGGGTGCATTCCTCTTTCCTTCAAGGGTGTGAAGTAAGGGTTTGTAGATTCATACTAAACGACAAATTAGTTATGAGTAGAGCTGGGCAAGTGGGAGGAGCCCCTACAGCCAGCCCGATCCGACCCGGCTCCCAGTGGGTATCTGCCATTTAACAATTTAATTGGGCGGGTTATTATGGGTCAGCCCAACTTAAAAATTAAATGGGTCTGAACGGGTCATAACAAAATCAACTGGAAACGCGAAATCCTTTTCTTCGTTTCCTATGCTTCTCTCTCTCTCCTCACAGTCTCTCTCTCTCCTCTCAATTTCCGTTCAATATCTCACAGCTCATCTCACAAACAAATTAAACAAAACTGAAACAAAAATTTTTGTGGGTAATGCTTGGTTTTGATGATTACTTATTGAGTTTTGGTGGGTATCATTTTGTTTTTAACTTTAATCTTTCGATTGGGTCCAAAATTAGGGTTTGTAGTTACTATCATTGTTTGATTCAATTTCTGGAACCTTTTAATTGCTTTTTCAGGCTGCTCGTAAATCTTCCCTTACCACTTTGGAGCAAGTAAATGGCATTCCACATGGCAACTGGTTATTCTCTTAATCAAAACGGCTAGGCTCAGTGACAGTCAATCTCAACAATACGCAATACCGAAATGCACGCCAGGTGTTCGATGAAATGTCTAACTCGGAATTCAACATGTATTCTCTTTCTCTTAGCAACTTAAGTTCCAACTTCCAGCAGCCATAATTTCCATATTTGGGTTCAAGGTATGTGTTTTCTATCTCTTCTCATTATGAGCTAGCTTAATGCCTAATGGCTTACTTGAATTTGAATTGCAATTGTTCTATGTTACGGCTAGTTGATGTTGTATGAAGTGACATTGCCAAGCTTAGAACACAACTTTCATAGTTCATAGTTTGCAAACTGCTTTTGTGTGGTCTGATAGACTGATAGGGGTTTAATTTTGTTAGCAATTTGAGTGAAAAACAAGCAATGCAAATTATTGAAGAAGCTAGTTGCCTGTGTTTTAACAAAAATGGGCTTTGAAGGTGCCTATGATGCTGGGATATATCAGGAAGGCTACTGTAAAACCATACAGTTGAGTAGTAAAACTTCAGACCAAATCAATTACTATATAGTATTAAAATAAAATGCAAGTTTGTATGGTATGCATGTCATGTGGGCTATGCCTATGATGCTGGTAGCTACTTTTGATATGTATTATTTGATTTGGTAACATCTTGAAAGTCATTTTCTTGCTGTACCTTTTTGTTTTTGCATCAAATGAAGTCAAAAGTAAGAAATAAAAAAGCTTCTGGCACTAGATAGGTTCTTTTGCAAGCAGTATATCATCTGGTCATTTGTACATATGTACTTTGCCACTCGATCCTTTTCATTATTAAATCCACAATTGAATGGTATCCTTATCCCCAAGTCAAACTAATCAAGCACTTTCTCAGGTTAGACATAAGAATGGAAAGTGAAGCAACTAACTCATCAAGGCACTAAGAAGATGGGTACAATGAATATGCAGCTCCAAAACGTAAGCGAAATCAGACATCTAAAGTGTGGAAGGAGATGGATCAAAGTTGGAATGCAAATGGTGACAAAATAGCAACATGTAAGCATTGCAAATTAAATTTGACTGCAAACCCAGAAAGTGGCACTTCTCACTTAAAGCGCCACTTAGAGAGGTGTCCCTCACGACCTGTTGGGGTTGAAATAGGGGCATTGGGTAGTGATGATGGTGACGAGTTCACCTTTGATATGAGTGAGCTCCGAAAAGAAATTGACTGCTCCGAAAAGAAGGGGCTCACTCTTTTTTAACTGTTGAGGAAAAAGGTTTTAGGAGGATGATGTTGAAAGCTACACCTGACTTTGTGCCATTTAGTCGGGCAACGGCCAAGAGACAATTGTTTTCTTTGTATGTGTCTGTAAGGGATAAGGTTAAAGACATGTTGTTAAAGGCTCATGGGCGCATCTGTTTAACAACTGATAATTGGAAATCAAACCATACTTGGCAACATTATATATGCATAACTGCTCATTTTGTTGATAGTTCTTGGAAATTACATAAAAGGATCTTGAGGTTTAGAGCATTAGTGCCCCCTTATGATGGTGAAAGCATTGCTAATGAAGTATATTTGTTTCTAACTCAATGGGGCATAGCACACAAGATCCTTACTATAAGTGTCGACAATGCAACCTACAATGATACCATGACTACAAATCTAAAGAGTATGCTTGTACCAAGGAGTGGGTTGTGTACAATTGATAAATTCTTTCATGTAAGGTGTTGTGCTCACATTTTGAATCTTGTTGTGCAAGATGGTTTGAATTCTATAAAGGACATTTTAGAGAAGATTAGAAATTTGGTGAAACTGATCACAAAATCTTCTCATAGAAGCAAGGAATTCTATGAATGTGTTAAGAAAAAGTTTTATTTAGATGGTAGGAGAAAATTGGCTTTGAATATGCAAGTGTGTTGGAATTCAACTTATATGATGCTTGGAGATATGTTATACTATAAAGATGTGTTTCTTTCATTAGGGTCCATGAGCTCAAACTTGAAGAATTTTGTGCCCTCTGGAATAGAATGGGGTAGGATTGTGGCAATTCATAAATTCTTAAAACTATTCTATGATGTGACTTGCATGTTCTCAGCGGTGAAACACCCCACATCAAATTTGTATTTCAAGGGGGCCTGGATGATCCACCGCCGATTGCTTGAGACATCTACAAGTTCAGAAGAGTTTATGAGGGAAATGGTGAAACCAATGCAAAACAAGTTTGACAAATATTGGTCAGAGTATAATTTGTACTTATCTTGTGCTGCTATTCTTGTTCCGAGATTTAAGGTGAAATTTGTTGAATATTGATTTAGCAAGCTGTTTGGAGATTATGAAGCTTCGAAACGGGTTGATGACATCTTGACTTATCTTCATTCCTTGTATGAGGAATATAAGACACATTCATTGACTTCACCCGTGGTTGTCTCTCCTTCTCCAAGTAGTGGGGTTGGAGATGAAGATTTCTTTGAGGATTATAATAGCTTCAGGGGTAAAAGCTCCGGGACCCAATCAGGAGGGAGTTCACACTCACAGCTTGACTTGTATTTTTGCAGGAGCCAGCTCTTGACTTGAACATGGAACTAGATGTTTTAGACTTTTGGCACAAAAGTGCAGTTAGATATTCATGTCTTTCTATGATGGCACGAGATCTTCTTACCATTCCCGTGAGTACTGTAGCATCGGAGTCTGCTTTTAGTATTGGAGGTAAGACTATTTCTCCAGCTCGTAGTTCTTTGAAGCCAAAGACTGTGCAAGCTCTGGTTTGTCTTCAAGATTGGCGCCGTGTTGAGGATGATATACCTATCGACTTAGAGTTTGATGCTAGCTCATGTGATGAGGCCGCCGATGAGGAAGAGGAGGATGATGGAGGTCTTTTCTTATAGGTATTTGTGTTCTTTTATGATTCTGTCATTTTGTGGTCTTTTCTGGTATATGTTGGAGTTACTCTGAATCTGTTGATTCAATTATTATTCTGTTTGCTCGTATGTTTGGCTTCTGGTTTTGGTTCAACTGGGGCATTTTTCAGTAGCATGACCAAAACATATTGTGTGTTATGAATTCAAAAACCTGAAAAATGACTTTCTCTATGTTTAAAGCATTGTTAGCATTACTAAAATGATCTTTTACTGTGTAATTACTAATTAGCAGCTTGTTTGTTGGCTGCTGACTTGCTGCAGGTACCATTGTTCTGTTTGTTAATGCACTGACAATACTGAGGTACCATTGCTCTGTTTGTTGGTAATTTCTGCTGAATGTATAATGTTGTGAGTTTACTATGAAGGTTTTGACATCCAGTGCATCTGAATTTTATCTTTGTGCTTGGTTCATATTGAGTTGAAACATGTAGATACCAAAGATGGTACATTATTTGGCAAAATGTACGTCTTCCACTTACATTTTGCCAAATAATATGTAAACATTGTTCAACGAGACTTGCTCTTGGTTCTGCCATTTATTTGGTATCTCTGAATTGTTTTTGTAGGTCTCATAGATGCCAGAGGATGACTGTAATTAGATGCCAGAGGATGTAGTTGAAGTCACATCTCAGAGGGAATCTGCTGTTTATTTTGTTGTTAGCATGTGGACTGTAATGTAATTTATGACTTGTTGGAATGTGGTGATTTGTTCCCAACTACAGTACATGGAAATGATCATTTTGAGAAGAAGCTAAATTGTGATACATAGCAATAAATATATACAGGTATCAATTGACTTGTTAAGGTGCACGTTCCAAAAATTAGGGCTGCCAGCAAAAAAAAAAAAAAAAAAAAATGTCAGATTGGGGCTGACCCGACCCGACCCGGCCCATTTACTAAATGGGCCGACCCAACCCGACCCGGCCTGTTGCCCAGTTCTAGTTATGATTGAGTTAATTTTTCAAGATTGGATTAGTTTGTTAAGACCATATCCCTTTATAAAATTCCAAAAATATTAGTTTTCTATTCTTTCATTAACGAATATCCTTATTGCCCGTTAGACTTTCATCAATTTGTCTACCACAGTAATGAAAACCAATATAAGTACCAATGTCACGTTATCAATTTGGTAGCAAATTTGACAACCAAACAGTTATAAGGGTCATTAAGTAAACAATTTACATAAATAAGAGCGTACCAACTGTAATTGGAAAAACATTGAGCACCGCTTAAAAAAGTTATAAGTACAAGGGTACCAACTGAAATTTCCTAAATACTATTAACATCCCTAATATAGTGACATTATATGCAGAATTATAATAGCATAAGATACTCACGTGGTGTATTGTTTTATTCAAACCAAGTGTCTTTTACATAGGAAATTTACTGTCAGAGGAGAAAAACTTTTTAGGTTCCATAAAAAAAATTACAAAAAGCTATTTCATTAAAGTAACTAATGCCATTTTATCATGAACTCATAAAAGAAAATATGGATTCTAAATCATTTTTTAGTTTCTAATTTCATGTATAAACATTAGCAACTATTTGAAAAACATTGCTCAATTTCCGTCATTTGTTAATTGTGCCCATATTTCTCATCTGATTCCCATTTGTTTATTTGATACTGGACAACCAATCTTAGGTCATCGAAATTTTGATACAAATACTATTAGAATTATACAACAATTAAAGTAAGACCAATGATACTCATTTGGTAGGTGACAATGGTCAAATAAGTCGACATAATATTTATTTATTTTTTATAAAAATTGACACCACAGGGTGAAAAAATGACACTAGATAGAAAGAAAAAAAAAAACCACATCGAACGAAAAAGTGACAAGTGTTTTGAAAAGTAATTTCATATACAAACATGCATGAATAAATAAGTGACACTAAATATTATAAAAAATAATGTCAGAAAACAAGAAATTGATACAGATTTAGTAATTTGAAAAAGCACAATTAACCCTAACGAATAAGTAGACTTTACAAAAGAATGACAAAAGAAAATCCAATTCCCCTATGTTTTAATCTCAATTTTTTTTTACTTTTACACCAAGTTTGTAGAAGATAACCAAATAACGTGTTTGTTGTGACACAAAAATTTCTATAAGACGGTGTTTTTGTAATTTTTGATGGGACGGGGTCACTTTTCAATGAAATAAGGGTCATTACTCACCATAAGTTAGGGCTATTCAAAAATATCCGAAGCCGAGCATCCGATCCAAAAACCCGAATATCCGAACTGAAATTATCCGAAAAAGCGGATATCCGAAATTTCGGATAATTTCGGATACGGGTTCGGATACCTTTTTTTCAAAATTTTCGGATATTCGGATATCCAAAAAAAATCAAAATTATCCGAAATATCCGAAAATTATCCGAATATCCGAAACTATCCGAAATATTTGGTTCACATTTTCAAAATATTAGGCACAAGATAGGATAAAAAATAAAAAAATTATATATTTTTCGGATAGCGGATATAAGACTTATCCGAATCTGAAATTTCGGGTATCCGAAAATCGGATATCCGAAATTTTGGATACGGGTTCGGATATCAAAATTTGGTATCCGAAACGATTTTCGGATACCCGAAATTTTGGATACCCGCAAATGAACACCTCTACCATAAGTGACCCCTACATTTCTAAAAAGTGACCCCAATTTTTTGTGAGTTGGTCTTATACAAGATTTGTTGTTTTTGTGAAGGGTTTATTGCAGAAAATCATTTTTAAGTGTCTATTCAAAAATCACCTCTATGTGAACTATTTAAAAAAAAATACTTTAGTTAACCGCCAATTACTTTTTTCAAATAAGTTCACTTTTTTTTTTTTTTGAGAGAGGAATAGGAGACTTTCATTCATATAAAAGCCATATGACATCTACAATAAAAATAACCCTAGAATATACTAAATCAATAGAAACAACAAAAAATCCGCTAACAAGTCAATATACTAGAATACTCAGGTGCGGCTCCCAACATGCATAGTAACCATTTGCTTCCTTTGATGTATCTTCATCTTTCACGGAAGTGGAGATCTTCACCACAAGTAAACCAATCGCTTGCCCACAAACCTCTGTATGATTCCGTCGATCGTGAGAGTTATCGGTCTCCAAATTCATACTGCTTCTACTAAAAACAATCGCACAATAGGCAAAAATAGAATCCTATAGAAAGGAAGATAAGAAGATCCCTAAAAACTCCACAAAGGGAGAGAATTTATTCCACTCAGAAAGAAAAAAAGCTAAAAATCAAGATTAAACATGATAAAAATCATCAATAGCGGGCCGTGAATGGCCTAAATCAGCCCTCCCGACCTGAAAATATGCTCTGCTAAAGGTTAGGATTTTAGAGAAAAGGAGGAGAAAGAAAGGAGTGAGGCTAGGGTTTTTTGAAGCTCAATAGAATGTTTGAGTTTTGCCTCAAATAAGTTCACTTAGAACAGTTAGAACTTAGAAGTGATGTTGGGTGGTTTTTTGAGAGAAAAACAAAACTTATAAAAAACCCAATTCATAAGTTAAGAACACTCTTTCTCAAAAGTCAAAACACTGAAGTTGTATGGTTTACAAAGTCGGCTTTGTTTATACAACCGACGTTATAGATCCAAATCCTTCAATTCCCGTTGTTCGTGGTTCCATGCTCGCTAGAGTTCTAGTTTTAGCGGTACAAACATGCTCAGGTTGGATTCTCTCTCTTGTCCAATCTCTCTATTAGGCTTTCAATTTGATTAATCTCGCTTCCCTTGACTTTAGTTTGATATTTAGGGTTTATTTTTCGACGGAATTTGGTGGTGTTTAAATTTATTGAATTTCTAGGATTTCTCACCAATGATTTCCTGCTTTGTGTGATAAATTTTCCCTTTTTTGTTTTCATTTCAATTTTTCTTCTTCAATCCAAGCAATTGTTTGTTTTTGGTGTGTTTTCCATCCAATTTTGCACTGTTCTGGCCTGCTGTTTCAGATATGGGGTTTTCTTGTTTTAAGCTTGTCCAATGTATACTAGAAGCTGAGAATTCAATGAGGAAGTAGATTAGTTACCCTTATGAGATAATTTGCATGTTAGACTCCGTTCTTTTTAGCAGGAAGTAGATTAGTTACCCTTATGACATAATTTGCATGTTATACTCGATTCTTTTTAGCTGGAAAAAACTGAGCTGAACCCAATTGGTTTAATTTGACTTGTAATCATTTAAAATTCGTCCAAACCTATTTAATATGGGACTCATTTGAAAGTATGATTTGAAGTCTTTCAATAACGTAGTTATTATTATGAATTTATTTTGGAATAAAAAGTTATATAACTGATAAAGTCACACATGAACTGAATTTGAGCGAAATTAAATTGAGGAGAATAAAGCGTTACAATGTTAGAAGCTTAATAAAGAGTCGCTCACGAAGTGGGATTTGAAGTAGTAAATTATGGTAAACTTTTGTGTACTTAAACCGTCAGTTTTCTATTAGCAGAATAGTCGAGCTCCATCCGAACGATGGGTCGGAGGTGTCCTAGTAGAAGGAAGCCCAGTACGGAAGAGGTCCCGGTCATCCTCCCCCTCACCCATGGGACGTTTTTCTTTGTCTGCGGGAGCCATGGGAATACAATCAAGCTTTCTCTCTCTACAAGTGGGAAATTAAAAGTTTCATATTCGCAAAAAACAAGCACCCATTCAACAATGCAACTCAGAATTCAGCAAATAGGCGGAAAAATAAGCAAGTTTAAGAAAAAAACCGAAGAATTTGGTCAAGAATTGACTTACCGCAAGCAAAGTGGAGCACTCAACAATGGTGGCTTTCGACAATGCTCTCGACAATAGGCTCTGCGAAGAAGAAGAATGGCACGCGGAAAAGAAAAAAAAGCGCTGAAGCACTTCTTATTCGACTCAAGCTCAGCGGCGCTGGCTAGAGCCGCTAGCGGCCTTCACCCGAGGCCCAGTGCCGCTAGCGGCGCTGGTCTGGGCCGCTAGCGGCCCTGCACATGCGGGCCCAACTTGTTGTCCCACGATCCTTTTTCCAGTCCAGAGTTTGTTATTCCAGTTCGTTCGCGGCAAATATCAGTACCAAGCACGCGGGAGCAAATCTCTTTGGCCCACAAATTCAAACTCGACAGTTGGCCCATTTTACGGTACCAACTACTTTCAGGTAAAACTAACCCAAATATATTTTGCAGGTCCAAAATATTGAAACTCGGATACATGCAGCGACGACTTTCACCACCCAGAGTGTCCAAAAATATTTTAAGCCCGGAAAGTCTATCGGCCTTACCAAACATTGGGGTCAGTCAATGGTCACTTAAGCTATTGCGGTTAAACTGTCCTCCTACGATCACAAATTTGGGGTCAGTCAATGATCGCTTAAGCTATTGCGGTTAAACTGTTCTTCTGCGCGATTACTTATTATGTGCCAGTCAATGATTGCTTAAACTGTTGCAGTTATACTGTCCATTTTTTTTTATATGTTTCAGTCAATGATTGCTTAAGCTATTGCATTTAAACTGTTCATATGTTTTAACCATTTTACAGCCGTCATTTTGATCGCGCTGTCTCGTCCACCTTTTCGTTTCTTGTGCAGGGACGGAATCTCGACATCCGTTGAGTGGTGTTTAGTCACTGTTTGCTCGATAAAGCATTTATACTATTCACTCTCACGTTACTTTCCATTTATAGCTGTTATTTTTAATCGCGCTGTCTCGTTGACCTTTTTGTTTCTCGTACAAGGACGGAATCTCGATACCCGCCGAGCGGTGTTTAGTCACTGTTTGTTGAAGCACTCCACGTTGATCATTCTCAAAGTATTACTAACTTTTTCATTCACTATGAATACAGGTCCCCAGTAGACGTTTAGGCCATCTACGAGCGGTGTTCTATCCTGCTACCATAACCTTTATTTTCTCTTGTGTTCCCAGAGATGAAATTTTAGCACGCTACGAGCATGTCCCAACTCAGGTTTGTCTTCATATGCATACATACTGTACACTCTCACACACCGTGTGCACATCATCCTGCATGTCGCTTTAGGATTACTTTGATCTTCGCTTTTACTCAAGCTCGATCAAAGTGGGGGCTTCTGTAGACGCCAAAAAAGCGCCTTCAGATTTCTCCGCAAAAGCCCGATGATGAAAGGAGTAATTAAAAACTTGAACTCTATTTTTGCTTTAATAGTTAAGATGAGGTCTCAGGTTTTCCTCCAAACACTCCTTTATTTCAACCCCATTCAAAAGCTCCATTCAAGAGCTTTTCAACGACACCTCTCATGCCCCTTTCCGACTCCCGGTCGCCAAGTTGCGATTTAGGGGTAGAACCGTCTTTTACCGCCCCAGGGTAAAACGGACTTTTCATATTTTTTGGAATACTAAAATTCCTCCGGAAAATAAAAATAGACTGGATGTCGTCAAGGGCCGCTAGCGGCGCTGACGTGGCTTCTAGCCCGACTCTTTTTTTCAAGCCCAATTTGATTTTCGGCTCCTTTTCAGCCGTCCAACCCTACTCCTCCACGCCTATAAATACAACCCTCCACCCTCAATTCAAAACACACAGTCTACAGTTGACAACCTCTATTCTCAGTAGTATTGACTCTGAGCTCCCCCCTCTTTCTTCCAAACTTGAGATTTTGTCTTTTACTATTTTTGTCAAATATAGCCTACAGTTCAGGTACTAACTCCTAAGGGCTCAAATTAAATTAATTGCCTAACTGTTTATTTTCTAGTATTCATAATGTAGATATCATGCTAAGTAACGTCTTTTATCACTTCCTAAATATTGTCTGTATAGTCGTTGTGCTGCCCAACTTGTCAAAACGAATGCATGTCTAAATAAGGGTCATTAATAAATGTTGTGATGCATGTGATGAACCAATTAATAGTCTAAGTCTAGGTTTTTAATCCGGTTTGTGTGGGAATCATGTCTTTAAATTATTAAGCAAACTTGAGTTAGTAGAGGCAGTCATAATATGGGCGAGTTGGGTGCATAACACCTTTCCACCTCGTACCTTCGCCTCCGAACCCTTTATTCTTGGGTACTCATATGTTCTATATGAGCTGGAGTCTTTCTAAAAACATGATCAGTTCACTTATCGCGCTATTGGGTTGTCCCTTCGGTTTGTCCCTTCGATAAAATGTCGATAGAAGATTTGTGACCTCTTTCATGGTTTTTATTCAATTCAAGTCTTTACAAAAGCTTTTCTAACTAGACGGTTCCTTGAACTTATCTAAACCCCCAGCTTACAAATTTTCTATAAGGACATACTCTGTGGAAACCAATAACGTTAGATTGGACGAAAATTTTGGGTCCTTACACCTATATATTATCGTTGAATGTCTTTGGTGATTTGTGAATTTTTGGATATCATATTACCCTGCCGAAGTGCTGCCGAAATTGGGCTAGAATCTTGCTTGTCATCATTATTGAATTATCGTCGTTATTGAATTAAAGCATGTTTAATTCTCATCGTATTGAATTATCATTATCGTCGTTATTTACTATTCATTGTCAAGAGCATGAAATGAATTAGTAAGTCGTGGTCTCGTAGTACCGCCTATGTCAACCAATGCAAATTATGTGAATTGAATTAAATGAGAGTAAGACTCCTAATAGATTCCTAGGAGTAGTCGAGCAATTGGGATTACACCTAATGGTGTAGTTCAAGGGATGAGTGATTTCCAAGTTAGTTATAGACACCTCGCAGTGTGTCTGGGATGGATCATTCCCCATTTATTAAGTCCTCTAGGCTCGTGTAATTGTACTAGAGGTAGTGTGCACACTAGAGTCATTAAGTCAATGGCGTGATTGTATCTTCGATGAACAGTATGGGTAATCGCTATTCTATTCGCTCTCTTACATCTCTCTAATCAAGACGGATTGTCTGTGTCGTATTTCGTATGATCACTATACAAGAATTGTATGTACAAGAATGTCGTTATGCGTATGCTTGATTATATGCTTATGTGTGTATGCAAATGGATTTCAATGATTCTTCTAAAACCTCAGGTTAGGTTTGCGAAATGTTTTTACTGGGTACGGATGACGTTTATTCAGTTTATCTGATTTTTGTTTCTCTTTTGTTTCTTTTCTTTTCTTCTGTATTTTGTTTCCGTCACGGAAACCAAAGTGCAGGTTTAGTTGATTGAGGACGTATAGCTTGGAAGTAGAGTTGGCATCGGGTTTTTAGAACTGTTTCTGTTCAGTTTAGATCGTTGGGATTTTATTGGATTTAGCCCTTTGAAGGCAAGTTGTAATAAATTGGAATAATGGTTTTAGCTCACTATATAGACAACTCTGATATTAACTGTTTTAGATTTTTTTAGTTTTCTTAGAAGCTCCTTTTGATGCCTAGTCTTTCTTTCTGCTTAGCATTTACTCCTTAGTGATAAATGTTGCAGTAACGTCTTTGGCTTCGTGACGGTTCAACGGTGTCGAGTCGTGGATAGCGACGTCGATAATTTCCAGGAAATCATTGCGAATTCGGAGGTGTTACAGTTTTGGTAATTCTAGGGGTGATTGGTTCTGGTGAGCTGAATTCTTGAATATACTGATTCTTTTTCCAGGTGGTGGATGATTTGTCGACAATGGTTTGTCCTCCGGTGGCCGTGATAGTGGTGTAGCAATATTGAGTGCTTGGCTCTATTTTTGAAAATTGAAATGTAAATTTTTACTTTCAAGAAACAAAATTTTACAATATTAACTTACATATAATGAATGAAAGGAAAATTGGTTGGAAATAATCTCAACTTTACTTGAGTTGCATATAATAATTCCATATTTCGAAATTGCGTCGGTTAATCCCAACTACTAACTCTGTTGTAGCCCATGGACCCGCGCTGACGGAGTTAAGTTCCTCCATTAGTAATATGATTTTTTTTCCAAAAATAATTTTATGTTAGTTTCAAATATTTCCCTATCTAATTCATCCCCTTTTTTAAAAAATATTTTTATCCATCCCCTTTCTCTCTCTTCATAACTAGATTCTTTGTATTCATTGTTCAATAAGCTCCTCTTCCTCATTCAATCTCCTTCTTCTTTACCATCTCTTTTTTCATAATTCGGCCTCAATATGAGTAGTAGTAGTGGTTATGTTGGTTCCCCACCACTATCCATCTCATGAAATGATTCATATGATGGTTTCAAACAATAGAATGCTAAAAGTCACAAATATTCTACACCAAAACCCTTCAATTTTTACTCCACGAACTTTACATATTTAACAATCAAACTAAAATGGAACAAGCAGATTCGTACCTGGTAGTTCTCAAATGGAGTAAAGTTGTTTTCTTTTCCTTTTTTAAGCACACAAAGCCTAGTCCTTGTAGAATTTGTCGTCAATACTTCAAAATTTGCATGATGTGGCTAGATGATAGACATAGAGACATAAATTGTTAAGAGTAGATGTTGGTTTCATTCTAAGTATTAAATTCATGTATATGGGACAAAGTGATAAACCTTCAATTTCTTTCAACTACCACACACTTGCAGAAGACGACAATGGCAGAATGAATGACGATAGGCAAGAAAATAGTCGAAGATGATTTAGAACACAATGTTTTAGGTTTTCCAAAAGAATGATTGTTTAAAATAACCAAATATAAGTTTCAGTAAGGCTCTGTTTGCTTCACCTTAATTTTACTTAAATTCAGTTCAGTTCAGTCCAGTTCAGTTCATGTGTAACTTTAGCACTCATATGACATTTTATTCCGAAATAATTTCATGATGATAATTATATCATCGAAAAGATCTCAAAGCATACTTTCAAATGAGTCCAATATTGACTATATTTGGATAAATTTTAAATGGTTGACGGTCAAGTTTAAAAAATCAATTCAGTTCAGTTCAGTTCAGATCAGTTTTATTCAGGTGAATCAAACGGAGCCTAATTTCTGGAGAAAAAAATTCAGTTAGCACCACGTCATTACAATACTAACGGAAAATATAAAGGAGTTACCTAAGGTCCATAACCTATGACTAAGTCAAAAATTGGGATTAACCAGCGCAATTTCAAAAGGTGTAATTATTATCTGCAACTCAAGTAAAGTTGGGATTATTTGCAACCAATTTTCCTAAATGAAATGGATATATTCAATCTGATTCTAGGAATCTTGTGTGTTTATGATAGCCGGACCCTTTAAAAAATAAAGCTACCGCTAACAATGCGACAAAGCTCATGTCATCTTTTATAGATGCAATGTGCCTGTTAGATATATGGAATTAATATATATGGCATATCGTAATAATATACTTAAGATTATATTTGGGCAGTATAATATATCATATGTTTAGGAAAATATAATGGTTTAGATTATATCTATCTTGTACTCTAAAACTATTGTATCTCTATATATAGGGGTTTCCCCTAATTATCAATACAAGTCAAGTTTATTCCTTTCTCGTATTTTGACATGGTATCAGAGCCTCTTTCTTTAGGACCTAAACACATTTCCGCTTTGTTGGTGGCGAATTATTGTTTGTCCGCCACCGGACCATCTTTATTCCTCTTTCAAACACAAGCCTCACCGTATCATTGTATTTTGGCAATTTTATTTTTTTTTTGGTTGATTTCTTATGATGTGCTTCTGCCAATCATCTTTATGTCCAACTATACTAAAATCGAAACCCATTGCTTCTGATCATGTGCAGTTGTTGATTAAAAGCCCTAACAGTCATAACCCCAATATTATTTATGTTCCTTCTCCAGACCCGTTATATTTATTTCTTCTTGCTTTGTTTCACAACCGCCTTGTCAAATTATTATGGCGGCCAAACACTCTATAATTGTGTTGAAGAAAGTGGTGTTGCGTGGTGGAGCAAGTTGTTTGGGTGATAAGCCTTGAAAAACGTGTTGGAGATGGAGATAGATTGGGTTTATTAACCCGATCCAACATTTGTACGGTTGAGTAATAGTCTTCCGTTTTATTAATATTTTATTTGTTTAGGTTTCATATCTATCAAGGGTTTTTGAAATTGTTTTACTTCAGATTGCACTTATGGGGATATTCATTTTGATCAAGATTTCTACCAAGAATGACGGATTGTCTCCAATCGCAGCGTTCATGTTACTACCGCTACGATTGCGGGGGAATATTAGAGATATGAAATTAATATATATATATATATATATATATATATATATATATATATATATATATATATATATATATAGCATATCGTAATAATATATTTAAGATTATATTTGGGCAATATAATATATCATATGTTTAGGAAAATACAATGGGTTAGATTATATCTATCTTGTGTCCAAACTTATTGTATCTAGAGCTACACACCGGTCCAAACCCGGATCGAATCAGACCGACCCGAACCGGACCGGGGATCGAAAAATTGAGAAGTGGGGACCGGTGACGGACCGGACAGATCTGGTTAATTAACCGACCTGGACCGGTCGGTATTGCTTTTTTTAAATGGAGCTGGAGTATATAATTGTTGTAGCCTGTGAAATTTTTTTTTTTTTTTTTAAAAAAAGGCAAGACAACCAGGTAACCTCAATCAGAGGTTAAGCTAAGATATCCTTCACTAACAGATTAGTGAAGGACTACTTGAGACAATTACAGCCAAGAACAAACAAGAAAGGAACCTAAATATGAGACAAATTAGAAAAAATCTAATTATGAAACATCTTCATCTTCCCAGCTTCATCTTGTCCCTCAGCTAGAATCACAAAGAGGATCGGTTCTTCAATATCCTCTTTGCACCAACAAAGAAAATTCCAATCAACAAGCACCATGGTTGAACCGAGAATAAGAAACAACAATCGCAAAAATCAGGACAAACAATTCCACTACGATGCCGACAACTTCAAACTCGAAAACCATGAGATCTGAAAGGCAAATTCTCAAGTAACAATAATCTGAATGCAACAAAACCCAGATCGAAATAACCAACCACGATCTATGCAACAAAGGCTCAACAAGAGACCAAAGCCATCGATGGAGGAACGAGAAACCAGACTTCGAGACACAGACTTTTGAGTTTCTCTCTCTTTTTCCCAAAAGGAAGAGAAAAACTTTTATAGATCTGAAACTATCATGAGGCTAGTAGAAAGGAGGGCTACTAAACCAAGAGAAAGATGAACAAAGGCTGGTGAAAGGAGCTTTGCTTGGAAGAAGAGAGGACTTGAGAGAGGGGCGGCTGATAGAGGAGAATAAAAATTAGGGTCTCTTCTCTCTCTAAAAGCTTTGCACTATTGCACTATTGTTGTTGTAGCCTGTTAAATGAAACTCTACCTTCACCTTTCTCTCTCCTGTTATCATGTCAGCCTCCTCTCTTCATCTTTTCTATCTCCTCTTAACAGAGCCTTCTTCATCCTTCTCTCTCCTCGTAACATCAAAAAGTATGTACCCCAAATAAAATCAAACCAAATTTCCCCAAAATTTCAAACGAGATGAAAATCTATGGGAATTTGAAAAACAAGGAAATAGATTTGGGTTTTGCTTGTCATTTTCATCAAACCCCAAATGAATTTGGTGGGAAAGGAAAAGAACAACACCACCAACAACAAAGGGGAGAAGAGGAAGGTGATGATAAGTAAAGGTAAGAGAAAGAAGTAAGATTAGTACCGTAATTACCATTGTTGAGAAGCTTTAGTTAATGGGGATGGTGATTTTAGGGGATTTTGAGGTGGGTAAAGGATAGCAATGATGTACTGAAAATTTGTTTGGATCAATTAAACTCAAAAAGTTAGTCAATGGCCATGCATGTGAAGACTGAAGACGAGGAAGGATTGGAATTGGGAAAGTGATGTTATGCACCAAAAATTATTGAAGGAGAGGAGACAGTGAGGGGCTGCCATTGCATTGGTAAGGAAAGAGAAAATATCACTGAGAAATGGTATAAGTGCAGCTAGGTCAAACCAAGTATTGAGGAAGGAAAAAAAATAAATAATAAAACATATGTCCTGCCGGTCCGGTTTAACCCGGAGACCGCCGGGCTTTTGACCGGACTGGACCGAAACCCGGCCAAAGGAAAAGGGCGACTCGGAGACCGGACCGGTCAGTCTTGGTCCAGTCTTGACTGGTCCAGGTCGGTCCGGTCAAAGAACCTGAATTTAGTTTCGAGCAGCCCTAATTGTATCTCTATTTATAGGGATTTCCCTAATTATCAATACAAGTCAAGTTTATTCCCTTCTCATATTTTGGCAGTCCCTTTCAAATTAAATTTAGCTGTTACTATAAAACAAAAGCACCCTACCAATGTGGCACAGCTCGAGACATTTTTTTTAGATTCGATGTGCCCTTTCCACAGTCACTACATGCATTTCGTTAACATTAGTTTACTGTGTTGATTGGCTTATTTATGAGTACTGTGGAAACTGCAACACATCATAAATGCAGTGAAATAACTGCTTCATGAAGCCATTAAGTCGGAGCAAACATTGTCTTTGAAACATATTGTCCCTGTAAGAATCATCTTGCATATCATTCATAAGGTAACGTATGTCTTAAGATTATACATCGAAACATGGGATTACATTAGATGATTTTTTGCAACTTACAACAAATGCTAACAAGTAGAATTGGCTATCTTGAAATCGACATCATACATATCTTCCGACTTGTGTACCTTTGAGTAAGTCAATGATAGTTCACAGAGACCTGTATTGTACACGCAGCTTCAGTGCCGCCAACTCAACCGATCGACTCCACCCACCAGATGGTCCATCAGTGAACAAGCAAAAGATCAACTCATTCAAACCCAAGTGTTGAAGACATCTTCATTTCTTACCTCAAAAGGCTAAAATACTCTCTCGAGTACTATAGCAAACTTGATGCAAAATCATAGGCATAGTCCTATACTGTCAAGGGATCGGAAAATATATTATGGGTTATTACACATCCCAGTACCTGGAACAAATATGAAAATGTTTCTGGGAAATGTTTCTGACATAGTTGCCTCTAAAACATGGAAATGCCCAAGATCAATCATCCATGAGTATCCTAATCTTTCTATCAGGAAGAGTACAGGACCTATGTATTGAATCACTATTAGCAAAGAATCAAGAAAATTAACACCTAATCTGAAGTTGAGGGAGCAGAAGCACAAGTATACCACACACATAAAGATGGGATATCTTCTCATCAAACTCATGACAAATTTAATTGCAGCATTACTAGTTTCATACCATACCATTATAGTCTTGTAGTTCTAGGTGCTACTCCTCTTCAAAGTCCATCAGAAAATCAGTCAAGTTTTCTGAATCATCAACAGCTTCCTCCAAAGACATGGAATTTTTCTTCTTAGGTTTGTCCTGCCAGTACCACAGTCCACAGGGGAAATAGAAATTAATATAAAACATAAGTATAACCCTTAGAAGTTATTGTAGCAATAGTCTCACATCATTTTAACATGACATTTTAGATTACTTTGACGCTGATCATTGATATAGCCTGAAAATCTAGGTGAACAGAGTTAACTTGCAATTTTTGACATGTGATTTTGTACATAGCCTGAACCAGTATCCTTCCTGTCCAAGCAGTTCACCTATACATTCTTCTTTCTAATTCAAGTATATAAAACTACACATAAGTGACAGATAACACCCTCTGTCGAGAATTAGTCACATTGAATCACTTTTCCAAATTCGATAATAGATGGGTTCTATTGTTACCAAGAAACTTGAAAGTAAAGTAACAATGAACTCAACTGGAATGAAGGCTGAATATAACAAGACAAACGAAAAGCTAGATCTAGTATGTTCTTTATGTCTTTTCCTTTTCTTCTTTCTACGCCTGTTCTTATGCAATTGAAAGGAAATGAAAGATATGACCTGAGATAAAGGACAACCACTACTCAAGGCCTGGGATAAGGGTACACCACTTAGAAATTAGAAGGTATAAGCTACCATTTCTAAAAAAGATGCCTACTAGCTCACCACTAGTGTTAGATTCCGCCATTTACACATTGTAATTTACTGCTTTCCTTTACTTTCCTTGTAATGTAACATGTCTCTAAGGCGCTTCCTGCGTGTTGACCCTTGGACATGTCTTTAAGCATTCTAGTTCTCTCCTAACATGTCTCTAAGGCGCTTTCTGCGTGTCGACCCTTGGACATGTCTTTAAGCTTTCTAGTCTTTTTACTTTTAGGAGTAGATGTTGAGTATGAAAGTTATGCACTCTTGATGTCTACTCCTGTCAGAATGAATAAAGCTCTAAGGACTCTTTATGGGGGAATCAATCCTCCATATCGATGTATTGATGTCAATGCTTGTTGTTGTTAAACTGTATTGATTGCTTTCACCATCCAACCCCTCTCTCAAACTCCATCCCTCCCTCACTCTCTTGTGTCCACGGACACCCCGAAGACGTTCCTTGTGTACGGCTGGCACTCTTGCCGCTAGGAGACAAGAGCGCGCCGCACGTCCCGCAACTTGAAAAGGTGGACCGTGACAACTAGCATAGCTAGATAACGAAACAAGATTTCAAAATCTCTCAAATGAGCTTGAATCAATATAATTTCATATTCCATTGGTCTGGTAACTTACATATACAAGTAGCCTAAAACAGAAGTCATTCCTGTCAATGCCAAGGCTTTAGAAAAAGAAGCAAACATTAGGCAACTAGCTAGGGGTAAGGCTGCATAAATCAGGGCCTTCTCAGACCCTACCCTTGGCGGTATCCTCCATGGGTTATTTTAAGATACGCGAAGATAAGCTGTGCACAAAAAAAAAAAAAAAAAAAATTGCATGAGTATTCTCCAGCTGTGACCTAGTAGGGTACATAGCTCAACATATGTTTCCAATCAACTTGAAGCCCGAACTCTATACTTTAAAATGCTCAAATGTAAAGCAAAAAGCAGTAGTAAGGCTCGCTTCGACTCCTTTCCTCCAATTCTGGCACGTTGCAACCCCAAAACTTGGCTCCTTAAGCTTCCCAATTCGCAAACAACTAGAAAGATAGGCTTGGATGTTGGAAGTTAAATAACATCACTGAGCTCGCACGTTGCAATCCCAAAACTTGGCTCAAGGTCACTTTAGTTAACTCCTTGAGCTTCCCACTTCTCAAACAACTAAAAAAATCCTTAAGAAAGATTGAGGTACCTTCATGCTCACATTTGACAACCTTCCCATGCTGCCCTTGATTTGATTTAAGATCTTTTCAGATGGCTGACTAAGCCCTCCATAAAAGTATGGCAAACTCCAAACCAAAGGTTGGATTGACCGAACGCCCAAAACCCAATGACTAACGAGCTAAAAGTCTGGAAATGGCAAATTGAGCATTTTCGAACCTGGTGATGCGTAATCCATTTCTAGCCTCTGTTTGATGGCCAACTTGCCAAGTATCGAAAATTGGTTCGACATCCTTTGACAGCTCAAAGTTTCCAGATTATCAAGTTACGTCCCAAACCGAGTTTTCTTTTTTTTTTTTTTTTTTCATTTTCTACATCCAAGGGGAAAGGTTGAGCATCCAACCTCTCTCAAAAAACTAAAGATGCATGAATTGTAATTAGAAATTTATGCGAAACAATGCAATAAATCATATCTCATGAGTCATTTTCTTCTTCTTTTTTTTCATTTTCAAAGTTAACCAAGTTTTAGGGGGAGGGGTCACCAACATATTAAACTAAGCTAGGTTGGTAAAAATACACAACGAGGTTTGAGCACAATGGTGACTATCTTTAACAGTGAAAAACTGAAAATCAATTCTTATTGCCTAGACCCCAAGTTCACACAGCTAGGGGGACCCAAGGTCCATGCAATAATTTGCGCCTTCCAATGTAATCTATGTATACAGTAAACTATTCTTATTGCCTGGACCCCGGGTCCACACAACGACGTTGACCTTCCCCCTCTCTCCTCCCTCCTCCCAACAAGGTGGACCTCCCCCCCCCTCTCCTCTCTCCTAGATTTCTGAGCCTCTAGGTTTTTATATATGAACCTTTTGAGTCATCTAGCTGTGTGGACCCAGGGTCCACACAATAAGTTACCGTGAAAAGACTAATGGGTTAGTGTGGTAGGGCTTCCATGAATTCAAAACAAAACAATCACCACAAATCCCCAGTTGGCTTGAGGTTGATGAGGGCTACGAAGTCCTGTTATGTTTCTAGTTGTAAGGGAAAGAACCACTTACTGTAGAGCTATGTATCTCTGGTCAGTGATCCGAGGATCGGGTTCAGGTGTGAATATATTTGAGGATCGAACTCATGTACTTCAATTTTTCTTGTTTTTGTTCTGACTTGAAGTGTCTAAGTGTCATATCTTATCCTAATGTCCGAGTATCTGGCACAGATACTTCTGTTGAAATGAAGACTCCGAGTAACATAGTTGTAGAGCAAAGTGCCGCCCTAATAGGAGCCATCCACATTTTAGTTTTTCTCGTATCAGTAACTGTTTCTAAATATAGGAAACTGCAAGCTTCATTATGTTGTGCAACAAATATAACCTTTATTCTTGAGCAGATTATCAACTGCTACTGCTGTGGCCGTGGGTGTTTGTTGGGTAAGTGCCAAACCCTTCACTGACGAGCTTCATCGATGGGCTTATCTGCGATATCATTAATACAAGGCTGCCTATCTCAGCCCAATACAAGGTCCACATTGGCAACATATGCCATGGAAAGGGAAATGGGCGTGATCCACAAGGGACACAGCCATTCTCTAGCCAGCACCAGTAAGCTCCACTGCCATGCCTCTCTCTGTTTTAATCCTCATTGATAACATGTGTAGGATGGCAAGTTGGGTGGTCCTCGATTTTACTTCCGCTCTCCTAGAAATTCCCAAATGATGACATGATGATGTATGAGAGGAGGATAAAATAAGGACCTGAGAAGATCCAGGTGTCTGGGTCCGTTATAGAAGAAAGATACTGCATATCTTACGATTCTGATGAGCTGAAGGCATTTTCAAGCCAGGATGTTAAAGTGATTTGGAGCTTAGCTTTAATATTTGCAGTGTAGGGGTGTGTAGAACAGCAACATGTCACGAAGCGACACTCTTCACCGGTCATCATGCGTGACTAGGGCGCATGGGTGGCTAGGGGGCTGTGACGAGTGCCTCTCAAGAAGCACTTACCCCCTAAAGAGTCATTTGGGGTCCAGCCATTCTGCCAGGAGTAGACATGGGAAGTGCCTAACTTTCATACTGGGTACTTAGTATAATTTTGGGGTGCTGAGATAGGCGCTGACATGGCCTGGTAGACGCTGACATAGGCGCTGACAGGGGCGCTGACAGGGGCGCTGACTGGGAAGATAGGCGCTGACAAGGGAACTGTGCGCCTGGGAGGCGCCAGAAGACGCTGGAAGTCTCCAGAAACCTCTGGCAGGTTACGGTTTCTGGAATGTTCATGGGATTTCCGGGCCTTGGAGGCTCTAGAACGTACAAGGGAGCTTCCAAGGGTTTCTTTAGGGTTCTAGGATATTTTTCTAAGGGTTTCTAGAAATATCCTATGTAATTAAATATTGTGAATAGAGTAGAATACACTAGAAGCTTAGGGAAGCTTAGGGAGGAGGTGGCACTCCTATAAATAGGAGGGAGCCCTCATTTGTACAAAGTGTGTAGAGAGAGCTAAACACTTGAGAGCCCAATTGTAAAGAAGCTTTTACTTAGTGAAATACAAGAGAGTTTCCACAACACTCAAGCCTTTCTCTTTGCATCAACTAGTGTTCTTCTCAACGTTCCCACATACCCGGCAAACTTAGTCGTCGTAGGGGCGGCAACCTTAGTCGATCACGAGGGTCGGAAACACTTAGGCGTCAAGGAGGCGTCAACGCTGCGTAGTGTGCGTCCGGAAGGTGTTGTACCCGGACAAAAGAAGAGCCTGACTTAGTTCCGACGGACTGTGAGCTAAGTGGCAGCGGGGTCGACGGGAGCTAGAGTAGTGCTCGGTGTCGGCACGTGACAAACAGCTCATGATAAATAGGTTTGAAGCTTGGTTATGTGATTTGGAACTTTCAGCTGCAATATGTTTGAACAAATTTTTCTTCACTGAACAGGATGTTTTTGCAGGTTTTGGGGTGCAATGAGGAAAATCCAATTAAGACTTAGCATACACAATACTTTAACAATTTTGGCTTTTGCTTTGAATGATTGAGACAAAATAATTGAACTCGGGTAGAAGAGATAGGTGGACTCTAAACATTCAACAACACCAGCATGGAAAAGCCACAGAATAAGGGGATCCACAAAGTCATTCTGGTACCTAGTTCAGTTTTCCACTGACTAGCAAAACAATAAATCTTAACTGCCCTTCAGAGCTATGTCGCATGGTAATAGAAACGGGACATGCAAATCACATGTAATGGGTAGCATAATGGAAAATTTTAGATAGTATGAAACAAAATACGAGGAAAACACAAGCAAGAAAAGTTTAAAAACATATATTTAACATTTTAGTACTCCATTGTAATAAAATCATAACTACCACTATTAAGCAGAACTGTAAAAAACACGGTAAAAAATTCATTTAACAAATTATATTACACTCTGCAAAAGCATATGATCATAATCCAGGAAGAAAAGATAGAGAAAGGCAAGAATTTAACACGCTGGATATGCACAGTGCAGGCCCTGAACATGAGTTTTGACATGTATTTGGAGGAGAAAAATTATAATTCAAGGGAAAATATAACTACAGCCTAGAAGGACAAGTCTTCTGATAAATATTAAAAAAAAGGGGGTGGGGGGCAGGGAGAAAGGTCCAACACTTGCACTGAAGTCATTTAATCCTAATCCCATTTCATGGGAGGGAGAGAGACGAAGTCTAATGTTCCTAGTTCCATCAACAACTGACATTCTCAAACAAGTTTTTGCTGAAGAACTACAGAAAATTTTGAAATTCAATTTATCCCAACACATATTTACTGTCTTTGACACCTCGCAGCTCCGCCTTAAATTACTGATAAAAAGAGCAGAGAGGGAAGGAAAGTGGTAGAGGGAGATAGAGATGAAAGGTGGCTATGGAGGTATGTAAGAGTTTGGTGGGAGCCCACCATCTCCATTTAAGCGTAAATTCTTTCAAATTATTCAGTGAATGGAAACCAATGAGGAAGTTGTCCTTCCCCCACCCCCGGCATAAAGTGAGATGACAATTACAAGGGGTAATTGAGTGTAGAAAGAGTGAGAACAAATGAGACATTTTGAGAGTCGAAAGAGCATTTCTGAAACATTTTGATTGCTACTGATAGTGTATCACAATTCTGAAATGCCAAATGCTTGGAACCTGAAACTTATGTGGAATGTAGCATAGAAGCATAACAATTTCTTAGTATAGACCAGGAGACTAATAGTGCTCTTACTCCTAAGGGCTCGTTTACTTACTAGTAATGCAATGCAAAGCAATCATCTTATAAAGTAAATGAGAGGTGTAAAAGGAAGGAGGGGGAGAAGAGTGATGGGTAAAGTGAGATTGATTTCACCATCTAAAGTAATTATCTTTACATGGGTTGAAGTTGAGCAAATTGTGATTACATTGGATGGTGCAGTCAACCCCTCTTTTACCATCGTCTCCTCCCAATCCTTCACTTTTCACCCCACATCTATTCTATAAAATGATTGCATTGCTATAATAGCAAGTAAACAAGTCTTAAATGTGTTTTCATTTGTATAAATTATGAAATGTCAAATAGAACCTTCAAAGCATTCTCTCACAAATCCACTTTGTTTTTCTGCCAGGAACCCAAACAATAAAGAGCAAATTCTACGACTTCAATTTTAAATTTGGGGTTGAAGCTAGTCGATCCTATGAATGAAAAAAACTAAGACCTGTCTCTAAGTTTATTCTAGGAAAAGGAATTGGGATAGAGAGATAAAATCGAGGATCAACGCCCCACGGACGAAAGATACACCTTTTCAATCGAAAACGAGCTTCCTCTTTTTGTGATAATTAGAAAGAGAGCTTCCTCTTAAAGTACTGTTTGTGTAGGCAGCTTGCACTCTGCTCGTGTTTGTCTCTCGTGGTGCAAATAGCTGTTTCTTTTGTAGTTTAAAAGAAGAGCTCAGAAACATCATTGTCGTTTCTGAACCCCTCAAGTGCGACTCAAAGAACTATCATCCTAGTGTATTGATGACTAGCATTTCCTTGTCCACCAGATTTGTATTCCTTCTCTATCATTAGAAGTTGATTCTTGCATCAAGAAAATAAAAGTAAAGTCTTCTACCCAAAATATAGGAAGCACTAGATAATACTAAACATGAGGGGTGAACTAAAAAGCTGAGTCACCTTAGACTTGCGAAGCTGGGGAGTGCTCTTAAGAACACTCCAGTTTCTATTAATCTTCTCTTCTTCATCCTCATTTGCCTCGAGGTCACTATCCTCATCTTCGTCCTACAACAAGAATGAAAAGCACAACAAATACAGTAATTTAGATCTGTGGCACAAGAAGCCATGTTTGAGAAAGGCAGTTTCATGTGCATACTTCTGGAAATCGCCAAAGAGAAAGAAGACATTTCACATACGTGGATGCACAAATGCAATATGTACATAATAATTACACGCTGACAAGCAAGAAACAAATTTAAGATTGTAGTTTTGAATGAAGGGTACGACTCACATCATTTTCACCAATGTCGACAGCACGTGCCATAGCTTCATCCATATCCGTCACCTGGTTGTTGCAGCAAAGTCAGGAACCAGAGGGTAAGGAATTATGAAATGGTTAAGCCAACAGATTTAGACTCAACAACTGGTGGTGAGTGGTGACAGACACCATCACCTCAAATCACTCGGAAGTCAGAAATCAAGTTCACTATATATTGTTACATATCCGGTACATATCACACCTGCTACCACTCATCCTTCACATCACTCGCTAAGATGAATTCCTTCAAGTTTACATATAAATACTATGAAATCCTTGAATTAACATCGAGGTTCAGATGTCGAGAAAAAGCGGATACAAGGAAGTTACTTGGGATATCATGTTGATCCTTTTATAGCTTTTTTTTTGGTAAAACGAAATTATTTCATTTAACCACACGAAAAGTAGCTTACATCATCAGCCGATACATAGTACATCCCAAAGGGTATCATCAGTATGTATTCGCATCAGCTGTGCACAACCTTTTTACCTTCTAGGAAGGGCCCTAGGCATGCACTCCTTCATTTGCTACATACTGATAGTACAAACCACAACAGGTCTTAAGAGTTAAGACCATCAAAACAAAGAGAAACACATCGCAAGAGCCACAGGTCTTAATCAAGCTTTTAGGACATATGTTCCTTTACAAGATGTTAGTTAACACTTAACACTATACTTGGAAGATTGCACTGAGCAGAGAAATAACATCAACACACCATCACATAATTGGTAGAATTTGTAGCATAAAGGAAACAAAGGGAGAGAACAACATTGACACAGTGGAAATAACAATAAATGGCAAGAAACCAATATGTTCTACAGTTCAACTAACAGAAAGTGGAGAAAAAGTGTGCCCAAGTTACATACAACCAAAGAAATTCGCTTATCTATGATATTCTCCAACACTATTACCTCTAGTTCTTACAACAGAAAAGAACTTACAACAGAAAGAGAGCGGCAATAATGATCTTATTTAACACTATTACCTCTAGCTCTTCAGTCTTCTCTTTGGCTAAAATCTTTTCTAGCTCCTCCCTTGAAATGATCTTTCCATGCTGATCAAACAAATTTGTAAAAGCAATGCAATAATATTAAGAATTTGCATTCAAGCAACAAACCCAGTACTGTCACAGAAAAATAGACAAAAGAAATAATACATTAATTCATTAAAACATTTTGTTTTCTAGAAGCAACAAGTTCAAGAGATCTGAGCATTAATATTTTCACCTCTCAATGCCCCACTATACCATTTACCTCATTTAAAAACAAAAGATCAAAAGAAACAATGATGCCTATTCAATATGGTCCTTCTTAGTATCTTTATGTGATGTGAACCACTAATCTAGGCACTTCTCACACAGCATGTCATGTAGATAGTGGCCCCATACAAATTTCACTTGGAATTGAAGTTAGGTGATTTTTAACTTCTCTTTATAATAGAGGTTTATAAGGAGAAAATCATCATTTATAACATTTTGCATAACGTTCTTTCTAACTTCATCAATCACATTCACCACACATCTCCAAAGTCTCTTTTATCTTGCCAATCTGACCCGATCTTCATGACAATGCACAACAATAAAGTCCGCAACGAGTTTAACAGCTGAAGTAACAGTACCAACCATTATGGGTGCTTTGGCTTAGTCAAAGGTGCAGATGAGGGTAATCATGGACAAGGATTGAGGCAACTGATATAAGGTGAAATATCGCTTGCTGGGAAGAAGGGTGGCACTGGTTCACAGTGACAGAATTAGGACTCCCTAACTGGAACCCAGGAATTTTGAGACTGTTGCAAACGGGAAGGTATGTAAGTTCCTTGTAAATAGCTTATGCTTGCTCCATGTGGAGCCTTGTCTTATTTGCAATCATATGGAGAGTTGCTAGACCAAATTTCTCGAGCTCGATGGTGTATAACCATGTTCAAACAGAGGGTTAATTGGATGCAATTGCAGGACATCTTTGAATGTGGCTCAAAGACTGTTATTCTTGGAGTGTTCAACAAGGCTAAAGTTATGTTACATGGACTCGGCTGCAATTTTCCAACATGCAAACATGTCCAAGTGTCCCACTCGACAATATTTTGAAATTTTAGCATGTTTTAGGCCTAAAATGAAGTGTCGAGTGTCCGTACCCATGTCCGAGTGTCCGACACGGGAAATTGAAGTGAAATGAAGGGTCCGGGTAACATAACTGCTAGACAATACTGGAAATGGTGGCAGATATTCGTTGTTTTTGATAACTTTATAGCTGCTTCAACCCTCCCATGCTAAATGGGAGTAAAATAAGGGGGCTAAATGCTTGCTAGGAAAAGGATTGATAGAGCTGATAATCTGTATGCTTGGTGGTAACTTTTCTTGTTGGTTTTTCCTTTGTAATGACAGCTATTCTTAGAATGTGAAGAGGAGACATAAGTTTCATGGTTATCCTAAGGCGGTTTTGTAGTGAACCCATTAGAGTCTCAGACACTGTTCTGTTTGGTTTGGCAATTATTTGCCTATGAACAAAGTCATTTTGCCACTCCATTCAATGAATGGGAGGACCTTCATCCTGGAACTAAGGATTAAAGGCATTCAAAAAATAGTACGAGTAGCAACTAAAACAGCACCAATTCGTAAGCTCGTCAGAATCAAAAGGAACCATTAGTATCCTACAACTTTATAATTAAATTCTCTTGTCATGTTCCATTTCCTGGAATCACTGTTCAGATGAAGAGTGCTTAACTCACCACAAGAACTATGCGTCTATTCTATCATTCAAGCTTGCATTTCCACAGTATCTGAGTTACTTACTGAGTTGAACTGAAGATAATTAACTGACAATTTGACAGAACTAACCTCCTTTAGATATGATAGTACGTTTGGAGTTGGCTCATGAAAATCTGGGCCTCTGTAATCAATCACTTCATTTGGATCTTGAACATAGTTAATAGTAGGATAAACTGGATCTCCACCCCATACTGCAAAGGTGAATAACAGTCATAAATACGGTCAAACACAGCTGAATGTTAGCATTGCCATATGAGACACCACGAACATGACAACCGAAGAATGAAATCTTTAGCCACAGCACTTCAAACATGTCATTTCTGGCAAAAGAGTCCTACTTCTTGACAAGATAAGCAGAATTTGAAAGTAGAAAGGAAAGTAGAACTATTGTAGTTTGGAAATGTTCAGCAACAGCATATAACAACTGTTCTACCATGAGCAGACATAAAAAAATTTAGATAAGAAAATTTTTTATTAATCAAATGTTAAGAATACCAAAAGATAGGAAGATAAGGCATCTTCAATAACAAAAAAATAAAAGTATCTACACATCTCGCCAATGGCGCTGTACAAGTACAGCGGGACACCCTTAGAGGCCCCTGCCGCCTTAGCCCAAAGGGAAGCCAAGTAAACTATGTGATCCCAAATATTATCAATAGTCTTCTTAGCCTCGGAAAAAATCCTCGAATTCCTCTCCAACCAAATGCACCTAAGTATTTTCATGCAACCACACCTCCACAACAACCTCCCCTCCTTATTTCTCCTCATCGCAGCAAATCGTAACTGCAAGAACTCGCCCACTGTGGCTAAGCACACAAAACTCTCCCCACACAGCAACCTATCCCATAAACTCCTTGCGAAAAGACACAGCACAAACAAATGCAAGCAATCCTCCTCCCTATGACGACACATCACGCAAAACCCCGGTAAAAGTGACCAACCTGGTCTCCGACGCTGCAGCATATCATATGTGTTCACCCGACCTAGTACCAAAGTCCACACAAAAGCACGCACCTTCAATGGAACCTTAGATAAAAGTAGCTAACGGGAAACAGGAAATTGTGAAGGAAGGCTAATGTGATAAAGGAAGGACTTGCAAGAGAAGACCCCAGAGAAGCCCAAGCCCGAGAGTCATCCCTAGGGACGAGAAGGGTAGAGTCAAGAACACTCAGGAGGGAAACAAGCTCCTCCATCTCCCTATCATGTGGTGCCCGGCGCAAATATAAGTCTCAAGAACCACCCGTGGCGGAGTAAAACACAACCACTCGGGCCTGTGAAGGGTGGACAGCCGGAAAACCGAGGTTATGCGGAAGAGAAAGGAATGTCGCCCTTCCACACATCCTCCCAGAACCGAACCCGGAGACCATTACCCACATTGTACCTGACCAGTGGAAAGTAAAGAGTCGATACCTGGGAAATGAACTTCCAAGGGCATGCATGAGAAATTTTGGAGCCGGTTGTGCATAAGACCGTACTTGCTCCTGATAACTCGGTGCCAGAGGGAATCAGACTACAGGGGAAAGAGCTACAACCACGTACCCACTAACAAAATGTTCTTGGACACAATCTACCAAAACCCAGCCCCCCTCCCTACCCCAGACCAAAGGAAGTCCCTCATAATCCTCTCAATCCTATTAGCTACACTTACAGGAATCCTGAACAAGGAGAGGTAGTAAAGACGGATATTAGCTAAACAAGACCGAAGAATAGTTAATTCTCCCTCCCCCCCCCCCCAAAGAAAAATACACACCCTTCAAACCATCCAAACGCTTAGCCACTCAAGACATAATCGGCTCCCAAAAGGACACTGCCCAGGGATTACCCCCAAGGGGAACCCCCGGGTAGGTAAGTGGCCATTGTTGCACCTGGCAGTCCACTAGGCCTGCAAAGGCCTCAAGAACATCTTCATCCGCATTAATCCCAGCCTAACTACACTTAGAAAGATTAACCTTCATCCCGGACACCACCTCAAACACCTGTAACAGGGTAAGCACCCTCTTAAATCCCTCTACCTCAGCCGAGAGGAAGAGGATCGTATCATCGGCAAACTGAAGGTGGGAGACCGACACCCTCTCCCGACCGACACAAAAGCCATCTACCAACCCCCGCCCCACACCCCTATCCAACATCCGACCAAGCACATCAACCACCAAGGTGAAAAGAAAGGGGGAGAGGGGGTCCCCTTGTCGAAGACCCCGGGACGACGTGAACCACTCACGAGCCGCACCGTTAACAAGGACAAAATAGCTAGCATTCGACAGACAACCCCTAATCCAGTTACGTCATCTCCCTCCGAACCCTTTCCTATCCATCACCCGATCTAGAAAAGCCCAGCTAACTCGATCACCTCCCAGTAATCTTGGAAAAAAGCCATAGTGAACTCATCCGGGCCTAGCGCTTTCTTCCTATCCATACTAAATACCGCCGTTTTAACCTCCTCCAAATCAAGCGGACGCTCTAAGCGAGCCCCAAAATCGAAGAAATAGGACTCCATTCCAATCCCTCAATGTGAGGTCGTAGCAGATCCTCCTCACTGAAATGAGAACGGTAGTGCTCTGTAATTTCCCGGCTAATCTCTCCAACATCTGAAATGATATCGTCTACCTCACTCATGGCGTCGCTCCAGTCGACCAACGGTTCAATCTCAAAGGTCCGTTGATCTTTGAAACTGTAATTCATTCAAGTCTTAGTTAATTTTCTGAATGAATGTTACTCTTTGCAAAGAGGTCATTTCCATCATAACCTTTGTTGAGAAGGCATGGATTGGCTTTCTACTACACATTCGACTTAGGCTGTCTGGTTGAACGGAAAGTATCTTCAGGGAAAACACTTATCCGATTTTCTAGTGTTTGGTATGCTAATGGAGGAATATTGTTTTCATATATTTCCCTCGGCATAAAATAATCATTCTCTCTCTCATCCATCAGCTTTTCAAATAGAACAATTTTTCTTTAAGTGGTGGCTCTAGGCAAGTTTTCTCAAGCTTTTCACCAAAAAGAAAAAAGAAAAGAAATCTGACTTGAAACTAGATTTTTCCACTTAAAAATCATAGCCTTCATTATAATCCAAGTGTTGAAGGCAGACAAAAAAAACAAATTCCCATGTCATTAGTAATGTACAAGGCATGGCAAGCACCCCTGGCAAGCACCGCTATGCATCATGATGCCAGCAGCAGAGGACAATGAGAATCATAAAAGCCAACTCGTAATTTAAGCAATCAAATGCGGCAGGTAGCAACCGTAGACTAGCATGATAAATGAAAAATTAAAAACAAGAAAAGTATGGTCTTTAAAGAGCATACTCTGCTTTATTTGGTCCTCACGCATGCGCATAGCCAGAGGATCTCTGCGAATACGCATATCGGTCCCCATCATTATGCGATACTCTCGATCTGTCTGATAAGAGAACATTTCAATGAGTTGATCGTTCTCATCTTCACCAGTCTCTTCAAAATGTTTCTGAATTGCTTCACGTGATGTATCTCTCTTCCATGCTTTAACCCATTCTGAGTAATATGCAATGGGGCCTATCTTCTCCAGTTTCTCACATTCAGCTTTTAGCCTACAACAAACAATTTTGTCCAGTATAAAATGGATTGCAACTAACCTTTAGGCATGATTTACGAGAAATGTTATTCAAAAGAGCAGAATAGAAAATCCAATAAGAGACAACAAATGCACAAAAGGAGGACATGAACAAGAACTCCTAAGCTGTGAGAACCAAAAACTACCCATGCTCCCTAGAATCTTCGTATTATTAGAACTTTGGAAGTACCTGTATCAAACCTCGACACACTAACCACTACTTTTTTTTTTTAGATAAGAAATTTTATTATTAATCAATCAATGTAAGAATACAAAAATGAGGACAAGGAGTCCTCAAATGAAAGCAAAAAATAACTACAAATCATGCCAATGAAGTTGGACAAGTGTGAGGGGTACACCCTTAAAGGCCCCGCTGCCTTTGCCCAAAGTGATGCCAAGTAGACAATGTGTTCCCAAACGGAATCAGCAGTCTTTCCAGAAGCGGAAAAGATTCTCGAGTTCCGCTTCAACCAAATACACAACAAAAGAGCCAAAATAGCACACCTCCACCACACTCTACCCTCCCTCCCCCTCCTGCCAACAGAAAAACGCATCTATAAAAACTGACCTACCGTAGCCGGACTAGCACAAGGCTCCCCCCCCCCAAAAAGCCTACCCCACAACATCCTAGCAAATTCACACAACACAAACAGGTGTAAGCCGTCCTCACAATCATGACGACACATTACACACATATCCGGCATCAAACACCATCCAGGCCTCTATCGTTGCATCATGTCATGCGTATTCACCCTATCTAACACCAGAGTCCACACAAAGCTCACACTTTCAAAGGAACCTTAGACTTCGAGATGTATGTAGCAAGAGGGAAGTGGGGAAATTGAGAATGAAGGCTAAGCCGATTTAAGAAGGACTTGCAAGAGAAAACAGCAGAGGAATCTCCTCCCCAAGTCCGGGAATCGTCCCTTCGGACGAGAAGAGTATTGGGTACAACACTCAGGAGAGAAATAAGTTCCTTCATCTCGCGATCATGGGGAGCTCGGCGCAAATGAAGGTCCCCAGAGACGCCCGCATCAGAATAGAACTCTGGAACTGGCACCTCGTGAAGCGTGGACAACCGATAAACCCGAGGGTATGCGGAAGAGAAAGGTGTATCTCCCTTCCACACATCCTCCCAGAACCTTACCCGTTGGCCATTACCGACATGAACTGTAGAGGAAAAAGCTAGCAAGAGGGAAAGCTAACAGGGGGTTAAACAATAATTGCTCACTGATCGGCAGGAGATAAAAGATTTAACCAGGATTTGCAAACAACTCAACTTAAAATCTATGACCAAAGCTTCTGAAGACAAAACCATGCAAAAGGGAAATGAATATGTTTCTTAGAATCTGGAATATAACCTCTGAAGTCTAAATTCCTTGCATGACACACTTGTCATTTCCGCCTCAAACACCTATATTTTTGCTTAATTAAAAGTTCTTTATATCCTCCAAGTCTGAAGTTAAAGTTAGAGCAAATCTGAAATAAACCAATAACAAAGAAAGAGCAAGTGATTTTCCATTATCCACCATGGAGACAAGGAACACAAAAAGACAAAAACAAAGGAGAGCAGAATTTGTGGGGCCTCTTTATCTACAACAAATTGTTGTTGATTTTATTTTCTCTAAAGCTTCTTTCTTTATGCTGGTTAATGGGGCTCCCAAAATTGGTCTTCTTCATCCAGGGAGGTGCGCAAGGGGACCTTCTGCACTGACTTCTCCTTTCTCTTTACTTTTGTGGTCGATGTTCTATGAAGGATGTTGTAGAGGAGTGTAAAGGTAGGTTTGGTGGAGGGTTTTCAGGTGGGCAGGGAGGTGATCACTGCTTTGCACCTACACTTCGCAGATGACACTATTTTATTCTTGTCCGCTGGTATAGTCAATTCTTTTTTAGATAAGTATATTGATAAGATATCAAATGTACAGCAAAAGAGAGGATAAGGTATTCTCTACATAAATCATTTACAAACTGTCCCAACTCCACTGAATATCAGTTAAAGTATAAGCCAGAAACGGCCGCGCAGCTGGTGTAGTCAAATTTAGAGTGTACTCACCCATTTGCAAGTGTTTAAAGTCTCTAAAAATGAAGATGAATCTCCCCAAATGCAGCTAAGCTGGCATCAATTCTGATAAGGATTCCCTATCCTTTGGTGGTTGGGTGTCAATCTGATATTAAAAGCTGGCCACTTCCGTACTTGCGAGTACCACTTGAGGGAACCCCTGATAAGAGTCCTTTCGGGAGCCAGTGGTTCAGAGGGTTTCTAAGTGGTTAAATAGTTGGAAGAGGGTTTACTTCTCCTTGGGGACGAGATCCCTTCACCGCAATGGTGCTTGTCTGGTATCCTTTAGTACTACGTATCTTTGTTTAGGATTCCGGCGGCACAGGCTGATGGCTGAGGATTAAGAAATTGATGAGGCACTTTTTTGTGGTCAGGCAATGATGGTGATAGGAACAGTCATTTGTGAGTGGAGAGTTTGTTTGAAGGCCAAAAACAAAGGGGGATTGCATGTGGGATGGCTGACTTCTAAAAAGTTTGCTCTTGATGGTAGCAAGTGGTTGTGGTGTTTTCACCTAATCCGGATTCACAGTGGCATCTGGTGATTATGAGTAAGTAGAAAGCCAGATAATGGGTGGGATGCGGCGGCGAGGGCAACGCATGCTTCCCCCCCCCCCCCCCCGAAGTTCATCACAAATATGTCTCCTCTAATACTTTCTCAGCTTAATTTGCGATTTGGGATTAGATTGAGGATCAGATTTATGGAGGATGTAAAGATGGAGGGACACTCATTGTGCAGGAGGTCCCACGATTGTTTCAGCTCTTTACCCTACATAATGCTCCTGTTGTTGATTTCTACTCCTCACATGATTGATTACACTAGGAACTTGCATCTGCAGAGACCTATCCATAGTTGGGATGTACAGGAATTGACTTCTTTGCGTGCTGTCTTCGAAATTGTGCAGACCCTAGGTGGGTGGTTCTATGGGAGTGCTCTCTTGCAAGTATTTTCTTCAATCTTTGGGGAGTCCTCAGTACCCTCAGCTTCATATTGCGACTTTTCTTCGGAAATTTTAGGTACCTTTGAAGGTCCTGGCTTCTGTGTGGACCTTGGCGTTGAGTAAGGCTACCAATGATATATCATATACGACAACTGCGAGGGTTGAGGTTATCTATTTCTCCAGACATTTATGTGCTGTAAGTCTAGCAGAGCACCGCATTTGTTTCTGCACATGTTGCACAGTATCTTTCAGACAAGCTGTCTAATGTGTGTGGGGACTTTTGGTTCACCAGTCTTGGAGTTAGTGCCAATGCATTGTGTAGGGTTTGAGAAGGAGAAGGGGTTGTTTTTAGTACTCTTTTCGTTTTTTTGTGATATGTTTGGCTAGAGCTAAGTGACCCTATCTCAGATTAATATTTTTTTTTCTATCTCTGAGGTCCAAAGGGATTGCACGAATCTGTACTTAAATGACTGATCAGAATACACCTTATCCCTATGCTGTATTCTTATTCAAATCAATATATATTTATCTTATCTAAAAAATTCATCAACTTTTTAGCAATGGCTTAGTTGTAGAATTCGGAACATAACCCTAGGATTTGGGTTTCACGATCTTTATCCTCCAAGTCTGCTATTTTCAGAGCCGGCCCAAGGGGGTGGCTAGAGGGGCGACCGCCTAGGGCCCCAGCCTGAGTAGAGCCCAAACAACAATGAAAAATTAAGTTAAATAAAAAAACTTGCAAACACTAAACATGAAAAAGGGGGTGGTTCCTTGGTTGGAAATGAGTTGTGTTGCTCCTTATGTACATTGGGTCCTGAGTTCAAATATCTTTGGCCTCTATTTTTTTTTTTTTTTTTTTGCGATAAAACAAATTATTCATACATCAGGGGCCCTCACTTTTATCCCGCCCCGGGGCCTCTAAAACCTTAGGGACGGCCCTGGCTATTTTGTACCCTCTTTTAAGCTTTCACTTTCCATCACTGTGTTACTGCCAGATCAATTGTTGAAAATAATGTGTTGGTTTGCATAGCCAGTAGATACTAAGGAGCATGTTGTGCAACCATCCAATGTAGCAGTGGCAGGTCTATCAAGGAGATAAAGACATTAAATGAAACTCGAAACTATCACAACTCTTTCTCAAACATATGTCATCGAAAGGAAAACAGCAAATGATTCCTCAAGCATCCTCTCATGGTACCTTTCATCTTTGAAGAGATGGCGTCTGGCTCTGTAAAGTGAAGTCTCTGTTAGTGTTGGATGATCACCATAAAGCTTCACCTGTCCTGTCTCAGCCATAGCTTTGAGAAAGACCTAGAAAACAGTAGCAAGAGCAAACTCAGATAAATCACAGTTACACAAGTGTACCGTGGCACGACAATTAAATTTGCAAGTCAACACACCTAGACAAAGGTTAAAACCTCAAATCTTCTGTAGTCACAGAATTTGTCTCCCAAAGTACAAACACAATAAACTTCAAGAATTTTTAATTCAATTGAATCATGCTTACTTTTCAGTTTCCACTAACCGTTTCAACATCAGGTCTCCTTCTTTGCCATCTAGACCATTGTTCCTTGTCGGGCTTTCTCCAATTCCACCAGAGTTCTTCACTTGTCAAAGGTTCTTCTATCGGCTTCTTAGCTTTTGGATCAATAAAAGGATGGGGCCGTCCAAGCCTTTTGTCGAGCTCGTATTCACTCAGTTCATCTCTTTGAGGTTCTGTCTCATAGACTACAAATTCTGAATTAATATCCTTTGGATCTTCAAGAACCTCATCTGAAGTGTCTGTTACCACCGGGTCCTCTGTGATCACACTTGATTCTTGAGCTCCAGTAGCAACCACTGATTCCTTAAAATTTCTCCGCCTGCTTCCAGGACTCCTTCCAAAAGATGGAGCACTTGATGACTCACCTTTTGGTTCTGGAGCTCTGGCAGCCCTAACTTGATCAGCTGTGCCTTCAGGCCAGTAATCCTGTCCCGGAATACTTGCACGGGCACCAGAGGCAGGTTCAAGCCTTCCAGATGTAGAGTCCTCATAGACGTGATATGGTGCACGCTCAACGGAAACCTCCTCAAAGGATTCATCCTTTTTCTGACATTTAATGCGTGGTGATGGAGACCTTACTAACAGATTATGTAGTCCCCCTCTTTTTACTAACAACGGATTGGGAAATGAGGCTAAAAAGGAGGCCTGACAGATTCACAAATTATACATATCTCAATAATCCATGTGACATTACAAAACACCGCAAGATGAGACATCAGGTGAAGTATATATACCCTCTTCACTTTCCATGCATCTCAAAAAAATCCACCAAGAAAAATTACTACCAAATAATCAATTGTCCATCACTGTTTTGGAGTTCCTGCAGATAAGTTTTGGGGTTTTGTGAGGGAAAACAGAAGAACTTGTTCTGGCATAATGTTCATTTGGCGATTCCATGACACAAATGGTTAGAGAAAAATGTGCATACTTTCGACGCTATTATCATTCTGAGGTCCACAGAAATGGGACCAACTTGTAAGTCATAACTAGTTTCATTCTAGAGGACAGCTTCTCCTCCTTTACACAATTATCATACATACTATTCTTATCAGTTCATACAGACTACAGCAATTCTTTCAGGACAATCAAAATAAATATATAAATTACACAGGTTGCTTAACAAACAAATTCAGTGTTTTATCAGTTAACCCACAATTTTTGGGTAATTTAATTGGACAACTGACAAAAATGAGAAGTAATTTGTTCACTTTTTTCCGGTATATTTCTCTTCCAAATAAATAAATAAAAATAAACCCAGCTTCTATTGTTCTACCCAGCATTCGCTTTAGTCACAGCAATTCTACCATTTGAAATTGCAGCTTATAAACTATAAAGTGTAACAATTATCTCACTGCACAATTATCATACATGAAAAAGTTGGGCTAAAAATAAAATTAAGCACCAAATATTTGTTAAAACAATAAATGAAGTTATTAGCGACCCAGCATTAGTATTGTCCCACTCTCTCTACTGTTTTCAGTTCCAGCTTAACAAGTAAATTGTAATCTTCGGGAACTCGAGAAGTACAGGAATTATACTTACCCACATCAAATAATTTGGCTAATGAAAGTAGGCAGACAAAATTATCAAGAAAAGAAGGAAAAAATGAAAATCACATGACAGTCAATAATTAAGTAAGCAATTATCTCACCATTGTGATAAAAATTGGCGGGCCAACAAGTTGAGAACTGGTGCAGCAAAGGCGAGAGAGAGAGAGAGAGAGAGAGAGAGAGAGAGAGTTGAAGTTTGAGACAGCAAGGTGCATGCAACAGGGAGGTAGAGGATGAGAGAGAGAGAGAGAGAGAGAGAGAGAGAGGGGGGGGGGAAGCCGAAGGAGAAATGTACTACGGAGTAGCCCAACTTCAATGAGGGAGTTATCCGAAGTTCAATCAAAAACCAAATTTTTGAAAAAATTTATTTTGCTACAATCTACTCCTTCCGTTTCACTTCTTGTATTCTTTTTTGGGTCATTCCACAATGAACTTCTTGTTTTCTTCTTCAGTAAGTTTTTTTCAGCAAAATGACTAGAACAATCCCCACTAATTTCAGATCACTTCCCTCATCTTCTCTCTCAGATTCTCCCCTCTCTCTCTCCTTATCATTTCAGTATGCTAGCCCCGTCTCCACCACTTTCTCCCCCCACCCACCTAACAACCACCACCACCACCACCACTTTATCTCTCCTCCACCCCCACCACCACCAACCAGTATCCCCTTTTCCACGCCCTCCACTTTTCTCTCATCTCGGCTTGATGTTATTTCTCCTTCATCCCTCATCTCGAATTCCTCCAGTAATAAATTTCCCATTTTCCATTTTTCCCAAAATAATGGACCACCACCTTCATCAGAAACCACATCAACCACCCGCACCACAAACCACATCCACCATCACTACAAACTCAAAGCCAGCAGAAGCAAAGCTTCAAACTTCTCCAAAAACCGAGATCTAACCGGGTCACGCCCATTCACCATGTTAGCCCAAGAAACCGAGCATCTATTATTGTTGTTGTTCCTCCATTTTTCTCTCACTATTTTTTTTTCTCTAAAAATCTACAACAAATGATTTTCTTTAAACCCAGATGATAGAACCAATTAAATGGGGGAATTTTGAATGTTTATGAATTTAGATTAAATGGGGAAATACTTGGACGCAGAAAAGTGGAAAAATAAGGGAAATTAAAAATTGAAAACTTGAAACAGAAATAGAGAGAGAAAGAGAGAAGGGGGAGGTGGGTTCAACATTCTGTAATTTTTTTAGAGGGAGGAATTTTGGGGAGATCTGAGCCGTTGCCGAAGGTGGTGAAATACTGAAATTGGGTGAAGAATGGGGTGGTGGCAGATGAGAGAGAGGAACGGGAAAGAGAAAGGGGAACTGATAATACCAAGGGCAAAAGTGGTAATTGTGGTCCAAAGTTAGCTTTTATTAAGGGTGTTACTAAATACCGTCCCTAAATTACCACCTACCGCCCCCCCAAATTCCAATTTTGCCCTTTTATAAATTTTGCACTCATCCTCTCCCTCTCTAATTCTCACACCGATTCTCCCTCTCTAACACCCACTCTACCACCCACTCTCATAGCCAACCTTCATCAACATCGGATGTCTGCCGGCGACGAGGAAGTGCCGTCGACGGTGGCGGAGGTAAAAAAAATTTTTGCGCATTTTTTTGCACGGTCATCTGCCGATCTCGACTCACCCTTGGGTGAGTCGTCTGTCGCTGTCGACTCCCCAAGGGTGAGTCGTCTGCTACAGGCGACTCACCCTTGGGCGAGTCGAGATCGACAGACGACTCACCCTTAGGTGGGTCGTCGGTCGCAGACGACTCACCCAAGGGTGAGTCGAGATCGGCAGACGACCGACACCAAAAAAAAAAATTTATTATTATTATTATTATTATTATTATTATTATTATTATTATTATTATTATTATTATTATTATTATTATTATTATTATTATTATTATTATTATTATTATTATTATTATTTATTGTTATTATTATTATTATTATTATTATTTATTGTTATTATTATTATTATTATTAATATTATTATTATTATTATTGTTATTATTATTATTATTATTAATATTATTATTATTATTATTATTATTATTATTATTATTATTATTATTATTATTATTATTATTATTTATTGTTATTATTAATATTGTTTCTTCCATGGTCCAAATGGCTTAAGCTAACATTGTTTTCGTTGTTTTCGTTAGGTTCCTTTGGAGCGGTTCGGTGGTGATGGTGTTGATTACAGTACGCATTTCGTCACTGATGAGTTATTTGATAGTGATACAGATGCAATTAATTGGGCAAAATAAATTGCCCTTACTATCGGGTTTGAGTTGATAATTTCGTCACACAAGAAGAATGGAAGCGTAAAATTGTTAAAATGCAATCGAGGTGAACGCTACAGAGGGGAATTAAGAGACTTAGATACTGCTGCTCGGAAGAAATCGAAAACAAAGGCTTGTAAATGTACGTTCCAGTTAAGAGCTCGGCAAGTGTATGGGTCCAGTAGTTGGATGATTGTCACATTGCCTGGGATTAGGGGTACGCACAACCATGACTTTGCTGTGTTTCCTGAGGGATATCGTCAGATGAGTGGTCTTAGTCCTGGGTCAAAGAAACTCGTTTGTGACATGACTTCGGCACAAACAAAGCCATGTGCTATCTTGGCCGCTATTAAGGAAAAATTTCCCGAGGACAATGCAACTAGACGGCATGTGTACAACCACAGAGATCGTATAAGGAAACTTGATTTTGAAGAGAGAGATGTCATTGGTCAGTTTCATCCTTTAGCTGTGGAGAATAAGTACGTACATTGGACAAGAGCCGACCGAGCTACTAATGAGGTAACTCACGTGTTCATGGCACACCCTACATCAATTCAGTTACTTCGGTCTTTTCGTTGGTTGATTGGCTTAGATTCCACGTACAAAACAAACAAGTATAAGATGCTGTTTCTTGAGATAGTGGGGATGACTCCAACCAATAAGAACTTCCTCATAGCTTATGCCATTATGAAGGATGAGACTCAGGCAAGCTATGCGTGGGTCTTAGATAAGTTGAGGATGCTTATTGGAAATGATGTACACCCAACAGCAATTGTGACCGATCGTGAGCTAGGGTTGATGACACCTATTAGAGAGATATTTCCCGAGAGTGCCCATTTGCTCTGTACATGGCACATTAACAAAGTCGTTGAAGACAAAGTGTACAGACTTTGTGGAAAAGATAAGCTTGTCGCGCAGAGGTTCAAGAACGGGAGGTGGAAAATTATCATGGAAGCTTCCACAGAAGCTGCGTACGATAGAGCAGTGCGTACGATGAAGGTTAGTTGGAGGAATTACCCTCACGTGATATCCTATGTAGAGGAGACCTGGCTGAGATACAAAGAGATGTTTGTGGCTGCGTGGACGAATAAGGTGCTACACCTTGGCAACACTACGACTTGCAGGGTGGAGAGTGCACATGCCGCGCTAAAACAGTGGTTGAACTCCTCAACTGGAGCTTTGGACAATGTTTGGAACAAGGTCAACAAGTCAATCGAGTCACAAATAACTGAGATCAAGTACACACTTGAAGAGTGCAGAAGACGAAGAAGTGTGATGTACTCGGGTTTCCCATTCAACTATCTGACCGGGTATGTTTCCCATTACTGCTTACAAATATTATCGAATGAGCTGAAGAGGATGAGAGAATTGAGTCACCAAGTATTTGATCGTTGCGGTTGTGTATTGAGATCCACTCATCAGATCCCGTGTGCGTGTGAGTTGAAAACGGCCACGGATACGGGCACGCCAATTAGCTTGAATAGTGTCCACAAATTTTGGCGAACACTCGTTATTAGTGATGCAGTGGAGATAGCTACGCTTGACATGACTGAGCATCCATCTGAGGACCATCGATACTTTCAGTCTCTGGTCGACGAGGTTAACTCAAGCGATCGGGCAGTTGTGCGCAACATATCTGTCCTTATGAATGAGCAGCTTCATCCTGAGGAAGCGAGTTACGTCGAGCCGGAAGCGAACACGACAGTCAGAGGTCGACCGAGAGGGAGTTCCTCTACCAGACGTGATCCTAGTTCATGGGAGTACTCCCAGAGGGGTCGTGGTCGCCCTAGGTCATCCAGTTCGAGCCGCGGGCGTGGTCGTACCTCATCCTCATCGAGTAACGTCGTGCGTAGTACTGGTATGAAAACCCATAATTTATTAACATGTACATAATGTTGTTAATTACTTTTTGATAAGTACTATTAATGACTTTCTATTATATTGTCTTGCAGCTGGACACGGAATAGATATCACTGAATTCTATCATGTTAACAAAATTCCGGGAATCATCATACCTTTCATTGAAGGATATCTCGATGTGCTTGGGGATGGTAATTGCGGTTTCCGTGTCATTGCGGACTACGTTTTCGGAGACCAAGAGCAATGGCGATTGACGAGAGTTTGCATTGCAAACGAACTCTTAGCTAACCGAGCATTGTACGAAACCCTATACGTTGAAGGGGTCGACGCTGGTTACCGTCGTATTATGTGGGACGGAGGTGCGTGTAACTATGATCACTGGATGATAGTAATTGAGGATTTGTTCCCGATTGCCAACCTCTTCAATGCAGCGATTATGTTATTCGGATACGGCAGCGGAAGGGGGTTATATTCTTGTTACACAGTGCTACCGTTGCAAGCACCTTCGGCTGCTACACGTCCAAGTAGGGAAATTGTCATGTGTCATTTAGGTGATTCGTACATGCATTATATCCGTCTGGATTTAGCCTCAGATTTCCCTGTTCCTCCGATATGCGAAGCATGGTTTACTTCCCGTTCTGATAGTGTCGCTGGTTGGGAGCAAATGTATGTTAGGCGAAGAGCACATTGGGATCGTTTAGCGAGGTCGACGTAATTGAATGTTTTGCGTGATTGTTATACTTATATCATTGTCACATTTTTGTGTGATTGTTATATTTTGCATGTGGAGAGTGGTCGTGATTATTGGAGGTAAATAAAACAACAAATTACAATAAAACAAAAAATGTAAATAAGAAACAACAAATTACAATAACACAAATAAATAAATAACAATAACAATGAAACTCTTATATAAATATATAACAAATTCATCTAGGGTCAATACATCATTTGGCAGCCCGCCAATCTCTCATATACTCGTCCATTTGGGATCGACAATCTTCTGCTTGCTCCGGAGGAATCAAAGTAATGGCCTACTCATATAAGACGGCTAGACGATTCACCCACTGCAAAAAAGTAACAATGAGTGTGAGTTCAGAGATATGTAATACGTAAAAAAATATATATTTTAGTTAATCACTTACATAATCGCTGTTGGATCGTGGAGGAATCACAGGTGCTGCAGCGTCACGTATCAGCCGAGGGTGGGAGTGAAGGTAGTACCATGCGAGGTAGTCATCCGTACATGCTGTGGGATCTGACGTGGATGCCTGAAACCCATGGAGACCAAGAATGTAAAATCCCGGGAACATACGCCAAGCATCAGATGAGATCCGTTCGGGGTAGACAACCTTGTACGAACGACTGCTCCATGACCTGATCGCTTTGTCTGGCCTAAAGATCGGGGAAGGGATACTCTGTACGTACTCGATTTGTCGTAAACAACGACCAGGCATGTACGGTTCGATAATATCCCGATACCGTAGCCACCCCATGAATACAGTCCTCGGTACAGATACTGCCGGGTTAGAACCGTACGGCAGCCACACCACCTACGTAGAAATGTTGAAAGTTACGGTGAAGTAAAAAAAACATAGCAAACGACGAAATAAATCATGAACACCGATAACTAAATGACGTACCTCTGGCGCTCGCAGATGATCCAAGCGTCTACGTAAGGAGTGCAGTCGAACCACGTCCTTGCCCTCAGCCTAGGCACTCCATACGTACGCACGGGGAGCCTCGTCGTCCCTGACAACCATCCGCTCCCGATGAGGTCGGAAGCAGGGAAAGTACTCGTATATCCATGCCTGGAGGAGAGTTAGGCATCCGCAGATGCCCTGAGAACCCCCGCGACTAGCTATACCGAGCTGACGATATAGGAAGGCGAGGGCAGCAGATCCCCAAGAGAAGTCATGCACCGTTTCGAAACCGTTGTCCATCACCTCCATCACGCAGGAGGGTCTAATACGGTTACCACTCTTGTCGACAAACAAGGTGGATCCAATAAGTAACCACATCCAAGCTGTCGCCTGGATGTCCTCCACTTGCTCACGACAAAGCTCAAAAACCGACTCCGTGAGGACCGCACCGCCCTGCCAGTGGCTACACATCAGTTCATCTCGGGTGACCCCGAGAACCTCCATGGCCGCCATCTGCAGCTGCCCATCCCGTCCCTCATTGGAAACGAGCTGTCCGTCTACAGGAATCCGAAGAATATGCCATACATCGTGCAACATGATCGTCATCTCTCCGAACGGCATGTGGAACGAGTTCGTATCCGGCTGCCACCTTTCCACGAATGCAGATATCAGGGGGAAGTCAATATGTCTGAACATAATGTCTGCCAGGTGTGATAACCCAGTCCCCTCGATCTGGGCCCTCATCTCGGCCGACATCTCCGCTCGCCACTGACTCAGCCGCTGACAGACACTGAATCGGTTCTGACACTTCAAGAGACCCCTCGTCTCTCCATTCCACATACGAGACGCTACATGGCCCAGGAAGCTCGGTATGACGCTATCATCCGCCGGCCCACCGGGCACAGGCTCTGTAACAAGCCACGTAGTGTCGTCCTCCGCTCTAGATCGTTTGCTAGTACTGGACGACCCAGTACTAACAAACCTACCGCCTCTGCCCTTCACCACGCGCCAATCTGAGGATGATTCGACGCCAATCTGATCATCGTCCATGGACTGATCCTCGGAGTAGAACTCGCTACTTGCGTAATCGTCTTGCTCAGCAGTCATCTCCCTCATCCGAACTGCCTCTCTCTGTCTCCGTACAGAGGCATCAATCCCGCGCGTCCTCGTGTGACGCGGTCCTGAACCAGTTAGTTCACTAAATAACCTCGGCACCGATTTACCGGCTCCTCCCATCTATCATTTCACATTTTTAATTAATTAAACAATAATCAATAATAATAATAATAATAACGATAAATAATAATAATAATAATAACAATAAATAATAATAATAATAATAACAATAAATAATAATAATAATAATAATAATAATAATAACAATAAATAATAATAATAATAATAATAATAAATAATAATAATAATAATAATAAATAATAAATTTTTTTTTTTGTCGGTCGTCGGCCGATCACGACTCACCCAAGGGTGAGTCGTCTGCGACCGGCGACTCACCTTTGGGTGAGTCGTCGGCCGATCTCGACTCACCAAGGGTGAGTCGTCTGCGACCGGCGACTCACCCTTGGGCGAGTCGAGATCGGCCGACGACTCACCCTTGGGTGAGTCGCCGGTCGCAGACGATCGTCACAAAAAAAAAAAAAAATTCAACACAACTTCAATTCATAACTTCGCGATTCAATTCAAGGCAAAAAAAATTCAATTCAAAAAAAAAACAAAAAAAAAATTCGAAAAGTTACCCCCCCGCGATGCCGTCGGTCGCCGCCTCCCTCGCCGTCGAAGCCTCCGCCGCTGCCGCTAGCCCCTGACATTCCGTTGTTGTTGGTGGTGGTGGTGGTGGTGGTGCCGTGAGTGGTTGCCGGTGTGATGGTGTGGTGGTGAGGATGAGTGAGAGTGAGTGAGGAAGGATGAGTGAGAGTGAGGAAGAGAGGAAAGATGAGTGAGTGAGAGTGAGTGAGGGTAATATTGGAATTTGGGGGAGCGGTAGGTGGTAAAAAGGGGCGGTATTTAGCAATTCACTTTATTAATTACCGTGCCCAAAAGAAACAAGAAGCTCATTGTGGAACGGAGGGAGTATATAATACTCTAATAATCCACGATTTACAACGATTTCCTGAGAACTATCGACGTCGTTATGCACGACTCGGTACCACTGAACCGTCACAAACTCAAGGGTGCTACTACAACATTTATCGCTAAGGAGTAAATGCTAAGTAGAAAGAAAGATTAGGCATTAAAGGAGCTTACTAAGGAAACTTAAACAATCTAAAACAGTTATTATCAAAGTTATCTATAATAGTGAGCTAAAAACCATTAAACCAATTATTACAACTTTGCCTTCAAAGGGCACAAACTAGAAATCCCAACAATCTAAACTAAACAAGAGAGTTCTAAAAACTGACGCCAACTCTACCTTCCAAGCTGTACGTCCTCACTCAATTAAACCTGCACTTTGGTTTCCGTGACGAAAACAAAATACTGAAGAAAATGAATAATCATCATCCGTACCAAGTAAAAACATTTCGCAAACCTTAGCTCAGGTTTTAGAATAATCATTGAAATTCATTTGCATACGCACATAAGCATATAATCAAGCATACGCATAACGACATTTATTTACATGAAATTCATATATAGTGATCATTCGAAACACGACATAGAAAATCCGTCTTGACTAGAGAGATGTAAGAGAGCGAATAGAACAGCGATTACCCATACTGTTCATCGAAACATACAATCACGCCATGGACTTAATGACTCTAGTGTGCACACTACCTCTAGTATAATAAACGAGTCTAGAGGACTTAATAAATGGGGAATGATTCTTCCCAAATACACTATGAGGTGTCCATAAGTAACTTGGGAATCACGCATCCCTGAACTACACCATTAGGTGTAATCCCGATTGCTCCACTACTCTTAGGGATCCATCAGGAGTCTTACTCTCATTTATTTCAATTCACATAATTTGCATTGGTTGGCATAGTGGTGCTACGAGACCACGACTTACTACTTCATTTCATGCTCTTGACGATGAATAGTAAATAACGACGATAACGATAACGATAATTCAATACGATGAGAATTCAACATGCTTTCATTTCATAACGATAATTCAATAAAGATGACATGCAATGTCTAGCACAATTTCGGCAGCACTTCGGCAGGGTAATATGATATCCAAAAATCACAAATCATCCAAGACATTCAACGATAAATATATAGGTGCTCACTAGCACTCAATAATACCCATACCAATTAGCAAGTATTAAATAGCATAATAATACTAGTAATTCACCATTCAACAATTGTCCAATAATCAACATATGAACTAATTAATTCTCGAAACATGATAATATCGGCATGCGCATTATAATCCTTTATTACAGTAGTAAATATGCTCAATAAATCTTATAATAATGACGATATAATTTAATCATGCTTTGCATATTAAACTCACAAACAATTTCTCAATTACCACATAACACATCAAAATAGTTTTGATGGGGTTTTGGAAGAAGGTAGGCATTAGCGCTTACCACTAAAATGCTTCCAACAGTAGCTAAGCTCCAACAACCAAAGACAATCACCCTTGCTCGTTAGGTCCTAATTAAAAACAATTACCGAATCAGTATTAATTAAAAACAAAAATCCAAACAGTAACGAAATATTAATCTGATAATTTTATTACATTTTTTATTTATTTCAATCAATCTAGGCCTTTGAAAATCCGAATTCAGGTTCCAAACGAGTGCAGAAAAATTAAAAAAAGAAATTAAAATCTCGTGAATTACCAAAAACCTGCACGACAATTTGCGAAAGTGCGAAAAATAAAAACGACTTGTTCAGCCCACAAACAACCACCACAACCACCACCACGGTGACCCCCTCACAACCCACCAGCACCGGTGGTGGTGGTGGATCCACCGTGGTGGTTCACAACCAGCAACAAAGAGAGATAGAAAGAGAGAGGAAAAGAAAGAGAATGCGAAAGGGAGAGAGAGAGAGGTGACGCGGCTTGCCACGTCAACCCGAAAACTCACCGGAGGGAGGAGGAGGCGGTGACCGGCGTAGCGTGGTCCCTAGTGGTTGTCGATTGGAGAGAGAAGGGAAAACGAAGGAGAAAGAGAAAAAGAATGTGAGAAAGAGAGAGAGAGAAACTCACCGGCGACCTGGCGGCGGTGATGGCGGTTTCCGGCGACAGCAAGGGGAAGAGGAGAGAGAGAGAACCGGGTGTGAGAGAGAGGGAGAGGTGATGAGGGTTTGATGATTAAGAGTGTAAACTGAATAACTCCTCATCTTTTTCTATATATACTCACCCACAAGGGTTTTGGTCAACAAAAGTCAACGTAGGAATAAAAAAAATATTCACATTAAATTAATTAAAAAAATTCTCCCCGAATAAATAAATAAAAGAAATACGAATTCTCTCGATCGTCAAAATCATTTAAATAAAAGCTCTCAAATAATTTGACAATTATAAATTTCGAAAGCTCCAGAATAATAATAAATATTATTATGATTTAAATTGAATAAATCGAATCGTTGAATGTAAACATGATTTAATCTCCGAAACTATTTATAAATCATTTATAAATCAATATAGTAATTATAGAAAATATTGGGGTATCACATTCTACCCTCCTTAAAAGAAGTTTCGTCTCGAAACTTTAAACTTGAAGTAATCACTTCTCAAAACAAAACGAGTTTACCCATACGAAGGTATAAAACAAAATTTAGGACTGTAACATATGCAAGATGAGCAAGTACGATCGTGATTCTAAGTTGATTAGCAATGCAACATGCAATGCTTGGACATGCAATTCATGCAAAGCGATAAACAAAACACGCAAAACGACGAAATTTCAATGCATGACATTCTACCCAACTTAAATGGAGTTTCGTCCCGAAACTCAAGTGGGACTAGTACCTTCGATAAAGAGGTCTGGATACTTCTCGCGCATCATGGATTCAGCTTCCCATGTTGCTTCTTCTTGACCTTGTCGAGACCAAACGACTTAGACAATCAGAATAGTCTTTGTTCGAGTCAAGCGCTCTTTCGTCAAGTTCGATCGTTTCGGGTTGAACGACATGAGTTGGATCATGGTTCCACAGGTAAAGCTACTCGATAAGCAACCTCACCAATCCTTTCCAGGATATCGTAAGGACCAATGTAACGAGGACTCAACTTTCCCTTACGACCAAAACGCATGACACCTTTGGTAGGAGATACTCGCAAAAGTACCTTGCTTCCCACCTCAAACTCTTCAGGTCTACGACCTCTATCAGCGTACGATTTCTGACGGTCTTGCGCACTATGTATCTTTGCTTGGATCACCTTGACCACATCGACGGTCTGCTGGATCATTTCAGGACCCAAAACCGTAGTTTCGCTAATATCGTTCCAACAAACAGGCGATCTACACTTCCTACAATAAAATGCTTCATATGGTGCTCGATCAATGCTTGAGTGATAGATATTGTTGTAAGAAAACTCGATTAACGAAATGTGTGTCTTCCACGAGCCGTGATACTCGAGAGCACACGCTTGTAACATATCCTCCAAACTTTGACTCGTCCTTTCCGTCTGACCATCCGTCGCAGGATGAAAAGCAGTGCTAAACTTCAATTTTCTTCCAAAAGCTTCTTGCAATTTCTGCCAAAAGTGAGAGAGAAATCTCGAGTCTCTATCTAAAACGATATCTTCAAGTACACCATGAAGTCTCATGACCTCCTTGACATAAGCGTCGGCTAGCTTCTCCATTTCCTAAGTGTCATTCATTGGGATAATCTTGCAACTTTTATCAAACGATCCACGACAACCCAAATAGCATTGTTCTTCTTTTGTGTCAAAGGTAAACCCATGACAAAATCCATCGAAATTAAATTCCATTTCCAGGTTGGAACTTCAAGCGATTATATCATTCCACCAGGTCTCTTGTGTTCGATCTTGACCTTTTGGCAAGTCAGACACTTAGCCACAAACTCAGCGACATCTTGCTTTATACCTTTCCACCAAAACACTTGGCGAAGATCTTTGTAAAGCTTGTCTCCACCAGGATGCACATAATAAGGAGTATTGTGAGCTTCACCCAGAATCTGACTCTTGACATCCGGGTCATTCGGCACACAAACATGATCACGAAATCTTAAGACACCGTCTTGACTAGTAGCAAAGTCCTCGGATCTACCCTCATCCTTATGGCGTAGAATCCATTGAAGATCCTCATCTGAATTCTGTTTACTCTTGATCTCGTCAAGCAAAGTCGGTCGAACTGACATATGCGCTAAGGTACATTGAATGTCAGCTTTCATCACAATCTCCACGTCGAGACTCTGTAAGTCACGAATGATCTCTTTCGGAAGTACTAAAGCAGCGTTCAAAGTATGACGAGTCTTTCGACTCAAAGCGTCAGCTACCACGTTAGCTTCCCTTCGTGATACTAGATATCGATGTCGTACTCTGTCAATAGCTCTAGTCATCTCCTTTGTCGCATATTCAACTCTTTTTGCGTGAAAATGTACTTGAGACTTTTGTGGTCCGTAAACATCATGACAGCAGAACCATAGAGATAATGTCGTCAAATCTTCAAAGCAAATACGACAGCAGTGAGCTCTAAGCCGTGAGTAGGGTAGTTATCCTCGTGCTTTTTCAGTTGTCTTGAGGCATAAGCCACTACCTTACCATGTTGCGTCAAAATACAGCCTAAACCCTGCTTAGACGCGTCACTATAGACTTCATATCCTTCAGTTCCAGAGGGCAAAGTCAAAATCGGTGCGCTTGTAAGTCGCTTATTCAACTCTTGAAAAGCAGCTTCACACTTTTCAGACCATACCGTCGTCTTCTTCATCAAGTTTGTCATAGGCTGCACTATCTTTGAGAATCCTTCCACAAACCTACGATAGTAGCCAGCTAACCCAAGAAAACTTCAAACTTCAGTCACGCTCTTCGGTGCGGACAAGTCCATCACAGCTCGTATCTTTTCCGGGTCAACAGCAACTCCATTCTTAGACACCACGTGTCCTAAGAAAGAAACAACTTCTAATTAAAACTCGCACTTCGACAACTTGGCGTACAGTTGATCGTCGCAAAATCTCCAAAACGATTTGCATGTGTTGCTCGTGCTCAGCAGCCTTCTTCGAGTAGACCAAAATATCGTCAATAAAGACAACTAGAACTGATCGAGATAAGGCTGGAACGTACGGTTCATCAAATCCATAAACTTTGCAGGTGCGTTCGTCAACCCGAAAGGCATAACAGTGAACTCGTAGTACCCTTACCTCGTCCTAAACGCGGTCTTTACAATGTCAGGCTCGAAAATCCTCAGTTATGGTATCCTGAACGTATGTCGATCTTTGAGAAAACAGTCGCTCCACGGAGTTGGTCGAACAAATCGTCAATCCTAGGAAGTGGATACCGATTCTTGATCGTAATCTTGTTTAACTCGTGGTAGTCAATACACAACCTCATACTTCCATCCTTCTTAAGCACGAACAGAACAGGAGCACCCCAAGGCAATACACTAGGACGTATGTATCCCTTCTCCATTAATTCCTCGAGTTGTGTCTTCAGTTCCTTCATCTCAGCAGGAGCCATAAGATAAGGTGCTTTCGAGATCGGAGCAGAACCTGGATCTAAGTCAATCGTAAAGTCAATAATGCGTTGCGGAGGCATTCCGGGAATCTCATTTGGAAAGACGTCAGCGTACTCCGAAACAACTGGAATAGGTCGCGAAACTTCAACTTCTCGACTTGTATCCACCACATGACATAGGTAAATCGCTTCACCTTTAGTCATGCACTCCATTGCTTTCATGGTCGCCACTTTTTTCAACTTCGGCTTGACCATGACTCCTTCATAGGTAATCCTTCTACCGGTCCACATAATGACACACGTTGCTCAAAACACTCGATCTTAGCCCTATACTTGGCTAACCAATCCATTTCCAAAATTACATCAAATTCCTTCAACTCCATCAGAATCAAATTCGCGGGCAAATTGGAACTAGCTATACTAATCGGACACTTTTTGTACAACGCTTTACAATTAACATTCGACCCATCAGGCATCGTAATGTTTGCACTATACACGGAACTAGGTTCTAAGCCTATCTTAGTAGCAAAGCTATTAGCAAGAAAAGAATGCGATGCACCACTATCAAACAAAACAAAAGTAAGTTGAGAGTTAACGAGAAAAGTACCAGCGATCAAATTCGGGTTTGCCTCAGCTTCATTGCGGTTCAGAACAAATACCCTTCCATTCACCCCTCTATTGTTGTTGTTGTTGTTTTTGTTCGGCGTGGGGTTGGTAGGTGCGGGAAGTATTGCTTGATTATTCGCCGCAGGAGTAGCAATATTGTTGCGGTTGTTGTTGTTGTAACTTCCATTTCCACGGTAGTTACCACCATTTCTGCGATTACCATTTCCATTTCCATCATTGTCGTTGTTATCGCGGTTCTGATCATTGCCGTTCTTTCCACGACTCCAGCATTCAGAAGCTTTATGACCATGTTTGTTGCACTCGTAGCATTGTAGCACGTTGCCACAATAGTTCTTGCCAGGATGCGTCTTGTTGCAGCGAGTACAAAGCGTACTCCTCCTAGCTAAGATCGTAGCTCTATGACCGTTCGAGTCACGATTCTTGTTTCCGTTGTGGTTCTGATTACCACCTTGGTTGTTGTGATTGTCCTTGTTGGGCCTCGGCCTTTTGTCTACGCCATTCGAGTAAGAAGAACCTCCTTCGTCATGCTTATGCTTGCCAAGCAGCGAATCACGATGCTCCACAGCACGTTCCTGGTTCAAGGCCTTCTCGTAAGATCTTTGGAATGTCAGTGAGTTTTCCATAACAAAACGCTAAATATCCCACTTTAGACCATCCTCGAACCTTTCGACACGCTTAGCTTCGGTCGTCACCAAGTTCGGTGCAAAAGTAGCAAGCTCGTTGAATTTCGTTGTGTACTCAGCGACAGATAGCTTTACTTGGTAAATGTTCTCAAATTCTCGTTGTTTTTGACGACGAATAGCTCTAGGATATAATCTCTCACGAATGGACTCCTTGAATTCGTCCCATCCGTACTCTTCAATGGCGAGCATATCAGTGCCCACATCGCTCCGCCACTTATTTGCTTCACCCTTAAGGTAGTAAGTAGCAGTGTTGACCATCATGTTATTGGGACGACTAGTCACCCTAAACAGTTTCTCGAACTCGATTATCCAATTTTCCAACTTGGTTGGCTCAGAGCCACCCTCAAACGTCGGATGCTTGAGTGCGTCAAAATCCTTAAAGTTGCGCGTTTCAGGATTCTGCGCATTGTGGTCTTGTTCCTGGCGCTCTAGCTGGCGCGTGATATGCTCGAGCACGTTGGTGAGACCTACATCTAATCTCGCAATTCGGTCGTTGTTTGCCATTATAACAATCTAAGACATAAAAGAGCAATGGTTGATCACCATTTCAGTAAAGTTGGCACATTTGACCCAAATTTAGGTCTAATTGAGAGATATAGGTTGTAATTGAAACTTATCTCTTGACATTTAGCAATTAGAAATGATCGACCTTACATTGTAGGTCTTAGCAACATACTTGTTTTGAATAGTTCTCAGTTCTCATGCATAATAGTTCGATATGCTAAAACAATTAGATACCTTGTTCTCACGCAATCAATTGGCAATAACATTCATAATGCACACATCGAGGCTCCATACTATTTTAGTAGGGCAATAAACAATGACATCTGATCGCATACAATACATGCTTAGCCTTTGACTCACAATTTATATGATAACGACAATTTTGCCATAATTCCGACATGGATTTCCCATCATGTCTAGGCAATAATGAGATAGCATTTCGAAGCCTTCAGTCAACCATACAATTACGTAATAAAGACGATCATATAAAACAAGTTCTCACGATATTCATATAATCAAATGAAATAGTTTTGCAATGAGACAAATTGCAAAGTAAATAACAATAATAAATATTTGTTGCCTATTCAACTACACCAACATCAATCTTGACCACGCAGGGTAATCACAATAACTAAAAGTTCAATATAACTTGAATAAAACTACTAAAGCAATCAATTAGTTCTACTTCACACTCGCACGATTCTGCTTCGAGCTATGGGGGCTTGTCATGATCATCCTTCCTCTTAGGCTTCACTTCCTTGCACGGCGTGCAGGGGTACGCATAACCACCAAACTTCTGGGGCATGAAACGCTTCCTAAAATCATCCGCGTATTTGCGTTTCTTGGTCCAACGGTACTCACACATGCCCTTCGGAGCAGGCACTAGCACGTGATTCACCTTCCACTCGAACTTTGACAGACATAGCTCGGACTCGACACCCTTAAAGCAGAGAGCCCATCGCACACCTTCACCATATTTCTCCTCGTGTAGGTGACCCCTCTTGGATACCACGTCGCCGTACTTCTCCTTGAGTCCCATCCATGGATGGATGTTAGGTAGACCAGCTAGCAATAGCTTTACCCATAAGCCTTTATAAAGACTCGTGCGATTCTCGTACTGATAACGCTGGATAGTAGTGTAAGCACATCGTATGTAGGTATGAATATCATCAAACTCAGCATCAGTGGTGAAGAATGGCTCCACAAGAGGAGACCAATTTGCAGCAGGAATAGGTGCAACAGTAGGTGTAGTGTTGTTGTCGCTCTCCACACCAACATCTTCCAAGTCAGGCATATCGTCATGCTCGTTCGCTGGAGTATACTCAGGTTCCGACTCATACAGTTCCTCGTCATCATCATGAACGACACGTGCGGTGTGTACAACAGGTGGGGGCGCGGCATGTGCGACATTCACAGTGTGTGCGGCCTCGTCCTGCGCGACATCCTCGTGCGCGGCTTGGTCGTGCGTGGCTTGGTCGTGCGCGGCTTGGTCGTGCGTGGCTTGGTCGTGCGCGGCTTGATGACGCATATTTGCGTTGTTTCCCGTTGACCTGCTATCCGTAGAAGCCATGTACTCTACGGGTTGTGCATGGTGAGCTGGAGCGCGTACCCTTTGGAGTGCAGTCGACTTCCTCGTAGTTAATCTAGTCCTTTCCATCTACAGAAAGGCAATCAAACAATAAGGAAATTATAAATCACAGGCAAAGTGATTTCAAATAAATCCTATCTGCTACGACTACTACGCTCAACGACTGTACTTACATTTTACTTTCCCCAAAATGAAAGTAATCTTTATTAATCCTAAGCAACCTTTTAAACCTAGACTCTGATACCAATTGTAACACCCCCGAATTTACAACGATTTTCTGGAACTATCGACATCGTTATGCACGACTCAATGCCACTGAACCGTCACAAACCCAAGGGCGCTACTACAACATTTATTACTAAGGAGTAAATGCTAAGAAGAAAGAAAGACTAGGTATCAAAGGAGCTTACTAAGGAAACTTAAACAATCTAAAACAATTATTTTCAGTTGCCTATAATAGTGAGCTAAAAACCAATAAACCAATTATTACAACTTTGCCTTCAAAGGGCACAAACCAGAAATCTCAACAATCTAAACTCAACAAGAGAGTTCTAAAAAGTGACGCCAACTCTAGCTTGCAAGCTGTACGTCCTCACTCGACTAAACCTGCACTTTGCTTTCCGTGACGGAAACAAAGTACAAAAGAAAAGAAAAGGAACAAAAGAGAAACAAAAATCTGATAAACGTCATTCGTAGCTAGTAAAAACATTTCGCAAACCTTACCTGAGGTTTTAGAAGAATCATTGAAATTCATTTGCATACGCACATAATAATATAATCAAGCATACGCATAACGACATTCATTTACATGAAATTCTTATATAGTGATCATTCGAAACACGACATACACAATCCGTCTTGATTAGAGAGATGTAATAGAGTGAATACAACAGCGATTACCCATACTGTTCATCGAAACATACAATCACGCCATGGACTTAATGACTTTAGTGTGCACACTACCTCTAGTATAATAAACGACTCTAGAGGACTTAATAAATGGGGAATGATCCGTCCCAAACACACTATGAGGTGTCCATAAGTAATTTGGGAATCACGCATCCCTGAACTACGTACACCATTAGGTGTAATCCCGATTGCTCGACTACTCCTAGGGATCCAGTAGGAGTCTTACTCTCATTTATTTCAATTCATATAATTTGCATTGGTTGGCATAGTGGTGGTACGAAACCACGACTTACTAATTCATTTCATGCTCTTGACGATGAATAGTAAATAACGACGATAACGATAATTCAATACGATGAGAATACAACATGCTTTTATTTCATAATGATAATTCAATAAAGATGACATGCAATGTCTAGCACAATTTCGTCAGCACTTCGGAAGGGTAATATGATATCCAAAAATCACAAATCATCCAAAGTCATTCAACGATAAATATATAGGTGCTCACTAGCACTCAATATTACTCATACCAATTAGCAAGTATTAAATAGCATAATAATACTAATAATTCACCATTCAACAATTGTCCAATAATCAACATATGAACTAATTAATTCTCGAAACATGATAATATTGACATGCTCATTATAATCCTTAATTACAGCAGTAAACATGCTTAATAAATCTCATAATAACGATGATATAATTTAATCATGCTTTGCATATTAAATTCACAAACAATTTCTCAATTAGCACATAACACATCAAAATAGTTTTGATGGGGCTTTGGAAGAAGGTAGGCATGAGCGCTTACCACTAAAATGCTTCCAACAGTAGCTAAGCTCCAACAACCAAAGACAATCACGCTTGCTCGTTAGGTCCTAATTAAAAACAATTACCGAATCAGTATTAGATAAATACAAAAATCCAAACAGTAACGAAATATTAATCTGATAGTTTTATTGAATTCCTTGATTTATTTCAACCAATCTAGACTTTTTAAAATCTGAAGTCAGGTTCCAAACGAGTGCATAAAAATTAAAACAAGAAATTAAAATCTGTTGAAAATACCAAAAACCTGCACGACAATTTGCGAAAGTGCGAAAAACAAAAATGACTTGTTCAGCCCACAAACCACCACCACGACCACCACCAATGGTGGTACCTCACCACCCACTAGCGCCGATGGTGGTGATGGGTCCACCGTGGTGGTTCGTGGCCAGCAACAAAGAGAGACCGAAAGAGAGAGAAAAAGAAAGAGAATGCGAAAGGGAGAGAGAGAGAGATGACGGGGCTTGGCCTGTCAGCCCGAAAATTCACCGGAGGGAGGAGGAGGCGGTGACCAGCGTAGGGTGGTCCCTGGTGGCTGTCGACAGGAGAGAGAAAAGGGAAAACGAAGGAGAAAGAGAAAAAGAATGTGAGAAAGAGAAATAGAAAGAAAGAGAGAGAAAGAAGAGGAGAGAGAAACTCACCAGCGACTTGGCGGCGGTGATGGCGGTTTCCGACGACAACAAGGGGAAGAGAAGAGAGAGAGAACCGGGTGTGAGAGAGGGAGAGGTGATGAGGGTTTGATGATTAAGAGTGTACACTAAATAACTCCTCATCTTTTTCTATATATACTCACCCACAAGGTTTTGGTCAACGAAAGTCAAGGTAGGAATAAAAGAAATATTTCCATTAAAATAATTGAACAAAATTCTCCTCGAATAAATAATAAAAGAAATACGAATTCTCTCTATCGTCAAAATCTTTTCAATAAAAGCTCTCAAATAATTTGACAATTATAAATTCCGAAAGATCCATAATAATAATATATATTATTATGGCTTAATTTGAATAAATCGGATCATCGAATGTAAACACGATTTAATGTCCAAAACTATTTATAAATCATTTATAAATCAAAACAATATTATATAAAATATTGCGGGTATCACACTTACCCACCAAGCAATAGGACACCATGTCTTTCCTAACATCCTCTGGATCATCCTCACACACAAGCACATCCTCTTCCTCCTCTGTCAATATCAACCCCCTCACTCGCTCTTGTAACTCTGATGCCATGGACTACACAAAAATCTAAAACCTTAAAAAAGCAGCACTGTTTAACCCAGGGAACATCCGATTTCAGAGCAAGACACCACACTAATTTCAGGATAAGCGTAGTGTTGATGTCATATAGATCTTTAAAACCCAACCCACCATGTAGCTTAGGTTGACAAATATCCTTCCAAGCAACCAAAGCCTGCTTATACCCTTCTTTACCACTCCATAAGAAGTTTCTACACAAAGCCTCCACTTGTTTAATCACCTTCTTTGGTAATACAAAAATAGAACCCTAGAAGTTATGTAAACTAAAGAGCATAGTTCCAATCAGCTGGGACCTAGCTGCATAAGACAGAAATTTTCTAGCCCAGTCCCTGATTTTACTAGTAATTCTTTCAACCAAACTTATACAATCAGATGCACACAAAGATTTAGAGGTGAGAGGGACCCCAAGATACCTCACTGGGAGGCTACCAACTTCCATCTGTAACATCTGTTGAATCTGCATTCTCACAGGCACTAAGACCCCACCCATGAATACTTGGCACTTGCTGAGATTAGCTGCAAGCCCAGATGCATCAGAAAAATCTCTAAATGCAGCAAGAACACTGGAGGCTTGTAAGAACCCTCGCCCATTTAGCGCCTATTGAAATATTTAGTTGGATATTAATGGTTCTTAAATAATACGTCATATGCAATTTAAATTCAATTATAACGGGGAATAACAATTTGCAAGAAATGAAGCCGCCACCCATTTTCAGGAAACAATTGAAAACCATCAAAAAGTGCACCCAATTCCTATTGGGAATTGACTCATACCCATGGGGCTAAATATTGAGTTCGGGGGTGTAGGTACGAAATAAACAAAACGAATATCATCTAAATCACCCGAATTAACGGCCTCTACTAAGCCTATCCATGTTAAATATTTATTTGTGATATATGGTTCCATACGAATTCGGTCGTCCAAGGTCCTAAAATTAGCTAGGCGGGTTAACGACAACCAAATTACCTACCGTTATCACTTTGCACATATTATCCAATTTGCATGCATACTATTTATCAAACACAAATAAGAGATAAGAGTAATAATTTAACGCTCCAACCTACCACACTTTGCTAAACGCGCCAAGCATTGCATATGCACATCGATAAATTTGTTAGTAACTTCAATAGAAGAACAATGCAAAAATATTAACTTTATGTTAAAATAAACCTAGGAGGTTGCTACATGCATGCACAAACAATAAAAAGATGCAAACTTGCATAAACTAATAAAAAGATGTAAACTTTAAATTAAACTAACATGCATAACTATTTGCAAGGGTCAAAGCATGCATAATTATTCAACTATAATCAAAAGCTAGATAAAACATGATTATACACAATAAGGAAGAGATTTAATAAAATATTTAGGCCCTCAGGATGGTTAAACCTGGACGTTATATTAGAATGGGACTAGTAGAATTGGAATTGCTCTTCAATCTTGGGTGCTAGGTTGGGTGCAATGGCTTGCTTGAGTCTTCAAAATCTGAATTCTCCATGATTTGGGGTATTTGTGATCTCAAATTGCTCTCAGAATTATAAACTGACCAACCTCTCTCAAAAGAGGGTGAAAAGGGGTATTTATAGAGTTAGGGGACAGAACTAGGGGCCTAGGGCTGTAAACCCGGCGCCGAAACTCAGCCCAACCAAAAAACAGGCCCAGCAGCCAGCCGGAAGGCAGCTGGAGCCCAGCGGCTGCAGCTGCTGTCACGCGTGTGCCGCCGGGCTGATAGCGTCAGCCGCTCGACCCGGAGGTGCGGGCGTGGCTAGGGTTTTTTGACTTTTTGTACTCAGTAAATTACAAAATTTCCCTTGGGCTGACCAGGGGGTCGGGATTAAGCGGTTTTGACCCAAATCTTTAAGACGCGATATCTCTTGATCCGGGAGCCTGATTAGGGAAAGGTCAAAGGCGTTGGAATCCTTATAACAAGGGCTATCCAAAGACTGAGGTTTCAAGAAATTTGGTCTAGATTTCCTAGCAATGTCCTTTTCTACTTACGTCCATGTTATTCCATTACCATCATCGTCGAGCTTTGTGGTGCCAGGGGATGAGAACCAATTAGGTTGTCTACAGAAGCCCTCACTTTGGCCGAGCTTGTGAAAGCGAAGGTCAAAGTATTTGCTAAAAATTGCCTGCAGTGTTTTTTTTTTGAAAATGCTTTATGTTAGGGTAAAAAGATAAAAAGGTAGAATCTTGACCGCTTGGGTCAGGGCTACCTGCTCTGCGGGTGCCGACTCGATGCTAATTTTAATAGCCTCGTCGTCAAAGAGTGTTGCGTAGCTCTGCTTTGCGGGTGCCAACGCGACTCTAATTTTGATAGCCTCAACATCAAAGAGCGTTGCGTAGCTCTGCTTTGCGGGTGCCAACGTGACGATAATTTTGATAGCCTCAACGTCAAAGAGCGTTGCGTAACTCTGACTTAGTAATGCCTGTGCCTTGGAAAATTGTGCGTGCAAAAATTAAATAATATGCATGTGCCTGCGAAAATTAGAGAATATGCATGTGCTTGCGAAAATAGATTGTACCGGGTCTCTAGGATAGGAAACCGTGTTGCGAGGGGCAAAAAAGTAACTTTGGGTGACAAGCTCGTATCTCCCAGGCTTCTAATGGTCGAGAAATGCAATCCCGCGTGGAATTTGAACTTGTGGGCCCGCCCCGTGAGAGGCAGAAGAGAAAAAGGGTCCGGCGGCTTGGCCGCCAGGGCCAGCGGCTGGGCCGCTGAGCCTGGGCGGTCCTGAACCGGTTCACTGGGCCGGTTCAGTGGCGGGGGTTGGGGTTTAATTGGGAGAAAGCCGAATTTCGGGTTATTTTTTCCCCAAAATTTTGAGACTCTCTCTCTCTACCTCCATTGTTGCCCAAACTTCAATTCTTGCTCAATTTTGCTCAAATTTTGCTCCTTTTTGCTTGCATTTGCATAATCTTTGCATAATTTGATGTTTATTTGTGATTTCTCACAAATTTGGGGTGAATTTGAGAGTGGATTTTTGAAACCCTTGGAGAGAGAAAATCCAAATTTCTCCATTGTTGCTTTTTGTTCTTGCTTGCTTGCTCATCCTTCTTCCATGGCTCCAAAATTGGGAAAGAGGAGGAGTAGGAGGACCGAGGTGCGAGAGGAGGTCGAGGAAATCGACATCTTCACCAAGGCTTTTCCATCTCATGTGAAGCCTTCAAAGAGGAAGCCTAATATGGCTTTTCCTCAAGATCGATACACCCGGTCGGATAGGATGCCCGACATTGTTTGGGATCGATCGGAGTTACTTTTTCGACTGGCAACTCACTTGGGCTCTCGGACTTCCAAGTTCATGGTAAGTCTTCAAACTTTTGAATTCATATTTTTATGCATTGAATTTGAGTTTATATGCTTGCCTTGAATGGAATTTGTGTAGAATTTGTATGCAATTGTCAAGCTTGTAGTGCATGTGATCTTGCGCGGCTTGAACAAACTGTATATTCCTTTAGATATATGGGTTGTCTACTAGTTGCGACACAAACATCCTCGAGGGTCGATAAGGGTCAAAAGGTTGTGCCAAAGCACATGCAAATGATGCAAAATATGGAACATATTGTTAAACAATTAAGCAAACTTGACTTTCGAGTCTCACCCTCTTAAATAAATACCCAGCAGAGTCGCCACTGTAAGGACCCGGGATTTCTATGGCCACGGAGTGCGTCCTTATAGAAAATTTGTAAGTTGGGGGTTTAGATAAGTTCAAGGGACCATCGAGTTAGAAATGCTTTTGTAAAGACTCGAATGGAATAAAAACCATGAAAGAGGTCACAAATCTGCTATCGGCGTTTTATCGAAGAGACAAACCGAAGGGACAACCCAATAGCGCGATAAGGGAACTGATCATGTTTTAAGAAAGACTCCCGCTCATATAGAATATATGAGTACCCGACAATAAAGGGTTCGGGGGCGAAGGTACAAGGTGGGAAGGTGTTAGGCACCCAACTCGCCCGTTTTATGACGGCCTCTACTAACTCAAGTTTGCTTAATAATTTAAAGACATGATTCCCACACAAACCGGATTAACAACCTAGACTTAGACTATTAATTGGTTCATCACAAGCATCACAACATTTATTTTTAACCCTTATTTAGACATGCATTCAATTGGCAAATTGGGCAGCACAAAGAATAGACATGCTTAGAAGGACAATATTTAGTAAGCAATAAAAACGTTATTCTAGCATGATATCTACATTATGACTACTAGAAAATAGACAATTAGGCAATTCATTTAATTTGAGTCCTCAGGAGTTAGTACTTGAACTCTAGGCTATATTTGACAAGAATAGTAAAGACAAAATCTCAAGTTTAGAAGAAATAGGGGAAAGCTCGGTATAAATACTCTCGAGAATAGAATAGAAATGTTTATGGAAGAAAGAGGGAGAAGCTCAGAGTCAATACTACTGAGAATAGAGGGTGTCAACTGTAGACTGTGTGATTTGATCTGAGGGAGGAGGGTCGTATTTATAGGCGCAGGGAAGTAGGGTTGGACGGCTGAAAAGGAGCCGAAAATCGAATTGGGCTTGAAAAATGAGTCGGCCCAGAAGCCACGTCAACGCCGCTAGCGGCCATGGAATTTTAGTCAGCGCCGCTAGCGGCCCTGGGTAGGGCCCTGGGTTTTATGCCAGGGCCGCTGACGGCTGTCAGATTGTCACCTGAATGTTTGTCGGGCCATATCTCACTCGTTTGGGCTCCAAATTGGATGATTCAAGATGTGTTGGAAAGATTATTGGGTTTAGTTTCAAATGGATTTGAGTTCAGGCCCAAATGTTTTGTGAGTCGCGAGATATATTCGAATGAGTAAGGAGAGGTCAGTTTTGGAGTACGCATCAATATTGGGCTTGTAACTCATTGGTTGGGAATGTGGTGTGGGCTCATGATATGTCATTGGAAAGCTATTTTAATAAGGAGTCCAAAAATATAAGGCTCACAAATTAATTCAACCAAATGAACTCCCAAATTGGGTTGGAAACACGGTCCATAGTATTCGGCTACATCTGTTTGACCCTTATCTTCGTTTGGCCATAACTCTTAGGTGCGGAATCGTATTTTGACACGGAAGGAAGCAATGGGAAGCTCTTAAAAGGGGTTTTAAATGGGTTTGGAATAAAGGAAAAATATGAGACCTTATCTTAACTATTAAAGCAAAAATAGCGTTCAAGTTTATAAATTACTCCTTTCATCATCGAGCTTTTGCGAAAAAATCTGAAGGCGCTTTTTTGGCGTCTACAAAAGGTAATTCAGACCTAGTGGGTCGTCGGCCTATGTCATAGACAATGCTTCAAAGGGTAATTCCTGTTTATGGTGTGGTGATGTCCTTCGACATCTTGCGATGATAACGCATGCAATATGAATGATATGGATGCAAAGCGAAGAATATAAACACATACGGTAATTGAACCAAATAGCTAAAATAAATTATTGACATTGATAGGTGTTCGAATTACACCCTGTTGTTAATTATCCCCAGTGAAGTCACCACTGTATGAACCCTCGCCCTTTCGGCGCCAATTGAAATATTTAGTTGGAAATTAATGGTTCTTAAATAATACGTCATATGCAATTTAAATTCAATTATAACGGGGAATAACAATTTGCAAGAAATGAAGTCGCCACCAATTTTTAGGAAACAATTGGAAACCATCAAGAAGTGCACCCGATTCCTATTGGGAATTGACTCATATCCATGGGGCTAAATATTGAGTTTGGGGGTGTAGGTACGAAATAAAATAAACGAATCTCATCTAAATCACCCGAATTAATGGCCTCTACTAAGCCTATCCATGTAAAATATTTATTTATGCTATATGGTTCCATACAAATCCGGTCGTCCAAGGTCCTAAAATTAGCTAGGCGGGTTAAAGACAACCAAATTTCCTACCGTTATCACTTTGCACATATTATCCAATTTGCATGCATACTATTTATCAAACACAAATAAGAAATAAGAGCAATAATTTAACGCTCCAACCTAACACACTTTGCTAAACGCGCCAAGCATTGATTCCATGAGTATATACAATCTATATTCGTGAAGAAGAAGTCCAAATGAGTTGTACTGTGTGGCACGTTATCTGTTTGTTTTGTTTTGGCATTTTGAGTTTGATCATTTTCTGGCTAGGATGTTTTAGCCATTCTATATGCTTCATGGTCTGGATGACGTTTTGTACTTCAAGCCAATTTGGTTAAATGAAATATATACTCACATTTTAACCAAAAATAAATAAATATTGTGAGATACGAGGCGAGGATTGTAGATCAAGGTTTTTCTCAAAAGTCAAGGCTCGATGATTATGATGAAATGTATTCTCTAGTCGTGGATGCAACGAATTTAAGATTTATAATTAGCCTGACTACTTTCAAACGACTACAAACATGCCTAATGGATGTCTTGATCGCATACTTGTATGAGCCACTTGACACAAGTATGAAGTATCTATATGAAAGTCCACGAAGGATTCAAACAACCTACAAACCACGGGCCAAGAACCTAAGACTTGTATGCAATAAAATTAAGTAAATCGGTTTATGACCTAAAATATTTTGGGAGGATGTGGTATGATACCTCATCAGGAAAGGTTTTAAGAAATGTTTTGATCATCCCATGTGCTTCATCAAAAGATATTGTTATGGATTTGCCATCATAACAACCTACTAAAATAAATAAGATATATTTTATATTTTGAGGTTTTTCTCTACTAATATAAGTAAGAAATCGTTTACATTTCGCTTCACCCAAAAAGTTTGAGCAACTTATAAGTGATTACATTTCTCCTATTTTCACTTTTTTTTTTTTGAGGGGAAGATAAATTTCATTAATTGAAAGCCATACGGCATTTACCAGAAGGGTTGAATTCAACAAGAAATAGATCTAAAATATCAGAATACATTCGAATGAAAAAGCTATGTAGCACTAGAGATTCAACAATTCCGACCGGCTTTCATTTGATCGCTGTTTTCCATATTACAGCCTCTTCGCGGAAGCCTCTGCTATAGCTTTGAATGCTTCGATTCGACATAGTAGACCACCTATTGATAGAATAGATCCACCAAAGCACCATACAAACAACAAAATGAAAAATTAACAATACTCTCAAAAAGTGAGAGACAGCCGAACCCAACATAATATGGGACAAACTAACCCTCACAAATTGAGAGACTGATATTATTCGACATAATAAAACTAGATAATAGAACAAAACAATGAAACAAAAAGAATTGGGGCTTACCATTAGCAATTCTCCTGAACCAAAAAGGGGCTAGGGTTTTTTTTGGGGAAAGAGAGAGAAAAAAGTTTGCGGCTTACTTTCACTTTTATAGTGAGCTAATTCCAAAATTTTTATTTTTCCCTTCCAACCAAAAAAACCAACAATTTTAATTTGTTTTTGGAAGAGAAAAACAGTTTTATTTATTTATTTATTATTTTTAGGCTTGGCATGGAACTGGACGCTACCCAGTACCCACAAATCAAACCAGACGTTGGGGCATTTTATGCCAAAACTGCTTAGTTTTCTTTCCTTTTTTTCTCCTGATTTGCATTTTTCAAGTTTGTACAGCGCCAAGATTCGAAAAAGGGTTTCATCAACTCTCAACTATATTCACCATTTGCCATTGAACCTCTAATCTTGGCTCATTTAGCGAAGCCCCTTTCAAGATCAAAGGTTCCCACGTTCTTTTCTTCACCTACCAGGCTTTTATCTTTGTTTGGTTGATATTCAGAAATCGTTTCAATATTGATACGTTCCTTGGGTTGTATGTTAAGCAAATTTAATGCGAGAATTCACGGGTTTCTTTTGATATCAACCTATTTTGGACACAGTTGGTTGATTGCCATGCGTGTGTGACATTACTTCATTTTTACATTATTGTAAGTGGTGGGTTTTAATGCCATTGAACAATTTTTGTTTGTCTGTGTTGAGGATTCATTCTGGTTTTGGGGTTTTCTGGGCATTATTTGGCTCCATATGAAATGGGTTTGTGGCATTTTAGATGAGCATATAAAGTTGATTGAAAATTTTCTTCCTTGTGGTTTTGGGGTCTTGCTGGACATAATGAGAGATGGGTATGTTTGATTTTAGACCTGGGTAAGAAGTAGGTTATAGTTTTGCTTATTTGGGTGTAGAAACATGAAGAGGCAGAAAATGGACTTTCCTAGTTTTAGGAGAGTCAGATTATCATACTTTTTGCTGGTTGTAGCTGCACTCTACTTGGTTTTCATTGCATTCAAATTTCCTGAATTGTTGGAAATTGCTTCTGGGTTGAGTGGGGATGACAGGTATGGTGTAAGTGGAGTTAGTATTGATGATGCAGATGTGATGAAACCGGCTATTGTTTCGATATATAGAGATACATTTCATAGAAAATTGGAGGATAACCTAGACCAAAAATTACAGTTGCCTCGCCAGGGGTCATTGGAAGAGCCAAGACGTGGGTCTCAACCTTTAAAACCTCTTACACATCGGTATGGTCGTATTATGGGTGATTCAGAGCAGAGTAACCAGACTAGTAATTTGTCTGTGTTGGAGAGAATGGCAGATGAGGCTTGGACTTTAGGCTTAAATGCATGGGAAGAAGTGGAAAATTATGATATTGGTGATATTAGTGAGAGTTCTACATTTGAAGGGGCGCCACAGATTTGTCCTCCTTGGTTAACAAAGACTGGGGAAGATCTAGCCAATGAAGAACATATCATGTCCCTTCCATGTGGGCTTGTTGCTGGGTCTTCTATTACAATAGTGGGCACACCACACCATGCTCATCAGGAGTATGTACCACAACTGGCAAAGTTTAGGAATGGTAATCCTTTGGTTATGGTTTCACAGTTCACTATAGAATTACAGGGTCTGAAATCAGTGGAAGGGGAAGCTCCACCAAAAATTCTGCATCTGAATCCTAGATTGAGAGGCGATTGGAGCCATCGGACAGTCATTGAGCATAACACTTGCTATAGGATGCAATGGGGGAAAGCTCAGAGATGTGACGGTGCACCGTCGGTCAAGGATGAGGATATGCTGAGTAAGGCTTGTTCTTCCTCTTAAAGTTCAGTTTCTTATCTGTTTCTACCTTTATTTACAGCTACTATTAACTGGCTAGTTGAGATAAATGACTTTAATGAATACATCAGCACATGTTCCCTCTGCCATTTTACAATAATTCTATTTTTAACGTGACGTATAAGAAGCATAACATTAACAGCCCATTTATCCTGATGAACTGTGGACTCTGCATGGTCTATAGGGAGTTATGGAATCCATCTAAAATGATGTAGTTACACTTTTTGGTTAGAGTAAATGGATAATAGTAGGCCTCCAGAATGACTTGCCAAGTTTGGCTTAGTATGTTTCAATTAGGCTTTGGTGTAATTGGGGAGGTCGAGAAGATGGTCTCATGTTCAAGTGCTTTAACACCCCCCTCTCCCCCCACTGCCTTGAATGACATTCCATGAGGTTATCAGATCATTGAAAACTACTAGTTATTGTTCAAATGAATGTTGAGTTTACATGCCCCTCAAAAACTACTTCAGCTCCACCATGGGTGATGGGAGGAGATACCTCGTTTTTTTGAAGGACAACAACCTCAACTGACATTTTCAGGTTCATATCTGGTTTCAGCAATCACTTACTTTTTGCGTAGTATTCTTTCTCCCTCATTGAAATCCCTGCGTCGGCAAAGTTACCTTATCTACTCTTCCTCCCTTTCTAAAATCCTCAATCTATTTTATTTTTTGTTACAAGCTTGATCAAGCAATGTTACAGTAGAAACAGATTTGTATCCTGTATGCTCTTCAATTTTCAGTAGAACACGAGCTTGAATTTTCGTAGCTTTGCAAAGTGCAGCTGCTGCCACCTCTAACAGTGTCAAGTGCCACCTAGTAACATTTCTTATCTGCATAACAGAACTTGAAGATGATAATTGAGTTGCTTTTTTATTTTATTTTTGGAGTCAGCCTTTTAAAGGACTACAATGAGAAGAGGTCTCAGCTGAGATGAATCTATAAATACCCTTGGGTGATCTAGTTTCTAAATAGATTTATATGTTTGGAATTTGGATTATATTGATTCTGGATATTTGAATGCACTATTTACTCTTTCTGATTCAAAATACAAGGCTAAAATTCATTATTTCGGGGTAGCATGGTTATTCGTAGTAGCATGGTACAAAGCTTATTCATCACAAACATCCAAGCCTGAACTTAGTGTAGTACATTGGAATGGTATGTATGTGCGAACTGCGAACACTCCGAACACACATGAGGCTTCTATACGTTCTGTTATCTCTTATTGTTTAAGACATCGACTAGTGCATTTATCAAACTCGCACATGATATAGTGCCTACCACTCTGCTGCCAGTCCAACATTATTGAGATGGTACTACTTTTTTTTTTTTTTGGTAAATGAGTTGTTGTCATTAACCAAAACGACTTTACTAGCAAGTAGGCCTCTGATTTACAGTCTCATGAGATCCCCAAGAAAAAATGACACTCACCAGCAGAAGCTAGTCAAATAAACATCAGGTGAATCACCCCAACAACAAAAAGACAACAATCATTCCCAAACACCATCTGTAGAAACGAATCAACCACTTTCTTAAATTCTTGTAAGCCTGCCTGCTACACACCTCAAAAGCAATTTCTCTGGCTACCTGATCATTCTGTTGCTGCTTGTGCTGAATGAATTGCGGGCTCCTCTTTTTCCACAGCTCATAAACTGTTCTGTAAACGCCAATTTCAGTAGCATTTTCCTAGGTTGTATCCATAAAACCTCTCACTCCGCCCAGTTCTGAATGTTCCTATTGGTCCCCCAGCCAATGCAACATATCTCCCAATCAGTTTGAGAAAAGCTACAATCAAAGAACATGTGCTCTATACTCTCCTCCTCTCTGCAGCAAAGTACACATTTGGTCTACAGAGAGTTCCATTTTCCTTAATCTAAAGGAAGAAGTCAGCTCGGCTGGGCAAGCGACAAAATAAAGATAGCTTTAGGTCTGGTAGCATTCCCTGCACAAGCCTGCGCCATGGGGCTGTGGGTCGGATTCCCATAAAGTATTCATACATTTTACTAATCTGCAAAGAACCATGGTGTAACACATCACCTTTGTTCGACAGACTCTCCATACGCATCCTGCTAGCAAAAAATTCCCTAGCATCCATGAGCAGGTTGGAGGGATACTAATGAGTCATGCCCCAAAACTTAAGCCTTTTTAACAGTATAAACATGCACTAAATTCAATCCACTACTTGCTCTTCTATCGCGTCAAGTCTCACATTAGTCCAGTAACTGCAGCCTTGTTCCAGAGTCCAGACTAGCAAATTCAAAATGTTCAAGCCACCTGCAACAGTAGGCAAACACACTCTATTCCACGCAACAAGAGCTTTTTATTGATGATGCAAGAACCAGTCTACAGGAAGCTCCTGCAGGGTGACTCATTCAACTTGACAACTCTTTTGGGTATAATAATAATTGCGCACAGTATGTTTGCATCCCGAATGGGGCACCAATAACCTGTTTCCTTCCTGCATATGAAAGGAATCTAGTAGTCCAGCTTCTAATCCTTGCAGTAATTCTTCCAGCAAGCGGCGTACACTGCTTAATAGTCAACTTCTTTGAAGAGAGAGGGACTTGTTTCTAAAAGGAAGTTCTTCTTGATTGCCCCAAAATTGCAAGAACTTTGTGTTCTCCCCTCCATGAACTCCACACATATAAACAGAGATTCTCCGTAAATTTTACCTTAAGTGATGGTACGACTTTTGCAGTTTAAGTATATATCGTTGTGAAGTGATTTCGAGTGTAGTGAAGTGGTGTAACTTAAACTTGAAACTGTTGAATTTAGTTATTTGATGTCTCTTTTCCCTGTGTGTTTTATTGTACATATTTTCAGAAATAACATCAAGTGTGCACATAAGCTTGTTAAGGTTTTTGAGAAAAAATGATCTATATGTTAAGTTGAAGGGAAAGCAATGTTTGTGCATACTGTCAAACTATGGTGAATAAATATAGTTATTGTCTTGTAGTTTTCTTTCAGCAGTAGCTAGTGATACAAATTTGAAAATGCTGGTTTATTGAGTACATTCATTTTTGTCATATGTGAACAGCTGTGAGGATGAAGCATTAGATATTAAGCTTAAGCTAGGATTTTTACAATCACTTTCTAGTGCATCAATTGACACGCCCTCAAGCTAAAATGTGGATGCAAAGAAGTTGTAAGTCAATGCTTATGATGTAAAATGGTGATGTTGTGCTGTTCTGCTACTTCTTCTAAGTTCTGACTGCTCTTTATAGCTGAGACCTTAGAGATCTAGTGCGTTAGCTTGGGATCCAGAAAATATGCCGAATAACCACTGGACTATATCCAATATCCAATATCTTTTGTCACAATAGCTTATTTTGAGAATCTCCCTTCTTCCTCCCCTACTTTCTATTGCAGCTTGGGTGGTGCTCTACGCTCCCCCGGCTCCTCCTTCTAGATTCACTCAATCACTGTTACTCCCTAAGCTATATTTGCAATTGACCAATATCTGGTATATTTCTTGGAATCTCCTGTTCCTTGTAAATTGGGCTGAAAAGTTACTTCTCTCTCTTGCCTTCTTGTATGCTAGTGGCATACTCTCCCCTGTGGCCTGTGGGATGTCTTGGAACCGTGTCTGAATCAAATTATTAGTCCTGTAGGCAGATTAGTCATTGGCTTGTAAATTGGGTTGGCATCTGCCCTCTTCTTAGAAAGTGATGTGCTTGTTCTATATCTCTGTTATTTCTTACTTAAAACATATGCTGGCATTCTGAACAATTGTATGGCTCAAATGGCTGTTTCAGCTTCTTTCTTTCATTCCTGACTTGTGTTCAGTGTCACTATGTCTTGCTTATTTCAATCTTTTGGGTTTGGGTTTATCCATGTTGTAATTTGCTTTTCTCAATTTTTGTGGTTCCACAGTTGATGGATATAGGAGGTGTGAAAAGTGGATGCGCAACGATTTGGTAGGCCACAAGGAACCCAAAACAACGTCATGGTTCAAGCGATTCATAGGCCGCAAGCAAAAGCCTGAATTAACCTGGCCATTTCCTTTTGTGGAGGGTAAAATGTTTATTCACACTGTGCGTGCTGGCATTGAAGGATACCACGTCAGTGTTGGTGGTCGGCATATTACTTCATTTCCTTATCGGACGGTATGTCATTCCAAATGAGCTGATAGGTTCTGAGTGAGGGTAGTTTAGTTCTTTCGATTATGCATCTTTGTGCAAACGAATCGCTGGTTCTTACCTTGTCATCCAGTTGTCATAGTTTGTTGGTAAACAATCATTTCGTTTACTTTAATTGTATTATTGCTCCTCAAAGTTGTGAAAGCATGCATGAGGCACAAGGTGCAGCTGATGGTCCCTCATCACAACCTTGCTGCAGCAGTCACTGCCATGCATACAATTTGGTGAGCCATCATGTGCAAGAAAACCATGACCTTTTTTTTTCTTTTTTTGAATTTCTCTTACATTAGTTTCATAATTTAAGCACTACCATTTAATCAAGTCAGTTCTTGATAACAGATTATGGACTTTATTTGCAAAAGCACAGCCTGGAGTAAATTGCTAGAAATGCATCTGATTGAGAGTTCACTCTCTCTAGCACTTCCTACCCTGTTGTTGCAGATTAATCTGCTCCCTTGCTTGCTTGTTCTCTTTTTCCTGTTGTAGAAATCTGGCACTTTTTTAGATTCTAATTACCTTACTTTCCTGTGATTTTCTCACATTCATATGTCTGTTAATCAAATACTTTCCAGGACTCCTGTAGTTGACTTTTTGAAGTAGTTTGTTGTCATACTGGTGACTTTTGCATATTTTTCGCTACATCGCTGTTTACATGCCTTTGCTTTAAGCCTCATAAGTCATAATCTGGGGCTGGGTCAAGGTACCCCCATTTCTATGACAAGCTTGCACTTTTAAGTACTGTAATCGTTTCTGAACTGTGAGACAGAATAGAAAAGTTGTGAGCCCCAGTGAAACTGCGTATCTAAAGGATTGTTGAACCGGAACAAGAATGGAGTATTAAACTTTGTTTCTTTTGGTGATCCACAGCTAGTTGCTCATATGTTTCAGAGTTTCTTATCATGATAGCTTTTCTGGACCATGATGATTTGTGATTTTGGATCTGGGCTTGGTATAATAGTTCAATGTGTTTAGTTCTATTTGTTATTGGCACATTATTTCTCTGTTAGAGAGCATGAATGTAATCTGAAGTTGTATCTTAATTCAGGGGTTCACTCTTGAGGATGCAACTGGTTTAGCAGTTCAAGGTGATGTGGATGTTCATTACATTTATGTGACCTCACTGCCTATTTCACACCCAAGCTTTTCTCCACAGAGAGTATTAGAGATGTCACCAAAATGGAAAGCTCAACCTTTACCCGAGAGACCTATTCAACTTTTTATTGGTGTGCTCTCTGCAACTAATCATTTTGCGGAACGCATGGCAGTCAGAAAAACATGGATGCAATCAGCAGAGATTAAGTCTTCAAATGTAGCTGTTCGTTTTTTTGTTGCGCTGGTAAACAGAATTGCCTTTAGTTGCATGACACTTTAGTCGATGTCTTCCATCTTTCATCTCTGCTGCCTGATTGTTTTCATTGCAAATCGCCTTCAAAAAAAAAAAAGAGTAAACACAATCCTTTTGGTTATCTTCATGACAAGTATCTGAGAGTCACAGATCTATCACTTTGTTCTGTGCATGTGTCTCATCATTTGAGAAAGCTTGTTGCATGACCAATTTGCCTGTCCGCTGTGAAGCTTGTTTTACTAGCCATTTGAGGTTGGCAAGTGGATCAGGTTCATGACAGCTTTCTCACTGGATCATGCAAATAAGAGTTAATATAGACTCCTCTAAATTCAGTAATTCATGGTTTAGATCAACAAGATAAATACTTGAAACTCGATATAGACTTGTAGGATTTGGCAAAATTTAGGGAAACAATATATCCAGTGGCTAGTGAGGTCTAGATGTCAACTTTTAAAGTAAAAGCTTGAGGCTAGGACGTGATGTAAACAGAACGTGGAGTGTATATATCTTTCATTCTTTATCTTTTCTCGGCTTCTATTTCTAAATAGATGATGAATATGTTGATATGTAGTTGATTCTTTTTTCTTTTTATCTCTGTTTTCCATTCATGGATAGGTCCAGGAGGAAATGAGACTGACGGCTTAATAGCAAAGAAGTTTAGATATACCATAATTCCAAACACTATTTTTGGGACTGTTTGGTATTCTGTTCAACAAATTTTAAAATTCAAAGGATATATGACGCATTTAGTATTGTAAGTCCCATGAATGTGCTTGTATCATCCAGTCTGTCTCTATGACACCGGTGAAGAAGTTGTTACGAATGATGCAAATTTTTGTATTTAGTTTTATTTTTTCTAGATATCTTCTAAGAAATGTATAGAAGGGATTTTACACAAAAATTTGTTGGACTGCTGGTCAAACTTTCCTCCCAAGTGTTTATCGCAATCTGATACGAGATCACACCTTGCCCATGTTTTGTATTCAATCTTTTTGTCATACAACTCACTGGTGTGTTAATTGTTTATCTATGTAAGTGCTTGTGTTTCATACTAATTTGCACAATTTTATAATGACCATATAGAATCAAAGAAAGGAGGTTAATGCAGTTTTGAAGAAAGAAGCTGCTTACTTTGGTGATATTGTGATCTTGCCTTTTCTCGATCGTTATGAGCTTGTGGTCCTTAAAACCATTGCTATCTGTGAGTATGGGGTGAGTTGTTTTTATTTTGTGTTCATCTCTTTTCAAGGAGACAAGGAGTTTAATGTGTGATTTACTTGTTGACCCATGGATGTTACTGACATTTGCTTCACACCCTTTAATTGGTTGAATAATTTTTTAATAGGTTCAAAATGTGACAGTTGCATACATATTGAAATGCGACGATGATACATTTATTAGACTAGATACTGTGCTGACACAAATTGAGGCAATCTCTCCCGAGAAGTCCCTGTACATGGGCAATCTAAATCTCTTGCATCAACCTCTTAGAAATGGAAAATGGGCGGTCTCCTATGAGGTACGAATGCTTTAGCGCTATATTAGTGGTAGTAATGGTGTTGTTGCCTTGTTGTTTACAGCATCAAAATGATATGATTTATGTGTCTGTAAGAGGGGGGGGGGGATATTTCCTATGAAATCTGTCATATCGATTATTCAACCTCTTGCATGCTTCTCTAAACTTGGAAACAGCTGGTGCTTTAAAAAGTACCAATATCTCTCCCGGAGGCGGAGACTGGCAAAGTTCATCATTCAGTGGTAGAGTGTTCATAGAAAAGAAGGCGTCGCGTCGCCCAACGAGTGGCGTGGAGTGCTTCAGTATCTAAAAAGGGCATATCTCCACAACCTATGCCTCTACAGAAACAAAATTACCAATTTGGGATGATTAGCTAGGAATCTAGGATCATGGTGGCTGTATAAATAATAACAATATGATGAAAGGCCAAAATAGCATCTCTCTCCATTGATTCTTAGCTGATGCGCAGTTGATTTTTTTCCCTTCCTGAAATCTAGCAATCAATTCTGCATCTTGTTTTCTAGAAAGATAAAGTAGGATCATCAACCATGTGTCCTAACTTGCTTGCACACTTAAGGATCTTTGTTATCAGGCACTGTTTTATGCATTTAGCACTGAAATGGTAGCATTTAGGCTCTATAGACCTGAGGTCACCACCTTTGATAACCATATGACCTGGCATTTACCTTACATGTTCACCATTGATACCCACTAAATGTGGCTTTCTTTGAAGATCAAATATAGAGTATATGTTATGCACATTGTATCATCTTGTGACCTTGGTTTTAAAAAGCGCGAGGCGCACTGAGGCGCAAGGGGGCCGAAGCGACGAGGCGAGAAGCGCGAAGCGAAAGCGCACGCCTCACGTATGCGAGGCGCACTTTTTTCCCCAAAATGCTTCTAAATTGATTATAAATCATATTTCCCACACAAGACACATAAGAACTATACTTATAATGCAAACACACCAACATATAGCATACCATACCACAAATAGTCTCATAGTAACCAAGTAGCACAATAAACAACATAACTCCACAAAGTTCTGACTAAAAATAAAAACAAAATGAAAGAAAACATAAGCATAGGTCATAAGGTCTCTAATCTCTCTAAAGCTCCACTACATATCCTCCTCTTCGTCTGAATCAAGATCAATACCGAGCACTACATCTTCAACCCCCTCATAGTCTTCATCTCCGATCTCCTCTTCCTCCTCCTCATCTTCATCAACCAGCAAACCCCTACGAGATTGTGGAGTGGGAGTGGGAGTGGGAGTGGGATTAGCAGGACCCTTTCCTTTATCAACTCTTGATGAACCTGCTTCACCCCTCAATCTTGATGCTCTAGTGGCATAAGTACGCTCATTTGCCCCAGAAGCTCTACTAACATCCCTCCATGTTAAATCCTCACCCTCAAAGACAAAATCATTATCATTTAAAACATCGTCATCGTCATCCATCCTTCCTCTCAACCACTCATTGCTTTCATCAATTTCTTGCAAGAGGATAGGATCAACAATCTTCTTGGATCGACGGTTCAAAGCACGATTGAATTTGACAAACACTAAGTCATTCAATCTTTCTTGAGCCAATCTGTTCCTCCTCTTGGTATGAAGCTGTTGTTACAAATAAAAGTATTATTTTCAGCAAAATAATGTGAGTTAATAACAAAGAATATTAGGATAGTTTGCTTGACAACTTACTTGCTGGAATACTGCCCAGTTCCTCTCACAACCAGTGGCACTACAAGTGAGACTAAGAACACGGACAGCAAACTTTTGCAAGCTCGGAGCCGATCCTCCATATGCCACCCACCAATCAGCTATTAAAATTATTAATAAATTAAAATTTAAAATAATCACTAAGTGTTTTCAAGTTTATAAGTTGTAAAAAAATCGTAGAGATGATGTCAGAATGTTTTACCAGGAGCTTTAACTTTCCTTTGTCTTATGGCCATGGGATTACCAAAAAGACCAACTTCATTTCTGTAACGATCCAACTCGGCTAATATCTTGTCTTGAGTTTCTTGACTTGGTACCAACCTTTGAATGGAACTATACAAGCCTGACATGACTTCTTCACCAGATGCATCTTCGATGTTATCATAATATAACTCCGGATTCAAGAAGAACCCCGCCGCATGCAAAGGCCTATGAAGTTGGCATTCCCACCTTTTATCAATAAACTCAAAAGCTTCCTTATAGTGAATATCCTTGTTTGCAAAGCTAGTTGCAATAGCCTCTTTAGCCCTATCCATGGACTCATAAATGTACCCCATGGCAGGCTTCTTCTCCCCATCAACGATTCTAAGAACCTTAACAAGAGGACCCGTCAACTTAAGAGAATAAACAACATTCCTCCAAAAGGTGTCTTGTAGAATGATGGATGCTACCTTCTTTCCTGGCGCTTCCTTTGCCCACTTACTAGCAGCCCACTCATCAGAAGTGACCATTTTTCTCAAGTTGTTTTGTTGCTTGTGTATTTGTGAAAGAGTAATGAAAGATGTTGCAAATCTAGTGATTGCCGGCCTATGCAAATTCATTTGATTTGTGAACCTCCTCATCATGTTTACAAGTGGGACACGACTATATAGATAGCCATGCATGAACATAGCCTTCTTCAAAGCACTATGCACTTTTGGAATCTTTCCAATGTCCTCTAACATAAGATCCACACAGTGTGCAGCACATGGAGTCCAATATAAATGTGGTCTCTCGATTTCCAAGTATTTGCCTATAAATATTTGAAAAGAAAATTAAGTAGTATTCAAAATATGGCAAATAAGTACAAAAATGTGATTTAAAAACAATCGAGATTAGTATTCATACCCGCTTTCACATAGTTTGATGCATTATCCGTCACCACTTGGACCACATTCTCCTCTCCAACTTCCTCCACCATGTCATCAAGCACTTTAAACAATAGATTAGCATCTTTGACAACTTCGGAGACATCCATGGACTTTATAAAGACGGAACCCTTAGGAGAGTTCACAAGAAAGTTGACAATATCCTTATTAACAACGGAGTCACGCCATCCATCGGATAATATAGAACAACCTTTTTGTGCCCATTCTTTCTTGTAGTCCTTCAAAGTCAATTGGACTTCATTCACTTCTTTATTAAGGAAAGGAACTCTTATCTCATGCATGCTAGGTGGTTGCATTCCGGGACCAAATTGTCCAACCGCCTCAATTGCAATTGCAAAGCTTGGATAAGTAGCCGCATTGAATGCAATTCCGGCATCATAGAACCACCTAGCTAATTCTCTACAAGCATTGTTCCTTAATTCCTTGCGACACAATTCATTTATTGTTTGTTGCCTCCCACTAGCTCCTCCTTTTCTACCTTTTATTGCATCTTTCGGATTAGGAGTGAAAAACATGTCAATAGGACCCTTTTGCCTAGGCCTTTTGGGAATTGGACACTTGCTACTTCCCCCACTTCCACTTGCATTATTAGAACCCAATCCAATACATTCTTCCTCACCACCATCATCACACTCATCATATTGTGACATAGATGGGAACATATTACTTGCCTCCTTAACCATTTGCTTCTTAACCATAAAATTTTTCATTTCTTCCCTAACATGTTCCGGACAATTTGGACATTTACGCACATTCCTAAAGCCTCCAATTAAATGTTGTTTCAAGCGGTATGTTCCTCCACAAGTTTGCATGTCACAAAAATTGCATTTAAACTTGGTCATATTTAAAGGGTCTTGTTTTCCATATTTTCTAGATGGGTCAGTTGATCCCGTAGTGCTCGAAGTATTACAAGAATCCATTAAACAAGCTGAAGACATAAAAAACAAGAGTTAAAATGGTGATTAAAGCTACTGTTAAGGACTCAAAAGAGTTTTTTTTTTTTAAAACAAAGCTACTGTTAACAGCACTATCTAGCTACCCCCCTCTGTCTTTCTCTGTTCCCATCCACAACCAATTTTTTTAATCAACAAATAAATAAATTCCCCTCTTTACCTCAATTTTTATCTATCTAGCACTATCTAGCACGCATTCTCTCTCTTTCTATCTATCTAATTCTCTCTCTTAAATCAGAAAACGAAGACAAATAGAGAAGCAGAAAAAGAAAACGAAGAGAAAGAGAGAGAAAACGAAGAGAAACAGAGAAGAAGAAAAAGAAAACGAAGAGAAAGAGAGAGAAAACGAAGAGAAACAGAGAAGAAGAAAAAGAAAACGAAGAGAAAGAGAGAGAAAACGAAGAGAAACAGAGAGAAGAAATCAGAAAAAGAAAACGAAGAGAAAGAGAAGTCGTGAAGATGTGTACCTGGAGTCGCCGGAGAGAATCTAGGGTTTTCTTCTCTTTCTCTCTCTTCGTTTTCTTCGTCTTCTCTTTCGTTTTCTTCGTCTTCTCTTTCTTCGTTTTCTTCGTCTTCTCTTTCTCTCTCTTCGTTTTCTTCGTTTTAATCTGGATCTGCTGTCACGTGCTTTTTTTTTTTTTTTTTAGCTGGGCACATGATGTGCGCCTCACGCCAGGAAGCGGCCGCTTCTGGCTGAGGCGCGCTTCGCCTTGAGGCGACCAAAAAGCGCGCTTTTTGGTCGCCTCTTGTAAATCGCTCCGCTTTGGCTGGCTGAGGCGTTTTTCTACGCGCCTGAGGTCGCCTCGCGCTTAAGCGCGCCTGAAACCAAGCTTGTGACTTCATAAACACAAGGGGGAAAATTTCGAGAGTACTAAAAGCAGAGTACAACCTTCTGCTGTGTCATTATAAATTTATTGCTCCGGTGCTTGTGAATGTTCATGAGCAGCAGCTCAGGCCTCCACTCGTTGTCTTTCTGGGAACTGCAGAGATTGTATATATATATAGCTGTAGACTAGCCCGTCATCCTTCACTATAACTCTAGTTCTCTGATTTCTGCATTTCTAATATGTAGCTACTTCTGCTTTGCTTGCCTTTGTTTCATCATCATTTTCTTTTTTTTTGTTTTTTTGGGGGGGGGGGGGGGGAAAGGTTGGCTGCGCATTAAATAATATGCTACTTTATATTAACATAGTCATACAATCTTGAGTTCCAGCATTAAGTATGCAGAAGAGATCGACCGAGTGTTTACAAATATTGGAACTAAGATAATGTTAAAAGTCCATTTAAAAGTTACTATTACCATTCTTCTATAGGTGCTGGCTGTGGGGATTGTCATTAGGAGGATCAGCATTTAATTTTTGATGTTTCGTCATGTACATCTCTGCTAGTCTTGACTCTTGACTAGTGAGGGGGTAAAGCTGCAAATATCTTGACCACCCAAGGCTCAAGCCAATGGCGCGATTCACCTTTGGTGTTGTGTATATGTTCAAGTTTCAATGTTGTTTGTTGATGTAGTTGGCTCTCAAATATGTTTTCGCTCTTCCACGCTGACACTTAAGAGAGTTATGTTCTGTGACAGGAGTGGCCTGAAGAAATTTATCCTCCTTATGCTAATGGACCAGCATATATAATCTCCAATGATATTGCCAAGTTCATCGGCCATCAGCATATGAATCAAAGTTTAAGGGTCAGTTTATAAACGTTTCTAAAATATACCATCTGTCCTACCAATCATATCAATTAGCTAAGTGGTTGTGCCCTGGTTGCAGCTCTTCAAGATGGAAGATGTGAGCATGGGTATGTGGGTTCAGCAGTTCAACAGCTCTCAGCATGTCCAATACTCTCACAACTGGAAGTTCTGTCAGTACGGGTGCATGCAAGGCTATTTCACAGCGCATTACCAATCTCCAAGGCAGATGCTCTGCCTGTGGGACAACATAGCCAAGGGCCGCCCTCTTTGCTGCAACTTCAGATGACAAAGGGAACATTAATTGATTTGACGAACCCCTTGAGGGTTATTCGACCCATATCTTATTCCACGAGTGATTCTTTATTGGGAAAAATGCCCAATTTTTGTTCTGCTGGAACTGAACTGGTAGCAGGCTATGCATACAACTACCTTTACAGAAGTCTGGTGTGCCCTTCAGGCATATCTTCTGTAATGAGCATCGGAAAATGCCTTGATCTGTGATCGGACGTGCCTTTCAGACATATCTACTGAAATGAGGTCAAACTGTACACACACTGTATATGCTTTCTTGCTTTAGTGTACGTGATTCCAACCAATTTGATGTCACTGTTTGTCAGTAATGAGGCGTAAACTAGATATAGCTTCATACATAGACTAGAAAGATCTGTTTTTTTCTTTTCTTTTTTTCTTTTTTGTATGTGTGGGCTCGCGCTAATCACAGTTAAGTGGTGGCCTATATTATGCATGATATTCAAGTTTTTAACAAATTTGAATTCTGTTCTTGATTCGCTGAGAGGTAGTTTTTCTCTATTTCTATTAAAGTTGATTTTTTATATAATAAAAGGTAAATATTAAGAGAAATGGATCATTACAGCATCATGAAAAATGTGATTACAAATCAATCCAGTGCTACTAGAGTTGTGATAGAATGGCTACAAAACCCATCAGCTTTGTATTGGTAATTTGCAGCTTTGGATTTGGATTGTTAATGCTTAATTTGGTTTTTTTTTTTTCTAATGCTGAAAGTGGTCTATGTATTGCATATGAAGTGTCTAACGATACCACCTCAACAAAAAAAATTATCTACACAATATTGAAATTTACTGACTCAAGTTATTTTTATTAAATTTACAGTAACAAAAAGTAAAATTGTACTTCGGCTTACTGAGTTAAACTTCATTTTTCTTAATTAAACTTATTTTTGCTAAAAGAAACTGAATTTTTCTGAACTGAATTGAAATTTACTAAATACTTCAATAGAAGTTGAAGAGAACAGGACCTAAGACAACTCTCTTAGACCTTTATCATTAACCACTTTTTTGAATCGGTGAATTTAAGTGAAATCTACTTATTTTCCGAGATAGTAGACCAACAAACCCGAACCACTAAATAATCTTTCCCTCTTTTATTTTATTTTATTTCGATAAGACGAAAGGTATTTTTTAAAAAATTTCACGAGTGCTCTATTTAAATGACAATGATCTTGTGAGAATAATATGGTAGGGGCACAACTAGTTATACATTAATACATGTAACAAAAACCTTGGTAAGGATGTCTCCTCAAATAATTAAGACAATCAGTGTTCTTCGTTGTGACATTCGGATTACTAAGTTTGATACTATCTTTTTAAGTCTAAGGGTGCGTTCTTTTCCACTTATTTTCATTGATTCTCACTGATTGGGTAATGTCCTCCTACTAATTTTCACTGATTAGGTAAGGTCTTGCCACTAATTTTCACTGATCCAATAAGGTCCTTCCACTGATTCTCACTGATCCAGTAAGGTTTTGCCACTGATTCTGTGATTAGGAATGTGGTTCCTGCCACTGATTGGGTAAGGTCCAGCCACTGATTCTCACTGATTCAATAAGGTGTTGCCACTGATTCTCACTGATTGGGTAAGGTGTCGCCACTGATTTCCACTGATTGGGTAAGGTCCATGTAGGATCTAGGGTGCGTTTGATAGAGCTTATACAGTCAGTTCAATTCAGTTCAGGTATCAATTCTGTGATTTCAAATTCAGTTAGATAATGATCAGTTCAGTTCAATGGTGTTGAGTTGATAAACATGAATTTGTTGCATATTTTGTGATGATTTATACCCCATATTGTTTGATTTAGTGTGTGTTCCATGCTCTTTTAGCTTGAATTTTGTTTCTCTTATTCCTCTTTACGTTTTTGGTGTATTGTGTGCACATGTGCTCATTTTAGACCCAATTCTCGAGAGATACAAGGACATTTATAAGGTGAGAAGAATCAAGGACAAAGTTTGGACACCTCTTAGGCATTTTGTTCATAACGTCTTCATACGAGCTTTAAATCAAGTGATTCAAAGTTTTATGGAAAGCTAACAAACAGAGCTACAACTTTCGTGTTTTACATTTTTGCCAATTTCAAGCGCAAGACTGTTAAAAATGCGTTAGAAGGAAAAACGGACAAACAAAGGAAAAACCAATTTGGCCGTTTCACTTCGCTCCAAGATCGCCAACCTTCTGTCACTGAAAAGCCGGAAAAACGGGCAAAATAGGGGAAAAATGGCCTAGGCCACTTTTGGTCATTTCGGCCGTTTTTCACCCAGTTTTCTGCCCTCTCGCGCACGCGACTCATGGGTTATAAATATCCCCTTTTGTATGAGATCCCCTTATCTCATCTCATCCTTAGCTTAATTTTTCTAGGGTTTTCACTAGTGTTCCTCAAATAGTGAGTTTAGAGTAACTAGTGAGTGTTAAACTTTGGATAATTAGTGTTAATCTACTCTTTAATCCTCTCTTAACATTTGGTTGTAAGTTTTCTCTCTTCTCTCTCTCTCTCTTTCTATCAATACTTGCAAGTTTGAATATTATGTTTTGGTTAATTAAAATTGATGACTTTATAATCATTAGTGGCTAATCTCTCTTATTAGAGTTGGGATTAGCCCAACTATGGTATTTTTAATGCTTGGATGATATGATTTGTATATTATTATTTGGGTAATTGCTTGTTTGGTAGTATGCACCCCAAGTGTTTGATGAAATGCCTAAATGAGTTTATGACTTTATTCTGATCAATTAATCTAAAACCGAAAGGGAAATGTTGATTGTGAGGGATTTTACTAACCTATCAAGGAGATTTAGCCACGAAACTAGGATGAATCACCTTGGGAACTTATTGATTAGTTTGGACTTAATGGACCTATTTTGATCTAATCCCATGAAAATAGGTGGTTAGTTTGAGTTAGGTGCTTCCTTTGGACCTTGAAAGAGACCTTGGGTTATTTGAGTTCTAATCGTTCCCTTGCATTACCCATTTGATTGGGTACTCCCATAACATTCATTGCATTAGAACATCATTAGTTGGGTGAACCCCCAACTCTAGCTTTAAATCTTGATTCTTACAATTGTGATTGCTCTTTCCTCTCATCTTAGTTAATTAATTTAGTTTTAGTTTTAGGTTTTATTAAAGAAAACCATCATCCAATTTACCCAAGTTAGCTTAGCTTTACCAATTCTAGGGATTTTAGTACTCGAAACACCCTCGCTCCTCTTGGGAGACGATTATTTTATTACGCGATAAACCCGTGCACTTGCGGGGCTATCATGAGTTCAAACACATATTTTTTGTCTCACATATAAAGTTGTGTTCAATTCAGTTCAGTTGTGTCCAATTCAGTTCAGTAGTGTCGAGTTTAGTGATATTGAATTCAGTTCAGTTTTGGTAAGTTCAGCTCTATCAAACGCACCCTAATTGCAATGATCTAATCATATAAGCGGAAGACAACTAGAAACAGAAAATTTGATGGGTCATCAAATACACATAAATATACCTCTTGATGCGTACCTCGTTGATCGATTAAATATCGTTAAATGCGAATTTAGGATTCCAAGTGTAATCCCTCTACCGTATTCCATGCAGCAATCGATTTGATCAATCCAAACAGGTTTGTTAGCTAGAACGAGCACAAGGAACCGTTCCTTAGGCTATGGAAGTGCTTGATTACTTTAGAGAGAAAATATGAGAGAGGGAGGCTGTCAATTAAAACGTTAACCTAGTTGCCTCCTCCTTCTCTCCTATTAAAACCGTAGAGTCCAAACTATTAGGGTTTCCAAAGACCTAATAAATGACTACTACGCGTAGTGGGCTTTCCCTAGGTGAGCCCACTTACCGTTCTCTCTTATGAATTAATTAATGCGACTCCTAGGTCCATTAATTAATTATTGATCCATTGATTACTTAAGTGTGTGACCCGTTAGGCCCATCGCATTTAGTAGTCGATCGACTCATATCGGTCCAATTATCGTAAGAGGTCTCTAGCTAAAACATTACGACCTACGAAATCGCTGAGTTAACTATCTCTGTAATTTAATCCCGAATTTTGCACCTTGACTGAGAGGACATAAATCCTTCAATCTCCCACTTGTCCTTAAGACAAGTGTGCAAATCCATTTCCTTGTGACTTATTGTCTGATGTGAACGTAAGGTAAGAAGTCTAGTCATCCTTACATTGTTCATATCTTTTCTTGATTCCGAATTGGATTGTTAAGACAAATGATTATTTCCATAATTCATTTGAGTATGGCCATACATTTTACAATCCCAATTCTACAAGAGGCTCATTAGACAACCATCCTCGTAGGGAGGACAATTTCTGTCTTGTGCATTCATGAATCTCAACATGATTTTCAATAATTCAGATATATCCGTTATTAACTCCTTTTACACAGGCGTTAGGAACAATCACAAATCAACAATCCTCATGCCATTATTCATAACCACTCAGGTTTGAGAAATATGACTACTCAGATAGTTTTAGAGAGTTTAATATGACTACTTGTTCTTAAAGAACTCTCATGGTGGGTTTGTCCAATCGTGAATTCCCATTTCATATCTATGCAAATGATCCTTGACATCCCATGTCTTTTTTTTTTCTTTTTCTTTTTTGGTAATTAATAACTTTTGTTAAACATCAACGATATTAGAAAAATTATGTACAAAGACTTCAAGACAAAACAGACTCAGACACCCTTTTTACAACCCAATGGTGATCACTACCATACAAATCTTCTAGGAAGAACTCTATGACATGATATGAAGGGGACAAAATGAAAGAACAACAAAAAGATCACAGACTACTAAACCAATCACTCAGCTTCTGTTGTTGTTAGCCTCTGACACAGAGGACTGACTGCACTTGACAAACCAGTGCATCAACAATGCGTTTCTTTTGTTGAAAACACCTGATATTTCTCTCGATCCAGATGTTGTATACAACCTCAGCAAACCCAGCTCTAAAACCTGCTGCTCGAACAGATTTGCCTCTACAGTATTTCAGCATCCATTCTATCTCCTGTTCCCATGTCATACATCTCTGGGAACAATGCAACCAAATCAAAACTCCCTCCCAAACAGCTTTAGAGAAAGGGCAGTCAGACAATATATGGTTAAAGTTCTCATTCTCCTCCTCACACAAACAACACAAAGGATCAGTAGCTATCCCCCATTCAATGAGCTTATCTTTTGTTCTAAATTTTTTGTGAAGTGCAAGCCAATAGCAAAAAACAGCTTTAGAGGAAGCTTTATTGCCACACAACAACATTCTCCATGGTACTTTTGGAAATGTACCATGCAGAATAGAGTAAACAACGCCAATAGAAAACTTAACATTCTTCAGTACACAATCCCAGGTCTGAATAGTAGTCATATGTTTCCTCATTTCAAAAATCTTCTTAAGAGCCCAAGAAGTTCTGAACTGGAATCTGCATATCCCAAATAACAGTGTACCCATTTCACCCATAAGTTGTCCTTTTTAAAGATTATAGCCCATAAAAGTTTCAAGATGGAAGCTTGATTCTAAAGCCCATGAAACAGGCACTGAGATCATATTGCAATCTAATCATCACCAGTTATTAGAATCTAATTCTAACACCTAGATTAGGGACAAATAACCACAAATCCCGTTCAACTCAATAGGGTTTCATTATCCACGACATCGTCTTGATAACCTTTTTTGATATTTGTGTTATATTATTTTGGATTAATATTAAAAATCATACAGAAAACTGAATAGTACCAAAACTTTACTAATGTGATAAATGTACAGAACAATGTTTTAATCATGAATTGCATATCATAATCTAAAACAATGAAGTTAATCATCTCCAAAGTTATGAATGCCTATCGAAGCTATGTGACTCTCGTGCTTGGCCTGGTCAAGCGACTTAGTCAACGGATCAACGACATTCTCATATGTATGAACTTTACATATGCTAATATCACCATCTTTGACCCATTGTCTAATAAGGTGATATTTGCGATGTACATGTTTAGACTTCTGATGTGACTTTGGGTCCTTTAATTGGGCGATGGCTCCATTATTATCACAATAAAAAGCCAACGGTTCAGCCGCCGCAGTAACACTCCCGAATTCGCAACGATTTCCTGGGAACTATCGACGTCGCTGTGCGCGACTCGACACCACTGAACCGTCCCAAACCCGGGGGTAGCTACTGCAACATTTATCACTATGGAGTAAATGCTAAGTAGAAAGAAAGGCTAGGCAACAAAAGGAGCTTACTAAGAAAACTAAACAAACTAAGCAATTAATATCAGAGTTGTCTATATAGTGAGCTAAAATCATTAAACCGATTTATTACAACTTGCCTTCAAAGGGCTAAATCCATCCCAATGATCTAAACTGAACAGAAAGAGAGTTCTAGAAACCGACGCCAACTCTAACTTCCAAGCTGTACGTCCTCAATCAACTAAACATGCACTTTGGTTTCCGTGACGGAAACCAAATACAGAAGAAAAGAAAAGAAACAAAAGAGAAACAAAAATCAGATAAACTGAATAAACGCCATCCGTACCCAGTAAAAACATTTCGCAAACCTTACCTAAGGTTTTAGAAGAATCCTTGAAATTCATTTGCATACGCACATAAGCTATATAATCAAGCATACGCATAGCGACATTCTTTTATATTTGTATAGTAATCATACAAAATATGACATAGACAATCCGTCTTGATTAGAGAGATGTAAGAGAGCGAATAGAACAACGATTACCCATACTGTTCATCGAAGATACAATCATGCCATGGACTTAATGACTCTAGTGTGCACACTACCTCTAGTACAATTAAACGAGCCTAGAGGACTTAATAAATGGGGAATGATCCGTCCCAGACACATTGTGAGGTGTCCATAAGTAACTTGGTAATCACTCATCCCTTGAACTACACCAATTGGTGTAATCCCGATTGCTTGACTACTCCTAGGGATCAGGAGTCTTACTCTCATTTAATTCAATTCACATAATTTGCATTGGTTGACATAGTGGTACTACGAGACCACGACTTACTAATTCATTTCATGCTCTTGACAATAAATAGTAAATAACGACGATAATGAATCATTCAATACGATGAGAATTAAACATGCTTTAATTCAATAACGACGATAAAACAATAATGATGACAAACAATGTCTAGCACAATTTCAGCAGCACTTCGGCAGGGTAATATGATATCCAAAAATTCACAAATCATCCAAGACACTCAACGATAATATATAGGTTCTCACTAGCACTCAATAGTACCCACACCAATTAGCAATTATTTAATAGCATAATAATACTAATAATTCACCATTCCACAATTGTCCAATAATCATCATATGGACTAATTACTCCCAAAACATGATAACATCAACATGCTAATTATAATTCATAATTACAACAGTAAACATGCTTTATAATTCTTATAATAACGACGATATAATTTAATCATGCTTTGCATATTAAATTCACCACAATTTCTCAATTAGCACATAACACATCAAAATAGTTTTGATAGGGCTTTGGAAGAAGGTAGGCCTGAGCGCTTATCACTACAACGCTACCAAACAGTAAGTATGGTCCAACAATTAACGATTATCACGCTTGCTCATTAGATCCTAATTAAAAACAATTATCGAATCAGTATTAATTAAATGCAAAAATCCAAAAAGTGACGAAATATTAATCTGATAACTTTATTAAATTCCTTCATTTATTTCAACCAACTAGGCTTTTGAAAATCTGAATTCCTATTCCGAATGAGTACAGAAAAATAAAAACATTAATTCAAAAAATACTGAAAATCGAATATTAAATACGAAAATTATAAAAACGAAACCCTAACTTCCAAACTAGGTCTAGGTCACGGGTACCCACGCATGGGACCCATAACGTGACCCATCATCACCACCACCACCCACTGACCACCATGGTCGGTGGTGGTGGTCGCCGGAGCTCCGGCGAAGAGGAGAGAGAAAACGCGAAAGAGAGAGAGAGAGGTGGAGAACGAGAGAGAGAGAAAGAAAGAGCAGGGGCAGGGGACATCCGACCACCCGCCGGTCACCACCTGGGCGTCGGCCCGGTGGTCCGGCGGTGTTCTGGCGATCAGACGGCCGCGCAGCCGCGCAAGAGCAAGAGAGAGAGAGAGAGAGTGCTTGCGAGGGGGAGAAAGAAAGCGAAAAAGAAAAAGAAAGAGAGAGGGAGAGGAGGGGGCTTACCGGCGGCGGGCAAGGAGGCCGGCGGCGGGTCTCCGGTGAGCAAACCGAGGGGAGAGAGTGGAGAGTTCGGTGAGAGGGAAGGAGAGAGAGAAGACGTGAGGTGAGAGGAAGAGAGAGAAGGTTTGTGAGGGTTTGATAAGTTGTGTAAACTGATTAATTGCCTCCTCTTTTTCCTTATATAGGCCCTCAGTCAACCCAAGTCAAATACTACTAGGTTTAGGAATTTATTTAATAATTTTCTGATTTAAAAAGTTAATTAAAACTAATTAAAACAATATGAATAATTCTTATTCATATATAAAATATTTTAATTAAACTCCCCAAATTTGATAAATACAATTTATGAAAGTCCCATATTAATATTTATATTATTATGGCTTTAATTGAATAAATCGAATCCTTGAATAATATTACGATTTAATCTCCGAAACTATTTATAAATAATTTATAAATGAATATAATAATTACAGAAAATATTGGGGGTATCACATTCTACTCTTCTTAAAAGAAGTTTCGTCCCGAAACTTGAGAATTGAAGTTATCACTTCCAAAAACAAAACGAGTTTACCATACGAAGGTAATAAAACAATTTATAGGACTCTGACATATGCAAGATGAGCAAGTACGGTCGTGATTCTAAGTTGATTAGCAATGCAACATGCAATGCTTGAACATGTAATTCATGCAAAGCGATGGACAAACACGCAAAAAGACGAAGTTTCGAGGCGTGACATTCTGCCCTCCTTAAAAGGAGTTTCGTCCCGAAACTCAAGTGGGACTAGTTCCTTCTAGGAAGAGGTCTGGATACTTCTCGCGCATCATGGATTCAGCTTCCCATGTTGCTTCCTCTTGACCTTGTGGAGACCAAACGACTTTGACAATCGGAATAGTCTTTGTTCGAGTTGAGCGCTCTTTGCGATCCACTATCTTGCATGATAGGACGCTCTTCGTATGTCAAACTTTCATCGAGATCGATTGCTTCAGGTTGAATGACGTGAGTTGGATCATGTATGTATCGCTTCAACTGGGAGACATGAAACAGACTATGGACTTTTGCAAGTTCCACAGGTAAAGCTAGTCGATAGGTAACCTCACCAATCATTTTCAGGATCTCGTAAGGTCCAATGTAACGAGGAATCAACTTCCCCTTACGACCAAAACGCATGACACCCTTGGTAGGAGATACTAGCAAAAGTACCTTGCTTCCCACCTCAAACTCTTCAGGTTTACGACCTCTATCAGCGTACGATTTCTGGCGATCTTGTGCACTACGCATCTTCGCTTGAATCATTTTCACCATATCAACGGTTTGCTGGATCATTTCAAGACCCAAAACTGCAGTTTCACTAATATCGTTCCAACAAACGGGCGATTTACACTTCCTACCATACAATGCTTCATAAGGCGCTCGATCAATGCTTGAGTGATAGCTATTGTTGTAAAAAAACTCGATCAATGGAATGTGTGTATCCCATGAGCCTTGATACTCGAGAGCACACGCTCGGAGCATATCCTCCTATGTCTGAATTGTTCTTTCCGTCTGACCATCAGTCGTAGGATGAAAAGCAGTACTGAACTTCAACTTGCTTCCAAAAGCCTCTTGTAATTTCTGCCAAAAATGAGATAGAAATCTCGAGTCTCTATCCGAAACGATATCTTCTGGAACACCATGAAGTCTCATGACTTCCTTGACATAAGCCTCCGCTAGCTTCTCAATTACCAAGTGTCATTCATAGGGATGAATCTCGCAACTTTTGCCAAACGATCTACAACGACCCAAATGGCGTTGTTCTTCTTCTGTGTCAATGGTAAACCCATGACAAAGTCCATTGAAATTGAATTTCATTTCCACATAGGAACTTCAAGCGATTGTATTATTCCACCAGGTCTCTTGTGTTCAATCTTGACCTTCTGGCACGTCAGGTACTTAGCCAAAACATTTGGCGAAGGTCTTTGTAAAGCTTGTCTCCACCAGGATGCACAGAATAAGGCGTATTGTGAGCTTCACCCAGAATCTGACTCTTGTATTCCGGGTCATTCGGCACAAAGACACGATCATGAAATCTCAAGACACCGTCTTGACCAGTAGAAAAGTCCTCAGATCTAACCTCGTCCTTGTGGCATAGAATCCATTGAAGATCCTCATCCGAATTCTGTTTACCCTTGATCTCGTCGAGAAAAGTTGGTCGAACTGACATATGCGCTAAGGTACATTGAACGTCACCTTTCAGCACAATCTCCACATCTATACTTTGTAAGTCACGAATGATCTCCTTTGGAAGTACTAAAGCAGTGTTCAACGTATGACGAGTCTTTCTACTCAAAGCATTAGGTTCCACGTTAGCTTTCCCTTCGTGATACTGAATGTCGATGTCGTACTCCGTAAATAACTCTAGCCATCTTCTTTGTCGCATATTCAACTCCTTTTGCGTGAATATGTATTTGAGACTCTTGTGGTCCGTAAACATCTTGACAGCAGAACCATAGAGATAATGTCGCCAAATCATCAAAGCAAATACGACAGCAGCGAGCTCTAAGTCGTGAGTAAGGTAGTTATCCTTGTGTTTCTTCAGTTGTCTTGAGGCATAAGCCACTACCTTTCCATGTTGCACCAAAACACAGCCTAAGCCATGCTTAGACGCGTCCCTATAGACTTCGTATCCTTCCGTTCCCAATGGCAAAGTCAAAATCGGTGCGCTCGTAAGTCATTTCTTCAGCTCTTCAAAAGCAGCTTCACACTTTTTCGACCACACGAATTTCGTCGTCTTCTTCATCAAGTTTTTCATAGGCTGCGCAATCTTGGAAAATCCTTCCACAAACCTACGATAGTAACCAGCTAACCCAAGAAAACTTCTAACCTCAGTCACGCTCTTCGGTGCGGACCAGTCCATAACAACTCTAATCTTTTTCGGGTCAACAACAACTCCACTCTTAGACACCACGTGTCCTAAGAAAGAAACAATTTCTAACCAAAACTCGCACTTCGACAACTTGGCGTATAGTTGATGTCGTCGAAAAATCTCCAAAACGGTTCGCAAGTGTTGCTCGTGCTCAGCAGCGTTCTTCGAGTAGACCAAAATATCGTCAATAAAGACAACTACAAACTGATCTCGATAAGGTTGGAACGTACGGTTCATAAAATCCATAAACTTTGCAGGTGCGTTCGTCAACCCAAAAGGCATTACAGTGAACTCGTAGTGTCCATACTTCGTCCTAAACGCGGTCTTTGCAATGTCAGGCTCGGAAATTATGATTTGATGGTATCCTGAACGTAAATCGATCTTTGAGAAGACAGTCGCTCCACGGAGTTGGTCGAATAGATCATCAATCCTAGGAAGTGGATAACGATTCTTGATCGTAATCTTATTCAACTCGCGGTAGTCTATACACAATCTCATACTTCCATCCTTCTTACGCAAAAACAAGACAGGAGCACCCGAAGGCGATACACTAGGACGTATGTATCCCTTCTCCAGTAGTTCCTCGAGTTGTGTCTTTAGTTCCTTCATCTCTGCAGAAGCCATACGATAAGGAGTTTTCGAGATCGGAGCAGAACCTGGAGCTAAGTCGATCGTAAAGTCAACAATGCGTTGCGGAGGCATTCCGGGAATCTCGTCTAGAAAGACGTCAGCGTACTCCGAAACAATTGGAATAGGTTTCGAGACTTTGGCTTCTCAACTTGTATCCACCACATGACATAGGTAAATCACTTCAGCTTTAGTCATACACTTCTTTGCTTTCATGGTCGCCACTACCTTCAACTTTGGCTTGACCACGACTCCTTTGTAGGTAATCCTCCTACCCTTCGGTCCACGCAATGACACACGTTGCTCAAAGACCTCTATCTTAGCCATATACCTGGCTAACCAATCCATTCCCAAAATTACATCAAATTTCTTCAAATCCATCTGAATCAAATCCGCAGGCAAATCGGAACCAGCTATCCTAATCGGACACTTTTCATACAACGCTTTACAATTAACATTCGACCCATCTGGCATCGTAATGTTTGCACTAAACACAGAACTAGGTTCTAAACCTATCTTAGATGCAAGCTCTTAGAAAGAACAGAATGCGTTGCACCACTATCAAACAAAACAAAAGAAGGTTGAGAGCTAACGAGAAAAGTACCAGCGATCACATTCAGGTTCGCCTCAGCTTCGTTGCTGTTCAGCATATAGACCCTTCCATTCACCCCTCTATTGTTGTTGTTGTTGTTGTTGTTGTTGTTGTTGTTGTTGTTGTTGTTGTTGTTGTTGTTGTTGTTGTTGTTGGCATGTGCGGGAAGTAGTGCTTGATTGTTCATAGCAGGAGAAGCAATATTGTTGCGGTTGTTGTTGTTGTAACCCCCACTTCCACGGTAGTTACCACCATTTCCGCGATTACCATTTCCATTTCCACCACGATTGTAGTTGTTGTCGCGGTTCTGACCATTGCCGTTCCTTCCACGACTCCAGTATTCAAAAGCTTTGTGACCAGGCTTGTTACACTCGAAGCATTGAAGCATGTCACCACGACAGTTCTTGCCAGGATGCGTCTTGTTGCAGCGACTACAAGGCGTATTCCTCCTAGATAAGATCGTAGCTATATGAGTATTCGAGTCACGATTCATGTTCCCGTTGTGGTTCTGACTACCACCCTGGTTGTTGTCATTGCCGTTGTTCGGCCTTGGCCTCTTATCTGCGCCATTTGACTGGGAAGAATTCCCTTCATCACGTTTATGCTTTCCGAGCAACGAATCACAACGATCCATAACACGCTCTTGGTTCAAGGCTTTCTTGTACGATCCTTGGAACGTCAGCGAGTTTCCCATAACAAAACGTTGTATGTCTCACTTCAGACCATCTTCGAACCTCTCAATACATTCGGCTTTGGTCGTCACCAAGTTAGGTGCAAAAGCAGCAAGCTCGTTGAACTTTGTCGCGTACTCAGCCACAGATAGCTTCCCTTGATAGATGTTCTCGAATCCCCGTTGCTTCTAGCGATGGATAGCTCTTGGATAGAACCTTTCACAAATAGACTCCTTGAATTCGGTCCATCCATAGTTGTCAATAGCGAGCAGTTCATTTCCCACATCGCTCCACCACTTGTTTGCTTCACCCTTCAGGTAGTAAGTAACGGTGTTGACCTTCATGTTGTTGGGCCAACTAGTCGCCCTAAACGACTTCTCGAACTCTATAATCCAGTTCTCTAGCTTGGTGGGCTCGTAGCCACCCTCAAACGTCGGAGGTTTGAGTGCATCAAAATCCTTAAAGTTGCACGTTTCAGGATTCTGCGCATTGTGATCTTGCTCCTGCCGCTCTAGCTGGCGCGTAATGTGCTCGACCACGTTAGTAAGACCTACTTCTAGTCTCGCGAGTCGGTCGTTGGTTGCCATTATAACAAATTTGAGACACAAAAGAGCAATGGTTGATCACCATTTCAGCAAAGTTGGCACATTTGACCCAATTCGGGGTCTAGTTGAGAGATATAGGTTGTAAATGAAACCTTTCTCTTGACATTTAGCAAATAGCTTATAGGTTCCAATGATCGACCTTACATTGTAGGTCTAAGAAACATACTTGCTTTGAATAGTTCTATGTTCTCATGCATAATAGTTCGATATACTAAAACAAAGTAGACACATTGGTCTCACACGATTGATAAGCAATAACATTCACAATGCACACATCGAGGCTCCATACTATTTTAGTAGGGCAATAAACAATGAAATTTAATTGCATACACTACATGCTTAGCCTTTGGCTCACAATTGATATGATCATGTTCAATGAAAATTTTGCCATAACTTCGACATGGATTTCCCATCATGTCTAGGCAATACGAGATAGCATTTCGAAGCTATTTGTCAACCATGCAATTATGTGATAAAACGATCATATAAAATAAATTCTCACCAATATCATATAATCAAATGAAATAGTTTTGCAATGAGACAAATTGCAAAGAGATAACAATAATAATATTTGTTGCCTATGCAAGTACACCAACATCAAACTTGACCACGCAGGGCCATCACAATAACTAATAGTTCAATAAAACTCAAATAAAACTAGTAAAGCAATCATCTAGATCACGCAGGGCCATCACAATAACTAATAGTTCAATAAAACTCAAATAAAACTAGTAAAGCAATCATCTAGTTCTACTTTACACTCGCATAATGCTGCTTCGCAAGTATTTCCCGAGAACTATCGACGTCGTTGTGCGCGATTCGACACCACTGAATCGTTCCAAACCCGGGGGTAGCTACTGCAACATTTATCACTAAGGAAAAATGCTAAACAGAAAGAAAGGCTAGGCATCAAAAGGAGCTTACTAAGAAAACTAAACAAACTAAACAGTTTATATCAGAGTTGTCTATATAGTGAGCTAAAACCATTAAACCGATTTATTACAACTTGCCTTCAAAGGGCTAAATCCAATAAAATCTCAACGATCTAAACTGAACAGAAAGAGAGTTCTAGAAACTGACGCCAACTCTAACATCCAAGCTGTACGTCCTCAATCAACTAAACCTGCACTTTGGTTTCCGTGACGGAAACAAAATACAGAAGAAAAGAAAAGAAATAAAAGAGAAACAAAAATCAGATAAACTGAATAAACATCATCCGTACCCAGTAAAAATATTTCGCAAAACCTTACCTGAGGTTTTAGAGGAATCCTTGAAATTCATTTGCATACGCACATAAGCATATAATCAAGCATACGCATAACGAAATTCTGTTATATGCAATTCTTGTACAGTGATCATACAAAATATGACATGGACAATCCGTCTTCATTAGAGAGATGTAGGAGAGCGAATAGAACAACGATTACCCATACTGTTCATCGAAGATACAATCATGCCATGGACTTAATAAATCTAGTGTGCACACTACCTCTAGTACAATTAAACGAGCCTAGAGGACTTAATAAATGGGGAATGATCCGTCCCAGACACACTGTGAGGTGTCCATAAGTAACTTGGTAATCACTCATCCCTTGAACTACACCATTAGGTGTAATCCCGATTGCTCGACTACTCCTAGGGATTCATTAGGAGTCTTACTTTCATTTAATTCAATTCACATAATTTGCATTGATTGACATAGTGGTACTACGAGACCACGACTTACTAATTCATTTCATGCTCTTTACAATGAATAGTAAATAACGACGACAATGAATAATTCAATACGATGAGAATTAAACATGCTTTAATTCAATAACGACGATAATTCAATAATGATGACAAGCAATGTCTAGCACAATTTCGGCAGCACTTCGGCAGGGTAATATAATATCCAAAAATTCACAAATAATTCAAGACATTCAACGATAATATATAGGTGCTCACTAGCACTCAATAGTACCCATACCAATTAGCAATTATTTAGTAGCATAATAATACTAATAATTCACCATTCCACAATTGTCCAATAATCATCATATGGACTAATTAATTCCCAAAACATGATAACATCAACATGCTAATTAAAATTCATAGTTAAATAAGTAAACATTCTTTATAATTCTCATAATAACGACGATATAATTTAATCATGCTTTGCATATTAAATTCACCACAATTTCTCAATTAGTACATAACACAATCAAAATAGTTTTGATGGGGCTTTGGAAGAATGTAGACATGAGCGCTCACCACTACAATGCTACCAAACATTAAGTATGCTCCAACAATCGACGATTATCACGCTTTCTCGTTAGGTCCTAATTAAAAACAATTACTGAATCTGTATTAATTAAATACGAAAAGTCAAACAGTAACGAAACATTAATCTGATAATTTTATTAAATTCCTTGATTTATTTCAACCAATCTAGGCTTTTGTCAATCTAAAATCCGTTTTCGAATGAGTATAGAAAAATAAAAACATTAATTCAAAAAATACTGAAAATCGAATATTAATTACAAAAATTATAAAAACGAAACCCTAACTTTATAACTAGGTCTAGGTCACGGGTACCCATGCATGGTACCCATAACCCAACCCATCTCACCACCACCACCCACTGACCACCATGGTCGGTGGTGGTGGTCGCCGGTGCTCCGGCGAAGAGAGAGAGAGAGAGAGAGAGAGAGAGAGAGAGAGAGAGAGAGAGAGAGAGAGAGAGAGAGAGAGAGAGAGAGAGAGAGAGAGAGAGAGAGTAGGGGACGGCCGACCACCCACCGATCACCACCTGGGCGTCGGCCCGGTGGACCGGAGGTCGTCCGGCGATCAGGCGGTCGCGCAGCCGCGCAAGAGGGAGAGAGAGAGAGAGAGAGTGCTCGCATGGGGGAAAAATAAAGCGAAAAAGAAAGAGAAAGAGAGAGGGAGTGGAGGGGGCTTACAACGGCGGGCAGGGAGGCTGGCGGCGGGTCTCCGGTGAGCAAACCGAGGGGAGAGAGAGGAGAGCTCCGTGAGAGGGAAGGAGAGAGAGAGAGGACATGAGCTGAGAGGAAGAGAGAGAAGATTTGTGAGGGTTTGATCAGTTGTGTAAACTGATTAATTGCCTCCATTTTTTCCTTATATTGGCCCTCAGTCAACCCAAGTCAAATACTATTAGGTTTAGGAATTTATTTAATAATTTCCTGATTTAAAAAGCTAATTAAAACTAATTAAAACAACATGAATAATTCTTATTCATATATAAAGCATTTTAATTAAACTCCACGAATTTGATAAATACAATTTATGAAAGTCCCATAATAATAATTAATATTATTATGGCTTTAATTGAATAAATCAAATCCTTGAATAATATTACGATTTAATCTCCGAAACTATTTATAAATCAATATAATAATTATAGAAAATATTGGGGTATCACAGCCGCAGGCACAACTCCAAGTTCAGCAAGAACGCAGGCACAACTCTGCTTTCGTTGTAGAATAATCTGTCACAGTGCTTTGCTTCACGCTCTTCCAGGACACTGTTCCTCAATTGAGACAGAAGACAAATCATGATTGGGATTGAGAACCGTCTTTGTCTGTTTGGAAGGACGCATCAGTGTAACCTTTAACAATCAAATTTTGTTTACCACCATACACAGGAACTTATCCTTAGTTATTTCCAAATACTTCAAGATATTCTTGGCCGCAATCCAATGCGCCTCACCTGGGTTGGCCTAAAATCAACTCGTCATGCTCAAAGCATACGAGATGCCTGGACGAGTACAAATCATGGCATACATGATAGATCCTATGGATGATGCATATGGAACTCTACTCATGCGTTCTTGCTCATCAAGTGTCATAGGACCCTGCGTCTTGGTAAGAATCGTTCCACGATTCATGGGTAGTAAATCTTTCTTGGCATCTTTCATATTAAACCTAGATACCTTCTGGTTAATATACATACTTTGGCTAAGTCCAATTAGCCTTTTGGATCTGGCCCTGCAGATCCTGATGCCCAAGATGTACTCTGCCTGTCCGAGGTCTTTCATTTGAAAACACTTTTCAAGCCAACCCTTTACGGACTCCAGCACTAGAATGTCGTTTTCAATGATCAGTATGTCATCAACATACAGGACCAAGAAAACAATCTTGTTCCCACTGAACTTCTTTTATACACAAGGTTCTTCTGTATTTCTGATAAAGCAAAATTTAGTTATGGCTTCATCGAAACGCAGATTCCAGCTTCGGGATGCTTGCTTCAACCCAAAGATGGATCTTTTTAGCTTGCATACCTTCCCAACGTTCTTAGGATCGACAAAACCCTCAGGATGTGTGATGTACGCATCCTCTTCTAGAATCCCGTACAGGAAAGCGGTTTTGACATCCATTTGCCAGATCTCATAGTCATAATGAGCTGCAATTGCTAGGAGTATCCTAATGGATTTAAGCATGAAAACTGGTGAGAAAGTTTCATCATAGTCAATTCCTTGAATTTGCCTATAACCTTTTGCCACCAATCTAGCTTTAAAAACTAGAATGTTTCCATCCTTTGCCATCTTTATCTTAAAGATCCATTTGCACCCTATGGGCCTAGCTCCATCCGGCAAATCGACCAAGTCCCAGACTTGATTCTCAGACATTGTAGACACTAAAAATTGTGTCTACAATAAGTCCCCGTAAAAACCCGATGATGAAAGGATTGGATTTTGCTCGAACTTGGGTTGCAAGAATAATTGCTCTTATGATTAGCCCAGTTCATTTGAATTAGCCAGTGGAAACCTTTTGTACAGGTGATCCAAACCAGTTGGACTCAATTCAATTGGAGTCCAAAACTGAGAGATAGGCCTCTTTGAACCTAAGGGCCCGAAAGGAAACCCAAACCCATGAGTCAATCCTTGGTCAAACAAGGGAGCTCAGTCAATCCCGCGTGGACCCCCTCGGAAGAGCCTCCCCCGCACGAAAATCATGCCAGGCGCCTATGCAAGCACACCGCACCAAGTCCAAGCGGTGGCCTCTAGGACAAGCGGCTGTGCCGCTAGGCCAAGCGGTTCGACCGCTTTCCTTACGGCTAAGCCGCTTGCCAAGCGGCTTGACCGCTTGGCCTGCCGGTTTGGCCGCTCGGACTAGCGGTTTGGCCGCCTGGACCCTTTCTCGCGGACGAAAAAATTCGAGACCCATTCGATTTCCGTGTCAAACCCTGGCAGCTCCCCGTCTTCTATATAAGCAAACCTTATGGTTCAGTTGAGGAGGTGGGAGATTCTCTCTAAGAGGTTGGAGATTTTCCTCTCAAGGTTGGAGATTCTCTCTAAGAGGTTGGAGATTCTCTCTCATATTATGAACCCTAAATTCTGATTCTACTCATTCTTTAGGATTATCCCTAGCACCACAAAAATAAACCTTCATACTTCATCAAGAGCATGAATTCAAGCAATACAACCCAATAAGTTCATTGTGAGCATCCAGGTAATCCAACCTGAGGATTTTCAATAAATTTGATATTGCTTGTTATTACTAACGAATTTGGTTTATGTGATATGTACATGCATGGCGCGTTTTGGGCAATAGGGCTTGTATTAAGCCTAATGGATGGATGAATGAATGCATATTTATTATTTATTGCTTTATATTGAATTATGCTTTGTTTGTGAATAAGTGGATGAATTACCTTGTTTGCCTTCTAACTCGCAGGTTTTTATCATATTTATCGTTTTCTAGCAATAAATAGCATGTAACTTGATAAATTGTTAAAAGTGGTCACATTAATAATGTTTGTTCAAACCCATTAGTTAAAACTAGGAATTTGGACAAACTGAACCCTGTTTGGAACCGTAGCATTGATAATTATATTGAATCGATTAGTAAAGGCCGTTGTTGTTAACAGGTGAGTTGGGTGCCTAACACCTTCCTAGCTCGTACCTACGCCCCCAAACTCATTAATGAAGTCAATTTCCCCAATAGGGATTGGCGTGCAAAGGAGTTGAGTTGACGTCTATCTAGACTATCGACTTGATCTCCAAGGTTTCCAGATTACCTAAAAATTTGGTGGTGACTTCCGACAATCTTAATCATGTCCTTGGTACAAAAATCTCCATGTGCATATACACTAAAAGATTCACGAAATTCGATCACCCAACGCACTCTTCCAGGCTGTCCGAAAAACCCGAACTCCCGAAAGGAAGGCCGAAGGTGAGGCACGCGGAAAAGAGGGGAGAAAAATACGGCAGCCTACAGTGGCGACTTCACTGGGGACATGATTAAGAGGGTGTAACTTGAAAATCGATTCATTATAATTATTTTTGCTTGGTTCACCGCCTTGAGTGTTCTTATTATTATTTTGTGACTTGTCATTCATCATTAATTTGCATTCATTGCATTCATGTGCATGCGCTTGCGCGACTTCCGAGCTTGTTTTTACAAGTTCAAACCAGTTTTTAGCCAATGGAGTGTGGTGAAGTGCCTTGGTGAGAATCCACTCGATTCTTCTTTGCCAAGAAACATGGATCCCCCCACCTCATGTACCTTCCTACGTATTCGTCCACTTGACGAGTAGGATAACTAGAATGCCTCACATTGTCGTGCATCCCGCGGCTTGTAGTACATTCTTGATCATGAGTACCTTTTGACCAAAACCCTTAGGCTTACTCCATTGCATGAACTAGGACCGATGTTTTAGGTTGAAACTCAGTCCCATGTCCATGCTAGATTTGCATAATCATGTCATATTGCGTTGTTTGTTGTTTGCCCATATGTGAACGCAATCTTTGCGTAGTCTTTTTGGTTGTCATAGAATATTAGGTAAGACCCCAATTAGGATCTTTTCCTTTATTGAGTCTAGATTTTGTCTTAAGATCGAGTCTAGAATCTTTATGTTTAGGAAATAATATCCCTGAATGTTCTATATGATGCTCGTTACCTTCGGAAAGATTTGGTTGCTATATTCTTTCCCTTTATTTAGGTAGTGAGTCTAGGTCAAAATATTTCGATAATATCTTTCCCCTCTCCCTTTAGTCAAGAGTATAATATCTTTTGCTTTATCCCATATTGAGTCGAGAAAATATCTCTTCCCTCTCCCTTTAGTCAAGAGTATAATATCTTTTGCTTTATCACATATTGAGTCGAGATAATATCTCTCCCCTCTCCTTTTAGTCAAGAGTATAATATCTTTTGCTTTATCCCATATTGAGTCGAGTTAATATCTCTCCCCTCTCCTTTTAGTCAAGAGTATAATATCTTTTGCTTTATCCCATATTGAGTCGAGATAATATCTCTCCCCTCTCCTTTTAGTCAAGAGTATAATATCTTTTGTTTATCCTATATTGAGTCGAGATCTTTTGACCTAAACCCATTACTTAGTCCCCAAGGGTAACTATGTTGATAGAACATCCTAGATAGAAACTTCCCATCTTTGTTTTAAAACTTTTCTTTCGTGGAACTTGTTAGTCTTTCCTTTTCTAAGTCTTATCCGCTGTCCAGGATTGGGAAGAAAACAGTAGGTCCGAAAAGTTGGGAACGCGATCATAGTAATCAACGTCTGGTTAGGAAGCTCGTATTGGAATCTCCCCCTTCGAGCAAAGCTAGGCCTGACGCAGTATTTGTTACTTCCCCTCCGTATCGACCATCTTGTTCTAAGTTGACTGAAATGGCCGAAGATGATACGCCCCCTCCACCACCTAAGACAACCGATGAGATGTTGACTGAAATGATGAAAATGTTGGAAATTATGGGAAATCGTTGTGACATGGATAGAGAGCAAGGTCAAAGAACCTGACCCTCTTAACCAGGATGATCCTCCACCTCGAGATGACAAGGTAGAAGAGCTAAGTGCTCAAATTAAGAACCTTGAGTTAGCTCTAACTCAAAACAAGATCATAAGTGACTACATGATCAATGCTGAAGGATACCCCTCTCACATCAAGGGGAAGCTCCCATAAAAGTTCTCTATGCCTGAAGTCCCCATCTTCAAAGGAACCGATGATCCAAAAGATCACATAAGGGCTTTCACCACTGCAATGGGCCTAAGAGGAGTAGATCCCGACCTCTATATTCACCTTTTCTCACAAACCTTGGACCCCACTGTTAGGGCATGGTTTTTCAAGCTCGAGCCCAATCAGGTTCAGGAATGGAACAAAGTGTCCAGTTTATTCCTCACTAGGTATGCCGACAATGTCATCCAACCAACCACCATGAGAGAGTTAGAAGCAATCAAGCAAGGTGAAAATGAAAGCTTCACTGATTTTGTCAAGAAATGGAGAACTAAAGTGGCCGAAATGCTCGACCGTGCATCCGAGGAAGAGCAAATTCGGAAACTCATCAAGAACTTACAACCTCCTTACTTGAATCCTCTCAAATACCAAGCAATTACTTCATATGCACAACTCAATAGTGTGGGATTGCTCATAGAGGATGATCAAGCACTCAAAAAGGAGAAAAACAAGGACTTCTTCAACAAAGGTGCTTATAACTCAAGCTACAAGAAGAACCCCAATTCGGAAAACTCTTCCAACAAGGTTAATGAAATCAATGCTGTCTACGACAAACCGCAAAAGCAATACACCCCATTGGGTATGACCTATGCTAAAGCTTTGGAAACGCTTGTTAAGAATGACTACCTCAATGTCGTGGGCCCCACTCCGGATTCCGACGTCGAAAAGAGGAGCCCGTCATGGAACCCTAATCTTTATTGCAAATTCCATAGAGGAAAAGGACATGACACCGAGAAGTGTTGGACACTCAAGAATAAAATCCAGGATCTTTTTGACAATGGGACTATTCCCAAGCCAAAGAATGTTCCCACTCCAAATAACATCACCAATCCTCTAGGCGCAGTTTTCATCATTACAAATGAAGAATAGGAAAAGGACCCCTCTCGCCTGATTGTGCCAATTGGACATCGTGTCCCACCATTTAAGATTGACTCCCTCCATCTAGAGGTGGGCGGAATTTGGGATAGTGATGAGGAGGATGACCTTTACACAACCAACAACACCCCCAAGAAATCATTGGAGGAGTTGGTCAAGGAAATCACTGTTGGTCTAAAACAAATAGACAAAGAAGTAACTAACATCGAGATGAAGAGGAAAGAAAGAGAGGACGCGGAAGCGCATTCCGTATCTATCCTCCACCCAAGCGTGAGTCTCCCACTTAGTCACGTCCCATCCATGAGGGATATGACCAAAAGAAACTTCTCCCCGCTACCTCTCCATCTGACTCACACTCTTGAGATACTCATAAGCATTGGAATTATACGACAACTGGAACCAACCCCAGATCCTGTCTCTCCAGGGATCGCCTGGCACCCATGTAAGTTTTGCAATTACCATAGAGGAAGAGGCCACGACACTGAAGAGTGTTGGGCATTGAAGCACATAATTCAAGATCTCATAGAAGTTCAACCATACAGCTGCAGAAACATTGCCAATCTCGAGAGAGAGTACCATAACCAAATGCCAAAAAGGGTATACACCCCCATCCTTTCAACCCCAACTCAAATCTTTCAGGACCTGTTTTGGAAAGGTATTCTAGGGTCCATTGGGCCAACACCTGATCCAGATCCAGAAAATAAGAGTAAGGACTGGAACCATACCTCTTTTTGCATCTATCACCGAGGAAGGGGACATCATACGGACGAATGTGTGCACCTGGAACGCAAGATACAAGACCTCGTCAATGAAGGGGTCGTTCGTACGATGTAAGGCCTTTGAAGGAGGCTGAACTTTGATTGGGTAGAGAACACACCCAACAATGCTTTGGGTCTATTATTTGGACAAGAGCATCGCCATCCAAAAGATGAAGAGCTCCACAATGTCAGTAATGCAATTCAGGATGCAAACTTTGACCCAACTAAGTTGATCACTCCAAACGAGGGTTAGCTCACAAAGCAGAAACGTACTATAAGCTGGACAGGAGCCAATGGAAAGAAGATCAAGATCACGATCTCCGAAGAATCCAAGCCTAACTCCGACACTGATTCCGAAGACGAGTCTAATATAGTAGAGTCGGGTGGTCCGCCCAAATCTATGTTTAATTCTGTTTGCAAGTCTAAAGATGTTAAAGCCAATAGTAATGGCTCAGTTGATGTTTCAGTTTTCCCTATCAATGAAATAATAACTGATTCTGCTTACTTCTTGGATTACTTAGTAGCTAATAATTCAAAAGATGAACAAGAATTGCCCAAAGAATTAATTAAAGCACTATTAGAGCATGAACAAAAGACTTCAATTGTGGAAGAAACAGAATTAATCAATCTTGCAAACGATCAAGAGCCGCGCCAAGTGCGCATAGGCTTATCGTTAACTCCCAAAGAGCGAGAAAGCTTTATAAATCTCTTAAAAGAATACATAGACATTTTTGCTTGGTCCTACAAAGATATGCCGGGAATAAGTTGCGAAATAGCACAGTATACAATATCGCTCAATCCGGATTCAAAGCCAGTAAAGCAGAAACTTCGGAGGATGAAGCCTGAGTGGGCACTGAAAATCAAAGAGGAGGTGCAAAAACAGCTCGCAAAGGGTTTTATCAGGGTTGCTCAATATCCCAAATGGGTTGCTAACATAGTGCCCATTCCAAAAAAGGATGGCAAAGTAAGGATGTGTGTCGACTTTCGAGATCTGAACAAGGCAAGTCCAAAGGACGACTTTCCCTTGCCACATATAGACCTATTGGTGGATAATACTGCAAGACATGCCCTCTTATCATTCATGGACGGCTATGCAGGGTATAACCAAATACAAATGACTGAAGAAGATATGGAGAAAACCACTTTCATTACCCAATGGGGGACTTATTGCTACACCGTCATGCCTTTCGGGTTGAAGAACCACAACTTCCATTCTACATGACATGATACACAAGGAAGACGAGGTGTACGTAGACGATATGATCAGTAAATCAAAGGAGAGAGAAGGGCATATACCCTCTCAGTCAACATGAGATTAAATCCTCAAAAGTGTGCGTTTGGAGTAACTTCGGGCAAGCTCTTAGGATTCGTCATAAGCACAAGAGGTATTGAATTCGATCCTACCAAAATCAAAGCCATAAGGGATATGCCATCTCCCAAAAATGAAAAGGAGATAAGAGGATTCCTAGGACGTCTCCAATATATAAGTCGATTCATATCCAAATTGACTATTACATGTGAGCCCATCTTCAAGAAGCTCAAAAAGGACACTAAATCTACCTGGGATGATCAATGCCAGCAAGCCTTCGACAAGATTAAGGAATACTTAGCTAAACCACCTGTACTGGTTCCGCCCATTCCGGGAAAACCACTTATGCTATAACTAACAGTCACAGAAACCGCCATGGGTGCTATGTTGGCCCAAAAGGTGGAGAATGACGAAAAGGCAATATACTACCTTAGCAAGAAATTCCTAGAATACGAAACACGATACTCCACCCTAGAGAAAACGTGTCTCGCATTGGTCACTGCAACCAAGAAGCTTCGACACTACATGCTAAAACATTCCGTTCATATAAAGTCAAGGATGAATCCGTTAAAGTACTTGTTCGAAAAACCCATCCTTAGTGGAAGAATAGCAAGATGGACCGTCATGCTTTCAGAATTCGATCTAACTTTTGAACACCAAAAGGCGATCAAAGGACATGCCATTTCTGAACATCTCGCCGAAAACCCAGTTACTAGTGAAGATGCTACACATGACTTTCCAGATGAAGGAATAATGAGTGTCGAGGAGAACACTTGGCAATTATACTTTGACGGAGCATCAAACCAAAAGGGTTATGGCGTAGGAGTGTTATTAGTCAGCCCCGAAGGTGCACATACTTCCATAGCCGTCAAGTTAGATCATGAGGTAACCAACAACGGCGCCAAATATGAAGCATGCATCATTGGTCTAGAAGCGGCAATAGACTGCAAATTAAGGATCTAAAGGTATATGGAGATTCAACTCTCATCATAAACCAAGTTTCCAAAAAATGGAAAGTGAAGAGCGAATCCCTGGCACCTTACAAGGAATATCTTGAAAAGAGAGCCAAATATTTCACTTATGTCCGTTTCACATACCTTCCTAGAGATGACAACCAGTTCGCAGATGCCTTAGCAAAGATGGCTTCTATGATAAATATTCCAGATGATGTAATCTCCATGCCCATTCACATTCGAAGGCGCACTGAGCCCGCCTTCTGTAATGCACTTGAAGCATGCCTCAACGAGGAAGAAGAGGAAGAATGGTTTACCGACATTCTCAATTTACTCGCCAAAGGCGTTTATCCTCCAAAGTCCGCACCTAGGGCACAAAGAGCCTTAAGAAGACTAGCCGCACAATACATACATGTGCAAGGCAAACTTTATAAAAAGACACCACAAGGGTTAAGTCTTTTGTGCTTAAAAGAACACGAGGTCCTCAAAGTCATGAGCGATATACATAATGGCGTATGTGGTCCCCACATGAATGGACTCACCTTGGTCAAGAAAATCCTAAGGCAAGGATACTATTGGACTACGATGGAAAAAGATTGCATCGAATACGTGAGAAAGTGCACACGCTGCCAATTTCACGCTAATTTACAACATAGACCACCTACCCCTTTACATACATTCACTTCACCATGGCCGTTCTCTGCATGGGGTATTGACATCATTGGAAAAATCACCCCCACAGGAAAAGGAGGCCATGAATACATATTAGTCGCGATAGACTACTTTACCAAATGGGTTGAAGCTCGTTCGTACGTAAGGATAGCGTCCAAACACATGGCAAAGTTCATACATGACAACATCATCACCAGATATGGGGTGCCCCACGAGATCATAAGTGGTCACGGGTCTCAATTCAAAAAGGATGTTGCCGAGCTTTTCACTAAGTTTAAAATTCAACATCACCAGTCTTCACCTTACAGGCCACAAACAAATGGAGCCTTAGAATCCGCATACAAAAACGTGAAACAAATGATAGCTAAGATGACGGAAAACTACGAAGATTGACCGGAGAAGCTACAATTCGCCTTATGGGGATATAGAACCACCATTCGTTCCTCAACGGGAGCAACACCTTATTCTTTAGTATACGGAATGGAGGCGGTACTCCCAGTCGAGGTAGAAATTCCCTCTTTGAGGATAGCTTTGGAAAGTGAATTACCCGAAGTAGAGTGGGTTCAAGCCCGGTATGACCAATTAATCTTGCTAGATGAAAGACAACTAAATGCCCTACATTATGGTCATGTCTACCAAGCAAGGATGGCGAGGAATTTTGATCAACGATTCAAGGCTAGAGGACTAAAAGAAGGAGACTTAGTCTTAAAAGAGGTGAGACCAATTGTGGCCGATCCTCGAGGAAAGTTCAAGCCTAATTGGGTCGGCCCATACCTTATTAAGACAATATTATCCGGTGGAGCAGCAAAGCTAATGGACTTAGACGACAACGAGTTCACCCAACTCACAAATATGGACCAACTTAAGCGGTTCTATGCATAAATGTTAAATCTTTGAGAGAGCCCACTAAGGCACCAAATCCAAGTCAAAATCGGTCAACTCGTCCACGTGGGACCCACGACCGGAAAAAAAAACGAGATTTGGTTTTACGAACTACATTGGCCTGATTCAGCATGGATATGTAGGTAACCCATATAACTTGGGCCCGACCACTTTACCAAAATAAATCTTTAAAGGGAGTTTTGATCCATTCGATTAATGCAAAAATAAGCAAGTCTTTCATTAATATGGCTAAAGTTCATTACATGCTCTAATAAAAAAAAATAATAAAGCGCGAATAATAGAAAAAAAAAACAATAATAATAAATAAATAAAAGGGCAATTCTAAGCTACATCTACTTGGGCATGCAAACCCGTTATTTGAATTATACTACTAAGCAAAAAAGGACAAGACTTGCTAGACAATTAGAGGTGGACTACTCATCCTTGTCTTTGACTTCGGGCTCTTGTACGGGTTCGCTAGGCTCATCAAGTTCCATTCGTTCTCTTGGAGCCCACCTTTTCCTACCATAGCTAGAAGAGGCCTCGTGATCATTGGGCCTACTTGGAGTTACTTGCTTGGCCGAATGGGCCGGATTCTTCCTTTTCTTGGATTGGGCCTTGCCTTACCTTTTCCCTTACCCTTAGTTTGGGGCTTGGAAGGTTTACCGGGCCTATCCATTGAAGTGATCCTTATACTGTTTGGCTCATCATATTTACGTGCCTTGAAGAACTCCTTTTCTTCCTCTAGGAGCCTTTAGTTGACTTGATGGTCACCGCTCCAAATCCACTCCTCGTAAAAGCTAGACAACCCGTTTTAATGCGGGTAGAACGGCTTAGTCCACACTTGGCGACGGTTCCAGTGTCGTTCCCAATTAGACACCAAGGAGGATGTTAAGGGCCTTTGACAAGGAGGTTCACAACTCACGTCCGGGATCCTTTGCCTTAAGTCATATTGGTGGAGGAGGCGATTCGGCAAGAAGAACGTCAAAGTATACAAACCAATAATCCTCGTAAAGGGCACGTTCTCACTACACCCCACAATCTTGGTGGTACGCCACTACGGGATGAACCAAGCCGGTTGGATATTGGAATAGAGATATGCTATCCACTCTTCCCGAGAGGACTCGGAGAACTTTCGGCGCCTCGCCGGAAAATGTTTAGGGAGGAACTTCCTAGTATCTATTGGAGCCTCAAGCAAGTGAAGCCTCTCTTGGAGCCATATCTACACAGAAACAACAAAAAGAAAAATTCAAGTCAATACAAGATAAGAATTTCACCAAATAAAGTTAAATCCACAAAGATTAAGACTTTATCACAATACTTACTTGAAGGAGTAAAGGGCTCCCGGTGACGGACTCTTGAGGATTGCTCTTGAGCCTATCTAAAGTTAGGATTGTCTCTCCCACAACCAAGTGCATAGGAGAGCTATTCCATTGTATATGTTCGGTCACCCTAAGAAGGCAAGCTTTGCCCCTATTAATGGTAAGCTTCTTTTCGGAGGAAATAAGAGCATCTTCATTACCACCAACAAACAAATAACGATGGAGGAGGCAAAATACAAAGGCACGCTTCTTGTACCTCATGTCCATCGCACCTTGGGCCTTGGAAATGAAGAAAGTCACAAGCTTGGCAAGGTCGACGTCCTCACCATGGAGCACTTGACCCGCTTGACGGGGAGACAACCCAAGGTACCTTTGGAAATCACTCATGAAGGCATTCCCCAAGTAGGGAATGGCAGGAGGACTTTCGAATGGAAAGCCAATTATGTCAGAGAATTCCTCCACCAAGGGACAATTCTCCTCAGCACCGAAACAGAAGATATGGAATTTTAGGTCCCAAAACTCGACTGAAGCATGAAGAAAGTCCCATAGAATCTTGACTTGTTTAAGGTGAAAGAAGGCATTGAGATGAAAAGGGGTGAGTTCTAACCTCTCCTTTACAGTCATGGAAGCCAATCAAGCATCAAAAGCATCATCAAAGTTCATCATTGTTAAGATTAAGGATTTTCTCTCAAGGAATTCTCTCTCCAAGGGCTTAAAGCAAGCGGTGAGAAGAGAAGAGAAAGAGACCCAACTATATAGAGGCTACGGTTTGATTCTCATCGAAGATTTAAGGAAATTCAGACAAACGAGGAAAAAAGGTCAGGCGGCCTTGAAGCTAGCTTGGACGGCTAAGCCGCTGAGACAAGCGGCCAAACCGCTCCAGCAAGCGGCTTAACCGCTAGGACAAGTGGCCAAACCGCAACCCCAAGCGGCATAGCCGCTTGTCCACGCAGTAGCTGCTAGAGCTCTAGCACAGTCGCTAGGAGCTCTAGTAGTCATCCCGTATAGGCGCCTAGTGTACTCTTTTCGTGAGAGACCTCGGTTCAACCGACCCCACGCCTGACCGGGCTCTACCTTCCTAATTCTCACTTGGACAAATTTTTGAAGCCTTCCCTTATATTTTTCTTACCTTAATTTTGGCTCTTGCCACTTTTCTATTTATTCTCTTTTTATTTTCTTTCTTGATTATCAAGTTCCACTTTTATTCCTTTTATTTTCTGATTTCCTTTATTAATATTTTCCCCTTTAATTATCTTTTTCTATTTTACTTTTCTTTACTTTATTTTTATTTTAGGGGAAGGGGTACCCCAAATGTGCTAAATTCTGGAGAATCCTAAATTCCCAAATGTCGTGATTTGTGATTTCCTATTCGAAAATTAGTTGATTAAAGTTCACATATGGGCATTTGTATGACATGTTTGTGCATGAATAAAATGCAATAATTTGTAGCAGGTTTAATACAAGCCCGAAAGTTCGAAATGCACTACAGCAAATATCACTGGCCATCTTCGCCAGTACTCGGACCCGCCTGAGACGACTCTCTGGGTCCACTCGATGGTGGAGCGCCTGAAGGACCGGGCTGAGACATCGTCCAAGCTCTAGGGTAGAAAGCAAATAATGAACCCGCTAAGTAAGCGGGATCCAATAAATGACGAGGTTGCTCCGACATGCCGGGATAACCGCCATACTCCGTACTCTCCTGACTCCAAGAACCCCTCGGAGGGAGTGGAGGATACATGGGCATATGATAGCCCGGATACCCCATGTAGGGAGGCGGTGCAGGCCATTGCGGAAGAGAAGGCACTTGGGGCGAGCTCCCCGTATCCACTCTAGCCCGAGGCGTCCCCTGACACACCTCTACACTCTCCTGTCTGGGAGGAGGACGTTGTGGTGTAGACACCAACTCCGAAGTACGAACAACTGAAGGCCTAGGAGGCCTCACCACGGACACAGGCTGCTAAAATAAGCTCCATGTCAGAAAGCTACCAAAAATTCAAATCAAGCATTATTACTTGAAATGAACATACCTCTCGAACGTCGGACCGACGACTCGTGCATACACTGAAACATGAATTTGGAAATCAGGCTCTTAAGGGCATGCATGCCCCTAAAGACCTTCCGTGTCTCAGCAGCATCCAACTGTGCACATAAGAAAAAGAATCAGCGTAAATACAAAGGAAACGTTGCAAATAACAATGAATTCTCACTTACCCCCCTACAGCCAGCAGGTAGAGGCAATCCCTCAACCTCCTCATCAGGACCACGAAACTCAGGAACCTGTATAACCTGAGGAGACTCGTCCGCTCATGTATAGCTCACCGACAAAGTAGGAGGAGTAGGACGCGGAGCAGAAACAACCGAAGAGCTCGAAGTACTCTACAAAGATTTAATAATGTCAGACACATTTCTAAATTTCCAAACGAAGTTAAGAAACAAAAGTACTTTACTCACCGGATCGGTAGAGAAGTTGGGGCATAGCCGCGCCTCAATGAAATCAGTATAAGCCACCATGAGATCCACCTCAGGATCAGCTGGAAGCAAATACTCAAGGGCATTCGCCCCAATGGTGGTCGCCCTCACCTGCTCCACGGTAAGGTGACAAACATAAAGCATAGAATCCGGAGGATCCAAAGGAACCCTCGGAGCCGGAAGGTCGAGGAAAGTTTGCCTAATCAGTCTCTCCCCCAAGAACCACTCAAAACCAAAGGGACCCTCAATAAGGATCCTCCTCTGGCCGTACACCCGAGCACCCAAGAATCTATCTGATAGGCCCGGGAGGTAATTCATCCAGAGAAACCAGTCAACCTGTAAAAGCAAAAATAAGCATACAAAAGGATAAAAGGACCAAAGCAGCACAAAGGAAAGTTGCTTACATCCTGAGCGGTCAAGGGATATATTGCCTCCCTAAGGGCGTGCAGTGTAGTAAATGGGAAAGAAGCCCGTCCCCTCCAGGTCTGCATCGCTGGAAAGGACAAATCCCCTGTCTCGAGAAGAGAGGCAAGGTCGGGGAAATGCTCATAAAACCAAATCTAAGACATGCAAAGTACATGGATTAGGCACAAGTTATTAATAAAGAGCCGAAACACAAAGTACAAGACGGGTAAAAGGAAATTACCTCCATAACCTTCTAATAACCGACTAAGGAGACGCGAGATGCGCCCTCCTCTCCACTGAGGCGACTGGACTGCCTCAAACACCGTAGAAGACAAGAGTATGCGGGAAGACCCCAGTTGTACTCCTAACTCTATCCAAATCCCGCATGCACGGGAAATAGCGAACATGATACCTACTAGCTTTACCCGAAAAGACGGAACAAGCTAGCACAAGGGCCAAGAAAAGGCGGGCGTGCTGCACCGCTGTGATCTTCTTCAGCTTCCTCGGGTTGGTCAAGAACTGGACCATGACGTCAGTCCGACCATACTCCCTACCATCCCAGTTGGTCCCAAAGAGACCAAACATCTCCACCATAACCTCCCGGCTCACATCTCCATAAGTAACAGGAGTACCGGTGCAACGAAGCCCGAAAATGAGACCGAACTCGAAATGGGTGATCATGATCTCACCCATAGCAAAATGAAAGGTACTGGTAGTATCCCAGTACCGCTCCGCAAGGCCTCTAACTAATAGGCGATCGGAGCGCTCGGCAGAAGCCATGGCCACTAAAAAGTGACTGAAGCCATAACGCGCCACAATAACGTCCATCAAAGGAGTCACGTACCTACGGGCCTTCTCGATGCCCGAGAGGCTACCGTATCCCCGCATGGCCGTGTCAACATCCTAAAAAGGACAAAAAAAAAGAGTGCAAAGAAAATTAACTAGGTGAACCTAGTAACAACTACCAGTCTCCAGTTTAGTCCTAAATTTGTACAAATCGTAAAATTTAGCATTTTAGCTAAGCCAACATGACGAGAGTAAATTTTAAAGAGAGTAAATTTCACTCAAATTTATTTTCCACAAATATACTCGCAAAACCGTTTACCTCCACAGCAAAAGTAAACTTCATTCAAGTTTATTTTCACAGAAATATATAATTGCAAAGAGAGTAAATTTCATACAAATTTATTTTCCACAAATTAAAGATGAATTTCACACAAATTCATTCTTCACATGCATATAAATACAAGAATCCTACGGGAATTCGCAACTTAACCAGAAAAACAATTTCACGCAAATTGGTTTTCTACACTACAGTTCTCAACCAAGAAATTCTATGCTCGCCTACACATGATATTCTAAGTGTAAAAGAGCGAGAACAAGAAATGATGACATACCCGACATTTGGTACCAACGGTAACCAAATGATCCTTCCTCTTGAAAACAAGATCGCTGGGCTCCCAACGATCGGTAGGATAGAAATCACTGCGAGTGAAATTGTCCTAGACTAACCGGCTCTCACCCACCCGGTGATGGGGTATACCGGAAACAAAAACTCGAGTGAAAACATTCGGGGCCTCATGAACAACAACCTCTTGCCCCTTCCTTTTCCTACCTCCTCTAAGCTTAGGAGCCATGGATGAAGAGCAAAAAAATTGGAGCTTTTGAAATTTGAGTGAAACTCACAAAACTCACAAATTCACACAATTTTGAGTTTTGACACTCAAAAACGCAAGAACAACTAGCAAAATCAAGTTCTACTAAGAATTTGAGCAAGAAAACCTCAAGATTTGGAGCTAGAGGCTTTGATTGAGGTTGAAAAGCTTGAGCAAAAATGGAGGAGAGAGAAAGAGAGAGCTCGAAATGGGAAGATGACCCATTTCGGCCACCCCCTTCTCCTTTTATGGCAAAACCGTACAAATGACCTAGTGGTCGGTCAAACCGCCACGTGGACGGTCAGACCTTCCAACTTGCGGTCAGACCACAAGCCAAGCGGCGTAGCCGCTCCAGCCAGCGGCTAGACCGCTCCACGTAGCGGTTTGACCGCTTGACGTGGCGGTTTGACCGCCTGGCCCACTTTCTCACCCCTGACGTATCTGTGGGCCATTGGTTCAAATCATTGGGCCCCACAAGAGGTCCATAGCAGTTATTTGCGCGCCAAAGTCCGTTATGAAAAACAGAACTACTTTAAACCCACAGCATAGGGTTCCCCTTTGACTGAAAATCGAAGTACGTTTATTGTTTGACCTACAGCATAGGGTCACCTTTCGACCAAAAATCGAAAGATTTCTTATCTCTTATATTATTTCTAACGAAATATTTTTATTATGTAACCTACAGCATAGGGTTCCTCTTCGACTGAAAATCGAAGGACGTTTATTGTTTGACCTACAGCATAGGGTCACCTTTCGACCAAAAATCAAAAGATTTCTTATCTCTTATATTATTTCTAACGAAATATTTTTATTGTGTAACCTACAGCATAGGGTTCCCCTTCGACTGAAAATCGAAGGACGTTTATTGTTTGACCTACAGCATAGGGTCACCTTTCGACCAAAAATCGAAAGATTTCTTATCTCTTATATTATTTCTAACGAAATATTTTTTATTGTGTAACCTACAACATAGGGTTCCCCTTCAACTGAAAATCGAAGGACGTTTATTGTTTGACCTACAGCATAGGGTCACCCTTCGACTGAAAATCGGAGGATTTTTATCTCTCATCTTATCTCTAATAAAATGTTTTATTGTGTAACCTACAGCATAAAGTCCCCTTCGACTGAAAATCAGATGACGTTTATCGTGTAACCTACAGCATAAGGTCCCCTTCGACTGAAAATCGGAGGACGTTTATTATGTAACCTACAGCATAGGGTCCCCTTCAACTGAAAATCGGAGGACATTTACTGTCTGACCTACAGCATAGGGTCAAACTCTCAGTCGAATAAACCGGGGAATTAATGATTGTTTATCTTTAACTGATTGTCACCTCACTCAGTTTTCCTGTTTTATTGCAGGTATTGGCACAGGAATACTTTGACCTTCGCTCTATTCGAGCTCGGCCAAAGTAGGGGCTTCTGTAGACACAAAAAATGGTGTCTACAATAAGTCCCCGTAAAAACCTGATGGTGAAAGGATTGGATTTTGCTCGAACTTGGGTTGCGAGAATAATTGCTCTGATGATTAGCCCCGTTCATTTGAATTAGCCAGTGGAAGCCTTTTGTACAGGTGATCCAAACCAGTTGGACTCAATTCAATTGGAGTCCAAAACTGAGAGATAGGCCTCTTTGAACCTAAGGGCCCGAGAGGGAACCCAAACCCATGAGTCAACCCTTGGTCAAACAAGGGAGCTCAGTCAATCCCGCGTGGACCCCCTCAGAAGAGCCTCCCTCGCACGAAAATCATGCCATGAGCCTATGCAGGCACACCGCACCAGGTCCAAGCGGCCACGCTTGGGCTCAAGCGATGGCCGCTAAGACAAGCGGTTCGACCGCTTGCCTTACGGCTAAGCCGCTTGCCAAGCGGCTTGACCGCTTGGCCTGCCGGTTTGGCCGCTCGGCCTAGCGGTTTGGCCGCCTGGACCCTTTCTCGCGGACGACAAAATTCGAGGCCCATTCGATTTTCGTGCCAAACCCTGGCAGCTCCCCCTCTTTTATATAAGCAAACCTTAGGGTTGAGTTGAAGAGGTGGGAGATTCTCTCTGAGAGGTTGGAGATTTTCCTCTCAAGGTTGGAGATTCTCTCTCATATTATAAACCCGAAATTCTGATTCTACTCATTCTTTAGGATTAGTCCTAGCAGCACAAAAATAAACCTTCATACTTCATCAAGAGCATGAATTCAAGCAATACAACCCAATAAGTTCATTGTGAGCATCCAGGTAATCCAACCTAAGGGTTTTCAATAAATTTTATGTTGCTTGTTATTACTAACGAATTTGGTTTATGTGATATGTACATGCATGGCGCGTTTTGGGCAATAGGGCTTGTATTAAGTCTAATGAATGGATGAATGAATATATATTTATTATTTATTGCTTTATATTGAATTATGCTTTGTTTGTGAATTGGTGGATGAATTACCTTGTTTGCCTTCTAACTCGCAGGTTTTTAGCATATTTATCGTTTTCTAGCAATAAAAAGCATGTAACTTGATAAATTGTTAAAAGTGGTCACATTAATAATGCTTGTTGAAACTCATTAGTTAAAACTAGGAATTTGGACAAACTGAACCATGTTTGGAACCGTAGCATTAATAATTATATTGAATCGATTAGTAAAGGCCGTTGTTGTTAACGGGCGAGTTGGGTGCCTAACACCTTCCTAGCTCGTACCTACGCCCCCGAACTCATTAATGAAGTCAATTTCCCCAATAGGGATTGGGGTGCACAGGACTCGAGTTGACGTCTTTCTAGACTATCGACTTGATCTCCAAGGTTTCCAGATTACCTCAAAATTTGGTGGCGACTTCCAACAATCTTAATCATGTCCTTGGTACAAAAACTCCATGTGCATATACACTAAAAGATTCACGAAATTCGATCACCCATCGCGCTCTCCAAGGCTGTTCGGAAAATCCGACCCCCCGAAAGGAGGGCCGAAGGTGAGGCACGCGGAAAAAGAGGGGAGAAAAATACGACAGCCTACAGACATGGAATCCATTTCGGATTTCATGGCTTCCTACCATCTGCTGGAATTTAGACTCGTCATTGCTTCCTTGTAAGTAGTGGGTTCTTCACTTTTTAAAAGAAAAATGTCACGGCTCTCCATTACATAGATTGAAATGTATAAATTTGTTGGAGTCTTGACTCTATCAGACCTTCGAATGGTGAATTCTAGTTCAACCTCTGTAGTTGCCTCTAAAGTTGAATCTGTAGTTGTTTTCGAAACATCTTGGATGGATTCTAAATCCCTATCCATCTCCAATTGTTGGTCATCTTGAATTTCTTCGAGATGAACTTTACTCCCACTTGTCTCTTTGGAAAGGAATTCCTTCTCCAAAAAGACACAATTCCAAGCAACAAATAACTTGTTCTCAATTCGGTTGTAGATAGAAACAATAACCCTTCATTTCCTTTGGATCACCCATAAAGAAAACATTGTCTGATTTGGGCGAAAGCTTATCGCCGAGTAACCTCTTTACATAATCTTCACACCTCCACACCTTGACAAAAGACAACTTGGGAACCCGTCCCGTTTACAATTCTTGTGGTGTCTTTTCAACGGCTTTTGACAGAATCTTGTTCAGTGTGAAAGTTGCCATCTCGAGAGTATATCCCATAAAGAAATAGGAAGATTGGCGTGACCCATCATTGACCTAACGATATCCAATCAGGTTGGATTCCTCCGTTCAGACACGTCGTTCCATTGTGGTGTTCCGGGCGGAGTTAGTTGTGAAAGTACTACTCCACAACCCTTTAGATGTTCTTCGAACTCTAGGCTCATATATTCGCCTCCTCGATCCGATCAAAGAGCTTTGATCTTCTTGCCGAGGTGATTTTCTACTTCATTATGAAGCTCTTTGAATTTTTCAAAAGATTTAGATTTTTGTTTCATTAAGTAAATATTCAAATCATCATTAAATGTAATGAAGTAACTAAACCCACCTCTTGGAGTCGAACTCATTGGTCCACATACATCTGAGTGTATGAGACCCATAGCTCACTGGCTCGCTCTCCCTTTCCTAGAAAGGGTGACTTTACCATTTTGCCAAGTAAACATGACTAGCAAGTATCAAATGAGTCCAAGTCAAATGAGTCCAGTATCCCTTCTTTAAGAAGTTTCTGAATGCATTTCACATTTATATGGCCTAATCGACAATGCCATAGATATGTGGGGTTAGAATCATTAGTTCTATCATTTTTGTTATTGATTGTGAGTATATGTTTGTCAAAATTTAGCAAATAAAACCCATAATGCAATCGGGCGCTAAAATAAAATACATCATCTTTTGAAACCGTATAAGAACCATTCTTAATACGCATGTCAAAACCTTCCATATCCAATATAGAGGGGGATGATGTTTTTGTTTATACTAGGAACATCATAACAATTATTAAGTTCTAGTTCAAGGCCCGACGACAACGACAAAACATAAGTTCCCAATGTCAAAGCAGCCACCCTGACCCAATTTGCGACTCGTAGGTTCACCTCATCTCTAACTACCTTCCGAGATTGTTTTAGTCCCTCCAAATTTGAACAAATGTGAGTACCACAACCGGTATCCAATATCCAATCAGAAGTAGTTGTAGCTACATTGGTTTCAATAACGAAAATATTTGAAGTCATGGAAATCATTCCATACTTCAGGTTTTCCTGTAAGGACCCGAAATTTCTCCTACTATGTCCACGGAGTGCGTCATTATAGAAAATTTGTAAGCTGAGGGGTTTAGATAAGTTCAAGGGACCGCCGAGTTAGAGAAGCTTTTGAAAAGACTTGAATTGAATAAAAACCATGAAAGATGTCACAAATCTGCTATCGGCGTTTTATCGAAGGGACAAACCGAATGGACAATCCGAAGGGACAACCGAATAGCGCGATAAGTGAACTAATCATGTTTTTAGAAACACTCCCGCTCATATAGAACATATGAGTACCCAAGAATAAAGGGTTCGGGGGCGAAGGTACGAGGTGTGAAGGTGTTAGGCACCCAACTCGCCCGTTTGATGACGGCCTCTATTAACTCAAGTTTGCTTAATAATTTAAAGACATGATTCCCACACAAACCGGATTACAACCTAGACTTAGACCATTAATTGGTTAATCACAAGCATAACGACATTTATTATTGACCCTTATTTAGACATGCATTTGATTGGCAAGTTGAGCATTACAACGACTAGAAATGCTTGGAATTGAATGACAATATTTAGTAAGCAATAACATACATGATTGGCATGATTTCTACATTTTGACTACTAGAACATAACAGTTAAGCAATTAGTTTAATTTGAACCCTCAGGGGTTAGTACCTGAACTGTAGGCTATTTAGCAAATGAATAGTAAAGAAAAGATCTCAAGTAAAGAATAAATTTGGAAGAAAGAGGGGGAAGCTCGGGAGTACTCAACCGAGAATAGAGGTTGTCAAATGTAGGCTGTCTGTTTTGAACTGAAGGTCGAGGATCGTATTTATAGGCGAGGGGGTAGGGTTGGATTGGTGGAGAAATGGCCGAAATCGGGGATTGGGCTTAAAAAAGACGGGCTTGGAAAATGGATAGGCGAGCGCTAGCGGCTCTGGGATTTCACGCAACACCGCTGGCGGCGCTGGCGGCCCAGACTTAAAATCCAGCGCCGCTGGCGGCTTTCATCTTGCCATCTGGATGTCGTCATAATGACGACATCCAGTCTATTTTAATTTTTCGAGGAATTTTAGTGTAAAGAAAATGTTAAAAGACTGTTTTACCCTTCTACGGTAAAAACGGTTGTACCCTCGGTTAGCAACTTGGCAACCGAGAGTCAAAAAAAGACACGAGAGGTGTCGTTGGAAAGCTCTTGAACAGAGCTTTTGAAGGTGATCGAAATGAAGGAGTGATCGAGGAAAAACATGAGACCTTATTTTACCTATCAAAGTAAAAATAACATTCAAGTTTATAAATTACTCCTTTCATCATCGGGCTTTTGCAGAGAAATCTGAAGACGCTTTTTTGGCGTCTACAGAAGCCCCCACTTTGATCGAGCTTGAGTAAAAACAAAGATCAAAGTTTTTCTAAGGCGACATGCAGGATGTTGATGTGCACATGGTGTGTGAGGGTGTACAGTATGCATGCATATGAAGGCAAACCTGAATTGGGACATGCTCGTAGCGTGCTAAGACTTCATCTCTGTGAACACAAGAAAAATAAAGGTAATGGTTAGCAGGGCAAACATCGCTCGGGATGGTATCAATGCCTGCAAGGGACCTGCATTCAGAGTAAATGAAAAAGTTAGTAACACTTTGAGAATGATCAACGTAGAGTGCTTCAACAATAGTGACTAAACACCACTCGGCGGATGCCGAGACTCCGTCCATGTACGAGAAACGAAAAGGTCGACGAGACAGCGCAATCAAAATGACGGCTATAAATGGAAAATAACACTGGTGAGAGTGAATAGTATAAATGCTTCGTTCTAAGCAAACAGTGACTAAGCACCACTCGGCGGATGCCGAGATTCCATCCCTGCACGAGAAACAAAAAGGTCGACGAGACAGCGCGATCAAAATGACGGTTGTAAATGGTTAAAGCATATGAACAGTTTAAATGCAATAGTATAAGCAATCATTGGCTGGAACATATACATAAAACAAAGGACAGTATAACCGCACGAGCGATCATTGACTGACACAAAACAATGCCAGAGCATCAGTGGGTTTGAAAAACAGTTTGCGAACACTAGCTGTCCTAAAATAAATAAATAGTGTCGGAAAATCAATTGGGATTAACAATTTGCGAACACCGGCTGTCCCCAAAATAAATAGTCCCAGGAAATCAACTGGGCTTAACAATTTGTGAAAACCGATTGTCCCCAAAATAAACAGTGCCGGGAAATCAACTGGGCTTAACAATTTGCAAACACCAGCTGTCCCCAAAATAAAGTGTCAGGAAATCAACTGGGCTTAAAACAATTTGCGAACACCGGTTGCCCCCAAAATAAATAATGCCAGGAAATCAACTGGGCGTAAAATAATTTGCGAACACCGGTTGTCCCTAAAATAAATAGTGCCAGGAAATCAACTGGGCTTAAATAACAATTTACGAACACCGGCTATCCACAAAATAAATAATGCCAGAAAATCAACTGGGCTTAAAATAATTTGACTGCTCCGGGAGATCAATATTGTTGGAGAATACCTGGGCCTATGCATTTGGGACCTGCAAAACAAATGGGTTAGTTTTACTTGATAATAGTTGGTACCGTAAGATGGACCAACTGTTAAATTTTGAATTTTTGTGCCAAAGGGATTTGTTCCCGCGCGCTCGGTAACGGTCTTCGCCGCGAAGCAACTGTGCAAAATAACGGTTTTTGAGCTGAAAAGGAAGTCGTGGGGCAGCAGGGAGCTCGCGGGTGCAGGCCGACCAGGGCCGCTAGCGGCGCTGGGTTTCACAGCGAGCGTCGCTGGCAGCTCTCAAACGAGCTGAATATATGGTCATTTTTCGCGAGCTTCTTCGCGTTTGTTTCATTTTTTTCCTGCATTGTCTTCTCGGTCGAGTTCTTCACCATTGTTATAGTCGAAAGCTCCAAGCTTTTGTAGGTAGGTCAATTCTTGACCAAATTCCTTTATCTTGAACTCGTTTAATTTTGCGCCTAGTAGTTGAATTTCGGATTGCATTTTGAATGGGTACTTGTATCTTGCGAATCTGACATTCGAAATTTCCAATTGGAGAGAGAGAAAGTTTCAATTCCTTATCTATGGCTCCCAAAGACAAAGGGAAGCGTCCTAGATTTGATTGTAAATCTAAGAATTTAGGTTTTTTTTTTGTTGCTAACCCTAGATTTTTGCTGTAGCAACATGGTTCTTCGTTTAGCACTTTAAACTTCCTTTTCCTCTGATTTCTTGGTAGTTAGCCCCAATTTGGTCTAGATTTTTGGGCGTCTTGGGTTGCTTTGTTGTTTTGCTCGGATTTGAGGGCTTTTATGATGTCTTTTAAGTGAAGGTTTGTTGTTCCGAAAAGGATTTGAAGAATTTAGTCCTTTTTGTAATTCGTGCTTTGGTTCAATTTCGAGTCGATATGGTGTTCGAAGATTGCTACCTTGCTTTTATCAAGAGCTCGTGGACAAAATGATTCAGCTTTTGTCTCATTTTAAGCTTTCTTTTTTTTCCGTTTTGTTGGTTTGTTCTTGGTGTTATTGTTCTTCTTATTGAAGAACAATTTGGGATATCTCTATAATAGAGATTATTTTGCCTTTCTTGCGTTTTCAAAAAAAAGAAGAAGAAGAAGTGGGAACAGAAAGATAACCCTATCACTACAAGAATGAAGGGTTTTAACTACTGATTAAGAGATCGAATGAAAATCGGTGGCAATTCTAAAATTTACACCCAATGAAAATTAAGAAACAAAAGTAAGCTTGGAAAAAAGTAACTCAAGTACCCTGTAATCTTTAATTCTGTATGGTTATTGGTAATCCCACTTGTATTCAAATTCTAACTATCTATCTAGTATCTTACTTACTATTAAAACACAATGCAATTTTGGTTCCTTTCATATGGGGAGGACACGTAGGACGTCACAGCGCGACGCCATGTTCGCGTGGAGATGACACCGTACACGACACATAAGCGCAAAATTGCCACATAGCCTAACTTATTTTTCAAGTGTCACTCATTAATGCTTCATCTTTAGTTGTCTTGATTACTTATTTATTAACCTATATTTCACACTACAAACTAAAATAACTTTAGTTACATAACTTAAAAAATTATAAAACTTACTCTTTTGGATTTGACCTGAAAAATCCTTCAAAATAAGATGTAAATGTCCTATAGTGTTTGGTTGAAGTTAGGTACACATGACATATAGGATAGCCATATTTGTTTTAAATTAATTGAAAATCACATGGTAAATGAAATATAGTCAAAATATTTGTGGAGTTCATTTTTCACTCACCAACTACAAGCATTTTGTGACATTATTGAAGTGATTCTTATGTTCCCTGTCAAATTACAATGAACAAATGAAGTTCAACATATTGTTCCCTTCTAAGTCTTAGTTAAAAATATCTACTACAAAAGCTAAACGAAAAATTAAAGGGTCTCATAACTTTGTGGAATTAGTTGAGAGAACTTTGACGTCATCTTCCAATTCACAATAAGAAAAAAGAAACCTCACAAAGTATTGTCTCATTCTAAATCTTAGGAAAAAATACAAACTACAACCCATAAACAAAATACTAATCTGGGCATCGCCCGGGTCCCAAAACTAGTATATATAAAAGTGAATGTTATTACTTGCTAGATTGACACATTAACATGCCATGTAAGCATTGCTATCTCTATTATGTGACACATAAGCAGAGATCAAAATTAAATAGTTTAATGTGTTCACACATTGCATTTAAGCATCTTGGTACAAATTGACTTTTGATTTAATGTACATTTTTAATGCAAGAATTCTTTTAACGTATTTGTACAATAATGCATACTAGACAAATTCAAGCATGTACGTTTGTGGTTCTTGGATACACCAGGTATACTAGAACTACACAATCAACCTACTGAAGCATGTATGTTTGTGGTGCTTGGATACACCATGATTTTAATTAGCTAATAGAGTATGAGAAGATGGGAAACTAGATTTTTTTTTTTATCTTGAGTCACAATCACGTGTTATATTATCTCCATTCAATCACATTTAAATAGTATGAAAAAATGAGAAAAAAAAAAATCAATGATTTTTGTTCCAATAGACAATTATTATTATTGTTTGAATAATCGCAATGAATGAAGATCGAACAACACTATAAAACTATTTCAAATACCATAAAATAAAAGTTTAATAGTATAACAAAGATGGAGTAGTTAAATTATCTAGAGGTCGAATTATGATACGAATAATAAAAACATGACAATATTATGAACTAAGTTAAATGGTTTCATACAATGAAATAATAAACATTTGACAATAAATATTCGAGAATCAATTTACCTATACTTGAGCAACAGTAAATAGGAGCATGTTCTCATAGGTTCATGGGAATTATTAAACATATGGTGTTGATGATCAATGGTGTATTAGGGGCTTAATACATGAGTGTATATTTTTTAATTTTATTGAGTATTATGTTTCATGTGTATATGAGTGTATTTGGCTATATCTGTGAGTGATCGCATAGGCTAGGTGTCTATTAATAGAATGTCGCTTCTAACTATTCTTCAAAGTGAAAAAGAAGAAGCTATCAATCTTTTTGAAATCATACATTGCCCAATACTTATTAACAACTTTTATGAGTAAAATTGTGATACCGTGTGGTGTTTTATTTGCACAAATGGTGTATATTATACTATCCAAATGAGTATTTTTATTATTAGTCAAAAAAACAAAAACCCCTAGAGATGACAGTAGAAAAATGTGAGATCCTATGGTATTTATTTAATTAAGGAAAATTTGATGCTAATAATCCCAAGTTTTATCCATCCAATGAAAATAATCCCAAATTGAAAAGTGCACAAAAATAATCCAAGTTTGTACTTTTGTCACGGAAATAGTCTCGTGGTTTACGGCGTCAAACCAAGCAGTAATTGGACTCTCAATCTTGAGCAACCAGCAAAAAAACTTGAAAAACGCATATCTCATCCACTCGTTTTAGATCCAATGGTCCAGTTCATTTCACTTAAAAAATTTCTCATTCTAACTTAATCCCACCCATCCTATTTCTCTCCCCTTTGCATCTTGATTCCAGTCATTCTCTCTCATCTTCTCCACTGAAGCACCAACCACGGACAACAACTTAATGTCGATGAGTCGTCCTTGGCGGACACTGGACCATCGCCATCCAACGTGTACTCCTTCCTTTCTCTCTATTGATCTCACTAGAATTGGAGAGGCTTTTCTCAATCAAACGCTAACTCGAATTTAAACTCCGGCGAATGCTCTTTTCACTGTCCTCCAAAATTTATGTAGATCTATGTATGGGTTGGCAGTGCTTGTTGTTGGTGGAAGAAAACGAGCTGAAAATTATTTGCTACCCCATTTGAGCAGATAAAAGGAAAAAACAATTGCACCATGGGAGAAAGTATCCAAGATCATTGGGATAATTATATCAGCTTGAAAGTCACCATCATTATTATTGCTGAAAGAAAATATATCATGCAATGTTTGTGAATCCTCACATAATCAACTCAATCAGATTTGGAATGTAGATCGAATTTGGAATTTTCTTTTCTTTTGAGAAGGACTAGATCGAATTCGAAAACATTATACAACCCATCTATTTTTGAGGGGAAGCTAGATCGAATAGCTTGTCAGTGGTGGTGGTGGTGGACTGGTAGTGGTAGTGGGTGGAGGAAGGTTGTCCAGTAGACCTGGGTAAGGGTGATGAGAGAAGAGAGGGTGGGTGTAGACCACGTGTGAGTGATTCATTGGACAAAGTTTGTGTTTTTGTGATGCAAATATATAATTACATTTTAGTTGTTTATGATTTTTTATTTTTTTTTACATTTTAGTCGTTTATAAAATAAAAGTATATTTTAGTTGTGAGTTGTGACATGTCAGCAAAATGTTAACGGACATGGACGGACTTAGCATTGGCACCATTATCGTGACAGAAGTAAATACTTTAGATTATTTTTGTGCACTATCCAACTTTTGATTATTTTTGTGCACTATTGTAGGCTACCGGATTTTTCTCCACTTTTCCTTCGCCCCTTTTTCGGGTTTTCGGGCAGCCTGGGAGAGCGCGATTGTTCGGATTTTCGTGAATCTTTTAATGTGAATGCACATGAAGATTTTCCTTTTACACTAAGGACATGATTAAGATTGTCGGAAGTCGCCACCAAATTTAAGATAATTTGAAAACCTTGGAATCAAGTCGATAGTCTAGCAAGACGTCAACTCAATCCCTGTACACCCCAGCCCCTGTTGGGGAAATTGACTTCATAAATGAGTTCGGGGCCGTGAGTACGAGCTAGGAAGGTGTTAGGCACCCAACTCATCGGTTGGCAACAACGACCTTTACTAATCGATTCAATATAATTATTAATGCTACGGTTCCAAACAAGGTTCAATTTGTCCAAATCCCTAGTTTTAACTAATGGGTTGAACAATCATTATTATTGTGACCACTTTTAACAATTTATCCAATTACATGCCTTTATTGCTAGAAAACGATAAATATGCTAAAACCTGCGAGTTAGAAGACAAACAAATAATTCACCCACAAATCCACAAACAAAGCATAATTTAATCATAAGAAGCGATAAATAGCAAATCTAATACATTCATTCATCCAATAATTAGGCTTAATACAAGCCCTTTTGCTCAAAAATGCGTCATGCATGTACATATCACATAAACCAAATTCGTTAGTAATAACAAACAATATAAAATTTATTGAAAACCCTCAGGTTGGATTACCTGGATGCTCACAATGAACTTATTGGGTTATATTGCTTGAATTCATGCTCTTGATCAAGGGTGAAGGTTTATTTTGTGGTGCTAGGGCTAACCTAAAGAAGGAGTAGAATCAGAATTTCTGGTTTAATGTGTGAGAGAATGTCAAAAGACCAACCTTTGAGAGAGAATATCCAACCTAGGGGTCTCTAACTGCCAACATGTTCAACTGAACCCTAAAGTTTATTTATATAGAAGAGGGGGAGCTGCCAGGGTTTGGCACGGAAATCGAATGGGCCTCGAATTTGCCGTCCACGAGAAGAGGTCCAGGCGGCCATACAACTAGGCCGAGCGACTGAGCTGGCAGGACAAGCGGTCAAGCCGCTTGTCCGAGCGGCACAGCCACTTGTCCTAGCGGCCACCGCTTGAACTCAAGCGTGGCCGCTTGGACCTGGAGCGGCATGCCTGTATAGGCGCCTGACTGCTTTTCTAAGTGAGGGAGGCTTTTCCGAGGGGGTTCACGTGGGATTGACCGAGCTCCCTTGTTTGATCAAGGGTTGAGTCATGGGTTTGGGTTCCCTTTCGGGCCCTGAGGTTCAAAGAGGCCTATCTCTCAGTTTTGGACTCCAATTGAATTGAGTTCAACTGGTTTGGATCACCTGTACAAAAGGCTTCCACTGGTTAATTCAAATGAACTGGGCTAATCATCAGAGCATTTATCCTCGCAACCCAAGTTCGAGCAAACTCCAATCCTTTCATCATCGGGTTTTTATGGAGACTTATCATAGACACAATTTTTGGTGTCTACAACTATCCAACTTGGCATCAAAGTCTACTTTAACTAAAGGAATTACGAAAATAACGATTTTTATATGAACATGGTTTTTTTTTTTATTTATAAAGATGTCACTAGTTATAGAATATATTGGAATATCACATGGATACACTTAAACGACAATGTTAAGTTTCCTTCAAAATAATGAAAACGTGGCATACCAAATTTTAAATTCCCTTCAGAAATAATCGTTCTAATTATCTTTATTTTTCTATTTTGACCATTGCAGTTGTAGAGCTATCTTCTCCCTCTCACCCTAATAAAGCTCTGACATTAGATGCGATTGTGAAGCTAAATTATCAATTATGTGAAAAACCAAGTTTAAACATTTGAACAAAGATCTATGGTTGTGTTGCGTGAAAAAAATTGAATTTGTTGAGTCCTCTTAGCAATTTTTGGACTTAAATTGAGGCCATCAATTTGAGTTCACCAAGAATAACACTATTGCAAAATGAGATGATTTGATACAAATACGAAATCTAAATTTTTATTAGCTGATGAGAAAAATGTTAGATTATTTAAATTCAATTTAAAAAGAGGCGAGGATGATGGCTCGATTGTAGTTTCCCCTGATTCCACGGTCTTACCTCAGGATGACAAGATCGAAGCCTTACAATTAATATTATCCCCCTCGTCTCAATGGACTATAAAAGGAGGACTCCCGTCAGCCCCCACGCCTCGACAATTTATTGACTACACTTAAAGGTAACCAATTTGACTAACTCACTACTTTTTCAATGAAGTTGTAGGTTCTCCAGAATCCTCACCCAAAACATAAAAAAACCAACTTGAAAATAAAACACCAAAGTTTTTTTTAATTAGGTAAGAAGGGGGTGTGAAACTAGGAGCGCCTTCTCTCGAGGGCTGCTCCTAGCCTATCGGCTAAAAGTATTTGGTCAAGTTCGAGAGAAGGAGAATAGTCCCACCTCGTTTCATCTCCAGTAATATTTCCAAGATTCGCAAATCAATCCGCCGCTCTATTCCCTTCTCGAAATGTGCGATTGACGATAACAGGATTGCAGGCAGCGAGAAAACGCCTAGCATCGATGATGATGTTGTGTATAGTCCAAGGGATGTCAATCTCACCGCGCATAGCCTGAATAACTATGAGATTGTCCCCTTCAACTTGAATATATTTGTACCCTTTATCTGTAGCTGCTTTGATTCCATTTCGCATCGCTGTTGCTTGTGCAACAAGGATCGAGGTGCGTCCCAAATTGTCGACGCCCACACAAAGGAGCTTTCCATGTGGGTCCCTAATAAGGAATCCAGCAGCTGCGTCACCATTTTTCCTAGACCCATCAAAATTGATTTTGACGTAATTGAGTGGGGGAGAATCCCACCTCACCATTTTCCTACATTTGATAGTGGTAGCCTTAGTGTGTAAGGAACTAAGATCATCAAGAGTATTTAGACTCATACGCGTCTTCCATTCTTCGTAACAACTAACGGCACGGAAGAAGGTGCGTGTCGGGTTGGGGTTATCGACATTAAATACTTTTGCATTTCTTTCCCGCCACTTGCTCCATATAAGATAAACACATTTACAGATATTGTTACTGTTCAAAAGAAGGTTCGTTCTAGCCGAGTGCAACCAGGAAACTAAATTGGTTAAAGGTCCATCTGTATCTATCCATCCATCCTCCAATGCTTTAAGCCAAACTTGAGATGCGTTTGGGCAGTGAACAAAAAGATGATCCATAGTCTCTTCAGTAGTATTACAAAGGGGACATTCTACTGGAATCTGTAGTCCTTTATGCCTTAAGACAGAAAATTTTAATTTTCGGATTAATGTCAAGTTTCCATATCCACTTAAATGTCCAATTATCTTTACTTTCAATATCTAAGTCATGGGCCAACCAAGTGGTCGTCTTGATTGAGAAGATACCGTCACCGGTAAGCCCCCAACAAAGTTCATCTGCAATGTCATGAAACGGAATCGTAATACCAATAACTTGGTCAACTAGAAATGATGTCAATAATCTCTTGAGCTTTCGTATATCCCACTTCTTATCTAGAGTAATAAAACTACTGACTTTACAGTCAGGATCTGTAATTAAGTTTCTATTCATATTACGTAGTTCAACAATTGTTTTATGATGACACCACCTATCAAACCAAAAACTAATACTCTCCCCATTTCCTAATTTTCATCTGAGGCCTTTCTGAAGAGTTGTGCGACAATTAAGTATGTTTCTCCAAGCCCAAGAGTGAGAGGCCTTGGGTTTACAACCAAAAAATTCGATTTTCTTCAAATACTTGGCTTTGACCACCTTCACCCAAATATTATTTGGTTCCGAAAGGATTTTCAAAGCAAGTTTGCAAATGAAAGCTTTATTAGTAGCTGTTGTCTTGCATAACCCCAAGCCTCCTGCCGTTTTGGGTTGACAAATAGTATCCCATGCTACCATAGGAATACCTTTGCCGTCGGTATCTCGTTTCCAGAAAAAATCTCTATTGATTTTATCTAACTCGTTCGAAACTTTAGAGGGTAATTGAAAGCACTGCATAGTATGCGAAAGAATAGACTCAAGATTAGCTTGGATCAAAACTGTTCGCCCGGCTTTCGAGAGGGAATTTGTTGTCCAAGAGTTCATCTTATTTCCTGCCTTTGTTAGGAGATCTGAAAAAGTATTGGGATCAATTTTACCATTAAAAGAGAGGGCATCTAAGATATTTTCCTAAGTTGTTTTGTTGTGGTATGCTGAAGCGCGACGCAACCATCTATTTCGTAGTTTCAGAAACATTCTCAGAAAAAACTATGGTTGATTTATGGTAGTTGATCAACTGCCCTGATTGGTTACAAAATTGATCTAAGAGAAGCTTAATAGTAAGCATGCTTCTCTAGTATCTTTACATATAAGTACACTGTCATCTGCGAACATTAGGCATGGAATTTGCGGCGCATTGTTGTCGATTTTAATACCAATACCAGAATTGCTATCATTGGCTTTATGTAGTATTCTGCTGATGAGAACATCCATACAAAGAATGAAGAGGTAGGGAGATAAGGGGTCTCCCTATCGTAGACCCCTAGAAGGGAAGAACGGAGCTTGCGCTCCATTATTGATTAAAACAGATTATGAGACAGTTGTAACACATTGTCGTACCCATTCAATCCAGGTTTCATGAAAGCCTAGTTGTTTAAGGCATTGGAACAGAAAATCCCATTCTAATCTGTCGTATACTTTTTCCATGTCTAATTTAAGGGTCATCCACCCCTTTTTCGATTTAGAGTTCTTGAACGTGTTCATGACGTCGTGTGCCAAAAGAATGTTATCATGAATTGACCTTCCTGAAATAAAAGCCCCTTGAAAAGGGTTAACAACCTTATCGAGCAGGGGTCTAAGTCTGTAAACTAAAAGTTTGGAAATTATCTTTACCAGAGTGTTGGAAAGGCTAATTGGGCGAAAATGATTAGCCGTAATAGGTTCTGTCACTTTGGGAATGAGAGCTATGAATGTATGATTAACTTCTTTAAGCATCTTTCCATGGTGAAAAAATGCTTTAACGCCCTCGCATACTTCGGGACCTATCGTACCCCAAAACTGTTGGAATAATCCAGCACCAAACCCGTCTGGCCCTAGAGTTTTGTGCGGATTCATTTGAAATACTACAATCTTAATTTCTTCGTTGGTAAAAGGTGTTGTAAGGAAGTTATTATCATGATCAGAGATACGTTGGCTTATATCCTCTAGTGGTGGAGGTGATCTATTACCTACTTCCGATGACAACCTTCTTCTAAAAACGTCACAAATATGGTTTTTGACAAGGTTAGGATCTGAATTATCTCTAATTCGGAAAATATTACGACGTTTCTTCTTAGTATTGTGCACTCTCTGAAAGTATGAAGAATTTCTATCTCCGTCAACTAGCCATTTTTTCTTTGACACTTTACTCCAATATTTCTGATTAAAGAGAAGTAATTTTTCACGTTGAAGTTGCAATCTATCAAACATGAGTTTATGATTTCTATTGTTCGGGTCAGCCAGAATTGCATGCTCTGCATATTTAATTTTTTTCATAGTTCTCTGAAAGTTTAGTGTGATTATTTCCAAAGTGTTTCTTACTCCAAGTTTTAAATTCTACTTTTAAAAGTCTTAATTTTTTAGTTATTCTGTACATTCTAGATCCAGCAATTTATGTCTTCCACATCTCAGAGACCACACGAAGTGAAATCCTTATTAGTGGTCCATAATGGTTGAAAACGGAAGGGTTTTCTCTTGGGAAAAGATAGTGGTTCTGTATCCAAGCATATTGGGGCGTGATCAGAACAAGTGAATTGCCCATGACGGACAATACTATTAGGGTATATGTTAACCCAGTCGTTACGGGCAAGAGCTCTATCAAGTCGTTCTAAAACTAGATTCCCATTAAATTCTCTTTTCCATGTGTACGGACTACCTTCAAATGTCACCGTATCAAGGTTAAGCTGAGTACAAAAGAAATTAAGTCGAGCAAAACGTGTCTGTAAAGGTTGGGATCCACCAGACTTGTCATTGCGTGAGCTAAGCTCATTAAGATCGTCTATTAGACACCAAGGAGAGAGGATGGTGCGAGTAGTTGCCTAAGCTCTTGCCAAAAAAATATTTTTCTCATTTTCTCTAGCAGGTGCATAGACGCTTGTAATAGTTGACACTTTATTTGTTCTATGGTCATGGACTTCTAATGAAATAAACCTATTATGCTTGATTAAAATCTTCGCATCAATGTTGGTGTTGTTCCATAAAATCCAGATTCCACCAGAGTGGTTAACTGGGTCCACAAAATCATTAAAATCATAACCTATCTTTACGAATAAGTCGACTAGAATTAGTAGGGCTAATCATGGTTTTCAACACAAACATAATATCAGGATTAAATGTTCTCCTAAGAAATTGTAGCTCTCCACTAGCTTGAGCCTTTTCGGCGCCTTCAATTTTCCAACATAGTATCTTCATAAAAACACAACTATGGAGTAGAGAATTTTCCAACAAAAATGTTTCTGATTAGCAAGGTAGTTGCCAAAGGAGTGTGAGAGATTTCTGTAAATTGTGGACAATAGCTTTACACCAAAGTAGAATAGCCTAGGCATCCAAAGAGTAAAACTTGCCAAAAAAACAGGTGTTCAGTACAATGGAATGTAATTCCCACCATGTGAATAAGAAGTTAGTTCGAAATAAAATGCATCCAAGCCTCATAAGAAATATTATACTATTGAAGTGTGAGAACCAATAGCAGCAGGTCAAGAAAATAGGCAGCACAAAAAGAAAGAGAATCCCTGCATAATCATAAGTAGGCACTGAACGAATCATTGAAGCAAAATAAAGGCAATTCTGTATGTCACAATAAGGAAAGTGTGGCAAAGAGATACGCATAAATTCATTGAGGGAATATGTTGCTGGCCTAATGGGAATGCACTACACAAGTGAAAAAGGAGCAAGAAGATGACCAACAGAAAACAAATTGCTGTAAATGGGGTAGCACAGAGTGGTCAAGAGAGAGATAAGAAACGACCTTACATAGCTTAGGGCTCAAACAATTCAAATAAATAGTATTCCTACGGGGAAAAGCATCAACCGTAAACAACCTCACTATAACTGTAAGCAAGCAAATATCCTTGTTCATCCATATAATCCAGAGAGCAGGGCAAGCTAAGGGATAATTTCTTCGTGATGAATTATTTGTACTCATTTCTGTTAACTTATTCAGTAAAAAGAGTCTTGCTGAAAGAATATGAGTTCTGATAAATAAGAACGATGCTAACGTAATTGCAGTACGTATCTAATTCAAGAGTGGCAGAGACAAGGAAGAAATAGGCAGGATACGTGAGGCAACACATTCATTAATACATAAGAAAACAAGCCGCTCAAACAAAAGCCAAACAGATGTTGAAAGCAGTCTAGTTACACTAATAAAACAGACAACTGAAAATGTCCCAGAGTCAAAAAGAGATAAGATGAGAGAACTTATTTCAAAATTCAATAGGAAAGAGAAGTTTGCTATGCTAAACACATTTTCATAGTGCATGAGTAAAGTCCAAAATTTGGAGATTAGAAAAGGTTTCAAAATTAAGATGTTTCGCCCTCTGTTCCAGTAAAATCTCCACTTAAGGAGAATTTTTGGTTATGTACCAGGAATAGAGTGACAGAGTATAAGACTTGAAATGAATGCTACTACTACACTAAAATTAGTAATGTTACCAATAATGATGTGATAAACAAAGTGGTGATGCATAGGCAGCATAACAGTCATAATGAACAAGATATTGAGTACGAACTTCAAAGTTCTAATGTTCGAAATAAAACTTAGCAGCAGCCTAGATAATGGCATCAATATAGCTATAAAGAGTTTCTCTGAGCTAAGACGGTACAAGCATGCTAAAAGGCAGAGATAAATGAACAGTAGACACAACTGATTAGGCAGGTAATCCCAGTAGATGATGATTACCATAGCACACACTCTAGTACTTAAGAAGACAGTGGTTCCATAGAAAAAATTACACCAAGCCATTAGAAATATAGATGACTTACAACACTCATGGACAATCAAAAACACCATCCAACACGCATTCATGGAACCAAAAAGGAAATGATAATCGAAATTAAATAGAACATAATTAGCAACCAATATCCAACTCATACAGGAGAAGCATAAGATCAAATTACCACGAAACATAACTAAAGTTATAGTTTCATTCAGCAGTAGACAATCAAACCAACAAAGTTCAAAATCTAGAAGATTGTAGCTAAGACCATCGTAATGGCTGTTCATGGAAACGAGAGGAGAAGAGAGACTAACAACTCCCACTCCAATATGGACAGTAATCTTAAAACAAAGCGTAGAGGAAAGAGCTCTACCTATGTCATCAAGGAAGCATGCTCCACAGGAGTGACCAAGGCAACTAGTTAGGGGAAGACTCTCGGGAAAGGTAATGGGGGTGCCATGAAAGGGAAAGGCATTTTTGTGGTAGGTAAAACTAGGAGAGGACAACGGGTTTAAACCACCTAAGCAGGTGGCACTGAAGGGGGACACGTGATTTAACTGGCATGGGGAGAACCCAACCCGCCCAAATATAATAGAGCTCAAAGCAATAACCAAGCTTAAATAGGTGGGGATAACAATTACAACAGACTGAATCCATTTAGAGGTCAGATAAGGAAGAAAGATGATACCAAACATCTTCAATAACCAGCAGCCACAGGTGGAATTATTCCAATTAGAGGCGGGGATAACGCAATCACTTTGCTCCTTTTTTATGCAGTAGATCATTCTAGCGGAGCACAACAACAATTGAGGGAACCCCATCTTAAAACAGCAGATAGCAGAAATACAGCAAATTAAATCCCGATTTGTAGTACTGATATCCAATAGTCCACTGAAGCTGGTGATTCCGAATTTTGAATGATCGAACCTAAAATTGATTTTTACTAACCAAAGCTTGGCTCTAACCAAGTAAAAGCTCAGGCTTTGCAGCACCTCCGTTACTAGGTAGAGCTGAGCTACAGACTCATTATAGTTCACTATAAATCGAAATTGGTTTCTCCGTTGATTGTAGGAACCAGGTAATTGAACAAATTTGGTACAAATTCGGTGAAAAAGATTGCAGCATAGGAGGCTAGGGTTTTGCCCATTTTCGAAGCAACAAGAGCAAATTTCAGCAACTTGTTCTCATAATTTCTCAAATTGATACTTAGAGAAGCAATAAGGCCCATAGATTGACCAATTTTCGAGCGTATTGAGGACGAAGGAGGGCAGTGGCGAGAACTGTGGGTGTACCCATTAAGACTAACATCACAATTTTTTCGGTTGAGAGCGACAATTGGCAGAGTAAAATACAAAATTGGTCTAAGAGGGAGAAGGACAAGGCGGAGAAGGGCGGAGAAGGCCGGAGAAGGCCAGAGATAAAGGCAGTGGAAGCTAAGGTTTTTGGATTTGTCGGGGGGGTCAGTTTTCCGGAGTTTCTCTCTCTTCATTTTTTCTTTACTAGTCTAAAATAAAACACCAAAGTGTCATAGATGGAATTGGAGACTAAGGAGAGAGAATTGAGTTGAAAAAGAAAAAAGAAAAAAGAAAAAAGAAAAAAGAAAAAAGAAAAGAAGAAGAAGAAAAAACAGCCCTTGTTTGTTCCCCTCCTGAAAGTAAACAGTGAGGCCGGGTTTAGGGCTTCTCTCTCTTTCTCTCACCTTCAAACGTGCTGGTGTTCAACCAGTGCCAAAGTCCTAAACTAAACCATCCACAGAACAAACATAAGCTTGAAAAAACAAGCTTCTCAGATATGGCAAGCAGAAAACTTGTTCGTGATTTTGTATTATCAAAGCAATCACTATTTCATCAGTTCTTAACTTCTCAACATGTGTGTTGTATTTTCCTTACCATTTCTCAGTTTTCCTGTCTTTTTTTTTATCAATTTCGTTATTTGGGTCTTAAAAAAAATCATTGCTTTCAATTGCAGCACTGTCATACAAGAATAAGATTAATTGGGGCAAATGGGTATTCATCTAATCGTCAATTCAGTGTGTTTAATGAGTTCTCCAAGAAGATTAAAGGTGAAGCTGGCAGGTATTTACATTCCCATTTCCCATTTTTATGTGGGCAAATTGTTATTGTTGCTGTTGTTGAATTGTGTAATTCTGATAGATCTTTTGTGATGCCAATAGGCATTATGGGTGTGTTTTGCTTTAAGGATCTACTATTTGGTTTGCTCCAAGCATGTTTTTTCCCCTTTTTCTTTCCTTAATATCTTAATTTGGGGTCATTTTTATTGTAAAGACTGGCTTTTTAATATTTCCTGTTGTATGATCAGATAAAGGTGGTGTTTTTATTTGTGTTCTAGTTAATGAGCTCTGTTGGCCTGGTAATAGGCTTTGAAGTAGGTTCTTTTATTGCTTTTGTTGCTCATTTTGTTGCCCTTCAATTCAATTGTTTACTTTTTTTTGAACATCAAAGTGAAATTTATTGAAGCAACTTATCGCCAAAAATCAACTACAAAAATTCCTATAGTCCTTAGAGCCCTCTTTCCGCTGTTGGGGGTACAACAAACTGTAAGAAGCACAAAACCAAGCTACAGGCATGCAGAGAACTCCCCTCTTCCCTACACCCATTTTAGCTAATACATCAAATGATATGCGGAATTTTGGAGTCCGCTAGGGACGAGATGAAATCTATCTCATTGAATTTGATCCACCCCTCCCTGGGACACTTTTCTTTATGTTATACCCAGCTAATAGTGTTAATTGAATCACAATTTAAGTGAACTTTAGAATGAGTACAGCTTGCTCTTTCTTTTAGCATACAAAGGCAATTGTAAATCCCTAACAGCTCTGCCTTATAGGAATCAGATACACCCAAGTCAACCGAAAACATACCTTGAATATCTTCTTGAGTCCCTCCAGATTGCCCCGCAACCTGCTGGTCCAGGTTTTCCAACTGCAAACCCATCAGAGTTAATGACTAGCCAGCCTGCTTTCCGTGGTTTCCATATAGTATCTTCTCTTTTCAGCTTTGCAGTTATTTGCAATTTTTCTCTTCATAAAGTGATAAAATCATGTTGGAGCTTCAAACCAATGGTGTAACCCAGCTGCTTCCAGAGATGTAAAGGCATTGATCCACCGCCAAATTCTCAACTTGACAAGATCCAAAAGTTCAGGGAGCGTGATTGAAGTCTTCTGGAAGCACTTTTGAGTCCTTTCTAATCATACAGACCATAGAGAGATGACCAAACTTGCCCTGCTTGAGTCTTTATTGAAGTTTTTTGCCATTGCTAAAGAATTTCTTCAGATTACTTGGCATACTCCAATTTATTCCCCACTAGCTGTGGCCTGTGAACCAAGTACCACATCATTGAGTTATGACACTGAACAAAAAGATGATGAGTGGTTTCATAGGCTTCTTGACTGAGGGCATTTTTTTTTGCTTTCTTCATCTAGCGGGACCCCCCTTGAGACGAGGTTTACCTGGGAAGCTATTGTATCTTCCAGCACTTGCCAACAGAATATTTGCACTTTACTAGGAAGTAGGAGCTGGAGATTTCCAAAGAATGTTTGCCATACCCCAATTCGTATGTCAACTGTGTGTACAATTCATTATCCATGTGTAGTAGTGCTGGCTATGTTTTTATAAACAGTTACTCTTGGCTGGTCACGTACCTTGTGGTGCATTGGGAATTTTTGATATGCTAGGCGTTGTGGGTTTAAATCATGTACTAGACTACAAGTAAGAGACTGGAATCATGCACTTGGTTTCTACTTTTCTTTGATCATTCCTTTTCTTATTCCCTCTGTATAGTAATAAGGAATTCCAACAGTCAGTTAAGGAGCTAAAGGAGAGAGCAGAAGAGCTGAAAGGAGTTAAAGAAGATTTGAAAGTTAGGTAATCTGTTTAAAACTAGTACCTTCTTTCCTTAATGTTCGTTGTTGTTTTAGTTGGTAGGTGGGGTCCTTCTTTTAATTTTTTATGTATCTCTATCCTGAGAAGAAGGTTAGATGGACTTCTTAACATGGTGAATGATTAATGCAGAATGAAGCAGACAACCGAGCAGCTGCATAAGCGTGTCGATGGTGTGTGGACAGAAGCTGAAGAGACTGCAAAGAAGGTGTGTTCAAGATTTAATGCTACTAGTACCTGTAGCCTCAAGGATATGCTTATGGCTCCAGGTCTCTTGATACTCTCATTTTGTGAAAGGAACTTAAAAGTCAATATTCATGATGCATGAAGAATATTCCTGTCTGTGACTTGCGTAAAATAGCGGTGGACCTTATGGATCTAAACTGCTACTTTGTCAAAGGATGGTCCAATCTGCTAAATTCCATTGTCCTAATATATATCAAGTTTACCTTTGACATGCATCAAAATTATTTGTGTAAAGTAGTTAAATGGTAGACTATGCAACAAATTGTATCCCATTGCCTTTTCTTGCAATATGTAAGCAGGACTAATTTTTTTGTGATGAAAAGACTGTTATGGTTATTAGCATGATTTGTTATTCTCTTATGCTGATTGATTAAAATGTTGTCTGTTCAAGTCATTTTTGCACTGCAGTGTCTTTTTATAGTCCGTTTCTGTCCGATCGTAAATACTGTTGTTTATTTATTAAAATTTGAAAGATCTAACCTTTACTTCCATAATTGTTATCAGATGCTAATCTTAGCATTATACTCATCGGCCCACATTATCATCATTTGTTGTTAATGAAGAGTACGGTCGAGTATAGTTCGTCTCCCCTTTCCAGTATGCTGTGAACATCGTGGATCTTGTTCCTGTAATTTTTCTATGCTTACGTTGTTATTATATGTTGGAGTCTGACATATTGAAGTTTCCTCGAGTTGGGTGTCAGAATCATTTTTTGGACATGTATTACATTATATAATAAGCACATGATAGTTCTATTTCCATACAGGTATCTGCAAACATGAAAGAAAAGATTTCATCAGCAAAAGAGGAGGTCCGCTCGGTTTACTACGCAGTTGGTGTTCTGTTCTTATTTTTCACAATAAATGCAGCATAATTACTTCTGATGTATATGTTTTCCAGGTCAAGGAGACTCTTGGTTTTGGGAAGCAGGAGTCTTCATCGTCTACTGGTACATCAGCAAATGATGATGCCAATGTGAAAGACGGGACCAAGCCTCCGTTTGGTGAAGAACAGCCCCAATCTGAGCCCACTGGTACTGCAGAGACATTATTTGGTAAATTTCGATCAACTGTTACTTCATCTTCCCCCAAGGTTTCAATGGCCTTCCAGAAACTGAAGGAAGCAAAAGTGGCTGATTTAGCCAAGAAGAGTTATGACATAGTAAAGGAAGAATTGAGTGGTAAACCAAAGAGGAAACAAAGGCAATATGCAGCTTCATCTTCATCAACAGGGGAAACAAGTGACCGAACTGAAATTGTTTTTGTACCCAAAAAGCAGTCCCCTTGGGGAAAAAAGTGGGAGTCACTTAAAGAAAAGGTGATTGTTCTTGATATGTCAATGCTGACAATATTTGGAATCGACTATTTTTTTTTTATGTAACACGTGATCTCATCGTTCTTTCTAGATGCGAGGCCATTCGATGTTCAAGCGTGTCACTAAGATAAGTGAACCTGTAGTGACAAAGACCAATGAGGTAAATTGTGGATACAATCATCTGCTGCATTTATCGCCCCTATTTCATGAAGATAAAGCAGTTTTACATTGATTAATTAGATCCTCCACGATTGGGGTTGCAGTTTCAGCTACTGTTTTGGTTACCATGTTTATTTCCCTTCCTTTTTTAGAGAAAAGGTGCAAACGGCAAACAGAATTATGAGTCTTGGTTTTTTTGTATAGCAAACTTGCAGCAACTGTCTGTTGCTTTACCATATTTAGGATAATTCTTCCAGACATGTTTGAACCCCATCTATCGTTCTTTTATGATGTTTAAGATGGTCCCCACTTGGGCGAAATCAGACTAAGTTTACAATTCTTAAAGTCCTTAAAGCTGAAAGTTATTTGGCTCAATTTGTCCTATAAGAATTCTATTGCTCTTCTTTGAGAATCATAAATAGGTCATTATTCTTTCTTCTTAGTCTATATCTCCGTAGCTGTTAAGCACACTAAAAATAGGCCCAGTCACACTTTCTCAGGAGGGATAAAGAATCTTTCTTTACTTGAGTCAGTTCAGTAGATAACTAAGTTTTTCCAAAGGGCTACTCTTTTCTCTTTTAATAGTGGGGACTTGTGTTGGATTCAGTTTTGTGCTGTTTATATTGCTGTCAAGTTATACGCGAAGACAACTACATTTATAGGTATTAGGGGGGAAAGATTTACATTGAAATTTATGGATCATGACCAAATATGATTGAAATCCCATGGACATTGCACATGGACATCGACGGTTAAACCATAATGCAGAAATCCTGGAATCAGAAATTCCGTTCTCGACCTAGGATAAACTACGTTGAAGTTATATCTCTGTTTTTGAGATGCTGTGACTCCAGAACTTTCAAGTTTGCTCTCTTCTTGCATCATCATATGTCCCGCCACCCTGAAAACCTTGCGGTCAACGGATATTATAAAATATAATTGCTAGTAATACTCTATATTGCACAGTTATTTTCAAGTGCTAATGTCTATTATCACTTGGTGGTAGAAACAATAAAATCAAAAACAGTTAGCTATTAAACTATTTGCAACATTTATGTTGGTGAATGTTCCCTGTTATTTCAACTCAACCTTAGTGATTGTGCTTCAAACTCTTGTGTCAGTTGGCAGAAGATTTGCAGGAAAGGTGGGAGACTAGTGATAGTCCTGTTGTAATCAAAATTCAGGAGTAAGTTTTGACATTTTGTTATGGTTGAGCTCAAGGTATCTAAATAGGCTAGTGGTTGGACAAAATGTACATTGCTAATTCTCTCCATTGATCCGTAACAGTCTTAACGATAGAGTTTTTGGAGAAAATGATGCTGCACTATCATTCAAGGAAATACGTCGCCGAGATCCGTATGTAGCTGTAAAAAAGCTCTAGATTTCAATTGCTTCTCTAAGAGCACTTTACTGAAAGGTGTCACCTTTTTTTGATGCCAGATCCTTCTCATTGCCTGACTTTGTTGCAGAGGTTCAGGAAGTAATAAAGCCAGTTTTACATGGATACATCAAGGTAAATGTTGGAAATCCTGTTTGCTGCAGCCTGTTTGTGCATTTCTTGTTTTTGTTTTTTTTTTTTTTTTTTTTAATCTTGATCCTGTCTGTGCACTTGCCCTTTATGATGTTGCCCTGTCAAGGTACAATATTCACTTGTAAATTTTCACTACACAGGGAGATGTTGAACTCTTGACAAAATATTGTAGCCCGGAGGTTATTGAGCGTTGTAAAGCAGAGCACAAGGTTTATGAAGCCCAGGGTAATTTTTTTGATAATAAGGTCAGCTGTTTCAACTTAACCTCATTAATGTCCAAGTATTCATTATATGCATGACTATAACTGTAAGGTGCTAAAGTGCAACTCTGATTATTGCAAGATACCTGTAGCAGTAACCATTTCCAAATAGCTTGGAGTACTGACATGAGTTTCTTTATGAAGTGGTTCAGTCAGATATTTGTACCGGTCATCTTTATATCTACTTCAGATCAAGGGACCATAGCTTTTCTATAATTATATTTTTGTTTCCATGATTCCTAATAATAGATGTTGGGTAATTTGGGGGACTGGGAAGTAGATATTTATGGTGCATATGGATGTCAAAGTTTTTTTGTGACAATTCCTTTCTTTCATTTTCTTTTCAATTTGGGGGGCGGAGTGGGGGGATCATAGGCTCAGGAATCGAGAAGCATCCCTTGTTGGTAATGGAGTTGGAGGTCTGACATGTTTCCTTGGATGGGAAAAGGATTTTGGCCACGGACCATGGCCCATGGTGCACAACGATATTGAGCAAAAGACTTCTAAGTTCTAATCAGTGAAGATTTCTATGGTAAAATAGCTATATACTTCACACACCTTAACCCCACAGCATCTCTTGAGGTTCTCGGACTTCTCGCCTAGGGTTGGGTAAGGCTTATGTGATGTATGTAGGCTGTAGCCTTACACCTGCACAGGGGCTGTTTCAATTTGGCTCTTGACGAAAGGGCTTTGACTGCCTGCCTCTTCAGAGCATATGAGAACCTTCCAAAGTTCAAATGCTTTAAGTTGGATTAGTTCATCATAATCCAAAGCTGAACGATTGCCTAAGAGCGATGTTCCATCTCTTTGGGAAATGGACAAACCAGACTGCCAATCTGCCATCGTAGCAAAGGATAGTTATATAAATACTAAAAACAATTACAGTAGATCGATGTCCATTGTCCTATATAAATGAATGGCTAGGAAGGTAGTGAATAAGCAGTTTAACTGTAGGGGCAGGGAGGTGGTCCGCGCGGGGGTGGGGGGTTACCCAGATTTGACCAGCCCTGCAAAAGAGTTCATTATAAATGTGGTCTTCAAGATTGTTTTTCTTACTTGGGGATGGATCGTGGTTCAATATTCCGATCGTAGGATTATCAAGCACTGCAGCTATGATTAATGGGCCATTTCTATGATATTAGCATATTGGTACAAGTCTTTTTGCTGTTGAACGACTAAATTGATAAGTTTTCTTCATACCGCAAGCCGACTATGGCATACTCTCCTCACAGAAAAGAAAAGAATTGTAAATGAATGGAAATGAAGGACGCACAAAGGACATATCTCTCTCTCTCTCACATTGGACCTTAGAAATAGAGTAACTTGAAAAGCCCCTGCCCTGTAGGCCACAAAGAAGCTTAATAAAATAATCCGTCCCAAACTAAAGCAAGTGGCAAAGATGTTACAGAGAAGAATTGTACATTCAGCTCAAGCCGCACACACCACGATACTGCCATCAAAGCACACTTCCAAAGCACCCTCTCTTACTTCCTCTTTCCAAATTTCACAATACGAACATGTGAAAAGTTGAAACAGTAGACGGAACCACCCAATCCTCATACCAGACAGTCTGCCCCAAAGGTATCGAGCAGCCTCACAATGCAGAAAAAGGTGTGAAGCCATACCACTGCTTGCCCGGAAAGCACGCTGATATGAGGAGAAATCGACAATCCTGGCCTTCTCTGCTGCCGGATGTCATTGATATTCACCCTACCCTAAGCCAAACTCTACACAAAAGCCCACGCTTTCAAAAGGAAGCTTTGCTTTCCAAAGAAAGTTAGCATGTAGCAAACTTGGAGACATGTGATGGAGTCCTGAAAACACTTTAGAAAACAATTTCTAGAGAACATTACCGTAGTAAAGACTTAGGCCTTGTTCTCTTCAATCGAATGGTGCGGGACGGTGAGGAACGGAACGGTGCGACGCGGATAATTCAAAAATATGTGAGACAAAATGAAGTACAGAATGCGGCGCGGATAATTCAAAAATATGTGAGACAAAATGAAGTACAGAATGCGGTGCGGAACGGAACGGAATGGATTGGAACAGAACGGAATGCAACATGGAAACGACGAAAAGAACAGGGCCTTACTAGAAAAATCCCCCACATAATTTCCCAGCCACACCCCGGGATCAGCGTTCAGATATCTGCACAGAACATAGACAGCAAATAAGTAAGGTCCTGCATTTCCCTATCATGGATAAGTGTCCTTACGTGAAGATTCCAAGAACGATCATGCACAGAATAAGGCTCATGTACACGAGCATTTTGAAGTGTACAAAGCTGAAACTAATGAGAGAACCTTGTGCAAAATGCATCTACGTCCTGCCAAACATCCTCCCAGAATCTAAATTCTTACCCTCCTTCCATTCCTCAATTTCTGCCTGAAATGGGGAAAGAAGAGGGGTGAGTGTGACACATGAGAAACAAACTTCCATGGGTAGGCATGCGTAACCTCTGTATCCCAATTGTTTGTTGCTTCCCATACTGACTCCTAATAACATGGTATCGTAGAGCATCCGATTCCCTAGGAAACCGCCATAGCTACTTTCCAACAAGGGCTATACTTTTCAAAACCAGCCATCCCACACCTAATCCCTCCTGTACTTTGCCTGCACACCTTATCCCAGCTAACTAGTGATCCTTCTTATTACCATCAACCCCCGACCATAAGAAATCCCTCATCAACTTCTCAGTCCTATTGTAAACAAAGATAAGAGATACAAAGGAATACTAGCTAAACAGGACTTCAATCTGTTGATAATGCCCCTCAAAGAAGTTGACCCTTTTCCACCCATCTAGTCGACTAATCGTTTTGAAACACGTGGAATCACCGGTTCCCAAATTGAGTCTGAACAGGATTTCCCACCCAACAGCACTCCCAAATATTTGAGTGGCTAATGCTGAAGCTGACACCCAACCAGATTTGCAAGCTCATTAAGGGCGCCCTCATCCAGATATACCAGCTGAACAAACACTTGGAAGATTTATCTTCATACAAAAACAACAAGCTAATAATTCAAAAACTGTAGATTCATGAGGACAACTCTGAAACTTAACCACATCAAGTACAAACTCCAATTGCGAGATGTGAACTGCACCCCTGCTTACTTTAAAACCCTCTAGCACACCAACTTCAATACTCCTGTCCAACATCCTCATTCCTACCCAGTACATCCACAAGTTTGAAAAGGATGGGAGGAAGGGGATCCCCTTATTGCAATCCCGTAGATGAAGAGAACCACTCCCTTGGTGTCCCATGTGCAGTGTCCCATTTACAAGTACGGAGAAAAAAGCTTTACAAAAGCACCTCCTAGTCTGCCGCCTCCACCGTTGTCTGAACCCGTTCTTCTGAAGCACAACATCAAGGAAATCCAGCAAAACCTTTCATACGCCTTCTCAAAATGGTTTTATATTTTCCTGCAATTGTTTCATGGATGAACTGCCTTGTATTTTGGTTTAAGTTCTTTTGCAATTTTCATGTTCTTAAACCTGAGGAAACCGTTATAGTTGAATTGATGTGAACCTGAAAGTCAACCAAAATTGGCCTAAATTAGAATATATATGAAAAAAACACCTGATTATAAACTTTAAACTTCTAAACTCAGATGCCTGAAAAGTCAAAACCCAAAATGACAAAAAAGAAGAAGTCTAGGATTATAGCTTGTTGTTGTGGCGTTGTGCTTGTATGGCTTTACTTTGGTGTATTTGGCTGGAGAGAAATTCTATGATTTTTTCCGGGACTGAGAAGACTATTGATTATGTTTGGGATCACATAGTTTACTTGGCTTCTCTTTGGGCTAAGGCGGCGGGGGCCTTTAAGGGTGTTCCATTGACTTTAGTTCAATGCCATTAGCGTGATGTGTATTAGTTTTCTTTTTATACCGAGGATACCTTATCCCCCACATTTTTGTATTCTTTACCATTTAATTAATAAAAATTTCTCTTATCTAAAAAAAAAAACAAAAAAGAAGAAGTCTTTTAACTCTTTAAGTGGAATATATTCAAAAAAACATTGTTTCAGTTTTCAGAAATAACTTACAACCCTTAAGCTAACAAAATCTAAATGTATTCAAATATGAATATGAATTTAGTTTCTCTTGAAATCGGAAATTTTGATGACTCGGTATGCTATAAAGTAATAAACCTATTTTAAACTTGATTTGATACGACCTGAAAATAATTTCGAATTAACGTGTACCCCTAGTTAAACAAAACTCGATCCAACCCAACCCAACCAAATTTACCACGCCAACACCAGCAAAAACCCGATCCAAGTCGACATGACTAGTACTCATGCAACCCAATATATCTAGAACCCATAATAACTGATAACACCCTACTCAAATTCTACTTGACCGACCGGATTGCCACCTCTACTTTTTCGTTTTTCTTTCGTTATTGCAATCCTTTCATAAAGTTTCTAGATGGGATTCTCAAATATGGTAAAATGCATGCTGTACTGTTACTATTTGGAATGCATAAATGCTTGAGCTGGACCTCAATCTGTTTAAGCTACTATTGTGTTTTCCTTCACTTGAACTGCTTGTACAGTATTGTCTCTTTTGGACATGGATAAGAAAAGAGTAAAAAAAAAAGATCCTTGCTTTCTTTTAGGTTCTAATACTACAATTCTAGCTTTCTTTTAGGTTCTAATACTGCTGATTCTTTCTGTGTTGGATTAGTGGTATGGCTGCTCTAATGCTTGTTTCTATAACAGATTTTGCATGTATCAGAGGTGGATGTTAGAGAGACCAAAATGATGGGAACCACTCCCGTTATTATTCTTGCGGTGAGAAGCTTGTGACGTTCGATAGATCTCTTGAGTGATGGTATTTCACGATGCATCAGTTTTGTTATTAACATATGTTGCTTGTCTCTTTGCTCCAGTTCCAAACACAGCAAGTTTACTGTGTACGTGATAGACAGGGTTCTGTAACCGAAGGTAGCAAGGTAAACACGGATTCCCTTTTATTTTCTTCCTGTTTTGGAATTTATGTCATTGTGCCAAAAGAACGAAGATTTAGTTGGCAAAAGTGGGGAATACTCTTTGACCTCTTGAGTTTTAAACTTAAATACATGGATGATGCACGCGGCAATATTTCACTCTGAAGTACTCCCTTTTCTTATCACACACACATACAATAAAAACAGTGCTCCCTGTTGAGGGGAATATTACTTCCTATCTGTATATGTATTGCCGAAAAATAATGTCCCACTTGCTTAGTATGGATTATGGTATCATGTTACTATCTAATATCCCATACTGGTTGCCGTATTTCTTCAACAAACATGCCATATCCAAGTGAGACAATTACTTGTGATGTGATGAATACAACAATACTACTTTTTGAGAATCACATAATGAGTTTAATCTATGTACTAGATCATTTGAGCTCTTTCTGTTAAATGCTTTTTCATATGAGAACTCAATATGAAGGCCAAGATAATTATTTCGGTGTGTAAAATTTGTTTTCTTGAAATTTTCACATTCCATTGATTTTGACTATTTAAGAGTATTGACAATGAAAATCTGTCTCTGAACCCTACAGAAGGGAATAGATTTTCAGCAATAGATCTCTTTTTCCTAGCTGTTCCATCTAAATATTTTGTAGATTATTTTGCAGTCACATGAATGCAACATAAAAAAAACCTTGTATGGACTTGGTCCATGGTGGATCAAGGGACTAGATCTTTTATCAAATACCCTCCATGTCCTAAAAGATTTGAACTAGTGTCCTTGGTCCACGGTGGACCAAGGACACAGAAGACAAGCAGATGCAACATGAATTTCTTATCCTTGCCCTGTATTTGTTAAACATAATTCATCAACACAAAAAACGACATGAATTTTTTCCCTTTGGTACCCTGTATTTGTTGAGCATGATGCCTCCACACTAGCTAGTAGTTGTAATGGCGGTATGGACTATTATAAATTTTGCACACTGCATGACATAGTGTTGTATTTGGTAATGTTGAAACAGGATACTATCCACACTGTTTATTATGCATGGGCTATGCAACAAATGGAGCCTGAAGATGTTGGCGAGGATGCTATCTACTCAATGTGGAGGCTAAGGGAAATGCAACAACTTGGTGTAGCGGCTCTCATTTAGGTTCCAGCCATTTTTTTCTCCCCGCCTTTGTTGATGATGTGTTTTATCTTAGGTGCTGTTTCAGCTGAAGAGCTTATAACAGGGTTCTAAAGTATGTATTGAGAGGGATAATTTTGGGGGAAAGCAAGTACTACCTTAAGTTATTTTGTGAGGTAATAACTTGTGGGAATTTGGAATGTTTGTTTCCCCAAGCACTTCTCTTTCATTGAGCTACAAGTCACTGGCAACTCAAGCTACTTCAGAAAATCGTGCCAACATAACCCTTCTAGTCTTCCCTAACTTTTTTATGTTTCGTAGGGAAGTTTTTACGTAGGGAGGTTTTTACGTAGGCAATTTTCAACTCATTCTTGTAGGAGATTCTTAAATTTTTTGAAAAATACAGTCCGAAAATTAATCGGATGAAGTGTAGCTATTACTGGAAGTGGAAATAAATATTTTTGATACTGTACATTCGAGTGTAATCTGATTTCTTTTATTGTTTCTGGAGTGTGATGTTCACGGGTATAGTAGAGATCGTTGCAAGGTAGTTATCTTTGGTATTGCATGTGATATCATTGGAAGTATCACTTTTCATGTACGTTGGACGTGATACTGTTTTTTACTCACATGCATCACGCCTTATACATGAGATTGCCTCAAATGAGTTAAAACTTCTCGTTTTAAAAACTGATCTAACAACCCAGTCCACAGCATCATGTCGTCAACTCTGTGAACTCCAATTTTCTTCACGTGCAAATCCCTTCTGCCCCTCTCTTAAGTTCACTTGAAATTAAATAAATCAGCATATAGCTCTCTGAACCTGAACATCGAAATACCGAAGCTGCCTACAGTTGCAGTATGAACCTAACAGTTGCATTATGAACCTAAGGAACTTTACACAGGAAATGCTAGCTATTTGCAATGAAAACTATGGCACTGGCTACCAAAAGTGCCAAGGAGAGGAGATGCTAAGGAAGAGTGATAGTAGGAGCGAGGATGATGAATGCTAGCAGAGAACCGTCATGCCCAAGACAACCACGTCGTCGTTGTTGTTGTCATCAATGAGGAAGCTGGATGAGGTGGCTGAGTGGAACAGACGGCATTATACATGGAATGCTGGTCCAAAAGAGCAGACAATACGGATCATCGTCTCCGTTTTTTTGGTTCGGCTTGCTTACGGGGTAGTCCGGTTTGAGATCTCTGCTTGCTTATGGTGGCCACTTTTTTAATTTTTTTTTTTATTACTCTCGGGCCACTTTTGGCAAGTCACACTATACAAATGTCTCTCTCTCTATCTATATACTAAACAACAGCCACTAAAAATACATTTGGCAGCCTCATGGAAATAACCCGCCTAAACCATCCTATGTTTATCTAGCCTAATGCCTCCACCTAAAATCAATGGTGTATTCAGGAATTTAGTACTGGGGTACAATCTGGAGGATTTTTTTTTTAAAATATGGGTTCATTTGACACTTAACGTAGAAACTTAATTGTATAATTATAAAGATATACAATACTACACATATGATGCGTAAACTTAAAAAAAGAATGGATAATATCAAAAAATAAAACACATATGATGTATAAAATTAAAAAAGAGGTACGGATTAGATCAAAAATGAAAGAGGGGAAGAATTGTAGAAGAAAAATAGTTAGAAAATAGTTGCTCCCAAGATTTGAACCTACAATCTACAAGGTAACAAAAAAGAGATCATACCAATACTCCACACAAGTATTTATGATACAAAATGTCTTCCATAATATATATACTTTATAAAACTGACAAAAAAATTACCGAAAAAGAGGGTTGACGCATGTACCCACTTGTACCCTCCCTGGATACGCCAATGCCTAAAATAACCCATTTAAGCACGAGTGCACGACATAGGCTCGAGCATAGGCACGACCTGGGCATACATTTGGGATGAGCCGACACAACACGATTCGGCACGGAGCAAGACAACTATAGAAGCACGACACAATACAATACTGTTACAAAGCACGAAGTCACAACACACACACTACCCAGATGACAGACACGACTCGAACACGACACGAACATGACACAAAGTCATCTTTATTCATTTGGTTAAAATACAATCACGATTCCCATAGTTAAAATCTTGGGCAATATTGTAAAGTAGAAGTTTTTAGAGATAATGATAAGATGCTTTGATTGCCACATCAAAACGTTTACAACCCAGGGTATTTACAAATTCATGGGTATAGGTTACAACTAATTATCCATCCCCGGATTACATGCATACAAACACCCTATTAGAGGCTACTTCACTCATACATTGGTCAGATTCTATCTTTACATGCATATAGGTCGGGGTAGATCAGCTTAACTCTTGGATGGATTAGTTGGATTGATTATGAACCATTTACATATTTTGTTTTATTCTCACAACAGCCAACTCCTTTTTTGCAGCCTTTCTAGTGTATAAATGAATTTTTTTTTATCTTCTAACACTTTGCAAAAGGCATAATTTTAGGAAAACTATGCTTTCCACGCTTAGTTGAAAGAAGACGTCGAAGTACCGAATCTTCCCATTAATTACATTAAGCAAAAAACTTAAGACATTTTGATTTTTTTTAGTTTTAGATGAGCTTGAAGAGCTAATTTATGTAGCAAAAAATAACATGTTTAGTGTATAAATAAATCTCCAAGTGCATTGTCTATCATATTTTTCTCATGGACCGACCAGTCATCAATACTAATCAACACGGGCCAAAAATTAGTTCTCATACACTCAACTGTTGGCTACTGGCAGTCATCACTCATCAGGCATAAAAGCCAAACATGTGGTCTCAACTCTCAAGACAAACATTTATCACTGGCTGGTTTTCAAATGCCGAAGTGTTGATGTCAAAAATGACCAAATAATGCATTTCAAGCCAAACATTTTCCCTCCATCTTCAAATTTCTTGCATCTTCTCACATCAATTCCAACTCTTATTAAACCCTTATTACTCTCATCTTACTGCACACAAACAATCATCCCATCAAACCCAAAACCCTTTATTCTCAAACAATGCATTGCCCTTTTGCAAGCATGTGCTTCTTCAAAATACAAGCTCAAACAAATCCATGCTTTTTCTATCAAACATGGTGTCCCATTAACCAACCCAGATTTGGGCAAACATCTCATCTTTTTCTCAGTCTCTCTCTTACAACCCATGTCTTATGCTCACCAAATTTTTACCCAAATCCAAAACCCAAATATATTCACCTGGAATACCATGATTAGAGGTTATGCTGAGAGTGAAAGTCCTAGGCCAGCTCTTGATTTATACACCCTTATGAGGGTTAATTCTATTGAGCCTGATACACACACATACCCTTTTCTGTTAAAGGCTGTTGCTAAGTTGTTGGATGTTAAAATGGGTGAAATGGTACATTGTGTTGCATTGAAAAATGGGTTTGAATCATTGGTCTTTGTTCAAAACTCATTGGTGCATATGTATGCTACTTTTGAACAGGCTGAGAGTGCACACAAGGTGTTTGAATTAATGCCTGTGAGAAATCTTGTGACTTGGAACTCTGTCATTAATGGGTTTGCACTTAATGGGAGGCCCAATGAGGTGCTGACTATTTTTAAGAAAATGAGCTTGGAGAATGTTGAGCCTGATGGGTTCACTTTGGTCAGTTTGTTATGTGCTTGTGCTGAACTTGGGGCTGTAGCATTGGGTAGGAGAGTTCATGTTTATATGTTTAAGGTTGGTTTGACTGAGAATTTGCATGCAGCGAATGCGCTGTTGGATCTTTATGCAAAGTGTGGAAGAATTAGGGAGGCTGAGAGGGTATTTCATGAAATGAGAGAGAGGAGCGTGGTTTCATGGACGTCTTTGATTGTTGGGTTGGCTGTAAATGGGTTTGCTAATGAAGCAATTGAGCTTTTCAAGGACATGGAAATGGAAGGAGTGGTGCCAACAGATATCACCTTAGTTGGAGTCTTGTATGCTTGCAGTCATTGTGGGATGGTGGATGAGGGATTCGATTACTTTAATGAAATGAGGGGGAGATATGGAATTGTGCCCAAGATCGAGCATTATGGCTGCATGGTTGACCTATTGGGCAGAGCAGGGAAAGTCAAAGAAGCATATGAATTTATTCAGAACATGCCATTGCAACCCAGTACTGTTATTTGGAGGACATTATTGGGTGCAAGTGCAATACAAGGACATTTGGCTTTAGCGGAAACAGCAAGGAGTAAACTCATAGAATTAGAGCCAAAGCATAGTGGAGATTATGTGCTCCTTTCAAATCTCTATGCATCTAAGCAGCGCTGGACTGATGTCCATCATTTAAGGGCGAAAATGATAGGGGAAGGGGTTAGGAAGACACCGGGGGTTAGCCTTGTCGAGTTGAGAAATCGTGTGTACGAGTTTGTTATGGGAGATCGGTCTCATCCACAAGATAAAGAAATATACGAGATGCTAAGAGAGATCACAGAGTTGCTGAGATTGGAAGGTTATGTGCCTCACACTGCAAATGTGCTTGCAGACATACAGGAGGAAGAGAAGGAGACTGCTTTAACGTATCATAGCGAAAAGATTGCTATTGCTTTTATGCTTATTAATACATTGCCAAGAACCCCTATCACTGTGATCAAGAACTTGAGAGTTTGTGCTGATTGCCACCTTGCCATTAAACTCATATCCAAGATTTTTGACCGTGAGATTGTTGTAAGGGATCGTAGTCGATTCCATCATTTCAGACATGGATCCTGTTCATGTAGAGATTATTGGTGATGAGTTATTTGGATCTGGAAATGTCAGTCAATATACAAAATCTTGGGTTCACTTGGATTATAGTTTTGCCAACTTCATAGGCAAGTCCATCTTCATTTTTCTGCAGGGAACTTTGTTATCAGACAGGTCAGGTTCTAGTTGACAGTTAGTTGGCCAGGCCATGTTACACATAGCTGAGAAAGTGACCATTATATACGGAAGAAAAGCCAGGGCCTAAGATATAGTGATCTTAAGAAAATCTCCAATGTGACGAGCTGATAGTTGAGTCCATTTTCTTTTTATTGTTATCCAGTCTTTCACCATCAATCTGTAACCAAACCTTAACCATTTATTCCTTGTTTTTCTACCGCCAAGCTCCTGTAATTGGCAGAGAAGAAAATGCCAGATACATCAAATGACTAAAAAAAAGGCCAGAGAAGCTCTAATGTCCTATTTGGCGAATCTCGTGTAATTTTCCTTTTCTTTTTTCCTTCAGTCACTTTTCGAGTAATTTTTTTTGGAAATCAGGCATACTTGATCATGTTGAATAATGCAATTACTTTGCAGTTTGAGTTAATGGATTTTGCTGTGTCTCTTACATGCAATATTGTTTTCTGCAAGGGCCTGTTTATTCTGTATCTAAGTTTTGTATGTTCAATTGCTCCATTTTTTCTTTCCCTGTGTTATTTTCGATATGCAGATTAACTGTTACATGTTTTGTTTTCCCATTTATTTTCAGTTCATGTGTTCAAAAATCTGAGATCAGTCTCTAATTGCACAGTTTGTAAGAAATGCATTATCAACGTCGAGGTATGCTTCTCTTTCGAGTTCATATTTGTTTTCAATTTTTATTTGCAACTGTTTATATTATACTGAGTTCGCTCCAGTGAAGTTGTCCCCGTAGTTATTTGGGTAAAATATTTTCTAGTAGTAGTTATAATTCAAGTTTTATGATCTCATTTGCCCAATATGTCGAGTATTTTTGTGGGTTCCTGTATTGACATGTTTTGGGTCATGGATTTAGACCATTGTATCGAACTTTCTTCAGATATAAGACTTTAGATTCCATAATTGGAGTACTTAAGGTCTCAGGTTGAACCACCTGCCCTTAACCATGCAGAGAATTGTTGCACTGTTATCCAGTGGTTTCTTACCGTATCCAATGATTTATGACTGTCCTAAAGAGAAAAAACGGAAGTTCTTATCCTTGCTAGTAATGTGCTGTGTTGAAGCCTTGAAGGGGATAACATGAGGGTAGTTACCAACTTACCATCATTATTTTAGAGGCATTTGTACTGCTGTAGGGTGTCACATTTCGTTGTGGTGCATCAGTGCATGATGCGTTGAAGAAAGGAATATGAGAAATAAGACTCCATCTTTAGACCTATATCAGCTCTATAATTGATGCTGTAAATCAGTCTTTTGATGGAATGCTTTGACAGTTTTCAATCACCTCTGAAAAAGGCCGTGTGGGCTGAATCAATGATTTCTTCAAGCAAAGTTGAAGCTATAATATTTGAAAGTCTTGCACTGTCTTATAGAATCTCAATTCATTCTGATTTTGTTTCATCAATTATGTGTTCGGTGTCAGTGAGTAAATTAGCCCCTATTTTAGATGGTTTGTTTGAACCTTGGCTATTTCACAATGGAATAGTAACACCATTTGATATTGAACCATCACAAAAATTGGTGGTCACTCTAAAGAAGCTGTTTATAAATTGGTACAAATAAGAACTGAGACAACAATGTGAACTTTGAGGTCCAATCAAGGAAGACCTTCAGCAATGACTTTTGTTTCTTGTGAGACTCAGTTGAAGAACGTGATTTAATACAGTTATTATTGTTGGATCGAAATAAAATTTCAACCAATGGTGTATTACTATTATTGTTTCCCCATGAACTCTTATTTTTTACTTAAGTTAGCAAATACTTCTGCAGTTAATGTTTTTGTAATAGCAACTACATTCAAACTCCCTCGTCATGAAACGACTAATTACTTCAGCTATGAAAATTTGTGTCTCTTGAGTTTCTCATTTCATTATATTCCTTCTCCTTCAGTCTGGAGTTTCCATGATCATTACTCCTGATGGTTTATTTGACAGAAATTTCTATATTACATTCAGATGCTATACATGTTCTTCTGGAGTGTGGCTATGAAGAAAAGAGAAAGCCACGAAAGTAATATTGGCCCCCAACAAACTAGGAGGAGAACAGATAATAGCTTCAACTCTTGCCATTAAATCATACCTTTGGAGCTCCTTATTCTTTGGGTGGAAAATTTTACAGTCACAAAGGGAACAGTACGACAAGCGGGAACTATAACTCCAATCTTGTAATCTTCCACCTCATCATTCTCAAATTTGTTCTATGTTGATACTTGGATTTGGAGACCCGAGGTTGCTACTTGAGTTTGCATTTATGAGAAGTGTCAGAATTTTCTATCTTTGTTATATTTGACATATGCAAGAATGGTGAAGCTCAAAAGCTGAGCCCTCTTGGCAATTTTAAGGTGAATGAACTTTTAAATAACTCCCTGACAGTTTATTTATTTATTTATTGGGTATCCATAGGTTTTAAGGAAACAGAAACAATATAAAGAAGCTGCCATAAAGAAAATCATATGTAAAAATGAACGAGTTGCCTCAAACTAGGAACCTTACTCGTTTTGTAGCTGTCATTGTTAAGATCAAATCATCAAAGTGAGCAAGGTTCAGAACCAATCTTGTTCGCCGAAGTTGCTGCTTACAATGTTTGAATGATGTTGTCGCCTTCACCTCAGAAGCCCTATCCTGGGCGCAATGCTTTTCTTCCCTAAATGTAATATGTATCATGCACATGATAAAAAAAATTGCAATAGTCATCCTGTTTAGATAGTTTAATGTTTGATATCAGACATGTCTCTGCAAACTGATATCTATCACATGTTTTGGCTTTTGAGTTGAGTGATAAAGTATTGCACAAGTCAAGCTGTTTGAATTGTATCTTTCCCTAGCAAGCTGGATCTTTTGCTTTCAGTCTTCATGTTTGTTTCAAATGCTTATCATTTGAAGCTCTGTGTCATCTGTCACATCGCTCCGAAGAATTTGGTTGCAAATCTTGTTGCTGATATTGCTTCTCAAATCTGAGGCCTGGTGGCTGGCAGTATGGCAACCTACGTTGACAATGTTTATTCCGGAATCAGTTCTGGTTGTGGTTGTCTAGTGATCAGTCACAACATTTCAATTTTCTTTTCCTGGTGAGTATATGAAATTATTAATTGACATATCTTGGCTGGATGCTCAGGAACTGCACCATTGCAGATCTTTTTGGCAGTGATATTCGAATGGACACAGACAGCTTGCTCCCCTGAACTTTGCTCAAATCGGGTAATGGTACATTCATTGATGCCGGCCTCTCACAATGTTACTCTCCATTTGCCCTAACTTGGTCCAAATGCAGGTTGGAAAGATAAGTTAATGGGATGCATCCTTAAAAGGTGTTGTTACCAATGGAGAAGTTATCAGAGAGAACTTGGAAAATGTCAGCTCCTTGGAGAAGTTTAGTATTAGGGATGATAAACTTCACAAGAACTCACCTCCTGAATGCAAATGTGGTGATAGCTGAAAGGGAGAAAAATGCTCACCAAAAGAGAGGTAGGAAAGCAAGCAAAAGAGCACAAATGCACAAATATAAAGGCCCATGATGGTTCCATGCAGAGCTGAAGATGTGGTTCTCGAGTAGCTATAGGCAGGTCAAAAGTTGATTGTATGCCCGAAACAAGATATGTTGGGTCAGTTGATTCAAAATTACTGATTGAAGTTGATGATCCTGTTGCCTCTGAATTGCCTGCTTCTGCGGACAGTGAAAGAGGGACTAGTGAAGACGGGGTTCAAATAAGATCATCAAGCCGAAACACTGCAGTATTGTTGGGAGATCCATCGGTTGCACGACCTGTACCAGCAGAAACAAACAAAAAAATTGTTCAACAAATGAGACGCAGGGCAGAAAACAAAGGTTTGTTGATGTTTGCCAAGAAAAGGTGGTGATGAAAACACAGATGTTTATATAGTGGCTGCAGGAGAAGTTGAAGAGCATAATGGTCAAGGAATTCGTTGTAACTGATGGTCTAGGGGTTCAATAAATAGGAAAGGTTCATTAGTCTGACGGCAATTCAGTTTCAGAAAATCACAGTGCCGATTATGTCATTCACTCCCACAGAAACTGCACTGAGTGGTATATGCGTTTAATTCCGAAGAACGTGCTTTTCTTCCCTCTACAAGTTGCTGTTTTGTGTTTCCGTTGAATTCAGTTAGTATCTTGTCATCTTGTGAGTTAGCAGCTAAATGTGGGTAGTGGATCATACAAAATTGACTATGATAAAAGAGACCATAAAGTTTCCACGAGTTGTCGATTTTGATGGTGTCAGGCATAAACTTTGTCCAATGAGATCAAATGAATAATATCACATTGGCCTGAATGCAGCATTTTGGAAAGGAATTTGGAAGATCCAAGTGCCACGAAGAACTAAATACTCATTCGCGTCGCTTAGAATGTTATTTCAAGAAAATCTGCTCTCAAAAATCGTTTCCAGCACATTGATGATACTTGTCTCATTTGCAACAATGCCCAGGAAAGTGTTGAACATATTCTATTTCAATGTCCTTTGGCTAGCATTATTTGGCTCAGCCTTAGATGTCTTAGTGTGCGAATGGAGAACTTCCCCTTGTGGATATAAATCCCAATGGCTGGAATCAAGGAGGGTACTATGTTCTATCTCATGCCAGAGAGAGATGCCATGATTTGCAGAGCTGCAGTTCGGTGGAAAAAGGAATCAATATTCCCACCAAGAACAAATGCTAATCCTGTTGAAGTAGTGAACATGATCTCAACTAGATGGAAGGAGTGGCAGACTTGTATTATCAAACCCCCTGATGATGCGAATGCTGCACCAAATGCAATAGTTCCGAGCTTTGAGCATGAGGGATATAAGAGTTTACGTGGCGGATGGACTTGTGGGCAACACTCATTCCATTATTGCAGCCTGGTCAAGGTGGATCATGAGGGTCCCTTTTTGCTAGAGGGAGTTTATGCAAAGATTAACTCTTTTACCCATGCAGTTTGGGGAACTCTTTAGGCTATGGAAGAGTTGAACTATGGAGGTGACACAATACACAATCACAATTTGAAATGATGCGGTAGGTGTGGTAGAAGACGTTGAGGATGACGTACCCTTTAATTCCCTGGAACTGGCAATAGTTTTGGATTGCAAAACTGATAGGATGCACCAGTTAGACATAAGAAGGGGGGGTTTTGAATTAGATCTACTATTTTTACAGTTTTTCGTTTCTATTGGATAAGGACTAGAAGCGGGACCAGAGAGTTCCTTCTTCTGTTTCTATTGAGAAAGAGTAAGTACGAAAACGTGTAAAGTAAAGAACATTGTAGGCACAATATTTTAGCGTGGAAAACCACGTTACTCAATTCGGATGTAAAAACTACGACCCATACCTCTATTAGATTTAACAACTAGTTGAATTACTCGAGTCAATGTGTTCTACAACCTCTAGACTTCAATACAACCGACACCTAACTCTATATGCCATAAACGGTTTAACTTTTTTTTTTTTTTTTTTTTTGGCTCATCTAACACCTTCTTCTCATTACTAGTTTCCTCCAGGTGTTACAAGATTTTCTTTCCATGCATTATGGGTGAAAACCTCATCAAACAAACCGACATGGTTGTGTGAGGCTGCCCACTTTGCAAGGAAATGAGCCAAAGAGTTAAAGTTCCTAGAAATGAAATTAACACTACAGTTTAGATTATTACAAGCCATAGAAATTGTTTCAAAAGTATTCCTATTTCTCCAAGGAAAAGGTGCTCCCTTCTTCAGCTGGTCCACACAAGTCTTGGCATCCGTCAGGATCTTCTTGTTTGCAATCTTACCGCCGTCAAAGAGCACTAGAAACTACCTCTAGTCCTATACTTGCACCATTGCAATTAGCTTGCAATATCTCCCAAGGAGTTTACAATCTTTGCGTATTTGTTAACAAGCAAATTAAAAGTTACAAATAAGCCTTAAGTGATCGGACTTAATGAGACAAGGAACATAGCTTGTAACAATGAGTTAGGATCATTTTACTTATGTATAAAAGTTATTTTGCACAGGTGAAGGAAAAAGAGTTTTCTTTTGAAAGATAAAACTTCGGAGTTACTTAACGTAAATTCGGAATTACTGAACGCAAATATTTTTAGCTCAACTTTTTCCAAAACACCCTTCTTACTTGAAGAAACAACCACCTCCCGTCCCTCTTTTCCCTTTGCAATCTCTCTGTAATTTTTCACCGTGTTCCATCTAAATGATCCATGGAAGACAATTTCAACTCAAATATTGATGATATTCATGTAACAACTACTTCTACATGGGTGGGAGTACTATTGTATTTTTCGATTTAATTAAATTTGTAGTTTGTTATTATTCCTATTACTGTTTTGAGTTAAGGTTTATACTTTATATGTGAGGTCTTTGGCGGGTGAGTGGTCGTGGTTTTCAGTGGTGGAGGTGATTGTATCTGGTTGGGATGTATCTGGGTGATTGTTGTGTGGAGATGAGCGCAACAACTCGGCGATTGAGGGCGGCGGCTGGGCGATGCAGAATAGGCTTAGTGACGTTATCCGACGGAGGGTGGCAGGCGGCTAAATACAGCAGACCATCGCTGTTTTCCAATTTGGCTTCCTTCTTGGAACACTTTCAGATTTTTGCATACTAATTGTTTGATCAAAATTCCCAACTTGAAAATCAAGAAAAGAAAAAGAGATCAAGGGTTGTAAATCTGATTTATTGCATTGAATAGTTGATGAAGCTTGAGCACATAAGACCAAATTGCACTCCCATGTTGTATCCAACTCAGAGGAAGAAGAAGGAGAGACGAGAGAGAGATGAGTGAGAAAGGGAAATGAGTGCGAGAAAGTTTTGGGGTAATTTGGGAAATTAAAATTTGCGTTTAGTAATTTCTGTATTTACTTTTGGCAATCTCCTAAAACTTTGAGAACTAAAACACCTTACTTGCCTTTGGCTAATGTTCAACCCATCTCTTATATAGAAGGACATTACTTAGTCAAGTAATCTTCCAAAAACCCAAGGAAATAACAAATTACAACTTCAAGGAATCTTTTGCCAAGGTCAAGGAGACATATCAAATCTGATTGTTTTAGTCCTAGGAAACATCCTAGTACATCAAAGAATCAGATTCTCATTTATCAAAAACATTGAATTTACTTGTGAAGAAGAATCTTGGACAAGGCTCCATAAAGGGGTTCTTTAATATCCCACACTGTGTGGGTGCAAAGAAAGCACCACACAGTATAGCACGCACTGCTTTCCTCCAACAAAAAGACCTGTACAGGGAAATACGGGTGAAAGAGAGGTAGAGACTATTGCCTTTTTGCTTGTGGATCCAGGTGCCATTTCCTCTCTCTCTCTCTCTCTCTCTCTCTCTCTCTCCTTCCTCTTCAGTGTACACAGTAGTTTTTTTCTTTATTTAAGTTGATTATTTGTATTATATATGTGAACGGGATTTGTTTAGTTCTGTACCAGAGTGTCCACAATCCAAGCAATTTTTAATACTTATTAGCAAAATCATATTAATTTACATATTTCATACATATGAAGTTTATTAATAAAAAAAAAAAATTCACCAATGGCTAGAATTTTTTTTCTTTTTCTAATGTCTTTTGCTTGATTTAACACGTTAGCTTAACTTAATTTGATAAGTACAGTCATATCTTAAAATTTTCGATTATAAGAAGGTAATCCAAACATTTTATTTTTCTCTTCTTTCTCTTATATCTTTTGATTATTTAAACATGTAATATATTAAATTATTTTTAGTTCAATAAGTCTATCCTTACCTTAATCTAATGTATCGGTATTAAGATGATTTTTTTTTTCAAAATGCACAATTTGCTCTTATTCATTTTTGTGATATTATTTTAACTTTGTAGAGATATTTCTCACATAATCATCTTATAGAGTACAATTGCAGAATTCATATTAATTTATATTTTGGCATTGTCTGGTCTAATCAGTAAAAACATAGATGTTGATATCATCACACTACACTGATTATGTATCATAAAATTAAAACTCAAAAGCATCCTAGCATTACACTCAATCTTAAACTTACCGATGGTTAAAATGGCTAAAGTGACATCTTGGGACCGTGAAAATCAAATGGAAAGAAGAATAAAGAATGGAGGGAGTATCATTTTTTGGACTATCTAGATTAAATATAATTATCGTGACACGTGTTAAACTCGGGTCCTACATTACACCCATTCCCCACCAGTTTAGGTGGATCTCGGGCTAGGGTTTACCCTGCCCTACTGTGTTCCGTTTTTCCCTTAGGGTATCTAATATTTCGGGGGTAAGGGCGCGGAAGTGCTTAGGGTTTGGGGGCTAGAGTTCCTAGTCCCCAAACCCTAAGCTATCGTAATCCGAGGTTGGGGTTTAGGATTTTAGGGTTTTAGGTTATAGGGTTTAGGGTTTTAGGTTATATGGTTTTAGGGTATACGGTTAGGATTTGGGGGATATGAACTAATAGAGATGAGATGTGTTATCATGCTCTCATCATAAGTATTTATAACAGTATAAATATTATCATATTAGTATATATAACGGTATATATCTATAAGTAATGGTATAGATATTATCATTTGTTTTTGGTGCTAGAGAGGGGAAAGCCCCTATAAACATTATCATTTCAATATATAACTACCTAGTGCCCATTATTCTAAAAATACGCGCACTTATTTTATAACTGTTTTAAAAATTATTATATCTATTCACACACACATTTAGGAAGAATAATTATTATAATAAATGATAATATTATTTTTCTCTTACATATTGCTATTGATGTTCAATTTAGCTCGATGGAAGAGAGCACACCCATCGTAAAAGGAAGGAAAAAGAATCCTTGAAAATGTTTAGTACACCACCAGTCCCAAACAATTATTGTCTTTTATTTTTCAATTCTAAAGTTTACAATCTTTGATCGTTACTTTGTGAAAAATTATAAAGATTTACTACCTTCGCATTACAGATAACTTTACATTGGACTTTTCGCGGTCTTTAAAGACACTATTTTACCACAAATAACTCTAAAAATATGAAAATAAAAATTATAAAAAATTGATTTTTTTAAAGTACTAGTATTTGAAATGAATCAAGCAAAAGTATGTTTATGTTGTAATCTTCAAAAAATTTCATTAATTAATGTTTAAAATTTGTTAACTTTGACTCAAAAAGTCAAGCGTAAAGTTAATTGTGGTATGAAGGGAGTCCAATGTCATAGAGTAATAATTTTTTTACATTGATTTTGTATAGTACTTTGAAAATTTATATTTTTATAATTAATTTATATCTTGAAAATCGTGAAAAGCAACAAGTAAGATTGGTTTGGGCCGAACAAAAAACTGTTGTAGAAAAAAAAAACACCTGAAAACGTGAAATACTAGTTTGACTAAAATGGTGATCAACTTTGATAATAGTAACTAGTAGGAATAAGTCGGTATTGTGGAGATTTGGAAGAAAAAAAAAAAAGTAGAGTCAAATGGGTGGAGGTGGGCCCATATGAAGAAAAGAAAGGAAGTGCTCTGGCTCTGCTCCCTTACTCTGACCAATCGATTGCCTCAAGCCCTCAACCCATTACAAGCAAATGGAGTGGGCCCCACAATGTGTGGTGTAGATTGTTCACCCACAAAGTGTGTAACGTAGCACCACTCCTCCATAAAGTAGAAGATTCTCTTTGCTTTTGACCTTTGTTTTTCAACTTCAAAGCCATGTGTTTTATGCTTTGAAAACTAAAGATAAAATATCTTCCAATGATGCCTAAAAACACTATGGACGAAAGTCCTCTTTGAAAACAAGTTGTAAGAACATTTTCGAATTTTTTGAAACTCGTGTTGTGCTAAGAATTGACAGGGTCTGGTCCATCAACTGGTCTATTATTCCCAATATCTCTCAATTTTGTCCCATTAAGTTTCAAGCTTTACCAAGTTTATAGCATAATCAATATCACATTGCATGATGTGTAACATGGAAAATACCAAAATTCTTCACTTCTAAGCCATCACGTAATCTTTTCATCACCAAGCAAGCTATCCATCCATCCACGATGTTAATTCAAGGGTACACAAAATCACACATAACAAACTCATTAACATAATACAGTGCATAATCGTATTTAGTTTGTTAATCATCAAAACTCAAATGGCTCAACAAAAACATTATTGCATGCCTCTCAATCTTTTACCCACCTAGATGTAATGTGATTTTGGCACCTATTTTGCTATGTAATGTGGGTGGTAGCTTCAAGAGTGTAAGGGCGTTTTTGACCTCCTGTATCCACTTGCGTTGCATAACTTACATCACATTAGTTATCTTGAATTATTATTCTCCTAAAAGAAAAACCTCACCAATAGGGTCTAGAACCAAAATCAGTTTGGAAGCCGTAGTTCTAGAACCAAAATCAAACTAATAGATCCATTTTCGATTCTCAAAAACAAGAATTTGTACTAATCAATTTCAATTCTAGCTCCTAACTTTTCGAAATCAGCTTGGGTGGGTACCTGACTTAAAAAATTTTGGAATACTTTTCAATTGTTGGAAACAAAAGATGATGATTTTTAATAATATTAGAGATTTAAAAAAAATAATAATTTGTAATCTAAGTGATAATGATTGTATTTGTAATATAATGGTTTAATGATTGCATTTGTATTTTAAAAGTTGATTTATACGGTTAAGTATTTCGATTGTATTATTATTTTAGGTTTATTGTATTTTTGGATAGTAATAAATGTTGTTGTGATTTTATAATTGTTGTTATTATTACCAAAATATAAATTACTTTATTTTAAAAAATTTGCAAACTTGGATTTAAAATGGACCTTAGTATCCAGGATCCACCCGAAGTATCCAATTTCAATTTATAAAAATAGGACACTATTGCAACCAATCCTAATGCATTAGAATTAGGAGTCGATGAATTCGGATAATTCCAATTTCGAATAGTGCAATACGCAGTGGGTATCTGATTGTGCTTTGGTGGAAATTCGATAAGTATAGAATGACAATGGACGTTCAAAAATACGAACCCAATTATCTGATCCGAAAATCCGAGTATCTAAAACGATATTATTTGAAATTTCGGAGACTAAAAAAACGGATATCAAAAAATTCCGAATACGGGTTCTAGATACCATCTTCAAAAATTATCGAAATATCCAAAAATCTTGGTTTACATCCTCGAAATATTAGATATAAAATAGAATAAAAAATATTTTTATTTCAATAGCGGAAATTCGAATTTTTTTTCAATACGAGTTCGAATATTAAAAGTGGGTACCGAAATCCGAAACCCAGGCCCATACGTCCATTAGCCAGCCCATACCCATTTGGCCATTTCACGAAACAAGAACGTTTTAACGCGGCGGGTAATGTAAAATTTCCCACCAACTTCCTCTACAATCTTCTCCCTCTTTTTAATAAAATCTCCGCCCCTTTCACTCTCTCTCCTCTCTCTCTCTCTCTCTCTCTCTCTCTCTCCGAAAATCGACCATCCAGTTTCTCTCTCTCTCTCAAAGAAAATGACAGATACATCATCTCTAGAAAGAATGGGCAGAGAACTCAAATGCCCTATTTGGTAAACCCGTCACACCCTTATTTTCTTTTCCTTTCATATTACCTCCATTTTACAACTCCGCCAATTTCTTTTTCAATTTCATGAAATTTATTGCTTATTTGACAACGCTGATATATTTATTTGTTTATTTTATTGCAGCTTGAGTTTGTTCGATTCTGCTATGTCTCTTACATGCAATCATGTTTTCTGCAAGTAAGGGTTTGTTCCATTTTTAGTTGAATTAAATTTTCAATTTTGCAATTCGTTTCATTGCTGATTTTGCAATTTCAGTACATGTATTCATAAATCGATGAGATCAGCTTCGAATTGCCCCGTTTGCAAAGTGCCTTATCAACGTCGAGGTATGTTTATCTTCTTAAAATTGATTAATGAGTTTCAATTTTGATTACCAAACATTTTGTATTATTGCCAATTTTGCTTGAAAGAACTTGTCTCAGTGACTATTTCGTGTGACAACTTGCTAGCAGTTCCACCATTGTCTTACTTTCGCGGGTTTTTTTTGTTGGCGTGTTTGGGTTCATGGATTTAGACTGTTGTACTGAACATATAAGAAATCTTTTTCTACAAGACACTATTTTACATGTCTGGAATATAGAAGGTCTTAGGTTCAATCAGCTATGCTTAGCCACACACAGAATTATAGCACTCGTATCCAGGAATTCGTTACTGTCCTGAAGAAGATTAAAATGTTCTGATCACCGGTGGTAGCTTATTGTGCTGAAGAAATGAGACTAACATGGCGGTAGTTAGTATCATTCTCTTACACTGCTGTTTGAGGTAAAATGAGGAAGTAATATTTGAATTGATGTGCATGATGTGTTGAAGAAAGGACATTTATTCTGGTATACATGATGCTGTAAATAAATCTTTTGATGGGTTTTATATAATAAAAGAAAAGGTCTTTTGATGGAATGCTTTGACAAGTTGAAAACCACATGTGAAGAAGGCTATGTAGGGTGGATTAATGCCATGTGAACTACGGGTTTTATTCCAAGTGAAATTGAAGCTACTGTATTTGGAAGGCCTTGTATGGTCCTAATTTGAGGCTCAATTTAGTTTGTCTTCACTTTACGACAGTACAAGGCCTTCCAAATAATCACATTCCAGCAATTTGTTTCATGTCCAACTTTCAACATTTTGTGGTACACATCTTGCTTTTGAACAGTCACAAGGACAAGCAAAAAAATTAAAAACAGTTACATCGTTGGAGGGCACATCAAGAAATATTCTTTTTAGCTGGAAGGCTATTAGTTAAAATAATGGTACAAGTAAAGAACTGGGACAATGGACAACCATTTGAACTTTGAGGTTGTGACGTAAAGGACTTTCAGCAATGAAGAAATGATTCTATCTCCATATTCAGATGTTTCTTATTAAAAATTGCAACAGCATGATGTTCTGGAAAGGTGTATGCCATCGTGGTTGTCAGTTGTTTCCTGACTTGCTTCTACTATTACATTGATCTGTTTTTGCTGTATAGTTTCTCAGATCATCTTGAGCACTCTTGATAAAAAATTTATGCGTTGCAGAAATTCGACCTGCTCCTCACATGGACAACCTAGTGAACATATACAAGAGCATGGAAGTTGCTTCAGGGCTTAGCCTTTTCATTAGTCAGAATCAACCCACTACCAAATCCTCAGGTGACGTAACATTGTGACTTTGCTTTTAAAAGATGTGCAGAAGCCCATATGTACAAAATCTACCAAAAAGTTTTTAGTCTTAATTGGAACTAGGATGTTTACAACATTATCTTATGTCAAGCTGTTTCGTCAACTTATCCATGACAATTTAACTATCTTGCGTATAACAATTGGAGTTCCCTTGCATTTCTGAAATCAGACATGTAATCTTGAAACAGATATCCTATGATACTTTCGGACTCTGTCAATACGATACTGCAATAGTCATGCTGCTTAAATTGTATCTTTGGCTAGTAGGATGGATTCCCAAACTATATGTTTTTTGTTGTTCATAAATGTTGGTTGTTTCTTCATGTTGCAGAGGCTGAAAAGCAGACTGAAAGTGATGGCTATGCTGGGGCACAGGACGCTGGTGGAGAAACCCCCGAAACGATTAAGCTTCAAAGGGTAAAGGGAATAAGGTGCAAAACACCTAGATTGAAATCAAGAAATTCTAAAAGGGTTCAAGTGCCAGTCTCTCACAACTGAGACTCCAGTACGAGAAGCAATAAACAAACTTGATAAGAACGAAGTAATGAACTATGCTACTAACAGGACCTCAGTCTCACCAAATGCAAATTCACCTTCAAACGGCAAGGGAAATGCACCCTTTTCACCGTTTTTCTGGTTACGGGAAGATGTAGATAAACCAAGTCAGCAAATAGAACTGGACCATTTGACGGGCACACCAGCAAAAGCTCCATCGTTTAGTGACATCAAGGATTCAGATGATGATGTGCCTTCTACACTGTCTCCAAAAGTGAGTGTGTTCTATGGTAATCATTAAGTTAAAATTTTTAGTATTTTGAATCTCTATGTGTTAATCTGCATCATAGCTCAGACGGATCCGATTGGAAGTCTTGTTGATTTTAGCTTCTCAGGTCTGAGGCTCCATAGTAAGTCAACCTATGTTGACAATGTCTATTCTGACATCTGAAGCTCTGATTTTTTCTATTTTATTTATTATTATTATATTTTTTTTTGTTGACAACAGCTAATACAATAATGGAACTCTGATGTTGGTTGATCTTGTGTTTCAACTTTTAACCACAAGATTGGTTTTGCTTTTCCTTGTTATATGAACTTATGAAGTGACATATTTTTACAGGAGAAACTGCTCAATAATGCAGATCTTTTTGACAGTGAGATGTTTGAATGGACTCAAAGAGCTTGCTCTTCTGAACTTTGCTCAAGTCCTATCAAGATGCAGGTAACGGTATTTTCAGTGATGCAGACCTCTCACAATATTAATCTCTAGTATATTTGAATTGTTTGTTTTTCACATTCTGAAACTAACTTGATCCCACTGCAGGTGGATGACACAGTTGGATCTGATAGAATGCAAAAAGAGGGGCCAGATGCACCCTCAAAAGGTGCTGTCAGCGATGGAGAAGTCATCACAGAGCACCTGGACAATATCAGTTTCCTAGAAAAGAATAGTGTACAGGATAATGAACCTCACAATAACTCCTCTCCTGGAAGCAAAAGTGGTGATAGCGGGAGAAAAATGCCCCAGAAGACAGGTAGGAAGGCAAACAAAAGAACTCAACTTAAGCGTCAAAAGAAAGATGTGGGGCAAATTAAAGAGTCCGACAACGGTCCAGAAACACATGACTGCTCCATGCAGATCCGAGGATATGATTCTCAGCTACGTCTAGGCAGTTCAATGGCTGAGTGTATCGCCAAAGCAAGACATGGGTCAATTAATTCAAAGTTACTGAATGAAGCTGACGATCCTGCTACCTCTGAAGTGCCTGCTGCTTTGGACAGTAGTAGAGGCACTAGTAAAGACAGGGAGTTGAAGAATTCTAAGAGAACTTTTAAGAGAAACAAGCTGGACCATAGAGTTGGCCCAGTAAAACAAAAGAAACAGAAGAAGAATCTTGCTAAATCTGACATAATCCAAGATATTATTGTTTCTCAAGATGGAGAACATGAAGATACAAAGTCAAAATGTAATTTATCTATTGGAAGGTCTTTTGAAAAGGCTCACACTATTGCAGGAAGATCCATCAGTCGCATCACCCAGCGGAAAAACAAAAGAAATGGTGAACAAGTGTTTGTGGTAGAAAACAGAGTTCCTCTAGTTGACGTTTGCCAAGAAAAGGTGGCAGATGGAAACACAGATGTTCATTTGGAGGCTGTAGCCCAAGCTGGAGCACCTAATGTCCGGGAGATTCATGAAAATGAAGATCTTGGGGGTTCATTGACAATACGAAAGCGTCCTCAGAGAGACATGCCAGCTTTACGCAAATGTGGTGCAAAGTCTATCACATGTGCTTTCTGTCATTCAAGCGAAGAGACGGAGGTACTATGTTGCATCATAATAATATCATTTCCCTTAAGATACTAACAAAAAGTAATATACTTCTAGGCCATTCAAAAGATGACTAATTATTTTTATTGCAGGCTTCCGGGGAAATGGTCCATTATTCTGATGGTAAACCAGTTTCAGAAAATCACAGTGCCGGTCATGTCATTCACTCACACAGAAACTGCACTGAGTGGTATTATCTTTAATGAACATACTTTTTTCCCTGTTATATTGTTACTCTTTTTGTATCGTCTTTGAATTCATATGAGTATATCATGTCTTAGAAGTCAAATGTGGACAGTGGACCATTAAAAATTTGTGGATAGTACTGCCTATGATGAAAGAGTCCTTAACTTTTGAGGAGTAGCTATTTTTGATGAATGAGTACATTATAGCAGGCTGAGAAATATGTGCAATAGCTAAATGATTTTTCTAGTTAATAGTTTTCATTTTCCATAATCATCATCTCTACTTCTCACCCTAAATCCTTTCCTTGCAATCTGAACTAGGTATTCTTCTATCTTGTCAAATGGACGTTGTTATAACCACTACTTTAAGTCATGCCTTGTAGACAAAATCAAAGGCTTATTAGAGTCTCAAATTGGCACACACTATGCTTGAAAACTGGTGTCCTTAAACTAAAGCACACTAGTTTCATGTATTACATGGTAGAACATTTGGTGTATTGTGCGTTTGCCTGATGATATCCAACTTTTGACTGATGAAACATTGTTATTAATTGTTATCACTATACGCAGGGCCCCCAATGTTTATTTTGAAGATGATATTGCAGTCAATCTTCAGGAAGAACTGGCAAGAAGTCGAAGGATTAAGTGCTCTCTGTGTTGGGTGAAAGGGGCATCCCTTGGCTGTTATGAGAAGAGTTGTCGTAAAAGTTTCCATATTCCTTGTGCCAAGATGCTTCAGGAGTGTCGTTGGGATGCAGTGAGTGCTTTAACCGTAGTTACTTAGACATAGACACTCATTGACAAATGATTAAAGTTCCTCCTTTTCTGAAGTTGACTATGTCATTCTTCCAACAGGACCACTTTGTCATATTATGCCCGCTTCATGCGTCTTCAAAGTTACCTTGTGAATTGCCCACCTCTCAGATGAAAAAAGGAGAATCCAATCTGAATGGGTATGTTATCTTATCAAACCTTTCCTAGAGTTGGCACTAACAGATGTTTTAAAGCCTGATTACATTTTGTTCTTTTCCTGCAGGAAATATGTCCGCCAACGGTTACAAGTTGCTGGAGAACATGATAAAAATACAAATTTGTGGCATTGTGGTCAATCATCTGAGAAAATTGTTCTCTGTTGTTCAGGTCTTGCTACTGGGCAGAAGGTAGAATAGAAAGTTATTCATATAATATCCATTGGAATATCAATGCATACAAACTAGTGTTTGATGTTTTTCCCCTAACGAGGTTAGCTGGATCTGCAGGAAACCATTTCTGAGTTCGCCAAGTTATCTAGAGTTGCATTGTCAAAAGATTGGAAGTGCAAGAGTTACCCATGTCATTGCATCAGTAGATGGGAATGAAGCATGTAGAAGAACCCTAAAAGTTTTAATGGGGATTCTGGAGGGAAAATGGATACTAAGCATCAAATGTTAGTACACTTGCTGCATACCAAATTAGTCTGGGTTAAAAACTTAAAATCTGCAAGCATTTTTGTTATCCTAAGTTTACATTAATCTGAAACCAGTCTTTCTTGAGTTTACAGGGGTTCAGGCTTGCATGACGGCCATGAGATTAGTTAATGAAACTCCTTATGAAATCAGTTGTGACATTCATGGAGTCAAGAACGGTCCTCATCTAGGAAGATTAAGACTTCTGAACAAGGTGTTTTTCAATTTTCATCACATAATCTACTCGTATTATTGTTTTTGGAATGTATTTACTGTTGTTTAGATTTAAAATTATATTTATTTGGAAAGAGTTACTTTTATTGACCATGGAAAAATAGAAAGTTTGTTAACAACAAAGGGCCCTAATGTTGCTGTTAATCATAACCATGCTATGGATAAGTCATGACTTACGAGCTGCTTCATATGATTGTTTTTGGCTATTCAGCTGTTTGTCTATCTTCAAAGTAAAGTAGTTGTTCCACCCCAAGTACTGTTGTTTTGTTTCAATCTATAGGATCCTTTGCTGGCTGGATACATTGACCCATATCTTAAGTCTTGACCTGCCAAATATATTGAAAGATTATTGTTATGTCATTCGCCAAACAGTGATTCATAACAGAATCACAGATTTGTTACAATATTATATCATTGAATTATTTTATGTAACTTCTTTTCCCCTTCCTCCCACTGTACTTATTCATAATGTCAAAGCCTTCTCAGTTCTCATAAACTAGCTTAGAAGGGTGTCTTAACTATGTGCATACTGAGGCTGAATATTGTGGCTGTGGCAATGTGCAGTTGATATAAAACATGAACAACTTGAGTCTCTTTGTAATATGTATCATACTTTTTATACGAAAATCTGATTAATTCATTTCTTGCTAACTTATTTATTGACCATCTCTTCAACTTATAGCAACCAAAGCTCTTTGCTGGGTACAACTTCTACTTCAGTGGAGAATTTGAACCTTCATACAAAGGATACCTACAAGACCTTGTTACAGCTGCAGGAGGAACTGTACTACACAGGAAACCTGTTGCGGAAACCCACAATACTGCTTCATCGGGTTCATCCATCCTACCAACTATGATAGTCTACAGCATTGAGCTGCCTGGTAAGAGTGATGTCAGAAAGAAAGAAGTGGTTCTAGATTGCAGGCGATCTGATGCAGAAGCTCTTGCAAGTTCAAGTGGATCGAAGGTGGTAAGCAATTCATGGCTTCTGAATTCTATAGCAGGGCACAAGCTGCAAGATCTGTGAAGTGGGTGGTTGATTAATTATCACAACTTTTCTGTCAGTAACTATAAGATCTGGAAGACTGAACTAGTAGGATAGTTAACTTAAATGGAGTCGCAAACAATGCTCAGGATGTGAATGTATTTAGAAATATTTCCTTAAATGGGAGCACATATGCAGGTGTGACTTGAATGTGTTTGTGTATATAACTATATATGTAATTAATTTTCATTTCTGCTATATTCAAGATGGGGACTTTGGAGATTCTGTTAATTATAAATAGAACAGAGGAAAAGTTGGTCATTTGGAATTTGCATTTTGTAACAAGTGAAATAGATATCCTGGTTTGTATTTCACCAGTGAATATGTGCAGCTTTACATACACTATACATATAATTTTCTCTTTATCTTCTTTTGTTGGGTGTGGGGAAGAATTAACAAAACTGAAAAAATCCAGACAACAAAACTGATGAGTCTGAACTTTTTATCACGAAACTGAAGCATTTGTTCATTGTTGCCCTTCCTGTCTATACCTCGAAAGCTTGGCTTCCAGCCTCTTGAAAACACGCTCCAGTGCAGCGATCTTCTCTTCAATCTCCCCCAGTTGTTCACCGAAACCACAAGCATGGACGCGTTGCTTGAGTCCCTGGATTTGGTGAATTCCAACGTCGATCTCCTCTCCTAGTTCATCCATTGCAGATTGCATTCCTTCTCGTTCTTCCTGGCCCTCTTTGAGTCTCCTCATCATCGACTTATACCCTTCCAACGATCTAAGAAGCTGATCCGAAAGCTCCTTATTCCTCTCAAGCAAGGCTTCATGATTCAGATGTGGTGACTCTGGTCCCTTGTTGCAATTCTTACCCTTTTTATGCTCAGCAACACAAGCCTGTACTTTATTTGATAACCTCTCATTTTGCGCCCTAAGATCACTAATAAGCTCTTCCATTTCATTCAACTCTTGCACTTTCCGTGTCAGCTCTCTCGCTATGATCTCTTTCTCTCTTCCTAAACTTGCACACATCACTCCTAGTCTCTTTTGTGCCGCGTAACTGGTATGCAAATCTCTTCTCAGCCTTTCTTTCTCGTCTAAGATCAACGTTTCGTTCTTCTTGTGGTGATCCCTTGGAGGATTGTTAACCTTTAGATCGGTATTACAACGTCTGAGCTCCGCCCTACTTTTGTTATTGCCGATGGATTGCGATTTTTGAAGCCTCGTCTTCACGTCATCTATGATGGTCATTATTCCAGCCAGCCTCTGAACCCTTCGTTCGTCGATAGTCCCTCTGTGAGACGCCTCTTGATGATCTTGAATAAGCTTTAATAGCAGCTTTACATTTGTTGCAATGCCTGTACATACATAAATCAGTTGCATAAACAACAGAAAAAAAATAAAAATAAAATCCTTCCTTTTTCTTATGTGTTCTCTTTTGGTTGTATAGGCCATCTCTAGCTAAGATTTCATAGGACACATTATTATCATGCATCAACATGGAAACTTCTCCGGAAAATGTCCTAAAATCGAGAAATTATTAGATGGTCCCAAATCATATATTCCGAGCCTTCATCAATGAAACAAAAAACACCAAGAAATGAAACTAAATGAAGATAATGAAATACAAAACAAAGGGTCAAATGTTTTATTTGTACCTTCTAAGCTTGAATCTTCAGAATGGCTGTTGGTTGACATAGGCAAAAGATCAGGGGATGAACTCACACGAGCCCCGCTCATTTTGTTTTCTGTATCAAGTTTCGGGATTAATGTAGAAGACAATAAACACAAAAAGTTTAATAATTTGAGAGATCCAAAAAGGAGAGGTTGAATATGCAAGCATAGAAAGAATGAAAAAAAAGGTTGTTCACTTTCTCTCCCCTCTTTATCTCTCTATCTATCTATCTGGTTTTTTTGTCAACAGAGTTGAATGTTTGCAATAATGTTGTGATTTCTGCGTTCCCATAATTGGTGTTGGTTGGTTTTGTTATGTTGCGCAATAGTAGGAGGGGAGTTTTGACTCATTCATAATTAAGAGAGATTTAATTGGGCTGTTTTTTCATTAATAGGTCTTGTGTGAGGCGGATTTATCCTGTGAGGAGTATGTGTAAAAAAAAAGAAAGGGGCTAAGGAAATATGAGAGACCATATTCCATTGGTTTACCTATACAAGTGCGCAAATCATCATGTGTCACAAAGTTTTGCATACTCTTGACGTATATTCTTACCCCTAAATTCCTTCTCCTTCTCCTTCTTCTTCTTAACTTCTTAGTGTTATGCATGGGTGCAGTATAACTATTTTGTTTATAGGTATCGTTTTTCTTTTTACAAGTATCAATTATATTTGTTGCCTCATACATAAGACTGTCTTACATGGATTTTTGTGTATGCTTAGTTCTAGCTATCAATGTTTAGTTGGAAGTTGGTGTCTAACTAATTGAGTTAGAAGTGTTCGGTTAATGATTAAAAAAAAAAGAAGAAGTGTTATGTTAAACTACTAGGGGTGGAACTATTAGAGAAATGTAAAAATGACTCAAAAGAGATGCTCATATGAAAAAATAAAATATAAAAATGTTAGCGGTTAATTATTCTTTTTATCGAAAATGTTAGAGGTTAATTAGAAAATGTTTTGGGAAATATTTTTTTTTTTCGAGGGAAAATTATAATGACTTGATTTTATTTTTTTTTTGAGAGTGGGAAACATGAAGAGGGAATTTATCATTGATGGATAGCCATATGGGATTTACAATATTTATAATCATTCCTTACCAATGAAAGATTTAAAAAACAATACAAAATCATTTTCGCTATTGATGCTCAGCTCCAAAAACATGGCAAAAATTCAACGATATATAATAATCGATGAAATAACATTTTTTTTATGGAGATCTCGACTCCTTGTATAGATTTGTTGAAGTAGAAGTCTATATGGCCCTTTGGATATTCATTCCCACAAAATCATAAAACTCTTACAATAGAAGAGATTAAAAATAATCTCGCTTATACAAAGGGATAGAACAAGGGTCTGTTCTCTTCACCTTTTTTTTACTGAACTTATCTGCACAATACTGAACTGAACTAAATTTTACTGAACTGGACTGAATTTTTCTGAACTGAACTTATTTTTACCGAAACTACAATTACAAAGAGTAAATTTGTTCTTTGGTTTACCAAACTCTACTGAATTTTTCTGAACTGAACTTCTTTTTACTGAACTGAACTGAATTTTACTGAGCTGAACTGAATTTTATTGAATACTTCAAGGGAAAGTTGAGCAGAGTAGGCCCCAACTCTTACTAACAGAGGGATAACCTTTTTAAAACTAATTAATAACACCAAATCCTTGAACAAACTAATCAAAAGGGAAATCCTAGAGCACACAATCGGAGAAAAGTGAAAAACAATGATTGAAGGTTGAGAATGGTAAAAAATAACCATTGAAAGAGAGAAAGTAGAGGGGCTAAGGCTTTGTTTTCTTCAATGGAATGGTGTGGGATGGTGAGAAACGGAACGACGCAGATACTGAAACAAAATGTGAGACAAAATGAAGTATAAAATGCGGAACAAAACGATGGGGAACAAAATGTAACAGATTGAAATGGAATACAACATCGATAGAAAGTACAAAATCCTAGAACACGGAATGCAGTGGATAGTCAATGTACTTGATTTCCATTTAACTTGACTTGAATTTAAATATTTAAATGATAAGTTTTTCAAACTTATTTATTTATTTATTTTTTAAATAAAGATTGTAGTTTATTCTATGATTGACTGTTTCTGTTGGGAGTATTATTATCTTTCTACTTTCTTTACATATAGTCAAACCAATGATAGATTCCATTGTCGCTTCCACATGCAAGGAATATCATAGTCAAAATTCAAGCTGACCTAATTTTGATTATCAAACAGCAAGCAAAAAGCTACAATTGAGACTTGAAATGGTTCTTTAGGTGAATGAGGGGGGCCGGTTGGTAGTCATTAAGGAATTTAATGTCCATGTGACAAATCGGCTTTGTTGTGCTGGTTGTTGAATGTTGAGTCGATTCATTAGCGATTTTCTGCTTAATTTGCGCCTTCAACAACTGAGAAATAGTATAATTACCATAAGCATGATTATATGTGACTACTGCTTCTTTAATTGTTTGGACTTATCTATTTAGAAGTTGATAATGAGTTTACTCTGTTCTTTTTGTCGTTTTTATGTTGTATTCCATTCCGTTTCGCCCCGCTCTGTTCTATTCCGCATTTTGTACTTTATTTTGTCTCATATTTACTCTACTATCCACTCCGCGTCGTTCCGTTTCCGTTCCGTCAACACCTTCTGTTAAAGAAAACAGGACCTAATTAAGTGCATTTGAAAATTGGCGCCTTACGTAACCAATTAGCAGTTTGAAAATTTTATTTCTATCATTGTTAGATTAACTTGCGTTTATAAAAAAGTATGTAATGGGATAATCATATGCAAAGCGACATCCTTAATAATTTTGTTTATTCAACTCACCTAGTTAATTTAGGAACTTGGCAACTAGATTTGTTTGGAGCATTAATCAATGGGAATTGACGATTGATTGGTAAAGGACGTTTGTTTTACAAGGGGAGTTACGTGCGTAACACTTTCTTACCTCATGGTCACAACCGAACTCAATCTCTGATGACCTTGGGTAATTGGTCCCTAATTGAGATTTTTTTTTGGGTCTTTGCCAAGGGTATCCCACCGTCGATCACAGTGACTAACCCCCTCACCCCAACTGTCAGCGCACTACGTGATAGGGGGCTTGTTTAATGGATGAAGTGTTGAACCACTACACCAACTCATGTTAATTAGCCCCTAATCGAGATTGGGAGTGTACTTTTCAATAAATTTGATTTTCCAAATTTGTTTTTCTTAAAAATTGGCTACTCGCTATTGAAGCTTGATTATGTCTTTGGTTCAAAATAAACCATACATAAAAGAAAACTATTTTCCATAAAAGATCTAAGAAGTCAGCAAGGTTGGTTTTCCACTAGAGTTATTACACCTATTAAAAAAAATGTTAGTTATTTGTTATGTAATACCCTATATATATATATTATATATATACCATTTCCGAAGAAACTATAAAGAAAACATACTCATGGTACTGGTAATCATCATATACTCATACATATTCATACTCTAATCCTACCCTTATTTCAGCGTTATTTGTGGCTATTCGTATAGTGATTACAACTATCATATTAATTAAAAGTGAGTGTAAATAAGTTACAACCAATCCTAAAATTATCCAAATCATTATAGCGTTAATGTCAATTTAATATTATTGATCGTGATCGACTAGCAAGGTTTTTACCATTCGAATTATTGATTTTAACTAATCTAATATCTAATTAAATCTTTTTAAAAAAATGTATTAAAGACTCAAAATCAGGTGTGATATCAATATTAGTATTATACAATTGGTTACAAGCGAAGTAAAATTTAAATGTGAATATATAGAACTAATTTAAAAGCCCCAGTTATATGCTAATGTCAAATGTTAGAAGCAGCAACTGCAGCAGTTGCAACAACAGCAACAACAAACATAATAATAATAATAATAATAATAATAATAATAATAATAATAATAATAATAATAATAATAATAATAATAATAATAATAATAATAATAATAATAATATTATTATTATTATTATTATTATTATTATTATTATTATTATTATTATTATTATTATTATTATGGGTAAGATAGCTGGTAACATGACATGTGTCACATATTGATTGGTTTTTCTTTGTTTTTTTTTTATTATTATTATGGAGAGTAATAAGTTGTGATAAATAAATATTCTATATAATAATTGCTATGAACTATACATATTTCTTATTAAATACAATCTAAAATGGGATTAATTATAATGTACAACTTTATCGTTTTCAATTGTAACTAATTAGGCCATGTAAGGAGGCTAAATTTGACTATTATTTGTGTACAATAAATCCTATTTGCATTCAATAATAAAATAAACTTCTAATTTTTTTTGGTAATTAATAAACTTCTAATTAGGTATAGATGATGAATATTTGCGTGAGTAGATGCACGTAATATAAATAGCGTTAAGTGTTTTAGGGGAGAAATATAACGAGTGTTACATATATAGTTGTCGGTATAAGCGCAGGTAACTACATGAATCACATCTTGATAATTTATTTGTTTTAAGATGGTGATTTCTCAAATTATTTTTATTTTTCTTCGAAAGAATGTCAGACTTTCAACTTTCAAATTCTAAGTAGCGAAACACACATTAATGAACAATCGGATCAGATCAAACTGGTTGAGGGTATAATCACTAGATTGAATGTGACTAAAATTTTTAAAGATAAAACCAATCAAATAAAGTGGCAAGCAGGGGCACATGTAGGGTGACAGTTTGTTAAGTTATATATTTGAGGTACAATGACGGGTTAGGTGATCAGTAATATATATTATATATTATTTTATTATTTTGACATGTAATATTGGAGATAAGTCAATTACTTAGACACGTATAATATTTGACCATCATCATTTTTATTTAAAAATATTTTTGTATTATTAAAAAAATCTAAGCATATTAAAAATATAGTAAAAAAGAATAGTTCATACGTGGTACGGGTGACCTCCTAATCTGCATTGGTGTAGGCAATAACAACCAAGTGAACCCACAACCTTGTTTGCTTCCCAATGACAATGTTTAAGCCCCACATGCAATCTTCTTTATTTATTTATTTATTTTAAGTGCCATGCAATCCTCTTTATTATTTTTTTTAGGATAAATTGGCCAAAACCCCCAAGATCTTTACACTTTTTGATAAGAACACCCAGAAAAAAAAAAGTTTGTCAAGAACCCCCAAACTAAATGAAAAAGCCGTGGTTTTACCCCCAAGCAGTACTTTCCGGGCAAATAAAATTTTTTTAGACTGTTTTACCCTCACGTGCTCTGCACGTGTTTCACTTAATGAAAATTGATTTTTTTTTTTTTTTTTTTTACTCCATCTCTCTTTCTCTCAACCGACCCTTTTACTTATTAAATTCTTTTCCATTTTTCCTCTACCACATTAAATTCTTTTCCATTTTACCATCATCTCTCTTTCTCTGTCAAGTTATCTCGCCATCTCTCTTTCTCTGTCACCATCTTCTCTCTCACCATCTCTCTTTCTCTGTCACCATATTCTCTATGCTGAAACAACAACACAAAGCTTGAAGGGACCACATTTTGCAAGTAGGAGGAGAATCTTACAGCTAGACGGAGCTTTCAACGCGAAAAATAAAGGTAAAAAAAAGCTTCCCCAAACTTAAAAATGGCACTTTCTGTTTGTGTATGTTTAGGATTGTGTTTAATTAGGAAATTTTATAGTTTATTGCGAAAATGAAAGCTGAAAAACCTTAAAAAATGGCACTTTATGGTTGTTTATTATTTAAGTGTTTGGGTGATGTGCTTGATTTTTTAATAAATGGACCCTGATTTTATAATGTTAGATGAAACTTTGTGGTCTGTCCTTTTGATTAATTAATAGTATTAGTTTAATTGAACTGTAATTATATAATGCATGCCCCTAATTTTTATTCAAGATGAATATGCCACGAAGAATATCAGTTTGTCGTGTTATTAACCTTGATAAAATTGTTCTTCGATATCACTATGGGGGAAGTTGGAAATGCTCTAAAGGGGGGAAGTTGTTTTATGATGGTGGTGGAATTTTTTTGAGTGCTGAAACTGAGCTTTGCCATAGTGACTTGGTGAGTCAGTGTAGGGACACATTGAACTATGTGATTCATTTTGAGATGTGGTTCAACACAAAACCTGGAAAGAGTTTGGGAAGAAATAGAAAATTGATTGAGAATGATGTAGAAGTCATTACGGAATTGATAAGAAGTGTAGATAAGCATGGAATGGTAGATGTTTATGTGGTTCATAGGGAGTTTATTTTTGATGGGGATGAAGAAGATGATGACTGTGATGATGATGTTGAAGATGAAAATGATGATTCTGATGGTAATATTGAAGATGAGAATGATGATAATGATGGTGAAATTGGTGGAAATGGTGATGTTAATGGTGGAAATGGTGATATTAATGGTGGTGATGGTAATGGTACTGCTGGGAAAGAGTTGAATGTGTATTTAAATCAAAACCACTCAGTAAGTGCCCTGTCATCACAAGACCCAAGTCAGCATTTAATTGACCCCACCCAACCACCTAATTTGATTCTCTCCACCTCATCTAGTGTCCAAACCAGATCTGAAATCCCCTTATCTATTGTGATAGACTCAGTTGAAAACATCCCAGCACAAAGTGACTCTCTCCTCAACTCTGGTCAGCCAAGCCATAACCCTAACCCACAGCCACCCAAAAATAAGCCTCACAGTGGAAAAGGCAAAGCATCCAAAGGTGATAAACAAGCATCCAAGGGGAAGGGAAAAGAAAAGGTTACAACTGAGGTTAGGGGAAATGATGGGAATAAGGGGAAGGGCAAAGAACATGTGACAACTGAGGTAGGGAAAAGGGTTTTGTGGTAGAGGATTGTAGATCTGATGACTCTGACTTTAATGATGATGATGATGATGATGATGATGATGATGATGATGACTCTGACTTTGAGTATGCAGATGGGGAGTTCAATGAGGCAGCAACAGATGTGTTTGCTAATATAGAGGGTAGGGAGATATTAAACCAAGTAGCTCATAGCCTTGGGGATGCTGCTGAAGAATCAATTCAACATTATGAGTTTAGAGTGCACAATTCTGATGACTCTGATGATGAAGGGCCTGGTCCTTTTGCTGAAGAAGAAGCTGAGCATGGGGATTCTGAGTTAGAGAGTTTGGTGGGTAGTGATGAAGAGGTAGACACTGATCCAGTGTTTAATCCTAGGGCAGATTTTAGTAGGCCAATTGAGTTCAAGAAACATCTAAAGTTCCCTACCAATGATGTATTAAGAAAGGCACTAAGGATTCATTCTCTTCAAAATGGCTATGACTACTTTTACATGCACAATGACAGCAATAGGGTTAGTACTTATTGTTTGAGAAGGTGTCCATGCCCATTGGTTAAAGGAAAGAAAAGGGGTTGTAAATGCAATAGAGAAGAGTTTGCCTGCAATTTCAAGATTCACGCAGTTAAACTCAGATTCGAGGAGACTTTTAAGTTGATAAGTATGAGGTTGGAGCATCAATGTGAAAGGAGTACTGTGACAACCAAGTTAACTGCTGAGTACTTAGCAGAAAGATATCTGGAGAAGTGGAGAGCAAATCCTACATGGAAGTTGAAAGCATTCAAAGCTGAAGTTGAAAATGATTTAGGGTTGTTTGTTGATTATTATCTTTGCTGGAATGCAAGGCAGAGGGCTAAGTTTGCTATTTATGGGGCTTGTAAAGAACAATACAAGAGGGTATATGATTATGTAGCTGCCATATGCAAGTACAATAAAGGTAGCACTGCAGTTGTCCAAGTAGATAGGCCTTTGAATGTATTTGAAAGGATGTATGTGTGTTTGGAAGCTTGCAAGCAGGGGTTTAAGGCAGGTTGTAGGCCTATCATTGGGGTAGATGGTTGTCATCTGAAAGGGGTATACACAGGGCAGATTCTTGTGGCAGTTGGGATTGATGCCAATAACAACATATATCCCATTGCTTGGGCAGTTGTGGAGGTGGAGACCAAGGACACTTGGACATGGTTTTTGTATCTGCTTCTCATGGATATAGGTTCTGTGGAAGACAATCATTGGACCTTTATGTCTGATAGACAAAAGGTAAAAGTTTTGCCTATTATTAAGTTTTAGTTTAGGATGTTTTTTTTATCAAATATAAGCTCTAACATGTGCTGTTTATTGTCATGTTGTGCAGGGGCTATTGGATGCATTTGATGTACTTGCTAAGGATGCATTTATCAGGTTCTGTGTGAGGCATATTTGGGCAAATTTTAAACTGAACTATCCTGGTATGGCTTTCAAAGAGACATTTTGGTGTGCTGCCAGAGCAACAACCAAGGTATACTAGAATTTCAATCTTTTTTGAACTAAATTGGCCTGCTTTTTCTTTTATGTCAATATGTTGTTTGAATGGAGTGATTTATATTTATACTTGCTATTTCATGATTAGGAGGACTTTCACAAGTATATGGAGGGTATTAAGTTGATGTCCAAAGATGCATTCAATTATCTGAACAAAATCCCACCCCAAAGTTGGTCAAGACATGCATTTTCTACTTTCCCAAAATCTGACCTTTTATTGAACAATATTTGTGAGTCTTTTAACAATGTCCTGAGAGAAGCCAGAGATAAATCCATTCTTACCCAAATGGAGTGGATCAGAAAATATGTTATGCAAAGGCATTATGCAAAGAGGGAGGGAGGAATCAAATATCAGGGAAAAGTGATGCCTAATGTGTTGAAAAGACTAGAGTGGGTTGAGAAAGAGTCTAGAAATTGCAGTGTTTTACCTGCTGGTGTTGATGAATTTGAGGTCAACCATAGAGGGGATGGAGTGGTGGTTCATCTGAAGGAGAGGACATGTACTTGCTTTAAGTGGCAATTGTCTGGGATACCCTGTCCACATGCATACAGATGCATAGCATATAACAGGATGAGTCCCATAAGTTTCATTGATGAAGCCTACAGCAAGGAAAGGTTCCTCAAAGCCTATAGTTTTCAGTTACATGCCATGCCAGGCATGAAGTATTGGGAACAAACAAGTGAAGTTGAACCATTGCCACCTGTTTTTAGGAAGATGCCAGGGAGACCTTCTACCAGAAAGAGAAAACATGAACCTGGTGAGGCAGCAGAGGGAAAGAGACCTTACAAAGGAAACAAATGCAAAAGATGTGGTGAGTTTGGGCACAATGTGAGGACATGTAGCAATGATCCAAAGCCACCACCAGAGGAACCTAAATCTAAGGGTGGAAGACCAAGAACACCTGTTGGTGCTTACAGAAGAACCCCATCCACCAATCCAAGGAGAGCAAGAAAAGCTGTATGTATATCCTTCTACTACTTTCTATCACTTTCCATGATTGTGTATATGCTATCATATACTAAAACATTGTGGATGCTGATTTGAATTTGCAGGGTCCTATACCTGAAGAGTATGATTTTGTGGATGCTGATATGACTGACTTCCCAACATCACAAAGCCAGCAACCAGATCACCAATCACAACCAGATCTGGGTGGAGGCAGTACAAGTGCTGGAAGCAACTTGGGTGGAGGGAGTACAAATGCTGGAAGCAACTTGGGTGGAGGCAGTACAACTGGAAGCAACTTGGGTGGAGGGAGTACCAGTGCAAGCAACTTGGGTGGAGGGACTACAAGTGCAACCAACTTCGAGGGAGGGAGTACAAGTGCAACCAACTTCGAGGGAGGGAGTACAACTGCAACCAACTTGGGTGTAGGGAGTACAAGTGCTGATGTTGCAACCAATGCACATGACACACCTGCAACCAATGCACACACCACACCTGCAACCAGACCTCCTCCTTCAACCACTGCACCTAGAAGGCTTCCTTCAACAACTGCACCTAGAAGGCCTCCTTCAACAACTGCACCTACAAGAGCAAGTCCTAGAAGGCCTCCTTCAACAACTGCACCTACAAGAGCAAGTCCTAGAAGGCCTCCTTCAACATCTGCACCTACAAAAGCAAGTCCTAGAAGACCTGGTGGGAGCAGTACAACACCAACCTCTGCAGCAGCATTTTGGTTAGGCATATCAGAAAGGCCACCATGGAGGGCTTAAGGAAGTTGCAACTCATCTAAGGGGAAACACTGTTTTTTGGGGGGATTATAATCTGTAATCTGGCTAGTTAATGAACAAGTATTACTTAGGTAGCTTAGTTATTTGTTTAGCTTTGTTGATTTTGGACAATATCTATGACAAGCAACAGAGCATTACTTTAGCTCTGTTCATTTTTGGACAACTACTATGACAGTAGTACTTGGAAAACAATATAATTCCACCTTTTGATGCTATTTATGTGATTTCATATTTGTTATGGTTTCTTGTTAATTATTTGTTTCATCACAACATTATTGAGTATCATAACAAAATCAATGTCTCACTGCATTTTTTACCATCCAAAACACACATTTTATTCCATTCTTTTACCATCCAAAAGATACATTTCATTGCATTGTAAATCATTACATTTCATTTCATCCAAAACATACAAATCTTTCCATTCTAAACAATCTAAAAGATACATTCCATACTTCATTCTACTACTACACACTCCTACAGTAGTCATCACAACTTTCTTTTACCAAATACATAAAAAAAAGATAAACACTACCACAAAAGCAACAATAATCATAAACAACCTTCCCAATTGTGTCTTCATTATCTTCATTTTTGTTTGACACTTCTTCACCTCAGTAGCCCAACCATTAGCCTTCACCTTCAATTTGTCCTTTTCAGCTTTTAACCACACATTTTTAGCCCTCAATCCAGCTATTTCAGTCTCCAAATCTTTCTTCTCCTCCATCAATTCCAATATCAACTCCCTTTGCCACTCTGTCATCTCCTCATCATACCACTCAAAAAATGTACAACCTCGCTTTTTTGTCTCAACATCATACACTGGACATGCCATGAATCGCCTACCAGGATTTTTGACAGTCTTAGATTTCACCAAAGCTGCTGTTTTCTTACACTTGCACCGAGGTAGCCAAGAAGGGGTTGAATTTGAACTCGACATGGTTCAACCTATGTATAGAATACAGAAAAGTTAAAATTAAGAAAAGTTAAATTTGAACTCGACATGGTTCGACATGGTTCAGCCAATTTTGGATTCAATTACATAAACCCTAATTTCGTACTACTATGCTCTTTCAATAGAGATATGGGGTGGGGATTTCAATTACATAAACAAAGAGGGAAAAGGAGAAATGTTGCATCTTGCGGAATACAAGTATTGCATTATTCAAGTGGGGATTTCAATTACAGAAACAAAGAAAAGAGAAGAGAAGAGAAGAGAGAGAAAAAATGAAAAGAAAGAATAACGAGACAAGGAAGAGAGCAGAAGTACCTTTGCAGCTTTTCTTCTCTGACTTGAAGAACTTCAATGGAGAGAATCAGGGGATTTCAATTACAGAAACAAAGAAAAGAGAAGAGAAGAAACAAAGAAAAAGGCCAAAATCGTGGGAAAAAAAAAAAAAAATCAATTTTCATTAAGTGAAACACGTGCTCTGCACGTGAGGGTAAAACGGTCCAAAAAAAATTTCATTTGCCCGGAAAGTACTGCTTGGGGGTAAAACCACGGCTTTTTCATTTAGTTTGGGGGTTCTTGACAAACTTTTTTTTTTCTGGGTGTTCTTATCAAAAAGTGTAAAGATCTTGAGAGTTTTGGCCAATTTGTTCTTTTTTTAAGTGCCATGCAATCCTCTTTAAGTCTTTTTTTTGAAAAGAATCCTCTTTAGTCTTTAGTGACTCTTGCCGTTTTTTGATGTCATATCTCACTAATTCACTATCTATGAGTTTATTTATATAACCATAATAGGATGCTCACAATTCCCAACTACCTGCTAGTAGGTCTCATGGAAAACAATTCTATTGGGCAGATAGTTAGACCACCCTAAGAAGCTACATTTACAAGTTAACATGAGACTAAAATTTCCTAACAAACCAAGTAATGTTTCAAAATCTATAAATTGGGCTCAAAATCAATCAACCAAAACATAATCAGCATTATTTCCCTTAATTTATTAGAGAAGTTCATATTTTCTGCTCGTAAATTTACAATCATGGCTCCAATGGGTGTTGAGAAACCTGCTGTTGGTTACAATTCTTTAAGGTCATCAGTAAAAGAGAGAAAGCAAACAGTGGTTGTGTTGCTCAGATTGCTAGCTATTTTTGCCACTTTGTCAGCTACTATTGTTATGGCCCTTAATAAAGAGACCAAGACCTTTGTGGTTGCTACTATTGGTACTACTCCCATCAAAGCCATCCTCGCCGCCAAGTTCCAGCACACCCCAGCCAACGTGTAAGGGTTTATTCTCCTCAACTTAATTTTATTTCAGTTCATCTAGTTCATTGGAAATTTATCACTCGGATAATTTTTTAGTTCAAAATAAATTCATAATATCTTGGAAAGATTTTAAGGCATACTTTCAAATAGAGGTGGCGGATCGGGACGGGTTTGGGTCGGGTCTTTTCGATTTTGGGTCATTACGGGTTCGGGTAATATCGGGTCAGAAGAGTAGTCGGGTCGGGTTGGGTCGAGTTGGATTGATTCGGGTTTATGCTGATGTCGGGTTACGGGTCAACTCGGGTCGGGTTAGTTCGGGTTTTGGTTAAGTTGGATTCGGGTTTCGGGTCATATCAGGTCAAATTTAATTCATGTTTCAGAGTATATAAAGTCGAAAATAATATGAAAAACTCAATTTTATATGAAATTTTTCAATAATATGGACTACATGTGTGTTTAGTTAGTGTTTTTCAATCATTTTGAATATTATGTCATTATAAGCCAAATATATTCGGGTTTCGGGTACAGTCAATTCGGGTTCATCTTGGTTTCGGGTAACTTCGGGTCGGGTGTTATTGGTTTCGGGTCAATTCGGAGAACGAGTGTCGTCGGGTGTTGGGTTGGACCAGATCGGGTAGGGTCGGTCTCGGATAATGATAATTGATTCATTTTCGGGTCTCGATCGGGTCTGACATCGGGCGGATCGGGTCGGTTATCTCGGGTCGGGTCGGGTTTTGCTAGCTCTACTTTCAAATAAGTCTAATTTTAAATATGTTTGGACGAGTTTAAAATTTTAAGGTCAACTTAGAATAATCAATTCAGTTTAGTGCAGTTCAAGTCAATTCAGTTCAATTTAATTTCGTTAAGATTTTTCTAAGTGCAAAGAACAGAGCCTAAGTTTTACTCTTATTTAGTTATTTGTTTTCTTTTGGGTATTGCTAACAAATACTACATTTTTTTTGGGTGCCAATGAGGGGATTTGTGAATGACTAAAAATCATGGTTTGAATGCAGCTTTTTTGTTGTGGCCAATGCATTGGCTACTTTGCATAACATTTTGGTATTGGCTACGGAGATCTTTGGGACGAAGCTCGATCCAAAAGGAACCCGCTTTATGGTTATCCGCATTTTCGACATAGTAAGGATTACGACATCTTGTTCAACTCCTTATGATTTGATAAAGTAATTAACCTTGAAAACATCAAAAACGAGAATTCCTATTATCATTGTATTGTGTTTTAGCAAATTGACACTCGTGGTTGGCAGTGAGAATGTAGGTAGCTATATACATGAAACAATCAAATATGCTGGATTGGGAAATCGCAAAAAGTAATATAAGACGGTATTATCATGCGATGAGAATTACTTTTGAACTAAAAAGTGTTGTTTATTTTAACCACTTTTGCTTATAGAACAAAAAGTGTTACTATTGAAATATAAAAGGGTTATTTTTAAAGTCGTATCATAAAATAGTTTTACAACAGAGGCGGTTTGAAATTAGTGTCACAATTTCGCTAGATTAACCTTACAATGTCCACATAGCAATCTATTTACGAGAGTATAAAAGAGGACAAGAAGTGCTTTCCTTAACACGCATAAGTAGCTAGTTTATCTATCTAGTTATAAGTTTTGCTTAGCTAGTTTATCCCCATCATGTTACCAAAGGCCCTTTGATAACCTATCATGTATAAACTAGACATTTACACATATCCTTGATCCTCTGTTATACATCACTCTTACCCTAAGATAACAACATTATTCCAAAGATATTAAAAACAAAATGTCTCTTATGAGGTCGCCTCAACATGAGGTTACCTCTATAGCCAAGCATGACGTCATGCTTGTTTGAGGCGTCTCACGTTTTGGCCGCCTCAAATGAGATTTTGTGTATAATTCCACAATGAAAAAATGCTTGATGTGTAAGATGGAGTATGTTAAATCTCATATTTATTCTTTTGCTTGAGAGATGTCAATTTTAAGTTGTATTTGTATTAATGTTGGATAAAAACTATTATTTATATTGCAGACGAATGTAGCTATATTGTCAGCAGGAACAACTTCAGCAGCATTTGTGGCAGAAATAGCCAAGCATGGGAACTCCCACGCACAATGGAACAAGATTTGTGACAAATTTGAAACCTTTTGCAGCCATGGAGGTGGTGCCATTATTGCTTCTTATATAGGCCTTGCAATTCTACTTCTTGTTACTTTGGTCTCCAACATTAGACTTGGCCAAGCTGAATTAAAAGAAGCCAATGGTTCGGTTGAAATGTGATAGATTAAATTTATATACCTATAATTTCCGATTAAGAAAGATCATAGTCTATGAAAAACTTTAGGTCTTTAGCTGATATGGTTGCTGTTAATTATGTGATGACAACAACTTGTATGAGGCGGCTCCATACATCAAGCGTGATACCCGTGAACAAAAAAAAGTGATACGTTATGTCAATTGTCTATTGCCTATGCCGCCTACTCAACTGGTGTAGTTTGCTCTTGTAATGGTGATTCTTATTGTGTGCTGCCAAATGTTTCTTGGTGTTGTTTGTTTTGTGTCAAAAACATTTGTACCAAGTTGATTATCAATGACTATGCATCTTTTAAACTGTGAGTTTTGAAGCAATTTATCATCTATACTTAACTTTACAACACAGTTCACCATTACCATGTGACACGTCTATAAAATCTCTACTATCTTTTTTAGTCTACTTTTAAGTGGATATGATGAAATGATGAATCGGTATCTCAACTCTCAATCCTAGAAGAAATAAGCTAGGAATCAAAATATTATATCAAGAGCTAAAAGTAAGAAAGAACTTTTATAGTACATCACTTATACAATGTTTATTTTCTCGCCAAGGATAATTGAACAAAAGGGGGGCCAGGAAAAATATACAAAACATCAATAGTAAGAATATTCAGTGTTGGGGATAAAATAACTAATGATAAAAAAATATATTTATGGAGCTTGTTTTATGTTGTATCATCTGAATATTTTCTACTTCAATCCATTGCGAGCCTTCAAGCCTAGTATCAGCTCCATTTCTATTATTTTAATGCAATAACCTGGAACAATTCCATCACCCCTATGTCTCTCTGGTTTCCCATCGCTGAGAGATTTTTTTTTTTGATATGAAGTGCGGTATCATTTTATTTTATAGCTAGAAAATTACACATATCTTGATACGCCAGATTAACAATATTTTCCGGCATATCCTCCAACCAAAACCTCTCACAAGAGTCAAAAAGTTGAATCCTAGCTACGTTATGGGCTACAACATTTCCTGCCCTCCGCACAAAAGACCAACTAATAAACTCAAAATGAAAAGCAAAAGACAAAATTTCATCCAAAATAAAACCTAATGCAGACCTGTCACAGGTTCTTCCTCAACTTTGAGATCAATGTGGCGCTGTCACTCTCCACCACAAGCCTTCTAAAGCCTGCGATCCATGCCGTCTTCACACCAAACAGTAGAGCACGAGCCTCCTCCAGCAGCGGATCAAACTTTCCTTGTCGTTGGGATACACCCACTTTCACCAAGTCTCCAGCACTATCCCGTATAGCCACACCCCAACCTATCCCCCACTCTCCAAGCTTCCCCGCATCTGTATTCACCTTCCAATAACTTACATCTGGTGGTTTCCAACTACCCTCTCCCAATGCCGAACTTTCTATGGTTCGTTTGCTTACCTCTCGATAATTTGTCACAAAATTCATGGCAATTTGACATGTAAGGTACAGTCTGGGTTCCACTCCACTGTGAACCATTTTGCATCTCGTATTCCAAATGCTCCAAGCTGCTGCCAGTAACATCCCCACGTCATCCACCTTTCTTCCATCAATGATCCATTCTAACCAGTCTCTAATGGAACGGAAACGCCCATCCCAAATATCCTTTGACCACATACTCCCCTCCCACATAACTTGCGATAGAGGACATTCCAATAGAGCATGAGTTGCTGTTTCTTCGAACACGCCACAGACCAATGTGATGCGCTTCCCAATATTTTCCTTCACTGGAAGTGCATTAACAGCCGCCCTCCAACCGAACATCCGGATGCGAGGAGGGATATCTAGCGACCATAATGTATTCCACAACCTGCCGGACATTTCCGAAGGACCAACAGCTGACTCACAATTTTTGAAATTTATAATGAATTGGTACGCAGACCGTACCGTGAATATTCCATCAGAAGTGAAATGCCAAATGAGCCTATCTACAGGCCACGAATCGCACAAAGGGATTGCCAAAATTTGCTCCACATCAATGGGCAGCAACACATCACGCAAAGCCTGTTCGTTCCAGCAGCCTTGTTCCTTATCAATGAGTTCTGCAACTGTCAAATATTAGATAGTCCGAAGCTATTGATTAACCCTCTCATAAAACATGGAATCTCCAGGATCATTTAATAATTTCTGCTCGATACATCAAATCTTTGTGAAATAGAGAGAACATGAATAATCAAAAGTCAAAACCACAAAAATAGAATTAATGATCAAGGAAGCTTCATCCAGTGAAGCAGCCATAATTGATAGACTCATATGCATTCTGTAATCAGTGATTTGTGATTTCGTTCACTTTTCCCTGTTTTTCTTAAGCTCCTAAGATGTGTTATAACTTGGCTGTCAATCTGGTTGTTATGTTCAGAGATATCACACTGATACTCGCTCTTGCATTGTTTTGATCCGAGGGTACCATATTGGTATCCCTTTGGAATATGGAATGAGAAGCTTACCATTTTCAAAGGAAAAAAAAAAACATATCACCTATATCTAATTTGAACATTTATATTTACACTTACAAATAAACTAACTAAAAGCATAATTCCATTTCCATACCCATACTATTGCATATTAGAGTTTAGATAATGACTAAAAAAGTTAGAAGGAGAAGATCAGCACCTAATGCACGTCATTTGACCACAAACTTCTTATGCAGACATGTACTCTATTATGCATATAAACACACTATATAGCACTAAGAAAGCTGGACATAAGGGCTTAAGGCCAATGAAGAAATGATAGAAGATCCCGCCTCTAATGCTAAACTAGCAGAGTTCTTTCACTCGATCCGAGTTACTCGCACTTTCCCCAGTTTTCCATCCGAGTCTTCGAGCTGACACACATGAAAAGATAAGGTAGATAAGGTAGATAAGCTTGAGAATATTTACAAAAACCAAATTAAAAGTCATTCAATCATACTCAATGCCAACCCAGCTCAAATGACAATTGAAGCACCAAAAGGGCTTGTTTCTTCGAAACTGAGGCTCACAGAAACATACCGTTAAAAGTAATACTATTCATAATATCCCTCTTCATCCGAGAACTCATAATCCTCGCCATCAGACATGAAGAGTGGGTCATATTCGTCTATGTAGATATCATCAAAATCACTGTCATATTCAGAGTCATATTCAGTAGTTTGGAAAACATAGTCGTCAGTAGGGTCATTAGGACGCCGGAACTTCTTGAACTGTTTAGCACATCTCTTCTCCAGATCCCCAGCAAGATTCACTAGGAAACATGCACGCAGGTCAAGCGTCTGAAGATGCAAACAGCAGTCAAGAATTGTGTTCAGCCCCTCATTAGTCATGGTATTTCCAATAAGCTGAAGGTGACGCAGATCAGGCATATTTTCTGCAATGGCCACTGCTACTTTATCAGAAGCAACAGCATATTTAGACCCTCGTTCATTCAATTTGAATGTTTTGAGCAAGGAACAACGACGAACGATATTTATGGTTTCTTCTTCTGTGAATGAGCACAGGGTAAGCTCCAGCTCCTCTAGTACAGGAAGACTTTCAAAAGCTTTAATCAGTGCATTAGCCGATATAACATAGCAGCATGCCAGCCGGAGGCGTTTCAGCTGACTTGATCTGCAACACACAGAACTAGGGTCAACATAGATCTAAGACTCAGACTACACAATTTACACAATTTCCAGAAAGAAAAGGCAAAAAACAGCATATAGCAGATTAGAGAATAGAGTCAACCAAACACTTTTTTCTCTACTCAAAGATGATTTTCAATAATTTGAGTGAAGGATCTTCAATGTTGTTTCCCAGGTCAAAATACGCGTGAGATAATCACGTGCAGATCACAATTCAGATCGGACATACAAGTTATTTAATGCAAACTTAAAATATGTTCAACTAAAATCAAGTTGTAACTAAACTAGACAGTCAAACTAAATACTAGACTCAAACGCTGATCTATAAAGCAGGTACCCTAACAGGATAACACGATTAGACAGGATAATCTTATTGCATTGGCTTCCTGTTCTAAAGAAAAATGTCTTCCTCGTTCTTTTTTGTAGATAAGAAAAAGAAATTTTTAAGAAATATAGAGAGAATACATGAGTGAAAACATACCCTAGCCAAACCAAAAGCCAATCCTATGAGAATAAGCCTATACAAATTCAATGCTTATTCAAAATACCTGTCCTTTACCCGCACCCGTTATAATTTATGCTAGACTTTAAGCGCTCAAGCTCTAGCATACCCTTCTTTTTCCTTACCCATGCAATCAACAAATAAAATATCCAATGCCTCAACAAGTGCATTTCCTCGCGCATCCACCTCCTCACTACCAAGCCTAAGACCTGGCAGTGACGGTGTTGGAAGAAGGCCATCCCCATAGTCAACCGCTACATTCTGTTGCGGAGAGCGGGGCTGCTGCATGGGCTGTTGTACAGTTGGTTGAGGAGACACAAAATCAACCTCTGAGGTTCATATCTTAACCAGCCCCTGGCTTAAAGAACAATCCTCCTTCTCATTGAAAAAAGCAGCCAAATCCAAAGTAGGAGTCTCGGAGACATGAGAAGCCCAGTCCTCCTTCAAATTGTCCCTCCTAAGGTCATCTAACAACAAACCATTTTCCCCTGCACTAAAATCATCGCACAATATGCGCTATCATCCTCCTCTAAACTAAAACCCTCTCCTTAACCATTTCCAAAAGAAAGTCCATGTCAATTCACTTACTTTAACAGGCCTTATCCGTGCCCATATTCAAACAAGTACCTCCACCTGAACTCTTCCCTGTTCACCTGGAGGAGAAGTACCTCCCTGCACCTTAGGTTGCTTCCCACTCTTGTCACCAATTAAGCCACCACAAGATGTGTCCTCCAAACCTTGTTGCGAAGCATCCCCAGACACAGGTGAACTAACCTCTAGGCTCTAGCGGACTAGAAATGATAGGACTAGTACCTTCAGGCTGTTGATTGCTTCCTAAGGTTAACCCAAGTTTTAATCCCTCCATAGGGATATGGGCATTAGCAACAGCATTCACCAATATAGGAGAGATAACTTTCCCAAATCCAAAACAATATTAATAGTCGATCCCGAGTTAGAGCTTTGGAAGCTAGCCAATCATTCACCTGAACTAACCTGAATGGGTATGAGCCTAGGCGAACCAGCAGGCATCTTGTGAATTATTCCACACACCTCAAGCGCCAATCCAGAAGCTTGCGCCTCACGTGCCATTCAACAGGCTTCGCGCGCCTCGCGTGCCACTCCAGAAACTTCACGCGTCTTATCATATGCATCACGTACTTCACACGCCCTATCACGCACATCACACGCTTATCATGTGCCACTCTAGAAATGTCTTCCTCGTTCAAGATGTTTGTAAACTACATAGATGCAAAATCCCAGTATCTCTCGAGCATATCTATGAAATGGGCCATTTAATGCTATCTAACTATATTAGATCGAGCAAATAGTACAAAACCAATGTAAGGTGAAACCAAATTGGATATGGAGGGGTTTTCCCGGGCAGTATTCAATTCTAGATGATGTTCGGTTAACTTGTTGTTCAAAACCTAGCAATCAATCTTGTAAGGACAAACAAGGATCACTGAAATTAGTCCTATTTGCAATGCAATCAAGAAGATCCCTAGATTCAACTTGAGCAACCTGACAAGATTAGTTACCTCATACATGTGTCTCAGACATTCCCACTTTAGAGAATAAACAATACACCTAAGCCTAAACTTGTGTAACCTTAGGACAAAACATACTAGACATATCTGATTATCGCCAGTGATTTCAGAACCAGCATGTTGACAAGCTAGATGGAGTCAGAGTCCCAAAAAAAGACTATTGAAAGGCGATATCTTGTTCTAGAAAAACAGCATGCACCCTAATCCGGGTACTATGGCGGGTAGGGAGCGACCCTGGGCCTCCTCCAATGTAGCATGTCCTTGGTATTGATGCTTCTCATGCCAAGGCCCATACAAAAACCCACACCATTATATGGCTTTGCCTTCAAAAGAAAACTCACAAAGGAAAATTGCGGGAAATTTGATGAAGTAGCAATGACTAACAAGAAAATACTCCCTCTCGAGTCAACAATCCACGCTGTAAAGCAGGATCTGAGATGCCAATCAAAGAAACAAAATCCTGCACTTCCCACTCTGCAGAGTATAACTAGAACATCATTATTAGAAAGGAAAAGAAAAAAAGAGAATAAAATCTTCATAAGCTATCTCGAAAAAATATGGTTTGTCTAAGGAACAAAAGATGTTTTATTTATTATTATATCTAAAATTTCAGCACAAATTGAGACTTTCATAAGTTAAGACCCCCAAAGCCCAACTAGTCCAATTTTCAAATAAGAGTAAAAGATTCAAAATTTCATATCTGATATCAAACCTTTCCAAATCCCATTTTAAAATTGAGTAGGTAGAGACAATTGTCATGCTTCCTCCTTAAACTTCTAACCTTGACCATGCTCACCCAATAAACCCACTCAAATGTGGCAAACACATCAGACTGGTGTGCTTTGGGACGTGTAACTTTGGGTTCAGTACAGATATCTACGGTGAACCATTGAAACAGTTCAACCAAGACCTACAGTGTCTGGTTTCTTGGGTGGAGGATACCCTGTTAACTTGCATTATGCACTGCACACAAGCTGAATGTTTATTTCTGTTTAAAACTTAAATAACACACATCACGATGACACTAACCATTAAAATAGATAGTTTTAAGCCACTACAATATCGTAATGACTCATGATCCCAGGCAAGATTGGAACAGGAGAGAGGGTGTTGCCCTTTTGAGGTGGGATGCATTGCCCAGTTGCCTATTGCCACGTCCACTAAATCAAGAGGCAAAAGAACATATTGGTTGGTCCCCTCACAAGAGTAAAGAGATAAGATAAAGATTAAGGATACAGACAGAATGAAACAAAATAATAAGCCAGCCATGCCAAAATGAGTCATTTGAAATGCCTCGACCGACTTAGACATGTCAAGTTTGTCCTTCTAATTTTTCAATTCGGTAAATGTTTCTTACCTGCATTCGTGTTTCACGTTAAATTTTCTTTTCAAGCCCAAATTTTCACGCCATGACGGCAATATATTAAAAGGTGCGCCTAGGTGCTCAAGCCAATCGCTTTGTAGCTGCTAGGCGCAGCGACATTTGTGAGGCGCAGGTGAGGCACTAGAGGCGCATCTGAGGCGCACTTGAGGCGCCAGCTTTGTTGTTTTTTCCCGTGAAATGATGATTTGATGGTTTTTTAAGGACTCTACTTCTGCTGTATATATGTCATAGGATATATTGATGAAATAACCATTTATTTAATAGCATATTTCGAGTCATACACTAGTGCGTCTCACTTCACTGAGGCGCGCGCCTTTGCCTTTCTCCTTGCGCCTAGGTTCTATTGACCTCTATCGCCTTGCACCTTTTAATACCTTGCATAACGGTCAGGTTCTGTCAACACCATTTCAGATTGCCATTGTAATCGAACCAAGGAGGTAAGAGTATGTTGGCAAAAATTACTAACAGGTGCTGAGTTACAGGGTCTTAAGGCCTTGGAAAGTTAAATTTCTGAAGAGTATGACAAAAGGCCAAAATCAGCATGTCTAAGACACAATATAAAAGACTAGAAATTGCAGTGCTACTAGAGATTATGAGTGTGAGACAGTTTGCAATCTAACCTGCTGATTGTGTCTGCCAACTTTTTATTTCCCTTCATTCTAAGTTGGTTGATTCACAAGAGAAACGGAGAGAAGGCAAAAGAGAGAGGGCCAATATGTGAAACAGATGAGGGGGGAAAGACACAGGGAAGATGAAGAAGCCCAACTATACATGGGGACAGAAATGAAGCTGTATAATCATCTTATTAATTCTAACCCAATAAGACATTTGTAAATGCTGGAATTAGAAGTAAAGGCCTTAACAACTGAAAAGATTTTCCATCATCTAGTGTGTTGTTATCGTTCCTGTTTGGCATAAAATCCCTGATTAGATCAATCATCAATGCTAGCTTGAACATCCCTCAGACCAGAGACACGGAGTGAATCTGGCCACGCCCTTTCCATCGGTAAATCACAAAACCTAACAAATGAAACCTGAATGGTACACAGCATGGATCCCATCCCAGCAAGTAGAGACTCTTGAACCCCTTCCTGCTAATATTTATCCAAATATAGTAAACTTGAATATTTACGTACCGATCCTCTCACATTTCCACTCCGCAAAATAAACAACAAAGACAACATAAAACAGCAACGAGTAAATTAAGATTAGCAATAAAGGACATAAAAGCATAAAAGTGATCATCCTCTCATAGTGCCTTGATTCTTGGTTTCTTTATCATCAACATCAACAGTAAAGCTAAAAAAGTTTGATATATTGACAACCTCCATGAAAAAACATTTTTCATGATAGTACAACTTACAAGTTCATAGCTTAAATTGTAAAAAGCACCAAAAATCAAAGCAAGACCCTCTTCTTTTTTTATTTTCTTTCTAAGATAACATGGGTATGCGGGCTTAATCATCAAAACCTCAAGGCCTCGTTTACTAGGTTGCAATCAAATGCAATGCAATCATTTTATAGGATAAATGGGAGGTGAAAAGTGAAGGAGTGGGAGGAGAGGGATATGAAAAGTGGGGTTGATTGCATTATCCATTGTAATCACAATTGCTCAACTTTTCCCATGTAATGATGATTACTTTGGATGGTATAATCAATCTTACTTTTTCCATCTCCTTCCTCCCCTTTTTCCTTTTCCACTTCCCATTTACCCAATAAAATTATTGCATTGCATTGCATTTGATTGCAACCTAGTAAACACCACCAAAGTGTTTAATATACTGACAGCCTTCAGGCTCCAACACAGGGCATTTCTCATCATGCAACAACTTACAATCTTATAATTATTATTACAATTATTAGTTTCATATTTGTTTTAGATAAAAGAACTTACAAATCAATAATTTAGAGAATTACCCATCAAAAGCCACCAATTGAAAATGTTGCATAATGTAAAGAATTAAATGACAAATGCAAAATGAGAAGAGGGTTAAGTTAACATACCGAGCAGCAAGGTAAGAAAGGGATTCATCAGAGCCAAAACCCTCAATATCGAGACTAACCATACCACCAAAGCTACGATCAATGGCATTATACAACATACACTCGCATTTTTTAAGCAATTGTGACGCATCCAAATTAATCTCAATGATGCGCCACAAAGAGGGGTCTTTGCACAAATTGTACCAGGATTTGCAAACGAATTGAGCGGTTTGGAGGGTTTCAAATGTACCCAGTTTCATTAGTATTGTTAGGGTAACATCTGGAGGTAGTTCTGACCAGTTTTGTGATTCGTCGAGTGCCATTGGGGTTGTCGAAGAAGATGACTCCATGGAGAGAGAGAGAAAGAGAGTATTCGCAGGAAATGTTTGGGGAGGGGTGTTGGGGATTTAGTGTTTTTTCTTGGACAATTTGGCCAAAACCCCCAAGATTTTTACACTTTTTGATAAGAACACCCAGAAAAAAAAAAGTTTATCAAGAACTCCCAAACTAAATAAAAAAGCCGTGATTTTACTCCCAAGCAGTACTTTCCGGGCAAATGAAATTTTTTTGGACTGTTTTACCCTCACGTGCAGAGCACGTGTTTCACTTAATGAAAATTGAATTTTTTTTTTTTTTTTTTAGATTACAAAGAAAAAGGCCACAATCGTGGAAAGTCAAAACCTACTAGGCTTAGGAATAATTTTCAGATTTAATTGCTAATTAAAACTAATTAAATGTTAATTAAAACTAGTTAAAACAATATGAATAAACCTTATTCATATACGAAATAATTTAATTAAATCCTTCAAATTTGATAATTATAAATCACGAAATTCCCATAATAATAATTAATATTATTATGGCTTTATTTGAATAAATCGAATCGTTATATAAATATACGATTTAAATCTCCGAAACTATTTATAGATGAATTACAAATCGATATTATAATTATAGAAAAATATTGGGGTATCACATTCTACCCTCCTTAAAAGAAGTTTCGTCTTGAAACTTGAAACATGAAGTAATCACTTCTCAAACGAAATGAGTTTACCCATACAAAGGTATAAAACGATTTTAGGACTACGACAATGCAATGAGTGTACTACAGTCGTGATCTAAGTCGATTCGCAGTGCAACATGCAACTCGTGCAAAGCGGTAAACAAAACACGAAATTACTAGGGGTGACATTCTACCCTCCTTAAAAAGGGTTTTGTCCCGAAACTTAAATGGAATTAGTACCTTTGATAAAGAGTTCTGGGTACTTCTCGCGCATCATGGATTCAACTTCCCATGTTGCCTCTTCTTGACCATGACGGGACCAAATAACTTTCACAATCGAAATAGTCTTTGTACGGGTCGAGCGCTCTTTGCGGTCAGTGATCTTGATTGGACGTTCTTCGTACGTCAAACTCTCATCAAGTTCGATCGTTTCAGGTTGAAATACATGAGTTGGATCATGTACGTATCGCTTCAATTGAGAGACATGAAACACATTGTGGACTATTTCAAGTTCCACATGCAAAGCTAAACGATAAGCTACCTCACCAATCCTTTCTAGGATTTCGTAAGGTCTAATGTAACGAGGACTCAATTTTCCCTTACGACCAAAACGCATAATGCCTTTGGTAAGAGATACTGGCAAAAGTATCTTGCTTCCCACCTCAAATTCTTCAGGTCTACGACCTCTATCTGCATATGATTTCTGGCAATCTTGTGCGCTTCCCATCTTCGTTTGAATCACCTTCACAATGTCGACAATCTACTGGATCATGTCAGGACCCAAAACTGCAGTCTTGCTAATATCGTTCCAACATACAGGCGATCTACACTTCCTACCATACAAGGCTTCATATGGTGCTCGATCGATGCTCGAATGATAGCTGTTGTTGTAAGAAAATTCGATTAACGAAATGTGTTTGTCCCATGAACCTTGATATTCGAGGGCACAAGCTCGAAGCATATCCTCCAGAGTCTAAATCGTTCTTTCCGTCTGGCCATAGGTTGCAGGATGAAAAGCGGTACTAAACTTCAATTTGCTTCTGAACGCTTCTTGTAGTTTCCGCCAGAAATGAGAGAGAAATCTTGAGTCTCTATCAGAAACAATATCTTCGGGTACACCATGAAGTCTCATGACTTCCTTGACATAAGTGTCAGCCAGCTTCTCCATTTCCCAAGTGTCATGCATTGGGATGAATCTTGGTACTTTTTTCAAACGATCTACTACTACCCAAATAGCATTGTTCTTCTTTTGTGTCAAAGGTAAACCAATGACAAAATCCATAGAAATCGAATTCTATTTCCAAGACGGAACTTCCAGTGATTGTACCATTCCACCAGGTCTCTTGTGTTTGATCTTGACCTTTTGACATGTCAAGCATTTCGCCACAAACTCAGCGACTTCTTATTTCATGCCTTTCCACCAGAACACTTGGCGAAGATCCTTGTAAAGCTTGTCTCCACCAGGATGTATAGAATACGGCGTATTATGAGCTTCACCCAGAATCTGACTTTTAATAACTGGATCATTGGGTACGCAAACACGTTCTCGAAACCTCAAAATTCCATCTAGGCCCAAACTGAAGTCGTCGGACCTACCCTCGTCCTTGTGGTTTAGAATCCACTGAAGATCCTCATCACCACCTTGTCTATCTTTGATCTCCTCTAGCAACGTTGGTCGAACAGTCATGTGTGCTAAGGTACATCGAACGTCACCTTGAAACACAATCTCCATCTCGAGCTTTGTAAGTCACGTATGATCTCCTTAGGAAGCACTAAAGCAGTGTTTAAAGTATGTCGAGTCATCCTACTCAAAGCATCAGCGACTACGTTCGCTTTACCCTCATTTCACTCAATATCAATGTCGTACTCCGTCAGAAGTTCTAGCCATCTCCTTTGGCGAATGTTCAACTCTTTCCGCGTAAAGATGTACTTGAAACACTTGTGATCAGTGAACATCTTGACTGGGGAACCATACATGTAGTGCCGTTAAATCTTCAATGCTAATACGACAGCAGCAAGTTCTAGATCGTGCGTAGGATGGTTATCCTCGTGTTTCTTCAATTGTCTTGAGGCGTAATCCACGACCTTTCCATGTTGCATCAAAACACAACCTAAGCCATGCTTAGACGCGTCACTGTAGACCTCATATCCTTCTATTCCCGATGGCAAAGTCAAAATTGGTGCACTCGTAAGATGTTTCTTCAATTCTTGGAAAGCAGTCTCACACTTGTGCGACCATACAAACTTTGTCGTTTTCTTCATCAAGTTCATGATAGGCTGCCGATATTTGAAAAACCTTCTACAAACCGTCTATAGTAGCCAGCGAGTCCAAGAAAACTCCGAACTTCGGTCACGGTCGTTGGTCTAGGCCAATCTGTAACAACTCGAATCTTCTCTGGATCTAGGGCCACACCATCCTTAGACACCACGTGTCCTTGGAAAGATACCGTCTCTAACCAAAACTCACACTTTGACAACTTGGAGTAAAGTTGATGTCTTCGCAGAATCTCCAAAACAGTACGTAAGTGTTGCTCATGATCCTCAGCGTTCTTCGAGTAAACCAGAATATCATCTATAAGGACTACAACAAACTGGTCTAGGTAAGGCTGGAACGTAAGGTTCATCAAGTCCATAAACTTTGCAGGTGCATTCGTCAACTCAAATGGCATCACAGTGAACTCGTAGTGCCCATACCTCGTCCGAAACGCGGTCTTCGAAATATCAGGCTAGGAAATCCTCAATTGATGGTATCCTGATCGTAAATCTATCTTTGAGAAAATAGACGCTCCACGCAGTTGGTCAAATAGATCGTTAATTCTGGGAAGTGGGTACCGATTCTTGATCGTGATCTTGTTCAACTCACGGTATTCAATGCACAGTTTCATACTATCATCCTTCTCTCGTACAAACAAAATTGGAGCACCCCAAGGTGATACACTCGGACGTATGTATCCCTTTTCAAACAAGTCCTCTAGTTGTGTTTTAGTTCCATCATCTCAGCAGGTGCGCGATACGGTGCTTTCGAAATTGGTGTAGAACCTGGAGCTAGGTCGATCGTAAAGTCGATAATGGGTTGTGGAGGCATTCCGGGAATCTCTTCAGGAAATACATCAGCGTACTCGGAAACTACAGGATTAGGCTGCGGAGCTTCAGTCTCGCGACTCGTATCCACCACATGACAAAGGTAATTGCTTCACCCTTAGTCACGCACTAATTGACCTTCATTATTGCCATCACCTTCAGCTTAGGCTTGACCACAACTCCTCGATAACTGATCTTCTTACCTTTAGGTCCTCGCGAAGAAACGCATTGTTCGAAGCACTTTATCTTAGCCCTATACTTGTATAACCAATCCATTCCCAAAATAACGTCAAATTCACCCAACTCGAACTGAATCAAGTCTGCAGGTAGCTCGGAACCACCTATACTAATCGAACACTTCTCGTACAACGAATTACAACTAACATTTGACCCATTAGGCATCGTAATGTTCGCCCTATACACTGAACTAGGTTCTAGGCCTATCTTATATGCAAAGCTCTTAGAAAGAAAAGAATGCGATGCACATGTATCACAACTCATCACTACCAAGTCAAGAAACATAACAGTAATAGGGACAGTTAATTGAACATAAAATTATTTAAGAGAAAATTTCGGCAATTTTTTTTTTTTTATTGCTTTTTTTTTTTTTTTTTTTTAATATTTTGCCGACTGAATTACATCAAAACAATAAAGAAAAAAAAAGTGGGAGAGACGAACTCTTTTTTTTTTTTTTTTTGGTAAAAGGTCCTAGAAAGTTGTTTATGACTTCGACGCTATATGAATATATATCATCGGGGAAAATGACGAGTGTTCATTGAATTGAATTCTCGCACCATCTTTGGGCATTAGGAACTAGCTAAAAATAAAAGAAAAAGACTCCTAGCATGTAAGTACATGTTGGCACATAATCACGATATTCATGCATTCAGGCAAGCATTTCAACAACATAGTTACAGGCAAACATGTGATCAGACGTGCATTACAACAACACATGCACAACAAGCAGGCGAATGCACATATGTGGGGTTACCACAACAAATTACAATTTCCGTTCGGCGGATGGTCGACACATCAATTGCAATTCTTTTTCACCAACAAGAGTCAATGAGTCATGGGTGAGGAAGCGTCGGTTGCACGATAGGACAACTGTATATTCCTTTTGATATACGGGTTGTCTACGAGTTGCGACACAAACTTCCTCGAGGGTCGATAAGGGTCAAAAGGTTATGCTAAAGCACATGCAAATGATGCAATATATGGAACATATTATTAAACAATTAAGCAAACTTGACTTTTGAGTCTTACCCTCTTAAATAAATCCCCAGTGAAGTCGCCACTGTAAGGACCCGGGATTTCTACGGCCACGGAGTGCATCCTTATAGAAAATTTGTAAGCTGGGGGTTTAGATAAGTTCAAGGAACCGTCGAGTTAGAAAAGATTTTGTAAAAACTTGAATTGAATAAAAACCATGAAAGAGGTCACAAATCTGTCTTCAGCGTTTTATCGAAGGGACAACCCAATAGCACGATAAGTGAACTGATCATGATTTTAGAAAGACTCCCGCTCATATAGAACATATGAGTACCCAAGAATAAAGGGTTCGGAGGCGAAGGTACAAGGTGGGAAGGTGTTAGACACCCAACTCGCTCGTTTTATGACGGCCTCTACTAACTCAAGTTTGCTTAATAATTTAAAGACACAATTCCCACACAAACCGGATTAACAATCTAGACTTAGACTATTAATTGGTTCATTACAAGCATCACAACATTTATTTTAACCCTTGTTTAGACATGCATTTGATTGACAAGTTGAGTATTACAACGATTAGACATGCTTGGAAGGACAATATTTAGTAATCAATAAAAGAAATGATTTGCATGATATCTTCATTTCGACTACTAGAACGTAAACAATTAGGCAAGTAATTTAATTTGAGCCCTCAGGAGTTAGTACCTGAACTGTAGGCTATATTTGACAAAAAAAGTAAAGACAAGATCTCAAGTTTGGAAGAAAGAGGGAAGCTCGGTGTCTATACTACCGAGAATAGAATAGATTTGTTTATGGAAGAAAGAGGGAGAAGCTCAGAGTCAATACTACTGAGAATAGAGGGTGTCAACTATAGAATGTGTTTTGAACAGAGGAAGGAGGGTCATATTTATAGGCGTGGGAAGTAGGGATGGACGGCTGAAAAGAGCCGAATTTTTGAATTGGGCTTGAAAAAATAGTCGGGCTTGAAGCTGAGTCAACGCCGCCAGCGGCACTGGATTTTCATCCTGGGCCCCTAGGTTTGAATCCAGTGCCGCTGACGGCTGTCATCTGCCAGCAGGATGTCGTCATAGTCTATTTTTATTTTTCGGAGGAATTTTAGTGTTTCGAAAAATATGAAAAGACCGATTTACCCCTGGCGGTAAAAGACGGTTCTACCCCTGATTTGCAACTTGGCGACCGGGAGTCGGGAAGAGTCATGAGGGGTGTCGTTGGAAAGCTCTTTAACGGGGCTTTTGAATGGGACAGGAATAAAGGAGTGTTTAGAGAGAAAACCTAAGACCATATCTTCCCAATTAAACCAAAAATAGCGTTTAAGTTTATAAATTACTTCTTTCATCATCGGGCTTTTGCGGAGAAATCTGAAGGCGCATTTTTGGCGTCTACACCATGATAGATTGTTGCAGATTCATTGGGCGGTCAACCATAGGTTCCAAACCAGGAGGCAAAATGTCTGTGTCGCTACGTTTCATGGAACGCAAGGCCTCAAGAGGAACATCTAGTTGATCATATGGGCGGAACCTTTGATTGTAGGCATAAACAGGAAACAATTTCCACAACATCCAAACAACAAAATCAGGAAATAATTAGGTCGTCACAATCGCAAGCAGATTAAGCATATAGCATTTTTTTTTAAAAAAAAAAGCTTAATTTAGTGGGAGTTCAAGTAACATAATCAACTTTTGGTACTGATGAAATGTGGAATTTGAACATTAAATACTTGATGACAATAATATAAACTACAAAAATAAGGTTATAAAAGGTTCCCACAATGAGAAGCTTGATTAATTACATAATCAACTATTGTTATTAAAAAACAAATATCGTATTGAAAGCAAAGACTGTAAGACATATGAGTTAAAGTAAAAACAAAAAAAAAGTTTGCTACTAATTAAACAACGTCTCCCATGTAACACACGGGACTTCAAGTACTAACAAAACAAATGTTTGCTACTAATTAAAAAACGTAAAGCATGTAACACATGGGACTTGAAGTACTAACAAAACAAACGTTTGCTACTGATTAAAAAACGTAGAGCATGTGACATGGAAACAAAACAATCGTTTGTTACTAATTAAAAAAAACATATACCATGTAACAGATACGAGTTCAAGTACTAACATAACAAACGTTTGGTAACATAAGAAGAAGAAAAAGCTTGAATCACTTATGAATTAAAAAAAAAAAACTAATTGTAAATTTATTCAAGTACTTATCAATGAACAGTATTAATGAACCTTGCTTAAACAATGTAAACAACATGAAAATGCAAATGGAAAGGAAAGAAAGCTCCTTTACCTGAGGTCCGCGAGGCTGAACAGGTGTGGCGGCTGAAAGGTGTCGTCCCCAAGATCCAAAATCGTGAACAAATTCTGAAGGTTGTCGGTTGCCCCTTTAGGGTCGAGAATTATGCTCCGAATTACATCTGGTTTAGCTTCACAATATGATTCATCCTCTATATCCTTGAGGAAGTACTTAGTCTGGTTAGTGACGAGTTCCGGCTGACCTGGCTTCGGGGCTTCCAACAACTCTTCTTTGTCCCATACCTTAAACTCGACTATGAGTCGGAGGTGGGACGGTAGTGGATTTTCGTACCACTCAGGAAGACAATTGGGGAAGAGCTCGCGGAACACAGACTCAGCCATCATAATTTTTTGTTGATTATTGTTCCATGCCATTTTTGTTGTTGGGTGTGTTGTTTAGAGATCTATGAGAAAGTATTCAGTGAGAGAAAGTATTCAGTGAGAGAAACTTTGAAGTTTGAAGTGAATTAGGTCAAAAATGAAAGGGGGTTGTGAAGTTTTATATGTGAAATGCTTATTTGTAAAGGGTTATTTAGGTAATTAACATAAAATGGCGGAGTTTTTTAAGTACGTGAAATACTTAATTGGGAACAATGTCAATCAAGAAAAAATACAAAAATTGTTAAGTACGTGATACGGTTAATTGGGAAGAAATTTAACAAGGTAAATATAATTTAAAATTTAAGAATGAAAAGTCACTTCTTCTGGTGACAAACTACATATAATTAGTACTTAACAAAACATACTTTTATAACATGTTCATTGGTTAAAGATAAGATAAATAGGACTGCAAACAGAAGAAAAAAGATATACATTCATTGCAAGTGAAGTCTCTGAACATAGGTGTTAACGATACAAGTGAAGAAAAGAAGCAAACATAAATTAAGAGGGACAAGTACATAACAGTAATAGGGACAAGGAATTGAACATAAAATTTGTCAAATGCTCCTCTTCTTAAGAATTCCAAGCTACTTAAGACTCTGCTGTTGCTTTTTCTTCCTCAGTGCCTGAGCTGCTAGCGTTTTCGTCTTACGCTTGCGATTCATATTGACCATGAGCCTCAACCCAAATGGATTCATAGACGACAATGATTTGTAGTCCTGCTCGTAGTATCGTTGAAGATTTTTCATCCAACTTCTCCCTTCAGCAAATATATCCTCAATCATGTGAGGACCTTGTGATTTCAACACCTCCCATATGAAAGCTCTTATGTCTTTCACATCATCTTCGTGGCTCTCTTTGAGATCCTCTATGGTCTTAACCATTTCAAGTGAATATGGATTAAATGTGTGTAAGATTGCAGATTGTGGGTGAGCTTATTCGTGCTTCAAAGTCATATATGAACCCTCTCTATTTATAGGAAAACATATTGGAGCAGCAGTTTAAGAGGAACCCTACAACTTTCCCTCCATATTTATAATTCCCTCCAAGTATTTGGTAATGACCCCCTCCAAATATCAATATAAGTTTTGAGTTTCCCTCCAAAATTGAAATTATTACCCCCGAAAATATTAAATTTCCCTCCCAAAAAGAATTCCCCAAAAAGCGGGTAAGTGATATGTTTTTACCATAGTCGAACTTATGTTTAATTAAGAACATAGACGAAAGTGTGAATTCGTTTAACATGTAGTGACTTAAATTAGTTTTGTTGCCAATTACATGTAATTGCAGATGACGAATATTTAATTAAGATTAAAGGTATAGGGTAAAGAGTATAGGGTATATGGTATAGGAATCTATGTTTATGATTTAGCTGTTTGGGAATTAGGATAAAACTCATCAGGAGAAAACTCATTAGTTGAGACGTTTACAATTATTCTGGTAATTTGAAATGTGAAATATATTGAAAAAGATACAAATTAGTTGTCACATAACATAATGTGTCCGAACAAAAAATAATGGAAATGCACAAGTTTACGGTCATATATATTCCTACTATTGTAATGAGTGACATTATTAGTTAAAGATTATATTGAAATAAATCAATTTTCATGTAGTAGGAGAATTTGTAGAATGTAAGAGTGAGTGTCAATCGGTAATAATAATATTAAGGTCATATATATTCCTATTAGTTGTTTATCAGCATATGACATCATAAGAGAAAGAATATAATGAAGTGGACACTTTTTCATATACTACGTTGTTTGTAGACTTAGTGTGCATTGTAGTCGTACTGATGTTAGGAAGTGAGGTACTCATAATCTGCGTTGGCATGAAGCTCCTGTTTCACTTAAGTGTCATGCAATCTGTTGTGGGTCGATCAATGATATTAAAATGTCGTATGTCACTATTGTAGTCTATAGTGGCGTCATTAATTACTTTGAATGGCATAAACTTGGAGAATGCTTTATAGTTTACCTGGATGATGTGGAAAAGAAAACAAGCTTGTAGATTGGGACTCAAATAATCTAATTTGAACTTAAAAAATAAAATATCAACCAATCAACGATGCACACATCACCCGAGTACAACATTCGGTGTATAAAGAAATATTTCTTCCCATAATAAACAAGTTTTTCTCCCATAAACCTGGTGTTGTCCGTACAACTTGTGTCCACATGTCCATAGACAAATAACCTTCTATTTAGCTTTATTATATTGATTATTTGAATAACATGATTTGTGTTCTTACAAATGTACTGATGTAAATGAAATATTAATTACCTATGTAGCTGCTGAATGAAAATCTCATAATCCTTTTCATTTTTGAACAAACCCCCTATTTCAATGGATGATGAGGATAGAGAAAACCAGATTTGAAAGTAAGTGACGGAGGAAAATTTAGAGTCAACTGTAATCGGCTTTTGAATATTGAGTTGAATTAGTTTCAAATTGAAATGACAAAAAAGTGAAATTGTATTTTTGGTTAAGCGAATGACAAAGTGACAACACATTAATCAATATTTGTGTATGGTATACAAAGTTAAACGCTAGCATTTTCCTATAATGATGGATGAAAACATTACATGCTTGGCTTTTGGTTACGGGTCTAAAATGTTTCAATGTTAGTTTGATTGGTTTTGTTGATTTTAAAAATTGGAATTCCTGAAAATTGAAGAATGCTGTAAAACTATTCCTTAATCTATAAATTAGTAACGACGACTACTATATAAAAACATTTTTGTTTTCAATGACATTAATATGTTATCTTATATCCAAACAGATTACAAACAAAAGTGACGATTACATTATTGTATGATAATAAATTTAAAATAAATATTAACATAGTCCAACAATTGTCAAAAATAAGCAGAAGAGTCGTTTGGCATGGCTAAACAGACGAGACCGTTTAGGTAATACTTTATCGGGAAGGGCTTACAGATTTAATTGAGTCAATGTTCCTAAATAAATAAAAGCAATGTTAACTAACCGCTATTTTGGAAGTTACAATTAAGGGGATGGTACATTTTGACGTTTGACATACATAAAGGGGATGGAAAACATTTACCCACTCAGTATATATGAATATTAATAATTACAGTGAGATTTAGAAAATCGAAAAGGTGTTTCTTTCGTTTCATCGTAATCGTTTCCAACATTTGACTAAAGCACCTAATCAAATTGTACATTAAAGGGGGTTGTTCCTAGTTAAATAAATTAATACCATATTATATCCATATTAAATCCTAACCGTTTTTAGAAAATATCTACTATCCCTTTAAATAGCCTTTCATTCCATTTCATTCACCATATATACATAACAAATTAAGAATGGATCTTAATGGAGAATTGTACGAGATCTACTCATGGCTTCCTGGTAAAGCTCTTATCAAACTCTCTTGCATAGCCAAACCTTGTTTAAATTATATGAATCTTCCTTGTTTCATAAAGAAACACTGCATGAACTCAATAAAAAAAAATGACGTTTCATTCTTCATTAAATAAGATGTCATTCAATCAACGAAATTCAGTGGTTTGGAATTGGTGACATTAGAAGGAAATGCATCCTCAGTTGGGATTCCATGCACATCTCTTGATTGGGTCAAAAAAATGGGCAAAATTTTGGCGTCTGCGAATGGACTACTGATTTTCGCGACCAAAACTTACAGGCATTTACCTTAACTTGTAATGTGTAATCCTGTCACGAGAAGTTGGGTGCCCATACCACTGCCAATGGAGGTGGCTGAATGGTACAAAGATGTTGATCCGAAAGTAGTTTTGTTGTGTAAGGAAGGTAAACAAGTCAATACCTTTCCATTGGATTATATGCTTTTGCTATTTGTATATGATCGGTCTGAGTATACATTCAGAGTTACTGCGAATGTTCATATTTTAGACGAAACGGGTAGTTGGGTAGTTCATGCGTCGGATATTGTCATGGGTGTTCAAAATTTAGATTTCCTTAACCCTGTTTACTGCATCAACAATTGTTTATATTTGTTGTCCGACCGTGGAGATTATTTGACTCAAGAGTCCAAGTGTTACTGGCCATACATCTTCTGTTACAACGTTTCTACTGCGAAAGGCACCATGATAGAATTGCCCGATCAAGCACGAAATAACATCTGGCATGCCAATATGGCAGTTTTTGGGTGGAATTTGATTGGTAGTGGGAATTCTTGTTTTGAGTCGTTGTACCTTGTCGTTTCATCATCAACTTCGTTATTTAAGATTTGGGTCATGAGACATGAGGATAACTCTACAACCTGGTCGCTGTTGAATAATGTCGACGTTGGTCATAATATAGGAACCAATCAACCTCTCCTTCCCACCATTGGTTTCACTGTTGTTGGAAAGAACTTGGTCTTTGCAATAGGTCGTGAAGTTTATTGCTACTGTTTGGAAGGTGCTGATGCGGGTAAAAAATATAGGGTATGCGATATAAGTTTGGTTGGTGAAAAAGTTCGGTTCATACCCTACTGTTCTACGCTTCGCCCCTGCCAAAAGAATTTGACAACACCATCATACCCCATGACGACTTTAGATTATTGGTGGTTTTGACGTATATGTAAAATTATTTTTGTTATATTTCAAATATTTGTCATCTAGTTTGAAGTCATGGTTGCTATAATATTATTATTATGGCTTCATCTTAGGAATGTTTAGTTTATTTCGAATTATGATTTATATACATGGGTTAAATTCAATTATACGGCTTTTTTTCATACAGAATTTAATTATCAATAACCAATAGTGGTTATTATGGCGCAAGTTCATATTTGCTACTATATATATATGAACCCGTTACAATTTTTGTTTTTATGCTCCTAATATTGACAAACTGTGAGAGCACAAGTTTAAAAATCTGTGATAAATTAATGAATATAATTTAGTTGAAATAAATAAATGTATTATGAGCTATCTCATATTGGCGATGACAAAACATTGTGATATAATAAATTTGTATGTATTTGTATTAAATACTGATGTAATCTTTAAGTTAACTATTGGTATGTTTGAAATGAAGTTATGTGAAGCAATAATGATTATTGTACCATGTGTGTAACCGGTTAACCAAAATTTGCAGCTAAAATTAATGTTTTGCAAGTAATGTGTCCGTCCCATTTGCGTCTCTTCGTATGTATGAATAATGATTATTATTACTTTTTTGTTTCAGTATTAATGATGGGTTTTGTTTTACAAGTTCAGAAATACTTAATATTGACTGGACAAATATTTATTGCCTCTCACATATTTAGCCATAACTCCTACTTCCATACCTATCTTCTCCCATTTTACTCTATACGGTATTCATAGAAATAAGTCTATGGATTCTAGGGGAGTTGACGAAGTTCGTTCACTAACTACACTCGACGACTATGTATTGAGGAAGATTGTGCAGAAGGTAGCAGCTCATTCATGCAAGGATCTTGTGATGACGAAGTTAAGGTAGGAAAATGCAAACATTTCTATTTAAAATTTCCTTTATGTTCATCATTTATGAAAGAAGCAATTCATAATTTTACTTAGTTTGCATGGCTGAAATGATGTCCCAATTCCTATGCAGTAGTGGAGTTTAATTTTTAAGTAGTGTTTGAAAGAAATGTGATCAGATGAAAGAAATAAACACCTTATCCGTAATTATTTAATAGTTTCGCAATTTGTTCCTAAATTTGCCCCAAATAATCGTCAATGCAATTGAGTTAAGTTGACTAACTTTGGTTGCGGTGATGGCTGAAATGATGTTTGAATTCGAATAGATTAGTGGAGTTTCATTGTTAAGTATTGTTTGAAAGAAATTTGATGAGAATCGAAAGTATGTAAACACGTTTTCCTTATTCAATAAATTTCCTTATTCAAATTGAAGCCAAAGACTTCATTAAATTTCCCCAAATCAATTTGATAAGAATCAAAAGTATGTAAACATGTTTTGCATAAGGTCTCTCCTTTAATCATTAATGTATTCCCATACATTACTGCTATTCGACTGTTAATTATATTTAGAAATATATGTGATCAGATTGCAGGGTATGTAAAGAAGTTGTCCCTAATTAATTTACTTTATGCGAAATTGTTCATTCAATTTCCCCACGCCATGCAATTGACTCACACATGTTTAATTTAGAAACCAAAATGTGTACTATTCTTAGGCACATATTAAGTACAAGTTAATTTGATTCATAAAGTACTTAATTTCATATTTGTTTAGTGTACAAGGGATTACATGCCTTAGAAAGATTTTGACTATTACAACAATTGGGTTGTCACTAATATATATATATATATAAATGAGGGTGATTTCGTGTCATAGGGTATTGCAAAATGTTTGAGGCGGCATAGTTATTTCAATGTTATTATTGTAACATATATTGACATTGAAACTGCCTTTTCTTTGTCTATTTGATACTTATTTCAATCCGCAATAGAAATATTTACCTCTTCCAATGTGCCTATTTGATACTAGTTAATACTTATGTATCAATAAAATTAAAAAATTTCACAAGTTGCTGTGCTACACTTCCTCTAATACAGCTGTAAAGAGCTGAACATTATGGGTAAGGACAGTAGTGTCCTCCAAAAAGTGAAATGGAGCAATATCCGTAGGAATCCATCTTGTTTTAGGGGATTGGAGAGGTTGTTGATGGATTGTGTAGCCGTTAAGTACCGCGACGCGCAGTACTTCCTTGGCATGGTATGTGGTACCCCTCATCTGTATTCATTGTCCTTCTATTCATGGTATGTGGTACAACAGGTTTCATGTATATCGTGTGTGTGCGGCACAAGTACTTCCGGTTGCATGAGGATGAAGATGCCAAGATTTTGCTCATGAAGGCTGCATTCAAGGGTGATCATGCGATAGCTAGATATGTGACGAGCTTGCTAATGTTGTTGAATGGAGACGAAGAAAGTTTTAATAATGGTGTTGATGTCATGGGGTTGACTTGTATACAGTTGATGGAAAGTGGTGTGAAAGAAGTCAGGGATGCTCTAAAATACTACACCAGATTTTGGCCAAGGGGAAGCGGTAAGAGGTACATATGGCCTTCTACCATATGTGTTGACTGTAGGGGACCCCCTTCGTGCTACTTGTGCAGTAGTATGGACGAAGTTGAGTTTTTCCATAGTCTAATGGGGAGCCTTAGGCATAAGGTTCGAACCTATTATTAATGATTATTACTATAATTTTATTTATGATTAGTACTATAGTAATCGGTCATTAAAATAATTGCTTTTGTCAATATTGTGAAACGATATGAAAACTCAACCTTTTCCAACAATGAGGGAAGAAAATATTGAAATTAGTTAATACTTCAATAGTAGCATACATATATTCCCACTTCAATTGTTGCAACAAAAACTTCATACCATTCATTTACACCTTAATAGTAGCCTACATAGATTGCGTGTTAAATAGTGGCTGAAGACATTTCAGAAACACTTAATTAGTAGCATACATAACTTAGCCGAATTTATGTTTTAAGTATAGACACCACACTTAAAACACAAATTAGGAGGAAACCCGATTTAGAAGGTTACGTAAAATAAGTACTACTACCAAACATAAATAACTCAGTAATACGTAATACTGGATTTCATGGATCTGGAAACCAAAATGACCACCTTTTTAAGTCCAATCTTAAGAACACCAATTTCATTCACTGCATCACTTTCTTTGCTTTGAGCCTTTCAGACCTCCTGCTCTCTTTCTTGACAATTATATCATCCGCAACAGGAAGAATAACATATTTGGTGAAAATATCCATGCTCTCAACGGGAATTACCTCGATGAATGAATGGTTAACCTCTTCCACATTCATTACCTTAAGTGTGTCACTCTCTAGATCACAGTTATTGATGATAGTCTGCACCTGATGATGGCCAACACATTCCATTAATTCCCTCATGAACATTATGATCTCCAACAAATCCCTTACGTGGTTTTTTTTATGCACTCCTTTACGCCCTCACGCTTAGCTGACTTTGTTTTCACATTAGTCTTCACCATTTTTGTAGATGAAAAAATGTTGGGTGTTTTGGAGGGTTCAGATGTAGGCAGTGTATCGAATGTGGATATATCTCATATATATCGTGTTCTATTTATATGCAAAATCTTTACAGTACGGCTGATAAGGACGAATAGAAATAAATAGGTTTTGTCACCAATTAAAATAATCTGTGCTATATTAGGGTATGTGGACAGGAAGTAGCGCAATTATTTTCCCGCCTAAATCATAGCAGTTGTCTATCCCGAGGTAACACGTGTCATTGAGATGTTACCATTTAACAAAGATGATTTTACACCCAACAGTTTGTCACCAATATATTTATGAAGCTACTAATCAAAACCATCATAGTCTAAATTACGGAATTGGTAATAGGACAATATCTGACACCCTTAGCAAAGTAAATAGTACAATTTAAATCTTTAAATAATGGACATACTATGGTGTCCGTTCAATACATAGAAATATCTCTGTTCAATATATACAAATATCTTCTTATTCAATCTTCTACAAGGACGTTGTATGTACCATGTGGGTTATATTAAATTATATTAAATCAGTGAGAAAATATTAAATTAGTGACGAATTACCAATTTTTCTACCTTTTTATAATGGTATTGACATGAACTATAAAATCAGTGACAAATCATGTACGTTAATTTCAAATACTGTATTGGAGGAAAGTGATTAGACAAATTTTAATTATTTCATGAAGTAGTAGTAAGATAATGAATTACATTCAATAAATAAAACAAACTATTCTTAGAAGTAATTGGAAACCTTTCCACATAGCAAAGTTAGATATGAGGGATGGTAGGTGCGAAGTTAACCTTCAGGCATCATATTGCAAATTGACCCTCAGAAATTGACACGTGTAAAGATTGTAAAATTTTAAAAAAAAAATTAATAATTTGTTTACTGAACACCAAAAAATCTTGTCGAATACCAAGTTTATGAACGTGATAGTCAAATTCAATCACGCATTGAAAAGCACTACGAACTCCCTGAAAAAAGGTCGAGCATTTGGTCCAGTTTTGCATAGCTGTGGAATTCTATTAAGTGACTAGAAACCGAGTATCACTGTTGACCGTGTCCACCGTGTTAGAATACAGTAGCCTAAACACAACAGGGGGGTGAATTTTGTTGGTAATTTTTGCCTAATTTTCGCTTAATGAATATATGGACCAACCTATGGAAATGCGGTCCTTAGGTTGTTCCTTCTGACAGAGAATAACTGCAGAACCTAGATAAATAACCAATAAATAACAAATGCCGTTTTATGCGTGGAAAACCACCCAAGGCTCTTTGGGTGGAAAAACCACGACCTACTCTCTCTAGTACAATTTCCCAACTACTTGTTGTACTTCACTCAAGTTGTGAAGAACACAACTTCGCTACAAGTTGCGAAGACTCACAAGCCAACTCTCGCCCTTCAGCAAATACACAAGCTATCAGTAGCTCAAAAGAGTTAAGCAATTGAGTAGCACAACCTTTTTCGTGCTTCTAAGATAAGCAAGTAAGGTTACAAGATTTTACTAACTTTTGAGACTTAATGAGAGAGGAACATAGTGAGAAAAAGTTTCTGGCCTTTGTTTCTTTCGATATGTATGAAGGCAAATTATGAGCAAAGTGAATAAGAGATTTTTGTGTAATAACATCTCAAGTCGAGGGGCTCCAATATGTCAAATCAATTCACAAGTTTTTATTTGCAATTGAATATCTTAAAGTGACTCAAAGAGGTAGAAGGAGACTTGATGCGTGGCGGATTACTGTTTTTGAGGTTTTTAATTAAAAAGTACAAAAGAAGATAAAACAAAGATAAAACAAGGATATAACTTGCGATAAAGGCTAGGCCACCACTCAAAGTTAAGGATCCAACCCCAATGGACTAAAGGCTGAACCACCACCCAAAGGTTAAAGGAACCACTCAAATCACCACTAGATAAACTAGATAAAGAAATGAGATTTTTGGTAGTTTACTCAACTAGAGCAACCAGTTTTTATATTCATCAAATCTGATTTCCAAAATAGAACTAATGCTCCTAAATAGGAGTTTACAAGCTTAGTCAAATCTAGAAATAAGGATAATTAAAATTGAATTCAAAAGCAAAAGGAATCAAACGAATTAACAGCTACAAGTCGTTGTCATGAAAGGGATTGCTATGGTGTAGTCACTTTCAGCACATGAGCTCACTTGAATGGATCATATATGTTGATTCTGTTGGAAATTTTCTATGAAATTTGTACCACAGCGTCCTCAGTATGTGTCAAAGATTCTCTATAAAATTTAGAAGCAAAACATGAGCCGTTTGAAAATGGCATTCATTTTACTGATGCCTGCACCAATGTTGAGTGACAACGACAGCTTAGGGGAAAGCACCAATGTAGTTAACTTATTTCGTTAAAAAACCTTAATCCTACTTGTGATCCTTTTATAAGGGATCATAAGGTTTCTTGAAAGGTATAGGACGCCCCATGGTACTTGAAAAATCATTTCAAGTGATGTCATAAAAATCGGACTGATGTTGGACATAATTTCAGCTAGTTGCTCTTGATTAATGACTTTGTTAGCAAATGCAACTCTTGGACAGAAATGATCTTCATTGAAGGAAATAGACACATATTCATGATGATTGATAAGAAGTTTCATGTTTGCTCCCGCATCAAACTTTTCACCTTGAAAAGGATTTGCCCTCAAATCCTCGTGTTCTTCACAACCCTCCTCAATGTGGCTTCAAACATGGTCCTCCGATTCAAAATTAGATTCTGTGTGCTCAATCAACTCTTGTACTTTTAAGGTCCTTTCCAATTCAGATTGCAAGACCTCCTTTTGTGGTAGCACAAATCAACTATGTTTTCATCCCTAAGAACCTCCATGGGCAGCACTTGTTGCTTTTGGTCCATAACGGAACAAACTTGATTTCCTTCACGAGAGAGTTTGATTTCTTCAACTTCTTCGAGAGTCAAGGCTGTCACATTTGGGCATTCAACCTCAAAGTGACCATATCCATGGCATTTGAAGCACTTCTTGATTTTGTGAATCATAGGAAACACCTTGGGCACATATTTAGACTCATCAGTGGGAAAATCAACCCTAGAGAAATTGAAGAACGTTGACTCCTTTTTGTAAGTTTCAACCATGGAACCCTTGGATTTGAGTTGCTTCTCAACTTTAATGGCCCCTTTCTTGTAGTTCTTGGGCAAGAATCTATTGTTCATGAGCTTTTTGAGTTTGCTCCATGTACGAACCTTATCTTTTCCCAGACTTGCACGTTGTTTCTTCATGGTCTTGGACCACCAAGATGCATTCTTCTTGAGTTTCACCTTAGCCACCTTGTAACATTTCTCATCGTTGTAGCCCTTGACATCAAAGATTTTCTCAATCGATTGAATCCATTCCAAGTAGTCATGCAGGTTATTGGTACCGTCAAACTCGGGTGCTTCCATCTTAAGGCCATAAGAATCACTTCTAGGGAATAATATCTCCCTTGAATGTTGGCTAGAGTGATGAGAGTCATCACTATTCCTATCATGTGAACCATGAGCGTTAGAAGAATGACCTCCTTCTCGATCTCTCCTTCTTGGCCACCTTTTGCTAATAACATTCAAAGAAGCAAGGATCTTATCCATTTTCTCCTGGAATCCCATCATTTCCCTCTCCTCTCTTAGGAGCTGATTTTGTTGCTCAAAAGTAAAGTTTCTAAGAAGCTCTTTCCCTGTCATTGGTTGTGTTTAGGATAGGAAGTTGTGTTTGAGCTAAAAGGTTCTTTTGTGGATTTTCTTTATGAAAGTGACGGGGTACAAAACGGAGTGCAATGAAAATTTAGAGTGAATTCCCACACGCATCCATCCTATAAGACAACACACAAATCCAGTTTCAACAACGATCCATAATAGAACAAACGCCAATCACTCACCGCAGCTCAACTTCAAACACAACAGTTCCAGATTTGTACTTACACAAATGCGTGACTTTATCAGTATTCTACCAAGACAATCTTATAATGTAAGGTCTTAGGAATCCAGAGGAGCAAGAACAACATAAACTCTATCTCTAGATCTTGAGATATAAACAAAATGCCAATATTACTCCTAGTTACGTTCCAGCCGGACCAATAAAATGTTTGAGCAAAAATGAAGGCCAAAGACTCAACCTTTACACTTCAAACCACTTGTATAACGAATATAGAACCCACTAAGATAACCAGGTATAAATCCAACAATATTCTCCAAAAATATGCAGGTAAATGTAAGGACCCGGGATTTCTACGGCCACAGAGTGCGTCCTTATAGAAAATTTGTAAGCTGGGGATTTAGATAGATTCAAGGAACCGTCGTGTTAGAAAAGATTTTGTAAAGACTTGAATTGAATAAAAACCATGGAAGAGGTCACAAATCTGTTATCGGCGTTTATCCAAGGGACAAACCGCAGGGACAACCCAATAGCGCGATAAGTGAACATATCATGTTTTTAGAGACTCCCGCTCATATAGAACATATGAGTATCCAAGAATAAAGGGTTCCGGGGTGAAGGTACGAGGTGGGAAGGTGTTAGGCACCCAACTCGCCCGTTTAAGACGGCCTCTACTAACTCAAGTTTGCTTAATAATTTAAAGACATGATTCCCACACAAACCGGATTAACAACCTAGAGTTAGACTATTAATTGGTTCATCACAAGCATCACAACATTTATTTTTAACCCTTGTTTAGACATGCATTCGATTTGACAAATTGAGCATTACGACGACTAGACATATTTGGACAGATAATATTTAGGAAGTAATAAAAGACGTAACTTAGCATGATATCTACATTATGACTACTAGAAAAATAAACAATTAAGCAATTAATTTGATTTGAGCCCTCAGGAGTTAGTACCTGAACTGTAGGCTATATTTGACAAAAATAGTAAAGACAAGATCTCAAGTTTTGAAGAAAGAGGGGGAAGTTCGGTGTCAATACTCCCGAGAATAGAATAGAATTATTTATGGAAGAAAGAGGGAGAAGCTCAAAGTCAATACTACTGAGAATAGAGGGTGTCAACTGTAGACTGTGTGTTTTGAACTGAGGGAGGAGGGTCGTATTTATAGGCGTGGGAAAGTAGGGCTGGACGGCTAAAAAGGAGCCGAAAATTGAATTGGGCTTGAAAAAAGAGTCGGGCCAGAGAGCCTGTGTCAGCGCCGCTGGATTTTCAGCCAGGATCGCTGACGGCGCTGTCAGCTGCCAGCTGGATGTCGTCATATGACGACATCCAGTCTATTTTTATTTTCCGTAGGAATTTTAGTATTCCGAAAAATATAAAAAGACCGTTTTACCTTGGACGGTAAAAGACGGTTCTACCCCTAAATCGCAACTTGGCGACCGGGAGTCGGAATAAGGCATGAGAGGTGTCGTTGGAAAGCTCTTGAACTGGGCTTTTGAGTGGGATTGGAATAAAGGAGTGTTTAGAGGAAAACCTGAGACCTTATCTTAACTATTAAAGCAAATATAGCGTTCAAGTTTATAAATTACTCCTTTCATCATCGGGCTTTTGCGGAGAAATCTGAAGGCGCTTTTTTAGCGTCTACAGAACCCAGCTTTGATCGAGCTTGAGTAAAAGCGAAGATCAAAGTATTACGAAGGCGACATGCAGGATGATGATGTGCACACGGTGTGTGAGAGTGTACAATATGTATGCATATGAAGACAAACCAGAGTTGGGACATGCTCGTAGCATGCTAAGATTTCATCTCTGTGAACACAAGAGACATAAAGGTTATGGTTTGCAGGATAGAACACCGCTCGTAGATGGTCTAAACGTCTGCTGGGGACCTGTATTTAGAGTCAATGAAAAGGTTAGTAATACTTTGAGAATGATCAACGTGGAGTGCTTCGACAAACAGTGACTAAACACCGCTCGGCGGGTGTCGAGATTCCGTCCCTGTATGAGAAACGAAAAAGTCAACGAGACAGCGCGATTAAAAATAACGGCTGTAAAAGTGGGAAGTAACACTGGTGAGAGTGAATAGTATAAATGCTTTATCGACCAAACAATGACTAAGCACCACTCGGCGGATGCTGAGATTTCGTCCCTGCACAAGAAACGAAAAGTTCGACGAGACAGCGCGATCAAAATGACGGCAGTAAAATGGTTAAAACATATGAACAGTTTAAATGCAATAGCTTAAGCATTCATTGACTGAAACATATAAAAAATAATGGACAGTATAACCGCAACAGCTTAAGCAATCATTGACTGACACATAATAAGTAACCTCGCAGAAGGACTGTGTAACCGCAATAGCTTAAACGATCATTGACTGACCTAAAATTTGTGATCTCTCAAGAGGGCAGTTTAATCGCAATAGCTTAAGCGATCATTGACTGACCCCAAAATTTGTGACATTGGGACATTTTGGGACATTGGGACGTTTGTGATGTTGGGACATTTGTGACTTTGGGAGATCGGGACATTTGGGATATTGGGACATTTGTGACTTTGGGACATCGGGACCTTTTGGATATTGGGACATTTGTGACTTTGGGACTTCGGGACATTTGGGAAGTTTGTGACTTTGGGACTTCGGGGCATTGGGACATTTGAGAAGTTTGTGACTTTGGGACTTTGGGGCATTGGGAGATTTGAGACATGGGGAATTTTGAGACACTGGGGCATTCAGGATGTTTGGGATTTCTTGGACATCGGGTAAGTCCGATAGATCTTTCGGGCTTAAAAAATAATTTTGACACTCTGGGCGGTAAAAGTTGTCGCAGTATGTGTCCGGGCTTCAGTATTTGGGACCTGCAAAAATAATCGGGTTAGTTTTACCTGAAAATAGTTGGTACCATAAAATGGGCCAACTGTCGAATTTTGAATTTCTGAGCCAAAGGGACTCGCTCCCGCTCGCTTGGTACTGATTTTGCCGCGAACGAACTGGAGTAACGGCTTCTGGGCTGGAAAAAGTCGTGGGACATCAGGGGGCCCGCGCGCTTGGCTGTTGTTGGAAGGTTATTTTCATTTTTGGTTGTAGTCGGAAGGTCTCTTCTGGGCTTGATCATGAGTTCCGGGCTTGCTGGTTTCGATGGAGAGCGGGTAGACTCAAACCTACAATGAAAATATACACATAGGGAAAAGAAGCAATAGACATGCCCGACCGACCATGACAAGATGCACAAGACATGACATATTACTATGCATGGGGCAAAGGGGAATTGACATGTAAACATGCAGGGAGTCAAGACACTGAGAAATTATGTACACATGCATGACTTTGAAGGCGACTCTAGTACTTATGCGAATATGATGTATGCAGACTCTACTGACTCACAGCTCCATGCGGCCTAGCCTAACATGCACGACTCTCCTATAGGGTCTGAAGAGGGTCTTCATATTGGAAAAGTTTTTGTGATCAAGAATTTCATTCTTATGGTGATCTTGACAGAGTAAGAGACAAGTGGACCAGATTGGGTGCAGTCAAGGGAGAATCAGCCCCCAGTTTGATGTGTGGTTCTTGATGATTATGACCTACTTGAGGAGCTAGGATGTTGATGCAGCGATACAAAATATCCTAACTTAAGGTATGGGGACGAAATGGACAAATTGGGACGTAGCGGACAAAGAACCGACTCATTTTGAAAAAGCCCTCAGTTGGGAAGTCTATGTGCAAGCCTACGAGAAAGGTGATGAGTATGATTCTAGATGACTGACCAAAGAGTTCTTAAATGAGCAACAATGTTCTAAATCCTCGGAAATTTAAGTTGCCTCAAGATGTTGAATTTGTTTTATATATTTTTTTTAGTTGCCCTAACTTTTGCATAGGCCGCCCTTTTAGGTTTTCAACCTACCGGGCTCATTTTTTTTAGCCTTAGGTGAGAATGGCGGAATGGGAGAACTCCTTATGATCATGTGACAAAGTGGTTGTCGTGGCCGGACCTCCTTGAGGTTTCTTACGTATCCAGTTTGTGGAATCAGGCCAATGTAAATCAGAACTATACAATTGAATGGTCGTACCTCTTGGAGGGCTTTAGGGTTGTAATGTCAGGCTGGGTTAAGGTGTCAAAGAAAGGATAAAGGCTCAAAGAAACCCAATATAAATCCCCTCCCCAAAAGTATGCTAGATGGAAAAGAAGTTTGTGATATTGGTAAGGTGGTTTAGGGATCAATGTTTAGGTAAGGCCACCGTTTGGTTGTGCTTGAAGTGTTTGCACTCTTTTGGATCCTTGATCGCTCTCGAATTTTTTCTCTCTTTTTTTTGTTTTGTTTTGTTTTTTTTTTTTTTTTTTTTTGAACTTTCAAGTTCTCTCTATATTTTTTGTATTTCTCTCGGTGGTTCTTTTGTAGGTCGGTCCACCTTGCCTAGAAGGTTGTTTCTATTCCCATGTCGCACACACCCATTCCCCGGGTAAGGATGATGTGGTTAAGAAATGAAAGGCTATGTGTTTAAGGCTCAAAGGGTTGCAAGTGGTAATGATGTATAAGGTAGTAAAGGATATTGATGTGAGGTGTCAAATGAATGCCTCCTTTCCTTGGCACGGACGGTTCAACTGTATGTCCTCTATGGAGATGATCATTAGGGAGTTCTTGTTTGATGTTTTCCACCATGAAGGCTTTCTTATTATATTTTTTTTTTAATTTTTTTTTTGTTATTCCGTCATAGGGAACTTAAGTTCGTCATAGGATTGAATAAAGACAGTGATGGGAATGAAAATGCAATCTTTATTGAATCGAAGAAAAGCATTACACGAGAAGTAAGCTAGACTCTATGGACGAATTGAAAAGATAAACTAGACATCATTAGACTTGACTGGACTCGACTAGACTTGCACACTAGGAGACTTCGACTCTCTTCAACTTCTCAAGCACAGGCTGTTCATAGGGATATGAAGGACAACCCCCTATAGATACTCGCGTTGTTCACGACTTAAGTGGAGTTCTTAAGAAGGTTATCTTCAATTAGGATGCCCACAGCATAGAGCCAGTTGTAGGAGTCAATTGCTTGATACTTGAGGGGTTTCTTGTAAGCAGGTTGCAGGTTCTTGATGAGTTAGCGGATTTGATCAGTTTGCGAAGGTCGTTCAATTAGTTCGGCTATCTTTAGCTTCCAACGCTTAAGGAAGGCAGTGAATCCCTCATCTTCTTCTTGTTTGGTGATCTTTAACTCTCGAAGGGTCATACATAGAGCAACATTTTCCTTGTAGCGTGTAAGGAAGACTGTAGTGAAATCTGACCAAGTGCTGTAGTCCTCCAAATTCAAGGTGTAGAATCAACGACGAGTTGGGGCATCAAGAGTCTATGGGAACAAGTGAATGTAGATATTTTTGTCAACTCCTCTTAAACCCATGGCAGTAGTGAAGGCTTTGAGGTGGTCTTGTGGATTATCAGTTCTAGTGAATGTCGGAACTTCGGGCATGGAGAACTTGGCTGGAAGGCATGGTAGTTGGCAAACAGGCTGCTGTTTTCGAGCGCAGAATTGATCTTAGCCAGCATGGCATTTGGTCCTTCCTCAGAGTCAGAGTCAGAGAGGGTTCTTGTTTCATCCTCTTTCTTCTTTTCCAAATCTTCAACCTTGAGTCGCACCCTTTCTAACTCACTCATGAGCTCATCAAGCCTCTCGTCGGTGGTTTTGATCATAGTGAAGTTTGGGGGTGTGATTGGTGAGGTAAGGGATGTATTGAGTGGTGGCGAGCTTTGTGGTGGTGATGGATTATGGGGTGATGGCCTTTTTGGAATGTGGTGGTGTCTTCGATGTAGGTTGAACACGAACTAATCTGCAGGACGATCGAGCCCAACCTTTGTCACCGTAATTCTTCCTCGAGCCCCCAGTCCTGAACATAAGTCTCAACTTAGAAAGACGCCAAAGAAAGGACTTGAAAACAAAGACTCATGCTTTTAGAAGACCCTCGATAGCCCCTAAGGTGAATGTGCTTATGGACGTCTATATGAACTTGAATGCATGATTATGACAATGCAATGACAGAGTTACTACAACAACATGACGGACTGACCTTGACATGTATAACAATGAATTGACGCAAAATGACCCTAGAAGACTTAAGATCGACTCGTCTAGACTTCTAATGCATGAGACGTAGTGAACAAATGGAGACATTGATGAATGCATGACTTGGACTTTTGTACAAATGCAGATGCAAAATGACGACAATGTATGCATGACGATTAGTTATGAATCCTAGCATGGAGCGTCTAATACGGAGAAAGCAATGCAATGCAAAGAAATGGAAAAGAAAAGAAAAAAAAAACTAAGCCTAAATGCCCGATTATTTCCCCTCATATCAAAGGAAAAATGAAGTCGATGAACGAAAATGAGAAAATTAAGAAAAGTCGGATCATCCTATTTTTTAATTTTTTTTTTTTATTTTTCTAGACTCAAAGAAAATGGAAAATGGAAAATGGGATAAAATAATAAATAGGAAATTTTGGTTTTTTTTTTTTTTATTTTCAGAATATTTTTTTTCGGCGTTTTTTTTTTCAAGGCCATTTTTTTGCTTTTCTTTTTTTGCCGAATCTGAATTACATCAAAACAAAAAAGAAAAAAAAAAAGAAAAAAAAAAAAAAGTGGGAGAGGGGAATTGAAGAGACTGACTCTTTTTTTTTTTTTTTTGCTAAAAAGGTCCTAGAAAATTGTTCATGACTTCGACGCTATATGAAAATATATCATCGGGGAAAATGACGAGTGTTCATTGAATGGAATTCTCGCTCCGTCTTTGGGCATTAGGAACTAGCTGAAAATAAAAGAAAAGAGACTCCTGGCACGTAAGTACACGTTGGCACATTGTCACGGCATTCATGCATTCAGGCAAGCATTATAACGACGCAGTTTACAGGCAAACATGTGATCAGACAGGCATTACAATGACACATGCACAACAAGCAAGCGAATGCACGTATGTGGGTTAGAGGCTTTTGGCTCCTGTGAGGTCACCACAACAAATTACAATTTCCGTTCGGCAGATGGTCGACACATCAATTGTAATTCTATTTCACCAACAAGAGTCGATGAGTCGTGGGTGAGGAAGCGTCGGTTTGCACGATAGGACAACTGTATATTCCTTTAGATATATGGGTTGTCTACGAGTTGCGACACAAACTTCCTCGATGGTCGATAAGGGTCAAAAGGTTGTGCCAAAGCACATGCAAATGATGCAAAATACGGAACATGTTATTAAACGATTAAGCAAACATGACTTTCGAGTCTCACCCTCTTAAATAAATCCCCAGTGAAGTCGTCGCTGTAAGGACCCGAGATTTCTACGGCCACGTAGTGCGTCCTTATAGAAAATTTGTAAGTTGGGGGTTTAGATAAGTTTAAGGAACCATCGTGTTAGATAAGATTTTGTAAAGACTTGAATTGAATAAAAACCATGAAAGAGGTCACAAATCTGCTATCGGCGTTTTATCGAATGGACAAACCAAAGGGACAATACGAAAGGACAACCCAATGGCGCGATAAGTGAACTGATCATGTTTTTAGAAAGACTCCCGCTCATATAGAACATATGAGTACCCAAGAATAAAGGGTTCAGGGGCGAAGGTCCAAGGTGGGAAGGTGTTAGGCACCCAACTCGCTTGTTTATGACGGCTTCTACTAACTCAAGTGTGCTTAATAATTTAAAGACAAGATTCCACACAAACCGGATTAACAACCTAGACTTAGACTATTAATTGGTTCATCACAAGCATCACAACATTTATTTTTAACCCTTGTTTAGACATGCATTCGATTTGACAAATTGAGCATTACGACGACTAGACCTATTTGGACAGATAATATTTAGGAAGCAATAAAAAATGTTACTTAGCATGATATCTACATTAGGACTACTAGAAAAATAAACAATTAAGCAATTAATTTTATTTGAGCCCTCAGGAGTTAGTAGCTGAACTGTAGGCTATATTTAACAAAAATAGTAAAGACAAGATCTCAAGTTTGGAAGAAAGAGGGGGAAGCTCGGTGTCAATACTCCCGAGAATAGAATAGAATTGTTAATAGAAGAACGAGGGAGAAGCTCAGAGTCAATACTACTGAGAATAGAGAGTGTCAACTGTAGACTGTGTGTTTTGAACTGAGGGAGGAGGGTCGTATTTATAGGCGTGGGGAAGTAGGGCTAGACGGCTGAAAAGGAGCCGAAAATTGAATTGGGCTTGAAAAAAGAGTCGGACCAGACGCTGTGTCAGTGCCGCTAGCGGCCCTGGGTTTTATCCTAGGGCCGCTGACGGCGCTGTCAGTTGCCAGCTGGATGTCATTATTTGACAACATCCAGCCTATTTTTATTTTCCGGAGGAATTTTAGTATTCCGAAAAATATGAAAAGACCGTTTTACCCTTGGACCATAAAAGACGGTTCTACCCCTAAATCACAACTTGGCAACCGGAGTCGGAAAGAGGCATGAGAGGTGTCGTTGGAAAGCTCTTGAACGGGGCTTTTGAATGGGATTGGAATAAAGGAGTGTTTAGAGGAAAACCTGAGACCTTATCTTAACTATTAAAGCAAAAATACCGTTCAAGTTTATAAATTACTCCTTTCATCGTCGGGCTTTTGCGGAGAAATCTGAAGACGCTTTTTTGGCGTCTGCGGTAAAGATCCAGAACAAAAAGATCAACACAACAACAACATCCCAGTTCACGCTCAGCACATATAGTAACTTCACACAATAAACTGCTCGAAACCACTATGTTTTAAGCAAAACTACCAAGATATATCTAAGGGTAAGGGTCTTAGGACCTCAAAACAATTACAAAGTTCACACTTTTACCTCTTAAAGCGTGTCTAAGAGTCAAAAACTTCAACTTGGTAAAGTCGCACGTCCAGCAGGAGTCTTTGTGGAAAAATGCTTGTTTGAGAACCCAAATCTAAACCTTTTTCCCTCAAACCAAAATGAGGAGTTAGAGGACTCTCCAATGAAGAAGAACCTCTGAATAATTGAGTAGAAAACCAAGTTAGAATCACAAAAAATAGATAGTTTTTCAAACTACAAGAAGAGGTAGCTTTGATGCTTCTCGTTTTCGACAGAGCTGGATGTTTTCTTCAATATCTCCCGAAATACTTAACCCCCCAAAGTGTAAGACCACAATATGGAAAGATAATAGGATGAGGAAGATGATGGTGTACAATAACGAGCAAAACAACCTGGAATTTTCTCTGATACCGGTTGATGTGTGGCGGATTACTGTTTTTGAGGTTTTTGATTAAAAAGAACAAAAGAAGATAAAACAAGGATATAACTTGAGACAAAGGCTAGGCCACCACTCAAAGTTTAAGGATCCACCCCCAATGGACTAAAGGCTGAGCCACCACCCAAAGGTTAAAGGAACCACTCAAATCACCACTAGATAAACTAGATAAAGAAATGAGATTTTTTGTAGTTTACTCAACGAATTGATTCGTTTCAGTTTTCGAAGTAAGTTCGCCTAGTTTTAGGTTTGAGCACCGGCATAACAACAGGTACACCATAGGTTGGCCCAACCCAGTCCTCTCGTACTAGGGTTGGCTCCTCGCAGTTCTCCCTTTAACACCAACGATAGATAGGAACCAAACTGTCTCGCGACGTTCTCACTTGGAATGCAGAGCATTCTTTTCGACGACGTCCTACTCGACCAGCCGAATTGGGCCACCACTTGGAATGGGAATGGCTCAGCCCACATGCATCATTTGATGAAAGCACTCCTGTCGCCTCCGATGATTGGTTTCCTTTCCCTCCGCACTCTTCCTTCCTCCTAGCCCTATCTGCTCACTGCTTGGTCCCCCGGCATGAGGTTCCGTAGCGTTTCTTCCACCATTCCTCTCCAATCCTTGATCAAACTTGCGTTCTCCAGGCGCTATGAAATGGGGGGTCTTTCCCCTAATCTAATAGCTAATGTCGAAACTTCTGTACAGAATGTACCCTGTGAGTCCTTCTCTTTCAGTTATGGTGTAATTGCGCTCTGTCGGTGACAACCTCCTATTCCACACACAGTGAGTGGGATGATCCAGGTTGGAACGCCCTTCTAACTACCCACCTCGCAGTGTCCCACCTTCCCCCGAATGACTGGGGCGGCGGTTAGCCATCCTTAGACGAAAGAGTGGTCTTTCAGGACTTCAAAGTGGATTTGTTGTGCGAAGAGTGCGTTATGACCCGTGGCCGCCTGCCCGGTGGGGGCGGCTCCTCCGTGTGGGTAAACGGAAAACCTGACTCTCCAGAATGGACTTACGACTTGACCATCCGATTTAGATAACGGGAATCAAACCCTCTCTGCTGTTGCTGGCGGGCGGATGGAGAATGTCCTACTTCGATCCAGCAAGTTAGGAGTAATGGCGCATGTTCAAACTAATAGTGGAAGAAAGAATTCCTATAAAAAAAGAAGTGGAACGAAGTACTTCCCCTCTGACGTCTCTTTTTCACATTCGCCAATCTATGAAATAAGAGTTCAATTCCAAGCTAACCGTGAACAGAGTGCAGAGTTGGTAGGAGGAGGAAGAGGTTCTATTCTATCATGACCAGAGTCCCATTTTTTCCCTAAAGGTGGGAAGCAATTTGGATTCAAGTCGGAGGAACTACATCAAGAAAGTGCTATTTTGTCCTAGCCTGCAGATCAACTCGCCTTCTTGTTATCAAAAAGTCAGCCGAATCGGGCGGCCACGGGAGAGGAAAGGTTGGAAAGGCTCCATGCCCTTAACGAAGACCTTAAGAGCAACCAGTTTTCATATTCATCAAATCTGATTTGCAAAGTAGAACTAATGCTCCTCTATATAGGAGTTTACAAGCTTAGTCAAAGCTAAAAATAAGGATAATTAAAATTGAATTCAAAAGCAAAAGGAATCAAACAAATTAACACCTACAAGTCGTTGTCATGAATGGGATTGCTATGGTGTAGTCGCTTTCAGCACATGGGCTCACTTGAATGGATCATATATGTTGATTCCGTTGGAAATTTTCTATGCAATTTGGACCACATCATCTTAAGTATGTGTCAAAGATTTTCTCCAAAATTTAGAGGAAAAACATGAGCCGTTTGAAAATGGCATTCATTTTACTGATGCCTGCACCAATGTTGAGTGACAACGACAGCTTAGGGGAAAGCACCAATGTAGTTGACTTATTTAGTTCAAAAATCTTAATCCTACTTGTGATCCTTTTATAAGGGATCATGAGGCCTCTTGAAAGGTATAGAACTCCCCATGGTACTTGAAAAATCATTTCAAGTGATGTCATAAAAATCAGACTAATGTTGGACACAATTTCAGCTAGTTGCTCTTGACTAATGACTTTGTTAGCAAATGCAACTCTTGGACTGAATTGATCTTCATTGAAGGACATAGACACATATTCATGATGATTGATAAGGAGTTTCATGTTTGCTCCCGCATCAAGCCTCCTTGTTGTCTCATAAAACATGACACCCGAATCCCAAGGGAACGCTTGCTTGTTTGACAATTTGGTGCACAAAGCTCTATAATGCAATTTTCTTTTTTGAGCACAACATGTTTTTGTAAATCTGAAAGCTCTTTTGTTTTATATCAGGTTTAGAAGGTTTTTTAGCACAACAAAAGATCTCTTGGATAATAGTAGTGTCTTAAGCAATGTTGAAGATAATTTATTTTCGATAGTCATTTTACAAATTGTGGACTAAATTTGGACCTCAGCGTCGGACCTGGGTTACAGGTGAGGTTCCTAAATAAGTTTTGCCTTTAATTAATTTCGCCCATTAGTTTATATTTTTTCCAACTGTATTAAATTAATTCCCAACTTAATACATGAATCTAACATTGAATATACCAATCTTTTATCTTTATTTTCATGTACCAAATGTGATCATCTTCTTGAGCTTTCTTCCTCGTTTAGTGTAGCGACTAATATCACAATTAGAATTAAGGCATTAGTAAATAAATAAGCATAAGTATATTTACTTTTAATCATCATCGGTACATCGTAGGGTCCAACACACTATGAACTCGTAGTTGGGGGTGGAGGAGTAGGTTCAAATGGGGAGCGGCCTACTCCAACATAGTCCTCCACCTTTTTTTAGACCTTTTTGAGGGTCGTAGCATAGCAACAAATGCTAGGTACAATATCTTTTTAAGTAAGGACGTGTCAACATGTAGTAATAGTACTCCATCAATCCAATACGTGGTTCACATCTACTACCTCCACTCCACAAATAACATTACGTTTTACCATTCAATATTGACAATTTATAAAGTTTAACAAATTAACTATCATTTTGTTACTTTAAATTGAAATACTAATTTCATATAATAATTTAATAATTTTTATATTCATATTAAAAGAGTTATATGTGGTCAAAGAAGTGTTTTGTTGAAGATTAAATAATTACAACTTCTTAAATGTCCAATAATTTAATTGGTACATCCTTATGTTATACAGGTTTAATGATTAAATGTGTCATTCACAATCTTTGTACCCTTCATTAGTGTGTCGCTTGGGCAATACAAATGATTTATAGCTCCTAAAGAAAAAAAAACTGGCATCTCAATTTATAATTGTGGTGGAAGTTAAATTTATGTTTAATGTTCAATGGGTTGGCTATGTTTTCAATTTTCATTAAATATTTTCTCACTGAGCATGATTAACCATACAAGTAACACACTTACACGTACAGAACTGCTTAACTTATCATTTAAAATTTTTAAATTTTTTTTGGTGGTTATCTAACCCTTTTCATTTGGGTTATTCTTATTCAAATTAATGCTAAGTCATTTCCTCTATAAAAACCAACCCTTTCTGATTTACTTTTCATTTGGTGCTTCCTTTTCAACAGAGCAACAAATCTAAAAGAAGCCTCTTCCTTCACAATGACATTCTTCCTCACTCTAAGTGATATTCCTCGCGTCTTGCTTATCGATATTATGTCCCGAGTAGCATCTTCATCCGTACGAGACTATGGCAACATGCGCATAAGGTTACATATAATTATATTATAAATGTTGTTAAATTGTATATTTTGTAGTTTTATAGTTGTAGAAAATTATTTGGAAGGGACTCAGTTTTAATTTATATTAATTGGTATCATTTGGCGTGTTAATCATTTGGAAATGATAGTGGAAAGGAAAATGATAGTGGAAAGGGAATCACTAATAGTCTCTGAAAATTGCTATATTTGGTAGTTTTGAACATTAATAAAAATTTGTTGAAGTTAAAAATTTCGTCACTGTAATATTAAGTGCTATATTTTCCTGTTTTAATGTTTATTTTATTATAATTGATCGATGGGAATGAATATTAGTTATTGTTAATTGATATATTTTGGTGTTTTCATGTTTAACAATTGATAATGGAAGTCACTGAATTCTAATCACTGTGTAACGTTCGTATTTGTAATGTTTAACAATTGATAATGGAAAGGAATCATCTTAACTTTTTGTTAATTGTTTTATTTCGTAGCTTGGAAACGATACTCGAAGGGAAATAAAAATAATTCCTGTTGATATATATGTTAATTTATAAAGGTTGTTGTTTTAATGTTTAACATTTTCTAATGGAAGGGAATCAATATTACTTTCTGTTAATTGGTATATTTAGTACCTTATATATATATATATATATATATATATATATATATATATATATATATATATATATATATATATATATATATATATATATATATATAACTTAAGACATTGTTTGAAAATGAAATGAAATCTTGAATTTTCTTGAAGAAAAACTGTACAATGAAATTTGTTGGTAACGATACTTACTAATGTCCGTTATCAGTTGGAGGTTCTTTAATGAATTAAGGCTGGACGACCACATCCTTCGGGAATTCTCGTTTGACTCCTTCGTCGTGGACAATGTGACTCCATACTACCCAATGCGTTTGAGCCTTCGACAAGTTTTAAGGAATTGTGTTGAGTTAGGGAACCCTTCGACTCTATTCTATGTTGGAGTGGTAATGATCCTATTCCTTACTACTCCATGTCTTTGTATATACTTTTATAATTTCATTATTTATGACCATTCCGGAGTTGTTAAGAACTACATTATTTGCATATTAAATATATTGTTCGAAGACGTTACTCCAATGGTTTAACGTTCCTAGAAAGATCAGTGTTAAGAGGTCACGGCATGGCTTCATACTTGTTAGCCGTTCTTCTTATGTGCAGTGGTGATCCCGCATCTCTTACAAGAGCAATACATATGATGTTAACAGCGTCTCACAACCTTAGGGGTATCGGTATTGTATAATGCCGCCGATTGTGTTACAGGTATTAATTGTTTCCTATTGAGATGGGCGCCGCCGCCCTTACCCGTATATACGTGGCCATTATTGTTGTGTGACAATGTAATGGTGCATGATCCAGACAGAGGATGGGATGAGCATGATAATTTTAGCGCCGAAGTTGAAGATAGAAGTCCCCATTGCGCGTTGTGTAGGAGTCGGCGGGAAGTGGACTTTTTCAAAAATTGTGTAATCGTTTTCTTAGTGATTGTGGTACTTGAATCATGTGGTGTAGAATTATAAAACTATGGTAGTTTACTTTTGTGTTCTAATATTGGTTCAACTTTGTGGGGTTGAATTATGTCTGATTTAAGATTAACGTTCATCAGTTACGTTGTGGTGGTTAAATTGAAATTTCATGGTATTAAGTTCTTATCGATTTGGTGTTCAACATAGATATCGTCATAGGGAAGTAAAAGTGAACAGCTAAACTATATGAACTTCCTAATCATTGATTCGAATGTACTAAATTTGTTACTAATCAATGTTAGTAAAAGAGGTTTTTGATAAGAAATAGATTGTTACGAATCAATTGTGTATGGCTACTAATTATTTGTAATTACCAATGTAATATGTTTGAAATAATTACATGTTATCGAAAACCTAAAACTTAGTAGCGGGACCTTTATGACAACACGAAAATGCATTTATGCAAACAAGGTGAGGCCGGTTGAAATCTACATAAGAGCCACTCCCACTACCTTAGTTGGTCACACTTACTTACTTTACTCATCTTCTCCAAAAGTTTCCATCATCTTCTACAAAAATTTCCACCATCTCCATGGAATTATCAACTGCAGTAGTTGATCTCGCTGCTGCTGAGGTCATAACTCCTCTAACGAATCTTCCAGAACCCATTCTCAGTAAAATAATGGGAAACTTAGGAGTAGATTCGTGCAAGGATCTAGTGAAAGCTAGGTTAAGGTACGCACTACTTTTGACAGTTTTGAAATTATGTTGATTTATTACAATTTTCAGAAACTGGTACTTTTAATTTCCGTTTCATGGATACATATTATTTGAAATGTATTGTTGATTTCTATTTCTTTTACACAATTGTATTAGATACACGAAATGGGGGTAATCATTACAATTACATAACATACACATCATAATGTACTAAACATTTTCAGCAGATAGCAGGACAATAAGGGAAGTTATTATTTTGATTGATGATACATCACATTAGTTCACATATATTTGTAAAATATCTGAGCACGTTTGAATTACATACACAAGTTGCAGATAATTTCGTACTTGGAGTGCCATAGGAATCTAAAATCTAAGAGGAATTGAAGAATGTAGCTACATTATTGATCTCTGAGACTTGATTTTGCAATTCATTGTAAATCGAAAGTAAATTTACATATATTAACGCTTTCCAAGGATTTGCTTCTAATTAATGTTATATATATATATATATATATATATATATATATATATATATATATATATATATATATATATATATATATATATATATATATATATATATATATATATATGTTGTAAGTGTGATTGAGATTTTTACAATTACGCAAAAATCATGTGTTTTACGAATTTGGCATGGAAGTATGACAAATATTGACATGTTTACGCATGGATTGGGCAACTGTAAGGAATTGAACATTATTGGCCAAGAACCCGAGATGCTTAAAATAATTAGGTGGAACAACGTCCCTAAAACTGCATTTCATTGGGGCGGAATGAGAACGTTGCTAATGAGGTGCGTGGAGGTTGACAACCTAGACGCCTTGTACGTCTTAGGGATAGTATGATTTCGCAACAATATGCTTCCTTCCTATACATTAATTATGTAATAGTGTCTCCTAATCATTTACTACTCTTTTCTACTCATTTGACAGTACTTGTGTTTTCTTGGCACAACATCGAAAGGTGTCAGATCATTTTATTTGAAACTACCTTTAAAGGACATTATATGGCGGGTTATGAGGCTAGCCTACTCATGTTGATGAGTGGAGATGATGAGACTATAAGCAACATGATTTACATGATGTGGTTTTCTTGCACAGCTTTGACGCAAGCTGGTGTGGACCAGGTGAGGGATATGATTGCTGACTACACAGGCAATTGGCTTAGGCCAAGCAACAGGTGGTTCGTTTGGAGTAAGATATACTGCGTTAAGGAATGCAGTGCACCTTGTGCCGTGTGTATCAGTAGGGATGAACTACGAGTATTTGCAAGACTAATGAATGTAATTGGCAAAAGGGGTCGCATACATTGATTAGGAGCAAAAAGGATTGTGGTCACTGTGGGTAAGGACGTAGTGCAAACACCCCTTTTGGTTAGTGCTAGGTAGTGTGGTGTTTTGAGCTTTACTGATGATTTGCCTTTTATGATGTCTTTAAATTATATTTTCAATGTCATGCACTATGTACTTTGTGAGGAACCTTATATACTTTTTGGGTAGTATGTAGTATGTGGATTGTAACTAATGGAGTATGAAGTTGCTACTCTGTATTAGGTATTTGAAAATTATGTTTTGCCATTGATTAGGAGAAAACATGATTGTTGTCACTGTGGGTAAGGTCGTAGTGCAAGCACCCCTTTTGGTTAGTAATAGCTAGTGTGTTGTTTTCACCTTTATTGGTGTTTTGCCTTTGATAAAGACTTTTTATTCTATTTTCAATGCCATTGACTAGGTGCTTTGTAACCTTAATTCCTTTTGGGTTAGTATGTGGATTGTCGCTATTATTAAGTTGCTACTTTGTATTAGTTTGTTGAAAAATATGCATATATTTACAATAATTATTAAGTTACTATGTATATTTATTAAGGATAGTTATTATTAAGTTAGTATGTCAATTAATAATATATTTAAATAACCATTAAGAGACGACTTTTTAATTAATTTGTAGAACACTTAGTGACTACCATCTCATATTACATAGAGCAAAATGCAAAAGTGAACATATCCTACTGGATATTGCAACTAACCTAGATGAACAAACTACATAGCATATTAGCATTGGCAGTCCGTCATTATGCAGCATTGATGGAACATTCTACGTCACAGTTGCAACGAGTGGTTAAGTAATTGAGGAGTTTGCTAAAAAACAAAACACCAAGTAATATGAGTAATCCAAGGAGGCCTTTGGTGACAAGTTTTTGTTTGCGCAACTTTGCTTGTAGGTCAATGATTTGTTGAATGAAACCCATTTCATTCATCTCACACTTGGTCAATTCCTCCTTCACAGCGTGTAGTTGGTTGCTCAAATCCTCCTCCACGGCATGTAGTTGGTGGTTCATCATGAGAAGCAGCTGAAATTGCATAGTCTCTCCATGTTCCACTAGCAAGGACTGAGCATCTCTTACGGCATCCGTTAGTAAAATGATTAGCTGCTGTGCTCTTGGGCACATAGGTGTATCAACCCACTCGAAAAACCAACAGCCTCCAGGTTCCTGCAAGTAACGCCATCAACTCAGGCATAAAATCTAAAATTAAACCACAACAATTTCCTAATCAAATTAATTTGTCACTAAAAACTTAATATGATTTACCTTCATGTTGGTGACCACCCAAATGACGAAACCCAACAGTAAACGAGTAAGGTAACAAAACAATCAAATATATTACAGTGCCTGAATTATAAATAGGTACCACATACTTAACTGAGACTATAGAGATGCATACCCTCAATTTGGGACATTTTATCAACCTTCTTCCAGGGTTCGCATCTGTCAAAGAGGTTTGGAACACCACTGTGGGTCTTGGTGTACAAAAACAAAAAGTGTTTTCATACAGCTTTTTATTAGCTTTAGGGTAACGGGTGTAGGAATCAGCAAAGGTATACAAATTCTGGATGATGGAGAAGAAATTTGGGTAGTGTTAGATATTGGAAAATAGAAGGTATTGAAGTTCAACTCAGGTTCGCAACATTAGAACTTATATTAATTAAAATAAATTAGAAACATACATGTTCCCATCGCAGGTATTTACGGCCCAGGGGTGAGTTGCAATTAAGGATGTTTGAATTGGAAGAAGAAGAACCAGAGATTGGGGAAGAGTTTGGTATTCCACTCATTGTCACTTTCAGAAATGGGAAGGGAGGGTTGTGAGTGAGGGTTTTCAAAGTTAAGTGAGGTGAGTATGGGGGTTTGCAATATATTTATAGTGAACAACCAGCTAAAATAAGACCGTTAACATCAACAGTCCTTTCATAACGGTCACTAAATTCGAGCACCAGAAAACTAATTAAGTAGCTTATTTTTAAATTAGGAGCAATGCTGAGAAAATTGAATGGAGATGCATATGTTAAATACATCATAGATTGAAACGGAATACAAATATTTTTAATAAGGAGCAAAGATAAGGAGCTTAACATGAAATATAATTGTTATAAATTAGGAGCAAACACAACAAAACATGTTAATTGATAAGTGAAGATACATTTACTAGGAGCTATTCTACTACATGGCATTTTTAACTTCAAGATTTGGAACAAGGCTTCCCTAGGGAAATTGCTATGGGACATTCAGCATAAGCAAGAGAAGTTATGGATTAGATGGGTCAATGCTTACTATGTAAAAACAAGGATTTCTGGACCATGGAGAAGCCAAAGCAAGCTACCTGGCTTATCCAAAAAATATTTGACCTTAGGGATGATTTGAAGAATTTTGTGCATAATTGCCAGATGTATAGAGTCAGCAAGGCCTACAAGAGTCTGCTACCTGTGCAGCACAAGAAACTTTGGGCAAATCTGGTTTGGAATCACCTTGCACTACCTCGATAGAAGTTTATCTTCTGGCTTTGTATACAAAACAGATTACCAATTTGGAAGAATCTTTTTAAGCTTGGCATACAAGGGCCAAGTATATGCTGCCTTTGCCACAATGATGAGGAACTTTCCAACATGTCTTCTTTGAGTGCCAATTTATGACTCAGTTATGGGCAAGAGTGTTTATGTGTCTGAATATTACCCCTGTACAGTGGTAGTGGCCAGAGGTCTATGCACAGCTCTAGGAGAAATTTAGAAGCAAGAATGTGAAAGACAAAGCAATATGTGCTTGTTGTCTCAGCAGTGATATACTTCACTTGGCAAGAGAGGAACGTGAGGCTCTTCCAAGACAGGAATAACTCAGTTGACAATATAATGAGGCTGATCATCTCCAGTCTGCACGCTAGAGCAGCAGCTGCAAAAGACAGAAGAATTGGTGATTTCTTCAAACCCACCCTTAACTTCTCCTGTTAGCTTGTGTAAGGATGTAATGTTTAAGCCTGTGTTATTTGGTTTTCCACTGGTATGTCTGTGTAAAATGTACATCAGGTACATGATTTTGGTTCATGCTCAAAAGGCCTTCCTAGAAGGTATGTTGAGTACTGATTATGATGCCATTGTAGCTGTGCATTGCTAGGTATTACTTCTAGGGAACCAGTGAGAGTGTTGTTAGAGTTTTGATGGGGTACTATGTGCTGATTTGTATACCTCTTCTTTGGAAAGTAATATATCTGATATTTACATTCCAAAAAAAAAAAAAATAGTACAACATGGAGTTGCGTAAAAAGATCGTTTGAAACTGATTGATATCTTACAACATAACGACCATAATTTCGAATATGATAACTCAAATTTAGGGGACCAAACACAAAACAATTTAGTTGATAAGTGAAGAAGTTATAATTGGGAGCAATTATATTACAATAATGTAATTGAAAACTTATGTGGAAAATTAGAAATTACGGGAAGTACAGCAAATATATAATATTTGGAATACAATTGATTTCCTATAAATTACGAGCAACAAAAGAGATTTCAATTATTTAAAATAGAATACATTGTAATTGAAAACTGGCGTGAAATCATTTAAAGTTAGGTGAAGAACAACATATATTGTATAATAATTCCTATAAATTAGGGGCAATAAAGGAAAACTATTTAAAGTGCATGTGATGATGAACGTCACATCACATTGCACACGCTGATTGCACGTGACGTCCTAAGCGGCCTTTTGGTTTTTCGCCCACAGCAAAGCTCAATTCGGCCCCTCCCAAACACCAAATAAAAATCAAATTCCCTCCCTCTTCTTCATGCCCTCCCTCCGTCCTCCTCAATTGTGAAGAACCTCAACTATCAATCACGTCATTAGCACATAGCAGGACAACATGCACTGCAATTTCGGTTTTCAAACTAGGTAACTATCTTCGTTTCATGTTTATCTATGTAATTTGGATTCTGTACGAAGTGGGATGTTAGGGTTTGCTCCTAACAATTAATTTTTAAGGGGTTTTAGGTGGGTTTTGCTTGTTTGTGGTAGGATTGAAGCGTAGTTAATGATTTCTGTTGTACCCTTATTTGTTTTGTCAATTATTCGTATCTGGCAGCCGATTTCGAAACAATTGAGAGCATAAATGTTTTATTATCTAGTGTTTTTCAAGAATTGTGGGTTCCAAAGTAAATAAGTAGATAAAAGAAGTACTGGAAAAATGAGATATCCAAAAAGGGGTAAGACTCATGATAAAAAGGGAGAAAAAAGGATATAGCTGACCAGGTTGTTGTGCAAAAGGGAGAAAAAAAAAAAGAAAACCCTGGCCAGGTTGTCGTGAAGCCCACTCATGTACTTACGGTGAACATAGAGAAAAAGCAAGAGAAAAAACAAAAGGAAGCAATTCCCCAGGTAGCACTTGACTGTTATGCTTTTCATTGTTTTTTGCTTTCGAAATGTTTGTAGTTGAAATAGATGAATGATGGATGAGTACACAAAATTTATTTTCATTGAAGGGTCCAACTAGAGTAACAAGGTCAAGGGCAAGGACCATGCCTGATGTTGACAAGGGTACTCTTGCGGGTATATCGTCTGTGTTGGCTGACTCCCACATAGAATCAGTTGAGGGAAGTGGAGAAGACGTAGAGGATGGTTGTGACAATGACAATCTTGTTCACAACACCACCAAGAAAGACACCAGTTCTTCTAAAACCAAGTATTTTATTTCCATGACTTCAAACGTGTTTTGCTATCATAATATTACTTGCATGCTTACCATCCCCGTCTTACTCTCAGGTATGCTGAGGTTCTCATAAAGATTGGAACCATTAAGATCACCCGTTACAACCTCCAAAAACACCTGCAATCTACACACCAGAAGTTCGGCAATGTTTCGACAATGGTACTTGTTTGTGAATTTAACTAAAGCTTGAACAGCCGCAACTAATGGGATCTTAATATTGTATGCATGTGAACTATGTATGTAGGTCATGGAAGTTCTTGTCAGGGCTTTGAATGGAGTGACTAAGAGACTTCACAAGGACTATCAGCAAGCTTATGTGCTCTCTCCATTATGGCTGGTAAGTTACCATGTAACAATATATATTCAAACAAAAACTTATCATTAACTGGGATCTTTTTGTTTATGATGCACCCTGATATTTTTGTTTCTTTATATTCTTCTCCTAATAAAGCATCAAAAAGTCATTGGAGCTACCAATGAGTCTATGGATAAGAGTTTGATAGATATGGCTGCCTTGTTAGAGAACGACAAACTTAACCTTGATGGAATTAAACAAGTAAGTGTTTTGTTACACAGGGGAGAAAGATATACTGAACATGAGGTTTACTGACCATGTTTTTTCATGTTTTTTTTGTTATATAAAAAATAGCGAGAAAGATATACTGAACATCAGGTTCACTCACCATGCTTTTTCATGTTTTTTGGTTGGTTACATAAAAAAGTTCTATGTTCCATTGGAGCATTGTAGACGCTGGTCATTGTACCTAATTGAGGTCATTGAAGCGGATATCAGTGTTCGATTCAGCACAGAGGATCTAACCCACAGTGCACATCGATTTGGTCTACCCTTGGTGATCATTAAAAATACTCTCTCTTTCTGGTATTATGTTTGACACGTAAATCAACCTCTTTTAATCCCTTTGTTTAATATGAAGGTTAATACATTAGATCAACTTTACCAGAAATTACAGCCGCCAATTGATCTTAAAGCATCTGCGATGAGTCTGCTTAACAAAGACCGTTTACCAAAGGATGGAATGCCGAAAGATTCAGAAATCCACGTGATGATGAGGCTATTGGATGCTTTTGGCGAGTCTGACTACATCTTCAACATAAAGGTACTCAATTAATTTAAACTGTCTCATTTACAATTACGTTTTCAAAATATATTAAATGATCGAGTTTATTTAATTGTCTTTTTAACTTGTAGAACAGAATTTTCACAACAACATTGCAACACTAAGGGCGAATCTAGCAACATTTTTGTTTGCCCAAGACATAAATGAGCGATCAGAAGTTTAACCTTCATGAAATTCCATTTAAGGATCAGGAGTAAGTTGGGAAAGACAGATTGGGAATGTGGCCTGGAATATTTTCATTTACTATGACTGTTAAATTTCGTATCATGGTACCAAACTTCATATTTTGCTACTGGACAAACAACGGTAATGTTGTGATGTGTATTAAGTTTTGTATCATGTTACTGAACTTCATATTTTGCTACTGGACAAAATACGCTAATGTTGTGCTGTGTACGGTTTCTAAATATTTCAGGTTTATTATTTAAACTTCTTTGCAATAAGTGCTACCCAAAAATATCATCAATTGCTAAACAAAAAGACCAATGAGCCAAAACATATAATAATTTTTTTTCCTTATCCGAATCGACCCATAAAATGATCAATCATCAGTAAAGTTTGACCTTATTTGTTTAGGATTTTCCTATAGAATGTCTTCGGCAAATGGTTGTGTTTCTTCAATTTCTTTAAAATGGTCTCCCACAATAACACTATAAATATATGGTAAGCGTTTTACAACTCTTTACAACTCTTTTGAATTCCAGTAAGATATCAAGGTTCAAGATTGCCTCTACAAACCAAATTTAAACCAAATCCTGTTTCCAATTTTCAAACACCAAAGTATTTGACAACCTTCATATTCTTTTACTACTTTTGACATTTCAATCAAATGATTCCCTAATAAATGGTACCCTTAACACAACTACAAACCTAATACATGGCATTATGTTTAGACGTTGCTGGACGACATGATATCAACTTCGTAGGGCGTTGGGGTGTGATCGCATTAACTATAATCGGATTCGATATACCAAAGGGCCTTGGAAATATTGGAACCTGTTGTGATAAGGAGGAGGCACCCCCATAAAAATAAGGTCCATTTCCGTCCATCGAATAATTTGGTGTCAGTGACGGAGAAACTTGTCGCATTTGTTGCCAAAGCATTGATGATCCTTCATTCCTTGTTAGTGTTGGCATACCAGATATCCCAAGCTTTGTGAACCTCCTATGCTTCCTCCATGAAACAAAATCTGGCTATGTGCGTGTTGTGTCTCAAATAAACGTCCAATTACACCGTTGGATGTTGAAGACGTCTGAACAAACTCTTTGCGAGGAATGAGTGCATTACCTGATATGACAAACTCAGTGTCTTCCCTTGAACATGAACCGCCATTGGTTCGTGCATAACTGGTTTCCTGGGAATCCTACATGAACGTTTTTTATTTAAAAATAATAACAATAAAGTTAATAAAAGTTTAGCAATAAAGATAGTAAAACTTTAACTACTCACACAAATATTTCCAGTTCGCTCAGCATTCATATTGCCAGTGTTGGCAACTTTCTTAGATTTTTTGGTTCCACCTTTTCCCTTTGCCCTATGTCCAACGGGTTTCCTTTTTGGCTCACAAGGGTTCCTTTGCCTCCCAGCTGGGTGCCTCCCCTGACGATAACGCATGTCAGGATCTCCAGTGCCTCCATCCACAGGAGGTGAAACATTTTTAGTGCTCGGTCTGAGTTTACTAAGGCCAAATGCATTGTCCCCAGGTTCATGGAATCGACTTTCACTGTTGTCAAAAGGTGTGGTAATTCCGGCAGCAGCTTCTAGCTTCTTGCACAGTTCATGTGAGCCTTCTTTAAACACTCCCAAGGTTTCTTTGTTCGTGAGGGCCAGATTCTTCATATAATGGGTAACCCGACTAACACTTTGCATGTCCCGCCTTTCCTCTTCATCTTTCGGATCGTTTAGATGAAAGGGGAGTCCTTCATACTCTCTGACAATATCCTTTCTCCATTGATAAAGAAAATAACACTCGGGTATCTTCTCCACCCCCTCTATGTCAACAGCACTAATAATATGCTTGCAAAGTATTCCTCTGAACTCAAAATTCAAACAGGAGCATTTGTATTCTTCCTTAACCGTATCCAATCTCACTGTGTAGTGTTTTCTATCAACTTTCCAATAAGGTTTGACGAGCTTCTCATTAGCGTGATATATGACAATACTTCCCGCACCTGAATGTTTAACGACGTTGGTGTGTTTAAGCATTGACACCTCCTCCATTATCGTTGAACTTATCCTTGGTGTAAATCCCATGAAATACACGTTCTACCAAGAATGACTTCTCACATGCAACTGGCCTCTTTGACGCCCGGTTCAATTTTTTTTTCTCCTCCTCCACCTTCGATTCCAATGCTTGCTCGTACTGCTTAACAAACCTCATCAATCCCATGCTTAAGCTCACAAACCCCTTAATGAATGCATTAATCCCCTCTCTCCACTGCGTAGATGACATTCTTGCCCAAAAATATTCTCTCCAATACACTGGAACCCAACGCTCCTTTATTCGATATGCCTCCTTAACCCATTTGTTTCCTCCAATGAAAATTGGGTTACCATTTCATTCCACGCTTCTTCAAACTCAGACCTGCTGATACTGTCATGTACTGCTGCTTTCATCACCACGTGGATCTCGTCATAATCTTTGTGCTTCCCCAATGCCCTGGTCGCATTTTGCATAATATGCCAAATACATAGCCTGTGATTCGCCTTGTCGAAAACCTCTCCTACTGCTATCCCAATTTCTCTGTCTTGATCAGTAAGAATACTCTTAGGAGCCACGCCCATGCACGTCACTCATTGGTTGAAAAGCCATATAAATGATTCTACACTCTCATGGGTCACTAAACCAGCTGCAAGGAGGACAGAAGATCTGTGTTGATTAACTCCAACAAAAGGAGCGAATGGCATGCGGTACCTATTGCACAAAAATATGGTGTCAAATGTTATTACATCGCCAAAATACCTCCCGGCTATACTACTCCTTGCATCTGACCAGAACACATTCTTCAATTTCCCCTCAGTATCGATCTCTATGGCGCTGTAGAATTTAGGATTCTATTCCTTCATCTTTGCAAAGTATTCCTTCAATGCATTAACATCTCCGCCTATTACCTGCCGCCTACGCCAAGCATTAATGGTGTTACGCAAATCAGCCCTATTGAATGTTAGATTCTCATGATCACCTCCACTCTCAATGAGGACGGTGTTGAAAATCTTAACAATAGGAAAATCCTATTCTACACACTTCTACATTATATAATCGTCAATATATCTGAAATTTAACATTTTCTTGGTGTTTGCAAGGTCAAGGTCATGATTGTTTTCCAATACACTCTTTGAAACCACAAACATTTTGTTTTTCATTAATCGCGCATCAACAAATACGGGACAGCTAAAGAGCTCCTTTCTAGACATTTTGCATTGAAACCTTATCATCTTCATCATGTGGTGGCGAGGTTCCTTGTCGCCCCTTTTCCGTCTACCAAAACCCTGTTGTTTGAACTCTGGCAGAATCGTATTGCTTCGTACGCGGAATTCAAAACCTTCTTTGTATGCGTAGTGATGTCAATACGAAGCAAACTTACCTGCATCACTAAAAGTCATCTTCGCCTTAGGACCAATAACAGATTCTTCACTGAGTGGAGTTTCATTCAAGTTCACAGTTACTCCATCTCTTTCATCCTCTTCATAAAAGAATTTGTCATCACCATCTAGATCAATGAAACTTACCATGTATGGATGTACACCATCTACATCCATAGCATCTACACTATGTATACCCTCACCCGCATCTACACCATCACACGTATCAAGATTTTCGAATGATGTCTCATCTTCACTCTGTTACATGAACAATAACAACAAAAACAGCAATATTTACCAACATTCTTATACCATTAAAAAACACTTCCTTTCGATACATATACACTTACCCCTTCTAAATCGATGTCCTCAATTCCTTCATTTAGTTTCTCAACACCGCGGACATTCGTCTCCAAATCCATTACCTGCTTCTATGTTTAAGTTATTTTTCAGGAGCCCACGTATTGCTTTACGTCAATATATCACATATTATAACATTGTATGTACCATTTGTTACTATATAACCAACACCAAAACAATGGCAAAATGTCCATGCATACATCTTACAGTCTACATTTGCTGCTAATTAAATCAACTTGTCCAACAATACAATGGCCATGCATACATGTTAAGGGACACATTTGCTGCTAATTAAATCAACTTGTCCAACAACACAACTGGCCATGCATACATGTTAAGGTCTACATTTGCTGCTAATTAAATAAACTTGTCCTATACGATTGCATTTGTATTTCAGTTTTAGAAAGCCCCCAAAATGATTTCTACTCCATGAACCCTACCATTTATTCCAATCACGCTTAATGAACTGGTAGAACGGCTTAAAATACTTATCACAATCATATAAACTATCATTTAATGAAACAAATAACTATTTCATACCCTGAACAAATCTTCCTCTTGCTCCAAATTATCAATGTAATCGGCCATCGATATGCACCTCGCACCTCATCCACCGTCGCCAAATTCGTCCGCCTGCTCCAAACGCCGTAAAGCAAATGGTTATACTCAGCTCCAGCCACTCAAATATTAGACACCTCGTCTCCTGGTCGGAAAAAAACTCGCCGGAGTTTTTTGGTCTCGTCGGAGTTTCTTGGGTTTCCGGCAAACACTACCCTAATTAACTTTAACTAAAGAGATTATGTTTTGGGCGCCAGGACCATTGTTTTTCCCCCTACCTCAAATATTCTCCCCCCAAACCACTCAAGTTTCTCCCGCTTATTCTACATTCATTTGCCACGTGTCGCTATCCTATTCGCTGAAAAAATCTGTATATTGTACACACCATGTATCGCTAGCAAGGTCCATTGATTATATAATCCACCTCGTGTTTTGTTGATCTTCTTACAGCAATTTGACTAATTTTAAATAAAAAGGACCTACAAATTACAGACTGATGGTCAGATTGGGTACAGATCTGTTCATATCATGATACGAGTATCAATGTATTAACAACTTATAATATAAGAGCAACTGAAATGATGTAACATATATAGGAGACAAAATCTAACCATTTGATAAACAACCACATAATAAAAATAGAAACAATATGAGCATCTTCAAGTACATCGAAGTTCCCTCAAATTTTTTGCACTTTCCCAAGATCAAAAGACAAAATAACGAATTAGGATTCTACCATTGGATTCCCAAATTATTTAATGCTTATGTAATTTGGGTTAATTTTGGTAAAGTGATTATGTAAAAAAAAAAAAACTCCATTTTAAGGCCATTGTTATGTAATTGTTGATGTCATAGCAAATATGGCATCATTTAAAGAAGGTGTGTATGTGCCATATTTTGTCCGGTTGTCCCCCAAGCAAAACAGCGAGAATATTGGTGTACTGTTTTATTTCTCTCTCCTATCTCCCCACAAACGTAATGTATACATCTTAATTATCCCCTGAACGTAACTTTGAATATGCAAAGATGTCTAAGAAACTTAGCAATTAGCATATTCACTATGGTACATTAAATGAAGTGTAACATAGTAGTTTTAAATTTGTCCCTAGTACCTTTTTTTTGTTGGTCAATGTAGACAACAAATTTAATGTGTAGACAAAAATAAGTTGAACAAATATAAATATTGATTTGAATGTATGGGTTACAATATTTGTATTTTTTATCTGTTACAATGAAAAATAATATAAATCCTCTGATTCTGTCTTCCAATTTGAATGTTCTTGAGCAAGAGTTTTTAAAGACTTAAATCTTGATCAAGGTAACAAGGTTGATGGAGGAAATGCTTTGGCAGGGCTTTCTGCTTGTAGATTTTCCCACCTCTGGAATGAAGTGAGACTTCAGTATTTATAGAGAGGAACAGGGAGCTCCGATCCCCTAACGGGCTTGGTAGTCATGGACTGACCCAATTTCTTGACTTCGTAGTCTTTTCTTGTGGGTTAGGCCGATTTACCTGTTTGTTTGGCCCACCAGGAGTGGGTTGGCCCAAGGGTTAAATATAAGCCCATTTTGATGGCTTTTGGCCCATATTAATCTTCGGGGTTAATTAATTAAATTAAGCTAAATATATTTTAATCCAAAATAATTAATTAAATTCAATTAAGGCACTTAATAAATTTTTAGTGCCTACAAATTGCCCCCCGAGACCGAGCCACGTACATGACGTCGTGTTTCATCGTGACGGGATGTCAAACTGGACTTGACGTATCAGTCTACCATGTAGTTGACTCCATTATAAGGGAGCGGTGATATGTTTAGATTCAAGGGCTTGGAAGCGTTTTCTTGAATCTAGCAGAACGAGGGTCTTGTCGACTTGTTCCCGAACTGCAGACCTACTTTTTTTGTGGTAGGGAGGTGACGGGGCCTTTGTGGCGCTTGTTTCATATCGCCTCATGAACGACAACATGTTGGTATCCCTTTGTTAAACTTCTGGCTTAGCAGGTGGACAAACTAATTTGTAGCGTATAATAAACACTTTCAGTCGTCTCCTTGTCAATTTTTTTTTAAAAGGTTAGCTAGCTCCCTTGGTTGCCAAGACGTTGTCCCTATAGTACTTGGGCTATCCAAGCCGGTAATTGATCTGATCAGGTAGTCCGAGTAGTAAGCGAATTTGGAAATATTTCCAAAAAAAACGTAAATTGAAGACTTTTACTGTTTCCTAGAAACATGTCAGGACTCTAATTGTAATCCAATTAGGATTAGGAAGGCCGAAAGCTATAAAAGCTTATATGCAGAGACAAAAGTATCTCTTCTTCATATATCTCCCCACTGTGTTCATCTGCCGTGAAGCTTCAGTTCTTGCAACAAAAGACGAAAGGGAATAGGGATACTCTGGTTTTAGTTTCGTTTGTTCTTTAGAGCATGAATAACAATCAACCCAACCATTTGGGTTCATTACTCTCTCTCATCCTTTCTCCCTCCTCCACCTCACCATGATCCCATCTCATGAACTCAATCAAAACTCCCTTTAAGTCATGAACCCAAATTCTTGGCTCATCACATTCTCTCTCCTCTTTTAGCATGTCCCACCACATTTTATCTCTCCTCCAATTTGTTTTCCTTTTTTTTTATAGAACTAAAATGTATATATATATATATATGATAATGAAGACTAATAAATATGGTAAATTAAAAATTGTGCAAAAACCTATCAAATTTGGTCTCATTTTATAGAGGGTGAAAAAATATTGCCATTGGTATTCTTTTTATATTTGTTTGATTTTTTTTTTTAATTATAGGTGTTTGAAGTTTGCATCAAATTTAATTTTTACCAACCAGTAGATGGCTGACACGTGGCGGGCCAGCATTCGCTGGACGCGCATGTCAGCAACCAGTTTGATTGTTTTTTTTTTTGCTGATTCAAGGCCAAAAACGACGTTGTTTTGCCTGTTTTGAAGCCAAAAAAAAAAATTAGAAGCGCGCGGCCCACTTGGCCACGCGTCAGCTTCTCAGCGCGGGAGCACGAACGAGCTCAGCTCGTTTTTGGCCTCTAAAACGATCTGCGATCGTTTTCTCTCTCCTCTTTTTTCCCTTATGAACCCTTCTGGGATTATTGATAACCGAAATTTTTTGATTCATCACACTCTCTCTCCTTCTATGAACCCAAATGGGATCATTGTTATTCATGCTCTTAGCCTCTGAGAACTTGATAGAAGTCAACCAAGAGTGAAGGTATTTGAACCTGGTCCTTTTCTTTTGGTTTCTTTAATTTATAAGCTTTGTCTTTTGAATTCACTCACTTGTACGTATCCCAAGCTTGCTTTACAAGAACCCTTGCAGTTGAATTTGACTCAGCCACTTTCCAACTTCTTGGTTTTACTTTTAATATTATCTTGCTGGTTTTGTCAATATGCTACATACAACAAATTTTTTATTATTTCCATTCACCGTGGCTTTTGATGTCAAGCCTTCTTTGTTTCTTAAGTCTGGTTCTGTTTTGATGCATCCCAGAATTTGTTTCGGCCTCCACTCTTGAAACTGTGAAACTCTTTTGATCTGGATTTATTAGCGTCAATCATACAAGCGAACTAGGTAAGTTAGCGAACTCTCTTTTTTTTTATGTATTGCCTGGTACCTTGATTTTTTTTATAAATCTCCTTGCTCTGTTTTGAGAGTTAGTTGCCGACTTGTGAATCAACTGAACTAGGTAGTTGACCATCATGTGCAGTGTGCCTCTTTAATTGTTTGGATTTTAATCACGATTCACATAGATAAAACCTCTGCTAGTGTAGATTAATTTTATCTTTTCTTGTTTGCCCTTAATATTTATGATCATCAGTAGACCATATATATATAGTAGCAATTGACACCACATGTAATGTTTCAATGAATGAAGTTAGGCAAAGATCCCATATAGTTCTACTCAATTAGCACAAGGATTATTGTAGTGAGAATTAATTAATGGCCATGTATTTGGATGACTCATTATATTAATCCATACTTTGTAAACAACCCACACTTGTAGACTTTATCTTGTTTGTTTCAAAGGCAAATTAATTGTTGCCCTTTGACTTTGGTTTCTTATCTTGTCTTTGTGTATGCAAATATTAACATATAAGAACTTTGACTCTGTGACTTGGATTTTTGGAGAAAACCTCCCTGGCACCATCACGTGATAGTTGACATACTTCATTAAGTATAATCTTATGTCTCCTTTTTTTTAATTTGCTTTAATATGGTCCCTGTAGCTTTGTCGTGCTAGGACTTAAGAAAGACTTGATTCCCTTCCTTCGTCACTTTTCTTTTTCTTTTTTTTCTTTTTTTTGCTGATTTTGCTTTGGTTTTGTAACTACTGTCTCTGTAGGTCAGCGGTAAACCAATCAAAGCAAAATATTTTGCCAGTTCCTTTGTGATTTCGAAGTATTTTGATGGGTACTCAAAACAAGGTGAGATCCCTTTTCAAAGCCCCTTATCTTTTGTTTGGACTTTCTAGCTATGTTTTTTTTTTTTTTTTTTTTTTGATATACACACATGCTTTGTATTTGGTATGTCTTGCATGTATAATTTTTTTAGGGGTCCAAGTATAATGACTTGGAGAGCAAGACATAGTATGTGGGATCATCTCGGATTTGTAAACTCATGCGTTGTAACCGTTAGAGGCCATCTCGGGTTCACATATCCATGCGTTGTACCCCATGTATTTGAAGACCATGACAGAGTACATAGGATCATCTCGGATTTGTGAACTCATGCGTTGTAACCGCTAGAGGTCATCTCGGGTTCACATCTCCATGCGTTGTACCCTATATGCTTGAAGACCAAGCCATAGTACATAGGATCATCTCGGATTTGTGAACTCATGCGTTGTAACTGTTAGAGGCCATCTCGGGTTCACATCTCCATGCGTTGTACCCTATGTGCTTGAAGACCAAGACATAGTACATAGGATCATCTCGGATTTGTGAACTCATGCGTTGTAGCCGTTAGAGACCATCTCGGGTTCACATCTCCATGCGTTGTACCCTATGTGCTTGAAGACCAAGGTTCGCCGCCGTACCCTAAGTCATCTCGGATTTGTGAACTCATACGTTGTAACCGTTAGAGGCCATCTCGGGTTCACATATCCATGCATTGCACCTAAGTACCAGATGAAATCGACATACATGATCGATCCTTAGTGCAACAATGAGTCCTTCGAAATTGCAACCATAACACACACGTGGATTCATTGGTGCAACAACGATTCCTTTGGTATGTGCAATTTAAAAGATTATAAGAGTATACACACCCTTTTTTTTTGTTTTTTTTTTTTCAGGGTATAACCATGATGCGATTCAAGGAGCATACGCAAGACGGTCATCTTTACCTCTTAGCAACTACATCCGAAGATGGCAAGGCTAAGAAGGACATAACTTTTCGTGTGCGTCACTCTCTCTTGCGACCTCGAGGACCAGCACTACAAATTGATCGCTCACTTGTTCAATTGGAGATGTCAACCATGGTTGAACAAGGAGCGCATGACGGGACCACTGTTCATATCCTGAAAAGTCCTAATCATGATTGTTTACCTTCGAATGATACTTTTCCTTTACTTGGTCGCAAGATCATCTCTGGCTCATCCAAATAGAGTTCTCATAGTTTGAAGATTTCGGGGGAATTTAATTATATTCCAAAGATTGGGAGTGGACTGAAGATATTCTTTCTCGCTTTGGAGATATCTTGGCAAAGTGTTCTATCCGTAGTGCTGTATATGCTCCCCTTTACACCTATGACCGGGAGCCTGGTGTTTTCCGTGCATTTTGTGAGGGTTGATGCCCTACTACTAATACCCTCCACACTCTGGCAGGCAAAGTTATGATTTTTAATGCTCTTGGGATTGTAGAGACAGAGGTACCAGAGAAAGTGTACTTGGAAGCTTCCTTGTTGGTTATGCACCTTTGTGCAACCAGACACTAAAGACAGGTTAATTATACCTAAAACTTTTGAGATTGCGGCCTTGATGGCGTAGCAAAAGAAGTTTAGTCTCGTTGTCCCTGTATCAATGGGTTGGTGCCCTACTTCCTTGATGGCTAGCATCTATCGTGGTTTGAATGAAAGAGCTAACTTTGCCAAACCATCATTTCGCAATTGTCTTTTTCCTGCCCACTATTTTTATGCTTGGCTAGCTTGTTATTTTGAGACACATTACTCTCTTAATCCATCCCTTACTGGTCCTGGAATGACAAAATACTCAGGCACCCAATCGGCCAAATTTAAGGAGGATGTGGAGACTCGAAAGCTTATTCATGTGGGGGGAATCATTGATTGGGGGTGTAATATTTTGAACAAGAATCGGAATGAATCCTTATGAGATGATGGTAATTTGGAAACCTCGAGGCGTAACTACATGGTGTCCCTTTGTTTTGCCTATTTAGCTTTGCGCGACGGAGACTTCTTTCATGCTGAACCCTACAGTCCTCATCGGTTTAGTAGACAGTTTGGTTTTTGTCAAGATATTCCTGGCAAGCTTCTGGATAATCCTGTTCCCAATGAGGTTTCTTATAGAAAAGCGTTGATATACTGGGATACGCTGCTATCTATGAATAGCAAGTCTAATGTCTTTCTACCTTGCCCCTCTTTAAACCTATCGCAATTCGTCACCACTCGATTTAAGGATTGGTGGACCAAGATGAATGTTCACGACCTAGGGACAATGTCGCTATCCTTCAGAGAGGACTTGAACCTGATATGTCTCGATCGCAGAAGGATCAAAAAGATAAAACATCAAATAAAGATACAGGATGCGACTTTGTGGTCATAGATGGTGATAATGCAAATGAGACTTCAAGCATTGTTGCTACTACGCGAGATGCCTCTTCTCGGTCACGATCACATTCCAAGCACATGACAGATGTTGATAATGAGAGTAGTGATAAAGAGTCTGAAACCAAATTTAAACATCATAGAAGGAAGCGAAAGTTTCAAGCTAACGATGTGGAGGATACCAAGACAATTTGCGCTGATAACGTTTTTGATAACATTCCCGATTTTTCGACCACACCTAACGACCTTGTATTGGTATGTTTTTCTTCTTATCCATTCTATACATCTCCTTTTTCTTTCTTTGTTTACTCATTATTCTTATATATTTTATGCAGACAGGGGATTTTGATCTTGACAAAGCGGCACCAAATGCAATCAATAAGCCCCTTCTTAATGAGCTTAAATCAGGAACGACCTGGAAAGGACTACAACTTTGTGAAGGGGTTGACCGCTAAAGTCGCCAGAGAGAATGAAGATGATGCAGACAGCAAGCCTCTATTGAGGGAACTCATTCCTTGGAGACAGCAAGCAAGAAGCTTGTAGATGTTCCAAAAAACAACTCCACAGTTGAATTGTCTCCCGCAAAGAAGAAGTTTCTTTCTTCATATTCAGTTACTTCCTTTCGACCTGGTCCTCATTCAAGAAATATATTTGCAGAAGCCATACGCGACATTGGAGCACAATATTTAGCGAGCTTACGCGATGCTCCTTTCATTGAGGTTGAGAAGAGGTATTCGGAGGCTTCCACAGTATATAAGGGTATTGCCAACCTTAAGGAGATCCTACTTCATTGAAGCGTAAAGTGGAATCATACGTGGCTTCTGTTAGATCTTACCTTGCACTGGAACATGCTGTTGCGCAACGCAAGTAGCCTGACGACTTAGAGCGAGAAGTGGCAGTACATACAGTAAAGGTCTCTGAAGCAGAATCAAGCCTCAATATTGTGCGTGCTGAGCATGGTGACTTAGTTAGGAGACGCTCGAGAGCCGAACAAAAGGTTGCGAACCAAGAGGAAGAGCTACACAATGCTCGAGAAGAAGGACGTCAATTGACAAGTGACCTGGAGGCTAAAACAACTTTGGTGAGCCAAGTTGAAGCACACGTCGTAGAGATACGACAGGTACTGGCTGAGATAGAGGCGAGCCAAACTTTAACACTTGAGGAAGCTGTCCAATTCGAGGAGCACAAGAAGAGCCTTTTGGAGCTTCAGTCATCACTTAAACCCGAAGAGTGGATGGACTCAGAATGATTGCTCTTATGCTTATTTCTTGTTTATTTATTTTACTCACCTGCGAACATAGACTTCCCTTATGTATTGTCGACTCCATTCTTTTATGAATAAAGAACGTTTTTTTGTTTATTTGTTTGACTGTACTTGGTTTTGTGTTTCCAAGTTGCCTACGTACGTATAAGAGCATGCAATCTCTAAATAAGATCAAGTCATAACGTAGTTCAAGAAAAGAAATTATTTTATTTTAAGTTTTTCGTCATTTACAGTTTATACTCTTACGGGCCAGGAGTAATAAATTTCTTTTTTGTTTAGCCGTTCACAGTTTATACTCTTGCAGGCCAGGAGTAGTACAATGCTTGTTTTCTCTTCTTTATTTTTTATATTTTTTATTGGTGTGCAGTTTAAATTATTGCTTAGGAGCATTGCAGATGCACTCTTCAAGGATAATAACGCTTCAAGAACTTGCCATTGATAGGGCCAATTCTAAGTCCTTCACCATCAACAATATTATAAGCACCATTTGTGTAGACCTCTTGAACGACATATGGGCCATCCCACTTAGAAGTAAACTTGCTTTTAGTTTTGCGTGAGACGATGATAGGCCTTCTGACTGCAAGGACCATATCCCAAACTTGGAAAGAGCGAGGACGGACTTTCTTATTGAAAGCACGTGACAAGCGTGCTTGATAACATTGCAACTTTTGTTGTGCCTCGATCCTATTCTCGTCAAGGGCCTCCAACTATGTTAGGCGAAGCTTATCTTTTTCATCATCTGTAAGCCCTTCCTGTACAGCGACTCGCAAGGATGGGATTTCAAGCACCAAAGGCAAGACAGCCTCCACACCGTACACAAGAGCATAAGGAGTTGATTGAGTTGGCGTCTTGTAAGTAGTGCGGTATGCCCACATGGCTTCATCAAGCCTTTCATGCCAATCTTTCTTTTTGGGCTTCGAGACTATCTTGCTTAACAAGTTGCAAAGCGTCTTGTTGAAAGCTTCAGCCAAGCCATTTGCAGGGGCGTTGTACATCGAGGAGTTGTGTTGGGCAAACTTGAATTTTACACACAAACTCGTCACCAACTTGTTGACGAATGACTTAGCATTATCAGTGATAATGTATCGTGTTACGCCATATCGGTATATGATGTGAGTTCGGATGAAGTCAACGACATCCTCCTTTTTCACTTCACGGAGAGGGACCGCTTCTGCCCATTTAGAAAAGTAATTAGTTGCAACCAGGATGTATAAGTGACCAGCTGAAGACTTAGGTGTGATGGGTCCTACTACATCGAGTCCCCAAGCTTCAAAAGGCCAAGACGCCACTGTTGGATGCAATGGTTCAGGAGGTTGATGAATGAAGTTTGCATGGAATTGACAAGCCTCACATCTTTTTGCATAGTCTATGCAGTCTTGTACCATGGTTGGCCAGTAGTATCCCATTCTCTTGATACTATCATAGAGTTTTGGACCGGATTGATGGGAACCACATATTCCTGAGTAAGCATCTTTTACTGCTTGAGTTGCCTCTTCTTCTCCTAGGAATCTCATCCAAATTCCAAGGAATGATCGACGATAAAGTGTTTCTTTGTAGTATATGAAGCGAGCAGCCCGTCAACGAATCTCTGTTTTGTGCCTTTGGTCATTTGGCAACCTTGCGTGCTCCAAGAAGTCGATTAGTGGTTGGCGCCAATCCTCTTTATCAATTTGATAGATAGAGATGAGATTGACTTCTCCATCAATTTTTTCTTCAAGTGGCGCCACAACCCACTCTTTGCATATAGGGATGGACATGTGATCCTTTGCCCCCAATGCGAAAGTGGCTGCGAGATTTGCAAGTGCGTCGGCCATCTTGTTGGAACTCCTTAGAACATGTCCCAACTTGACTGTGTTGAGCTTATCCAACAATTGCGAGGCGTATTGGTGATATGGGATCAAGTCCTCCTTCTTGACTTCATAGTCGTTGAGAAGTTGGTTTATCACCATTAGCGAATCGCCATATATATCACAATCCTTGACTCCTATTTCCAGTGCCATTTGAAGACCCAAAATGAGAGCTTAATACTCGGCCACATTGTTGGAACATAACTGAGTAAGCGTAAAGGAGTATGGCAATACATGTTTTTCTGGAGATATGAAGACTACTCCCGCTCCAGCATCGTCTTGGCGTGGGGCCCCATCAAAATACATTTCCCATGGAGGCACTACTTCAATAAGGAACACTTCTTCACCTAGCAAGTCGACTATGAGTTCCCATTCTGCATGGATGGGGTGATCGGCTAGAAAGTCGGCCAATGCTTGCCCTTTGATGGCCTTTTGAGACACATACTCGATGTCGTGTTGCTTAATCAGTACTGCCCATTTGGCAAGTCGCCCTAACAAGACCGGCCTTAACAATATGTACTTGATAGGGTCGGCTTTGAATATGATCCTCACTGTGTGCGCTTGCATGTAGTGCTTCAACTTTTGGATTGCGAAAATGAGCGCCAAGCACATCTTTTCAATTGGTGAGTAGTTCAACTCTGCACCTACCAAAGGGCGACTCAAGTAGTATAGAGCTTTTTCCTTACCCTCTTCATTTTTTTGTGCACATAATGCCCCCAAGGATCGTTCTTGTGTTGCGATGTAGAGGATAAGTGGTTTTCCATGAATTAGTGCGCCCAAAACTGGCGGTGTAGACAGATACTTCTTGATGCTATCGAAGGCGGCGCGACACGAGTCATCCCAATTAAATGGAGCATCCTTTTTCATGAGATGACTAAATGGATGACACAGTCCTGCGAGGTTGGAGATGAACCTTCGAATGTATGAAAGACAGCCTTGAAGGCTCCGAAGATCTTTAAGATTCTTTGGTTCGGGCATGTCTTGGATCGCCTTGATTTTAGACTCGTCAATTTCAATTCCTCTATGTCTGACAATAAAGCCAAGGAATTTTCCCGAACTAACTTCGAATGCACATTTAAGTGGGTTCATCTTCAATTGACATCTTTTAAGTCTTTCGAAGATTTGGCGAAGGTCTTGCAGATGGTTTGCTCGTTTCTTGGACTTGACCACGAGATCATCTACATAGCACTCCACTGTTTTATGCATCATGTCCTCAAAAATTTGCCGCATGGCTCGTTGATAAGTGGCTCCAGCATTTTTTAAGCCGAACGGCATGACCTTGTAGCCAAATATTTCGTTCGGAGTACGAAAGGTCGTGGCTTCCTGATCTTGTGGTGCCATATGTATTTGGTCGTAACCAGCGGTGCAATCCATAAAGGATAAGGCTTCATGACCAGTAGTAGCGTCGATCATTATCTCTGTCACATGAAGGGGAAAGTCATCCTTTGGACAAGCTTCATTTAAGTCCCGAAAGTCAACACAGATTCGAAGTTGGCCATTTTTCTTCCTAACAGGAACAATGTTTGCAATCCATGTAGGATACTTAACCTCGCGAACGAAGCCGGCTTCGATGAGCTTGTTGACCTCTTTCTCAATTTCAGTAAGTAACTCTAGTCGAAAGCGACGCAATGATTGCTTTCTTGGGGATACTCCCTTTTTGATTGCCAAGTGATGAACTACGACTTTTGGGTCAAGTCCGGGCATCTCTTCATAACTCCAATCAAATACGTCTTTATACTCCGAGAGAAGCTTGTATTCCTCTTCTTCTTCAGGCGTAAGTAAAGCACTTACGAAAGTGGGGCATGGTTCTTCTAGAGTTCTAAGATTTAACTATTTTAGATCATGTACTGTAGCTTGCCCCCCATCCTCAAGAGTTTCAGGAGCTTCTTCGGGCTCTATCTCAGTTGCAGAGTCCACATTTGGCACCTCTTGCATAGAGATATGACAAGATGTGACGATATCCTGTTCAAGTTTCACACCTTTTTGAGATGACTCTTGTTCGTTGGTATGGACCACTGTACGTCTCCTTAACTATAGTGCACCATTTGTGTTTACTTCCAATGTTGAGAAGCATTTCATGCGAGAAGGGACGACGCTATTGACATCTTTATCGGATGTGACATCTTCTTTCACCCTCTCAATGTGATATCGTGGTCGTCGCCATTGCTTGGCAAGAGCATTTGCAGTGCCGATGCGACTAAAGACAGAACATTTTTCCTTTGTAGGTTTATGATCATGTGACACTTGATCGTTTGAATCATCGTGTTGGTCACTTAACCTACTAAACACATATGGGCGCACTGTAGAAGGTGGTCGCAATCTGTCGAAAACCGAGGTTCTTGTACTTGGCTCAATCCTTTCACTTTCATCATTGGTAACCTCCTCTACAGTAATGTATTGAGAGGTTGACCTTTCTGACTTGCGGCGGCCAGAGATCTTGATTGGTTCGGGAGGAGTGTACCCTATGCCAACTTTAGGGACCCAAACACGTCCTCCTTGTTGCTACAACTTTGTTTGAGTTTTGTCAAGCCCATAAGGTTTAGCTTCAATGACTTTTCTCAAAGGTGGAGGATTATCAAAGTTGTAGCCCGAAATCTCCATAAGCTTGTAAGCCTTAAGATCAAATTTTTCACTTGTGGAAGCTTCCTCGTCAATCAACATTTTAGATGAGGGAACAAATCCAAGCATAGAAGGCTTCTTCACTTGAGTTTGTTTTGGATCCACCAAGGGAATGGTCGCACTGGCTTTTAAAAGTTCGACACTTTCTTTACCCATTTGCAGAGTAACTTTCTAATCAGACCCCTTACCTTTGCATTCTGAAAAAGGTGATTCTCCTTCTTTGCGACGCGACTTTGGGATATATCGCAACAGAGGGGTTGACAAGGGTGAAGGTGTCGAGGTGGTCTTCTTTTCGAGAGGGATAGTGCTTTGACTTTGATTCTCTCCCTCCTTGCTTTCCTTCTTCTCGCTCTTAGGTGTTAGTACAACAGTTGGAGGAGAATTAGTATCCTCTTTCTCTTTGATACATCGTTTACCTGTCGAGGAGATTGATGGCGGCAAAACCTCGCTCAAGACGTCATTTTCTTAGTAGAATTTGGCATCAACGAAATGGGACTCCGCCTTGGTGAATGGCTTGACCTCACCCAATATCTTTCTCTTGCCTTCCCTATAATACTTAAGGCATTGGTGAAGGGTGGATGCGACAACACCATTTTCATGAAGCCAAGGACGTCCAAGGAGCAGCTTGTAGGACGTCTTTGAATCTATGACGTGGAACAGGGTAGTAGAGAACATGTCACCTGTAGCGAGGTCCACTCGAATCATGCCAATTGCATGTTGACTATCGAGGTTAAAACCCTGAATCCCAAGTTGGCTAGTCATAAGTTCTTCCATAGAAATGCCAAGCTCCAACGTGATTGTCTTGGGCATAATGTTGACGGCTGATCCTCCATCAATCAAGATGCGCTTAACTTTTTGCCCCCGGATATATCCAGAGATGAACAATGGACGATTATGGGGCTTTGACCCCAACGAAAAATCCTCATCTGTAAAAGCCAACATGGTACTACATGAAGAGCACTTGTTTGAGATTTCCGAAGATTCTCCAAAGTCTTTCATTTTGTCAGCGTAAAGCTCTGGATGACATAGAGCTAACGCTAGCAGCTGGCGCATCTCTTCGGGTAAGTGGAAGGTTTGTCTCCAACCCATGCGTGAAGGAAGAGCTTCTAACACAGCAAGGATTTTGGCATCTCTCTCAGGATTTGGGAAATGTGAGGACCTTTTAACAGGTGTTTCTTTTTCCTTTTCCCCTTTTTCTTGCTCGTCGTCTATTGTGTAGCACGAAACCACATGCACAGTAGCTGGAGTGAAGAATTTTTCTGGGAAGAACTCTTCCAATGTTACAGGCTTCAGAGGTTCTTGCTTGAGAAAATCAATGGGCAATGTGTGTGTCTTGAAGCCTGCCTTTGACTTTTTCTTTCCTTTGGAGCGACGAGGGTTCTTCCCCTTATTTTTCCTTTTCTGACGACGAGGTGGGGGTGGTTATGCTCGCACTTGCTTCATTGGCCTTCTTCTAGTCACAAGGGTCCAACCTTCATCGTCATCATCATGATGAGAATGCTCAGCAAGGTTGTCAGACTCGACTTGTGGGAGTTGCTTCGTCACAGACACGACAACAGGTTCTAGACTCCCAAACTGAATCAGGCATAGTTGAGAAGACTCAAAGGATCCAAGTGTCGCTGAGGCATGGTTAGATTCCACAGTCTCATCAACATCTAACAGGATCTTTCCTTCCTTAGCCAACCTCATGATACGTTCCTTGAGCATTATGCATTTCTCAAGAGGGTGACCAAGGACCCTGTGGTACCGACAGTAGTTTGGGTATGTAGTCTTTCGAGCTTCCTCTGGTCGCTTGGATTCTGGTAACTCGATGACCTTCTTCTCTAACAAATCGTCTAGCATACCAGACAAGTCAGAGTCCGGAAAAGGATACTTTTTTGCTTGCAGCTCCTTAAGTGTGGGATGGTTATTTTCAATGTCCCTTGAGTATGAGCTCGCTCCCTTTTCGAACTTTGGCTTGGCAGAGATTTTCACAGGCATGGTGGAGATGTTCATGGATTCTTTAGTAGAACTTTTCGAAGACTTGTCGTTCTTCTTATATTCCTTTTTCTCTTTCCTTGGCTCGGGGGAAGGAATGAGTTTGCCCCCATGACTGGCGATGGTAATCTACATGTCATGTGCCCGTGTTGCCAACTCTTGAAAAGTTTTAGGCTTGATACCTTCACTAAAACAGAAATTATGTATCATAGAGCTTTTTTTGAAGTATACATAGCGCTTTTGAGCGTTATCTAGGCTAGTGTTATTAAAAGGGTGTCCAAAAAAAGCGCTATGTATGTCACTCCAACAATGACGTTTTTTTGGAAAAAGCGCTATGTATTTATCACTATGCATAGTACTTTTCAAGGAAAAGCACTATGTATATGCATATTGTTCATAACACTTTTTTAACAAGCGCTATTGTTGAGTTGCATTTTAATAAAAAAAATAAAATAAAATTTTAAGCACTTTCGGCCAAAATTACGCTTTCAAAACATTATTTTTTTAAATTGTATTTCCATTTTTTTATATTGTATTTCCATGCAGCTCATAAAGAAACTTGGACAGTTAAAATGAACCTGTCAAATGCTCAAATTTGGAACCTAAGCAATGTCGTATAAATATTTAATTCCATTGCGAATGTTGATACAAAGTCACAAGGTTCAATACCTGCATCGGTACAAAATAGAAGGCACTAGACATTAAGTGCAATCTTTAGAATAAAAAAAAAAAAAACGTGTATCTAAACTAAGAAAAACATATCAATTAGAACCTCCGGATATATATTGTAGCCATCTCTAACTTCAACTATCTGATCTTAAGAGTATATGATGCGTGAGCAGTCCTAGTATACTAGTCCTTCAAACTTGGATCGCTTGCTTCTCGTAAATGCATTCATAAAAGCTTCTAATTCACGTTGACATCAGTATTAAATCAAGTAAGTGCTCACAGTATTTATACAAAGGCAATACACAAACACAAAGCATCAAGCTTGCGGCAGACCGATAGCCCAATATAACAAGAAGTCAAGAACCTTAACATCAGCAACGAGCTGCTACACTAGCAGTGCAGCAGCAAGCCAGCAATAACAGCAAACCAACAGTCCAGATCAACAAGTTAAGAACCTTAAACATCAGCAACGAGTTGCATTACATGGACAATTTGCAACACTTGGACATCTGCAATAACAACATCAACAGTGCAGCAGCCAAAGCAGCACACCAACAGCCCAGACCAACATAGATGTACCATCACGATTTAGACAAATGACCAAAATATCATCAATCATCATCTATTACACCAACCAAGAATATGATTTCTTACATAAACCACTAATGCACTTAAGATTGGAACTAACTAGATTAATGGTAAACCAAGTGTCTTTACTGGCTAGAATAGCCGCATCAGCCAATACAGCAGGCAACAACAACAACTAGCATTACGAAAACAGCCCCAATTTGCAGTAGAGCACAACATAAACAAGGCACACCAAAATCATCAGAATTCAGGAAGCCTCATTACAGCATCAACAGAGCACAAAACACCGAAGCAATTATAGCGACCAGCAGTAATTATACAACCAGCAGTAACAAACGAACTGAACAACATGACAGAGAGAGAGAGGTACTGGGAGTGATTAGCATTAAATAGTGCCAACAGATAAATGAGTCAGATATTTTGCAGTACTGAACACCATTGTTTGTTGTATCAAACTGTGCATAAAAACTCTCTTTGCTAACTTCAACTTACAGCTAGCTTTCCCAATGGCATTATGAATGTAAATAAATGTAAGCCACACCGAACTTAGCTCTCTGAGTAATACCTTCTATTGAGACTCCACGACATGATATTTTAAGAGGTACTAGGAATAGAAAATATCTAACTTCAGTCATTCAAGTCAAGCAATCTGCATTGCAAGATTGAAAGTTGCCAAATGACAGTGAATTTCTCATAAAAAATATCATAACAAAGAAACTAACCCAATAACTCAGGAATGTTTAAATTAGGCCAAAAACATATATATGACCCATATATCCCACAACTCCAATTGTAATGCAAAAAAAGAATGTAAAGACTACCCAAGCATTCAGGTAAATCAATGCATGATTAAAGCTACCAAATTTTCAAAACCAACATGATTAAAACCAACAATAAGAAGAACAAACTAAGAAAAATCAAACCATTGAGGACTTTCATTAAACACTTGGTGTGCATGAATTGACTTCTCACTGTAATTTCAGTTTTCAATCAAAAAAACACAACATCAGATTGTGACAAAATTACAGCATAAACAAACATCAAAAGATTGCAAATTATAGCCACAGACTACTCATTTCTAACTAGCTTGAACTTGAAAATCCAATTAAGACATACAAATGCAACCCTAGTAGAAAGATCTAGAGAGAGGGGGAAAAGAGAGTAACTCACTCATATTGTGGGTGGCAAGGGCATAAGGACGAAGGTGCCGGAGGATGATGGTTGTCGTCCTTCGAGCGACAGAACGGGAAAACAATCATCAAGCCCACATCGAATTTTGAGCATCATAATTGAAACAAAGTTAATAGGCGTTGGATTGAAGTTCATGAGAATTTTGACTCTTGAATTGTAATGTTAGAATCAAATAAAAGGGCATCAATTTTGCCGCTGTAACTAGCGCAGATAACTGCTTGAGGAGAGAGTGAGAGAGAGAGAGAGAGAGAGAGAGATTCAGAGAAGATAGAAAGAAGTGAACTGCTGAAGGAGAGAGAGAATGTAAGCGCATAGGGGAGGTTCTTTTGCTGCTTAATTTTGGGCTAGGGAGCGTTAGACTACAAATAGTGCTTTTCTACCAAAGCGCTATACTGGGAATTCTAATTGCATTTTTTAATAACAAGCGCTATGGTTGAAAACACTACATATAATGCTTTTTAAGAAGCGATGTTAGTGCGATCAAAAAAAAAAAAGGAAGCGATGTTAGTGGTGTTTTATTATTTTTCCAATCTGATTACCATAACACTTCAGCTTAAAGTGTTATGTTTGAAGTGTTATTAAAGATGAATTTTGGTTTAGTGCTTGCAAAATGTAGAGCAAGTTCCACTCCATTTCTTGAATGCACATCTCAACCGCCGAGGTCTGGGTGAGGCGATCCTTTCATTCTAGACTTAGTGCTCGCCAGCGATTGATGTAATCGACGACAGGCTCTTCCTTCCATTGCTTTGTGTTAGTCAGCTCAGTCATGCTGACGATACGCCTCGTGTTGTAGAAGCGATTCAAAAACTCCCCTTCCATTTGCTCCCAATTGTCAATGGACTCAGGAGACAAGTCTGTGTACCAATCGAAAGCGATACCTTTGAGAGAGCGAACGAACTGCTTGACTAAGCGGTCACCGGCAGTTCCAGCATTATTGCACGTCTCTATGAAGTGCGCAACGTGCTGTTTAGGATTGCCCTTCCCGTCAAACTGCTGAAACTTGGGAGGTTGGTATCCAGCGGGCATCTTCAGAATGTCGATCTGCTTGGTGTACGGCTTAGTGTAATGATGGAAAGCTTGAGAACCTCCACCAAATTGCACCTTAACTGCACTTGCTATCATATCCTGAATCTGTTGGACAGTCAGCGAGCCAGTGTGGGATTCAAGATTTCCCTTTTCACTGTGCTTGGAATACACAAACTCCTCGCCTTCGCTGTCGTCCCCGTCAGACTTAACAATTTGTTTCTTTTCCAGTTTCTTGGTCAAGGCAGCGATGTGCTCGCTCTGACGCTTAATTTCAGCATTCTTCTCCACGCTTTTCTTAGAAAGCTTTGCAAGTAGCTCCTGCATGTCTTTTAATTGTTCTTCCACAGTTTTGGCTTCCGTCGCCATATCAGAAGCGACGTCAGACTGAGGAGGTTCAACAGTTTCTCGAGTCGGTGTGACTTCACTTGAGGAATGAGTTGAAGAATCGTTACTAGTAAAACGATCCTGTACCTGGGGTGACGATTGATACGTCGGATTGATGTAGGTGAGGATTTTCTCCGCCACATCCTTTGGGTTTTGCTTCCATGTTGAGGAAGCGGTAGTTCATTCGGCTTCAGCTGAATGTTTGGAAACGAACACAGGGGTTTCGCGAGACCTTGTAGGGCCTAACGAGAGTGCCTGAAAGGCAATGAAGCCAGCAGCTTTCGTCATACTCCTGGTTAGCCTTCCTGACTGCGCACTAGAGGTGGCAGCACTTGTGGATCGCCCAGCAGCGGATCCATATGGTTTCTTGAGTGATCCAGCAGCGGACCCAGATGATTTTTTCGGAGACTGAGAGACACATCCTTTTGAGGTCATGTCAACTGCAGCGAAGTTGATGTTGATGATTTGATGAAGAGACAAAGATGAGAGGCAGAGATGTCCCACCGAGCGTGCCAAAATCTGTAGACAACAAATTTAATGCGTAGGCAAAAATAAGTTGAACAAATATAATTTATATTGATTTGAATGTATGGGTTACAATCTCTGTATTTTCTATCTGTTACAATGAACAAATAATATAAATCCTCTGAGTCTGTCTCCCAATTTGAATGTTCTTGAGCAAGGGTCTTCAAAGACTTAAATCTTGATCAAGGTAACAAGGTTGATGGAGGAAATGCTCTGGCAGGGCTTTCTGCTTGTAGATTTTCCCACCTATGCAATGAAGTGAGACTTCAGTATTTATAGAGAGGAACAGGGAGCTCCAATCCCCTAACGGGCTTGGTAGTCATGGACTGGCCCAATTTCTTGACTTGGTAGTCCTTTCTTGTGGGTTTGACCGATTTAACTGTTTATTTGGCCCAACAAGTGTGAGTTGGCCCAAGGGTTAAATATAAGCCCATTTTGATGGCTTTTGGCCCATATTAATCTTTGGGGTTAATTAATTAAATTAAGCTAAATATATTTTAATCCAAAATAATTAATTAAATTCAATTAAGGCACTTAATAAAAAAATTTGTACCTACAGTCAAATCTCAAATGTGACTCTCATTGATCTTAATCTTCAAAGAAAAGAATACAATAAATCTCTTTTTTATTTTATTAGTTCAGATAAAACACAAATGTCAGTACTATATATTTATAAATAGATTGGAAAAAGGGAATTTGAACCTGAAACTTATGTACCAAGACCTCATTTTTAAGTTTTAACCACTAGATCAAGACATCCTTGATAAAACCTCTTTTACTTATATATGGATATTGTGGGGTTTCAAAAAATATAAGTAATACATTAAGATTATAAAGTACAGAATTGAACTCGATCAATGACCAAATTTGATTAGAGAATACTCGTATGTTATTGAAAAGCCACTTATAATAGTGATAGGTGATCGACAGTGGATACCCTTGATTGTGAACCCTAAAAAAATATAGTGATAGGCGTCATTGAAATAATGTCAAGCTAGGTATATATGCATGTGTACATTGAAAACAAAGTTAGTTGCTTGTAAATCATAGGAATGACGTCTAATGTTAAGCAAAGGCTTACATCCCCTTAATTCATGTATGTAGTATCTATGGGTTTTTTTTTTCCGCTAAGCTAAAAGAGGGTGCAAGTGAATGGCGACCGAGGCACTCCCTGCTACGTCATGTTCGGACTCTCGTGTTCAATAGTGAACATATCAGACTAGCTGAACAACCAGCGCAAGCACTGGCTCCGTCAACGTAGCACCAACAAGGGGCTAGTATAGTTCCTAAAAGCCAATAGACACAAGACATGAGGGGAATGGAGATTCGTACCCATGAACTTACCTTACCAAACCACTTGGGAGTAATGTAGTATCTATGTTGGTCTTCACAACTTAGTCAACTTTCATCAGTTTCGTGGGATCCTCACTTAAATATCCAATCGTTCTTTGTTCCATGTACACCCAAGCATAAATAAAAGGGATGTGGTTTAGTGGTAGAAATTTATCTATTCTTAGTAAAAATTGAGGATTTGAATCTCGCAATAGGGGTGTGAAGAAGCCTTATACCCTTGGTCGGTTTCCACACCCTTTGAGGTGCCTATAAACGAATACAAGAAAGTAGTTACAATGGTTGACAGTGGATACTCCTGATAATGGATGATATGAATAATAATTATAAAAAAAAATACAGATTAAGAGTAAAAACAAACTAGAAGTAATGTGGCATGCCCGGAGTCCTTACAGCAATGGCACGACCATAGGCATCCTCAACATAACTCCCAGAAACTAAACTATTACACACTAAAATATTATGAGCATAAAGGATATTAGACATAAACATCTTCCATGGCGGGATGTCAACAACATTTGAAAAGTTTGCCTCTTGCTTACTTGATCTCCAAGAGTATTATTTTCTTTGTGGGCAAAGTAGACTTCAATGGGGAAATGTTGCGGTCTTTTCTCTTCTCACCTGTAATAAACTTATGGTGAGACAAACGCTTCATATAAAAGTGAATTTGGTTAGTATTGGTTCTAAACAAACCGAGGACGAGCCTTAGCTTGCTCGAGCACTGAACTAAAACAAGTCGAGTTTTGAGCCAATTATTTTGGAACTTGCAGTTGATGAGGAGTCCAAGCAGCATCAATTTCTCGGGTAACTTCAGCGTTCTCAAAATCCAGATGATAAAAGCTGAGCTTATCTGCCTCTATCATGGCAGAATCCATTACGTCCATGGAAAAGCTTCCATCGGCCTCACCATCTATGTTGATGCTTGGCTCCCGAACACCCTACATAACCAAAAAACCATACTCTTCCGCAACTTGTTCTTCTGAGTCTCTAGACGACTGCATAGCACACCCTCTATCTTGGTTGCCCGCTTTCAATATGGGGGATTAGGGTAAAAAAGATCTGGAGCACAAGATCCTACTCCAAGGGGTAACACATTCACAACAGTGGCCTTCATTGGGATATGAGCTTGAATTGTCATGAAACCAGAAGAGTGAGGTTGATAAAAAGTACAATTTTTACCTTGAGCAATCATCTTATAGGTAGATGGAGAGAGCTTAATACTAGCTCCCTTGTTCTTTCGGTGAGCGAAGCAAAACCTTTCGTTCTCCTTAACCTCCTCTCGGACAAAAACAGAACTGTGTGATTCAAGACCATTCGCAACAAAACTCCGCTTCTCAAACCCACGAGTAGAAAAGACCGAGGTTTGCGAGCTAGACTCGCTAGTGACAACTTCCTTGTATCTGGGCCTCTTTGTTCTAGCATCTCTGGAAGCTAGCTTATCCTTTTCAGTAGAGCTAACAGCCACAAGCGGGTCACCAATGGCCGAAACCTCACAAGAATATAATGTGACCTCATTCTCCACTTCGTGAGTACTCAGTTTGCCTTTCCTTTTTTTCTCCGAGTCCATTGAGGGAGTGGGATTTAAGAGGGGTTTTAACAACACTAAGTTCCCTCAAAATATCCTTGTAATCCGGTTTGATCTTCGACGCCCTCACAAGATTATTACGTGCTTCCACAAGGGTGACAAGCTTCATTGATGCCATCGATCTTCTATAAAGAGTCTTAGTGTTCTCAGGATAGTGAACTAACACATTAGAACAGAAGTCCTTTGCCAATACTCACAGACTATTAAACAGCAAACAACAAAGTTAAGAGTCACTGATAAGGCAAGCTGAGTAAAAACCTCTTCATCATCCACAGGCATGTCCATAGCAAGCTCAATAATGTCGTGAGTCTTACCATAAAAGGCAAATTCAATTTGATGTTGCTTAAATAAATTATTGCTTTCCTCATTTGAGAAAGTGGACCAGTCGCTCTATTTGACCATTTCTCTCTTTAGGAGACACGTCCTGAAATTCTAATAATTTAACTATACTATGAGTAAGGTTTTAGGATAATTAGGACCGATAAAATGATATTTTGATAACATGATATTTGTTAACTAGCTAGATGGACATCAATATTTGTTATCATGAAAATCATACATAATTCGACGTTTTTCCTCGGCACTTATAAGCTAATCCCTTATTACATAAAATCATAATATCTATATATTAGAAGCATTTTCTGACAGCATTGGAGGCATCCACCTAAGCCAGTCATTGTAATAAAATTTTAATATAAATATAAATTAGAATTATATATTTTGGTATATAATATATATACTAAAGTTTTACTTTCCTAAATCAGTATTTTCCTATCAAAAAAAAAAGAATAGAGTATTAGATTTAAAAAAGCATATAACTTTACTTTTACCGCTTAAAAAATTAACTTTCTTACACCATTGGAACGAATACGAAATATCCTTTAAAATGAGACTCATTTGTAGTATGTTCTATTGATTTACAGCATAAGATGCGTCCACCTAAAAAGGTAATTAGTAATTAGCTTGACAAGCTGACACAACTAAAGAGTTGCAATGTAAAAATAAGAGAAAGGATGTGTATATTAGTTATAAAAAATAATAAGCAATCTCAAGGTAAAATATAATAAAAAGAGTATGTGTAGAATGAAGAAATAAACGATGAATCTAAAATGATTTTAGGTCCAATCTTTAATAGGAAACTTTACCATTATCACGTATAATTTTATAACTGTACGTAATATACTGATCCCCCGTGTTATTTTACGGCTCCAATTTATGTTCCCTTCCACTTTATAATTATTAATGTACTCCCTCCGAACCACAAATAAAATTACATTGGACTTTTTCGTTCTTCAATGCAGTACTTTGACCGCATTTAACTTTGAAAAAACAAGCAAGCATTAAAATATGTTTTTCTATTCTAAGGTATACGTCTAAAAACTTCTTTATTTTTTAAAAAGTAGGTATGTATACATTAGACATTTAAATTGATTTTACCATAAATGAAGGATCATAAGAGCATTGACGTACCAACATCAAGTATAGAAAGACTTTGAAACTATTACCTCTTGAATCATATAACATATGAGATGAGTTAATTAATAGTTAATTGAAATTGATGATAAGAGTTTAAATTAGATAAGATGCCCTATAAAGTCATAGCATCTTATTATATGGCATTCATGATATTAAATGGATTGTATAAATATTTATCCATATATTACTAATAGTTTTTCATAAGTGACAATTATACTTTGATTTTTCGATGAGATTAATAATCACGTTATATTAATTTAATTATATAATCACAGTCCGTGCAATACACGGACATACTCACGGGCATCCACCTAGTTTTAATGAATTGAGATTCAGTAAAAGCCTTATAATAGTCGTCGCCTCTATATTTTATTTTGTTCGGTTTGTTGCAAGTACAATTCCATTTTACGGTGTATCTCACTCTACATGTCATTTTGTATTGCTTTTTGTTCCATGATGCAATCCATTCTCTGGCCTACAAGGTTCGTTCCATTCAATTTTGTGTCATTTCATTCGTAAGAAAAAAGGGATTAAGTTAAAATCAGGGGCGGAACTAAAGGAGGCTGGCGTAGGCCATGATCTCTCCTATGGTTATGACAATCAATAAATAAAAGGTAAGGTACAGGAAACAAATTTGGTTCAGTTGGTTTGGATGAACAAGAGCATTAGGCGCTTACTCAAGATTCAGGGATCGATCTTGCCTATAGCTTTTGTTTTCTTTATTTTCTGGTTATGCCCACCAACTTTCGTTTACATTTTCTCTCTTTTTAGTTTCATTTCATTTCTTTTTAATTTTCTTTTCTATATTAGTACAACTAAATTTTGGGAGTCATTTTTTTTTTTTGTTAAACCCACTTTCTTTTACTTATCCTCTCTTTTTAATTTCATTTCTTTTTAATTTCCTTTTTCTATATTAGTATAAATAAATTTGGGAGTCTTTTCTTAAACTCACATTCTTTTGTTTTTCGTGCTATTAAATTGCATTTCATTATCATTTGTCCTTTTCTTTGTTTTAAATAAACAATGGGAGTCTTTAGTCAGATGAGAAATAACTTTATTAGGAATACAAATTTTATGCTCAACAAATACCTAGTTCATATATATCAAAGGTATTGCCAAATAAATATGATTGTACTCCATAGATTTATATATTCTATTGTCCAGACTTAGAAGAAGAAGTAATTCGCAGTGAATGACATAAACTGTGTGAGATAGAAAATATCACTATCAGTACAGATAAGGACCCCATTTTTTTTTTTTTTTAAAGGTGGAAGTTTGCATTGTTATCATCAAGCAAATTGGCTACTACATTTTCTATCTCTCTAATTTTGTCAAACTCTGTTAACCAATCTTTTAGCAATTTATTTCTGAATGACAGGATAGGATAACTTTTAGGTTACCTGGCTTCCTTGCCAAATTTAAAAAGCAAATTCCAAAGCAAATTCTGACCCCCCTAATAAAAAATTTCTGGTTCCGCCACTTAGCTTTTGTTTTCTTTATTTTCTGGTTATGCCCACCAACTTTCGTTTACATTTTCTCTCTTTTTAGTTTCATTTCATTTCTTTTTAATTTTCTTTTCTATATTAGTACAAATAAATTTTGGGAGTCATTTTTTTTTTGTTAAACCCAATTTCTTTTACTTATCCTCTCTTTTTAATTTCATTTCTTTTTAATTTCCTTTTTCTATATTAGTATAAATAAATTTGGGAGTCTTTTCTTAAACTCACATTCTTTTGTTTTTCGTGCTATTAAATTGCATTTCATTATCATTTGTCCATTTCTTTGTTTTAAATAAACAATGGGAGTCTTTAGTCAGATGAGAAATAACTTTATTAGGAATACAAATTTTATGCTCAACAAATACCTAGTTCATATATATCAAAGGTATTGCCAAATAAATATGATTGTACTCCATAGATTTATATATTCTATTGTCCAGACTTAGAAGACGAAGTAATTCGCAGTGAATGACATAAACTGTGTGAGATAGAAAATATCACTATCAGTACAGATAAGGACCCCATTTTTATTTTTTTTTAAAAGGTGGAAGTTTGCATTGTTATCATCAAGCAAATTGGCTACTACATTTCCTATCTCTCTAATTTTGTCAAACTCTGTTAACCAATCTTTTAGCAATTTATTTCTGAATGACAGAATAGGATAACTTTTAGGTTACCTGGCTTCCTTGCCAAATTTAAAAAGCAAATTCCAAAGCAAATTCTGACCCCCTAATAAAAAATTTCTGGTTCCGCCACTGATTGGAATTTGTTACTACTAATTTCATCCTAGCTAATTGAACACCCCAAATCTTCCACAATTTAAAAGTAAGTCTTGGAATAGAAAAATAGAAAATTCAAATGTGTCACCGTCATATTTAAAATCAAATTAATATCATGCTAAACTAATACTAAAATAAACTAAAAGTAATAATGATATTAAACTTAATAACTAATCCATCATTATTACATTTATATATAAAATAAATAGTGGGTCAAGTTCTGGTGTACTCTATATTCTAGCTACATCTTCAATCATAGCACTGCAGACTACTCCAGTCACATGTGGGCGAAATTGTTGTCCTTCTAGCAAACTGATTTGTGTTTCTATGTCTAATGTTACTGTATCAATTTTGAGCAAAAAAAAAAAAAGCAAACTGATTTGTTTTTTTATTTTCTTGATTCATTTTCAATCGAACTCTTTTTTTTTTTCTTTTTGGTGCAACTTTTCAGTCGAACTTTAAGCCCACCAATTCTCCCCGCAACAGAACTAGGCTGTGGGCCAAAATTTGTTCTGCGTTCAACAACGGGTTTAAGGATAACGGGCCAAAATAACGGAAAATATGGTTAACCAATGATGATACAATTGATAATATAATTATTTTAGTTCACATCAAGAGTATCTACCGTCGATTATTGTGAGTATTTTCCCACCCTGCCTTGTAGATACCTCGAATGGTGAAACAACTGACCAAAAAATTTAAGATTGCTCTATGCTCAAGGAAAAATTCGAACATATTCCAAATCATAATAGAGGCTCTTGGACTTTGTATTTTAGAGGGAAGAAAAACACACACACATAAAATCCAAGTAAATGTCGAACTATTTAATCAAAATTGTCTATGATATATATATATATATATATATATAACTGGAACGAGAATTGACGATATTGTCTATGAGAGCAGATTTAATAAGAACCCTTGAATTCTGAAATCGATGGCCCAGATCTACTCCCACACAATTAGGACGCGCTTGTCATTAATTAAAAAGGAAAGGGCAATATCGTCAATTCTCGTTCCAGTTATAAAAGCCACAAACCCTGCAAACCCACCCTGCCCCATTTCGGTTCTCACATCACTCTCTCTCTTCACTCTCTCTTCTCCCCGGCGATCTCCTCCCCGTCCGTCATTGCCGCCGGCGATTCTCCCTCACTGCCTCTCTTTCTCCCTCCTTCTCCGGTGAATCTCCGACGAGCTCTCACACACATAAGCCCCCTCTCTCTTTCTTCACTGCCTCTCTCTCTCCCTCCTTCTCCGGTGAGCTCTCATACGCCCTCTCTCTCTCATCAGCTCCCTCACTACACACACTCTCTCTCAGTTTTGTCTCTCTCTCTCTCTCCTCTGTTTACCGCCATTAATAGCAACAAGAACTCCGGCAAAGCTCCGATCTTGAAGCATTACCGCCATTAACGACCATTATCGGACATGCATGAGCTTCAAACCTCCGATCTGCCGATTTCAAGCTATTCTCCTCGATTTCAAGCTCCGGCAAACTTGATTAGGAAGGTTATGAGCTCCGACGAGCTCGATTTTAAAGGTTATAAATGGCGATTGAACGAGAAATTCAAGGGTTTCAAGCTCAACATGGAATATTTCGAGCTGAATTCGACGGTTACGAGTTGATTTAGAACTCGATTTTCACTGAATGTGGAGCTCAATGACGTCGAGAGAAGGGGTTGACGATTGGCGAACGACGGTAAATCTAGAATCTATATTGGTGGTGAAGAACTCGAAGCTCAGTGACGAATTGGCGATTAATGGTGATTTTCGATTCTGCAATTGGTTTTGTTAATTTTTTCCCCCTATTTTAGTTTATTTAGGAATTGAATTTTTAGATCTAATTATCACGATCTATATCAATTTGTGTAAGCAAATCTGTAAAAGTTTAGAATTTTGCATGTGATTTTTACATTTCTTAGCTTCAATTGCACTTTTCGTTTATGTTCTTCAATTTATTCATGTAAAACTTTTCGTTATTTTGTTCTTGGTGGTTTGTTTCGGGTTTAGACCTGCAATTTTTGTGAATTTTCTTTTGCTGTTCGATTTAAGCTTTGGAATTTTGTGTTTTCTTTTCCAAATTTTGGTGTGTAAATGGAGAAACCGAGGAGAGAGAAAGTTAGGGTTTGGGACGGTCATTGTTGGAAGGGCAGTGGGTTTGGCGTGGGGAGGAGAGAGAAACTTAGGGTTTGGGAGGGTTCTCGGTGCGGATGGAGCGTGGGTTAGGGTTTGTGGACGAATGTGGAGAGAGAAAATGAGGTTTAAGCTAGGGCTCGGTCGGAGATGGATCTCGAGCGATAATTCAGTAACACGCGTTACACCCGATGCCCACAAGTTTAGGTTGAAACCGGGGCTAGGGTTCACCCTACCCTACTGTACACCATTTACGTCCTTAGGGTATCTAATGTTGCGGGGGTGGCGGTGAGTTAGCGTCCCCAAACCCTAACCCGTCTTAACCCGGAGGTGGTTTTATCGGGGCCACGACAAGTGCTTAGGGTTTGGGGGGCGGTTGGGTTTGGAGGGTTAGGGTTTGGGGGGTAAGGGTTGGGGAGGTTAGGGTTTGGGGGATTAGGGTTTAGGGTTAGGGTTTGGAGGTTTAGGGTTTGGAGGGTTAGGGTTTGAGGGGTTAGGGTTGAGGGGGTTAGGGTTTGAGGGGTTAGGGTTTGGAGGATTAGGGTTGGGGGGATAGGGTTTGGATGGTTACGGTTTGGGGGTTAGGGTTTGGAGGATTAGGATTTGGCGGGTAAAGGTTTGGGGGTTAGGGTTTGGAGGGTTAGGGTTTGGGGGGTTAGGGCTTGGAGGTTTAGGGTTTGGGGTTAGGGTTTGAAGAGTTAGGATTTGGAGGTTTAGGGTTTGAGGGGTTAGGGTTTGGAGGGTTAGGGTTTGAGGTGTTAGGGTTTGGAGGGTAAGGGTTTTGGGGTTAGGGTTGGGGGGTTAGAGTTTGGAGGGTTAGGGTTTGAAGGATAAGGGTTGGGGGGTTAGGGTTTGGGTGTTAGGGTGGTTAGGGTTTGGGGGTTAGGGTCGGTGTGCAAATTACTGAAATGCCATTAATTAGGCATGTGCATTGCACATGACCTCATTAATGGATGGACCAATCTGAACCTTTAATTATTATAGATCCAAGGGTGTAAATTTGCTCTCATGCTCTCACCATATTAATGCTCTCATGTGATCCCAACCTTATAATATTATATATATATATATATATATATATATATATATATATATATAACAACGATGATGAAGGCAAGTTCTATGATGTTTTTTTATGTTTGATAAGATAAAAGACGGGTAATTTTATATTTTAAGGTAAGAAGGATAAGCGATTAGGAGATCCTACTCTCGATGGTCACTTCCATCGTGTTCGAGAGTAAAATATTACAAAAAGCGATAGTTGGATAGTTAGTCCAATGGGAGCTATCGGAGATAGTCGTCACATGTTTTTGCCATTCAATCCGCTGCTCGATTTGCTTCACAGAATTTATGTTGAATGCGATAATGGTCGATATGTTGCAACAAATGTCTTATATTCATGATGAGGCTAAAGATTATGCACGAATTTTTGCTTTGCCCTTGGAGTGCTTGGGTTACTATTTTGTTATCACCTTCAATAACTACATTTTTAATGTCTAAGGATGATATGGCTTGGATTAGTCCATTACGCAGTGCCATTGCCTCTGCCACTAGAATTGGTGCATCCCCAAGAAATTCGCTTCCAACCTTTATTAATTTCCCTCGTTGTTACGGATAAAGTAACATACACCTGTGTAATTGTCTAGACGCGAGCCATCAAAGTTGAGTTTTGCAAAATGGATCAGAGGTGGTTCGCAAGAAACTTGGATTATAGAAGGTTTGCAAGGAGACTTAAAATTATGTGGAGCAGGGGTAGTAAAAATTTGATACTCCGAATCAAGCCGATCCTTAATTTCCCATTCGGTGCATAGTGATTTGGCCCTTATTACAATCTGCATGATATTGGCTGTATGTTTTGGAATATCAATTCATTACTTGCTTTCCAAATGTACCAAATCAGATAAACACTTTTGTTTAAATCGTCGAACATATGCTTGGCGCGAAGTTCATTTCACCATTCAAAAATATGGAGTGTGTGATCTTTATGAGGTATCCATCCGCTATTACTAGCTTGTTGCCAGATTTGCTACTAGACGGTACAGGACGACAGGAGATGAAAAACATCCTCTGGTTCCTGGTTGCATAGGGGACATAGATTATGTACATTAAGGCCTTTTTTGGCTAGTGTAGTACGAGTAGGTAATCCATCATGAAATAGTTGCTACAGAAATGTTTTTAATTTTGGTGCAATATCAAGTTTCTAGATCCATTTATAATGCCATGATTGACAGTCGTGTTTATTGAGACTATGACATAACCAAGTGGCAGTTTTGATGCTGAAATTACCTATAGAGTCAGGACTCGAACAGTAATAATCCGTGGCGTCACTCGAGGGAATCGGAATGCCTTTTATAGCATTAACTATAGATATGGGGACGATTTGTGCTAATTTGTGCAAGTCCCAACATTTATTATTTGTTATGAAATCACTGACTTTACTATCAATATGGGGAATGTCCTGTATATTTAGTCTCAAGTGGTTAATAAGGTTCGTATCAAAAACCCAATTGTCTTTCCAAAAATAAATGTTTTGACCATTACCAAGTATCCATCGAATGCCTTGTTGTAAAACATTTCGTTGTTTCAAAATATGTCTCCAAATCCAAGAGTCATTGTTTTTTGCCTTGACAGAGAAAAATCCATGTTTTCGCAAATACTTGTGTCGAATAACAATAATCCATATGTTATTGTGTTCTGTTAATAATTTTCATCCTAATTTGGCCAAGAATGCCTTGTTGATAGCTTCTGTTTTTCGGAGGCCTAGCCCCCTGCTGATTTTGGCTGACAAATTTTATCCCATGCTACCATGGGAATACCATTATTTGCAGAGCTGTGCCAGAATTTTTTTCGATGCATAGCATCTAAAGTATTGGCTGTATGAGTGGGAATTTTGAAACTTTGCATTACATGCGAAGGAAGGGCCTCTAAAGTAATGGAGTTTTCTTTTCCACTGAATCGAACTGAACTAAAATAAATTGAATAAAAGAGTATCTGAATTAAATTGATGTGATCACAACTGAACTATATTGTAATAAGTGAGAAAAAGGGTATATCTTTGAGTTAAAATAAATTTTGACCTAGACTAAACCGATTATTAGATAAGTGAGATATAACACGGTTCACTAAAGCGAAATGAACTTGATTAAACTAAAATAAACACTGAAAAGAAATCAACATCACCGAACTGAATAATAATATGTCAGAAAAAAAAAGTATGTCATTGAACTGAACACCACTTATTTAATCTAAAATCAACACATTATTAGATAAGCGAAATAAACGCACTCTAAGGCTCCGTTTGATTCAACTGAATTTCACGTCACTGAACTTAACGGAACTGAACAAAACTTAATGACACTGAATTGAACTGAACTAAACTTAATTGACTTGAGCTGAACTTAACTGAAGTGAACTGAATTATTATAATTATTATAATCATTATAACTATTTATTATAACTATGATACTTATTATAATAATAATAATCTGAACTGAACTGAGTTTAATGGCACTGAACTGGACTGAATTGAATTTAATGACACTGAGGACTGAACTGAACTGAAATGACTTAATTTAAGTGAAATTAAGTTGAAATTAAATAGAGCTTAAGGCTCTGTTTGATTCGACTGAATTTCACGTAACTGAACTTAATGACACTAAACTGAACTTAACTGAACTGAACTGAACTTAATTGCACTAAACTGAACTTAAATGTACTAAACTTAATTATTATAATTATCATAATCATTATAATAACATCATTATAATTATGATAATCATTATTATAATAATAATCTAAACTGAACTGAACTTAATGGCACTGAATTGAACTGAACTGAACTGAACTGAACTGACTGCACTGAACTGAACTTAATTTAAGTGAAATTAAGTTGAATCAAACAAAGCCTAAGTCATATACTCTTGAAAAAATTACGGATGAAAACATGATAAGAGAAAGAAAGAAAAAAAAAACAATTAAACAAACAAACATAGCCACATAATTAAGGTCGTTGGCCACCCTTTTTGGAGAAATTTCAGTTGCTATCAACTCAAAAACAGTTTCCCCATCATGCACTTTTTGCTTCCTGTTAGTAAGGCAATCTTGAGTTCTTATAGGACTATCTTGGGTCCCCTTTTCACATTTATCATAAATTTTACACAACGTTCTACAATTTTTCATGATACTTTCCAATCATAAAACATTGAGATGGGGTTTAGAAATAATTCCAAGGGGACCAAATTCCCTTTCAATTGGGTAAGACCCCACATCTACAACTAATATCACGTAGTTTTGCTTCCTATTTAGCTCGCATGCCATCATGCATCGTATTTGTTCTCGTATGTCTTTAGCATTTAGCATTAGTCTTATCTGTCTCTTCCAACTTGCTACTTGGTTCACAAGTTTATGAAAAGAAAAAGGAAAAAGAAAAACAAAAACTCATATGAGACATGATACTTGTGACTAGAAGCAGCGTCGTCTCAAATATTTTAGGGGTTCTAGGGCGAATAAGAATGAGGGCCCTTACGCACAAAAAAAATATAATTGATCGATCACAATTTAGTGTGTATCTAATACATATCTTTACTCTCTCTCTTTTTTTTTTAATTTATAACATAACTAAAAAAATTTGGAGTGAGAAATGAATTTTATTAAAAAACTTAAAAAAGAGAATCATCATATCTTTACTCTCTTTGGTGTCAACCTTGAGGAAGAATGGGTCGAAAACATGGCGCTTTTGTTGCATTGCAAGGCAGAGAAGTTGCCATTAACTTATTTGGGGTTACCTTTGGGTGCAAATCTAAGAACTCTGGAATTCTGGAGACCTATCTTAGAGAAACTAGAGGAGAGACTGTCTACATGGAAGGGAAAATTGCTATCGTTTCGGGGTAGACTGACATTACTCAAGTCTTGCCTTAATAGTTTGCCTATGTACTATATGTCCCTATTTAAGATGCCAGCAAAGGTGGTGGAGATGATCACGAAAATGCAGCGGGAATTCTTTTGGTCAGGGAGCAGTGATGGTAGAAGATCAACATGTTTCGTTAGTTTGGAGGCGATTAAAAGACCAAAAAACATGGGAGGCTTGGGTGTTATTGGCATTAGGGAGATGAATGTGGCCCTTTTGAGCAAGTGGGCTTGGCGAGTACTTGCGAAAGATGAGGGAGTGTACTGTGGAGGAAAATCTTAGTGGAGAAATATAAGTTGGGTGATATTAATTCTTTGGGGGATTTTATTACGCCTAGAAGAGGTGGAGTTTGGAAGGAAATCATTTCTTCCCTCAAAAATAGAAAATCTGTTGAAGCTATTTTTAAGGAAATTTGGTGATCAGTATTGGCAAAGGTTCCACAACTCGTTTTTGGCAAGACGTGTGGGTAGGAGAAAATTCGCTTGCAGCAAAATTTCCTAGGCTTTTTGCCTTATCTACGGAACCTGAGGCTTACGTTTCTGCTGTTGGGGTATGGATGGTCTTGTTTGGAGATGGTGTTTGAACTGGAGAAGAAGTCTTTTCGTCTGGGAGGAACAATTGATAAGGCAGTTAAATGATATCTTAAAAGGGGTTCAACTTGATCCTGGAATGGAGGATAAGTTGTTCTGGAAATTAGAAAATAAAGGGCAATTTTCTGTTAAATCATTGAGAAATGAAATTGTGAGGCGTGAGGGTAATGTGATTAATGAAACCGTCAGAGGAGTTTGGCAAGGATTAGCTCCGCCTAAGGTGGAAATTCTCTTGTGGTTGGCATGCCATGGGAGATTGAAGACTAAGGATCGCTTGGCTGGGATGGGTTTCGCATGTATAGATGATCCCATGTGTGTACTTTGTGGCTCTGAAGAAGAAACATGCTTCCACCTGCTTATTCATTGCCCGTTTGCAAGAAGGATATGGACTCAGTGGCTCGAGCTATGGAACTTTTGGTGGTGTAATCCATGTGGAATGATGGATTTTTTCTCACAATGGTGTGCTATGCCTGCTACTCCTCACTTCAGTAAGGTACATAAATGCTTTTTGTTTGTGTTGGTGTGGTCTCTGCGGAAAGAAAGAAATAATAGAATTTTTGAGGAGAAGTGTTGTGATGGAAGTGAGATGTTTGAGCTAATTTTGTTGAGGCTTGGGTGCTGGATCAGAGCTTGGGACGAAGGATTCCCTTATATGCCACTGCAAGTGAGTCAGAACCCGACCTGCCTGCGTGTGTATAACCCAATTCCTCGAGCTAGGCCCGTAGTTGAGTGGGAGGCGCCAAAGAGGGGCTGTTTAAAATGAAATACAGATGCTTCATTCAGAGATGGGCTGGCAGCTGTGGGTGGCGTATTGCGTGACTGGGATGGAAACTTTAGATGTGTGTTCTCGTGCCGAGTTGGCTGTCAAGAGATAAATCACGCGGAAATTGCAGCCATTGGAAGAGCTCTTATGGAAACTTTGTCCAAGGACTGGCTCTCGAACTTTGACATAATCTTCGAATCAGACTCCTTGAACGCAGTAAACTGGTGCAATGTAATAGGGGACCTTGGAACGCGAGATTCGATCTCAACTTCAGTAGACGTACAAAGGAGAGATGGCCTAAGTTCTTTGTTCAACATCGGGTTAGGAGTGCAAATGCAATTGCAGATGGCTTGGCGAAGCAAGGGCTACATAGAGAGGAGGATTTTGTTGCTTGGATGTGATTTTATTTTGTTACTTTGATTGTCGACAATTGATTTCTCCTTGGATGATATTGTGGCCTAGCTTGTTGGCATTCTTTGTAATGTTTATCATTTATAAAAGAATGCTTAATTATCAAAAAAAAAAAAAAAAAAAAAAAGAGAACCATCATAATTGATTAATCAAAAACTAAAAGCGTGAGGAGGAAGTGCAAAGATAAAATAAAATGAGGCCCAAGAGACTTGATCTGAGGTTAAGAAAGCACTTGCTACTCTATGATTTCCTCATACAACCAGTGAACTAGAATAATTTTTATGCTAAGATACTGCACAAAATTATCTATATTACGTATTTTCTTTGCACCATTGGGCTCCTTCAGTAGCTGGGCCCTAGGCGATCGCCCTCGAGGCCTATGCCTAGAAATGGGCCTGACTAGAGGTGGCCACGGGCCGTGCCGTGTCGGAGCTAGGCCGGGCTCTCAGGTGGGTCGGGCTTCCTCGGAGGGAGGTACTGCCAGCACTGTGTCGAGCCTGGGCCTGGGCCCCAGGCCTAACTAGGTGAAGCACGCGGTTGGACCGCCATGAAGAGAGAGAGATCAGCCATTGAAGGGGAGAGAGAAAGCTAGAGGAGAGAGAGAAAGCATCAGTAGCCATTGAAGCCAGCAGCCGTTGAAGGAGGGGAGAGAGAAAGCCAGAGGAGAGCAACGGGATATAAGGCGGGTCGGGCTTCCTCAGAGGGAGGCACTGCTTTGGCACGGCCGTGCCGTGCCCGTGCCTGGGCCTGGGCTCTCTACTCGCCGGCACAGCTTGGGCCTTTGGCGGTCCGGTAAGGGCGGGTTTGGGCCTAGCCCGGCCCACTGGCCACGTCTACTTGTGACCAAAAAAGTGATTCCATCGGTTTATTGTATATTGAAAATGATACCTCCAAACAAAAAAGTAATATTTCCAGACAAAAAAGTAATACTTCAAATATATGAAGTCGTCTCATCAGAGAATTTTTGGGAAAAGAAGAAAAAGAGAGAATTAGTTAGTTGTATCACCAACTCCCCATGAAATGGATGTATATTGTGTCGGTATTTTTTTTTTGCTCTATAAAAAGAGGGTGCAAATAAATGGCGATCCAATACACTTTCGCTACATCATGTTCAGACGTATTCAACAGCAAACATATTAGACTAGTAACGTATGGTGTCTAAATTTAGTGTACAAGAGCTAGAGCTAAAACTCACAAGTCGAAAAAGAATCTTTATTTACATTACTTCAGACACTTGAGCTATATCTAAAAACAACAAATTTATTTAGATAAATTTAAAATTAAATTTTTTTGGTTTGACCACATGTTCACTCAAGTTTTTGGGGCCAACACTAATCTTGTTCGCACCGGGTTGGCCCATAAAGGGGTAAAATGCTTCCACTAAACAGTTTTTCCATTTACAAGATTCGAACCCTCGACCTTGCTTAAGAGATGAGAGTGCCAAATCACTCACACCAACCACTTATTGTCAATTTAAAATTAAATTTGGATGCAAGGGAAGTCTCCTAGTTAAAATGTTATCGTATGAAGACCGGCAACATACGACATTTGGAGGGTGCGCTTCTTCACTTCTAGGGAGCCACATTCCTTGCATCATTAGTCATATTACGGTTTTAGTGGTTTAAACTTAGTTGAAACCATTCTGCACAAAAAAAAAAAAAAAAAAAAAAAAAAAAAAAAAAAAAACTTAGTTGAAACTATAAATCAAATTAGTACATGTATTTTTTTTAGTATGATTGTATCATTCACTTTAATCTCTTGGATGGTTGTCTATTACATACGATGTGTTTTTTTAATTAATTTTTTTTTAAATTGAACTGAACTGAGTTTAACTAAACTTCATTATATTGAATGTAACATCACTGAACTATAAACCACTAATTTGAATAATAATATGTGAGAGAAAAAGTTATCATTAAACTTATAATCACTAAATTTGAACTTCACAAAACTGAAATGATTCTAAAATAAGTGAAAAAGAATATAGCCATACTTTCCGTAATTGATAACCTTATGAAAATGGGTATGCTTAGGGTGTGTGTTTTTTCACTTAGGGTGCGTTCTTTTCCACTTATTTCCACTGATTCTCACTGATTGAGTAAGGTTCTGCCACTGATTCTCACTGATTGAGTAAGGTCATACCACTGATTTCCACTAATTCAGTAATGTCCTTCCACTGATTCTCACTGGTTCAATAAGGTCTTGCCACTGATTCTGTGAGTAGGAATGTGGGTCCTGCCACTGATTTCCACTGAATGAGTAAGGTTTTGCCACTGATTTTCACTGATTCAATAAGGTCTAGCCACTGATTCTCACTTATTGAGTAAGGTCTTGCCACTTATTTTCACTGATTGAGTAAGGTCCAATAAGTGGAAAAGAACACACCCTTATTCCACTGATTTGCACTGACATGGAAAGACCCTGTCACTTATTTTCACTGATATGGTAGGGCTCTGCTACTGATTTGTGAGTACAAATGTGGGTCCTACCATTGATTGAGCCAGGTCCCACCACTGATTCTCACTGATTTAGTAAGGTCTAACCATTGATTCTCACTAATTGGGTAAAATTTTGCCACTTATTTTCACTAATTAGGTAAAATCCAGTAAGTAGAAAAAAAAACACACCACCTATGGTCAAAAATAGCCTAGTGAAAGTGTGAAACGGTTAAATCATCTTTAACAACAAGAGTATGGCTTAAAAAGTCTTTGTCAAATAGGCCAAATGTGGTAAAAAGCAGGAGAGAAAGATGAGTGAACTTTTTTTGTGCATTGTTAAACTATTGGGGATTTGTGCCTGAGAAAGGAGGGGGGAAAAAAAGAAAAACAAAATGATATATGGGCATGGGAATGCTCCGTCTGATACGTCGATCCAGGCAAGGACCCTTCTGAATTCTGATGTTTGCAGTGAGGGCAACTTTTTAGGCTGTGCACTCGGCTTTTGCTTAGCACCGAGCCAGCCAGCAAGTACACATGAAAAGTAATCAGCTTTGCTGCCACGTGACATATTGCCCAAGTGCCCGATTTATGCACGTGCCATGAGTCCAACAACCAGTAATCAGAAGGTGGCAATTTGTCGGGTTGGGTCGGGTTCGTATTCGGTTTATATATAAACGGGTTGAAAAATATTTGATCCAATCCTAACCCGTTTATTAAGCGGGTTGAAAACTCCAACCCTAACCCTACTTATTTAATAAATGGGTTGATCAGGTCAACCCGTTTAACCCATTTAACTAATTAATTTTTGGAGAAAAGTGTAACACCCCCGAATTCGCAACGATTTCCTGGGAACTATCGACACCGCTGTGCGCGATTCGACACCGCTGAACCGTCCCAAACCCGGGGGAATGTCACTGCAACATTTATCACTAAGGAGTAAATGCTAAGCAGAAAGAAAGACTAGGCATCAAAAGAAGCTTACTAAGGAACTAAACAAACTAAACAGTTACTATCAGAGTTGTCTATATAGTGAGCTAAAACCATTAAACCAAATTTATTACAACTTGCCTTCAAAGGGCTAAATCCAATAAAATCCAACCGATCTAAACTGAACAGAAACAGTTCTTAAACATCGACGCCAACTCAACCTTCCAAGCTGTACGTCCTCAATCAACTAAACCTGCACTTTGGTTTCCGTGACGGAAACAAAATACAGAAGAAAAGAAAAGAAACAAAAGAGAAACAAAAAATCAGATAAACTGAATAAACGTCATCCGTACCCAATAAAAACATTTCGCAAACCTTACCAGAGGTTTTAGAAGAATCATTGAAATTCATTTGCATACGCACATAAGCATATAATCAAGCATACGGACAACGACATTCTTTTATATGCAATTCTTGTATAGTGATCATACGAAATACGAGATAGACAATCCGTCTTGATTAGAGAGAAGAGAGCGAATAGAACAGCAATTATCCATACTGTTCATCGAAGATACAATCACGCCATGGACTTAATGACTCTAGTGTGCACACTACCTCTAGTACAATTACACGAGCCTAGAGGACTTAATAAATGGGGAATGATCCGTCCCAGACACACTGCGAGGTGTCCATAAGTAACTTGGGAATCACTCATTCCTTGAACTACACCATTAGGTGCAATCCCGATCGTTCGACTACTCCTAGGGATCCATTAGGAGTCTTACTCTCATTTAATTCAATTCACATAATTTGCATTGGTTGACATAAGTGGTACTACGAGACCACGACTTACTAATTCATTTCATGCTCTACTACAAAATGAGGCTTATGTGACACTTAAGTTGCAGCACTTTTTAAAGTGTTGTATTAAGCTTTTAATGCAGCACTTTTTCGTACTATACAATAAGTGTTGCATTTATGAGTCTAATGCAACATTTTCCCATAAGCGCTGCAAACAAATACAATGCTTTTTGTTAAACGTTACATTTGCTTACTCAATAAGCAACACTTGTTATGAGTGTTGCATAAAAGGTGCTAAAGCGATACTTCTTCTAAAAGTGTTGCTTTATTTTTCCTATAATAATAATAATAATAATAATAATAATAATTAATGGCATGCTTATAGATTCTCAGCAAGGCCCATAATTGGGATTAGGATTTTATTATAGATTCTCACGATTTGTTTTTTTTTTTTGTCAATAATATTTGAAATAAAATCAGCTCATAAAAGTGCTGCAAGTGATTTTAAAAAACGCAGCATTTGGTTTTCACAAAAAAAGTGCTACACCATGTAGCGTTTTTCAAAAGCGTTGCACTAGATATAAAAAATGTTGCATTAGGCAAATGAAACGCGAGCAAAGGCAGCACTCCAAAAAGTGACGCCTTATATATAAAGCAACATTTTTACAGCTTAATGCAGCACTTTCGGAGCGTCGCAATAGGCTTTTCTTGTAGTAGTGGCAACGATAATGATAATTCAATACAATGAGAATTAAACATGCTGTAATTCAATAATGACGATAATTCAATAATGATGACAAGTAATGTCTAGCACAATTTCGACAGCACTTCGGTAGGGTAATATGATATCCAAAAATCCACAAATCACCAAAGACATTCAACGCTAATAAAAAGGTGCTCACTAGCACTCAATAATACTCATACCAATTAGCACATAATTAATAGCATAATAATATTAATAATTCACCATTCAATAATTGTCCAATAATCATCATATGGACTAATTAATTCCCAAAACATGCTAACATCAACATGCTAATTATAATTCATATTTACAGCAGTACACATGCTTAAGAAATTTCATAATAACGACGATATAATTTAATCATGCTTTGCATAATAAATTCACAATAACTTCCCAATTAGCACACAACACATCAAAATAGTTTTGATGGGGGATTTGGAAGAAGGTAGGCATGAGCGCTTACCACTAATACTCTACCAACAGTAAATATGCTCCAACCAATTGACGATAATCACGCTTGTTCGTTAGGTCCTAATTAAAAAAAAACAGTTACCTAATCAGTATTAATTAAATACGAAAATACAAACAGTAACGAAATCTCAGTTTGATAATTTTATTAAATGTCTTGATTTATTCCAACCAATCTAGGCTTTTGAAAATCGAATTCCGATTCCGAATGAGTGCAGAAAAATAAAAATATTAAATCGAAAATACTGAAAATCGAATTAATAATTGCGAAAAATATAAAAACGAAACCCTAACTTTAAAACTAGGTCTAAGTCACGGGTACCCATGCATGGGACCCATAACCTGACCCATCACCACTAGGGATGGCAATGGGGCGGGGCGGTAGTGGATATAGGTAGATTCATCCCCATACCCACTTGGATATTTTGATTCCGCCGGCCGCCCCATCCCCACCACGGGTTGGAGATCTCAAATCCACCCCTGTCCCACTTACCCGACGGGTATCCACCTCTGCTCCATTCATCAGGACGGTATCCATATCCGCTTTATACCCGCCCGAAAAGAAACGAAGCCCACATCTGGATCTACCTCAAATTCACTCTAAGATAATTTGCAAGGAAAAATTTGAGCCTTTTGATTAATAATAGCATTAAACAATTTTATATATTTGGTAAAATAGGATTTTATATATTTATATTTTACATTTTTTATTTTTATATGGGTATGAGGCGGGGATGGGTATGAGGCGGGGCGGGGCTCCGATTGGTATCCAATGGGGGAAGAAGGCAAACCACCTAAATAAAAAATGTAAAATATAAATATATAAATATTAATTATTATTATGGGACTTTCATAATACTAATTATCAAAACCATCCCCGCCCCAACCCCACCTAACACTCCCCCATCCCCGCCCCAACTGGGGAGGATGCGGGGCGGCATCCACCTGTACCATGGCCGGTGGTGGTGGTCGCCGGTGCTCCGGCGAGGAGAGGAGAGAGAAAATCGCGAAGGGAGAGAAAGGGAGAGAACGCGAGAGAGAAGAAGAGAGAGAGCATGGGGCTCGGTCTCCGGACCTAGGCCATCACCGGCGTCCACCCAGCCACGGCCTGGTGGTGCCGTGGTGGCTCGCGACGGCGCTGCGGCCAGGACAGGGGCGGGGAGCAAAAATAGAGCAAGGGGAGAGAGAGAGAGAGAGAGAGAGAGAGAGAGAGAGAGAGAGAGAGAGAGAGAGAGAGAGAGAGAGAGAGAGAGAGAGAAAACGCGAGAAAGAGAAGGAGAGAGAGAGAGAATACCGACGGGGAGGATGCCGGCGAGTCTCCGGTGGTCGAGCGGCAGTGAGGAGAGAGAAAACTGAGGGTGAGGAGAGAGAGAGGACGGTGAGAGAGAGGAGAGAGAATGCTTTGAGGGTTTTGGCTCAGTTTGCAAAATTGATCAACTGTCTCACCTTATTCTTTATATAGGCCCTCAGTCAACCCAAGTCAAAGACTACTAGGTTTAGGAATTAATTGAATAATTTTCTGATTTAAATAACAAATTAAAACTAATTAAAACTATATGAATAATTCTTATTCATATATAAAACATTTTAATTAAACTCCTCAAAATTAATAAATGCAATTTATGAAAGTCCCATAATAATAATTTATATTATTATGGCTTTAGTTGAATAAATCGAATCCTTGACTGAATATACGATTTAATCTCCGAAATTATTTATAAATCATTTATAAATCAATATAATAATTATAGAAAATATTGGGGTATCACTTTCTACCCTCCTTAAAAGAAGTTTCGGGACATGAAGTAATCACTTCCCAAAACAAAACAAGTTTACCATATGAAAGTATAAACAATTTCTAGGACACTAACATATGCAAGATGAGCAAGTACGATCGTGATTCTAAGTTGATTAGCATGCACCATGCAATGCTTGAACATGCAACTCGTGCAAAGCGATAAACAAAACACGCAAAAAGACGAAATGTCGAGGCGTGACATTCTACCCTCCTTAAAAGGAGTTTCGTCCCGAAACTCAAGTGGGACTAGTACCTTGTAGGAAGAGGTCTGGATACTTCTCGCGCATCATGGATTCAGCTTCCCATGTTGCTTACTCTTGACCTTGTCGAGACCAAATGACTTTGACGATCAGAATTGTCTTTGTTCGAGTTGAGCGCTCTTTGTGATCCACAATCTTGATAGGACGCTCTTCATAAGTCAAACATTCATTGAGATCGATCGCTTCAGGTTGAACAACATAAGCTGGATCATGTACGTATCATTTCAACTGAGAGACATGAAACACACTGTGGACTTTTGCAAGTTCCACAGGTAAAGCTAGTCGATAGGCAACCTCACCAATGCTTTCCAGGATCTCGTAAGGTCCAATGTAACGAGGACTCAACTTCCCCTTACGACCAAAACGCATGACACCTTTGGTAGGAGATACTCGCAAAAGTACCTTGCTTCCCACCTCAAACTCTTCAGGTCTACGACCTCTATCTGCATATGATTTCGGGCGATCTTGAGCACTACGCATCTTTGCTTGAATAACTTTGACCACGTCGACGGTCTGTTGGATTATTTCAGGACCCAAAACTGCAGTTTCACTAATATCATTCCAACAAACGGGTGATCTACACTTCCTACCATATAAGGCTTCATATGGCGCTCGATCAATGCTTGAGTGATAGCTATTGTTGTAAGAAAACTCGATCAACGGAATATGTGCATCCCATGAGCCTTGATATTCGAGAGCACACGCTCGAAGCATATCCTCCAAGGTTTGAATCGTTCTTTCCGTTTGACCATCAGTCGCAGGATGAAAAGCAGTATTGAACTTCAACTTGCTTCCAAAAGCTTCTTGTAATTTCTGCCAAAAGTGTGATAGAAATCTCGAGTCTCTATCTGAAACGATATCTTCTGGAATGCCATGAAGTCACATGACTTCCTTGACATAAGCATTCGCTAGCTTCTCCATTTCCCAAGTGTCATTCATCGGAATAAATCTCGCAACTTTTGTCAAACGATCCACAACGACCCAACTGGCATTGTTCTTCTTCTGTGTCAATGGTAAACCCATGACAAAGTCCATTGAAATTGAATTCCATTGCCACGTAGGAACTTCAAGTGATTGAATCATTCCACCAGGTCTCTTGTGTTCGATCTTGACCTTCTGGCACGTCAGACACTTAGCCACAAACTCAGCGACATCTTGTTTCATACCTTTCCACCAAAACATTTGGAGAAGATCTTTGTAGAGCTTGTTTCCACCAGGATGTACAGAATAAGGCGTATTATGAGCTTCACCCAGACTCTTGATATCCGGGTCATTCGGCACACAGACACGATCACGAAATCTCAAGACACCGTCTTGACCAATAGAAAAGTCCTCGGATCTGCCCTCATCTTTGTGGTGTAGAATCCGCTGAAGATCCTCATCTGAACTCTGTTTACCCTTGATCTCATTGAGCAAGGTTGGTCGAACTGACATATGTGCTAAGCTACATTGAACGTCACCTTTCAGCACAATCTCCACGTCTAGACTCTGCAAGTCACGAATGATCTCCTTCGGAAGTACTAAAGCAGTATTCAACGTATGACGAGTCTTTCTACTCAAAGCGTCAGCTACCACGTTAGCTTTCCCTTCGTGATACTGAATGTCGATGTCGTGCTCCGTCAATAACTCTAGCTATCTTCTTTGTCGCATATTCAATTCCTTTTGCGTGAATATGTACTTGAGACTCTTGTGGTCCATAAACATCTTGACAGCAGAACCATAAAGATAGTGTCTCCAAATCTTCAAGGCAAATACGACAGCAGCGAGCTCTAAGTCGTGAGTAGGGTATTATCCTCGTGCTTCTTCAGTTGTCTTGAGGCATAAGCCACTACCTTACCATGTTGCATCAAAACACAACCTAAGCCATGCTTAGACGCGTCACTATAGACTTCGTACCCTTCAGTTCCCGATGGCAAAGTCAAAATCGGTGCGCTCGTAAGTCGTTTCTTCAACTCCTGAAAAGCAGCTTCACACTTCTCAGACCATACGAACGTCGTCGTCTTCTTTACCAAGTTTGTCATAGGCTGCGCTATCCTGGAAAATCCTTCCACAAACCTACGATAGTAACCAGCTAACCCAAGAAAAGTTCTGACCTCGGTCACGCTCTTCGGTGCGGACCAGTCCATGACAGCTCTAATCTTTTCTGGGTCAACAACAACTCCACTCTTAGATACCACATGTCCTAAGAAAGAAATAGTTTCTAACCAAAACTCGCACTTTGACAACTTTGCGTAAAGTTGATGTCGTCTCAAAATCTCCAAAACGGTTCGCAAGTGTTACTCGTGCTCAGCAGCGTTCTTCGAATAGACCAAAATATCGTCAATAAAGACAACTAAAAACTGATCGAGATAAGGCTGGAACGTACGGTTCATCAAATCCATAAACTTCGCAGGTGCGTTCGTCAACCCTAAAGGCATCACCGTGAACTCGTAGTGTCTATACCTCGTCCTAAACGCGGTCTTTGCAATGTGAGGCTCGGAAATCCTGAGTTGATGGTATCCTGAACGTAAATCGATCTTCGAGAAAACATTCGCTCCACGCAATTGGTCGAATAGATAATCAATCCTCAGCAGTGGGTAACGATTCTTGATCGAAATCTTGTTCAACTCTCGGTAGTCTATACACATTCTCTTACTACCGTCCTTCTTACGCACAAACAAAACAGGAGCACCCCAAGGCGATACACTAGGGCGTATGTATCCCTTCTCCAAGAGCACCCCAAACGCAACGACACACGTTGTTCAAAGCACTCAATCTTAGCCCTATACTTGGCTAACCAATCCATTCCCAAAATTGCGTCAAAATCCTTCAAATCCATCTAAATCAAGTCTGCAGGCAAATCGGAACCAGCTATCCTAATCGGACACTTTTCATACAACGCTTCACAATTAGCACTCGACCCATCTGGCATCCTAATATTTGCACTATACACAGAACTAGGCTCTAAACCTATCTTAGATGCAAAGCTCTTAGAAAGAACAGAATGCGTTGTACCACTATCAAACAAAATAAAATCTTGTTGAGAGTTAACGAGAAAAGTACCAGCGGTCACATTCGGGTTCGCTTCAGCTTCATTGCGGTTCAGCACATCAACCCTTCCATTCACCCCTCTATTGTTGTTGTTGTTGTTCTGCACGGGGTTGGTAGGTGCGGGAAGTATTGCTTGATTGTTAGCAGCGGTATTGTTGCGGTTGTGGTTGTTGTAACCCCCATTTCCACGATAATTACCACCATTTTCGCAATTAGCATTTTCATTTCCACCACGATTGTAGTTGTCATCGCAGTTATGACCATTGTCGTTCCTTCCACGACTCCAGCATTCAGAAGCTTTGTGACCAGGCTTATTGCACTCATAGCATTGAAGTAAATCACCACGACAGTTCTTGCCAGGATGCGTCTTGTTGCAGCGACCACAAGGCGTATTCCTCCTAGCTAAGATCATAGCTCTATGACTGTTCGAGTCACGATTCTTGTTCCTGTTGTGGTTCTGATTACCACCTTGATTGTTGTGATTGCCGTGGTTCGGCCTTGGCCTCTTGTCTGTGCCATTCGACTGGGAAGAACTCCCTTCGTCACTTTTATGTTTTGCGAGCAACGAATCACGACGATCCACAGCACACTCTTGGTTCAAGGCTTTCTCATACGCTCCCTGGAACGTCAGCGAGTTTCCCATAACATAACGCTGAATATCCCATTTTAGACCATCTTCGAACCTCTTGACACGCTCAGCTTCGGTCATCACTAAGTTAGGTGCAAAAGCAGCAAGCTCGTTGAACTTTGTTGCATACTCAGCCACAAATAGTTTTCCTTGATAGATGTTCTCGAATTCCCATTGCTTCTGGCGACGGATAGCTCTTGGATACAACCGTTCACTAATAGACTCTTTGAACTCGGTCCACCCATATTCTTCAATGGTGAGTAGATCAGTGCCCACATCGCTCCACCACTTGTTAGCCTCACCCTTCAGGTAGTACGTAGCAGTTTTGTTCTTCATGTTGTTGGGCCGATTAGTCGCCCTAAACAACTTCTCAAACTCAGTAATCCAGTTCTCAAGCTTGGTGGGCTCAGAGCCACCCTCAAACGTTGGAGGTTTGAGTGCTTCGAAATCCCTAAAGGTAGGCGTCTCAGGGTTCTGCGCGTTGTGATCTTGCTCTTGGCGCTCTAGCTGGCGCGTGATGTGCTCAACGACATTAGTAAGACCTACTTCTAGTCTCGCGAGTCGGTCGTTGGTTGCCATGATAACAAATCTGACACATAAAATAGCAATGGTTAATCACCATTTCAGTAAAATTGGCACATTCGACCCATATTGAGGTCTAGTTGAGAGATATAGGTTATAATTGAAACCAATCTCTTGACATTTAGCAAATAGCATATAACTTTCAATGATCGACCTTACATTGTAGGTCTAAGCAACATACTTGCTTTGAATGTTCTCAGTTCTCATGTATAATAGTTCGATGTGCAATAACAAAGTAGACACATTGGTCTCACACGATTGATAAGCAATAACATTCACACTTCACACATCGAGGCTCCATACTATTTAGTAGGGCAATAAACAATGACATTTGATTGCATACAATACATGCTTAGCCTTTGGCTCACAGTTGATATGATGATGCTCAATGAATATTTCGCCATACCTCCGACATGGATTTTCCATCATGTCTAGGCAATACGAGATAGCATTACGAAGCTATGAGTCAACCATGCAATTATGTGATAAAACGATCATATAAAAAAAATTCTCCACGATATCATATAATCAAATGAAGTAGTCTTGCAATGAGACAAATTGCAAGTAAATAATAGTCATAAATATTTGTTGCCTATGCAACTACACCAACATCAAAATTGACCATGCAGGGCCATCACAATAGCTAAAAGTTCAATAAAACTCAAGTAAACTAATAAGGCAATAATCTAGTTTTACTTGACACTAGCACACATTTTCTTCGCGCTAGGGGACTCGTCATGATCGTCCTTCCTCCTAGGCTTCACCTCTTTGCAGGGCGTGTATGGATAAGCATATCCACTGAATTTCTGGGGCATGAAACGCTTCCTAAAATCATTTTCATGCTTGCGCTTCATGGTCCAGCAGTACTCGCACATACCTTTCGGCGCAGGCACTAGCACGTGGTTCACCTTCCACTCGAACTCGGATAGGCATAACTCAGCTGCGACATATCTAAAGCAAAGAGACCATCTCGTACCTTCTCCATACTTCTTCTCGTGCAAGTGACCACTCTTGGAAACTACGTCGTCGTACTTCTCCTTGAGTCCCATCCAAGGATGGATGTTTGGCAGACCAGCCAGCAGTAGCTCTACCCATAAGCCTTCATGTAGACTCGTGCGATTCTCGTAGTGTAAGCACGTTGTATGTAGATACGTATATCTTCGAGCTCAGCATCAGTAGCAAAGAACGGCTCCACAAGAGGAGACCAATTTGCAGCAGGAGTAGGTGCAGCAATAGGTGCAGGAGTAGGCGTAATGTTGTTGTCGCTCTCGGCACTAGTATCTTCCAAATCCGACATATCATCATTCTCTTCCGGTGGGCTGTATGCAGGCTCGGACTTAGAGGGATCTTTCTCTTCATCAACTACACGTGTGGCGGCTGCGGCAACTGGAGCAGCAATAGGCGCAGGTATAAGCACGGGAATCGGCACGGGGCGTGCGGCCTCGTCGCGTGCGGCAATTGTGTGCGCGGCGCGGTCTTGCGCGGGTTCGTGGCGCACTCTCGTGTCGTTTCCTGTCGACTCGCTGTCCGATGGAGCGACATATTCTGCAGGTGGTCCACGATGGGCTAGGGCGTGTGCCCTTTGGTGTGCGGTCGTCATTCGCGCAATCTTTCTTGTCCTTACCATCTACTGGTAGACAATCAAACAATAAGAACTTTATAAATCACAAGCAAAGTGATTTCAAATAATTCCTATCTTCTAGGACTACTGCGCTCAACGGCTTTAATTATATTTTATTTTTCCAAAATGAAACTAATCTTTATCAATTCATTAATTAATCCTAAGCAACCTTTTTAAACCTAGGGCTCTGATACCATTTGTAACACTCCCGAATTCGCAACGATTTCCTGGGAATTATCGACGCCGTTGTGCGCGACTCGACACCGCTGAACCGTCCCGAACCCAGGGGAATGTCACTGCAACATTTATCACTAAGGAGTAAATGCTAAGAAGAAAAAAAGACTAGGCATCAAAAGGAGCTTACTAAGGAACTAAACAAACTAAATAGTTGATATTAGAGTTGTCTATATAGTGAGCTAAAACCATTAAACCAAATTTATTACAACTTGCCTTCAAAGGGCTAAATCCAATAAAATCCCAACGATCTAAACTGAACAGAAACAGTTCTAAACACCGACGCCAACTCAACCTTCCAAGCTGTACGTCCTTAATCAACTAAACCTGCACTTTGGTTTCCGTGACGGAAACAAAATACAGAAGAAAAGAAAAGAAACAAAAGAGAAACAAAAATCAGATAAACTGAATAAACGTCATCCATACCCAGTAAAAACATTTCGCAAATCTTACCTGAGGTTTTAGAAGAATCATTGAAATTCATTTGCATACGCACATAAGCATATAATCAAGCATACACACAATGACATTCTTTTATATGCAATTCTTGTATAGTGATCATAAGAAATACGACATAGACAATCCGTCTTGATTAGAGAGATGTAAGAGAGCGAATAGAACAGCGATAACTCATACTGTTCATCGAAGATACAATCACGTCATGGACTTAATGACTCTAGTGTGCACACTACCTCTAGTACAATTACACGAGCCTAGAGGACTTAATAAATGGGGAATGATCCGTCCCAGACACACTGCGAGGTGTCCATAAGTAACTTGGGAATCACTCATCCCTTGAACTACACCATTAGGTGCAATCCTGATTGCTCGACTACTCCTAGGGATCCATTAGGAGTCTTACTCTTATTTAATTCAATTCACATAATTTGCATTGGTTAACATAAGTGGTACTACGAGACCACGACTTACTAATTCATTTCTTGATCTTAACAATGAATAGTAAATAACGACGATAATGATAATTCAATACGATGAGAATTAAACATGCTTTAATTCAATAATGACGATAATTCAATAATGATGACAAGTAATGTCTAGCACAATTTCGGCAGCACTTCTTACTCTTATTTAATTCAATTCACATAATTTGCATTGGTTAACATAAGTGGTACTACGAGACCACGACTTACTAATTCATTTCTTGATCTTAACAATGAATAGTAAATAACGACGATAATGATAATTCAATACGATGAGAATTAAACATGCTTTAGTTCAATAATGACGATAATTCAATTATGATGACAAGTAATGTCTAGCACAATTTCGGCAGCACTTCGGCAAGGTAATATGATATCCAAAAATCCACAAATCACCAAAGACATTCAACGATAATAGATAGGTGCTCACTAGCACTCAATAATACCCATACCAATTAGCACATTATTAATAGCATAATAATATTAGTAATTCACCATTCAATAATTGTCCAATAATCATCATATGGACTAATTAATTCCCAAAATATGCTAACATCAATATGCTAATTATAATTCATATTTAAAAGCAGTAAACATGCTTAAGAAATTTTATAATAACGACGATATAATTTAATCATGCTTTGCATAATAAATTCACAACAATTTCCCAATTAGCACATAACACATCAAAATAGTTTTGATGGGACTTTGGAAGATGGTAGGCATGAGCGCTTACCACTAATCTGCTACCAACAGTAAATATGCTCCAACCAATTGACGATAATCACTCTTGCTCGTTAGGTCCTAATTAAAAAATAATTACCGAATTAGTATTAATTAAAGACGAAAATACAAACAGTAACGAAATCCCAGTATGATAATTTTATTAAATTCCTTGATTTATTACAACCAATCTAGGCTTTTGAAAATCCGAATTTCGATTCAGAATGAGTGCAGAAAAATAAAAACATTAAATTGAAAATACTAAAAATAGAATTAATAATTACGAAAAATATAAAAACGAAACCCTAACTTTAAAACTAGGTCTAGGTCACGGGTACCCATGTATGGGACCCATAACCTGACCCATCACCACCACCACCACCCACTGGCCACCATGGACGGTGGTGGTGGTCGCCGGTGCTCCGGCGAGGAGAGGAGAGAGAAAATCGCGAAGGGAGAGAAAGGGAGAGAACGCGAGAGAGAAGAAGAGAGAGAGCATGGGGCTCGGTCTCCGGACCTGGGCCATCACTAGCGACCACCCAGGCACGGCCTGGTGGTGCCGTGGTGGCTCGCGACGGCGCTGCGGCCAAGACAGGGGCGGGGAGCAAAAACAGAGCAAGGGGAGGGAGAGAGAGAGAGAGAGAGAGAGAGAGAGAGAGAGAAAACGCGAGAAAGAGAAGGAGTGAGAGAGAATACCAACGGGGAGGATGCCGGCGAGTCTCCGGTGGTCGGGCGGCAGCGAGGAGAGAGAAAATTGAGGGTGAGGAGAGAGAGAGGACGGTGAGAGAGAGGAGAGAGAATGCTTTGAGGGTTTTGGCTCAGTTTGCAAAACTGATCAACTGTCTCACCTTATTCTTTATATAGGCCCTCAGTCAACCCAAGTCAAAGACTACTAGGTTTAGGAATTAATTGAATAATTATCTGATTTAAATAACAAATTAAAACTAATTAAAACAATATGAATAATTCTTATTCATATATAAAACATTTTAATTAAACTCCTCAAAATTAATAAATGCGATTTATGAAAGTCCCATAATAATAATTTATATTATTATGGCTTTAATTGAATAAATCGAATCCTTGAATGAATATACGATTTAATCTCCGAAACTATTTATAAATCATTTATAAATCAATATAATAATAATAGAAAATATTGGGGTATCACAAAAAGGGTTAAATTTTAAATATAGAAGGAAAAAATAATATTTAAATTATCAAATAAGTATGTATTTGTAAAATAAACTATTGGGTTAAGAGAAGATGATATATTCTTGTCATTATCAAATATTTATGTCACAAAATGTGTTGATATTCAATTTTCTTTTTTGTCAAAAGTGAGTAAACGGGTTAGGTGGGTTATTTTCGGGTTGAGTCTTTCAACCCTAACCTTACCCATTTGTTAAACGGGTTAGTCGTGTCGGACCCATTTAATTAAATGGGTTGAAAATCTCAACCCAAACCCGCTTATTTCGGGTTAGGTTCGTGTCGGGTTGTCGTGTTGGGTCAACTTTTGCCAGCTCTACCCACGGGTGCAATGAAACTTTTTGAGGTAAAAACTAGTACTAATAAGTAGTTAAGAGAAAACTTTTCTGGAGCTGATTTTGTTGAATTATGCTCCAAAATTAATTAAAATAAATTATTAATGAAATATATTTAGTGTTAATAGCTCTTTACTAAATATTAGGGGTAGTGAGGTTAGTGGTAGTAGTGGACATGTACCCATGTTAAGTTTGCCTATATAAATAGATATTGTAATCATTTATTAATTGGAATGGAGATCAGTAAATTAAGAAAGTTGTATATATTATTTTCTCCATTTATTAACAAAGTGGTATCAGAGCTGCAGTGGTCTTTTGACCGTGTGAGGGTTCAAAAATAAAAATGTAGAAAATATGGAGAAAGGTGCTCCAAATATTGAAGGTTCGTTAAAGGGCCCCATTAACCAAGCAATTGGAGGAGGATTTCATTTACACAATGAACGTATCATAACTATCAAGTCTGTTGAGGATGAGGTGGGAGTACAAATGGTAAGTGTCTCACCTTTACAATCCAGTGATCAGGGGTTCAAATCTTCATCATGTAGGGAGAATAAAAAAACTCCTCTACCTTTCTGCTAAAAACTATCAAGTCTTGCTGCTATTCATTCAAACACAAAAGGTATCAAGTCTGATATCCAACATAAGCCCAAACAATAACTAAATCATACTCCTACTAATATATATCCCATACAAAAAAGGGTTTATTAGAAAAGCACCACTTAGCGGACCTCCGATAAAAATAAAAATAAAAATAAAATAAAAAATCGTCCTGAAGGGCACTATTTGCCAAAAAAGGAAAAAACCAGCCCTCATTGTTTTTTTGAGAGTCACCTCTAACCATTTTTCCGTTAAGAATATGTTACATTTATGCAATTTTACCTGGCCTTTTTACTCATATTTCCAATTTTAGAAAAGAATTTTACTTCTGTGTCAATTCTTGTGATTTTTTCTTGGCTTCGATCAAATCAACAAATATTAGGGTGTGTTCTTTTTCATTTATTGGACCTCACTCAATCAGTGGAAATAAGGGGTAAGACCTTACTCAATCAGTGGAAATCAGTGGCTAGACCTTATTGAATCAGTGAGAATCAGTGGCAGGACCTTACTCAATCAGTGGAAATCAGTGGCAGGACCCACATTTCTTCTCACAGAATCAGTGGCAGAACCTTATTGAATTAGTGGAAATCAGTGGCAGGACCTTACCGAATTAGTGAAAATCAGTGGCAGGACCTTACTCAATCAGTGAGAATCAGTGGCAAGACCTTACTCAATCAGTGAGAATTAGTGAAAATCAGTGGAAAATAACGCACCCTTAGGCCAGTTATCCTCTAATTTGATTGATTTTAGAGTTTTAGTCTCTTTTTTTTCAACTTAATTTCCCTTAAATTAAGTCAGTTCAATTTCAGATTAAGATATTAACTTTTTATTTCGAAATAAATTTATGATAATAACTATGTCATTAGAAAGATTACAAAGCATACATTCAACTGAATTCAATATTGAATATGTTAGGACAGATTTCAAATGGTTAAATATCAAGTTAAAAAAATCAATTCAGTTTAGTTCATTTTCATTCAGTTCACTTCAGTTCAATTTTTTCAAATTGAAAAGAAGGGAGCCTTATTTAATCACTATTGGTGTGTTCTTTAGAGCTTACCTGATCAATTCAATTCAGTTTAGGAGTTGTCTTGTGTCAGTTTAATGATTTCAGTTCAATTCAGTGAAGTTCACTTCAGGTCATTGCTGTTCAGTTTGGAAAAATACATTTTGTCTCACATTGAAAGTGGGGTTCAATTCAGTTCAGTGTTGTTCAATTCAATTCAGTTTTGTTCATTTCAATCCAGGCTCCTTTTGATTCACGTGGAAAAAACTAAACTGAAGTAAACTGAATAGAAACATATTCAATATTGGACTCATTTGAAAGTATGCTTTGAGATCTTCCCGGTGACATAGTTATTATCATTAATTTATTTCGGAATAAAAAGTTATGTGGGTGATAAAGTTACACATGAACTGAACTGGATAACTGAATTTAAGTAAAATTAAGTTGAATCAAACAGAGCCTTAGGGTGCGTTTGTTAGAGCTTACAAGGTCAGTTCAGTTTAGTTCAGATCAGTTCATGTGTCAATTCAGTTATTTCAACTTCAGTTAAATGATGTTCTGTTCAGTTCAGTGGTGTTGAGTTAAGAAACATATTTTTTGTCTCACACATCAAGTTGTGTTCAATTCAGTTTAGTTGTGTCCAGTTCAGTTCAGTAGTGTCCAGTTTAGTGATGTTAAATTCAATTCTGTTATGTTTAGTTCTGATAAATTCAACTCTAACAAACGCACCCTCAATTTTGTTGAATTCAATTCAATTTAATTCAGCTGAACCCCCTATATCAAGTCAAATTAGAGGGAATACCCTTTTTTTAAGTGAAGAGGGAATACCATTTGTATAGTCCAAATTTATTAAATTTTAGTTCACTTGAATAGAATATAGCCATAGATTCCGTTCATACACAAGAATATCAACTATCAAGTCTGATAACCATTCTAACACAAACCATATCAGGCCTGATAGTTGACATCAAGTTATCAAACAATCAATTCTGATACATATCCCTTCCATTGAAGCACAATGCTATTTATGACCCATAAAAATTAAAAAAGAACAATATAACTCTCATTCCCAACCCAGCCACTCATCTAATCTAAGGGTTTTAAAACCCTCCTTTAATCCAATGGTAATAAGAGAGACGAACGCTAGAAAAAGAAAAACCGATCCGTTTCCGTTTTAATAAGACCAAAACCATACTATCATGAGTATCATCCCTTGGTTCAAAATCTCAAAAAAAAAAAAAAAAAAACTACAAAAGTCAAAAAACCCAACCTTCTTTCCTGGTAACCGCAGTTTACAAACTGTTTTTTATATTTATTTACCTCTAAACTCGAATCCGTACAAACCACAGCATAAATACTCCCAACCACCATTTCTCCCCCAAAACACCTCTCTCTTTCTCTCTCCTCTCTCTCTCCAACTAGTAATTAACCTCTCTGCTCATTTCTCCCCAGCCTTTTCCCTGTCTATTATACCTACCCATGAAAAAACACCTCATAATAACAAACAAACTCAACCCAAAAACACAAATTCAAATTCTATCACTGATTCACCAAATAACCCCCATTAAATCCCCCCAACTTTCCTTCACTTTCCCCTCTCTCTCTCTCTCTCTCAGATGATATGACGCTAGCAGAACACCACCATTTCATACCATCACCCAACCTTGACACAGATCAAACCAGCAACAGTAGCAGTATTAGCTCAATGACAACATCAACAACTAGTAGTGACGTCACCAGTTACATCACCCTCCCACCATCCCCAGAAACCCCCAAATTCTCTCTCCTAAAACCACACCGTTCCTCAGACTCAACCTTCGAAGCAATAGTATCATCTACCTCACTCAACGGTGGCCGTCCTTTAACCTTCAACGACTTCAAACTCATCCGTCGTATCGGTTCCGGCGACATCAGCACTGTTTATCTTTGCCGTCTGCGCTCCAACGATTCAAACGATTACGCCATGAAAGTTGTTGATCGTCAAGCTTTAGAAGCCAAAAATAAAACTCAAAGAGCTGAAATGGAAAAGAAAATCCTTAAAATGCTTGACCATCCTTTTTTGCCTACACTTTACTCTGAGTTTGATGCCCCTCATTTTTCTTGCATTGTTATGGAATATTGCTCTGGTGGTGACCTTCATTCTCTTCAACATCAACTCCCTAACAAACGATTTTCTCTCTCCTCCGCAAGGTAATTATTATTTTATTTTATTTTAATTGTTTTTTTTTTTTAAAAGCTGCCATGGTTTATGGATGTTTTAAATGTGGTGATGAGATGATGATGATGGGTTGATTTTTAATTCCTTGTGTTTGTTTTTGTTTGGAGACAACGGTTTCAGATTTTTATCTGTTTATATCGTAATGTCAGCGAACTTGTCTTGTCATTTTCATAAACTAACCTAAACCCCATAAATAATAAAATTAATATTTTTCTTATCCATAACTAGACCCAACTTAGATTCACTCACATTTTCAACTTCATTGTTTATTTCCATATACAACTAATATCAACAATACTTGTTACACAAAAACTTATACAGTATAAGATTGTCTTATGATGACTATGGGAGACATTGGGAGTGAGTCGAGTGACTTGTTCATTGGTAAATTTTAATAATTGAGCCTCAATATTTCACCTTATGCAAAGATCTATCATGGATGGAAGCGTGGACTAAATAAAGCTTACTATGGTCAGTAAATAAATGCAGGACCAAAGTCTGCTCTGATACTATGATAAATTTTACGGTTTTGCTAATGACAGCCCTTAGAGCTGTCAATAAGAAGCATTAATTAAGGCATCTTTTATAAAATCTGCAATAATCTCATCAATGCTAAATTTTCTCTTACCAAAATACCCTCCAATTTGAACCCATTTTCTCTCTCTCTCCTTCCCTCACTCCAGTCTCTCTCCTCCCACTCCCCAACCACTATTACCCCCGCCTCACCACTACCAACCGGGGCACCGCCGCAGTCGCTGCTGGCTAGAGACCACGGCGCTGGCCACCACCTGGCCAGCCACCACCTTCCCTCGCCGGAAAATTTGTCGAAAACCCCCAAAAAATCAAACCCCCCCAAAAAATCGAAAAATTCAACAAATCTAAACCCTATGTCCAAATTGGTATCAAATATAGGCATGGTGAACCCTAAGGGGCTTGATTCAACATGAACCAAGGGAAAATTTACAACAAAAAAAAAGGGGCAGATCTGGACAATGGCGAATGATTTCCAATGGTGGTGACGAGTGACGATAGTGGTGAACCAACGGTGGTGGAGTGGCAGAGGCCGTGGGGGTCGTGCTTTTGACGGTGGTCCGGTGGGATGGTGGACTGCTCAAACTTGTGGGGGGAGAGAGAAAAAATGAACAACGTGGAACTGTAAGGCTGGGAAGAAATAGGGGTATAAGAATTTTTTTCAATGTGAACACAATTTATTGTGGCTTCTTATTTTGATTTTTTAATTTATTTTTAATACTATAATTAATGCTTATTGACAGCCCTTAGGGCTGTCATTAGCATTTGCCTAAATTTTAATAATTAGGCCTTAATAAGTGAGCAACATATAAGATAAGTTGGGTTCCAACCCAAAACTAATTGGCAATGGGTGGAGTAACCCACTTTCTTATATGTATACTCAAGACCACCAAATCTTTCTATATGGGACACAAATCTACTTCAACATTCATCCTTATTTGCTTTTTTTGTAAATGTAGAACGGTTTTATACAAAATTTATTGAATGAGAGAAAAAAAAAATGTATTTATTATTTGGTTGTTCTGTTGTTGAAATTTTGACCGACTCACTGCGTTATGTAATGTTGTGACGTGTTTGGCAAACAGGTTTTACGCGGCAGAAGTATTGGTGGCAATGGAATATCTCCACATGTTAGGAATCATATACAGAGACTTAAAGCCAGAAAACGTTTTAGTTAGATCAGACGGTCACATCATGCTATCTGATTTTGATCTTTCGTTATGTTCAGATTCAATCCCAGCCGTCCAATGGCCTAATTACTCATCTCCACCACAAAATCCAACGGTTCTAAATAACCCACATCACAACCACCCAAACACAACCCTTTCAATAACACAAAACAACAAAAACGGCGCCGTAAAGGTATCTTGTTTACCAATCCGTCTTTTCCGGTCCAAAAAAATCCAAACCTTAAACAACAACCGGTTATTCGTAGCTGAACCGGTGAGTGCCAGGTCATGTTCATTTGTTGGGACCCACGAGTACGTGGCACCTGAGGTGGCATCAGGTAGGTCCCACGGAAATGCAGTGGACTGGTGGGCCCTAGGGATCTTCATCTATGAATTAATCTACGGACGAACACCCTTCGTGGGGTCCACTAACGAAGCTACATTAAGAAACATCCTCAATAAGCCTTTAACGTTCCCCACCCACGCGCCCTCGTGTCCATTAGAGGCACACGCGCGGGATTTAGTATCGGGGCTGTTAAATAAGAACCCGGTAGATCGCAATGGTTCCAAACGCGGGTCGGCCGAGGTGAAGACTCACGCGTTCTTTAAAGGGTTGAACTTTGCACTGGTGAGATCCTTGGCCCCACCAATGGTAATGGTAGCGGGTGGTACGACGTCGTTTAAGGAGGCGAAATCAACGGTGTTTGATTACTTTTGAATGGACGGTCGTGATTGTCGCCACGTGGAAGGGTGTCGGTCCCGCCAGATTTGGGGACAATGACAGTGAAGGTGGGAGCTAGGTGGGGACAGTTGTATATTCGACCTCTCTATTACTAACAGAGGAGAGAGAAATTGAAAGAGAGAGAGAAAAAGAAAGAAAGTTGTCAGGTCTATTTTTGTTTCTTTTTTTTTTCTCTGTCTGTAATTTCTCTTTCGATTGTAGCAACGTAGGACGAATGTAGGGAGGATGAAGAAGATGTATACATGACGTACATTATTATGGATTATTATTAGTTAATTAATTTAGGAAAAATGCAGGTGAGCTTTTAACAACTCTTGACAGATTTTTGGACCTTTTTATGCTACTGATGGCTTGATGAGTGATGACTGACTATGCTAACAGTATGATATGATATGATCTGATTTCAGATCGTATCACAAGTGATATTGATATATCTAGCCAGATTATTGATCCGCTTTTAATGTGGTTGTACATTGTGAAATGGAGCATGTAATTTTTTGTGTACCTGTCTTTTGCGTTTTAAGATTGTGTTTTTTTCACTTAGTCACTACTGAGTTTAGATTCTCTGCTCTTATAGTAGAGCTGGAGTTTTTCTCTTCTTTCTATCTCTCTCCTCCAACCATCTAACCTCCCCTTACAATCTAATGACCGCGAAAAGAAAGAGACTAATCTTTTGGTGAGATTTTGAGAAGTGCACCTCTATTGTTAATTCAAAAATTGCAGAGGATATCCTCACTCTTGGCCCTCATTAGGCCTGGCAATATCACCCGCATCCACGAATATCCATCCCACCCACCCCATATAAATGGGTGAAAATCCGATTAAATGGGTGATAAGACGGGTGACGAATGGATCGGATGGTGGGTCGGGTGAAATTCGGGTGAAGTTTTTTCACCCGCAAATCCGACCCACGAATCCACCCGTCACCCATTTAATAGTTATGTATATATAAACTGAAGCCCTATCACTTTTGCCTTGTCATTTTGATTTAGTTGCTTTCTCACATCTAACTGCTCTCTTCTCCTTTGAGTCTGAATATGCAAAGCTCTTACCGATTCTTTCTGTCGCAAGGCACAACTCATTCTCTCTCCTCACTAACTGCACATTCTCTCTCTTGCTCTCATTAGAAGAATCTCATAGCACTTGTACCAATCATCAACAAGTCCACTTTTGTCCATCACACCATTCTCTCAGTTATGAACTTAGGATGCAACTTGACTTTGGGTGTTTATGAATTAGACACTTTCATCACATTATTGCTATCAATTAGTTGTCTCTTTTCTTTTCCATGGGTGATTACACTTGTAATGTAGCAACAATGCTCATTGTTATGCAGAGCCGTCTCTGAGATTTAAGAGGCTCTGTGTTAAAATTGAAAGTGATGCCTTATTCTAACTTTTTATGGTGATCGATAAACCTATTCGGTTTGAAAACTTTTTTTTCCTTTATTATTTTTATAAGGAATTGAACATAAAACTTCCTCTTTTGTGGCATTACTGCAAAAACAAATGGGCAACAAAACAAAAACAATAAAAGAAAATCTAGAAATTGGCAATAAATCTATAGAATTTTTTTTTGATAGGAAGTAGAAATTTGTTGTAGAATTGTAGTACCATTAATGGTGGAATAATAGGGGTTTATGAATCTCTATCCTTTGTAATGGGAAGAACCGCAGAATAAAATACGAAGAGTCACAGAAATATGTGAGGGTTGAAAGATAATCTCGAGATAGTAAGTTTGATGGGGCAGTAAAATGATAGTGAACAGTACTAAATAGGGGTATTTCCAGTACCTTTTATTCTGATATTCGTACATCAAGCACATACTTTAGTTTTTGTAGTTCACACATTAATATTTTCACTCACAAAAAAAAAATATTTCAAGTGGAGCCCTGTGCAAGTGGGGGCCCTGTGCAATCGCCCCACTTGCACACCCCAAGAGCCGGGCCTGTTGTTATGTAACAGACAATAATTACCTAAGATGATGAGAAAAAAAAATAATAATAATTTTTTCAGATGATTTGATAAGTATTGTTTCGTTAATTTGTATTTGGTTTTCCGTAATTAGTCAATTGATTATTTCACCCGTTTAGTCACCCGATTCATCTGTTACCCGTGGATGATGGGTGGATTGGATGCGGGTGGAGTAATTTCGTGGGTGATGGGTGGATGGATAGAGCTCAAAAATTAAACGGGTGGATGCGCGTGATGCTCCACCCAACCCCAATCCGACCCATTGCCAGACCTAGCCCTCACTAAGTGGTTTAGTTCACTTCGATCAACGGAGCTCAATTTAATTTGTTCAGTGATCTATCTTAATTTCTCTCACATACATATTTAGTATTCAGTCCAATTAAGTGAAAAAGAACACACGTATTACTTAAGCTTTCATATAGCATGTAGGAGGGTTATGCATGTAGGATGTAGCAACTAGCAAATTACAAGTTTTGTGGTTAAAATGAATTGTTTAGTATATTAAGTTTCAGGTTTAAGGCTCTGTTTGGTTGGACGGAAAATCGTTTTCAACTGAAAATCATTTTCAGTGGAAAATGTATTTCCGTTCACATTTTCCGTTGTTTGTTCACAACGGAAAACAATTTTCCTGAATTTTTTTTTTATAAAAAATAAAATCTACTAACAGAGTTGCGCCGGTTTCGAAAAGTTAGGTGGATTCAAAAAATTTTTTTACCTCAAACGCATATCGGAGTAAAAAATTATACTTATTTGAAGAAATGACAATATTGAGAAAGTGGCCCGAAAGTTCGGCCCGAGGCCCATTCAAGTCGGGTGCGAGTTTTTTTTTATGACCCGATGTCCCGACAACCAAACCCCGATGATCAAGTCCACTATTAGTGCTCTGGGGACATAGTGTCCCACCAACGGAAAATTGTTTTCCTTTCAAAAATTGTTTTCCCTTCATTTTGAAGGGAAAACATTTACACCTATATAGGTGAAAATGCTTTTCTCCATGAAAACCATTTTCCTTCCCATTGTAAACCAAACAACGAAAAATGGAAAAACTGTTTTACAGAAAAACTGTTTTCACCCCAACCAAAGGGAGCCTAAATCTTACCTTCCTATATATATTTATTATGTACTGTAGTTTTTATACCTCATCTGGTCCAGAGAAAAAAATATACAACTCTTGTCATTTTTCTATGCCATTTGAACCACAATTCATAGAATGGTGAACAACGACCACAAATAGCCACCAAGTCACACTTGATCACTTGAGCAAGCGTGCCCGACTAAGCAAACATTGAGATATATAGCATCATAAAGGGGGAAGGGAGGGCTACATTGCCTAACTTGGCAAGACGGGAACACTAATCATCCTTTGGCTTAATTATATACTTGGCCTAATACTTGTTGATCGAACCTTCAATGTCAATCAAAACTAATTATTCCAAAGTTAAAAACATATAACTACTAGTAGCTAGTCTTATATATATATATATATATATATATATATATATATATATATATATATATATATATATATATATATATATATATATATATATATATATATATATATATATATATATATATATATAAAGTGGATGTGCACAATTGCTTGATGGACAAGTGAACATCCACATAAGCAAGGCACATCCACATACCTTGCCATGTCATCTTTATTTAACATGCGTGAACCTACATTAATACATATTTTCTTTTATTAAATAATATTTTCTTTCCAAAAGTCAAGTACATATATCTTACAAATACATTTCATTAATTTTTTTATAATAATACATGCATATAATAATCACAAAAAATATCTATTTGCTCAATTGAGTAGTTGTATGATTAAAAGAGCGTTATAATAACTTAAAATTTTGTATCATCTTAAGTTCAGTGTTATTCCACACATTTTTTTTTTTTTGTATGATTTATATTTAGTTACGTTTCATATTTCATAATATGATTACAAGTTTGTGCCTCGCATGGGGCATACAAGAAAACATAAAGAATTTCTATATTGACCTGTAGGCTTCGATACGTAAGTAAAATATTGACATGTCATCAAATACTTAAGATGCATGTATCTTATTTTACTACTATTAATTATATGATCACAAATGTATTTATATAAATAGAATTGCTATATTGACAAGTAGGCTTCGATACGTAAGTAAAATATTGACATGTCATCAAATACTTAAGATGCATGTATCTTATTTTACTACTATTAATTATATGTTCACAAATGTATTTATATAAATTGTGCAACGCACAAGAGTGTATTAGCTTTCAATGAATGATATACATGGTTGTTAATTAATTAAATATAATTTCACTGCATTCATTTGATACTTAGGGCATCCCCTTTTTTGGACTAGATACAGCAGAAAACTCCAGCAAAATTAAATAGTAGTAGTATGGAAGTAGTAGTAGTGGTGGTCTTTTGGACTGGATATAGAAGTAAATTGCAACAAAAAATAATAAACAAATTTGGCTATACAAAATCAGCTGGTTTATATCATGATTAACAACGAATGAGATATTGTATATTTTTGGTAGTTTGCCCTAAAATTGGTGTGATGTGGTAGGTTTGTGCATATTAAGGGATCGAGAGGTTCATAGAAAAGTATTTTTGTATCCATATATGACATATGCCAAAGGTGTCTTGGAAGTTTATCCCAATAAGATATTTTATTTATTATTAACACACAAACCACTACAACAATTAGTCACTTGGGCCACGAATTTCACCATGGGAGGTCAAATTTTATGGCCAACTTTTTCGGGTTTTTTTGAAATTGCCACGGAAAATTAGTTCATGGCCATTTCCAAGAAAATTGCCACGGGCAAAATAATTTTATGCTTGTTTTTCCACGGACAAAATAAAATTGTGGCCATCTTTGAAAAATCGCTACGAGTGGAATAACTTCGTGGCTAAATTGCCATAGAAATATACTTGTGTGGCAAAATTGCCACCAAATATATTTTTTTCGTGGCCATTTACAAATTTTGCCACGGAATTGACTAGTTTGCCACGAGAAATTTTGTGGATATCGATATTTTTTCCATGTAATAACATTCTAAATATAATAATGTCCATACTTTAATCATATAAGAAGTTTAGCATAGATGGTTTGAGTCACTTATAAACATCGAGAGGTCTCAAGTTCAAGACACACTATCGACAATTCTAAGGTTTTTCTTACTTCTTTTTTCATGTTTACTTAGCCACTAGTGTAGTTGTAGCTATTAAATAAATCCGCCACAAAAATTCTCGTAGCTAATTGAAATGTTTCCACGACTCCTTTAGTGGCAAGATGTTAACGTGTCACTGACAAAACTGTGGCTAGACTTCTCGTTATAGCCACAAGAGTGCTTTAACCGTGGCTAAATAGATTGCCACGACCTTATAGGCCACGACATGTCACGAGAAAAAATCCCGTGGCTAAGTGCTTTTGCCACAAAAATTTCATATAATAGCCACAATTATTATAGTGGTGCAAGTGAGCATTTATTGTAGTGAACCGTGCATAGCACCGGAATATAACTAGTTATAGAATAAAAGCAAATATAACTACACCTAAGCGATGTTTCATCCTTCAGTTTTGTTTTTGTTGGAAACATACTTTTATGTTATATTTAGATATCTATCCTTATAAATTATTATCCATTAGAAAATACGTATAATTATTATGCAATGTTTAATACATTTTGTTTTCAATTCTCAAGAATACACTAATAATCATCAGCAATAACAATTAAATTATGACTGTAAACATCATCACTTACTAGCATCCTTCATATTTAGTAGCATACAACAATACTTACCATCATTCACCGGTATCCACTTATTCCACTAGTACCTTCGCTAAAAATCGAACAAATTAAAAGGAGGCTTATATTCCGGTGGGAGCTCAATAGTACTCCCTATTATCTTTTGGCCTAAAATTACATTTTTTAAAATCGACCTGATTTTTAGCTACTTTTTTAAAACTATCGTTTATCGATTAGTCGGTAATCTCAATTAACGACCAAGATTTCTCAACGACTGTTTTGACCGGTCGGTAAAATCTCTTGTTTTTCTTGTGGTGGATGAGTGTAGGAGATTGCTTATCCTGAAAAGAAATCAATAACATTGAATTCCATAGTTTTACTTACTTATTTAGGCCCTGTTTGGCAATTGACCGGTGTCATTAGCTGTTGGCTGATGGCTGGTGGCTGGTGGTCGATGGGTGATATTGTTATTAGCTGATTTGACTGGCTGGTAACATTGGATGTCTGGAAAAAGATATTTGGTAACATAGGCTGGTAACATTAGCTGGTTATGTGTAAAATGACTAATAAGGACATTCATATGATTGAGGTTTTTGATGGCATAGAAGTAAATAATTGCAAGTCTTGGACTATTATGTCATTGGACTACATTAATGCCACCAGCCAATACCCATAAGCCAACCTCCTTGGCTTTTCAAAAGTTGGCTTGTGGGAACCCAAAAGCCAATCTCACAAGCTAACAACCAAACACCAATATTAAATGGTGAATTGGTCATACATCTAATTTTACCAAAAGCCACCCCACAAGCTAACATCCAAACACCCCTTAATATTTTGAATTGGGTCATCTTCCTCGAAATTGATCACGTTCAAGTTAGAGAATAACACAAGAGGGGACCCGCTAGAGTAGGGGCAGCGTAGACAATGGGAGAACCAATCATGTGGCGATTAGGAACAATGTGGGGCATAGCCATGGCAAGCCTAGCACATCAAATGCTCTTTGCTCTATTAGTTTTTCTTCTCATTCTAATGGGATTAGGAATAATTAATATTTCATCCGTTCTTTTTTCTCCTACCCACTTCTTTTTGCACGGAGTTTAATGAGAGTTATTTTTGGAACAAAAATTCCTTATTTGCTCTTACTTTAACATGAGAGAGAATGTGAGTTAGTAGTGAGTTGTAAAGTAATGATAATAAGAAAAAATAAAGATAAATGAGTCTTTTAATACTCAAAGTAGTAGTAAAAGGAAAAGTGGATAAAAGAAAAAAGAACGAATGTAAAAGAAAGGTGGGTAGGAGAAAAAAGAACAAAGAGAGTAATTAAAATAAAGAATCCATGCTGTCACTGGTTATATATTATTAGTTTCTTGTAATTTTTTTATTTCTTTTCTATGTACTCCGAGATATATAGCAGATTGCAAGGAAACTCGCTAAACACTGTTGTATCTTATTTGGTTTACATCATTAGATGTACATATGTATACATCAAGATCTATTGTTTATATTGGGTTGTAAATTGTAACTTATGTCCTACTCTCTACCATTTTGTTGAAAATTCTTTTTTGTTGAGACATATTTTATTATTAAGAAAATGCTTCAAATTAATTATGGGAACCACATATATTAGAAATTGCAATTATTAATTTCAATATACATCAATGTACATCATATACATTATATAATCTCACTTATTTTTAAAAATGTAGATTGTATTCTGAATTGTATATTCCTTAATTGTATGTCATAATAACCCATTCCCCATTTTTATTTTCGGACGCTGTTAAAGAATAGTGAGGACTAGAGTTCCACATCGGAATATTTGAGGGAGAAACACCACACACAAGTCAAGTGGGCTACTCCTCCTATTGCCAATTGGTTTTAGGATGGACCCTCACTTGATATTAAACTCCCAATGGGCCGGGACAAGGCCCATGGATGAGGAGAACAACACCACATACAAGTCAAGTGAGGGTCTATCCTAAAACCAATTGACAATAGGAGGAGTAGCCCACTTGACTTATATGTTGGTGTTTCTCCCTCAAATATTCCGATGTGGGACTCTAGTCCTCACTATTCTTTAATAATATTAAAAGATGAGGAGAGCAACACCACATACAAGTCAAGTGAGGGTCCCTCCTAAAACCAATTGGCAATAGGAGGAGTAGCCCACTTGACTTATATGTTGGTGTTTCTCCCTCAAATATTCCGATGTGGGACTCTAGCCCTCACTATTCTTTAACAATCTTTGCTAATACTTTAATTGGTAAATGAGATCTCAAATTTATCCAACTCATTTTCATCCTATTGGATAATTCGCTTCAAAAGTTAACTCCTCCTTCCGTGTCGAAAATCGAGTACGCGCTTAAGAGTTAATGTCAAATGAAATTTGTGGACGAAACAGATGTACCCGAATACTTTAGACTAGGATTTGGGCTCACTTTAAGAGTTTTTTGGATTAACTAGACTGTGATATGTCATTAGCCCAGAATACATTCCTAACAAAGTAGATAAGAGCCCAATACTAATTGGTGCTCCCATATAGCCACTCGTTACGCTTTCAGGTATATTGCTGTGATCCACAAACTATTTGCACGTGAAACTAGTTTTATTTGAATCTAAACTCACTAAGCTTTCCAACATATCTTGAATTGTCTGAGACGAAGCCTCAACAAGTGAGATATGGCTAGCGGAGTCAGATCTGTGCTATTGTCAGCCGTCAGCGGTTACGCCACGAGTGTCGACGACTCACACAACAGTGTCCCAATCGTTGACGAGTCACACAACACTGTCCCAGCCTTCGGCGGCTACCACAACATTCTCCCAACCGTTGACAGCTCACACAACATTGTCCTAGTCATCAACGGCTAGCACAATGTTGCACCAGCTGGCGCCGACGACCTTCACGTCTTATCTTTTGACAATTATTATTATTATTATTAATGGTATTATGATTTTGAAAAGGTAAATTTTAGGGATCCCTTCAATAATAAAATAAAAATGTATATTTTATGGGATACGTGTATGATTAACTACGTTATATATGAAATCAAATATCAAGAAAAATAACTATTCTAAATTAATAACGAGTACCACATTAAAAGTAAAAGTTTTCCGCTAGAGTTAAGACATTAGCTAATTGTTAAATTCATAACAAAAAGATTTCTTCCTTCACTCTTTACTTTTAGATTTAATAAAAAAATACAAAGTTTACTATTATTATTATTATGGCTGTTTAGGGAAGATAAAGATGATAGTGGGTGCGTGGTTTTCTTTAAGAGAAAAAATTATTGTCAATCTCATTCATTGATTTTGGTTTTTGTATCTTTTTTATTAACATGAAAAAAGAAAAAAAGATCAATTGTTCTAGCCTCAATCCAATCCTACATGGTGTATATGTTGGGAAATAGTTTTCAACCAAAGCTATATTGGGAATTAATTTGCTAGCCATGTATATTTAAGGAAATCACACCTAAAATACTCCTCATCGAATCTGTCTTCTAATAAGTTCTAAATGGAGTAAAATTTGTAGCCCACCTTATTGTTATTATTACAATATAATAACGGAGTTGCTTAATGTAATTACTAATGGCGATTCTAGGAAATGCTAGAATTAAAAAACTATTGCAATATTTTTATGAAGTCAAAATATATTATATTCCTCGAATCGAAAATGAGATAGCAAACGAGTTGGCTCAATTAGCATCAGGGTACAAAATTTCTTGGAGTTACTTCCACGAAAAGATTACAATCAAGGCAAAGGAACTTTTCCCATTCGAGGAAAGAGTAACGATGGAAATTAATAAAGTAGATATTATGGTTAAGAAAGTTGATTGGAGGGACGAAATAATTGAATTTCTCCAAGAACCATCAAAGAAGAAATATTCGAACAAACTAAAACTCATAGCACATCGATATGTGTATGATGGAGAACAATTGTTTCGAAAGGATGTTAGCGGTATATTGCTTAAATGTCTAGACTTAGATCATGCATTTCTAGTCATGGGAGAGATACATGAAGGCATATGTGGAGCCCACCAAACGGGGCAAAAGATGAGAAGACTAATACACCAATATGGGTATTATTGGCCAACAATCACTAGAGATTGTTTACAATATGCTAAAGGGTGCAGACCATGCCAAAAACATGGTGGTATTCAACGAGTCCCAGCAGCTAAGCTCCATAGTATAATTAAACCATGGCCATTTCGAGGATGGGCAATGGATATTATTGGAGAAATTAGACCTGCTTCATCAAAGTACCATAAATATGTTTTAGTAGCCACTTATTACTTTACAAAATGGGTCGAAGCCAAACCTTTCGTAAATATAACATCAAGTGACATAGTAGATTTCATTAACGAAAATATATTTACTAGATTTGGGATCCCTGAAACTATTACAGTAGATCAAGCGAAGATATTTAATAGCGACGAAATAAAATCATTTTTAGGGAGATTATCCGTCAAATTAACAAATTCTACTCCATATTATACCCAGGCGAATGGTCAAGCAGAATCAAGCAATAAGATCATAAAAAGGAAAATTGCTAAAATGATAAAAAATAATCCTCGTATTTGGCATGACTTGTTACTAGAAACACTATGGGCCTATCGAACAAGCCCTAGAGAGAGCATTCTAGTAACTCCATTTCAATTGGTATTTGGACATCAAGCGGTTATACCTGTCGAAATGAATATCAAATCCGAATGAATACTTAAACAAATCAATTTATTACCACAAGAGTACGAAGAGGCAATGAATATGGAACAGTTAGATCAAGAGATCTTACAAATTGAAGCATTACAAAATATTCATAAATTAAAAAGGCAAACCGAAAAATGTTACAATCGAAGAGTAAGAAAGAAACAGTTTTTCAAGGACGAATTGGTGTGGAAAACAATACTCCCTGAAGGACAAAAAGATAAGTTTTATGGGAAATGGTCTCCAAATTGGGAAGGCCCGTTCATTATCGAAAGCAGTGAACCAGGAAATGCATACAAATTATTATACACGAATCGTAAACAATTTGGATGAGCAATAAATGGCAAATATTTAAAGAAATATTTCCCTTCGACTTGGGATATGTATAAGGATAACATTTACATAAGATTCCCACAACTCTGGGAAGAAGTAAAAGGAGAATGAAACCAAAAGCAAAAAAGGTTCACATCTCTCTAGAAGCGTACATTAATATCCAAAATTATGACGAAAAACTACGGAATTGCCTAACGACAGTAAGAAGAAGGGAAATAGAAGCCCTCAAATCCTGGTAACAGGCCAACTAAGCAATTCTAAGGTCCCGAGAAGAAGTTAGATCGGAAATACGAGACTGAACATCTTGTCTTTTCCTTTCATGAGCAGCCATCAAATCAACAACCTCCGATTTACGACGAGATAGAGAATTGATCTTATCTTCAATAGCAGTAAGCTCCATTTGAGCAGCATCAAAAAGCTGTCGTTTCTGCTGGAGAGACGACAAGAGGTCAGCAGGTTGAGCCCAGTCGTACAAGTCAGTTTCAGGAATCCCTTAAGAACGAGCATTCTGCAGATCCTGCACAGCTGAGACCAAAGGGCTATAGTCTCGAAGCACTAAATCTCGAAGATCTGTGGGGAAGTGCTGTTGATGGGACTAACGAAATCTTCTAAAGCTGATGCAGAAGAAACATATGATAAATTCGTTTCGAGAGCGTTCAGCAAGCGAAGCCCTTCTTGCTTGATAGCATCAGAAGCCCCAGGAGTAGGGGCCAAAAAGACATCAAAGAAACTACAAAAAAGGAATTTAAAATAAATAAATTCGAATTATTAGTGAAAGACAAATGAAAACCAAGACACAAGAAACATACTCGAAGAAGTCATCTCCACATTTGAGGAAGATGTCAAGGATTCTTGGGCCGATCGATGGGGAGAAGAAACAGCTCGATCCGAAGAAACGACAATTTGGCTCTCAGTAACAGAAGGAGAAATGGGATCCATGTCTTGACCTAATTATAAAAAGGAAAAGGTAAAAATGAAAATGAAAGAAAAAACACTTACAGACACAGTGTTTAAATAGGCAAACTAAAAATTACCAAGAAAAGCGAAAAAGTTAGCAGGAGAATCCGTGGTAACATTAACATCCGATGTGACAGGTGGATGGGAAGGCGAAGAACCAGGGTCCGTGGGCATTGAAGATAACCCAATCCCTATGTATAACAACCACTCACCAGAATAAGTAAAAAACCACAGAAATATTTATAACTAGAAAAGAGAAATAGATTAGAAAAACCAGTATCCGAGCCAGATGCCTGACTGAAAGGCTGATTTTTAAGAGACGCCCCTTTGATATAGGGCGAAGAAGACAAAGCATGTTTCCATACAAATTCACATTAAGATGCATTAAAGAGAAGGAGTTAAATAAATATCGACTAAGTAAAAATCAATACCTCGATGGCACTCAAAGTATGCAAAAAAGGAGCAATATCCTTTGGGAATAATTTATATATGACCTTTTCGAGACTAGAATGCAAGACACCATCACCAAAGGTAGAAGAAAAGAACTGAGTCCACCAAAGCGAATACTCTGACTCACAAGAACAAGTTCGAAACCAAGGAGGGATATCCACAGCATCCAATTGGTTTCGAAGAAGAACGTGATTTTGAAGGGTCATCTCGAAAGATTGATTCTCCAAACCCATGTTGATAGAGGCTTGACTTTGTCTAGCATGCCAGGGACGATTCAAAGTCTCTAGTAAGGGAGCAGCAAAAGCTTGACAAATACCAAATTGACGGGTAACCAGCTGAGGATTATAGACCTCAGTACTTAGCCAGGGGATTTCGAAATATAAAAGATCCCGACAGGCAAGAACCGACCTCCAATAAGGTTGAAGTTGAGGGCTCATAAAGAAGGGATTAACATCTCGAAGCCACCAAGGAAGTACCATTTGAGTATCTGCCACACCAAAACGGGGGATCCCTAAACAACGATGAGGGTGCAGGTTAAAATTAGACTTCGAAGATAATACCTCAAAAAGTACCAAAGGAAGGTCTTCAACACGAGAGGGACGAAGTAAATTAAAACATGCTTCGGCCACAGAAGACCATTCAGCAAAGGGAGAAAGATTGCAGGCCTGGAAATCACCCGTACGTGCGGCTAGTTCTTTCTGATAAGAAAGGTTATGCATTGCAATAGAGGACAAATTCATTCGAGAAGGGTAATAAAGAAAACCCCAAGCAGTAAGGATCCAGAAAGGGCAGGAATGTTGAATTTGAGGGCCCTCTGGAATGACATCCCTGGTCAAATTCGACATCCCCCGATAAAACTGAGAGAGAAGGAAAGGAGCCAATAGAATGGGGCCTTCCATCGAAGCTACATTAGCCGCTAGATAAAGGAAAGAATTCCCAATCGAAGAGCTATAGTTCATGAATAACCGATGAAAAACATAATTCAAAAATAAAACTACCTCAGCATTCGTAACAGGAATAGCAGGAGGGAGATATGAAAAATGGGTCAGCAAATTCGAAAATGAGACTGAACGAACGGATGTGGATGAAGAAAACGTCTACAACAACGCACCAGCAGGTTCAAAATAGTCTTCACTAACAGCAGACAAATTGCAAAAGGAATAGCCTGGCACTGGAAGAGCTTCATCAGGACAGAGACCAGTCAAAAACGCAATGTCTTCGAGAGTTACGGTTTGAAGCCCTTCCCCAGTAACAAAACAGTTGATAGTAGGATGCCAGGCAAGCCAAAGAGTAGTGGATATATTACCATTATAAGGAATCTTGGCAAAAAGAGATAAATGAATAAAGTCCAAAATCTTGTTCAACCGCCAACGAGAATGAAAAGCCTGAAGACGATTAAACCAGCGTCGAGGACGCTCGTTGAGGAAGTTCACCCAACCATGAACAGGTCTATCTCAAATTGGAAAATTAGAGCGAAAAGTACGAGAAGAAAGAATCAAGGGCAAACCACGCCCTCGAACAATAGAAAACAAAACCGTAACTCTCGGGCTCCTCATTAGGGGCAGAATAAGTTGAAGAGCGAAGGATGAGACGATCAGGCCAATACGATTTAGAATGAATCTCAATTAACTTGAATAAGTCTTGAGCATCAAAAACCATGTTCAAAGACTCAATGTTAACTAAATCTAAGAAGAGAGGATGAGTAGCCATTAATATAAAGAGCTCGGGCGAAGGAACATAGTAAACAAGAGGGAGGTCGAAAAATTAGGGTTGAATTGATGGAAGGAGAGTGATGAAGGAAGAAAGGGAAAGAAGTAGTAGTTATAAGGGCATTACTTGTCCATCAACATAAATTGATCACGAAGAAGCGTGAACCAAAGCAACTGTATCATCAAGACGCGGGAAACGAAGCGTCACTTGCAAAATAATACAAAATAAACTCGAAACGTTTATATATGTATTAGGGAGGCAGTTGTTACACACGAAATAAAACTGGACTTAGAAAGACAGTAGATAAGTGGGTCAAATATAAATCAAAGACCTTAAGAGTCCTAAATATGAAAAAAGACTCATAAAATATATATATATATATATATATATATATATATATATATATAAATGTACAAAAGTATTTTATGCAAAAAAGCAGTTGTACGAAAGGGTTAGTATAGAAAACCCAACACAACACAAAGACACTCAAGAGAAGTGGAGAACGTGGGGAAGTGGAACGCCAGCATGAAGAAGGTGGATGAAAAGAAGAACTGCTAGATCGTGGGCAGTTATCTCAAACCCCTATAAATACAAAGAAGAACAGAAGAACAAGACAGGTGAGCTCATATTGACGAGACGTCAAAAAGTAGTGTTAGAGTAGTGTAGTCTAGGAGTAGATTGTAACTTAGGCTCTTCGAGCGTGTAACACAGCCACTCAGCAATGGCGCCTTCATGTGAGGTATAATTGCTCCTATCCCTTTTATTTTATTTTTTTGCACTGAATCGAATGTATGTCCGTCTTTGATCGAATGAAGTATGTGTAGCGTTCCTTCCTAATATCATGCTCTTTTAAAGTTCCCTTTTAAATGCTTGTATGTATGGCTCTCTGATTCAATAGTATTCGAATACGTATCCGTAGCAACTATCACTGTCACCAAGTGTCCACCTCCTGACCAAAACGGGTGTCCTGGGGTGGAAGGGTAGGTTCGAATAGGGAATGACCTGCTCTAAGATAGTCCTCGACCTTATTTAAAGAACCCCCTTAAGGATCGTAGGACTGCCCCTTACAATAATTTATGACCCTTAAGTACAAAACACAACAACATAGTTTCCTAATTAAAATATCACTACAGGGAAGAAATTAAGAATGTAGTTACGACAAGCAACACGCAAAGTGGTTACAGACCGAAGCAATTTTATGATGATAAACCCGTAGTCATCGTTCGTCGTAAAGGCTTGTACATATGCCATTTGTTGTATTTATAATTATTGTCTTCTCAACTATGATCCTTCAGCTAATGTAAAAGTAACAAGCATATTTTTTGTTTGAACCACAAGTTTACCATGAATCCTTGTGATAGTCATGAACAAAAAAAATGTCCTCAATGTGTTGTGTCATTATTCGCAAGAATCGTACCCTCAATCTTATTTAAGAGATTTGAGTGTCAAATAACTTGTATCAAGCATTTCTTATTTTAGATATCACTATTTTTCTATTGACATGTTACCTTTGTTACCGCAAATATTTGTCTGATCTCATGATTAGCAATGATGTTAATCCCATTAAAGCGCGTGGGTCACACGAACGCGTCCCTGGCGCGTGTGCTTCACGCACCACCTAACTTTTTTATTTTTTTTTATATTTGTTTTTGCAATTTCTCCTTCGATTTCAGGTTAAGCTCTTTTAGGGTTTACCATGCCCCAAATTGAACCGAATTAAACCTAGGGTATTCGTTTCTTGAATTTTCGAAGTTTTTTTTGGAGTTTCGGATAATTTTCCAAGGGTAGGGGGAGGTGGCAGCTGAGGGTTGGCTACAGCTGAGGTCGACAACCGGAGTCGACCTCTACCGTGGCCAGAGCGAGGGTGGAAGGGCGGTGGGCTGGTGGGTTAAGGAGTTGAGAGAATAAGAGTTAGGGTTTGGAGTGAGGGGAGGGGTGGGTTCGTGGGGACCACCGACGTGGTCTCCGGCTGGCACCGATCACGACGATGACAGGGGCGGTGGGGGTGAGGCAGTGGGGATGGTGGTTGGCTTTGGTGGCATGCAAGGGGAGGCTGACAAACCGGAAGAACGGAAGAAAATGGAGAGAGAGAGAGAGAGAGAGAGAGAGAGACAGAGAGAGAGAGGGGGGGGGATCATATTGCCTATGCTCATGAGCAGTGGCGGACCCAAAAAAGTTTGAATATAGGTGCAAATTTTTTAAAAAGGGTGCAAAAATTTAATTATGGGTGCAATAATGGGCAAAATCAAAGGTTTTATACCAAAAATAAGGAAAATTATACAATGTATATGGAATTTCCCCAAAAAGTATGGTTGCAAGGGACCCCATAAGTCCCTTGCTAGGTCCGCCCCTGCTCATAAGAGCAACATTTAAGTGTTGCTTTTTTAGCCCGCTGGTAGCATTATTACATCCGATAGGAGTTAGTTCGAAACATTCCTTGCTAACAAGTTGGCAAGATCCTGGTGGCTCATAGCATGAAACTTCCTCATATAATTTTTTGTGCAAAAGAAAACCCCATATCCTTTTGATATCTGGCTGAAGAGGTTTCTTATGAGGCAGACTCAAGGTGAGACCTCCTCTATATCTAAACATGACATTAGCATGATGTTATATTTGACCGCCTCATACGAGTTTTTTTTGATCGGGCGCTACTGTACTTTCTGCACCTTTCTCTTGGACCGAAACTAGCTACTTCTCACAGTGGATGCCTAGTGGTTTTGCATTTGCGGAGGCCCAATCTTGCTTCTTTATTAATCATCATAGAAGCCCATTCCACCAACCAATAGATGTAATGTTTGATGCTGCTGTAATCTTGACTTGATTTAAATGCACTGCAGAGTAATAAGCAATGGGCCTTTTTGTTTGGGCTTTAATATCTTATCCATTTTCTCCTTCTTCACGTGATCTTCTCTCATGTCCACATGAGTTTTTCTTTTTTTTTTTTTTTTTTTTTTTTTTTTTTTTAATAATTAGAAGTTTATATTCCTCCTTTATATTATTAAATAAAAAAAAAGAAGTCGAAGTTCAAACATCCTTGAAGTTGAAGTTCAAATACCTAAATGAGTCGAAACACAAAAATCGGTTAAAACCAATCTAAACACACCTAATCAAATGCCCCATAGCTAAACCACAAACACCTAATTAGTTAAGCTAAACATTAGAAACGCTCCTACAAGAGGATCCTAGAACTAAAGACAAAAACTCAAACCTATTAAAAATAACCACTTGAAATCAATATGTGCCACAAACCAAAGAGATGATGAACAAAGCAGACAATCTAAAACACAAATGTGAGTTACTTAATCCTTTGTTGGTCTTCGTAGAGTGCCATTATTATAAAGTCTTTTGAGAATGGGATGACTTTCCTCTCCATATTGATTATCCTCCCTCCCCCCCCCCCCTAATTCGTAGAGTTTCTTGAAAAATTAATCATTGGAACTCCATATGTTCTAAAATTATTTTATCATTTGACTTTTTAAGAAACTTTGACCATTATTAAAAAAAAAGAGTAGAAAGATTACAAAGTAAAAATACTATTATTAAATTTATTTTTAATAATAATTTTCCAAATATCACTTTTTTCATAGGTATAGAATTATATTTATTCATAATTAAATGTCGTCTTGAAAATCGAAAAAAGTCAATTAGGAAGAAAAATAAGAAATGTTCTAATATTGACTGATCTACTGTTAAACTAAGCCAATGTGGCCTAATCCAAACCTAACCTGACTGACTCATAATCTATGCCTGTCGGGTAACCATGTACGACGATGGACGAGCTAGTCTAAGTCTACACCCGTATCAACCTAGCTTGGAAACATGGGGAGTAGCCAAACCTCGAACTATATATTGAACTTTTCGATTAATCCTAGTTGGTGTCAACTAGATTTGCCAAAAGGGTTGGCTCAAGTCAGGTTTGAGTCACTTTGGATTTGGGTTATCAATAGGTTGAGTTATTATTGGGTTGGGTCACTATAAAGTTAGATTTTGGGGTCAAACAACTATTGTCTCACAAATTTCAAGTCTCGAGTCGGACTCGGGTCATTAGCAGGTCGACTTTCTTTAAAATAAAAAATTGAATTGATGTGTATGTGTGGTTTCAGCATGTCTTGTATGGACTTAGTCCACCGTGAACCAAGTAATTTTGAGGGGTGGCTCCAGGTGATGTAGGGGGTGGCTCCAGGTAAAGTAGGGAGTGGCTCCAGGTGAAGTAATAATTTTGAGGGGTGGCTCCAGGTGAAATAGAGGGTGACTCTAGGTAAAGTAGGAGGGTAGCTCCAGGTGAAACAGGGGTGGTGCCAAGTATAAATTTGAGGGGTGACTCTAGGTGAAGTAGGGGTGACTCCACTATTAGAAGGGGGCCGACTCCAGATAAAATAGAGAATGACTCCTAGTATTAGTCCACCATGGACTAAGTCGACACAAGTTTTTATAGTGTGGTTTTTGTTTAGTGACTGATGATGGCCTTTTCGATACGTATCAAATCAATTAAATTAGTGGTTTATGCACACAAAAAAGTAACACTAGTTTATTACTCCTTACCCAAGGGCATGCCGTACGTATTCATTTCTCAAAATAAAGACAGAGCTTATTTCCTGCTAGAAGAAACGTCTGATTCTTCACATACCCAATTTGCATTTATAACTTTTTCTGTCTCCACACTCACCTTAGTACACAGCATTTATAGCTTAAATCGCAACAACAACATAAAAGCTCTATATATCTATACACATATAGACTCATTGTGTCCTCATCAATATGCTTGTTAATGATCTCAATCATCTCATATTCTTTGTGGGTATTACTATTTGAGCTTTTCAGAGTTATGGCTTTTGCTGTTTGGTAAGTGGTCCTTTTTATTAACATTCTGCATACTTCTCTAAAGGTGCAAAGCAAAGGAGCAAAGGAAATAAACTCTCTAACATGAAAAATAGCATATTGTTTTTCCAGAGCTTGTTCATCATTATTGGATGGTTGTTTCTGGGTATGTTATTTCTCCATTTCCTTGCTGTCAAAAATGTACTTTTTGTTGTTTGTTGTTGATTATTAACCAAAAAAAGTGACGAAACATAATGAGATATTTCCATGTAAATTTACCAGTTTTGTTTACTACTAAAATTTGGCTATGGCTATATTTCCATGTAAATTTACCAAAGTATTATTGTACTAAAATTTGACATGGAATTTTTTTTAGAACTAGTGAAAGCTACCACTTGTACTAAACTTTGGTATTTGAGTTCTTTGTTTATTCGAATTTCAAACGTATCCTCAATCAATATTATTGGTATAGACTACTTTGTGAAATCTGCCGGCCTGTTAATATAGATTGCCTTGGTCCTTTTTCCTATTGGTCGAGATCAATGTCAATGATAAATTGTGAATGTAGTTTAACTTTTTCAGAAACCTTAGCATGGTCATTTTGTCATTTTGGACAATCACTTTACTAAATTTTAGAGAAGCTAGCTTTATTGAAAGAACATTGTTAACACAACAAACCAACCCAAGAAGCGAAATAAAATTACAAAAATTTAGAAACTCAAATACCTTCTTCCTGATGATATATATAAAACGTTACAACCTTGTACATGTTGGAATTCTGATCATAGTTGACGTGGAGTATATATATCAGTGTATTAGTTCCGTGCTTCCTTGCATATTATAATTTTTGAAAATTTACGTTTCGTGTGTCCCGTTTCTGTGCTACCTTATATACTACTACAAGCAATCTGAATTCCATTCATCGTTATGTTTTAGTCTTTACAATTAGTCATGGGGTAGAAAACAAGGAGGAATCAGCAACTGTTCCACCAGCAACTCTCTTTCCACCAGAAGGGAACACAACCTTCACAGGCGGCACAACTTGGTGTGTTGCCCTCCCTGGAGCCTCTCAGGATGATCTTCAGACCGCGCTCGATTGGGCCTGTGGTGCCGGGAAGGCGGATTGCGACCCGATTAAGTCTGGTGGACCGTGTTTCGAACCCGATACGTTGGTATCCCATGCATCTTATGCCTTCAACAGTTACTATCAACAGAATGGGAACAGTGATGTTGCTTGCTTTTTTGGTGGAACTGCAACTTTAACTAAACAAGACCCAAGTAAATTTCTTTTCTTTTCTCCATTTTGATTAGTTTCTTTGTATTAGGGATGTTCTATTTTTGCCATGTTTAAGAACTAAAACTAGTACTAGCTCAACTGAAAGGTAGCTCAATAAAAGGTAGCTTGTATACATGATTTTAGCTAGCTAGCTTTTTTGGTTAATAGCTAGTAGAGTTTGAGAATAAGACACTAAATTTTTTAATGAGGAAAATAGAGTAGCGGATTGGTTTGCAAATTGTGGACATAATGCTAGAAATGATCGAATTTAACTAGAGTCCGTCAATCATTCTCGGCAGAGATTGATAACTTAATTCATGCAAATTGGTTACGAGTTAACCTCAAGGAGAGTCGCTCCTAATTCCACTCATTATTTAAAAAGACTCGAAGTTGGAACAATCATGGGGAATGGGGGTTTAGTTCACAATTTATCACATTTTTTGTCTATGTGAAGATTAAAGTTTAACTTCGTTACGTTCCTATAATGCTATTGTATGACAAAGATATCATATGCCTTTAACAGCTTCTATATATACAAGCATACGTAGGATACGAGTCATTTTGCAACTTTGAATTGCCAGAATAAAAATTCCTTAGTTTTGTTTCCTAAAATTTTACGCCACTTTATAATTCTTAATAGTGAAGTGGCTTTTGCAATATGGACACTGACATTGTTCCCTATGTGACTTAACCAGGCTATGGAAAATGTTCCTATTCAGTTTCAGGGTATGTGATATTTGTCAAAGTTTTATTATTTTCTCCATCTCCTTCTTATTGTCCGCTTTGATATTTGTTACTCATATTGTTGCGAGTCACAAATACAATACCAAAGCGGACAATTAAAGTAGGACAGAGAGACTACTATTATTCTTCAGTTACTCGTCAATTTACTTAGTATAGCGTATTGATCCTATAGCTTTTGTTAGTTAATCCTATGCTTTTTCAGGCCATCAAGTTCAGCAACAACAAAGCTGAACGCACATACGAAAATCACGAGTGTTTTACTACTACTGTTACACATGACAAGCTGCCATGGTGTGATAATACAATGGTAGATACACACACTTTGTTTGGAAATAGCTAGCGTGGAGAAATGGCAAAGGGAAACCAAAGGATTGATTTAGATTTAGGAAGATGCTTCTAAGAAAGGCTTTTAGAATAGTCTTTGTCCCAAGTACACTTTGGGTATATTAGTCTTTGAAATTGTGATTTTGCGGCGTATATTCTTTGCTTTGCAGCTAATATAAGAATCTAGGGAGCACTACTGCACTAGAATTGCTTTAATTTTGTCTTCTATACCCAATTCAAAACGATGTGCTTTTGTGTTTGCTACCTACTTTGCGTTTCTTGATCTGTTGCAATTTTATTAAGCACATTCCAGTAGTTGATTTTTTCTTCCCCCCGGGAGGAGAGTGTAGGTAGGGATGAACAGAAAATTCGGGTACGAATCGGTGATTTTAGAACCAAAACCGAGCCAATCAATTCTAATTTTGGTTTCCAGCAAGAAAAGTCTATACTAGTCAATTTCAATTCGAATTCCTGAATTTTGGGATTTGGGACCGGTTGGGTACGTAATGTAAACTAATTTCAATTCTGGATACCCGTAACCGGTGAATACCTAAACCAAAATCGTAATTTTCATTTTAAAGTTTTAATAATACAAAATCAACCCTTAATATAGTCGCTCAAAAGTAGCAAAAATGCAAACTAACTAAGTTTGTCTAGGAAAAACGAAAAAAAAGAAAGAAAAAAAGAGTACAACGAAGGAGCCCTTTGTTAGTTGTCATCTGTGTTTAGATTGTAACTAGTTACATTCCCATGTGATATACAATTCATGAGTCAATATGAAATAATAAAAAAGTTTAATTGAAATTTTCATGTGTTTTTTTAATATGTCATATCTGGGTACAAATATCCTTTTCTATGAACCTCCCTCTTAATATGATATAAACCAACTACATTGTATCGATCGATTGTAGCCTTGTAGGGCAGAATACCAAATTATACAATATTTCATTCATTATTAATCATGATATAAACCTGGTTCGTATAGCCAAACGAAGGAGCCCCTTTGTCAGTTGTCATCCATGTTTAGATTGTAATATGATTCAATTTTAAGTTTGTATAGCCAGATAGCACGTGGATCAGGCTGTTGATTTTTCTTTGAACGACCTCGCTTAGCTCCAACAACCATGGCGGTAAGCGCTCAGAATAGTGAAATCGCCATTCAAATTTCGCACTTAGAGCTCTAAGAGGCTCTCTCCCGTTTTTATCCTTTTCTGCTACCTTTAAATTTTGATTTTAAGGATAGTATTTTGTTATTTGTCATCTATTTAGAGGGCGTGGTTGATTGCATTACGTTACAATTGTACTCTTACTAAACAGTATTTCATATTAAGACGGTTGAAAGTAACCTCTTTTTATTGTTATAACGTTTTTTGGTCGAAAAATAACACTTTTTCCAAGGACCAAAAGTGTCTTAAATAGAATAGATACTTTTTGTGTAAAAGTAGCATTTATATATATATGAATCGGCTTTCAAATTAAACTAGTACAGTAAGTAGGAATTGACTCTAAACTTGCAGATGACATGATTAAGGCACCTACACAAATGAACGAGGCTTTCACTAGTTCGTACAACAAGGAGTAGTTTCACGAAGCACTTACACAAATGCATCCGACAAAGGTCCCGGGCCGAACGATATGCATGCTTTGTTGTTTCAAAAGTTTTGGCACATAGTTGGGAGTGATGTATCTTCTTTCCTGAATGAGCTGGTGGGGAGGGGGGAGCATGTGTTGTTTATAGATGTTAACGGAACCTTGGTGGCCCACATTTCGAAGGTTAAATCCCCTCTACATGTTTTGTCCAATTAGTTTGTGTTACGTGTTTTATAAGATTCTTTCTAAGGCTATGGCGAATAGGCTTAAGGATTTTTTTGCCTATAATTATCTCAGAAAATCAGAGCACTTTTATCCTCAATCGTCTTACTACAGACATTGCTTTAATTGCTCCAGAAATGTTTCATAGCATGAAAAAAAGGTCGACTGCAAGGGTGCACTACAAAAAAAACGAGATTTAGCTGCGGAAAAAAATCCGCAGCTAACAAGCAAAATCCGTCGCTATTTAGCGTCAGCGGCGGAGTTAGCGGCGAAACACGTCCGTGGGTAAAACCCTTGATGCTGAGCAAATCAGCGGTGAAATTTTCTTCATCCGCCGCTGAGCTCAGCGACGGATAAAAATTTCCCGCAGCTGCAATTTAAAGTGAAAAAAATTAAAAATCAATTAATTATGGGGGAGTTGGGGCGTCCAAAGCTCGCAGGCCCCCTCACACGCACCAAGCAAAGCCCAAAGGCCCACGCGCGCGCTGGCTGGGGCTTCACGCGAATTAATTCGCGAATTTTCCTGCAGCAAGGTTCGAACCCTGTCCATTACCAGCGCGCTCCAATGTTGTTCTTGTAATGTATATGTTTGCATTTTATTTAACCTGTAATGAAACCTAGCCCAGAAAAAAAAAATCAACTGCGGAATTAATATTTTCGACGCTGCTCAGCAAAGGTAGATATTAATTCCGCCGCTAAAATCAATAATGCGTCTAAAAAATTTTAATTTATTTTTTGTAAAATATAATCAGCTGCGGGATAATTAAATCCGCAGCTAAATTTAAAAAAAAAAAAAAAAAATCTATTTTCAGCTACGGAACTCATAAAACCGCCGCTAATTAGCTGAGGAATAAATTCTGCCGCTAATTAGCGGCGGGAATTGATCCCCTGGCTAATATTGCTACAGGAAAAAAAATTCGTTGCTCAATCCACAACTATTTCTCTTTTTTTTTGTAGTGGTGGGCACAATGGCAATAAAACTAGATATGAGCAATGCCTATGATGGTGTTAAGGGGACATTTGTAAAGCAGTTGGTGATTAAGATAGGTTTTGATGTGAGTTGGGGTGAGTTTGGTTTTGGCTTGTGTCTCCTTGGTGTCTTATTCTCTTCTCATCAATGGTCGGGCCTGTGGTAATGTTGTGCCTACAAGGGGTCACCGCCAAGGAGATCCTATGTCTCATTGTTTATTTTAGTGGCAGAGGCTTTTTCTTATTTACTAAAAAAACGGAGCGGTATAACTTGATTCACGGAGCGAAGGCTAGCAAGCTGGGACCTAGAATTTCTCATTTATTTTTTGCAGATGACAGTCTTCTTTTTACAAGAGTAAATTGTAGAGAATGCTCAAAAATTGCCAATATATTGAGCAAATACGAACGAGCTTGCGGGCAGAAGATTAATTAAGACAAGTCGGAGGTATCTTTAGTAACAAGGTCGCTACAGCAACTAAAGAAGAACTTGGGTCTCTCTTTCAGATGTGTCTAGTTGAGAAGCATGACTGTGATACCCCCAATATTTTCTATAATTATTATATCGATTTATAAATCTTTTATAAATAGTTTCGGAGATTTAAATCATAAATATTCAATGGTTCAATTTACTCAATTAAAGCCATAATATTATGGGAATTTCGTGATTTATAATTATCAAATTGGGGGACTTAATTAAATTATTTTATGTATGAATAAGGGTTATTATATTGTTTCAATTAGCTTTAATTAGCATTTAAATCAGAAAATTATTTCTAAACCTAGTAGAATTGACTTTAGTTGACTGGAGACCTATATAAGCTTAAAGTGAGGAAATTTATCAGTTTGCGAAACTGAACCAAACCCTCACAAACCCTCTCTCTCTCTCTCTCTCTCTCTCTCTCTCTCTCTCTCTCTCTCTCTCTCTCTCTCTCTCTCTCTCTCTCTTCCTCACGACTTCTCTCTCTCTCCACTCAACCGACCTCCCTCTCTCTCCTTGCTCGGCCGCCAGTCGCCGGAAACCACCAGGGCCACTGCCAAGGTGAGCCTCCTCCCTTTCTCTCTCTTTCTCCTTCTCTCTCTCGTGCTCTGTTATTCTCTCGCCCCTCTCTCCTCTGGTTGCGCACGAGCGCGCCACCACGGCACCGCTAGGGCGCCTCCTCGGCGGTCGCCGGTGATGGCCGACGTGGCCTCCCCCTCCCCTTGCTCTTCTCTTTCTCTCTCTCTCTCTCTCTCTCTCTCTCTCTCTCTCTCTCTCTCTCTCTTTTGCTTGTGTTTTCTCTTTCCTCGTTGTGGCTCCGGTGAGCCACCGGCGCCACCGCCAGCCATGGGCGGTCGGTGGGTGGTAATGGTGCTGATGGGTCCGACCATGGGTCCCTTTGTGGGTGACCGTGGTCGAGACTTGCACAATAAGTTAGGGTTTCGATTTTTAATTTTCGTAATTTAATTAATTCGATTTTCCGCAGTTTTTAATTAATTATTTTTATTTTTCTGTACTCGTTTGGAACCCGAATACAGATTTTCAAAAGCCTAGATTGATTGAAATAAATCAAAAATTTTAAATAAAACATTAGATTAATATTTTGCTATTGTTTAGATTTTTTGTATTTACTGATTATGTCTCGGTAATTGTATCTAATTAGGACCTAACGGACAGGTGTGATCGGGTAATGATTTGGAAGCTTACGTACTATTGAGTGAGCGTTTGTTAAGTAAGCGATTATGCCTACCTCCTTCCAAAACCCATAAAAAGGTTTTGACTTGTTATGTGCTAAATGCTTATTTGTTGTGAATTTAATTTGTGAAGCATGATTAAATTATATCGTCGTTTATCATGAGAATTAGAATAATATTATCCGCTGCAATTATGAATTATAATGAGCATGTCGACTTTACGAAGTTTCGTTAAATTGTTGAATTAGTATGGTGATGTTGGATTGTTAATATCATTATGATATAATATACGTGCTAAATGGAATGAGTTATTATTGAGTGCTAATGAGAACCTATTATACTTTATTGGATGTATTTGTTGAATGTGAAATTTTGGATATCATGTTTTACTACCGAAGTGCTGCCGAAATTTCATTAGACATATATCATGCGTGATCATTCGTTGTATGCATAAATGTCATTATCGTCATTATTACTATTCATTGTCATAAGCATGAAATGAAGTATTGAGTCGTGGTCTCGTTGTACCACTAAGTCAACCAATGCAAAATATGTGAATTGAATTGTAAATGAGAATAAGACTCCTAATGGATCCCTACGAGTAGTCGAGCAATCGAGACTATATCTATTGATGTAATCTAGGGATGCGTTATTCCCAAGTTACTTATGAACACCTCGTAGCGTGTTCGGGATGGATCATTCCCCATTTGATAATTCTCTACGTATCGATTATTATGTTACAGATAGTGTGAATATACACTAGAGTAAGTCCATGGCATGTCAATATCAATCGATGACCAATATGGGTAATCGTTGTTTGATCTATTTGCTCTCTTATTACTCTAATTAAGATGGATTGTCTGGTTGTGTTCGAATGATCACTAAGCAAGAATTGCATGTAATCGAATATTGAGTATGCGTGTGCTTGAATGTATGATTACTTGTGCATGCAAATGAATTTCAATGATTCTTCTAAAAAACATGTACGATTTGCGAAAGTGTTTTTACTGGGTATGGACGACGTTTATTCAGTTTATCTGATTTTTGTTTTCTTTTGTTTCTTCTCTTTTCTTCTGTACCTTGTTTCCGTCACGGAAACTAAAGTGTAGGTATTGTTGAGTGAGGACTAGGGCTGGCAATGGATGGTTCATGGATACCCGCTCCACCCGCCCCAAATAAATGGGTGAAAATCCGATTATATGAGCTTTTTGATAGGTGGTGGGTGGATCGGGTGGTGGGTCGGTTGGAATTCGGGTGATAATTTTCCACCCGCGAAGCCGACCCACGAATCCACCAATGACCCGTTTAATATATATATATATATATATATATATATATATATATATATATATATATATATATATATATATATATATATATATATATATATATATATATATATATATATATATATATATATATATATATATATATATATATATATATATATATATATATATATTAAACCCAATATTTTCTCTCGCCTTCCTCATACTGTCAGACATGCAACCCTTCAATAGTGCCTTCTGTCTCTCCCTTTCTATCTGCTTATAGGAAGGAATTGCACGGTTTGATGTAATAGAAAAAGTCAGCTTGCTATAAGTGTTTATTAAAGGGAGATGTGTTGGTGAATCATTCAAAAAAAGAGAGAAATGCTGGTGGGCTTGTTTTGATTAGACAATTGAAATGAAACAGGCGAGCTTTGAAAGATTTTTCAAGCGTTGTCTCTGAAGATAGAAGGTTTCTTTGTGATTCGTGTCTAGATATCTTTATTTAGTTTAGTGGTTTATTCCACCCGTTTACCACCTGAATCCACCCATTTATTCATGGGTGATGAGTGGATTGGATGCGGGTGGAGTGTTTCGTACGTGATGGGTGGACGGGTGAAGTTGAAAAATTAAATGGGTGGATGCGGGTGATGCTCCACCCGATCCAAACCCGACCCATTGCCAGGCCTAGTGAGGACATGTAGCCTTGGAGATTAGATGTGGGCTTGTTCTCTAGTCTGGTTCTTTCTTTTGGATTGTGGGATTTTGGTTTGTGCCCTTGAAGGCAAAGTTGTAATAATACTTTAATGGACTTAAGTTCACTTTATAGACAACTCTGATATTAATGTTTTAATTCGTTTTAGTTTGATTAGTTTGCTCCCTTTTGATACCTAGCTTTTCTTTCTGCTTAGCATTTATTCCTTAGCGATAAATGTTGCAGTAGCATCCCTCGGGTTTTGGACGGTTTAGTGGTGTCGAGTCGTGTATAACGACGTTGATAGTTCCCAGGAAATCGTTGTAAATTGGGGAGGTGCTACAAATGGTATCAGAGCACTAGGTTTAAAAGGTTGCATAGGATTAATAAATGAATTAATAAAGATTAGTTTCATTTTGGGGAAAAATAAAATGTAATTAAAGCCGTTGAGCGTAGTAGTCCTAGAAGTTAGGATTTATTTGAAATCACCTTGTTTGTGATTTAAATGTTCTTATTGTTTAATTGCCCTTTTGTAGATGGAAATTACTCGTTTGACCGCGATGAAGTCGACTAAAGGTAAGAAACCGCGAGCTATGATAATTGCACCCGAGCATGAGTTGGAATATGTGCATTCCTCAGACATGAACCAATGCACGACGAGCGTGACGAGGCTGTCGCCATGCCCATGGAACACGGCCATGACGCGCACGAAGTGGACCAAGCCGCGAATGGTGATCACGATGGTGACGTACCAATCGACATCAACCATGACTTGGAAGCAAATGAGGATCCTGAGTATAAGGAGGAACCTTCTGAGTCCGAACCTGAGGGTGACGATGCTCCTGCTGACGAGCCAAATGTTGAGCGTAACCCTGTTGATCATGAGATGCGGTTCAAGTATGGAGCCGGAGTCCCTGATTCACCTAGCATGCCAGACTTGGAGGATATTGGTGATGAAAGCGACAACAACTCTGTACCTCTTTCTCCTCCTGCTGATGTGTTTCCTCTTGTGGAGCCATTTTTTGCCACTGATACCGAGTTAGATGATATCCGTGCCTACATTCATCGTGCATACACTGTGATCCAGCGTTACGAGTATGAGAGCCGTACAAGGATACACCAAGATTTTTGGGTAGAACTCTTACTTGCTGGCTTACCCAACATTCATCCTTAGAGAGGTGTCATGGAGAAGTATGACGATGTGGTACTGAAGAGTGGCTACATCAATGATGAGAAGTACGGCAAAGGCGAGCGATGGGCGCTATGTTTCAAGGGTGTTGGCAATGAGCTATGCTTGTCTGAGTTTGAGTGGAAGGTTAACCACGTCTTAGTGCCTGCTCCAAAGGACATCTGTGAGAGCTGTTGGTTGAAAAAGCGCAAGCTTGTGGACAGCTTTAGAAGGCGCTTCATGGCTCAAAAGTTTAGAGACTACGCGCATCCTTACACACCATGTAGGGAGATGAAGCCAAGGAGGAAGGATGATCATGATACGCCTCCTGGATCGAAGCAGAACTTCGTCGATGTTTAGTAGTTTAATTGACTAGGGTTAACCATTTTGTGTAGAAACATTATTTCTTTATTGTGATGACTCTGCGTGGTCAAGATTGGTGTGGTGTGATGTAGTTGCCTAAGCAACAAATATTTATTATTTGTTACTTATTTTGCAATCTATCTTATTGCAAAACTATTTCATTTGATTATATGAATGTCGTTGAGATTTGTTACAAAATTGTCTTTATCACATAATTTCATGGTTGACTGAAAGCTTTGAATGCTATCTCATATCGTCGTGATATGATGGGAAATCCATGTTGAAATTATGGCAAAAGTTTCATTGAGCATTGTCAAATCAATTGTGAGGCAAGAGCTAAAGCATGTCTATATGATTACGTATCATTGTTCATTGCTCTACTAAAATAGTAGGAGCCTCGATGTGTGAACTATGAATGTCATTGTCTATTCATGTGAGACCAATGTGTCTAAAGTGTATTACATGCCTATCGAACTATTATTCATGAGAACTGTAAGGACCAGGGATTTTTCCATCCATCTGTTTCCACGGAGTGCGTCCTTATAGAAGATTTGTAAGTTGGGGGTTTAGATAAGTTCAAGGGACCATCGAGTTAGAAAAGCATTTGAAAAGATTTGAATTGAACAAAAACCATGAAAGAGGTCACAAATCTGCTATCGGCGTTTTATCGAAGGGACAAACCGAAGGGACAACCCAATAGCGCGATAAGTGAACTGATCATGTTTTTAGAAAGACTCCCGCTCATATAGAACATGTGAGTACCCAAGAATAATAGATTCGGGGGCGAAGGTAAGAGGTGGGAAGGTTTTAGGCACCCAACTCGCCCATTTTATGCTGGCCTCTACTAACTCAAGTTTGCTTAATAATTTAAAGACATGATTCCCACACAAACCGGATTAACAACCTAGACTTAGACTATTAATTGGTTCATCACAAGCATCACAACATTTATTTTTGACCCTTGTTTAGACATGCATTCGATTGACAAGTTGAGCATTACAACGGCTAGACATGCTTTGAAGGACAATATTTAGGAAGCGATAAAAACGTTATTCTAGCATGATATCTACATTATGACTATTGGAAAATAAACAATTAGGCAATTAATTTGATTTGAGCCCTCAGGAATTAGTACCTGAACTGTAGGCTATATTTGACAAGAATAGTAAAAGACAAGATCTCAAGAATAAATTTGGAAAAAAGAGGGAGAAGCTCAGAGTCATAACTACTGAGAATAGAGGTTGTCAACTGTAGATTGTGTGTTTTGAACTGAGGGAGGAGGGTCGTACTTATAGGGGCGGCAAGTAGGGCTGGATGGCTGAAAAGGAACCGAAAATTGAATTTGGGCTGAAAAAAGAGTCGGGCATGAAGCTGAGTCAGCCCCGCTAGCGGCCCTGGGTTTTAAGCCGGGGCCGCTGACGGCTGTTAGCTGCCAGCTGGATGTCGTCATAATGACGACATCCAATATATTTTTATTTTCCGGAGAAATTTTATTGTTCCGAAAAGTATGAAAAGACCGTTTTGCCCTTGGACGGTAAAAGACGGTTCAACCCCTGGTTCACAACTTGGCGACCGGGAGTCGGAAAAAGGCATGAGAGGTGTCGTTTGAAAGCTCTTGAATTGGGATTTTGAATGAGACTAGAATAAAGGAGCGTTTAGAGGAAAAACCTAAGACCTTATCTTAACTATTAAAGCAAAAATAGCGTTCAAGTTTATAAATTACTCATTTCATCATCGGGCTTTTGCGGAGAAATTTCAAGGCGCTTTTTTGGCGTCTACAGAAGTACCCACTTTGATCGAGCTTGAGTAAAAGCGAAGATCAAAGTATTCCAAAGGTGACATGCAGGATGCTGATGTGCACATGGTGTGTGAGAGTGTACAATATGTATGCATATGAAGACAAACCTGAGTTGGGACATGCTCGTAGCGTGCTAAGATTTCATCTCTGTGAACACAAGAGAAATAAAGGTTATGGTCAACAGGATAGAACACCGCTCGTAGATGGTCTAAACGTCTGCTGGGGACCTATATTCAGAGTGAATGAAAAGGTTAGTAATAATTTGAGAATGATCAACGTGGAGTGCTTCGACAAACCATGACTAAACACCACTCGCCGGATGCCGAGATTCCGTCTATGTACGAGAAACAAAAAAGTCAACGAGACATCGCGATTAAAAATAACGTCTGTAAAAATGGTTAGTAAAGTGAGAGTGAATAGTAAAAATGCTTTATCAGCAAACAGTGACTAAGCACCACTTGGTGGATGCCGAGATTCCGTCCCTGCACAAGAAACAAAAAAGTCGACGAGACAGTGCGATCAAAATAACGGCTTTAAAATGGTTAAAACATATGAACAGTTTAAATGCAATAGCTTAAGCAATCATTGACTGAAAGATATAGAAAACAAAGAACAGTATAACTGCAACAGTTTAAGCAATCATTGACTGACACATAATAAGTAACCTCGCAGAAGGACAGTTTAACCGCAATAGCTTAAGAGATCATTGGCAGACCCCAATTTTGTGACCTCGCAGAAGGACAGTTTAACCGCAATAGCTTAAGCGATCATTGACTGACCCCAAAATTTGTGACATTGGGAAATTGGGACATTTGTGACTTTGGGACATTTGGGATATTGTGACAACGGGACATTTGGGATATTGGGACATCGGGACATTTGGGATATTTGAGACATTGGGTTATCGAGACATTTGGGATATTTGAGACATTGGGATATTGGGACATTTGAGATTTTTGGGAGGCCGAGAGATTTACTGTGCATAAAATACTTTGACGCTCCGTGCGGTAAAGGTTGTCACGGTATGCATCCGGGGTTCAGTATTTGGGACCTGCAAAAATAATCGGGTTAGTTTTACCTAAAAATAATTGGTAGTGAAATGGCCAATTGTCGAATTTGAATTTGTGGGCGAAAGAGTCTTGCTCCCGCGTGCTTGGTACTGATATTTGCCGCGAACGAACTGGAGAAACAAATTCTGGCTGAAAAAGACCGTGGGACATCAAGTGGGGCCCGCGCGTGCAGGGCTGCTAGCGGCCTAAGCCAACGCCGCTGTCCTCTGTGTGAGGGCCTCTAGCGGCGCTCAGCTTGAGTGGCCTAAAGGCTTTACGCGACTTTCTTCTTCGCGTTTTTGCCTCATTGTTCTTCTTCCGTCGAGAGCCATTGTCGAACACCCACCATTGTTGAGTGCTTCAACTTGCTTGAGGTAAGTCAATTCTTGACCAAACTCTTTGATTTTTGTCTTGAACTTGCTTATTTTTCCGCCTAGTTGCTGAATTTTGGGTTGCATTGTTGAATGGGTGCTTGTTTCTTGCGAATCTGAAACTTTAAATTTTCCACTTGTAGAGAGAGAAAGCTCCATTGTACTCTCATGGTTCCCGCAGACAAAGGAAAACGTCCCATGGGTGAGGGGGAAGATGACCGGGATCTTTTTTGTACTGGGCTTCCCTCTACCAGTGCACCTTCAGCCCATCATGCGGATGGGGCTCGTCTATACCAGGACTCGTTCATGCGACTGGACTGGCGCCTAGCTGGGGTTTGGGACCGTAGTGTCTTACTACTGAACAGGCAGAGTCATCTGTCTAACCTTGAGTTAGTATGTTTTCTGACTCTCTCTTCTTTTTTTTTTTTTTTTTTTTTTTTTCTGTTTAGTAAATTTTTTGTTGAACTGAAACTTTGAACTGTTAGTGCTTCGGCACACGAACAAATTGGGACTTGTATTGGATTTGTGGTCAGCTGTATATAATTTGTGTGGAATTATCTTGGCTGTATTTGTAGTATATAGGGTGTTGAGAATATTTTGTTATGGTGTTGGCGTTTTGTTGCAGGCTCATGGGTCTACTTCCCATTGGGCCATGATGTTGGAGACTTTTTCAGTTGGAGCTAGGGATATGGTATTGGGCTCAGGTTTTGAGCATTTCCTGACTATTATCCCTGCTTGTCACTCTGGGGATACTAGGATTATTGCTAGGGGGCTATTGGAGAGATTCTGGGATTCCATGAACACTTTCCATACGCCTGTAGGAGAGATGTTCCGCACCCCTTATCAGTTCGCTGTGTTGACGGGTCTATCCTTTAGAGGGCATCGTATTCGGTACGACGCGGGTTACTGGCGACTGAATGACAGGTTGGTTAAGCTTTATGGGCCTGTGTCTGCCCATTTTGATAGGGATCGGGTTTCCTTGCCGGCGGTTATGGGCGGCTTTGGCAGAGCAGGGGCTTACCGAGCAGCAAAGAGCCCGTATTTTCCTGCCTTGCTTGTTGGGGTCGACCATTTTTTCTCAGAAGAAGAGCGTATGTCAGGTCGGTCTCTTGACATGTTTGGAGGATTTGACCAGGGTCCATGAGTACAACATCGGTGCTCCTGCGTATGCTACCTTGGTGAGATGGTGTCGTCGGGGTTGCAGGCCTAAGCCGACGAGTGAGAAGGCGTCTATCTAGGGCCCGTGGAGGATACTGAAGGTAGGCCCATATATTTCACTTTTTCCTTTGCATATGCTTTTGGATTTGGAGCTCATTCTTTTCCTTTTTTCTTGTATGGCAGTTGTGGTTCTTCGAGTATTTTCCGGCTTTCGGTCCTCACCGTCCCGGTTTGAGGATGTTCCCACGAGGTTCACGGTGGATTGGTAGAGATAACCATTCATTTACCTCTTTGGAGCATTTTCGGGCTACCTTTGAGAGCCATGCCGCATCTATGGCGTGTTGTTGTTGACTTGTGCATTTTTTTTGGTCCATTTGGTGTGAATGAACTTTTGATTTGGTAATCTGCAGGTGTCGTGGTCCGCTTTTGGTGTCTTGGGGTTCCGCCCCATATTACTATGGAGTCTTTAAGGGTGTCCTCCTTGGTTGGGGGACCGTTTGACTCGGCTGGTTTATCCCACCTTGGGTAGTCACTTGGTTCCGGAGGATCCTCTGATGACCATGTTCTACCTGCGCAGCCTGAGTGTGCGGGATCTGGGGGTCGTGGCTCGTGGTATGACGGCCACAGAGTTTCTGGAGCCGGAGGTTGTTGGCTTGGACCGCACGGCTGTGTACCTGGCCTATTGCTTAGGTCGTCTGATGCCGGACCTCACTTCTGAGGTAAGAAATTTATCTGCATCTTTTTAGCTATATGCATGATATACTGACTTTTTGTGTTTTGCAGGCGGATCGTCTGGCTCCTCAGGGTCCCAGGAGGTCCCATTGTAGAGTTCCTCGGGCCCAGCCCCCAAGCGTGACCTTACCGACTAATGAGGTGAGGTATATTGGGGGAAACGGGGGACGTATAGTAGAGGAGTTCCCTCTACATATGGCTGACGGAGAGATTATGGAGGGCTTGCCCTTGCCTGACGGTTGTACGGGGGTAAGTGCCTTTTTATTCTCCTTGTGTTTTGTGCTTGCTTTTGAGTGCTGACTCTATCTCTTGCATTTGTGTTTTTGTAGCTGAACTGGGAGCAGACATCTCAAATCTTCAAGCTCATTCACCTGTTGAAGAAAGGCTACGGCCGGGTGATGGGCAAGGGGAAGAGTTCTCGGTCTAGGAGTGTTGATGTACGTAGACTTTCATCCATTGTTTTAGCTAAGTGAAGTGCTTAACTTAATATCTCGATCTTGATTGTTTGCAGATATCTCAGTCTTCGTCTTCGGTGGGACCTCGACATTCTTCTGCTGCGAGGGCCTCTTCGGCGAGTAGGACGTCTATTGCTCGTTCACCTCCCGTGGCTGTGATCAGGCCTCCTGTTGATGGGGCGCCCGGACCTTCTGCGCCGTACATTCATGTGCCTGAGATGTTTTCTCCCGCGGGTTTCCAGCCTTCTCTTGATAGTAGGCCCATTGTTACCCCCATGGCTGAAGGTTGGGCGAACGCCCCTGGATGGGATGTGCCTCATACTGGGCCTTCATATCAGGATATGGCTATGGACTTTGCCGGTTAGACCACAGAGAGTTTCTTCGCAGCAGGGTTTTCGGCAGGTACCCCCATGCGCGCACCAGCATATGACAGGCGGGACATAAGGCCTAACAACAACAGGCCCATTTATAGCTCTTCCCTCCATTATTCGACTCGGAACTATGGTTAGGAGCCGTTTGTTGATGATGAGGCTGATAGAAATGGCGATGATGACTCTGATTGAGCGGTATTGGATATTGGCCTTGGACCTTTGAACTCTTGTTTTTATGCATTTTTATGATATGTGTATGCTATGATGACTCGATTATGCCCATCTGATCTCTAAGAATGCAATGTGTTATGCAGTAAAGAGTAGGCCACAATTTAGAAAATAAAATAAGGAAAAAGGTAAAAATTGCAAGAAAAAGTAAAAATACACATATTATACCCCCTAAAAAAAATGAAAATAAATAAATAAAGAAAATAGAAAAGATAAAAGCTAAGAGAGTCTCGGGCTTTGTAATTCCGTCGTGCGTAAATTGGGCTTAAACCGAGCTGAATAGACCAAGTGAGCGGGCTAGAAAAAGAAGAAAAGCTGACAGGGACAGGGTCAAGGCCGCTAGCGGCGCTGGTCTGTGTAAGGACCCGGGATTTTTCCAATTCTTGTTTTCATGGAGTGCGTCCTTATAGAAAATTTGTCAGTTGGGGGCTTAGATAAGTTCAAGGGACCATCGAGTTAGAAAAGCTTTTCAAAAGACTTGAATTGATTAAAAAAAACCATGAAAGAGGTCACAAATCTGCTATCGACATTTTATCGAAGGGACAAACCGAAGGGACAACCCAATAGCGCGATAAGTGAACTAATCATGTTTTTAGAAACACTCCCGCTTATATAAAACATATAAGTACCCAAGAATAAAGGGTTTGGGGGCGAAGGTACGAGGTGGGAAGGTGTTAGGCACCCAACTCGCCCGTATTATGACGGACTCTACTAACTCAAGTTTGCTTAATAATTTAAAGACATAATTCTCATGCAAAACCGGATTAACAACCTAGACTTAGACTATTAATTGGTGTATCATAAGCATCACAACATTTATTTTTAACCCTTTTTTAGACATGCATTCGATTGACAAGTTGGGCAGCACAACGATTATACAGACAATATTTAGGAAGCAATAAAAACGTGACCTAGTATGATATCTACATTATGACTACTTAGAAAATAAACAATTAAGCAAGTAATTTAATCTGAGCCCTCAGGAATTTGTACCTGAGCTGTAGGCTATATTTGACGAGAATAGTAAAAATAGATCTCAAGTTTGGAAGAAAGAGGGGAAAGCTCGGTGTCAATACTCCCGAGAATAAAGGTTGTCAACTGTAGACTGTGTGTTTTGAACTGAGGGTGAAAGGTTGTTTATATAGGCTTGGAAAAGTAGGGTTGTACAATCGAATTTGAGCTGAAAAATGAGACGGGCTTGAAAAATGAGCCAGGCCCGAAGGGAAGTCAGCGCCGCTAGCGGCGTTGGGAAATTTGTCAGCGCCACTTGCGGCCCTGGGACTTTCTCCCAGGGTCGCTGACGGCTGTCAGCAGCCAGCTGGATGACGTCATCCAGCCCATTTTCATTTTCCGAAGGATTTTAAATATTCCGAAAAACATGAAAACACCATTTTACCCCTAAATGGTAAAAGACGGTTTTACCCTTGAATCGCGCGACTTGGCAACAGAGAGTCGGAATGAGGCATGAGACGTGTCGTTGGAAAGCTTTTGAACGGGGTTTCTGAATGGAATGGAATGGAATGAAGGAGTGTTTGGAGGGAAAAACCTGAGACCTTATCTTAACAATTAAAGCAAAATAGCAGTTCAAGCTTAAAAATTACTCATTTCATCATCGGGCTTTTGCGGAGAAATCTGAAGACGCTTTTTTGGCGTCTACTGAAGCCCCCACTTTGATCGAGCTTGAGTAAAATCGAAGATCAAAGTACTCCAAAGGCGACATGCAGGATGCTAATGTGCACATGGTGTGTGAGAGTGTACAGTATGTATGTATATGAAGACAAACCTGAGTTGGAACACGCTCGTAGTGTACTAAGATTTCATCCCTGTAAACACAAGAGAAAACAAAGGTTATAGTAGCAGGATAAAGCACAGTCCGTAGATGATCTAAACGTCTGCTGGAGTCCTGTATTCAGAGTGAATCAAAAAGTTAGTAATACTTTGAGAATGATCAACGTAGAGTGCTTCGACAAACAATGACTAAACACCACTCGGCGGATGTCGAGATTCCGTCCCTGTACGAGAAACGAAAAAGTCAACGAGACAGCGCGATTAAAAATAATCGGCCGTAAAGTGGTTAGGACATATGAACAGTTTAAATGCAATAATTTAAGCAATCATTGAATGAAACATATAAAAATAATGGACAGTATAACTGCAACAGTTTAAGCAATCATTGATCGACAAAAAAAAGTAACCTCGTAGAAGGATAGTTTAATCGCAATAGCTTAAACGATCATTGACTAACCCCAAAAATTTGTAAATCCGCCGAAGGACAGTTTAATGGCAATAGCTTAAGTGATCAGTGACTGGCCCAAAATTTGCAGTTTCGCAGAAGGGCAGTTTAACCGCAATAGCTTAAGCGATCAGTGACGGGCCCAAAATTTGTACTGTTGTGTTGCTTAGCAAGTGTCGATAAAAATTTTCGGGCTCATAAATAACTTGGGCGCTCCGGACGTTGAGAGTTGTCGCAGTGTAGATCCGGGTTTCAGTATTTGGGACCTGCAAACATAAACGGGTTAGTTTTACCTGTAAATATTTGGTACCGTAAAATGGGCCAACTGTCGAATTTGAATCTGTGGGCCAGGGGCTTCGCTCCCGCGCGCTTGGTACTGATATTGCCGCAAAATGAACTGTAATAACGAAATTTGGACTGGGAAAAGGGGCCATGGGTCAGCAGTGGGGCCCGTGCTGCAGGTCTGCAGGGCCGCTAGCGGCCAAGGCCAGCGCCGCTAGCGGCTCGGCGCTGGGCTTGAGCCAAATAAAAAGCGCTTCGGCACTTTCTCTCTCTTCTTTTCGCGTTTTGGGTCTTCTTCCTTACCGAGCCATTATCGAGAGCAAGTTCCTCCATTGTTGAGTGCTTCACTGCACTTGAGGTAAGTCGATTCTTGTCCGTTTGCTTCGATTTTTATCTTGAACTTGATTATTTTTCCACCTAGTTGCTGAATTTTGGGTTGCATTGTTGAATGGGTACTTGTTTCTTGCGAATCTAAAACTTTTGTTTTCCCACTTGTAGAGAGAGAAAGTTCCATTTTGTTCCCATGGCTCCCGTAGACAAAGAGAAGCGTCCTATGAGTGACGAGGAGTATGACCGAAGCCTTTTTCGCACCGGGTTACCTTCTACCCGAGGGCCCCCGACCGGTCACACGGATGGGGCTCGACTGTACCAGGATTCTTTTATGCGGTTGGATTGGCGCCCTCCTGGAGTTTGGAACCGCAGTGTACTGTTGCCGGATAGACGGAGTCATTTGTCTGACTTGAGGCTCGTATGTTTTCTTCTATTCTTTTTTTCTGTTCAGTATATTCAAACTGAAAATTGGAACTGTTAGTGCTTCGGCACACGAACAAATTGGGACTTGTACTGGATTGGTGGTCAGCTGTATATAATTTGTGTGGAATTTATTTTAGCTGTATTTGTGGTATATGGGGTATTGAGAAAATTTTGTTGGTTGGCTAGGGTGTCGGGGTTTTGCTGCAGGCTCATGGGACTACTTCCCACTGGGCTATGATGTTGGGGACCTTTTCGGAGGAGGCCAGGAATTTGGTATTGGACTCGGGTCTCGCTGATTTTTTTACTGTTATACCTTCTTGTCACTCGGGGGATTCTAGGATTGTTGCCCGGGGGTTACTGGAGAGGTTTTGGGATTCTACAAACACTTTCCATACACCTGTGGGAGAGATGTTTCCTACCCCTTATCAGTTTGCTGTGCTGACGGGGTTATCCTTTAGAGGGCGTCGTATTCAGTACGACGCGAGCTATTGGCGATGGAGCGACACCTTTTAGGATCTTTACGGGCCCATATCCATCCACTTTGATAAGGATCGGGTTTCCTTGGCGCGGTTGTGGGAGGCCATATCTGCGCAGGGGCTTACCGAGGAGCAGAGGGCTCGCATTTTCCTGGCTTGTTTGCTGGGGTCGACGATCTTTGCTCAAAAGAAGAGCGTGTGTCAAGTCGGTTTCTTAACATGCTTGGAGGATTTGACCAAGGTGCGTGAGTACAACCTTGGTGCTGCTGCTTATGCTTCTTTGGTGAAGTGGTGCCGTCGGGCCTGTAGGCCTAAGGAGACGAGTGAGAGGACATCTATCACGGGCCCATGGAGGATACTAGAGGAAGGCTTCTTTTTTTTCACTCCTCTTTTTTTGCCTATGTCTTCAATTGTGGAAATCATTTTTTGTGTTTGCTTGTGTGGCAGCTGTGGTTGTTTGAGTATTTTCCAGCTTTTGGTCCTCATCGACCTGGTTTGAGAATGTTCCCTTTAGGTTCACGATGGGTTGGTAGGGATGCCCATCCTTTTTTGTCTCTGGAGCATTTCCGGGCCACCTTCGAGAGTCATGTTGCGTCTACGGTACGTGGTTGTTGACTTGTGCATTCCCTTTTGTTCATTCTGTGTGAATGAATTTTGAATTGGTAATCTGCAGGTGTTGCGGTCCACTTTTGATGATGTTCCTGGGGTTCCTATCCACATTACCCTAGAGTCTTTTAGGGTATCTTCTCTATGAGTGGTCTTCGAGGGGCCATTCAGCTTTGTAAAGTACTTAGGGGATCGTTTGACTCGGTTGGTCTATCCCTCCCTGGGTACTCATCTGGTTCCGGAGGATCCTCCTTTGATCATGTTTTACCTGCGTTGTCTGAGTGTGCGGGACCTGGGGGTCGTGATCCGTGGTAGGGCGGCGCAGGAGTTTATCGTGCCGGAGGTCGTTGGCTTAGACCAGACCGCCATGTACCTGGCCTATTGCTTGGACCGCTTGATGCCAGACCTCACTTCTGAGGTAAGAAACTTATCTGCATCTTTTAACTGTACGCATAGTATACTGACTCCTTGTGTCTTGTAGGCGGATTGTCTAGCTCCTCCGGGTCCTAGGAGGTCTTATTCCAGAGCTTCTCGGAGTCAGCCCCCAAGTGTGACCTTGCCGACCAATGTGGTGAGGTACATTGGGGAGAGTGGGGGACGCATAGTGGAGGAGTTCCCCCTCCATATTGCTGACGGAGAGGCGGTGGAGGGCTTGCCCTTGCCTGACGATTGCACGGGGGTAAGCTTTCTTCTCTCTCTCTCTCTTTTGTACTCGTGTTTGCTTTTGAGTGTTGGCTTTATTTTGTGGCTCTCTCTCTCTTTTGTAGCTGAACTGGGAGCAGACCTCTCAAGTCTTCAAGCTCATTCATTTGTTGAAGAAATGCTACGGTCGAGTGATGGGCAAGGGGAAGAGTTCTCGGTCTAAGACCGTTGATGTAAGCAAACTCTCTTCTCTCTTTTTTTTTTTAATTAGCTAAGTGAAGTGCTTAACTTAACATTTTTACTTTGATTATCTGCAGATGTCTCAGTCTTCATCTTCGGTAGGACCACGCCACTCTTCTGCTGCGAGGGCTTCCTAGGTGAGCAGACCATCTATTTCTCGTTCTCCTTCTATGATGGTGATCAGGCCTCCTGTTGATAAGGCGCCCGGGGTTTCTGTCCCGTATGTTCCTGAGATGTTCTCTCCTGCTGATTTCCGGCCTTCTCTTAATAGGCTGTCCGTTGCTATGCCCTTGGCTGGAGGTTGGGAGAACGCCCCTGGATGGGATATGTCATATGCTGGGCCTTCTCATCAGGATGTGGCTATGGATTTCGCCAGTCAGGCCACGACGAACTTCTTTGCCTCGGGGTTTTCGGCAGGTACCTCTATGCGAGCCCCAGTGTATGATGGATGGGACATGAGGCCTGAGAAGAGCAGGCCCATATATAGCTCTTCTCTCCACTATTCGACCGGAAACTATGGTCAGGGGCTGTCCATTGATAATGAGGCTGACAACAACGATTCCAGTTGAACAATGTTGGGCCGCTTTTGTAAACATTGGCCTTGGAATTTCGAACTCCTGTTTTTGGTGCAACACATTTTTTTTTGATATGTATGATATGCTATGATGACTCAATTATGCCCGTTTGATCTAATTATGCAACGTGTTATGCAGTAGGCCAAAGCCATAATTTAGGGAATAATAACAATAAAAAGAAAAAGGTAAAAAGGTAAAAAAATGCAAAGGAGAAAGCAAAAATTACACATATTATACCCCCTAAAAAAATGAAAAGAAAAAAAGAAAAGAAAAATGAAAAAAGATAAATCTAAGAGAATCTCGGACTTTGTAATTTCGCGTGGGTATTAAAACTGGGCCGAAATCAGGTCGTCTGGATCAAAAGCGCGAACTGGAGCAAAAGGGAAACTCAGACCGGGCCAGGGTCTGGGCCGCTAGCGGCGCTAGCGGCCCTGACCAGTGCTGCTGACGGCTCTTTTTTTTTGCGGATTTCTGGCTTTTCGGCCGCCTTCCTGTCTATAAGTAGGATTTTCGGGATGCTTCATGTTGTACCACTTTTTTTTTGTATACCTTAGCTCTCCCAAACTTCTCCAATTTTCTACCATGGTGAAATCCTTTGAAGATCTGTTCGATGCCTGGTGTAAAAATCTGACCGTAGAAGATAAGCTTGAACTAGCCCCGTTTCACGTTTCTACCTTGCTGACTTTAAAACCAACCAAAATACTGTGGCCCCTTCTTCGGTCTGCTTTGAATTATTGGGATCCTGACATGCATGTTTTCCGTTTTGGTAATTCCGAACTATGCCCTTTGGTTGAGGAATTTGCTGCGATCACTAATATTCCTGATGTTCTTCCCCCACCTGTGCCTTATGTGAGGGATGGTTTTAGGGATCAATACAGGAAATCCCTGGGGTTGTCATCTGCAGAAGCCAAAAAGATGGTGCTTGGTGTCGATGTGGACTTGGTTCAACTTTGCGAAAGTTTGCTATTTCTTCTGAAAAAGATGCCATATTCAGGCGTTGCCGTCGACAGGCTTTTGTACTGTGCCTGTTAAACCGCCTGTTGTTTGTTAATGCAGAATCTTCCAACTTGGGTAGAGCCTCGTTGCTGCGAGTGGTTAAACAAATGGTTGAAGGACATTCTCCCTTACATCTGGTCGTAGGGGAAACCATTATTGGGCTTGACAGGTTGAAAACATCTCCCAACCAATCTTTCTCGGACAGCTCCCTGCTGCTTCAGATCTGGTTATGTGAGGATCTGAGGTTGATAGAGTCACCATGTGCCCTGGTGGAGCTTGACTTCTTTAGTGGCTTGTGATGACTTGATCCTTCATACTACCGTACTGGGTCTGTACAGGACCACTTTCTTCTTTCCCTCTAGGGTCATGAGGCAATACGGTTTGAAACAGGTGATCCCCTGTCAGGAGACTACGAGACCAAATATCGTAGCCTTAACCACTGAATTTGCTGCGGAGTGGGGAAAGTATTGGCGTAGCCGGCATCGCTGGACTGTACCTTGGGTGATTGCCCCAACTCAGGTCTCTGAGATCTTCCTAAACTGGCTTTCTTGTAGTGATGGAGAAGTGAGACGAGCCCTTCGTCATGAGGAGTGGGACCAACTAAAGCCTAGATATGACTCACAAACAGGAGGCAAGAAAAGAAAGGAAGTGTCTCAAATGGGAGACTATCACGTACTGAAGAGAGGCAAGCCCCCAGCTCAAGAAAGCGATCACAGGTCGTCCTCAAGCCAAGGTCCTTCAAAGAAGAACTCTTCAACGATGCCTTCTAAAGGGAAGAAGGATTAAATTAGTTTTCTAGGAAAGCAAGTCTAGTTTTCAAAGGAAAATAATAATAGGATTTGTTTAGCTTAAACCCTCATAGTTGCATTATTTCCTTAGGAAGTTTTAATTCTTGCAATGTAAACTTATTCCTTCAAATTCAATAAAGATTGTCCCTTTTTTGAATGAGTCGAAAGGAATTTTTGGATTGATTTTGGCCGGGCCCCTTTGAAAGGGTTACCTACGTATCCAGTGTGGAATCAGGCCAGCGTAGTTCGTTCAGATAGTGTACGTCTCTTTTTTTTTTTTTTTATTTTATTTTTAAGTTTTTGAAATTTTATATATTGTTTTTTTTATGACGTAACACTTCTTTAGTTGATCCATATTGGTGAGCTGGCTGAACTCGATGCCATCAATATCCATGAGTCTGACGGCGCCTCCTGATAAGAAGTCTTTGATGATGATTGGTCCGGACCAGTTTGGTCGAAATTTGCCTCTGGGGTCGGTTACTGGGGCTCGTAATTCTTTTCAAACTAAGTCCCCTTCCTTTAAATTTCGAGGTCGAACCTTTTTGTTGAACACTCTTGCCATGCGTTGTTGATATATGGGGGAATGGTCTAGGGCCCGTAGGCGTCTTTCATCTGTGAACATGAGCTCTTCATAGCGGGCTTGCAACGATTGGGTTTCAGGAATGTCTCCTTCTAAGGCTATGCGCATGGAGGGTAGTTGGACTTCTATGGGTAGAACTGCTTCCATTCCATGGACTAGGGAGTAAGGTGTTGCTCCCGTAGAGGATCTTATGGATGTCCTATACCCCCAAAGTGCAAATGGGAGTTTTATGGGCCAATCTTTGTAGTTTTCTATCATCTTTTCAATGATAGTTTTGAGGTTTTTGTTAGCGGCCTCTACTGCGCCATTGGTTTGGGGTCGGTAAGGGGATGATTTCTGGTGCTGGATTTTGTAGCTTTTGAGAAGGGTGGCTGTTTCGGCCTTGAAGTGGGATCCATGGTCACTTATGATTTTATGTGGAACACCATATCGGTAAAGGATGTTGTTCCTTATGAATTTGGACACTTGTTTGGAGGTAAGGATGGCATAGGACTGGGCTTCAACCCATTTGGTAAAATAATCTATGGCTACTAGGATGTATTCATGTCCTCCCGAGCCCTTCGGGGTGATCTTTCCAATGATGTATATTCCCCATGCAGAAAATGGCCAAGGAGAGGTGAAGTTGTGGAGCATCGAGGGTGGCATATGCTGCAGGTTGGCATATATCTGACACTTCTTACACTTCTTAACGTAGTCGTAACAATCCTTTTCCATAGTAGTCCAGTAGTATCCTAGTCGTAGAACCTTCTTGGAGAGCATTCGCCCGTTCATGTGTGGTCCGCACACCCCATTATGTACCTCGTCCATAATCTCTGCAGCTTCTTCGGCGTTCACACATCTGAGATTAACCCCGTTGTGAGATTTCTTGTATAGAACCCCCTTGTATTCTATGTATTGCACCGCTAAGAGACGGATGGCCCGTTGAGCTCTTAGTGGTGCATTTTGAGGGTATACTCCTTTGGTGATGTAGTTGAAGACGTCTTGGTACCAAGGATCTTCTTCGATCGGAGCCAAAGTTACTTCTGTGTCGAGGTTGTTACAAAAGGCTGGTTCGCTTCCTTTTTTTTTTTTTTTGGAGTGGCATCGTTGAGGGAGTTCAGCTACTCAAATTCCTGTAAAACTGAAAATATGTATTCTTGCTTTTGCGAAGTTCACTTACATTGCTTAAATTAATTAGTTAATGATTTGTGCAACTTTGTATTCATTGGATTTGTCAATAGTTAAACAAAGAAAGAAATGAGCAAGAGGACTTTTAGTGATTTGCAAAAATAGATAGGCACACATGTCTTTGGAGAAGGGGGGTCTCTAATACCCATCAAAAAGAAACTAGACTTAGAAGGAAAATAAAAGGGGAACACCCCCTATTCAAGACTCAACCTAAAGATTTAGCTAGGACCCTTACTCGACATAACTTGGAGACTCAGACTCGACTCCTGTAGCTCCTGCAAGTAACCAGTCAGTTCCAGGCTTCATCATCCATGTTGCCATCCCTTAGTGGGGGTGGAAATTTTCCTCTATCAATGATGCCTTGGACATCGTCTTTTAGACGTAGGCAGTCGTCTGTATGGTGCCCGAATACCCGATGATACTTGCAATATGGTCGGTTTTCTCCCGGTTCCGACTTTGCCTCTTCGAAAGGGATGTAAGGCTGAATGTCACCTCTTCATACTAGTGTGTTCATAACTGCTTCCATTGGTGCAAAGAGAGGGGTATACTTTTCGTGACTATGACGGCACCAGTTGACTGTCCAAGTGTATGGTGGCCACATCGTCCCTTGGTCAATGAAACGCACGACTAGCCCTTTAAAACGCCTGCACTGGTTGATTTGATGTCCCTCAGCCGCACAGTAGGTGCAGCTTAGAAAGGGATTTCCGTCTCTCGGCATGAGCTTTGATGTAGGGGTCCTTGGGCGAACATACCCATACTTGGACATCTTGTGATACAGAAGGTCTTGGCCCCACCAACTTTCTTCTTTGGTCAAGATGACCGTGTTTCTACGCTTGGAGGTGCGTTCTTCTAGGCTGTCAACCTTCTCTCTCATCTCTTGTATCTCCTTGATTATGCAAGCCAGACTCTCTTGTATTAGATTTTTGTCATCCACTACTTTGTGGTCTGGTTCTTCTTCATAGGATTTTTGAGAAATCAGAGTGGTCTCCTCGTCACAGATGAGGTGAGAGTAATCTTTAGGCTCCTCAATTGCAATATGATTGATAGCAGTTAGGAGGTTGCCAAAACCTCCAGTTTCTTCAACTTTAGTCAACGGTAGTGTGCCATTGTCTATCATGTCCTGTATGATGTGCTTAAGGGCCCAACAGTCGTTTGTGTCATGCCCTTTCCATTGGTGATACTTGCAGTAATCGCCTTCTTTCCAGTTGCGGCCCTTGGTATTTTGTTCTGGTGTGGGACCTATGGGTCGGAGCATATCTTTGTCTACCAATCTTTCGAGAGCTGTACTGAGAGTAATTCCTAATGGAGAGAAATCTCAGTTTAGCTTATTCCGGGGTATATAGTATTCCCTTGATGGGACATTGGACGAAGATGCGTCACTCTTACGTTTCTTTTCTGATCCTTGAAGAACAGGATCAGGCCTCCCTGGAGTCACGGATTTCCGATTTTCAGACGAAGGGACGAACATGGGTGTGTCCGACAACTGTCTTGACTTAATGTTGGTGATATCAGCTTCCAACCTATCCATTCGGTCAGTCATCTCGACCAGATACTCCTGGACTGTTCTAATCATGACGCGATCAAAGTGGCTTGAATCAAGGTATGGTAGGGGAGTGAAACGAACCTGACCCGGCCTCTCTTCTCCGAATTCTGAACAGGAAGCACGGAGCACTTAGTAACAAAAAATCATGAGACTCTCATCTAATGAAGAACTGACCCACACATAGAAAACACGTTGTCCAAAGAAAAAGAAAAGTCCTTAAGCCTAAATCCCCAAATATTTCCCTAATATCCAATGAAAATGAAGTCAATGAACGAAAATAAGAAAAGTAGACAAAGATGACTATCCTAACTTTATTATTTTTTTTAGACTCAAAGAAAATGAAAAATGGGATAAAATAAAATAAAATGAAATGTCGATCCCCTATTTATTTTTTTATTATTTTTTTATTTTTCGGCATTTTTGTTTTTGCCGTTTTTTTTTTATTTTCTGATTTTTTTTTTTTTTTTTTGTTGACCGAATCTGAATTACATCAAAAGAAAAAAGAAAATACAGAAATAAGAAAAAGGGAGAGGGAAAATTGAAAGACTGACTCCTTTTTTTTTTACTAAAAAGATCCCAGAAATTATCCATGACTTTTAGAATATATCATTGGGAAAATGATGAGTGTTCATTGAATTTGAATTCTCGCACCATTTTTGGGCATTAGGAACTAGCTAAAAAAAAACGACTTCTAGCACGTAAGTGCATGTTGGCACATAATGATGCAGGAGCAAGTACGTTAAAGGACAAGCAAGAAGACGACGAATCAAGAACGTCCAAGAACCCAGTTCTTGAAACGTTAATGCTTGATCTTGAGCTGCTCATTGCCAAGAGTATAATGCCATGTGAGGTAAAGTGTGAGGTAACTATGTTAGAGTGGCAAGAAGATGACTAGAAGCTGAAAAGAAGAAGCCTTGGGCGCCAAGGAAACTGTTCCAGCGGTTTTGAGCCTTGGGCGCTAGGTAATCAGTTCTTCAGTTCTATTTCGTTTAGTATTCCCTTTATTAGTTAGAATATATTTAGGAGAGTAATAATCTTATTGTTATTAGTATTAGAAGTCCATTAGGTATTAGGAAAGATGTTAGTTAGTCCGTTTTACAATTGTAGTCAGTTTTGTAGTTAGTTTCCTATTCGAACTAGGATTAGGATTCCGAATAGCTTTAGATTTTCTTTGTCTATAAATAGGGGAGAGCTTTGCTATTGTAAACTCGTGCTTTGATGATTAATTATTGAATACGTGAGTATTTACCCCTCAAACTGAGTGATTCAGGTTGAAACCCTTACGAGTGATTCGTGAGTTGTTCTTGAGTGATTCTTGAACAAGATCCCTTTGTGTGATACTATCAAAGGTTAATTTCCGTTTTGTTACTTATTTCACATCAACTTGGTATCAGAGCTAAAGGTTTGAGCTTTCTTAAGTTTAAACAACACGGTCCTGAGCATAAACACGACACCATAGCGAGCTTTAGAGAAAGATTCTTGCAAGATCCGCCCTTTGTTCACGAAGACAGCCAAGAAACCCCCAAGAAACCAACAACCGAAGCTATGGGTGAGCCCAGCGAACTAGCAAAGTTGTTAACAGCCATGGAGGATCTTAGGACGTCTTTCAAATCTCAAGAACAGCGGATGGCTGCTATGGAAAGAAGAAACCAAGAAGATAGGGAGAACATGGAGACAAGGATGCGCAGAATTCATTGGAGAAACCACAACCGTGACCCCGACTTCGATGAGGAGTTTGAAGACACAAGTGGGACTAGAACCAATGACGCTCCTAAATCACGACATCCCTATGATGATGACAGGAACTTGAAGGTCGAACTCCCTGAATATGACGGTTCCTACGACCCAGAGGCCTTTCTTGATTGGCTTAGAACTATGGAGAGAGTCTTTGAATACAAGGAGTATGATGAGCGGCGAAGATGCAAGTTAGCCACGCTTAAACTCACCAAGCATGCTTCTTTATGGTATGAAAACCTAAAGGCTCGACGCAAGAAGGAAGAGAAAGCAAAGATTGAGACTTGGGACAAACTCAAGAAATATTTAAAGAAACGATTTTTGCCTAAAGAATTTGAGCAAGAACAGTTTTTGAAACTCACATCCTTAAGCCAAGAAACCTCAAGTGTACAAGACTACCTCCAGAAGTTTGAACATATGCACATGATGTGTGATCTTGAGGAGAAGGAGGAGTTAAAGATCGCGCGGTTCATCAAAGGTCTAAACCCAACTCTAAGGCGCAAGGTAGAGCTTGTTCCTTACGTAACCTTTGAGGACGTCTGCAAAATTGCTCTCAAGATTGAGAAGCAAGAGAAGGAGCAAAAACCGGTTGCACGAGATGTGATTAAAGGCTATACAAATTTTCGGAACCAATACAATGCAAGAGAGAATGCAACATTCTCCAAGAGCGCAAGTGTCCCTAGCAAGCCCGTAACTCAAGACAAAGGCAAAGCCGTGGCTACTAAGGACAAGAACCAACTGCGTTGTTTCAAGTGTCAAGGATATGGACACTATGCCTATGAGTGCGGCTCGAAGAAAGCGCTCACCATCGCTGAGCTAGAAGAGATGGAGCCCTCGTTTGTTATGCCCATAACCGAGGATAGTGATGAAGATATTGGAGAGCCATTCATTGAAGATTATGGTATACCCGAGGTTGGAGAGACCCTAATCCTTACGAAGTTGCTACATACGACTGTGGCCGTTGATGAGTCCGACCAAAGGGAGCAAATATTCCATTCTCGCTGCAAGGTTAGAGGTAAAGTTTGCAATTTGATTATTGACTCTGGGAGTTGTACTAATGTTGCCTCTAAAGAGATGGTTGATAAGCTTGATTTGCCTACTAAAAGTCATCCTAAACCCTATACTGTGCAATGGTTGAATGATGGGGGAGGGTTAAAAGTGACTAAACAAGCTAGAGTTTGCTTTACTTTAGGGTGTTATAAAGACGATCTATGGTGTGATGTACTGCCTATGGGTGTTTGTCATATATTGTTAGGTCGTCCTTGGCAATTTGATAGGAAAGTTAGTCATGATGGTGTAAACAATATCTATACTGTTGAGCATAACCAAAAACGAATCAAATTGTTACCCTTGACTGCCACTGAAGTTAAAGAAGCAAAGGCTAGTAAAAAGGCGAGTCGTGTAATGGTCATAGGAGAGAAAGAGATGGAAAAAGAGGTGGCTAGTGAAACTATGAGCTACCTAGTGTTGTTGTTTGAGCCTAACATGTGTAACAATCCCAATTATGATCCTGAGTTACGCCTATTGTTAGAGAGGTTCAAAGAAGTATTCCCCGAGGAGTTACCCCCTGGTTTACCTCCTATGCGTGGCATAGAACACCAAATTGACCTAGTTCCTGGAGCACCACTTCCAAATAGGCCAGCATATCGGTGTAACCCCGAAGAAGCCAAAGAGTTACAAAGACAAGTTGAAGAGCTTGTGCAAAGAGGCTATGTGAGAGAAAGTCTAAGTCCATGCGCTGTTCCTGCATTACTTGTGCCTGAGAAAGATGGGACATGGCGTATGTGCATTGATAGTAGAGCTGTCAACAATATCACAATCAAATATAGGTTCCCTATGCCAAGATTAGATGATATGTTAGACGAGCTACATGGTTCCCAGTTGTTTTCCAAGATAGATCTTAGAGCTGGATACCATCAAGTGAGAATCAAGGAGGGGGATGAATGGAAAACCGCGTTCAAGACACGACATGGTTTGTATGAGTGGTTAGTAATGCCTTTTGGCTTGTGCAACGCTCCTAGCACATTCATGAGGTTGATGAACGAGGTATTGAGAGCATTCCTTGGTAAATTTGTTGTGGTTTACCTTGATGATATTCTTATATTCAGCAAGACCAAGGAGGAACATCTAGTACATCTACAGCGCGTATTTGAGAAGCTAAAGGAACAACAGCTTTTTGGCAAGTTAGAGAAGTGTGATTTCATGCTTCCTAAGGTTATATTCCTTGGTTACACTGTATCCAAAGATGGTGTACATGTTGATCCGTCCAAGGTAGAAGCTATGGCTTCATGGCCAGCCCCAACCAATATACATGAGGTACGTAGTTTTCATGGCTTGGCATCATTTTATCGGAGGTTTATACGCAATTTTAGTTCCATTACTGCTCCTATTACTGAATTAATGAAAAAAGGAGAGTTTAATTGGAGTGAAAGTGCGCAAAAGGCCTTTGTTGAGGTCAAAGAGAAGTTGTGTCAAGCACCTATTCTAGCATTACCCGATTTTGATAGATTGTTTGAGGTTGAATGTGATGCTAGTGGGGTGGGTATAGGCGCTGTTTTAATTCAAGAAAAAGGTCCTATTGCCTATTTTAGTGAGAAATTGAATGGAGCTCGTTTGAATTATTCTACATATGATCGAGAGTTCTATGCAATTGTGAGAGCTTTGGAGCATTGGTCCCATTATTTAAGGCCTAAGCCTTTTGTGTTGCACTCGGATCATGAAGCTCTCAAGTACATTCATGGCCAACAGAAACTAAACCCTAGACATGCCAAGTGGGTAGAGTTTCTACAATCTTTTACATTCTCGGCCAAGTACAAAGATGGGAAGAGCAATGTTGTTGCTGATGCTCTTTCACGAAGAAACCACTTGCTTGTGACACTTGAAGCGAAGCTCCTAGGCTTTGAACATCTCCAAGAACTATATGACAAGGATGCTGATTTCTCTGAGTCATTTAGAGCTTGCAAAGAAGGGAAGCATGGTGATTATTTCATACAAGATGGGTTTCTATTCAAGAGGAACAAGTTCTGCGTTCCTAGGTCCTCTGTACGTGAGCTATTGGTTAGAGAAGTTCACTCGGGAGGATTAGCTGGACATTTTGGAGTAACTAAAACCCTTGAGCTGTTACAAGAACACTTTTATTGGCCTAAGATGCTCAAAGATGTACATGCTATTGTGACGAGATGCGCTACATGTCAACGGGCCAAGAGTGCTTTTCACAAAGGGTTATACACACCATTACCGGTTCCTAGCATTCCCTGGGAGAGTGTGAGCATGGATTTCATTGTGGCACTCCCTAGAACTCAAAGGGGAAAAGATGCTGTGATGGTTGTTGTTGATAGATTGTCCAAGATGGCGCACTTTGTGCCATGTCACAAGACCGATGACGCCTCTCATGTTGCTGACTTGTTCTATAAAGAGATAGTGAGGCTACATGGCATTCCCAAGACCATTGTGTCAGATCGAGATACTAAGTTTCTGAGCTACTTTTGGAAGACACTTTGGAGACTCGTTGGGACGAAGTTACTCTTTAGCACTTCACATCACCCACAAACAGATGGGCAAACCGAGGTTACAAACAGGACCCTTGGTACTTTGCTTAGAGGGTTGGTGAGTAGAAGCACAAAAGATTGGGATATTAAGCTAGCACATGCGGAGTTTGCATATAACAGAACGCCTGGATTTACCACAGGTCGTTCTCCATTTGAGATTGTGTATGGCATTAATCCTTATTTGCCTATTGATTTCGTGTCTTTGCCTAGAGATGATGTTATCAATGTAGATGCCAAGGCAAGACAACAAGCTTTCCAGAAGACCTGTGAGCAAGTTCGTGCGCGAGTAGAGAAGATGAACTCAAGGTACCAAGCTAGAGCTAACAAGGGAAGAAAGCAAGTTCTATTTGAACCTGGTGACTTAGTTTGGCTACACCTGCGCAAAGAAAGATTTCCTTCTAGACGCAAGAACAAGCTTATGCCTCGAGCAGATGGTCCTTTTCAAGTTCTAGAGAAGATTGGAGACAATGCATACAAGATTGATCTTCCTAGTGAGTATGGAAACGTGAGCTCAACCTTCAATGTCGGTGATCTTAGCCCTTACTTAGAGGATACGAATTTGAGGGCAAATTCTTTTAAAGAAGGGGAGGTTGATGCAGGAGCAAGTACGTTAAAGGACAAGCAAGAAGACGACGAATCAAGAACGTCCAAGAACCCAGTTCTTGAAACGTTAATGCTTGATCTTTAGCTGCTCATTGCCAAGAGTATAATGCCACGTGAGGTAAAGTGTGAGGTAACTATGTTAGAGTGGCAAGAAGATGACTAGAAGCTGAAAAGAAGAAGCCTTGGGCGCCAAGGAAACTGTTCCAGCTGTTTTGAGCCTTGGGCGCTAGGTAATCAGTTGTTCAGTTCTATTTCGTTTAATATTCCCTTTATTAGTTAGAATATGTTTAGGAGAGTAATACTCTGATTGTTATTAGTATTAGAAGTCCATTAGGTATTAGGAAAGATGTTAGTTAGTCCGTTTTACAATTGTAGTCAGTTTTGTAGTTAGTTTCCTATTCGGACTAGGATTAGGATTCCGAATAGCTTTAGATTTTCTTTGTCTATAAATAGGGGAGAGCTTTGCTATTGTAAACTCGTGCTTTGATTATTAATTATTGAATACGTGAGTATTTACCCCTCAAACTGAGTGATTCAGGTTGAAACCCTTACGAGTGATTCGTGAGTTGTTCTTGAGTGATTCTTGAACAAGATCCCTTTGTGTGATACTATCAAAGGTTAATTTCCGTTTTGTTACTTATTTCACATCACATAATCACGACATCCATGCATTCAAGCAAGCATTATAACAACGCAGTTTATAGGCAAACATGTGATCAGACGGGCATTACAACGACACATGCACAACAAGCAAGCGGATGCACGAATGTGGGTTAGAGGCTTTTGGCTCCTGTGAGGTTACCACGACAAATTACAATTTCCGTTCGGCGGATGGTCGACACATCGATTTTAATTCTTTTCATCAACAAAGGATTGATGAGTCATGGGTGAGGAAGCGTCGATTTGCACGATAGGACAACTGTATATTCTTTTAGATATACGGGTTGTCTACGAGTTGCGACACAAACTTCCTCGTGGGTCGATAAGGGTCAAAAAGTTGTGCAAAAGCATATGCAAATGATGCAAATAATGCAATAATATGGAACATGTTATTAAACAATTAAGCAAACTTGAGTTTTGAGTCTCACCCTCTTAAATAAGTCCCAAGCAGAGTCGCCACTGTAAGGACCCGGGATTTTTCCAATCCTTATTTCCACGGAGTGCGTCCTTATAGAAAATTTATCAGTTGGGGGCTTAGATAAGTTCAAGGGACCATCGAGTTAGAAAAGCTTTTGAAAAGACTTGAATTGAATAAAAAAAACATGAAAGAGTTCACAAATCTGCTATCGGCGTTTTGTTGAAGGGACAAACCGAAGGGACAACCCAATAGTGCGATAAGTGAACTAATCATGTTTTTAGAAAGACTCCCGCTTATATAAAATATATAAGTACCCAAGAATAAAGGGTTCGGGGGCAGAGGTACGAGGTGGGAAGGTGTTAGGCACCCAACTCGCCCGAATTATGACGGCCTCTACTAACTCAAGTTTGCTTAATAATTTAAAGACATAATTCCCATGCAAAACCGGATTAACAACCTAGACTTAGACTATTAATTGGTGTATCACAAGCATCACAACATTTATTTTTAACCCTTTTTTAGACATGCTTTCGATTGACAAGTTGGGCAGCACAACGATTATACAGACAATATTTAGGAAGTAATAAAAACGTGACCTAGTATGATATCTACATTATGACTACTTAGAAAATAAACAATTCAGCAAGTAATTTAATTTGAGCCTTCAGAGATTTGTAGCTGAACTGTAGGCTATATTTGAGAAGAATAGTAAAAATAGATCTCAAGTTTGGAAGAAAGAGGGGGAAGCTCGGTGTCAATACTCCCGAGAATAGAGGTTGTCAACTGTAGACTGTGTGTTATGAACTGAGGGTGAAGGGTGGTTTATATAGGCGTGGAAAAGTAGGGTTGTACGATCGAATTTGAGCTGAAAAATGAGACGGGCTTGAAAAATGAGTCGGGCCCGAAGGGAAGTCAGCGCCGCTAGCGGTGCTGGCCTGGGTCGCTGACGGCTGTCAGCAGCCAAATGGATGACGTCATAATGACGTCATCCAGCCCATTTACATTTTCCGGAGGATTTTAAATATTCCGAAAAACATGAAAAGACCGTTTTACCCCTAAACGGTAAAAGACGGTTTTAACCTTAAATCGCAACTTTGCGATTGAGAGTCGGAATGAGGCATGAGAGGTGTCGTTGGAAAGCTCTTGAACGGGGCTTCTGAATGGAATGGAATGAAGGAGTGTTTTGAGGGAAAAACCTGAGACCTTATCTTAACTATTAAAGCAAAATAGCAGTTCAAGCTTAAAAATTACTCCTTTCATCATCGGGCTTTTGCGGAGAAATCTGAAGACGCTTTTTTGGCGTCTACAGTCTGCAGATGAAGTCGCTAGCGGCTCTGGCCAGAGCCGCTGACGGCTTTGGTTTGGGCTTTTTCGTGTATTTCTGACTTCTTTTGGCCCGCGTTTTTGCCTATAAATAGGATTTACGGGATACTTGATGTTGTATCACTTTTCAAACTTTAGCTTTTTCAAATTTCCCAAAGCTTCTACCATGGTGAAATCCTTTGAAAACCTGTTCGATGCTTGGTGCAAAAATCTGACCATAGAAGACAAACTTGAACTGGCTCCATTCCATGTCTCTACCTTGCTGACTTTAAGACCAACCAAAATATTGTGGCCCCTTATTCGATCTGCTCTGAATTTTTGGGACCCTGACTTGCACGTTTTTCGTTTCTGTAACTCTGAATTATGCCCTTTAGTTGAAGAATTCGCTGCAATCACTAACATGTCTGATGTTCTTCCCCCAGCTGTGCGTTATCTGAGACATGGTTTTAGTAGTCAATACAGGAAATCCTTAGGCTTGTCATCCGCGGAAGCCAAAAGCATGATTCTTGGTGTCGATGTGGACTTGGCTCAACTCTGTGAAAAATTCGCTATTTCTTCTGAATAAGATGTGATATTTAGGCGTTGCCGCCGACATGCTTTTATACTTTGCCTGTTGAACCGTCTATTGTTTGCTAATGCCGAGTCTCCTAATTTGGGTAGAGCCTCGTTGTTGCGAGTGGTAAATCAAATGGCTGAAGGGCATTCTCCTTTGCATCTGGTTGTAGGGGCAACTATTATAGGGCTTGACAGGTTGAAAATCTCTCCTCTTGAAGCTTTTTCTGGCAGCCCCCTGTTGCTTCAAATTTGCTTATGTCAGCATCTGAGGCTAATAGAGTCACTTTCTTCTTTCCTTCTAGGGTCATGAGACAGTATGGGATGAAGCAGGTTATCCCTCGTCAGGAGACCACAAAACCACCTATCCCAGCTTTGACCACTGAATTCGCTGTGGATTTGGGAAAATATTGGCGTAGCCTGGACCTCTGGACTGTACCTCGGGTGATTGCCCCAACTCAAGTTTCTGAGACCTACTTGAACTGGCTTTCCTGCAGTGATGGAGAAGCAAGACGATCCCTTCGTCATGAGGAGTGGGACCAACTAAAGCCTAAGTATGAGTCAAGAACAGGAAGCAAGAAAAGAAAGGAAGGGCCTCAGATGGGAGGCTATCATGTACTGAAAAGAGGCAATCCCCCAGCTCAAGGAAGCGATCACAGATCATCCTCAAGCCAGGGTCCTTCAAAGAAGAACTCTTCGATGAAGCCTTCTAAAGGGAAGTAGGATTGAAGTAGTTTTCTTAGAAAGCAAGTCTAGTTTTTAAAAAATAGTATTAAAAGTTTGTTTAGCTTAAACCCTCGTACTCACACTTTTTATTTGTAACCTTAGTAAGTTAACTTTTTGCAATGTAAGCTTATTCGTTAAGTTTGAATAAACATTATCCCTTTTTTGAATGAGTTGAATGGAATTTTGGATTGATTTTGGCCGGGCCCCTTAAAAGGGTTACCTACGTATCCAGTGTAGAATCAGGCCAGCTTAGTTCGTGCAATTTGTGGGTTTATTTTATTTTATTTTATTTTATTTTTTTTAGACGTAGCACTTCTTCAGTTGGTCCATATTGGTGAGCTGACTGAACTCGATGTCGTCAATGTCCATGAGTCTGACCACGCCTGCTGATAAGATGTCTTTGATGATGAACTGACCGGACCATTTTGGTCGAAACTTTCCTCTGGGTTAAGTAGCTGGGGCACGTAGTTCTTTCCAAACTAAGTCCCCTTCCTTTAAATTTCGAGGTCGAACCTTTTTGTTGAATGCTCTTGCCATGCGTTGTTGGTACATGTGGGAATGGTCTAGGGCCTGTAGGCATCTTTCATCTGTGAACATGAGTTCTTCGTAGCGGGTTTGTAACCATTGGGTTTCGGGAATTTCTCCCTCTAAGGCTATGCGCATGGAGAGTAGTTGGACTTCTATGGGTAGAACCGCTTCCATTCCATAGACTAGGGAATAAGGTATTGCTCCCATAGAGGATCTTATGAATGTCCTATATCCCCAAAGGGCAAATGCGAGTTTTATGGACCAATCTTTGTAGTTTTCTATCATCTTTTCAATGATAGTCTTGAGGTTTTTGTTGGCGGCTTCCACTGCGCCGTTGGTTTGGGGACGGTAAGGGGATGATTTGTGGTGCTGGATTTTGTAGTTTTTGAGGAGAGTGGTTGTCTCGGCTTTGAAATGGGACCCATGGTCACTCATGATTTCATGCAGAACGTCGTATCCGCAAATGATGTTGTTCCTTATGAATTTTGACACTTGTTTGGAGGTAAGGACGCCATAGGATTGGGCTTCAACCCATTTGGTAAAATAGTCTATGGCCACTAGGATGTATTCATATCCTCCCGAGCCTTTCGGGGTAATTTTACCAATGATATCTATTCCCCATGCGGAAAATGGCCAAGGGGATGTAAAGTTGCTGAGCATCGAGGGCGGCATATGCTGTAGGTTGGCATATATCTAACATTTCTTGCACTTCTTGACATAGTCGTAACAGTCCCTTTCCATCGGAGCCATTCATGTGTGGTCCGCACACACCATTGTGTACCTCGTCCATGATCTCCGCAGCTTCTTCGGAGTTCACGCATCTGTTGTTGACCCCGTTGTGGGACTTTTTGTACAGAACCCCCTTGTATTCTATGTATTGCGCCGCTAAGAGACGGATGGCCCATTGAGCTCTTAATGGTGATGTAGTTGAAGACGTCTTAGTACCAAGGATCTTCTTCGATCGGAGCCAGGGCCATATCTGTGTCGAGGTTGTTGCAGAAGGTGGCTCACTTCTTCTTTGTATACAAACGGGCATCATGCTAACTGGATCGGGTATGATAATCAAGGATGCTAATTTGGATAGAGCATCAGCAAATTGATTATCCTCTCGTGGAAGGTATGTGAAGGCCACCTCTTCAAAATTGTCAAATACTTTATTTAAAAATTCCTGGTAGTGTGCCAGGCTCTCGCTGTGTACTTTCCACTTTCTGGAGACTTGGTTGATGATCAGTAGAGAATCCCCATAGACTTTGAGTGTCCGGATTCCAAGGCCTACGGCTGCTTGTAAACCAATAATACAAGCTTCATATTCGGCTGCATTATTAGTGACAGGGAAGTCCAATTTTATTGAAATGGGAGTACGGGCTTCATCCGGAGATACCAGGAGTACTCCTGCGCCATAACCCTTTTGGTTAGATGCCCCGTCGAAGTACATTTTCCAGCAATTTTCTTCAATTAAGGCCAAATCTTCATCGAGGAAGTCATATTATTCGTGTTCCTTGGCTGTGTGAGTGGGGTGCTCGGCCAAATATTCTGAAACGGCGTGTCCCTTGATGGTCTTCGTGGGATCAAACTTGAGATCGAATTCGGATAACAAAACCGTCCATCTTGCGATTCTTCCACTTAGGACCGACTTCTCGAAGATATACTTGAGGGGATTCATTCTTGACCTTACCAGTACAGGGTGATTGAGCATGTAATGTCTGAGTTTCTTGGCGGCCCAGACTAAAGCTAAGCAGGTCTTTCCAAGGCTTGAATATCTGGTTTCACAGTCGATGAATTACTTGCTTAAGTAATATACAGCTCGTTCTTGATCTTCTATTGCTTGGGCTAGCATAGCCCCCATGGCAGTATCGATTACTGTTAAATAAAGGATCAAAGGCAGACCTTCCTTGGAAGGAGAAAGAATAGGTGGGTTGGCTAGATAATCTTTGATCTTGTCGAATGCTTCTTGACATTGATCATCCCATTCAAATTTGACCCCGTTCTTCAACTTCTTGAATATGGGTTCACATGTTATGGTGAACTTTGATATAAACCGACTTATGTAATGAAGTCGACCAAGGAACCCCCTAATTTCCGTTTCATTCTTGGGTGGCGGTATTTCAACTATTGCTTTGATCTTGGATGGATTAATTTCGATTCCCCTTTGACTGACTTGATAACCCAACAGCTTGCCTGACGTGACTCCGAATGCACATTTTTGAGGATTCAGTCGGAAGTTCTACTTGCATAACCTTTCAAAGAACTTGTGGAGCGCCTGAATATGCCCGTCTCGGTGCCTTGATTTCACAATCATATCATCCACATAGACTTTGGCTTCTTTATGCATCATATCGTGTAGCAAAGTTGTGGCGGTCCTTTGGTAAGTTGCACTTGCGTTTTTCAATCCAAAGGGCATGGCTCTGTAGCAATAGGTTCCCCAAGGAGTTATGAACGTTGTTTTGCTCATATCTTCTTCATCCATCTGAACCTGATTGTACCCTGCGTAGCCGCCCATGAATGACAGCAGGGCGTACTCGGCTGTGTTATCTACCAAAAGATTAATGTGGGGTGAAGAAAAATCGTCTTTTGGGCTAGCTTTGTTGAGGTCCCTGAAATCGACGCACATTCTGACTCGGCCATCCTTCTTCGGTACTGGAACCACATTGGCGATCTATTCAGGATAATCTGATACCACAATAAACCCAGCGACAAGTTTCTTTTGTACCTCTTCCTTTATTTTCAATGCCCATTCTGGTCGGAGACGCTGTAGTTTCTGCTTAACTGGTTTAGCATCGAGGTATAAAGGGATTCTATGCTCGGCTATGCTTCTTTTAATTCCTAGCATGTCCTTGTAAGACCAAGCAAAGACATCTGTGTACTGTTTCAAAAGTTCAACAAATTGCTCACGTTCCTGTTCAGTTAGGGATAATCCAATTCTTACTTCACGAGGTTCGCTTTCATTGCTTAAATTAATTAATTCTGTTTCCTCCACAATGAAGGTCTTTTGTTCATGATTGATTACTGCTTTTAGCAGATCTTTAGGCAACTCATTTTCATCATTGGGTTTATCAACAGCTATACAAGGCAAAAAATAAGCAGAAGGATTTTTCATTTTATTAGAATTGAAAACAGCAAGAAAGGGATCTGAATTTCCTCTCACATTGACACTAGACTTAGGAAAAGAAAAGGGGACACTCCCGGTTACTGGCTCATCCTTAGGACCTAAGCTAGACACTGACTCTGACTGAGACTCGAAATCAGATTCTTCCATCATTGGTGCTTCCTCGGTAGATATCGTGACTTTTCGTCCATTCGGGCCAGTCCAGCTTACTTTTTTGCGCCATCCCATTGTGACATCTTCAGTAGTATATATTAGGTCCGCAGGATTGAAATTGCGATCACTGAGCGTCATTACCGCGTCATTCATCTCAGGAGCTTCAACCATTTTGGTTTCTCGGCCGAATAAAAGACCTAGCAGCTGGTTACCTGGTGCTTTGGTCCAATCTTGACCTGCCTGTTCTGAGGGGTGGTGTGCCTCCTCGTCTAATTGATTGCAGTCTTGGAAGATTTCAAAACCCGAGTGTATGACTTTGGCTTCTTCATCATAGTACGGCTGAGGGAAGCCGTAGTATGGGCAATAGTCCCCTTCTATGATGAACTGACCATTTAGCGTGGGACTGTAAGGGGGTATGACTTGTTTTCCTTTCAACTGTTTCCTTTGTTTCAGAGCCTGATCATGGATTTCTTTGTCAATAGGTTTGTAACCAAGCCTAAAGGAGTTGTTTTTGGCTTCGAATTTGAAGGTGGTGGGCCCTTGTCCATTTCTTCCTAGACTCATACCGGGTATGTACCCTTGCTTCTTGAGGAAACCATTAATGTGAGTGTTCGAGTGTGGTATGGATAGTGCTTGATCTATCTCGAGCGCGTTGACTTCAGGCTGCGGTTCATACTTTTGTACTGCGATCTTGAATATGTTAGACTTTGGAGGAGAAACGGCTCCGGAATTAATGACGGATTGGATGTCATACTTCAAACGGTAGCATTGTTCGGTAAGGTGACTAAAGCATCTATGATATCTGCAATAGAGGTAATGATCTTCCTCTTCTGGCCAAACTCATTCTAAGAATTGCAGATCTCCGCGGTGAAGTAGAGCCGTCATGACATCCTGAATAGGTACTGCTAGTGGCGTGAATTCTTGGGTAGGGATGCTCAATCTTTCCTTGGATAGCCAATGATGCGCGGGCCACATAGTCCCTTTATCAATGAAGGCTTGGATTTTGTCCCTCAAATTCCTGCAGTCATTGGTGTGATGTCCGCAGGCTCGGCAGTACTCACAATAAACACTTGGGTTTCCATTTTCTGGAAGGAGTTCATGAGTAGGTCCCACCGAATGCATGTAGCCATATGCCCTCATTTGCTGGAAAATGTGTTCTTGAGGCCAACGGGATTGGCCTTGATTAAGAATGATCTTATCCCCTTCTAGAGCCTTAATTCTTTGTTCTAACCCAGCAACCGTCTTTTGTAGCCTCTTAATCTCCGAGTGATAGACAATTATATACTAAGATAGGTAATCAATATCGTCTTGCACTTCAACAAGGGCTTGGATGAGCTTGCTCATGCTTCTGTACTCAACGAGTCTAGGGGTTTCATCAGGATCAAGGCCCACTTGAATTTTAGCCTCTCGGAGTGATCGGTCCAATTGTTCCCCTAAGTCAAAGGATTCATCTTGAGTATCCAGTATCGATTCTTTTGAAGCTTCGCGGACCAGATATGCAGTTCTTACAAAATGAGTCTTGACCTTCTTGGCATTCTGGCCCATTTCCGATCTTGGCCTAAGGAGAGATCCTTCCTGTGTATCTTTAGCTGAGGAACGCTTGTTGGACCCTGGCATGATCTTAACGAGTAGATGACCATTTAGAATCAAAAAGACCACGAGACTCTCATCTAAGAAAAATGTTGACCCACATATAGTGTGATGCCCCAATATTTTCTATAATTATTATATTGATTTATAAATGATTTATAAATTATTTCGGAGATTAAATTATATATTCATTCAAAGGATTGGATTTATTCAATTTAATCCATAATAATATTAATTATTATTATGGGACTTTCATAAATTGTATTTATTAAGTTTGAGGAGTTTTAATTAAAATGATTTATATATGAATAAGAATTATTCATATACTTTTAATTAGTTTTAATTAGCTATTTAAATCAGAAAATTATTAAATAAATTCCTAAACCTAGTAGTCTTTGACTTGGGTTGACTGAAGGCCTATATAAGGAAAAAGATGAGACAATGGATCAGTTTTGCATAACTGATCAAACCCTCAAAGCATTCTCTCTCTTCTCTCACTCACGTTCTCTCTCTCTCTCTGACCGGCTCTCTCGTCTCTCTCTCCACCACCGGGCACCTCCTTCTCTCGCCGGAATCCGCCATAGCCACGGTGGTAATATAAGCTCTCCTCTTCTCCCTCTCTCTTTCTCTTTCTCTTTCTTTCTTTTGCTCGCACTCCTCTCCCCTCCCCTGTTTTGGCCGTCGCGCCACCTGAACCACCACGGCGCCACCAGGCCGTGCCTGGGTGGTCTCTAGTGATGGCCCAGGTCCGGCGAACCGGGCCCCAGCTCTCTCTCTCTCTCTCTCTCTCTTCTTCTCTCTCTCGTTCTCTCTTTCTTTCTCTCTTTCGCGTTTTGTCTCTCCTCTCTTCGCCGGAGCTCCGGCGACCACCACCACCGGCCATGGTGGCCAGTGGGTGGTAGTGGTGGTGATGGGTCGGTTTATGGGTCCCATGCATGGGTACCCGTGACCTAGACCTAGTTTTGAAGTTAGGGTTTCTTTTTTATATTTTTCGTAATTATTAATTCGATTTTAAGTATTTTCGTTTTAATGTTTTTATTTTTCTGCACTCATTCAGAATCGAAATTCAGATTTTCAAAATCCTAGATTGGTTGAAATAACGCAAGGAATTTAATAAAATTATCAGATTATGATTTCGTTACTTTTTGAGTTTTCGTATTTAATTAATACTGATTCGGTAACTGTTTTTAATTAGGACCTAACGAGCAAGCGTGATTATCGTCGACTGTTGGAGCGTACTTACTGGTTGGTAGCGTATTAGTGGTAAGAGCTCATGCCTACCTTCTTCCAAAGTCCCATCAAAAGTATTTTGATGTGTTATGTGCTAATTGGGAAATTGTTGTGAATTTAATATGCAAAGCATGATTAAATTATATCGTCGTTATTATAGGATTTCTTATGCATTTTTTACTGCTGTAAATATGAATTATAATTAGCATGTCAATGTTATCATGTTTTGGGAATTAATTTGTCCATATGATGATTATTGGACAATTGTTGAATGGTGAATTATTAGTATTATTATGCTATTAATTATATGCTAATTGGTATGGGTATTATTGAGTGCTAGTGAGCACCTATATATTATCGTCGAATGTCTTGGATGATTTATGAATTTTTGGATATCATATTACCCTGCCGAAGTGCTGCCGAAATTGTGCTACACATTACTTGTCATCATTATTGAATTATCGTCGTTATTGAATTAAAGCATGTTTAGTTCTCGTCGTATTGAATTATCATTATCGTCGTTATTTACTATTCATTGTCAAGAGGATGAAATGAATTAGTAAGTCGTGGTCTCGTAGTACCACTATGTCAACCAATGTAAATTATGTGAATTGAATTAAATGAGAGTAAGACTCCTAATGGATCCCTAGGAGTAGTTGAGCAATCGGGATTACACCTAATGGTGTAGTTCAAGGGATGAGTGATTCCCAAGTTACTTATGGACACCTCGCAGTGTGTCTGGGATGGATCATTCCCCATTTATTAAGTCCTCTAGGCTCGTGTAATTTTACTAGATGTAGTGTGCACATTAGAGTCATTAAGTCCATGGCGTGATTGTATCTTCGATGAACAGTATGGGTAATCGCTATTCTATTCTCTCTCTTACATCTCTCTAATCAAGACGGATTGTCTATGTCGTATTTCGTATGATCACTATACAAGATTTGAATATAAAAGAATGTCGTTAAGCGTATGCTTGATTATATACTTATGTGCGTATGCAAATGAATTTCAATGTTCTTCTAAAACTTCAGGTAAGGTTTGCGAAATATATTTACTGGGTACGGATGACGTTTATTCAGTTCATCTGATTTTTGTTTCTCTTTTGTTTCTGTTCTTTTCTTTTCTTCTGTATTTTGTTTCCGTCACGGAAACCAGAGTGTAAGTTTAGTTGATTGAGGACGTATAGCTTGGAAGGTAGAGTTGGCATTGATTTTTAGAACTGTTTCTATTCAGTTAAGATCGTTGGGATTTTATTGGATTTAGCCCTTTGAAGGCAAGTTGTAATAACTGGTTTAATGGTTTCAACTCACTATATAGACAACTCTGATATTAACTGTTTTAGATTGTTCAGTTCTTGAGTAACCTCCTTTTGATGCCTAGTCTTTCTTTCTTCTTAGCATTTACTCCTTAGTGATAAATGTTGCAGTAGCAACCCTCGGGTTTGGGACGGTTCAGTGGTGTCGAGTCGTGCACAACGACGTCAATAGTTCCCAAGAAATCGTTGCGAATTCGGGGGTGTTACATATAGAAGAAAACACATTGTCATAGAAAAAAGATCCTTAGCCTAAGTGCCCAAATATTTCCCTAATATTAGAGGAAAATAAAGTCAATGAACGAAAAATAAAAAAAAAATAGAAAATGACGGACTATCCTATTTTTTTTAGTTTTTTAGACTTAAAGAAAATAGAAAATGGGATAAAAAAAATAAAAAGAATTTCGGTCTCTTTTTTTTTTTTTTTTTCCTTTCGACAGCAGTTTTTGTTTTTGCCGTTTTTTTGTTTTCGATTTTCTCTCTTTTTTTTATCGAATCTGAATTACATTACAAGAAAAAGAAAATAATGAAATTAGAAAAAGGGAGAGGGGAAATTGGAAGACTGACTCTTTTTTTTTTTGCTAAAAAGATCCTAGAAAATTGATCATGACTTTTTTAGAATATCATGGTAAAAATGACGGGTGTTCATTGAATTGAATTCTCGCACCATCTTCGGGCATTAGGAACTAGCTAAAAATAAAAGAAAATACTCCTAGCACGTAAGTACATGTTGGCACATAGTCACGATATTCTTGCATTCAGGCAAGCATTACAATGACATAGTTATAGGCAAACATGTGATCAGACAGGCATTATAACGACACATGCACAACAAGCAAGCGAATGCACGAATGTGGGCTAGAGGCTTTTGCCTCCTGTGAGGTTACCACGACAAATTACAATTTCCGTTCGGCGGATGGTCGACAAATCAATTGTAATTCTTTTTCACCAACAAGGATTGATGAGTCATGGGTGAGGAAGCGTTAATTTGCACGATAGGACAACTGTATATTCCTTTAGATATACGGGTTGTCTACGAGTTGCGACACAAATTTCCTCGAGGGTCGATAAGGGTCAAAAGGTTATGCCAAAGCACATGCGAATGATGCAAAAATATAGAACATGTTATTAAAGAATTAAGCAAACATGACTTTGGAGTCTCACCCTCTTAAATAAATCCCCAGTGAAGTCGCCACTGTAAGGACCCGGGATTTTTCCATCCATCTGTTTCCACGTAGTGCGTCCTTATTGAAAATTTGTATGTTGGGGGTCCAGATAAGTTCAAGGGACCATCGAGTTAGAAAAGCATTTGAAAAGACTTGAACTGAATAAAAACCATGAAAGAGGTCACAAATCTGCTATCGGCGTTCTATCAAAGGGACAAACGTATGGGGCAATCCAATAGCGTGATAAGTGAACTGATCATGTTTTTAGAAAGACTCCCGCTCATATAGAACATATGAGTATCCAGTAATAAAAGGTTCAGAGGCAAAGGTACGAGATGGGAAGGTGTTAGGCACCCAACTCGCCCGTTTTATGATGGCCTCTACTAACTCAAGTTTGCTTAATAATTTAAAGACATGATTCCCACACAAACCGGATTTACAACCTAGACTTAGACTATTAATGGTTCATCACAAGCATCACAATATTTATTTTTAACCCTTGTTTAGACATGCATTCGATTGACAAGTTGAGCATTACAACGGTTAGACAGGCTTGGAAGGACAATATTTAGGAAGCAATAAAAACGTTATTCTATCATGATATCTACATTATGACTATTGGAAAATAAACAATTAGGCAATTAAGTTGATTTGAGCTCTCAGGAGTTAGTACCTGAACTGTAGGCTATATTTAACAAGAATAGTAAAAGTCAAGATCTCAAGAATAAATTTGAAAGAAAGAGGGAGAAGCTCAGAGTCAATACTACTGAGAATAGAGGTTGTCAACTGTAGACTGTGTGTTTTGAACTGAGGGAGGAGGGTCGTATTTATAGGCGGAGGAAGTAGGGCTGGACGGCTGAAAAGGAGCCAAAAATTGAATTTGCTGAAAAAAGAATCGGGCTTGAAGCTGAGTCAGCTCCGCTAGGGGCCCTGGGTTTTAAGTCAGGGCCGCTGACGGCTGTCAGCTACCAGCTGGATGTCGTCATTGATGTCGTCATAATGATGACATCCAGTCTATTTTAATTTTCCGAAGGAATGCTAGTGTTCCGAAAAATATGAAAAGATCGTTTTACCCTTGGACGGTAAAAGACGGTTCTACCCCCGGTTCGCAACTTGGCGACCGGGAGTCGGAAAAAGGCATGAGAGGTGTCGTTGTAAAGCTCTTGAATGGGGCTTTTGAATGAGACTAGAATAAAAGAGTGTTTAGAGGAAAAACCTGAGACCTTATCTTAACTATTAAAGCAAAAAATAGTGTTCAAGTTTATAAATTACTCCTTTCATCATCGGGCTTTTGCGGAGAAATCTGAAGGCGCTTTTTTGGCGTCTACAAGTACTGAGAACAATAAAGCAAGTATATTGCTTAGACCTACAATGTAAGGTCGATTATCGATACTTTTATGTTATTTGCTAAATGTCAAGAGAAAGGTTTTAATTATAACCTGTGTCCCTCCATTTGACCTTCAGGGGTCGAGATGTGCAAATTGTTTGAATGGTGTTCGTACCATTACTTTTATATTCTCAGATCACGAAATGACAACCAACACCGATAGGATTGCTAGACTCGAGGATGGTCTGACCGATGTGGTTGAGATCATGGCGCGACAGTTAGAACGCCAAGAACAAATGGAGACCACACAAGCATCTGAAACGCACAGTTTTCGAGACTTTGACGCTCTTAAACCTTCTACATTCGAGGGTGGTGCTGATCCGATTAAACTGGAGAACTTGATTATTGAGTTCGAAAACTTGTTCGTGGCTACGAGTCGGCCTAACAACATGAAGATTAGCTCTACAACTTATTACTTGAAAGGTGAAGGTAATAAATGGTGGATAGATGTACGAACTGAATTGCTTGCAGTGCTGAACTATAATTGGGATCGTTTTAAGGAATCCATTCGTGCTAGATTTTATCCTAGTTCCCTGCGAATTCGGGGGTGTTACAAATGGTATCAAAGCCAGGTTTAAAAAGGTTGCTTAAGATTAATTAATGAATTAATAAAGATTAGTTTCATTTTGGGGAATATAAAATATAATTAAAGCCGTTGAGCGTAGTAGTCCTAGAAGATAGGAATTATTTGAAATCACTTTGCTTGTGATTTATAAAGTTCTTATTGTTTGATTGTCTACGTGTAGATGGTAAGGAAACGAATTACAACGCTGATGACGACTGCACCCCAAAGGGCATGCGCCCTAGCTCACTGTGAACAACCAATAGAGTATGTCACTTCATCGGACAGCGAGTCGACTGGAAATGATGCAAACATGCGCCACGAGGCCGCGCAGGACCGCGCCGCGCACAAGTAGGTCACGCGCAACGAGGCTGCACGCCTCGCAACTATAGCCGCGCCTGTACCCGCGCTTGATGCCGCCCCAGTTGCCGCACACGCCGCACGTGTAGTTGATGATGAGGAAGATCCCTCCGAGTCCAAGCCTGAGTATACACCACCGGAAGAGAATGATGATATGCCAGACTTGGAAGATATTAGTGCCTAATCCTGCACCTACTGTTGCACCTATCCCTGCTGCAAACTGGTCTCCTCCTTTGAAACCATTCTTTGCTACTGACGCTGAGGTCGAGGATATACGTATCTACATACGACGTGCTTATACTACGATCGAGCATTATCAGTACAAGAATTGCACGAGTCTACATGAAGGCTTATGGGTAGAGCTACTACTAGCTAGTCTGCCTAACATCCATCCTTGGATGGGATTCAAGGAGAAGTACGACGACGTAGTCTCTAAGAGTGGTCACCTACATGAGAAGAAATATGGTGAAGGTACGAGATGGTCTCTTTGCTTTAGAGGCGTTGCAGTTGAGTTATGCCTATCCAAGTTCGAGTGGAAGGTGAATCGAGTGCTAGTACCTGCGCTGAAGGGAATGTGCGAGTACTGTTGGACAAAGAAGCGCAAGCATGCCGAAGACTTTAGGAAGCGTTTCATGCCCCAGAAGTTCGGTGAATATGCTTCTCCATACACACCCTGCAAAGAGGTGAAGCCTAGGAGGAAGGACGATCATGATGAGTCCCCTAGCGCGAAGAAGATGTGTGCGAGTGTCAAGTAGAACTAGATTATTGCCTTATTAGTTTTACTTGAGTTTTATAGAACTTTTAGCTATTGTGATGAAATTGCGTGGTCATGTTTGATTTTGCTGTAGTTGCATATGCAACAAATATTATGATTGTTATTTCCTTGCAATTTATCTCATTGCAAGACTATTTCATTTGATTATATGATATCGTTGAGAATTTATTTTATATGATCGTTTTATCACATAATTGCATGGTTGACAAATAGTTTCATAATGCTATCTCGTATTGCCTAGACATGATGGGAAATCCATGTCGGAATTATGGCGAAATTTTCATTGAGCATGATCATATTAAATGTATTGTATGCAATCAAATGTCATTGTTTATTGCCCTACTAAAATAGTATGGAGCCTCGATGTGTGAATTGTGAATGTTATTGCTTATCAATCGTGTGAGACCAATGTGTCTACTTTGTTATGGCATATCGAACTATTATGCATGAGAACTAAGAACAACTCAAAGCAAGTATGTTGCTTAGACCTACAATGTAAGGTCGATCATTGAAACTTATATGCTATTTGCTAAATGTCAAGAGATTGGTTTCAATAACAACCTATATCTCTCAATTAGACCTCAATATGGGTCGAATGTGCCAACTTTGCTGAAATGGTGATCAACCATTGCCCTTTTATGTCTCAGATTTGTTATAATGGCGACCAACGACCGACTCGCGAGGCTAGAAGTAGGACTTACCAACGTGGTTGAGCACATTACGCGCCAGCTAGAGCGCCAAGAGCAAGACCACAACGAGCATAATCCTGAGATGCGCAACTTTAAGGATTTTGATGCACTCAAACCTCCGACATTTGAGGGTGGCTCCGAGCCCACCAAGCTTGAGAACAGGATTATAGAGTTCGAGAAGTTGTTTAGGGCGACTAGTCGGCCCAACAACATGAAGGTCAACACCGCTACGTACTACCAGAAGGGTGAGGCTAACAAGTGGTGGAGTGACGTGGGAACTGAGTTGCTTGCTATTGAGAACTACAGGTGGACCGAGTTCAAAGAGTCTATTCGTGAGAGGCTCTATCCAAGAGCTATCTGTCGCCAGAAGCAATGGGAATTCGAGAACATCTATCAAGGAAAGCTATTTGTGGCTGAGTACGCAACAAAGTTCAACGAGCTTGCTGCTTTTGCACCTAGCTTAGTGACGACCGAAGCTGAGCGTGTCGAGAGGTTCGAAGATGGTCTAAAGTGGGACATATAGAGTTTTGTTATGGGAAACTCGCTGATGTTCCAAAGATCGTACGAGAAAGCCTTGAACTAAGAGCGTGCTGTGGATCATCGTGATTCGTTGCTTGGGAAGCATAAATGTGACGAAGGGAGTTCTTCCCAGTCGAATGGCGCAGAAAAGAGGCCAAGACCCAACAACAATCACAACAACCAGGGTGGTAATCAAAACCACAATGGGAACAGGGATCGTGACTCGAATAGTCATAGAGCTACGATCTTAGCTAGGAGGAATACGCCTTATAGTCGCTGCAACAATACGCATCCTGGCAAGAACTGTCGTGGCGATGTACTTCAATGCTATGAGTGCAACAAGCCTAGTCACAGAGCTTCTGAATGCTGGAGTCGTGGAAGGAACGACAATGGTCAGAACCGCGATAACAACTACAATCGTGGTGGAAATGGAAATGGTAATCGTGGAAATGGTGGTAACTACAGTGGAAATGGGGGTTACAACAACAACAACCGCAACAATACTGCTGCAAATAATCAAGCACTACTTCCCGCACCTTCCAACCCTGTGCAGAACAACAACAACAATAATAGAGGGGTGAATGGAAGGGTTTGTGCTGAACCGCAATGAAGCTGAGGCGAACCCAAATGTGATCGCTGGTACTTTTCTTCTTAACTCCCAATCTGCTTTTGTTTTGTTTGATAGTGGTGCTACACATTTTGTTCTTTCTAAGAGCTTTGTTCTAAGATAGGTTTAGAGCCTAGTTCTGTGTATATTGCAAATATTAGGATGGAAGATGGGTCGATTGTTAATTGTGAAGCGTTGTATGAAAAGTGCCCGATTAGGATAGCTGGTTCCAATTTGCCTGCGGACTTGATTCAGATGGATTTGAAGGAATTTGACGTGATATTGGGAATGGATTGGTTAGCCAGGTATAGGGCTTAGTTAAAGTGCTTTGAGCAACGTGGGTCATTGCGTGGACCGAAGGGTAGAAGGATTACCTACAAAGGAGTCATGGTCAAGCCAAAGTTGAAGGTAGTGGCGACCATGAAAGCAAAGGAGTGTACGACTAAAGGTGAAGCAATTTACCTATGTCATGTGGTGGATACAAGTCGAGAAGCTGAGGTCTCGAAACCTATTCCAGTTGTTTCGGAGTACGCTGACGTCTTTCCAGACGAGATTCCCGGAATGCCTCCGCAACGCATTGTTGAGTTTACGATCGACTTAGCTCTAGGTTCTGCTCCGTTCTCGAAAGCTCCGTATCGTATGGCTCCTGCTGAGATGAAACAACTAAAAACGCAACTCGAGGAACTACTGGAGAAGGGATACATACGTCCTATTGTATCGCCTTGGGGTGAACCTGTTCTGTTTGTGCGTAAGAAGGATAGTAGTATGAGACTGTGTATAGACTACCACGAGCTGAACAAGATTACGATCAAGAATCGTTATCCACTGCCGAGGATTGATGATCTATTCGACCAACTCCGTTGAGCGACTGTCTTCTCAAAGATCGATTTACGTTCAGGATACCATCAACTCAGGATCTTCGAGCCTGACATTGCATAGACCGTGTTTAGGACGAGGTATGGACACTACGAGTTCACTGTTATGCCTTTTGGGTTGACGAACGCACCTGCGAAGTTTATGGATTTGATGAACCGTACGTTCCAGCCTTATCTCGATCAGTTCGTAGTTGTCTTTATTGATGATATTTTGGTCTACTCGAAGAACGTTGCTGAGCACGAGCAACACTTGCAAACCGTTTTGGAGATTTTGCGACGACATCAACTTTAAGCGAAGTTCTCAAAGTGCGAGTTTTGGTTAGAAACTGTTTCCTTCTTAGGACACGTGGTGTCTAAGAGTGGAGGTTGATGTTGACCCGGAAAAGATAAGAGCTGTTATGGACTTGTCCGCACCGAAGAGCGTGACTGAGGTTAGAAGTTTTCTTGGGTTAACTGGTTATTATCGTAGGTTTGTGGAAGGATTTTCCAAGATAGCGCAGCCTATGACAAACTTGATGAAGAAGACGACGAAGTTCGTGTGGTCTGAAAAGTGTGAAGCTGCTTTTCAAGAGTTGAAGAAATGTCTTACGAAATCGCCGATTTTGACTTTGCCATCGGGAACTGAATGGTATGAAATCTATAGTAACGCGTCTAAGTATGGCTTAGGTTGTATTTTGATGCAACATGTAAAGGTAGTGGCTTATGCCTCAAGACAACTGAAGAAGCATGAGGATAATTACCCTACTCACGACTTAGAACTCGCCGCTGTCGTATTTGCTTTGAAGATTTGGCGACACTATCTCTATGGTTCTGCCGTCAGGATGTTCACGGACCACAAGAGTCTCAAGTACATATTCACGCAAAAGGAGTTGAATATGCGATAAAGAAGATGGCTAGAGTTGTTGACGGAGTACGATATCGACATTCAGTATCACGAAAGGAAAGCTAACGTGGTAGCTGACGCTTTGAGTAGAAAGACTCGTCATACGCTGAATACTGCTTTTGTACTTCCGAAGGAGATCATTCGTGGCTTGCAAAGTCTAGACGTGGAGATTGTGCTGAAAGGTGACGTCCAATGTAGCTTAGCGCATATGTCAGTTCGACCAACCTTACCGGATGAGGATCTTCAGCGGATTCTACGCCACAAGGACGAGGGTAGGTCCGAGGACTTTTCTATTGTTCAATATGGTGTCTTGAGATTTCGTGATCGTGTCTGTGTGCCGAATGACCCGGATCTCAAGAGTCAAATTCTGGGTGAAGCTCACAATACGCCTTATTCTGTACATCCTGGTGGCGACAAGCTTTACAAAGATCTTCACTAAATGTTTTGGTGGAAAGGTATGAAACAAGAGGTCGCTGAGTTCGTGGCTAAGTCTCTTACGTGCCAGAAGGTCAAGATAGAACACAAGAGACCTAGTGGAATGATTCAATCGCTTGAAGTTCCTACATGGAAATGGACCTCAATTTCAATGGCCTTTGTTATGGGTTTACCATTGACACAGAAGAAGAAGAAAGCCATTTGGGTCGTTGTGGATCGTTTGACAAAAGTTGCGAGATTTATCCCAATGAATGACACTTGGGAAATGGAGAAGCTAGCAGATGCTTACGTCAAGAAAGTTATGAGACTTCATGGTGTTCCAGAAGATATCGTTTCAGATAGGGACTCGAGATTTCTATCACACTTTTGGCAGAAATCGCAAGAAGCTTTTGGAAGCAAATTGAAGTTTAGTACTACTTTTCATTGTGCGACTGATGGTCAGACGGAATGAACGATTCAGAAATTGGAGGATATGCTACGAGCATGTGCTCTCGAGTATCAAGGCTCGTGGGATACACACATTCCGTTGATTGAATTTTCTTACAACCATAGCTATCACTCAAGCATTGACCGAGCGCCATATGAAGCACTGTATGGTAGGAAGAGTAGATCGCCAGTTTGTTGGAATGACATTAGTGAAACTGCAGTTTTGGGTCCTGAAATGATCCAGCAGACTGTCGATGTGGTCAAGGTGATTCAAGCAAAGATGCGTAGTGCTCAAGATCGCCAGAAATCGTACTCAGATAGAGGTCGTAGACTTGAAGAGTTTGAGGTGGGAAGCAAGGTACTTTTACGAGTATCTCCTACCAAGGGTGTCATGCGTTTTTGTCGTAAGGGGAAGTGAAGTCCTCGTTACATTAGACCTTACGAGATCCTGGAAAGGATTGGTGACGTTGCTTATCGACTAGCTATATCTATGGAACTTGCAAAAGTCCATAGTGTGTTTCATATCTCCCAATTGAAGCGATACAGACATGATCCAACTCATGTCGTTCAACCGGAAATGATCGATCTCGATGAAAGTTTGACTTATGAAGAGCGTCCTATCAAGATAATGGACCGCAAACAGCGCTCAACTCGAACAAAGACTATTCCGATCGTCAAAGTTGTTTGGTCTCGACAAGGTCAAGAGGAAGCAACTTGGGAAGCTGAATCCATGATGCGCGAGAAGTATCCAGACCTCCTCCTAGAAGGTACTAGTCCCACTTGAGTTTCTGGACGAAACTCCTTTTAAGGAGGGTAGAATGTCACACCTCAAAAATTCGTCTCTGTGCGTGTTTTGTTTATCGCTTTGCACGAATTGCATGATCAAGCATTGCATGGTGCATGCTAATCAACTTAGAATCACGATCGTACTTGCTCATCTTGCATATGTTAGTGTCTTAGAAATTGTTTTATACCTTCGTATGGGTAAACTCGTTTGTTTTGGGAAGGGATTACTTCATGTCTCAAGTTTCGGGATGAAACTTCTTTCAAGCAGGATAGAATGTGATACCCCAATATTTTCTATTATTATTATATTGATTTATAAATGATTTATAAATAGTTTCGGAGATTAAATCGTATATTCATTAAAAGGATTCGATTGTTCAATTTAAGCCATAATAATAAGCATTTATTAATTTTGAGGAGTTTTAATTAAAATAATTTATATATGAATAAGAATTATTCATATAGTTTTAATGAATTTTAATTAGTTTTAATTACCTATTAAAATCAGAAAATTATTAAATAAATTGCTAAACCTATTTAGTCTTTGACTTGGGTTGACTGAAGGCCTATATAAGGAAAAAGATGAGACAATTGATCAGTTTTGCATAACTGATCAAACCCTCAAAGCATTCTCTCTCTCTCTCACCGGCTCTCTCCTCTCTCTCTCTCTCCACCGCCGGCCACCTCCTTCTCTCGCCGGAATCCGCCATAGCCACGGTGGTAAGCTCTTCTCTTCTCCCTCTCTCTTTCTCTTTCTTTTTCTCTCTTTCGCTCGCACTCCTCTCCCTTCCCCTATTCTGGCCCTCGCGCCACCTAAACCACCACGACGCCACCAGGCCGTGCCTGGGTGGTCGCCGATGATAGCCTAATTTCGGCGAACCGGGCCCCTGCTCTCTCTCGTTCTCTCTTCTTTTCTCTCATTCGCGTTTTTTTCTCTCCTCTCTTCGCTGGAGCTCCGGCGACCATCACCACCGGCCATGGTGGCCAGTGGGTGGTGGTGATGGGTCGGGTTATGGTTCTCATGCATTGGTACCCATGACCTAGACCTAGTTTTAAAGTTAGGGTTTCGTTTTTAAATTTTTCGTAATTATTAATTCGATTTTCATAATTTTTATTTAATGTTTTTATTTTTCTTCACCCATTCCGAAATGGAATTCGGATTTTCAAAAGCCTAGATTGGTTGAAATAAATCATGGAATTTAATAAATTTATCAGATTAAGATTTCATTACTCTTTGTATTTTCGTATATAATTAATATGGATTCGGTAATTATTTTTAATTAGGACCTAACGAGCAAGTGTGATTATCGTCGACCATTGGAGCGTGCTTACTGTTTGGTAGCGTATTAGTGATAAGCGCTCATGCCTACCTTGTTCCAAAGCCCCATCAAAACTATTTTGATGTGTTATGTGCTAATTGAGAAATTATTGTGAATTTAATATACAAAGCATGATTAAATTATATCGTCGTTATTATGGGATTTCTTAAGCATGTTTACTGCTGTAAATATGAATTATAATTAGCATGTCAATGTTATCATATTTTGGAAATTAATTAGTCCATATGATGATTATTGGACAATTGTTGAATGGTGAATTATTAGTATTATTATGCTAATAATTATATGCTAATTGGTATGGGTATTATTGAGTGCTAGTGAGCACCTATAGATTATCAGTGAATGTCTTGGATGATTTGTGAACTTTTGGATATCATATTACCCTGCCAAAGTGCTGCCGAAATTGTGCTAGACATTACTTGTCATCATTATTGAATTATCGTCGTTATTGAATTAAAGCATGTTTAATTCTCATCGTATTGAATTATCATTATCGTCGTTATTTACTATTCATTGTCAAGAGCATGAAATGAATTAGTAAGTCATGGTCTGGTAGTACCACTATGTCAACCAATGCAAATTATGTGAATTGAATTAAATGAATGTAAGACTCCTAATGGATCCCGAGGAGTAGTCGAGCCATCGGGATTACACCTAATGGTGTACTTCACGGAATGAGTGATTCCCAAGTTACTTATGGACACCTCGCAGTGTGTCTGGGATGGATCATTCCCCATTTATTAAGTCCTCTAGGCTCGTGTAATTGTACTAGAGGTAGTGTGCACACTAGAGTCATTAAGTCCATGGCGTGATTGTATCTTCGATGAACAGTATGGGTAATCGCTGTCTATTCGCTCTCTTACATCTCTCTAATCAAGACGGATTGTCTATGTCGTATTTCGTAAGATCACTATACAAGATTTGTATATAAAAGAATGTCGTTATGCGTATGCTTGATTATATGCAAATGAATTTCAATGATTCTTCTAAAATCTCAGGTAAGGTTTGCGAAATGTTTTTACTGGGTACGGATGATGTTTATTCAGTTTATCTGATTTTTGTTTCTCTTTTGTTTCTTTTCTTTTCTTTTGTATTTTGTTTCCGTCACGAAAACCAAAGTGCAGGTTTAGTTGATTGAGGACGTACAGCTTGGAAGGTAGAGTTGGCGTCGATTTTTAGAACATTTTCTGTTCAGTTTAGATCGTTGGGATTTTATTGGATTTAGCCCTTTGAAGGCAAGTTGTAATAACTGGTTTAATGATTTCAGCTCACTATACAGATAACTCTGATATTAACTGTTTTAGATTGTTTAGTTCTTTAGTAAACTCCTTTTGATGTCTAGTCTTTCTTTCTGCTTAGCATTTACTCCTTAGTGATAAATGTTGCAGTAGCAACCCTCGAGTTTGGGACGGTTCAGTGGCATCGAGTCGTGCACAACGACGTCAATAGTTCCCAAGAAATCGTTGCGAATTCGGGGGTGTTACATATAGAAGAAAACACATTGTCCTAGAAAAAAGATCATTAAGCCTAAGTGCCCAAATATTTCCCTAATATCCGAGTAAAATAAAGTCAATGAATGAAAAATAAAAAAAAATAGAAAAAGACTATCCTATTTTTTTTTATTTTTCAAGACATAAAGAAAATAGAAAATGGGATTAAAAAAAGAATTTTGGTCTCTTTTTTTTATTATTATTTTTTTCAACTGCATTTATTGTTTTTGCCATTTTTTTTTTCGACTTTCTTTTTTTTTTTGACCGAATCTGAATTACATCAAAAGAAAAAGAAAATAATGAAAATAGAAAAAGGGAGAGAGGAAATTGGACGACTGACTCTTTTTTTTTTTTCTGCTAAAAAGATCCTAGAAAATTGTTCATGACTTTGTTAGAATATATCATCGGGAAAATGACGGGTGTTCATTGAATTGAATTCTCGCACCATCTTCGGGCATTAGGAACTAGCTAAAAATAAAAGAAAAAAGACTCCTAGCACGTAAGTACATGTTGTCACATAGTCACGATATTCATGCATTCAGGCAAGAATTACAACGATATAGTTACAGGCGAACATGTGATCAGACGGACATTATAACGACACATGCACAACAAGCAAGCGAATGCACGAATGTGGGCTAGAGGCTTTTTGTTCCTGTGAGGTTACCACGACAAATTCAAATTTCCGTTCGGCGGATGGTCGACACATCAATTGTATTATTTTCCACCAATAAGGATTGATGAGTCATGGGTGAGGAAGCGTCGATTTGCACGATAGGATAACTGTATATTCCTTTAGATATACGGGTTATCTTCGAGTTGCGACACAAACTTCCTCGAGGGTCGGTAAGGGTCAAAAGGTTGTGCCTAAGCACATGCGAATGATGGAATTGATGCAAAAATATGGAACACGTTATCATACAATGAAGCAAACTTGACTTTCGAGTCTCACCCTCTTAAATAAATCCCCAGTGAAGTCGCCACTGTAAGGACCCGGGATTTTTTCATCCATCTGTTTCCACGGAGTACATCCTTATAGAAAATTTGTAAGTTGGGGGTTTAGGTAAATTCAAGGGACCATCGAGTTAGAAAAGAATTTGAAAAGACTTGAATTGAATAAAAACCATGAAAGAGGTCACAAATCTGCTATCGGCGTTTTATCGAAGGGACAAACCGAAGGGACAACTTAATAGCGCGATAAGTGAACTGATCATGTTTTAAGAAAGACTCCCGCTCATATAGGACATATGAGTACCAAAGAATAATAAGTTCAGGGGTGAAGGTACGAGGTGGGAAGGTGTTAGGCACCCAACTCACCCGTTTTATGATGGCCTCTACTAACTCAAGTTTGCTTAATAATTTATAGACATGATTCCCACACAAACCGGATTAACAACCTAGACTTAGACTATTAATTGGTTCATCACAAGCATGAAAACATTTATTTTTAACCCTTATTTAGACATGCATTCGATTGACAGGTTGAGCATTACAACGGCTAGATATGCTTGGAAGGACAATATTTAGGAAGCGATAAAAATGTTATTCTAGCATGATATCTAAATTATGACTATTGGAAAATAAACAATTAGGCAATTAATTTGATTTGAGCCCTCAGGAGTACTGTAGGCTATATTTGACAAGAATAGTAAAAGACAAGATCTCAAGAATAAATTTGGAAGAAAGAGGGAGAAGCTCAGAGTCAATACTACTGAGAATAGAGGTTATCAACTGTAGACTGTGTGTTTTGAACTGAGGGAGGAGGGTCGTATTTATAGGAGCAGGAAGTAGGGCTGGACGGCTGAAAAGGAGCCGAAAATTGAATTTGGGCTGAAAAAAGAGTGGGGCTTGAAGCTGAGTCAGCGCCGCTAGCGGCCTTGGTCAAGGCCGGAGGCGGCCTTGGGTTTTAAGCCAGGGCCGCTGACGGCTGTCAGCTGCCAGCTGGATGTCGTCATAATGACGACATCCAGTCTATTTTAATTTTCCGGAGGAATTTTAGTGTTCCGAAAAATAATGAAAAGACCGTTTTACCCTTGGACAGTAAAAGACGGTTCTACCCCCGGTTCACAACTTGGCGACCGGGAGTCGGAAAAAGGCATGATAGGTGTAGTTGGAATGCTCTTGAACGGGGCTTTTAAATGAGACTAGAATAAAGGAGTGTTTAGATGAAAAACCTAAGACCTTATCTGAACTATTAAAGCAAAAATAGCGTTCAAGTTTATAAATTACTCCTTTCATCATCGGGCTTTTGCGGAGATATCTGAAGGCGCTTTTTTGGCGTCTACAAGAACTGAGAACAATAAAGCAAGTATGCTTAGACCTACAATGTAAGGTCGATTATCGATACTTATATGTTATTTGCTAAATGTCAAGAGAACGGTTTTAATTACAACCTGTGTCTCTCAATTAGACCTTCAGGGGTCGAGATGTGTAAATTGTTTGAATGGTGTTCATACCATTACTTTTATATTCTCAGATCGCGAATTGACAACCAACGACGATAGGATTGCTAGACTCGAGGATGGTCGAGATCATGGCGCGACAGTTAGAACGCCAAGAACAAATGGAGACCGCACAAGCATCTGAAACGCGCAGTTTCCGAGACTTTGACGCTCTTAAACCTTCTACGTTCGAGGGTGGTGCTAATCCGACTAAACTGGAGAACTGGATTATTGAGTTCGAAAAGTTGTTCATGGCTACGAGTCGGCCTAACAACATGAAGATTGGCTCTGCGACTTATTACTTGAAAGGTGAAGCTAATAAATGGTGGATCGATGTACGAACTGACTTGCTTGCGGTGCCGAACTATAGTTAGGATCGTTTTAAGGAATCCATTCGTGCTAGATTTTATCCTAGTTCCCTGCGATGCCTGAAACAACGCGAGAATGAAGGGTTGAGCCAAGATAAGTTGTCTATGGCCGAGTATGCTGCCAAGCTCAACGAGCTTGCTAATTTTGCTCCCAATCTGCTGAAAACTGATGTTGAACGAATCGAAAGGTTCGAGGATGGACTGAAATGGGACATTCAACGTTTTGTTGCTGGACAATCTGTGACTTTTCAGGAATCTTATGACAAAGGCCCTGAATCAGGAGAGGATTGTAGGACATCGTGATTCACATCTGGGTAAGAACAAGCGCCACGAAGGCAATTCCTCGTATCCGAAAAATGGCGACAAAAGGTTAAGACCAAGTGGCAACAACAACAATTACCAAGGTAATGGTCAGAACCAAGGTACGAATAGAAATCGTGACTCGAATAGTCATCGAGCCACGATAATGGCTAGACGGAATACGCCTTGTACTCGTTGTAACAAGACGCATCCTGGTAAGAATTGTCGTGGTGACGTGCCGCAATGCCATGAATGCAACAAGCCTGGTCACAAAGCTTCTGAGTGTTGGAGTCGTTGAATAAATGGCAATAGGTAGAACCGCGATAAAAACTATAATCGTGGTGGGAACGGAAATGGTTATCGTGGCAATGGTGGTAACTACCATGGAAACAGGGGTTACAGTAACAACAACAACCGCAACAATGCTGCTCCTGCTGTGAACAATCAAGTGCAAGTTCCTACACCTGCCAACCCTACGCCGAACACAACAACAATAGAGGGTTTAATGGCAGAATCTATGTGATGAATCGCAATGAGGCAGATGCAAACCCAAACGTGATCGCTTGTACTTTTCTTGTTAATTCTTTTCTCGCTTTTGTTTTGTTTGATAGTGGTGCATCGCATTCTTTTCTTTCTAAGAGCTTTGCTACGAAAATAAGCCTAGAACCTAGTTCAGTATATAGGCAGAGCCGACTCTGGGCCAGGGCAACCAAGGCGCCTGCCCAGGGCCCAAAGAAAAGGAGGGAAATAGGGGGCCCAAAAAAAAAAGGTCTCCGTAGAAAGAAAAAAAAAAGCCTAATAACTGAAGTTAGAGTTTACTGAATAGACGCTTGCACGCTTCATCCTCGCCTAAAGAAGGGAAGAACACCAAGAGACTTCAACAGCCCCATAGAGAAGAAGAGAGAGAAAAGAGGCGGTATTAATGGCAAAGTTTTATCAATTCCCAAACCAATTTTGTCAAATTGAATCAATTTCTACTCAATCAATTCTCCTATTGAACCGTTGCAATCTCTTGTTAAATAGCCAAATAACTCTTTATCATCTCCATCAACACCACATCCATCTAGCTGATCTAGGTAATTCTCTCAATCTCTCTCCCTTACTCTCTCTCTCAATTTTTCTTTTAATTTTCTTTTTGTTCTATTTCGAGTTTTTGAACTACTGTTTGATATTCATTCTTTTTTTTTTCTAGGTGGATGAGTCCTTGAATTCGAATTCCATAATCCAAATTAGGTAACATAAACTTAACTTTGATTTTTATTTTTTACTGTTTTAATGTAATTATTAGTTCAACCTAATTTGATTTCTTGTCTCCAATTTGGGTAATTGGGTATTTGGGTTATATTAGGGTTTTGAAAGTTTGAATTGAACCTTGATATGAATGTTCTAGTTGAATAGTTGAATTGTTGTGATTTGTGAATTTTACATTATTTGAAAACAATTTTTCAGAGTATATGCAAATTGAAATGGGTAGTTGCCCAAGTCTTCTGGAGATCAACCAAATTTGGTCAAGTAAAATACATCTCCTCATACAAAATGAGTAGGCAGCTTTGCTTTATGCAAAGATTGGAAACTTATTTTAATCTAGTTGATTTTGGAGCTTTATGTTTTAATTTTGCTGGTAAAATAAGAACTTAATATAAGGCATGTTTGCTGTTGATTTGGTTTAAACTGACTTTTTCTATTTTTATGTACCAGATTCAATCAAGTCTTTCCTTTGTTCGGAATTAGGATGCTTGTAGCTATTGTTTCAGATTTTCATCTTGGTGGCAGTAGCAATTTCTTTCCAGGTGCTATCACTCCTTTCTTAAGGCAATTGAATTGATTTATTATTGTAGTGTATGATGTTGCCTAAAAAACAATTATCTGGAAGTGAAAAAAGAAAGAAAAGAAAACGAGAGGAATAGTTAATAGAGTCACAAAAAGGAGCCATTAATAAAAAAAATTCTAGGATAATAGCCTCTTCTAAAAATGTGGAGGGTTTGGTAGTAGGTAATGTTGAACAAAAACAACCTAATGAAAATTTGGATGAATTATGTGGAGGTATCAAAGAGGGTAGTAGATTGAGTGAGCATGAAAACGTACCTAATTTGCCTGATAATGTAAACATGAGAGGTGATGAACAATTTATTCCTCCTGTGAATATTTATGATCCTAGAATTTGGGATAATCTAGACAATAATTCAAGAGACCTTTTAGTTGAAAATGGGCCGATAAGGGAACTGAATCTTGTATTTCCTTTGGATAATCTTTCTAGGCATTTCTCTTATACTTATTATTCTAGAAAATTGAATGATGGAGAGGTTATCGATAGAAAATGGTTGGTTTACTCTAAACATGTAGATAAAGTGTATTGTTTTTGTTGTAAGTTGTTCAAAACTCTTAACGGCAAAAGTTCATTAGCAAATGATGGATTGAGAGATCAGAAGCATCTGAGTGAGAAGCTCAAACAACATGAAAATAGTGTTGAGCATATCGCTAACATGAACAGTTGGAATGAATTAAAAGTGAGATTGAATAAAAATCAAACAATTGATAATGATCTCCAACAACAAACTATAAAGGAGAATGAGTGTTGGAGATAAGTTTTAATAAGAATAATTTCTGTTGTGAAATGTCTTGCAAACCTTAATTTGGCTTTTCGAGCATCTCATGAGAAATTGTACCAAGAAAGTAATGAAAATTTCTTAGGATTGATTGAGATGATTGTAGAGTTTGATGCAGTAATGCAAGATCATGTTAGACGCATTGAAAATCATGAGATTTATCATTATTATCTTAGTCACACAATTCAAAATTGAGTTGATTTCTCCTTTGGCCCAAAGTGTTCAAAATTCTGTTTTAAGGACCATTAAAGAGGCCAATTATTTCTCCATTATCCTAGATTGTACACCAGATTTGAGTCATCATGAGCAAATGACTTTGATTGTGCGATATGTGAACATGTCAAGTAATAAAATAAAAATAGAAGAGTTCTTTTTAGAGTTCTTAAAGGTGGATGATACATCTGGATTAGGACTTTTTAATTCATTGTTAGATGCATTAAAATCTTTTAATCTTAATGTTGAGGATATAAGGGGTCAAGGATATGACAATGCCTCTAATATGAAAGGAAAACACCAAAGGGTTCAAAGACAGTTACTCGATGTGAATCCTAGAGCTTTATATATGCCATGTGCTTGTCATAGTCTTAACCGTACTCTTTGTAATATGGCAATTTCTTGTAATAAAGCTATTTCATTTTTTGGAGTTGTGCAACGAATATATACATTATTTTCAAGTTCTCCTAAAAGATGGCAGATTTAACTTGATAATGTTCCAAAGTTTACAGTAAAATCTTTCTGTAACACTCGTTGGGAAAGTCGGATAAAAAGTGTAAAAGCCATTACATTTCGAGCTCCTTAAATAAGGTCGGCTTTATTGGAGTTAAAAGAATCTCTTTATGATGCTAAGACAAAGAGTGAAGCTGGGAGTTTAATTGCTGCACTTGGGAGTTTTTAGTTCTTACATGGTATGGTTATTTGGTATGACATTCTGTCTTCTATTAACATGGTGACTAAGAAGTTGCAATCTAAATCCATGTGCATTAGTGCTACCATGAAACATTTGGAAAGTGTAATGTCATATTTTGAAAACTATAGAGAAACTACGTTTGTCTCTAGCAAGAAAGTTGTCATAGATCTTGCAACTAGTATGAGTTTAAAGCCTAGTTTGCCTGTAAAACGTCGTGCTTTTAGGAAAAAAACAGTTTGATGAAAATAGTGACGAAGAAGAAGAAAAATCAGCTGAGGAGTTCTTTAGAATTAATTATTTTGTAGTTGTCGTGGATTTTGCTGTTACTTCGTTGAATGATAGATTTGACTAACTAAAGGTATTTGTAGGTATTTTTGGGTTCTTATATGATTCAAAAACCTTTAAGTCTTTGAATTATTTTGAACTAGAAGAATGTTGCAGTAAGTTGGCAGCTACTTTCTCTCATAACGGTTCTTCAGATTTTGATGCTAATGATCTTTTTCATGAATTACGACTGCTAAAAATGTATTTGCCAAATGATTCGATGTCAGCATTTGACATTCTTGAGTTTGTCATACCTTTAGATTGTATTCTAAATGTTGCAACTGCTTATCGAATCATGTTATTTGTGCCTGTGACTGTAGCATCACATGAACGAAGTTTTTTTAAGTTAAAATTGTTGAAAAACTACTTGAGATCATCAATGTCGCAAGAAAGATTGAATGGTTTGGCCATTTTATGCATTGAGAAAGATATGTTGGATAATATTGATATTGATATCATTACAATGATTTTGCATCGAGAAATGCTAGAAGACGTTGTTTTTCATGATCATTGATTCATTTGTTTGCTTGTATTTTAGAGGATTCCAGATGAATGTTTGTTGATGATGTGTTGTGTTTGACCTGCTGATTTCTGTTCATCTGGTTGCTGATGGTGTTGTTCAACTACTTCTGCAGTTGATGTCACTTGCTAGAGCTAGCTGCTGCTCATATGGTGTTGGTTGGGTTCGTCTTGCATACTGCTTATGATGGTACTACAAGTTTCTTATGTTGTTGGAGCGACTAATTTTGCTATGTATTGCACCGCATTGAGTAGATTTAAGGTTTTAAATCTCCTTTTGTATGTTGAGTTAGTGTTGAAACAATTTTCAGCTTGTATTAACAATTTTTTGTTGATTAGTAAAGTTTCGTAATTTAAAGGGAAAAAAAAAATAACTGTCGTTTGACCAGCACATTTTGTTTGCTTTATCCTTTGGCCCATGGGGTCATGATCAGCGTTGTGTATACGGCGAACATTACGATGCCTAATGGGTCGAATGTTAGTTGTAACTCTTTGTACGAGAAGTTTATTAGTATAGCTAGTTTCGAGTTACCTGCAAACTTGATTCAGTTCGAATTAAATGAATTTGACGTTATTTTGGAAATGGACTGGTTAGCGAAGTATAGGGCTAAGATCGAGTATTTGGAACAACGTGTTTCTTTGCGAGGACCTGGAGGTAAGAAGATCACTTACCGAGGAGTTGTGGTCAAACTCAAGCTGAAGGTGATGGCTACCATGAAAGTCAAAGAGTGTGTGACTAAGGGTGAAGCCATTTACCTTTGTCATGTGATGGATACAAGTCGCGAGATGGAAGCTCTACGGCCTATTCCTGTAGTTTCGGAGTACGCCGACGTATTTCCTGAAGAGATTCCCGGAATGCCTCCACAATGCATTATCGACTTCACGATCGACCTAGCTCAAGGTTCTGCACCAATTTCGAAAGCACCGTATCGCATGACACCTGCTGAGATGAAAGAACTGAAGACATAACTTGAAGACTTGTTGGAGAAGGGATACACATGTCCGAGTGTATCGCCTTGGGGTGCTCATGTTTTGTTTGTACGAAAGAGGGATGGTAGTATGAGACTGTGTATAGACTACCGCAAGTTAAACAAGATCACGATCGAGAATCGATATCCACTTCCCAGAATTGACAATCTATTTGACCAACTGCTTGGAGCGTCTCTTTTCTCAAAGATAAACCTACGATCAAGATACCAATAGTTGAGGATTTCCAAGCCTGACATTACAAAGACCGCGTTTAGGACGAGGTATGAGCACTACGAGTTCACTATGATGTCTTTTGGGTTGACGAACGCACCTGCAAAGTTTATGGATTTAATGAACCATACGTTCCAGCCTTACCTAGATCAGTTTGTTGTAGTCTTTATCGATGATATTCTGGTTTACTCGGAGAACGCTGAGGAGCATGAGCAAAACTTACTTACTGTTTTGGAGATTCTGCGAAGACATCAACTTTACGCCAAGTTGTCGAAGTGTGAGTTTGCTAGAGACTGTATCCTTCCTAGGACACGTGGTGTCTAAGGATGGTGTGGTCGTAGATCCGGAGAAGATTTGAGCTGTTACAGATTGGCCTAGACCGACGACCATGATCGAAGTTTGGAGTTTTCTTGGACTTGCTGGCTACTACATAAGGTTTGTGAGAAGGTTTCTCGAAGATTGCGCAGCCTATCACAAACTTGATGAAGAAAACCACAAAGTTTGAATGGTCTGACAAGTGTGAACCTGCTTTCCCAGAGTTGAAAAAACGTCCTACAAGTGCGATAATTTTGAGTCTACCTTTTGGAATAGATGGATACGAAGTCTACAGCGACGCATCTAAACATGGCCTAAGTTGCGTTTTGATGCAACACGGCAAGGTCATGGCTTACGCCTCAAGACAGTTGAAGAAGCACGTGGATAATTACCCTACGCACGACTTAGAACTTGTTGTTGTCGTATTTGCACTGAAGATTTGGCGACATTACCTATATGGTTCTGCCGTCAAAATGTTCACTGATCACAAGAGTCTCAAATACATTTTCACACAGAAAGAGTTGAACATGCGCCAAAGGAGATAGCTACAACTTCTGGACAGAGTATGACATTGACATTCAGTACCATGAGGGTAAACCTAATGTAGTCGCTGATGCTTTGAGTAGGAAGACCCGACATACCTTAAACACTGCTTTAGTGCTTCCTAAGGAGATCATACGTGACTTACAAAGCCTCGAGGTGGAGATTGTGTTTCAAGGTGACGTTCAATGTACCTTAGCACATATGACTGTTTGACCGACTTTACTAGAAGAGATAAAGGATAGACAAGGTGGCGATGAGGATCTTCAGCGGATTCTACACCACAAAGACGAGGGTAGGTCCGAGGACTTCACTTTGGGCCAAGATGGAATTTCGAGATTTCGAGAACGTGTTTGTGTACCCAATGACCCAGCTATCAAAAGTCAAATTCTGGGTGAAGCTCATTATACGCCGTATTCTGTACATCCTGCTGGGGACAAGCTTTACAAGGATCTTCGCCAACTGTTTTGGTGGAAAGGCATGAAACAAGAGTCGCTGAGTTTGTGGCGAAATGTCTGACATGTCCAAAGATCAAGATTGAGCACAAGAGACCTGGCGGAATGGAACAATCACTGGAAATTCCTACTTGGAAATGGAATTCGATTTCAATGGATTTTGTCATGGGTTTACCTTTGACACAAAAGAAGAACAATGCTATTTGGGTAGTAGTAGATCATTTGACGAAGGTCGCGAGATTCATCCCAATGAATGACACTTGGGAAATGTAGAAGCTAGCTCACGCTTATGTCAAGGAAGTCATGAGACTTCATGGTGTACCCGAAGATATTATTTCTGATAGAGACTCGAGATTTCTCTGTCACTTTTGGCAAAAACTCCAAGAAGATTTCGGAAGCAAATTGAAGTTTAGTACCGCTTTTCATCCTGCAATAGATGGCCAGACGGAAAGAATGATTCAGACTCTGGAGGATATGCTTTGAGCATGTGCCCTCAAATATCAAGGTTCGTGGGATAAATACATTCCATTAACCAAATTTTCTTACAACAATAGCTATCAATCGAGCATTGATCGAGCACCATATGAAGCCTTGTATGGTAGAAAGTGTAGATCACCTGTTTGTTGGAACGACATTAGTGAAATCACAGTTTTGGGTCCTGACATGATCCAGCAGACCGTCGACATTGTAAAGGTGATTCAAGCGAAGATGCGAAGTGCACAAGATCGTTAGAAATCGTATGCAGATAAAGGTCGTAGACCTGAAGAATTTGAGGTGGGAAGCAAGATACTTTTGCGAGTATCTCCTACCAAGGGCGTTATGCATTTTGGTCGTAAGGGGAAGTTGAGTCCTCGTTACATTGGACCTTACGAGATCCTAGAAAGGATTGGTGAGGTTGCTCATCGTTTGGCTTTGCCTATGGAACTTGAAAAAGTCTACAATGTGTTTCACGTCTCTCAATTGAAGCAATACATACATGATCCAACTCATGTCATTCAACCAGAAACGATTGAACTCGATGAGAGTTTGACGTATGAAGAACGTCCAGTCAAGATCACTGACCGAAAAGAGCGCTCGACTCGTACAAAGACCATTCAGATTGTGAAAGTTATTTGGTCCCGTCATGGTCAGGAAGAGGCAACCTGGGAAGCTGAATCCATGATGCGCGAGAAGTACCCAGACCTCTTTATCAAAGGTACTAATTCCATTTGAGTTTTGGGACAAAATCCTTTATAATGAGGGTAGAATGTCACACCTAGAAATTTCGTGTTTTGTTTACCGCTTTGCACGAGTTGCATGTTCCAGCATTGCATGTTGCATTGCTAATCGATTTAGATCACAACCGTATTACTCGCATTGCATTGCCATAGTCCTAAAATCGTTTTATACCTTCGTATGGGTAAACTCGATTCGTTTTGAGAAGTGATTACTTCATGTTTCAAGTTTCGGGACGAAACTTCTTTTAATGAGGGTAGAATGTGATACCCCGATATTTTCTATAATTATTATATCGATTTATAATTCTTTTATAAACAGTTTTGGAGATCTAAATTGTATATATATTCAACTCTCTCTCTCTCTCTCTCTCTCTCTCTCTCTCTCTCTCTCTCTCTCTCTCTCTCTCTCTCTCTCTCTCTCTCTCTCTCTCTCCACTAAACCGACCTCCCTCTCTTTCCTTGCTCGGCCGCGAGTTGCCGGAAACCACCAAGGTCACCGCAAAGGTGAGCCTCCTCCCTTTCTCTCTCTTTCTCCTTCTCTCTCTCGTGCTCTGTTTTTCTCTAGCCCCTCTCTCCTCTGGTTGCGCACGACCGCGCCACCACGGCACCGCCAGGGCGCCTCCTGGGCGATCGCGGGTGATGCCCGGCGTGGCTTCCCCCTCCCCTTGCTCTTATCTTTCTCTCTCGCACTCTCTCTCTCTCTCTCTCTCTCTCTCTCTCTCTCTCTCTCTCGCCACCACGGCACCGCCAGGGCGCCTCCTGGGCGATCGCGGGTGATGCCCGGCGTGGCCTCCCCCTCCCCTTGCTCTTATCTCTCTCTCTCTCTCTCTCTCTCTCTCTCTCTCTCTCTCTCTCTCTCTCTCTCTCTCTCTCTTCTCTCTCTCTCTCTCGCTCGTGTTTTCTCTCTTCTCGCCGTGGCTCCAGTGAGCCATCGGCGCCACCACTGGCCATGGGTGGTCGGTGGTGGTGATGGTGCTGATGGGCCCGACCACGGGTCCCCTTATGGGTGATCTTGGTCGAGACTTGCACAATAAGTTAGGGTTTCGATTTTTAATTTTCGTAATTTAATTAATTTGATTTTCAGTAGTTTTTAATTAATTGTTTTTATTTTTCTGTACTCGTTTGAAACCTGAATCTGGATTTTTAAAAGCCTAGATTGATTGAAATAAATCAAGACATTTAAATAAAATATTATATTAAAATTTTGCTACTGTTTATATTTTCGTATTTACTAATTATATCTCGATAATTGTATTTAAATACGACCTAACGGACAAGCGTGATCGGATCGTGATTTGGAAGCTTACATACTGTTAAGTGAGCGTTTGTTAGGTAAGCGATTGTGCCTACCTCCTCCCAAAACCCATAAAAAAGTTTTGACTTGTTATGTGCTAAATGCCTATTTGTTGTGAATTCAATATGTGAAGCATGATTAAATTATATCATCGTTTATCATGAGAATTAGAATTATATTTTTTGCTGTAATTATGAGTTATAATGAGCATGTCGAGTTCATGAAGTTTCGTTAATTAATTAGTTCATATGCTATATGTTGAATAAGTATGGTGATGTTGGATTGTTAATATTATTATGATATAATATACATACTAAATGGAATGGGTTATAATTGAGTGCTAATGAGCACCTATTATACTTTGTTGGATGTATTTGTTGAATGCGAAATTTTGGATATCATGTTTTACTACCGAAGTGCTGCCGAAATTTCCTTAGGCATATATCAAGCATGATCATTCGTTGTATGCATAAATGTCATTATCGTCGTTATTACTATTCATTGTCATAAGCATGAAATGAAGTGTGCGTCGTTGTCTCGTTGTACCACTAAGTCAACCAATGCAAATTATGTGAATTGAATTGTAAATGAGAATAAGACTCTTAATGGATCCCTAGGACTAGTCGAGCAATCTAGACTATATCTAATTGATGTAGTCTAGGGATGCGGGATTTCCAAGTTACTTATGGACACCTCGTAGCGTGTTCGGGATGGATCATTCCCCATATGTTAATTCTCTACGTATCGATTATTATGTTAGAGATAGTGAGAATATACACTAGATTAAGTCCATGGCATGTCAATATCAATCGATGAACAATATGGTAATCGTTGTTCTATTTGCTCTTTTATTACTCTAATTAAGATGGATTGTCTGGTTGTGTTCGAATGATCACTAAGCAAGAATTGCATGTAATTGAATATCGAGTATGTGTGTGCTTGAATGTATGATTACTTGTGCATGCAAATGAATTTCAATGATTCTCCTAAAATCCAGGTAAGGTTTGTGAAAGTGTTTTTACCGGGTATGGACGACGTTTATTCATTTTATATGATTTTTGTTTTCTTTTGTTTCTTCTCTTTTCTTCTGTACCTTGTTTCCGTCACGGAAACCAAAGTGCAGGTGTTGCTGAGTGAGGACGTTTAGCCTTAGAGATTAGATGTGGGCTTGTTCTCTAGACTGGTTATTTCTTTTGGATTGTGGGATATTTGTTTGTGCCATAGAAGGCAAAGTTGTAATAATACTTTAATGGACTTAAGTTCAGTCTATAGACAACTCTGATATTAATGTTTTAATTCGTTATAGCTTGATTAGTTTTCTCACTTTTGATACCTAGCTTTTCTTTCTACTTAGCATTTATTCCTAAGCGATAAATGTTGCAGTATCATCCCTCGGGTTTGGGACGATTCAATGGTGTCGATTCGTGTATAACGACATCGATAGTTTCCAGGAAATTGTTGTAAATTTGGGGGTGTTACAATGACAAGTACTTGGGTTTGCCAACTTTGGTGGGTCGATAAAAAAACAGGCTTTTGTTGTGATTAAAGATAGAATTTTGAAGAAATTACAAGGCTGGAAAGAGAATTTACTATCGAGAGCGGGGAAAGAAGTGCTTCTGAAATATGCAGCACAAGTAATTCCGACATACCTTATGGGGATTTATAAAATCCCAAACAATATTCTGCAGCAAGTGCGCTCCCTGTGTGCAAGTTACTGGTGGGGACAACGAGGACATGAAAGAAAAGTACATTGGAAGAGTTGGGATCAGTTGTGTACTCCGAAACGTTTGGGTGGCATGGGGTTTCGGGATATGGAGGTCTTTAACGAAGCTCTGCTTGCTAAATAAATGTGGCGTCTTTTACATGGTGAACAATCGCTGGTTAGCCGTGTATTTCAAGGTAAATATTTCCCGAATTCAAGGGGTACTGGATGCCTCTCTAGGTCCCTGTTCAAGTTATGTATGGAAAAGTTTATGGGGTGCAAAATCTCTTCTGAAGGAGGGTTTGATTTGGAAGGTGGGCAATGGCAGCAATATCAAAATTTGGGGTGACCCTTGTCTTGTGGATGAGCATGATCGTTTTGTTACTTCTCCTTGCTCTGCTGGTATAGAAGAGAGACTTGTGTCTAGTCTCATTGATTATGAAAATTGTTGCTGGGATAGAAGAGAAATAGATATGATCTTTGAGGATCGTGATAAGAAGGTGTTGTCACTTCACTTAAGCGAGCGATTCCCACGTGATCTGCTCACTTGGGGCTTCTCTAAAAGTGGGTAGTACTGTAAAACAGCTTACATTCTTGGGAAAACAATTAACATGGTTGATTTTAATGCTTGCTGGCCAGAAATTTGGGAAATAAATGTGCCTCCAAAGTGCAACATTTTTTGTGGAAGATGTGCTCTAATTCTTTACCCACAAGACGTTCTCCATCATAGACTTTTGCTGGAGTCACCCATCTGTACACTTTGCAAGCAGAAGGTAGAGTCTTCAATTCATGCCACAATTTCTTGCGTTTCTGTCAGACCAATTTGGGAACAAAGTGGCTTCAAGGAAATGCTCCAATGGGACATCCCCTCTGATCCCGAGGAGCTGATGGCTTTGTTATGCAACGAGCTGGGTAAAGACGAGAAAGGTGTTGTCTATGCACTAAAGTGGAGCATCTTGTTCGCTAGAAACGAGTGAGTATTTCAATCAAAAATTACTCTCGCTACTGTTGTGTTGGATTGTGCTCGTTGCTGGCTGGAGGAGTAAGTGAATACTTCAAAGGGACATTCTGTCTGTGTCCGACAAGCGAGCTGTGGAAACAGGTACTGGGAACCTCCGTATGCAGGGATACTCAAAGTAAACGCAGATGCTGCTGTGTCAGAGGAAGGTTGGGTTGGTCTAGGTGTGGTGGGTCGCGATGATCAAGGCGTTATTCGGTTTGCTGCTGTTCAGAGGTTTGATGCTACATGGTCCCGGCTACTTGCTGAATGTCGAGCAAGCCTATTTGGCCTACAAGTCGCATGACGTTTGGGTTTTAACAAGGCCATTCTCGAGTCTTATAGTATGGTGCTTATTTCTTCTCTCAAGCATGGTTTTTCTATTTTCAGTGTGGTTGGTTTAGTTTTAGAAGACATTTTACTTTATAAGTGGTAAGTTCAGTTTGATTTTATGGAGTCATGTTAGGCGTGATTGGAACTCTGTAGCTCATTATCTAGCTAGAGTTGTCCCCTGGCAAAGTGAGTAATGTTGGGTAGACTGTTATCCGGAGTCCATAATGCCTTATGTCCTTATGGACTTTCATTCGATGAATTAATAGAACGCTCACTTTTCCTCAAAAACAAATGACGAGACATTAATGGGTAACACTTGGATGAGGATGAGTTGTTACCCCACTAATACAAAAATACCGATATGCTTACCTAATACGACAGTTGGTTGGAACAACCGTTGCACATAGTAAGACGATGGTATATTTGTAAATAAAAGCTGCGAATGGGCGACGGTTGTCATATATACAACCGACGTACATAACTTAAAAACTGAAGAAAAAAAAGTGTTATGAAATATATTATATGTGGATGTAAAATATGTTGTAGAGATACCGTACTTAGATATTTACCATATACTGTACTAGGGTTCTTGCTCTTCAAGCAAAACCCTAACCCCTCTTGTATTATATATATCCCTTATGTGAATAATACAGACACCACTTGCTCCTCTCTTTGCTCTCTACTCTTGATCTCTCCAATTGTTTCACAACACGTTATCAGCAAGATAATCTGATCTAACCAATTGATGAGAAGGAAATCATCGTCTATTGCACCGGCCATTGATTGTCGGCGAGACCAATCATAAGCAATGAAGAAACGAGAAAGACGATGTACGGTGCAATTGTGATTGAAGTACATATAATAATAATAAATATATCTAGATCTGCTGCATGACCCCTTGTGTGAATAAGAAGTCTGATCCTACTTGCGATGGTAGTTTCTCTTCAAGTCAAACAGTGCACTATGTAAGTTCATTATAAAGTATATTTTGAGCATTTTTATCAATATTTTGATCTCTTGTATGAGGCAAATTATACGAGCACAGAGATAATCAACTGAAATTACATGACTCCCTAAAAGTATTATTCTGCACCAGAGAACTAATAAAGTGAAACTCATCGAGAGAAGATGAGAAAGTGGTGGATCTAAGCTAAATTTCAATATAATGAAATGCTCATTTATAACTGTCCATGAGAGATAGTTTTTTCAGCTTAGGGGGAGAATAGTAGAGGAAAGCTGAAAAAAAACATATACTTATATTAAGTATGTAGAATGTTGACCCCCGTCTGAGCCAGAAGTTCAGGGCATGATATAAACTTAAGGTTCATATACACGTATACATATATAGCAGCTTTATTTCAAGCCTCTATATATATTCAAGCATGACACTCTAGTATTTGACTGTCGCACAACTATGATCCTTTTTGGGAGGCAGATCGAGGTATATATTGGTTACAGAGATACATGTCGTGAGAATTGAGATATCTTGCCAATTACGTTAGAGTTGATACACATGAAATGTAGTATATTGAATTTTACTTTCATTCCAATTAAGTAATTGAGATCGGTTCCTAATGAAAGTATATTATACAAACATGGCAAGATCGTGCAGTTGGTTGGTACTCGATGAAGAGATATGAAATAAGGACAAAGTTTTATAAACTTGTGAATACCCCTGAAGAGGTATGGATATCTGAATCACAAATAGATGGCCTATATGGAAAAGGAAAAGGTACCCCAAAGAAAATATTAAGATATCATTTACCATGATGGATAAATAATTGAAGTTGATTATAAGATTCAACGATTAATATTTGATACCGGTAAATAATGGAACCGATATGCATATGCAATATACGATGGACATATGAATGAGGATCATATTTATAAAATCCATCTAAATGTCGACATATTATTGATTGGAAATAGAAAATGAGCTCATGGACCTGCAGTCCAATTAAATTATGGATTTGATATCCAAACTGTACAGTTTATATTATCGAGTCATACATTGTGTGCATATAGATTATAAGTCACATATCATACATGTATCCATATTTTATATCTTATTTCAATATATTTAACATTACTAACTTATTAATTTCATCTCATAATGCATGCACTTATTTTCATTGAAATGTAGTGGTGTAAGTTACTACATATTTTATAGGCAGAAACCTATAAAAGGAGATGTTTACGCCTATGGTATTTCAATCCTAGAAGGATTGAAGATATAGTCCTTGAAGGACCCTAAAATGCCTTATTGGATATGTATAATGGCATACATGGACCTTTGAATAAGTAAAGAAGCTCCCAAAAAGCTTATACTGAAATTATATAAACCTCTGATATTCAAAGTTACAAAAGTCCATGAATCGATGACATACATAAATTATTTGTCTCAAGTAATATCAATAAGAATGAGACAAGATACATTGTTGGAAGGCATTAAAGATTTGGATATAATGTGATGCAAGATACAAAGCCTCTTTAAGAGAGTTTTGGATGAATTGATTATTGTCTCAACCACAAGTTTGAGCATATGAGATTATCGATCACAAAACCATTAGAACATTCTCAAACTTTGAGAATTGATGTGAAGATTACATTTGTGATGACCTATTGGTGATATTTAATATGAGATTGTTATGGTCCTGAAGTACCATGGTTATGAAATACGTGATCCTTATGCTCCTGAAGTACCATAGAATATTCTCTCTCATTCCCATACAAATGTTTTGTGATGATATGAGAAATATGAGTAAAAGTTAATATTTTAGATTGGATACTATTATGTTCCAACATTGACCTCCTGTAGAAGGTTTGTATTTGTTTTACTAAAAGACCTCCCGGCGAAGGTCTATGTTAAATAGTTTGGAAATATGGAAATTGCTCATATATTGTGAAAATCTATTAAAGGATGAGACTTTACGCACTTCATGTTTTTTGCCTATTGCGTAGGTTTTTCCCAACGGGTTTTCCTAGCAAAGGTTTTGGTGAAGTAGTGGTTGTACTCTTTTACCCTTCGTTGAGATTTTATCCCATTTGATTTTACCTAACAAGATTTTTAACGAGACAGCATATAAAAAGGATGTTATGGATTTTAGTTCCATGTTAATGTCTCCCTTTATGGATATACAATTGATTGGGATGATATTGATACAAATGAAAGTTATATACACCATATTCAAGGGAAATATGAAGTTGTTGGAAGTATAATTATAAACATGCAGAAAGCAAGTTCAACACATGTGTAGAGCACGTGATTCATTTTTGGGGACATTTCCTACTAAAGATCACAATTGGATCAACTTGAAGATCTAGACGGATATTTTCATGAGGGGGAATAAATACGCGCTGCACTCTTTTTCCTTTAGCCATGGTTTTGTCCCATTGGGTTTTTCAGGCAAGGTTTTTAATAAGGCAGCATCTCACGCGTATTGAAGAATAATGTACGCTTTTTCCTTCACTAGGTTTTTATCCCACAGGGTTTTCCTAGTAAGGTTTTAACGAGGAATATTCTTTAGCGATGTACATCCAAAGAGAAGTGTTATGAAAGGTTTTTATTATATGTGGATGTACAATATATTGTAGAGATACCGTACTTAGATATTTACCATATACTGTACTAGGGTTCTTGCTCTGCAAGCAAAACCGTAAGCCCTCTTGTAATATGTGAATAATACAGATACCTCTTGCTCCTCTCTTTGCTCTCTACTCTTGATCTCTCCAATTGTTTCACAACAAAAAGGGAAATTTCAATTGGTGCCCTTTTATCATTGACTTGTCCAAGTTGTGCCCAAAACATTGAAATAAGTCGGATCTGGACCCATTTAATTTTAAAATGTCCATCCCGTCTCCTTATTTTTTGTTTTCCATGAGAATGTAATGACGTGGCTATGTTTATGGAGTTTGGGATTTTTAGGGTTCATTTTTGAGCAAAGTATGCTGACCAAATTGCCCCTCTTGTTTCCCCTCCCAATTTTGGCTCAATTTCCCCCAAAAATTGTATCTGACATTATATAACCACACCCAAGTACCCAACCCCTCACATCTTCCCCAATTTTTTCCTCTATTTCCCCCAAATAATCGCACTCAAAATTTCCAGATGGGCTTTATATCTCACTGTTCTTCCTCTGACATTATTAAACACCGATTTTCCAGAATCTGTTCTTTAACAAAGTTGGGATTCTTCTTCAGTTGTTAGGTTTTGACAAATTGAAGAAAAGCTGATGGGAATATCGAATTTCTTTTTCTAATTACTTTCTCATTGTTTTGGTTTTCTAGAGTTGCCCAAATGACTTGAGAAGAAAGAAAAGCACCCAATTCATGAATTTAATGTTAATTTATATTCTTTATGTAGTTTTGGGTGTTCTGAGCTTTGATACTTGGGGAAAACTTATTTGGGGTCATTGAGTTTCTTATTCCCTTTGTAATTGTAATAATGCTAAAAAAAAAAAAAAAAGCCTTCACTTATTTGTTCAACAACCTAGAGAACCTTATGAATTTGGCAAAAGACAAAAGAAAAGAAGGGAGGAGAGATAATGCGTGAGTAAGGGAGTTTGTTGAGATGAGTTCTGCGCATTTTAATAAGAGGGTTAGGAGGTGGAGATAGGAGAGTTCATTGTTGGTGTCGTCGGAGATGGTGTCGTTGTTGTCGCCGGCGAGGTTTGAGGATGAGAGCATCATGAGAGAGAAAAGAATGGGTGATTGGGGAAATGATGAAATGGGTGGAGCATGATGAGAGAGAAAGGGGAGGTGGTTTTTGGAGGGGAAGAAATGTGGAATTGACAATACAGTGGTGTCGTTTGGGACAAAGAAAGAGAGGGAGAGAGAGAGAGAGAGAGTAAAATGGATAAAAAAAATTGTGGTGTCGTTTAATGAGCTTTTAACTGCGTTTTAATAAGGATAAAATCGACAAAAAAAGTTCACTTAACAGAAAAGAATAAATAACGACACGGAATGGACGTTTTAAAAGAAAAGGGCCACGCACTGGACTTATTTCAATATTTTGGGCACACCTTGGACAAGTCAAAAGTAAAAGGGCACCAATTGGAATTCCCAAAAAAAAATCCAGATAACCATGGACGACGGTCCAGCCGAAAGACTGATGCATATTGTCAATGATATGCGTCGGTTACGATATGAACCGTCCTTCATACTCCTAAAAGAAATATCCCCCCCCCCCAAAATTCCCCTTTCCCCTTCTTCTCTCGCGTACTGATTCTCTATTCACTTTCCCTTTCTTCCCTCTCACTGACCCGTCCTCGTCTACTGTCGTTGTCACCTACTGCCAATCGTCCCTTGTGCTCTTTTCTCTAAACTATCTTCAATTTCGCAACAAGAAATTTCTAGCAATCACTAGCTAGATTGGAAACATGCATCTCCAGTACTCGCCAATATCAATTTCATCAGGTACTTTCGATAAATTTCCCCCTTTTTCTGCAATTAGGTTTAGGGTTTCATATTCGCTTTTTTATTTCGAATGAATTCAAATCTTCAATTAGGTTAGGGATTTGGTCAATCTTGCGAGGATTGATCTGGACAAGTTGGGTTTATGTGTCACTCTTTGTTGGTTCTAATGTAGTGGGCTACAATCTACTGGATTGTTTGTGTTGATTCGTTAATTGGACTGTTTACTGAAAAGAAATAGCTATTAGACTTTTGTTCTGCAAAATCGCAAAAATGATAAATTTGATTTTTGGTTGGGATTTGTGGAAATTTGTTGCCTGCTGTTTTGGGCTCTCTGGCTTAAAAAATATTGTTTGGAGTATAAGTTAATCTTAAATTGGCATCAGCAGTGAATTGTTTGGAGAAGACTTTATGAGATGACTTAGATCCGCTTGAATAGACATGTTGCACTGCTTTTTCTCCCTGCACTGGCTCACATTAATTGCTAGCAATCACAAGCTAGAATTGGAAAGCCCCTTTGAGTTTAAACCCAGCCAAGAACACATAATTCTTTGGACAGGATTAACCCATTAATTATCTTCACTATCTATACTTTAAGCAATTTTATTAGCAATATGCAGCAACAATAAGTAGCTGCAAACCTGCAGTAGTGTGGATCCAGACACTAAGAACCTATCTACTCAGTACCCACTACTACAAAATGAGCCTAAGGCGACACTCATAAAGTGTTGTATTAGGCTTTCAAAATGTTGCATTATTGCTAGTGCGACACTTTTTGAAGTGCCACCTTAGGTAACGTTGCCTTAGGTATATAGCAACACTTTTATTAGAATATGCAACACTTTAAAAAAGTGTTGCCTGTATTTATCAAGTGCAACACTTTTGAGTGCAACACTTTTTGCACTCAAATACAACACTTTTGAGTGCAACACTTTTTGCACTCAAATACAACACTTCTTCGTTTACTTCTACCAAATTTTAACAATACTTTTATCTGTCAAGTGCAACACTTAATGTGTTTTTCAGCATATAAGTGTAACACTTTCTAACTCCTAATACAACACTTTATTGTTATTTCAATTACAGAAAGGCAACGTTTGATAAGCTCATTAGCAGCACTTGCAGGTTCCATGCCATACCCCTGTTTTCATATCAATCAATTTTTTCTAAAAGACAGATACACCAATACTTCCTTCCATTGCAATAATGACATATCATAGATAGTATAATCTGGTACTCTTACAAATTTGTCCAATAATAAAACTACTTTAATTTAAAACGCCTATTGTCATCGCAAAATGTTGTCAATAATTACAATCCTACAAATTAAAGTTACTAAAAATCCTGCTCCAAAAGTATGTTCTTCCATTCGATATATACGACCTTTTCTTCCGGTCACTTTTGCAAATCTCCACTAGCCGCCATACGCCCCAAAAAAAGGTAGCCTAAGCCATTTAAAAACAACAAAGAATATAGTTAGTCCTTTTTTTAACCATGAAGTAATAGAATAAGTCATCATCAAACATGCAACTATGTATACGGGAATAAAATCCAAGTTTTAAGTTAGGCTTGTATAGATAACTTCTTATACTTCTAGTATGAAAAGAAGTTAGGCCTACAGATTGCAGACAGTGCAGGTTTTATATTTCTCCCACATCGTGTGGACATTTTATAAGTCAAGTTCATAAATAATCATTATACATGGAACTGCCAACACAACCATAACCTTTCACAAGCAGTTCCAACCAGCACACAATTTGTATGATAGCTACAAAGTAAATAAATGATACCCCCAATGAAGTGATGTCAATTGCTTATGTCCAATATAGTAAATAAAGGTAAGAGCAATACATACCTTGTACCAAAATATAGAAGGTGAAACGAGCTCATGTTAAAAACTCTCGAGCAACTTGGGGTGATAGTCTTTCTATAATCTTCCGCACTGCATCTTCAACTGTTTTATCTCGCTGATTGTCAATTTCATTTCGCATTGCTTCTAGCTCAGCCAACTTCCTTACATGATCTTCTGCTAACTCAGCCCTTTTCTTTTCATGATCTGCTTCAAGCTCTCTTTGCATATCAATCAACTGACTCTTTTCAGCTTCAACACTAGATTTGAGTGATTCCATAAGCTCCCCTGGGACTATATACGATGTGTCACCTCCATTCACCTTCTTTATCATCCTATTAGTAACACCCCTACCATAAAGCCTACGATGTCCAGGATACTCTTTGCCCATCACAGCAAAATAAGGATCTAAAGGAGCACTTCCATCTTCTGGAGGTTTGTAGTTTTTCATTTGTTCCTTCAATAATATTCAAAAAAGAAAGTTTTAGAAATATTACAAATACTTAATAGTAAACTAGACTATTAATATGCCATATAGTCTTACAATCTTCTTTGTCGTGTCATCATACGAGTCAACATATACATTTCCTTCTTTCCTTTTGCGTGTGCGCTCAAACATTTGAGTAAACTTAGGTTCCTCCCTTTTGGGATCTTCATTTCTCTGTCAGAGTAAGCAAGAGTAAAGATTCACAATATTAAGAGATGATACACTATTGTAAGTGCTGACCACCAGCAACAACAACAGATTCCATATTCAAACCCAACAAAATCAAAGACGAAATAATATATTACAATTTTCTCACGGATTCTGGCAAAACTTTTTGGGCCAGCTGTATGCATGTTCTTTTGTGACTTGCATAGTTCCCTTGCGTGCAAACAACCCTTCTGCACATACATAAATGGACAAATACAAATTCTGTGACCAAGTTTATATAAAACCAAAACTATAATTTCTATAACCATATTGGTAATCATTACCCAACATCATACCATCTCTTCTTTTTTATTCCATAAACTCAATAACTGGAGAAAATCCTGATCTAGAATGCTTTTCGGACGATTCTTCCATGTGGTTTTGTTATCCTTAAGTTTATAGAAGTGTTTTTTCTTGAGCCTACATTTGTATCCCCTCCAGCAAGCTCCAATAGACATTAACACCCATGATCTTGCTTCATCAGGCAAAATGTATTTTTCCTAGAAAACAATATGTAATACCTTTTAAAACAAATAAAAGTTTCAATAAAGGGAGGATAAAACAGAGTTTTATAGCAAAATAGCATACAGTAGTTTTGGTTGTTTACAGATTATGTAGGGGTATGCTTTGTTAGTTCCCTAGTTCTTTGTTTTGGGTTGTAAGCTCTCACATTGACTCATTTGGTAATGAAATGCTCACATTTTACCAGAAAAGGGTGGGGGGGGGAACGATAAAACATTTAACAACTTACCAGCACATACTCCCACATTCTCTGCTTATGTGGCACTTTGTGCCATGACTTATGAATCAATGGTGCAGAACTGTAATCACGAGCTATTGTACCTAAAAATCGAGAGAATTTTCCTACTATGTCTTGTTCTGTTGTTACAGGTCCAATAGGTTGCCCATATTCGTTGCATATGATGACGTCACGTTCATCAAGTTCTCGCATGTGCACCTTATGCAGCCTTGTTGGCCCTCTTTTCTTTCCATAAGAAATAACTAAATACCAAATATAAATGCAATTAGAATATACTCAATCTAGATAAAAAAAAGGCAAAAACATGGTCAAGTAGTAGTTCAAGTTGACCTACTTCTTTTTCTACTTGAACACCTTCTACTTGTTCTAGTTCAAGTTCATTAGTATCATTTTCCATATCATCATCAGTATCATTTTCTGAGCCATCCTCACTATCATCCCCATCTATCCCATTTTGAATATTTTCACGTATCATCAGCTCTATGTCTATGTCTTCATTCTCGCAAAACTCAGCACCAACTTGTTCTCTGTCAGCTTCATTCACATCTACAATCAACGAAGAGTAAATAATAATGGCACAACAATGAATTCCCTTAAATGTGCTTTCCTAACTTCTTTCACAGTTATATAGGGCTAGCATTACTACCTTCAAAATGAAAAGGACTTTTAAATATAGACGGTATACATTAGTAATTAATATTTTAGTTTTGAAATGAAACATACCTTGAGATCTCACATCATCCTGCCGATCATCATCGTTGTTGAATAGACATAATTGTCTTCTTGGTCCCCTTGATGCACTTGTTGTGCTAAAATTAGGTTGTGTTAAATTCTGTTTCAACATTTCCTTTTGCCTCTGTGATTCTTTCTTATTTAAGACCATTTCACGCATAGTCATTGTTGTCTTTGGCTGATTATTCTTTTGTGCTGCACTTGAATCAACAAAGTCTCCATTTCGCTGAAGGCCTTCCTCGGATGTTTGAAACAAACTGGCGACATTTGGAGCAATCACTCGTCGTTGCTTTGTTATAGTAGCATATTTATTTATTGACATTGGCGCAATGAACTATTGACGATGTTGCTGTACCAAATTGCATTTTAATTAGAGAAAGACTGCTTTAGAATTACATTTAACAAAAATCTAGTTATCTGGTTACCTTTTTGGGGACTCCAGCACTTGTAGCAACTTCTTCTTGGTCATCTCCCTCACTATCACCATCAAAATTTGGAATATAGTCTGCATCTTTCTTATTAGTAACCTTCGATTTTGTTTTCCTTTTCTTTGGTTTCTGATTTTCCACCAAACTTGTCAAAGAATTGGCTATATTTTTAACTCCTAACTCACGCAATCTTCCTTGGTTCTCTTGAACTCTCAACATTTTACCTTTCTCGTAAGCATTCAGATTTTGTGCACTTTGATCTTGTTTACTTCTATTTCCCATCGGCGACAAATATCCTGCAAATGAAACCAAGCACATCAGGTGACAGATCACAACATCTGTTACAGTGAAAAAATAACATGTTGCTTATAAAAAAAATTGATCCAACTGCTGAAAATGTAATACTTCGTGATAGTGCATGCATTGTGTTTAATTAAAGAGACCATACAGTAGAAAAAGAGTTCATCTTCATTCCCAACCACAAGTTTTGTAAGATGTCACTCAAAATATAAATCACTGAAACAATCACTATGAGACAGTACAAAAACAGAAAATAGGGGTAAAATTGAATAAGATATTATCAGGGATCATCTTGTTCTGCTTGCATCCAATCCCATAAAGTATCATCATAATCAGAATTGTCGCTTTGATTGTTAGTTTCCTCCAATAAAAGAATGATACATCCACCCACTGGGCTGTCAACCCACACCTTTAATATATCTATCTATCTCCTCTATTTTCACAATTTCTTTCCTCCATTTTCAAAAGTAGCAATTAAAGTAGGAGAGAGATAGACACAATATTCAATTGGGTTGGCCACCCACTGGGTCAATAAAACATTTTCCATAAAATACCAATCAAGGAAATCACTTTACCCAAAATTTTGCATCAGTATTCTCATTGCAATAGAGGTTTGTCTAGTAAATTGCTAATCAAACAATCGAATGTTATTGATAATTGAATCAAAATTAGAATCTGAACTCAAACACGGATTGCTGTTTTGTTCGAAAAAACTCTAGATTTGATTGTTGTGGCATAAGATAATAAAAATCAGGAAAAATATTTTTAATTTTGAACGACTTTGTTGATTTTTATTTATTTATCGTATTTTATCAGACTAATTTCGACTCTATCTTCCCAGAGAATAAACTCCGAGGAACTTCATTTAAATCATTTCAGGGGATTCTCTCCAATCTTTTTTTATGATCTTATTTTAAACCAACTAAAATAGTTGTTAAATATTTCGAGCACATTTAGTATGAAACTGTGCATGGTGAAAATGACATTTGGATGTAACATGCCAAATATCATAATGATTCAGATGATACTTGAGTATCCAATTTATAAGGAGACAGGAATGATCCCAAGCAATCATCCAAATCCAACAAAGAAACAAGGCCCTATTCCAAGCCAAAGCCTCCTTCATGTTCATACCACCTCCTTCATGTGGTCTATTTGGCATCCCTTTGGGCTAAGGCGGCGGGTGCTTTTAAGGGCGTTCCGCTTACCTTTGTACAGCGCCATTGGCGAGATTTGTAGTTTCTTTTGATTGCTTATGAGGATGTCTTATTCTCTTTTTTGTATTCTTTTCTGAATTGATTAATAAATTTTTTCTTATCTAAAAAAAGAATATGGATTACAAAGCTGTTTCCAGCTCAAAAACACATTTTTTCCTTTCCAGGCTCTCTCTCCCCCAATAAAAATCCTTGCTAATCTTTTCAATTTCATCAATTACAGCATCTGGCAAAATAAACGCAGACTCCCAAATTTTTTTTAAACCAAATAAAAGAGTTTAACAGTGGAATTTACCTGCATAACTCAGCAGTTTGGAAGCCCAATGAGGTGTTAGCTTTTGTAACTTTCCAATCAAAGTCTGGCATAAGGCTAATGTAAGTCTTGAAGCACTACTCAGTGGAACTCCTAAGTTTATCTGAAAGGCAGTTTCCCTTGAGTAAACCCAGAACACTCCAGAATTTTCTTCATAAGCACAACATCAATACCTCCAAAATAAATGTTACCTTGGCAGGGTTTGGTTTAGTTTTAATCCAGACATCAAGGAAATCTGAAGAAGTACATCAACCAAAATCTTAACAACTAGCACGTCTCTCGAGCAAATAAAAGCTGGTCATCCGCAAAGCTCAAGTGATTAAGCTTCATCCTACTACACTTTGGGTGGAAACTGAACATTGGTTCGTTACAGGCATCCGAGACCGAGCCACCATAGTCAATAAGAAAAGATTACCTTGCCTAAGCCCTTCTCCTACCAATGAAAAAACTCCAACAGACCCATTGACTTTGATTGAGAACATTGGGGTGGTAAAACATAGCATTATCCAATCAATAAACAATGATGGAAAATTCAGCCCCTTCATTACATTCTTCGGGAAAGACCATTATTCTAGAGTAGCATACAGCTTTCTAATATCCAACCTTCACCATAACTCTTGGGGAAACTTCTTTCTTGCCGTAGAATTTTATAATTTCATGGGCTTGAAATATATTGTCAAAAATACTTCTCTCGCAGCAAGGATCTTAGTAATGGCCTTATACAATACAGTGGAACATGAAATAGGCTTAAAGTCAATGACACTTGAAGGATTGTCAACTTAAGGAATAAGTGAGACTATACCTGCCTCAAAATCTTTTTAGACTGAAAAAAATTCTTGAATATCTTTATTAAAAATACAACAACATCTCTCTCTTTCTCTTTCTCTCTCCACAAATGCATCCTATAAGTTAGGATGATAACAATAGTAAAGAAAAATAATCAGTGGAAGCAAATGAATTATTATTTAGAAATAGCTTTATATTCATTGATTATAAGGAGTGCTGTGTGCGGCATATATATGCTCATAACACATATAAATATTAAACATGTTATTGTAGAATGTAATGTTGCAAATCACAGATAATATAATAGTTTGAGGTTGTCCTTCTTGTATTTAATTCTTGTCTCATTTATTTCTCAACATTTGGTATCAGGGCGAGTGGTCAGGGACCAACTCCAATAAAATAGTAAGATGGTAGATGTGATGAGTTCCATGAGCCAATTAGTTAAGCTCAATGAGAACAATTATAGTGATTGGATTTTTTGCATGAAATTTTATTTAGAGGGACAGGAAATGTGGGAGATTGTAGGAGGAAGTGATACAATAATCCCTTCTGAGGAAAATATAGAAGATCGTAAAAAATGGCGAGTGAAAGCTGGAAAGGCTATGTTCGCTCTTACGATCTCAATGATAGATCAAGTGCTACATAAGGTAAAAGAGGCAAAAACACCCAAAGAAATTTGGGATACCTTGAAGAAATTGTATGAGAAAACAAATGATGCGAAGCTGTAACGCCTCGAAAATGAGCTGATGTCTATCGAGCAAAATGACATGACCATTAGTCAATATTTTTCTAAAGTAAAATCTTTTTGTAGAGAAATATCAAAGTTAGATGAAGAAAATCCGATTAGTGAGACAAGGATAAGAAGGATCATCATTCATGGAGTTCGATCCGAATTCCCAACTCTCATCACTGCCACTCGTGGATGGCCTACACAATCGACCCTTGATCAATTGGAAAGCATCTTGGCAAATCAAGAAGCTCTTGATAAACAAAAGCCTGGTAATTCCAAAAACGAAGAAGAAAAGGCGCTCTTTAGTAACAAGAAATTTGTTAAAGATCGTATTGTTGAAAATCAAGAAAAAGCGCAACATGGTCGTTGGCACAAGAAACAACCATGGAGAAGTCCTCAACAAGGGGGTGCTCGTTTTAATGAAGCCAAAGGCGGACATAATGCACAAAGAAGTCAAAGAAAGAATGAAAATTGTTATAAATGTGGTAAGAAGGGTCATTATGCTCGTGATTGTTGGAGTAATCAAGCAGAAGGGAATATAGCCACATTGTCTCATTCGAAAAATGAAGAAGTATGGGATTTCCACGCATTATGCTCGATAGAAGAAAAGTGCTCAAGTTCCAAGGTGAAATTAGAAGCGTCACCGGAGCTGGTTGAAGAAACTTAAGAGATTTCATTTGCGGTCACAAGTAGCAACTAGATCAGTTATAATGAAACTTGGATAATTGATTCTGGGTGTACTAATCACATGACGGGAGATCTGGAGAAGCTCCAGAACAAACAAAATTATCAAGGTGAAAATCATGTGGTTACTGCTAACAATACTAAGTTGCTAATTACTCATATTGGCAAAACTGTGATCGAACCTCGATTTGATTCTCAAAAGGTGAGGTTGGAAAATGTTTTCCATGTTGAAGGTATGAAGAAGAATCGCTGGTCGGTTTCACAATTGACATCATCTGGAAAGTATGTTGTATTTGGTCCGGACGATGCCAAAGTTTACAAAAAGATCAAGCTATCAGATGCCCCGATCACGGAAGGGCGGCGTCTAGATTCTGTATATATGATGTCGGCACAAGAAGCTTATGTCGACAAGACTAGGAGGAACGAGATGGCTGATTTGTGGCATGCTAGACTCGGGCATGTCAGTTATAATAAACTGAAAATAATGATGAAAGGAGTCCTCATTGAATGGACTACCTAAAATTGATGTTCAAGATGGCGTAGTTTGTGCTGGTTGTCAATATGGAAAGGCACACCAGTTGCCATATAAGGAGTCACAATTCAGAGCCAAGGCACCACTTGAATTACTGCACTCAGATGTTTTTGGCCCAGTCAAACAGACATCAATAAGTTCAAAGAAATATATGATTACCTTTATTGATGATTATTCAAGATATGTATGAGTCGATTTTATGAAAGAAAAATCAAAGGCCTGGTCCAAGTTTACGTTATTCAAGGATGAGGTAGAGAAAGGGGCAGTGGTAAACTATAATGTTTACGAACAGATAACGGGGGTGAATATACATCCAACGAATTCAACAGGTTTCTGAAGCAGAATCGAATTTGTCGACAATTGACTTGTCCTCACACACCACAACAGAATGGTGTTGCAGAGAGGAAGAATCGGCATCTTGCAGAGATATCCCGAAGTATGTTACATGCCAAAAATGTACTCCCCCCCCCCCCGGTTTTTGGGCGGAATGTATGAAGATGGCGGCACATGTAATCAATAGATTGCCGCAGGCAAGATTAGGGTTCATATCACCATTCCAGAAGCTTTGGAATATGGTACCTATAGTGAGTCATTTCAAAAATTTTGGTTGTATTTGTTATGTATTTGTTCCTGATCATCTTCGTGGAAAATTTGATAAGAAGGCAGTTAGATGTATATTTGTTGGGTACGATACTCAACGCAAAGGGTGGAAGTGTTGTGACCCTTCCACGGGACGTTGCTATGTATCAAGAAATATCGTGTTTGATGAAGCATCATCATGGTGGTCACCACAAGCAGTGTTGTTGCCAGATTCGAAGGAGATGGAAGATCAGCTCCAGGAGAAAAATAAAGGAGACTGAAGCTCAACCAGAGTTAGACATAAAAGATGATAATATCATATCATCGAAAGGAAAGGAGGTGACTAATGTTGATTCATCTGAAAGAATGAAGAGTCCATGGGAAACTAGAGTGCATCAGAATACTCTAGAAGTAGAGAGACCCAGTCAGATTGAGGAGCATAGTCAAGGTTTTAAGCCAGAACTTCGGAGGGGGACAAGAATAAGGAAGCCAAATCCAAAATATGCAAATGCTGCGATGTTGGCAGATGACCAGGTGATAGAGTCATCTACATTTGAGGAAGCATCTCAAAGTATTGATTGGAGGCAGGCAATGAAGAAGAAATGGACGCACTAAATCAAAATCAAACATGGGATTTAGTGCCTATGCCTAGACATGTACAACCCATCTCATGTAAATGGGTGTACAAGTTGAAGACTAAGCCAGATGGTTCGATTCAGAGATATAAAGCAAGATTAATTACCAGAGGATTCTCTCAACAATATAGGCTAGACTATGATGAGATGTTTAGTCCAGTGGAAAAAATCACTACCGTGAGGGTATTGATGGCATTAGCAGCCAATAAGTCATGGAAGCTATGGAAAATGGATGTTAAAAATGCTTTTCTCCATGGGGAGTTAGATCGAGATATCTATATGGAACAACCAAGAGGGTTTGAAAGTCACTCACAACCAGCATATGTGTGCAAGTTGAAGAAGGCTCTGTATGGCTTGAAGCAAGCACAAAGAGCATGGTATGGAAAAATATCAGAGTTCCTATTGAGGAGTGGTTATTATATGGCACCAGCTGATTCGAGATTATTTGTAAAAGCTCGAGATGGAAACCTAGCTATTGTGCTAGTATATGTGGATGATCTTATCATCACAGGAGATGCTGAAAGGGAAGTGCAATAGATAAGGGCTAATTTGTCAGTTCGATTTCAAATGAAAGAACTTGGAGAGTTGAAGCACTTTCTTGGCTTAGAGGTGGAAAGGACTAGCGAAGGGCTATTTTTGTGTCAGCACAAGTATTCCAGAGACTTGTTATAAAATTTTGGAATGCTTGACTGTAAGCCCATTTCAACACCGATTGAAACTAATGTTCGATTATGTTCAGCAGAAGGTAAAGACCTAGGAGATGCAACAATGTATCGGCAACTTGTGGGAAGTTTGATATACCTGACTCTAACAAGGCCTGATATAGGAAATGCAGTTGGGGTTGTCAGTAGATATATGCAGAACCCCAAGAAAGTTCACTTAGACGCTGTTAGAAGAATTTTGCGATATGTTAAGGGAACAATCAACTACGGTGTTTATTTTAAGAAAGAAGCATGTGAGTTGATGGGTACTTGTGATGCAGATTATGCCGGTGACCATGATACGAGACGTTTAACAACCGGTTATGTATTTAGTCTTGGTTCGGGTGCTATATCATGGTGCAGTAAAAGACAACCTAGCGTATCATTATCAAGTACAGAGGCTGAATACAGAGCAGCAGCAATGGCAGCTCAAGAATGTGCATGGTTAACACAATTGATAAAAGATCTTCATCAGCCTACAAATTATGTTGTGAAGGTGTATTGTGACAACTAGTCAGCCAAAAGACTGGCTGAAAATCCGGTGTTTCATGCAAGGACCAAACATGTGGAGGTCCATCATCATTTTGTACGAGAGAAAGTACTTCGAGGAGAGATAGAGATGCAATATGTTAAAAGTGAAAATCAAGTTGCAGACATCTTCACTAAAGGTCTTAGTGCAAACAAGTTTGTTGAATTCCGCAAGAAGCTTGGGATGATTTCAAGTGAAACACTTAGAGAGAATTTTCGTTGAGGGGGAGTATTAAAAATACAACAACATCTCTCTCTTTCTCTCTCTCTCTCTCTCTCTCCACAAATGCATCCTATAAGTTAGGATGATAACAATAGTAAAGAAAGATAATCAGTGAAAGCAAATGAATTATTATTGAGAAATAGGTTTATATTCATTGATTATAAGGAGTGTTGTGTGCGGGATATATATGCCCATAACACATATAAATATAAAACATGTTATTGTAGAATGTAATGTAGCAAATCACAAATAATATAATAGTTTGAGGTTTTCCTTCTTATATTTAATTCTTGTCTCATTTATTTCTCAACAATCATCACATACCTCATCAGACATCACCAATAATGGATATGCAGCATGAAAAAGCCCAGAGGTATAGCCGTCTGGTCCAGGCGCTTTCGTTTGCGGAATGGAGACAAATGCACTTCCAATTTCATATATGGTCACTTCTTTAACCATCTACTCAGCTATATCAGCAGTAATCATAGGACCATTCCTCGACTTGCTCATCTTGGCCAAGAAGTTGCTTTAGTAGTACACAAACGCCTCATTAATTCGCTTTGATCAGTGTGTACAATCCCATTAATGTCGTGGATAGAAGAGACGCTAGGTTGCATCTTAAATTCTGCTATTTTAGCATGAAAATAAGACAGATTTTCATCACCCAATTGTACCTCCTTGACCTTGGCTCTCTACAAAATAATACTCAATTCAGCCTCTTTTAGCTTAGTAAAGTGACAACTAAACTTATGCTCTTCATGCTGCAAAATCAGATTGAAGAGGTTTTATGCACTTGAGCTTGAATTGTCCCTAAAAGCCTCAAGGGTGCTCTGCACTCTTTGTCCCATGTTACTGAAATTCAGACTGTGTAATTGTTTAAAAGCAGCTTTCAAATTCTTGAGTTTAAAACACTAAACAATATACACCCCCCGCACCGTATGCTTCCTAACCGATAACACAACATCCAGAAGTCGGAACACCAGCAAGAACCCATTGATCATTACACATCACCCTATCCAGTTTACATTCAGCCCAATCATCCCCCTTTTCCTTATTACACCAAGTAAACAGCAACCCAGTGGCAGGTAAATCTTGCCTGATTAACGTAATCACAAAATTCTGCGATATCATGTAAACTGGAAAGACTAGTACTCTTTCTCTCATGAGAATAAATAACAACTTTAAAATCTCCCAAAATCAGAACAGGTAAATCAAAGGAAGATGTCCACCTTATCAAATCCTCCCACAAAACCTCCTTGTTCCCGTATCATTGCTTGCATAGACAAAAATAAGCACAAAAGAAATCTGGGTAACCAACGAGGTCACCTTACAGTTGCAGATAATAGCCTGAGAGGTCCTCTGCAAAACTCCACTTTAACATTGTAAGAATGCCAAAAACCACTATTCTGCCATTATAAAGGCTAGAGTGATTGCTACAAAAATCAAGTCTCTGAAAGAAAAACCTTTGACCACTCGACCAAGCTTCTTCTCCTTAATTCGACTCTCCAAAAGACCCAACATATCAATTTCATTTATCAAAAGATAATTCCTCATCTCTTTGTGTTTGTGACGTTTATTGCATCCTTTAATGTTCCACGCAGAAAGTTACATGATAAAAGAGGAGAAAGGCCTGCACCTCTACCTTTATCCACTGCCCTTGCCAAGCTCCTCTCCATCCAACAATTCAAGGAATGTAGCTGAAGCTCCATTGACAATAACAAAGGATACACTCTATTACCACCACCTGCACAGCTTGCTGGAGAAGCCTTCTTGGGAGTATGTTTCGCTGCAACAGGCACCAACCAAGTTGACATTCTCCTCACTCACCTCTGCTTCTACAGAAGCTCTATTCATATCCAGTATGCTGCCATGATCAGGACACACGCCCAATGTGTCTTTTTTATATATACATAAATGGAGTTGAATACAATCTTGATAAACGATTTTTGATTTTAAATCAAGTCTAATTGAAGCTTATGGCGTTTCGTTTTGTTGTGTAAATATTTCAAAAAGAAAATTAAACAAGTTATGCTTCTTAAATAATAATAGTAATAATAATAATTATTATAATTATTATTAATTCATTTTCAAGCCATTTTATGAGGTACACATGTGACATGCCTAAGTAAGTGGCCTAACAAGACTTTTGTGTACTCCCATCGTTCCTAATTCTTCTTTTCATTTTACTTTTTACGGTCTCCAATACGACACTTTGACCATAAATAACTACAATTCTATAACTACAAAAATTATAACAACATTATATTTTGAAAATAATATTTAAAACGAATCTGATAAGAGTATTATTACTTTGTAAATCTTTATACTTTCTCATAAATTAATAGTCAATATTTGTAAACTTTGACTTCAAAAAGTCAAATGAAAAGAAAAATTAGGAACAGAGGGATTACAATTTTCCATAGTTAACCAAACTACCATATAGGGTTTATAGGTAAGCAACTACCCCCGTCCCAAGAACTATATTTCTTGCTTCTTTTTTCTCCTGTCAACCAAATCACTCGGCTGTTGAGTAATTTGCTAAAAGTTATATTTTTAGTGTTGTTTCTTGTAATCTTGTCAACCAAAGGACCATTAAGAATTTATAGATCTCTCTAAGTGGCGTGTTTCTACACGTGAAAACCCGTTTGGAAGCTGCTTTTTGATTTCGTCTTATTTAGTTCTTGTTGGAAAACTCCTTTCCCTCCTTGATAATGTTTGCTTTTTACTATCTCTAACTACAGCTATGTAATCCCATCAAAAAGATTGAGCAAGGAACATTTCCTGATCACCGACATCTTCATTTGAAAGAAGTCAAAATGAAAGGATATCGTTTTTGTAGCATGGAAGCGATGACCTTTTTGTCATATTTGCTCAGAAATGTTGTGGCACTAAACCAGATGGTTTTTGAGGTACGAGGTCATCCGAAGGCAATACAGATGGAAACTGAACTACTTAAGATCATCAGTGGGATCAATCGAACTACAAAAGTGATCATCCATTGACTACAGTGCAAGAATCCACAAGTGGTCTCATATATATTAACTAGTAGGTGTCTCGTGCGATGAATGGGACCAAATCTGTAAGGACCCGGGATTTTTAAAGTCACGGAGTGCGTCCTTATAGAAAATTTGTAAGCTGGGGGCTTTAGATAAGTTCAAGGGACCATCGAGTTAGAAAAGCTTTTGAAGAAACTTGAATTGAATAAAAACCATGAAAGAGGTTACAAATCTGCTATCGGCGTTTTATCGAAGGGAAAAACCGAAGGGACAATCCGAAGGGACAACCCAATAGCGCGATAAGTGAACTAATCATGTTTTTAGAAAGACTCCCGCTTATATAGAACATATGAGTACCCAAGAATAAAGGGTTCGGGGGCGAAGGTACGAGGTAGGAACGAAGGTGTTAGACATCCAACTCGCCCGTTTATGACGGCCTCTACTAACTCAAGTTTGCTTAATAATTTAAAGACATAATTCCCATGCAAACCGGATTAACAACCTAGACTTAGACTATTAATTGGTTCATCACAAGCATCACAACATTTAATTTTAACCCTTCTTTAGACATGCATTCGATTGGTAAATTGGGCAGCACAACGACTATACAGACAATATTTAGGAAGCAATAAAAGACGTCACTTAGCATGATGTCTACATTATGACTACTAGAAAATAAACAATTAAGCAATTAATTTAATTTGAGCCCTCAGGAATTTGTACCTGAATTGTAGGTTATATTTGACAATTGAATAGTAAAAATAGATCTCAAGTAAAGAAAGAGGGGGAAGCTCGGTGTCAATACTCCCGAGAATAGAATCGAATCGTTTGTGAAAGAAAGAGGGAGAAGCTCACAGTCAATACTACTGAGAATAGAGGGTGTCAACTGTAGACTATGTGTTTTGAACTGAGGGTGAAGGGTTGTTTATATAGGCGTGGCGAAGTAGGGTTGGACGACAAAAATTGAGCTGAAAAACGAGACGGGCTTGAAAAATCAGTCTGGCCCGAAGAAGGGTCAGCGCCGCTAGCGGCCCTGGGAAACTTGTCAGCCCCGCTAGCGGCCCTGGGACTTATTCCAGGACCGCTGACGGCTCTCAGCAGCCAGCTGGATGTCGTCATAATGACGTCATCCAGTCTATTTTTATTTTCCGGAGGAATTTTTGTATTCCGAAAAATATGAAAAGATCGTTTTACCCTTGGACAGTAAAAGACGGTTCTACCCCTAAATCGCAACTTGGCGACCGGGGGTCGGAAAAAGGCGTGACGTCGTTGGAAAGCTCTTGAATGGGGCTTCTAAATGAAATGGAATGAATGAGTGTTTGGAGGAAAAACCTGAGACCTTATCTTAACTATTTGTTCAAGTTTATAAATTATTCCTTTCATCATCGGGCTTTTGCGGAGAAATCTGAAGGCGCTTTTTTGGCGTCTACAGAAGCCCCCACTTTGATCGAGCTTGAGTAAAAGCGAAGATCAAAGTACTCCGAAGGCGACATGCAGGATGCTAATGTGCAGATGGTGTGTGAGAGTGTATAGTATGCATGCATATGAAGACAAACCTGAGTTGGGACACGCTCGTAGTGTGCTAACATTTCATCTCTGTGAACACAAGAGAAAATAAAAGTTATGTTAGCAGGATAGAACACCGCTCGTAGATGGTCTAAACGTCTGCTGGGGACCTGTATTCAGAGTGAATGAAAAAGTTAGTAATACTTTGAGAATGATCAACGCGGAGTGCTTCGACAAACAGTGACTAAACACCGCTCGGCGGATGTTGAGGTTCCATCCCTGTATGAGAAACGAAAAAGTCAACGAGACAGTGCGATTTAAAAATAATCGGCCATAAAGTGGTTAGGACATATGAACAGTTTAAATGCAATATCTTAAGCAATCATTGACTGAAACATGTGAAAAATAAATAATGGACAGTATAACCGCAGGAGTTTAAGCAATCATTGACTGACACACATAAAAAATAATGGACAGTATAACTGCAACAGTTTAAGCAATCATTGACTGAAACAAAAATGAGTAACCTCGTAGAAGGGTCGGTTTAACCGCAATAGCTTAAGCGGTCATTGACTGGCCCAAAAATTTGTAAACTCGCAGAGGGACTGACCCCAAAAATTTGTAATATCGCACGGGACTGACCCCAAAAATTTGTAATATCGAGAGGGACTAACCCCAAAAATTTGTAATATCGCAAAGGGACTGACCCCAAAAATTTGTAATGTTTACTAAGGCCAACAGGTTTTCCAGGCTTAAAATATTTTTGGGCGCTCTAGGCTGTAAGAGTCGTCTCAGTGTAGATCCGAATTTCAGTATCCGGGACCTGCAAAAATAAACGGGTAAGTTTTACCTGAAAATAGTTGGTACTGTAAAATAGGCCAACTGCCGAATTTGAACTTGTGGGCCAGAGTGCTTTGCTCCCGCGCGCTTGGTAGTGATTTTTGCCGCAAATGAACTGAATTAACGAACTTTCGACTGGAAAAAAAAGGGGTCGTGGATCAGCAGTGGGGCCCGTGCTACAGATATGCCAGGCCGCTAGCGGCCCAGGCCAGCGCCGCTAGCGGCGCTGGGCCTTGAAGTGAGGCCGCTAACGGCTCTGGCCAGTACCGCTAGCGGCTCTGGCCAGCGCCGGCGCTGGGCTTGAGCCGAATAAAATGGCTTCAGCGATTTTTTTTCTTTTCTCATGCCATCCTTCTTCTTCGTCGAGCCATTGTCGAGAGCCATTGTCGAAGCTTCCCCATTGTAAGTGCTCCACTTTGCTTGAGGTAAGTCGATTCTTGACCGTTTTCCTCGGTTTTTGTCTTGAACTTGCTTATTTTTCCGCCTAGTTGCTGAATTTTGGGTTGCATTGTTGAATGGATGCTTGTTTCTTGCGAATCTGAAACTTTTATTTTCCCCCTTGTAGAGAGAGAAAACTCCATTGTGTTCCCATGGCTCCCGTAGACAAAGAAAAGCGTCCTATGAGTGATGAGGAGTATGACCGGAGCCTTTTCCGCACCGGGTTAGCTTCTACTAGAGCACCTCCGACCAACCACGCAGACGGAGCTTGACTGTACCAGGACTCTTTTATGCGGTTGGACTGGCGCCCGCCTGGAGTTTGGAACCGCAGTGTTCTATTGCCGGATAGACGGAGTCATCTGTCTAACTTAGAGCTGGTATGTTTTCTGACTCTCTCTTTTTTTCTTGTTCAGTATATTTGAGCTGAAAATTGGAACTGTTAGTGCTTCGGCACACGAACAAATTGGGACTTGTACTGGATTGGTGGTCAGCTGTATATAATCTGTGTGGAATTATTTTAGTTGTATTTGTAGTATATGGGGTGTTGAGGAAAATTTGTTTGTTGGCTAGGGTGTCGGAGTTTTGCTGCAGGCTCATAGGACTACCTCCCATTGGGCTATGATGTTGGGGACCTTTTCGGAGGGGGCCAGGAATTTGGTAGGGGGCTCGGGTCTTGACGAGTTTCTGACTGTCATCCCTGCGTGCCACTCGGGGGATTCTAGGATTATTGCTAGGGGTTTGCTGGAGAGGTTTTGGGATACCACGAACACTTTCCATACACCTGTGGGAGAGATGTTCCCCACCCCTTATCAGTTTGCTGTGCTGACGGAGTTGTCTTTTAGAGGGCGTCGTATTCAGTACAACGCGAGCTACTGGCGGCGGAGTGATACTAAAGCTGGAGCTTTACGGGCCCGTATCTATCCACTTTGATAAGGATCGGGTTTCCTTGGCGCGGTTATGTGAAGCCGTGGCGGAGCAGGGACTTACCGAGGAGCAGAGAGCTCGTATTTTTCTAGGTTGCTTGTTGGGGTCGACGATCTTTTCTCAGAAGAAGAGCGTGTGTCAAGTCGGCTTCTTGACATGTTTAGAGGATTTGACCAAGGTCCATGAGTACAACCTTAGTGCCGCTGCTTATGCTTCTTTGGTGAAGTGGTGCCGTCGGGCTTGTAGGCCTAAGGAGACGAGTGAGAGGACATCTATCACAGGTCCATGGAGGATACTGGAGGTAGGCTCTCATATATTTCGCTTTTCTATCTTTTGTGCACACATGTTTTTGGATTTGGAGCTTACTTGTTTGCTTGTATGGCAGTTGTGGTTCTTTGAGTACTTTCCAGCTTTTGGTCCTCACCGTCCTGGTTTGAGGATGTTCCCCTTAGGTTCACAGTGGGTTGGTAGGGATGCCCACTCATTTACCTCTTTGGAGCATTTTCGGACTCTCTTCGAGAGTCTTGCCGCATCTACGGTATGTGGTTGTTGACTTGTACATATATTTATTTTTTTGGTTCATTTGGTGTGAATAAACTTTTAGAGCTGGTAATCTGCAGGTATCTTGGTCTACTTTTGATGATATTCCCGGGGTTCCACCCCATATTACCACGGAGTCCTTTAGAGTGTCTTATCTGCGGTGGTCTTTGAGGGGCCATTTGGATTTGTATGGTATTTGGGGGAGCACTTGACTCGGTTGGTCTATCCCTCTCTGGATAGTCACTTGGTTCCGGATGATCCTCCTTTGACCATGTTCTAACTGCGGGGTCTGAGTGTGCGGGACCTGGGAGTCGTGATCCGTGGTAGGGCGGCGCAGGAATTTCTTATGCGGGAGGTTGTTGGCTTGGTCCGCACGGCCGTATACTTGGCTTACTGCTTGGACCGTTTGATGCCGGACCTTACTTCTGAGGTAGGAAACTTATCTCCCTTTTTTAGCTATATGTGTGATATATTGACCTCTTGTGTCTTGCAGGCGGATCGTCTAGCTCCTCAGGGTCCTAGGAGGTCTCGATCTAGAGCTCCTCGGGGTCAGCCCCCAAGTGTGACCTTGCCGACCAATGAGGTGAGGTACATTGGGGAGAGTGGGGGACGCATAGTGGAGGAGTTCCCCCTTCACATGGCTGATGGAGAGGCTGTGGAGGGCTTGCCTTTGCCCGACGGTTGTACTGGGGTAAGCTCCTTTTTATCCCTTCTTGTGTTTGTGTTTTCTTTTGGGTGTTAATTTTGTCTTGTGGCTCTCTCTTTTGTAGTTGAACCGGGAGCAGACCTCTCAGATCTTCAAACTTATTCACCTGCCGAAGAAGGGCTATGGTCGAGTGATGGGCAAGGGGAAGAGTTCTCGGTCCAAGACTGTTGATGTGAGTAGACTCTCTTCTTTTTGTTTAGCTAAGTGTGGTGCTTAACTTAACATTTTAACTTGGATTATCTGCAGATGTCCCAGTCTTCATCTTCGGTGGGACCTCGCCACTCTTCTGCTGCGAGAGTTTCTTCAGCGAGCCGGCCATCTGTTGCTCGTTCTCCTCCTGTAGTGGTGACCAGGCCTCCTTTTGATGAGGCGCCCGGCCCTTCTGTACCATACATTCCTGAGATGTTCTCTCCCGCGGGCTTCCAGCTTCTCTTGATAGTAGGTCCGTTGTTATGCCGTCGAGTGGAGGTTGGGCGAATGCCCCTGGATGGGATATGCCTTATGCTGGGCCTTAGCATCAGGATGTGGCTATGGATTTCGCCAGTCAGGCCATAGAGAATTTCTTTGCTGCGGGGCTTTTGACAGGTACCCCTATGCGCGCACCGGCATATGATGGGCGGGATATGAGGCCTGACAATATGGTGTCTTTTCTACTAATTTTGATGGACTCCTGTTAAGTGTGAACGCTGCTGTCTCAAGAGCATATCCCCAAAAAGATATTGGAAGACTAGTAAGGCTCATCATAAATAGAACCATGTCTAACAAAGTTCGATTTCTCCTCTCCGATACACCATTCCATTGTGGTGTACCTGGAGGGGTGAGTTGTGAAACAATTCCACAATCTTTCAAATGACTATCGAACTCTTGGCTTAGATACTCACCCCCTCGATCTGATCGAAGGGCTTTAATCTTTTTTCCAAGTTGATTTTGTACTTCATTCTGAAACTCCCTGAACTTTTCAAAGGATTCAGATTTATGCCTCATCAAGTAGACATAACCATACCTGCGAAGTCATCAGTAAAGGTAATGAAGTAGTGGTAACCTCCTCTAGCAACTGTGCTTAATGGTCCGCATACATCGGTATGTATGAGGCCTAATAAATCACTTGATCTCTCAATGTGACCAGTGAAGGTGCCTTAGTCATCTTCCCTAATAAACAAGACTCACATGCCTCAAATGACTCAAAGTCAAATGAGTTTAAAAGTCCATCATTATGGAGCTTTTGAACACGCTTCTCATTTATATGTCCAAGACGACAATGCCAAAGGTAAGTTGGGTTAGAGTCATTTGATTTGAGCCTCTTAGTAGTTATGTTATAAACTGGAATTTTAAGGTCTAGAATATAAAGGCCATTTTTCATTGGACTGCTACCATAAAATATATCATCTTTATAAAAGGAACAACATTTGTTCTTAATCACAAAGACAAAATCTTCCAAGTCCAAGACTAAAACAGAAATAATATTCCTGCTAATGGCAGGTACATAATAACAATTATTGAGTTCTAAAACCAATCCAGATGGCAAACTTAAATAAAATGTTCCTACAGATAACGCAGCAACTCTTGCTCCCATTTCCAACGCACAGGTCCACTTCACCTTTTGCCAAAATCCTACTTCTCTTTAGTCCCTGCACATTTGCACAAATGTGAGCACCACATCCGGTATCTAATACCCAAGAAGTAGAATTTGAAGAAGTTAATACATTTACTTCTATAACATAACATTTACCTGAAGTTGAAGGAACACTTCCCTTATTCTTCTTCAGATTATCCAAATATTTCTTGCAATTCCTCTTCCAATGCCCAAGCTCATTGCAGTAGAAGCACTTGGTTTCATTATTAGGACCAGACGAGGGTTTGAACTTAGGCTTTCCTTTGGGTTGATTCATAATCGGACCCTTCATGATACCCTTTCCCTTGTCCTTAGTTTGACCATGTTTCTTAAACTGGCCCCCCTTTCTAACCATTAGAACATTGGGAGTTGGGTCCTTCTTGACGTTTTGCTCAGCAGTTTTAAGCATCCCATGCAGCTCAGCCAATGACTTGTTAAGATTATGCATATTATAGTTCATAACAAAATTATCATAATCATTAGTCAATGACGCTAAGATGATATCAGTAGCCAACTCTTGACCCATTGGGGAGCCCAATTTTTCCAAATACTCAACATAACCAATCATCTTGATTACATGAGGACTAACTGAACTTCCTTTCCCATCTTGCACTTAACCAAGTCAGACACAGTGTTAAACCTCTCAGTTCGTGCTTGCTCCTGAAACCTTTCTTTCAGGCTCTCAATCATCTCATAAACCTCCTTATTTTCATATAGCTTCTGAAGCTCAGAATTCATGGTGGCCAGCATGAGACAACTGACATCAATTGAATCATCTTTGAGCTTCTGATAAGCATTCCTCTCAGCATGAGGAGCATTGGTAGCAGAAGCCTTCTTGGGGACTGGTTTCTCAAGGACATATTCCTTTTTCTCTTGTTTGAGAACAATTCTCAAGTTTCGATACCAGTCTAAGAAATTGGTTCCATTCAACTTGTCCTTCTCAAGGACAGATCGCAGTGAAAATGAGTGTGATGGTGTAGGGTTTGACATTATCTACAACAAATGTACAAAGATTTTAGTGACTTATTTCATAAATATTTCGTTAACAATTTAACAAAATAAATCCACTATATTAATGTGACAAATATCCCTATAAAATATAGTGGAGCCAAGATCCATATTTCCTAAGTATCAAGTATGCTTTGGCTTATCACTTTACACTTAGTTATTTAGGTAAGTAACCCTTTACTAATTGTATCCTATACAACTCCTGGTTGTTGGGGTGACATCATATGTCCCGCCTCCCAACTCTATGCCTTAAGGCCCAAAACTGTTTTGATAGCCTTATTAAGTAAACCAATTTATACATATGGGTAATTGTTACTCATCCTAACAGACTTGAGTAATTAAGGATACTCTACTTTGGCAGACACACTTTAATGAACCAAGTCCTAATAGGTGTATTAGATTGAAAAGGCATCAAGTTAACTTAATATTACTAAGGGATGTGATTGATTATATGGAGTTGAGTTTCATGCAAACATAACAATAAATATAATCAACAGTAAATAAGCGGAAGCATAAATAACAACACATGTGATATAGTATGGCCCCCTAAGCTATGGTGATCTAATCTCCACACTTTGCTCCTTCCATATAGCAGCTGGATGGTCATCTCCATGATATCCTTTGACCTTCATGAGCTTGATCTTACAATCAACTATACCATAAAAGTTACACTACTACACTAGCAATAATCTAATTATTACATTCAAAGTAACGACACGCGGGTCGTATTTAATAATTACATTCAAATAAACGACAAGCAAGCCGTATTTTAAACCAAAGAAAAAATTATGGGCCATACTATTCACCATACCATACCATTCAACATCATGTGAACTAAGATATCATATATCAAACATCCAAAAATTTGTAATGGCATAAAAATAAAACATCATTCGCACAAACAAGCGGATCCATGCAGGGGTCAAGGGGGCAGCGCCCCCTTGCGGAGTCGAGGGGCATCGCCCCCTTGCGGAGTCGAGGGGCAGCGCCCCTCGCGGGGTGCAAGAGGCATTTAGTGGGGAAACTGCCACGATTAATCTTATTAATCGTGAACCCTAGGCTAATCGTATTAACATATTTTAGGGTTTTGCCCTAGTTTATCTATGTGAATTCGTCAAACAGCTGCATACAGAATTACAACGACTTGTATTCAAACAACATGCTATTTGTAACAAACGAATCTTAACATATGAACTATTCATACAAACATGCTTTCATAGATAGATAAATATAACAAGCTCAGATCCGAATATTAGAAAAACAGAAAACGAATCACACATAAACATGTATTATATACATATCATGATTTCGAACTTACTCATATATCTACCATATATCATATATTCGAAGACAGTAAAACACAAGCAACTCTGATACCACTAAAGGAATTTCTAACTACTAACATGATCATACATGCATAATAGAAATTGAATTAACCCAGAAAACATGTGATTACTATAATTAATTATCAAATCGAAATCCTACCTCACTCCTTTGGTCGCTGGTTGGATGAACAGTGGTTGGGTATGGAATAACACGTCAGATGTCGTGCCTCAACTGGTATCCACACACAGGCTCGAATCCACACGTCAGTATGCTAGTACAGCGATCCCGTTCGCAACCTCCGTTCTCTCCTTACTCTAATGACACACAGTTAGGGTTTCGTGAAAACTGATTATCACGTGTAACCCTAACTGATCAGGAGTCACGATATATATAGAGAGGCAGGAGGAATGATTAGGTTAAGTGTGTGATGGGCCTAATCCGAATTAGACCCTTCTTATAAAACGAGCCTGTTAAGGGTGCGACCCTGCTGGTTTACTCAATGTGGCAGTTAGTCCAAAACTCTTTTCGGACCCACAAACCGTAATTGGTTTCTAGCAAAACATTACGATTACCCATATTAAATAAAGATCGGTTTCCAAAGTCCAACCAATAATGCATTTATTAATTTTTAGTATGATTAGTTCATAGGGCAAATCCAACAGTTGTTTCTGCCAATTTCCTTGAAACTCTAAAGCACAAGATCTCAGCATATCTTCTAATGTCTGAATGGTTCTTTCAGTTTGGCCGTCAGGTGGCTGGGTGAAAAGCCGTACTAAACTTAAGTCTTGTTCCGAATGCGGCTTGAAGTTTTTCCCAAAAATGAGATAAGAAACGGGTGTCTCTATCTGAAATAATATCCTTGGATACTCCGTGTAGTCTGACAATCTCCCTTACATAAGCATCTGCTAATTGACTCAAATTTCAGGTGTCTTTCATAGCTATAAACCTAGCTACTTTCATCAGTCTATCCACTATTACACAAATGGTATTCATTCCTCTCACCGTAGTAGGCAATCCATTGATACAGAATCCCATTTCCACCCTGGTATCTCTAAAGGTTGCAATAACCCTCCGGTTTTCTGGTGTTCACTCTTCACTTTTTGGCAGGTAAGGCATTTGGCTACAAAGTTGGCTACATCATTCTTCATACCTCTCCACCAGGAATAGGGTCGTATATTTCTATACAGCTTGGTGTTCCCTGGGTGTATCGAGTAAGGAGTTTTGTGTGCTTCACTCAAAATCTTTTCTCGTAATTCCTCACTTTGTGGGACACATAATCTCCGTCTAAATTTCAAGCTATCATCTTCACATTCCTCAAACTCTTTTTCTTTCCCTTCTTTTATCAACTCCTTGATTTTCAAAATTTCGGGGTCGTACTTCTGAAATTCTCGAATCTCGTCAAACAATGTGGGTTTGAGACTAAGCATGTGGATTATTTCTCTAGGTTCACCTGGTTTGACTAATTCGAGGTTCATTTGTTGTATTTCTCTTGCTAGGGGACGAGGTGTAGAATGATTAATTTTTCTACTAAGCGCATCAGCCACAACATTGGCTTTCCCTTCATGGTATCTAATCTCCAGGTCATAATCCTTCAGCAACTCTAACCATCTCCTTTGCCTTAAGTTCAATTCTCTCTGGGTAAAAATTTACCTGAAGCTCTTGTGATCAGTGTATAAGTAACACTTAGCCCCGTAAAGGTAATATCTCCAAATTTTCAAATTAAAGACAACGGCAGCTAACTCTAAATCATGGGTAGGGTAATTAACCTCATGTGGTTTTAATTGTTGGGACGCATAGGCTATCACCTTACGGTTCTGCATAAGAACGCATCCTAACCCATTTTTAGAGGCATCACTAAACACTTCATAATCTTCCTCTTCGTTTGGTAAGGTTAAAACAAGTGCGGTGGTTAACTTAGTTTTCAGCTCTTGAAAGGCCATCTCACATTCAGCACTCCAATGAAATTTTGCATTTTTCCTCAAGAGTTTGATCATAGGTTGGGCTATTCTGGAAAAAAATTTCACAAATTACCTATAATACCCAGCTAATCCCAGAAAGCTTCTAATTTCGATAACATTGGTGGGACTGGACCATTCTTTTACTGCCTTAATCTTTTCTCGATCTACTGATATACCCTCTCTAGAAATGATGTGTCCTAAAAAGGCTACTTCCTCAATCCAAAATTCACACTTCGACAATTTTGCGTACAGTTGATTTGCTCTCAAGATTTCTAAGACTATCCTCAGGTGATTTGCGTGTTCTTTCCTAGTCTTAGAATAAATAAGAATGTCATCAATGAAGACTACGACAAATTTGTCTAAGTATGGATGAAAAGTTCTATGCATAAGGTCCATGAAAGTTGCGGGTGCATTGGTCAAATCAAAGGGCATTACTGTAAATTCATAATGACCGTATCTAGTCCTAAAGGTTGTTTTTGGTATATCTTCCTCCTTAATTCTCAATTGGTGATATCCCGACCTCAAGTCTATTTCCGAAAATACTCCTGCGCCTTTGAGTTGGTCAAATAGGTCGTCAATTCTGGGTAAAGGATATTTATTTTTTATGGTGACCTTATTTAACTCTCGGTAATCTATACATAATCTCAAGCTTCCGTCTTTCTTCTTCACAAACAGCACTGGGGCTCCCCAAGGTGAAAAACTCGGTCTTATATATCCTTTTTCTAATAACTCCTCTAGCTGATTTTTCAATTCTTTCATCTCGGCGGGGGCCATTCTATAGGGTTCTTTCGAAATTGGGGTCGTTCCTGGAATTAAATCAATGGTAAATTCTATGATTCTTTTCGGGGGCATTTCGGGTATTTCTTCCGGAAAGACTTCAGGAAAGTTTGAAACAACAGGTATTTTGACTAAGTCATTTTCTTTTGGCGTTGACTAGGCCAAGGCACTAAGATAAGCTTGAAATTCTTTTCTAACTTGTGTAACACCTATTTGAGATAAAATCCCAGTTTGTGATCTGGTGTCTACCCCTTTATATATGACTCTTTCTCCCGAAGGAGTTTCTAAGATGACCTCTTGTGAAAGACAGTCAATTCTAGCATGGCATCTACTAAGCCAATCCATTCCCAATATGGCATCAAAGTCTTTCGAATCAAACTGTATGAGATCCCCACGTAAATTTTTGTTGGTTATGTATATGGGACAGTTTCGGAATAACCTGTCACATATTACCGATATTCCTCCAGGTGTTGTGATGTTAATCTTATGTGATGTATTTGGGATTAATTTATTTTTCTCACAAAATATTGTTGCTAAGAATGATCTAGATGCACCAGAGTCAAATAATACTACAGCAGGATGTGAGTATATGAGAAATGTACCCGTGACGACATTGGGGTTGGTATCAGCTTCTTCGTGGTTCATCACATGGATCCGGCCTTTGTTGTTTCCTACATTTTGGCTGGTACTAGCCAATTTCCCTGGTTGTTGGATCATGGTTCTTTGGGTAGTGGTGGTGTTCCTCCAGTCTCTCACTCCTGCCAACTGATTCCCATTTCCTTGATCATTGTTCCAGTTGCGGTTGCCATTTTGGTGGTTCCTCCTATTATAGCTTCCTTCATTCCTGGTCGGCTTCCTGAGATAGCCCTCATTTGCTTTGTGGCCTGATTTTCCACATATGAAGCAGACAGGTTTCACCACACATGGCTTACCCGGATGGGTCCTTCCACAACGAACACAAGTTCTAGCACCTACTCCATTTCCATTCCTCCTAAAACTCCCTCCGAAACAAAAATTCTCAAACTTCTTATGCGGACTCCTTGATCTCTTCCTTCGCCAACCTTCTCCTTTAAATTTCTATTTCTTTCAAACAAGGCCTCACTCCTCTCTTGAATCCTCTCCATGTTAATAGCTTTGTCATACGCCTCCTGGAATGTTTTTGATGAGCCTGCAACTAGTTCTTGGATGCGCCAAACAAGGCCATTCTCGAACCTCTCCATTCGCTCCGGCTCATCTTTCACCAAGTTTTCTGCAAAGCGGGACAACTCATTGAATTTTGCAGCATATTCAGTGACACTCATCTTTCCTTGCCTCAAGTTCTCAAACCCTTGTTGCTTTCTCTTTCTTAAGGACCGAGGGTAAAATCTCTCTCTCAATTTTTCCTTAAACTTCTCCCAGCCAAACTCTTCCTCACTAAGATAAGTCTCCTTAGTCACTTGCCACCAATCGTCGGCTTCTTTCCTAAGATAATATTGACCACAACTGATCATATGATCTTTAGGACACCCTATTGCTTCAAACAGTTTTTCCATATCTCTAATTCAGTCTTCTAGCAACAAAGGTTCCACTCCTCCCTCATATGTTGGTGGGTGGTGGTTAGCTAAATTTTTGAAGAGTATGGCTTGGGGTTCCTTAGCTCCACTCCCTACTTTTTCTTTCTTTTTCTCACTATCCTCCAATTGACTCTTAATGGTGGCACCAAAATATCGACATAAGGTTTCTAATATCTCCAAACGCTCTCCTCTAGGTGTTTCCTCATTGGTGGGGTTCGAAGTCGCTCCGGTCATGGTTACTTCTTGTTCTTGCGTCATTCTTGCTATATTTAGGAAAATTTCAGCATATCAGTTTAAGTAAATACGTGTATATATATATATATATATATATGAGTTGTACTCTATTTTTAAGAGGCATCTAAGTCTAATTGCTTATATAATTATAAACTATTCATATAGGCATGCCTACTTATATGAGTCATGCATAGTTCTAATGTCAATTATTCCATGTTTATCTAGTCATGCGCATATAGATTAAGCACAAACAGAAATTCTAAGCTAAACTAAACTAAATACATAGCAACATAACTTACATGGTTGAGTCTTACACATTCTTACAACATAATAAGAGTTACTTACACCTTTGTAGCTTTACAATCACATAGCCAACATACCCAAAATGCATGCATTGGCTAATATCATCAATAGGGTCGATTATATCACAAAGTTCTTGGCCACAAAAGATAATCAAGTTAGTGTTGTTAGTACCCAAAATATCAACACTACCATTCACAAAAGACTACCATAAAACATACCACCATTAGTTGTTAGAGGAGCCACTAGCAAAGTCAAGCACTTGCCTATTGGAAAAATGTTGAGCCAAGGTGATAAGATGCGATGGGAGTCGCACCTCAATCTCACGCTCTATGTCATCCAAGGAGTTCACCCATGCGGGCACTTGTGGCATGGTTTGTGATTGGGCCGATTGCTCGATTTGCGGTGGCAGATGGACGGGCGCATACACGGGAGCGGGATCCTCGTGAGGATAGTGAAAGATCCTCCCTCTCCGGTATTGCACCAACGTTTCCGGAACAAGGTACACACCTCTAACGGCGGCATCCCATTCGGCTTCCGCTTGGTTCAACACACCTCTTATATAACTCAAATCCAAAAACCAATTACCATTGTTAGCATAATGATCTACATTAAAGATATAACCATCAACAATGATGTCCATATAATTGATCCTCACGCTAAGCCATGGTTCCACAAGCGGAAGAGTCTGAAGGAGCGTGTAGACTCTCCAACCCGCGAATCCCACGACCTCACTCGTGAATGGTGCATATGCATCACAAGCCAAAGCAAAGCATAACACATAATCATCGATGGACTCTCCCAAATGCATCGCAAGGGTGATCGGGTGAGGAGGCACTTGAGGTTGTTGCACCATCTAAATAAATACTCGAACATAACACATAATCTAAACGTTAATTCAAACAATCTAACACATAACTTGGCACATAATATTCATCCTAATTATGCAACCCTAATCATGCATGCAACACGTAAAATTCTTACTTATTTCCTAGATTTTCTAGTACTTATTTTCTTTTAATTATGCTCTGATACCACTTTTGTAACGACCCGGCCTAGCTAAGTGATTAATTACTCTTAATTACGATTAGGCCCAAGATTATAACAAGATTAATATACTTAATAATATTGCATCATTTATTTATAATTAAGTGGTCCGGGTTGTTACCGCCATATCCACCTGACGGTGGATATTAGGCTTAAGGAAAAGTAGTTTACATAAACATTCAACAAGAAAATAAAAACTAGATTATTACATATAAACATGTCTTCACAACCAAGCAACCAAAGTAGAAACATAAAGCCTTGATCCTTGCCATACACATACGTTCCACCATGAAACTGCTCCAAATGTTACCATGCATTCAATACAAAACAAGAGAGAAAACTAGCGGAAAGCTAAGTAATTTCACCCCATTTCGTAAAAATAATATTAGAGTTATATTAGATTAAATAATCATAATAATTAATAAAATTCAATAAATGATAGAAATAACCTTTGCAAGCCTCGGTTAGGACGTAGGTATTTACTTATAATAATAAGTTCGTTAGTTAGTAAGTATGCGTATATAAGTATATATACATATTACTTGTATTGAGGCATATACATATATAAGCACATATATATATATACGCATATTCGTACACCTAGAAATAATAATAATGGATTTCAAGATAAACTCCCCTAATTCAAAATCTAGGATTAGAAACATATCACTAAATATTATGTTGGACCAATTTTTCTTAATTTCGTAGGTTAGGTGATATGGAAGAGCATGCATGTCTTGGCTATTCAATATACAAGCCAAAATCAATCATTTATGACCTTTAGTCATATTCATCATCATAATATATCATTTTGGCCATTTGCCATATCATCATCATTTAGACTTATAGTCTCAATATTTCATATACTCGGGTATTATAACCCCACAATTTCATTTTATAGTGAGCTCACTTCCAAAACATGCTCTTCAAAATTCTAAGGGCGCTACTCTTAGAATCATATCACAAAAATGCATATCCATGTATATATGTATAAAATTTCATGAATAAGACTTAGGATTAGTTGCATGTCCATATTAACTTGTTATATGAACAAGGCTTACAACATTTTTCAATACAACTTTCCTCTTGCATATAGCCACCGAATTGGATGAAATTATAATCCAATTCTTCTCTTAGTAAGTCCATTTCGAAACATAAGTTACATATCATCTTAATTATAATTGCAAAAGTTCCCAAACATAGTTTCCTTAAGGCATTAGTAGTACCTCAACCATCTTACTAAATCACTTCACTCATGGTACAATCAATAGTGTATATAGTTTATTATGACTATACGTGCGTATATATATTATATACATATATACATACATATATATCTTCTTTCTTTTATTTTAGAGAGATATCCATACTTTATCATATAACTTATAAAGTCTAAACTTTAGAAATAAAACCCTTTACTATTCATACATCATTCGGCTCATTAAACATTCCAACTAGAGCTGTCAAAAGCTGACACGACACGACAACACGACACGAACCAGACACGAATCTAGCGGGTTAGTGTTGAGAGATTTCGACCAGTTTAATTAAATGGGTTGACACGAGTAACACGTTTAGTTAAATGGGTTAGGTTAAGATTGAGATTTCCAATACGAAAGCAACTTGCTTACAACCCGTTTAATTCAAATAATTTGTAACAAGTAAATATGTAATAGAATCTCACCTATCTTGAGCATTTTAATACTTTTAAGCTATTGAATGTACACTATATATGGTTAGAACTTTTAATTTAGGTAAATTTTTATGTTTTTTCTCATATTTCAATTAGTTTAAAATATAAGTAAAGATAAATGGTTAACAGGTCATTAAACAGGTAACACGATTATTAAACAGGTCAGGTGCAGGTCAAGGGATTTTCGACACGATTAATAAATGGGTTAGGATTGGCTCAAGACATTCTCAACACGTTTAACCTTGACACAAACACGAACACGACACGACCTGACCTATTTGACAGCTCTAATTCCAACATCATCAAATCACTAATCATATTTCGACCTATATATGAATTTGAGTGCAAAATCAAGATTTCATCATTAATCATCAAAATAAGTTTCGAACCAAAATATTAATCACAAAACCGAATGTTATTTTTATAAAACTAAGTTCATCCCATCAACAATCAAAACAATGATTTTTCGAAGGCTAAGGGGGAAAATAATGGACATGAAAAATTACCTTTGAAGATCAATCGCAAGCTTTAACCTCTCTCTTTTCTCCTTTCCTCCTTAACCGAACCTCCCTAGAGATTTTTAAGTTCAAAATCAAAAATTAATCTTCTAAAATTTAATTCTTTTTGTTCATATTAAATGGGTCTTTATAAAGTCCCAATTTCTCATCATTTTCGGATTTTTGGGGGTTTTTAGGTGGATTTTCTGATTTTAGGGTTTTTACTTAGTGATTTTCGAAAATTTCTACTTTAGGTGCAAATTGTCCAAATCGACATGGAAGTACGTAGAGACCTAGGATTAAACTAGACAATCTCGATTAAGCTTAGGTTTTCCATGATTTTATTTTATTTCATTTTATTTTCGTAAATTCTTGACTAAAAGGAGTTTAAGAATTTTTTACCTCTCTTGAGCTCCTTTGGGTGAGCTTCAACTTGTAAATCCTTGAGCTTTGGTTATGGAGTTTTCGGATGAAGCAAGAAGATGAAAGTTTGTAAGTTTTTATTTTAATATTAGATTTAGAAATTTTAGTTAAAGAAATAATTTGAATAGATTTTTACCTTTCCTTCTTTCTCTTCCTTTCTTTCTTCTTCTTCTTTCTTCTCTCGTTTTTCTCTTCCTTTCTCTCTTCGTTTTCTCTCTCTAAGTTTTCTAATTTTGGAAGATGCTAAATGAGATTTTGGAAGGATTTTTGAAAGCTTTAAAAATCTGAAAAGGGGGAAAATAAGGTTTTGTTGCTTTGTGGTTGGATTTTTTGGTTGGTTTGAGGGAAGAGAGGGAGTAATGTTGCTTGTTGGGTTAATCAAAAAGGGATTGGGAAAAGTAAAAGAAATTTAGCTAATGATGAGTGTAGGTAAAGAAGCTTCTTATTTGATTGGGGAGTTTTTTGTGGGGTGTTTTTAATGTTTTCATTCCTTTATTTTTCCTTCTCTTTTCTTCTTCCCCTTCCCGATTTTCCTTTCCCCTTTTTATAGAGCATTTTGCTGCATTTTGCTCCTTCTCTAATGTTCCTCTCATCCTCTTACACAAGCCTTATTTTATTCCTATAATTTTCTATCATGTGCAAAATCACAATTGGCCATGCAAAACTATTGAGTCATCATCCAAAATCATGGCCTTGAATTTTCTGATTTTTCCTTGCCATTTTAGGAAGTGCTACCTATGTGGACACTTGTACAAATTAAGAAGGTCATATTTTATGTGAGATATAAAATATTAAGTCAATGAATAGTAATTTCCTACTACCAAAACTTCTCATTTCTACACTTACGCACCTTTTAGAATTAGTAAGATAGTTTATAGATTTTTAATTGAGATTTAGTGTTAATTAATAATAAGTTAAATATTCAAGGAATTTAGTAAAATATTAACAAAGTCCTATTGATTTCGTGTAACATAGCCTTTATCGAGAAAGCAAAGAATAATAATGAAAATATAAAGAGGATTTATTTACGCATAGTCACATAGTTTAGACTAAATTAGCTAGTTAAAGGATTAATTAAAAGTTTAGATTTATCGGGTTATTACATATGTATATTGGCTTAACAGTGCAAAGTCAAAGGAAACATGGTATATTGTCATTTATCATGTGAGTCTAGATGTAATGCATTGTTGTTGCATGAAACTGGATACGATTGGCTTTCCATGCCGCCAGATGTTTGTTGTCATGAAATATGAACATATGACCGAGATTCCTAGGGGTTGCATATTTCGAAGATGGACTGTTGGAGCCAAGGAAGGGAATGAGGTCAACCGGGCAATTGAGGGAGATGACGAGGCATCAGTGTTGGCGAGATTTGCAAATCTTAACTCACTTTCCTTTAGAGCTAACCATGATGCAGCACAGATAGTACCGATGTGGCGAGATACACAAGACATGTACGCAAAGGTAATAATTAACATGGCACAAGGGAAGGCGAAAAGAAATAATCGGCGGGATACTGAAAAAATCAAATACGGCATTAGTGATCCGGAGAAATCACCAGGACGAGGTCCAGTTAAAGGGAAGCGAAAGACTTGTTCGAAGTGTGATATGCTAGGCCATACACAATAGAATTGTCCACTTCATGGAAAGAATACTGTTGCAGCCAAGCCAACCAACCCAAATTTTGACTTGAATGAAATGTCTGGTGGCAGTCCGAGCTCAAATGCATCAAACGTTCAACAACCATATATGTCAAAACCCATATTTGACTACCTAAAGGACAAGATGCCAAATACATACGAAGAAAGAGACATTTGGAAGGTAACATGATAAAACTATTAGTGAAGTTAATTGTATACAATATTACATTTTCTTATTTCACTTTCTTATCCTATTTTTACGTATGTAGGCTGAAAATTCCAGTGTGGTGGAGACATTGGACTCTAATCCCCAAGCCCTTGATTGGACATCGACGAAATTTTTTTAAAGGAGCCCTGTAGTGCAAGCAAGGTGTATGATAACAGCTTATCAACATACGGGACGAGTAGTGTCTTTGTTCCTTTGGTCCATCTATTGTATTAATTATTCGTGTTATGTAATAGTCCATAAACTCTATAGTTATGACTTAAACAATATCTAGTTATGACTTATCATGATTCCTTTGACGACGATTATTCGTTTGAAGCACTTATATAATCCCACTTTGATTTAAAAAATATTGAAAGTAAAATTTATTTCCCAATTTCGGTCGCAAAATCAGTTGTAATTATACATGAAAAGTATAACAAACATTTCCTAAAAATATTGGATTACGAATCAATAATAACTATATTAATCGTATTTTCAAATCTATGTTCTGGAAAAATTGAAATCTTTGTAAATTTTGAAATATTTGAACCACATGTATTGGGAGACAAAAAATTTGAGATATTTATTTCGGGAAAAAAATTTGAAATCTTTGAAAATTTTGAAATATTTCAACCACAAATATGCCAATAAAATGTGAGTATCTGTCATCACAATCAATTATAATTACAGTTTTGCTACTTTTGCAGTTCTAAATAAGTACTTCCTTACTTCACCTCTCTCTCTTTAAAAATCTAATTCAAAACAGACTCTGCGCTTTATCTCGATCAAACTCTTCCTTTGGATTTGACAAGTAGAATAGGTCAGTTTTGAAGTATCATGTAAGTTCTTTCTGAGGTTTACCTTTGTTTATCTTAGTTTGTCAAGTAAGTTATTTCTGAGGTTAAGTATTGTTCCAAATTGAAAATTATTGACCAGGCCCATTATTTTTAATTACATATTTACCATTCAGATGGAGAGACAATCAAAAAGGATTAAGATGGATGTGAATTGTGTGTCTATCCCCCTTGCAGATCGGTTCCCAGGTATTGATGATGTCATGAAGTTTCATATAATCCCAAAACTGGACGATGCCACTAAGAAGAATGTCGCATCAACTTGCAAGCATTGGTACTTTCTCGTACACGATAACAATGCCTTTTATCGATCAAAGAAAAATTAGAAGTTTTATGGTCGTAGAAAATGGCATAATTTTTTGGTTGAAGACATAATTGAGCACAATGCTCTTTATCTGCATATGTGGATGGGTTTTGTTGGGCAGAAATCGGTAGATTGTAAGCCTTATTGGGTTCAAGATGGGGGAACAATAAGGAAGATAAAGTCGAACGAAGATGATCAAGTCTAGCCTTCTAAGTATTGTTTTGGATGATTTTTGGAATATCGTTATTCTAGAGGGAGAAATGTAACATGGTTAATGGTCACAAAAAAAATAGGAACATAGTGATTTTTCCAAATGTCTTATGGAGTTAAACATTGGTCATGATTTATTTCTGTAACGATTATACTTAGTTTTTATAAACTTGTGTAGATGTCATGCTACCAATATACATTGAAAATAGACAACATATAAATATGTATTAAAGGACATTTATAATAAAGATAAGTTCAACTAAGTCTAAAATAGATTGCATACAATTCATAGGAACTAAAACAGTAGTTTAAGAAATACAATTCATATCACTAAGAGGAATACGATTCATAACCACTGATAGTCCGAGGTCGTCATCTGGTGTGCTGCTGTTGTGGTGTCCTTGCGACAAGGGCGAAGAGTACAAGAGTAGGGTGTGAAGTGTACATAGTCTCCTAAATTATTAATTTCGCATATCCTCTGTTCCTTCCCCACATCATCTCCCTCTAAACAGTAGGAGTAAACATTGCGAGCGATTGAAAAGACTAAATTTTTTCCCATAAAACTGATGCTGAAAGGAATTGGTTCGTTGAGTCCGACATGGTGACCAATATCAACATTGGTCAGGGGGGACCAGGATTTCCCATTTTGGTCATCTATGTGAACCCAAATCTTAAGGACCGATGTTGATGATGCTATTTTCACAAGGCATAGAGAGTTAAAACAACCGTTTTCACTTCCAATGAAGTTCCATCCAAAAATGCCCATCTTTTGATGGACATTATTTTTTCGGGCTTCTTCAAGTATTTGCATCATCCATGAACTACCAATTGAAACATTGTAGCAAAAAATGTATGGCCAATAATAGTCAGATTGTTCAGTAAAATAGTTTCCACAGTCGGACATCAGATATAGGATGTCATCATTGCAATAAATAGGTTTGTAGAAATCTAAACTTCTAGAACCCATGTGAATGTCCTGCCCCTTATTAATTACCCAATTACTCTCTTCATCTAAGGCATGGACAGTGGTTGTGCCTATCCACTTACCCGTAGAAGCAAGAAGTGGATATTCAAATAATAAAAGCGTAAATCCTAGGAAAATTTTTTTGTTTCATTACCTCTGTCGTCGTAGAACAGAACAACTTTCACACTACGATCATGATACCTCTCAGAAATCTTCGTTGGAGGCAATGCTATGGGCAACCATCTTCTCGTTACAGGATTATATAGGAGTAGTTCAGTTGAACCACTGTAAGTTTTGGCCCCGCAAAGATCTAGCCCATTTGCAGAGCCATAAATTCGCCTTTTGCTGGTTAACCATTCGAGGGAACTATGTGGAATACCTACGAGAGGAGGTGTTTCCAGGTAAGGTGATGAGTTCTATGCCCGTATATCTGTTTGGAGAAACGGCATCTTCTTCCATGAAGAATGATACATCATTCTTCTTCATTGAGTTCATGCATTGTCTCTCAATGAAATCAGGAATTTTGAGATAATCTAAAAAAGGTTTGGCTATAATTGATAGACTGAGAAGGGATTTGTCCGTGAGCCATGAAAATATCTCGTACAACTCTCCATTAAAATCCATGGATAAATGATGTTGGTTTGGTTTTTGTAGTGGTGAAGGATGAGACTGTTATTATATAGGGGGCGTGGGGATGAGGCAGTTTGTTTTTTTTTGATAAACATGGATGAGGCAGCTTTGATAAACAAGGAGAGGCAGTTTTTGATAAACAGGGAGAGGCAGTTTGTTTTCAATCTTTTTTGGAGGGGAGGGATGATGAGGCAGTTTTTGGTAAACATGGATGATGAGGGGAGACCATAAGGCAGTTATTATATAGGGGAGACCCTCTTTTTAAGCACGATCATTTATATCCAATGACTAAGTAAAAATATCTATGATTACAGTGTAGGTGGTCATTTATTTATTTACATGTTTAATGGAATATAGGTGGTGGTTTAAGTGCCTTCTTGGGAGATGAAATATTTAATTTCATTCGCTGAATATAAAAAGGGGAGGGTGGAGGGTGAAAGTTCCAATGATGTGAAAGTTCAGCAAAAGAAACTTACAACATGCAACAATAAGTGCTTTTAGTCATAATTGTTGATTTGATTGATTGAATCTATCACATACAAATAGTGATGCAGTGATTGGATTTTAAACTTTCAGTTCCCCAATTTAATTAAGTATCATGTAACACTATAAGGGAAAACGTTTCCAGAATTTATATGCGGAAATGTATAAATTAAAAAATTCCATATCATTGAAATATCGTCCGTGACCAAATAAACGTCCATGTGCAACCAATCAAAATTAGTTACAATAGGTAAAACGCAAAATACGCAACCAATGTTCATTCCTCCCACCACCATTTCTCACCCTAGTAATGGATAAGGCATGTTGGTCTCCTACCAACAAAGCCAGAAATCATCAAATGCAAATAGAGGACATTGTGCCCTAGAATGTCCTTTGCAACGAAATCCTCCCATTGTCTAAACCAATAATCATACTCCCACCTTAAAACTCTAAGTTTTTCAGCCTCGTGGGCGAGAGTATTCCAATGCTTGCAACTAAGGGCAAAGTTGTGCTTGCTCACGTAATCCAATTTAGGGATAATATGAGAGCACAATATGTCGTCAATGCCATCCCTACCTACAATTTGAAACAGGTTCTGGCTCCACAGCAATCGTCACGCTCATTACTTCCGTACTCATCCTAATACCAATAAAATAAGGGTAACATCCTAATACCGATCAAATAAGGGTAACAAATAACTTGAATTTTACAAAGATAGGCATAAAATATATATAATACTGAAAAACTGTATAATAAATCTTCGTACCAGTGGTATGCAAATTGATGATAGAAAGAAAATTAGAGTAGCTTGACCTTAAACCTAGAGAAGGCCATGCTTATTTATAGGTTGACGATAGTATTGATGAATTTTGAATTTTAAATTCAAATAGATGTTCCCACAAAATATTGGTTTTAAAATATTTTTCCTCTAAATGAATTCGATTTTAAGATCTCAATCCCATGTCAAACTTAGGAAGGTAGAATAATTAATGGACTATTAGTTGAAATGATATCACAACTTCTATCAATAGCGCAATTAAACATCTAAATGAATCATCACTGACTGCAATAATTAAAGGATATGTAATTAAAAACTTCACAAATATATAACATAATTATACGATTACAATTAGTTCAAACATATCACAATTGACCAATTGTGATACCAAAATACAATCAAAAAGATCATGGACTAAAATTGTCCTAAAATCTATTATACACACCATGGACTACCATTGTCCTTAAATCCATCCTGCACACTGCTGTTTAAATATTAAAATTATATCACGAAGATGAGGTTCTTTGCTGCAACGTTTAAGTGCCCTCAATCCCGCCCCTTCCATGCCGAATCTTCAATTCAGACGCCTAGCGCCTGCATGCGTTCAATTACCAGAAAAAAATTATCAAAAAAATTACAATTTATAAAAGTATAACTAAAGGGATAAAATGTCACAACTAAACTAGAAATGCAATTGCTTGGATTATGGCAGGCACAATAATGTAACTACAACTAAACACGAAGATGGTCACACGTAAAGTACTTAAAGAACATCAAAACTAATGGTAACTACAGAAGATAGGTAATTAGCATAATGAATCAAAGTAATCCATAAGAATAATGTAAATGGATGATTTCAATGAATGTAATACCGGAACATCTCCATGAAATGTCTGACCTTGCCCATGGTCCCTTGAGTAGACTTCCATTGTGTTTGAATACCAAAGAAATACAATACCACCAGTTAAACTGACTAGTTCGACAAGGAAGTACCTATCAAAGCACCCCACGCTAAATATCTCCCATGTGTCCTTGCCACTTGCTCTTGTCTCCGGAAGGATGACAACCTCAGGCTTGTAGGCTTTGATGATGGAGTCAAGGTTGGTTTTGAAGGTAATTCTAGTAATTCCCCTACAGTTCCAGACAACAATGTTTGTGCCTTTTCGGATTTTGGGACATTCCACCCACCTTCGAGGCTTCAATCCCTCCCCCTTAACCACTAAACTTTTAAATTCGTGGTCATAAAAGTAATCCTCTGGCCATTCGATCTCCACGGCGGATGTTCGTCCCGTCCCAGTAACATTTTTTTTCCAAGTGGCAAACACCCTGATTTGCCTAGCGCGTCCGGACGTCTGAATTATCTTCAACCCATTTGTATTACTCCTCACTGTAATACGAAAGGGTTGGTAGTTGTTCAACATCAGAGGCTCTACAGACACTTCAGGAATTAGTTGAGGCGGGTCAAGGAGATCTACCACAGATTGAGGAATAAGTTTTGGAGCACCCACTTTTGCATCATTTCGTATCTTCTACAGATAGTATGCGACACGAGTCTCAGGAAATTCGTGCCTTTCAAGATCAGAGAAGTGAGGGATATATGCTGGAACGCGAAGTTCCTTGTGCATAATTTGAAGGTTGCGCAAAGGTTCTGGGACATCTTCTGGTTGTAAGTTGTAAGAGTATCTTCCTTAACATCTGGAAATCAACAGATTTTCTGATCTCCATAGAGTCTTGGGTAAAGAACACAGTTGCGTCAAGATTGTAGTCTGGTTTGGCAAATGGAGCAGGCTGACTACAAGTGATAATGAGGGGATTCTTTTGTTCAGAGGTTGATATCATGCAGGATACAGAATTATAAGGTGGAAATCCTAGACGAGCAAATTCATGGGAATCTATTTCATGCTTCTGGCGGGGGCAGAAACTGGAAGCAGAGGAAGCCATGACGATATTGAGTGGGAAGTTTAGGTCAAGGATGGATTCAATTTATGCTGGGAAAATGGGAAGTTATTTTTTGGATGGATAGGAAGGAAGGAAGGAAGTTATGGAGAGAGTAGGCGGTTTGAGAGAAACAGAGTATGCAGTTATTGGATCACTTTCTTTTATTTAATTATTTTTAATTTAATATATGGAAGGTAACTGATTGGTTTGACGTGCTAAATTAATTGAGGGGAAAAGCTATGATTATAATCTGTAATCGAGGGAATCCAAGCCACAATTAATTCAAATTTTGCAGAAGAAATAAGGCTCATGTCCACTTTCGTCATAAATAATTTCGTAAGACATGGTCATGACTCTAGATATGTCCTGTCACAACTTTTCTAATGCCAGTCTTGTGCTTGTGAAAAATAATTTCCATGTTCAACTTGTTGAAAATTAATATGTGCGTTTTCAAAACAATAATTCATAATTATGCACATAAATAAAAACAATAGCAAATAAAGTTAATTTTTCTATACGTATTATTATTTATAAGTATATAGTTGCATCCTGACTATATATTTTGTATATGTGGAATAAAATTAATTTATCTATACGTATTATCATTTCCTGACTAATAAGAACATGTTCTTTAAAATCAATACACAAAATAATTATGTGTTTAGCCAGTCAAATGACGTGACCCTTCATTTAGCAATACTGTAGTAGATGAAACGTGACCCTTCGTTTATCATTATCATAAGTTCATTACCAATATAAAAACACAATAAAATCCTCATGAAGTATCCAAATTCAAACACAATCCTCATTTCTACTCGCCATATTTTATTGTTCTTAACAATATCAGGTATGACTTATTGTAGTAATTAAGAGTTTTTCAATTATAAAATGCATTATTTAAATGAATATAACCTTACTAATGTCCATCAACAGTTTTATTTGAAGATGGTGAAGAAATTGAAGATTGTTGCGGAAGGGCTCCCTGATCAGTTCTCAATCAAGGGTGAATCAATGGACAACATCCTAATGTTCCATGTATTCCCTAAACTAAATAACTCTGACAGTAGAAAAATTTTTGCTATGGTGTGCAAGAACTGGAACAATATCGCCCATCATTCCGCGGATTTCAGTGTTCAACAAGGTACAATGCATGGTGCAGAGAGTGGGAGAAGTATATTGGAACGGAGAACAAATTTTCAAAATCTCTTTATGTCATTTTTAAAAAAATGTTCTGTTGGAATGGTGTTTTTAACTTAAGCGAGTAGAAAGTTTGGCGGTTCACTTTTATTGGATGTATTGTTGGTTGCGATTTTTAACGTTAATGGTCATAACTATTTATCTATGTGTTTGATTTATCTTCAAATTAAAAGTACACTTTTATGCTATATTACCAATATAAATATGAAAATAAATGAAATACTTAAGAAGATATTAGAATACAATATTTATTTCTCCAAAGCTAACATAAAAGGTGTGACCAATAAATTGATTCAGCAAAACTAAATATTACTGCGCGTGAGGTGGGCACATCATTATTGAAACGCAAGGCGCGTTAAGCAAATTGAAATTAATATGACTAAGACCTAGGGCGTGGGGATTTTTTGACCCAAATAACTAAGGGAAATAAAACGGGTTGGACATCATTTTAACCTATCCTTTTCTTCAAGGTTGATCCTTCATCTTCATCCTTCATTGTGAAGCCATTATCGCAACCAACCTTCATCATTATTTGAATCCAATGGATTCACATTAACAGCGTATTGAAACTTATCATGATGAATATCAAGATTTCTGTCACATTTTCAAGTTGTCAGATTATTAAGAAACAGATCTTCAGATAAGCAATGAATTCAATGTTTGATCCATTCATTTTTTATTTTCTAAATTTGAAACTGGTTTAAATAATTAAAACCCATAGATTATTTTCTGGGCGTGATCTGAAATGTTTAAGCCATTCACTATAGTCCTTCAAATTTAAGAATATGAAGTTCAGGAGAAGTGGAATACTAAAGATGACGATGATCATGTATGGTTAGAATCATTTTCTGGGCATGATCTGAAATGTTTAAGCCATTCATTATAGTTCTTCAAATTTAAGAATATGAAATTCAGGAGAACTAAAGATGACGATGATCATGTATGGTTAGAATCATTTTAAGTGTAATATAAATTATTAGACAGTTTTAGCTTTCTGGGGATGAGGGATGTACATGCCAAGTTCTTCAAGAGCAAGATGAAGATGATCATGTGAGAGGCACAATATTATTTTGTACGTGCTAATATTATTTTTTTAAGGCGTTAATATTTTAACATGTTTTTTTTTTAAGTGATGTTTAGTTTAATATATTTTTTTTTTCAAGTCATATTAATTTTAAGATGATGATGGGTGTATATCGTGTTTAATGAATGACGATGGCACATGAACAATGAAATGACATACAAGACAGCATTTAATTAAAATCTAAATTATTTATTTTATTTTCTTAATTGCAGATTTAGATATGGTAATTCCAAAATTTATTTATAATTAGTTATAGGGTCAACTCAATTAATAGTCAAAATTAATATCAACTGCTGAAATTTGTTTTGGTGCGGTGGCTATATTTTATTTTTTTTTGCCACCATACATGTTCCGAACCCTCAATAAAAACAAATAACTCAATAATTCACAATCAAGCTCCTCAAATCCCCTAAAACCCCCCAAAACCACACACAAAAAACCCCCAAATCTCCAAAATCCCTAATCCCTAATCTCCAAAACCACACAAACCATGCCCATCTTCAGAACCCCCTTCAATGGCTACTCAGTTAAATTCAGCCCTTTCAACGAAACCCATCTCGCAGTAGCCACATCTCAAAACTTCGGAATCCTCGGAAATGGCCGTCTTCACATCCTCTCTCTCCAAAACCCAAATTCTCTCTCCTCAATTTCCTCCTTCGACACCTCCGACGGCATCTACGACGTAACCTGGAGTGAATCTCATCCTTCTCTTCTCGCTACCGCCATTGCTGATGGTTCAATCAAGCTATACGACCTCTCTGTCCCTCCACACCTTAACCCCATCCGTTCTCTCTCCGAACACACTCGGGAAACAAGCTCATTAGATTGGAACACTACTCGTCGCGATGCTTTCTTGTCGTCTTCATGGGATGATACTATAAAGCTGTGGACACTTGATAACCCAACGACCTCGTTACGAACCTTTAAAGAACATGCCTATTGTGTGTATTCAGTTAATTGGAATCCCCGCCACGCGGATGTTTTCGCATCCGCTAGCGGGGATTCCACGGTTCGGGTTTGGGATGTGAGAGAACCTGGGTCTACTATGATTATACCAGCACATGACCATGAGATTTTGTCATGTGATTGGAATAAGTATGATGATTGTTTACTTGTGACGGGTTCGGTTGATAAGAGTATTCGGGTTTGGGATGTTAGGAGTTATAGGGCACCATTGGCTGTTATGAATGGACATGGTTTTGCTGTTAGGAAGGTTAAGTTTTCGCCGCATAAGAGGAATTTGATTATGTCGTGTTCGTATGATATGACGGTTTGTATGTGGGATTTTATGGTTGAGGATGCTTTGGTTGGGAGATATGATCATCATACTGAGTTTGCTGTTGGGATTGATATGAGTGTGCTTGTTGAAGGGTTGCTTGCTAGTACGGGTTGGGATGAGTTGGTTTATGTTTGGCAACATGGGACTGATCCAAGAGCGGTTTAGATTATGATCATGGGTGGAGTGGAGTGGAGAAGGTATGTTGTAATCTTTGGATTGATTTGATAATTTTATATATTGGGTTTTTGTTAGAATACATGTGTTGAATAAATTGAATTACCATGTACATTGATCTTGGTATAATTGAAAGGGATGCCCATGTCTTGATGCAATTGGTTGTGAAATGTTGTTCTCTATCTAATTTGCTCTGCATATTGGATTCTCATAATATGAAATTCCTGTTTTTAAAATGTGAATAGAATTTGCTCATGGTGACTATGTTGCTCTTCATAGAAAACTGCATTGGGCTATCCCCTGTAGCTGAATTACTTTTATGAACTTGACACACTTCTTATTACAAACAATGGTGTGGACATGTAGTTTGCTTAGTTGATGCTGTAAACTTGGTAATGTCTTGTGAGAATGTAGTGATTCAGTCTGCATGGTCATTGTGTCTAGTTCAGCCAGATGTTTGTAGAATGTCCGGTTTTTAAGTAGATTCTGGGAAATTCACGCTATTATTTGATTGCGTTTGTGTAGTGTGTGTATGGGCTAGTTGGTTTGATGAAGCAGCCATTTGGAAAATGGGCTTCATGGCATCCAAAGATTGTATTGTCGAGCATCTTATCAGGGACCTATGGGCCTATATAGCTAAAATTACTTGATAGTTGATATGATCAAAGCTCAATATGTATGTAAAGACGGGTGGCTCGAGAATAAGCTATTTATGAATTGGGAGTAGATGATTTTGGTTTCTGTTTCCCTGAGTGGGTTGCTTTAGGGAGGTCTGTTCAGGTATCGAACAATCAATATCTAGCATTGCAATAATGGACACTCTCTTTCATGGATTCTTGAAGTTAGCTTTTAACAATTATCCATGCAGTGTACTGTGTCTAATGGACAAGGGCTTGGTTAGTTTTGTTTGGTTGGAATAAGAGAATTTGGGTTTTTCTGATGTGCTGTAAGAAGAGAAACTGATCCTTTTGGTATCTTTGAAGTAATTAAGGACTAAAAAATCATGAGGTATATGCTAGTTTTCTTTTTAAATAAATATCTAATTGACTGTAAACTGCATGACAGTAGTGTAGATGAATCTAGAATTAGGTACCAGTATGGGAGAATATAAACCTATTTCTAGTAAGGCTACCACAGTTATTTCTTTGGTAATGATCCATTCTATTTACTCCTGGGAGGAAGCAAGATGAAATATTGGACATTCTAAGGGCCTGCTTTAGGAATGGTAGCTTGTTCATGGAATCACCATTTCTGAGTTGATTTAAGCTTCACCCTTATATTTGACAATTGGCTAGTGTGATATTGCTTCTTACTTTATGTGAACCAGCAACAAATGTTGGAAGTTGTACTCAGGCTATGAGGCATCGTAATATTGCATTGTAAAGCATATTGTCAAACACATCTATTTGGTTTAGTTACTTCATTATCGTCAAAGGTTGATGCATATGCCAAGATTGAGTGAGTTAGAATACATTTTAATTAATTTGGAGCATTAAAATTTATGTTCTCTATACCCATTTAAGAGTGGTGAATCTGGTGATTAAGTGTCCAACATCACCAATCCATAAGGCAGTCTATGATAACCTTGGAAAAAGAGCACTCATGGAACAAATGCGTAATATTTTCACTCCGCTGTTTCACATTCCAGGTCCTTGCCACCCAAACTTGCATAATCTTTTCCACGTAGGGTGCCTGTTGAGAACACCAAGCCAAGTTATAAAGCTATGTTTAGGTTGAGCAATAGCATTCAAACTGCACAACACCACTCAACACAATTGGTGTAGGAGCTTGTAGGACTACTTAATGGAATCAAGCCTAGTCTCTGGCTGCACCACTGGATGTAGGGTACTCCTTAGCTCAAATATTTGCTTTACTGCCCAAGAAGCTTGCTGTGGTATAGGGACATCCCAAAAATCACCATTTTCAATATAGTACGCATGAATCTATTTGATCCAGTTCCTGTCTTTTTGTGAACCAAGAGCCCATAAAAGTTTTCCCATGCAGGCCAAATTCCATTTTTTTTTAATATAAACGAGACCCAAACCCCCCTTGGATTTAGGTGTACAGACTTTCTCCCACGTAACGGGCGCTTTCTTGTTCTGCTTCACCTTACCATACCAAAAGGAACACTCTGCAGATCTCCTCAATGTGGTGGACAACAGACTCAGGCAGACAGAAAAATTGTGATCAATATTGATGCATAGCTTGGATCACAGCCTTTATCAATTGCAGCCTACCAGAGTAGGACAAGAGCTTAGCAGTCCAGCAAGAAATTCTTGCTATAATCTTCTGGATAAGAGGCTCAAAATCAGCAATGGGGAGTCTTTTGGTTGCAAGAGGGACTCCCAATGTATTAAAAGGCGCGAGGCGCAATGAGGCGATAGAGGTCCATAGAGCCTAGACGCAAGGCGAAGGCGCGCGCCTCAGTGAGGTGAGGCACACTAGTGTATGGCAGAAAAAATGCTATAAAATAAACGTTTTTTTTCATCAAAATCCATCACAAGTGCGCCTCAGGTGCGCCTCAAGTGCGCCTCACTGAAATCGCCTCGCCTCACCCTCAAAAAGCAATGGGCTGCTGCGCCTCACGCCTAGGCGCACCTCAGGCGCGCTTTTTAATACACTGGGGACTCCCAAGATATCTCACTGGAAGGTCACCCTGCGTCAGCTGAAATTCAGAGATGAGGATATCTTATGATTAGGCTACTGTTTGCTTCTATATATGCTTTACTAACAACAATCCATTATGTATCCTGCCGAGGGTGAGGTCTTGGGAGGTCTAGATGTATGTGGCCTCAGCCCTAGCTAGTCACCTAGCAGAGAGGATTTTTCAGATAAAGCTTATGGAGAAACAGACAAGAAATACCCTTCTGTTTTGCAGCTCATGTTTATCTCTCATAATTTACTCTTCGGTCTTCCGTCCCCTTCCTCTACCCTATTTCTAGTCTCTATCCCATCTATACTTCAAGTCTGGCACCTAACTATAAAGTAGGCATAGTCATCTTACCCGAACTCCTCAATTGACATCAGTGGCGTACCCATGTATAACAATGGGTGAGCCATTTTTTTAAATTTGTTTTTGCCTTTTTAATGTACAATTTTCCCTATTTTTGTTGTTGTTTGCTGTTTGCTCTAATTGCACCCCTATTCTAAAAATTTTACCCATATTCTAAAATTTGCACTCCTATTCTAAGTTTTCTGGGTTCGCCACTGATTCATTGAGTACCCGCGTTGAACACTCGACACTCGGACATGGAATGGACACTCGACAATATGTTTTAGGCCAAAATTTTGTTAAATTTTCAAAATATTACCGAGTTCGACACTTGGACATGTATCCATGTTGGATACCTCCATCCAAGTCTAGATACCCTTACTGAAATGAGCTCACACCATTTTGACACATATTCCATTGTGCAACTGTTTACATATAAATCTATTAACTTGTACTAATAGAGCAACCGCTGACATCAATGCTGACATCTGGTGAATTGTTTTCCCGCCTAAACGTCCCCTACCCCTTTAATGCGTCCCTCCTACTTTCCATTTCTTACTCAGTCAAAACTACTTAATTGATGAATAATTTTTTCACGCTTACTACATTCCCTCTGCTCTTCTCTTTCCAAGAATTGCCATTAAAGATTTTTCTAGAATAACTAGTAAATTAAAAATCTCCTTCCTTTTCCTATTTTCTTTGGTTCACACCTTCCTAATTTCTTAATCTTTTCTATCCTCTAATCTTAGTTTTAAAAAGCGCGAAGCGCTTCGAGGCGAAAAGGGTCTTCGGAGTCGGAGCGCCAGGCGCAAGGCGAAGGCGCACGCCTCACGTAGGCGAGGCGCACTTTTTTTGAATACTTAAAAATTATTTTTATATTTTATTTCTCACTCAAAACACATTAATAATATACTAGAATGCTTAAAGTCAAGATAGAAATAGAAAACAACTTGCTAAATATTATAGAAATTGAACAAATTAATAAGATTAGATGGAAAATTGAAGAAAATCAACATTTTGGACTGAAGCGCCTCGTGCCTCGTGCGCCTCGTGCGCCTCGCGCGCCTCAGGTGCGCCTCGTGTACACTGGTGCGCCGCAGGTGGTCTGAGGCGCTGAGGTTGTCGCCTCGCCTCACGCAAGGCGCGCTTTTTAAAACTAAGCCTCTAATAGATCTTCACCTTGCTTCAATTTGGTTTCTAAGAGCTTGATACGTCCTCCATCCTTATAGAAATGTTACACTGCCTTTGTGGGTCATATGAAAAACGTTGGCTTTGAGGTAAGAAATAGATTCTCTTTCCCCTCATTTGGTTCCAAATTGTGAACTTACTATGGTGATTCGATTTTTTCTTGGATACTTTTTGTTTCTTTGTGGGAATCTAAATTTGAAATGTTATCAACTTTTGGGCTCATTTGATTCGAATATGTTAGGTTTGATTTGGGAGTTCAAGTTTTTGGGTGGATTTGAATGTCTTTTTATCATTTATATATTTGTGTTTATTGTTTCAAACAAGTTGAACTTTTCCTTACTTGCGCTATTGATCAGATGTCCGATTAATTCTCCAATTTGGTTTTGTAATTAGATTTTGTAACTTAAAATTGGGTTGTCCAAATTTGAGGTGATACCGTTTGGGTCTATAGTAGGTATTAGTTTGATACATTTTTCTGATGGTTCTTTTAATCTGTTGCTAAATGTAGCGTCGATAATTGTTTTAAACTTTGACTCCATTATATAGGTCCTACTGATTTGTAGAATGTATCTACAAGGGTTTTTATGATTATAAAGCTTTGGTCTCAGATTTGGTCAAGCAAAATGGATCTGTGAGGAAATCTGATGCTGGGTGTCAATTTATGAAAAATATTGTGGTTAAAATGGTGTTTGACAGTGCTTACTACTCTAAGGAAGGAATATCTTAAATTTAATTTAATTTCATTTTTCTGATGGTTCTTTTAATCTGTTGCTAAATGTAGCGTTGATAATTGTTTTAAACTTTGACTCCATTATATAGGTCCTACTGATTTGTAGAATGTATCTACAAGGGTTTTTATGATTATAAAGCTTTGGTCTCAGATTTGGTCAAGCAAAATGGATCTGTGAGGAAATCTGATGCTGGGTGTCAATTTATGAAAAATATTGTGGTTAAAATGGTGTTTGACAGTGCTTACTACTCTAAGGAAGGAATATCTTAAATTTAATTTCAATTTTGAGTTTATTTCATTACATGAGACAGTCTGGCTACTGATGATTTTCTCCAGTAGCTGATGCGGTGGCTAAAGTATATGTAATTGTTTTGTTATATTTTTTTTTTTCTAATCTTCATTTGTATAGAAGAACCAGGAATTTGGTTTCTGATTGCCTTTCAAGTCATGGTGGAAGCATTAAGTAGTTTCGAAGAAAATTGAATCCTTATAAGGCAATTTCAAGAGTTTAATCCTGGACTTATGTGAGTATACCCTTTATGTGAGTATGCCCTGGTCTGTTAACATACCTGAAAGTAGACTCTATCCATATTCCATAGTTACAAATCTGCTTTGATTGTAATTTCCATTCTTTTTCCTCTATCCCAATAATGAGATTGTTGGGCTTTTGTTTGTGTTTATGACTTTCTTCCCATCTCCTCTACTAACTGCATGATTACACATGGAGATTTGGTTTTTGCTCAACTTTGCTCCTTTGTATGACTGAATTTATTTGATCCGAACATCTTGCGTTGCTGTAACTCGGGCGTCATACAGTGGACCAAGAAGCCTTTCACATCTACGCATATAGCATCTTAAGTCAGGAACTAGCTTCGGCCGCAGTGATCTAATTTTTTTTCCGCTCGCTGGCCTATTGGGATAGTCGATGATTGACTGCCGCCCAGCCACCTTGTCCTGGATTTTCCCCGGCCGGGGAGGGCTTGCTATCATAACCTTTTCCCTGGTATTGTAGTGATATATACCCTGTACATGGTATTGTAGTGTTATATATACCCTGTACATGTAGTTCTGTGCTGAGTAAAACTTAAGTGGTCTAGATGAAAACATATACTCTTAAGCACAAATTTATGATGTGGCTTGCAAACCTTGGTATATTGACTTGAGACAAATTACTCAATTACTGTTCCTTGTGTCTCCTGTGTTTTATGCAATCAAGTTGTGCATAAACACAATACTTTTTTTCCCGCGTGTAAGGCGGTAACTGATGTATCAACTATAAGGTCCAAGAATTGTTCCACCCAACTAAAGGGGATTATAACTTGTAAGATGTATTGTTGAGCATACTAAAAGGTCCAAGAATTTTGGAGAATCTCCTCAGCCTTTGGGAAGACGGTTGATTTCGTTTTCGATTGTATTGTCTATTTGGTGTCTCTTTGGGCGCAAGTGGCTGGTGCTTTCATGGGTGTTCCCCTTACACTTATTGAGCATCACTAGCGGGATTTGTAGATTTTTTTTTTTTTTTTTTTTTTTTTTTTGCTTTCTGTTGTGGACTTCTTGTCCTCCATACAATATTCTTTTTACCGTTGATTAATATAATCTTTTTTTTACCTAAAAAAAATTAATAGAGAATAGCAAATAGCTTGAGATGAGATATACTTGCTGCAGGGATAGCTTCACTTGACAATGTGGAAGGCAAGGAACAAGAAACGTTTTGAGAATATAACCGTGAATTTTCAGCAGGCTAATACGTAAGTTCGGAGTACTCTGTTCCAGGGGCATACAACAGCAGAGTCATAGTGATTATTTTACGACTTAATTTGGATGCTTATTGTTCCATGTACATGTAATTATGGGCTAAAAGACTGAACAGATGTTGGCCACCTCTTTTCCTTACATTTATTTGGCCACCTCTTTTCCTTACACTAATATAATTTTTATATTCAAAATTTATTATAGCAATTTTATTTGTTGACGAACCAGAAATAACAATAAAAACAGACTTGAACATAGTGATTCGTTTCAAAATATATTCGAAAATTTGTTGTAAATGATCCAAAATATGAACTAGTTGGAAAAAGTAATCTCAATTATACAAATTGTGCTAAACAAACCGAATTACAAATAGTGGTTGCAATCTGTCATCGAAGTTAACACGGTCAATAATTCTGCCCAAAATTTGCTTATGTGGATTTTTTTTTTCTTTTTCAAAAGACAAATTGTTTCCCTATTTTCATGTTCTTTTTTATCTTCTTTTTGCCCGTTCGTATCGGATCTCCCTTCTCCCTCCCTGATTTTCCCTCGTTTTCTTCCTCGGCTCCTCTTCACCTCATTCATCAAATGCACTTTTTTATTGTGAGTGGAAAATATAAATTGAATTTGAAATTATCTAACGACTTGAAATGAGATGACAATTATAATCAACAAACCTTAAACAAACTCAATATCAATTATCATATTAAAGCAACAGTTCACTTCTATATGAGCAAGTTCTTTCAATAAAATCAAACAATGTTATTTGACTTTCATAAGGGTAATTGTAGGAGTAAGTCTAAGAAAACCAAGAAATTTTCCCTGCTTCACCTTATCGAATGCAGTGGTGGCCAGATAAAATATAATTTAAAAAACTCAATAAGCAAAACACCAACATCGTGTTCAAATATGGGTCTAAAACTTACTTTTTGATTCTAATTTTCGTGGCAAGAAAGTGAAATGGGATGTGCAGATCTTCGGATTAGTGACAAAAGAGAATAAGATGGAAAAGACTTAGATTTGGCTGCGGCGATAGAATCTGGGACGGGGGGATGAGTAAACCTTTTACCCACATAGTTAATAGTACTTCTAAACTCATCTAAAATTTCCACTCGCATTTCTCCTCCTGCACTAAAGTATTGTCTCTATCTGCATAGTAGTGGGAAACAAGATCGTAGAAGGAGGAGGGGTCGGGGGCAGGGGCAAGGGCTTGGCGAAGTGCTTTTAGATATGCTTGCAGCCATGGTAGTTGCTTAGCATGTCACTATGATTTTTTGGATGCATTCCTACCATATTGACTTAAGGAAACTTTTGAATAACCATAGGAAATATTTTGTCCTCTTATTCAGTAGAAGGTATATGGTGGTTCAGACCGACAAATGATCTACAAATCATGTGATATTTGTTAATGCGATATGTTATATCATGTACTAATAAGTCTCCAATAAGGTCCTAACATTCTTTCATTTGTCCATCTCTTTAAAATAAGTTGCATAGTTGTGACTCACTAGTAACCTTAAAGTCAAAGAAAAATAATTTTCATTTGCTTTTCGATTTTTGAAATTTCTATCAATGTATTTGAGTCATTGCCATCGATATTCTAGTTATTATACAGTGTCAAGTTGGTTCTTACATTTTCTTAGTAGTAAATCCAACACTTTGAACCTCCATTTTGCTTTAGCAATAATCTTGTTCCATCAACAATAACAATTTTACTTTTCTTCTTTAAGTTTTAAGAAACATGAAATCTTTTCTTTTTGTGATAAAAAATTATGAGAATGAAGGAGAATGTGTTTTATTTGATGGGCATACATTATATGAATTTTCGCTTTGCAAATTCTCAAACATCTTCTACATCTATATTAAATGGTACATACTACATAGGATATACAACATGTAAGAGTTAGGATTGACAATGGGTGGAATTTAACGGGTGAAATAAAGAGCTAAACTTAATTAAGAGATTTTGACAAAAAAATCAACTTAACAAATCAAATTTCACAAAATTAAACCACCAAATTTGAGTGGTAAAGTGTATAGCACATTACAAAGTCTCATATGACAAATAAATTCTATTATTACAAATAAAGACAACAAAAATTTGCATTTTTTTAATGATTTTTTTTATTTAATGAATATTAAAATATTAAACTGATGGGTGGATTTGCGGGTGGGGTTTGCAAGTGGAAAATCATCACCCGAGTCCCACCCATCCACCCACCACCCACCACCCACCAAATTACCCGTTTATTCGGGTTTTCACCCATTTATTTGGACGGGTGGAGCGGGTTCATGGATACTCACCACCCATTGTCAGGCCTAGTAAGAGCTGAGTGTCAATATTTTAATAAGACTAGTTGTTGGAACGCGTGCCATGCACGCGTCCCCCCAAGTGGGTTAACACTAATTCAAAGTATGAACAAGGAAAGAAAAAAAAATATTACATTCTAAGAATCACTGTTTTGAACTTTCAATTCAATTTATTTAAAGGTCTAAGTATACACTAATGGATATGAGCAAAACGTTTGTCTTTAACTCAAAGATCATGAACGAGTTGTTGACAACGTCTCTCATCTATTATTTCTTTCTTAACAATAATAACACAAAAGAAAATCCCCCTCTAAGGTCACCAATATACTGTGCTCCCTCCCTGATCTTGTGTTGCATTGCAGAGGTAACAACATTGAACTATCTCCTTTTTTCACCTGCTAGAGGAGATAGAAACGGGTTCAGTAGCACAAGTTTAGACATAGGTCTTCACCCTAAGTCTGCTAGTACTCCATTGCAGTTGACCAGACCAAGAGAGGATTGGCATGTTGTCATTGAGCCAAGTAAGTGTACTATCTCCACACTTCCTTGGGCAAATGAGCAACTGAAGAACAAATAATGATGGTCTTGTATGCAAGACTTTTGACTGAGCACACGATTAGTCGGCACTTACACACCAACTTCTGCACTTACCAATTTCTGTAATTGTCCCTGCAGGAAGCCTGTAGTTAGGAGCTAATCAAAATGTAAATCTTTGAAAAGGCAGGTCTGCAGCAAGGTGAGAAGACGAATAACCACAAACCTAGTAAAGTAAAATGATAGTGGTCCAAATACTCCTGTAAAAGTAGAACTATTTTATATTTTCAACAGATTCAGAACCCAAACAACCACAATAGTAGCAAAACAACGGTGAGGCTACGTTAATAGTGAAGATCATTTAGCATCAAACTCAAATGTGATATTCAATATTAAGAGCACATGATTATGAGTACGGAAGAATGAGAGAGTAAAACATTTCTAACGAGTATGACTACATTTTTCTGTAGATCCATGATAGTTCTAGTGTATTTATGGAATACACAAACGGGCAAAGAAAACCAATCTTTCCCTTGGAAACATACTACAAAAGATAAGAATTTATATGTAACATCTCTCCTCTCATATTAGACTTCAATTTACTACACTACAATAATTCAGATTTAACACCAGGAACATACATTAGTCAAATTAAAGGCAGAGCACATAAAAAGATGTAAATCTTCTCACCAAAACATTTTTTCACATATTCAATAAACAAGGATAAGCAATTGTGTCTATAGTTTCTGCCTAGACAATAAATGACACACCCAATTTCAGCTAAAATACTATAAGCCTGCACGTAGGACTTGTTTTTCAATTTCTCTCCTCCAGCTTGTAAATTCCTTCTAAGAATGCTCTACTTAAACTTGCTACCTACTCTAATTATCTATCTCCGCAATGCATAGGATAACACAACCTAGGATTTGTTTTTCAATTTCTCTCCTCCAGATTATAAATTAGGAATTATGTGGGAACTTTAAAACCCATAAAACAGTTAGATTGGTCAACCACATTGACAAGTACAAAACTGTAAATTCACTAACTGCAACTATATAAAGGAAATAGCTTTTTTTTGTTTAGATAACATGGATGTCCAAGCTTTGCTTGACTAATTCCATGGGCCTTGAAGTTACAACAACAACAACAACCCAGTAAGTATCCCGCCTAGGGCGGGGTCTGGGGAGGTCCAGATGTACGCAGTCTTACCCCTAACTAGTCGCCTAGAAGAGAGACTGTTTCCGAAAGACCCACAAAAACTTCTTTTTTTTTTTTAAATACATTTTCAAAAAGGTTTTTTTTTTCTTTTTCTTTTTTTTTTTTTTTTTAAAGCAATAAAAAATGATCAAAAGGGCAAGAGAATTAAAGCAGTAAACATACTAACACAAGATTCTACTGATTGAACAACATAAAGTGAAGGAGACGCTCCAGGCTATAAACAAAATGACTCAACCTCTGGTACTAGCCAATGCACAACCATAATCTAACGCGGATCCTCTACACGAATCCTGCTACGCCATAATTTCCTATCTAGGACCAAGTCCTCGGTAAGATCTAGAAGGGTCAAATCCTGCCTGATTACCTCTCCCCAAGTCTACTTCGGGCGTCCTCTTCTTCGTTTACAATCTCTAAGTGTAATTCTCTCACACCTTCTCACCGGTGCATCTCGATGTCTCCTCCTCACATGCCCAAGCCACCTAAGCCTTGTTTCTCGCATCTTGTTGTCAATATCGGTCACTCCCACCTTGCCTCTCAACACTTCGTTCCTAATTCTATCTCTTCTTGTAGAGTTGCACATCCAACGAAGCATCCTCATCTCTGTCACCCGCATCTTCTGCACATGCACCTGCCTCACCGGCCAACACTCCACCCCATATAGCATAGGTGGCCTGATGGCTGTACAATAAAATTTGCCTTTAAGTTTTAGTGGAATTTTTCTGTCACATAGAGCTCCCGTTGCACTCCTCCACTTTATCCACCCTGTTCTGATCCGATGAGTCACGTCATCGTCAATCTTGTCGTTGCCCTGTATGATTGAACCGAGATATTTGAAACAATACCGAAGAGATTGATCCGATGGGCCTTGAAGTTAACGACCGGTAAAACCTCCAGTGAGGGGACTCGAACTCGAACCTGGGACCTCCAGTGGCCCTGCAACTATATAAAGGAATTAGCTAAACAGAAGATTGGACAGCTGAAATCTCCTAAAATGCCTAAAATTCGTCCACTAATACTAACTCCAAGCAGTGATGTAATTGAGAACCCACTACACTTTCACGACCTACACAAGGAATATCAATTACAAACGGAATTCAAGCCCTCAGACACTTTTTCAGTCTTATATACATCAAAGTTGGTCACTCCGAATTTCCTTCAGCTGATCTTTTCCATGTTCAAGCTTAACTCCTTTATGCAACATGATAGAAAAGGGCAAAATGGAAACTAAAACAAAAGTTTGTCTTCATAATTTCCTGGTGTTCAAAGGAAATTATTTACCAAAGATACAAAGAAATAGGACGAAAAGAATACCAAAGATGGGCATACCAAAAAGATTTGAACAATTGGGCTCATTAGATATCATCTGACAATCCATCTCAACAGGCTTTACCGCACCAATAACCAATATCAAATAGCACCTAAGGATATGAAATTTTAAACTGATTTAGCATTCATGGACAGCAAAATTTACTAAGATATATCATCAATTTGCAGGACAAAAAAAATACCATCGTCAAAAATTAACAAAAAGGTTTCATGGACAACAAAAACATTTCAGATGAGTCCTTTAATAGGGAAAAAACAAGATTATGATCTAAAGTTAACAAAAACAGAGTAGATGTACACAAATTCATCACTACATTAATAAGGCAGAATTTTATCAGATCAAATCCTAAACACCATTCATGCTAGATAGTAGAATCACAACCCAACTTAAAAGCTACTTGTAAACACCAATTTCAATAATAATCCTAAACTCATCCACTCAAGCATAACCTAATCTATAGATAAAGTAAAGATATCAATTGCAAGGAGAGGGACTTAGGGTCTATGTTATTACCTCATATGGCACAATAGATTAGCTCAATTAAGTGCTTTCCTCCTCGTGATATTCTGTTGAAGTAGTTTATCAAACACTTAGGTGGCGTTTACTAGGTTGCAAAAAAGGGGAGTGAAAAAGAAAAAAGGGGAGGAAGGAGATGGAAAAAGTAAGATTGATTACACCATTCAAAGTAATCATCATTACAAAGGAAAAGTTGAGCAATTGTGATTACAATGGATAATGCAATCAACCCTACTTTTCCTATCCCTCTCCTCCCAACTCCTTCATTTTTCACCTCCCATTTACATTTGCATTTGATTGCAACCTAGTAAACGAGGCCTTAGTGGTTAATTTACTTGAAAATTTTACTCAAATTCTTGTACTGTATTTAGACACAAGGGGATCAGAAACCCACAAAACCTAATTAATATGGGAAAATGAAAACCTGACCTTCCAGAAATTGAACATAAAGCTCCCCTCCATCTCAGCCATGACCATAAAGAGAGCCAATGATACATCAACATCATACAAAAAAACATGGCAGCATATACAAAATTAGCATCATAATTATAATGATAAAAGTGAAGAACATCGTCAATTTGAGCAAAGGGAATACCTAACATTTGATATGAGTCTTGAAAAATCTGAATGGCGACTCCAATTAGGCTTTGGATTGAAAATTGAATACAATGGGGAAAGTGAAGATTTTGTGGGTAGAAGTGAGATATGGGGAAGTACAAGGAGGTATGGGAAGAAGAAGAGTGGGTGAGGAAAAGCTGGAAGGAGAAGGAAATAAGAGAGAGATGAACTTTTTTTCTTTTTCTTTTTTTTTTTGATAGAGGAGAAGGACTGGTTTTGAGCGGCTGTGTGCAATTTTAGGGTGGGTAGCCGTAGTGGGTTGGGAAAAAGAGATGGTAAAAAAAAGGAAAGGAAATTAGAAAGGTAAGCAAAGTGGGAACTATTCATAAGAATAGTTACAAGCCTTATTGACTTTTTAAAGGGTAGTAGATTCATAAGAATAGTTACAAGTTTTATTGGCTTTTTAAAGGATAGTAGATATTGAATCCTACTTTTTAGCCCTTTTAGCAATGGAATGACCTTATGAAATTGTCTCATTATTCCGATATTTTTGCTTGCTCTTTCTAATGATAAAACCCCTTTTATATGCATATTCTTTTGTGAAACTTATTTTTCAAATATGGAATGTAGGATTAAACAAAATAAGGGGATGTAAATATGAGCAACAAAAACACCTTAAATTTGAATATCAACCTTATGCGTTTAGACCTTGGGTTTAGTTTCAACTTCTTGCATATACTTAAGTCAAATCATTTTAGTGATTCGCCAAATCAACTATACATGATGCTAGTGAAATCCTTAAAGAGAATCACATTATACAAGCTTCTTTATATTTCAATTAATTTTTTGTTGACATGATAGTTAGTACTTGTTTAACAGTATTAAACTCATTTTTTTTTTTTTGAACAGCAAACCGCTAATATTATAAATGGCAACTTATTGCCTCAATCAACAATACAAAGGTCCTAAGGCCCTTAGAGCCCTCACTACAAAGCTATACACCATATCTACAACCAAGTATACATGTTACTCTCCATGTTTACACCCATTTTAGCTAAACTATCAGCTTCTCCGTTTTTCTCACACACTACGTGTTGAACAGTATATCCGTCAATGCTAGCAAAAAGGGTATCAATTTCTCTGAAAAGTCTCCATTGCTCCCAAGGACGACTTTGTTTGTTAACAATCCAGTTCACTATGTTTCGTGAATCGCTTTCGAAACAAATTTTTAAGTGAGGCCATTGATCATGAGTTTGCAGGAACACAAAAGCATGTTTAAATGCTTGTAGTTCTGCCATGTTTGAATCCATACATCCCAAAGAGACAGAGAAAACACCTTGAATTGTTGCCTCATGATCTTTCAAACACCCTCCACAGCCTGTTGGACCAGGCTTTCCAAAAGCAGACCCATCAACATTTAATTTCAACCATCCCTCTGGAGGAACTTCCCAGCACACATTATCCCTCTGCAGACCATTAGAATTTTTCTTGATGTGCTGCTGCTGTAAGACTGCATAAACATTTGTTTCCCAATCATGGAAAGAACAAATAGAAGGGGAGAAACATCCTTTATACCACCAGTACACCCTGAATTTCACTTTTTCAAACATGTCTTCAACAGAAAAAGTAAGTTGCTGGAAACAGACATCATTGCGTGATAGCCAGATTGTCCATAAGACAGCAAAGAAGAGCATACTCCATGTTTCACCAACAGGACAGTTCCTGGAATGTGTGTGCATCCCATTCCATTGATAAAATAACTCTGAAATATGGTTTGGAAAACAAACATGTATCTCCCACCAACTTAGAACCTTCAACCAGACTGCACTAACCACCTTACATCTCAAGAACAAATGATTTGTGTCTTCATTCTGCTCATGGCAGAAATGACAAAGACAAGCATTTTCTTCCAGAGGCACACCCCTCTCTTGTAAATTCATTTTTGTGGCCACCCTACCCTGAATAACCTGCCAACTAAAAATTTGAATTTTAGAGGGGACTTTAGCTTTCCAAATCTGTGAATAATCACAATCTGACAATTGATTTTCTTGCATCTTGGTATACAGCCCTTTCACCGAGAATTTGCCGTGTAAATCATATTTCCAAATCATCCTATCATCATCTCCATCGCACAACTGGACATTTTCAAGAAGATCCATGCACAATTGAAGCTGCTCTTTCTCCCACTCTTTGAGGTTCCTTCTAAATTCCAACCGCCATTTCCAATGCCCTTCTAATCAGCTTCCCATGCTTTTTATAACTCCTTGTTTCAGAGTGGAAAGAGAATACAATCTGGGGAACTTGTTGCTGAGTGTCTGATCTGACACCCAAGAATCAGTCCAGAACTAAATTGTGTCTCCTCTTCCTGGGATCAGTTGAAAACCATCATTCACCAACCTGCCTAAATCTTCATTATGCTTGCATATACCAACAATGCCCGACCATACAATAGACATTCGAGTTGCAACATCATCAAGTAACCAAATACTTTGATGAGTATAATACTTTGCTGTGACAACCTTTCTCCACAAACTCTCCTTTTCACTCCCAAAATGCCGCCACCATTTTGCTAATAATGCTAAATTTTTTTCTTTGAGATCTGCCACTCCCAAGCCACCATGAACTTTCTTCTTAGTGATATTACACCAAGAAATCCAGCTTATCTTCCTCTTCCCATCCTCTCCTCCCCATGAAAAATCCCTCTCAATTTTCTCCAAAGCATGATACACACCCTCAGGTAATTTGAACATAGACATGTAGTAAATGGGCAAACTAGACAAGACTGACTGAATCAAACATAATCTTCCACCTATAGAGACATACCTCTGCTTCCAGGAAGCCAATCTTCGCTTAAACTTGTCAATTATGGGATTCCAAAAGGACAAAGATATTGGATTTCCACCTATCGAAATGCCCAGATAAACAAAAGGGAAGCTCCCAACACCACAATTTAACACTTCAGCTGCTTGAGTAAGAACCTGAGCTTCTACATTTAAACCAAAAAGGCTACTTTTCTGGAAATTGATCTTTAAACCCGAGGTCATCTGAAAAATCCAGAGCCCTTGTTTCATTGCAGCTATAACACTCAGATCTCCAGGAATGAAGATAATTGTATCATCTGCAAACTGCAGATGAGTCACTTCAATATCACCCACAGTCCACCCTGAAATAAGTCCCTGCTCTCTAGCTTTTCCAATGAACAAATTAAGAGCTTCAGCAACAATAAGATACAGGAAAGGTGATAAAGGGCAACCTTGCCTTAAGCCCCGCTGCATAGAGAATTCCGGAGATGGACTGCCATTCACCAAATTTGACATTCTAGCAGTTGAGATACAAGTAAGAATCCATTTTCTCCATAATGTCCCAAAATTCATATGTTGCATCATCAAATCTAAAAACTGCCATTGCACACAATCATAGGCTTTGGCAAAGTCTACTTTCAAGAGACAACCTTGCTTTCTCTTCTTCTTCATAAAATCCACAAGCTCGTTGGTGATAAGCGCCCCATCCATAACCTGTCGTCCTCGCACAAAAGCAGTCTGGGAATCTCCAATAAGACCAGGCATCACTACCTTGAGTCTATTAGCTAAGAGCTTGGCAATGATTGTATATAAGCTTCCAACTAAGCTTATAGGCCTGTAATCCTTAAAAGTAAAAGGATTAGAAATTTTAGGAATTAAAACCACAAAAGATGAGTTTATACCTCGTGGGAATGTCCCATATTTATGGAAATCAACACACATGGCCTCGACATCCTTTGCAATAATGTGTCAGGCTTTCTGGAAAAAATAAATGTTAAAACCATCTGGGCCGGGAGCTTTGTTTGGCTCACAACTCCAAACTGCTTGTTGTATTTCTTCTCGAGTAAAAGGCTTTTCCAAATTAGCTGCATCTAATGCATCCAACTTCTTGAAAGCCAACCCATTAAGATTCATACTAAGAATATCTGGAGCACCAAAAATGTCTTGAAAATAATCTGCAACAGCTTTCTTTACAAGGGTAGGTTCTTCAATCCATTCCCCTTTAAAAGAAATACCAGCCATGTAGTTCTGAGCATATCTCCCTTTCAGCACCCTATGAAAAAACCCTGTGTTAGCATCACCTTCTTTAAACCAAGTGAGTCTGGATTTCTGTTTTAATTGTTGTTGCTGCACTTTCCGCAAATGCTTCAAATGCACCATCAGGTCTCTCCTATGGCCCTGCTCAGCATCCTGCAACCCAGTATCACAAGCCTGGTTTGACAAGGCATCAAACTCAGTCTGTATACCTTGGAGCTGATAATTTAAAGTCCCTGCAGAACTACTAAAGGCTTTCTTAAACATGACCTTAACAACTTTCAATTTTTCTTTGCACCTGTAAGCTGCCCATCCAGAAATACCTTCTGCACACCAAACATTTTCCACCTTCTTAAGGGCTTCATTCTCTAACAACCAAGAGTTGAAGAAACGGAAAGGCTTTGGACCCCAATCCTGCTTATCTGTACCCAAAATTAGAGGTAAATAATCCGACATATGCCATCCTCCCCCTTTAAGACAAACCTGGTTCCACATATCACAAACATCAGCAGATAAAAAAGCTCTGTCTAACTGACTCATTCTATTCCCATTTGCATCCATCCTTGTGAATTGTGTGCCCACTAAAGGAACTTCCACAACATTCAACCCATTAAGAAAATCATTAAACATGGGTATAGACACATCAGTACTAGAACAACCTCTCCTGTCGTCAACCTCTCTGGTACAATTAAAATCCCCTATCAACACTCATAATTGAGTTTCAACAGATCCCAACAATTGAGTAATTCTGTCAAAAAAACCTTGCTTCTCACCAACAGGGCAAGGACCATACACATTAATCACCAGGATATCAACATTATATGCTACCCATTTCCCAAGCACCCCAATGAAGTTTGAGTCAAGAAAAATTTGACCTTTTACAAAAGAATTAGTATCCCACAAACAAATTAAACCTCCAGACAACCCATGAGAAGGTTGTGCAACCCAGTCAAAGTCATGACCACCCCAAATTTTAACCAACAAAAACTGAGACATGTTCTCCAATTTAGTTTCTTGAAGACACCAAAAAGAGAGACCAAACTTCTTATGTAACATCCTGCAAACACCCCATTTGGAAGGGTTCCCCAACCCCCTACAATTCCATAATAAGAGTTTAAGTTCCATGAGAACTTAACACACCCCCAGTAGACTCCCTTGAGATCAAACCTTCATCTTCCATAATCACCCTTAACTTCTGAGAAAAATCAGCATGATTGACCCCTTCACACAAGCCCAACTGCTGCCCAACTAACCACGTTGCCTGAGTGTGCTGCGGAATTACAGAATTTCCATTTAAAAGACCATCATTAAGCAAAGTGTCAGCGCTTCTCAGAGAAAATCTTGTTTTTACAGAAGAACTAGCTACACAACTTCTGTTGAGGATCATGGGAATACCCATCTCATGCAATGTTCTCCATTTTTTTTTTTTCCCTTCTATTGATAAATCCAATCCTCTCATTACCATCAGATGATTGAGGAGTATCTTCCACAACTTCCACCTTGTCGGAACCAACGTCTTCCACCTCTAGCTGGTTTTCACCATCTTTCATAACTAACTCGACACATTCTGTACGCACTGGAGTAAGCTGTTCAGAATCATTAACAGAGATCTCAACATTAACATTCTGAGTATTATCAACCTTCGTCACTTCTGTGTTCACAACATCATTCTCTTTAAACCTACATTTAGAGAATTTATCTTTTGTACTTGTCTCCTCCACCTTAATCTGATAAAACCTTCCATCTACTTCTATATCTAAAGTCTTCTGAATGAACCCAGAATAGTCATTCACAGCAACTTTAATCCATGCATAATCAAAATGCAGTCTATTCGAGGTATCCAAATCAATACCCACCAACTCCCCCCAAATTTCAGCAAGAGCCCTAAAATTATCATCATTCCATGCATGAACGGGCAAACCTTTAATAGCAATTCACTTAGTTTTCTTCAAAGAACCCAAAGACGGTGACCAATCCTCCAAGAAATCAAACAGGGACCTCAACTTCTCAAACCCAACATTACGCCACAAATTAAAGATATTTTCTGATTGAAAACACAACAAAAATTGATTATCACCCAGAATTTTAACTTTTATTTCATCAGACGGAATACCCAATTTGATCAAAGCCTTTTGCAATTCAATCCCCGAATTGAACTTACAACCCGAACCCACCACAGCAAATTTCAGCCATTCAAGACTCTCACGATTCACAGCAAGAGAAAGGGGTCTAGAGTTACCTGACCTCACCACGTTTTTATACGACCTCGCTGATGTATCACAGTGCTGCAAAGTCTCTGTCGCCCTTGGAATCTCCTTTTCACTATTCCGAGAATCTGGAGAAGGAAATCTGGCAGGTCTCGCTGTCAATTTATGATTCAAGATCCAGATATTATCAAAATACGAAGCTATCTTCTCTACTGAATGATCTGACTCCAGTTTCACGAACCCAAATCTTTTACCCATTTTGGTGGATTTGCGAGGAATAAAAACATCTATGACTCTGCCCCACTTAGCAAACGCGTTCCAGAACCATTCTATCCCAACATCAATCGGGAAATCATCAATGAAAATATTCTTTACCTTGTTTTGATCAATGGGTTTTCGTAAAAAACGACGAGGTGAGAGATGGGGATTTTTGTGGGCTTTTTGTTGAGGTGAGAAATGGGGATTTTTTTGGGCCTTTTGGTGAGGTGAGAGATGGGTGTGCGATAGTGACGAAGGGGGAGGGGTATGGGATGTGAGTCACCGCCATTAATTTCTTGATTATCTGATAACGGTGGGCCAGCAGGGAACGTCATCATGGTTTATAAGAAATGTTGGTTAATTTGATTGATCTCCAGTATTAAACTCATATAATTATCAAGTTCGGCACAAATAAAAATTAACTTATTTTAGAATCAAACTGTCAATAACCCTACCATCTCTCTAAATTCTAGCCTCCTTTTTTCTCTCTCTGAACCCTAACCTCCATCACAAAAGTGTTTTCTAGGCTATGGTTGATTTTGGACCATTTTCGATCTGCAATCATTGTTTTTATTGTTTTTCTTTGTTGTTTGCTTTAGGTTTTGATGTTTTTGTTTAGTTTTAACAAGTTTGTCTCTCCATTTGTAGGAGTAGTTCTATCCCTTTTTATGGGAATTCTAGTCTCTTCTATTATAAGAGTTTAAAGGTTTTGCGGTAATAAAGATCCAGAAGGTCGTATAGATTTCTACTTCAACGAATTTATACCAGCAGTCGAGGTCAGAAAAGATGTTATTTTATCGATTATTATACATGGTTGGATTTCTTCCATGGTTTTGGAGCTGAGTATCAGAAGCGAAACTAGTGAGTTGAAGAAGGAATTTTGTATTGTTATTTCAGATCTTTCATTGGTTAGGAATGATTATTGTTGTATAACGTTATTTGGCTATCAATTAATGATAACTCCCCCTCCCCATTTCCAACGCTCCAAAAGCAGATTGTCAATAACTTATCATACATTTGAGTTTGACATGTTGACAAATTGAAAAATTTCACAACATCATTCTAATACGAACATCACTACTCAAAAAGTTCAGCAACATTTATCAATTTGACAAGGAAGAATTCATCAAGGACCAAAAACTGAATACAACGGAAGATAAAATATGAATTGTAATTGTAAGTAATGAGTGGTTGGTAAGCTCACTTTTAATTATGTTGAGAATGACTATTTGATTTTGCAAGGTCAGCTTGTTCAATAGTTCTGAAGGAGATTAAATAGAAACTACGCTAAATGAGGACCCAGGATCCAATGTTAATTCATTTGACAATAAATCAAAACCTAGATGGCTAGATTCAATTTATTAGTAAAATTTGCTAAATCGTTGATAGATGAGAGTGTAGATGGATTGTAGTTTCATGGTTGCTAAGGTTAATATTTCATGGTTGCATGTTGATGTATTAGTAGATGAGAGGAGTAGTGTCTCGTTTGTTTGTTCATTTGTCCACAATGGCATATATGGTGACTTCTCTTTCTTTGTTCTTTTTGTTTTTTTATTTTTAAACCATAGGTGATAGTTCTTAAAATCAGCGAGTGGTCTACCATGTTGTTCACACAACTATCAACACACGATATCTAGACAATAATTTGCACAAAATACCTCATTAGATGAGGTTGTGTGCAACATAGACAATATGAATAGATCACCTGTCAAAATCTGACCACACCCACAAATTCAACACGTTTTTTAGGGCCATAGCACAGTTATTTAGACCTGAACTCGAATACAACTCGGCTAATAAACTTAAAAATAGATTTTAATTCAAAACCAACGTGTCTCGAACATTTTGATAAGTGTAAATACAATAAACCTCTTTCTGCTCTTCATACAACTAAATATTGGTCAAGGGTCGGGTCGACACGACACAACCCTATTTTGGCAGTTTACGACCTCAACACGACACGACACATGACACGAACTAGTGGGTCGTGAGCCGTGCTGAAACTGAATTTTAGGGAAAAACCAATGCCTAGGCACACCAGGTACGTCACGACCCACATAAAAAGAGTAATAAATCATCAAAAAGTATACGAGAAAGAGTTTTTGGTACGAGGGTGACACATGAGCGACATATGGGCGACACGAGGCACAACACGATGGGCTGTGGGCCGTAGGCCGTGCCTAAAGTTGAGGCGGAACGACACGAAACCCACCAGATAGACCGTGGTCCGATCCTCTTAAAACCCTAGACACGACAGTACACGTGGCACGACACGATACTGTCCATGGCCATCTCTACTTACTGCCGGAGGCGGATGCCCTAGAGGCTGGGCTGGTCATATGTGGGTATCCGAAATTTCGGGTATTCGAAAATCGGATTTCCGAACCCGTATTCGAAATTTCGGATATTCGATTTTCGGATACCCGAAATTTCGGATTCGGATAGTCGGATATCCGCTATCCGAAATATATTTACATTTTTTTATTTTTTATTCCATTCTGTGCCTAATATTTGAAAATGTGAGACAAATATTTCGGATAGTTTCGGATAATTTTCGGATATTTTGGATAATTTTGATATTTTCGGATATCTGAATATCCGAAAATTTTGAAAAATGGTATCCGAGCCCGTATTTGGGTATCCGAAATTTCGAATATTCGCTTTTTCGAATAATTTCGGTTCGGATATTCGAATTTTCGGATCGGATAGTTAGGTTCGGATATTTTTGAACAGCCTACTAGAGGCTCAAGAGCCCAAGCCAAGTGGTAGCACTCCATCACTCAATAGACTTGAAACTTACTACGGACACGTAAACCCCCATCAAGTCACTCACGACACTCACTCCTCTCGAACCGAGCAAGAACTGTCACTCAAGAGTCAAGACCCAGCAAAGGGAAGAGAAAAAGAGAGAGACACACATACAAAAGGGTAGTTTTAGGCTGAGAAGCCCAGGGTTCTGAACTTTCTTTTGCAACCAATTCACATCGAAGAGACTAACACAGAGAGTGAAAACCACCACCATCACCACCACCACCATCAAAAGGTGGAGAGAGAGAAGATGAGTATATGGAACTATGTTGTCACGGCTCACAAGCCTACAAATGTCACCCATTCTTGTGTCGGCAATTTCACTAGCCCTCAGGAGCTTAATCTCATTGTCGCGTATGCTTTCTCTCTCTAATTTCCTGTACCCTTTTTCGTCGCACTTTTAGGGTTTATGATAATTACATTTATCTTTTGAAATTACTATTGGAATGTTTCGTGGGTTCTAATTGTTTTAATTTGGGGTTAGTCTGGTTGAATGGGAATACCAAAAAAAATGAAATGAAGAAAGCTTTTATCATTCTTTTGCTAAGGGGGTAGTTTTGATTGATGGTTGGGTTTTGTTGCTGGTGTGGAAATTAGATATGATAAATTTATTTATTCTATTATTATTGTTGGTTTTCTGCATTTGTAATTAATGTTTGTTGTTTGGGTTATTACTGGACTTGGGTTTTTTTTTTTTTTGGATAATGTTTAATGTTTGTTGTTTGGGTTATTACTGGACTTGGGTTTTTTTTTTTTTTGTTGGCATGGAACTAGAATTTTATTCTATTTGCTCAAGTTATGTTTGTCAAATGGGTGCCTTAAGAATATATTGAGTAGCGGCATTCATTGCTTTCGGTTTTTGTTTCATCATGAAGCATCAGACTGTTGCTATAGCTTTGAAGTGGTTATATGTCACTAGGATTATTATATCACTAGCACTTTAGTCTTGCTAGGTATGAAAATGAACTCAGTTGACATACATGTGGGTGGGGGTGATGTGGGAGGGAGAAGAGGCGGTGGATATTGTAGTTTTTGTTTGATTTTAAGTGTAAGTCATTGTACGATCACTTTCAGGAGCAACTTTAAACCTAATCACGGGGCTTGTGCATTTCTAAGGCTCCACTTGATTGCTCGGAAAATCATTTCATCCCTGTTTAGTATTTCAATTCCAATTATCAGCAAAAAAAACCGTAAATTATTGTAGAATTATAGAATTGAATCAGTTGGGTGAAAATAATATTCATTGTGGAAGACGAGAAGGTTTTTTCCTCACACTCTTGCTCTTCACCTTTTCCAACGTCTAACCCAAAGTAACATATACTTCCCCTTCTGTAGAAAGGGGCTATATTCAGTATTTATGACTACATAAAGATATGCATTTAGCCAGTTTTTCCTTCACATATTATGTGATATTTGAAATGGAAACATATTTCTCACCCGAAAGCGACATTAAACAAAAAATATCTATTATTGATAGGCTAGGGGAGACCTATTGTTATTATTTTGTTTGAAAGAATTTGTTGTTCTGTTAGAGAGAAATGCCTTGAGGGGTTCCCTTCCACCTGAGATTCTGTGGGATAGAGTGACTTATTTAGCTTCTATGTGGGCTAAGGTGGGAGGCGCTTTTAGGAGTTATTCTGTCTTAAGATCAATATTAGCAATATTTCTGTTTTCCCCTTAAAGGAGCATTTGCATTTCTGGTATATTAGAAGGGACATTTTGTAACCAGTTTATGTGATTTGGGTGATTGCATGTTTTATGAGGCTGCTGTTATCTTTCAGGATTTCTATATTGTGATTCTTATTATATTGGCTGAATTGATGTGCACATTATCCCTCCCATAAAAGATTTGTTTCTATGAATCTATGTCCACCATTTCCAGTGGAGCAAAAAGCTTCACTACTTTTTGGCTTCTGAATATAATGGACTAAAGCAAAATGTCTCATAAAACTGTGGACGCTTTTTGTTTATTGTGAAGTTACCGATGATCGTCGCACTTTGGATCTCGGGTCAAATGGATACAGCCTCCCTGTGAGACTCCCACAGGGGTAAGACTGCTTACAATCGACCACCCCTTACCCGGCCTAGGTGGGAGCCTTTTGGAGGCACTGGGGTAATGTTAATGTCGAAATGTATAAAATATATGTTTCTTTAATAGGTTTTAGCTTCTTTGCCTGCCAGATTGCATCTGTCTCATTGAGTTTAGTTATTAGTCTAAGGTCGTGATTTTTTGAGGGCTATCGACAAATTATGATTGAATTTTTTGCATCAAATATACGAAGTATCTGGTATTAGGCGCCATCATGCATATAATGTTTCTTCATTTCAGGAAATGCACTCGAATTGAGATTCATTTGTTAACTCCACAGGGTCTTCAGGTACGCTTATCTTCTCCAACACGCCCTCTCCCAGACTTCAGTAGCTCCTGGCATTCAGAGCACATAAAGTTTAGGGGATAATGTTTGAAACTTTATATTTTTCCCTCTTCGTTTTTCACATCTTCTCTTTGAATTGTTGACTTGTTGTCATTCCATTTTTATAGAGGGAGGTGGTTGGTTGGGAAGAACTTTTGAGGATAAAGCGCTTTGAATGTTGACAGTTTTAGAATTAATGGCATATTATTAAGGTCTAGAGGAATGTTGGAATTCCTTTGATATCAAGGTTGTGGGTGAACATCAACTATGCTTTCATCACATTGGGTAATTAGAAGAACTATTCTACTAAAGTGATCGGTTATATACCAATTAACCTTTCTTTGGCTAGAGAGCTATTCAGAGGGTCTGTAGAATGTATTGGATGTCTCTATAATTGCGTTATAAGGGGAGAAGATACAGAATTACATTTTAGTGGTAATTTGAATTCATAAGATAGGCTTTATTAGAATTGCTGTAAGTCATGGAGCTTATATGGATTAAGCGATGATTTCAATTGATTAGTAGGAACCTAGGAGTTGGTGTTAGTTTGATTCTTCTAGAGGCATGAGGCCAGGGGATCTCCTTTCTTCATTCCTTTTGACTTTTGTTGTGGTTGATGTTGTCATATATTGATTGATGATTAAGGATTAATTAGGGGAGTTGGTGTTGGGGAGGAGGTTGTATGTCTCACATTTACAATGTGTGGATGATATTATGATTCCTTGAACGAATCATGTGTAGAGGTAAGAATGTCTATTTTTCATACTTGTCCAAAAAAGAAAAGAAAAGAAAAGAGTGTCTATGCTGTCATGTCTGCCTAAGTTGTGGGTTTGTTGTGTGTGGATCTTGCCATAGGCAATGTCTAGGAAGGTCAAGAGATACCCAACCTTACCCTTAACTAGATAAGAATAGTAGAGGCGTCATCTTTAAAATTAACATTATGGTGAGTGTACGTGGCAGGGTATTTCTTTGATGGAGTGCCCCGTCCATGAGCTTCCTTATATTTGCCAAGGGGTTTCTACCGTTTCTTTGGGTTTGGGGATCAATCCTAGAAGCAAAGCTTGATGAGATCCAATTGTGGACAGGGAGACTGAAGTAGATGATAAGAATGGGAAAAAAAATGAAGGGAAGTGAAAGGAAAATTAAGTGATTCTCATGTTCTTTGTTTGGTTTAATAGTACAAAATCGGAAGGAAATGAACCATTCTTCATATGTTTGAATAATTGTTTAGAGATAATGAAAGGAAACAAGCATTTTACAACTTGCTAGCGTTCTCTCTTTCAAATTCCAGAATTGGATTTTTGTTAAGGACCCCTTCCTATCAATTCCATTCCATTCATTTCCTTCTTATCTTTATATCCATCTGATACTGCAAATGTATTTTCTTATCACTCCTGTTCTTTTCTGATCTTTTAACAAGCTGTAAGAGGCTGAGGGGAGAAAGCCTTATTTCATCTTATGGCAGTAGAAATACCCTTATCCAATGCTATTTGAGCTTAAAGTGCTTGGACAGCATTTAGCAATCTCGTTGAAAACTTTTCACTTTGATGTATCATCCTTATTTCTTTTCTATTGCGCAGCCCATGTTGGATGTTCCAATATATGGAAGAATTGCAACTCTAGAACTTTTTCGACCACATGTGAGTGAATCCTTTTATTGTTTAATTAACAAATATTATTATGCTGATCTGCTAATCAGAGTATTCTTCCTGTATTTTACTTCTTACAGGGTGAAGCACAAGATTTTTTATTCATTGCAACAGAGAGATATAAATTCTGTGTTCTTCAATGGGATCCTGAAACATCAGAGCTCGTCACCAGGTATTATTCTATTTTGCATTCCACATGCGCTTCCATGTTGCCTCCCATAAGAGCAAGTGCTTTGTTTCTGTTCTATGCTAAAGGAAATTGGCTGTCCTGCAATCTAGATTGCTGGTAGCACATCTGCTTAATTTAGGGAGTTGGCATGCAAAATTACTTAGTTATATTTTATTATTTGGTTGGAGAATTTGTTTTCCCTTTTTTTTTTTTTTTTCTTTTTTCTGTAGACCTCTGAGATCTATTCCAGAGGTCCCAGGTTCGAGTCCCGTCAGGGACACTGGAGGTTTTCCTGGTCGTTAACTTCAGGGCCCATGGGATTAGTCAAGCAAAGCTTGGAGTCACCCATGTTATCTAAGAAGAATTTGTTTTCCCTTTTTTGATTTTGTTTTTTTGGCCTTTTGTTGGGGGGGGGGGTTGAATAGGTAATTATTACAGTCCACTTCAGTGAAGCAGCTGAGATTTTATGTGCAACTTTCAGGCTTCTAGCCTTGGTTACTACTAACTTACTAACATAAGCACTAGGGATAGATAATTATTACAGTCCAATTCAAGAATCAGTTGGTATTTAATGTGTAAATTCCAGCCATGGTGACTAAACATAATCACTAGGATGTAGGTAATGGTATCACAAATGTCATTTTGTTTCTCGTTCTTGATCTTGTTGGAGTTAAAAAAGAAGAAAATCTACTGTTCTAGATGTCAATGTGGTCTCTTCTGTGATTCTGTCCCATAAAGATGGTAAAAGTTGACTATTTTTTTTTTGGAAAAGGTGATAATATTATTTCCAAAAATATATATGTCATTACAGCACAAATTCAATCTAAACCTTAACACAAGGGTGATTGAATCAGACCTACAGCATGGAATCCCTCAATAACCCACGCAGGGGCTGCCTACACACATTACAACTCAGCTGACAAACCATTACAATCAGAATTTTTAGGGGTAGAAGTTAGACAATCCCTGAAGTATGTCTGCAACTTCTCACAAGCAGAATTTTGCACCCTAGCATGCAGTTGATCAGCTATTCTCCTGCTTGCCCCTCTCACAGTCACGCTTTCTTGCCTAAAGATCTTTGCATTCCTTGTCTCCCAAACAGCATGCCCAACAACAATAATGATAGCTTTAATGACTTTCTTTATAGTGCTCTTACCCACTGCAGCTACTAGTGCCCAAGGTACAAAAGAGTTCCAGTGCACAGGGGGCAGAGGGATGCCCACCCATGACAGCATAGCTCCAAGCAGCTGTCTTGAAAAAGAGCATTCAAAGAAGAGGTGTGAGTGACTCTCAGGAGCTGAATCACATAGCACACAATTCAGTTGTGCAATGTTGCCAATACCCATTCTGTGTAGCCTATCTACAGTTGGTAGCCTTTGTAAGCAGATGAGCCAAAAGCAAAAAGACTGCCTTGGCAAGGCCAGAGATGACCAACACAGCTTGGTCCAAGGTGTAGCAGGCGGATCAGGAAGAAGCCCTTTGTACACCTTGCTAATAGAGTACTTTCCTGTACATAGCACTGTAGACTTCAGTCTATCTCTCTCATCAAAGACTTTCTTAATCATCCATGAAGCTTGTATAGGGCTAGTCATGCCCCAGAACTCATTGTGCTTTAAAAAAAGTTGACTATTGATAATGAACTTTTACCATCATACATAGTTAGTATATGGTAGTGAAAATAAATAAAATAATATTATCAAAGGATGTTATAATACAAATCTAACTAACCTGAGGGGGAGCTCAAGTGGTAAGACATGTGAGAAATATTTCAGAGGTCCCAGGTTCGAGTCCTCTCAGAGCCACTGGAGGTTTTACCGGTTGTAACTTCAGGGCCCATGTTATCTAAAAAAATAAAATAATACAAATCTAACTATGTACAACAACAACAACAACAACAACAACAACAACCCAGTATGTATCCCGCCTAGGGCGGGGTCTGGGGAGGTCCAGATGTACGCAGTCTTACCCCTAACTAGTCGCCTAGAAGAGAGACAAATCTAACTATGTAATTTTTTATATTATAACTCCATATAAATTCGATGGTCAAAGTTTATCATAAGAAGTCAATATGTACACTCTTTCTGAAACAGAGGGAGTACTTGTATTGCTGAAGTTCATTTCCATAATAGGTGCTTTGGGATAGGACTATGCAACTACTGCACCCAATTTGTCATTAATCTCCCTTGGTCCTCCCCTATGCTCTACTCTCTGCTTACAGTTGATAAATTGTTTTGTAATCTAGATTTTTAATATATTTCTTTCCGACCTTATTATAAATAATTCTTGGTTCTTCAGAGCAATGGGTGATGTGTCAGATCGCATAGGTCGTCCCACTGACAACGGTCAGGTGTGTTGTCTATTCAATTCTTCTTCCTTTGTTCTTTCCCTCTGTCACCGACTCATACTTTTTTTTCAGTCAATCTATGACAGACTTGTGACTTATTTTGGTGTCCCACTATTTGGTTAGGTGCTGGAATCTTGCTAACTACATACTTCACCCTGCTAACTTCTTTTGCCTTCTCTTCCCGCTTTTCTATTTTTGCATTTGGGGGTTTCTGTGCAGATTGGCATCATTGATCCTGATTGCAGATTGATTGGACTCCACTTATACGACGGATTATTCAAGGTATGTTGTCAAGTTAGAATCTCAGCATCGTCCATCTTAGTGGACTTCTTTGTATGCCTAAGAGTGTCATTGTTTACCACCATCTGTGAAAAAGACAAGAAAAACATATGGGTCCCAGCATACTTCTGATATTTACTGCTAAATTAGGGTGTTACTGTTAACAGGTGATACCATTTGATAATAAAGGACAGCTGAAAGAAGCATTTAATATTAGGTATATTGAACTATTCTTCGTTTTTTACAGTATTGATTCATCTTCTACACAATATTCTGTTCTTTGACTATTGGATCCCAAAGATTGTTTCGACAACTATGTAATTAATTTGTATTTCTTGAGGTAGTGCTCTCTTTTTTTGTCTGTCAAATAAAAAGTACTTTTGAAGCATACTATTGCACACAAATTCCTTCTTTTCCTTGATGTTCGTCTCAAACAGTGACAGAACTACCTTTCGTCCAAGTGGCGACAGGGGCTGCTGATGAGGGGGTAGCTCAGCTGGTAAGACCTCTGAGAAATATTCCAGAGGTCCCAGGTTCGAGTCCCCTCAGGGCCACTGGAGGTTTTACCGGTCGTTAACTTCAGGCCCAATGGGATTAGTCAAGCAAAGTTTGGACACCTATGTTATCTAATTTTTTTTATGGGAAAACATAAATTACCTTGCCAAATTGTGGATATACATAGGATCATATTCCATAAACTACCTTTTAAAAGTATTTTTCGGGAAGCCACCTTTTGTGAGGTTCTTCTGAATACTACTTTTTGATGAAAGGCACCTGGTTTGATCAAAATACCCCACGTGGGGTGTTGCGTGCTTTATAGTTTCCATGTTTTAATCCCTTAAGACACATCCATGTTAATGTATCATATATCATGTTTGCTCATTAATTCATTTATTAGATTTTTAGAGTAGGTGAGAAAACCCCGAACTGGTTGGCGATCGCTGGTCAGACCGGCCCATTAATGGGTCCCAGATCTCCCAACCCTACCCCCAGACCAAGCTGAGCCTCTCCCTCTCCACAGATGGTCCTCGGGATCAAACCAGGATGGATCTATGGTAGGTGATGTTTTTACCATCAACCTGTACGCCCGATTGGCTATTGTACAACTAGGAAACTTTTTTGGAGAATTACATAAGCACATGACACTCACGTGGGGGTATTTTAGTAAGCAGAGGACTATCTAAAAGGGCTACCCTGAGGCTGCTTTGCTATCTTTGTTGTTGTTGGGAGGAGGGGGGTGTGGGGTGGGAAGCTCATATTAAGCACCCTTTTTGCCTTATTTTGTTGCTATAAAGTGTAGCATTTTCTCATAAAATGGTCTCTCATTTTTATTTTTTGCCTGTCCATTTCATATTCTTGTGAAAGTTACAGACATGCACAAAAACAGGCACCTTGGGCCCTTAGGTTGGTTGGCCACTTGACGTCTTGACCAACACTTAATTGTTATCTTTTATATTTGTTCTTCAATACTAATTTTCAGCAAGACACTGCCAGAAACTTTCTTGGATCACTATTACTATTAATCTAAAACTATTATGCTCGAGTTGAGCATCTTATTGAATAGATGGCATTACTGCTGTAACCTAACCATAAATGTAGAAGAATGCTTACTTCCTAAGATTTTTTAAAATTTTTGGTACAAGATTCCTTGATTGCGTCTGTAAGGTTTTCCTATTGCAGGTTTTGCACTTAGGGAACGTTTTTTTTCATCTCTCAATTTTTTCGTTGGCTTGCCTCTTTGATCTTTTCTTGTGGATGTACTCCCTCCGTTTCATAATATAGGTCGTTTTGGAAATTTGTTTTTGCTTCATATTATAAATCGTTTTAGAAGTCCAATAAAACATTTATTGCTCTTTACCCATCTTGCCCTTGTTTCACATTATCTTCTTTGCTACATCTAAAGTCAAAGGGTAATCTAGTCCAGTTTGATTTTATTTACTAGAATTGAGAATATTACATAGCTTTCTTAATTCGTGTGCAAAAATCTTAAATGACCTAAATTATGGAACGGAGCGAGTATTTTCTATTGCTTCATCGCTTTTGTGTAGATTCCCCTGCGGTTGTTTTTTATTGACCCATGATACTTGTAAGATATTTAAAAAAATAAAAATAAAATAAAACAAATAATGTAGGTAACGGCTGCTAGGCAAGCATTTATTGAGTCCAAGGTTAGGGTCAAGACGTGGAATGGATTTTAGCTCACAAGTAACTAGTAGCATTTATGTTAAATGGCAGATAGGGATAACACCTGAGCCACATAGGTCGGAGGAAACTGGTGATAGGAACTGAGCTATCCCCCAGTTTCCATTGTCTCATGCGATTATATATCAGATTGTGATCGGATGCCAGCTGAAGTGGTGATCCATTCAGCTTTTCCTTTCAATTTCAATTAGTGGGGCTTAACATATTGTTCTCTCCTTTTTCCGCTATCCTTGGATAGTTCTCTTTTAAGAGTTGTTTCTAAACAAGGGTATTCTAGTTTGGATTGCCTATCTGTAGTTTGTACTTGCGTGCACCAGTAATTTGTTGCAGTGTAAAGAGTTATGAACTTTACAGTTAGCTTGGTAGGATTTTGTCTATAGCTTGCTTGAACCAAAATCTTTGGTACTGAGACGTCAAACTTGGGAGAACTTTCTGGAACTCACTATCTTTGTAAGGATAGTATTGAGTATGAATTTCTCTTTGTTGTGTACATTAAAGTTGTTAATTATTTGAAATACTATCATATCTGAATATTGCATGTATTATCTTGGATTGTCCATGATACTCCTTCCCATGCTGAATTTTCACAGGCTTGAGGAGCTTCAAGTGCTTGATATAAAGTTTCTCTACGGTTGTTCAAGACCTACAATTGTAGTTCTTTACCAGGTGCTTTCAACTTTTCTTGGTCACATACCAGATATAACCACTTAACAATATGAAGTTAGTAAATAAAGTTTGATAAGTCCTGTTTGGCGCCCTTGTTTACATGGTTTCTTGATATCCTAATGTGTTCTGTGAGAGTCTGTCTCAGATACACATTTCTTTGTGTTGTTTTCACTCTACAGTTTCAGGATGATATATTTGGGTTTTCTTGCAGGACAACAAAGATGCTCGTCATGTGAAAACATATGAGGTTTCATTGAAGGACAAAGATTTTGTTGAGGGCCCGTGGTCTCAGAACAATCTTGATAATGGAGCTGATTTGCTAATTCCGGTCCCTCCTCCACTCTGTGGTGTTATCATTGTTGGGGAGGAGACAATTGTGTATTGCAGTGCCACTGCATTCAAAGCAATTCCTATTAGACCTGTAAGTTTCAGAAGACATGTAATTATAATTCATTTCTGTGCCTTGATTGTAAGTTCGGAAAATAAGACCTTCATGATTGCTATGTTCTAACTAAATTGCACTAGTTGACACAGATTGAATCTTTTTCAGAAAAAGTACCCAAAATTAAAAAAAAAGAAAACAGTTCGCATAATAAGCACCCCAACTTGATGCACACATCCTGAATAAGACAAGACAATAATATCCTTCTTTTTAATATTTCACTTTCACTTTCACCCTATCCCATTCCCCTTATTAACTTTTAATCAGAGGAGAGACACTTACCTTCTCAGTGCCTTTGCTGTCGGGAATTTTTTTTTATTGCTTTTGTTGGTGTCCGCCTTCGTAGACAGTTCATTGGTAAATAGTATTAAGACTTAAGACCAACCCCAAACATAATTGCTTTTATATTAAATTTTTGGGCACCATTCCTGTAAAAAGATTGACACAGATTCGGTCTTGGTAAGACCTTCTACGGGAATATTTCATAACTTGTTTAATTATTTTTTTTGTATTGCTTGCTGATGACTTCTTTCACTTGTTGATGGTCTAGTCAATAACAAGGGCCTATGGAAGAGTGGATGCTGATGGTTCTCGGTACTTGCTTGGTGATCATGCTGGACTGTTGCACCTACTTGTTATCACCCATGAGAAAGAAAAGTGAGATACATTCTTGATTTTCCTGTATCCACATTCCTAACTTGTTTAGCATCTACATATCAACAAAAAAAAAAAAAAAACTTGTTTAGCATCTACATATCAACAAAAAAAAAAATTGTTTAGCATCTTTCTTTAATTAGCTTTTGGTCCATTTATCCTGTCCTTCATGTCCACTTTGAAAAACAATGCCATTAGGCCTATTAATATGTATTTCCGCGATGCACGTTCGCTTGCGCTTGTTGTTTGCATCAACTACTATGAATAGTAGCTTATAGTCTTCCCAATGTATTTGTTCTGTATAGAAATGCATTTGAGGTTTATTTATCTATCCACTTCATCAAGCACTATGGTGTCCCCCAATTCTAATACAAGATGGTTGTTGCTCGCAAAAAGCAAACGTCACTTATCCGTCCGCAATTCCGCATCAATTGAGTTATTGTATTTACTTTCCCTTTCTAGGATGTCCCAAGATTACTCTCTACTTTTTTCCTTCTTTTGATAGGACACTCACACTCTGTACTTTCTTACTTTAAAAGTGTCTGTCAATTTGCCAAAATGATATTTTAGAAGAGATTTTGTTTACCATATTGGTCCTAAAAACTCTGGTGTCAATAGGATAGTTGAAGTATGAAATTAGCTTAATGGTACACAAAGTGGTGACTTTTTGGCTTATGAGACATTGGTGCAGCCTTTTTTTTACATATTTATTACCTGAAGTTCTCTTTGTCTTTTCTCCAGAATTCCCCTACCCTCCCGATTGAATTCCGATCTTCCCTTTTCACACCCTCCTCTCATTGCAATGCTACCCCACTGTGACCCCCTCTTCTTTTGCTCTGTCCGTCATTGAGGTATCAATCTAAAATTGTTTCTAGAAATCAATACTGGAAAAATACGTGTCGCTAATTGATGACAAACTTCTAAACCTCCATTGTTCCACTCTTCATTGGCTCTCAGCAAGTATTAATGTTTTTGAATTTGAACGCATATACAAATCTTCCCCTGATCTCACTGTTACAAATCGCAATACCAATCCTCAAAAGCCAAAAACACCCAAAAAACTTTGCCTTGTGGGAACAAAGGTAGTAACTGTATCTGTGACCAATGAAGCCATTTTCAGTAATCAGAACCCCTGGAACCCAAGAGGGGGGAGGGTTGGAGGGAAGAACATTTTCCATATGCTATGCTATTTGCGCAGTCAAATATACTGATGTCATAAAAAACTGCTTTTGAGTGCCATTTAGGTTGAATCCTCCCTTAAGCATCTTATTGTAAGCAAGATAAGATTAATAGAGAAGTTACAATCTAGGAGGAAAGGTTTCCTCAGCAAGCAATATTAGTGGCTAGTCTTCCTTTAAAAAGTATTTTTAAAACTTCTTTTTGAGATAAAGTATTTTAATTTTTCATTTATTTTTGTAACATTTGTTGAAACCCTATCCTTAAAATCCATGCTAGGAAGGACATCAAAGTTTGGGGCGAGGAACTTCTTATCCGCTCATAAGTCTATATGTTGGTGATTCTGCTGCTCTAATGATTCTGCTTTCTCTTGTAGAGTTACTGGCCTCAAAATTGAGCTTCTTGGGGATACATCTATTGCATCGACAATATCCTACTTGGATAATGCATTTGTTTTTATTGGGTCGAGCTTTGGAGATTCACAGGTCTGGTTAATGTGCTTTTCTGCAGGCTGTTCCTCTTTACTTCCACCCTTATGCTATGCCAAGATTTACAGAGTTTATATGCACAATTATAGAATAGGGTGTCAAGTCTCACCTTTCAAGACTTCGATTTAGCGAAAATTGATCTCTAACAAATGACTAGATGCATGTGAACAAGTATAGCATATGTTGCCAGATCTGATTTCTCAACACTTAGATTTGCTGAAAATTAATGTCTAGTTGGAGGGTTGATTTACCCGTTCCCCCTCCCTCCTTCACTTTTAAAAGGGTTGAACATGTATGTGTTGGGTTTTCCGCTGCCTTTTCTTTTCGAGGGGGGGGGGGGGGAAGGATTTGCATTGTGCTGTTATATAGACCTGCCTCTAATAATGGCAGCTTATTTCACAAAATTTTGTTCGTATTGTAGGAGATGGCATGCATTAGGAAGGGTAGATGTCTACAAATTGATATCTAGCAAAGACATTTGGTCAGAAACATGACAGCCCCCAATGCAATGCATGGTCTTAAACATAGAAGTTATCATGAAATAAGTTCCAATTGGTCTATTTGGGAAGCCTATAGACTATGTCTGGGACCATGTGGTCTTTTTGGCCTCCCTTTGGGCTAAGGCAGCGGGTGCTTTTAAGGGTGTTCCGCTTACCTTTGTATAACGCCATTGGCGAGATCTGTAGTTTCTTTTGATTGCTTATGAGGATGCCCATCCTCTTTTTTGTATTCTTTTCTGAATTGATTAATAAAATTTAGTTGTACCATTGTTTCGGTCGTCTTTATAAGTAGTACTATTACTGTGTGTTGTTGCCTTTGTTGTGGGTATTTGTCATTATTATTATTATCATTATTACTATTATTACTATTAGTATTATTATTATTAGTATTATTAGTATCATTGTAATCATTATCTTATTATTATCATTGTCATTATTAGTACTATTACTATTATTGTAAGCAAATTTTGTTTGCAAGCATAGACTTTGTCTGTTATATAGTTACGATTTGCGTTACCTAACCTGTTGGTGTGCTAGTACGTACTTAGTTTCATGGCTTTTCTAATTTGTATTTTGAGTTAACTGCTTGACCATTGTCTTTTTCGGTCGGTGTGGCGTCTTTGACTTCTATTGGTAGAGTTAGGGCCAGTCCTCCGGTGAGCTCTGGGTCTCGAAGGGGGAGAGTTGGGGCAAATAGATTGCGGTTCGGCACATGGAATGTAGGGACACTCACGGGAAGAACTCTAGAGTTAGTGGAGGTTTTAGAAAAATATAAGGTTAATATCGTGTGTGTTCAGGAGACGAGGTGGTCAGGCGCCAAGGCAAAAGAGATCAATGGATTCAAACTTTGGTATTCAGGGTGTTCGAGTCAAAGGAATGGGGTCGGGATCTTAGTCGATAAGGAGCTTAAACAACATGTTGTAGAAGTTAAGAGAACCAATGATAGGATCATGTCTATCAAGGTTGTGGTGAAGGAGGAGACCTTCAATGTCATTTGTGCTTATGCACCGCAAGCAGGGTTGGATATGCAACTTAGGCGTCGCTTTTGGGAGGAGTTAGATGAGGCTATTCAGCAGATTCCCCCTAGTGAGAAACTCCTTATAGGAGGAGACTTCAATGGACATATAGGGGCTACTTCGGATGGGTATTTTGGGGCACATGGAGGTTTTGGATATGGAGTTAGGAATGAGGGTGGCACATCGATATTAGATCTTTCGACTGCGTATGACCTAATGGTAACCAACTCCTTCTACAACAAAAGAGAAGAACACCTAGTTACTTTTAGAAGCAGCACCGCTAAGACCCAAATTGATTACATTCTTGTTAGACGTGGCGATCGAGGATTGTGCATGGATTGCAAGGTTTTACCAGGCGCGTGTGTGTCGACCCAGCATAGGATGGTCGTTTTAGACCTTAAGATGAAGGGGTGGAAGAGAAAGAGAAGCGCACACAATTGTACCAAAATCAAGTGGTGGAATCTTAGAGGAACTTTGGGGAGTCAATTTAAGGCCAAGGTCGAGTCGGATAGCATCTGGAGAAGAGAAGGAAATGAGAGTCAAATGTGGACAGGGGTGGCGGATCTCATTAGAAATGCGGCAAAGGAGACATTAGGAGTTGCAAGGGGGATAGGAAGTAACAAGAAGGAATCCTGGTGGTGGAGGGAGGACATTCAAAACAGGGTGAAGGCTAAGAAGGTTGCCTATAAAGCGCTAATGGATAGCACTATAGATGAGGAAAGGGTGGAGAAGCGAGAAGTCTACAGAGCGGCAAAGAAGGAGGCAAAGAAATCAGTAGCAGAAGCCAAAAGTAAAGCCTATGAGAGCTTGTATCAAAAATTGGCTACTAAGGAGGGAGAACAGGACGTTTACAGGTTGGCGAGAGCTAGGGAGAGGAAGACTAGAGACCTGGATCAAGTTCGTTGCATTAAGGATGAGGCGGGACGAGTTCTTGTGGACGAAACGAACATCAAGAGGAGGTGGCATGGGTATTTCAATGAGCTTTTTAACAATGTTGGAGACGTAGACATTTCGTTGGGAGATCTTAGCACATCTGAGCAACACCGTAACTACAGCTTTTGTCGTCGTATTACGAAGGAAGAAATCAGAGGGGCAATTAGGACGATGAAGAGTGGAAAGGCAGTAGGACCAGATGAGATACCCATAGAGGTATGGAAGAGTTTGGGGGAGGAAGGTTTATTGTGGTTAGTTAGGCTTTTCAACATGATCCTCAAATCTGCAAGGATGCCGGAGGAGTGGCGGCTCGGCACATTGATTCCTCTATACAAGAACAAAGGAGATATTCAAAACTGCAACAACTATAGAGGTATTAAGTTACTCAGTCACACCATGAAGCTATGGGAGAGAGTGATTGAGAAGAGACTAAGGAAGAGTACTCTTATCTCGTAGAACCAATTCGGTTTCATGCCAGGGAGGTCAACAACAGAAGCGATTCATCTGATTAGACGTTCTATGGAGTACTACAGAGATAGACAAAGGGACTTGCACATGGTTTTCATTGATTTGGAGAAGGCGTATGACAGGGTACCCAGAGAAGTTATGTGGAGGTGCTTGGAATCCATTCCAGTCGCCTATATCCGAGTGATTAAGGATATGTATGAAGGAGTGAGGACTAGGGTCAGGACTACAGGAGGGGAAACTGAGCAATTTTCTATAGATATTGGGTTACATCAAGGGTCATCGTTGAGTCCCTTCTTATTCGCAACCGTTATGGATGAGCTCACTAAGACTATCCAGGGGGATGTGCCTTGGTGTATCTTGCTTGCCGACGACATTGTTTTGATAGACGAGACTAGAGAAGGTGTTAACGCCAAACTAGAACTTTGGCGGGATACACTAGAGTCAAAGGGATTTAAGTTAAGTAGGACAAAGACCGAGTACTTGGAAGGCAAATTTACAAGAGATGGGGTTGCCTCGGATATGGAGATTAAGATTGGTACCGAAGTGGTACCGAAGAGGGATTGTTTCAAATATCTCGGTTCAATCATACAGGGCAACGACGAGATTGATGATGACGTGACTCATCGTATCAGAACAGGGTGGCTAAAGTGGAGGAGTGCAACGGGAGTTCTATGTGACAGAAAAATTCCACTAAAACTTAAAGGCAAATTTTATTGTACAGCCATCAGACCAGCTATGCTATATGGGGTGGAGTGTTGGCCGGTGAGGCAGGTGCATGTGCAGAAGATGCGGGTGACCGAGATGAGGATGCTTCGATGGATGTGCAACTCTACAAGAAGAGATAGAATTAGGAACAAAGTATTGAGAGGCAAGGTGGGAGTGACCGATATTGACAACAAGATGCGAGAAACAAGGCTTAGGTGGCTTGGGCATGTGAGGAGGAGACATCGAGATGCACCGGTGAGAAGGTGTGAGAGAATTACACTTAGTGACTGTAAACGAAGAAGAGGACGCCCGAAGAAGACTTGGGGAGAGGTAATCAGGCAGGATTTGACCCTTCTAGATCTTACCGAGAACTTGGTCCTAGATAGAAAATTATGGCGTAGCAGGATTCGTGTAGAGGATCCTCGTTAGATTATGGTTGTCCATTGGCTAGTACTAGAGGTTGAGTCATTTTGTTTATAGCCTGTAGCGTCTCCGTCACTTTATGTTGTTTCAAATAGTAATATCTTGTGTTAGTATGTTTAATGCTTTACTTCTCTTGCCCGTTTGATCATTCTTTATTGCTTTTTTAAAAAAAAAAAAAAAAAAACCTTTTTGAAAATGTATTTTAAAAATAAAAAAAAAAGGTTTTTGTGGGTCTTTCGGAAACAGTCTCTCTTCTAGGCGACTAGTTAGGGGTAAGACTGCGTACATCTGGGCCTCCACAGACCCCGCCCTAGGCGGGATACTTACTGGTTGTTGTTGTTGTTGTTGTTGTATTAATAAAATTTTTCTTATCTGAAAAAAAGAAGTTCCAATTGGCCAGAGACATGTAGCCATTGAACTAGTATTTTTTATTTTTATTTTTTATGATGATATGATGGTCCCAACTACTCCCAGTAGCTTGGGGGGAGGGTAAAGGGGATCCCAAACAGCTGGGAATGAATTGAACCCCGTCTCAGGGGTGGAAGGTGGGAATAAATCTACTACTCCAAACCCTGATTCTCGCTATTGAATTAGTATTAAGAATGTTAAGATATATCCCAAGCTGATAGAGCTATAAATCCATTTAGAATAAAGCTGATATAAAAGGCTTATATGATAGAGATGTCAACGCAATTTGATTTAAATAATCCAGTGCTTAGCCTTTGGTTAAGCCAATAAAAATATATCTAATTCATATTCAACTTTGCAACCATAATTCATCAGGGTATTTTTAGTAACTTTATTTATAAATATTTATATTCTTAATCCACATGCATAACCTTAAGACAATACTCTCTCTGTCCCAAACAAATCTTGTCATTTGCTTTTTCACAGTCACCAACACACTACTTTGACCATAGATAATTGTAATAAATGAATAAATAAATTATAAAATATGGTTTTCTTAAAAGTCTTATTGAAAATCAATCTAACAAAAGTATTGTTACATTGTAAATCTTTATACTTCTTCACAAATTAAGGGTCAAAGTTTGTGAACTTTGACCATGAAAAAGTAAATGAAAAGATTTGTTTGGGACGGAGGAAGGAGCTAAAAGAGTAAAAGGGACGGTCGGAGTATTTATTAAATGGACATATGTGCAAAGCTATAGATACTATGGTTTAACAAAATCCTTATTTGTGGGACAGGGTTGAATTCTTGGCGTCATTATGGGTTTGTGCTGTGTATTTTTGTATCTCTGTCTTTTCTATAATCCTTTATTTATTTTGAAGGATACGTTGTACTCTGAACGACTTTCCCTGGTCCCTTCCATAATTTTTTTTTCTCTTTTTTTTTTTTATTTACTTTTTATCAGTCTTTTGTGAAACATTTATAATTTGAGGAAAGCAAATCCATCTGTAGCTCCCAATCTTTAAGGAGAACAAAAACTTCTGAATGTGGAGGTTGCTGTTTGTTGTGGACTAAGGTGCTAGGCTTCACTAGTCTTTATTGAATTTGTGTTTTTTCAGTATGCAATTGTGGACTTCTAGAAGTTATGATGACGATTTAGTGGAAAATAGAGAAACTAGTCAAATTTGATTAACATTGTAGATTTTGCATGGGTTTCAGTGAATAGCTTAATTTTTACTCCCTCCATCCCAAATTGATCTACCCATTTGACAATTTGAGTCAAACTTCACAAATTTTGACTATTGATTTGTGAAGAAAAATATGGAGTTACACCAGGATCAAAATACTCTTCTTAGATCCATTTTAGATTAAATTTTCACAATATCAAATTTTTATGTTTTTAAAATTTGCATAATTAAAGTTATTGATGGTCAAAGTGTTGTCTAGGAGACTATGCAAAGTCAAATGGGAAGATCAATTTGGGATGGAGGAATATTTTTAAACTTGATTTTTTTTACCTTTTTGCAATGTAGACCATTGTAGGTTCAACAAATTTGAGAATCAGGGAGGTGAAGTGGTGGGACCACTTCCACCTTCCATGTGGATAACTTGGAATCCTCTTATCGTCCCCGAAGTTGTATGCTGCTCCTTACCAATCTTAAAATGAAATATAATTTTTTTTAATTGAGATCTAAGAGTTGTTCAGAAGGTGAATTTTCTCTGCTTAGTTTTTTAATTTGAAAAACCTACCCCCTCTATCCAATGGTTAAAAACCCACCCCCTCTAGTCTAAGGGTGTATGTTTGGAGAATCTAGTCTCGATCAGAAGTGATTTGCAAAACTTTAAGAGTATGCAAACCAAATTGTCTATCCATAAATCCCCCCTTCTTTTATATTTTGCATGCTTCACTGGAATTATGATGTTTTCTTACTTGAGGGTTGTCATACGGGCTGGAAGATATAATGTTCTGGTGCTAATACTTGGTAGTAGTTTCATTACAGCTCATAAAGTTAAATCTACAACCAGATGCAAAAGGTTCTTATGTAGAAGTCTTGGAAAGATATGTCAATTTGGGACCAATTGTAGACTTTTGCGTAGTGGACCTAGAGAGACAAGGTCAAGGCCAGGTTGTTACTTGCTCTGGGGCATACAAGGATGGTTCTCTTCGTATTGTTCGTAATGGCATCGGGATCAATGAACAGGTCTGTCTTATTCAATATTATTGTATGCTTGCTTGATGTTTCATTCCTGGTAATTTATCTAATTTCTGAAGCTCACTTTTTAGGCTTCAGTAGAACTTCAAGGCATCAAGGGTATGTGGTCGTTGAGATCTTCAAATGATGATGTGTACGATACTTTCTTGGTTGTTAGCTTTATCAGTGAGACCAGGATTCTAGCAATGAATCTTGAAGATGTATTGGAAGAAATGGAAATCGAAGGGTTTGATTCTCAAGTGCAAACTTTGTTTTGCCATGATGCTGTATACAACCAACTGGTGCAAGTAGGTCCTTTTCCCATTGCCCTCATCTTTATTTTTCTGTTTTGTGATGAACCCCCTTATGTTCTCTATAACATATACCCTTCATTTGGAGCTGCAATCTTATTTTGAAATGTCCTATCACTCCTTTCTGTTTCCTTCTTTGCCTGGTTGGTTAGTTGGAAATGTGGGGTTTATTGATTTTTGTTTGTTCAGTTTTGTTGAGATTGCATGCATGGTTGCTTTAATATCATCAACATCGACAGGGGTATCAAATTACTTTGGAATTTATGAATTAGGACTAACAATAACTTTGGATAAAAGGTTTCAGTTTTCAATTTTTCATTGATAAAGACAAAAGATGTTTTGGTGGCGAAGTAATTTCAACTGAAACCCTTTGCCCGAAAAATGTTGCTAATCATCTTGGCCCGCCTTAGATGCTTACATAAATCGGTCACTAGGAACTAATTATTTTATATGATTATTGTAAATCGAAGGATCTGTATTGAAATCCCCTTTTGTCTTTGAGAAGTAATGACTAATTTCAGTTGGAACTTGCTTTTGTAATTTTTCCTCAGTTTTCTTTTTTGTCATTTCATATGCCCTTCAAAATCCTGTATATTATCTGATTTCCATTATACTTGATGTTTCTACCAGTGAATATTACTCGGTGTATGTTCCTAACAAACATTGTCACAGGTTACTTCAAGCTCCGTGAGACTGGTCAGTTCAGTATCTAGAGAATTGCGCAATGAATGGAAAGCTCCAGCAGGGTATTCTGTGAATGTTGCCACTGCTAATGCCTCCCAGGTCTAATTCAATCCTCAGACACTTGGCTTTTCTTCTGTTTTTGTGTGTGTGTGTGTATGTGTGTGTGTGTGTGTGTGTGTGTGTGTGAAATACCAAGGAAGCCTCCCTCTTTCAGAGATATGAGACTTGACTTTTTGGTCATGGTGTGTCATCTCTCTCTCCTGGCTCCTCAGGTTGCTATCCAAATGCCCAATGAGTATGTAAGTGCATTGATTACGCAGATCGTAACGTGAGTACTTCCTCAGATTTGGAGTGGCTGGTGCTTCCCTTGAAATGAGTTTGTGCCAAGAAGATATGTGTGTTAAGGCAAATGCCCTGGCATTTGAACCTCAAAAAGATGAGAGGGACGACCAGACTTAAGAGTTGCAGTTTGTTAATCCGAACGGTAGGGCTGTGGAAGTTGAAGTCTCCAACTTTTTGCATGATAGAAAGACGAAGAGGGTGAATAGGGTTTCAGAACAATTGGCCGCCTCCATAATATATGATTGTGAGGGAAATGTAGTAATAGAGGTTCTTAGTTATTCATTTGCACGGTAACTATGCTCACAGACCTTGCAGTGGTTTGGGATCTTAGCAGATGGTCCACACTAGGATTTGAGACTTAAATGGGGATGTTCATATGGAAAGGGTTTTGTAAATAAAAACCTCTAGGAGGTGGGTCAGTGACTACTTGGAGGAATATTTTTCTGTTGTGTAATTCACTCCTTCAATGTTTGGGGAAGCCGTCACAATATCTCTGAATCCCTACTGCAACATTCCTGTGGAAAGAGAACGTACCTCTTAAGGTATGGGAGCTCATGTGGAACTTGGCACTAGATATGATAAACACCAATGATTTGTGCAAGGGAGTCCTGATTTAGCTATATCTCTGTATATTTGCTTGCTTTGTGGGGCTAGCAAAGTAGCAATGAAAGTTCGATACATGTTTTGTTGCTATGGGATGTGGTGTGGAGCCTCTGGTGTATGTTTTTTGGTGTATTTTGGGGGTCTTGGGTGTGCCCATTTGATGTGATGGAGTTCATGCTGATACATTTTGTGGGCTTTAGCAGTGTAATTGAGAAGTAGCTTCTTTTGGCAGAGTGCTATTTTTGCAGCGGTATAAGCATTGGACAAGAGAGGAATGTGCTTGCCTTTTAAGTGTCTTCTCTGCCTCTTGAAATGCTTTGGGATAGGGTTACCTACCATGTTTCCTTGTAGCCTAAGGCAGTAAGGCCTGTTAGGTAATTCTATATCTCACGGACGTTGGGCCGATATGTGAATAGTTCTATGTGGAGGATTTGTCAGTACTCTTGGATCAATATATACTTTCTTTGTTTCTGAAAACAACTTCCACTGCAAACAGTTGTCTACCTGAATTCTGATGTTTTCTACTCGAGTCATGTAATTTTGTTGCTAACAAGCAGGATATTTTCCAAGCTGATTTTGATATAGTTCAGAAACAATTTGCCCTGGTTTATTTTGCTTCTGATAACCCTCAAAACAATTGATGTGTGAGGCAATTGTACTTTTAACAGGTTCTGGTGGCAACTGGTGGTGGACATCTTGTTTATTTGGAAATTGGTGATGGGATCTTGAATGAGATCAAACATGCGCAATTGGAGCACGAGATCTCATGTCTAGACATGAATCCCATTGGTGAAAATCCAAATTTTAGTCAGCTAGCCGCTGTTGGGTTGTGGACAGATATAAGCGTTAGAGTATATTCTCTTCCAGATCTTAATCTAATCACCAAGGAGAATCTTGGAGGGGAAATCATTCCTCGCTCTGTTCTTTTATGCTCGTTTGAAGGGGTAAGTAGTTCAATCTGTTTCTATTATTTACATCAACTCTCATGTCAGTTTCAGTCTTTGCGAATTACAGAACTTGGGGAGAAAGATCTATTTGCTAGTACTGAATCTGTTCCCTTGCCCTTTAAGAACGCGACTGTAGAGGAAGGATTATTGTTTATGGAATTTCTGTCTTCTGGTTACTTCGCGTTTTCAATATCTAAAATGTTTGGAGAAGAGTGAGAAGAGCAATGGCTTCTTTCCGCTGTTCAACGGGAATGTAGATTGGAAATCATATGCCATAGTAATCGAATATTCGAAACAAAGTTCTTATTTTTCTTGTCTGTGTTTTAATGTCTGTCACATTGTTGATATGCAATAAAAATGCCATAGCAACTGGAGATGTGAAACAAAGTCCTTTATTTGGCCTCTTGGCTTCAGTTTATCTGTCGCCAAGTGCCAGTCCATATATAAGGCTTAAAAGAATGACTGAACCATCATTACAGACTTTACTGTGATTTGGGGGGTGCTAGTATGTCTATGAAACTTTCATTATCTTTATTTTTGTATGTGCAACTCATACGTTGGCAAATATAATGTACGTAACGTGACCATATTAAAGAAGCAAACATGTTGGGTCAAACTTTGTAGGGAGGAAACAACAATTTGGATCCTTAAAAATGGCAATGACGTGTGTGGGAGTAGTATGGTGTGTTGTGTAAGTGAATAAAATCTTTAGCATTCCTCTGCAATTTGACGATGGAAAATCCGACTTACAACAACATTCACTGGTCCTGTGTGAAGTAAGCTGACTTACTATGTGCTCCAATATGTCCCGACTAGAAGTTGAATGTTAGATGTTTACCATTTTGCAATATTTTATGTAGAAGTTAGCTTTGTTTCACCTTTCCAAGACAGTGCAGCCAAAAAAGCCAATGCGCTGCATGTTCCTGTGTAATGGTTTTACTAAACACACCTTTATGTACAAATTGTAGTAGCATTCGTAGGGCTAATTGATCCCCTGAAGGAGCTCATAGGCCTGTATATTGTCTATTACTTGATTTTTCAATATCCTTCTCTTTGAACCATGATGCTGGCCCTGAGTGTGTCATTAGTGATCTCCTTTGTGAATTGGTAATCCTTAAGTTGAACTGAAACAGTCATGAGACCTATTCTTTTGCTAGTGGAAAGTGTCCTAATTTAATAACTGGGAATTAAAATAAGAAGGGGGAAAGGTGCTTGACAGTCTCATAATGTATCACATTAAGTCGGTGCTTAATCGTTGTGATGAAGCCTTCGAACTATTTTCCTATATCAAAGGCCTATAGTCTGTCACTAAGAACGCAATTGTCTGTCTCCCACTTATAGAAAACCGAAAATACTATTAAAGCAAAGAAAATTTCTTTGTTTGGGAATGTCCTAATTCACCAGGGTAGACATATCTTATTTTGCAGTTTCTGTTCTTTTCCATCTCCAAAAAATGTGGGAGCTATGTACAGGAACTCCGAATGAACATCACATAGTTACATACTACTTGAGAAGTGCCACCTACCTATCATGGTTAAAGTTGCATTATTAAGTCCTCTACTATATATGTGTGTCATTTGCTTCTACAATTTGTTTTTCCTGATTTTTTTTTTTATTTTCCATTCACTTTCCAGATATCTTATTTATTGTGTGCTCTCGGAGATGGCCATCTCTTGAACTTCATCTTGAACATGAGTACCGGTGAATTGACTGACAGGAAGAAGGTTTCTCTGGGCACACAGCCTATTACTCTCAGAACATTCTCTTCCAAGAATACGACTCATGTGTTCGCGGCCTCTGATCGGCCAACTGTTATATACAGCAGCAACAAAAAGTTGCTTTACAGTAATGTGAATCTTAAGGAAGTTAGTCATATGTGCCGTTTCAATTCAGCTGCCTTTCCTGACAGGTATGTTGGATCATTTTCCTGGGGACACTTTGCATTCAAAATGTATAATTTTCATTCTGTCATTAGGATGAATCTTGACACGTAGTAGGTGGAGTAGTTGATTATGCATTATGCAGTATGCAGGTGGAACATTTATGTAAACTTGTGAACTTCACTTGCTACATATGTGATGATCTTATTTGTCAAAAGTTCTGGGAATTGTTTTATTGTTTGTGCACTAACCATGCATCTGTATGTATTAATAATCTCTAGGTACTTCTCGAAGCTCCCACTATATTTCTGCATAACTGATTATTTGATTTACATTTGCACTTGAGAAGTCAATCAGCCATTTGAGAACCTTGACTCATTTGCCCTGAAATTGGAACTGATGATGCTGCATCACCTATTTAATCTACTGTAATGATATATATCTGTAAAATTCATGGTCACTTGATTAGGGGCCTCTCATGGTCACTTGATGTTCATGCTTGTAAAATTCATCTTAATGAAAGCACTCTTTTCCGTTGATTAGTGAGCTTGTCAAATATAAAAAGCTAAGTTCCCTCCGAGACTAGTGATATTATATGAGAAGCCAGCCGAAATATCAGATGTTTTTTTTCAGATAAAACTTCTTGTGCGTTCAAATGGCCCATATCCATCAATTGGTGATTTTGCTTGCTAATGACCCTGCACCTTTTGTCAACAGCCTTGCAATTGCAAAAGAAGGAGAACTTACAATCGGCACAATTGATGATATCCAGAAGCTTCATATCCGCTCCATACCCCTTGGTGAGCATGCTCGACGTATCTGCCACCAGGAACAAACTCGTACTTTCGCTATTTGTAGTCTAAAGTACAACCAAGCTAGTGCGGATGAATCTGAAATGCATTTTGTGCGCCTGTTAGATGATCAAACCTTTGAGATCATATCGACTTACGCGCTCGATACATTTGAATGTGGTTGTTCTATACTAAGTTGCTCCTTCTCAGATGATAGCAATGTATACTACTGTGTGGGAACAGCATATGTTTTGCCTGAGGAAAATGAGCCAACCAAGGTAGAACATTCGAATAATAATCCTACAGTTTCTTTTCTCTGTCTCTGTCTATATGTTCAAATATAGAATTTAACGACAATGCTGCAGAAAGTAAAAAAAGGTAAGAAGGGTACTAATGTATGTATGTGCAGAACTCTTTTGAATTTTTCATGTAAGCTAGAACAAATATTTATGATGTTGAGGCTTCTTGTGAGCCAAAAAAAATAGTAGAAACGGCATAATTGATCGAAGAGTTCTACATAAAATATCTTTTGCATGTTTCACTTGTAGCACTCAGGATCGACTATTGGCGTAATTGATCGAAGAGTTCTCTTGGGCAAGAAAAGTACTTGTGAAAAATGAAATTTGGAGTGTGTACAACAAATTATTATTATTTTTTTTGGTTAGCATTTTATTATCTTGTTCTCACTGAATGGATCATAAAGTAATGGACAGCTGATGCTTTTTCTCTTTTAAAACTTAATCTGTCATTTTATGATATAAACGTTGCAGGGAAGGATTCTGGTTTTCGTGGTGGAGGATGGAAAGCTGCAGCTCATTGCTGAGAAAGAAACTAAAGGAGCTGTTTATTCACTTAATGCTTTCAATGGCAAGCTACTGGCTGCCATTAATCAAAAAATTCAGCTGTATAAGTGGATGCTTCGAGATGACGGTACTCGTGAGTTGCAGTCCGAATGTGGGCATCATGGTCACATTCTTGCATTGTATGTACAGACTCGTGGCGATTTCATCGTTGTCGGAGATTTGATGAAGTCAATATCACTTCTAATCTATAAGGTAGGTGGTTAAGAAAATATTTTTGGTGCCTTTTTCTTCCCTGCTCTCTTCCCTCTAATCTGGTGTGTTCCGTGATCCAGTAGTTTCATTTCTATTCGTGTACCTTGAATGGATCTATTGTGAATTCGGCTGTGCCTGTAGATGGTATCCTGTCCTAAGAAATTTATTTTCAGGATTCTCTTTGCTGATATTGTTACCCTTATTGATAATCACTTTGCCCTGATGGCAGCATGAGGAAGGTGCTATTGAGGAGCGTGCACGGGACTACAATGCAAACTGGATGTCAGCTGTGGAGATCCTCGATGATGATGTCTATCTTGGGGCAGAAAATAATTTCAATCTGTTTACAGTGAGGAAGAACAGTGAAGGTGCAACTGACGAGGAGCGCGCACGCCTTGAGGTAGTTGGGGAGTACCACCTTGGTGAATTCATAAACCGCTTCCGACATGGTTCTCTTGTTATGCGGTTGCCAGATTCGGACATTGGTCAGATACCAACTAGCATCTTCGGGACTGTCAATGGTGTAATTGGGGTCATAGCCTCACTGCCACAGGAGCAATACATCTTCCTGGAGAAGCTGCAGTCAAATTTGAGAAAAGTGATAAAGGGTGTGGGTGGATTGAGTCATGAGCAATGGAGGTCATTTTACAATGAGAAGAAAACAGTAGATGCGAGAAACTTCCTTGACGGAGATCTGATTGAGTCTTTCCTTGATCTCAATCGTGGTCGTATGGAGGAGATTTCAAGAACAATTGGTGCTTCAGTAGAGGAGCTCTGCAAGAGAGTGGAGGAGTTGACTAGATTGCACTGAGCAAAGTCAGCTGCCTCTCACTGTGATGTTTCCTCCCACCTCTTCCATGTTCTCTTTTATTTCTTTAATTTTTGTTCCCCGAGTTAGGTCACTTGTATCCGGGGCTTGAGTTGTTTGCATTCGAGTTTTTTGCCCTCCGATGGACAGAATAAAAACTTGAAAGTGACTGTATTATAGTGTCCCTCACCCCAACCCAGAAAGCTAAAAGTTTGTCCTATCAGTTGCTGTATGTTCATCGACGAACTTGTAGAATAGTTCAACGATGAAAGTATGTCTCCGTTGTATTGCTTAAATGAGAAATTCGATCGAGTCTTTCTGGAAAGTTTCAGCTATAGCTGGCTTTGTGTATGCAATCTAAGAATGATTGAACATGGTGGTGTAACGCAATCTAAGAATGAGACAAAATGATTGCTATAGTGAGCTCATATTACGTTGGAAAGGATGGGACAAGTATCAAGGATGCGCCTGATTGTACTTTGTTTAAGAAATTGCGTTGAGGAGATTAATCAGGCGATCTTACAAACGCACACAAGGAAGTAGTAGTTTGCAAAACAGTAGCTTATTTTCAGTTTCCTTTGGGGCTTGTTGGCTGCCCAAATGGTTCTTTCTGCTTACGCAGTCACGCTTTCTTTTGAGTTGTGAGTTGTGAGTTGTGACCCACCCAATGCAATCCGGATCCTCTACCATATTTTGAGTACTACTCCTACTCTCTATTCCAACCACATTTAGGCCGCCAGTAATTTTCCGTGCATCCAATTTAGCCTATGTATGGAGCAGTTTTAAATTTCTTGGTCAGCTGTCCCACCCTTTGAGGTGCCTACAAGCCAGTGCGGGGAAATAGTCATTGTGGTCGACGGTGGATACCCTTGATCGTGAACCAAAAAAATTTAGCCTATGCAGGGGTGAAGTATAGCTATCAATTAATGTATCATAAAGAACTACAAAAATAATTATGAAATAAAAGTAAAATTGTGTTATAAGCAAAATTTAAATTTCAAACTTGGGTTATTATCAAAGTAAAAAAAAAAAAAAAAAAAAAAAATTCAAACTTGGGTTGAGTACTTCTCAAAATTTATTCCAAAAGATTATACTCTTTGCGACCAAATTTAGTTATAGTGTTAAATATTTTATACTTGATATATTTGACTACGGTTTGCATACGAAGTAAGATTTACCTTGGATACTCTTATATCCTTAAAAACTCAACAATGTATTTTTTTTTTCACTGTGTAGTTTGACAACTAATTAAGGACATTTCAAATCCCGACATCCAAAAATAGTAAGAGTGACAATTAATTTCGAGCAAAGGAAGTATAACATCTTTAACTTTTTAGAAAACTACAATTAAAAGTGTAACAGAGTGGAATACAGGAAGGGAATGTTATGCTGCGTTGGCACGATAAGCTTGGGAGCATTGATCCTTTGCCGGTAGGAAATGGTATCAACTAGTTTCAAGAAAATGAGTTGGTATCAGCTAGTTTCAAGGAAATGAGTTGCTCTGGAAAATCTTTAGTGCGTCTGGAAAGACCTATACGAAGGAGCAAACATCACTAGTCTGGTGAGCTAGTGTACCTAGAATCCCCATTCGACGTCTATGTTAGATTCTTTGTACAATCTGAGGATGAGTTAGGCAGAGATCTAACGAGGGAATAAACGATATTTTTTTTTTGCAGGATGTAATACAGATTAAAGTACTAAAGGAAACTAAAAAGACCTTGAGATACCCTAGATTCTTGCACTATTTGCAATTTTGTGGGCGTCTTCAACATACTTCCTATGTAAAAGTTTAACTAAACAGCTAGAAAGTGAGGATATCTTGGTATTGATTTCACAAAGGATATTATTGATCTATACTGGGTCTCTCTTTTTTTCGAAGTCATAGCTTTTGGCAATCAGTTATCATCACTATTATTCTTAATCCGTTATCAGCGCACCAGCGGATAGCATCAAGGCAGGTGAGGGCTTCCACTTGGAGGGTTGTTTCTGCAAGTCTGTAATGCATGTCTCCTCTTCTTTCGTCGTCTTCTTCTCTCTCGTTGATCAGAATCCAAGTCATTCCCACTCTCTTCGTTTCCTTAGACCACGAACCATCCTGTATGGTTCCTCTTGTGTCTTCGAGATCTCCCGTCCCTCTGAGCAGGCCCGTCCATGAGCACGTTCAATAGGTGCGACGGCACAGAGCCTCCAAAACAGAGGGGTCTACAGCAGGGCCTCCAATTCACAAGGTTTACTAATGGAGTGGTGGATCTTGAGTCCTGACTGCCTGGTGCGAGGATTTAGCAGGCAATTGAGGAGAGAGAAAGCAGTACCATAGTCTAGAGAGATGAGCTAGTGGTAGTAGTTGTTGGGCCTCCAAATTGGTGGAAGTGGAGGAGGTGAACAAGGACACGGTATCTGGCTGCGCTTGCTTTTCTTCCATTTGATTAGAGTAGATCAATATCGTTTACTAAGGCTCTGTTTGATTCACCTTAATTTTACTTAAATCAATCCGTCTCCTGTGAGGCCGCCTCAACTTGAGGCCTCTTAGAGATAACAAATAGAAACAGGCGCCGGCTTAAAATAAAACCCAACCCATCATCCTAATTAAATATTAAAAAAAAAAACGAAACCCGGCCAATCTCACGCAGTCACGCTCGCTCACCATCGCGCTCTCTCTCTCTCCTCACTCTCTCTTCTCGCGCTCGCTCTCTCTCCTCGCGCTCCATCTCTCTCCTACTCTCCCATGGCGAAAATTCACACAAAATCTCCTTCCATACACAAATCTTCTTTCAAACTCAAAATTCGTGTTTAAATTTCACGAAAATTGATTTATTGACCTAAATTTCACATACTTTAGTGAGAAAGTTGAGTGAAAACTTCAATTGTTTTTGGCAATGGTGAAACAAAAGCACATCGGGAAGAAGCCACCCCAAAAATATCAACTGCAACGAAAAAAACAAAAGGTATAACTGAATTGTTATTTTAGTTTCAACAATTTTACTCAATCACTTACTTTTTCGATAGTGAAGTACTAGTATCAAGCTATTAGGTAGCAAATTATGAATGTTACTCTGGTTATTCATTCTTATTATCGAAAAAACAGTCAATTATTTGGATTAAGAGTATCAATTTCTAGGTTAATAGTATTAGATTTTAGGTTAAAGCATTTATAGGTTAAGAGTATTAGATATACCTTACAAGTATCAATTTCTAACATAAATTGATATTTGATTAAATCATTATTATTTGTCGATTATTAAAAATAGACAAAAAGACATCTCCAAAAATCACCTATTGGAGTCTCGTATTTGTTTTCATTACTGATGTATTAGTTTTTGTGTTTATTGTATCGGATTTTATGTGTTGTATCAATTTACATGTGTACCACAACATTTCATGTGTTGTATCAATTTTCATATATGGAGTATTAGTTTTATTATCTGAGGTACTAGTTTCGTGTGTCTTATTATTTTTCTTATGTTATACATATTTGCTTTTATGTTTGGGTTGATCAATGTGGTGAATCTTTTATGTTTTAGGTTGATTAATATGCTTGTGTTTCCGATGTATTAGTTTTTGTGTTTGTTGTATCAGATTTCATGTGTTGAATCACTTTCACATGTCTTAATGCTATGGTGATGGTGGTTCTCTTTTGTGAGCCACTGACAAGTTGTTCCCTGAACTATTTCTTCTTATATCTGAGCATTTTGGCTTCGGATTATTACTTGTATTTTCATATATATATATATATATATATATATATATATATATATATATATATATATATATATATATATATATATATATATATATATATATATTGTTCATGTGATTACAAATGAATGTACAAGCAATGGATGGCATGCACAAGGAATGGATGAGGTTGGTTTTAATCTTTTATCACTTGCTTGCTATATTACGGAATACTATCAATTGGATTGTGTGGAATTGGTATGTAATCGCATATTGGTTGGTACAATTTTATATGACATGAATGTAATTGTTGGGTATCTTCAAGGACTGTAGCTATGATGTGTGTTGAGTTCCTTAACTGATTTCATCTATTCTGTATCAGTTTCATTTGTAGTATTTGTTTTCATGAGTGTTGTATCAATTTGTATTTATGTGGTATCATTTCTTTTAAATGTACACTTTTTACATGTTTGTATCAGATTTCTTATCAATATATCAATATATATATGTATAATTGAGTTCTCACCAAGGTGGCATTGAATACGTAATAAATAGTCATAAATGCATGGGTGATTAAAAAGAAATTAAAAATATTTTGATTTTATTTTAATAAAAATAAGTAACACAATTATCCTAAAAATTCACTAAAAATAAAAATTCTTTGTTAAGAGAGTTTTTTTTTTCTTGATAAAAAAATTATTATTGTTCCTTGCTAGACTCCTATTATTCAACTTTATATATTGATGTGATTAGTTTTTTTTTTATTATATTGATTCAAATAACGGAGGATGATAAACAAGAACCCGTGCATCGCACGGGTACGAAATCTAGTATATATGTAAAATTGAATTTTCACCAAGCATTGAATAAGTAATAAATAGCCATAAATGCATGGGTGATTAAAAAGAAACTAAAAATAGTTTTATTTTATTTTAATAAGAAATAAGTAACATAAATAAAATTATGAATTCACTAAAAATGTAATTTATTTGTTAAATATTTTTTTTTTTGTAAAAATATTATTATTGTTCTTTGCTACTCCTATTATTCAACTTTATATATTGATATGATTAAATTTTTTTATCATATTTCTTCTAATAACAGAGTGTGCATGATAAACAAGAACCCGTGCATTGCACGGGCATGAAATCTAGTAAAATTGAGTTCTCACCAAGCATTGAATAGGTAATAAATAGCCATAAATTCATGGGTGATTAAAAAGAAATTAAAAATAGTTTTATTTTATTTTAATAAGAAATAAGTAACATAAATATGATATTTCTTTGTTAATATCATTCACTAAAAATGTAATTTCTTTGTTAAATGTGTTTTTTTTTTTTGTTGATAAATATATTATTATTGTTTTTTGCTACTCCTATTATTCAACTTTACATATTGATATGATTAAATTTTTTTTATTATATTTCTTCTAATAACGGAGTATGCATGATAAACAAGCACCCGTGCATCGCACGGGCACGAAATCTAATGTATAGTATAAGATTTGGTATGTGTTGTATCATTTTTGTTTACCTGATTTCCTTAATTGATTTCATCTATTATGTATCAGATTCCTTTGTAGTATTAATTTGCATGAGTGTTTTATCAGTTTGTATTTATGTGGTATCAATTCTCTCAACTGTACAATTTTTACATGTTTGTATCAGATTTCTTATGTATAGTATAAGATTTGGTATGCGTTGTATATATAAGTGTTGTTTATCCGAGTTCCTTAATTAATTTCATCTATACTGTATCAGTTTTCTTTGTAGTATTAGTTTTCATGAGTGTTGTATCAGTTTGTATTTATGTGGTATCATTTCTCTTAACTGTACAATTTTTGATGTTTGTATCAGATTTCTTATATATAGTATGAGATTTGGTGTGTGCTGTATAAGTTTTGTTTACCTATTTCTTAGGTTCAATTTTGTTTATCTATTCCTTAAGTTCAGTTTTGTTTCAATTTATTTCAATTGTTCTTAAAAGTTTGTTCGTGAATAAAAACTTTCTTTTGCTTCAGAGTAGTTTTGCAAGGTGGTATGGGGTGCCAGAAACAATCGACTTTTTGAAGGGATCAAACAAGAGGCGATTGAGTTAATTACTTATTATGCTGATAAGGTTATTGCATGGGCTAGTAAAGGTGCTAAAAACTGTAAAAAAAAAGAAGGAGCGTGATTGTGACTAAGTGGAAGGCACCAAGAGATGGAGTCGTAAAGATTAATGCTGATGGAGGGAAGCTGTGTGGCTGTGGATCAAGTGGGACTGGTCTACAGGTCTCCTGATGGCCAGCCGTTGGGTGGATCTACTACATGTCTTTTTGAAGATTGGAAAATAGTTATTGTCGAAGCCAAATTTGTGTTTCTTGGTCTTCAATTTCTCATGTCTAGAGGTTTTCGTCAGGTTGTTGTCGAGAGTGATAGCTTGGTAGTAGTCAATGCTTTGCAGCGTCGTAGTTGTTAGTGTTTTTTACTTAGACTTATTATTGACGATATTTTGTCTTTGAGTGAGCTTTTTGAGTCTTTTTAATGAAATCATGTCCGTAGTAATGATAATAAAGTAGCCCATAAACTTGCGCATGTGAGACCATGGGAAAGTAGGATATCGTGTTGGGGAGTCGATGTTCCCGGACCATGTCCAACGTTTGATGGAGGATGAAGTTTTGAATATATCTATAGAGTAAGGGCATCAGTTGGCTCTTGTATATAATATCGATCCGCGCTTATAAGTGGGCATTTTTAAATGTATCACATAAAGTTTCATCTTTATTGTATATTTTCATGTTTTGTATCAGTTTTCACATGTTTCGTATCAGTTATTTTGAATGTAGTATCCATTTTTTACCTTGCAGTTTCAGTATTATTTTTACAGAAAATTTATTACTTTTGAGTCTAAAATGTCTTGTCACTCCCCCCCAATATCAATTTTACTAAATACAATATTACTTCTTTCCTTTTTTTTCAATACAATATCACTTTTAAGTTTTAGAGTATTAGTTTTGTTACACCGCGTATCAGTTTTCTAATGTGAAGTATCACTTTTATTTCTTTGAGTATTGCTTTTCTTTTTTTCAGTATCAACTTTCTAATATGAAGTATCAGTTTTTCTTCTTCTAGTATTATTTTTCGTTTCTTGTGTATCACATTTCTTTGACATATATCACCTTTATCTATTTTTTTGTAACAACTTTCTAAAATAAAATTATAACTTTTCTTTCGCTGAGTATTACTTTCATTTATTCCAGTATCACTTTCCGATCACAGAGTATTACTTTTACTTCTTCCAGTATCACTTTCCTATCACAGAGTATTACTTTTACTTCTTCCAGTATCACTTTCCTATCACAGAGTATTACTTTTACTTCTTCATAAGTTATTTATTTATTACAGTTATTAGTATTGACTTTTAAACAACTATGGTATCAATTTGTAATCTCCTAGTATCACTTGTATCTCTTAATGTATATATTTTCTTTTATATAAGTATAGAGATAGGGGTGTTGTTGGTGTTCCTTACTGCAGTGCTCGGATAAGGCCCTGGGCATGACCTTCTATCTTCAACAGTTAGTTCAAGTACCCCATCTAGTTCAAGGGCACATGCTCAATGTTAATTTTATGATGGCTTTACAAGATCTGCCAATCAATATTAGAAATTTCTTAATTGCCTACTCTGCAAATTCTCACATCAGATTTCCACAATTAAAGAGGGCTAGAAATTACATTTTGTTCTATTTTCCTAGCTCAATCTTTCTCTCTTAACTTGGACATGGTGAACATCTTGATGACGGATCGGGATCTAGAACTGCAGAATTTTCTTGATGATCCTCTCTTCAAAAATGACGAACATTGTATAGAGGCATGTGATAGAAAATACTGGAATGGAGATGAACAAAAAATTGGAAGTGAGAGAATTAGAAAACTCCATAGATAAAGCAAAAGGTCAGATTATCAATGGAGAGAGAAAATATCTCTACAAATTATAGGATGCCGAAGAGAGGGAAATAACGTCGATCTGCAATGTCAGAGGAGAGAGAAAGCACAGATCGCGCCATGGATAACGGAAGAGAGAGAAACACTGAGTCGCGCCATTGATTACGGAGGAGAGAGAATGGATTTGTAGCAATATTGGGGTTATGTTCGGAGAAGAAGCAAGAAGCAAAAAAAAAAAATAAAAAATTACACTGACGTCACTAGGCGGGCCACAGCTTGCGGGAGCCGCATTTAAATTTTGTTCAGTCCAGTTCAGTTCAGTTCATGCGTAGCTTTAGCACTCATATAACTTTTTATTCCGAAATAATTTCATGATGATAATTATGTCATCGGAAAGATCTCAAAGCATACTTTCAAATGAGTCCACTATTGACTATGTTTGGACAAATTTTAAATGGTTACCGGTTAAGTTTAAAAAATCAATTCAGTTCAGTTCAGATCAGTTTTATCCAGGTGAATCAAAAGGAGCCTAAGTATCACTATCGTTTACTAAGGGCCTGTTCTCCCCAACTTCCCTCTGAAGTATTCAATAAAATTCAGTTCAGTTCAGTAAAATTCAGTTCAATTCAGTTCAGAAAAATTCAGTAGAGTTTGGTAAGCCAAAGAACAAATTTACTCTTTGTAATTGTACATTCAGTAAAAAATAAGTCCACTTTAGTAAAATTCAGTTTAGTTCAGTAAATTTCAGTTAAGTTCAGTATTGTGCAGATAAGTTCAGTAAAAAGAAGGTGAAGAGAACAGGCCCTAAGTTTCACTGTATGAGTAAGTTGAAAGGAATTCCTTGAAAACTTTGCCCATTTAGTAAGTGTTACATTATTTATTTATGGGGTTTATTTGTAATTTTTAGCATGATGTGGTCGTCCATAAACTTGATAGCAATCTTCATCTTGTTCAAATTCTAATATAGTACTGAGTACTGACCATCATCAGAACTTTCATAAAGTATTGAATTTTGTTGGATTACATTTTTATTTTTTAGGTTTTGCAGCTGTAGTTTTATTAGCAATTTGGTCATTTTATTAGAACATCGTTTTTAATGCAAGATTTTTAGGGGAGGTTTGTGGAGAAAAAACCTTTAATACAAATAAACCTATAAACCTCAGGTTTGTACAGGCTATGATGTGTCACATACAAAAGTCCTCTTAGACGTTTGTAGCATTACAACATAGAGGTTTGTATAAATGAGGTCTTAATTTTAATGATGTGTCAACGATAAAAACTCCAATCAAAGTTTGTAACATTGGAGATGCTCTTGTATCTTCCCATGTGAAATCATTTTATGCCTTTTTCACCATAACTGGAAAATATAGTTTTTCATTATTTTTGGCCTTTATTAAAATTTCCATTTTTTTAAGGTTGTGAATTGTTTCCCCTCAAATAAAAAGTTGTGAATTATTTTTTTGTTTCTTTTTCCTTATTATGAATAAATTTATTTTGAAGGCAACCTAATTATGATTATATCGTAGGTTATCTTTGTACATTTCGTTAAAAAAATTCACAAAAATAGTGTATCTCTCCATTTAAGGGTGCCATTTTAAACTTTAGCACATGCCTTTCAAAATGTCAGGGACGGCCCTGACTCTGAGTATGCATTCTGAACTCTCCTCATTTGTCCTCTGTGGTCTCTATTCCTTTTCCCAGTCAGGTTGCCTGATTGTAGTAGGATTAGGGGTGGCCATTCCGAACTTTCTTCATTTTTCTTCCTTTAGTTCAGTAGCTAAAAGGGACATCATTGTAGTAGGATCAGGGATGACCATTCTACAAACCACTTCAATTTCTATTCAACCAAATTCCTCTGAGGGTTGCATCAACGTAGAGAAGGCCAGCCTCTCCTCCTTCTTTCTTCTTTGTCAGGTAGCACCAGACATCGTTAAACCATTGAGAAAAAGGAATAGTCTCATTGGATTATATGGGAATAAACGATGTTGAGAAAACTCTTTGTTACAATATATTTTAATGAAAATGTGTCAGAGTAAGCTCGTGAGCTCATTGGGGACTACATTTGTGTGAGTGTGTAACATGTCTTCAATGCCGCAAAAGGGGTACTTATATGGTCATTGTTCCTTACGGTTGACCAATGAGCTGAGTACTGATGCACTTAGAGCTGTCAAATAGGTTAGGTCGTGTCGTGTTCGTGTTCGTGTTAAGGTTAAACGCATCGAGAATCTCTTGACCCAAACCTAACCCATTTATTAATCGTGTCGAAAATCCTTGACCTGCACCTGACCTGTTTAATAATCGTGTTACCTGTTTAATGACCTGTTAACCCGTTTATTTTTACTTATATTTTAAACTAATTAAAATATGAGAAAAAATATAAAAAATTATCTACATTAAAAGTTCTAACCATATATAGTATACATTCAATAGCCTAAACATATTAAAATGCTCAAGATAGGTGAGATTCTATTACATTATTTACTTGTTACAAATTATTTGAACTTAAATTTCACAGTTCTAATTAAACGGGTTGTAAGCAGGTTGTTTTCGTGTTGGAAATCTCAACCTTAACCTAACCCATTTAACTAAACGTGTTACTCGTGTCAACCCATTTAATTAAACGGGTCGAAACCTCTCAACACTAACCCGCTATATTCCTGTCCGGTTTGTGTTGTGTTGTCGTGTCGTGTCAGCTTTTGACAGCTCTAGATGCGCTATGTTCGCTTTTTAGTGTTTTTTTATGTGGATATTTTGGTTAAACTAACATGAACTTATGATTGTAAGAACTTTTTGAAATAATAGAATTTATTTACCTCCAAATACAAAATGGTTTGAGCCGTTTTTGTTTCAAATTTATCACTCATTAAACTACGTGCCATGAAAACACTGGAGAGATTAAACTAGAATTGGAAGAAAGTATTATTTAACATCACTATCATGTAACCAAACAACCAGTAACAATAGTCAACTCACGTTGTTTTAAGACATACTCGTAGTGGTCATGGCTAATGGCCTATATGCCTTCAAATTCGGATATTAGGGAGAAATTTTTGTTTACCCACCGGGTAGATTATCCAGGTGATGTGTGCATTGGTGATTGGTTAGGTTTTGATATTTTACTATTTAAATTAAAAATAATATATTTGAGTCCTAATACACAAGTTTATTTTCATTGTCCACATCACCGGATAAACTACCTGGTGGTAGATAAAGCATTCTCCGGATATTAGTGTTCACTAATCACTAGTATTGTAGTGATGCCCTTTATTTAAAGTTTAAGAAGAGCTCTCTAGGATTTGCAAAGCTCGACATTCGATACTTATTTACTGAATTTTTGTCTACTGATATTTTATACTATCTACTAGTGGCCATATGACAATATATATTGTGACAATGAAGTAGTTATAATTTCTCTGGCCCATTATATTATTTAACATTTGATCGGGACTCACTAAAAAACGGACTACAAGAACACATGAACCGCAGGGATCTTCTTGCAGTTTCGCTACATGGATATTCTACTTTACTAAAAAATATCAGAAAAACTTGTAATGATAGTTTTATCTACCACAAAGAAACGAATGTCAATGCACGACGTACTTATGCTCTTTGAAACCCATTATCCATCCTCACTCAGGATATCAATTATTTCCATACATACAAATAGCCCTTTTCATAAGTTTTCCAACGCCATCTCGTTTGTCCCAAACGGACACCGAAGTTAAAAGTTATGATTTAATGAAGTTATGGGCTAAAAACGATGTTCTCATACACGGATATCACGGTTCAAGACTGATTTTTAGCCATTCAAGGATTAGTTGGACTATGAGCCCACTAGGCTTGTATGATTAGTTGGATTAAAGGTCAAAATCTCATTTGAAACGTAGGAGATATGATCCGATCATTGATTAATGAGCTGAAACGGACACCTCTCTAGTGTTTGGGCCATAACTCATGCGATACTTATGCTATATGAGCCCAAAATATGTCAAAAGAAATCACTTTGAACAGGAAATCCAACGCACAAAGAATCAGGCCAGTCAGAGCTGAAACGAGCTCTCCAGTGGCATTTTTGTGGGAGCGGAGACCGTGAAACGGGCCGCCGGCCCCAACGGTGTGCCGCTGGAGCTCTGGCGGCACTGTTGGGGCCGCTAGACCTTCAACAGCGCTCCGGGGGGTTGCTGGGCACTGATTTTTGCCCGCGAACCCAAATTTCCTATTTTCTCCGGCCCATTCCCTACAAATACCTCTAAACACCGTTTTTCGAGGTTAGAACACTCATTATTACGGGATTTCTTTCAAGAGAACCCTAATCTCTCTCTCCTCTCTTCCATACAACCCTAATCAATAAATTTAAGTTTTCTTCAACCACCATTCAAGAGCAACTTTACAACCAAGTGTAAGGCAAATACAAGAGCAATTGACATTCAATTCTAGTGCTACAAAAGGTTAACCTGAGGGCAATTTTCTCAATCTTTCAAAACTCTTTTTTAAATCATGTTTTACTTAGATTATGATTATGGTTGATTTTCTTAGAACGTTTTGATTGTTTTAATTGCTTTAATTATTCTAGCATGCTTAGATAATTTGTTATTAATCATATTCATGTCTAGATAATTGATTTGCATGTTTTAATTAGTTTAATGCATGTTTAGGGTAAACATTGCATCTTTGCATGATTAGCATATTTAATTAGCATATTAGCATATAATTAGGGATTTTGCATATACTTAGCCCTAAATTGCATATTAGCATATTTTTGTTATTTTCTTTATATTTCTTATTTTACTTCCATTGAAGTTGCTAACAATCTCATTGGTGTGCATATGCAATTTGGCGTGTTTAGCAATAACGGTAAGGTGGAGATTTAATTCTTTATCTTATTATCGGTCTGGTTTATGCTTGTTAATTAATATGCATGCAATTGGATAATATGTGCAAAGCGATAACTTTAGGTACTTTGGTATGTTCAACCCACCTAGTTAATTTAAGATCTTGGACGACCGGATTTGTATAGAACTTTGTGATGTGAATTAAGAATCAACATGAATGAGATTAGTAGAGGCCATTAATTCGGGCGATTTAGATAGGATTCGTTTTATCTTTTCGTACCCACACCCCCAAACTCAATCTTTGGCCTCTTTTGGGTTTATGAGTCAATTCCTAATAGGAATTGGGTGCACTTTGTTGGTTTCCAAATGTTTCCTTCAAAATGGGTGGCGACTTCATTGCTTGTGTATTATTTCCCTATCACAATTAATCATGTTGCATATGACGTATTATTTAAGAACCATTAATTCCAGCTAAATATTTCAATTAGCGCCGAAAGGCGAGTGTTCTTACACATACGCACACAAACCTTTTTTCCCTCTTTTTCTCTGTTGTTTCTCTCTATGCACACAAACACCGCTCCAATAAACTAATGAGATGAATTATCGGTGTTGGTTTTGTCACTTTTCTATTTGTGATTTGTTAGTTTTTGATTAAACTGGTATCATGGTTTATTTGATTTTGACAGTAGAAGGATGTTAATGAACTCTTCTTACGCTGATAGTGACATTTTCTCTCTTGTTTCAATGTGAAATTTTTTTTCGGTCTTTCTGGTCTCAGACCGAACCGGACCTGAATTTTTAGGTCCGATTTGATCTAGACCGAAATGATTCCAGTTCAGGTTCAGTTCTCCATTTTTTAACGATTCCGGTTCAGGTCTTTTCCGCCTCCGGTCTATTTCGGTTTTGGTTCAGACTGGTGTTCACCCCTACTAGTTAGTGGTTAAAAATATGAACATTTTTTAATGAGATGAAAATCGAGATTAGGTTGTTACTATTAAACTAGTTTTGAGACTTGGTCGATGCCACTGATTAGTCTTTTGTTTATGTGTCGTAGCCTATAATTTTTATTTGATTTAGAATGGGACAATACATTGAGGTTTTTTCTCGGAATTGAAAGATAACGCCAGAGTTCTCATGCGCCATGCTCATATGAATAAGGATCATCCACCATAGTGCCATGTGGTAAGTTTGAGAAGGTCTCTCTGTGTTTTGATATATAGTACAAATGTACTTACTCTAACAATATTTGAAATATACCTCTTGTCACTCTTTTATCAATGCATTCTCAACTTATAATACCATCATTGTTGTTACTAGAAAAATGTAACTCTACCAAAGCCACTTATCTAATGACATTTTCCTACCCCTCTAACATTGATCCACCATTAAGATTGATTCAGTAATAAGATTGATTTAGTAATCCAATAATGTCTTATAACAATCATCATTAGTAATAACATTGATTCACTAATCAAATGTGTTACAATGATCAAGTGTAGTAATAAGATTGATTGAGTAATCCAGTGTGTTAAAATAATCATCATTAGTAATAAGATTGATTCATTAATGCGAGGTCTTATAAGTATCATCATTAGTTATAAGATTGATTCACAATCCGATGTGTTACAATGATCGTGATTAGTAATAAGGTTGATTCAGTAATTCAATGTCTTACAGTGATCATCATTAGTAATAAGATTGATTCACTGATCAAATAGGTTACAATAATCGTGATTAGTTTTAAGATTGAACATTAATCTAATGTCTTATAATGATCACAATTAGTAATAACATTGATACACTAATCTAATGTGATACAATGATCATGATTAGTAATAAAATTAATTCAGTAAGCCAATGTGTTATAATGATGATCATCAGTAATAAGGTTGATTCACTAATGAAATGTGTTACAATGATCATCAATTCATCATTAATAGTAAGATCGAATGTGCTGCATTGATCGTGATTAGTTTTAAGATTAATTCACTAATCCAATGTCTTTATAACGACGATCATTAGTAATAATATTGATTCACTAATCCAATGTGTTACACTAATAGTGATTAGTAATAGGATTGATTCACTAATCCAATGTCTATAATGATTATCATTAATAATAAGATTGATTCAGTAATCCAATATGTTATAATGATCATCATTAGAAATAAGATTGATTGTAACACCCTCGAATTTACAACGATTTTCTGGGAACTATCGACGTCATTATGCATGACTCGACACCACTGAACCGTCCCAAACCTGAGGGTAGTTACTGCAACATTTATCGCTAAAGAATAAATGCTAAACAGAAAGAAATGCTAGGTATCAAAAGAGAGCAAACTTAGCAAAGTAAAACGAATTAAAAGATCAATATAAGTTGTATATAGAGTGAACGTAAGTCCATTAAAATGTTATTACAACTTTGCCTTTAATGGCAGAAACCAAAATCCTACAATCTTAAAGAAATAAACAGTCTAGAGAACAAGCCCACATCTAATCTCCAAGACTACACGTCCTCACTCAGCAACACCCGCACTTTGGTTTCCGTGACGGAAACAAGGTACAGAAGAAAAGAGAAGAAACAAAAGAAAATAAAATTCAGATAAACTGAATAAACGTCTTCTATAACCAGTAAAAACACTTTCGCAAACCTTACCTGGGTTTTAAAAGAATCTTTGAAATTCATTTGCATGCACAAGTAGTCAGACATTCAAGCACACGCATACTCGATATTCAATTACATGCAATTCTTACTTAAAGAACAATTGAATACAAACAGACAATCCATCTTGATTAGAGTAATAAGAGAGCGAATAGAACAATGATTACTCATACTGTTCATCGATTTATATTGACATGTCATGGACTTACTCTAGTGTATACTCACACCATCTCTAACATAATAATCGATACGTAGAGAATTTAACTAATGGGGAATGGTCCATGCCGAACATGCTACGAGGTGTCCATAAGTAATTTCGAAATCACGCATCCCTAGATTACATTAATTAGATATAGATCGATTGCTCGACTACTCCTGGGGATCCATTAGGAGTCTTATTCTCATTTACAATTCAATTCACATAATTTGCATTGGTTGACTTAGTGGTACAACGAGACCACGACTTACTACTTCATTTCATGATTAAGAAAACGAATAGTAAATAGCGACAATAATGACATTTATGCACAATAAGAATAAACATGCTTTGATGAGTAAATATCGCAATCATGCTCACATATATGTCTAACGAAATTTCGGCAGCACTTCGGCAGTACAACATGATAACCAAAATTTCAATCAATCAGATACACTCATCAATATCATAATATATGCTCATTAGCACTCAATAATAACTCATTCTATTTAGCACATATAATATCATAATAATATTAACATTCTCCAGCACAAGACTTATTCAATAAAAAGCATATGAACTAGTTAATTAACGAAACTTCACAAACTCAACATGCTCATTATAATTCATAATCACAGTGAAGAATATACTTCTATTCTCATAATAAACGACGATATTAGTTAATCGTGCTTCGCATATTAAATTCACAACAATTAGGCCTTTAGCACATAACAAGTCTAAACCTTTTTATGGGTTTTGGAAGGAGGTAGGCACAATCGCTTACCTAACAAACACTCACTTAACAGAATGCAAGCTCCAATTCACGACCTGATCACGCTTGTCCATTAGGTCCCAACTAAATACAATTATCGAAACATAATCAATAGATCCGAAAATATAAACAGTGGCAAAATAAATCTAACATTTTATTTAAATTCGTTGATTTATTTCAATCAATCTAGGCTTTTGAAACTTCGGATTCGGGTTCCAAACGAGTGTTGAAAAATAAAAACTGCTGAAAATAGAATTAATTAAATTACGAAAATTAAAAATCGAAACCCTAACTTATTGTGCAAGTCTCGACCACGGTCACCCACAATGGGATCCCGGCTCAGACCCATCACCATCACCACCACCACCACCACCACCGCCCACCGACCAGCGAGGGCCGGTGAGGTTCGCCGGTGACTCGCCGGAGTCACGGCGAGGAGAGAGAGAGATCGCGCGAAAGAAAGAGGGAGAGAGAACACGAGTGCGAGAGAGAGAGAGAGAGCGGCTACGTCGACCCTCGCCCAGGCTACGATCTGGCGATGCCGGGGTAAGCCGACCCCGCGCGACAGGGGACAGAGAGAGAAATAGAGAGCGAAAGAGAGAGGGAGAAAGAGAGAGAAAAAGAGAGGGAGAGGAGAGATATTACCGGCGGGGAGGGAGAGTCGATGGCTGCCGTGGTGGCCGGCGACAGAGTAATGAGAGAGAGTGCGGTTGAGGGAGGGAGAGAGGAGAGAGAAATCGGGTGAGAGAAAGGGAGAGTGTGAGGGTTTGGTTCAGTTTTGCATAATCAATCTTGTGAATTCGGGGACGGTTCAGTGGTGTCGAGTCATGCATAATGACTCTTGTGATCAGTGAACATTTTGACTGCGGAACCATAAAGTTAATATCGCCAAATCTTCAATGCGAATACGACAACAGCATGTTCTAGATCGTGCGTAGGGTAATTATCCTCGTGCTTCTTCAACTATCTTGAGGCGTAAGCCACGACCTTGCCGTGTTGCATAAAAACACAACCTAAGCCATGCTTAGATGCGTCACTGTAGACTTCATATTCATTTGTTCCAGAAGGTAGACTAAGAATCTGCACACTTGTAAGACGTTTCTTCAACTCGATCTTGGAAAGTAGTCTCGCACTTGTCAGACCATTGAAACTTTGTGGTTTTCTTCATTAAGTTTGTGATAGGATGCGCAATCTTCGAAAAACCTTCTATAGTAACCAGTGAGTCCAAGAAAACTCCGAATTTTGGTCACATTCGTCGGTCTAGGCCAATCTGTAACAGCTCGAATCTTTTCTGAATCTAGGCCACACCATCCTTAGACACCACGTGTCCTAAGAAAGATACCGTCTCTAGCCAAAACTGACAGTTCGACAACTTGGCGTAAAGTTGACGTCTTCGCAAGATCTCCAAAACAGTCCGTAAGTGTTGCTCATGCTCCTCAGCGTTCTTTGAGTAAACCAGAATATCATCTATAAAGACTACAACGAGCTGGTGTAGGTAAGGTAGGAATGTACGATTCATCAAGTCCATAAATTTCGCAGGTGCGTTCGTCAACCCAAAAGGCATCATAGTGAACTCGTAGTGCCCATACCTCGTCCTAAACGCGGTCTTCGCAATGTTAGGCTCGGAAATCCTTAACTGATTGTATCCTGATCGTAGGTTTATCTTTGAGAACACAGACGCTCCACGCAGTTGGTCAAACAGATTGTCAATTCTGGGAAGTGGGTATCGATTCTTGATCGTGATCTTGTTCAACTCGTGGTAGTCGATACACAGTCTCATACTACCATCCTTCTTTCGCACAAACAAAACTGGAGCACCCCAAGTCAATACACTAGGACATATATCCCTTCTCCAACAAGTCCTCAAGTTGTGTTTTCAGTTGTTTCATCTCAGCAGGTGTCATGCGATACGGTGCTTTTGAAATTGGTGCAGAACCTTGAGCTAAGTCGATCGTGAAGTCGATAATGCATTGTGGAGGCATTCCGGGAATCTCTTTGGGAAATACGTCGGTGTACTCGGACACAACAGGAATAGGTTACAGAGCTTCCGTCTCACGACTTATATCCACCACATGACAAAGGTAAATCGCTTCACCCTTAGTCACGCACTCTTTGACTTTCATGGTCACCATCACCTTATCTTGGGTTTGACCACAACTCCTCGGTAAGTGATCTTTTTACCTCTATGTCCTCGCAAAGAAACACGTTGTTCGAAATATTCGATCTCAGCCCTATACTTGGCTAACTAATCCATTCCCAGAATAACGTCGAGTTCCTTCAACTCAAACTGAATCAAGTTTGCAGGTAGCTCGGAACCAACTATACTAATTGGACACTTCTCGTACAACAAGTTACAAATAACATTCGACCCATTAGGCATCGTAATGTTCGCCCTATACACTGAACTAGGTTCTAAGCCTATTTTCATAGCAAAGCTCTTAGAAAGAAAAGAATGCGATGCACCACTATCAAACAAAACAAAAGTGGGATAAGAATTAACAAGAAAAGTACCAGCAATCACATTCGGGTTTAATTGCGGTTTCTGCCTCATTGTAGTTCATCACATAGATTCTTCCATTAACCCCTCTATTGTTGTTGTTGTTGTTGTTCGGCGCAGGATTGGCACGTGCAGGAACTTGCGCTTGATTGTTCACAGCAGGTGTTGTTGTTGTTGTTGTTGTTGTTGTTGTTGTTGTTGTTGTTGTTGTTGTTGTTGTTGTTGTTGTGGTTGTTGTTGTGGTTCTGTCCATTGGCATTCCTTCCACGACTCAAACACTCAGAAGCTTTGTGACCAGGCTTATTGCATTCATAGCACTACAGCACGTCACCACGACAATTCTTACGATGATGCATCTTGTTACAACGAGTACAAGGCGTATTCCTTCTAGTCATTATCATAGCTTGATGACTATTCGAGTCACGATTCCTATTCGCATTGTGGTTCTGACCACCATTTTGGTAATTGTTGTTGTTGCAACTTGGTCTTGGCCTTTTGTCGCCATTGTTCGGATGCGAGGAATTGCCTTCGTAGCGTTTGTTCTTTCCCAGATGCGAATCACGACAACCTACAGTCCTCTCCTAATTCAGAGCCTTGTCATAAGATTCTTGAAAAGTCACGGATTATCCAGCGACAAAACATTGAATGTCCCATTTCAGTCTATCCTCGAACCTTTCGATTCGCTCAGCTTCAGTTGTCAGCAGATTAGGAGCAAAAATAGCGAGCTCGTTGAACTTCGCAGCATACTCAGCCACAGACAGCTTGTCTGGGCTCAACCCTTCAAACTCGCACTGTTTCTGGCATCGTAGCGAACTAGGATAAAATCTAGCACGAATGGATTCCTTAAAACAATCCGAGTTATAATTCGGCACTGCAAGCAAGTCCGTTCGTACATCGCTCCACCATTTGTTAGCTTCACCTTTCAGGTAATAAGTCGTTGAGCTAATCTTCAGGGTGTTAGGCCGGCTCGTAGCCAGGAACAGCTTTTCGAATTCAATGATCCAGTTCTCCAGTTTGGTGAGATCAGCACCACCCTCGAACGTGGGAGGTTTAAGAGCGTCAAAGTCTCGGAAACTGAGCGTTTCAGATGCTTTTGCGGTCTCCATCTGCTCTTGGCGTTCTAGCTGTCGCGCCATGAATTCGACCACATCGGTCAAACTATCTTCGAGTCTAGAAATCCTATCTGCGTTGGTTTTCATTTCGCGATCTGAGAATATAAAGGTAATAAGTATGAACACCATTAAAACAATTTGCATATCTCGACCGTTTAAGGTCTAATTGAGATATATAGGTTGTAATTGAAACCTTTCTCTTGACATTTAGCAATTAGCATATAAGTTTTGATTATCGACCTTACATTGTAGGTCTAAGCAACATACTTGCTTTAGCTCATGCATAATAGTTCGATAGACGTGTAATACCCTTTAGACACATTGGTCTCACACGAGTAAGCAATAACATTCACAATTCACACATCGAGGCTCCAAACAATCACACGTAATCATATAGACATGCTTTAGCTCTTGGCTCACAATTGATTTGATAATGCTCAATTAAAATTTTGCCATAATTTTGACATGGATTTCCCATCATGTCATAGCAATAACGAGGTAGCATTTAAAGCTTTCAGTCAACCATGCAATTATGTGATAAAGACGATCATGTAAACAAATCTCAACGACATTCATATAATCAAATTAAATAGTTTTGCAATAAGATAGATTGCAAAATAAATAACAATAACGAATATTTGTTGCTTAGGCAACAATATCACCCACGCCAATCTTGACCACGCAGGGTCATCACAATAAATAAAAAATAATGTATCTAAAACAAACGATTAACCCTAGTCAATTAAACTACTAAACATCGACAGGGTTTTGCTTCGATCGAGGAGGCATGTCTTAATCATCTTTCCTCCTTGGCTTCATCTTGCTACATGGCGTGTAAGGATGCACGTAGTCTCTAAATTTTTGAGGCATAAAGTGCCTTCTAAAGTTATCCACAAGCTTGCGCTTTTTCGACCAGCAGCTCTCACATATGTCCTTTGGAGCAGGCACTAATACGTGGTTAACCTTCCACTCAAACTCAGACAAGCAAAGCTCATTGTCAACACCCTTGAAACACAACGCCCATAGCTCACCTTTGCCATACTTCTCGTCGTTGATGTAGCCACTCTTCAGCACCACATCGTCGTACTTCTCCTCGAGACCCTTCCAAGGATAAATGTTGGGTAAGCCAGCAAGTAAGAGTTCTACCCAAAAACCTTGGTGTATCCTCGTACGGTTCTCATACTCGTAACGCTGGATCATAGTGTGTGCACAATGAATGTAGGCACGGATGTCCTCTAGCTCGGCATCAGTGGCAAAGAATGGCTCCATACGAGAAGACACATCCGCGGGAGGTGAAAGAGGTACAGAGTTGTTGTCGCTTTTATCACCAGTATCCTCTATGTATGGCATGCTAGGTGAATCAGGGACTCCGACACCATTCTCGAATCGCATCTGGAGATCGACAAGGTTAGGCTCAACGTTTGGCTCGTCAGCAGCAGCATCGTTAGCCTCAGGTTCAGACTCAAAAGGTTCCTCATCATACGCAGGATCCTCATTTGCTTCCAAGTCATGGTCGATGTCGTTTGGCATGTCGCCACCGTGATCACCATCCACGTTGGGCTCCATGTCACGCGCATCATGGTCATTTGCTACAGGCATGGCTGCGGCCTCATCGTGCTCGTCGTGCATTGGCTCACTGTCAGAGGAATGCATATATTCCACCTCGTGCTCGGGTGCAACAATCATAGCTCGCGGTTTCCTAGCTTTAGTCGACTTTATCGCGGTCAAACGAGTAATTGCCATCTACAACAGGGCAATCAAACAATAAGAGCATTTAAATCACAAACAAGGTGATTTCAAATAATTTCCTAACTTCTAGGACTACTACGCTCAACGACTTTAATTATATTTTATTTTTTCCCAAAATGAAACAAATCTTTATCAATTCATTTATTAATCATATGTAATATTTTAAACCTAGGGCTAGGATACCATTTGTAACACCCCCGAATTTACAACGATTTTCTAGGAACTATCGACGTCATTATGCATGACTCGACACCAATGAACCGTCCCAAACCCAAGATTAGTTACTGCAATATTTTTTGCTAAGGAATAAATGCTAAGCAGAAAGAAATGCTAGGTATCAAAAGGGAGCAAACTAAGCAAACTAAAATGAATTAAAACATTAATATCAGAGTTGTCTATAGAGTGAAATTAAGTCCATTAAAATGTTATCACAACTTGTGTTCCAGGGCACAAACAAAAATCCCACAATCTTAAAGAAATATACAGTCTAGAGAACAAGCCCACATCTAATCTCCAAGGCTACACGTCCTCACTCAGCAACACCTGCACTTTGGCTTCCGTGACGGAAACAAGGTACAAAAGAAAAGAGAAGAAACAAAAGAAATCGAAAATCAGATAAACTGAATAAACGTCATCCATACCCAGTAAAAACACTTTCGCAAACCTTACCTGAGTTTTAGAAATATCTTTGAAATTCATTTGCATGCACAAGTAGTCAAACATTCAAGCACACGCATACTCAATATTCAATTACATTGTAGCCACCCAAATGTGTCCCCCCTGGCGTAACGCCCAATGATGATCACCTTGATCATGTTAAAGAAACGAATGTCAATGCTAGACGTAATTATGCTCATTTGAAACCCTTTATCCATCCTCACTCAGGATCTTATTAATTTTCATACCCACAAATAGCCCTTTCCATAATATTTCCAACGCCATCTCATTTGTCCCAATCGAACACCGGAGTCAAAAGTTATGATTTCATGAAGTTATGGGCTAAAAACGATGTTCTCATACCTGCATATCACGGTTCAAGACTGATTTTTATCCATGAAAGGATTAGTTGGATTATTAGCCCACTACGATTGTATTCCCCTTTTAAATAGCTTTCCAATGATGTATTTTGGGCCAAAATCCCATTAGAAACGAAAGAGAAACGATCCGATGATTGATTGATGCACTGAAACGGACACCTCTCTAGTGTTTGGGCCATAACTCATAGAATACTTGTGCTATTTGAGCTCACAATATGTCAAACGAAAGCCCTTTGAACAAGGAATACAAATAATTAATAATTCTGTAAATCGGAGTTCAAACAAGCGCTCCAGCGGCATTTTCGTTCGAGCGGAGGCGAATTTTCCCGCCACTGGAGCTCTGGCGGTGGCCACTGGATCTATGCGGCATTGTCGAAGCCGCCAGAGCCTCAGCGGCGCTCCGGGGGGCCGCTGGGCACCATTTTTGGCCCGGAAACCCTAATTTCCTATTCTCTTCGGCCCATTCCCTATAAATACCCCTCTAAACTCCGTTTTTGGGACCAACACTCATTATTCTGGGATTCCACTCAAGAGAACCCTAGTCTCTCTCTCTCTCTCCTCTATTCCATACAACCCTAATTACATCAATTCAAGCATTCTTCAAGCCTCATTCAAGAGCAACTCCACACACAAGAGCAAGGCAAATACAAGAGCAATTGACATTCAGTTCTAGTGCAACAAAAGGTTAATCTGAGGGCAATTTTCTCAATCTTTCAAAACTCTTTTTTCGAATCATGTTTTACTTTGAATATGATTATGGTTGATTTGTATATCATGTTTTGATTGTTTTAGTTTTGTTATTAATCATACTCATGTCTAGATAATTAAAGTGTATGTCTTATTTAGTTTAATTCTAGATTAGTGCATGGTTAGTATAAATATTGCATCTTTGCATCATTAACATATTTAATTAGCATATTAGCATATAATTAGGGGTTTTGCCTATACTTAGCCCTAGATTGCATACTAGTATATTTTTTTTTATTTTTTTTATATCCTTTACTTCCATTGAGGTTGCTAACAATCTCATTGATGTGAATATGCAATTTGGCGCGTTTAGCAAGAAAGGTAAGGTGGAGATTTATTTCTTTTATCTTATTATTGGTTTGGTTTATGCTTGTTCAATAATTGGCATGCAATTGGATAATATGTGCAAAGCGAAAACTTTAGTAATTTGGTTTGTTCAACCCACCTTGTTAATTTAGGATCTTGGACGACCGGATTTGTATGGAACCTTGCGATATGAATTATGAATCAACATGGTTAAGATTAGTAGAGGCCATTAATTCAGGCGACTTAGATATGATTTGTTTTATCTTTGTCGTACCCACACCCCCGAACTCAATCTTTGGCCCCTTTTGGGTATGGGTCAATTCCCAATAGGAATTGGGTGCACTTTTGATGGTTTCCAATTGTTTCCTTAAAAATTGGTGGCGACTTCACTATTTGCTTATTATTTCCCCTATCACAATTAATCATGTTGCATATGACGTATTATTTAAGAACCATTAATTCCAACCAAATATTTCAATTAGCGCCGAAAGGCGAGGGTTCTTACAGTGGCGACTTCACTGGGGATTTATTAAGAGGGTGTAATTCGAAAGCTTATCCATGTTGATTATTAATTCATATTTCTTGGTTAAAGGCCTTTATGTGTTCATTATTGCTTTGCATTCATATCATCCATTTGCATGCGTTATCTTCGCAAGATGTCGAAAGACATCACCACACCATAAACAGGAATTACCCTTTGGAGCATTGTCTATGACTTAGGCCGGTGACCCACTAGGTCCGAATTACCTTTGCACATGGTCATGTTCTACCCCATGGGATTTACATGTTTCCATTCGAGATATGTAAAACGGTACGTCTAGTTTTACTATGCATCCCATAGATGACGAAACGCATCCGGTCGTGGGTTACCTTATCCAACCATAGATTGTGTCAAGCTATTGCATTTAGTCCCATAGTCCATATCAAGGTGCTAATTAATTTACTTGCCATATTGTGATTGATTTTTTCCTTGCTATGTGATTAGTTTCCATAGAATATTAGGACTAGATCCCCCCTTAGGATTTTCACGAGTCCGGTTTTGGGAAGGATTCCCTTTTGTGTGCTTGTGCGTTTTGTCAGGTTTATAAATAGAGTCTAGGATCTTTTCTTTTTAGGAAATAGAATCCATGTATGATCCCGACGATGCTAGTAACCATATTAGGGAGACTTATTTTCCAAGAAAATCAATTTCGAGCAAGTAATATATTTCGACCAATGATCTTTCCAAAATAAAAAAGAGTCTTATTTCTTTCCTTAAACAAGTCAATAGTATATTTTCCTTTTCTTGAGTCCCGAATATATTTTCCATATCTAAGTCAAGAGTCTTATGGCAAGTCAAGAGTAGTGTCTTTATACTTTCCATAGCAAGTCAAGAGTATCTTTTCCCTTCCCCAAGTCTAAAAAGTCTTGTTCCCATAGTAAGTCAAGAGTAATCTTTTGCTTCCCATATTTTGTTTACGGTCTAGGTTCATCCTTTTTCCCTTTACTTATTTTGCAAGTCAAGAGTAATATTCTTTCTTTCTTGAGTCAAGAGTATTTTTGCTTTTTTCCTTTTAATAAAAAGTCGAAAGATCATTGCTTAAAATATGTTACTTGCATCGGCAAAATTTCCAAAATAAATTCAGTCTCCTTGAGAAGTTACCATGTTGAGGGATTATTCTAGATTCTTTTCCCATCTTTCTTAACTAAAGAAAATTCAAAAAATTGCATTGCATTTCATTTTTAGAAGCTCCATGCTAGGGCATATAGAATCATTTTAGATGGCATTGCATATCATTTTGCATCATCTTAGAATCTTGCATACACCCACTTGCCATAGGTGGGTAGCTTCATCATGCATCTCATACTAGATAATTTGTGCTTACATATAGGGCATCGCATATTGCATTGCATATCATTCTAGGACATTCTAGATTCTCCCATATCATTTGCATGTAAATCATTTTAGGCATGTTTAGGACACTATAGAGTCTTGCATCACAATCGATCACCTCATATAGTTGCATTCATCGAGTCGTAGCCCACAAGGCATCTAGAAAGAGTCATCATTTGCATGTTCATCTCATGCTTGCATATAGAGTTCCGGTCCTTGGACTTTGAGGGTTAATATGGAGTTACATTCTTCTAAAAGCTTTTTTCGAATTTCTTCCTTAGTGTCCCTTATTGAGTTGAGTATTCCATTCAGGATCGAAAAGCCCAAGTTTATTCGAAGGAACCTAAGTCCAATATGACTGGAGAAGGTAAGAAGACTCAAACCCAAGTGATGAAGGACCTTTTAACCCAAATGACTGCTATGAATGCTAGGTTCAATAAATTAGAGGCTAAGATTTCTAAGCTCGATCCTCACACCAAGGATCCCGAAGAGCCCATTCTGAATGATGGCAAGCCCAAACCTCCCACTAAAGAGGTCCAAGAACTTCAAGCTAAGCTAAATAGGCTTGAGTTCGTCTTAAGCAAGAGTCGCATCTTTAATGACATGATAGTCAATTCTGAAGGCTTTTCCCCCCACATTAAGGGAAAATTGCCCACAAAGTTCTCCATGCCCGAAGTTCCCATCTTTAAAGGAACCAACGATCCACAAGATCACATTAGAGCTTTTACTACTGCACTGATCTGTATGTTCACCTCTTTCCCCAAACCTTGGACCCCGCTGTAAGGGCATAGTTTTTCAAGTTGCCATCTCAAAAGATCCAAAAGTGGGAAGACTTATCCACCTTATTATTGGAGAGATACGCTGATAATATCTTGCCTCCCATGACTTTAAGAGAGCTAGAAATAACCAAGTAAGGTGATAAAGAAGGGTTGACTAACTTCGTAAGAAGGTGGAAGACCAAGGTCGCCGAAATGATTGATCACCCATCTGAAAGGGATAAAATTAGAATGCTTGTCCACAAATTGACACCCAAGTATCGTGAGCACATGAAATTCCAGCCGATCACTACTTATGCTCAACTAGTTGAAGTTGGCATGGCCATTGAAGATGACCACCTCACCCAATTAAGCAACAAGCAAGGCAAGCATGGCTCTAATGACGGAGGCTCGTTCGATCAAGGAAATGAAGTCGATGTCATTGTAAGTAGGCATAAAAGAGTATACATGTAGACACTAAAATCGATTTCCCCCTTTTTCAATGCCCAATGACGATAACCTATAATGAACATAATGAATTGAATGTCAATGCTCAAAATACTGGTGCTTATTTGTGTCCCATTATCCATATTTATTCCGGACCCTTCACATTTCCATACCATCAAATATCCCTTTTCATAAGCTTTCCAACGCCATCTCATTTGTCCCAAACGGATATCGGAGTCAAAAGTTATGATTTAATGAAGTTACGGGCTAAAAACGATGTTCTCATACCCGCACATCACGGTTCCAGACTGATTTTTAGCCATGAAATGATTAATTTAAGTAAATTACCACTAGGCTTGTATTCCCCTTTTAATTAGCTTTCCAATGATGTATTATGGGCCAAAATCCCATTAGAAACGAAGGAGATATGATCCGATGATTGATTAATCCACTGAAACAAACACTTTTCTAGTATTTGGGCAATAACTCATAGGATACTTGTGCTATTTGATCCTACAAAATGTCAAACAAAATCCCTTTGAACAAGGAATCCAACGCACCAAGAATAAGGCTAATAGGAGCTCAAACGAGTGCTCCAGCGGCATTTTCGTGGTAGCGGAGGCCGTGAAACGGGCCGCCGGGCCCAGCGGCCCAGCCGCTGAGCCCCATTGGCTGCCGCTGGAGCTCATGCGGCACTATCAGGGCCACTGAGCCTCCAGCGGTGCTCCGGGGGGCTGCTGGGCACTGTTTTTGGCCCGAGAACCCTAATTTGACCTCCTTTTTGGCCTATTCCCTATAAATACACCTCTAAACTCCGTTTTTTGGAGACACAACTCATTATGACGGGATTCAACTCAAGAAAACCCTAATGTCTCTCTCTCATCTATTCCATTCAACCCTAGTTACATCTTCAAACCCTAATCAAGAACAAGTCTCATCCCGAGATCAAATCCAATATCAAGAGCAATTGACATTCAATTCTAGTAGAATCAAGGTTTAACTTGAGGGCTCATCTTTTCAACTCTTAAATCTAGTTTTAAATCTTGTTTTATTTATATTATAATCATGGTTAATATTCATTGCATGTTTTCATTGTTTTATTTAGTTCATCCTATGTGGATCAATTTTAATTATTGTTTTCATGATTATCATGCATAGTTTAGTTTAATTATTATCCTTACATGATTTTCGTACTTTTTAGTTTATTTTCTAGTTTTCTTATATTTTATCATGTTTAGTGTAAATATCATATTTTTGCATGTTTTGCATGATTAATCAATTCAATTAGCATACTAACATGTAATTAAAGTTTATATCTTTTAATTTACTGCCATTGAAGTTACTAACAAGTTTGTTCATGCAAATTGGCAATTGGCACATTAAGCTAGCACGGTAAGGTTGGGGAACATATTTCTATTATTTTGGTTGTGTTCTAATAATCAAATCATGCAATTGGGTAATCATGTGCAAAGCGATAACTTTAATAATTTGGCTTGTTCAACCCACATAGTTAATTTAGGATCTTGGACAATCGGATTGTTTGGAACCTTGTTATGTGAATTAAGAATCAACATGGATAGGATTAGTAGAGGCCGTTATTACGGGCGATTTAGATGAGATTCGTTTTGTGTTTTTCGTACCCACACCCCTGAACTCAATCTTTGGCCTTTGTGTTGTATGAGTCATAATTCCCAATAGGAATTGGGTGCATTGATGGTTTCCAATCGTTTCCTTAAAAATTTGTGGCGACTTCATTTGTTCAATAATCCCTTAATCAATATCAATCTCTTCTATGTAAGAGCCTATAACATATTATTACTATTTCAATTAGGCGCCGAAAGCCGAGGGTTCTTACAGTGGCGACTTCCCTGGGGATTCAGTAAGAGGGTGTGATTCGAAAGCTTGTCCATGCATGTTGATTGTTAATTTATATTTTTTGGTTCAAGGACCATTATGTGCTTATTATTGCTTTGCATTCATGTCATCCATTTGCATGCGTTATCTTCGCAAGATGTCGAAAGATATCGCCACACCATAAACAGGAATTACCCTTTGGAGCATTGTCTATGACTTAGGCCTGTGACCCACTAGGTCCGAATTACCTTTGCACATAGTCGTGTTCCACCCCATGACATTCACATGTTTCCATTCGAGATATGTGAAACGATACGTCTAGTTTTACTATGCATTCCATAGATGACGAAACGCATCCGGACGTGGGTTCCCTTACCAGCCATAGATTCACCCAATATTGCATTTAGTCTCATGTCCATTCTTATATGATTGTTTGCCAATTCGTGTGAGCGCAATCTTTTTGCGTTGTTTGGTATCCCTTATTGTGTAGATATCTTTCTAAGATCGAGTCTAGAATCTTTTTTTTAGGAAGTAGGATCCATGAATATTTCCTATGATGCTACTAACCATATTAGGGAGATTTGTTTTCCAAGAAAATAGAATCCTAGTCAGTAACGTGTTTCGATTAAAGATCCTTCAAAAAAAAAAAAGTGTCTCACTTTCCATAATCAGTCAAGAGTAATATTTTCCTTGTTTCGAGTCTTTCCCATTTTTTCAATCGAATCTTATTTAAGTCAAGAGTAATATTCTTTTTTCCATAACAAGTCAAGAGTATTTCCCCTTCCCCAAGTCTTATTCATAAAAGAGTCTCGTTTCCATAATCAAGTCAAGAGTATATATATTTTCCTTTTTGAGTCAAGAGTCTTTCTTTTCTTAATCAAGTAAAAAATGGAGGATCAATAATTAAAGCACGTTACTTACCTTAGAGGATTGTTCAAGTTAAATCTCCTTGAGAAGTTACCATGTTGAGGGATTATTCTAGATTCAATTTCCCACCTTTCTTGCTTGGTTGGACGTGATCTATGTGCTATATGCTAGTTGGAACATTCCTTATCGTGTTCTTCCTCTTATTTCAAAACTCTCATATCCTAGGGGTCCTCAATTAGGAAGGAGATTTTTTTTATTTCTGAAACCTCTTTATCAAATTCTTTTCTTTCCATTCTCGAAATCTCTTCCCCGATTTCAAAATATTTCACCTTTTCTTGTTTTTTCAAAAATCTCCTTCCTTATTTCTTCCCATCCACTTTTACATGTCCCTTAAAAAAAAAAATAAAAAAAAAAAAAAAAAAACGGAAATTCAAAAAATTTAATTAAAAAAATACAAAAAAGACTAAGGGACTAGAATTGTGGATAAATCTTTTATTTTTTCTATTCTTTTCAACTTCTTTTTCCTCTTCCTTTTCTGATTCATCCCTTGATCCAGGATAGGAAAGTCAAGCCTAAAGTGGGAGCATTCGAGTACCAACGGTAGGCTCGTTAGGAAACTATTTCAATCACCACCTTCAAGTCCACCTGAACATTATACTTCAAGTTCAAGCCCAATCTCTACCATGCCAGGAGATGATGATCTCAAAGCCATTCTCGAGCAATTGAAACTGATGGACACTCGTCTCCAAGCCCAAGATATCGAAATCAAGAAACTTAGGGATGAGGTTAAGTCTAAACCTCACACTGATGATGAAGAAAAGGATGACATCCCTCTTCCCCCTAAGCTCGATAGAAGGCTTGAAAAGCTCGAGCAAATCATGCGCAAGAATTCTACATATAACACCTACTATATGGATGAAGAAAAGGAGTACGAGGCCGACCTCCACTCCAAACTGCCCAAAAAGGTCACATTACTTGATATCCCCAAATTCAAGGGAATGGAAGACCCACATGGTCACTTAAGGACTTTTACCACATGTATGGCAATCAAAGGGATCGATTCAACTCTTTATCCAAAGATCTTTCCAATGACACTCGAGGGTCCAACTTCTAAATGGTTCAAAACCTTAGGCCTACTCAAGGCCAAATCTTGGACTTCTATCAAAGAAGAATTTGCGATGCAATACTCCTACAACAATGAACTCCCCATGACTCTAAGGGAGTTGGAAGTGACCAAGCAAAGTGAAAAAGAAGATTTTATTCCTTTCTTGACTCGATGGAGGGAGAGGGCGGCCCAACTCATCAATCGCCCCTCCTAAGAGGACCAAGTAAGGATTGTGGTCCGCAACCTTCAACTCAAATACCAAGAACTTATAATGTTTCAGCCCATTGAGACCTTTGATAGACTTTACAAGGTTGGGATCCAAATTGAGGAACATCTTCAATCCACAAAGAGTAAGAGCAACTACTCCAACTACTCCAGAGACAAAAAGGGTAATGGTTTCAAAGGCCCCGAGGTTAAGTCTTTAAATGAAGATAATGCCAACAAACCTCGAAGGATATTCACCCCATTGGGCATGAGGTTAAGCAAAGCATTCGAGAAACTCCAGCAGAATGGGCATTTTCACCCTACAGGTCCAACTCCAGACCCATCTCCACAGAATCGAAGCAAATCATGGGATTCCGAAGCTTTTTGCAAGTTCCATCGAGGCCGAGCTCATAACACTGATGACTTTTGGTTTCTAAAGCATAAGATCCAAGATCTCATAGATAATGGGACCATCCCGACCCCAGATATGAAGAAATCCAATAACAACAGTAATCCATTAGGCCATAACCACTAGGCCTAGAGGTCTCCACTCTAGAGGCCCATTTTTGAAGTTCAAGCCAAGAGCGTCAAGAGAAGCATCAAGATGTCAAGCGCTTTCAAGACTAGCCTTCTCTTAGGATTTTGTTTTATTTTCGAGTTCAGTAAGATTAGCATGAGTCGGAGAGTCCATCGAGTTCTTTCTTTCCCAATTCGAGTCCAAGTCTACTTAGGAATTATCAAGTCTTAGCCGTGTGTTCCTTCCTTTCGATTCAATAAAGTCAATTACTTTTCTCTATTGTGTTATATCTTCTATCTATGGAACACTCAAATTCAATGATGAATCCAAGTTGCAATAATTCATTAATGCTAAGGGAAAAGATGATCAATTCAAATCAAAGGACAAAAATAAGAATAAGAGCATGTGTCCATAAGTCAAGTCGAGGACAAGAGGCATTCATTTGTCACCATTTATCAATCCTGTTCAATCCACATTCAAAATCCGCTTGCAACCAAGTTGGGCCTTAAACACATAACCATTCATTTCACACCCACATAATCCTTAACCTGGGGGGTTTGATAGTGTGTTGTCCGTTGTGTTACCATCCATGAGAGACGTGGAATTCTAAGAGTTCAGAAGATTTGGAAAAAAGAGAAAGAGAAATAAAAAAAAGAAAAATGTTAAAAGTGCAAAAGCAAAAAAACAAAGTCAAAGTCAAAGTCAAGAATAGAAAAATAAAATTCAAGTTCAATCCACATCTCGAAACATAAGATGACCAATATGCACACTGGGGGCTTTGATGGGACTTTAAGCCTTAATAACCCTTTCTTTGGTAATCCAAACCCAAGCCTTGCTTTACAACCCAAAAGTCCTCTTAGAGATTTGACACTCAAAACATGTGCAGCCCGCTAGGTTGAAAACCCGAAAGGGCGACCTAGGCAAAAGTTAGGGCATTAAAGTCAAGTAAAAAGCCCGCTGGGCCCATTCATTCAATGGCCTAGGCAAAATTTAGGGCAAGCCCGTTGGATCGATCATCCAAGACAATGATTTAGGCAAAAACTAAGGGCATAATAAAAAATAAAAATCCATGAACTACGTCTGGCCTGATTCCGCAAGGATATATAGGCAGCTTAGTTTCTGCCTAAATCATTGTCCTGAATCGGCCATATTCTAAATTCAATCACCAAAAATTCCCGTTATACATTCTCTAAAAGCAACTTGGTTTTCTAAGAATCACCTCAAGTGTTCCGTGGATCATTCAATAGAGCCTAGAACTCGGACTCGTTTATTGAACCCATGTCTTTCTATCCATCACCTCCACAATCGATGTGCTTCCCTTATCAGCCATTTCAATTCTACCCCACAATTCAAATTGTTTTATCTTTTTCGATCCATACCTTTCCTTCAATCACCCATCATGTCTATACTCTCTGGCTCGTGCAAAGTCTTTCAATACTCAAATAATCAAACTGCGCGCTCTAGGTTTGACATCAACCCAGCAAGTGTTCCTCCAAATCCTGATATGGTAGATCATTCAAGAAGTGTCACCCATCCAAGGTGAAGGCTCCATTGAGACCATCCTATTCAATTCGATCAAGTCTTTTCTAAAATCAATTTTCAAAATCTTTTATGTTTTTCAGTCTGCTTTCTATGTTGGGTGCCTTTTATTCCCATTTCAAGTTCAAGTCAATCTCCTATGTGTGTCTATTGGTCGAATATGTGTTTGCATTGCCATGTTTGTGTGTTTGCATTGCCATGTTTGTGTGTGTCTCTGCATTTGCATTTGCAGGAAATACTTAACTCAAGTCAACCCCTCAAGTCAATTTGGTGACCCCGACAGCCATCTTCAATATTCAAGTCAATCTTTCAAGTCAATCCGGCGATCCTGACTGTCGTATCCATTCAAATTCAAGTCAATTTGGCAAATCTGACAGCCAACATCAATTTCAAGTCAATCTGGCGATCCTTACTGCCGTATTCAATTTCAAGTCAATTTGGAAAATCTGACAGCCAACATCAATTTCAAGTCAATTTGGCGATTCTGACTGCCATATTCAGTTTCAAGTCAATTCGGCGATCTTGACTGCCTTATTCAATTTCAAGTCAATCTGGCGATTCTGACCGCCGTCTTTAATACAAGTCAACTTGGCAATCCTGACAGCCTTCAACATCAACTTCTTCATCGACGGTTTCAATATGCTTGCATTGCATGTTTTCAAAATGTGCATACTTTGCCCTTGGCTCTAGTCGAGCTCGGCCAAAGTGGGGGCCTCTGTAGAAACTAAAATCGGTTCCCTCCTTTTTCAATGCCCAATGATGATAACCTATAATGAACATAATGAATTGAATGTCAATGCTCGAAATACTGGTGCTTATTTGTGTCCCATTATCCATATTTATTCCGGACCCTTCACATTTGTTCCAAATGGATATCGGAGTCAAAAGTTATGATTTAATGAAGTTACGGGCTAAAAACGATGTTCTCATACCTGCACCTCACGGTTTCAGACTGATTTTTAGCCATTAAAGGATTAATTTGAGTATAAGACCACTAGGCTTGTATTCCCCTTTTAATTAGCTTTCCAATGATATATTAATATTATGGGGCAAAATCCCATTAGAAACGAAGGAGATATGATCCGATGATTGATTAATCCATTGAAACAGACACTTCTCTAGTACTTGGGCCATAACTCATAGAATACTTGTGTTATTTGATCCCACAAAATGTCAAACGAAAGCCCTTTGAACAAGGAATCCAACACACCAAGAATCAGGCTAATAGGAGCTCAAACGAGTGCTCCAGCGGCATTTTCGTGGTAGCGAAGGCCGTGAAACGGGCCGCCGGGCCCAGCTGCCCGGCCGCTGAGCCCCACCGGCTGCCGCTGGAGCTCATGCGGCACTATCGGGGCCGCTGAGTCTCCAGCGGCGCTCCGGGGGGCTGCTGGGCACTGTTTTTGGCCCGGGAACCCTAATTTGACCTCCTTTTTGGCCCATTCCCTATAAATACACCTCTAAACTCCGTTTTTTGGAGACACAACTCATTATGACGGGATTCAACTCAAGAAAACCCTAATCTCTCTCTCTCATCTATTCCATTCGACCCTAGTTACATCTTCAAACCCTAATCAAGAACAAGTCTCATCCCAAGATCAAGTCCAATACCAAGAGCAATTGACATTCAATTCTAGTAGAATCAAGGTTCAACCTGAGGGCTCATCTTTTCAACTTCTTAAATCTATTTTCCAATATTGTTTTATTTATATTATGATCATGGTTAATATTCTTTGCATGTTTTCATTGTTTTATTTAGTTCATCCTATGTAGATCAATTTTAATTATTGTTTTCATGATTATCATGTATAGTTTAGTTTAATTATTATCATGTTTTTCGTACTTTTTAGTTTATTTTCTAGTTTTCTTATATTTTATCATGTTTAGTGTAAATATCATATTTTTGCATGTTTTGCATGATTAATCAATTCAATTAGCATACTAACATGTAATTAAAGTTTATATATTTTATTTTACTTCCATTGAAGTTACTAACAAGTTTGTTCATGCAAATTGGCAATTGGCACGTTATGCTAGCACGGTAAGGTTGGGGAACATATTTCTATTATTTTTGTTATGTTCTACTAATCAAATCATGCAATTGGGTAATCCTAAGCTAGCACGTTAAGCTATCGCTTTAATAATTTGGCTTGTTCAACCCACATAGTTAAGTTAGGATCTTGGACAACCGGATTGTTTGGAACCTTGTTATGTGAATTAAGAATCAACATGGATAGGATTAGTAGAGGTCGTTATTACGGGCGATTTAGATGAGATTCGTTTTGTTTTTTTTCGTACCCACACCCCCTAACTCAATCTTTGGCCTTTGGGTTATATGAGTCATAATTCCCAATAGGAATTGGGTGCACTTTGATGGTTTTCAATTGTTTCCTTAAAAGTTGGTGGCGACTTCATTTGTTCAATAATCCCTTAATCAATATCAATCTCTTCTATTTAAGAACCTATAACATATTATTATTATTTCAATTAGGCGCCGAAAGGCGAGGTTCTTACAATACACACTTCTTAGCATTACACAAGATGAAGCATTTGACAAACTTCTCGAAGAAGGCTATATTTCCGCAATCGGTCCCACACCGGACCTAGAGCCCAATAAGAGAGGCAAGAACTGGAATCCTAATGCCTATTGCAAGTACCATCAAGGAAAGGTTCATATGACTGAAGAATGCATGCACTTAAAGTGCGAGATCCAAGATTTGATCGACGATGAGACAATCTCTGCACCATGAACCCAAGTGTTCGAATTGGACGCCTAGCCCAGTCGCGAAGCCCAATATCAAATATCATAGAGTCATAGTCTAGTTGGAGAATTCCCTTTCTCCTTTATTTCTTTGTCGAGTCCAAGTCTTGTCTTAGGATTTCCCTTAAAGCATTGTCTTGCTTTCTTTTGATTGAATGAAATAGGCCTGCATTTCTTTCTTCATTCATGGAATTTCTCTAAATTGCAAACCCAATGATGAATCTGAGAAACTTAATCAATGCAAAGGATCTTAACTATTGAGAAAAGGACCTAAAAATAAAAAAGAAATAAAAAAGAAAAGAAAAGCAATGGGACACACATCCTATAAGTTGTACTGAAGACATGAGGCATTCATTTGGCACCCTTCATTATTATCCTTTCACCCACAATGCAAATTACCACTTGGAGCCCATTTGAGCCATCAAACACAAGCCACTTTCTTTCATAAACCACATTATCCTAACCCGGGGTATGGAAAGTGTGCAAAAAGTTCTATGTGTCACCAAATCTCAAGAGAGGCGAGAGGAACTCTAAAGAGAGTAAAAACAAAAAAAAGAAACAATTGTCGAAAACTCAAAAAAGAGAGAAAAAAAAGTTCCAAATGCATCAAGAGAGCACCAAAAATCAAGAGAGTTTCCTCACCTCGAAATATCAAGTGATACCCAGCACACTGGGGGTTTTTCTGGGAATTTGAGCCTTATTATCCATTCTTTGGCAACCCGCACCTTGGCCTAACATTACAACCCAAAAGACCTTATAGAGGTATGAATCTTGAAATATGTGTGTGCACCATACAAAAAAACAAATTAAAAAAAATAAGAGCCCGCTAGGTTGAAAACACGAAAGGGCGACCTAGGCAAAAGTTAGGGTATAATAATCTAAAAGTCCGCTAAGTCTATTCATTCAGTAACTTAGGCAAATATGGCAAGCCCGCTGGGTCGATCATCCAAGACAATGATCCAGGCAAAAATTAGGGCATTAAAAGTCAAAGGTCCCCGAACTACGTTTTGGCCTGATTCCTCTGTGGATACGTAGGTAACCTCTTTTAGGCCCAACCGTACTCTAATCTTTCTCAATATCAAGATCCATTTGAAATTACTAATGGGATTCATTAATAACTCAATAATATCACTTCATCAATGGCAACTCAAAATTCTAAGGGTTTCAAAATTTCCGTGATGTTACCCCTTTTAGAGCCCAAGACTTGGATTTGAATTTTCTTCCATGGGTCGCTCCCTATCTCACATATTTCCCCATTTTATACTTTTTTGCACCAAGCCCCATTTCTTTCATAATCCCACATATCTACCTTGGAATTCTCCACTTTACATCGACTCTTTACTCATAGTTTGTGGCTTTCGTAGGCATCTTTTCTTGGATAAATAACTCCAACTAAGCATCCATCACTCACGGCATCTTCATGGAGTTTCCTCTTGGAGTCACTTTATGCATACTAGGGGATTTGATTCCTAATACTATTGGTGAAAGAAGTTTGAATACTCGGAATCTCACCCGCATAAGCTTGCTCGCATTACGGTCTAACCAATAAACTGGGGGCTTTTCCCTTGCCTCAGAGGCACCAATCATGCATCTATCTCATAGCTTAAGAGGCACACTTTTGGAAATAAAAATCCTTTTTGCGAATAAAATGAAATCTCTCATTTATCCTTTGGATTCCAGTCTTCTAAGCATTGCATATATGTCATTACTATTGAGTCGCATGCATCATTATCCATAACTTGGTTGCATGGAGCTGTAGGCCTAGTTAGCATTGCATTTGCATACTTTGAGTGTCATTTCATTCATTTGCACTTACTAAGCACTTTTGCCTCCGAGGCATCTGCATAACACACACGCACATAGCATTGAATGCACTTAAGTCTAAGTGTCTTAATTTGAAGTTTGTTCTCTAACTTTCCTTTTCGGTCCGTCCCATCGCATTTAGTAAGGTCTGTCCTTTTGGGTCCGTCTCGTTGCATTGAGCAAGGTCCGTCCTTTTGGGTCCGTCCCGTTGCATTGAGAAAGGTCTGTCCTTTTGGGTCCGTCCCGTTGCATTGAGTAACGTCCGTCTTTTTGGGTCTGTCCCATTGCATTGAGTAAGGTCCGTCCTTAGGGTCTGTCCCGTAGCATCCCCCTATGTCTTCCTATTTGATTGAACTAACATGCAGGTTACAAAGCAAAGCACAAGCATTATTTCAGCAAAGCAAGGAACGAGAGCAATGCAAAGCTCTCCGATGATGGGCTATTACAATTAGCACCACGTCTGCAAAGCAAGGCACGGGAGTGACGCAAAGCTATTCGACGTCTGGACTATCGCAAATAGCACAGTGTCTACATTCGCAAAGCAGGTAACCCAAACCACAGGCGGTCAGGATTTACTTTTATCGCATCTTTTTCTAACATAAGCATTTTCAAAGCATTGCAGGCATTTTTGGCAAATACTTTGACCATCGGTTTTTCAAAGCTCAGCCAAAGTGGGGGCTTCTATAGACACCCAAATGTGTCCCCCCTGGCGTAACGCCCAATGATGATAACCTTAATCACGTTAAAGAAACGAATGTCAATGCTCGATGTAATTATGCTCATTTGAAACCCTTTATCCATTGTTACTTAGGAACTCATTAATTTTAATACCCACAAATATCCCTGTACATAATCTTTCCAACGCCATCTCATTTGTCCCAATCGGACATCGGAGTCAAAAGTTATGATTTAATGAAGTTATGGGCTAAAAACGATGTTCTCATACCCTCATATCACGATTCAAGACTAATTTTTAGCCATAAAAGGATTAGTTGGATTATTATCCCACTAGGGTTGTATTCCTCTTTGAAATAGCTTTCCAATTATGTATTGTGGGCCAAAATCCCATTAGAAATGAAAGAGAAACGATCCGATGATTGATTGATGCGCTGAAACGGACACCTCTCTAGTGTTTGGGCCATAACTTATAGGATACTTGTGCTATTTTAGCCCACAATATTTCAAAAGAAATCCCTTTGAACAAGGAATCCAACGCACAAAGAATTAGGACAATCGGAGCTTAAACGAACACTCTAGCGGCGTTTTCGTGTGAGCGGAGGCGAATTTCCCCGCCGCTGGAGCTCTAGCGGCGGCCACTGGATCTATGCGGCATTGTCGAGGCCGCCAGAGCCTCAGCGGCGCTCCGGGGGGCCGCTGGGCACCATTTTTGGCCCGGGAACCCTAATTTCCTATTTTCTTCGGCCCATTCCCTATAAATACCCCTCTAAACTCTGTTTTTTGGGACCAACACTCATTATTATGGGATTCCACTCAAGAGAACTCTAGTCTCTCTCTCTCTCTCTCTCTCTCTCTCTCTCTCTCTCTCTCTCTCTCTCTCTCTCTCTCTCTCTCTCTCTCTCTCTCTCTCTCCTCTATTCCATACAACCCTAATTACATCAATTCAAGCATTCTTCAAGCCTCATTCAAGAGAAACTCCACACACAAGAGTAAGGCAAATACAAGAGCAATTGACATTCAATTCTAGTACAACAAAAGGTTAACCCGAGGCCAATTTTCTCAATCTTTCAAAACTCTTTTTTCAAATCATGTTTTACTTTGATTATAATTATGCTTGATTTGTATATCATGTTTTGATTATTTTAGTTTTATTATTAATCACATTCACGTCTAGATAATTAAATTGTATGTCATATTTATTAGTTTAATTATAGATTAGTGCATGGTTAGTATAAATATTGCATCTTTGAATGATTAACATATTTAAATAACATATTAGCATATAATTAGGGGTTTTGCATATACTTATCCCTAGATTGCATATTAGTATATTTTTACTTTTTTTTTTTTTTTTTCTTCCATTGAAGTTGCTAACAATCTCATTGATGTGAATATGCAATTTGTCGCGTTTAGCAAGAAAGATAAGGTGAAGATTTATTTATTTTATCTTATTATTAGTTTGGTTTATGCTTGTTCATTAATATGCATGCAATTGGATAATATGTGCAAAGTGATAACTTTAGTAATTTGTTTTGTTCAACCCACCTAGTTAATTTAGGATCTTGGACGACCGGATCTGTATGGAGCCTTGCGATATGAATTATGACTCAACATGGATAAGATTAGTAGAGGCCATTAATTCGGGCGACTTAGATAGGAGTCGTTTTATCTTTGTCCTACCCACACCCCCGAACTCAATCTTTGGCCCATTTTGTGTATGAGTCAATTCAAAATAGGAACTGGGTGCACTTTTGATGGTTTTCAATTGTTTTCTTAAAAATTGGTGGCGACTTCACTATTTGCTTATTATTTCCCCTATCACAATTAATCATGTTGCATATGACGTATTATTTAAGAACCAATAATTCTAACCAAATATTTCAAATAGCGCCGAAAGGCGAGGGTTCTTACCCCATGCAATTCTTGTTTAGTGATCAATTGAATACAAACAGACAATCCATTTTGATTAGAGTAATAAGAGAGCGAATAGAATAGTGATTACCCATACTGTTCATCGATTGATATTGATATGCCTAGACTTACTCTAGTGTATACTCACACCATCTCTAACATAATAATCGATACGTAGAGAATTTAACTAATGGGGAATGATCCATCCCGAACACGCTACGAGGTGTCCATAAATAACTTGGGAATCACGCATCCCTAGACTACATCAATTAGATATAATCTCGGTTGCTCAACTACTCCTAGGGATCCATTAGGAGTCTTATTCTCATTTACACTTCAATTCACATAATTTGCATTAGTTGACTTAGTGGTACAACGAGACCACGACTTACTACTTCATTTCATGCTTATGACAATGAATAGTAAATAACGACGATAATGACATTTATGCATAATAAGAATAAACATGCTTTGATGAGTAAATATCGGAATCATGCTCACATATATGCCTAATAAAATTTCGGCAGCACTCCGGCAGTAAAACATGATAACCAAAATTTCAATCAATCAAATACACTCATCAATATCATAATAGGTGCTCATTAGCACTCAATAATAACCCATTCCATTTAGTATATATAATTTCATAATAATATTAACATTCTCCTTCACAAGACTTATTCAATAATTAGCATATGAACTAATTAATTAGCGAAACTTCATAAACTCAACATGCTCATTATAATTCATAATTACAGCGAAGAATATATTTCTAATTCTCATAATGAACGACGATATAATTTAATCATGCTTCGCATATTAAATTCGCAACAATTAGGCATTTAGCACATAACAAGTCAAAACCTTGTTATGGGTTTTGGAAGGATGTAGGTACAATCTCTTACCTAACAAACGCTCACTTAACCGAATGCAAGCTCCAAATAACGACCCGATCACGCTTGTCCGTTAGGTCCTAATTAAATACAATTACCGAAACATAATCAGTAAATATGAAAATATAAACAGTAGAAAAATATTAATATAATATTTTATTTAAATTTCTTGATTTATTTAAATCAATCTAAGTTTTTGGAAATCCGGATTCGGGTTCTAAACGAGTGCCAAAAAATAAAAACAATTAAAAATAAACTGCTAAAATCAAATTAATTAAAATACGAAAATTAATAATCGAAACCCTAACTTGTTGTGCAAGTCTCAACCACGGTCACCCACAAGGGGACCCATGGTCGGACCCATCACCATCACCACCACCCACTGACCACCCAGGGTCGGTGAGGATCGCCGGAGTCACGGCGAGGAGAGAGAGAGAGAGAGAGATCCCGCGAAAGAGAGAGAGAGATAACTAGCGCGAGAGACAGAGAGAGAGGTGGAGAGAGAGCGGCGACGCCGACCATCATCGGCGCTTGCCCAAGCGGCAACCTGGCGATGCCAGGGTGGCACGGTCGCGTGCGATAGGGGACAGGGATAGAGAAATAGAGAGCGAAAGAGAGAAGGAGAAAGAGAGAGAAAAAGAAAGGGAGAGGAGAGAGAGATTACCGACGGGCAGGGAGAGCAAATGGCTGGCCTGGTGGCCGGCAACTGAGGGAGGAGAAAGAGTGCGGTTGAGGGAGGGAGAGAGGAGAGAGAAACCGGGTGAGAGATGTTATATTTAGGGCATATTAAAATAAGTAGATTCGTATGAAATAAAATAGATTATGAAAAACCTGAGTGAAAAATCAAATTAATCTGAGCCCAACAAATTTCGTTGTCTCCTCAAGATGTATTTGCTTCCTCGTGGTGCCCAAGGTGTTAAGCAAACGTCTCCCAGGATAGAACGGATGCGTCTCTAATGGAAGCGGCACTTCAATCCATTAAAGTTCCATCGAATACAACCAATGTCAATATTCAAATATTTTGTAAAATAAGGAGAAAGTTTTGTTCTGTAAAACATCGTACTTTTTCAACAAGGCCTTTGGGTTATTTATACTGCTAGGAAAGACACTTATCCCAAATCTCTCAATAACTGACTTGTCAGTTATTTTAATTTTAACAAATAGATAAAAAATAAATAAAGATAATATCATTTTATTTAATTATCAATTTTCTAAGTCATACAAATAGGGACATATTTCCAACAATCCCCCCACATGAATAGAAAATTGACTTGAAAAACAAAAACTATCTCTGAGTATAAGTAATGAGAACTGCATTGGGATAAGTAGTCGGGTACTTTGAACTTTCCTAGTGAAAATCTATCGGGTCTACTGGCCAGTGAGCATTTTTGTGTTGAACAGTCAGCCTTCTTTTATAAACCTAGACAACATATAACACACAGTTTTCTTAGAACATGGTTGATTCTCTTGATCGTGTTCGTTCAGGCCATGAACGCTACCTGGTTCTTGAGTGTTTTGGAGAACTTTAACCACCTTGAAGTTCTCACTTGAAGCGGCCCCTTCACACCCACATAGGTAATCTCTATAAGGAGTAACATGCCATACCCCACTTGACACATCAAGTTATAAAGATTATTAAAAGCATAGCTTACCCTAAGTGCTTTTAGCATGTATGCACTAATAAATAATTAATGCCACCGAGTTTTGTCCACAATTTTTTTGTCCCTTTAAACCTATTTCTTGGGATCTCTAGTCAATTAGGTAGGGTTTCCTCATGGACTTTATTCAATCATGGGCTTTAGGCCCATTTCTCTCCTTGACTTTTCAACCAGCATTCGTGGCAATGCTTTAGTTAACGTATCTGCAATATTGTCTTTCGACTTCACATAGTCAAGTGAGATAATTCCATTTTTAATCAAATTGTAATTCCTAAGATAACATCCGCGATACCCAAATCTTTCATTTGAAATTTCCTTGCTAACATTTTCTTAGTAATATTGACCATGTCATTATTACTACAAAAAATGAGCATATCATCTATGTATAGACAAACTATTACGTAGTCTTTTTGATTTCCTTTGACATAGACACATTTGTCAGCCTCATTAATTTTAAAACCATTTGATAGCATTACACTATCAAATTTCTCATGACATTGCTTGGGGGCTTGCTTTAAACCGTGAAGAGATTTTACAAGGCGACAAATTTTCATTTCCTAACCTAAGACAATGAATCCGTTGGGTTGTTCCATGTAAATCTCCTCATCTAAATCACCATTCAAGAATGTTGTTTTTACATCCATTTGATGTATTTCTAAGCCTTTTAACGCAACTATTGCTAATAGCACGCGTATAAAAGTAATTCTTGTAACTGGTGAGAAGGTGTCGAAGTAATCAAGGTCGCCTTTTTGGTTGTAACCTTTGACAACCAACCTTGCCTTGTACTTCTCAAATGAACCATCTGCTCTTCTCTTCTTTTTAAAGATCCACTTGTATTCTAGCGTTTTACTTCTAACAGGCAAGTCTACCACTTTCCATACGTGGTTATGCATAATGGATTCAATTTCACTATTAATCGCCTCTTTCCAATGAGCGGCTTCCGGCGATGCCATGGCCTCCTCAAAGGTTCGAGGTTCATCATCAATAAAGTAATCAATATAGTCCGGTCAAAAATCTTTGGACTTTTGGGCTCTCTTGCTTCTTCTTGGTTCATCTTCTTCAACCTCTTGCCTATCACCACTAATGGAATCATGAGTCCGCTTTTGTGAAACTAATTCATTCCCCTTCTTTAAAGGAAACACATTCTCAAAGAAGGTAGCATATCTTGATTCTATTATGGTATTTACATATATATCTGGGTGATCGGATTTATTGACAAAAAATCTATATGCACTACTATTGCTAGCATAACCAATAAATACACAATCTATGGTTTTCGAGCCAAGTTTTGTCCTTTTAGGGTTTGGAATTGCTACTTTAACCAAGCATCCCCACACTTTTAAATATTTAAAATTTGGCTTACGACCTTTCCATAACTCATATGGAATATTGTGGGTCTTTTTATGAGGCATCTATGAGAGAGAGTGTCCAACTTAGGGGACCAACCTTTTCAGAGATAATGTCCAACCTCTTCAACTGAACCCTAAGGTTTGTTTATATAGAAGAGGGGAAACTGCCAGGGTTTGGCACGGAAATTGAATGGGCCTCGAATTTGCCGTTCGCAAGAAGGAGTCCAGGAGTCCATGCAAGGCCAAGCGGTTGAACCGCTAGGACAAGCGGTTGAACCGCTAGGACAAGCGGTTGAACCGTTTGGCAAGCGGCTCAGCAAATGGTCAAGCCGCTTGGACCTGGAGCGGCCTCCCTGCATAGGCGTCTGACATGCTTTCTAAGCGGGGGAGACTTTTTCGAGGGGGTCCATGCGGGATTGAATGAGTTCCCTTGTTTGACCAAGGATTGACTCAAGGGTTTGGGTTCCCTTTCGGGCCCTTGGGCTCAAAGAGGCCTATCTCTCAGTTTTGGACTCCAAATGAATTGAGTCCAACTGGTTTGGATCACCTGTACAAAAGGCTTCCACTGGTTAAATCAAATGAATTGGGCTAATCATGAGAGCAATTATTCTCGCAACCCAAGTTCCAGCAAAATCCAATCCTTTTATCATCGGGTTTTTATGGGGACTTATCATAGACACAATTTTTGGTGTCTACACTCACTCATAGTGGTTGGTTGGATGACATTGTCGGCGTATCTAGCTAAAAATAAACTAGCAGACATCTTGTTCCAATCTTGCACTTGACTGGGCTCGAGCTTAAAAAATTATACCCCGAGTATTTATAATATTTTCGAAAAGGGATTTAGTATTTTCTCAAGTAGATTATTTAGTTTTGAGTCATTTCTTAATTATTAACTGTTATATGTATTGTGCGTATTTCTTTTGGCATTTAGTGGGGAAAAAAAATAGAAAAGGAAGATAGTATTTGATTTGTACTTGAATTGTTACACCGCCTCACCTCTTCCTTTTATTCCCTACATCACTTATTTGTCCAGCCCTTATTGCTCTTCTCCTTGCGCAAAACCAACAACGACAACCATCACCATCCTCCACAATTTCATTAATCACCACCGCCATCTTCTTCATCTTCCTTCTCGTTTGGAAAAAACTTTACTGTTATTGGTAGTATTTCGCTGTCAAGGATCGAGTTTTCCTCTCTCCTCTGTTTTGGGTATCTTTTCTCTCTCTTCTCGGTTGCTGTTATGTGCGAGAACTAAGCCCCTGTTCTGCCATGAATCGATGCTGTTTGCTCTAGTCATGTTACCCGCGGCCACCAGAGGTGGTGATGCTCTAGGCCCTATGTCTCTTCTCACCTTCACGGATGGCTGAAACCCTAAACCCTAAATCGTAGGTGTTCAATCTACCTAGTACCCAAGTCAAAACAAAGGCACACACCTTGAGGGGAACTTAGACTTTCACAGGACGCTGAATTAATGTTGCTCATGTTGTTCTCTCTCACTGTCCCCTTCCTCTCTTCTTCCTTTTTCACCTCTTCTCTCTCCTCCCATGGCTCTCACCCTTTCTAATGGGGCCTCCACAACCCATCACGGTCCAGATCGAAGGGAAATCCTTCGATCTCTACTATGAGAAATTCAGGGATGGCGGTTTTGTCAAGATCTGAGAGAAAGGCCGCAAGAAGTGTCGCTGGGTCCATATGACGGTGACTATGATGCAGTGGTTGGAGGGTTTTATCGGTTCAGATATGCTAAGAAAAGGCGGATTTGAGGAAAAAAGGCGTTTTGGAAGAACCCTGGGATGGGTGGAGGCTCAATCGAATTCTAAGGGATCTTTTTTGGAGGTCGGTTTGTGTAGCCATGGCAAGTTGATGGCGGTGTTCGTGCCCAGCCGTAAGGATGGCCGGAGTTGGGATGATTTCAAGGCCGTGCTTACTAAGGTGATCGGGTTCTTTTCGCTAACCTCTTATGGAGGTCAGGCGATAACCTCCAGGCCCAGATCTGAGAATATCAACAGTAAGCGAAATTACAGGGGTGCGGTTGCTTGTGACGCTCATCGTCGGTGATCGGAATGCGGCCAGGTACAAGTTCTAGGCAAGAAAGTAGGTCTCGAGATCTAAGGTTTATAGCGGAGCGAGTTGGGCGCGTGCCTCCACTCGCACTGGTGCAGAGGCGGCGCATGAGCCCACGCGCCTTCCTTCTGTTGAAGCGCGTGGTTCTACGCACTCTACAGGTGGGTTGCCCCATAAAGTTGATGGGGCTCCTGATTTTTGCTCCAGCACAACAACTTTATCAATTGGAAATGCAGCAGATCCCAAGGTACAGATTAATATTGATCTGGGAAAAGCTTTTGCTTCTCTCACTCAAGTTTCTTCCTCTGCTTTACTCTTGAGTGTAGGGGGACTTAAGGTGAGGATATCACTAGAGGGTGACCAGGTTAGGGGGTCAGCCAGCTCTCCATTAAGTAGTGGAACTATAGTGCCAGCTTTGGCTGGGAGGTCTGGGTTTGCAGGCCAACAGGAGGATGGTGGTACACAAGTTTTAGATCAAGCAACCACTCCTTTGGTTGTGGATAAGGGTCAGACGAGTTCACAAGTATGGGAGGTGAATGTTAGTCAACAACCAGTTTTGAGCTGCCCGGTTTTGGATACATGAAACAGCTTTACTCCAATTTCCACTGCTAATGTTGGTAGGAGTTGGGCGGATGCGGTGAGCACGGAGGATGAGGATGATTATGATTTTAAGGATGATCCGTTCATAACTGGAAACGAGTTATTGCTGGAGCACCTTAGGAGTAACAAGAATTTAATTTGGAGTTCGTGCCGCAAACACCGGGAGTTTACCTAGACTACACTCATTTATTCGATGAGGGTGGGGGTTAGTGGCTCTCAGAGGGGTGAAGACTCTCTCAAACATGGTCGTCCTACCAATGACGGATGTGGGGATTTAGTCACTTACATGTTCGAAATGAATTGGATACTACTAAGGGTTTAGAGATCCCTATTGGGGCGGGTCAAGATGAATCATTTAAGGCAAGGGAACTTGAGGGTGATGGAATTTTGCTAAACCCGAAGTCATGCATCTTGAACCGCTATACTCTAGGCAGCAAGGAGGCCGATGATCGAGGCAATGCGATATTGGCTACGGGGGAGATGTTCCTCATTGATGGTACAGGAAAGAAGGCTACTTTCGGTCCCCAGGAATCCAATAATATAGGTATTGAGGCAGCCCTCGATTTTAAGGAAGCTGATAATATGGGAAGGAAATGCATAATTCTGATTTCTTGATTTTATTATGTGTATATATGTTGGATTTGAGGGTTGAATTGGAGAGATTATGTTGCGTATTATTTGGAGTTCAATTTCTATTCGGTTGGAGATGGATGTTATTTTCTCTTTTATGTGTGAAAGTGGTGCTTGATTTGGGTGTTTTTTATGTATTAAATTGTATAAGCTAATTGTTGTTGTTAGCATGCTATTTGTGAATGAATAATTGTTTGAAATGACTAACTGCATATATGCTGAAATTCTGAATTTTACTCTTGTTGTAGCTGCTGATCAATCTTATGACTATTGTTATGCAACCTGTACCATGTCATGAACTTCTTGACTTTATTTATTACCATGGCTGAATGTAAATTATAGTAGTCTAGTTGGCTAGCAGGAGATGGAGTGATTAGGGTTTAAGGTTGGTTATGAAACTAGAGCATAAGGGAGTTGTAGACTTGGTTTTGTTATAGGCTTAAGTAAGATTGAGACTTGAACTGACAAATGATATTATTATTGGGAACCCATGCCAGAATTGTGTATTATCTTGTTATTGATCCGAAATGGGTATTTGAGTTGAGAATGGTCATATTATGCCTACGACTTATGATATTTTGATTTTGGTTTGAGGCTCGGAGGTTATTAAGTTCTTTAGCTCTTGACACGTGGGTGAGTAGACTAAGATATTGATTCTTAGGTGATAAGCATTATTTTTATGAAAATGTGATATGGTTATGAATTGGTCCGAGAGTGGACTTTTGAGAGCTTGAGGGCTATATGTTATGAGTTATGGGGCCTATGGCCAAGTAATGGAATGATTTTGTTTCTGCGGTTTACCGATAATTCACTTCCCACATTGTCGACTGAGAGCGATTGGCACAAAGTATTGGGAATCGAGAGCTATAGATGAATAGTATATTAGAATGCAATGGAGACTATTTAGGGTTTTATGGGACTTCAAGGTCATAGTTGACCTGAGTTGAGATTCGATTGTTTTTATTTATTATTCGATAGAATGCTTCGTTATTCGGCTTTACTGATTGGTTGCTTTATGTGATACGTGTGTGTGCGTCTATTTTTCTTCAATGGTGGGCCTATAATGAACCTATGCGAAATTCGATTGCATGGGGGAGTAGATTGGAGTATGCTTACAGGTTGCTTGTTTATGAAGATCTCCATTGATGGACCAGTCGATTCGAGCTGACCAGAAGAAAGTTTATTATTGTCCGTTGAGATTTTACTTTCTAGTTGTTCATTCAATTGTAATTTGTAAAGCATTAAAGTTTGTTGGTTGTTATTGAGTTTGTAAGGTTTGCCTTGCACTCATTCAATGAATGAGCGTGGAAGTCATGCTCCGTATTTGGTTAGAAGTCTTCCGCTGTCATTTTGGTTTTATTGTATTTTCTATTTAAGTAGGTTTTTAAATGGTAGATAACTTGGGATGCCTATTTACAAAGGAAACTCTGCCGAAATTTTGGCTCGAGCTGGTTTATATTATTTATTTATTTTAGTTTTAGTTTAATCAGGCATAACGAAATTCTAATGATTTTGTTTAACATGGTCCTAACCAAGAAATTAAATAGCTAATGAAAATGATCATGAAAATATTAAGAAGAAATTATTTACGCATAATCGCATGATTAAAACTTAATTAACTAGATTAGGGATTAATTAAAGGTTAAAAATTTTGGATTATTACACCTAGCCACTTTTGTACTATACATATCTCTCATGTGAACAATACAGATACCTTTTGCTCCCTTTACTTTGTACTATGTACTCTCTATCTCTATAATTGTTTCACAATAATAGACATATATTTTATTTTTTTAAAAAGTAGATAGTTTGGTGAAGGGTAGATAACAGGATAGTTTGGAATTAACTTTTTTTAAAACTAGCACTTCATACTGAAATTAAAATGTCTAAGCGGGTCACCCCATCCAAACTTTACCCATCACCCGAAATATATAGAATATTATATAAACTTTTTAATTGATTTAAGCTCTCACACAAATAGAAACTTAGTTTTATTTTTTTATTTTTATTTTATATATCCAACATGCTACTAACACATAACCCGGTCATGACACAAGCTTAAAAACTAGTCTAATTAATTAAAGGAAAATTTGCTCTTAGTAATCCGAAGTTTTACTCGTGTGCTGAAAATAATCTCACCTCGTGATATACAATTCAATAATCCCACCTTGTAAAATGTGTGCTACAAATGCACCCAATGTGACGGCATTATCACTCCGTCAACGTTGGGCGTTTTTTGGAGAATTGTTTTTTGCAATTGACCAAATAACCCCTACCTCAAGTATTGAGTAGCAAAAAAAAAATCATCTTCTCCCACCTCCTCCAACAATTAATTCTCTCTCTCCAACAATTTCATCGGTAGCCCATAGCTGGCTATGTCCCATTTGTGAGTCTTCCACAAATTCATTCTCATTATCTTCTACAAATCCACCTCCTTTGATATTTTCATCTTCTAATCATACCCCAACGAAACCCCTTTTTAGATTTCATCAAACATCAACCAAGAAACAAAACCGTAGAAACTAAAATGTTCCAAAACAACCCAAAATCCCCAAAAGCTCGTTGCAGATTTCATACCATTTGCCTTTATATGAGTTAGGGCTTCACTTAAAAGCATTCCTAATTTGAAGGACAGCATTGGAAAGGTTGCATTAAAATTGGTACCGAAAAGAAATTCTCTTTCAAAAGAAAATCTTCAAAGCTAATTGGGGTTAAGAAGCTGACTTATGGAAAATCCAGACTGGTGGGATTGACTTACGAGGTTTTGACGTTTGTTGGCCATCACCCTGAGACTTAGTTGGATTATCCTATCGAAGAAGAAGAAGAAGATTTAGATGGTATGTTAAACTTGGTGATGGGACTGGTGATGGTGGAGAGAGAACGTGATGGTGTGGTGGTGGAGGAGAGATAGAATATGGCGGTGGTGGTGTGGAGAGTGGTGGTGGTGTAGAGACAGTGGTGGTGGCTAGGAAAACGAGGAGAGAGGAAATGAAGGAGTGAAATAGGCCCAAAGCAATTAAAAAAAGGGCACAAGTGTCATTTTAGCACAAAAAGTAACTGTGACTTAACACCGTTAGCTCTAGGTTCATTATTGGTACACAAGTAACAAGTTGGAATTATTGTATTGTATATCGCAAGGTTGGATTATTTTCAGCACACGAGTAAAACTTCGGATTATTCAGAGCAAATTTTCCTTAATTAAATTGAAATTGCAAGAAAGGGCTAAAATATTCTGTACTCCTCATTTCAGCGGCATCTTGCTCTCTTCCCTCTAAACTCTCAATCTCTCTCTACAGCTCTACTCTCTCTAAGATGAAAGAAACCCGTAAAACTCTAACCTCACTTCATCTCTCCCCTCACTTGATCTGATCCCATTATATCTTTAATCTTCTCATTTCATTTTTCTTCTCCATTCAACCTTATAGAGAGAGAGAGAGAGAGAGAGAGTTGTGAACTGAAGTTGTGCTGTGCTCGTGGTTGCCATACACGCTAGGGTTTTTTACATTCAACATTTTATCTCTCTTCTTTCAGGTTCGTTGACGTTTTATCTCTCTTCTCGCTTCTCCATTTTAATCGTTTTATCTGATTTTTTAGTGAAATGTGATGCGGTTTTGTGATTAATGTTTGTTTTAGGTGTTAAGTGTTATAATTTTTATTTATTTTATTTTATTTTTTGGCTCAGCAATGGATATGGATGTGGTTACTGAGGTGAGAAAGGTAATCCAGGAGGAATTTGCTAAATTTTCTCAAAATCTGTTGCCAAATAACCAATATCCTGTATTGCCAGCCGAAGGACATGAAGTGAGTATTCTTATTTAGATTGAATTAACAACTAATTAAAGTATTTCTTTTGAATTTAATTTAATTTAATTTAATTTAATTTTTTTTTGTTTTGTTGCAAATAGGAAACATTAGTGGGTTTGGGTTATGAAGTTTCTATGGTACTTGGAAGGGGTACTTTTGGTGAGGTTTATGATGTTAAACACCTGGAGTCGGGTAAAAGTTATGCAATGAAGATAGTTCCATTAGACAAAAACGAGATTGCATTATCACGTGAAATCTCTGTCTTGTTCCTGATTCAACATGATCACATTGTCAGGTATGCAATGTCAATTCTGATTAGTCTATTTTATTCTTTTTTTTTCTTTCTATGCTAATAATAGTTTTATTTTTGTAGGCTGGAGAAGGTCTTTTACAAAGGTGGAAAGATGTACCTCATGATGAAACTTTTGTCATATAGTTTGAGTTAATATATGGTGCTTCAAGATCCTGCTGTAGGCCAAAAAAAGGTTAAAAAAAGTTAATGATTTATGATTGACTTCAAATTATCTCATATTTAATACGCTATTATCTACATACTAATACTTTTTTTTTTGGTAGGTTTGGTTAAAATCAGTGTTATCTGTAGCGAGTTACATGCACCAGAGAAATCTTATTCATCGGGATATCAAGCCTGAGAATATTTTGATCGCTGATGATACCACTTTAAAGCTAGCTGACTTTGGTAGTGCACGGGGCTGGTTCCCTGATTTAAAGCTCACTCCTGAGGTACTTTCTATGCTCGATATGGACTTGATGAAAATTTTGGATCATAAATTGTTGCATTCATATTTCTGCCAAATCACAGTTTGTCGGTTTATTAATTTAGTGTGTAGTTGAATCATGATTTTGTTTACGTGTTACCGTGTTGATCACAGAGCAAAATGTGTTATTTTTGCAGTTAGATTGTTACTTTTGAATAATTGGATCCTAGGTTTGGGAGATTGCGTAGTTGAAAAGAATTATAGGGTGTATTTAAATCATTTTGGCTGGGTTTCTTCTATTTAGTTAGATTTAGTGACAACTTTATACCTTGTTCTCGATGTTGCCTTACTCTTGGGTTATTGGTATTGGATACCTGAAGTTTTGGGCTTTAGACCAATTAGAAGCTGCTGGTTCAGTAAATATAGATTTAGGTAATGTCAACACTTATTTTTCCAAATAGAATTCAGGCTCAAGCATAGCTAGTATATTAAATGATTCATTAAGGGGAAGATATTTGTAAAATGGTGAGCTTGGTTTTTAAAAGTGCGGCTAAGGCGTGCCTAGAACCTAGATCTGTAAAATTGGAGAGCTGAGAGGAGAAGAGAAGGATAAAAATGTTAGGGCTTTCGGTCGACGGCGTAAGGCGAGTGGGATGGCAGGGTCGCTGGAGTGCAAAGATCAGTCGCCGGCTGTCAGCGAGACAGGAGGCATATTTCTTGTGCGATACATGGCTGAGTTAGTGGGTCTGACTAACTGGTCTTCCTTCTTTTTGTTTTGAACGACACTGGTTTTTCTTCTTTTGTACCCCTCGGCCCTTTCCTTTTTTTTAACAGGTGGATAGCTGTCTTCTTTCATTGTTTTGTTATTGTTCTCCATGTGAAACAACTGTATTATTACTTTGGCATGCTCCAGCTATGGACTTTGACTATTTTCAAAGTTCTCTGCCAATTCATAGTCACGAAGAAAATATAACACTATACTGTGTTGATCACAGCGCGAAATGTGTTATTTTTGCGGTTAGATTGTTATATTTTGCATAATTGGTTCCTGGGTTTGGGAGACTGCGTAGTTGAAAAGAAATATAGGGTGTGTTCAATCATTTTGGCTGGGTTTCGTCCATTTGGTTACTAAATGCAGATTTAGTAACAACTTTATATCTTGTTCTTGATGTTGCTTACTCTTGGGTTTTTGGTAATGGAGAACTGATTTCTTCAACATTTAGGCTTTAGACCTATTAGAATATAGATGTAGGTAATGTTTATCCTTGTTCTTGCAAATGGACGTCAGGCGTAAGCGTAGCTAGTAAAATTAAATGATATATTGAGGGGAAGATATATTTGTTCAAATGGTGGGCTTGGTTCTAAAAAGCGCGTGTAGGCACTACTCGAGGTAAGGCGATGGCCCCATCGCCTCATAGCACCCAAGGCAATGCCATTCCAAGAGGCGAGCTGAGGCGTGCGCTTCAGGCCGCCTCACTTAGAGCACGAGGCGGGGCGTTTTTGTTGCCTCATGGACGAAGGGTAGACAAAGAGGTATGAGAGAGAGAAAGAGGGTTCAATTTGCCCAAATAAAGGTCTATCTCCACCTCTGGCCTGAGATTCTCAGGCATGCGTCATCAAATCTTGCCAATTTAATATATTTCTGAAGAAACCGACCCCAATTTTTAGATCTAGTGTTTAGGTTAGTTAGTGGGTTAGACAGGAACCCTCTCCCTACCAACCCTGAAACCCTCTATCAACCCTCGATCAACACCCCTATCCAACATCCTAGCAAGGACGTCAACCACCAAGGTGAAGAGAAAAGGAGAAAGAGGGTCGCCCTGCCTAAGACCACGAGAGGAGGAAAACCACTCCCTAGGGGCTCCGTTAACCAAAACAGAAAAGCTCGCGTTGGAAAGTCAACCCCTAATCCACTTACGCCAACGGTCTCCAAACCCCTTATTGTCCATAATTTGATCTAAAAAAGCCCAACTAACCCGATCATAAGCTTTCTCAAAATCCAACTTGAACACCACCCCTTTAAAAGCAGAACGGCGAGCGTCATCGACCACCTCATTAGCCACCAAAGCAGCATCCAGAATCTGGCGCCCCTCTACAAAGGCACTCTGTCGACCGAAATTGTCCCAGACAAAACAACACCAATCCTAATGAACAACACCTTAGTAATAATCTTATAGACACTCGTAACCAGGCTAATGGGCCGAAAATCCTTCACCCCAATGAAACGATCCTTCTTAGGAACGAGAGTAATAAAGTTAGAATTCATACTCTTCCCAATAACCCCCGTAGCATGGAACTCATTAAACACCCCAAGCAAGTCGTCTTTAATCACCTCCCAGCACTCCTGATAAAAAGCCATAGTAAAACCATCTGCCCAGGCGACTTCTCCCTGTCCATCCCAAACACCACCTCCCTAATCTCATCCAACTCGAAAGGCCGTTCGAGCCAAACCCTATATCCTGGGAAAATCGGTGACCATTCCACACCCTCAATCATAGGCCTTTCTAACACCTCCTCTGCAAAAAGGCCCTTATAAAAGTCCGTGATCTCCGCACTAATCCTACTAGTATCTGACACAATCTTCCCATCCCCTGTCTCCAATTCCTTAACGTAACTCCTCCGTCGCCGTCCATTGACAACCTTAAGAAACAGCCTAGAGCTAACATCCCCTTCCTTAGCCCACCGAACTTTCATCTTTTGCCTCTGACTTTGCTTCTCCTTCAACAAAACCTCCTCTAAACTATTCTTCAATTCTACACTCCGCCTCAAAAGCTCCTCATCATGTCCCTCTACACTCAAAGACTGGTCGGTAACCAAAAGTTCCCTAAGAATCTTACCCTTCCTAACCCTCACATCTCCAAAAATTCCTTATTCCACACTTCCTTATTCCACACCTTCAACTGCTCCTTCACACACTTCAACTTCCTCATGAAACAGTACCCCTTCCAACCCTCAACCTCACAACTCGCCCACCACTCCTGAACACGCTTACCAAACTCCACATGGGTAGTCCACATATTCTCAAATCTAAAGGGAGTGGGGCCCCACTTAATCGGGGCAGAATGGAGCATAATAGGAAAATGATCAGAACAAGGGCGAGGCATAACCTCTTGGACCAACTCAGGAAACTCATCCTCGAACTCATTCGTAACAAGGACGCGATCAATGCGTGACGCCGCATTACGCCTCCCACTCACTCCCCAAGTAAACTGCCCATTACTAAGAGGCAAGTCGCGCAAAGCCGACTCCCGAATGAACAAATCAAACTCGCGCATACCCCCAGTTAAACCTCGCCCGCGTCTCTCCCCAGCATGACGGACAACATTAAAGTCACCCCCTATAACCCACCTAGGAGAACACAAACCAGACAAGGCCGCAAGCTCGTCCCACAAAGACTCACAGTCAGCAACATTACACGGCCCATAGACAGAAGAAAACCACCACTCACCCCTCCCTCTAACACTCAACAACACAGAAATAGTGAAATGACCAAAGTGAACATCAACCTGAGACGCAAAACGGATATCCCAAACAACAAGAATTCCCCCGGACGCCCCAACTGAAGGTAAACAGACCCAATCCTTATACCCAACCTCCCAAAGACTACGAATAAATAAAGAATCTACCCCCTCGACCTTCGTCTCCTGGAACATCACCACATCTGGGCAAGCCCGACTCACCACCTCCCGTACTAGACCTCGCTTCTCTACATTCCCTACCCCATTCACATTCCAACTAATAATCTTCATTTAGAACCAAATTGACCCCTAGACCTACGAACGACCCCCTCCCCTAGAATGGACGAAGGTTGGAGACTCCTAAACTCCTTCATCCCAACCGCAGTCCTCCTACTGGAAAAGCAAGGAGGCGACACCTGGACATTGCAGACCCCCACTACAAACCACTTTAAGACCCATATCATCAAGGAGAGATTACGGTCGTCTCTCTTACTTGCCAATGGAGGGATAGTCACAACCTTCCCCCTGGCACCAGAGTCCCCATGGCACGACGGAGAACCAGGCGCTTCCACATCATGCGACACAGCAGATTGTTCTCCCTTACTAGTACTGTTGTTTCCCTTACTTGCACCTGAAAGATTATCAACAGAAAAAGCCTGGTTAAGAAAAAAATTACAGGTGCAATATGGCTAGTAGTTACAACAGGAGAGATAATAGGAGTAAAGGAGAATCAGAAGTGCGTCCTCCGGAGCACCCAATGTTAGACAGCGGAACCGCACTCAAAGAAACCTGCCTGGAACCCCCGTCATGAATCCCTCCCATGTTGAATAAGTCAAACCTCTCATTACTCCCCCCCGTCCTCAACCTTGCGGAGCCTAGTCAAAAGCAACCCATCACCGACCTCATCATCCGATGAGCTAAATAAATCGTCCTCATCATCATCAAATTCAGGATCCATATCCCCAAGATCTCTCCTCAACGGGGCCTGGACATCACTAACTGGAATCTCGTGTTGAGCTGTCCGTTGAAACCGGAACCCCATCTCCGCCAACCATGCCCCAACCTGACACATCTCCTCCAACAAACCCCCCTTCTTCCCTGACCTGGTTCCCAAAGCAATAGCCTGTCCCTCACCCAGCTCACTGCCCTCTATAGTAGTTGCTCCCTGTCCCGAGCTCGCGGCAACAGGGCCCACGAGCGGCGACCCCTCGCTGGTTGCAGCTAGTGGCTCCCTTGTAACCCCCTAAAAGCCCTGCCCCCCCCCCCCCCATTTGAGACACCCCCATCACCATTACCTACCGCCGATTTGCTCCCCGGAGTGGTCTGACCATCCGTTGCCAGAGCAGGTTCCAAAAATGCACCACCTCCCTCAGCCTGAGACGCTGCTATTGGACTGCGCCGAAGGTGCTGTCGAGGCCAGGCGACCCTCATCCCAGAACCACCGGCGTTTTCTGTGCCCGGCGGTACCTGTCGCTGGCCTGACTCCTCCGGCTGACGTGGACTCCGGCCACCACCAACCACCAGAGATCGTGTGTCTGTCGCTCGTTCCCCCAGCGCTTGTCGAGTGATATCCCTCTGATTGGGCCCATGTCCCAATCTTTGAAAAACTGATACACGATTCTGATTTAATAAATTTGGGCCCAAATAAGAATTCCCTTCACCCCTAGTTGGCCCAAAATTCCTATTATGTCTGTGACCCTCAAAACCTCGCCCAACTGGCCCATGTTCCTTTTGTCTATTATTAAGTAGCCCACGTGCCATTTGAGTATTAACATTATTATCAACACCAGACGCACGTGCCTTGTGATAATTCAAACGGGGATTTGACTGAGTATCAACGTTACCACCTTGCCGAGATATTTGCCCAAAATAACTGCCTCGCCCCCTATAATCACGCGCGGGAATAAAGGATCTCCCAAAATTCTCTCCCATTCCATTGGAACGACCTCTCACCAGCGAAGCACCATGACGCCATGGCCGGTCCGCCTGGAGCTGCCTCCCCCGTACCCCGCCTCTCCACCATGGTTTTATCTGGGCCAGGTTTCGCAATATCCTCCCAAACAATCTCCGTAGAGCCACACCTCCTGCAACAAGGCAGCCTGCGCGGCTCTGGATGGGGATGCCAGCGTGGTACCAGGACAGGAACAACATGCCCTCTAGGTGCAGCCACAGGAGCTTTAACCTTGCCAATAGCTTCCAACAATGCCTCCTACCCTCCTCCCTTGACTCCCTCAGGTATACGAACTGCTCGGCTGTCAAATGGAGTTTTCTCCAAGAGAAAGAAACGTCCCTCATTGTTAGCAGCAATCCTCAGTACCAAGATGTATCTGCTAGCCACATGTTTGACAATACCCTTCTCCCCTGTCTTCCCTTTCCATAGCGAAACCGCCGAATGCTCCAACCAGTCTATCTCTTCCCTCTTCAAGACTACCTCGAACTTTTCTCGATGTGCAAATTCTGTAACACGAAACTGGTAATCAACACGAACCAATCTAAAAAGTTTCGAATCAACTCTAAACTCGCTCACCATAATGAAAAAAGTGATATAAAATGATAAACAGAGAATGAAAAGGACAAAGACACACTCGTCGTGCCTCCCAGAGCCCCCTCACCGGAGGTGAGAGGTTGATTCTCCGGTGGACACTCTCTCTCTCTCTCTCCCTCACTTTCTCTCTCTAGAACATTGTGATAAGCCGAAATTGGTAATTCAAGAAGCACATTATCTTAGTTATTTGAAGTCATCACAGATGTAACATCCAAGAATTGAGTTCAATGCATGCATAAATAGCAATATCCACTTTCGGTATGAAGTTTCACATCCAAATGTAGGAGAATATGCAAGAAACATATCGTTAACTTTAGGCGGATAAGAATTTTCTTTTCCCCAACTTCTAGGAAGGCCATCACAAACCATCTTAATGTTTCATTTCCTTAATGTCACACCTTTACCTTTCCCCATTTCTTTGTCTCAATGGAGTGCAAGAATTTTTAAAGGTCATTTTTTTACATGAGCTCCTTTGGAATTAGGTGACCTATTTCTCTGTTTTGTGGCCTAAATGCTGAAGCGGGTGCGAGTTCAGGAGCTATTGCATGCATGATGTCCAAAGATAATGGGTTAAACAATTATTATTGATTGGACTTATTGTCTTCCTTGATTGTACTCTATGGTAGTAATGTTAATACAATCTTTCTCTTATCTTACAAAAAGAACATTACATGCCTTTCTAACTTCTAAACGACTTATAATATGAATCAAAATAAAATTTCTATAACAACCTGTATTAAGAAACAAAGTGAGTAATATCTTGAATCACGTATCTGATGAAGTCTTCTGAGGTTTATTGCCCTCTTTTTATTTATTTAGAATTGTGAGAACGGAAATGGACAAGGTTTTGGTGTGACAATGGCTTGTTTGATCAACATGAAACTATGAAAGCTTAAGGTGTTTCTTATCTAAAAATAAATAAGTGAAAGCTTAAAGGTGTGACATTGGGAATGGTAGAAAGTTGGAGGTGTGACATTGGAAAAGAAAACATTCTCTTAGTTATATGGTGATTTGTTCCAGAGGTCCAAGTTCGAGCCTCCTTAGGGCCACTGGAGGTTTTGAACTTCAGGGCCCATGAGATTAGTGGGGCAAAGACCGGATGGATACCCATGTAACCTAAAAAAAATGGTGATCTCTATTTATAGGCCGTCATGTTTGTGGGGAACAATTTGCTTGTTCTGCTAGGGCTGGAGTTGAACAGTTTATTTAGATACATTTTGTATGTATTGGGCAGGGGAGGAGCGCAAATTGTTTTGGCATTTCTTGTGTTTGGCTATCTTTTGATGCCTTTTGTTGGAGAGGAATGCGAAGGTCTTGGGTAGGCTGAACACATATGACATGTTGCAGCGGAGGCGACCTGGGTGGGCATTGTTGCCTGATATTTGTGTGATGTGCCATCAGATTAGTGAGAGTTGCGTGCATTTTCTTGTGATGTGTGAAGTTGCCGGCTGTGGGATAGGATGTTTCGTGGCGAAGAGTTTGCTTGTCCTGCTATGGTTGGACAGTTTTTTAACATGCAGTATGTATATATGGGGCGGGGGAAGGAGGGCAAGTTGTTGTGGCGTTGCTCGTGTTTGGTTATGTTTTGGTTCCTTTGGTTGGAGTGGAACGTGAGGGTCTTTACTAGTTTGGGCCAGCCTGTTGGTTTGGTTTGGGATCATGTGGTGTACTTGGCTTCTCTCTGGCCAAGGACGCTGGGGCTTGTAGGGGAGTGTCCTTTACTGACGTTCAGCATTCATGGAGCATTGGTGTGATTTGATTTGTAATTGACTTGCTTTTCACTTTGAGGACTCATTGTCCTCTAACTTACTCTTTGATCATTGACGAAACTTTTCATTATCTAAAAATAAATAAATAAAAATAAATAAATAAACGTTTTCTTATCTAAAACTTTACAGGCCGTCATATCATCGCATCTGCTTTTGCAGTCCATACATGAGGTGTTTCACTCATTGATGCAAATTTTTTTTTATGTGGACCTGCGTCCACCTATGTTGGATGGACCATAATAGCAGTTTTGTAATATAGCGAAAATATAATGGCATTTGTCACACGCTTCCCTCTCTCTTTCTTCTTCCTCTCGACAGTCGAGTAACTGAGTTCTCTCTCTCCTCGAAACTTCACTTCATGAAAACTCAATTGATTTTTGTGACTTGATACTCAAAATTTAAATTAAAAAATTGCTATATCTATATTCCTCTCTATTTTTAGAGTTCATCAAGACCCAATTAGGGAGGAAATGGTTTGGGTGAACTGAAGAGAGAGAAAATGCGATGTTTCGTTTCGCGGTGGTTCGATGGTGGCGGAGAGCGGCGACGGGAGGTGAGATGTGGAGGAGAAATCGCGGAGTAGGCGGCCATTGATGGGATGGGCTGGTGGTGGAGGTGGCTGGTTAGTGTTGGTGGGGGGGTTGGTTGGACGGTGGCACTGGTCATTAATTTGCCATTTTAATTTTCATTTTGTTTTTGAAAGCAATTGTTTGATATGCTTTTTAGTTTTTTTATTCTTTTTCTTTTGATGACGATTTTCTTTTTAGTTAAGGGAGAGAAAGGGAAGTTGATTAGCGCCTATGCTTTTTCTTGAGTAAAAAACATATGAATGTTTAGTTTAGTGAGTTTTCTTCATGGATCAAACTTCCATAATAATGAACCGTTAGTCACACATAATTATACAAAAGTTCAAAAAAACATTAGTCTAATTGTTCATAAAAATTTAGTAGTTCACCAAGAATAATCTAATTGTTTGTAGACGTAAGGTTCATTAAAAATAGTTTACAAGTATTCATAAATTATAAACATAAAGTTCATTAAAAACAATCTAATAATTCATAACCAATAAACGTAAGATTCATTTTAAATAATCTAATTGTTCATAAACACTATGAATGTAAGGTTCATTTAAAATTGTCTAAAAGTTCATAAGCAATAAACGTAAAGTTCATTAAAATTAGTCTAATAGTTCATAAGTTATCAATGTAATGTTCATAAATAAAAGCCTAATAATTCATAAGCGATAAATGTAATATTCATTAGAAACAGTCTAATAGTTCATAAGGTGTAAAGTTAATGTTCATTAAAAATAGTCTAATAGTTCGTACACGATAAATGTAAGGTTCATTAAAATTAATCTAAAAGTTCATAAGCTATGAAGGTAAGGTTCATTTAAAATAGTCTAATAGTTCATAAGTTATCAATGTTCATTTAAAATAGTCTAATAGTTCATAAGCGATAAACGTAAGGTTCATTAAAATTAGTCTAATAGTTCATAAGTTATCAATGTAATGGTCATTAAAAAAAAAAGCCTAATATTATATAAGCGATAAATGTAAGGTTCATTAGACATGGTGTAATGGTTCATAAGGTATAAAGTTAATGTTCATTAAAAACAATCTAATAGTTCATATACGATAAACGTAATGTTCATTAAAAATAGTCTAATAGTTCATACACGATAAACGTAAGGTTCATTAAAATTAATCTAATAGTTCATAAGCTATGAATGTAAGGTTCATTTAAAATAGTCTAATAGTTCATAAGCGGTAAACACAATGTTCATTTAAAATAGTCTAATAGTTCATAAGCGATAAACGTAAGGTTCATTAAAATTAGTCTAATAGTTCATAAGCTATCAATGTAATGGTCATAAAAAAAAAGCCTAATATTTCATAAGCAATAAATGTAAGATTCATTAGACATGGTGTAATGGTTGATAAGGTATAAAGTTAATGTTCATTAAAAATAGTCTAATAGTTCATAAGCGATAAACGTAAGTTCATTAAAAGTAGCATTATAGTTCATAAGCGATAAATGTAAGGTTCATTAAAAATAGCCTAATAGTTTATAAGCGATAAACGTAAGATTCATTGAAAATAGCCTTCATAAATGTAAGGTTCATCAAAAATATTCTAATAGTTCATTAGTGTTTGACGTAAAGTTCATTAAAAAATCCTAATAATTCATAAGTGATAAATGTAAAGTTCAGTAAAAGAATATCTAATAGTTCATAAGCAATAAACGTAATTTCATTAAAAGTAGTTTAATAGTTCATTAGCGGTAAACGTATGGTGTTATTAGAAATTGTAAAATAGTTCATAAGTTATAAAGGTAAGGTTCATGTAAGGTTCATTAAAAATAGTCTAACAGTTCATTAACATTGCCCTAATAGTTCATAAACTATATTTTACTGGTTCATATATTATAAAATAAATATACATAACAAATAATCCCAAAGTTCATTCATAAATCAAAATTTGAAAGGTTCATAAATGATAAGTAAAAGATTCATTAAAAAATATTTGAAAAATTCTAAATACTACTGTAAAAGATATAAAAAAAAAAAGCTAAAGGATTTAATTTAAAAAAAGGAAAAGAAAAAAGAACAAAGAATTAGTCATTGGATGCTGGGTGCTGGTGGGGACCACGTCCCATAGTTTGAAAGATTGAATGAGAACGGTAATATTTCTTATGCCTCTCTCCGTCTCTCGCCTTTGACTTTCCTTTTTTTATAAAAACAAAACAGCACTGTGCTGTGGGCTGGGCGAGAAACGCGCGTTTGGGTCTGTGGTCCACCCATATTGGGGACTGCTCAGTTGCTCACCAATTTGCTCCGCTTTTGTTTTGAATCTGCGTGAGTGAACTGGGCCTGGTCCAGCCAATAAGAATTGATTGATGCTATGTGATTTAGGAGGACTCTTCACCTAATTCAAATCCCAAAGTTGTTTTGAACCTCTCACTTCTCTCTTACGATAACTACCCAAGTGGTTTTTTAGATAAGAACTTTGTTATTGAGAATAAAGAGTATGTATAAGGCAAATACAGGACTGCGTACAAACTAATCAAACAGTATGTAACAAAAAGTTATGGGTAACAGTCTGAAAAAGCTCTATAAGACCACAGTGAGGCTAGGATAACAGGAGCTTCTGGGGGTATCCAAGAAGTTCAGGACTCTGGATATTTGAAATTCTTTTGCTTTGTTTGTTTCATGACATCTTGGTCTCTTGTGGGACATAACTTCTTTCTCATTAGAAATTGTTATATCTTTAACTGTTACATGCATTGCCTAAGATGAAATGTAGCTAATTACAGCTTCGTTGTTTCTTCTTATGATTGTGGTCCTGTGTCAAATTTTATTCCACGTCACCAGTCCTTGAACTATCTGTTGTAACATGCTATCACAGATAACACAACTTTTGGACACTCAAGGTTTTTTGGACTTCCTTGAAAGAGGCGTAAGCTTTGATGAGAAAAATAAAAATCTTCTTGACAAGTTGCAAGATGCAGTTGGGAGAGGGCAGGACCCTATGTCTATATTACCTGCTACTCTGTTAGAGCCTGAAATTATTACTATATCAGATCATGGTGATGGAGCAGGTAGCTTTTTATCTTTAGTTGCTTTTAGTTGTTTATTACATTGGCTCCTTGCATCAACTGTATTTTTAGATGAAGAAAAAGTATATTAGTATATTAAAACATTTACAAATTGCCCAAATTCCTTTGGATATCAGTAGTAGTATAATCCTGGAAAGCCCCCGCAGCCCTAGCCCAAAGAGAAGCTAGTTAGGTGGTCTTCTCCCAAAGCATTGCAGGATGAACTGAAATCCTATTGAAAAACACATGCATTCCTCTCCAACCAGATACACCACATAACCGAAAAAAAAAAGCATTACGCCACAACAATTTCCTCTCCTTCCCACCCGCAAAACCCGGAAATTGCATCTGTAAGAACACCTCAACATTGGAAACCCTATGTTGCTTGGACTCGGCTAAGTGTCAGAGTGTCCAGTACCCATACCCATGTCAGACTCGCCATTTTTTGGAAATTCTGTATGTTTTTGGTTTAAAATAGAGTGTTCAGTTTCAGGAAGAGCCCGAGGGGACCTCATTACTTAGTGTTTTAGACACCATTCAAATGGGACCCAATGCCGACTCCCGGGTTTGGGTTGGAGATCCTTCTGGGTTCTTCTCATGCAGATCCTTTCTTCACCACTTTAGCCTACCTTCATAATGCCCTATTTGTCCTTTTGCTAGTTTCATTTGGAAGTCTAAGGTTCCCCTTAAGGTGCGCGCCTTTGTTTGGACTTTGGTACGAGGTCGGCTGAATACTCGTGATATATTGCGGTGGAGGAGATTGGGGTGGGTTTTCTCTCCGGATGTGTTTTGTGCTTTGTAATCAAGCTAGCAAGACTGCCATACATTTGTTCTTGTAGTGTGAACTTGTGTGGGCTTGTTGGAGGAGACTTCTTGGTATGAGGGGAGAGCAAGTTGATTGTCCAACCACTTTTGCTCAACACCTGCAGACACGCTATCTTGGTTGGGGTGGGGGCAAGGAGGCTAGATTACTATGGCGATGTGCTTTTTTCGCCATATTTTGGTGTATTTGGCTAATGCTCGAATTTTTCCAGAGATGTCTAGGCCAGTCGATCTTGTATGGGATCGAGTGGTTTATTTGGCGTCTCTTTGGGCTAATGCAGTTTGGGCTTTTAAATGGTTGCCCCTAACTGACGTTCAACGACATTGGGGGGATTTGTAAATAGTTTTTATTCTTTGTGAGGACTCATTGTCCTCTTATATTGTATGATTCTTTCAAGGAAAATTTGATGCCAATAATCCAAAGTTTCATCCGTCCCACAATAATAATCCCAAGTTGTAACCTGTAAAACAATAATCCCAAGTGGTTATTTTTGTCACAATATTGAAGCATTGTTTGACGTCGTTGAACCTCATTAGCATTTAGCCCGTATTGGACTGCATTAAACCCCATTCGAGTTCCCCATCCCCAATTGACTCGATCCCTTTATCTCTCTTCTCCCAAGTATTGGAAAACCCCCAAATAGAGTGGAACCCTATAAACTAAATCCCCAAAATTATTCAATTAAATCTCCCCAAACCCTGAATTATTCTTGCAACGGTAACTTCGAACTCCATTTATGAGATACTCAAGCGATAGCATTGTGATCTCCAAAGCTCTTCTGTCTCTGGCTAAAGATAAAGTCCAATTCAAGCTAAAAGTTAACGTTGTTAAACGGCGTCAGACAATGGTCTAATATTGTGACAAAAATAACCACTTGGGATTATTGTTGTATGGGTTCTAACTTTGGATTATTATTTTGGGACAGATGAAACTTTGGATTATTGGCATCAAATTTTCCTCCTTCTAATTGTAATGAAGTTTCTCTTTATCTAAAAAAAATGGAGTGTCCACTGTCCACATCCATGTTGGAGTGTGGAGTACCCGACACAGGTACTTGAGGCGAAATGAAAAGTCCAAGCAACATAGTGGAAGCCCACACCTTATCGGGAATCATCCTTCGCCAAAGGCTATGGGCCACATCACACCAAAGAAAAATATGTGCAGAAGTCTCACTACTAGTCCGGCATAGGCCGCACAACCATCACATGTCAGGCGCTAAAGGCACCCCTGGTCTCCTTTACTGCGTCGCATCATAAGTATTGACCGTATCCAACGCTAGGGTCCACACAAACACCTTCACCTTCAAGGGCACCTTGGCTTTCCAAATAAAGTTGCGAGAGGAAATTGAGGGAAAGGCATCCCCAAACATGGAAGAAGGACTTGCAGGAAAACTCCCCGAAGGATCTCCAACATTTAAACCCACCTTCTAGAATCATTGGAACTTGGAAGCTGAACAGAGTTCACAAGTTCCCGAAGGGAAGTGAGCTCTTGCATCTCCCTAGCATGACGTGGTCGACAAAGATGTAGATTCCAAGAACCTCTCTGCAACGAGAAAAACTCAGCAACTACAGGATCACGAAGAGTGGATAATTGGAACAACCGAAGGAACCTCATACAGAAAGGCTGGCCACCCCTCCAAACATCCTCAAGCCATTTCCAAGTTCTAACTCAGCATATGGAAGGGAATGAGAAGTGACCTGAGAAATGAACTTCCACGGGCTAGCATGCGTGGAAGTACCTTGCATCTACCTTTCTTTTTAAACTTATCCATTTGTATTAAAATGTATTGTGTTGTTCAATTAAAATCTTTGCTGCTTTTTCAAAGCATAGACTTGCTGATAATTATTGCCTGGTTCACAGTTACTGGTGCCAGATATGTATATGACAGGTTCCCTTCAAATACTAGAGCAGAAGAACTGGAAGAGAAGAGGAAACAAATTCTGTCGGTTGTTAGTGGAACCATTGATAACCCTGCAAAACATGCCAATGACCATGCTGAAAGTTTGAGCCCGAGAGAGAGAGCTGTAAGTTCTTTTTTGGTTATCCTAATGAATAAAATTACGTTTTCCTTGAAATGGAACTAGTCATTCATTACATAACTCGTAAGCTGTACGAGTTTTTTCATTCTGAGGTATAATGGAGTAGTTCATTCTTCTTCCTTCTCTTCGGTATGGCAGCAGATCCTAGCCTTTCTTGCTTCTAGGTTAGCTAGTTGTGAGGAGTTTATACAAACTTTCGATCACTACTATATTATAATAAGAAGCAAAAGAGTTAAAATATTTGACATCGAAAAGAAAAAAATTCCTGTTTGTTTTGAAAATCTGAAATATTTATTCTTATGACATTTATTTTAGCAAAGTGTACGTTTAGTTTTCTCAACAAGATGAGAAGTCATTAAGTTCTCAGAAATCAAAAATAGCTGTATTTACTTTGTTTACAGGCAGAGAGGGAGCGCATGGTTTTGGACATAAAAGTGAAGCTGCAGGTGACACTTCAATTAACTATTGACTGTTTTGTTCTGATTTCCGCTGCTTCCTTAATGTGTAACAAATTTTGTCCCTTGCCAGCTAGTTTTTGTATTGTTTACGAGCAAAAAAACAACTTTTCTCCTTAATATTGCTATTTTATATTTATTTTCCAAGTGATGGTATTTTGATATTGCAGAAAAAGTGATCTTGAACATTGTCACTAATGGTATTTTGGTTGAATTTAAACCTTATACTGTCAATACAACCATTGTAGATGTCACTCAGTGCTGGGAGGTCAAGTCATATGTAGTAATACCCTGGATAAGCTCAGAGAGTGAGGCTATCTATTGATATCTGTCAGATTCTTGCCCTCACACAACCCCCCCAGCTTGGACACCCATGTTATCTAAAAAAAAGTAGTAGAAGCAGTAAAAGTAGAGGAAATCAAAAGGTGGAAAAACAAAGTATGGATGATGCAGAAAAGTTAGAGATAGATAAGGAAGGCAGAAGTAGTATTAGGAGGGAAGCAGCAGTATGGAAAATAAACAAGTCTTAGTGATACAGTGGGGTCGATGGTGGGGTCTGTTGCTGTTGCAGTGGTACTTACATTCAACGGTGGTTTCATGGGTGGAGTATAAAAGGTGTTAGGGCTGTAAAATTGGATAAGAATAGAAAACATCAAATCATTTACAGAGCTGGAAAAGTTGAAGATTTTGGAAACTTTAGGCATTTGAACACATTAACCCACTTCTGTGTTTTCTTGGAGAAACAGCCTCAGTTTTAACACATGTCAACTTGATGCTTCACTGATTTCATTATCAGGAAAATCTTTAGGGTGATACGATTGTGTGTGCATATTAAACCTCATTCTTTACATCTATCTTTTTTTCTAGAGGACTTTACATCTATCTTGGAATAAGCTGTCTGATGCAAAGTAATTGTAGATTGGTTTGCGTCTTTTCTTCAATAATTAGGAATTAGTATTTCCTTTCTCAAAATAGACAGGAAATTTGTAAGTGTTTTGCCATTGTTTTCGTAGCTTAATGTACTTATTCATACTTACCAACATGCTTCTCTGATTTCTTTTGAGTTAGAAACATACTTTTGGATTAAGCTTCTGAAGTCTGAAAGCATATGATGTTATTTGATTGAGCAGGGGTTGTGGTTACGTCTTCTGAAATTAGGGGCAACAGATGATCCTTTGTCCTCATTCGAATATGGAACTATAGTTGGTAAATTCTCTTTATTATCTGTTTAGTATATTTGAGGTGAATTGAATGCGATTCTGAACATTAACATGTCTTCTTTTCAAACATCTTTGTGCAGCTCTAATTGAATCAGATGCAGATGGTATTGGTGGTAGTGGCTTTGTTGAATGTATAAGGGAACATATAAACACTGTATGTCACAGCGACCACTGTTTATGGTTTATGTAGAACTTCGTGGTTCTCACCTGATTCCTTTTCATGCAGGGATGGACTTGTCAATTGACTGAGGAACAGTTTATTGCTGTCAAAGAACTGGTAATATCATGACATTATTAGTTCAGCTTGTTTTCTGATATTTTTTAACTTATTTTGGGGCCAAAAAAAGTGTTACACCATATGAAAATAGTAACGAGTAATGGGATACAAAATAATGGGGCCAGCCATCCTAAGAGGTCATTAAGTGCATGCAGTTCTTGGTTAAAGCAGTCAGTGTAATCCCTTATCAAAGCCAGCAGCCCACATCCACGCAGATTGTTTTGCAATTTCCAGGGTTGAACTCAGAGTTTCAGACCCATGATTGTCTCTCAAAATACTTTATAATTTGTCTGTACCCATCTACATACTGTATCAGCATGGAGGCGCAGGAAGGACAAAATGGTTGCTCATAGATAACTCCGATAATAAAAACAATTAGAATATCAGAGACAAATTGCATGTGCAACTATTTAAACCCCCCCCCCCCCCCCTTCCGCACTTGCTTGTTTTGTCACTATTGCTCGTTTGACCTTGATTTTTACTATAATGTATCGTGACATCCTTCTCCGCTATGCTTAATTTTGACTTAAAATGGTATTATTTTGTCTTTTGCCTTAGTTGAAAACTGCAATTACACTTGCGAATTCCCGAAATGACATGTCAACAATTAGAGATGGACTTGAGGTGTCTGCTGAAATATACAAGAAGGATGTCAACAATATTTCAGATTGTGTCCAAAGACATCTTGTTTCTCTACCCATTTGGGAGGAGTTGCGGTAAGCTTCCAGTGTCACTGCACTCAACATGTGACTTTGGATCTACAGTCTTTGATAGCTTTTGTGGGAGTCTTTTTCACCAATTTAACTGACGATTTTCCTTCTAAGTCTACACCGATTTTTTATTGTTTTTGGTTTGGTATTTCATGTGTGCCTCTTTGTATTCTGTATAGTTTGTTGAGGTTACATTCTTCAGTTCTATTACATTCTCTAATTGTTGACATTCTTCATACTACATGAGGAATAGTTCTAATCTTCATGCTGCACCATGGCCATCGGGAGGAATCTGACTTATTTCTGCTGTTTCACTAGTTGGTGCTCATATTCTTACATTGATTGTATTTATTAGATGCAGTCTACTTTCACAGGGCTAAGGCTGCATGCAGTAGTTGATTAGACCCCCTTCTTACCCCGCCTGACCAGGAGCTTCTTTGGAGGCACTGCGGCAATGTTCATATATGGTGTATTTACCAGAAATATGAGGGTTCGTTTTTCTTACTTTTCCCTGATAGGAAATTATTAAAACTAAAAGTCTCTCCGCACAACTAGGCTTTGCTATTTGGCTCCATTGCCGCCATTTGACGCAGTTAAGTTTAAAATGCTCCAAAATGTCGGTTATAAAATAGGTGATGTTCAAAGTTTCCATCGATTTCTTTCTCCACCTACCTCTTCACTTTATTGTGATACACTTCTTCCTACACTTTGCAATACCTAAAAGGGTAGTAATAGCATGGTTGCCTTATTGTTCCACATACATAGTGAGACGGGACTATCTTCACGATAATTCTTTGTTTTCTCTTCCATTGATGCTATTCCTACAGTCCTACTTTATCAAGGATAATATTGTTGCTATTTCTAATTTATCCTTGTATGACTCATCCAAGTATCCTCATTTTTCGAATGCTGCTCTTGGTTCTCTGGCCAGCAACGCATGTGACATTTCAAGTGTTTGCTGCTTGGTGTCTGAGGCAGAAATGTAGAACTATAGACAGACTGACAAAATATGAACAAGAGAATAAGGCTTCAAATATAAAAAGGTATAAAAGAAGTGGGAGTGGGAGGTCTTCAAATTGTTAAAAGAACATTTGGTAGAAACATAATGACTGGATCTCTTAAGTTTGCAATTTTAGGTACAGTTACCTGTAATCTTCCCTGTTCAAGTTGTCCAGTTTCGCGATTTGATTGTTGATGGGTGTTTTCACTCTTCAATTTTTTGCGATTAAAACTTTCATCCAGTTCTTTTGTTACGAAGACAGAGTAAAAGCCATTGTTGATAGCCATGATGTCAACTCTTTAGATTCTGTTGTCCTGTCAATAAACTTTGTCCTTCTTATTTGGCATTTGTTCAACTTTTTCATATCAATTTTGTCAAGACAGAGGAATGAGAAAATTCTGTGAGCATGAAATGCACGTGGACTTGAGTCGTTAATATGTGCTTCACGTGGTTGAGTTCATTTTGCAACATTCTGTTGATTTAGTTTCTTCTGGAATGTTTACTTTCTCTTTTTCTTACATGTCTATTGTTTGTAACCCATGATAGCTGCACAGAATTCATTTTCTTCATTACATCCTGTCCTTTTGAACTTCCAGTTATGTGAATCTCTATGGCTTATTTATGAAAGTAAGGTGTAAACTGATTGTCTTTTCAGGGGAGGGTGGGGGGATAGAAAGATTACAAGCTAGAAGAGAGAAGTGCTTAATGTTTTTCACAAACGATAAACAACAAAAAGGTGGGAGGAAAAGCAAAAAAGAAAATTGAGTGCATCTGTTTGATACAGGTGGGAAGGTCTCCCTGTCATAAGTGTCATAATGAAATATGATTTTTGTCCTGAGTGTTCCCTCCACACGATAGGGAGATGGAGGAACTTGGCTCCCTCCTGAGTGTTCTTACTCCCACTATCCTTGTCCCTAGGGACGATTCTCAGACTTGGACGGGGGATCCTTCTGGGTTCTTCTCTTCAAAGTCCTTCCTTCACCAGATTAGCCTTCCCTCTCAGTTTCCACGATTCCCTCTATCTACTTTTATTTGGAAGTCTAAGGTTCCACTAAAGGTTCACGCTTTTGTGTGGACTTTGGTGCTAGGTAGGTTGAATACTTATGATATGTTGCAACGTCGTAGACCTGGCTGGACCCTTTTACCGGGGATTTGTATGATGTGTCGTCATAGTGGGGAGGATTCTTTGCATCTGTTTTTGCTGTGTGATTTTGCTAGGAATCTTTGGTATAGATTGCTGTGTGGGGAGAATTTTGTCTGCCAGCTACGGTGGGCGAGTTCTTGCAGTTACGATTGAGTAAGGAGGGGAGAGTGTTGTGGAGGTGTGCCTGCATGGCTATTCTATGGTGTATATGGTTGGAGAGGAACTCGAGAGTCTTCTCCAAGACACATAAGTCTCCTGATTTAGTTTGGGATCACATTGTATATTTGGCGTCTCTCTGGGCAAAGGCAGCAGGGGCGTTTAAGGGCATCCCGCTGACCTTAGTCCAGCGACATTGGCGTGATGTGTAGATATATTTAGCTTGATATTGAGGATGCCTTCTTTTTCAACCTTTTGTATTCTTTAACAATTGATTAATAAAATTTTTCTTATCTAAAAAAATAAAATATGATTTTCGCCCTTCTAGTAACGGGGATGCTAAATCTCGGAAGGGCTATGCTTCCGGGGAGTTTTGTTTGAAATTATATCTAGCTTGCCTGAGTTCGTCTTCACAGTGTGCTTCTTTTCTTATTGCTACATTCCTTTAAACGGCGAGGGTTCCCTCAAAGGTGAGAGCTTTTGTTTGGTCAAAGGATCAACACTAATGATATGGTCCTGAGGAGAAAATCAGGGATGGGTACATCACCTGACATATTTGTTCTTTGTTGTGCCAGTAGTGAGTCATGTTCAGACATTATCCTTCACTGTGACATGACACGGTTTCTGTGGTGTGAGCTGTTTCGTGTTTGGGGAAGCGTTAGGCGTTCCCTGCCACCGTGGAGTTGTTGTAGGTCCGTTTTGCCGGCTATGGGAGAGATAAAGGTAAGAAGTTACTATTCCTTATGCTATTTTCGTAATTCTGTGGTGTTTGTGACTGAAGAGGAATGTGTAATTTCTTTTTTCTATTGGTACTCTCTTACCTGAACTTCTTTGTGATAGAGGGGCTTATTTAGCCTCTTTCGTGGACTAAGACGGGTGGGGCATCTAGGTGCTATTTAATTACTGATGTCCAGAGGAACTGGCTAGTTTGTGAATGTGATTTCTTTGGGAGGACAGCTTCTCCTCGGTTGACGTTTTAACAACAATACAATTTTCTTTAATCTACTTATTTTTTTTATTTTATAATCGTTGTACTGTTCGGCTCTGTTCTGTTGCTTTTATCCTGTAGTGAGTTATCGTTGAGATGCATGCCTCCATGATCCTGATGAATATTGTTGATCTATTTTCATTCGTTGGTCCATGTATTAGTCCATCTATTTCATGATAAATGTGGCACCCCTTTACATTTTTGAAAATGATTGGTCACATTCCTGTTATACTAGTAAGTTACTTTAGTTTTGCTGAAAATGACATCTTTCTCTAGTGCATTTTTTGAAAAACAACGGGTCTTGAATTAGACATTCAATGAAAGGCGCATATGCTTATCCATTTTCATCAGCTACAGCTCGTTGATCCTCTGCTTTTGATTTCACAATTCTGTCATTCTTTGATTGTGCTTATTATTGAAATATTTTTTTCTTTTGTAGGTTTTGGGAAGGATATTTCGAGTATCTTATGGAGCAGACATCCAACAAGTAAGGATATAAAGTGGATCTCTTCTATAAATGCTCGAATATCTCTTTACTAAATTCATTTTCAAATGGAACATAGACTTTCTTCCCAAATTTTGCATGTTGCTTGTCAGATATCAGACCCATAGCAGTGTTGACGACCATTCCTTTTATTTATTTTTTTATTGTGTAGATAAGTTCGAATGGGAAATGATGTCTTTCAGATCTTAGTCTTTTTCTGTTTAAACTACCTTGTACAAATATTCTCTGAACAAACTACCACCTCTTAGCACCCAGAAGAAAAAAAACGAACTACCACCTCCCATAGAAAGGTTTACCCCATCACCAACTTTATTTAACTAAAAGGGTTATTTTGTTAATATAAGAGTTCATTTAACTAAAAGGGTTAATTTCAATGTAAGAACACTTTGCGGATGATGGCAAACATACAGATGGCGGTTTGTCGCAAAAGAAGAATGTTTGTTGTGTGTGTGTGTGGTTAACTATAGACTTATATATTTAAAGAGAATGAATGCAACAGTGCAGGGTAATTTGCCTTTTTTTTTTTTTTTTTTTTTTCTGAATTTCACTGAGTGACCTTTGAGTGAATCAGAATTCAGATTAGTGATGACTTTTATTGCCATGTCAAAATTCAGATGCTGAAGAAGTTCATAGCATGAGCTTATTGTTTTCTGTAGATTGGATTACTTGTATATTCTCGTAACCTTACATAATTGCTGGTGTTCAGGTCTTCCAATTATGCCACCCTGGTTTTGACACAGCTAATTGTAGTTGCATCACATATGGTACTTTTACTCCATTTCAATTGGCTTCAACATATTGTTGTCTCTAGAAGCACCTTGTAAGTATGACTGTTGACTTTATGTAGGCTGGATTGGGACTTCCTGATGTTGATGCCTGGCTCATTATAGAAACCATAGCAGAGAAGAACAATATTGGATATAAACAATTTGTAAGTATTTAATAGCCTTTTGTTTTTCTGTTTGTTTCTCCTTTTTTTGTGTGAAAAATTATGAACTCACTTGTACCATCTGGTCAGCCTGAATCACTAACCATATCACAATGTAGTACTACTACGTATTTGTCACATCTGCTAAATTGTGGCAAAACCCCTCTTTTTGCACCCAAACAAAAAGTATATATATGATCTTATGTTGTATAGGCAGTACTTTTGAATGAGTAAGTTGGTTATCTAACTTATCTTTGTGTTACCTTTCTTCAATATAATCTATTTTTTGATTTGGTAGCTTGCTCTTTGTACCTTGTTTCTGAGTCAAATTCCCCTTCCAAATGTGTCACTGAAGTGAATCCTTTTACCCAAACAAACCTGATTTTTACCAAGTTTGAATGTTTCAATGTACTACAATAACGCATGGTGCCTTTATTCCTTTCATTTATTTTTAAAGTGTGTTCATTATTTTTCTTTTTTCTTTTTTTTTTCGGTTTGCCAATTTTGGTAACAAGTTGCCCACAAAAACTATTTCTGTTTTGTTTTCCCCTAGCCTTCCTAAGCCCATGGTGATAATTCATATTCATAGTCCAGGTCATCAATGCTCTTTTGTTATTTGTCATGCTTATGATCAAATTTCATCTCCTGGGAACCTTTGCCTATGAAGTTTATTATTGCATGTATTCATTTTTTGTCTCATTTATAAAACTTGTACTTGTTCCCCCTTTCTTTGTGATGCTTTCTTACTCGTTTACTTATTTATTTCTTCATTTTGCTTATTATCCTTTACTTCTGTATTTGTTGATTTAGCTCCGTTCCCTTTTCTTTCTTTTTTTTTGCATTCAAATGTCTTAAAATTCCTTTGTGAGTCTATTAGGAACAGCTTCCCTACTAGCTAGGGGTAAGACTGCATACATCTAGACCTCCCTAGACCCTGCACCAGCCAGATTGTTCTTGGAATGTTGTTATTGCATATGATAAGTATGGAGACGGTTTGCCAATGGAGTATCCATGTGTTTTCTTTAGCATGGGTATCCGAGCTTTACCTGACTAATCCTATGGGCCCTGAAGTTAACGGCCAGGGAAACCTCCAGTGCTGCTGAGGGATTATCCATGTACTTTGCTTCTCTTGGCTCTTTTTTTCCTTTTTTGATGTTGAAGGTCCTGCTGCTACGTGGTACATGGACGCCTTCCACTGTTAAATCAGTATATTCGATGGTCATTGATCAGAATGATCTTAAACCTATATAAATTTGCCTCTTCATTTGTTACTTTACTTAAAAATGTAAGAAGACATACTCTTTTCGAAGCAACTGAAACATTTTCATTAATCATATGTTCATCCTGTAGCTCACAAGAGTCACAACTACATGTCTTGTTGATAAAACTTACATCTGGACACACCTAATTTCTGTAGAGGGTTCCATGCACTAGATACTTGATAATTATCATCACTAGGTCACATCTATTCCAATTGTTGTTTCACATTGTGACTGAACTTCGGAGACTTCCTGTTTTGTCGTATGTGTAGAAGATTTGGAGGCGTGGATTGGTTAAGTCAAGTTGTTGTTTGCATTTCAGTTTGTTAGCTCCTTGTCCAAAGTACTTTGTAACCACTTCTTTTTTCCATTGCATTGTTTCTTTGTTTGGAATTGTATGTCATCTTCAATTTATAGTTAGCATGTAGCAATCTCTTTCTCATGTTGGTTAGTCCTCTAGTTTTGTAACTGATTGTAGTACCTGCCGACTAAGGACCATAATCCCCTGCAATCCCTTTTGTCAACATATTATGTGATGCTGTTTTTATAATTTATCTATGTTATTTTCTGCCCCCTTTTTATAGATATATGTACGAGAGTCCACCCTCGGCGGGATATACTGGGTGGTGGTTGAATTTCTTTTGCAATCAACAGTTCTATAAGTCAGATGCTTTTGCGTTTGGTTTGGGTAATCATGCTGGAAACTTTTATGTTTACCTTTGTTCTAGATACAACTAAGAGGCTATCTGTCACATATCCATCAACTACGCTTTGCTTACTGGGGAATATCTGCTTCAAAAGCTCAATCCTTGTCATCTTATGGATTTCAATCTCCACATCCACAAGATAGTGCCAACGACAGTCAACAACCTGCAGAGGTATCTAGTGTTGGAAGGAGCTGGGTCCAGAGCATGTTTAGCCGGGATACATCATTAAGAGCGCACTCTTTCACTCGTATGCGTAGTGGAGTATCAGGTTCTCTTAGTTAATACTCCCTTCATCCCTGCATGACTGTTCTCTATTTTCTCCTATTCCATTTGGACTTTTCTATGTATTTGTTAGTGGGTAAACCTCCAATGCAACATCGAAAGGAACCACAAATCATTTAATGATCAGTGGTTAGATTATGGCATTTTTAGAGAACTCGTCTAGGAGAATAATAGTGAAAGGGAGTACATAAGAGGTTCCGTTGGCATATATGCATGCCTGTTAGTTCCATAGCATGTCTTCTGACTCATTTTCTACCATGTATCAGCTTCAAATGAGAATGAGACTCCTAGTAAACAAGATATTGCAAATACAGGGCAGAAGAGACTTCAGACAAATGTGCGTGTACTGAGGGGACATAGTGGCGCTGTTACTTCTCTACATTGTGTAACAAGAAAAGAGGTGTGGGATCTTGTTGGTGACCGTGAGGATGCTGGTTTCTTTATCAGTGGAAGCACAGATTGCCTGGTACGCCATTGTATTTAGCTGTTTTTATTATTTGAGTGCTATTGGCAATTTTTCTGCTTTGGATTAGCCAAATTCAATCTTTTCTGTCGCTTTCAAGATCTTTTTCAATGGAAATACAATCAATAGATTTCCCTTCACTTCTTATTCTCTGAAAAAGCCGCACGCAATTAACGAATTTCTAGTGAACAGTCTATAGGAAATCAGGGGTAATGATGCATACATGCTATCCCCCCCTTACCCCACTTAGACAAGAGCCTCATGAGAGGCACTTGGGTAATGTATAGTATGGTATGACATAGGTAATTTCATTTCAAGATGAGAGGATAACAGTCAGATGTGGTGCGCTGTTGACTCTTCCCGGTAGTTTATGCATTATGTACCCATGAACCTGCACCGAGTCTCACATTGATGCATGAAATTGGTATCGTGTCTTTCAGCCACTCTGCTTTGTGATGCTGAATGCTGTACGTGATAGCAAGAGAATGGTTTTTTTGTTTTTTTTGATCATTAAAATTCATATTTATTCAACCTTGTAGAAATAGAGTTACAAGGGACATGGAACAAGCTTACAATAGCATCATTTGTAGATACAACCCCCACCTTCTATGAAAGGTTTAGATGCATCCACACAATTATGTGCTCTAAGCTCATTCAAAAAGCTAAAAAACTACTCCAATCAAATACAAGGAAGCCCAAAGCAATACACCAGCAAAGACCCCAGCAGCAAGATGAACTACTTCCACGCACATAACTCCTCGGTCCTATGAATGCCCTGTTTAGCTAATCCATCAGTTATCTGATTTGCACTTCTACCTTTAGGGCGTTCTTGGAATGGGGGTAATGATTAAGAGGGTAATAGGTAGAATTATAGGCTAAAATGGAGGGTGTGGGAGATGGTGGGTGTTAGATTTTGTGAAGAGGAGGGTAATCGATCCCCCCCTTTGGGCGGTAAAAGTTACCAACCCTCCCCCTAGAGTAATGCATTACCCCCTTTCTCCCTTCATTTTCCCCATTACTCCCTTAATCATTACCCCACCACCACCTACACCTTCCTATTTTACCCTTTTATTTGCTCCATTACCCCCTTAATCATTACCCCCAATCCAAGCATGCCCTTTTATGAGTAATGTGAAGGCTCGGCCAAAGGGATAGGAACATACGAATCCTATTAAGCTAATAAGCTCAAACCTCAACACCCAAGGCCCTCTTTCTTTGGCATTGCACCAGGAAACTGCATTTAGAGAGTCCGATTCCACTACGATTGCTACATGGGACAACCACTCCTTCTGAGTTGACGTCTCAAGAGCGAAAAATTAGCTAGAACCTCCTCTTTTTCCTGTAAACTTTTCCTGATAGCAAGAAAATGTAATTTGCTTTTTCCTGTAAACTTTTCATGAAAGCTCGAGTTTTCGTCTACGGCCATTTGAATTTACAAGTTGCTCCTGCTTCAGCCTTCATGTCGGAACTCATTGACTTGGAGATTGTGCATATATCTAGTTAACTTATTCTTGCTCATTCCTTGTAAATCGGAAATTGTAAATCAGGATGCATGAACTTCCGAGTTTCAATATTCTCTCATTGGTTTATAGGTATTGAACCCATGATTCACTTTTTCAAATACAAATTGTGCAGGTAAAGATATGGGATCCAAGCCTTCGTGGTTCTGAGCTTCGAGCGACACTGCAAGGTCACACTGGGTATTCACTGCATCCCACTGTCTCCATTTTTGGATGTTATATATCCGAATGCTCCGCTTGGTAGTTGTCAAATACTCCAGGTCAAAAAGATGTCTCAGTTTCTATTGAGGAGTATCTCAAATTAATTCTTCTTTTTTCACTTTAGAGTAACTTTTTATTGCTTTGTCATAGTACCGTTTGTGGCACTTCTACCTTAAAAACTGTATTTTAAAAGTGAAGCATTGTTTCTTGACAGAGGGCCAAATGGGTAAGTTACTAACAGTTTTCTCTTTCTTTGCCTGTTTCTTAATCGTGGGGTTGTCATGTAGATGAATCTGCAGCGGAATACATTTAGATAGAAAACAAAAGTTGAAATTGCCATTGATATTTGATAGTTATGTCAGAAAGTGCCGAAACAGTATTGTAGGTGAATGAGTGGAATTGCCTGGGGTAGATGTGAATGAGTATAACTATGCAAATGCAGGGGTAACTCAAGCAAAACATTTAGGGACTGAAATCTAGGTTAGCTCTGCCCCTAATGACACCGAAGTATTGCACCAATTGGATAAGGTGTAGCAGTAATGTACTGGGTGTATGGAGGGGGTCTAGTAGTGGAATGACTTGATGGTCCCCTTTGTATATCCGTTCCTCGAGGAAAAGGATTTAAATGGATCCCGGATGACAGACTTGCAGTTCAAAAAAGATGATGTCCCTTTTCCCACGCTGTGTGAGCATCTTAATTCTCCCTCCATGAATAAATATTAGTCACATCATTAATACTAATCAACTATAAGAGTGACTATTAAATTAGGATGGAGGAAGTACATTTATTGTTCTCATTTATACCCATTTACTATCTGTATTTATTTGTCAATGAAATTTCATTCTCAGGACTGTACGTGCAATAAGTTCTGATCGAGGAAAGATTGTATCTGGCTCAGACGATCAGTCAATCTTGGTATGGGATAAGCAAACATTTCAGCTTCTAGAAGAGCTAAAAGGACATAATGCCCCGGTCAACTGTGTACGGATGCTTTCTGGGGAACGTGTTCTTACTTCTGCTCAGGATGGAACCCTAAAGATGTGGGATGTCAGGACTGATACTTGTGAGGCTACAGTTGGTCGCTGCTCAAGTGCCGTTCTTTGTATGGATTACGACGATTCTACTGGAATTTTAGCTGCTGCTGCTAGGGATTCAGTTGCATATTTGTGGGACATCCGTGCTGGTCGACAAATGCACAAGCTTCTGGGACACACAAAATGGGTCAGGTCCATTAGAATGGTTGGCGACACTCTGATAACTGGTAGTGATGATTGGACCGCTAGGATGTGGTCGGTTTCTCGAGGCACCTGTGATGCAGTGTTAGCATGCCATGCAGGTCCTGTTCAATGTGTTGAGTATTCAACATTGGAAAAAGGAATAATCACTGGCTCTACGGATGGTTTGCTTAGATTCTGGGAAAATGCTGAGGGCGGTATAAAATGTGTCAAGAGTATCACTTTACATTGTGCTCCTATATTATCCATCAATGCAAGCGAACACTGGCTGGGGATTGCAGCAGCAGATAATTCCATGTCTCTTTTTCATCGCCCTCAAGAAAGACTCGGTGGCTTTACTAGCTCTGGCTCCAAAGTAACTTGGTGGCAGCTTTACCGGACACCCAAGAAATCAGCTGCGGTGGTCAGATGTGTGGCTTCCGATCTTGAGAGGAAGAGAATATGCAGTGGTGGACGTAACGGACTTCTCCGGCTATGGGATGCTACTATCAACATTTGAGTTTCTTATGATTTGTATCCTTCTGTAATTTTGCACCTTCATGTTTTGTGTAACTCAGTTGAGGATTGCATGTAATGTAAGTTTAGGACAATACTCTTGTAAAAGTGATTTTATTTTCATTTTTGCCTTTTTCGATGGCAGGGGGTAAATTAAATGTCACCTAAAAACAGCATCAAATACAAGATAGTAAATATTTGAATTCTGAACTGTACTACAATTACTCTGGTGCCTGAAGTGCCAAATGCCTCTAAAGTGGGTGAGTTCTGCCCTATCTCTTGTTGTAATGTATTATATAAAATTGTTGCTAAGGTACTTGCAAATAGGCTCAGTACAGTTTGAGTTCTATTATCCATGATGATCAGTCAACTTTTGTGAAGGGGAGGAGGATTAGTGATAACATTATATTAGCTCATGAAATAGTAAAGCACTATGGGAGGAAACATCTTTCACCTAGGTGTCTTCTTAAAATTGACCTTAGGAAAGCATATGACTCCATAGAGTGGCCTTTTATTGAGCAAATGTATGCTTTGCATTTCCCTACTAGGTTTGTGTGGCTTATAATGCTATGTGTTTCCATTGTGAGCTATTCAATTTGCTATAATGGGTCTTTGATTAAGCCTTTTGAGGCTATGAAGGAGCTGAGACAAGGTGATTCTTTGTCACCTTATTTCTTTGTGATTGGTATGGAATACTTGTCTAGATGCCTGGACCAGCTGAAGCAGATAAGGGAGTTCAAATACCATCCAAAGTGTTCAAGTTTTCAGCTATGTCGTAGTATTTTTGCAAATGATCTCTTGTTATTCTCTAGAGGTGCCTCAGGCTCTCTAAAGTGCTTGTTGTCTTGCTTCAATCAATTCTCTGAAGCTTCTGGGCTTGCAGCAAATTTTAACAAGTCTGAGATATTCTTTGATGGTTTGACTAAGTTACAACAAAGTGATATTATGCAGGGCACTATGTTTGTGAAGGGATCTCTGCCTGTGAAGTATCTGGGTGTGCCCTTGTCTTCTAAAAGGCTGTCAGTTGCTCAGTGTCAGCCTATCATTTTTTATTTTATAGAATTGTGGAGCGTATGAGCTCTTGGACATGCAGAATGCTCTCTTATGGAGGGAGACTTCAGCTAATCAAAAGTGTTGTGTTCTCTATGCAGTCCTACTGGTCACAGGTGTTTGTGTTGCCACAAGCTGTTATTACTCAAATTAAGAGGATTTGCAGAATCTTCCTGTGGACTGGTTCCAATTTGCCATCTAAAAGAGCTTTAGTGGCTTGGGAAAAACTCTGTGTTTCCAAATGAAAAGGTGGTCTAGGTTTGTTTAACTTGAAGATCTGGAATGCTGCAGCTGTGGGGAAATTGGTTTGGGACATTCACACTATGAAGGAAAAATTGTGGATTCAGTGGGTAGGGGCTTATTATATCAAGCAACAAGAGTTCTGGGCTATGCCTAGTCCTGCACAGAGCTCCTGGATGATTAAAAGGGTGTTTGATGATAGAAATAGTGTGAAGGATGTTGTGTGTGTCACTGGTTTGTATACTATTAGCAAAGCTTATAGAAGCATGTTACTTGTGATGACTGCTGCTAGCTGGACTAAGCTATGCTGGTCTAGCTTAGCTTTGCCAAAGCAGAATTTCTATTTTTGGCTCATTTGTATGAGTAGACTTCCATCTAAAGATAGATTGTTGAAGATGGGAATAGGCAATATCACTGATGATCAGTGTGTATTGTGTGCAGCAGCAGTTGAAACTCATTTGCATTTGTTTTTTGAGTGCCCTCTCTCAACTGAACTGTTGCAGACAATGATTAAGTGGGCAGAGGGTGCTTGTCAGAGCTACTCCTGGAATCAGGTTACTGACTGGGCCTATGGTGCTGAAGTAGGAAGAAGTCCCAGAAAGTTACTCTTTAAGGCAGTGTTGACAGCTACTGGCCATGCTATTTGGCAAGCAAGAAATAGACTGATTTTCAAGCAGGAGCGCAGTACCATTACAGAGATTACAAGGCAGCTGGTGAATCAACTGCATGCTCGTGCTCCGGGCTCAGAAAATGTGAAACTGAGGAAAATGTTCCAGGAAAATCTGAATTTCTTTCCTGTATGAGTTTGTTTTTCCTGTAGCTTGTTTGTTGTAGTTTGTCCCTGTGAGGACAGAATATGTCATGGTGTGTCATGTACCCATTCTCTTTTCTGGATTGTAGAAGGGGAGTAATCGTTCTGTAATGCCTCTAAGTTTTGGAAATGAGATTAAATTAACTTTCCCAAAAAAAAAAAAAAATGAATTCTAATTAGCATTCTTGAGACTCAATTGGCTGCCTCGCTTCTCTTTATGTACTCGACAACTGCAGCCATACGTGAAGAAATCAAGCAATTTTCTTTTTTTCATTCACAAGTGATAGATGCTTGAGTTTCATAATAGAACGAGGAGTAAGTTTTGTGTAAAACTAACTCACAATAAAATGAGATTACAATTGATGGGGATTGCTTAATGTAAATCACAAATTGCTTAATGTAAATTAATTTTCCCAAAATACCCTTAGCTTTCTCACCCTTTTCCTTTCCTCCTCCCTTCTCTCTCTTTGTCAAATGCTTGACTAGAAAAATGGAAGTTATCCATTGTCGAACAGAACAAGGACGGTGAGGGTGGGTGTTGGGTTCGCCGGAGGGGCTGCGTAGTGGGGCGTTCTCCGGTGGCTGGGTTCGCCGGTGATGGGGTCATGGGGCGTTCGCCGGTGCTAGGGTCGTGGGGCACGGGTACTGAGGTCGTGGGATGCCGGTGCTGGGGTTGTGGGGTGGGGGCTGTTCGTGGGTGGAGGCGGCTGGTCAGGGAGAGGGGAGGCGGGTGGTCAAGGAGAGGAGAGGCGGCAGAGACGGTGGCAAGGGGTGGGTCGTGCTTATAGATCTGCAATTTCCCTTTTTTTTATAACTCAAATTCTCTCTCTCTCTCCACCACAAAACCCCAGCCCCTGTCAGCCTGCTGCCCGAAGCCCACCGCCCAACAACCACCCTACAATAAACCTCAACCTACCACCCTAAAATAACCCCAAACAATTAATAATTTGTAAAAAAGCTAATCTAAAATATAATAATTAGATCAATATCATCATTAATTTCATTAATATGGGGTTTTCTAGAGAGCTTTTCTCTCTAAAAACCCTAGCTTTCTCCAAAGTTTTTCTCCAAATTTTTTCTCCAACCGCCTTAAGCTTTCTAGCCCTCTTTCAAGCTTTTTTCTCTAGCCATTTCTACTCATCTTCATCCCCAAGCTTTATTCTAGCACTCTCTTTACTAGCTTGCTCCCCTTTTTTTCAAATCTGGTTTTAAAAAAAGAAAACTCAGATCTGTTTAGTTTTTCTCTATTTTTACGGGAGGGAGGAAAGAGAATCGTGAAGATTTCCTTCTCGCCGTCATGGTCGTCTATTGTTCGGAAAGCACAAGGCTTGCTTCCCGATCTCGGTCGCGGTGCTCGGTACGACTTCATGGCCTTCCGTCGTCTTTGTTGGCCTTTCTTTGCACCTCCAGCAACCTTGAACGACTCGGGTTTGAGCTCTCTTGTGGTTTGTTGTTTGATTAAAGTCATATGATTAGAAGATTGTGTATTTTCTCTTAGAAATTGGACTTTTCAGATCCCATTTCTGAACTGAACCTTTAGCCAAAAAAATAATAAAAAAAAAACAATATGGAGTATCTTTGGGCTCAGCCTAATTAATATGGTTCCATAAGCGGGGGATCAGATTTTTGATCTGCATCTGTGCAATTTTCAGTAACTTTTCGGTTTTTAGATCTTTCTGGCTTTCGATTAGGGCCTTCAGCATTGTGGTGGTCATTGTTTGTACTGGGTGCTGCGATACGGCTCTAGCCTTGTTGTTTTCGTCATGGTCTTAGCCGTTTGAAGTTTCAATGTGCTGGTGATGAGGGGATTTTGAAGAATTGATCATCTCTGCTCTTGTGTTCTTTGAGCTGATGAACAACATGAAGTTGGAAGCGGAAGATGTTTCAGTTCTAGATTTTATCTAACTTGTATCATTTTTAGTCTTCCTTTTTATTTGTTATTGGCTGTATTTGTCTCATTAAGTCCTTCACTAATTGTTAGTGAAGACATCTTAGGTTAACCTCTAATGGAGGTTACTTGGTTGTCTTGCCTTTTCAAAAAAAAAAAAAAAAATCATTAATTTCATTAAAAATATTATCTCAATCGAAAGAATCATCCATAGTGAAATGATGAGAGAGAAGAAGGGAAAGAAGGAGATGCTCCTTTACAAATAAAAAGGTTAGTTTGGGAAGTTTTGTGTCAAAAAGATTTACGTTAAGCAATTTACGATTTACGTTAAGCAACTTCGTTTAGAAAGTAAGAGTCACTTTTTGTGAACCTTGACCCTTATTTCAATTAAACATGACCAACAAAATAGTCGTCTTATAGAACTTTTTCTGTAGGACGAGATACTGACAAAGTATTGGAAGCATGTGGGGGAGCTTAACTGGTACATCAATTTCTTTTTTTTCTTTTCTTTTTAAAAAAAAGAAAAATAACTAGTACATCTTTTCTCATCGAGAGTCTAGATTTTGTATAAGACCGTTTCATGATAACACAATCAAAAGTAGCACAATTGCTTCAAAATGTAACAATTTGTCGATATGCTTATTTCTAAAAGTAATACATTTTGCTCAAAATGTAATTGCGGACTCACAGTGAGACTGTCATACATAGTTTTTGTGTGTGTAAGACATGAAATTGATCAAATTTTGCTTTTTTTTTTTTGTTTTTCTTTTCTTTTCTTTTTGACCCAGGCTTTGCAGACAGATGTGTTTTTTATCCACTCGGCATCTTATCCAACTCCAGAACTCCAATTGCACACTGCCATGTAGGAAGTGACTAACATGTAGAGAGTGGTATCTAATCCATTGGCTATCAATGTAGCCACAGAGCAAAATTGTGGCTGAGGTAACATCTATTCTTCAGTTTAAGTCTCGAAAATATCCCTCAACAAATTAACACCAAAAAATTGATCATCTTCTTTATTAGGAGTGTTAGCCAAACATAGCATTGCGTGCAAGTCAATGGCATCAGCTGTGATGACTTCTCTATCTCTCCCACAGTTCTCTGGGCTTAGAGTTAGCCCACTCAATTCATCTTCTCCTGTCAAGAGCTTGGTTAGTAACATTACTCACTCTTCCCTTTTTCTTTTTTTTTCTCTTTTTTTTGTTATGCCATTTTCCATTTATATAACTAACATACAAAAATATGATTAGTAAAGGAAGTCAGTAATGCTAATTGGTTAGTGATTTCCAATATCTGTTCAAAATTATTTATGTATTGTCACATTGTTATTATAGTACTCCCCCCGTTTTAAAATGAGCTTTGCGTTTGACTTTTTGAGTCAAATTTCACAAAATTTGATTATATATTTGGGGAAGATTTAGAAAGATTTACAGTATCAAAATACTATTTTTAGATTCCTTTCTAATAATACTTTCACAAAATCAATTTTCTTATAATTTTTTATATTTGTTTAATTATAGTCATTGACGGTCAAAGTGTTGTCTCGAAAACTGTGCAAGTCAAATGGGAAGCTCATTTTGGAAGGGAAGGGATTACTTATTATATGTCCTAAAGTCCCTAATGTACTAATCCGATCCTAACAAGAGTTAAAGTACCCACTAGTGTGCAACAGGTCAGGGAGATAAGAACATTATTGTAGGACAGAAACATGATTCTTGCCAAAAGTGCCTGATTATTAAGTGTTTTTACTGAATTGTTAATTTTTGTAGCTAAATACTCGTTTTTGCTGTAGGCAGTAGCTTTGCCCTTGAAGCGTAAAGGAAAGGGAGCATTGGGAGCCAAATGTGACTTTATTGGTTCATCCACAAACTTGGTAAGTAGTCATTTGAACTGTGCTCATAAATTAAATTAAATAACCAAAAAAAAAATAAAAATAAATAAAGAGATGGGCGGTTGCGCAAATTTTTGGCTACTCTCATGAGGATGATATTCCTAGGTACATCCGTAGCGGCAGCGGCAGCGGCAGGGGCAGGGGCTGGTGATTCATTTATTATGTTCTGCACTAAGGATGATATATAAGATGACTTCTTGATCTAGTAGATTATTATCTTAACAAATTGGTAACAATTGAAATGGTAAACAGATAGATAAGTACTTATATATTTATGCATTGAGGATGATATATAGTCATAAACTCATAATGATATTCTGTTGATCTAGTAGATTCATATCATTATAACAAATGGTAACAATTGAAATGGTTAATGGACAGATAATGGTGACTTCAACAAGCCTAATGTTGTTCGCGGGGCGGTTCGGATTGGCTCCATCAGCTAATAGGAAAGCAACTGCAGGATTAAGATTGGAAGCAAGAGATTCTGGTTTACAAACAGGCGACCCTGCTGGTTTCACCCTTGCAGACACATTAGCTTGTGGCACTGTTGGTCACATTATTGGTGTTGGAGTTGTTCTAGGTCTCAAGAATATTGGAGCTATCTAAGCTTCTGTAACAGTTCTTTCTTATTGCATTCACCTTGTAAACCTGTATTATATAAGTTTGAGATATGACATGTTGTCCTGAAAAAAGGGTTGAGGCAAAATCACCTTCAGATTCATGGACATGGTGTAAAGGCACAACTAAAATCGTCAAGTCAAATTGAGGGTTTCACCAAAGTCAACCTGAGATTTTTTTTTTTTTTTTTTTTGGTTTAGAAGACGCACAAAGACCAGCAGAATATACATATACATTGGAATCACCTCTGTCTTAACTCTTAACCACTAGGCCAAGATACTCTTGGCTTGTCAACTTGAGAAATATAAAGGGCAAGACCTATAACATACATTTCATTGGATCTGCACTCTATATTAACTTGTACTTTCGTAATAGCCACGAAGTAGAAATGGCTTGTTTACATAGCACCAATAATAAACTTACTATATAACAAATTCGCAATATTAAGGTACTTGACATGAAAATTTTAATGGTCAGTTGGTCAACTGGTTGAGATACCCAGCAATATAAAAAAATTAAAAAATTAATTTAGGTGCTCTGAGGTTTTATGTACTATTTTTTAGGTTATATGTGGTTTGAATAATTTCACTTAGGTGACACAATGTTTTGTAAATAATTTCACATAGGTAACAGGTGTTGACGAATACTGACTTCAGTTAACCTTTTTTGACGTGGGAAGGGCGGTTATTCTTGATGACCCCGATTAATATTGATAAACGTAATAAAATATGATTTTTATTTTATTTTTTTTTACTACTATTCATTTACAAAATACCAGATTACCGAAAACACAATTTATTTGAAAAAAAATTAAGTAATATTTTATCACGTCAATCAATATTAATCGGGTTATCAAGTATAATCGCCTTCACATGTCAGCAAAAGTTAACGGAAGTTAGCATCCGTCATCACATGTTACCTATGTGAAATTATTTACAAAACCTTATGTCACCTAAGTAAAATTATTCAAACCATATAAAAAAAATAATACGCGAAACCTCACAACACCTAAATGAATTTTTTCCGAAAAATTATGCTGATGCTGTCAAGCCTGTGATGCATCCTATTTGAAGTAAAATGAATTCGAACATTAAACTGCATCCATTATTTGGTCAAGTGCACTGCTGATGCACAGACCATAGATTCTCATTTACACTTCCCATTTGTATCTGATATAGAGCTGGCAAAATTTGACCCGACCCGAAAATTAGACTTATACAGACCCGAAAAGTTTGGGTTTTGAACAAAGAATTCCAACTTGAAACCCGATACTTATCGAACCCGAAAAATCGACATTTATTGGGTCAAACCCGAACCCGCTCTGGGTCAACCCTTTGGATTGAGGCTTTTAAAACAAGACATATTAGCATGAGAAAAGTGAATGACAAAAAGTTTAATCATATCAGAATTTCTTACATATCAACCAATTTTGACATATGTAGTTTCAGATTTCTCTTTAATAAGGGTTTTTCTAATCCTTGTGGAACGATCTTAACTAATTGTTACATAGGTAGCGGTTTGATACTTCGTATGCATTAGTAAAAACATAATAACTTGTAAAAACTTTACGAAATAGTTTTGAAGTAGATTAAAACCATATATATTATGTCTAATAACATATAGTGTGCAACTTTTTTATTTTAAAGTTGAAAATAGAATTAATTATGCAATTATAACCTAATTAAAAAATAAATGCACAACCCATTGGGTCGACCCGAACCCGAACGCTCTGGGTCATGAACAAGCATTTTCCAACCCGAAACCGAAACGACCCGACCGGTAAATGACCCAATCGAAACTGACCCAACCTAAACCCAACCTGATCGACCCGTTTGCCACCTCTAATCTGATAGCATTGCAGATCCTTCGACGACATTATAAGGAGAAAGATGCCATAGATCAGATGCTTTGTTTTTCAGCCACACAACATACCAAAGCTCTATATACAAAGTGCTATACAACTCTATAGGGGATGAACAACCATTATCCATTGCCAAGTACTCTGAATTCAGAATCAGAATCTAAGCTAGCCAAAATTTAGGATCAAGTCTCTTGCAATCAAGGTTCCTTTGCTCAATATATGAACCAGATTCCAGAAGCCCCAACAAATGAAACCTGCAAATAAAAAAGAAAAAATAATAAGTAAAGAAACAATCAAGGAAAATCAAATTTGGGAAGGCATGATTCCTCTTGGGAAGAAGTTCTTTAGGAAACCCAACTTTGGTATGGTTATCTGACTTTACTCCACGTTTATCTTGCTGAAATCTATGGTTTTCCATATCAATACTTATGAAAAGCGGAAGTGATTGAGAGAATTCTCCATTTCCATTAAGAGAGAAAGTAGCTTGAGCTAATCTCAGAATAGTGAAAATGAATAAGAGTTCTAACTATTTTCATTACATGCCATCCCTTTTATATATGGCTCACTATACTAAACCGTCCTAACAAACTCTAAGATAATAAAAGTTTGTTACAGCAAAATAATAAATAAAGTGTTGTAATTTCCACGTGGGTAAATTGGGTGAATGGCTCAAAACAAAGCAATAATAGAGTTTACTGTGATTGTATAGTAAATCTCAGTTTGAGTTTTGCCTATATATAGCCCATATTGTTACGAAGAAAAGCAACTCAGTGAAAGCAATAAAAAGCTACGAATACTTTCACTACTTTGAGCTTCCTTTATGAGCAATCTTTTAACATTTTATCAGCACGACCTAGCTCCAAACTTCAAAAGGTAAAATACAAACTCATTCCAAAATATTCTAAGTTTTGAAGTATGCTCTGTAGTTGCCGAATATAATTCGGATCCTCTACATCAGAAACTCAAAACTAGATTATTAAATATTCTAGCCATATAGTTTTACGTTAGTTTTGATACCACTATGAGTCACCAAAGTAATGGGATCAACACTGTCGTAACCGGTATTTACTACTCACCCGTATACCTCATTATTGAGCGAAACCACATACATTTCGGTACCGTCCCTTACCCGAATATCATACCCCAACCACAACCAAATCTCAGGTCGACTAGTACGTCGACGTCTGCAGAAACCTCCCAAGCCAATGAACCGCAACCACCACCTCATAAACCTGTTTTTATAAACCTGAACGACAACCCAGTAGAGCCGAGGCTTGACCATTGTCAAGATCCAGGTCCGTCCAACAAAAGAAAACGAGAAAAGGAAGAGGGCGAGATTGGCTCTACCGAGATTACCTCACCGGTTGCCCCAAAGAACCCAAAAATGTGAGTCGCCATCATGTACAGTGCGGCTCCAAATCTGAGTCATTATCCAACCCACAAAATCCAAATGACCAACCATCAAGATAGGTGATAATTTAGTCACAAATAAAATCGGAACCGAAAAACAACAGTTGAAGAGCAAAGTACAAACGGTACTGATCACTAAATAAAATGTAGAGTGTCAGTAAGTGTTGGCAAAGTGAAGAAATCATGCACGTAAAATTTATTTGGGATGTGATTTTGAGTAAGAAAATAAAACAAGGCCCCACGCTATTAAATGAATGTAGAAAAAATAAAGTTTGACCAAGAAGTAATCAGTTTACATATTTATTACTTTTGGACTATTGACCCACTGTATGGGATTATGCTTATGGAATGAAATTGGACTAATATATTTGTGTACCAATGACGTATTACGTCAAATATTTACTAGTATATTTGATAACTAATATTTATTCTGCAGGATCTTTTAAGATCAAAGTTTATCTGCTTTATTAGTTGGAATTAACATTTGTTTTGCAGGTTCCAATAATTCAATAAAGAAAATGTTTATTGATTAGCCAATAAACAAGAAAATAAAATTGTTGTTTATTTTATATTTTGTACCGACGGATTTTCGAACCCCTGACTTTTGACCGAGTGTCAGGAGTCTCGGACCACTACGGCTTCATTCCCGTGGTGATATCTAAATGCACAATAATTTATTTATAACAAAATGTGTCTTAAATTTTTATTAACTTTAATAATTTGTTTCTAATCAGAAAAATGGTAAGCATTTCTAAGAGGGAATTTGAAATCCTCGATGTGCCTGGAAAGAACTACTACAAATGGAAGGTTGATGCCCTTGCACACTTGAAAGCTAATGGACTTAGGAAACCATTGAAGAAGATAATAATGCCTCAGAAGAAGATCAGGCTAGGGCCATTATTTTCTTAAAGCACCACCTGCATGAGGACTTGAAAAATGAATACCTCATGGTTGAAGACCCAAAAGAATTGTGGCAAAATCTCCATGAGAGACATGGGCATAGAGAACAAGTTTTATTGCCACAAGCCATGTATCAATGGGCTAATCTGAGGTTTCAAGACTACAAGTCTGTTAGCGAATATAATTCTGCTCTATTACGAATAACTTCATCAATGAAGTTATGTGGGCAAAATGTCACTGAGTATGCCATACTTGAAAAGACATTTTCCACCATGCACGTCTCTAATGTGCTACTTCAGCAGCAATATCAAGAAAGTGGTTTCAAAAAATACTCTGATCTGATATCTGTGCTATTGGTGGCTGAGCAGAATAATCAATTGCTCTTTCAGAATCATAACATGAGGCCCGCTGGAACTAGTGCAGTACCAGAGGAAAATGCCACCCAAATTGGCAATCAAGGGCGCCAACAGAAAAATAGTAAATATCAAGGCAAAGGCTTCAGCAAAGGCCAACTACGCCAGTATAAAAGAAAGGGCAAACAAATAAATCACCAAGGAAGTGGACCAACTGGGAAGCAAAAGGTCACATGTTTTAAATGCGGCATTAAAGGCCATTTCGCAAAAGAATGCCGCACCGCCAAACATTTGGTGGAGTTATATCAAGTTGCCTAGAAAAATAAAGGGAAAGATGTTGAAGCCAACTTTGTGGATCAGGCGCCATAGAATGCGCCAACCCTTGACATTTCTGATTATTTCATGGATAATAATGAGGAAGACCTTGCCAAACTAAACATTAAATAAGCTCGTCTTAATTAAAATGTAGTATTTTTAACTATGTGTGTTTTGAGTTATTTATCTTAAATAAATGCTGTAAGAAGCATAGAATGTTAATAGATGTAATAGTTTCGTATCTCAAAATAAAATCAGTGTGTTTAATTAATCTCTAATCTGATATTTATTTTCTAATGAAGATATGGATTATCGAAATGGAATTGGAGAACAATGTCTAATTGATAGTGCTGCAACACACACAATCCTGAGGAACAAAGTTTACTTCACTCACTTGATACCATTCAAGGCTAATGTTAACACCATTGGCGGCGTTGCAAGATTAATTGAAGGATCGGGAAAAGCGTGTGTTGTACTCCCAATGGGGACAAAAATTGAGATAAAAGACGCACTATATTCGAGTAAATCTCCAAGAAACTTGTTAAGTTTTAAAGATGTGCGTCAAAATGGTTACCACATGGAAACCATGACTGAAAATTATAAGGAGTACATGTGTCTTACTTTGGTTAAAACTGGCAAGAAAGTTGTTTATGAGAAAATGTCAGCGTACTCCTCAGGACTATGCTACACGTACATTAATGCCATCGAAATTAATGTGGTGTCCAAACAATTGGTGGACAACCAAAAATTATGCTCTCTGTGGCATGACCGTTTAGGTCATCCTGGCACAAGTATGATGATTAAAATAATTAAAAGTTCAATCGGACACCCCCTAAACAATGTCCAGGTACCAAGATTTGGTGAACTCCCTTGCACTGCGTGTTCACTTGGAAAATTGATTACGAGACCTTCTAAAAGTAAAATTGGAAGTGAGTCTCCTGCATTCTTGGAAAGAATCCAAGGTGATATTTGCAGGCCAATTCACCCACCATGTGGACCATTCCGATATTTCATGATATTAATAGATGCATCAACACGATGGTCGCATGTGAGTTTATTATCGACAAGAAATGTTGCATTTGCCAAATTGTTGGCTCAAATAATTCGATTGAAAACTCAATTTTTCCAGATCATTCGATAAAGAAGATCAGGCTGGATAATGCAGGAGAATTTACATCCCAAACATTCAATGACTATTGTATGTCTATCGGGATTGAGGTGGAACACCCAGTTGCTCATGTTCATACCCAAAATGGGCTTGCTGAATCTTTAATAAAGCGGTTACAATTAATCGCTAGGACATTATTAATGAAATCAAAGTTACCAGCATCTGTTTGGGGACATGCTATATTGCATGCAACAGAATTAATACGATTAAGGCCAACTGCGTATCATGAATTCTCCCCTATGCAATTGGTAAATGGGAAAGAGCCAAGTATTGCGCATCTGAAAACATTTGGGTGTTCAGTTTATGTACCAATTGAACCACCTAATCGTACTAAGATGGGTCCGCAAAGAAGGTTGGGAATATATATCGGTTTTGAAACCCCCTCAATTATTAAGTTTTTAGAACCGATGACTGGTGATTTGTTCACAACACGGTTTGCTGACTGTCAGTTTGACGAGTCAGTATTCCCGACCTTAGGGGGGGAAAAGATAAGGCGAACCCAAGTACGACAGAAATAATGTGGAATGCGGCAACATTATCTTATCTTGACCCACGTTCAAATGTGTGTGAACATGAAGTTCAGAAAATAATTCATTTGCAAAATGTTGCAAATCAATTGCCTGACGCATTTACGGATATAAAGAAAGTGACAAAGTCACATATTCCAGCCATGAATGCTACTGCAAGAATTGAGATTCCTACAGGAACTTCTGATAAACCCTTTGAAAAGCATCCTACTATTAAGCGAAAGCGTGGTCGACCAATCGGCTCAAAAGATTTGAAGCCAAGAAAATCAAAAAGGTTGGAAAATGTGAATGTCAATGATGTTCAATCTTCTAAGGAAGAAAATGAACATATGCAGAGCACAGGCAATATCGTCAATCAAAATAAAAATGAAAATGAAATCTCACTTGAAACCTTAAGTGAGCATGAAAATATAGACAATTTTGAGATCTCAATAAACTATGTCTATAATGGAAAGAAATGGAATAGAAAAGACATTGAGATTGATGACGTATTTGCATACACAGTTGCCTCAGAGACAGTCATCAATGAGGATGACATTGAACCAAAATCAGTCGATGAATGTCGTCGACGAAGTGATTGGCCAAAATGGAAAGAAGCAATGCAAGCAGAATTAAACTCATTTGAAAAACGACAAGTTTTTGGGCCATTAGTCCAAACCCAAAGGGGGTAAAGCTCGTCGGATACAAATGGGTATTTGTACGAAAAAGAAATGAGAAAAACGAAATTGTAAGATACAAGGCAAGACTTTGTAGCTCAAGGTTTTTCTCAAAAGCCAGGACTTGACTATGATGAAACTTACTCTCCAGTTGTTGATGCAACAACGTTGAGATTTCTAATCAGTCTGGAAAATTGTCAAGGGCTACAAATGCGCCTAATGGATGTTGTGACTGCTTATTTGTATGGGTCACTTGACACTGATATTTACATGAATGTCCCAGAAGGATTTAAACTGCATGAAGCCAATGTTTCAAGAAATCATGATTTGTACTCAATAAAATTGAGTAAATCTTTATATGGCCTAAAGCAGTCAGGACGGATGTGGTATAACCGTTTAAGTGAATATCTTCTAAGAGAAGGTTAGAAAAATAATCAAATCTCCCCATGTGTTTTCATCGAAAGATCTAAATCTGGACTAGCAATCATAGCAGTATATGTTGATGATTTGAATATCATCGGAACTCCTGATGAAATCGAAAGAACAGCTCAATACCTGATGAAAGAGTTCGAGATGAAGGATTTAGGAAGAACGAGGTTTTGCCTTGGTTTGCGGATTGAACATCTCAATGATGGAATTTTTGTCCATCAATCAAACTACACCGAGACGACATTTAAAAAGTTCTACATGGACAAAGCACATCCACTACGTCCTCCAATGGTCATACGTTCTCTGAACCCCAAAGAAGATCCATTTCGACCACGAGAGGAGAATGAAGACGTTCTTAGACCAGACGTGCCATATTTGAGTGCAATCGGAGCTCTAATGTACCTATCCAACAATACAAGGCCAGATATTGCATTCTCGGTGAATCTCTTAGCAAGATACAGTAATGTACCAACAAGGAGACATTGGAATGGGATTAAGCACCTATTTCGTTACCTTCGTGGAACAGTAAACTTGGGATTATTTTATCCCAAAGGTGTAGATCCTACACTTATTGGATATGCAGATGCAGGATACCTATCAGATCCCGACAAAGTTAAATCTTAGACAGGATACATATTCACTTATGGCGGTACTGCAATCTCATGGAAATCGACTAAGCAAACCTTAATCGCCACTTCATCAAATCAGGCCGAATTAATTGCTCTTTATGAAGCAGGAAGAGAGTGTGTATGGTGAGATCTATGATCCAGCACATACTCAAGGAAAGCGGTTTGAGAACGATTAATGGCATCCCAACTATAATCTACGAAGACAATAGTGCATGTGTGACTCAAATCAAGGATGGCTACATCAAAGGAGACAGAACAAAGCACATTGATCCAAAATTCTTCTCCACCCATGATCTAGAGACAAATGGAACGATAAGCGTTGAGCAAATCAAGTCATGTGAAAATCTTGCCGATTTGTTCACAAAAACTTTGCCACCCAAGAAGTTTGAGGAACTTGTGCACGGAATCGGGATGCGTCGTCGTTGTAACTTATCCTAAATTCAGGGGGAGCATTTACGAGCATTGTACTCTTTTTCCCTTGATCAGGTTTTTATCCCACTGGTTTTTTCCTGACAAGGTTTTTAACGAGGCAATGCGCGTATAATGCATTACAATAAACGCTGTACTCTTTTTCCCTTGCTTTGGTTTTATCCCACTGGGTTTTCCAAATCAAGGTTTTTAATGAGGCAGCTAATACCCCTGTAATTATTAATAGTGATCCATTCAAGGGAGAGTGTTGTAATTCCCACATGGGTAAATTGGGTGAATGGCTCAAAACAAAGCAATAATAGAGTTTACTGTGATTGTATAGTAAATCTCGGTTTGAGCTTTGCCTATAAATAGCCCATATTGTTACGAAGAAAAGCAACTCAGTGAAAGCAATAAAAAGCTACGAATACTTTCACTACTTTGAGCTTCCTTTCTGAGCTATCTTTTAACATAAAGATTAATAAAATGTCAGCTCAACTAATATATTCCACATCCCCCCTCAAGTTGGAGGCTGTGAAAGTCCCAACTTGTCAGTAAGGAAGGAGTGTTGTATACGACCAAGGGCTTTAGTCATAACATCCGTAAGCTGCAAATGTGTGGGAATGTAGGCTGTCTGAAGGAACCCATTCTGCACTTTATCTCGAGTGAAATGGCAGTCAATATCCAAGTGCCTTGTGCGATCGTGATAGCAAGGGTTCGCTGCAATTTGCTGAGCAGCTCGGTTATCACAGAAGAGTGTCACAGGAACCTGTACAGGAATATGAAGATCCTTTAAGAGATAACTTAACCATAGTAACTCACAAGTAGTGGCTGCCATACTTCTGTATTCAAATTCTGTGGAAGATCTAGATATAGTTGGTTGCTTCTTGGTCTTCCAGGGTACCAAGGAATGACCTAAGAAAATGCAGTAACCAGTAAGAGATTTCCTGGTCATCAAGCAGGATGCCCAGTCAGCATCAGAGAACCCAGTGATCTTCAAGTGGGGCCGAACTGGGTAGAATAAACCCTTAGAGACTGTGCCCTTGAGGTAGCGCAAGAGATGAAGAGCAGCTTGCATATGGGGCTCCTTAAGAGCTGAGACAAATTGACTTAAGTGCTGGTTAGACTATGAAATATCTGGTAGAGTCATGGTCAAGTATAAGAGCCTGCCAATGAGGTGCCTAAACGATTCTGGGGATGGCAAAGGATCTCCTTTGTCAAGAGAAAGTTTCATGTGCTGTGGCAAGGGAAAAGGAGCTGGTTTGGCAGCTGTAAGACCAGCATCTTGAAGAAGATCAAGGATATATTTTCTCTGATTCAAATAAGTGCCTGTATCAGTCCTTCATATCTCAATCCCCAAGAAATATCTAGCTAACCCCAGATCCTTGATTGTGAACTTATCCTCAAGAGCAGTTTTAGTGACTAGAATTTCATGATCACAATTTCCAGTAAGCAAGACATCATCAACATAAACCATAGCAGCTGTAAAAGAATCACCCTGAGCCTTGACAAACAAAGAATAATCATGTTTGGATTGCTGAAAACCCAAACTGATCAAAAATTTGGATAACTCTTGATTCCATTGCCTAGAAGCATGCTTAAGACCATACAAAGATCTCTTTAGTCTGCAAACCTGCCCAGGGAGAGCCTTAGAGTACCCTTCAGGAGGCTTCATGTAAATCTCTTCATCAATATATCCATGTAGGAAAGCATTATTGATGTCCAACTGATGGAGAGGCCAACCTTTGGCAGTAGCAATAGTAATAAGAACCGTGACAGTGGCAAGCTTAGCAAGAGGAGAAAAGTTATGTTTGTAATCCTTGCTTTCTTTTTGATCAAAACCTCTAATGACCAATCTAGTTTTCAGTCTCTCAACAGTCCCATCAGGATTGTACTTGGTTTTATAAACCCATTTTGAAGAAATTGCCTTATGGCCATCAGGCAAAGTAGTGAGGTCCCATGTGTCATTTGTCTCCAAGGCCTCTAACTCCTTGTCCATAGCTGCAACCCATTGCTTATCCTGACAAGCTTGTGAATAACATGCAGGTTTTAGAACATTAAACACATTTGCTAAAGATGCAACATAGTCAGGAGGGAAAGGATCAAGGTCAAAAGAGCTGAAGAGGGGATAGACAGGGCCTTTTGTGGTGTTGGAAGAAGAGTTTGTGCTGTTGTTGACATCAGGCGCCCTATGAACTGCAGAAACAAAGTCCTTAAGCCAAGTAGGCTGAGTGGTGACCCTAGAAGACTTTCTAGGTGGTTGTGGAGGATGAGCAAGAGTACTGTGAGATGAAGACTGAGGAGTGGACTGAGAAGGAGTGGACTTAGAAGTAGGTGTATGAGAAGGAAGGGAAGTGAAAGGATCATCTTCAAGATGAGTAGTATTGTCAGGAAATAAAGAAGCAGAATGGAAATCAGAAGTAAGAGAAGGGGAATGTTACTTTCTAAAAGGAAAGACATTTTCCTTAAAGACAACATCTCTAATGGTGAAAATCTCTTTTGTATCAAGGTTATACAATTTGTAACCCTTTTGCCATGGGGGTACCCTAAAAGCACACACTTAATTGCCCTTGAATCAAATTTATCTTTGTGAGGTTTGGTAAAGGCCGCCTAACAGAGACAACCAATAGTTTTAAGGTTGTCATATGAGGGTGGTTTATGATGGAGAGTTTCAAAAGGGGTTTTCCAGGAAAGGTTTGGTATGGGCATTTTGTTGATGAGGTAGGTAGCTGCAAGGATGCAGTCTCCCCAAAAGATTTTGGGAAAGTTGGCATGTATTTTTATAGCTCTGGCAGTTTCTAGTAAATGCCTATGTTTTCTTTCCACCAACCCATTCTGTTGGGGTGTGTAAGTCATGGATGTCTGATGTAAAATTCCTTGAGTCTGCATGTAAGCAAGGCACTCACTTTTCACAATTTTAGTGCCATTATCAGATCTAATGAATTTTGGCTTAGTTTTGTGGTGATTTTCAATGTAGTTAACAAAGGCAGTGAAAATGGAACAAACTTGGTCCTTTGTGTGGAGTAAATAGGTCCAAGTGGCCCTTGACTTGTCATCAACTATGGTAAAAAAATAGTGAGCACCATTAACGGCTAGTGTCTTATAGGGCCCCCATAGATCGACATGCAATAGTTCAAAAGGAGCAGAAGAGGAGATAGAACTCCTTGGAAATGGTAATATGTGATGTTTAGCTAACATACATGTCTTACAGAAAAACTCAGAAGCATCAAAATGTTTGCAATCATCAATATGAATCATTTTAAACAGAGAAGTGTGACCAAGTCGAGCATGAAAAGTTTCAATATCTAAAACATTCTTAGGTACAACAAAATTGCTTCTAGCAGACTTATTAGAAAAAATAGAAATCCCAACATCAGGATCAAAAACAGGAAGAGAAATACAGCTCTCAGAAGAACCTTTGCAAGTGTAAAGACCTCTAGACCCTTTGCCAACAGCAACAACTTGATTAGTTGAAGGGTCCTGAAAAACACAACGGGTGAGATAGAATTGAGAAACAAGATTTTGAGATTTCAAAAGTTTTCCTACAGAGAGTAGATTAAACTTGAAATCAGGCACAAAGAACACATTGAAGAGAGTTAATGAGGGAGTCAGATTGACTTGACCAACAGTAGTCACAGTCTTAGAAGAACCATCAGGAAGGCTTATGTGTATAGGTTTGGCAAAATTTTTGACAGAGTGGAATAGATTTATGTAAGGGGACATGTGATCTGAAGCACCTGTGTCTACTATCCAATCATGTTTTATACTCACATTAGCATGACAAGATAAAGCAGAGGAAGAGGAAAGACAGGGAGTACTTGCATGGTTCATAGAAGAACCGGCAAAGTTCACTGAAGAACTAGCACTACCAGCATTCTGCACTGGTCCCTTTCCTTTAAACATCTTCATCATCTCCTGGCAGACAATTGCTACCAATCTCTTGATCATAACCACCACTTTTCTGTCCCATATCAATCTCATTCTCATATTCCATCTCAAAAAGAGTGTATCTGTTCATTCCCTGGTCATACTCAGTACTGACCTATACAACAACTCTGGATCCAGGACCTTTCTTGCCTTTCTTTCCTTTATACCAGTCAGGATAGCCAATTCTTTCAAAACACTGATCATAGGTATGTCCAGCTTGTTGACAATGACTACAATGTCTCCTGCTATCATTCCTATTACCTTCACTTCTAACTCCTTTAACCTCTCTTCTATTGTTATAACTAGCCTTAGCAGTACTAATGCCAGTAGTTGCAAAGAAAGCAGTAGGTTCTATAGCATGACTAGTTACTTGTTTCTGTTTCTTAACTTGCTGAACAATATAATAGGCTTTGTTCACATTAGGTAAAGGATCCATAGACAATATCTGATTCCTCACAAGTTCATAATCATCATTTAATTTCATCAAGAACTGCATTAAATTTGACCTTCCCTTAACTTAAGAAATTTTTCAGAAATTCCACATGAACATTCTTTCATTTTTCCACAACAACAAACAGGTATGCCATTCAAATTATACAGTTCATCCCAACAATGCTTCAGTTTGTTAAAATAGGCAGCAATACTAAGATTACCTTGAGAAACCTTGCTCAACTCATGTTCCAGCTGGTATATCAGTGGTCTATTACTCTGACCATATCGCTCAACAACTTCTTTCCACAGTTCACATCCTGATTGCGCATAGAGAAAAGCTTCAGATAACTCTGTCACCATTGAATTTAGGATCCAACAAGTAACCATATAGTCACATCTGATCCACCTCTGATAATTTTCATTATCAATTACTGGTTTAAGACAAGATCCTTCAATAAAACCGAGCTTCAATTTTGCTCCAAGCGCCATTTTAATGGTGCGACTCCAGCCAAGGAAATTTCCGCCATTGAAAGGCGTATTCGTCAAGATCATCCCTGGATGATCTGGACTAGCTAGATGAAGAGGATCGTTAACTGGATTTATTGGAGTAGGCGTATTTGGAGTAGGAATTTCTAGAACCACTATTGATGAAGGCGAAGGATTAGCGAATTGCTAAAAGTCCAAGAACAATCCAAATCCCTAATTTACGAGGTAGATTGATTAGCGGAAACAATCTAATCAATCGAAAATGAAGAAAAATTGTGTTTGATTTGTTTACGAAGCTTGATTGATGCCGAAATATGATGATCTTGGTTGAGCCTAAGCTCTGATACCATATGAAAAGCGGAAGTGATTGAGAGAATTCTCCATTTCCATTGAGAGCTCAAGAGAGAGAAAGTAGCTTGAGCTAATCTCAGAATAGTGAAAATGAATAAGAGTTCTAACTATTTTCATTACATGCCATCCCTTATATATGGCTCACTATACTAAACCGTCCTAACAAACTCTAAGATAATAAAAGTTTGTTACAACAGAATAATAGATAAAGATCAATAAAATGCCAGCTTAACTAATATATTCCACAATACTAAAGTGAACAGCACTAGGATTCATGGGCATGGGATTTCGGCTGCTCTCCATGGAGACAAAATTTCCTTATGAAAAGCACTCTTCAGGGACCTTTTCTAAATTTTTTTTTAGATTAAGGAAAATAATCTGATTAATGATCATAGAAAGTATACAAGAATAACACAGTCCTCAATGAAGGACCTGAACCAAATGAAGCAAGCCTAAGAGAAAAAGCCTATACAATTTCGATACTTATTTATAAGAACTGTCTTTAAACCGCGCACATCATAATTTATGCAAGGATTTTAAATGCTCAAGCTCTCCATTACACTTCTTTTTCCTCTCTGATTAACAAGGGTTACCTCGTTCCCATGGGATCAGCAACGTGGTAGCAGGTAACAGTAGTAAACAGTAAACACATGTATAAATATACTACTTGGCATTCCTTTATGTTATACTAACACATCACTAAGAATTTGTTACTTTCTGGTTAGGTGCGCTATTGCAAGTAATATTCCCACACTTTTGTTGGAGTCCTTGCGCAACTCATTGCATTGACTTGATGGTTGAAGATATTTGAGGAATTACTGCAATTAATAGAGTCATCCAGAGGGCACTTCAAGTGACTAGCTTCATTTACCAACGCCCAAGTCTTCTAAATTTGATGAGGCGTTTAACTGCACAAAGAAATTTGTTAAATCAATCATCACGCTCTCTTCAATACAAAAGCAGTGGGATGACTTAAGAAAGTTGTTCACCTCTCAAGAGTGGACAACTAGAAAATGGGCTAAAGAACCTAGAAAAAAAAGAGCTCGCCAAATTATATTGATGCCCGCTTTCAGGAATGGTGTGGTTTTTGCCTTGAAGTTGACTAGCCCTTTGGTTCGTGCGCTTAGATTGGTTGATGTTGAGAAAAAAACAGCATGGGTTATACCTATGAGGCCATGGATCGGGCTAAAGAAGTTATTCCATATGCCTTCAATATAAATGAGTCCAAATACTCATAAGTTTTTGACATTATTGACACGAGATGGAAAATCCAGCTCCATCGTCCTTTACATGCAGCAGACCACTTATTAGATCTGAAGTTCTTCCATAATAATCCTAACATTGAGCTGTTGGCAGAATTGGTGAAAGACCTTTACGAATGCATCCAAAGGTTGGTTCCCACAGTCAATGAAGAAGACAAGATTATGGAGGAACTAACAGCCTATAAAAAGGCGAATAGTTTATTTGGGAATGTCTTGGCTGTAAGACATAGGAACACCAAAGCACCCGGCACTAACAACATTTCATTACAATTATTTGTTTCATTGTTCATTATCTATCCCTCTATTAGTTAAACCAATTTCCTTTTGATCTAAACCACAATGTTTACAACTGACTGGTGAGCACTGAGCTGCATATGAATCTTCTACACCCTCTTTGCAACGATTTGCCATCAAATTTCTATCTCTTACATGTCGCGCATCAGGTTGTGAGAGAAATTGGAGTACTTTTGAACATGTAAGTAGTACTCCCTGGACCGGACCAGAACGGACCTGGGGTAGTTGGTCCGGTCTCTGGGTTGCAATAATCCTATGGTCGGGTCTCGGTCAAATCCGATCAAAAAAACGGCGGTCCTGGGTTTGGACAGGACCAGACCGGTTTGAAACATGCCTCATTTTAAAAAAAAGGAGTATATAGGGAATTTAAGGCAACAAATCAGTTTTTACACTTTTACTCTTCCATTCATTTATGCATCCCTTCATTTCTCTCTCCTTCATCACTCTCTCTCTCTCTCTCTCTCTCTCTCTCTCTCTCTCATCAGAAAACTCGATCTCTCTTCATTCTCTCTCCTGCATCACTCACCCATACTCTCCCAAACAAGCCCACTCAAAACTCCATTGTCGGCATTTACCTTGCCCAGATCGAGGTGACAGTGATCTCGGTAATGACAGGATCGAAGGATAGGGGTTGCGGTGGTTATATTGGTTCTCTGATTTTCTTTTTGCTCAAGATGGCTACACTTTGGTTCCTTTATGAAGTTGTGAGATTCGAGTTTAGAGGTTTTTTGATTTTTTTCCTGACTAAACAACTTAAGGTTTTGACTTTAAATAGTGGGTTACTGTGAATGTGATAAGGGCAACATGTTTTCCTTATTTACTTTTTACTAGTTTTAAAGCCCGTGCGATGCCCGGGTTATGTGTTAATAACATGTTGTATATAATTTCAAATACAAAAACTTTTAATTTTGCATCTGTTATAACGGGATTCGCTCAATTAGCAGTTTGTTATATCAGATGCAAGACAGAATAACAAAAACCAAGAAATCAACACAAAAATTTAACGTGGTTCACCAATTAGTCAATTGGCTACGTCCACAACCAGTAATGAGACAATGTTGTAATGAGATAGTTATGAAGGTTACAAATTACAGTATATATAGGAGATAGGAAGTTAGGACTAATTTCCTAACCTAACCGGGATGGGTTACTTTAATGAACCCGAATAGTAAACGGAATAACATAACGTAACATCCCGTAACCTAACATACCGTAACATAACCTAACGTAAGATATCAAAACATATCGTAACATATCATAACTCAAATACTGAGGACTTCAAGTCATACCCAACTAATCTCCACCTTGACTTGAATCTTCTTCAGAAAACAGATATATCAGATGCATCCCACGATGCCAGCAGTACCCAGATTCTCCTACCAAACTGCTCTTGAGTCCAAGAGCTCAAACTGCTCGTAAGTACACGAGCCAGAATGACCAGATTCCCCTTAAGTCTAAAGGCTCAGATTGCTCATACGTCTAAAAGCCCAACTGCTCCTAAGCCTACGAGCCCAAGATGATGATCATCTTACCCCTATGTCTAGGAGACCAAATTGCTCTTACGTCTAAGTGCCCAGACTGCCACTAAGTCTGAGGGCTCAGAATGTTCGTAAGTTTACGATCCATTATACTCTTCCAAAGTCTAAGAGGACTACAACTGTACTGCTCGTAAGTCTACGAGCCAAGGATGCTCCTAAGTCTAAGAGCCAAAACTGCTCGTAAGTCTACGATCCATAATGCTCCTCCTAAGTCTAAGAGAACTACAGTTGGACTGCTCTTAAGTCTACGAGCATTCTGAGCCCTTAGACTTAGGGGCAAGAAAGAATAACAGAAACCAAGAAATCAACACAAAAATTTAACGTAATTCACCAATTAGTCAATTGGCTACGTCCACAACCAGAAAGGAGACAATGTTGTATTGAGATAGTTATGAGACAATGTTGTATTGAGATAGTTATGAAAGTTACAGATTACAGTATATATAGGAGATAGGAAATTAGGACTAATTTCCTAACCTAACCGGACTGGGTTACTTTAATGAACCCGAATAATAAACGGAATAACATAACGTAACATAACGTAACCTACCATACCGTAACATAACCTAATGTACGATATCGTAACATATTGTAACATATCATAACTCAAATACCGAAGACTTCAAGTCATACCCAACAGCATCTTAACTTAAATCAATTAAAAACTTTAAATAATATGGTATATATACCGTGTAATGGGTCGGGTTTGAATTGGGTTATCCGTTTAGTTATTTTAATTATTATTTCTCCGTTGATGGCTTCAACCTTCAGTAATCACACTAATTAGTATGGAATTCTTCTTGTAAAAAAGGTCGTTATCAACCCAAAACTGACAATTATTTAATATATTGTATATCTATTTAATTTATTTCCCAAAAAAACAAATGATAAAGGGGGAAAAAAGGTAAATAGAAAGTCGGAAAAGTACAAACTATAACCATTTAACTTTGTTTTTAAGCATGTGTGATGTCTGGGCGTTGTGTTATTTGCATGATTGATATAAATCACAAAATAAAACTATATTTAATTATTTTGGCATGAGAACTAAGTTCAATTAAAAAGTTTAATTACTATTTTATATATTTCGCGTGATGGGTGTGGGTTTAGATAGGGTGATCTGTTTAGCCATTTTAATTATTATTTATTCGTTTTTTACTTTCATCTTGAGATTTTGAATAAAAATTCAAGTTTCTAAGTCTTGAGTTGTGCCAAAAAAAAGGTTGGTGAATAGTATTTTTTTATAGAGTTTATAAGAAGCTACGGCTAATTGATTGATATTAGAATTATAAACTAACTGAAATTTTTTTTACCACAATGAGTACTACTACTACTATTTAATCATATTCAAGTACCAAGTTGAATCCTACGTGATCAGTTGCAAATATGATTCTCTCTTTTTTTTTATAGAGTGAACAGTTAAATTACAACTTCCAAACGTGATTCTATCTTCTTGTTCTTTTTATTTACTGTATTATTTTTGTGTCACCCAATCCAAATAACACTCACATTACAATCCAACTACTATGAATTATCTTTTACATATAAAACAATATTAAATTTTATTGTCTTAGCCGTTAGCCGGATGTGAGGATGAACGTTCATATTTTGTTTTCTCACCAAACGTTTTTTATAACTTTATCTTTACCTTTTTTTTTATAACTTTATAACTTTATATTTTACCACTAATCATTTATTTCTATTAATAAAAATTTGCGATTACCTTATTGCTTAGGTGACGCGTCCTATGTTCTTTACTTAGCTGGCACGCCTCACCGCTCCAGAAAAATGCTAAACTATCTAATTTTATAATAAACCTTATAAAATTCTAGTGGTTTATCAATATCTAATTTTACATCAGTAATGCTAAGACTCCTAAACGTTATACAATAATTATTTATGAAGCCTGTGTGATGTACGGATTCAGCTTGAATACACCTGTATTATGATATTTTTTATAATCTGAAATTTAAACTATTAATTTATTAGAAAATACGTATAATAAATTAAAATATCTATGATAACACCTCTAAATATTGTTAACATTGCAGAAAAACATATGATATATGATAATATATAAGAATTCTAATAAAAAAACTGAGTTTTTATAATTATAAGTATGATAAAGGTTTTCAATAATATAAATACACTCCACCCACAATACAAAATTACACACCAACACATTATCCCTCATTTATACAAAAACTTATTAATGTATAGCATAGCTCCATACTCCGTAAATTGTTAATCCTACTTACATTAGATGTAAGCTGTTTGGTGATCAAAAGTACAACTGAATGGGGTGGGGAAAGAAGGATCAGGAAATCCTTTATATTAGAGCAAATAAATAATTCAAATTAAAATACTTGTTAGACCATTATTTGTATACAATCAAATATGATAACCTGCATAGATTATCCATGAGCCCATAAGCCTAGACTGATGCTTCAATTCATTTAGCTCAGATCCAAAACACTAAGGAAAAAAGAAGAAGAAAAACATTGTATGTGTAACATTATAATTAAGCAATAAGCAATATAGAGCAAATCGTAAGCAAAAAGATTTACACTAAGCAAGCAAAAGATTTACAAAGACAATAAAAACTCACAACCATAAGACAACCATAAGTCATGATTGAGATGCAGATTATGCAATGAAATCAATATATATAAGCAAATAAATAAATAGGCATGTAGAATTTTGTTAAAATTAGGAGATCAAAAACCATTAAAAAATTGATTTCCTCACGTTGTTTTTAAGTTAAAACAACTGATGAAAATCATGGGCTACATAGAACTATATAAATATCCATATTCCTTACTGATATAAAAGTCTAGATTTTTAGTGGTCTGATGAGATACAAACTCTAGTTCAGACAATATGATCCCGGAAAATGATGTGACATCACTCTATAATTTTTGACCTGCCTTTCCTTCGTACTCAAAGTATTTGATGTTTTCGTACATTTGAACTAAATAAAAGAATCTACACATGTAAAATGTAATCTACCAAATATATCAAAGCCAAGTAAAATCGTTAATTCCTTATAAACTCCATGCTTTGCTAATGTTGCAACAACTATTTTCACTTCTTAAATAGTACTTTTGGAAAATCATAATTTTATATATTTATTTAATTACAATTATTTACAGTCAAAGTGGTGTATTGAAGACCGTGAAAAAGCAATTGTAACCATTTGTCTGAGACGGAGGGAGTATATTTTATCTAAATTGTTACAAATATATCTTAAATTATAGATAGCTAATCCTAATGTACTTCATTCTTTTAGAGATTCATAGCCATAAAAGAAATAGGCTTTTACAAGGCTGATTGAATGAAACGGTAAGTATGAAGTACAATCGAGCTTTGGTTGCAAGATCAACTTGATCCTATATCTTTGAAGAATATTGACGATGGTAATGAATGGTTATAGCCAAAAAAAAAAAGGAAGGACAGGTGAAGAAGATGCTGAGAACGAATCAGTATTTGACGATAATGATGGTCTTAGATTGGACATATTGCTACTGTTGCTGGAGTTCATGAAGGAAAGTTTAATCTCAGATCAAGAGAGAATAGGCATGGACAGAACGATGTTGGTTCAAGTGGTGGGAGGCGTCTCTTTACACAAGAATAAGAAGAGGACGATGAGGGCTACCAATCACTTAATGGAGATGAGATAGAGGCTGATGGTGGTGGCGGTTCAGAAGAGGACGATTGCTACATATGATGTATCCAGTTTTTGGCAATTAACGAGATATAATCTTTAGGAATTAGTAATTCCGCAGTTTTTTGTGATCAGGAAACTACTTTATATGTTATTTATAGTGCAAACTTTTTGAAATTATGTGATTTTATAGCTTATTTCCAATAATTTGTGTCCAAATAGTAATTACACATGTTATTTTTTTAATAGATATTCTACCCCACATCGCCTAGGCATGCGTCTCGCGCCTTCCGCCTAGGTTCCAAGACCCATATCGCCTTGCTACGCCTCACACCTTTTTATACATTGGGCAATAACATTCACAACTAAAGGAGGAGAAATTAAGTGGCCCAAATCCAACACTATTAATAGTGGAGCCTCAATTACAACTTTGACGGTAGTTAGTTCATCACCCAAACTAATCTAGATGGGCATGGCCCAACTCGGACCCAAGAGCATTCCCCATCCTCACGCGCCTATCAATCTTCACTAGATTCTAGAGCTTTTTAAAGTTTCAGCTCTATTGTGCCAATGAAGTATTTCAAACACTCAATCTTTACATCTTTACTTTTTTAGAATGTCAATTACGTATCTAATAGTATTTTTTGTTTAGATAAGACTGATTATAGAATACGAATACAAACACATTTATATTCGAAGTTCAAAATTGTTAACAAATGATATAGAAAAGAAACATGCATTAATAGTAATTCATATTAAGTATTAATGGTAATTCGTAAACATAACAGGATGATACTATACACATTAGAAGAGAGAACTACAGAAACAAGTCAAAGAAATAGATTAAGCATTCTGTACTATTCCATTCTGGAACCTAACTTAAACATGCCATTTTGTGAGGCTAGACAAGTCAAAAAAGGGCACTTTCAAGAGAGGAAAATGATACTTGGCAGTGTCAGGTTCTTAAATCTTAAAAAGGTGAAAGCATTTGTTAGGACAACAGTATCATACAAAATCAATACAAATGACAAGTTGTAGATCACTCAGACCAAACACAGATGTGTTTCCTTGTATGTCACAAGATCTCCAGGAGGAGAAATGGCAAATCACTTGTTTGGTTGGCCATCTTGTGGTGTAGACTTTTTAATAAGTCAAGGGAGCATTGAATTTGCCCAACTACTATTGTTGATCTCTTTCAGATTCAGTACTAGGGTTCTAGAAGAACAAAAACAAAGGCACATTTAGTCTATAAAAGTCACTTACATTAGGTATTCTCAATCTTTAGCTTATCTTCTCAACCTCTGGCTTGTCTACCTCACTCTTCTCAACCTCTGGCTTGTCTACCTCTTGCTTTACTTTATCCAGCCTTTGTACCACATTCTGAATCATACTGCGAATAGTGGTAATATTGGTGATTTTGGGCAGATTGTAAATATGCATTTACGGCTACAACTCGCAAATTTATCCCCCTTTGTCTTTTGGTTGTGTGCAAAACATAAAGACCAAAACACTCGAATGGCATCATAAGATGGAGAATAACCAAACAATTTCTCAAAAGGAGTGTGATTGTCAAGGACAGTGGAAGGAATTCTATTGATTAAATGGGCAGCGGTCAAAACACTCTCCCCCCAAAAGTAAATAGGCAAATTGGCTTGGAAGCGCAAGGCGCATGCAATATTTAGGATGTGTTTGTGTTTCCTTTCAACTCTCCCATTTTGTTGGGGTGTCCCAGTGCATGAGGTTTGAAATAAGATACCACAAGCAGTAAAATAACCAAGCAAACACCGGAACTCCGTTCCATTATCACACCGAACAATTTTTATGGTTTGAGAAAATTGTCGCTCAACCATAGCAACAAAGGAAATAAATTTAGAAAAGACCTCTGTTTTATCATCCATCAAATAAACCCACACAGCCCGAGAAAAATCATCCACAATATTCAAAAAATATCTGGCACCATAAGAAGATGTATGACGATAGCCGCCCCACAAATCAATATGAATTAGTTCAAAAATTCAACTAGCTTTATTCTCACTCAAAGAAAATTTGTCTCTGGGATGTTTAGCTCTAAAACACACTTCACAGGCTTTATTCAAACTACCTTTAGAATTACAAACGGGGGGAAGCAATTTTACTACTTTTTCTGAAGGATGCCCCATCCTAGCATGGCAAAGAGCCAAAGAAGAAGCGTCCGCGTCCACTGTGACAGTCTGCACTGTTTGTGGTCCCTTGAAGTAGTAGAGTCCATCTTGCTTACTTTCCGTTCCAATCAGCTTCCTCGTTTGGTCCTGTATAGCACACACATATCAATTAAAAATGACAATACTATCCAAATCACCGCACAATTGTGACACAGACAAAAAGCTACAATTTAAGAGAGGGACATAAAGAACATGAGTGAGAGTCATAGCATCCGACAATCGCACTGATCCCTTCTTTGTTGCAACCACTTTCTTTCCATCAGGAAGACCAACGAGACATAAGATGTCTTTCACATCGAATAATAGAGAAAGATTACCAGTAACATGATTAGATGCACCTGTATCAATGATCCAAGAGTGACCATTAATCTTACCACTCAAACGATTACCGGAAACAGTCATATTACCAAAGATACTTGCAAGCGCCTTCCATTGATCAGCGGAAAATAATTCTGCAGATGGTGTTCCAGTGGGTTCTGAAATAACTGCAGCATTGTCACGGACCCCCCCTCAACCACGTCCTGTCGCGAGAGAAGAAGAAGAGGTCGTTGATTTTTGGTTGCGACCAATCATCAGTTTGGTCATACCTGATCTGTTGTCAGACTTCACACAATCCTCCCACCATTCTGGATATCCATGAATTTCGAAGCAATTAGTTACTTTGTGGCCTGTCTTCTTACAGTAGGTGTAGGAGAGATGTGATTTATCATGTTTCTCTAGTTTGCCTCGTGTGCGCCCACTAGTTCTCACTGAAAATCCAACAACGTTGGTCTTTTCCTCGGGCAGAGTCGAAGACGTTCTGACTCGTTCATCTTGAATAACAAGCTGGTAGGCACGACTGAGAGAGGGCAGAGGATCTTGAGCAAGAATATTTGATCGCAAAGGACCATAAGATGGAGTATATAAACCCATTAGAAATTCATGAAGCATGTCCTTTGCACGACGACGCTCATGTTCAAGGTCTGCGGTACACTTTGTACAACAAGAACAAGTAATCAAGAGTTCATGGTTATGCAATTCCTCCCATAGAGCCGTGAGTTTTCCATAGTAAGAAGCAACTGACATGGATTTGGTTTGCTTACAGTCAGATATGTTCGCTTTTAATTGCTGTATGCGTGGTCCATTCGTAAGAGAAAATCGCTCCTTAAGCGTCTCCCACAGACCCTGGCGTCTTTGTATTTGGACAAGGTACTCTTCACTTATGATTTGATGGTATTCATAATCCAAGATACCAACATGGCTTGAATTGTATTCCAATCATCTTGTGGGCAAGGAGGTGTTGGAGATACAATCGTACCATCTAAAAATCCGAACTTTCTTCGAGCGTGAAGGGCCGTCTCAATCTCGCCCCAATCATCATAATTTTCGCCATTAAATCTGGCCGCAATAATAAAAAAAAATCACCAGGTCGTTCTTGAGGACCTAGGAAATAAGGGGATTTTGAGTCAATTTTTAGTGGTGGATCTTCCACGGCCATTGTTTAGGGCATAAGGTTTTTGAGATTTTGTTTAGGGTTTGTTTAAGGATCTTTCATGCTTTGATACCATGACAAGATTGAGGCAGAAAAGATCCTCTTTGTATTGATTATCACCGAATATATATACACATCCCTAATATCTATACATATCTTTTAGTATATGGAAACAATTTGTACATAGAAACAATCCTAAACCATATCAAACTCTATGATAACTTGCCATATTTCAGGCGGAACTGAACTTTCCATAAGTCACGCCTGAAATCTCGCAAATCTCGTAACACAATGGAAATGTCATTAGGTTATTCATCGGCTTGTGAGTGAAAATGGTGATGTGTGTCTTTTTCATAGCATGATTTCATTCGATATGGTGTCAGAAGCGCTCATTGAGGTCCTACTTCCCAAAGTTATCAATGATTGTGATCAGAGGGATGATAAATCACATGTATTTTTGGTAAAAACTATGATGGAGGAGGTGTGCATTGGTCATTTTAGTTCTGACCAAACTTTGGAGCTTTGGATGTTGGATTTTTACGGATCCACAGATCAATTAGGATTAATGTGGAAGAAACTCTGTGCGCTTCCTGGCGACTGGCGTGGCTTATCCTCCGAAGGTAATCGTCACATGTTGCGCTTCATGTCTGGTTGGCAAGGGTAGACAATTTTTTATGCTTTGCGGTCGACGTGTGTGGCTTGTAGACTTGAGTCATTCGATGCCCAAATTTCATCAAATAAAAGAAGGTTGAGGCCGTTAATTCGGGCGATTTAGATAGGATTCATTTTATCTCTTTCGTACCCACACCCCCAAACTCAATCTTTGGCCCCCTTTGAGTATGGGTCAATTCTCAGTAGGAGTTGGGTGTACTTTTTGATGGATTCCAATTGTTTCCTTAAAAATTGGTGGCGATTTCATTGCTTGCAAATTATTTCCCCATCACAAATAAATTATATTGCCCTGTAATGTATTAATTAAGAACCACTAATTTCCGAATATTTAATCATCTCGATTTTGAGCGCCGGAAAAGGCGAGGGTTCTTACAGTGGCGACTTCACTGGGGACATTGTAAGAGGGTGTAATTTGAAAACTTATCCATGTCAATTATTTATTCTAACTATTTGGTTCAATTACCGTATGTGTTTACATTTATCGCTTTGCATTCATATCATCCATTTGCATGCGTTATGTTCGCAAGATGTCGAAAGACATCACCACACCATAAGAGGATCTACCCTATGGAGCATTTTCTATGACTTGGTTAGTGACCCACTAGGTCCAAATTGCCTTGCATATAGTCGTGTTCCACCCCATGGCATTTACATGTTTCCATTCGAGATATGTAAAACGGTACGTCAAGTTTTACTATGCATCCCATAGATGACAAAACGCATTCGGTCGTGGGTTACCATATCTAAACCATAGAATTGTGTCAACCATTGCATTTAGTCCCATGGTCCATATCGAGGTGCTAATTGATTTACTTTCCATATTTGTATTAATTGCTTCCTTGCTATGTGATTAGTTTCCATAGAACAGTAGGACTAGATCCCCCCTTAGGATTCTTTGAGTCTAGTAATAGGCAAGTTTCTCTTTTGTGCGCTTGTGCGTTTTGTCAAGTTTTACAAATAGAGTCTAGGATCTTTTGTTTTTTAGGAAATAGAATCCATGAATAATTCCGACGATGCTAGTAACCATATTAGGAAGACGTTTCTTTCCATACGAATTAGATTGCGTGCAAATAATATGTTCCATTCAATGATCTTTCACAAACAAAAAAAAGAGTCCTATTTATTTCCTTAAAGCAAGTCAAGAGTACATATTTTCTATTTCTTGAGTCCGAAATTTATTTTTCTATATTTAAGTCAAGAGTAGCGTATTTATTATTTCCTTAAAGCGAGTCAAGAGTATATTTTCTTTTTTCTTACGAAAGCAAAGCAAGTCAAGAGTATACATGTTCCTTTTTTTACTAGAGTCGAAAGATCATTGACCGAAATATGCTATTTACATAAAATCGTGTCTTCCTTAAAAATTTTCATGTTGAGGATTTAATGCTAGATACCTTTTTCCACCTTTGTTTTTAAACAAATGAAGATGAGCCCAAAACAAATGAAGATAAGACTGAACCCTCTACTAAAGAGGTCTAAGAACTTCAAGCTAAGCTGAATAGGCTTAAATCTGTTCTAGGCAAGAGCCATGTCTTCAATGACATGATTATCAACTCCGAAGGCTATGCTCCCCACATCAAGGAAAATTGCCCACTAAGTTTTTCATGCCTGAAGTTCCCACCTTCAAAGGAACCGGTGATCCACAAGATCAAATTAGAGCCTTTACCACTGCATTGGGCCTTAGAGGCATTGAACAAGATTTGTATGTTCACCTCTTTCCCCAAACCTTAGACCTTGTGTAAGGGTCTTTTTGTTCAAACTACCCACTCAAAAGCTAAAAAAGTGGGAAGATTTATCCACTCTTTTCCTAGAGAGATATGCGGACAATGTCTTGCCTCCCATGACATTGAGGGAATTAAACATCACCAAGCAAGGTGATAAAGAAGGCTTCACCAACTTCGTAAGAAGGTGGAGGACTAAGGTCGCTGAAATGATTGATCACCCATCTGAGAGGGATCAAATTAGAATGTTGGTTCAAAATTTTGCATCCGAGTACCGTGAGCAAATAAAGTTTCAACAAATCACCACTTATGCCGAACTAACTGAAGTAAGCGTGGCTATTGAAGATGATCAACTCCAAAAGGGAAAGAACAAGGTCACTTACAATAACAACACAAGTAGCTACAAAGACAAGAAGTACACTAACACCAATCATACCTCCACTAGTAGAGGAAATGAGGTGAGCGCCATTACTGATAGGCGTGCAAGAAGGTTTACCCCACTTGGGATGCCTTATGTCAAGGCTCTAGACAAACTAGTCAAGGGAGACTACTTGCGCCCTATTGGGCCTACTCCTAATCCTCCTGTTGAGAAAAGATCACCGTATTGGAACGAGTCCACATTTTGCAAATAGCATAGAGGTCGTGGGCACGACACCGAAAAATGCTTCACTCTTTAAGAGAAAATTCAAGACTTGTTCGACAATGGCACCATACCATTGCCTAAAGACGCGCCGCCACCTAGAAACAACACAAATCCCCTTGGGAATTCTTTCGCCATTTACATAGAGGAAGGGTTTGACCCATCCTATTTGATCACTCCAATATGGCAAGCACTATTACCTTACCCAAACCCAAGGCCCACGCTAGACATTTCTGGCCTTTAGGATAGCGACGAGGAGGATAATGGGCACTACACCGATCCCGAAGATGTGCTAACCCCTCAAGTCCATGACATAGCCAATGGAAAAGTATGGTACGACATCTTTGATGGGGAGAAAGATGAAGATGATAAGGCCTTGAACTACCTTACAAGATCCGGTCGCCAATTTAGGCCCAAAAATATCTACATGGATCCATCCCAAATCCAACCCGTAGAGCCCGTGCAAATCCCCAGCAGGGATCCAACTCAAAAGCAGACAACTAAAGAGGATGATGGAACTAACATCCTTAGGCAGTTGCAAAGGACGAAAGCCGATATATCCATTTGGCAATTGTTGACCACTTCTGAAACTCATAGAAGGGTCGTGCTAGAAGCACTAAATGCAACCACCATCTCTCCAAATCCTACTCCTGAAGACGTAGTCAACCTAGTGGTCAAGGGGAAATCCTCCACGCCTATCACCTTTTCTGATAAGGATCTTCCACCCGAAGGCACTCATCACAACAAAGCTCTATTCTTAACCGCGATATGCCAACAAAGGCAAGTCCCCATGACTTTAGTTGACAATGGCTCCCCTGTAAATGTATGCCCTATGAGGACCGCTAAACAGCTCAACATTGACTACAACAACCTCGTGCACTCCGCACAAGGGCTAAGAGCTTATGACATCTTCAAACGAAATATTATAGGCACCTTCTTCATGAATATTAACATTGGGCCCATAGAGAAAATGGTCCAGTTTCATGTCATAGACATTCCGGCCACCTTCAATCTGCTTTTAGGAAGGCTTTGGCTGCATGGGCTCAATGCTGTAGCCTCAACCCTTCACCAAAAGGTGCAGCTATCTTTAGCAGGATCCACTCTGAAAGTTTTCGCTGAACACGTGATAGCCCAAGTGGAAAAGGCTCCAGTCTTAAAGATAGAGCACAATGAGCAAGATGAATAACTTTGGGGCTTAGAAAAGATAGCATTCATAGAAACCATAGAACCCATACCTTATATAAATACCCTACTGAGAAAGCAAGGCTAATTTCCAGGCACAACTTTAGGCCCTCGTCCCAAGGTGACCCAACCTTACTGGAATACTAAGATCAAGAATGATCTATTCGGGCTAGGCAACTATAACAGTGTTCAGTTTCAGTACAGTAGAGATGAAAGCTGGCAAGGTAAGAGGACTGGGAGCTAACTATTGTAGTTCCCTTCGTTCCTCGGTGTCAACTTCCTCCTATATACGGTTCAAACACATCAGGCGGCCCTTCAGCTTTCAAACACTATGGTTTCATTATCGTCATTTTTGTAGTTCAAACTCTCATTGCTTCAATTAGTTTGAAATTTTTGTATTAGATACACGTACAATGTTGAGTTTTGTTTTTTTTTGTGGTGATATTGGATGAGAGGTTAAGGAATTACACATAAATTTCATTGTATTTGAAATGTGCTTTAAATATTTATTGTTGGCTACTTATATTGCAATTTTTTTATAAAAAAGAAACACCTACCACATCCGTTTTTTATGAAAAAGTGATGTGAGAAGTGTATCTATGAAGTCGATTTTCTTTGAAAAGCTGATGTGAAAGACATATATACGAAATCGGTTATCCTACATGCATCTACAAAATCGCTTTTTTGAAAAAAGCGGTGTGGTATCCCCACTTTCCACATCCGTTTTTACTAAAAAACGGATGTCATATCCCGCCTTCTCACATCGGTTATAAAAGCGGTGTAGTAGCTAGTACCTTACAACATCGCTCACTTACACACCGGTATTAAAACCGATGTCTAATGCATAAAAAAAAAAGCGGTGTTGTAACTACTTTTTGTAGTAGTGAAGCCCACTAGGCAAGAACTTAGAGCCTACATATCCAAGGAAGTGGCTAGAAAGAAAGCCCGCACTGCCAACAAACCCATTCCACACAACATGGGTCCTTATCCTCTTACTCTCAATGGGCAATTTCTCCAAGAAGGCAATCCATACTCCTACTATGGATTTCCTGAGCCATACGCAACCAATGAGATTCTAGTTCCAGGCTTCGAGCCATTCCAAGACTGTTTCACTATGAATGAAGAGACACCACCACCTCCCAAGGAGGACAAACCCACTAAAGATTGGGCTAATGACATGGCACCCAACAATCTTGGGCTATTATTTGGTGAAGAGTGTCGCTAATACAATGAGGCAATGAGCAAGCTACCCCTTACTGTATTTTTCAACGAAGGGTTTGACCCGTCCAAGCTGATTGCCCCAATCGGGCCCGACCGCGCCACATGGAAGCACGAGATGAAGTGGGTTCCAGTAGAAGGAGTCAAGTACAAGTTTACGATCCGCAATGGTCCCTTAGAGAGGCCTGATTCCGATTCTGAGTCTTATTCTGAGTTCGAGTCTGATTTTGAGTCTGTTATCCTAGAAGTGTCGGGTAGTCCACCCAAGTATATTTCTGTTCCTACTAAGGTTGCTAGTGACTGTAGACGCCAAAAAAGCGCCTTCAGATATCTCCGTAAAAGCCCGATGATGAAATGAGTAATTTATAAACTTGAATGCTATTTTTGCTTTAATAGTTAAGATAAGGTCTCAGGTTTTCCTCCAAACACTCCTTTATTCCAACCCCATTCAAAAGCCCCGTTCAAGAGCTTTCCAACGACACCTCTCATGCCCCCTTCAGACTCCCGGTCGCCAAGTTGCGATTCAGGGGTAGAACCGTCTTTTACCGCCCAAGGGTAAAACGGTCTTTTCATATTTTTTTGGAATACTAAAATTCCTCCGGAAAATAAAAATAGACTGGATGTCATCATGACGACATCCAGCTGGCAGCTGACAGCCGTCAGCGGCCCTGGGATAAAACCCAGGGCCGCTAGCGGCGCTGACTAAAATCTCAGGGCCGCTAGCGGCGCTGACTAAAATATCAGGGCCGCTAGCGGCGCTGACCTTGCTTCTGGCTTGACTCATTTTTCAAGCCCAATTCGATTTTCGGCTCCTTTTCAACCGTCCAACCCTACTCCTCCACGCCTATAAATACAACCCTTCTCCCTCAGTTCAAAATACACAGTCTACAGTTGACAACCTCTATTCTCAATAGTATTGACTGTGAGCTTCTCCCTCTTTCTTCCAAATTTGAGATCTTGCCTTTTACTATTTTTGTCAAATATAGCCTACAGTTCAGGTACTAACTCCTGAGGGCTCAAATTAAATTAATTTCCTAATTGTCTATTTTCTAATAGTCATAATGTAGATATCATGCTAGTCTAACGTCTTTTATTGCTTCCTAAATATTGTCTGTATAGTCGTTGTGCTGCCTAACTTGTCAAAGCGAATGCATGTCTAAATAAGGGTTAAAATTCGGTTTTGCATGGGAATTATGTCTTTAAATTATTAAGCAAACTTGAGTTAGTAGAGGCCGTCATAAAACAGGCGAGTTGGGTGCCTAACACCTTCCCACCTCGTACCTTCGGCCCCGAACCCTTTATTCTTGGGTACTCATATGTTCTATATGAGCGGGAGTCTTTCTAAAAACATGATCAGTTCACTTATCGCGTTATTGGGTTGTCCCTTCGGATTGTCCCTTCGGTTTGTCCCTTCGATAAAACGCCAATAGCAGATTTGTGACCTCTTTCATGGTTTTTATTCAATTCAAGTCTTTTCAAAAACTTTTCTAACTCGACGGTTCCTTGAACTTATCTAAACCCCCAACTTACAAATTTTCTATAAGGACATACTCCGTGGAAACCAATAACGTCGGATTGGACGAAAATCCTGGGTCCTTACAGTGACTACCTCGTTGGTGTATTGTCTGCTTCTAATAATGTTATGAGTGTCGATTCTGCTTACTCGGATTGCCTTGTTGCTAATAATTCAAACGACATAACTGAATTGCCAAAATAAGTCATTAGAGCATTAATCGAACATGAACAAAAGACTTCAATAGTCGAAGAAACGGAGACAATCAATATTGCAACTAATGATGAGTCACGCCACATGCAAATAGGCTTGTATTTAACTTCTAATGAACGCGAACAATTCGTAACACTCCTAAAGAACTATATGGATGTTTTTGCCTGGTCCTACAAGGACATGCCCGGTATAGATCGCAACATTGCTCAGCCTACCATCCCACTAAAATCCGATTGCAAACCAGTCAAACAAAAGTTAAGGAGAATGAAACCAGAACGGGCTCTTAAAATCAAAAAAGAGGTCCAAAACCAACTCGATGCAGGCTTCATAAGAGTGGCCAATTACCCCAATTAGGTAGCTAACATCGTTCCAATCCCAAAGAAGGATGGGCGAGTAAGGATGTGTGAAGATTTCAGGGACCTGAACAAAGCAAGTCCCAAAGACGACTTCTACTACTACACATAGACATCTTGGTAGATAACACAATTGGGCATGACCTTCTATCATTCATGGATGGGTACGCAGGGTATAACCAAGTCTTATTGGAAAAAGAAGATGAAGAAAAGACGACATTCATCACCCAATGGGGCACCTATTGCTACACTGTAATGCCATTTGGGCTTGAAAATGCTGGAGCTAGATATAAAAGAACCGCGACTCCTCTCCTTTATGATATGATGCACTAGGAAGCAGAAATGTACGTAGATGACATGATCATAAAATCCAAGGAAAGAGAAGCGCATGTACCCTCACTTCAAAAGTTTTTCGACAGGCTTAGGAAGTACAACATGAGACTTAATCCCAAAAAGTGTGCATTCAGTGTAACATCCAATAAACTTTTAGGATTCGTCATAAGCACTAGAGGGATTGAAATTGATCCATCCAAGATCAAAGCCATAATAGACATGCCGCCGCCAAAAACAGAAAAGGAGATCAAAGGCTTCTTAGGATGAATACAATACATTAGTCGATTCATCTTTAAATTGACTATTACATGCGAGCCCATATTCAAGAAGCTCAAGAAGGAGGTGAAAACCGAATGGGACGAGCAATGCCAAAAGGCCTTTGACAAAATCAAAGCCTACTTGTCCGAACCACTGTGTTAGTACCGCCCACTCCAGGCATGCCTTTGATCCTTTACCTAACGGTCATAGAAACATCAATGGAGGTCATGCTAGCCCAAGAAATAGACAAAGAGGAAAAAGCTATCTACTATGTAAGTAAGAAGTTTCTTGAATAAGAAACTCGTTATTCCCCTTTGGAAAAGACGTGTCTTGCCTTGGTCGCCGCGACGAAGAAGCTACGATACTACATGCTCCAACATACGATCCACATAAGATCGAGAGAAAATCATTTGAAATATATATTCGAAAAGCCTATCCTAAATGGCAGAATAGCAAGATGGACGGTCCTTTATCTGAGTTCGACCTCAAATTCGAACATCAAAAAGCTATTAAAGGACATGCTATTTCGGAATATCTGGCCGATCAAGCCATAGACGAGCCTGACCGAAAGGAAGAATACCACTTCCTAGATGAAGGGGTCATGACATTAGACACTGAGACATGGCAACTGTATTTCGATGGAGCATCTAGCCAAAAAGGATTTGGGGTAGGAGTACTAACAGTATCTCCCGACGGTGCACACACACCTATTTTGGTCAAACTAGATCACGAGGTTACCAACAATGGTGCGGAGTATGAAGCTTGCATAATTGAGCTACAATCCGCTATAAGCCTCGGCATCAAAATAATGCGAGTCTATGATGACCCATCCCTCATAATTAACCAAATGAAAAGTCAAAAGCGAATCCTTGACACTCTACCAAGAATACTTAGACAAGATCTCCGTGTATTTCAATCAAATACATTTCACATACCTTCCGAGAGAAGTTAACCAATTTGCATATGCATTCGCTAAATTAGCAAGCATGATCAATATACCCGATTCCATTCGAATGATGCCCATTTTCGTACAAAGAAGGTCTAAGCCTTCATATTGCGATGCTTTGGAAGTATGCCACGACGAGGAAGATGAATGGTACACTGATATAAAGAACCTACTCATCCAACAAATGTACCCTCCTATTCTACCCCCAGAGCCCAAAAGGTCCTTAGGAGACTCGCGGCCCAATTTATTGAGGTACAAGGCCAAATATATAAGAAAACCCCCGAAAGGGATCAACCTCTTATGCTTAGGCACCGAAATGGCCCACAAGGTCATAAGAGATGTAATGGAGGAGTTTGTGGACCGCACATGAACTGTATGATGTTATCTAGAAAGATAATTAGGCTTGGCTATTATTGGACCACAATGGAGAAATACTGCTGTGAATTTGTTGAAAGATGCGTGCAATGTCAAACACACACAAACCTGCAACATTTGCCACCAAGCCCATTATATAATTTTACTTCACCTTGTCCCTTCTCGACTTGGGGGATAGACACTATTGGCAAGATAACCCTAACGGACAAGGAAGGCCATGAATACATTCCAGTTGCTATTGACTATTTTACTAAATGGGTAGAAGCGCAATCCTACGCAAAGCTCAAAGCAAAGCATGTAGTCATGTTCATCAAGAACAACAAAATAACTAGATATGTCAATATAAACTTTATAGATAACATCTCATAATTAGTGATGAAATTTTTTTCTCAAATGATACTGACCTTTTAACGGTACGTTCAAAAAACTTCTTTATAAAAATAGGAATTATATAGATAAATATAATTTTCAGGTAGTCAATAAATGATCATTAGATACAATATCGTATTATTATTATTAAGAAATAGACAATACTTAATTTACCAGCATTACATTATTTATTTGACAATAAATAATATAATAAGGTGGTTGAACTCTTAATACTACAAATTATATTTGTAATTTAATTTGATAAGCTACAAATTTATGATAAAGCAATTATACATTTTAATATTTGTTTTTATTATATTTCCGCTTCAATATTTATGGCGCTATATATATATATATATATATATATATATATATATATATATATATATATATATATATATATATATATATATATATATATATATATATATATATATATATATATATATATATATATATATATATATATATATATATATATATATATATATATATATATATATATATATATATATATATATATATATATATATATATATGTGTGAATATGGTTCTTTGCTTCAATGACACATAAGCATGCCATGTAAGCATGAATACACTAACTATGTGACACATAAGCATTAATATAATTAATTCAAAACCAAATATATCCAACTCATATTCAATGTGAAAGTATTAATTAAGTGTTAAGGTTGTTCAATGGACAGAATTTAGTTGTATCGGTTCTATGAATATGGCTGAAGCTAAGGAAATTCATGGACAAATCCATGGCATATTAAAGCACATCCAACGTATTTACACCAATAAAAAGGCACATGCAAACCTATGAAGCAGTTCATGAACAACTATTCATTTTTTTTTTATGATAATTAGGCATTCTTCTATTAGTTAAAGTATTAATTAGTAGTGCATAGTCTTTTGGATTGGATATTGGACACTAGATATTGGAGTAAATTGCAACAAAAAAAAAAAAAAAAAAAAAAAAAAAAAAAAAGTTTGTCCATACCAACTTGGTTTAAACTATCCATTAGGTGATGGTGGTCTTTAGACTGGATATTAAAAGCTATATAATAGAGTAAATTGCCAAAAAAAAAAAAAAAAGTTTGGCTATACAAACTAGCTTTATAATTTATATCATGATTAAAAATGAATGAGATATTGTAAATTTTAGTATTCTGCTCTACAATAGATGTAATGTTGTAGGTTTGTACCAAATAAGAAAGAGGTTCATAGAACAAGATTTGTGTATCAAGATATAACATATGCGTAAAGTCTCTTGAAATTTTGTACCAATAAAGCTATTTTATTCAATTCAATATTCACACACAAATCGTGGATCGCATGGGAATGTGCGCCATGCTAAATTGACACATTAGCAAATATTAGTACTTTTGTTTTTATATGCAATGCCTATATTAGTACTTTGTTTTTATTTTTTTTTATAAGGAGTCATCATATATTTTAGGTGCATGTATCTTCTATTGATACAGTTAATTCTTATCTTAATGTCATACTTTTCAATAAAAATTCATTTCACTTATGTCTATTAGGGAATGCGGGAATGTATCTAAATAATTTTTTGCATTATTAAATCAATAATATAATTTTTTTTTAATGAAACCAAATATATTTATATAAAATTGTGCATCCCTCGGGCCATGCAACTAGAATTAAATAGTAAACCAAGAAAGTTGATAGCAAGATGTGACATAGGCGAAAAAATTCTTGCAAGTTTGTACCAATGGCAATTTTTTAGTTGTTATAAACACACAAACCGTGCATCGCACGGGAATGTAACTAGTTTACAATCTAAAATTCTATTATGCGTTTTAACATCCTAATTTAGTTGAAAAAAAGTTAGTCCATTGTAAAAATCTAACTAAAAATATATTAATATTTGAAATAAATCAATTTGAAAAAAATGCACTTGGTGCCCCTAAGTTATCTATATTGTATGCTCCGTGACCAGTACTTTGTTTGGTCATTAAATGACCCGTTAATATATGCGTACCTCTCCCAAAAATTGATCATTCCCTCCTTTGGCCCTAATTTTTTTCCCTTCCACCTTTTCAATTCGTGCTTATTAAAGCTTGCCCTACACCTCTTCCAAATTCATCTCCTCCACCCACAGTGGCGGAACCATAATTTTTTTATTAGGGGGGCCATAGGTTGCATTGTAATTTGCTTTTAAATTCGGAAAGGAAGCCATATAACCTAAATGTTATCCGATTGAGTCGTTCATAAATAAATTGCTAAAGGACAGATCAAAAGAGTTTGACAATTTTTGAGAGATAGGATATGTACACAAATGTCTCATAGTAGCCTAATTATTTCATGAAACAATGCAGGATTTCCACTGCAGGTCCTTATTTGTAAAAAAATAATAATATCTTCTATCTCATATACCAATAAAGAAAATGATAAATGATGATGAAGGGAAATTAAAAATAAAGGAAATGTAAGAAAGTTGGTTTAACAAAAAAAAAAAAAAAAAAAAAAAAAAAAAAAAAAAAAAAAAAAAAAAACATCGTTTAAGGGGGAAAAAGAAAGGAAATGTGAAAAGAAAGTAAGCCTAAGAAGAAAAATAAAGAAAACAAAAGTTAAAAAGGAGAAAAGGAAAGCAACGTTCCATTGGAATCGAGCCCAGGACCAATGCAAGTTTGTTTTTTTTCCTACCAACTGAGCTAAGTTTGTTTTATGATAAACATGTATTTACATTTCCTTTATTGCATTTCAGAACCGTGGGGGAGGCCATGGCCTACACCAGCCCATCTTGGTTCCGCCCCTGTTCACCCAACGTAGTCTCCTTCCACTAATTTCTCTCACCTGAAATGGCTTCTCATGGTTCTTTCTCAAGCATAACTCCAACAAAAAAATAATAAAAATGAATTACACTGGCAGGGAAATGCTGGAATCACGCAAAAAAGGGGTTTTAAGTTTTAACATCATATCAGTTTATCACACAATTGAAACCATAACTCCAATAAAACGGAATGAAAAGGAATTGTGGGCAGATACCACTAAAAATTGGGCGTTTTTCTCAACATTTGCTCATAGACATCAAGAGAGAGAGAGAGAGAGAGAGAGAGAGAGAGAGAGAGAGAGAGAGAGAGAGAGAGAGAGTCTTCAATTGCATCAGGTAAAGTGGAGAGGAAAGGGAGATTGAGGGTAGAGAGATGGTACAAGTGAGTATGCTATGACGAGAAAGCTATGGGCCTATGGCGAGGAGTTCAGATGCTCTGTTGTTAGATCAGAGGATCCGTCCCTCTTCTCTCTATCTCTCTCCTCTAACCACCTAAATACCCTCACAATCCCATGACCCAAAAGAGCGCGATCAATACTATGGTGAGATTTAGAGGGCTGCACCTCTATCGTTCCTTCAAGAACTGCAGATGATCGTCACCCTATGGCGATAAAGAGGGCATGAAAAGTGAAATTGGCAAGTGATGAGACGAGATAGGAAACTGGCTTTTGAGGTTTTGATTTTTTTATTAGAAAGGTAATAATTACATTTCCAAAATAGTATGAACGTTATAACTCGTGTTTGATCCACCTTAACACAAGGTAAATCAACCCTAACATCATTATAGCCTAGAACATCCCATATCTCCCACGCGGGGGGGGGGGGGGGGGGTGCACTAAACTCAACAGGAAAATACAAATGAAACACTAGGGGAACCCATTGAAATAAGACTAGAAAAAATCCTGCAGCTTCAAACATTTAGCATCTTGCGCTTTTACATGCAACTGGTATGCAAGTTTCCTTCTAACCTCTTTAATATTGCTTCTTTCATTCCTGAAGATCCTTGCATTTCTTCTCTCCCATATAGCATGCCCCACTGCATCCAGGACAACCTTGGTTACCCCTTTTGATCACACTCTAGCCCACCGCTCCCTTTAATGCCCAATTAATAATTTGATCCCAAGAGAAGGTGTGCAGTGATACACCAATCCAGTTCAACATGCTTCCTAGCAGCTCTTTTGAGAAGTAGCGTTCAGAGAACAAGTGAGAATGACTTTCAACAGCAGCTTCACACAACACACAATTTAGATTTGTAATACCCCCAATACCCATCATGTGTAATATGTCAACTGGGAAGGCGTTGCAGACGATAGGCCAAAAATAGAAGTAATGTTTCGCTAAAGATAAAGAGGACCAAACACAACTTTTCTCAAGGTACAACAAGGAGGTCAGGTTGCATACCTCTGCAGGCTTTACTCACAATGAGTATTCCAATACTCAAAACACTAGCTTTCACATTTTCTTTGTCATCAAATACTTTTTTTTTAACTGAATTGGGCTCTCCATGTCCCAAAATCCCTTATTCTTGATGTAGTAAGCAGAAATCCATCTAATCTAGAGTTTTAGTTTTGGTTTTGGTTTTATTTTTTTTATTAAATTAAACTTTAAACATCAGACTATTAAATAGGTCATCTATAGGGGTGAGCATAAAATCCAGATACCCAGTATTGAAATCGGAATTGGTTTGGAACCAAGAGTTTCGGAACCAAAACCGGTCTAACCAATTTCAATTTCAATTGCCAAAAATAGGAACCGAAACCAAGAAACTTCAATTCCTGACTTTTGAGAATCGAAACCGGTTGGGTACCCCGCATAAAAAAGTTTTAACGCTTTTTTCTTTGTTAGAAATAAAGAATGGTGATTTTCTAGTAAGATTAGTGGTTTAAAAAGTTGTATTTGTAATTTTAATGTTTTAATGATTGTATTTGGAATATTAATGATTAAATGATTGTATACATTATTTAAATTTGATTTACAATGTTAAGTATTTTGATTGTAGTATTTGATTTTAAGGGTTTTCCAATTGGTAGACCTTAGTTTCTGGCTTTTCTAATTTGTAGGATTTCTTAAGTAAGAAATCGAAATCGTAATTTTCCGTTAGTTTTATTTGCCTTCCCCGTTATACCCCTTGTTGTAGTTTGGGTGGAAGACGTTTCTCCATTTTCTCTCTCCTCTCCCTTCCCATCAATTTAGTCTTGCCTTTGATGAGTCTGCTCCCCCTCCTCCATATTCTCTCTCCTTTCCCCTCCCCTTTCCCACCCCTCTGCTAGTCCACCGTGTATGAATTGGAAAAGCCAGATGAACATTCAATCAAAATTAAGCCCAATAAGGCCAAAAGCTCAATCAATTATTTAAATTTTGTCACATACAAACACCAAAAACACAATATCAAAAAACTCCAAAACTCAATAAAAAACCAACAAATTGAAGAACATAAAGAGTTTGATCAAAAACCAAAAAATTCTATCACACACAAACACTGTTGTTCTTTTACTGATGTTAAGCTTTGATTGATTGTGGATTGGAGTTGATTTTTTGTACTATGGTTTGAGATTCGGCAAAGGGACCATGAGGTGGTAGTGCTGCTTGATGAGAGAGAAATCAAGGGATCTGAGTATGTTACCGGAGGTTTGTGCGAGGAGAGAGAAATCTGTGTTTTGGGGTTATGGCGAGCCAACGACAGATAAGGAGACATGTCATTCCCAAACGCCATATCTAAACCTTCTAAAATAAGGAAAATAACATCTTGGGGGGTTTCACAATCTGCATTGATGGACCTTCAAACTGAAAAAAGGAAAACCAGAAAGAAAGAAATTGGGCAAAGAAATGGAGGCGCTTATGAAGAACTCTTCGTCTTCGAAGTTGCCAAATATTCCAATTTTTTGCGACCAGAGACACCTAAGGAATTTAAAGAAAATGAATTGTGGTTATGCGCCTAGAGTACTCGTTTCGTTCATCCTGTCACTTCTAAAATTTATTTTTTCTGGGTTTTATGGGGGGAGGGATAATTTCTTGATTAACTTCGGGATTCTGGGGGTCATCTCCATTGAAGAGTATTATCTCGAGCTTTGATGCTGGTGATGTGTGGTGTTGGGTGGACAGACGACAGTGGGAGGGTGGTGGTGAAGATGAGCGTGGAGCGGTGGTCGGCTGCTGGTAGATTTGTGGTGGTGGTGGATAGGTAGTAAGAGCCTGAGATATACAATTGGGAGAGAGGGTCATGTTATGGGTAAATACTTTAAAAGGGCATTTTTGACATTGTGGAGTATGAGTTTTATACTATTCCAAATGAATAAAAGGAAAAACAACAGCCACATCAACTCTTAACTGAAAATATAACAGAAAACATAAATATGGGGCACCGATTGGAAATTGTTAGAAGTAGAGGCCTATTTGTTGGATTTCGTTTTTAAGAAATTCTACCAATTGGAAACTAATATTTGTTAGTGTAAAATTATAATTGATGTTTTTTATTATTAAAATATATATTTCTTTGAATTAAAAAATAATAAAATTTCGAAGGGTACTTGGTGGATCCAATTTCAATTCCTAAGATTTAGGGACCAGTGCAACCAATTTCAATTCCATTTCCTATGAATTAGGAAACGGTGGATGCAATTACAATTCCTGGTAGTGCAATACCCGATGGGTAGCCGATTGCGCTCACCCCTCTCGGAGCATACTTTCAATAACTTTTTTTTTCTTATGTTTTTTTTTTTTTTTTTCTTTTGAGGATACTTTCAATAACTTAAGGACACCATTTGAACAAGTTATAAGTGCTTGTTTGGTTGACACACAACTAACATAGGAAGTACAACTTTCTAGGAAGTGTAAAATCCCTTGTTGTTTGGTTGACAAAAAAACTTAGGAATTAACTTCACATGGGAAGTCACTTCCTCCAAAATGAAGGAAGTCACTTACCAAGCCCCCCTTAGGTAAGTACTACTTCCCACATCACTTCCCATGAATTCAAAGTTCCTTAGTGCAACCAAACAAGTTTGGACACTTTTCATGATTTTATATTTCTCATGAATTAATACTTCATATGAGAACTCACTTCCCTAATTCAACCAAACAAGCAGTAAGTTGAGGGGCACCAATCGAAATTTCGAAAAGAAAAAAAAAAATACGAACAACACTTCTAAAGTCTAAAAAAGTGAATTGTGCCTCATCTGAAACTTAAAAAAAAAAAAAAAAAAAAAAAATTTAAAGTGAAACTCTGAACGAAGGACGAAATGCAGTATCTCAATTGAAAAATTGAACATCCAAATCCAATGGAAGAAGATGAAGGAGGAATAAGGCTAAGCAAGAGATTTTCTGATAAAGGTGGAGAAGTTGATTACAAAACTACATCAGGCACTGCTTGGAGTCATTCTTTTCTCAACCAGAAACCATGGCATCCTCTTTCTTACCCTAATCAACGCCGTAAATGGATCGCTGAACAAACTCATGCTCAACGCCAACGTCGCACTAATGAAGTTGCCCGTGAGGTACACAATTAACCCCCCTTCTCTCTCTGTTGTTTCAACCTTATTCATTGATTTATGTGGGTTTCTTTTTTTTTTTTTTTTTTTTTTTTTTTTTTTTTTTTTGTGTAATGTGCAGTATGCCCAGGAGCAAGAATTTCTACGCCAGACTTCTCTTCTTTCACAGAAAGAGAAAGAAAAGGTGAATTTCATTGAACCCTTTTTTTGAATTTTATGATTGGTTGACATATATTTTTTGATGGGTATATGAGAGATTTTCATAGTTTTTGAGTTATAGTGAAATGGTCAATGAACCCTTTTTCTTAATTTTTTGATTGATTGACATGAGTTCTTTTTATGGGCATATAAGAGGTTTTGATGGGTTTTTTGAGTAATAATGAAATGAACCCTTTTTTCCTAATTTTCTGATTGATTAATGTTTTTATGACATACGAGAGATGTTCATGGTTTTTGACTTCAAATGAACCCTTTTTCCTTATTGATTGATATTTTTATGGGCATATGAGAGATAATTTAGTAGACAGTTTTTCATAGTTTTGAGTTGTAATGAAACCCTTTTTCCAAAATTTTATGATTGCTTGACATATTTAATTTTAAATTGGGTGTTTGTGAGAGATTTTCAGAAAATTTCTTAGTTTACCACCTAATTAGAGGCAAAAGACTGTTGAAAATCTTAGTCCCTTGTAGATGTACTTGCCCTTGCCCCTTTGGTTTTAGATTCCAAAAATCAAACATAACAACATTTAGAACCCCATACTTTTGTGCAGTTATTCCCGAGTTGGTTTCTTATACGTTCAGTTGCCAGATGTAGTTTGACACTTTGATGATTATTGGTTTGATGAATTTGCTTGTGGATGATAGTGATATGGAGCTTGATCTTGTGGGTTTGAAATGGGTGTATATATAGGTGGATATAATGCAAGCTGTTAGCTTTATGTACGTACGTCCACCGGGTTACAATGCTGAAAGTGCAAAAGCTGCTGAGGTTGCTGATGATCGAAAGAAGATTGGTGAGAGTGACCCAACTGCTGCTTCTTCCTCTTCAGTGTATAAATCTAACCCTGTTCTTTTGTTTTATGAGGAAAACTGAAAGTCTTTGTTGGTTTTGTAACGGTTCTGTCTTCTGTTCTTTTTCTTTCCTTGTCTTTCCCTCTTTCTGATTTACTTTTTTTCTGCTGATTGTAGACCGCAACAGGCTGCGCCTGTGAAGGAAGAAAAAAAGAAACCTAGGCTCAAAGATGTTTTTGGTCGGACTTTACCAACTGAAGAAGAATTTGCAGTGCTAAAAAATGCTCCAAGGTAACATTGTCAAAGCTATTTAGTATTTTATTGACAAGCCTTGATGCTCATTGTTATAAAAGCTTTTGCTGTTTATTTTAATGCCAAAAAAATATTACATCCTAGCAGACAAGGAACTACTAATTACAAATCACCCCATTTACGTTGAACGTCGGAGGGATATCCCCCTTAAAAACCTCTACCAATTTGGTCTATAATTAAGCCAAATACACTGTACGTTCCCATACAAAGTATGGTCTCATGTGGCCTAGATATCTGAGCGACGATACTGGAATTCCACTCCAATCAGATGCACCAGAAGATGGAGAAAAAAGTGCACGGCCATAATAATCTACCTCCAAACGTAACATACGGAGCTGCACAATAGGACAATAAATTCTCCCCCCCCCCCCCCCAAGTCCCCACTAAAACACTTTTGCCAGCAATTCTAAGCGAACTCATAGTGCAAAAAGATATGTAAACAGGTCTCACTAGAACACATCCAGACACAAGACCTATTCCTTTGTTGCAACATATCATGAGTTCCAAACCGAGTACCATGGTCCACACATAAGCGCACACCTTGAGGGAGGGGAAAGAACTGAAAAAGGAGGATAAAGTGAAGAAAGTAGGCTAAGGTGGTGAATGCAACTTAAACCCTGGAGTCATCAGTGGGGACAAGATGAATTGTGTCCACAAGACTATGCGAAGACGACAACTCCTCCATTTTTAAGTCATAGGGAGCTCTTTCTTTCTTGAGGTGTTTGAGTTGATTTGAGTTGTCTTCTGGGATGAAGATTAATCTGGAAATATGCAGTTTAGCAGGTATAAATGTGGATGAGGGCTTCCTTGCGCATGCAACAGGTTTGGTGGGTTGTCAGCTACAGTCATGGCCACTTACTTGGGGGTGCCTCTAGGTGCAATCCTTGTTCAGAATATTTTTGGGAGCCTGTGGTCTCTAAGTGGCTAGATGGTTGGAAGGGGGGTTATTTCTCTTTGGGTGATAGAATAACTTTTATTCAATTTTGCTTGGCTTTCCTTATATTATCTCTTGGTGTTCAGAAAATTTTTATTGTCCCCTTTCCTTTTTACTTTGGTAGTTGACGTTCTTGGTCGCATGTTAGATAGGGGTGTGGAGCGGAGTCGGGTGGAGGGTTTTCGAGTGGGTCGAGAGAGGGTGTCGGTTTCACACCTCCAGTTTGCCGATGTTACGATTCTGTTCCTCTCTACCGACGTTGACGACTTTAAGAGGGTTCTCACGCTTTTGCGGGGATGAGGATTAACTTGGCTAAGTGTAGCTTGGCTGGGATTAATGTGGGGGAGGACCTACTAGAGTATTTGGCTGCCCTCGTCGGTTGTCAGGTGCAGCAGTTGCCGCTTACTTACTTGGGGGTGCCTCTTGGAGGTAATCCCATGTCGGTTTCCTTTTGGGAGCCGGTTGTCTCTAGAGTGGCTGAACGTATAGATGGGTGGAAGGGGGGTGTATTTCTCTTTGGGGGGGAGGATTACCATCCTTCAGTCTTGCTTAGCGAGTATAGCGAGTATCCCTCTTTATTACTTGTCCCTCTTTCGGATTCCAATTAGCGTGGCTAATCGGATCGAGAGAATGATGAGGGACTTCCTTTGGTCCGGGTCAGGGGATAGTCGACGGGATCACTGTGTAGGCCTAAATTGGAGGGTGGTCTAAATTGGAGGGTGGTCTGTGGTTCGGTAGATTGGTGTCCTAGAACATCTCGTTAGTGGGTAGGTCTGGAGTCACTCCCTATAGCACCGAGTTATCAGGAGCAAGTACGGTCTTCAGCATAATGGATGGGACGCCCATGCCGGTTCCTCTGTCTCACATGCATGCCCCTGGAGGTACATTTCTCGGGTATCTTATTTTTTCTTTCCACTGGTCAGGTTTAATGTGGGTAATGGTAATCGGGTACGGTTCTGGGAGGATGCGTGGAAGGGTGTTCCCTTTTCTTCTGCATATCCCCGGTTTTTCGGTTGTCCACTCTTCATGGGGCACCCGTGTCTGCTTTCTACTCAGGCACTCTGGTGGGTCCTGGGATTTACACTTGAGGCGTCCCCCACATGATAGAGAGATGGAGGAGCTTGCCTCTTCTGAATGCCCTCCACTTGACCACACTCGTCCCCACAGACGACTCTAGGACTTGGATTGGAGACCCTTCTGGGGTTTTCTCTTGCAAGTCCTTCCTTCACCAGCTTGGCCTCCCTTCACAGTTTGCACAATTTCCATTAGCTACATTTATTTGGAAGTCTAAGGTCCCGTTGAAGGTCCCTGCTTTTGTGTGGACTTTGGTGCTTGATAGGGTGAATACATATGATATGCTGCAGCGGCGGAGGCCTGGATGGTCACTTTTATTTGGGTTATGTGTTATGTGCCGTCATGTGGGGAAAATGGTTGGCACTTGTTTATTATGTGTGACTTTGCTAGGGCACTATGGAGTAGATTGCTGGAGAGGGAGAGTTTTGCATGTCCTGCCACGGTGGACGATTTCCTCCAGCTTCGTTTTGCAGCAATGAGGTGAGGCAAGGAGGGGCGGTTGTTTTGGAGATGTATGTGTATGGCCATCTTGTGGTGTAATTGGTCGGAGAGGAATTCCAGGGTGTTCTGTGACGTTGGGAGGACTATAGATAATGTTTGGGATCATGTGGTCTACTTGGCCTCCCTATTGACCAAGGCGGCAGGGGTCTTTAGGAGTGTTCCACTTACCCTTGTACAACGCCATTGGCGAGATTTGTAGTTTTCTTTTTCTCCATTATGAGGATACCTTATCCTCTTTTTTGTATTCTTTACTGATTTAATCAATAAAAATTTTCCTTATCTAAAAAAAACATCTCACGGTGTTCAGAATTCCATTGGCTGTGGCACAACATATTGAGAAGTTGATGAGGGACTTCTTGTGGTCTGGTGTGGATGGGGAGAGGGGGTATCACTTGGTGAGTTCCAATCTACCTCATTCAGGTGAGCCCTGCTTTCCGCTGGCCTTGGTGGGAAGATCAGACACAATGAAGGAGTCACCTTCTATTCGGGCGAAGGAAGGAAGATTCATCCATTGTATCTCGCCTTACTAGAGTCTTCCAATTCTTCCTAAATTCTCCATTTGCCGAACGGGCTCTTACCAGAATTATATCTGGACAATTAGGAACAACATGGCGAACGACGGGGATTGAACCCGCGCGTGGTGGATTGTGGGGGAATAGAGTGTGTCGGCCAAAGAGCGAGGGGGGCATTGGTATTGGGATTTGGGAGATCGATTAATAAGAATGTTGGTGTTGTAAGAGGGATCATTTGGTTAGCTGGGAGCAGGTTTGCAGGCCTAAGTCAGAAAAGGGTCTCGGTAGGTTGGTGTCTAAAAACATTTCGTTAGTAGGTAAGTGGTTGTGGCGGTCCCCCCGGCACCAGATTTCGTATGGCACCGAGTTATCAGGAGCAAGTACGGTGTACAGCACGGGTGGGATGCCCATGACGGTTCTTCAGTCTCCCACGCTTGCCCTTGGAAGTTCATTTCTGAGGTATCGTCTTCCTTCTTTATACAATGTGCGTAATGGTAATCGGGTTCGGTTCTGGGAGGATGTGTGGAATGGTAATTAGCCCTTCTCAACCTCGTATTCTCGGGTCTTTCAGTTAACCTTTACGCGGCGCCCATGTCTGAGGCGCGGGTAGGTCGTGGGATCTACATTTGCGGCGAGCTCCGCACGAAAGAGAAACGGAGGAACTTGTCCATCTCCTAAGTGTCCTTCACTTTATTTCTCTCGTGCCTACGTACGATTCTCGGAGTTGGACTGGTCTGGGGTCTTCTCGTGCAAGTCCTTCCTCCATCAGCTTAGCCTTCCTTCACAATTTCCACATATCCCACTTTCCACTTATATTTGGAAGTCTAAGGTCCCTTTGTAGGTCAGTGCTTGTCTGAACCTTGGTGCTCGGTAGGTTGAATACCTACGACATGGTGCAATGTCGGAGGCCTAGTTGGTCACTTTTACCTGGTTTTTGTGTGATGTGCCGTCATGATGAGGAGGATTGTCTGCATTTGTTTGCGCTTTGTGAGTTTGCCCGGTCATTATGGAATAGATTGCTGGAAGGTGAGAGTTTTGTGTGTCTTGCTCACAGTGGGGATTTCTTACAGTTTCGTTTTGCCGCAATGAGGAGAGCTAGATAGGGGAGGTTGTTATGGAGATGTGCGTGTATGACTCTACTGTGGTGCATGTGGTTGGAGAGAAATTCGAGGGTGTTTTCGGACTGTGGGAAGACCATAGATTATGTCTGGGACCACGTGGTCTATTTGGCTTCCCTTTGGGCTAAGGCGGCGGGGGCCTTTAAGGGTTTTCCGCTTACTTTTTTAGAGCGCCATTGGCGAGATTTGTAGTTTTATTTTGTTATGAGGTTCCTTATCCTCCTTTTTGTATTCTTTCAAATTATGATTAATAAAACTTTTCCTTACCGAACAAAGAATGTTGCTCTTGTGGGTAAATGGTTGTGACAGTTCCCACTTGAGCCGGAAAGTCTATGGCATAGGGTCATCAAGAGTACATATGGGAAACCCAATGGGTGGGATGCTCAAGTGACAACGGGTATTACTCACGCTAAGTTCATCTCACAGGTTCACTCACAATTCTTCCCTTTGGTGAAGTTGAAATTGGGGAACGGTCGGAGGATTAGATTCTGGTAGGATTTGTGGAAAGATGATCGACCCTTTTGCTTGAGATTTCCACATATTTTGGACCTGTCGACTCTCCACAATGCTACCATTGATTAGTTCTTTTCCACAAATATAGGTTCCTGGGACCTTCACTTACGTAGAGCTCCGCAGGACTGGGAAATGGATGAGCTTACGGAGTTGCTTGGTGTTTTGGAGACGGTTCAGTTTTCTGATTGTAATGATTCCAGGAGTTGGGGCGGTGACTCAACAAGAGAGTTCTCTTGTAAATTGTTCCTGCAGCTGTGGGATACGTCTTTTCCCCAATTCCCGGTAGCTGATATTATTTGGAAGGCGAAGGTACCTCTTAAGGTGCGGGCATTTGTGTGGATCCTAGCCTTAGATTGGTTGAATACTTATGACCTACGCCAGAGGAGCCACCTGCCATTTGTCTACTTTGCCAGGCAAGTAGTGAGACAGCATTCATATGTTTTTTACATGTGACTTTGCACGTAGCATCTGCGGCAGGCTCTTTGAAATTTCTGGGGACATGTGGAATGATCCTGTCAACATGGTTGAATTTCTCCAGATGAGATTTGGGGGCTTTGGGAGGTAGGAGTCTAGGAGAGGGCAATTTTGTGGCAGTGTTTGCGATATTTTGGTGTCTTTGGCTTGACAGGAATGCCCGGGTTTTCAATGGGGTGACCATTTCGACTGATTTGCTATGGCATAAGGTCACTTATCTAGCTTCATTATGGGCTAGAGCTGTAGGGGCAATTAGGAGTTACTCTATTACTACTATCCAGCGTAACTGGGCAAATCTGTAACTTTGGTTGTAGAGGACATGTTGTCCTCCTTATACTTTTGACGCTTCATTAATATATACTTTATCTTTATCTAAAAATGATAGGTCGTACATGCTACATCATGATTGCAGACAACGGGTAGACCCAATGATACTTGGCAGAGAATGAGACGCCCCCTTTGCACTTATCCTCCCAGAATCACACATAAAACACTTATAAAGCACTTAGTGAACTACTTCAGTGCTTAACAACTTCAACTTGACGTTGCCTGCATCAGGTTTTTCGTATTTATAGCTTTTGTGATTTTATATAAATTTTAGAGGAATGTTATGAAAACATTTACTCAACTATTTCTTCTTTCTATATTAGCCCCACCCTCTAAAACCCATGTCTCCTAGTCTCTGTAGCGAGTTTTTGAGCTTCCCTAATACAAATTCTCAAAAAATGGAAGTAAATGAAGGATAACCCTTGTTCATCTATTTACTTTTGCCCTAGAAATCAGAGGCCAAATATGTGGACGGCCCCGCATGATAGGGAGATAGATGAGCTCGCTTTTTTACTTTGACTTCTTGATTATGTTGCTCTCTCTGAAAAGAGGTTTAAGGGTGTGGCTGGTAATGTGTCCATGGTATTCTCTTTGAAGTACTTATTTCCCTTAGTTTACCTTTGGAGTCTCCTTCCCTTTTGCCAAATTCCTTTGGAAGGCGAGTAAAGGAGAGCTTTTGCATGGATTATGGTATCGGGGAGAATCAACTACAAGGATATGCTTCGAAGGACGAGGCTAGGGATTGCTCTATTAGTGAGATTCCCCACACATTATCCTTCTTTGTACAACTACTAGGTAACTATGGTATTTGTGTTATTGGAGAGATCTCTGTTCCTCATCTTGTATTTTAGAGCTTTCGTGAACATGTTTTTTCGGGTTTGGGAGGGATAAGGAGAAGATATTTTGGTATCTCTGGTCGCAAAGGAGCACTGGATATTCTTTAGAGTTACTTTGTAATCCAAGTTACTCTGAGATCGAGTCACATGTTTAGCTTCTCCATGGCTAGGGAAGGACGGGGTCTTAGGAGTTATTCTATCATTATGTTTCTTTCTTTGTCGAAAACTTTCATACTTGGCAGTTTTTTCAAGCCTCAATACTACAATTTTTTTCTCATCTAAAAAACAAGCGTGACCCTGTAAACTTTGTCTTCCCCTCACATTATTTTCTTTTTCTGATGCTAAGATCCTATTCTTGATTTTTAGGTCTTTTGACTAATTTTTTCCAATTGTCTTTGATCAAAGAGAAAGGAATTAAATAACTGAATAAAATAATCCATCTGTTCGGAACTGTAGAGACTCGACTTTCCAGTAGCTTAGTTTTAGGGGCCGTTTGGTTCAACAAAATGGAATGGAATGGGTACGAAACTTGAGACGTACCTTTAGGTAACCTTATATCATGTGTTTGGTTCTATTTAGGAATGGGTTATGTTTCTATTCCTAGTGTTTGGTTCACTTGAGATTTAATATCTAATTTTTTTTCCTTAATTTTCATTTTTGGAGACTTGGCAAATATCTATAGCCAAATGTCAATTAGAAAGAAAAATATTATCCCTCCCCCATGTGTTCTTCACGGAATGCATATGTCCACAGGCCACCACCACCCTCTTTCTCTCTCCTAGCCTAGCCCCAACCTGGACTCTCCCTCGCAATCCCCAGCCACAACTTTTTTTGGTGTTACAGCCACAATCTTTCTCTCCCTTCCTCCCTGCAATTTCGTTCACTAGCCACAAATTTGTGGCGACTGACCACCAATGATTTTGGTCACCGACCTCTAATTTGCGGGCAGTGGCTGTGATGGTGGTCGTGCGGACTCTGGTGGCTTCTTTCTCTCTCTTTCAATTTTGGATTTCTTATGGGGTGGCGATAATAATTGTGACTGTGGATGGTGGTAGTGATTCTGGCGGGATGGTGGTTGTATAAGGGTACAACATAGCCATGGAGTGGAATGTGCATGTGCCAGCTATGGTGGGAGGGAGTGCGTTGGTGGGGAAGAGAAGAAATTGTTGTTCATTTAAGGGGAAATTAAAAGTAAAATTTAAGAAGTTGATAAATGAGGAATCAGAACCTAAAACCAGTGGTAGAGGGGGATTTTAAAGTGGTGTAGTTTTAGGGGGTAACTTGATTCCAAGGGGTACGAGATTCCCAACCCAATGCTCAAATGACTTTTGGAGCAACTTCATCTTCCTTTGATATTTGTTTTAGATAAAGAAAAGTATATTGATAATAAGTGAAATGTACAGCAGTGTAGAGGATAATGTATCTTCTACATAAATCATTTACAGATTCCCCCAATTCCTCTGAATATCAGTTAAAGTGTAATCCCTAAAAGCCCCCGCAGCCCTAGCCCATAAAGAAGCTAAATAGGTGATCCTCTCCCAAAGCATCTCAGAAGTTGCTAAAATTCCCTTAAACACTCGTGCATTCCTCTCTAATCAGATGCACCACAAAATCGCAAAATAAGCATTTCGCCACAACAACTTCCTGTCCTTCCCACCTCCAAAGTCCCGAAAACGCATCCTTAAGAAAGCCTCAACACTAGAAGGGTAAATCCACACCTCCTCCGGAATCAACCTACGCCAAAGACTATGTGCCACATCACACCAAAGAAAAAGATTCAGCTAGACCGGCATAGCGAGCACATATCCGGCGCCAAAGGCACCCCGGGCCTCCTCTGCTGCCTTAAGTCGTTTGTATTAACCCTATCCAGCACCAAAGTCCACACAAATGCTTTCATTTTCATAGGTACCTTGCTTTCCAAATGTAGTCTGCTAGAGGAAACCGAGGGAGAGGTGTTCCCAAATCTTGAAAGGACTTGCAGGAGAACTCCTCTGAAGGATCTCCAGCCCACCTCCTAGAGTCACGAAAGCTGTATAGGCTCCACAAGTGTAAGCAGCGTAGTGAGCTCCTCCCTCTCTCTATCGCTCATCTTCCTTTGATATGAGTGTTTCTTTTTCTCTTTCCCTCCTTTGTCTATCTTGTGAAAGGATTCTTTCTTGAAGGAAGAAAATTGAGGCAAAATCACCTCTTCCTCTTCCAATAATGCTGTTTTCTCTCCCCATATGGAAACCAGCGCTTCTTTTTGTTGAAGTGTTCCCAAGGTTAAATGTAATTTATTGCTGTCTTGTGCTGCAGTCTATAACATCCCTATTCCCTAGCCTTTTGGAATACTCCTGCTTGTAACCACTCATGTTTGTGTGATTTGTTGCTAATCATGCAATGTGTTTTTAGATAAAGAGAATATTATTAATAGCAATAAAATCATAATTACATCCTAAGAGGGCAAGAAGTCCTCGAAAGATTCTATTTACAAGTCACCCAATGAAGGATGACATAACAGGATAGCTATGAAAACACCCGGCAGCATTAGTTCATAGGGAGGCTAAGTCGACCACCCTATCCCACAGCACATCAACTGTAGAAAAAAGACCCTAGCATTCCTCTCTAGCCACATGCAGCAGTGCACTGCAAAAATAGGACTCTTCCACAGCCTCCTTTTCCTTCTTTCACTCAAGTCATACAAGTGTTGCTAATCTCGCAATGTGCTGTTTCCAGGTTGGAGACTGGGGTTACTGGTAGGGCTAAACCATTTGGAGTTGAGGTTCGCAATGTCAAATGTGTAAGATGTGGAACTTTTGGGCACCAAAGTGGTGATCGTGAATGTCCATTGAAGGATGCTATAATGCCAAATGACGAGAATAGGCTGAAGAGAGATGACCCATTGACAGCAATCATTGCTCACACTGATTCAAGTGAGGTGAGTAAAAGTTTCTGACATTTATGAGTGACTTTGACATAATACTTCCATGTCTAGTGTATATGCAACTTTGCATGAAAGATATTTGTTTTCTTGGTCTACGTATGTTTTGCATTTATTGCTTGTTGCAGAAATAATTATGTGGGAGAGATATTGTAGGTTTTCCTTTGTATGATAGCTGTTCTATTAAGATTTTGGATATCTTTCTATGATTTCTCCTCCAAAGCCTGTCTATTAGATAAATTGGTATATGATAGACCTACATGCTAAGATTATCGAAAAGAAAAAAAGAAGGAAAAAATAGAATTAGGTCTTAATTGTTGTTCAAACTGATACCGGAAGTTGTAGCTTCTGGTGTGAACATCAACTTTAGGCTTGGGTAAAAGAGGCTTTTTTATTGGCCGTGTATAATGTTGTAATGGACAATCTTCTCTTGAATATACTCCTGTTGCACAAAAATGCTGCTCACCCAGTCTCCTACTTTATTTTATTAATAATTAAGAATTTTATTCAATATGAATCAGTAGCTACAACATTTAGTAGCAAGAGGATACACCATGGACACTTATCCAATCAACCTACCCCACCTTTTAGGAAGGGTTGGATAGAAGATTGCATTCATGTGCTTGGACAAGGCTGAAAATTGATCTAAATATCATAACTCCTATTAATAAAAATTGCAGATGCATGTTAACAATTGAAAATCTTACAGCCACGCCAAGAACTCACTACTCCTACCGACGCCTTGTTTTGCTAATCCATCCGCTACACTATTTGCACAATGAGATTTATGAACGAGTTTTATTCCTGGCCACCACTCCTTAGTCCTGCAGATGCAATTAAGGGCAAATCTTACACTCCATGGCCCTCTCTAAGATGAGTTGCACCATGTTACAACATCTTTCGAATCTCGGTCCACAACAATTTCCATCTGTTTCACCCAATCTTTACTTATTGTTAACCAAAGTGCGTGGTAGATAGCCATTACGTCAGCCTGGTTTTATCTCATTGACAAGGACAGGAAGCGTATACAAGCAGCGAATTTTCCTTTTCCAATCTCTCAGAACTCCTCCGATTGCTCCTTTGCGTTCTTTGCTTGAGGTGTCAACATTCCACTTGAGTACTCCATTAGCAGGTTCTTCTCACGACTCACTCTAGTTTGCTGTAGGTGCTGGTAAAACCAATTGAAGGCAGAATGGATCGCGCGCCACCTCTTGAGGGAGTATGGGAATATATCATCCCAAGCTTTAAACCACCAACGCATACGAAGTAATACCAGTTCAAACACTTCTTTCCCGTTACTTCTTTTATCATCAAAGATCCTTGCATTTCTTTCTTTCCACACTGACCACGCCAAAATGAATGCGACTGTTATCCACACGTTTCTGAAATGACACCAGAGACCATTCCACACCATTGGCCAAAGAACTCTAGCATGGATTTGGGTGCACACCAATTTATTTTCCAAGTATCCAGCCATCTGCACCATAATCCTCTCGCCAAAGCATAGTGAATGAAAAGGTGATCAACACATTCATCTTGATCATCACACATAACACATTTTGCATCATTAACACACTGGAAACCCATTTTGAGCAGTCGATCCTTTGTTTTCAGACGTCCTAAACAAGCTAATCACAGGAACATCTGTACCTCTGGTGGTGCCAACCTCTCCGTACACTTCTAGTCGCTTCATTAGTGGATGATCCTCAACCTTCGCCAGCTCTTTTCTTATTGATGTTACCGAGAACGCACCTTTGTTGTTGTGTCGCCAAACAGTTCTTTATTAGTCCCTGGATCAAGGTAGACCTGATCTAATAATTCATGTAGCTCATTTTTCTGTTGTTCCTCCAACTCAAACATAATTCCCCTCCAATTGAAGTTCCACCTCCATTCCAAGCCATCCCAAGCCATCCCAAAAGCCCAAACTAAACTAGCTATGGATGCTGACTGTTTGATAGATAGGCTTAAAAGTCGAGAAATCTGTTTTTCAAGGGAATTTCATCTAGCTAGGTATCAATCGAAATTCTAGTAGATTCTCTGAGTCTCTGTTTCCCGCCTCCACTAGGACTCCTCGAGAAAGAATTTCCGTGGCCCCTTCACTATTTTTTAGGTATGCACAGATCTCTTTCCATAATCCCCCTGTTTTCGGCTTTTGCAGTTCTTCAAATGTGACTATATTTCCAATTCTGTAGTTTTCCTTAATCACGTCCTTCCAAACTAGACCCCTCAGAGATCATCCTCCAAAACCATTTACTAAGCAAAGCAATATTCATCTCCTTTACTGACCGCACCCCAAGAACACCATGCTCCTTTGGTTTCTCTATTACATTCCAACTGACAAGCCATGAGGGTTTTCTGTAACTATTAGTTCCTGCCCAAAAAAAGTTTCTCTGAATCTTCACAATTTCTTGTGCTGCCTTTACTGGAATTCTGAATTAGGAGAGTTAATATATGGGGAGGTTGCTAAGGGATGCCTTGATGAGAGTGAGTCTTGCCCCAAATGGCCAACGATAGCAGTTTCATTTTATGAGTTGTGACTTTTACTAGACATGAATACCTTTGCTCGTTTTTGTTGTTTGCTTGATGACTTGAGTAAGTATAAGATGAGCTTGTGTTAAACAATGATAAAATAATGTCTTACTTTATGAATTACTATAATTATTTCTAGACAAGTATGCCTTTTCCTTCTTTGTTTTTTTCGCGATATAAGTTACTATATCATCGGTTAATCTTAAGTAGTGACCTTTTATCTTCTATTGAGTGTTTGACTATTGGCGTTGGCCTACTTGAGTCACATTGAATGATATTAAAATTAAACTGAACATTCAAATGACTTTCAGAGTACCCATCTGAAATTTATTGAGTTTATGGGCATGATAATGAAAAACCCAGAATCAGAGCAATGTTTCTCCGACTCGTCTGAACAGTGCCGTGTCGCGTGTCGACACGACCCGACGCGGGATACGACACGGCATACGTGTCGACACTGGGAGTACAGATACGATCCCCCGACATCTTCTCTCATCCTTGAACGACAACATTTAACTCCATGCTCTTACAGTTTTAAATCTAGGGTTTGCATCAAAACCCTAGATCTACAAATTGAAGCATGAATTGATGAAGATGAAGGGGGAAACATTAGGGCTTTTGGTCGACTTGGAGAGGCGAACTTATTGGTGGTGGTGGTGGTGTTGGCCGTGGCGTCACCCTCCATGGATGCCGATCTGGAATTCTCGAGTTCTCTCTTAGCTCACACCTTCTGGAATTTTGTTTTTTGTGTTTTTAGATACTGGAAGGGTAAAGTAGCTGTCCTATTTCATGTTTTATCACTTTTCAGAGAACAACTGTCTTTTTCCTTTAAAATTGGAACCAACTGTGTTTACCCTTTTTTACTCTGTTTTATATTTAATTTACTCTCACTCTTTTCCTTTATCACTTTGACAGTTGACTAAAGGAGGCTGAACTTTACTATTTCACGTGGCAATTCTATCTTTCTTTCTTCTGTAAAAAAACAATTTCACGTGCAGTAAAAATTACTTGTATCATGGTACAGTAATTTATGTATACCCCACAGACATGAGACAACTGCCTCTTACTTTTTTTTTTTTTGCTCATCTGACCACTGCCTCTTACTTTGACAGTTAGACCCCTTTCCCTTTTTTTTAATATTTTTTCCGTGACCCCGTATCTTTGTAGCAGGATCCCGTATCTTGTAATTTTTTTATTTAAGGACCTGACACTCCGATCCGCGTCGTATCCGATCCGCGTCCGAGAGTCTGAGAAACATTAAATCAGAGTGTGAGTTCTGAAGTCTATACTGAGCTCACACAACTGGCCAGACCCCTTTTTGCCCCTTTGCTGCGGTGTCTTCCACCTCCACCCCAACCCAAAAATAGTACTCTTTCCGTTCCTCTGTAAAGTTCCTACTTGCTTTTTTACGGTCTCCAATGTGATACTTTGACCATTAATATCTATAAAATGTTCAAGTAAAATTTGTAAAAATTTTGATATTTTGAAAATACATTTCAAAGTGAGTCTAATGCATACACTTTTATTGACTCATAGAGATTTTTTTATTTATTTACGGTCAAAATTTACAAAGTTTGACCTCAAAAAAGCAAAGGGGAACGGGGTGAGTAATTCAATTCTAAATCTCTCTATCTCTACATTGTCTTGTCAAGTTTCTCAGTCCTTTAAATCCGTTTTTCTTTATTTCGGCACACACCTTTGTCATTCTTGTGTTCTCTCCTCTAGTTCTGATATTTACACCCTGTTCTTGGGATATAGAGGCAATTTTGGGGGGGGGGGGGGAATCCTCCAGTATTGTACTCTTTAATCCTTATGGCCATTCCCTTACATATCAAGATGTATATATGGAGAACTAAGTCTGTTCGATGATTTCAAATTTACGATTTTGGTCTTCCTTAGATATTAGAAGTGTGCCAAGCCATCCTTCTCTAATAATCATGTACCATGCACCTTACATTATTAGAGGAAACCAAAATTTGACATTTTATCCTCCTGTCTTGATCAAGCAAAGGGTTGGATACTCATGTTATCTAAAAAAAACTCTCCTGTCTTGATATCATTGTTAAGTACTGGCTAGGAAATTCTCAACGGAAATTTTGCACTACAATTCTACTATCTTGGATAAATCATAGAGGTTTCAGCTTTAGGAGCTAGGAAGTGTTGGAATTATTTGCTTAGAAGTTAGACAGGATAGAGAAATCAAGATAGAAAATGATTTGTAGATGCAGTGTAATTTGTAGCTTTTGAATGTGCGTTCCTTTGTTTAGACTCTCATTTTAGGCATGCTGAATACACATTATGCTGCAGAGGAGGAGATTGGGGTGGGTGTTGTTTCCTTATGTCTAGTGATGCGCCACCATGATAGAGAATGTCTGCATTTGTTCTTGTTTTGCGACTAGGCTTGGGCTTTATGGGCTAGGCTTTTGGTGTGAGGGTAGAGCTTTGTTTTCCCTTGCATGTTTGTACAGCTTCTCAGGTCTACTTTGTTGTTTTAGGGAGGGGAAAGGAGATTTTAAGTTAATATGACGGGGGGCCTTTACGGTTATTTATTTGGTGGCTTTGGCTGGAGACAAATCCTGGGAATTTTACTGGTATCGGCCAGCCAGTGGAGTTTGTTTGGGATACGGTTGTGTACCTTGCTTATTTTTGGGCCAAAGCGGCCATAGTTTTTAAATGGGTGTTTTTGACTGATGTACTGTGCCATTTGGGCCGTTTTATAACTAGTTTACCATTTCTCTTGCTTTGTAATCATTTCCTTCACATTATGAATAAAATTTCTCTTATCTCAAAACCCAAAGAAAAAATGAAACACACAAAAGTTACAGCGTTTGGCGTTGGACACAATCAAGCATTTGTCATGAACTTTTTGACCTCAATAAACTTAGTGCGTTTCTTAAACTGTCACCAAAGTAAAGGATTTGTAAAGTCAAATAATCGAGTGCTTGACATAGAACAATACCAACTTGTCTTTGACTTTGTTGAGCTCAACAAGACAGGGGTCTTTTACTAATGGTGTGTCCTCAAATGGTAAGATTATTTCTCTTCAGGGAAATGATCAAAGTCCAACCTGACAGCTAACAATTATTAGGCAGTATAGGGGGAGCAGTGATTTGTAAAAATCGTCATCATGGAGTCCCATTCAGCATAATTTCCTTTCCTTTCCTGAGTTGCCTATATCTTCACAGAACTACTGCTTAACACGGGACACTATATTGTGTATTGGTTATAGCTTGGTTGAGCTCTATAAAGGAGGGGTGTTCGTGCAGCTTCTTAGTCAGATAGTCTGTATAGACGACACCTTCTCCTCCATTTATTGATCTTTATTTAAAAAAAAAGTCTTTTCTCTTTAAAAAAAACACAAAGCTTCTTAGTGAGATACTGTGTGTACATTTTTCCAAGTAAATGCAGTTACTTTAGCTTCTGCAACTTGCAATGCAAGCTCTGGCATAAGTGTGGAGGGAGGGGTGTTGTCGTTTTTCAAGAAGGCCCCCCATTTTAGTTTCTGTGTATGCTTTGCATAGTTAGTGATTTGTTTTTTAATATCCTCTGTAGTAGTGAAAGCGCTGCTTTTCTCATTTTTTTATTTGATTTATTTTTAAAGGAGCTCTGCTTTTTCTATTAAGCGTGAGAGTTGCACTGCATCAACTTCTTGCCGTGATTGTAGTTCTTGACTTCTTGCTATTGACTGCTTCGCTCATTGGCAGCCTCTAAAGTGGGAGTTGAAGCAGAAACCTGGTGTTAGCCCTCCCCGTGGAGGATTTATGCCGGATGATCCCAACCAACAAATAGTTGCTGAGGACATATTTGATGAGTATGGAGGTAAAAAGCTTTCGACTTGGTTCTAGCTCAGGGGCAGAACCTGCCCATTTGTTTCATAGAGATTTGGTTGCTTAATTTGTTGGCCATAATTCTGTACAGGATTTCTCAGTGGCGGAGGTATACCAGATTTGCTGACTAATTTCTCGTCCAAGCACAAGAAGTCCAAAAGTAAAAGCAAGCATAAGAAGCAAGTATCTTCTAGACGAAGTCATGAAGATGAGTATTCTAGTTCTGGCTATGATGATGATCCAAGTACTTCAAAAACCAAGTTAAAAAGTAAAAGCAAGCATAAGAAGCGAGCATCTTCTAGACATAGTCCTGAAGATGACTATTCTACTTCTGACGATGATGATGATCGAAGTACTTCAAAAACCAGGTTAAAAAGTAGAAGCAAGCATAAAAGGCGAGCATTAACTACATACAGTGATGAGGAGAATGGTTCTTCTGAGAAGGATGAACATCGAAAGAGATCAAGAGGAAAAGAGCAGTTGCAGAAGAGCAAGAAGAAGAAAAAAGTATCATCTCATCCGAGCATGTCAGATGACTCAGAGAGTGAGAGGTATCAAGGAGAGAAGCAAGTGTTACCTACACATAGTGATGCAATGAATGTGTTTACTTCTGATAGTGATGGACACCATAGGAGATCTAGAAGAAAAGAAAAGAGTTACAAGAGCAAGAAGAGAAATGATTCATCTCATTCCAGCTTATCAGAGGATTCAGACAGTGGGAGGCATCATCGAAAGAGCAGACAAAAACAGTCATATCAAGCTGAACATCTGGGTTCTAATAAGCAGAGGAGCCATAGCTCACATAGACGTAGGGAGTCGACGGTCTCTCGTGACTATAGCTCAATCAATGGTGAGAAAACGTCGAGGAGAATAGAGAAGTATACATGTGAAAATACAACTCGAGATGATTCTGAATGTAGTTCATCGGAAAATTCAGAGTATGAGAGGCACAGAGACAGGAGAAAATACAATAGTTCTTACTTGTCAGTGAACCCCGACTCAGATGATCGTTATGGGTGTCGACGACATAGACGGTCCAGTCATCACCACCGTCATTTGGATTCTTCAAGACGCAAGTGATTTGTGTGTTTGTATTTGTAGGAGCTAGCTTGAGTTGCATTTCCGTATAGACCCCCCTTCCTTTTCTTTTATCTTCATTTTTTTGTGTCTGTTTTTTTAAGTAATCTAACTATTGTAATGTAATATTTATATTACTAGTTTTTTATTTTATTTTTTATCCTTGTATGAATTACTAGTTATTTTGTCGATGGTCGAAGTAAGCATAAATTGACTCCAAAACTCAAAATATGCAAATAAAAATGAAGCGAATTGAGTACATTTCACGATTTGCTTTGAGCAAAATGTGTGAACTCAATTGGTAGAGCTTCCGGTCCAAACCTAGGGGATTTATGTCTAATAAAACATTAAGATGATGTCCTTTATTTATTTTTAAAGGTAGAGGAACACATTAGGCCATATGCAAAGTGTTGGCCGGTGAAACAGGTGCATGTGAAGAAGATGCGGTGGCCGAGATAAGGATGCTTCGTTGGATGTGCAACTATATAAGAAGAGACAAAACTAGGAATGAAGTGATAAGAGGCAAGGTGGGAGTGATCGACATTGACAACAAGATCCGAGAGACGAGACTCAGGTGGTTTAGGCATGTTAGGAAACATCAAGATGCCCCAGTCAGAAGGTGTGAGAGAATTATACTTAGGGACTGCAAGAGGAGAAGAGAGTGCCCCGAAGAAGAGTTGGGGAGAGGTAATCAGGTAGGATTTGACTCTTCTAGAACTTACTGAGGACTTGGCCCTAGATAGGAGTCTTTGGCGTAGTTGTATCCGTATAGAGGATCCTCAATAGATTGTGGTTTTGCATTGCGTAGGAACTAGAGCTTGCGGCAATTTCTTTTCTAGCTTGAATTTGTCATCTTTTTTTTTATCCTATTCTGTTTGTAACCTTATATTTTGGTGTGGTTTTCCTATTGCATGCACTCTGGTTAAACAAAAATAATAATTTCGCAAATGTTTTTAAAAAAAGAAGTTTTTGTGCATCTTTAGGAAGCAGTCTCTCTACTAGGTGACTGGTAGGGGTAAGGTCTTGTTCTCGTCAACGGATTGGTGCCGGACGGTGAGGAACGGAACGGAACGGCGCGGAGCGGATAATTTTAAAAAATATGAGACAAAGTGAAGTACAGAATGCGGAACGGAACGACACGGAACGGAACGGAATGCAGCATGGAAACGACGAAAAGAACAGGGCCTAAGACTGCGTACATCTGAACCTTCCCAAATCCCGTCCTAGACGGAATATTTACTGGGTTGTTGTTGTTGTTGTTGTAGAGAAACAGATTGCGCACATCAATTTTGTACAGATTGCGCACATCAATTTTGTACATTATCTCATCATGGAAAGACAAACGTACCCTTTTTAAGTGAAAGGGCATAAAACTGAATGCGAATTTGAAAAAAAATACAAGGCGTCAACTGATTTTCACAAAAAGTGACTAATCTTTTATGAGTTAATCTCATACAAAGACTTGCTGACTAATTTTCGTTCTTATTACCAATGAGGCCTTACAATACTTTAGATGGAAATGGTATAAGTTGGAATCGATTATCCAAAACAAAGGCAACTCCTTTATTAATGTAGCTATTTTACAAAGCATATGTCTTTCATTTTAGTTAATTAGTTACATTATTATGAATGTTGAAATCAACTATGGTGCAAAAATGGATTGCCTTTCTTAAGGATAGCACCTTTTTATTTATTGATCTTTATTGTAAATTACGCTTTGCTTGTGAATTGCTGGATGAGTTGTTTTGTTTGTCTTCTAATTTGCAGGTTCTAGCGTATTTATCGTTTTTAGCATTAAACGCATGTAAACTTGATAAGTTGTTAAAAGTGGTCACATTAGTAATTTTGGTTCAACCCATTAGTTAAAACTAGGAATTTGGACAAATTGAACCTTGTTTGGAACCGTAGCATTAATAATTGCATTGAATTTATTAGTAAAGGCCGTTGCTCTTTAACAGGCGAGTTGGGCGCCTAACACCTTCCTAACTCATACTCACGCCCCCAAACTCATTTATGAATTCAATTTCCCCAATAGGGATTGGGGTGCACAGGAATCGAGTTGACGTCTTTTTAGACTATTGACTTGATTCCAAGGGTTCCAAATTTCCTTAAATTTGTTGCCGGCTTCCGACAATCTTAATCATGTCCCTAGTACAAAACGATAAATCTTCATGTGCATTCACACTTGAAAGATTCACAAACAAATGACGCTTTCCTAGGCTACCCCGTCGAGAGAAATTCCCGGTAGTCGGCAGTGCCTGACACCTTCCTATCTCCTTCTCATTTTTAGGCGAATATTGAAATTTGTTTATTTGATAATATGAATGCTGAAATCAACTATAGTGCAATAATCATTGGAATAAATATTTGTGTGTAGTAAAAGTGGAAAAGTGGTAGTGGAGAGGGTTGTAGGCTTGTAGCACTACGCCAGACCCCTTTAAAGCTTTAACCAACCCAATATGTGGATCTGAGTGGTACTGACTTGATAAGTGAATCAAAAAATGTGGGTGTTGGAGATGGTATTACAAAGACAAGGGTTAGATTGTCTGATGTGGTACCCCAAATTATCAAATTGATCCTAAAAATGAATACGCTTGGACAATCTGGTCCTTTTAAAGACTCATGTCACAAGTTAGTCATTTAAAACTTAATTTTTATGCAGCTTCCCCCTTGAAACCGGGTTTAAAAGGAATATTCTCGTTAATTAAGGGGCTGTTTGTTTCAGCTTCATAAAGCTGTTTTTCTATTTAATTAAGTAGATAAACTGTTTTTATGTTAAAAATAGTGTTTGGTAAAAGTGAAGAAAAAAATGATTTTCAAAGAAACAAAAACAGAAAAAGAGAAAAATTAGAAGTAAAAAAGTTTCACTTCTAGAATCAGAAAAATAGCTTTTCTTGGTCTTTACGGACTTAAAGACATTATGGAGCCATCCAATAGTATCAGTATGCATATAACATACAGACCGTCACGGAGAACTCATCATTTACCTCCAAAACTTCACTAAGTACAAATTTGCCATCTTCCACAACTTGAGTTGGAACTACTATTTCGTGGCTTTATTTATTCATCTTTTAGCAAGAGAATGTGTAGAGCATGGCCATTTGTCCTTTCATTAAACCCACAATGTGTCATACTTTATATTTTTATTATTTTTGTCCAATGTTATATGATTGTCCATGAAAGTTGTTTTGCTATGAGATATTTGAACAATGAAATCATTCTTATATTGGTCATATTCACAACAAAGCCAGTATAAATCATGAAAAATTAAAACATATAGAAAATAGATTAATCAATGAACCTCATAACTCTAATCTGTATGCCACGCTTGATCGACTTATCGCCCAAAGGGAAAAGCTCCTCCTTTTCTCTCAAAAATATTGGAACACCTATGCTAAGAAGAAATGGTTCACAGATAGGGACATAAAATCTACTTTTTCCAACGAATTCATAATTTTCAGGCTAAGAGGCGTAAAAATTTCAAAATTAGAGAACCATCGGGGGCCTGAATCGAGGAGGAAGGTATGAACTGTGAGCATATTGGCAAATCATTTGAAAAAATGTTTAAGTCAGACTATGTTGCTGCTCGTTCCCTAGACTTAAGTGACGTCCCAACTCTAATTAATAGTGACACTAATAAGGAACTTATCAAACCTTTCACCAAAGATGAAATCAAGGATGCCGTTTTCTAGATGGACCCTTCTAAAGCGCCTGGCCCAGATGGGTTTGGTCCAGGATTTTTTCAATCCTACTGGCATACATATTGTAGGCGATAGTATCTACGAAGCGGTCACAACGTTCTTTAATTTCATAGTGGAAAAATGTTAAAGGAAATTAATCACACATTCACTGCATTGATACCTAAGGCTAAAGCCCTGAGACGGTCAATCATCTACGCCATATTAGTCTTTGCAACACTCTTGTCATAATTATCTCAAAAGTCTTAGTTAATAGGCTTCGACCAACACTTAACGATGTTGTTTGCCCGCTGCAAGGGGCATTCATTCCAGGCAGGTCGATTCATGATAATGTCCTCTTAACCTACGAAATTATGAATTAATTTAGGGTCACCAAAAGTAAAAAAAAAGGTTGGCTTGCCATTAAACTCGACATGCAAAAATCCTACAATCGAATTGAATGGGATTTTGCTATTCCAGTGTCTCAAGGCACTTGGGTTTTGTGATACTTGGATTCATTGGGTTCAGCAATGCGTTTCTACTGTTTCATACTCCATGATTAATGATGAGCCTACAACTCCTTTCAGGCCGACTCGTGGTCTCAGACAAGACGATCCACTTTCTCCGTACTTATTTATTCTATGCATGGATGTGCTACTTCGTCGTATTACGTTAGAGAGTCAAAATAGAAAATCTGGAATTGGCATAAAGATCGCGCCTAGAGCACCCATAATCCCTGGTCTATTCTTTGTTGATGATAGCTTTCTCTTTTGTAAAGCCGATAGAGAGTCGTGTAACAAACTTATGAACATTCTAAATCATTTTCACAGTCAGTCTGGCCAGCTTGTTAATCTCCATAAGTAAACGGTAGTTTGTTCTAAAAATGTTACGCAAAGTACTAAGAAAATGATTAATGCTATAATTCAAATACCAATTAAGCCCAACCCATGAAAGTATCTTGGTTGTCCGGTTTTGGACAAGCGGGCTTCTAAAGCGCAATTTTCAGAAATAGCTAATAAAGCAAGGAAAAGAATGGAATCTTGGGTTGCCAGCTCCATGTCCAAGGTTCGGAGAGTTGTTCTTATCCAAGCTAACCTTGAATCTATTCCCTCTCACACCATGCAATGCTTTCAGCTACCTAAAGTAATGTGCCAAGAGCTCAATAAAATTAATAGGGACTTCTTCTGGAAAAATAGTAGTGATCACGGGAATTTCCCGCTCATTGCGTGAGGAAAAATATGTCAAGCCAAGGTTGTCGGAGGGTTAGGGTTAAGAAAACTTGAAGCAGTAAATAGTGCATTTTTGTGTAAATTATCTTGGAAGATCCTCATTGAACCTGATAACCTCTTGGCTAAAACAGTGTGATACATACCCCAATGTTTTATAATTATTATATTCATTTGTAAATGATTTGTAAATAGTTTCGGAAATTAAATCGTATTTACATTCAATGATTCGATTTATTCAATTAAAGCCATAATAATATTAATTATTATTATGGGACTTTCATAATTTATATTTATCAAATTTGGGGAGCTTAATTAATTTTTTATATATATGAATAAGAATTATTCATATTGCTTTATTTAGCTTTAATTAGCAAATTAAATCAGAAATTTATTTAAAGCTTTCCTAAACCTATTAGTATTGACTTTCATTGACTAAAGAACCTAGAGAGGTCTATATAAGCAAAGTCAAAGGGTCATTAGTCAGTTTGTCTCTTCCTCACATTGCACTCTCTCTCTCTCTCTCCTCACGGTTCTCTCTCTCCTCGTGGTTCTCTCTCTCTCTCTCTCTCTCTCTCTCTCTCACCGAGCTCTCACTCTCTTCTCTCCTCTCACCCGAGCTCTCTCCCTCTTCCTCTTCTCTCACCGGCGTCCACCCTGCCTCGCCGAAAAACGTCTCACCCGGCGGTAAGCCCCTCCCCCTCTCTTTATCTTTCTTCTTCTTTCTTTTTCTTTCTCTTTCCTTCGCTCTCCTCCCCGCTCCTGACACTGTCGCGGACGGCCACGACCACCACCAGGTCGCCGCCTGGAGGGTGGTCGTGGACCGCCTTGGCGCGACGGGCCCTGCCCCGTCGTTGCTCCTTTTATCTCTCTCTCTTTCTCTTTCGTTCTCTCGCACTCTTTTTCTCTCTCCTCATCGTGGCTCCGGCGAGCCACCGCCGCCCTCACCTGCCCTGGGTGGTCGGTGGGTGGTGGTGATGGTGATGAGTCGGGCCATGGGCCCCATGCATGGGTGACCGTGGCCTAGACTTGGTTTTGAAGTTAGGGTTTCGGTTTTCATTTTCATAATTATTTATTTTCGATTTTCGGCAGATTTTCTTTTATTGTTTATATTATTCTACACTCATTCGCAATTGAAATTCAGATTTTCAAAAGCCTAGATTGGTTGAAATAAATCAAGAAATTTAATAAAATTATCATATTAATATTTTGTTACTGCTTGGATTTTAGTATTTAATTAATACTGATTCGGTAATTGTTTTTAATTAGGACCTAACGAGCAAGCGTGATTGTCTTTGACTGTTAGAGCATACTTTCTGTTGGGAAGTTTTTTAGTGGTAAGCGCTCATGTCGACCTTATTCCAAAGCCCATCAAAACTATTTTGATGTGTTATGTGCTAATTGGGAAATTATTGTGAATTTAATATGCAAAGCATGATTAAATTATATCGTCGTTATTATGAGATTTAATAAGCATGTTAAGTGCTGTAATTATGAAATATAATGAGCACGTCGATATTATCATGTTTCGAGAATTCATTAGTTCATATGTTGGTTATTGGACAATTGTTTAATGATGGATTATTAATATTATATTATGCTATTTAATACTTGCTAATTGGTATGGGTATTATTGAGTATTAGTGAGCACCTATATATTATCGTTGAATGTATTTGGATAAATTGTGATTTTTGGATATCATATTACCCTGCTGAAGTGCTACCGAAATTGTGCTAGACATTGCATGTCATCTTTATTGAACTATCGTTATTAAATTAAAGCATGTTTAATTCTCATTGTATTGATTTATCATTATCGTCGTTATTTACTATTCATTGTCAAGAGCATGAAATGAATTAGTGACTAGTGGTCTCGTAGTACCACTATGTCAACCAATGCAAATTATGTGAATTGAATTAAATAAGAGTAAGACTCCTAATGGATTCCTAGGAGTAGTCGAGTAATTGGGATTACACCTAAAGGTGTAGTTCAGAGATGCGTGATTCCCAAGTTACTTTATGGACACCTCATAGTGTGTCTAGGACGGATCATTCCCTATTTATTAAGTCCTCTAGACTCGTTTATTATACTAGAGGTAGTGTGCACACTACAGTCATTAAGTCCATGGCATGATTGTATCTTTCGATGAACAGTATGGGTAATAGTTGTTCTATTCGCTCTCTTACATCTCTCTAATCAAGAAGGATTGTCTGTTGAATTTTGTATTACAACTATATAAGAATTTCACGTAAATGAATGTCCTTATGCGTATGCTTGATTATATGCTTATGTGCGTATGAAATGAATTTCAATGATTCCTCTAAAACCTCAGGTAAGGTTTGCGAAATGTTTTTACTGGGTATGGATTACGTCTATTCAGTTTATCTGATTTTTGTTACACTTTTGTTTCTTTTCTTTTCTTCTGTATTTTGTTTCCGTCACGGAAACCAAAGTGCATGTTTAGTCGAGTGAGGACGTACAACTTGGAAGCTAGAGTTGACGTCAGTTTTTAGAACTCTTTGTCTCAGTTTAGATTGTTGGGATTTTTGGTTTGTGCCATTTGAAGGCAAGTTGTAATAATTGGATTAATGGTTTTAAACTCAATATATAGACAACTCTGATAATAACTATTTTAGATTGTTTAAGTTTTCTTAGTAAGTTCCTTTGATGCCTAGTCTTTCTTTCTGCTTAGCATTTACCCCTTAGTGATAAATGTTGCAGTAGCACCATTGGGTTTGTGACGGTTCAGTGGTGTTGAGTCATGTATAATGACGTTGATAGCTCCTAGGAAACCATTGTAAATTCGGGGGTGTTACAAACAGTCTTCGCTAAATATCTGCAACATGTTGGTCTAATGGATTGTAAAGTCCAAGACTCACACTCGTGGTCTTGAAAAAGATTCTTCACACTAGATCCCTTTTTGTTAAAGGGATTCGGTGGAAGGTGGGTAATGGGCAAAATATCCATTTTTGGACGGACAATTGGTATTATAACAAACCCATTATTGACCTCATGGATATTAGTCATCTTCCTGATGATATTTTAGAATGGCGTGTCTGTGACGTGATAACTTCTGCCAAGCAATTGGACTTACTTAAGCTTAGCCCGTTTATCCCAAAGCAAATCCAAGACCTAATATCTGACACACCGTTACCCTATCATGACGTGGACGACGAGTTTTGTTGGGGTCTCACAGAAAATGGTGTCTTCTCTACAAAGACGACAACCTGATTAGCACATGATATTGATCTAACAAACATGAACAAGTGGAACTTTGCCTGGATTTGGAAATTGAACATTCCACCAAAAATTAAAGTCTTCCTCTGGCAAGTTTGTCACAAGGCAATAACAGTTAGAAAAACATTGGCTACGCGTGGGATTTTGCTTGATACTATGTGCCCGCTCTGTAAGAGTAATGATGATTGTTTGGATCATTTGTTTGCAAATTGTCTTGTCATGGAGGAAGAATGGGACAAGGCATATCAAGCTGGCTGGCTGGAGGTGGTCCCGCCAACTGGTAACCTTTTGCACTAGATGTCCTCTAACAAGTTTGGGTCTGATCTGGACCCTAATTGTCTAGCTAAGGCTATCTTCATTAAATGAAATATTTGGACGGAAAGAAATAAAGTCGTCTTCAAAACTCATCATTTAATAGCACTGGGTGTTGGATCAAAGTGAAAATCTGTGAATCAGAATGGACTCTGAGGAACAAACCTACAATTTTTGATAGTACCAGTATAGAAGATCGAAATGCCAGTATTAAAGTTGTAGAACACATGTTAGTGAAGTGGAACCTACCATCAATAGGTCATTGCAAGATTAATTTCGATGGTTCAAGTAAGAATGAGAAAGCAGGTTACAAGAAATGACGGCGGAGTTTTCCTTGGCGCAGGCGCCAGACAGGTTGGTTCAAGTTCAGTTTTGGTGGCAGAAGCTACAGCTCTTCGGGAAGCGGTTAAACATGCAGTGGATTTGGCCCTCGGTAGACTTCAGATTGAAGGTGATAATTTAACGGTAATTAAAGCTTTTCAAGGAGAAATTGAAATTATATGGTCTATTTATGCGATAATAATTGATACAAGCAAGTTTTTTGCCCCGCTATTCTCAACAATAGTTCAACATATTTTTAGAGAAGGCAATAAAGCTGCCAACTAGATGGCTAATCATGGACATCAGATTGACAGGACCACTAGATTTCAGGAGCCTCTGGATAGGGAGTTGTCCCAACTACTTTATGAGGATTTGCTAGGGATTACTCTCGAGAGGAGGTCTCTTCTCTACCTATTTTCCTTATAAAAAAACAAAAGAAAGCAACAAGTAGTTATTTAAAACGTTCCCCTTCCTTTTCAATTCCCGCCTAACCCACATAGTGTTGTCATTGACAACTTCTGCAATAGGATTCAGATCACTCGAGCAATGGCCTTTGACAATTTTCCTCTTCCTTTCTTTTTCACCTTTGGTCCTGACCTATTTTCACCTAGTTGAGAATTTTGAACTATAGACGCATCACACAAATCACAATCATGGATATACACTCGACAAATTGAAGCAACAATGCTTTCTTTAAGCGAAGGGAGAAGGCACTAGAGGTTTGTAAATGTGCCAGTCAAAGGGTGCACGGGCAAGGAAGAGAAGGTTCTATATCATACATGGGACTGAGAGCCCGGGAGAGGCAATACTGTATCTTATACTAAGTACTTGCAATATTAGCACGACCATGCTATCTTTAAAATAATTAACAGGATAAATCACCTCCAATTTGACTTGCACTTTTTTCTCCAGGTGAAGCTATCCACAGAAGACTTAGTTTAATGTCAGGTAGTATCCAGCATTGCGTAGACATAGTTATATTAACAATGATGTAGTGAGACCAAAATTTAACAGGCTCTTGATTGGATATGAAGACGTAAAATCCTTTTGGAAATCTCAGCCTTCAGCATGTGGCTGTTCAACGTCAGAAACTTGCTCTGCATGGTTAAGAGCTATCTCAAAAGCCTGGATACAAGCACTTGAAAATCCTGTTAGCGCTTGGAAGACATGGGGGAGGCAAGTGTGCAGATTAGTCAAGGTCATGGCCCGGCTGACCTTAACTGAACTTAGATACTTGGCCTTTTCATTCTCATACCGCTTCTTCAAGGCGTCTATTTTTGCACGTTTGACAGATAATGGATGCTTCGGGCTCAAATCAGACTCCATATCACCCAAAGTAGAGCTCTCTTGGAGCTTTTTCTCCATTTCAATTAGGGAGTTCAATTCCTTGTGCAATTTCCTCTCCAGCTTGTCAGATTTCTTCTTCAGGTTGCACTCTTGCTCATGCTGCAAGATTATTGACCGTATGACTAACAGCAAGCCCTTAATGGCCTCTGAAACAACCTGTATTACATCATAACGTGTAAGTAACATTAAAGTTAGTTTAACACTTTTCTTAGGCAAAGAAGGGCTCTCATTAGCACCCAAGTCTAGGATTCCCTTAGCCACCAGTATCCAGTGGTGGAGGGAAACATGTTCACCTTGACCCAAAGGCCTGGAGAACGAAACCCACAGGCCACAAGGGCCACAATCTACTTTAAGCAGGAGGAATTTGCACGCCGACTCACAAAATAAAGTCGTAGGTTTTTAAGTTCATATAGGGAAATAACATGAACATGAATCATCTTGAGTTTAATGAATTCAAACTGATTGACGCTGATTTCAGATCTGAAAGTACCTTTTCAGGGAGCTTATCAAGGGCAAGCTGCCATTTTTCGCAGAGGCTACGAACTGTAGAAGCGCTATGATTTGGATTTTTCCTGTCTACAAGGCAACTAGTGAGCTGAATCCACCTGCATAGGGTGCTTACATATTCTCTTTGGTATTTGGTAAGCCTGCAGAAACTGTTGTACCAGAACTTAACCTCATTTTCAAGCTGAATTGTGGCTTCACGATGACACTCCATAGTTGGTTCTGCGTTGTGGTGACTGGTTAGATGGTTCACCTGCTGAGAGATATGTCTCTGGACTTGATGACACTCGTACATTGTTTTCCACATGTGATTCAACCTGCAAGGATACTCATAATTTAGATTTCCTCACCAGTTTGCTCAAATCCTTTACATCTCCTGTCCTCAATCGAGCATGAATATAAACAAGCACATATGTGAATGACCATGATAATTTGGGTTTCTTGATAGGTGCTTGGTGTCACGGACCGCCTTTTCAAGTTGCGGGACGTGCGGCGCGCTCTTGTCTCCTAGCGGCAAGAGTGTCAGCCGTACACAAGGAACGTCTTCGGGGTGTCCGTGGACACAAGAGAGTGAGTGAGGGACGGAGTTTAAGAGAGGGGTTGGATGATGAAAGCAATCAATACAGTTTAACAACAACAAGCATTGACATCAATACATCAATATGGAGAACTGATTCCCCCATAAAGAGTCCTTAGAGCTTTATTCATTCTGACAGGAGTAGACATCAAGAGTGCATAACTTTCATACTCAACATCTACTCCTAAAAGTAAAAAAGACTAGAAAGCTTAAAGACATGTCCAAGGGTCGACACGCAGAAAGCGCCTTAGAGACATGTTAGGAAAGAACTAGAAAGCTTAAAGACATGTCCAAAGGTCAACACGTAGGAAGCACCTTAGAGACATGTTACATTACAAGGAAAGTAAAGGAAAGCAGTAAATTACAAGGTGAAAAGGGCGGAACCTAACACTTGGCCTTCTTATTTCCCATTTGGTAAACACTTGAATTTTCTTTTGTTTGTGAAGTGTTTAATTGCCATTTTAATTATTATCATCAAAAGCATCAAAGACAGAATTGTTAACAAGCGGTTATTTAGGGTCGTCGTCAAATGCCCAAAGTTATTGGTAGGAGAAGAAAGAGAGAAAATTGTGTAATGCCTAGATGCTTGCTGGTAAATCAAGACAATCTCGATCAGGTCTAACAGACACCAGTTTCTACAAAATAATCAGGTAACCCGGTACAAAACTAGCTTCCTTTTTAGAAAACACAGCAATGTGATACAAGGAATTCTTGACAAGTCTGCTGACAAGTGCAGTAATGGAATTCCATTTGCACACTGAAGATGGCAAACTAAAAGACAAATCAACCTGAAACAACGGTCATTGCATGGACAATACTTCACCAACACCTTTGTGAAAACATAACTTAAAGCTGCACTCTCTCTCAATTTCTAGCAGCAGCTACCCATTCCCCTTCCAATCTTCTCTTTTGACAGAGGAAACAACTTTCAGTATTAACTAAGCCTAAAGCAAACCTTCTTAAGATATTATTAATCTAAAAGGGAATAAGTTGATAGTCCACAGCCACCTTCATGTGATTTTCATCCTGTGACATGTCTGAAGTTGATATTTTACTCATGATACGACACCTTCCCAGACCAAAGAAAGAAAAGACACGGTTTAGGTGAATTAGGATTGGTCACCAAGTTGGTACCTCCTTTTTTTTATCTTTGGTCTAAATTTCAGACCCAGAACTCATCAGCTCTGTACAAACTCGAGACTTCTTTTTACCCATTTCAGCTAATCTTCCAACTTTCAATATTATGCGCATACAAAAACCTTCAAGACATCCCCACAATTTACTAAGATATTTATTTGGCATATCAGAAATCAAGCAATTAATGTTTACCCTGAAAGTAATGCAACAAGCTGAAGATGTAGCTCCTTGTCAATAAGTGATAATATGGATGAACATGTCCTTCTCTCTAAGTCTTGAAGACGTACTATATCAGACTGTAAACTTTCAACGGAAGATCGGGTTTTCTCTATCTTGTTCGAGTCAGCATTCCCACTTTCTTGTTTGTGCAATGACAGTGATTTCCGTTTATGATCCAACTTTGCCATTTCTTCCTCCTGCATGTGATAGACCAATGATTAAGTAAAAGACATGGAGTTGCAAACCGAACAGGATAACATCAAAACTGAAAAGCTACAGAAAATCCCAGGCAAAAAACACACCAGTTCAAAAGATCCTTTCCTGATTTTGGCAGATAGTTCAAAAGACCGTTAACCAGCCATTTTACTGCTACAGAGATGGAACAGGCCTTCCATTAACAGTTAAAGCTTTAGTATAAGAAACATCTACCAAAGCACCATGCCACGATGGAATAAAATGGCTGTAACAAACACCCCACCCAAAAACAGACAGGAGGAAAATGTGGAAACACATCAAAGTATAATGGACATAGCAAAAAAGAAAGAAACTTCTTCATCTGCACCCATCTGTCAGTACGTTCAATTTACACTGGCGTCGAGAATATTTAGATATTATAAGTTATAATATCTTTGGTATAGTTTCCATCAACATTTGCATAGACTGGGAATTATTGCCAAAATTTATTGGTAACTGTTGTCAAATATTGATAAATCACAAATGCCAATGTTGCAGGGTTTGATAAATTACATTTCAACAACTCAAATTTAATTAGACAACAATCTTTGCCCAAATTTGAAGGAAGTTTTCACATTGGTACTGATATTCCAATACTTTTCCCTTGTACGCTCATCAGCAATTCACCATAGATACCAATTCCCAGAAGAATAAAAAAGAGCAAAAAGAAAATGCTCCAGACATAGGTATTGGTAGCAACCGTATCAGGTAAGCCAGCCTTGCCAGCTTGATTCTGAGCAATAGGCCCAATATTGAAGTTAAAAATAATCATTAAAGACTGCATGCTTTGATGCTTTTCCCTGTCTGGGTCATGTTTGGCAGAACAAAGACATAGAAATGATACACTTTGCATTAGCTCACATCAAACCATAAACACCAAGAGAAGAGTTTAGAGATATGTTCATTTCTAGCTCAAGATTTGGCTTGTTTTTCCTTCTGTTTAGAGAGGAGTCATGACCAGATCAGGTCCAAAACTTGCTCACAAATAATTTATGCAATTTGAAGCCTAAACGAGGATATAAGAATGTGCAAATGAATAAGTAAAGGCCCATGAGCAGCCATGATAACTCAGACCTGCTTTGGTGCTTGTCTTGATCTCTACGTACATCTGGAAGGAAAAATGAATTGCAGAAGCTGGGGCAAGGAATTTCAGATGTTCCTTAATATCTTAAGACTCAAAAAAAGTAAACTACAATAAAATAAACATGGCCAAATAAGTTCATTCAGACCTAATTCAGAAACCATGTCAGAAGAGTACACAAATGGATTTTAATGCTTGTTTGGTGATCAATTCAGGTGATTGTGGTGCTTGTGCATTCTATTGGTTAGGGACAGATTCTCAAATGTTCACAAATCAGTTTAGGAAAGTGGGAATGATAGCGAAGAACCATGATCAGAACCTGATAGCACAATCAGGTCAGGTTGAGTGCATTGGGTGCCCTTTAAAGGTAAGTTGTGTTCAATTAAGTCTTCTGATTGATTCTTTGCTGAAACCATATTTATCACCACTTCATGGATATCCTCAGAAGTCATTGACCCTTCTTGAGATTAGGAATTTTGGGATGGCACCGAGCACGTAGGTACAAAATGAAAGCTGTTTTGCATTATGTATTTTGAGTTACTCCTTGTCGCATTTTAAGGAAATTCACATTTAAATGCCTAGGTGACAACTTTTTTCCTTCAGTATAATTAATTAGTGCTAATCAAGGTCATTAGGCACTAAACACGGCAATTAAGAAGTACTTGCCAGCTGCTGCAGTCCGAGTGGTAAAACTTAGCTTTTCTGATATCTTCTCAGGATTCAAGTTGGTTTTCTTTGCTTAATCTAAGAGGTTTGCATAACTATTGGTGGATAAGACTATAAGAGTCCCAGCAGCTACTGTTGACTATTAAACCAAAGTTCGCATTGGTTTGAAGGGCCTGCACTACAAGTTGAGCTGCAGGACAGCAGCTTATTATTTCTCTTGTAATTTCACGTTTCCTTGGTATTTCTGTTAGCTATTTTTTTTCTGTACTTTCATTGAGTTAGACCGAGATTGAAACCTCCCATAAATCTCTCTCTTGTAATGCCTTTGAAAGGTAGACTCTATTTAATGAAATTATACCCATACAAGAGGTTTTTTCAATTCTGCGTTTTCTGTATCAATAGTTCGAGGGAGCTGCTATGGTGGGACCAATCTAAACACTAATCTAAGTGTTGATTCCAGTATCTAACAAAGGTGTTTAGTCCCTAAGGTGGTTAAGAATTAATTGGTGGTGATTTCTGTATCCAAGTTTAAAACTCAATGCTAGTTCTTAATGAAACCATGTGGTCAATTCTGTAACTTGGGAAGTTAAGTCGATATCCTTTTCCTTCTATCATTTTTTATTGTTCTTAAATCTAGTCCTATATCCGAATTCCTCATCCTGGTGAGCTTATTTGAGTTAGTCATTTTCATTTTTCTGTCTTAAGCCCAAAACAACAAAAACAGTTATTTCGAGCGCTCTTGATTGCTAGGTGGTGGTTTGGGGTGCATCAAGAAATGTTTAGTTTGTGAAGTAGCTGTGGCACAATGTTTGGTGCATGAACATGTACAATCAATGACCTTTCTAAAGAGGGTAATAAGAAGATACAACAAGCTCCTACAAATGAAGGCATATATCAATATTTGGTAACACAAAGGAGACGCAGATAGCAAGACGCTAATGATGGAGGAGGCATTTTGTCTCGTGAAACCCCTTTAGATTGCAATTAGATTATTTTGTCATCATTTAACTTTAGAGACTTAGAGTGCACTCATGTCTCTTGTCGCTTTTGCCCTCTCTTTAAGAGTATACTCACATGATGTACTGACAGACACAGGTGGATGCCAAGGTATAGTCCTTCAGTTACTTTCGTCTCTGCTATGTTCAACGGTACCCTTGATTACTCTTTTTCCGGCTTGTTGTGAAGGGAATACCCTTTATTAATTGAACTTGTTTTTTTTCGCCCTAATTATCTTAAACGTCAACAAATTATTCGAGCTTATCCCCGATACTTTTGAATATTTTCGACAACTTTCATCCACCAAGAACCATCAGCAGAATGCATATATCACATAACTCGTTGAGCATTCTTATTCACTATTAGCCTCACACAAATAAGGGATCCAAAGAAATTGTGTTAAAAGGCAGTAAGTGCATGTCCTATGAAGATCTGTCGAGACCCCTAATATCAATAGACATGACTCACATATCCATGTATGGACAAACATTTTAGAACAAGATAAGACATTACGCTAATGACAACTACATATTTGTTCTTAACCTTTTCTAAGTGCCCTAGCTTGTCCTTCTCTATATTCACATATATGAAGTCATCTAATATTTATTCAAGAGTCGTCTTCGTCTGCACAGCCGTTGAGTTGATGTGCTCACAACGAAAGTTCTAGAGAGCTCGACTTAATCCTAATCATCCCCAAAGAACCAAATATAAGCTAATATGCAACGTATCACAAGCAATCCTCCAAGCATGAATGAGCAAGATAATTAAAGAGAATAGAGTATTACCCTTACTGCCTTATAGAGTATCTGCTCTTCAGCATAGAGTTTTTCAAGTGTTATGCAGTGAGCTCCTGGCTTACAAGGTTCAATATTGCTGCCAACTTCCACAGCATCCTTTGTAAAGTGCATTGACCTAGATGACCAGCTCCATGGTACAGAACTTCGTACTCTTCCCGAGTTATTCCCCGTAGCTGAAAAAGCGCAGAGAGGGGGGAAAGTAAGTATTATGAACTATTTCCCCAGTTAAAGTTTAATTAGATACATGCAAAAGCTTATCAAAGAAAAGAATTAAATGGTTCCAGTATTTCCCATATCAATATCTCCAAAGATAATGCAAGTTTGTAAACCTGAGTAGTTTAAAATGGACCTACGTCAAACATCATTTGCAAAATGAAAACAAGAAGCTAGCAGCATACTGAAACAAAATGATTCCTGGTTTTTACAAGCTTATCAGATGCAAAGTAACTAATTCTTGGTAGACACAAGTTTATCTGATTCAAAGGCACTGACGTAGACACAGCGAAATTCCACGAGCAAGGTTCTTGAAGCAACCTTTCTTTCATTGTACAGTTATTGTACAGTCGCACACAATCCTCTACTTGTGCTCAGAAATACATCTTTGACATATCTTGGGTTGAAATATTAAGATAATAGAACACTAAAGCTTGCAAAATCAAAAATATTATTGGGTATAGCTTCAGTATTCATGAGAGAAAACTTGAGAGCAAGTCAGGGAGAGCAACGATACAGATTCACCAAACCAAATTGGAGTGATCCTGGGAGGCCTAGAGAAAATCTGAGAGAACCAAGATACAGATTTAATGTTCCGAATTGGGTTGAACCTCACAATCCTAGAGGGGAAGATGGGTGGACAGTGGTGAGGAGAAGGTATACTCGCCCGAGGAGCAGGGAGAACGTAACTAGCAGAGAGTGGAGAGAAACATACCCAGTTGGAGGCAAATCCAAAAACACAGGGAGGGAGAAAACAAACAGCGACATGGAGATAGTTACTAGCAACACAGGAAACATTACAACTCTTTTCGTTGACAATTTGCCTATGGATATCAACAACAGAGCGGTTAGGGAGATGTTCTGCTACCATGGTCACGTAGTTGATGTCTTTGTACCATGGAAAATGAGAGGAGGCAAGAGGCATAGATTTGCATTTGTCAAGTTTCAGAATGGGATGGAAGCTAGAAGGGCAATCAGGAATGAGAACGGGAGAAGGTTCGAAGGAGCTAATCTTAGAGTACAACTCACACGATTCGAAAGAAGGCAGAAAGATTCACAAACTCAAGAGAGGGCGAATGGGCAACCAGTGAGACAAAGAATTCAGTCTCAAAACCACCTGCAAGTGAACACTGGTCAGACCCACACCCCCAATCCTGTGCAAGTGGTGAACAACATTGACTCCCCTGTCTTGGTGCAAACAGAACCAACTAGGCCGGAGATGGCGAAGACGAAAACCGTGATCGAAATCCTTACCAAAGTAGGGACGAAAGGGATGGAGCTTCTCCCTCCGTCAAATACAGATGATGCAGCATATAAGGAAAATAATGCAATATTGGGAGAAGTGGTTGAAAAGATTAGGGCGGAAATAAGACCAGTCATAGTAGATGGAGATGAAGAGATGGGAGTCATTGAAGGAGAAGAGTGCATTGATCATAAGGAGTGGCTGGGGAGAAGCGTGGTCGGCTTTGCTCATGATGAAACTCCTACTGAGTTTATTCAGGATGCACTTAGAGAAAAATTAAAAGGAGGGATCATGGTAAGGCAAATGGGTGGCATGATGCACCTCATCACATTTGATTCAAGGGAACAACTTGATCAAATTATGAGTAACAACAAGGAGATAATAGACGATTGGTTTAGATCCACAAAACCATGGGAAGAATTTGATACTTCAAAATGGAGAACTACGTGGATATCTCTCTTTGGTTTGCCTTTAAATGGATGGACAATAGAGAATATGAGGAAAATCGGATGTGTTTGGGGTAGGGCGATTGCGTTTGACAAGGAATTCACAGAGCTTCGTTCTTTTGAATGTTGTAGGGTGATGATTATTACAGATGCTATGTTCAAGATTTTTGGGGATGTATGGTTCAAATTAGGGCAGAATTACCACAAAGTGTCCATCATCGAGGAAGATTACAATCCAGAGACGGTGAATAAATGGCTTGAGAATTATGATGACAAGTCAGAATCCTCTGTTGAAGAAGTGTTCAACCATGGCGATTCCAGCCATATTCAGCACAGGGAGCAGAACCTTGATGACGCAACAAAGGATGAGTTACAACATGGGAATGACGTCAGCCTTAAAGTCAATAATATTGAAGGGAGAGCGTCAGAATATTTATTGAAAGCACAATTTCCAGAGAATGTTGCTCAAAATGGTTCGACTCACGAAGAGAAGACTGTTAATAACCAAAATGCGGTGATCGAGAATGAGGTGGGGGACAGAGAGAGTAATGATGAGGGTATCATTGGGGGAAACCCGATAGAAGAGGAAGCTGAAGCGATCATTGAAACAGGTCAGAATGAGTTTGAAATAACAACAACTCAGGCACGTGATTTCACAGATGAGGACTCAGTTAGCACAACACAAAGTGGGTCTCAGTATCCCCCGGGCTTTGAGGATGACATTCCCTTGGCGATTATTATGGCCCATCAAAAAAAGAAGCAAGATAGAAGGCGTAAAAGGGAAGAAAAACAGAGGTTGCAAGTACTTGGTAAAAGGTGTGAAATAAGAAACAACCCAATTGTTATGGGTCGGAGAGTGGATGGCGGATCCATTACATCTAGCACAAACTACAGTCAAGATCCTATGGTGTCCAATAACTCGTTCGGAATACTTGGATTTGCAAAGCAAATGGGGATGACTTACAAGGAGAGTGACAGGGCAATGGTGACAAGAATCAAGACTTTCCTCAACACTGAAGCAGAGGAATGGGATCATGCTAATGCAGCGTGATTTGTATGTTTAATTGACATATATGCAGGTGTATTTTTCATTGTAAATGAAGATACTATCATGGAACATAAGGGGATTGCATAGTAGAGAAAAGAAGTCGGCTTTGAGAAATTTGATTAAGAAAAATGATCCTGGGTTGATTGCCATTCAAGAGACAAAATATGAAGAATTTAATGATAGAGAATTGTCAAAGGTGTGGAAAGATAATGAAATTCAGTGGCGAGCAGCTCCATCAAGGGGAAATGCGGGTGGTATTCTTGTAGCCTGGAGAAAAACATTTTTTGAATCTGTTACAGAGGTAGTAGCGGCTAACTGGGTGTTGCTGAAAGGCAGATTGATAGAAAATAACTTCGAATGTGCCCTGGTGAATGTCTACGCTCTGAACGACGTTAACCAGCGAGCCCAAGTATGGGAGGAGCTCATTGATGAATGGAAAAATTGCCACACACCATGGATGATCTTTGGTGACTTCAATGAAGTGCTTAGACTGGAAGATAGAGCCAGCGCCACCATGAACCCGAAGGGAGTTAATGACTTTAAAAACCTCATTGCCAGCACACAGATGATGGAGGTGGAATTAAAAGGGGGAAAGTACACTTGGTTCAGAGGAAACTCAATGAGTCGTATCGACAGAGCATTTGTGAATAGCGATTGGCTCGTAAAATGGCCGATGTTGTTGGTGTTGTCATTGCGAAGGGGAATTTCTGATCATTGTCCACTAATGATAATGTCCGAGTCGTTTAATTGGGGCCCTAAACCGTTCCGGGTACTGGATAGTTGGCTAGACCACCCTCAATTTATGAAAATGGTTGAAGAGGAATGGTGTGAATGCTCTAGGGGGAGTGATACAGAAACCGCTCATGTTAGCCTGAAATTGAAAAGATTGAAGGAGAGAATGAAGGAATGGAATAGACTAGAGTTTGGGGACTTGGACGAACGGATAGAAGAACTGGAAAAAAAAGTGGAACACTGGGATTTGCAGGCTACTGATAATGCTTTATCACTAGAAGAACTGAACCAAAGAAGGCATGACACTTCAGAATTGTGGAAATGGTACAGACGACGTGAGACTTATTGGGCTCAGATGGCTCGAAATAAGTGGATCAAAGCAGGTGATAAAAATACGCGTTTTTTCCACGCGGTGGCATCCAGTCGTAGGAGAAGAAATGTGGTGGTCACTTTACAGCACAAAGGCAAAACTCTCTCCAGACCTGCTGAAATTAAGAGAGCAACAGTAGACTATTTCAAGTCTATTTTCCAGGAGGACTTTCCTTCGAGGCCAACTTTTAGTGATATTCGGCTGACTAAAATTACAGAGTTACAGGGTATTGAACTGACTAAATGATTCAGTGAGGAAGAAATCAAACAAGCAGTGTGGCAATGTGAGGGCTCTAAGGCGCCGGGACCAGATGGATATAACTTCAATTTTATCAAGGGAGCTTGGGACTTGATTAAAAATGAGGTGATTGACTTTGTGAACACTTTTTGGGAGACAGGAGAATTCCCTCGAAACATTAATGTGGCTTTTATTAGCCTTATCCCGAAGATCGAGAATCCAGTTGAATTGCGAGATTTCCGACCTATTAGTATGATAGGGGCTCTATACAAAATTCTTGCAAAAATATTGTCAAGTAGACTTAAAGGAGTAATGGCTGATATAATTGGCGAATCGCAATCAGCATTTATAGGTGGTCGGCAAATCCTTGACAGTGTCCTCATTGCCAATGAAATTGTGGACGCTGCGTCTAGGAACAAAGAAAAGATATGCGTATGGAAATTAGATTTCCACAAGGCATATGACACAGTCTCATGGTCCTTTCTCGATTGGGTGCTGAAAGAAATGAATTTCCCTTCTAAATGGTGTCAGTGGGTACAATGGTGCCTTAGATCAGCGTCACTTTCTATTCTAATCAATGGCTCTCCCACAAAGCCGTTTAAAATGTCCGTCAGGGAGACCCTCTCTCCCCGTTTTTGTTCAATTTAGTGGCGGAAGTTCTGAATTGCCTTTTTAAGAAGGCGACTAACAATGGAGAAATCAAAGGGATGAGTGTAACGCCTGGGGGTCCGGAGATTTCTCACCTACAATTCGCAGATGATACTATAGTCTTCTGCCCTGCGGAGCGCAAGCACTTGGATGTGGTGAAACTAATTCTGATCATGTTCTACTTGGCGTCGGGTCTGAAAGTAAATTTCACAAGTGCTCATTGGTTGGGGTGAATGTTGACCATGACTGGCTAGTACAACTAGCTTGTGATCTTCATTGCAAAGTGGAAAAGTTGCCTCTCAAGTACCTGGGAATGCCATTGGGGGATAATCCACGCAGCATTGATATTTGGCGCCCTATACTCGATAAAATGGAGAATAAGCTAGCTTTGGCGTGGCAGACTACTCTCTATGGGCGGTAGGTTGACCTTAATAAAAGCCTCCCTGAGTAATCTGCCAATCTATTACCTCTCACTGTTTGAATTACCTAAGGGAGTGGAAGAGAAAATTATTAAAATTCAAAGGGATTTTTCTTGGGCTGGTAATTATGAGAATAGGAGACCTATGTGTTTGGTGAAATGGAAAACAATAGAAAAGCCTAAAGAACTAGGCGGTTTAGGGGTAGGGTCAGTATATGGGATGAATTTGGCTTGTTTGAGCAAGTGGATGTGGACGTTTTTGGAAGGAAGCAAAGGTTTATGGAAGGACATAATTGTAGCTAAATACTACAATAATCTCACCAGATTTTGTTCTCTTGAAAGTGTGACTGTGCCCACAAAGGGAGGTGTATGGAAGGGAATTACTAACTGCTGCAGAAAAAATGAGAAGATGGTGGAGATTTTTAAGGAGGGTTTGGTGGTGAGGGTGGGTAGTGGGAATGGAGTAAAATTCTGGATAGACTGTTGGATTGGGGAGAGACCTTTGTTTATGAAATTTCCTAGGTTGTTCTCAGTATCCTTACAACAACAAGCTCTCGTCTCTGATCTCGGCTTTTGGGATGGTTTAGTGTGGCGCTGGAACTTGTTATGGCGCAGGACTCTATTTGTTTGGGAAGTTAATCAAAAAGAACAACTGTACAAGTTGCTTAATGGAGTACATCTTCTACCCGGGGCTAAGGACAAGTTACATTGGAAGCTAGATAATAAAGGTATTTTTTCTGTAAAATCTGTGAGAATGGAATTAGTCAAAGAAGAGGGTGAGCTAAATAGGGAAGCAGTGAAGGGGATATGGAAGGGTCTAGCCCCTCCTAAAGTTGAAACATTTATGTGGTTGGCTTGTCTTGGGAGAATTAAAACAAAGGATAGGTTGCTAAAAATGGGTGTGCAGGGCATTGGAGATCCTCTGTGTCCTCTCTGCGGGGTGCTAGAGGAGTCAAGTGACCACTTGTTGTTACACTGCAGATACTCAAGCACACTGTGGCATAGATGGCTTTCGATATGGTGCGTTGCCTGGTGCTGTCCCAGAACAGTTGCAGGTTTGTTTACTCAATGGTGCGAACTAGTCAGAGGAGGCCACTTCAAAAAGGTATGGATCACCTATGCTTTTGTGGTTGTTTGGTCAACTATGGATTGAAAGGAATACCAGAGTCTTCCAAGGAAAATATTGCAATGAAAATGAAGTGTTTGACCTTGTATTGCTGCGCCTATCACATTGGATTAAGGCATGGGACGATGATTTTCCATACTCAGCACAAGACGTAGTGCAAAATCCTTTATGTCTCAAGCTGAGCAAGGCATTAATTGGAAGATATGTGCAGATTAAGTGGGAACCTCCACCTAGAGGAGCTCTAAAGTGGAATGTTGACGCCTCGGTACAAAACGAAGCAGGAGGTATTGGCGGGGTCTTGCGAGAGTGGGAGGGCAGATTCAGATGCATATTCTCTTGTCAGGTTGTAGCAATAGAGATTAACCACGCAGAGATATTAGCTATTTGCCGAGCCATTCAGGAATCATTGTGTCAAGAATGGGTGATGTTTTTCGATGTAATCATAGAATCCGACTCACTTAATGCAGTACAGTGGTGCAATGCGAGTGAAGGTGGACCATGGGAAGCAAGATTCAATCTTAATTACATTCGGGGAGTGATTAGGGACTGGCCAAGAATCAGAGTAATCCATCAACGAAGGGGGTCAAATTTTGTTGCGGATGGGCTTGCAAAACAGGGTACTTCAAGAGTTCATGATTTTGTGGCATGGTTGTAATGTAGATTTTTCAATGTTTTGTTTTTTTTAGGGTGTGTTGATGCCTCTCCTAGCACATGATTGCAACTTCTCACTCAACCCTTCCTAGAAGGTGGGAGTAAGCAGTTGAATGATGCTACCAATGTTGAGTGCAATAGGCGTTCTTGTATTTGGAGTATTTTCTACTCTTTGATCTTTTCGATTGAAAATTAATACTAAAGAATGCCTAATTATCAAAAAAAAAAAAAAAAAAAAAAGCTTGCAAAATCAATTTAGGTAGTAAAACAAGCAAATCAAAGTACCACCACGTAAATGGATCTTGCTTTAACGATCTTGTAGGCAGTGATTTATGGTTCGTGTGCAGGAAACTCATTGTTTTTATGCCTACAAGTACTGGAGGTTTTATTCAAATACCAATGTGATGAAGGGCTCAATTTCTGATACCAATTTGGTACATTTCATAGTAAAACATAATAGCCTGTTATAAAACAGAAAAAAGTTAATGTCCCATCAGAAGCTAGTTGGTTAAACGGTGGGGAAAATATTTTGAGCACATAAAATGGTTTTCACATGTTCAGCATGTGGAGAATCTTCTCAGTACTTTTGAGTGTCAAGGTAAGTTCAGTATCAAGAAAGGTTCCATTTGGCTTAGGCCAAAACATCTCAGGTCCCATTGAAACATGTGATGATGAGAAAACTTCCTAGACATAGATTCACTATTTGGTAGGCACTACAAATTGACTGTGTAAAGCTGCTAGATGCGCTCATTGGGGTTCGCATCTCCCTTTATGTTGTGTGCTGCGTAACACTGGTTCTTTGGTTACTATTGGACATCTTTTCTTTCAATATACTTATCCACATGCTGTCTGGTCTAGGCGACTAGGCACCTGCACTGATGTTGCCTGTTTAGGCAACCTGGTGGGTGGACAGAAGAAGTCAGCTGGGCAAGAAAAAAATCCATGGATTTAGGGCTCAAACTAGTGGTCTTCGATTTCTACTTGCTACTACTATCTACCATGTTAGGAATTTGGATAGAAAGAGATAAACTAAGATTCCAACTGAAATCTACAGAGGCAGAGCAACTGATTAGGCTCATTGCAAGAGACATGTCAGGGGGGTGAAATTCGCAAAGTGGACCACTATTCGGAATGCAATGGAATTTTATCCTTAGTTTGTATCCTTGTGCTAAAGTGAAAAGGTAAATTTTATCCTTACAGTGCCAAGTTCTCTTACTACTGACAGGTTGAGCACGAACTACGACAGCTTTTGTACTGGTTGGTAAGTCCTAACTGCCAGTCTATAACTCTTGCTTACTTAGTTGATGAAATTTTCTATTTATATTGACACCAAAAAACAAAGAATTAAAATGTCAAAACCTTTTCTAGCCAAGATGCCCCCATAACATTTCCACCCCTCTAGTTCATGTTTTGAGAGTCAATTGTTTAGCTAAGCTTGAAGAGTCAATTGCTTAGCCAAGCTTAAGCCAACTCATTTTCTGCATAACCAATATTCCTAGCGTCAAATTAGGTGAAACTGGCTCCTCAATCTGTACAGAAGCATCAGTCGACCTTGAGTTCAAAAACTTCAAAACTGCGGAAGTGAAAAACGCACTAAAGCGTGCACATCAAACTGAACCTTCAGGTGGATAGATAAATAAACCTATTTTAGACCATAACAACAGATAAGACAAATAAGACCCTTTCTATAAAGCATCTAGGCCATTGTCCCCCCACTCGTGAACAGATAACAGCAGGAGAAATTTGGTTTAGAATTGAGAATCACACGACCTAAACACGAAACTCAAAAGCTTATATATCTTTACAAAGATACAAAAGTAAGCCAGTGAGCAGAAACAATAATACAAATAAATTTAAGCAAATAGATTACCTTTCATTTCTCTAAAATCATGATGGAGTGAACTATTCCTTGTGCCCATGTCCACCATAACAGCTATTTCCTTACCACCTGCAGATGCCTTCAAGAAATAATCATCCAACTCTCTAACTATACCAGCCAAGGTCTTCTTGCTCCTCCATACAACGATTGCCATATCCACCATGTCTTTTGTCGGCCCACTGACTATTGATGAATCATCATCCACCACATCAGTATTCAGCAGAATCCTTGGAGGAGAATCAGGAGCTTTATCAGAGCTTACATGTTGCTGGTCCTCTTCCTCAAATTGTGATCTCGTCTCAGCCCAGTTTTCCTCATCAACCTCTTCTACCATTGAGCTATCTGCTTCATGTTGTGCTGAAGACGTCTCAAAAAGGTCCCAAGGATCCCATGAGGAAGAACGAATAGGAGGTGGTGGTGGAGTACTTCCGCTGTCTTCGCCAATCTCAATAATCTCTTCTTGCGATTTCTCGGCGTGTTGATGACCTTTGAGCTTCCTCAAATCTGGACTATACGGAGGCGGTGGTGGAGGGGAAGGCGGAAGAGGAGGTGGTGGAGAAGGAGGCAATCCTGAGCTAAAGGGGACATTTTCAAGCTCCAATGACTCAGACTCAGACTCAGTAAACTGTCGAAGGGTTACACCAGTGTTTTTTAGTGCTCTCAAGTATGCTAAGATGGCATTGGCAAATTCTCCTCTAAAACCCAACATCTGTTTCATCAATCTCTTTCGTTCCTTACATATTTGCACCCTGTCTTCTTTATCAATGCTTGATGCAGAACAACCCATCTTAAGATGACGAATCGTAAGGCAGGTTCTTTCTTCTTCCACTAAATCTAGCAATCCAGGACACTTACAATTATAATTGCCCCAAAATGTTGAAAGCCAAAGCCAAGACCATTTCTTGTCTTCCTTTCTCACACTCGAAGATGAACACAGCAAAATTCCATGCTACTTCTTCATATACCTTTTACACTTTCAAAGTGGATGGCTAGCCATGCAGCTCAAGCCAAGGCCATAATGCAACAGAACCACTAATAAAACTAGTTCCTGTTCATGGCTTCAAAGAGCAGACGGGAAGAGCTACAACAGGCTCACAAGGCGGAAATCAGAATCAAGCTCAAGAAACAAACTTTTTGAGACAGAATCTTCAACTCATATTACCAAGACAAAGCAAAAAAGCAACTAGAACAGGATCTCCATTCATCCACCTCACACCCCAGAACAAATTTCTGCCTTTTCACAGGCTATTAGAATGCTTTGCCGTCTACTACTGTCATTGCCCCCAAGAATGCAAAATCACCAAATACGGGTACCTATCATTTAAAGTAGCAAAATGCTTTGAATCAAACAGCTTTCGAAAATAAACATATTCCAGTACTATCACATGTTAAAAGCATATAAATAAGTTTGTACTTTGTTGTATAAATCTTTGACCTCATAGCCAAACCCCTCTTGTCTCCACTCTCCACACCCCCCACACCCACACAAAAAAAAAAAAAGGAACAAAAATCCAAAAACAGGTTAAAAGAAAATAAAACACAAGAAAAAGAGCAGATTTTCCATTACAAAAACAAACAACTTGCTGGTTTTAAGATTTTGTTTTCCTTTTCACCTGGATGGACAATAGATAGACAAACAAATGCAAATGATTGAAAGTACCAAGTTACCAGATTTTTAAATACTAACAGGAAGAACAAAGAATCCTCTACAGTGAAAAGAATCAAAACAGGTATCTTCTTTGAGGATGCAAATTCATTAGTACCTTCTTTCCCACCCAGTTTTTGAATTTTAAAACTTTAAAACATTGGAAAGGACAACAAAACAGGAAGACTGACATAGAAACTGTAAAGAAGGTGATCTGCCCAATATCAATAAACAAACATATACTCCACTAAAGCATAATTTAAAAACATAAACAAACAAAAAAAACAAAAAAAAAAGAACAACATAGAGCGTTCCAGAGATTCAGAGAATGTCAAAAAATGGAAATTAATTATAAACTAAACATAAAAATTAATTTCCAGAGAAAACCCCGGATTTCAGACAGCAAATTTCAAGTGGGGGTTTAGGGCAGGAGAGAATGCAGAAACAGGGGGGTAACTGTATTGCAAGTAAAAATTCCTCACATGTAAACAAACAATTTTCCGACCATAATTCCAGAAATGTAAGCAAATGAAGGGAGTAACATGTAAGAAATTGTTTCCTACATATCCTTTAAAAGACAACACTTTTAGTCACATTAGAAGAAGAAAAACAAACCAACAAACCAACAAACCAACAAATATGCCTGTAGAAGTAGAACCCATGAAAATTAGCAGGATAAGAACAGGAGTTTACCCGGGCACTGAAGAGAGAGAGTTTGGAGAGTCTGATGAGAGAGACAGAGAGAAAGTTTTGGCTCCAGCTGAAAAATATTTTGAACTTTTTTGATGTTGGACAAGTTACTTTCTAGTGTCACTTTTTTTTCTCTCTCTTTTGTAAAGAAGGGAGCTACTCATGTTCATCCCTCCTTTCCGCTTTCTACTTTCTAGTGCTTTTTGTTACTTGTTTATGTTTTCCTCCTCTTTGTTTCTTTGGACTTTCAACTAAAGAAGGCTTGAAGGCTACTTCTCCATTGAGGTTGATTGGTTTGGAGGAAGATTAGGGTGGCAAACATGTCGGATGGGTCGGATTTGCGTTGGGCATTTCAATCAGATTATTAATTAGTCGGGTTATTTCAAAATGAGGGTTGAGAAAGACTTGTTCATGGCCTAAAGTGTCCGGGTTTAAGTTGAGGCAGAATTTAGGTTAGCAAACATGTTAGTCGGGTTTACTTTGACCAGGTCATTAGCGGGTCGGTTAAGGCTTGCTCAATTATAGGAGTTGAGCTACTAGGGCTCCAAGGATTTGAACTCAATACATATTTAGGTATAAAATCTATGGTCTTCGAATGCTCTTAAAATATATTGATAATACGGGGTTAAAAAGTTTTTGAATGAAGTTGCTGATGGAGATGAGAACTTTAAGGGCATTTTTTTAGACTGGAAACTGGAACAAACTGGAGAAAACTGGAATTTTTAACTGAAAACTGAAACAAATTGCACAAAATTGGAACTTACTGGAAAGAACTGGAACTTACAGGAAAAAACTGAAACTTTTGCATTTATGTATTTTTTAATCATTTAGAATAGAATTTTACGATAATAATAATAATAATAATAATAATAATAATAATAATAATAATAATAATAATAATAATAAAATATTATTATTATTATTATTATTATTATTATTATTATTATTACTATTATTATTACTATTATTATTATTATTTATTATTATTATTATTATTATCATTATTTTTTATTATCTTTTTGAATGTAAATATAATTTCATTACTTTCTAAAATGTATTACAGTTTAAGCTCCAACTCTCCAAAACTATCAAGAACACATCTGACAATCAGTGGATTGAACCACGCACTAACAAGCTACAAAGGCATCATAGCTCGCATTCAACTTACCCTCGAGGAAGGGCTTTGGAATATGAGACCACAATCATATGCATGCTGGTTATGCTTACAATAACTTGCCAGATATCAACTCTACCAGTTTCACTAAATACACATCTATCACTAGCTAACCATAACAGTTTAGACTAGCTAGAAAATAATACTCTCTCATCTTCAAGTCCTTTGCTGTTGTGGCTCTCCCATGTAGAGTGAGAACAATCTGCTTCATAACATTGTCAATAGTGTTTGTCCTGTCCTGAAATATCCTTGTATTTCTTTCTTGCCAAACAAAGTATATTATAGTTGCTGTACAAGCACACATGACTCTGACACTATTTTGTCTCCCTTTAAATTTCTCACAGATTTGTGTGAAAGCTCCTGGCCCCTTCCACTAGGAGAGGAGTCATCTGTAAGCACTGAAAGATTCTAGCTATCAGCTGACTAGCAAATTGACAGTGAAAGAATAGATGCTGGGCAATTTCTTCACTTTTTTTACATAAACAGCATATGCTTGGTCTTGCATGCCCATCTTGTATATATTTTGCCAAAGAGGCAATCTGTTCTTTACACTTAACCATATAGTATGAATCTCCATCTGGGTAGAGCTAAGGAGTTCCATACTAGGTTAGCCCAAGGTTGTTTTTGTTGATCAGGTAATAAGCATCTATATGCTTTACTGACCTTGTATTTGTTGTTACTCATGATGAATTGTTTCAACCCATCTCCTAAATCAAAAAGCTTTTGAATAACCCAACAAGCTTGCTTTGGCTTGTGCATGACCCAGATAGCTTTTGATGTAATAAGCACTAATCCATTTAATCCATAGTTTCTCAGGCTTGTGTTGTATGTCCCAAAGTAGCTTCCTCACAGATGCTTTATTCCAAACTTTGAAATTAAAAATACCCAATCTAACAGCTGCTGCTGGTACACAGAGATCCTCCCATGCCACTAAAGATCTGGGGCTAGGATTGCAAGATCCTGTCCATTGAAATCTTCTGCATAGTTGTTCAATGCTATGAATTACCACCAATGGGATTTGTAAAAATTGAGACCGGAAATTTTGAAGTGGAAATAATACAATCTTGATTAACTATAACCTGCGAGCATAGGATAGGTACTTGAAAGTCCAAGTCTGGATTTTATCAGTCATTCTCTGCACCAAAGGATCATAATGGGAGGCATGGAGTCTCTTAGAGGTAATAGGGACTCCTAAGTATCTGAAAGGAAGCGTGCCCTCCTGCATTCCCATCCTCTGAATGATTATATTTCTCTCCTCAGTTTGTATCCCTCCAAAGTAAATTTCAGATTTACTTTCATTTGCTTGCAAGAAAGCTTGAAATTTATCAAACATAACATCAACAGACTTCACATTCCATGGGAGAACATCAACAGGCCATCTGGAAAAATGCAGTGCACTAGAGAGAACTTCTTACACCTGAGGTGATAGCTAAAATCTCTGCTTGTCTTTAGCTCTCTCATACATCTAGAAAGGTAATACATTGCTATCATAAAGATATAGGGAGACAAATGATCCCTGTAAGGACCTGGAATTTTCCATTTGCTCCACAGAGTGTGTCCTTATAGAAAATTTGTAAACTGGGGGTTTTAGGTAAGTTTAAGGGACCATCGAGTTAGAAAAAATTTTGTAAAGACTTGAATTGAATAAAAACCATGAAAGAGGTCACAAATCTGCTATCGGCGTTTTATCGAAGGGACAAACCGAAGGTACAAACCGAAAGGGACAATCCGAAGGGACAACCCAATAGCGCGATAAGTGAACTGATCATGTTTTTAGAAAGACTCCGCTCATATAGAACATATGAGTACCCAAGAATAAAGGGTTCGGGGGCGAAGGTACGAGGTGGGAAGGTGTTAGGCACCCAACTCGCCCGTATTATGACGGCCTCTACTAACTCAAGTTTGCTTAATAATTTAAAGACATAATTCTCATGCAAAACTGGATTAACAACCTAGACTTAGACTATTAATTGGTTCATCACAACATTTATTAATGACCCTTATTTACATATGCATTCGATTGACAAGTTGAGCATTACAACGACTAGACATGCTTGGAAGAACAATATTTAGGAAGCAATAAAAGACGTTTACTAGCATGATATCTACATTATGACTACTAGAAAATAAACAATTAGGCAAGCAATTTAATTTGAGCCCTCAGGAGTTAGTACCTGAACTGTAGGCTATTTGGCAAATGATTAGTAAAAATAGATCTCAAGTAAAGAAAGAGGAAGAAGCTCGGTATCAATACTCCCGAGAATAGAATAGAATTGTTTATGGAAGAAAGAGGGAGAAGCTCAGAGTCAATAATACTGAGAATAGAGGGTGTCATCTGTAGACTGTGTTTTGAACTGAGGGAAGAGGGTTGTATTTATAGGCGTGGGAAGTAGGGATGGACGGCTGAAAAGGAGTCGAAAGTCGGATTTGGGCTGAAAAATAACCAGGCCTAAAAGTTGGTTCAGGGCCGCTAGCGGCTCAACTCACAGCCGCTAGCGGCTCTGGATTTTATCCCAGGGCCGCTGACGGCTGTGATGACCAGTTGGATATCGTCATATTTTAATTTTCCGGATGAATTTTGTATTTCGAAAAATATGAAAAGACTGTTTTACCCTTGGGCGGTAAAAGACGGTTCTACCCCCGGTTTGCAACTTGGCGACCGGGAGTCGAAAAAAGTCATGAGAGGTGTCGTTTGGAAAGCTCTTGAATGAGGCTTTTGAATGGGACTGGAATAAAAGAGTGATTGAGGAAAAACCTGAGACCTTATATTACCTATTAAAGCAAAAATAGCGTTCAAGTTTATAAATTACTCCTTTCATCATCGGGCTTTTGCGGAGAAATCTGAAGACGCTTTTTTGGCGTCTACAGAAGCCCCCACTTTGATCGAGCTTGAGTAAAAGCGACGATCAAAGTATTCCGAAGGCGACATGCAGGATGCTGATGTGCACACGATGTGTGAGAGTGTACAGTATGTATGCATATGAAGACAAACCTGAGTTGCGACATGCTCGTAGCATGCTAAGATTTCATCTCTGTGAACACAAGAGAAAATAAAGATTATGGTCAGCAGGATAGAACAACGCTCGTAGATGGTCTAAACGTCTGCTGGGGACTTGTATTCAGAGTGAATGAAAAAGTTAGTAATACTTTGAGGATGATCAACGTAGAGTGCTTCGACAAACAGTGACTAAACACCGCTCGGCGGACGTCGAGATTCCGTTCCTGTATGAGAAACGAAAAAGTCAACGAGATAGCGCAATTAAAAATAACGGCTGTAAAATGGGAAGTAACACTGGTGAGAGTGAATAGTATAAATGCTTTATTCTGAGCAAATAGTGACCAAGCACCACTCGGCGGATGCCGAGATTCCGTTCTTGCACAAGAAACGAAAAGGTCGACGAGACAGCGCGATCAAAATGACGGCTGTAAAATGGTTAAAACATATGAACAGTTTAAATGCAATAGCTTAAGCAATCATTGACTGAAACATATAAAAAACAAAGGACAGTATAACCACAACAGTTTAAGCAATCATTGACTGACACAAAATAAGTGACCTCGTAGAAGGACAGGTTAACCGCACTAGCTTAAGCGATCATTGACTGACGCAAAATAAGTAACCTCGCAGAAGGACAGTTTAACCGCAATAACTTAAGCGATCATTGACTGACCCAAATTTGTTGACATTTGGACATCGGGACTTTGAGACTTTGGGACATTGGGACGTTTGAGACATTGGGACATTGAGACTTTGGGACATTGGGATTTTTGGGATATCGGGTCATTGGGATTTTTTGGGACATTGAGACTTTGTGACATTGGGATTTTTGGGATATCGGATCATTGGGATTTTTTGGGACATTGAGACTTTGTGACATTGGGATTTTCGGGATATTGGGACATCGAGTCATTTTTTTTTTGGATATAGTGCTGGGTTCAGGTTTTGGGCACTTCTTGACTGTTATCCCGGCTTGTCACTCTGAGGATACTAGGATTATCGCTTGGGGGTTATTGGAGAGGTTTTGGGATACTACGAACACTTTTCATACGCCTATAGGGGAGATGTTTCCTACTCCTTATCAATTTGATGTGCTGATGGATTTATCCTTTAGAGGGCGTCGTATACAGTACGACGTGAGTTACCATCAGTAGAGTGACAGGTTACTTGAACTTTACGGGCCTGTGTCCACCCATTTTAGGGATGATCGGGTTTCCTTGCCGAGGTTATGGGCGGCCTTGTCGGAGCAGGGGCTTACTGAGGAGTAGAGGGCCCGTATTTTCCTAGCTTGCTTGTTGGGGTTGACTATTTTCGCTCAAAAGAAGAGCGTGTGTCAGGTTGGCTTCTTGACATGTTTGGAGGATTTGTCCAAGGTCCATGAGTACGACTTCGGTGCTCCTGCATATGCTACCTTGGTGAGATGGTGCCGCCGGGCTTGTAGGCCTAGGCCGACGAGTGAGAGGGTGTCTATCTCGGGCCCGTGGAAGATACTGGAGGTAGGCACATATATTTCCTTTTTCCTTTGCACATGCATGCTTTTCAGGAGAATTGCAGCTTATCATTTTTTTGCTTGTATGGCAGCTGCGGTTTTTTGAGTATTTTCCCGCTTTTGGTCCTCACCGTCCTGGTTTGAGGATGTTCCCACTAGGTTCACTATGGATTGGTAGAGATAACCACCCATTTACCTCTTTGGAGCATTTTCGGGCTACCTTTGAGAGTCATGCTGCGTCTGAGTTACGTTGCCTTCGATTTGCTTATGTATATAGTTTTTTTGATTCATTTGGTATGAATGAACTTTGATCTGGTAATCTGCAGGTGTCGTAGACTGCCTTCGATGGTATTCCCGGGGTTCCGCCCCATATTACCGTCAAGTCTTTTAGGACATTCTCCTTGCGGGTGGTCTTTGAGGGGCCATTTGGCTTTGTATGGTACTTGGGGGATCGCTTGACTCGACTGGTCTATCCTGCCTTGGGTGGTCATTTGGTTCCGGAGGACCCTCCGATGACCATGTTCTACCTGCGCAGCCTGAGCGTGGAGGACTTGAGGGTCGTGGCTCGTGGTACGGCGGCCACGGAGTTTATTGAGTCGTCTGATGCCGGACCTCACTTCTGAGGTAAGATTTTTATTTGTGCCCTTTTCAGCTATATGCGTGATATACTGACTTTTGTGTCTTGTAGGCGGATCGTTTGGCTCCTCCGGGTCTCAGGAGGTCCCATTCCAGAGTTCCTCGGGGGCAGCCCCCAAGTGTGACCTTGCCGAGCAATGAGGTGAGGTACATTGTTGAGAGTGGGGGACGTATAATAGAGGAGTTCCCTCTACATACTGCTGATGGAGAGGTCGTGGAGGGCTTACCCTTGCCTGATGGTTGTACGGGGGTAAGTCTTTTTCATCCCTTCTTGTGTTTTGTGTTTGCTTTTGAATGTCGACTCTATTTTTTGTTTCTTCTTGTAGCTGAACCGGGAGCAGACCTCTCAAGCCTTCAAGCTCATCCACCTGTTGAAGAAAGGCTATAGTCGGGTGATGGGCAAATGGAAGAGTTCCCGGTCTAGAACTGTTGATGTAATTAGACTGTCATCCTTTGTTTAGCTAAGTGAAGTGTTTAACTTAACATTTTTGATCTTGATTGTTTGCAGATGTCGCGGTCTTCGTCTTCAGTGGGACCTCAACATTCTTTTGTTGCGAGGGTCTCTTCGGCGAGCAGGTCGTCTATTGCTCGTTCACCTCCCCTAGCTGTGACCAGGCCTCCTGTTGATGAGGCGCCCGGACCTTCTGTGCTGCACATTCCCGTGCCTGATATGTTTTCTCCAGCGGGTTTTCAGCCTTCCTTCGGTAGTAGGCCTACTGTTACCCTCATGGCTGGAGGTTGGGCGAACGCCCCTGGATGGGATGTGCCTCATACTGGGCCTTCGTATCAGGATGTGGCTATGGACTTTGCCAGTCAAGCCACCGAGAGCTTCTTCGCAGCGGGGTTTCCGGCAGGTACCTTCATGCATGCACCAGCATATGATAGAGGGGATATGAGGCCTAACAACAGCAGGCCCATTTATAGCTTGTTTAGTACTCAGGGCTCCTTCCATTATTCGACTGGGAACTATGGCCAGGGACCGTCCGTTGATGATGAGGCTGACAGCAATGGCGATGATGACTCCGGTTGAGCGGTGTAGGACCATTTTGTAAACATTGGCCTTGAAATTTTGAACTCTTGTTCTTATGCATTTTATATGATATGTATGCTATGATGACTCGATTATGCCCGTCTGAGCTCTAAGCATGAAATGTATTATGCAGTAGGGAGTAGGCCATAATTTAGGGAATAAAATAAGGAAAAAGGTAAAAATTGCAAGAAAAAGCAAAAACTACACATATTATACCCCCTAAAAAAAAGATAAAACAATAATAAAGAAAAAGAAAGAAAATAGAAAAGATAAAACTAAGAGAGCCTCGGGCTTTGTAATTCAGTTGTGCGTATAAAAAACTGGGCTTAAACCGAGCGGAAGTGACTAAGTGGGCGGGTTGGCTTCAATGTAGAGCGGGTTGGCTTAAACCTGCAGTGGAGATATGCACATAGGGGAAAGATGCAATAGACATGCCCGACTGACCATGACAAGATGCACAAGACATGACATAGTAATATGCATAGGGCATAGGGGGGTTGACATGTAAACACGCAGGGACTCAAGACACTGAGAAATTATGTACACATGCATGCCTTTGAAGCCGACTCTAGTACTTATGCAAATATGATGTATGCAGACTCTATTGACTCACAGCTCCATGCGGCCTAGCCTAACATGCACGACTTTCCTATAGGGTCTGAAGAGGGTCTTCATATGGGAAAAGTTTTTGTGATCAAGAATTTCATTCCTGAGGTGATCTTGACAGAGTAAGAAACAAGTGGACAAGACTGGGTGCAGTCAAGGGAGAATCAACCCCCACTTTGATGTGTGGTTCTTGATGATTATGACCTACTCGAGGAGCTAGGATGTTGATGCAGCGGTACAAAATATCCTAACTTAAGGTATAGGGACGAAATGGACAACTTGGAACGTAGCGGACAAAGAACTGCTTTATTCTGAAAAAGTCTCCAGTTGGGAAGTCTATGTGCAAGCCTACGAGAAAGGTGATGAGTATGACTCTAGATGACTGACCAAAGAGTTCTTAAATGAGAAACAATATTCTAAATCCTCGGAAATTTAATCTGCCTCAAGATGTTGAATTTGCTTTGTATTTGTTTTTTTGGTTGCCCTAACTTTTGCCTAAGCCGCCCTTTCGGGTTTTCAACCTACCGGGCTCATCATTTTTTTTAGCCTTAGATGAGAATGCTGGAATGGGAAAACTCCTTATGATCATGTGATAAAGTGGTTGTCGTGGCCGCACCTCCTTAAGGTTTCCTACGTATCTAGTTTGTGGAATCAGGCCAAAGTAGTTCAGGAACTATACAATTGAATGGTCGTGCCTCTTGGAGGGCTTTCAGGTTGTAATGTCAGGCTGGGTAAAGGTGTCAAAGAAAGGATAAAGGCTCAAATAAACCCAATGTAATTCCCCTCCCCAAAGTATGCTAGATGGAAAAGAAGTTTGGGATGATGGCAAAAGTGGTTTAGGGACCAATGTTTAGGTAAGGCCATCGTTTGGTTGTGCTTGAAGTGTTTGTAGTCTTTTGGATATTTGATCGCTCTCGAATTTTTTTCTCTTTTGTTTTTGTTTTTTTTTTTTGCTCTTGAACTTTCGAGTTCTCTCCTTTTTTTTTTTTGGTATTTCTCTCGGTGGCTCTTTTTGTAGGTCAGTGGACCTTGCATAGAAGGTTGCTTCCATTCCCATGTCGCACACACCATTTCCTCGGGTAAGGATGATGTGGTTAAGAAATGAAAGACTATGTGTTTAAGGCTCAAAAGGTTGCAAGTGGTAATGATGTATAGGGTAGTAAAGGATATCGATGTGAGGTGCCAAATGAATGCCTCATGTCCTCGGCACGGACGGTTCAACTACATGTCCTCTATGGGGATGATCATTAGGGAGTTTTTGTTTGATGTTTTCCACAATGAAGGCTTTCTTTTTGAATTTTTTTTTTGATTTTTTTTTTATTCCGTCATAGGCAACTTAAGTTCGTCATAGGATTGAAAAAAGACAATGATGAGAATCAAAATGCAATCTTTATTGAATCGAAGAAAAGCATTACACGAGAAGTAAGCTAGACTCTATGGACGAATTGAAAAGACAGACTAGACATCATTAGATTTGACTGGACTAAACTAGACTTGCACATCAGGAGACTTCGACTCTCTTCAACTTCTCGAGCGCAGGCTGTTTGACAGGGATATGGAGGACAACCCCCTGTAGATACTCGCATTGTTCACAACTTAAGTGGAGTTCTTAAGAAGGTTATCTTCAATTAGGATACCCACATCATAGAGCTGGTTGTAGGAGTCAATTGCTTGATACTTAAGGTGTTCCTTGTAAGCAGGTTGCAGATTCTTGATGAATTGGCAGATTTGATCAGTTTGCGAAGGTCGCTCGACCAGTTCGGCTATCCTTAGTCTCCAACGCTGAAGGAAGGCAGTTAATCCTTCATCTTCTTCTTGCTTGGTGATCTCTAACTCTCGAAGGGTCATAAGTAGAGCAACATTTTCCTTGTGGCATGCAAGGAAGACTGTAGTGAAATCTGGCCAAGTGCGGTAGTTCTTCGAATTCAAGGTGTAGAACCAACGACGAGTTGGGGCATCAAGAGTCTGTGGAAATAAGTGAATGTAGATATTTTTGTCAACTCCTCTTAAGCCCATTGTAGTAGTGAAGGCCTTGAGGTGGTCTTGTGGATTATCAGTTCCAGTGAATGTCGGAACCTCGGGCATGGAGAACTTGGGTGGAAGCTTGCCCTTGACTTTGGGATTGACTTTTCCAACATTAGCATGGTAGTTGGCAAATAGGCCATTGTTTTTGAGCACAGAATTAATCTTAGCTAGCATGGCATTTGATCCTTCTTACTCAGAGTCGGAATCAGAGAGGATTCTTGCTTCATCCTCTTTCTTCATCTCCAAATCTTTAACCTTGAGTTGCACCCTTTGTAACTTACTCATGAGCTCATCAAGCCTCTCGTCAGTGGTTTTGGGCATCGTGAAATCAGGAGGGGTAATAGGCGTGGAGAAGAATGTATGTAGTGATGGCGAATTTATTAATGGTGAGGCTGTTTGTGGTGGAGATAGATTATGGGGTGATGGCCTTTTGGAATGTGGTGGTGATGTAGCTTGTACACGAACCAATCTACCGGACGATTGAGCCCAACCTTTGTACCGTAATTCTTCCTCGAGCCCCCAATCCTGAACACAAGTCTTAACTCAGAAATACGCCAAAGAAAGGACTTGAAAACAAAGACTAATGATTTTTAGAAAACCCTCGATAGAACCTAAAGTGAATGTGCCTATGGACGTCTATATGAACTTGAATGCATGATGATGACAATGCAATGACAGAGTTATGACAACAACATGCAAGATGCATGACGGACTGACCTTGACATGTATGACAATGAATTGACACAAAATGACCCTACAAGACTTATGATCGACTCTTCTAGACTTCTAATGCATGAGACGTAGTGAACAAATGGAGACATTGATGAATGCAAGACTTGGACTTTTGTACAAATGCAGATGCAAAATGACGACAATGAAAACATGACGACTAGTTATGAATCCTAGCATGGAGCGTCTAATACGTAAAATGCAATGCAATGCAATGCAAAGAAACGGAAAAGAAGAAAATAAAAAACCTAAGCCTAAATGCCCGATTATTTCCCCTCATATCAAAGGAAAAATGAGAAAATGGAAATGGAAAGACGGACCATTTTTTTTTTTTTCTAGACTCAAAGAAAATGGAAATGGGATAAATAAAAAAAGAGAAAATTTCGGCAATTTTTCTTTATTTTCAAATTATATATATTTTTTTTTTGCTTTTTTTTTTGCCGAATCTATATTACATCAAAAAAAAAAAGAAAAAAGAAAAATAAAAAAGTGGGAGAGGGGAATTAGAGAGATTGACTCTTTTTTTTTTGCTAAAAGGTCCTAGAAAATTGTTCATGACCTTGACGCTATATTAAAATATATTATCGGGGAAACAAGTGCTCATTGAATAGAATTCTCGTACTATTTTTGGGCATTAGGAACTACCTAAAAATAAAAGAAAAAGACTCCAAGCACGTAAGTACATGTTGGCACATAGTCACGACATTCATGCATTCAAGCAAGTATTACAACGATGCAGTCACAGGCAAACATGTGATCAGACGGGCATTACAACGACACATGCACAACAAGCAAGCGAATGCACGGATGTGGGTTTGGAGGCCTTTTGGCTCCTGTGAGGTCACCACGACAAATTACAATTTCCGTTCGGCGGATGGTCGACATATCAATTGTAATTCTTTTTCACCAACAAGAATCGATGAGTCGTGGGTGAGGAAGCGTCGGTTTGCACGATAGGACAATTGTATATTCCTTTAAAGGGTTCGGAGGCGAAGGTACGAGGTGGGAAGGTGCCAGGCACCCAACTCGCCCGTATTATGACGGCCTCTACCAACTCAAGTTTGCTTAATAATTTAAAGACATAATTCTCATGCAAAACCGGATTAACAACCTAGACTTAGACTATTAATTGGTTCATCACAAGCATCACAACATTTATTAATGACCCTTATTTAGACATGCATTCGATTGACAAGTTGAGCATTACAACGACTAGACATGCTTGGAAGGACAATATTTAGGAAGAAATAAAAGACGTTTACTAGCATGATATCTACATTATGACTACTAGAAAATAAACAATTAGGCAAGCAATTTAATTTGAGCCCTCAGGAGTTAGTACCTGAACTGTAGGCTATTTAGCAAAATGATTAGTAAAAATAGATCTCAAGTAAAGAAAGAGGAAAAAGCTCGGTGTCAATACTCCCGAGAATAGAATAGAATTGTATATGGAAGAAAGAGGGAGAAGCTCAGAGTTAACACTACTGAGAATAGAGGGTGTCAACTGTAGACTTTGTGTTTTGAACTGAGGGAGGAGGGTTGTATTTATAGGCGTGGGAAGTAGGGCTAGACGGCTGAAAAAGAGCCAAAAATCGGATTTGGGCTGAAAAATAACCAGGCCTGGAAGTTGGTTCAGGGCCGCTAGCGGCTCTAGTCAGGGCCGCTAGCGGCTGTGGTGAGCGCCTCCAGCGGCTCAACTCACAGCCGCTAGCGGCTCTGGATTTTATTCCAGGGCCGCTGACGGCTGTGATGAGCCAGCTGGATGTCGTCATAATAACGACATCCAGTCTATTTTAATTTTCCAGATGAATTTTGTATTCCGTAAAAGATGAAAAGACCGTTTTACCCTTGGTAAAAGACGGTTCTACCCCCGGTTCGCAACTTGGCGACCGGGAGTCGGAAAAAAGTTATGAGAGGTGTCGTTGGAAAGCTCTTGAACGGGGCTTTTGAATGGGACTGGAATAGATGAGTGATCGAGGAAAAACCTGAGACCTTATCTTACCTATTAAAGCAAAAATAGCGTTCAAGTTTATAAATTACTCCTTTCATCATCGGGCTTTTGCGGAGAAATTCGAAGACGCTTTTTTGGCGTCTACAATCCCCTTGTCTCAAACCTCTCTTTGTAGGAAAAGGTGCCAGAGGTGTCCCATTAAACAGAATAGAGTAGAACATCTTAACAAGCTATAGGACGATAATCACTCACATAAGTGGGGTTATCTTTTTTAGGAACAAGAGTAATTGAGGTACTAATTTTAAATTGAGGTACAAGACATTACAGAGATTGTTGCCAATTTCTTGCATAAGGCAACAATTATATATTGCCTTTAATAACAATAATATACATATCGGTTGTTCATTTATAACGTAACAATTTTAGTTGTTTTGCTTGTTTGAGCAACAAAACGGATAACATAAGCAACAAATTTTAAAATGTTGCCTCTACGTGCATTAATATCGTAGCTAGTAAAGTGGTGCTAATGTAAATTCTTATTTGATCTTTGATGATATTTTTTTTACCATACCAAATTTAATCCCTAAACCCTAATTTTGCCCTAACTTGTAATAAATGGTATAATAACACTTTTCAGTGCGACGAATTTCACATCATCCCTAATAATAATAATAATAATAATAATAATAATAATAATAATAATAATAATAATAATAATAATAATAATAATTATTATTATTATTATTATTATTATTATTATTATTATTATTATTATTATTATTATTATTATTATTATTATTATTATTATTATTATTATTATTATTAGTTGTTGTTATTTCCATAAAATATTCTTCAAAATTAACTAAAAGATCAAGGGGAAATTAGGAATAACTTAATTTTAGCAATATACGACAATATCTTCTTTTTTTTCTCTCCTCTCTTCTCCCAAAAGAAAAAGTAACTGCAATCTTCTTCCTAAAGGAGGGCTGCCATTTAATGATAATTCACTAAAGGTAAGCTCTAAAAACTTTCATTTCTTTCTTTATTTTAATGTTTTTAAATGTTTACTTTCAATAAAAGTCTCTCCATTTGTAAGAGTTGATTTTTCTCTTTTCATGAGAGCCTTTCTCTCACTTTTTGTGAGCATATCTAGAGTTACTACATTGAAAGGATTCCAATTAGTTTTTGAAATCTTTTTGATTTGTTTGGTTCGGGAAAACAAGTTGGGTCTTCCCCATCATCAAGTGGATTGTTTTTCCAAGCACCTGCAACACGGTCCGTGATCATCTACGATCGGCACCCCATAATTCGACGGAGCCGTGCAAGCCACTGATTTCATGCGGTAGTATTGGAATTCATTTTCATGTTATCATTTTAGATTTGTATTTGTTTAGAGAAATTTGTCTTTGTAGATGTCGTATGGCTTGTTATGAATGAAAATTTCTCTGGTCTCTTGAATAAAAAATAGAAGGAATAACTTAATTTCTTTTTAGAACATTCTTAGAAATAAAATCAACTTCTTAGGAAATATATAAAAATAAAAGAGATGATTAAAGATAGAGTTCATAATCACAAAAATACTTTCTCTCTCTAGATTCTCTCTCGGCGAAGGATAAGCGGGTTTTGCTATTTTGCACCGACTCTGAGATGACGAGAGGGGGGCGCCCTCATGGTCGACCGCGAGGTAGAGGAACATGTGGTCCTGTTCTTTCAGTGGCCAGCGCATTAAGTTCTCGAGCAAGTCCGGTGGCTCAATCTCCGGTGGTGGAAACGCCACCAAATCAACCTGAATTACCGGGAGCTAACCCTAATTTTGACTCTTCGTCTCTGAGTAAGGGGATTGCAACTTCAACCTCCACAGCTTCGTTAGGGCTAGGTCTGCCTAGAGAGCGTAGCGAGTGGACTTGACTTTGGATGCTAATCTGGAAAACTCTGTCCCCCCCTGAAGAGCCATGGACAAGCTTATTTCCGAAGAACCGAGCAGCATCGAACGACTTAGCTCTAAGCTATATAGCACCTCAAGTTCGTGAGGGGAAGAAGGTGGTGGTTCTGGATCGAGCTGAGCCTTTGAAGCAATCTGAGGTATGGAGACATGCATGCATGCTTTAATTTTGTATGTGGTGGGTAGACTTGACAATACTGACCCGGACCCGATGACCCGATGACCCGATCTGAATAACCCGACCCGTGACCCGATTCAACCCGAAGAGCAAGACCTGAAATTGAACCGAAAATCTGAAATAGACCCAATCCGAATAACCCGAAGGGACCCAAGCCGAACACAACCGGAAATATATGACCCAAACCAAACCGAACGGGAACCGAACCAAAACTGATGATATATTTTATTTATTTATTTATTTTTTTAATTATTTTTTTATTTTTATTTTATTACTTATTTTGATTTATTACTTCATAGAGGTTTTACTGTAAATGGTTATGTTCATCAAGTTATTTAGATTAGGCTAATAAAATTATCGATTTATAAAACCATTTATATCACTGATGTACTTGTTGATTATAAGTCATATGTTGTAAACCAATGACAGTTAAACTCTATTTAGCTACTATATAAATGAAATGACAAATTTATTATTCTCGGATTTTTATTGAAGAAAATTCGAGAATTATAAACGACGTGCAATCATTCTGATGATATACTGACTGAAAACGACGCGCAATCATTTTGATGTTGACCTGACTTGTACCAAACCTCAAATTGTAGTAATGCAATCGGGAAAAAACATGACCCGAATATATGACCCGAATCGATCGGAACCCAAATATACCCGAACCGACCCGAATGCGAACCGAGTACAGTGATAAGCCAATTCAACCCGAACCGATATGGCCCGAACCGGATTGACCTGACCCGCAACCGACCCGGAAATAATATGAGCTGAAATATACCCGACCCGACCCGACCCGAACCTAAATTGAAAAAAAAGATAACTCGAATCAGACCGAACCGAAATGACCGGACCCGAACGCGGCCTAAATAACTCATTTTCCAGGTCTAACTGGTGGGTGACACCCCATCTTATAGTTATCAGGAGAAATATTTGGACAAACTTTGAAATTTTGTGCAAAAATTTGAAATATTTTCAGATGATGAGGGGGTATTTTGTTGTAAAATTCCAAACCCAGAAGGATGTTGATGATGTTCTATATCCTGGCCCTTATACTTTCAATTATATGCCTATTGTATTGTGTGCTTGGTTTGATGATTTTAGTTTTAAATATGAGTTTCTTCGTGTGCTGCCATTGTGGGTAAGATTTCCCAATCTCCCTCTTAGTTGCTGGGGTGAGGACTCTTTGAGTCGTATTGCTAGTGGTTTAGGCACATCCTTGTTTGCGAATGAATGCACTATTAAACATGCTAGAATTTCTTTCGCTCGTGTGTTGGTTGAAATAGATGTATTAAGTCAAGAGTTATTGACGGAAATCACTGTGGAAGATCCAGATGAGAAGAGTTTTGTTCAGCAAGTGTGTTATGAAGCCTGTGTTTTGTAAAACTTGTATGCAGTTTGGCCATGATTGCGCTTCTATACTGTGAGACAGAGACCTGCTGAGCCAGCAGCTGTTCAGGCTAAGAAGCGTAGTAGGATGAGGAAGGTTGGGCAACCTGCTGGTGTTGGGTTCCTAAAGCTATTGGAGGCACCACTAATCAGGGTGATGTTTCTGCTGTGACTGATAAACTACCTATTGCAACTGCAATAGGGGTAGTTGACAAGGGCAAGCAAGTGTTGTCTGATCAAAATAGCCTGGTGAATGAGGCTGATCAAGGGTTAAGAGTTTTTATAGGGCCTGTAGTTTGCATAGAGTGGGTACTAGCTATTGTGCTTCTACTAGATTTAATAATGATGTGTGTGCTACCTTTGTGAAGAACTCATTTAGTGTGTTGGCAGAGCCTTTTCTTGAGTATGTTGGTACAGATGAGGGTGCTTTGGAGTCATCAAAGGGTCCCCCCCCCCCTTTGAATTCTGAATGAATTGGGTGGTGTGGAATGTGAGAGGCATTTATAAGCCTTTCAAGAAAAGAGAGTTAAGAGTTGAAGAAGAATAAACTTGTGCTAGCTAGATTATTAGAAGAAGGGTTAAAGAACCCAAAGCTAGGCAGATTGTAAATAAAATTGCCAATGATGGGAATGGGCTCATAAATATATGAATGCTAGCAATGGTAGAATCTGTCTCCTACGGCAATCTGCTCATGTGGAGGTCCAAGTTCTTGGTTGCCATAGCCAATTTCTTCACTGCAAAGTTGAGAGTAGACACTCAATTTATTTATTTTTTTGCTTCTTTTCTGTGGTTTATGGTCTTAACACTGTGGATGCTAGGAAGGAGCTATGGGTTGAGCCTAGCAATATAAGCAAAAATATAAGTGACCCTTGGTGTATTTGTGGTGACCTCAATACTGTACTTCTACAAGAGGATGGGCTTTATGGAAATACTGTGACTGAACATGAAACTGAAGATCTACAGGGGTTCATGGACAAGTGTAATTTGTCTGAACTCAAAACCACAGGAAGATACCACACGTGGACAAACAAGCATATATGTAGCAAAATTGACAGAGATCTAGGGAATGGTGCTTGGCATATTCAATATGGATTAATTACAGTTGATTTCAGAAAGCCCCATGTGTCTGACCATACACCTATCTTTCTGGCATGGAGTCTGCCTCTTGTAAAGTGAAGAGGCCTTTTAGATTTCTAAATGTTATTTCTCAACATGAGAAATTTCAGGAGATTATTGTAGATATTTGGCAACAACCCATGGGAGGGAAAGCTATGGTGAGTGTGTGGAGGAAATTGAGGAAATGTCAAATTCTTTTAAAGTAGTTGTTCTCTGTGGAATTTGGCAGTGTTGATAAAAGGGTTGTACAAGCTCAAGAGCAACTTGAGGATGTGCAAAAGCAGTTGTGCTCTCAGGTTGTTGATCCAGTTTGGGTTGAGAAAGAGAAAGAGTGTCTGCATAGATTGGAGAAATGGTCAGATATCCAAAAACAAATCTATAAACAAAAAGTAAAGGCACATTGGTTGCAGGATGGTGACAACAATTCTAAATATTTCTTTGCAATCATGACAGACATGTTTAACAGAAGCTCACTGAATACACTTGTAACTCGTGATGGGAGGAGGCTTACAAAGATAAATGATATTAAGCAAGAGGTTGTGTCCTTCTATAGAGAACTTTTGGTTCTTCAGCTGGCAGCTTCCTTATATTGTTATACAGGCTATGAGAAAAGGGCCACAACTTTCTAGAGAACAACAATGTATGCTGTGTCTACCAGTCATTGATCATAAGATTAAAGAAGCAGTATTTTCAATTGATGATAACAAAGCCATGGGAGTTGATGGGTTTAATGCTTGTTTCTTCAATAACGCCTGAAACATCATTAACCTTGAGGTATGTGCTACAGTTCAGCATTTTTTCAGAACTGGTTTTTTGTTACCAGCAATTAATACTACATTGATTACTTTGGTTCCTAAAGTTGCGTACGGTTCCTCTGTTAAGGAGTTTAGACCAATTCCTTGTTGTACTCTCCTGTATAAAAATATCTCTAAAGAAATCACACATAGGCTACAATGTGTTATTCGGTTCGTGGTTAGTTGTAGCCAATCTACTTTTGTACTTAGTAGGCTTATTACTGATAATATGTTTTTAAGCCATGAGCTGGTGAAAGGTTATACTGGAAAGAATTTGTCTCCTAGATGCATGATGACGGTTGATTTGCAGAAGGCTTATGATTCTATGTAGTGGTGTTTCATTGAGGCTGCTATGAAAGACTTAAGCTTCCCTGCTGTTCTGGTACAGTGGATCATGGCCTGTATTTCGTCTATATCTTTTACAATCAAGCTTAATGGGGAATTTAGTGAATCTTTCCATGCTAAAAGGGGATTGAGGCAAGGAGACCCGATGTCACCTTATCTCTTTACTGTAGTCATGGAATATTTCCATAGGTGCTTACATGGTCTGAAATTTGATATAACAATTCAGCTTTCATTCTCAGTGTCAGAAACTTCGTATTACACATCTATGTTTTGCAGATGACCTGTTGTTGTTTGCAAGAGGTGATGTAGTGTATATTAGAAGCTTGCATGAGAAATTCACTCACTTTTCTAAACCTTCTAGTTTAAAAGGTAATCTAGATAAAAGCCAAGTGTATTTTGGATGTGTGAGTGATCAGAAGAGGTCTCTTATTTTGGATGTGCTTGGCTATTCAGTGGGAGAGCTACCTGTGAAATATTTGGGTGTGCCTTTGTCAAGTAAGAAACTGCAAGTTTCTCAATGCAAGATGCTTATTGAGAAAATCACAGCTAGAATCAGGACATGGACTGCTAGATATATGTCTTATGTTAGTTGGAGTTAATCAGATCAGTCATCTGTGACATCCAAGCATATTGAAGCCAGCTGTTTGTACATCCACAGAAGGTTCTCAAGCTTGTGGAGGCTGCTTGTAGGAGTTACTTATGGTTTGGAGAGGCCTATATCACTAAGAAAGCTTTGGTGGCATGAGATAAAGTGTGTTTACCCAAATCCGCTGGAGGTTGTAATATGTTAAACTTCAAGCTTTGGAATCAAGCTGCAATTTGCAAGTTTCTTTGGGCTTTGAGTTTGAAGCAAGACAAGTTGTGGATCCAGTGGATACATGCGTATTATGTAAAAAGTAGGAACTTTTGACAAATGGAACCTCCTACTCAAACCTTATGGATAGTTAGGAAGATCTTTCAAACTAGGAAGCATGCGGGTACTAATTAAGGGTGGACTAGTGTTATCTGTAATTAGACCTGTCAATTGGGTCGGGTGGGTCGGGTTCGGGTCATGTCGGGTTAGGGTCATAGCGGGTCGGGTCATTTCGGGTTCGGGTTGAGAAATGCTCGACCCTGACCAGTGTTGTCGGGTTCGGGTCGACCTATCGGGTCGAGTGACCCAATAATTGTTTTTTCCTTTGTTAATTATGTAGCCAATTTATGCTTTCAAATGGTATATTTGCCAATTTATACTCTAATTTATAACTTGTATTAACTACGTACATATACTTTTACACGTTTTGGTATGTATATACGAATATATGATATTCGTTATATTTTTTTTAATTGTTCGATAAGTTGTGTTTTATATTTCCGTCCATTTTAGCGTAGTTAAAAGCAAAATTTATTATTTTGAGAGAACAAATAAGTAGAGAAAAAGTTAATGAAAGAAAAAAAAAAAAAAAAGGTTTATTTTTTTTTTAGGATATTTTAGTAGAACTTTTTGTTTATAATTACAAATTGTTCTATTTTTCGGGTCAAACGGGTCGACCCACTAACGGATCGGGTTTGACCCAAAAACACCGGGTTAATCGGGTTCGAGTCAAACCGGGTTGTGGGTCGGAAAATCAGTGTCAGGACCCTGAAAAAATCGGTCGGGTCGGGTCAGAATTTCGGGTCGGGTCGGAAATTGACAGGTCTACCTGTAATGGTAAATTCCCTGTCAAAAAAGCTTATCGAAAGTTGTTGGGGTAGCTACAGAAGGTCCCTTGGAAGAACTTGGTGTGCTCAAGTGTTGCTGCACCAAAGGCCACATTTATACTGTGGCTTGCTTTTATGAAGAAGTTAAGAACTAAAGAGAAGATGGAAGCTTGGGGAGTCATTACAGACACAATTTGTGTTTTGCGTGAATTTGAGCCTGAAACTTTGGCTCACTTGTATTTCCAGTGTTCGTCTACACAAGAGATCTGGAAGAAGATTCTGAGTTGGTTGCAAATTGATAGGCAGATTCTGCCATGGGATGCAGAATGTACTAAACTGTTAAAACAGGTGAGGAAGAAGACTATAATTGTTCGTATGCTGAAAATTTGTTTTGCGCACACTGTTTATGCTGTGTGGATTGAAAAAAAAAATGAGGATTTTTCAAGGGAAACAGATGACAACTCAAGCACTTATCAAGCAGATCCAAGTGCAGGTGTTTGTTCAAGCTCGGGAGAATGTTAAACTTATGCATTTCATTGAGAGTTTACCTGTGTATTTTCCTTAACTGGTTGTATGATTGTGTTTACATTTTCTGTTGCAGCAGGTGTGTATTTGTGAAGCCTAAGTGATGATACCCCTCCTAGAAGGTGAGCATCATTTTGGTACCACCTCATATCTGCTTTGAGTGAGGAAATGTAGGAGAGAGTTATTGTTGAGGTTAGATACTTGAGAGGTTCTGCTTATGAACTTGTTTACATAGGAGGAGAATCGTCCTTATTACAAATATCACCGAATCTCCGGACACCATACAGATGACTGCGTCCGCCTAAAGGACGACACCCAAGAGGTCATAAACAGGGGAGAGGCTCCGCCACCACTAAGAGATGGCCATACCGAGGATGAGGCCTAGAACTAATTGGCCATAGCAAGAGTTAGAGGAGTCAAGTTTGAGTCTCAAGTTTTGTGGTTAGGAACACTAGTACAAAAGCCATTCATAGGCGTCGGTTCTTGAAGGCAACCGACGCCTATTACAAGGCGGTGGCGTAAGTGTAAATAAATGATGACAATAGGCGTCGGTTTTCTTTCACAACCGACGCCAATAACAAAAAATAAATTAAAAAAGTTGTGAAAGCAGATTTGGCGTCGATTTATCTGAACAACCGACGCCTATGAGTAAGATCTGGCGTCGGTTATTCAGCATAACCGACGCCAATAGTTTGATAAAAAAATAAACACGGTAGAAGAAAAGCGGGCCCTTATTCCTCTCCCATTCCCATATTTAAGGTAAAATCTAACCTAATAATCACCTAGTTTCATCCGCTTCCCTCAACTTCCCTGCTTCTCTCTCATACTTTCCTTCTCCTCCTCTCTCCATCTCTTTCTCTAAACTTGAACTGCTACACCACCAAATCACCACCACATCCCCATGACCTCACCTCATGTCTCAAGGGTCACGAACTCCCTTATTCAATTCTCTGTCTCTAACCCCCTCAAAATTCTTTGCCAAAATAATTTAAGTAAAGTTATCACCCATTGATTTACATCTATCAAAATGGGTAGTGGTCTATGACTACAAAATTTCAATGACATTCTGCCGATCAATTGAAGAAATTGGAATCTAATTGGGTCTTTGATGTTTGAGGACAAAGACTGAGGTCTTCAGATCGTGGTAATTTTCGGTTTTTTCTTCCCCTTCAGCTAGTAATTATTCTAGATCATTTGCGTTTTGATAGGTTTTTTTTTTTATCGAATTCAACACTTACGAAATTTGGAACCCTAACTTATAGATCCCGCTAATGGAGGCTAAAATCAAATATGAGGATGTTCAAATTAGCCTCGGTCAATCTGGTAACATTTTTTTGTTCCCTCTTTCTCCTTCTGCGATTTTTTTTTCCTAATTTTGTTCAACTTTAATTTTCTTCTAATCAATTGGTTGATTTATTGATGAGGTTGTGGACCTTGTGGTGGTTGTAGGAGTTGGAATTATACTCAGGTTAAAACGACGTGTGTAAGGAATGTGGAGCGGCTTGGGAGCGATTTTCAATTTATTTTTTACAATTTCTCTATGTAATTTTCTTCTTTGACAGATTATTTTTGGGTTTGATATGAATTGAACTTGGGCTAGTACTCGTCTTCTTTAATTTAGATGAGTTGCTTTTCTTTTGGATTCAATTGATATTTTAATTAATTTCTAATTTTGCCTCAATCCAGATCTTGAATCTTCAACCATGGCGGCATCTTTCATAGTGACAACAATCAAGTTTTGTGGCTTATTTCCTGGCGTATACTAGATCTAGGAAGTGATTATTGTTTGGTTTGTAATCTATGTCGGCGGTTTACTAAGATTTTGTTCTCGTTTCAATTATACATTTTTAGTTTCTTAGCCACTATCAGTTGTACATTTGTCTTATTATCAATTGAATCAATATAAGAAACACTCGATTGTATTTTCTGTTTTCCATTCTCCCTCTTGAATTGTTATGTTTCAGCCTCATTACTGAGGTTGGGAGGTATTTTTTTTTCAATTTGAAAAGATACTTTGGGCGTCGGTTGTTTAATAGTTAACCGACGCCTATTCAAGACCATGGGTATCGGTTGACCAGAAGAACCGATGCCAATGCCCTTTCTTGGCGTCAGCTCTTTCAAAGTTAACCGACACGCATGGCCTACAATAGGCGTCGGTTGACTAAAAGAACCGACGCCATTGACTCTTTTTGCGTCGATTATTCTCTAATACATTGGCGGCACAAGTGAAAACGTCGGTTGTAAATCGACGCCTATTAGGTGATTTAACCGACGCCTATGGTACCTTTTGTACTAGTGAACTTAGCTAAATCCATAGGTTGAGTCATGAACAGGGAGTGTTTCCTTTTTTACCGCTTTCTAAGTCTAGTTTCTTTCTGTTGATGGGAGTTAGGGACCCTTTTCTCTAAAGTCATGTGTGCTTATTTCCTGCAAATGAATAAAAATTCCTCTTGCTCATTTCTTTCTTTGTTTAGCTATTGATAAACCCGATGAACTCAAAATTGCACAACTCATCAACTAATCATTTTAAGAAATCTAAGCAAACCTCGCAAAGTAAGAATGAAAATTATTCTTTTTAAACAGGGATTGAGCAAAATGAACTCTCTCACTGATGCCTCTTTGCATACAAAGAAGAAACAAGCCGGCTTTCTGCAATAACCTCGACACATGCCTAGTCCTAGCTCCAATTGAAAAAGATCCTTGGTACCAAGATGTCTACAACTACATCACCAAGGGCATATACCCTCCAGATGCACCAATAAAAGCTCAACGAGCCATCCGTCTCTTAGCGGCACAGTACATAGAATACAAGGGGATTCTATACAAAAAATCCCACAATGGAGTCAACCTCAGATGTATGAATGCCGCAGAAGCTCCAGAAGTCATAGATGAGGTCCGCAATGGTGTGTGCGGGCCACACATGAATGGTCGAATGCTCTCTAGAAAAATCCTACGACTTGGGTATTACTGGACCACCATGAAAAGAGACTGCTACGACTATGTCAAAAAGTGCAAGAAGTGCCACATATATGCTAACCTACAACATATGCCACCTTCAATGCTACATAACTTCACATCCCCTTGGCTATTTTTCTGTGTGGGGAATTGACATCATTGGTAAGATCGCCCCCAAAGGCTCTAGAGGACATGAGTACATCCTAGTAGCCATAGACTATTTTACTAAGTGGGTTGAAGCACAATCCTATGTTATCCTCACATCCAAACAAGTGTCCAAGTTCATAAGGAACAACATCAACTGCCGGTATGGTGTTCCGCATGAGATCATTAGTGACCATGGATCCCACTTCAAAGCCGAAACAACCACCCTATTGAAAAACTTCAAAATCTAACACCACAAATCATCGCCTTACCGACTCCAAATCAATGGTGCAGTAGAAGCCGCCAACAAGAACCTCAAAACCATTATCGAGAAAATGGTAGAAACTACAAAGATTGGCCCGTCAAACTTCCATTTGCACTTTGGGGGTACAGAACATCCATAAGGTCATCAACGGGAGCTACACCTTATTCCCTAGTCTACGGGATGGAAGCAGTAATACCCATAGAGATTCAGTTACCCTCCATGCGTTCAGCTTTAGAAGGTGAACTTTCATAAACACAATGGATGCAAGCCTTTATGAAGAACTCATGTTCATGGATGACAGACGCCTACGGGCACTAGACCACTCACACATGCACCAACAACGCATGGTAAGGGCATTCAACAAAAATGTTCGCCTGAAATCCGAAAGAAGGTGACTTAGTTGGGAAGGAATTGCGTGCATCAGTTACCGATCCAAGAGGCAAATTCCGACCGAATTGGTCCTGTCCGTTCATCATCAAAGATATTCTATCCGGAGGTGCAGTCCGGCTTATGGATATTGATGGCATCGAGTTCAGTCAGCTCACAAATTTGGATCAACTGAAGAAGTACTACGTCTAAAAAAAAAAAAAAAAAAGACGTACTCAATGGAACGAACTATGCTGGCCTGATTCCACACTGGACACGTAGGTAGCCCTTTTAAGGGGGCCGACCAAAATAAGTTCAAAATTACATTCAACTCATTCAAAAAGGACAATCTTTATTCAAACAGAACGAATAAGCTTACATTGCGTAAATTGAAACTTCCTAAGGTTAAAAAAAAAAAAAAAAAGGGCAACTAATGAGGGTTTAAGCTAAACAAATTCCTATTACTTTTTTTTTAAACTAGACTTGCTTTCCAAAGAAAACTACTTTAATCCTTCTTCCCTTTAGAAGGCTTCGTTGAATAGTTCTTCTTTGAAAGACCATGGCTTGAGGACGACCTATGGTCGCTTCTTTGAGCTGGGGGCTTGCCTCTTTTCAAAATGTGATAGCCTTCTTGATAAGGCTATTCCTTTCTTTTTTTGCTCTCTGTTCCTGAGTAATACCTAGGTACTAGCTGGTTCCACTCCTCATGACGAAGGGCTCGCCTTGTTTCTCCATCAGTGCAAGAAAACCTGGATAAATAAGTTTCAGAAACTTGAGTTGGAGCAATTATCCGGGGCACTGTCCAACCATCCGGGCCTCGCCAGTATTCACTCCAGCTCTGAGCAAAATCAGTTGTCAAATCCATGACAGTTTGTCTCGTGGTCTCCTGACGAGGGATAACCTAACCCATATTGCATCATGATCCTAGAAAAGAGGAAAAATGTACTCATGTACAAACTTACTATCCTAGTGTAGGGGATATTCTTACAACAGGCAACCAAAGAAGTCGAATCCCACCAAGGTACATACCAACGGATTGTAGGTTCAGCACTGAAAAAGGCATCCCATTCAGCAAGGGTCTTCTCATTATACAGTCTTTTCCAAACCAGAAAGCTAGCAGCGTTATAAGTTCTTCTCCTCCAAGCATTAGGTGAACGAGCTATCATCTTTTCTGGTGCATAATTGAGTCATAATAGCATGCATAGTCATATAAATGCATAAAAACAGGTGTTCGAGTTTCAAAGGACAGAATTATACAAGTCAAGCCTACACTACTCAAATGGGGCTATCATCACCATTACTATCGGTTTCATCTTCAGCAGCGGGCCCGTGACCAAGTTCCCTCCTGAATAGTTGAAAGAGCCCTGAGTACTGAACAAGTTGTAAATCGACCTGCTATAACTGGGCCTCATACCTCGGCCATCAAACATAAGCGCATGCATGGGGGTACCCGCCGAAAACCTCGGCCATCAAACATAAGCGCATGCATGGGAGTACCCGCCGAAAACCTCGGCCCGAAAAAGCTCTCCGCAGCCTGGCTAGCAAAATCCAAAGCCACATTCTGATGCGAAGGCCCAGCTTGAGGCACACCCCATCCAGAAGCATCTGCGCAACCTCCGCTCACAGGAGTCATGACAGGCCTACTGCTCATAGAAGGTTGAAAACCCGCAGCAGGAAACATCTATGGCACATGAAGGTGTGGCCTAGATGACCCAGACAACTCAGCGGGAGGAGGCCTAATCACCACAACAGTAGGGGACTGGACAAGAGATGGTCTACTCGCCGAGGAAACTCTCGCGGATGTGTATCGTGGTCCCACTGAAGACGAAGACGGCAACATCTGCACAAGATCAAAACAAGAATGTTAAACTAAGCACCTCACTTAGTTAAACAAAAAAGACGGAAGACACTTACACTTGCAGTCCCGAATCGAGAACTCGTCCCTCGGCCCATCACCCGGCTATAGCCCTTCTTCAACAAGTGAATGAGCTTGAAAACTTGAGAGGTTTGTTCCCGGTTCAGCTACAAAAAAAAAAGAAAAAGACAAGAGGCAGAGTCAATATTTGAAAAACAGTACAAGTTAGAAAATAAGAGAGGATAAAAACTTACCCCCACACAATCATCAGGCAATGGTAACCCTCTACGGCTCTACTGCCTCTCCATTAGCACTATGTAGGGGAAACTCCTCCGTTATGCGACCCCCACTCTCTCCAATGTACCTCACCTCAGTACTCGGTAAGGTTATGCTTGGGGGCTGACCGCGAGGGACTCTAGGACGAGACCTCCTATGCCCACGGGGAGCCGCACGATCCGCCTACAAAGGCACAAAAGTCAGCATGCTACATATACAACTGTAAGACATGAATCTTTTGACTACAACTCCCGTCTCAACTCCTCTCTCCAACATTCTACTGAGCACGTCTACCACCAGTGTAAACAGAAAAGGCGACAATGGATCGCCCTGCCTCAATCCCCTAGAAGAAGAAAACCACTCCCTTGGCGCCCCGTTTACCAAAACCGAAAAGTGAGCATTCGAAAAACAACCCCTAATCCACCGTCTCCAAGAGCACCCCAAAACCCTTCCGCTCGAGTACTCCGTCAAGAAAACGCCAACTCACCCTATCATTAGCCTTCTCAAAGTCTAGCTTGTAAACAATACTCTGTGTGCCTCTATGTCTAGCATCATCCACCATCTCGTTAGCCACCAAAGAAGCATCCAATATTTGTCTACCCTCCACAAAAGCACTCTGAGAGTAAGAAACGGTAGTAGGTAGAACTTCCCCTATTCGCATCGAAAGAACTTTCGTAATGATTTTATAAACGCTGGTAACCAGGCTAATAGGGCGAAAGTCCTTAACTTTAATAGACTGATCCTTCTTGGGAACTATTGTGATGAAGTTAGAGTTGATACCCATACCAAGAACCCCCTGCACATGGAATTCTGCAAAAACGCCAAGAAGGTCTTCCTTGATCACCTCCCAACAGTCCTGGAAAAAGGCCATTGTGAAGCCATCACCGGTGTTTTCTCCCTGTCCATACTGAACACCGTTGCTCTAACCTCCTCTACCTCAAAAGGACATTCCAAATGGGCCGCCCTAAGTGGCGAAATTGGGCTCCAGTTTAAACCCTCAATACGAGGTCGTAACAGTTCCTCCTCCCTAAAAAGTGAACAATAGTATGCAGTGATCTCCTGGCTTATCTCCCCCACATCAGTAATCACTTCCCCAACATCATTCTCCAACTCCTTAATAAAGCCCCTCCTCCTCCTCCCATTAACGACCTTAAAGAAAAGCCTCGAATTCGTGTCACCTTCTTTGGCCCACCTCACTTTCATATTCTGTCGTCGACACTACTTCTCCTTCAAAAGCACCTCCTGAAAGTCATTTTTCAACTCAACGCTCCTACGCACGACCTCCTCACCCCTCTCCCCGTTGCTGATTGATTGGTCTACTATGGCAATCTCACCCAACAACTCATTCTTCCTCTGGTTAATGTCTCCGAAAACCTCCTTATTCCACTCTTTGAGGTGCTCCTTAACAAATTTTAACTTTCTCATGAAACAATAGCCCTGCCACCCTTGGACCTCACAATCACCCCACCACTCGGCAACCTCCCTCCAAAACTCCGGATGTAAAGTCCACATATTCTCAAATCAAAATGGAGTAGGACCCCATTGCACCGGCCGTGAGTAAAGGGTTATCGGAAAGTGATCCGAACAAGGGCGTGAAAAAACCTCTTGTGACAACAAAGGAAACTCATCTTCAACTGCATTAGTGAACAAGAAGCGGTCCAATCGAGAAGAAGCACTCCGTCGCCCACTAACACTCCATGTAAACTGTGCGTTTTGCAGTGGAGGATCCCGCAACTCACACTCCCTGATGACTGCATCAAAATCTCTCATATCACCCAACCCACCCGAACCACCCAATCGCTCCCCCACATTGCGAACAACATTAAAATCTCCCCCAACAATCCACCGAGGGGAGCAAAGCCCCGCCAAATCACACAACTCCTCAAAAAAAGATTGTCGTTCAGAATACCTAAATGGGCAATACACTGAGGTAAACCACCATTCTCCTCTACCTCGAACATTCAGACACACTGTCACAGAGAAAGTGCCCAAAACGACATCGACCCTCGTAGCAAACCTAGTATCCCAGAGTACCAAGATACCTCCAGAAGCTCCCAAGGAAGGAAAAACCACCCAGTCCTTATCTCGGGAATCCCAGCAACTCCTAACAAAAAAAGAGTCAGCTACCTCCACCTTCATCTCCTGTAAGAACACCACATCTGGAGAAATTTTAGAAATAACCTCTCTCACCGTATCCCGCTTCTCTCTACTCCCTAAACCGTTAACATTCCAGCTTAGAATCTTCATAAAGAACGAGTGCGACCCCTCCTACTGCCACTCTCCTTGCCATAGTTGATACTACTCTGTATATTACGAAGTTCCTTCTCCCAATTCTTCCCCTTCTTACGAGATTGCACCTTATCACCTACATTCACCTACACCTCCTGTTCCGAAATGTCAAACAACTGGCATCGCATGATCCCAAGGACCGCCTGCGGATTCCGGTCATCAGCACTCGAACCTAACAGTGGCGCGACCTCAACAACAACAGAGGTAGGAGAAACTGCAGTAGTTGAGGCACACAAATCAGCTCCTATATTCACGTTCTCAGGTGAGACAAACATGTTAGATCTCCCATATTCAGCAAATTCACCTGCGATGCAACATCCATCTCCTTTCTTTGTAAGCTCTGTATAAGGAGTTCCTCATCATCATCATAATCATCAGCAAAGTCACTGAGCAAGTCATCATCATCATCTTCCCACCCACCAAGCTCAGGGGCTACCTCCATATCAGACCCCAAGTCTGTTCGAAGCCGGTCAAAACATTTTCTAACGGAACCACAAGTTGTGCCGCTGTCTTCTCCAGTGCATTAGTCACATCAGCAACCCACTTCCCAAATAAGAAAATATCTCCAAGCAGCCTGTTAGAATCTAAAACAGAACTAGGTAGTGTCACTTTCCTCCCCGCAGACAGCTCCGCAGACCTCCTAACTTCCTCCTCGACATTCTCGGCCCCCAAGACACCCCTACTAGCTGCCAAACCCTTAGCCGAAGACTTTGCAACACTATTCCCAGCCGCCAGGTCTAAAAAATCGTCTCCCACCACCTGATCTGAGATTGAGCCACCAGTGACCACCCCCTAGAACCGCCAGCAATTTCTGTTCCGGTTGATACAATACCTGGGCCCAGATCTGACATTCCGGTCGCCGGCCGATCAGATACTGGCGGCCGGGAATGCCGACGGGTGTAGACGCGAGAGCACTAACGCCTCTAGCCTTGACGGATAGACTCGCCGGACTCTCCGGTTGCCGGCCCTCTGCTCACCGTCGTAGCAAATTCACCAGAAGCCTCCCTATGTGGTAGCCCACTCAAATTCTATCCACGTGGTACCCAAACCTGTTTAGGTTGGGAGCATGGTTTTCTATTGTTTCTTGGGCTAAGTCTCTCAAACACTAAAACCATGGCCCAGTCTTCATTATATTAGGCACTGGACTTCTAGCATGCACCCCAGGCCCAAGTCTTTGAAAAACTGTACTCCTAGTCCCCAGCCTTTCAAAAACTCTGTGTTTAGGCCCAAGTCTCTCAAATATTGTTCTCCTTAACCCACTACTTTGAGAAACTGACGCTCTATTTGAATTCTTCCTAACTGAAACAGCTGTTAAGCGTGATTTTTGGGCTAATATCTCGCGCCTTCCATAATTATCTCCTTTCTCCCTAACGGTTCCCCGCTGCAACATCATCGGGCTCATACTCTCCGGCATGGATTCTGACTACCTATGATGCTGCAAAACACCAGGGCTCCCAACAAACATGAAACGTGGACCAAAGCACTGAATTGCTTCAAACAGAGCACCCCACCCTTGTCCTCTTGCACCTTCTGGGACCCTAATAGAGACAGCTTTGCCCTGCCATGGTTGCTTCTCTAGCAGGAAATAGCGCCCATCATCATTAACACCAATCCGAAGCACTAAGACATAACAGCTACCACAGAAGGTTCGAACCCACCTCCCTGTATTATCCCCCCTCCATAGTGAGATGGCCTCCTTCTCCCACCACAGAAGTTCCTCCCGACTGAGTCGCACTTCAAACTTCTTTCCTCGATGATACTCCACCAAGCGATAATTGAAATTCTCACGGATGAAAATAAAACGTTTCCTCTCAATTCTAAAAAAAGATTCCATGATTCAACTCTAACAGAATGAATAGGCTCCCGGAGCCCCACCTACCGGAGGCGGACAGGGGACCCTCCGATGACCAACACCCACCCTAGAGAGAGAATCCTAAAGAGGCTAAAATTGAAAAAAAAAACATGATTCAAGTCTTCCCTAAGCAGAGCATCAGAAAAACTGTAGCTAATGCCTTCAAACTTGGAGATAGGAAAACAAAGCACTAATAATGAAAAGTTGAAAACATAGTTAGAAGAAAGAAAAAGGAAAAATTAATGCATAGCTCGTGGTCTATTATCATCTTATAAGTAGAAACTCTAATCTTCAATTGATGGTTTGGGTGCATGTTGTTTGAGGAGGGGTAGGTTACTAACTCTGATGAGGGCTAATACAACTTAGGATTTAACCTACCACAGTTAACATTACTAAAATTACAGGAAAGGGACCAAACCCATTTCAAAAACTCAGAGCAAAGCCTAATTTCCTACCATGTGAAAAACTGATAAGCAGGAAAGCAAGCATTCAAAGTCATCAACCCCCAATATTAGTTCTCAAAACAAGAATTACCTAAACATATATGACTGTTGCTATAGATATGAGGATGCATCCGAGCTGGATTCAAAATTATCACCTGTCCAAACAAACACATTCAATTGCTTGCAGTTTCTCAACACAAACGCACATAAAACATCCAGCGTCAGTCTCGTTGTTGGCCGGTCTAGAGAGGTCAAGATCAACACTACCTCACCATAAACAGACAAGACTAACACCAGGAATGTCACATAACCATAGCAAACATTTTACGTCATCTTTTATCTCTTGTTTTTTGGGGGGCGGGGGGAGAATTTTACCTCAAGCCGGCCAAAAAAAACAAAATTAGAACACAAAACAAAACCCCCCTCAATTTTAAATTGACCCATCAATAAGTTGATAGAAATTGAAATTGTAAAAATGAAAATGAAAATTTAAGCGGGAAAATAACAGAAAAAGGAAAAAAGATTATACCTTTGGCGATTATCGGTGACTTCATGCTTAAAACTAGCCAGTGGATTTAGCTGCCACTCAGCTAGCCCGTTTTGTTACTACGAAACACAAATAAATGTGAAAATTAAAAGAAGAATAAAATTAAACCCGGAATTTTGGAGTGATATTCAAATGCAAAGTCCTAATTTTATTGAAGTCACGGTTACCAAATTAGCATATAGCTGAAATTCAAATCTAATACCCCGAATTACCTAGTTGGAAATCTCTTCGGCCTTCGCTGGTTGCCTGAACATTTGGGTGATAAGCCAAAGGTGTGATTGATACAAAATATATACAAATTGAAGGGAATGAGAAGTGTGAATAATTTGAGAAAAACAGTTTGTCAATCAATAAAAAATCAGAATAACAAAATAGAATGAGAAGGATAAACCAGAAGAAACAAACCTTTTCCAATTGTAGAGTTGTAGACTTGTAGCTGGTATGCTGTCATACTTTGGTTTCTTCTTGCCCCATGATCTTTGATTATTAACGTGTTCTATTTTTAGATGTGAAAAGAAATTGAGTTGTTGTACTACTGGTGCGAATAATGGAGGTTTGCAGAGTGGGTAGAGGGGTGATTCGGGTGAAGGAGGAGAGAGAATAAGAAATCTGATTCAAGGATGGGGGAAAGTATGGGAAGAGATGCTGAGTAATAGAGAGGCGCGTAACCCGGGGAAGTGGACTTGGGAAAGGGAAGAGAAGGGGTTAAACTGCGTCAACTCCTAGAGAAGGAACTATTCATTTGTGAGCAGTAAAGAAGGGACTATTCATTTGTGAACAGGAAAGGGGATCCTGCTTTTTAAAGGGTGAGGGATAACAATTACTCATATTATTTCATCTAATAGAACAACATCAAGAATAACAATTCATCACTAGAACTTTTTATATAATTATTGTATAACACAAAAATAAACTAATAATCATGTAAAATACTCCTTTTTCCGCAAATTAGAAAATGTTTTAAAAAAATACTGGGTATTACAAGACTTAGGGCCTGTTCTTTTCGTCGATTTCATGCTGCATTCCGTTCCGTCCCGTTCTGTTCCGTTCCGTTCCAATCCGTTCCGTTCGCATTCTGTACTTCATTTTGTCTCACATTTTTTTGAATTATCCGCGCCGCGCCGTTCCGTTCCGTTCTGTTCCTCACCGTCCCGCACCATTCCGTTGAAGAGAACAGGGCCTTATATGTTATACAGAAAAGTATACCAGTTGAGGGGATCCTGCTTTTTAGAGGGTGAGGGATAACAATTACTCATATTATTTCATCTAATAGAACAACATCAATAATAACAATTCATCACTAGAACTTTTTACATAATTATTGTATAACACAAAAATAAACTAATAATCATGTAAAATACTTCCTTTTTTTTCGCAAATAAGAAAATGTTATAAAAAAAATACTGGGTGTTACAAGACTTATACGTTATACAGAAAAGTATACCAGTTGAGGGCACAGAAAGTATACTACACGAACTTACAAATCTCTTCCTGCTTGTTGAGCAAACTTTTCCCGTCTGTCAAATGGTTCACTTCTCTTAGGACCGTCAGCTAGGTTAGACGACTCTGACGAGTTCTTTCTAGTTACGACCTTCTTCTTCTTCTCCGGTGGCCTAGGTCCTACAGCATTTACGTCAATAGTAGCACTGAATGTCTGTGAAGATTGAATGACGGCATCATAAGCCTCACCTGAGGGGGTTAGGCCCTCATTCACTGCCCTCAAATATATATCATATGCCAATCTTGGCTTTCCATCTTTGGCTAAAGCGTCAATCAACACATCGTACGTGACCTCATTTGGCTCAATCCTCATAGCTTTCAAGCGTTGAAACCACTCGTATGCAGCACCGCCCATACCATTTCTCGCACATACGCTAATAATTGCATTGAAAGTAACAACCGTTGGATTGTTTCTTGTTGAAACCATCTCTTCAATGATGTAGTCAACAAGATGGAACTTACCAAGCCCTACGTAAACCGAAGCCATAATGGTGTACGCGTACAAGTTAGGCTTGAGACCAACTTTGAGCATATGTTCCCACACCCGATCAGCCTCATCGTATAATTCTCCTTTCTCAAGAGCACTAAGCAATGCTCCATATGAAACAATGGTGGGCTTCTCACCTTTGTCTATCATTCTCTTAAAGATTTCTACGGCAGCAGTAGTTTCCGAAGCCTTGGAACAGGCTATAAGAACAGCATTCCACTCCCTGCTTCCTGGTTTTAGACCTTTTTCTTCCATCTTGTTCAGCAACCTAACCCCCCACCTCCAAATTCCTCTTTTCCTAGCAGCACTTAGCAAAACATTGAAGTGAGATACAATCAATTCATGTGACAAATCGTTTGGCTTCGGCCCCTTATCTAACAAATCTTCATATATTTCCAAAGCAGCCCACCATCTTCTAGCCTTGCCCATCAACCAGATGAGATGATTACAAACTGACAGACTTATATCTGCATGTCGTTCCCTTATCCTACTATACAGTTCTTTGGCGACAGGACAATGTTCTTCACGAGTACAAGCCCAAACAAGGCGTTCACACTCCTCATAGGTCAGTGGAAGATCAGCCTTATCCAATTCTATAAGTATTTTCAAAACGTTAGTTGTGAAGTTTCCATCCTTAACAAGCCACCGCCGCATCACTTGATAGCATATACGACTGGTGAAGCTCTCTAACTTAACAATCTCACTCTCCCAATCTTCACCATCTAGGTTCTGTAGCTCCCCATTAGTATACTTCTCTCTCAGAGAGACAAACAGCTTCAGTGCTCCATTCCCATTTTCAAATCTTCGATAAGCCAACAATGCCGTAGAATAGGAAGCAGGAGAAGGAGATAGACCCTTAAGTTGGATATCCTCAAAAATGTTGAGAGCCTCAATTGCTCTGCCTTGCTCCAAATATATGCCCATCAAAGTGTTATATGTCACAACATTAGGGGAAATCCCAGCTTCCACCATATCATTCATGACCATTTCAACTTTATCAATTTTTGCGGACTGTTTAACAGCACCTAGTAGACTATTATATATAAAAAGGTTTGGGGCATCAAAATCATTGTTCTCCTTATGTTTCTGCTTAAGCCAATTCACAATAGCAATTGCAGGTTCTAGATTCTTATCTCGGCCAAAGCTTCTAATGATGGATGAAAATACTTGAAGTGGCAACTTATCCTTGTCCTTTAGAACCTGTTCTATTTCCTCTACAGATTCAGCAAGCTGTAAACTTTTGGCAAGCCCACGTACATCAATTCTTCCCTTCTTTTCCTCCTCAAAATTTTCATGTCCCCTAGTTTCTTCTCCATCATCTTCAGTACTTTCATTTTCATTCAAAGGTAATGCACCCTCTTGCTCATTACCAACAACCTCCTCGCCTTGAGATTCTTTCAAAAACGTATCATTTTTCTCTTCATTTTCATTACCGACATGATCACTGATTGCTTGATCTTCTGAAGCCCAACTCAGAGGCAAACACATGCCAGAGGAACTTTTGTGCTTATCAGAAAGAAAAATGTTACTTCTGGAATGCCCAGAAACATACCCAATTTTGAAATCGAATTGCGAGCTCCTACCACTAGTTCCATTACCAATTTTCAACAAACATCTTGAAGCAAACAAGAAACTACCTTTCCTAAGGCTAATAGAACCTACAATTTCCAGCCTTTTTCTTCTTCTCCTCTTTATTACACACCCACAAGAAGCACCACCAAGCTGTAACTCAAACTGGGGCACTTCCAAAAAGTCACCTTTCAAAGGCCAAAGGCTTAAAGCTTGCATCTTTATTGACAAACCAACAATCCAACACTCTTTCCACTCAAAAGTTTGAGCAGATGTCTGAGAAAGAGAGACAGAACAAGTCAACAATCAACACAAGAACACCCACAATCACAAAACGAACACAATTAGTCAATTAGAAACCAGAATTAACAAAAATAAATGATATTCTATAAATTTTAGATCTCGTAAAAAACATGTTATGTACAATTCCCACCACCCTAAACTCCAATTCAACCACATTCATAATTTCACCATAATCACATTGACATATACAAATACAGTATAACAAACTATATGAAACATTAACTAAAGACAAATCAAACTATTAATTTGTTAACTTGATAATGAATTTCAAGAAAATGAGAGAAAACCCAAGAATTGAGCCATAAATCCTAGGCTAACTTGGTTGGGAGAACTTACCCAGATAGGGGGCTGGTCTGGTCATAGAAAAAGAAAACTGAGTGCAGCTGATATTATATCTTCAGCATTGGGCAAGAAAGAAAGCAGAGAGAGAGAGAGAGAGAGAGAGAGAGAGAGAGAGAGAGAGAGAGAGAGAGAGAGAGGCAGGGCGTAGTTGAGTAAGAGGTCCTTGACCTTGAAGATGTGGATTGTCAATTGTGGAAGGGAACCTGAGAACAATTGTAGAGATTACCTAAATTGAGAGAGTCGAGAAAGAAGATACAGGGTGAAGGGAAAAGTGATGAGGTCCTTGACCTTGAAGATGTGGATTGTCAATTGTGGAAGGGAACCTGAGAACAATTGTAGAGATTACCTGAATTGAGAGAGTCGAGAAAGAAGATACAGGGTGAAGGGAAAAGTGAAAGTTATATACTCAGGTACATTTAGCAGCGTGCCACCTATAGATGCCACATCATTAATAATGTTGAGTTTGTGTGAATAAAATATAGACTAAATAAATGTAATATATGGTATTAAATACACCTGAGTACATACAACAATTTACCGAAAAGCAACGAGTGGCGGTGGTTTCTCTTCAGAATTTGATTAAATGTGTGCCGCTGTCGAACACAGACTACAAGGAAAAAGTGCTTGTGGTTTCTCTTCAGACCACATTTCCTTTGTTCCTTTTTTTTCCTGTATTTTCTTTTCATTTCTTTATTTTTTTCTTTCTTTTGGATTTGAACTTTCATGCTTTTAGCTGCACCTTATCAACTCGTTCGGCCTAGAGATTTGTTTTTTTTTTGGTGGTGGGGGTAGCGGTCACTGTGATGTTAAAAACGTTTGAAAAATATGGGGATGAATATGTTATGGTGCTTGCGTTTGGGGTTATCTTTGATTCAAAATATAAGATGGAGTTTGTGGAGTTTGCTTTGAAAAAAGTACACGGTGACTCCGAAGAAGTAAGGCTAGCTAGTGAAATGCGAATCCAATTTGATGAACTCTATAGAGTATATGAAGACATTGCTGGTGTTGTTAGACCTTCGAAATGGGGAGAAGCAACAACGATGACACAACCTTTGGATGATATTGGGATATGTATTCATTGTCACGTTAAATTTGTATGTGTGTGTGCGTGTGTGCGTGCGTGCGTGCGTGTGCATGTATATGTGTGTGTGTACGCGCGTGTGTGCATGTATGTGTGTGTGTGCGCGTGTGTGAATCTATATGTTACTGAGTTTTACCTTTTTTTTTATAATGTGATCTAGGAGTTTGCATCATTTGGACAAATTGATTCCACAGTGACAGAGGTTGATGTATATTTAAAAGATCCCAAAATGTTAATTTCGTGCAAGTTTGATCTGCTTGGTTACTGGAAAGAGAGCTCTAATCATTTTCCGATACTTTCTTCCATGGCGAGGGATGTATTAGCTATTCCAATCACTACTGTGGCTTCAGAATCAACCTTTAGCATGGGAGGAAGAATTTTGAATAAATGGAGAAGCTCTCTATTATCAAAAAAAATGTAAATGCACAAGTGACCTGCAAGCATTGGTTAACAGGTTATGATGGTAAGACGTAGTTACTTTATATTGTTTTATCATTATCATAACATATTTTTCTTTTATATTTCAAACATTTACTCGTAGATTTTAAAGAACAATGAGTTTTCGTGAATGTCTCAAATCATTCTGATGATGAAGAAATTTAATAAGCACTAATTTTGTAAGTTTCTTTCATTTCAAAAATTAATGGTGGTCTCTTTTAGTTAGTAAATTGCAAAACTTGTACTTGGTTATTCCATTTTAATGACATGTATCAACTTTCATAATAATTTTTTAGGTGCTGCTTGTCAAGTTTGATGATGTTGATCAAGAAAGGTTGATACTACTAATGGCAGAGTTGAGCCAAGTATCCGTATGACATAATGCATTAGTTGTTTGGTTGTTCAGTCAAGCTTCTTATTTTTTGTAGTGACATTTTGGATTTTTTTTTTATATTATGGATTTTCAGCATTTGTAATAAAGGCTATAGAGCCTAGTTTAATGATGTATTGTCAACTTTTCCAATAGAATGTTGAAACAATTATTTTTTCGGTTCATTATCTCTTTAACAAGAAATTGTGATATCATTTGCATTACTTGTTTAGCATTTTTATGAGAAATGAAATATTTTCAAAAGAAATAATTATATGTTGACAATTTGACATTCATTTTACGAATAATATTCTAGGGAATCAAAACTTACAAATTAATAAAAGTTCACTGTGTTTTTTTGTGTAATAAAAATAGCTTTTATTACTTCCAAAGATATTTTTTTTTTTAGGGGAAGAACAAATTCATTCATAATAAAAAAAGTCATACGGCATCTACAAACGAAATCCAAATCAACAAGGTGCAATTCTAAAACATTAGATAACATTCGAATAATAAAGCTACTTAGCATGGTAGATTCGACGATTCCGAACGGTCTCGGCCTTTCAATCGATGTTTTCCATATTACAGCCTTTTCGTGGAGGGCCCTGTCGCCATAGCTTTGTTGAATGTACAAATCTGACATCGTAGAAAGCCTCTTGAAGAAGAAGATCTGCAGTACCGCCATACGAATAACGAAACAAAAAACAAACAGTATTCTCACAAAAGGAGAGACAGCCATACCCAAAAATTGGGACAAACTAACTCTCACGGAAGAAGAGACCGATCTTATTCCAAACAACGGAACTAAAAAACTAAACAAGACGAAGAAACTAAAAGGATTGGGGCTTACCGTCAGCGATTCGCTAATGACAGCCCCTAGATCACAAAATTAGGGTTAGAGTTTTTTTAGGGAGAAAAGGGGGAAGGAGGGCAAACGGTTCTGTGTTGGTATTTCTTGTTTATTACTTCCAAAGATAAACAAGTTATAAGTTGTTAATCAACATAAGTCATTGGTTAACTCAAAATACAAAAATAACAAAGAACAAAAAAAAAAAAAACAAATTAATTTCGATACTTTCAAATTATCTTTTTCTACTAAAACAATTACCGTCTGACATCATTATTGTACACATGGCAACCTCTTAAAGAAAATTTTCCCTCCAAAACCATTTATGACATGAGCTTTTTTTCTTTTCTTTTTTTTTTTTTTTCCTTTAAGGAACACCACTAGTCCACTACAGCAGCAGACCAGCTTTTAATTATCTAGGAAATTTCGTTAACTTTCCCTGCAAAAATAAAGGAAATTTGTTAACTTTAGTCAAATGCTATATCATTGGGTATTTGGGGGTGTTTGGATGTTGGCTTGTGGGTTGGATTTTGGCAAAATTGGATATTTGACTAGTCCATCATCCAATATTGATGTTTGGATGTTACCTTGTGAGATTGACTTTTGGGTTCCCATAAGCCAACTTTTGAAAAGCCAAGGAGGTTGGCTTATAGGAATTGACTGGTGGCATTAATGTAGTCCAATGACATAATAGTCCAATAATTGCAATTATTTACTTATATTCCATCAAATTTCTCAATCATATGAATGTTCTTATAGGTCATTTTACATATAACCAGCTAATGTTACCAGCCAATGTTACCAAACATCTTTTTCCAAAATTCCAATGTTACCAGCCGGTCAAATCAGCTAACCATACCAGCCATCGACCCCCAGCCACCAGCCATCGACCCCCAGCCACCAGCTAATGACACCAGCCTTTTGCCAAACAGGGCCATTGAATCTCTACTAACTTCTTTTTACTTCATAGTTTAAACGCTAGAATTTCTCAGCTAACTATTCCTATTATCTCTCCTGGTATAGTGGATATTATCAACTTTTTGAAATTTAAATCTTTCTAACTCACTTTCTTAATCTTATTTACCCTAACCCCTGGCTTTTGTTTAGCCACAATCCAAGAGAAAGGAAATAAATGCTTTGGTTAATCTTGATTCGTCTTCTTCAATCAAGCAGGTAATTTGATACCGGCTGTTTAATATAAACGTTTTGCTCTATTTTCGGATCTCCATATTTTTTTTGCTTTTTTCGTTTGCTTTCAGACACCACGAACATCTGCGTGAGAAGCTCTATTGTTCTATCTATTGTTTGGTAAATTCCCCTTGAGGGTTTACTGTATATCATTAAGAATATATACTGAGGGATTACATACTAGGTTACAAGATAATGGGCCTAGATACAAGTCTAAGCTAATAAGGAAACTATACAGTATTTACAATATTAATTTCCTAATAATTACATTATCTATCACACCCCCACAGTCGGAGCGGGAGAACGACGAACGCTTAGACTGAAGCGAAAGTCATTAAACAGAGTGGAAGGAAGGCCCTTAGTAAAGATGTCAGAGTACTGAGAACTAGAGGGCACATGAAGGACCCGAACATGACCAATAGCAACCTTCTCTCGAACAAAATGTATGTCAATCTCAATGTGTTTCGTGCGCTGGTGCTGAACTGGGTTAGTGGAGAGGTAGACTGCACTAACGTTGTCACAATAGACCATGGTAGCACGGGCAAGTGGACACTGGAGCTCAACAAGAAGGTTGCGAAGCCGGCAGGTCTCGACCACAGCATTGGCAACGCCACGATACTCGGCCTTGGCATTAGAGCGGGAGACAATACCCTGGCGTTTGGAGGACCAGAATATGAGGTTCTCACCCAAGAAGACACAGTACCCGGAAGTGGAATGACGCGAGTCCAGGCATCCGGCCCAGTCGGCGTCCGAATATGCAGTGAGCCCGGTAGTGGCAGATGGGTATAACTGCAAACCAAAGTCCGGGGTGCCCTAGATATAGCGCAGAATGCGCTTAAGAGCCAGGAAGTGGGGCTCTCGAGGGTCATGCATGTATAGGCAAATCTGCTGCACCCCATACGAGATATCAGGCCGAGTGAAAGTGAGGTACTGTAGCACCCCAGCCAAGCTGCGAAATAATGAAGGGTCCGCGACTGGGGGTCCATCGGGGCCAAGTTTGGACCTTGTGTCCACAGGAGTGATGCAGGGCTTACATTCGGACATTTGAGCACGCTCAATAATCTCAAGAGCATACCTCTGCTGAGAGAGGAACAACCCGGCGTTGTTCCGAGTTGCCGTGATGCCAAGGAAGTAGCTAGGAGGACCAAGGTCAGTCATGGCAAACTCGGTGCTGAGAGATGTAATGATCCGCCGGAGGAGAGCATCCGAGGAAGCTGTAAGAACAATGTCATCAACATATAAGAGAATATATGCAATATTATAACCCTGCCTGTACACAAAGAGGGAGGTATCTAATTTGTTGTTGCTGAATCCAATACGGCCCATGTATTCCGCAAACTGTTGGTACGAAGCCCGAGGAGCTTGTTTCAATCCATAGAGGGATTTGCATAACCTGCTGACATAGTCAGGATGAACAGAGTCATGAAATCCAGGGGGCTGATGCATATAGACTGTCTCATGGAGATTCCCATGGAGAAAGGCATTCTTGACATCGAGCTGGTGAATGGGCCAGGCTCGAGACAAGGCCAAACTAAGGACACTCCGGATGGTAGCAGGCTTGACCACAGGACTGAAGGTCTCATCGCAATCAATACCAAGGCGTTGTGATTTCCCATTAGCAACCACACGAGCCTTGTAGCGCTCTAGGGACCCATCTGAGTTGAACTTGTGCTTGTACAGCCACATTGATCGAACCACATTAAACCCTGGGGGTCGGGGTACCAAGTCCCAAGTATTGTTTTTAATAAGAGCATCATATTCAGACTGCATAGCAGCCCGCCAGTGTTGGTTCCTGAGAGCATGGACATGAGAGCGGGGAAGAGGGGAGGGAGAGGGAGAGGTGGAAGTATAGACATGGAGGTCGAAGATTTTCTTTGGTTTAAAGACACCAAGTTGGCCACGAGTGGTCATGCGGTGGTGTGTGGGAGTGTGAGGGAGGTGAGGTGGGGAGGGAGGAGATGGAGTGTGAGGTTCGGTTGGGGAAACGGGAGGGGATGGAGAGGCCGTGGGGGAGGCTGTGGGAGAGTGAGGAGGCGGCGTCACCCCCGGAGGTGAAACGGCCACGGCGGGGAGGGGGGAGCCACGGCGGGAGGTGGTGGTAGGGAGGGTTGCGGAGTGGGGGGAGGATGGGGTGGGGCGTGAGGACTAGCCCGGGGTGGTCAAGGAGAATGTGGGAGAGGGGGGAGGGGTCCGGGTCGTCGAGGAACTCATACGAGGACGGAGTAGGAGGGGTGAAAGTGGAGAAAGGGAAGGTGGTTTCATCGAATATCACGTGACGGGATATGATAATTTTGCGGGAGGCGAGATCAAGACAACGGTAACCTCAGTGGTTAGAGGGATAGACGAGGAAGACACAGGGAGTAGATCGGGGAGCTAGTTTGTGAGGTGTGGAGGAGGAGAGGTTGAGATAACACAGACACCCAACGACCCATAAGTGAGTATATGAGGGGGTTTGTTTAAAGAGACGAGTGAAGAGAGTTTCATTTGAGATGGCGGTGGAGGTAGAAGGTTGAGGAGTTGGGCGGCCATGTGGAGGGCTTCGACCCAATAGGTGGAAGGAATGTTGGCTTAAAAGAGGAGAGTGCGCACAATATTATTAATAGTGCGAATCATGCGTTCAGACTTTCCATTCTGTTGAGAGGTTCTAGGACAAGAGAAACGGATAACCATACCATGGGTGTCAAACAATTTTAATATTGGTGTGTTATCGAATTCCCCCCCCCCCCCCCCGTGATCACATTGGAAGGCCTTTATTTCACAATTAAATTGGGTACGAACATAAGCATGAAAATGAAGGAATTTAGAGAAAGCTTCGCTTTTTCGACGGAGAGGATAAACCCATAAAAATTGTGAATAATGGTCTACGAAAATGACATAATAACGTATATTTCTAACACTGTGAATGGGGGAGGTCCAAACATCTGAGTGAACAATGTCAAAGGGGGAGTGAACCACAGTTGTAGAGGAATAAAAAGGGAGTCTAACATGTTTCCCTAGTTGACAAGAATGACAAAGAGGAGAGACATTGTCTTTGTTACACTCAATAAAACCATTTTTAGCTAAAGATTGAATGATAGAGTCGCCGGATGCCCAAGACGCTGATGCCATGTGGACCGACTGCAGGTGAGGAGAGCTGTGGGAGATGTGGTGGTGGAAGAGTTGTTTGTGACTGGATAGAGGTCCCCGGTGCTATCACATCAGAGGAGGTGGTGCCTCGTCAGAAAGTCCTTCACAGAATAACCAAAAGGGGCAAATTCAACGGCGCACCAATTATCTCTAACGAAACGACGCACAGACACGAGGTTTTTTATGATGTGAGGGGCGACAAAGACATGTTGGAGGTGGAGAGGATGGGAAGTGGAGGGGATAGAGGCGTTGCCCATGCATGTCACAGGAATTTTGGAACCATTACCAACAGTTACTGAATTAGCAATGCCCGAATTAAAAACAGTACTAAGTATACCTGGTGGGACGTCAAGTGGGTTGTGGCTCCCGTATCCATGTACCGTCCGGGGTCATGCAAAGACAAAGTATTGAAAACCTGTGGCAAGTTAGTAGGCTCCACGACAATAGAATAGGCGGAGGAGGGCGCCGGGGAGAACCAAGTCCACGGGGCTGCCATCCCGGCTCTTGGGGCCGCGGGGCTGACGGCCGGGGCCTGGGCCAGGTGGGCCGCGGGTGTACCTGTCGGAGCTGGGCCGAGGAGCCCAGCGCCACCAGCGGCGGAGGTGGCGGCAGGCTGGGCTGACGGGGCGGGGGAGGTAGGCGGCTGGTGCGGCCACCCCCCCGGCGCAGCATGAGTCGGGACCCAGAACCGGGGCCATGTGGGTTGCGCGGGCTGCGCTGGCACGGTCTAGGCCTGCTACGGGCTGTCGGTGCAGGTCCCCTTGTTCTTGTGGTACCTATTGTTGTTACGGCCTTTTTTGGAGGTGTTTGTGGTGGTGGTTGGGGCCGGGGTGGGGCCGGCAGCAGGTGGAAGGAGGGATGGGGATGGTGGTGGTGGTGGAGCAATGGGGTAATATGGGGATAAAAGGGAAAGGGGGATGGGTAAGGTGATGGGGTGGAGTGGGTGGGGTAGGCCGGCGGTGGGGGAGGGGGGTAGGCCGCGGGCTGAGGGTTGAGGGACGGGGTGAAGTAGGCCGTGGGAGGTGTCGGGTTGGGGTAGGGGTAGGAGGGTTGGGGTTGGGAATAAAGGACCATGGAAGAGGAGGAGTGGTCATTGTGACAGGATTGACTTTTGGGAGCTTTAGCAAGACGTTGCTCCTCTAAAAAGAGCATGGATCGACATTGTAGGAAGGTGGGGAACGGTTTGTGGTGTTGGATGACATTATAAATGTTCTCAAAATCAGCATATAATCCATTGATGGTATGACTAACAATTTGACGCTCGGGGACGGGTCGTTTAACTTTTTCAAGCAAATCGCTGATGGTCTTGATTCTATGGCAATAGTCATGAACGGACATGGTACCTTGGTCTATATTAATGAGTTCGTTTTCAAGTTGGAGGGCTCGGGCATCTTTGTTATCATGGAACAATTGTTCAAGGGTAAGCCAAAGAGTCCAGGCCGTAACTTTAGTTTTTAAGACAAGGGTAAGCAGGCTAGGTGTTATAGTGCCATAGATCCAAAGTTTAACAAAGCCATCAACACGTTTTCATTCAATATTGTTAGGTCACGGGGCCACACAGGTTCCATCTATATGTCCCAGTACCCCAAAACTTAAGCAGTGTGTTTCAAACAATTCTTTTCATGCATCATAATTAAGGTGAGACAAGTCAAGGGTTAAAGGAATATAGGTTTTAATGTTGTGAATACCATAAGGCCTTTCAGTAGATGGTCCAGTTGGAGGGGAATTAGGGGGCGGGTTGGGGTTGGGGTTGGGGTTGGGGTTGGGGTTGGGATTAGGGGGAACATCATCATCAACAGCCATAGTAACAACAACAAGAATAAAAAACAAGAAACAAGAACAAGAGGATAAAAGAAATAAAGGAAGACCACGGTTAAGAGGGATACCGTGACCAAGGAGCCATCACGATCGAGGCCGTGAGGGAGCAAGAGATGCGCTGGCGGAAGCTTTGGGCGAAGGGGCTGGTGGTCCGGCGGAGCAGGCCAAGACGGGCGGCGCTGCGGAGGTGACACGTCACGGTGGTGGTCGGCTGAGAAGTGGAGCGGACGGCCGAGAACTTTGGTCACGGTTGAGCACGGCTAAATTTGAGAGATAGGTAGGGTTTGAGAAGTAGGCTCTGATACCATATTGTTTGGTAAATTCCCCTTGAGGATTTACTGTATAACATTAAGAATATATACTGAGGAATTACAGACTAGGTTACAAGATAATGGGCCTAGATACAAGCCTAAGCTAATAAGAAAACTATAAAGTATTTACAATATTAATTTCTTAATAATTACATTATCTATCACTATCACCTGGACACCTGGTATGTTTCTCCTTCTCCAAAATCTTGATATGTTTCGTTTTCGAGTAATGATTTGTGCTCTGTTTATGGGTGAAGCTTGCGTTTTTATTTGTTTTGTTTGGGAGTTCAATCATCATTGTACACATGTTAATCTCTCAATGAAAATTTTCCATCCAAAACACATTGTGACATTTTATTATTATCAACATATTAAATTACCTGCTTCAAAAAAAAAAGAGATAAAACAATCTCTAGAGATATTCTCTCCTAAACATATGGAGTATGGAGTGGTAGACCATCACGTTCAAACTTATGATCTAACAAACTTACTGATCTGAGAAATTCCAATTGCTTGCAATCCTCCTACCAAAAATAAAATAAAATTGCTTGCAGTCCTCCTGTATAACAGTATAAGTAGTTCACTTTCCAGCAAACTTTCGATCTCCTCTTTATTTAATAAAGTCATATTATGTTGGCTTGGGTGGAGTTTGTTCCCATCACCATATCTCAGCAAATTCAAAACAAAAATAGCGCCGCGCCTTCTTTTTCTCCTTTCCTTTTGCACCTTTTGTTTTTCCCCTACTGAATATTTATCAACATCTACTTCTTTAAATCTTGAACAGGAGGTTAAGGGGTGGAAGACTTCCTCAAATCCACCCTTCATTACAAGGTATGTAATTCATTCGATCTTTTCCCTTTTCACTTTCAATATCTGTTTTGCTCTACCTTTACAAAAAATATATATATTTACCTTTAATTTCTCCCATGTTTATTTGTGGTTTCCTGAAATACTCTGTTTTGCATTTTCAGTTAGGCCTGACATTCTTCAGTCAGACTTTCTTCATTTGTTTGCCTCTTTACTCTATGGTGAGCAAACTCATAGATAATATGAGGATCATCTCATTATTGTGTATGTTGATTATATTGGATAATTTTTATAGATTTTCATACTATTTTTTCTCCTTTTGTTTGGATTTGGATTATGAGTATTAATTGTTAGTTGTATTTTATCGGAGTTTCCTTCTTCTGCTTTTCTTTATGTCCATGTTAATTGTTTACTTTTTTTATGACACATAGACATTGCCATGTAAGCAGTGACAATGTTAATGCGTATGACACATAAGCACAAATGGTCAAATAATTAATAGAACTTATCCATAGGCATTCATTTGCCATAAATATCTTTAATTATCATAATCAGTGTAATTTATAAGGATCCTACTACATTCATCGAACCTATTTATTATATGTGGGTAGAATATTAAAATCAAGCTACATACCTATTCTACCTCTAATCTCCCATTCATTTTATTGCAATATGTGCGAAATTTAAAACATAAGAGTTTCTTCTATATAGCTACTATTTATTTGGACTTGGACATATGCGTATCCATGTACCATATGAATGTTCTAATTAGCTTAAGTTAAGTGATTAGCAAAAAAAATAAAATAAGTTAAGGGTTATTAAAAAAAAACATTATTGTACTCTTTATAAAAAAAATTGCTCCTTATTGATAGTGGTCTATTTCTCTATGTGATGTTAGTCGAATATGACAATCTATATTAATGCACGTTCGATGCTAAGTCAAGTGATAAGTAGAAATTGTAATTGTATTAGCTTTTGATGAATGGTATACACGGTTGTTAACTAATTAAACATAATTTTAATGCATCTATTTAATATTTAGGGTATTTTTTTTTTTTTGGAACCGGACATTTGTGATGTTAGTCGCATATAACATGCAGGAATCTATATTAATGCACATTTTCGATGTCAAGCCAAGTGACAAATAGAAATTATAATTGTATTAGCTTTTGATGACTGGTATACATGGTTGTTAACTAATTAAACATAACTTCAATGCATCCATTTAATATTAAGGTGTGTCTTTTTTTTTTTTTTTTTTTTGACCAGGTACATGTGATGTTAGTCACATATAACATGCATGAACCTATATTAATGCACATTTTCGATATTAAGCCAAGTGACAAGTAGAAATGGTATACATGGCTATTAACTAATTAAACATAATTTCAATGAATCCATTTGATATTTAGGGTATTTGTTTTTAGACTGGATATTTGAGTAAAATGCAGCTAAAAGTAGTAGTAGTTGTGGTGTTTTGGACTGGATATTGGATAGATACTAAGGTAAAATACAGCAAAACTACTAAACAAGTTTGGCTATACAAACCAGGTTTATATTATGATTAACATTGAATAAGATATTGTATATTTTGGTATTTTGCCGAACGAGTGATGCAATATAATGTTGTAGGTTTGTACCATATAAAGAAAAAGGTCATAGAAGAGAATTTTTGATTCAACATATGACATATATGAAAAATCTCTTAGAAATTTATATCAAATAGAATTTTTTATTTAATATTAACACATAAACCGTACATTGCACGGGAATGTAACTAGTTTATTTCTGAAAGTAGATGTTACAAACATTTGTTAGATGTTCATATGTGCAATATGTAATATTATCTTGCCCAAACATGTATTTATTTCTTTTTCATCTCTTTCTGTAGGCGATAACATTTTGAACAGAACTCCACGTATGAAAGTTATTTAGAAGCCGACTAACTCATACTCTTATTTTGTTGAAATTCAACTTTCTGGTGACTCTTGGGGTTGTGGTGACGAGAAAGAATGTTGCTTACCAATAGTTTTTTTTTTATTTTTTATTTTTTATTTTATCTTTGTTCAGTTTAGCAGATTGTCATAGTATGGACTATGGATTAGATAGGGATCATTTTGTGGTCTGATGCGGTGATGCCCCACCTTAAGCTTAATGTAGTATCTGTGGTACGGTGCAATGTGCAATGCTTCATGTTTGAATCTCCTTTGGCACCGGTGTTGTGTTTACATATGCAATATTCATTATAATAAATTAATAGTACGAACTACACCCTTTTCTGTTTTGTATATCCCTTTTGGATTAGGATCTTCTTCAATACACTATTTTCCGCATTTAAACGTTATATTTATACGTGTGGATGCTTTACACGTTTTTTATGTTAGCTGCATAAAAAAAGGTAAAGTAAATCAATTTTAACATGTGTCAAGCATCCGCAAGTGTAATGGATAATTTTTTTTCTTCTTATCATATCCCTTTTCTGATTAGCTGTTATGACTATTGCTTCATTTGATGCTGGAAATAACCTAAAGAGTGTTCTAATTGGTCTACTATTGTTGATTATGCAGGTAGACATATAGTTGGGGAGTCAACTATAAAAATGGTTGCAACTTGCAAAGTTTGTTAATGTTGCTTGTGTGTGTATATTCTGTATTTGGAGAAACGAAATGTGGGGAACTTCAAGAATAAGTAGACATACCGCAAGAAGACAATATATGATCAGGAAGATTATATGACAGCTATTGAGCTATGTTGAAGGCTACCATTCTACCAACCTAAAACTTTATACTTGAAGGCTTCTCTATTGTTATATTTTCGTCTTTTCACACTGTTTGCTTTGTATTGGTACTATGCTATAGGTGCTACAATTTTGTATGTTGGAAAGTTAAACATCAACCCTTTTACAAGCTAAAATTAGGAAATTTTACCCTTTCACTAGGAATTTTTTTCTGACTATTTTGGACTTATATCCTTGCTAGACCATATGTAATAATTGTATACATTTGGAACCGAAATATTAAAACTCCAAAACATATTGAGTTCACTAAGTACACTTCCTAGCTATATATTATTTGTAAATGACTTTGATCACTATTTTTACTGAGAAGTCGTATATGACACAATTATTATTATTTAAAAAAAAAAAAGAAGAATTGGGTACAAATGCTACTTACATATACATTAACAAATTATCAACAAAAAAAAACTTATACATGAAAGTAAATTTGCAAAGAAAAATAATACTGTAATAATTAATTTTTATGTTAGACGTTTTTCATAGCACAAAAACTTATATAACGCGGACTCATGATATGAGGCTTCTCGCATTTTTCTCTTTTTCATGGGATAGTTTCCCCCGTACAATACTTATTTTATTTTAATATGTATAATATTTAAATTGATAATTTTAGTAACCATCGTGCATCGCACGGGTACTAAACTAGTTATATCTAAAGATACTTCTCGAATAAAAAATATTAGTTGTTTTGATTATTTTATATGAGATTTTTTATAGGATTTTCTATAAATGAGATGCAAGTAGGTAGCATAACAAAAAGTCCAGGTCATGGTCGGGCACATTATCAGACTTGTGATAGATAGATTTTTGATCGACCTCATTCGACCAGTCCTTAACCAAGTTGCTGGATAAGGATGCTTTAGGATAATTCTCTAATAGAATTATCATGGTTGTTTTGCTTTTTCAAAAAAAACAAAAAAGTATTCTTATAGCATCATGACTCGACATTACTTGCATGTATAAACCGAGTAAACAACATCCAACTCTGTAAAAAATATATCGCAAATCTTACCTGCGGTTTTAGTAGAATCATTAAAATTTATTTGTACCAACACGTAGCCAACAATCACATAACAATAAAAATACATTCAGATTTATCTTATTTATTGACCACATTACCAATATCCATCTTGAAGAGTAGTAAGAGACAGTATAGATCGAGGGCAAAGTCTCACTCACGCCATCTATCGAATACATAGACTGAGGGCGTACCATCACATTATCTATGGAGAAATAACCTCACGTATTATAATCAGGCCAATGGACTTAAAGACTCTTATGTGCACACTAACTTTGAGAAAACTTATGGTTAACAAAAGGACTTAATTGAAGGGAATGATCCGTCTCGAACACAAACACCATTGCATTCTAATGAAGAGATAAAATGGGAATCACTCACCCCTACTACACAACCGTGCAATCCCGCGGCTCGGCTACTACTAGGGATCCAAATAATAAGACACCAACAAATATTAATCCAAAAAAATACAATAAATTAAAATCAAATATCCGGATCCTAGCACTTTACATGGTAAATTAGGTTTTAGATAACAAATACAATTATTTTTTAATTATTAATATTAAAAATACAATTATTAACTCACTAAAATTACAAATATAATTTTTAAATCACTAATATTACTAGAAGGTCACCATATTTTGTTTATAATAACGGAAAAATCATGTAATTTTATGTGCATTAGGTATCGAACCAATTCTGGTTCCGAAAGTCAAAAATCGAAATTGAAATTGGTTGGTACACCGGTTTCTATTTTTGGAAATTTAAATTAGATCTGTCAAACTGATTTCGGTTCCAAAACCACCCGTTTCAGTTGCGATAATGGGTATCTGGTATTTCTGCTCACCTCTACGCATTAACCTCCAAATTTATTATTATTTTTAAAATCAAATAACCAATATAATTATGAGAATGAGATAAGCACTGATCCTATTTAGAGTTCTTTTTTAACAAAATACATGTAAATTCACTAACTATAATCACTTTAGTTTGAGTCGTGCATCTTGTGTGTCTTCATCGTACCACTTCTTGATACATCCATAATTATTTATATAAGTTGGAAGTTTTTGTTATTGTGAATCTTGTCTGATACACGTTTTTTCTTCTCTTTGTTTAACTTAACACGTTTCTTTCACCTTTTTAACAATGTGTGGCGTATTGTGATGCTTAAATTATTGTGTCTAGTACGCTTTTATATCTTTTTGAGATTTTCTCTACTTTTAAGGCCTTTGTTATTTCCCTTTCCAATTTAGTTTCATATTTTGATATTCGATTATGAGATCTAGACTCATACAATTTTGAAACTAAAGTGGTGTTACCTATGGAGTATATATTGTATATATGTGAATAATCCTTGTAAAGTTGGAAAAGTAGTAGGTGAACATTACAAATAATAATTCAAAATTATAGTCTAAAGCATCTATTATAATAATAATCCTCACACGTAATTCGCACATCATGTAATGTTTGTGGAAAACATCTATTACTCTTAAATAAGCCAACTCCTAACCTTTTGGTGTCATTTTTTGTATTCCCTATTTTACCCTTACCCACTCCAGTTTTAAAGGATAAAGTTGTCCATTAATTAACACACAAAAAATTAATTAAATAAATAAATCATTGAATCGCTCTCCCAAACTCCATCTCCTACAAGCAACCACCTAAACAAAGCCAACCATCTAATTCAGTTATGTGATTGAACTAGTTATATTCCCGTGCGATGCACGGTTTGTGTGTTAATATTAAATAAAAATATCTTTATTGGTATAAACTTCCAAGACATCTTTGGCATATGTCATATATGAATACAAAAATACTTTTCTATGAACCTCTCGATCCCTTAATATGCACAAACCTACCACATTACACCAATTTTAGGGCAAAATACCAAAAATATACAATATCTCATTCGTTGTTAATCATGATATATATAAACCAGCTGGGTTTGTATAGCCGAATTTGTTTATTATTTTTTGTTGCAATTTACTTCTATATCGAGTCCAAAAGACAACCACTACTACTTTTATACTACTACTATTTAATTTTGTTGTAGTTTTCTGTTGTATCCAGTCCAAAAAAGAGGAGGCCCTAAGTATCAAAGATGCAGTGAAATTATATTAATTAATTAGCAATCATGTATACCATTCATTGAAAGCTAATACATTCTTGCGCGTTGCACAATTTATATAAATACATTTGTGATCATATAATTAATAGTAGTAAAATAAGATACATGCATCTTAAGTATTTGAGAACATGTCAATATTTTGCTTACGTATCAAAGCCTACATGTCAATATAGCAATTCTTTATATTTTCTTATGTGCCCCATGCGAGACACAAACTTGTAATCATATTATTAAATATGTAGTGTAACTAAAAATAAACCATACAAAAAGAAAATGGGTGGAATAACACTGAATTTAGGATGATACAAATTTTTAAGTTATTAATAACATGTCAATATTTTGCTTACGTATCGAAGCCTACATGTTAATATAGCAATTCTTTATATTTTCTTATATGCCCCATGCGAGACACAAACTTATAATCATATTATGAAATATGTAATGTAACTAAAAATAAACCATACAAAAAGAAAATGTGTGGAATAACACTGAACTTAGGATGATACAAAATTTTAAGTTATTATAACGCTCTTTTAATCATACAACTACTCATTTGAGCAAATAGATATTTTTTATGATTATTATATGCATGTATTATTATAAAAAATTTAATGAAATGTATTTGTAAGATACATGTACTTGACTTTTGGAGAGAAAATATTATTTAATAAAAGAAAATATGTATTAATGTAGGTTCATGCATGTTAAATAAAGATGACATGACAAGCTATGTGGATGTGCCTTGCTTATGTGGATGTCCACTTGTCCATCAAGTAATTGTGCACATCCACTTATATATATATATAATAGATAGATAGTTCTCAAAACGAAAAAATGGAAAAAAATAAATATAAATAATAAATACAGTAACTGTCCTCCCACTCCCCCACCTTTCCCAGGCCAACATCCCTTAACTCTCTTCTACCTTCACAATTTCACTCTGATTCAACGTAAAAAGCTAATTCCCCCCCCCCCCCCCCCCAATTCTTAGCAATTTGCATACTAACATTGTCTGATCTCTTCATGATGTGTATGCTTTGTTGTTCTACTTTATGCCTCAATTTATAGTTGTTTGCTTTATTTTATGGCTACTTTGCCTTTCAGTGTTATTAGTTAGGTCGTTTCCAGCCGGTTTTCTTCTTGGTAGCCATCTTCTGTCAAGTACCCTCTACGTAAGGAAGGATTTTTTTTTGGGGGGGGGGGGGATGTAGTTAATTACTCTACAAGTTTCTGTTCTATCTGCAAATTATACTACTCAATGCGGAACAAAAACTAAAATTTAGTTACTTAATAATTTTCCCCCGCTGCAGGTACTACAACTTGATTTGAAGGATTTCTTGACTTCCACATTACCTTGGTCATTCAGGTTAGTAAATTTCAGTACTTTACAACTTTTATGGAAGTTTTTTCACCACACAACAATATAAAGTACTTTTAATTTACATAACTTTTTGTTATAATTTCTTTTTTGGATCGGCTCCGTTATGAAATTTTATTCATCACACAATCACAGATACACATTTTTTTTATACCGAGAATTTGAATCTCTTTGATACATGTTAGGTTTGTATACACCCTACTCATATTTACACAATTTTATTGTCATTATTATACTATGTTTTTGCTTGGTCTTTTATTATTCAATTTTAAAGGTTTATGTATAGTGGATCAAAGTTTAATAAGTACCGCGTATATATTTATTCTATATATTTAGTGATTATTTGGTTTTGTGGCCGGCAAAGCCACCTTGCACAATATCAATTAAAGAATGGTGACAAAATGTGATCAAAAGTAAAGAATGGTGATAAGATTTGATCAAAAACAAGAGATTATGATCTGAAAAGTATGTCGGCCACATTTCTACGACATATCCTTTGCTTAGCAAACTTCCTATAAATAACATTGAGCATTTGGTTCAAAGGCACAAATAAGAGAAATTGAAGTGGAGGTTGTGAATACTGGTGTACTTTTGTCAAGGTTACATACGACTTAGACGCTAAGGTAAGTGGTTTCTCCAATTTAGCTTGTTTTTATAATAATGCTAATATTGCTAGTACACGTTTTCGAACCAGAAATTCGATCTCGTATTCGAATAGTATTTATTATATATGTTTTAGAAAATTGAATCAAGCATGATTAGTATATATACTTGATTATTGAACCTTGTTTTAGAAAATCGATTAGTGAAAGAGAAAAGAATGTTTTTGATTATTTTAAGAGAAATTGTGAACATTGAATTGACCTATCATTTTGTGGGCTAGTTGTATTCTTAAACTATGTATAATATCTGAACTTATGGGGACACCCATATCTAGCCCTTCCCAGAGATTAAACGGGAATTATCTGTGATATTTGAACTTATGGGGACACCCATATCTGGCCATTCCCAGGGATTAAACGGGAAGTATCTGTGATATCTGAACTTATGGGGACACCATATTCGGCCATTCCCAGGGATTAAATGGGAAGTATCACTGATATCTGAACTTATAGAGACGTCCATATCTGGCCCTCCCCCAGGGATTAAACGGGAGTATTGAATTTGGATTCCTACGGGAATATCTGACAATGGTCTTGAATTACTTCTGCCCATACTTTTAATTTAAGATTGGAGAATATTTATTATTATTTTATTGTATTTGGATTAACTTCCTATATTTGAAACTTGTTTGGTCTGGTTAGATTGGGTTAACTTACTTACTGGTGGCTGTTGAGCTCACCCTTTTATATATAAGATTTTCAGGAAACAACCGGAGGAAAATAATTCCATGAGAAATTTCAGGAATTTGAACCCTTTGACCTTTTCGGGAACGATAGATCCTGCTCAGGCACAAGGGTGGGTGCAATCCATGGAAAAGACTTTCAGAGTATTTAAATGTTCCGAAGAAGAGAAGGTACAATATGCGGTGTACCAACTCGAAGGTAGAGCGTACGATTGGTGGTTATCTGAACAAGGTCTCCTTAGAAGCGGAGAAAACCCTCGTGGGAAAAATTTAAGGAAGTATATGATAAAAAGAACTTCCCAAAACGTCTTCGTGACAAGGCTCTTGAAGAGTTTATATCGCTAAAACAAGAAGAAGACACGTCCATTAACGAATATCAAGATAAGTTTAAGGGGTTAAGCAATTATGCCCCTCAATTTGTTTCCACTGAGGCTGATAAGCCTCAAGATTCGTTTATGGATTGCTACCTGACATAAGGAAAGAGTCAGGACCTTTGAGCTACAAACCTATGCAGCAATGGTTGAGAAGGCAAAGATAGTTGAGATAAGTCGTGCGGAAGTGAAGTGAGACAAGAACGAGAAGAAAAAGAGACAAGGCTCGGTTGGGGTTCAAAGCATTGGTAACAATGTGAAGAGACAACAAAGTCAACCTCTTGGGGCTTTACCTGCCTCGTCACTCAAAGGAGGTTCTCATATCTCTGTCGGTAGTAAGGCAAATGGTGGAGCACAACCTTCACAGAGTACGGCTTTTTCATCTAAAGCTCCTGGCATCCGATGTACAAGGTGTTCGACGCTATACTATGGGAGTGAATGCAGATGGTGTCATGGATCGTGCTTTAGGTGTGGTGAAAAAGGGCATCTGATCTCAAACTGCCCCCAAGAGGATCAAACCAACCAGGGTTGAACAATTCAACAATTCTAGAAGACCCAAGTATCATCTGCAAAACCATCCAACTCATTTAGCCATCAAAAGAATGGAAACCTGAAGACACAAACATCCGGACAAATTTATGCTCTTACTCAGAGTAATCCTCAAGCATCCAACACTGTGGTGACATGTACTATTCCTATTCAAAATACATACGGATATGTCTTGTTTGACTCTGGTGCTACCCATTCTTTCGTGTCCCTTGAATTTTCTAAAAGATGCAAATTACCCTTTGAACCCTTGGGTACCCACTTATGTGTGAGTACTCCAACTGGAGACACCTTAATTGCTGAGAAGATTGCTAGGTTTTGCCCAATTAATATAGGTGATAAAGAGCTTCCCGTAAACCTTATATTATTATACATGACTGACTTTGATGTCATTTTGGGAATGGACTGGTTATCTACTCATCATGCAAATACAGATTGTTCCCGAAAGATCATTGAATTTCAAATTCCCAAGCAACCAATTTTTACATTCGTTGGTAGCCCAAATCGTTCACTCCTTAGGGTAATCTATGCTTTTCAAACACAAAAGTTACTTAAAAAGGGTTGTATGGGATACTTGGTCTATGCAGTGGTGTAAGGACCCGGGATTTCTCGCCACGGAGTGTGTCCTTATAGAAAATTTGTAAATTGGAGGTTTAGATAAGTTCAAAGGACCATTGAGTTAGAAAAGATTTTGTAAAGACTTGAATTGAATAAAAACCATGAAACAGGTCACAAATCAGCTATCGGCGTTTTATCGAAGGGACAAACCGAAGGGACAAAACCGAAGGGACAACCCAATAGCTCGATAAGTGAACTGATCATGCTTTTAGAATGACTCCCGCTCATATAGAACATATGAGTACCCAAGAATAATAGGTTCGGGGGCGAAGGTACGATAAAGGAAGGTGTTAGGCACCCAACTCGCCCGTTTTATGACGGCCTCTACTAACTCAAGTTTGCTTAATAATTTAAAGACATAATTCCCATGCAAAACCGGATTAACAACCTATACTTAGACTATTAGTTGGTTCATCACAAGCATCACAACATTTATATTTAACCCTTGTTTAGACATGCATTCGATTGGCAAGTTGAGCATTACAACGACTAGACATGCTTTGAAACACAATATTTAGTAAGAAATAAAAGACGTGATTAGCATGATATCTACATTATGACTACTAGAAAACAAACAATTAGGCAAGTAATTTAATTTGAGCCCTCAGGAGTTAGTACCTGAATTGTAGGATATTTTCATCCACAGCCGCTGGCGGCCCTGACTGTTAATCCAGAGCCGTTGACGGCTGTTAGCTTGCTAGCTGGATGTCGTTATAATGAAGACATCCAATCTATTTTAATTTTCGGAGGAATTTTAGTATTCCGAAAACGTGAAAAGACTATTTTACCCTTGTGCGGTAAAAGACGGTTTTACCCCCAGTTCGCAACTTGGCGACCGAGAGTCGGAAAAAGACACGAGAGGTGTCGTTGGAAAGCTCTTGAACGGGGCTTTTGAATGAGATTGGAATGAAGAAGTGATCGAGGAAAAACCTGAGACTTTATTTTACCTATTAAAGCAAAAATAGCATTCAAGTTTATAAATTACTCCTTTCATCATCGAGCTTTTGCGGAGAAATCTGAAGGCGCTTTTTTGGCGTCTACAGAAGCCCCCACTTTGATCGAGCTTGAGTAAAAGCGAAGATCAAAGTATTCCGAAGGCGACATGCAGGATGCTGATGTGCGCATGGTGTGTGAGGGTGTACAGTATGTATGCATATGAAGGTAAACCTGAGTTGGGACATGCTCGTAGCATGCTAAGATTTCATCTCTATGAACACAAGAAAAATAAAGGTTATGGTTTGCAGGATAGAACACTGCTCGTAGATGGTCTACACGTCTACAGGGGACCTATATTAAGTGTACATGAAAAAGTTAGTAATACTTGGAGAATGATCAACGTAGAGTGCTTCGACAAACAGTGACTAAAAACCGCTCGGCGGATGCCGAGATTCCGTCCCTTTACGAGAAACAAAAAAGTCGACAAGACAGCGCAATTAAAAATAACGGCTGTAAATGGTTAAAACATATGAACAGTTTAAATGCAATAGCTTAAGCAATCATTGACTGAAACATATAATAGACAAAGGACAGTATATCCGCAATAGTTTAAGCAATCATTGACTGACACAAATAAAGTAGCCTCGTAGAAAAAGGACAGTTTAATCGCAATAGCTTAAGCGGTCATTGACTGACACAAATGAGTGACCTCGTAGAAAAAGGACAGTTTAACCGCAATAGCTTAAGCAATCATTGACTGACCCAAATGGGTGACTTCGTAGAAAAAGGACAGTTTAACCGCAATAGCTTAAGCGATCATTGACTGACCCAAATGGGTGACTTCGTAGAAAAAGGACAGTTTAATCACAATGACCGCTTAAGCGGTTATTGACTGACCCAAATGGGTGACTTCATAGAAAAAGGACAGTTTAGCCGTAATAGCTTAAGCGGTCATTGACTGACCCAAATGAGTGATCTCGTTGAAAAAGGACAGTTTAACCGCAATAGCTTAAGCGATCATTGACTGATCCAAATGGGTGACTTCGTAGAAAAAGGGCAGTTTAACCGTAATAGCTTAAGTGGTCATTGACTGAACCAAATGGGTGACTTCGTAGAAAAAGGACAATTTAACCGCAATAGCTTAAGCGGTCATTGACTGACCCACATGAGTGACCTTGAATGAAAAAGGACAGTTTAACCGCAATAGCTTAAGCGGTCATTGGCTGACACAATTTTGGAATTTGACTGTCTTCTAAAAATTTTTCGGATTGTGCAAGCGGATCCACTGGGCTTCTCTTAAAATAATTCGAACACTCCAGGTGATTAGTATTGTCGGGGCATACCCAGGCTTGTGTATTTGGGACCTGCAAAACAACTGGGTTAGTTTTACCTAATAATACTTGGTACTGTAAGATGGACCAATTTGTTGAATTTTGAAGTAGTGGGCCAAAGGGGACTTGCTCCCGCGCGCTCGGTGACGGTTTTTGGGCTGGAACCAAAGTCGTGGGACAGCAGGGGGGCCCGCTCGGCGCTCACTTTGAGCTGGCTAAAATGTTTTGTCGCAGATTTTTTTCGCGTTTTGCTTCATTGCTTGTCTTCTTGGCCGAGAGCATTGTCGAGCTAGCCACCATTGTCGAAAGCTTCGCTCGAGCTACAACTTCTTCAAGGTAAGTCGATTCTTGACCAAATTCCTTGGTTTTTGTCTTCAACTTGTTTATTTTTCCGCGTAGTTGCTGAATTTTGGGTTGCATTGTTGAATAGGTATTTGTTTCTTGCGAATCTGAAACTTGAAATTTTCACTTGTAGAGAGAGAAAACTTCCAGTCTTCTTCAATGGCTCCCAAAGACAAAGGGAAGCGTCCCATGGGTGAGGAAGAGGAAAACCGGGACCTCTTCCGCACTGGGCTTCCATCTTCTATTACACCCCTCCCTCGACATGCAGATTGGGAAAATTTGTATTAGGACTCGTTTATGCGTGTGGACTGGCACCCGGCTGGGGTTTGGGATCGTAGTGTTTTGCTACTGGACAGGCAGAATCATCTGTCTAACCTTCAGTTGGTATGTTTCTGACTCTTTTTTTTTTTTGGTTCTGTTCAGTATATATATATGTTTTTTTGTACTGAAATTTGAAATGTTAGTGCTTCGGCACACGAACAAATTGGGATTTATACTGGATTGGTGGTTAGCTGTATATAATTTGTGTAGAATTATTTTGGCTGTATTTGTAGTGTGTGGGGTGTTGATAATTTTTTATTTGTTGGCTAGGGTGTTGGTGTTCTGCTGCAGGCGGACGTGTCCACCTCTCATTGGGCCATGATCTTGGACACATTTACTGTGGGGGCTAGGGGGATAGTGCAGGCTTTGGGTTTTGAGCACTTTTTGTCGGTTATCCCGGCTTGTCATTCTAGAAATACTAGGATAGTTTCCCGGAGATTATTGGAGAGGTTCTGGGATACCACGAACACTTTCCACACACCTGTGGGGGAGATGTTTCCTACTCCCTATCAGTTTGCTGTACTGACATGCTTATCCTTCAAAGGGCGTCGTATACAGTATGACGCGACTTATCACCGGCAGTCTGACAGGTTGCTCGAGCTATACGGGCATGTATCTGTCTATTTTAGGGAGGACCGAGATTCCTTGCCGAGGTTATGGACAACCTTAGCGGAGCAGGGGCTTACCGAGGAGCAGAGGGCTCGCATTTTCTTGGCCTACTTGTTCGGGGCGACCATCTTGCCTAGAACAAGAGTGTGTATCAGGTTGGATTCTTGACATGTTTAGACGACATGTCTAAAGTACATGAGTACAAATTTGGTGCTCCTGCGTATGCTTCTTTGGTTAGGTGGTGTCGTCAGACTTGCAGGCCTAAGTCGACGAGTCGGAGGGCGTCTATCTCTGGCTCATGGAGGATATTGGAGGTAGGCACATATGTTTTTTTTTGGCATATGCATACTTTGTAGGAGAGCTGTATCTGACTGTTCCTGCTTGTATGGCAGCTGTTGTTCTTTGAGTATTTTCCAGCTTTTGGTCCTCACCGTCCTGGTTTGAGGATGTTCCCCCTAGGTTCACGGTGGATCGGTAGGGATAACCACTCATTTGCCTCTTTAAAGCATTTTCGGACTACCTTTGAGAGTCATGTCGTGTCCGAGGTATGTTGCCTTTGACTTGCTTGTGTATGCATGTTTTTTTTTGGTTCATTTGATGCGAATGAATTTTGATCTTGTCTGCAGGTGTCGTGGACTGCCTTTGATGGTATTCCCGGGGTTCCGCCCCATATTACCACCGAGTCCTTTAGGGTATCTACCTTGCGGGTGGTCTTTGAGGGGCCATTTGGCTTTGTGTGGTACTTGGGGGACCGCTTGACTCGGCTGGTCTATCCTGTCCTAGGTGGTCATTTGGTTCCGGAGCCCCTCCTATGGCCATGTTCTATCTGCGCAGCCTGAGCGTAGAAGATTTGGGGGTCGTGACTCGGGAATGGCGGCCACTGAGTTTGTTGAGCCGGAGATTGCTGGCTTGGACCGTACAGCTGTGTATCTGGCTTATTGCTTGGGTCGTCTGATGCCGGACCTTACTTCTGAGGTAAGATCTTCATTTGTGCCTTTTCAGCTATATGTGTGATATACAGACTTTTGTGTCCCGTAGGCGGATCATTTGGCTCCTCAGGGTCCCAGGAGGTCCTATTCCAGAGCTCCTCGTGGCCAGCCCCCAAGTGTGACCTTGCCGAGTAATGAGGTGAGGTACTTTGGTGAGAGTGGGGTACGTATAGTAGAGGGTCTCCCTCTACATATTCCTGACGGAGAGGTCGTGGAGGGCTTACCCTTGCCTGATGGTTGTACGGGGGTAGGTTTTTATCCCTTCTTGCTCTTCTTTTTTATGTGTTGCTTTTGAATGCTGATTCTATCTTTTGTTCCTTCTTGTAGCTGAACCAAGAGTAGACTTCTCAAGTCTTCAAGCTCATCCATCTATTGAAGAAGGGATATAGCCGAGTGATGGGTAAAGGGAAGAGTTCTCGATCCAGGACCGCTGATGTAAGTAGACTTTTTGTCTTTTTGAATAGCTAAGTGAAGTGCTTAGTTTAACATTTCGGCCTTGATTTTTTGTAGATGTCGCAGTCTTCATCTTCTGTGGGACCCTGACATTCGTCCGTTGTGAGAGTTTCTTCGGCGAGCAAACCATCTGTTGCTCGTTCACCTACTGTAGCTGCGACCATGCCTCCTATTGATGAGGCGCCCGGACCTTCTATGCCCCTCATTCCCGTGCCTGAGATGTTTTCTCCAGTGGGTTTTCAATCTTCTTTCAGTAGTAGGCCCACTATGGCCCCTATGGCTGGATGTTGGGTGAACGCTCCTGGGTGGAATGTGCCTCAAGCTGGGCCTTCATATCAGAAAGTGGCTATGGACTTTGCTAGTCAAGCCACTGAGAGCTTCTCTGGGACGGGGTTTTCGACAGGTACCCCTATGCATGCACCTTTACATGATGGACGAGACATGAGGCGTAGCAACAACATGCCGATTTATAGCTCGTTCGGTACTCAGGGCTCCTTCTATTACTCGTCCGGGAACTATGGTCAGGGAGCTTCCGTTGAGGATGAGGCCGATAGCAATGGCGATGATGACTCAAGTTGAACAATATATGCTTGATGTGTAAACCTTGGTCTTCAGCACTTTGAACTCCTGTTTTTATGCATATGTTTGATATGAATGCTATTATGACTCGACTATGCCCGTGTAATCTCTAAGTATGCAATGTGTTATGCAGTAAAGAGTAGGACACAATTTAGGGAATGAAGTAAAGAAAAAGGTAAAAAAAGTAAGAAAAAGCAAAAATTACACATATTATACCCCCTAAAAATAAAGAATAAAATAATAAAAATAAAAAAAAGAAAATGGAAAAGAATAAGACTAAGAGAGTCTCGGGCCTTGTAACTCCGTTGTGCATTTGAAAATTGGGCTTAAACTGAGCGGAACGGAGCAAGAAAAAAAGAGAACTGTCGACTAGGCCGAGGTCGGAGCCACTAGCGGCGCTGGGCCAAAGGTGAGGGCCGCTAGTGGCACTGGTCATCGCCGCTAGCGACACTGGCCAGAGCCGCTGGCGGCTCTGGCTTTGGGCCTATTTCATGGATTTCTGACTCCTTCTGACCCGATTCTTTGCCTATAAATAAGATTTACGGGATGCCTAATGTCGTATCTCTTTTTCAGACTTTAACTCTCTCAATTTTCCCAAAACTTGTACCATGGTGAAATCCTTTGAAAAGCTGTTCGATGGCTGGTGTAAAAATATGACCATAGAAAATAAACTAGAACTGGCTCTGTACCATATATCAACCTTATTGGCTCTAAGACCAACCAAAATCTTGTGGCCCCTTCTTCGATCTGCTTTGAACTATTAGGACCCAGACTTACACGTCTTCCGTTTCGGTAACTCTGAATTATGCCCTCTTGTTGAAGAATCCGCTGCCATTACTAATATGTCTGATGTTCTTCCCCCAACTGTGCCTTATTTGAGGGATGGTTTTAGTAATCAGTATAGGAAATCTCTAGGCTTGTCCTCTGCAGAAGCCAAAAGCATGATTCTCGGTGTCGATAAGGACTTAGTTCAAATTTGTGAAAAATTTGCACCCTCTTGCGAACAGGATGTGATATTTAGCCGCCGACAGGCTTTTGTACTTTGCATGTTGAATCGCCTATTGTTTGCTAATGCAGAGTCCTCCAACCTGGGTAGAGCCTCGTTGTTGCGAGTGGTGAATCAAATGGGTGAAGGGCATTCTCCTTTGCATCTGGTGATAGGAGAAACTATTTTAGGGCTTGACCGGTTGAAAATTTAGCCTCACAAAGCCTTTTCTGGTAGTCCCCCTTCTGCTTCAAATTTGGTTGTGCGAGCATCTAAGGCTGATAGAATCGCCAGAGAAGATGATAGCTCGTACCTCTCAAGCCTGGAAAAAGAAGACTTATACTGCTGCTAGCTTCTTGGTTAGAAAAAGGCTATATGATGAGAAGACCATTGCTGAATGGGACGCCTTTTTCCATGCTGGACCTGCTATTCGTTGGCACGTGACTTGGTGGAGTTTAACCTCTTTGGTGGCTTGTTGCAAATTTATTCCTCACACTACTATAGTGGGTCTGTACAGGAGTAATTGCTTTTTCCCTTCTAGGATCATGAGGCAATATGGGTTAAAGCAGGTTATCCCTCGTCAAGAGACTACGAGAAAAACTACCTTGGCTTTGACCACTGAATTTGCGAAGGATTGGGGAAAATACTGGCGTGGCAGGGATCGCTGGGCAGTACCTCGGGTGATTGCCCCAACTCAAGTTTTTGAGACCTATTTAAATTGGCTTTCCTGCAGTGATGGAGAGGCGAGACGAGTCTTTCGTCATGAGGAGTGGGGCCAACTAATTCCTAGGTATGACTCAGGAACAGGAAGCAAGAAAAGGAAGGAAGAGCCTTATGAGGAAGGCTACCATGTAATGAAAAGAGGCAAGCCCCCAACTCAAGGAAGTGATCATAAGTCGTCCTTAAGCCAAGGACCTTCAAAGAACTCTTCAACGAAGCCTTCTAAAGGGAAAAAGGATTAAAGTAGTTTTCTTTAGAAAGCAAGTCTAGTTTTTTAAAAAAAAGTAGTAAGAATTTGTTTAGCTTAAACCCTCGTAGTTGCAGTTTTTTTTTTTTTTTTTTGTAACCTTAGGAATTATAATTTTTTGCAGTGTAAGCTTATTCGTTCAGTTTGAATAAAGATTATCCATTTTGAATGAGTTGAATGGAATTTTGGATTGATTTGGCTAGGCCCCTTAAAAGGTTATGTATCCAGTGTGGAATCAGGCTAGCGTAGTTCGTTCAATTTGTGTATGTCTCTTTTTAAATTTTTTTTTAGACGTAGCACTTCTTCAGTTGGTCCATGTTGGTGAGCTGACTGAACTCAATGCCATCAATGTCCATAAGCCGGATTGCGCCTCCTGATAAGATGTCTTTGATGATGAACGGACGGGACCAATTTGGTCAAAATTTGCCTCTAGGGTCAGTAATTGGTGCACGTAACTCGTTCCAAACCAAGTCTCCTTCCTCCAGGTTTCGGGGTCGGACCTTTTTGTTGAACGCCCTTGCCATGCGTTGTTGGTATATGTGTGAATGGTCTAGAGCTCGTAGGCGTCTTTCATCTGTGAACATGAGTTCCTCATAACGGGCTTGCATCCATTGGGTTTCTGGAATTTCACCCTCTAAGGATACGCGCATGGAGGGTAGCTGGACTTCTATGGGTAGCACAACCTCCATCCCGTAGACTAGGGAATAAGATGTTGCTCCTGTGGATGATCTTATAGACGTTCGATATCCCCAAAGGGCAAATGAGAGTTTTATGGGCCAATCTTTGTAGTTTTCTATCATCTATTCGATGATGGTTTTGAGGTTTTTTTTGCCGGCTTCCACTGGGCCATTGGTTTGGGGTCGGTAAGGGGATGATTTGTGGTACTGGATTTTGTAGCTATTTAGCAAGGTGGTTGTTTCAGCTTTGAAATGAGATCCATGGTCACTAATAATTTCATGCGGAACGCCGTATTGGTAGATGATGTTGTTCCTTATGAATTTGGACACTTGTATGGATGTGAGGATGGCATAGGACTGTACTTTGACCCACTTGGTAAAATAATCTATGGCTACTAGGATGTATTCATGTCCTCCAGAGCCCTTCGGGGTGATTTTACCAATGATATCTATTCCCCATGCGGAAAATGGCCAAGGGGATGTAAAGTTATGGAGCATTGAGAGTGGCATATGCTGTAGGTTGGCATATATCTGACATTTCTTGCATTTTTTGACATAGTCATAACAATCTCTTTCCATGGTGGTCCAATAGTATCCCAGTCATAGGACCTTTCTAGAGTGCATTCGACCATTCATGTGTGGTCCACACACCCCATTGTGTACCTCATCCGTGATTTCTGCGGCTTCTTCGGCGTTCATGCATCTGAGGTTGACTCCATTGTGGGACTTCTTGTATAGAACCCCCTTGTATTCTATATATTGTGCCGCTAAGAGACGGATGGCCCGTTGAGCTCTTATTTGCACGTCTGGAGGGTAGGTTCCTTTTGTGATGTACTTGAATATATCTTGATACCAAGGATCTTCTTCAAACGGAGCTAGGACTAGACATGTGTCGAGGTTGTTGTAGAAGGCGGGCTCACTTCTCCTTTGTATGTGGAGTAGCATTGTTGAGGGAGTTAAGCTGCTCAAATTCCTGTATAAGAAATAATTTGCATTCTTGCTTTGCGAAGTTTACTTACATTGCTTAAATTGATTAGTTAATGATTTATGCAACTTTGAGTTCATTGGATTTATCAATAGCTAAACAAAGGAAGAAATGAGCAAGAGGAATTTTTATTGATTTGCAAAAAGATAAGCACAGATGACTTTAGAGAAGAGGGTTATAATTCCCGTCAAAAAGAAACTAGACTTAGAAAAAAGTAAAAAGGGAACACACCCCTGTTCAAGACTCAACCTAGAGATTTACCTAAGATCCTAACTCGACAAAATTTGGGGACTCAGACTCGATTCCTTTAGCTCTTGCTTGTAGCCAACTAGTTTCAGGCTCCATAGGTATCATCTTCTTCTTTCAGAGGTGGCGGAATCTCTCCGTTGTCTATGATTTCCTGGATATGAAACTTTAGGCGGATGCAGTCGTCCGTGTAGTGGCCGAAGACTCGATGATATCCTTATTTATCTCTTGGAGGTTGTTGGTGGGAATCACGGGCTTAAGGTCTCCTCTCCATATGAGGACATTCATAACGTTCCCAATGGGGGCGTTCAGTTGAGTGTACTGTTTTTGGTCGAAGAGATGCCATCCTTTTATACCCCAGGTGCAAGGAGACCACATGGTTCCTCGATCAATTCAGGAGACGATCACCCTTTTTAGGCGTTTGCACTGGTTGGTATGATGCCCATTGGCTTCACCATATTTGCACCAGAGATAGGGATTCCCATCCCTTGGAAGCATTTGAGGGGTAGGCCTTCTCGGGTGAGCATACCCGTACTTGACCATCTTGCTAAACATCTCATCCTCCTGGAAACAAGCTTCCCCTTTAGCCAGAACAATGTTGCACTCTGTGGATTTGTCTAGCGAGGCGATTTTATCCTTCATTTGTCGAATTGCATTGTGGTGGTGTGCCACATAGATAGACACCCCTTCGATGGTTTCTTTTATTTCCTCAAACTCATTGGGTTCTCCTATTTCTTCAGGAGGGTATGTTTCGAGCTCTTCAGAACTAGTGGAGGTGTAAGATTTGTTGTCTTCTTCTATGAGGGTTACTTCTTCGGGAGAGAATCCCCAAAGGTAAATATCCTCACGATCATGTTCTATCTTCAAGACAGGAGCCTTGTACTTGGTTGCTTTGATAGGATTGGCTTCGATTTCCACAACTTCTCCTTCTAGCATCATCTTGACTTTCTGGTGAAGGGTAGAGGCTACAACATTTAGACCATGGAGCCAAGGTCGTCCCAGCAGAAAGTTGAAAGTGGCCGAGATGTCCATGATATAAAACTGGACCATTTTCTCCACGGCTCCTGAGGTGACATTCATGGTTATGGTACCAAGGACTTTTCGGATGGAGTTATCATAAGCACGGAAGCCTTGTGCTGAGTGAGCCAGATTCTTGATATCTATGCCCAATTTTGCTGCGGTTCTCAGTGGGCATACATTCACGGCGGATCCATTATCCACGAGGGTCATAGGCACATACCTGCCCATAGCGAATATAGTCAAGTATAAGGCATTGTTGTGTGAGGATCCCCCGGGAGGTAGTTCACTGTCAGAAAAAGTAATGATCGGTCGTGGTTTATCTCCTACTAAGAAGCTAACTAGCTCCTCAGGCCTCATATCCTGTGATACCAAAACTTTTGACAAGGCCTCCAAAAGGCTTGTCGGTGCTCTTAGGATGAGGCTAAGAGTTGCCTAATGGAGATGTGTAGACACCCTAATCGGTTCTCATCCCCTGGCACCGCAAAGCCCGATGATGATGGTAATGGAATAACATGGACGTAAGTAGAAAAGGACATTGCTCGGAAATTTAGACCAAATTCCTTGAAACCTCAATCTTTGGATAGCCCTTGTTATAAGGATTCCAACGCCTTTGACCTTGCCTCAATCAGGCTCCCGGATCAAGAAATATCGCGTCTTAAAGATTTGGGTCAAAACCGCTTCCCGACCCCCAGGGTCAGCCCAAGGGCAATTTTGTAATTTACTGAGCACAAAAAGTCAAAAAACCCTAGCCACGCGCGTGCCTCCGGGTCGAGCGGGTGACGCTGTCAGCCCGGCTGCACACGCGTGACAGCGGGAGCCCTCAGGGCAGCCACTGGGCTCCAGCTGCCTTCCGGCTGGCCGCTGGGCATGTTTTTTGGCTGGGCCGAGTTTCGGCGCCGGGTTTGCAGCCCTAGGCCCCTAATTTCGTCCCCTAACTCAATAAATACCCCCTTTCACCCTCTTTTGAGGGAGGTTGGTCAGTTTATAATTTTAAGAGCAATTTGAGAGCACAAATACCCCAAATCATAGAGAATTCAGATTTTGAAGACTCAAGCAAGCCATTGCACCCAACCTAGCACCCAAGATTGAAGAGCAATTCCAATTCTGCTAGTCCCGTTCGAACAGAACGTCCAGGTTAACCATCCCGAGGGCCTAAATCTTTTATTAAATCTCTTCTTTATTGTTTGTAATCATGTTTTATCTAGCTTTTGATTATGGTTGAATAATTATGCTTTGACAATTGTAAATAGTTATGCATGTTAGTTTAATTTAAAGTTTACATCTTTTTATTAGTTTATGCAAGTTTGCATCTTTTTTATTGTTTGTGCATGCATGTAGCAACCTCCTAGGTTTATTTTAGCATAAAGTTAATATTTTTGCATTGTTCTTCTATTGAAGGTACTAACAAATTTATCGATGTACATATGCAATGCTTGGCGCGTTTAGCAAAGTGTGGTAGGTTGGAGCGTTAAATTATTGCTCTTATCTCTTATTTGTGTTTGATAAACAGTATGCATGCAAATTGGATAATTTGTGCAAAGTGATAACGGTAGGTAATTTGGTTGTCTTTAACCCGCCTCGCTAATTTTAGGACCTTGGACGACTGGATTTGTATGGAACCATATAGCATAAATAAATATTTGACATGGATAGGCTTAGTAGAGGCCGTTAATTCGGGCGATTTAGATGAGATTCGTTTTGTTTACTTCGTACCTACACCCCCGAACTCAATATTTAGCCCCATGGGTATGAGTCAATTTCCAATAGGGATTGGGTGCACTTTTTGATGGTTTCCAATTGTTTCCTAGAAATTGGTGGCAGCTTCATTGCTTGCAAATTGTTGTTCCCCGTTATAATTGAATTTAAATTGCATATGACGTATTATTTAAGAACCATTAATTTCCAACTAAATATTTTAATAGGCGCCGAAAGGGCGAGGGTTCTTATAGTGGCGACTTCACTAGGGATAATTAACAAGAGTGTGTAATTCGACCTATCCATGTCAATAATTTATTTTAGCTATTTGGTTCAATTACCGTATGTGTTTATATTCTTCGCCTTGCATTCATATCATTCATATTGCATGCGTTATCATCACAAGATGTCGAAAGACATCACCACAGCACAAACAGGAATTACCCTTTGGAGCATTGTCTATGACTTAGGCCAGTGACCCACTAGGTCCGAATTACCTTTGCACATAGTCGTGTTCCACCCCATGGCATTTACATGTTTCCATCCGAGATATGTAAAATGGTACGTTTAGTTTTACTATGCATCCCATAGATGACGAAACGCATTCGGTCGTGGGTTACTTTATCCAACCATAGATTGTGTCAAGCTATTGCATTTAGTCCCATAGTCCATATCAAGGTGCTAATTGATTTACTTGCTATATTGTGGTTGATTGTTTCCTTGCTATGTGATTAGTTTCCATAGAATATTAGGGCTAGATCCCCCCCTAAGATTTTCTTGAGTTCAGCTTTGGGAAGGATTCCGTTTTGTGTGCTTGTGCGTTTTGTCAGGTTTACAAATAGAGTCTAGGATCTTTTCTTTTTACGAAATAGAATCCATGTATGACTCCGATGATGCTACACCATATTAGGGAGACGTTCTTTTCTATATGAATTAGATTGCGTGCAAATAATATATTCCCGTCAATGATCTTTCACTGCCACGAAAATGCCGCTGGAGCGCTCGTTTGAGCTCTAATTGGCCTGATTCTTGGTGCGTTAGATTTCTTGTTCAAAGGGATTTCTTCTGAAATATTGTGGGCTCAAATAATACAAGTATAATTGAGTTATGGCCCGAACACTAGAGAGTTGTCCGTTTCAGCGCATTGATCAATCATCGGATCATATCTCTTTCGTTTCTAATAGATTTTGGCCCATAATATATCATTGGGAAGCTAATTTAAAGAGGAATACAAGTCATATGGGCTCATAATTCAAGTAATCCTTGCATGGTTAAAAATCAGTCTTGAACCGTGATATGCGGGTATGAGAACATTGTTTTTAGCTCATAACTTCATAAAATCATAACTTTTGACTCCAGTGTCCGACTGGAACAAATGAGATGGCGTTGGAAAGCTTATGGAAAGGTCTATTTGTGGGTATTAAAATTAATGAAATCCTGAGTAAGGATGGATAAAGGGCTACAAATGAGCATAAATACTTCGAGCATTGACATTCGTTTCTTTAACATGATTATAGGTTATCATCGTCGGGCGATACGCCAACGAGGACACATTTAGGTGTATACAGAAGCCCCCACTTTGGCCGAGCTTTGGAAAAGTGACGGTCAAAGTATTTTCCAAACATGCATGCAATGGGACGGACCCAAAAGGACGAACCTTGATCAATGCAACGGGACGGACCTTACTCAATGCAACGGGACGGACCCAAAAAGGACGGACCTTACTCAATGCAACGGGATGGACCCAAAAGGACGAACCTTACTCAATGCAACGGGGCAGACCCAAAAAGGACGGACCTTACTCAATGCAACGGGAGGGGCTCAAAACGGACGGACCTTACTCAATGCAACGGGATGGACCCAAAAGGACGAACCTTACTCAATGCAACGGGAAAAACCCAAAAAGGACGGACATTACCCAATGCAACGGGACGGACCGAAAAGGACGGACCTTACTTAATGCAACGGGACGGACCCAAAAGGACGACGGACCTTACTCAATGTGACGGGACGGACCCAAAAGGATTGTTAGAGAACAGACTCCAAATAAAGACACGAAGATTTACACAGATTCAATGCTATATTTGTGTGTGCTATGCATGTGCCTCGGAGGCAAAAGTGCTTAGTAAGTGCAAATAAGTGACATGACACTCAAAGTGTGCAAATGCAATGCTAACTAGGCCTACAACTCCATGCAACCTAGTTATGAATAAGAATGATGCATGTGACTCAATAGTTATGACATATATGCAATGCATTGAAGACTGGACTCCAAGGGATAAACGAGAGATTTTATTTTATTTGAAAAAGGATTTTTATTTCCAAAAGTGTCCCTCTTAAGCCAAGAGATAGATGCATGATTGGTGCCTCTGACGCAAGGGCAAAACCCCCAGTAAACTGGTTGGATCGTAGAACGAGCAAGCTCATGTGGGTGAGATTTCGAGTATTGAAACATCTTTCACTAATAGTAGGAGGAATCAAAGCCCCCAGTATGCATAAAGTGATCCCATGAGGAAACTCCATGAAGATGCCATAAGTGATGGAGGCTTAGTTAGAGTTATAAAACCAAGAGATGGCTGCGGAAGCCACAAACTATGAGTAGAGAATCAATGTAAAGTGAAGAATTCCAGGGTAGATATGTGGGATTATGAAAGAAATTGGCTTGGTGCAAAAAAGTATAAAATGGAGAAATTTCGTGAGATAGGGAGCGATGCAGGGGAGCAAATTCGAATCCAAGTCTTAGGCTCTAAAAGGGGTAACATCACGGAAATTTTGAAACCATTAAAATTTTGAGTTGCCATTAGTAAAATGATATTATTATGTTAGGACTATTAATGAATCCCATTAGAAATTGTAGATGGGTCTTGAGATTGAGAAGATTAGAGTACGGTCGGGCCTCAAAGAGGTTACCTACGTATCCACAGAGGGATCAGGCCAAAACGTAGTTCGAGGACCTTTGATTTTTAGTGCCATAACTTTTGCCAGGATCATTGTCTTGGTTGATCGACCCAGCGAGCTTGCCATTTTTGCCTAAGTCACTGAATGAAAAGACTTAGCGGGCTTTTAAATGATTGTGCCCTAACTTTTGCCTATGTCGCCCTTTCTGGTTTTCAACCTAGCGGGCTCTTTTTTTAATTTTATATTTTTGTAGGTGCACACACATTTTTCAAGATTCACACCTCTAAGAGTTCTTTTGGGTTGTAATGTTAGGCCAAGGTGCGGGTTGCCAAAGAATGGATAATAAGGCTCAAATTCCCATAAAAGCCCCCGGTGTGCTGGGTGTCACTTGATATTTCGAGGTGAGGAAACTCTCTTAATATTTGGTGCTCTCTTTATGCATTTGTAAACTTTTGTTTCTCTCTTTTTTGAGTTTTTGGCATTTTGCCCTCTCTTTTTTTTTTTTTTTTTTTTGAACTCTTCGGAGTTCTCTCGCCTCTTCTCTTAGGATTTTGGTGACACTTAGAAATTGTTGCACACTTCCTATACCCAGGTTAGGATAATGTGGTTCAAGAAAGAAAGTGGCTTGTGTTTTATTGCTCAAATGGGCTCCAAGTGGTAATCTGCATTGTGGGTGAAAGGATAATAATGAAGGGTGGCAAATGAATGCCTCATGTCCTCAGTATGACTTACGGGATGTGTGTCCCTTTTGCTTTTCTTTTCTCTTTTCTTTTTAAAATCGTTTTTTGGTCCTCTTCTCAATAGTTAAGGTCCTTTGCATTGATCAAGTTTGGCAACTCAGATTCATCATTGGGTTTGCAATTATGAGAAATTCCATGAATGGAAAAAGAAATGCGGGCCAATTTTATTCAATCAAAGAAAGCAACACAATGCTTTAAGGGAATTACTAAGACAAGACTTGGACTCGACAAAGAAAGAAAGGAAAAAGGGAATTCTCCAACTAGACTATGACTCTATGATTGAGTTTGGGCTTCGCGACTAGGCTAGGCGTCCAATTCAAACTCTTGGGTTTATGGTGCATGGATGGTCTCATCGTCGATCAAATCTTGGATCTCGCGCTTTAAGCGCATGCATTCTTCAGTCATATGACCCTTTCCTTGATGGTACTTGCAGTAGGCATTAGGATTCCAGTTCTTGCCTCTCTTTTTGGGCTTTAGGTCCGGTGTGGGACCGATTGCCGAAATATAGCCTTTTTCGAGAAGTTTGTCAAATGCTTCATCTTGTGTCATGCTAAGAGGTGTGTATACTCTTTTATGCCTACTTGCAATGACATTGACCTCATTTCCTTGATTGGAGAAGCCTCCATTATTAGAGCCATGCTTGCCTTGCTTGTTGCTTAATTGGGTAAGGTGGTCATCTTCAATGGCCATGCCAATTTCAACTAGTTAGGCATAAGTAGTGATCGACTGGAATTTCATGTGCTCACGATACTCGGGTGCCAAGTTGTGGACAAGCATTCTTATTTGATCCCTTTCAGATGGGCGACCAAATATTTTGGCGACCTTGATCCTCCATCTTCTCACAAAGTTGGTGAATCCTTCCTTATCACCATGCTTGGTGATCTCTAACTCTCTCAACGTCATGGGAGGCAAGACATTGTCAGCGTATCTCTCCAGAAATAAGGTCTATAAGTATTCCCACTTTTGGATCTTTTGAGATGGCAACTTGAAGAACCAGGCCCTTATAGCAGGGTCCAAGGTTTGGGGAAAGAGGTGGACATACAGATTGTGTTCAATCTCTCTAAAGCCCAATGCAGTAGAATAAACTCTAATGTGATCTTGTGGATCATCAGTTCCTTTGAAGATGGGTACTTCGGGCATGGAGAACTTGGTGGGTAAATTTCCCTTAATGTGAGGAGAATAGCCTTCAGAATTGACTATCATGTCGTTAAAGATGCGACTTTTACACAGGACAGACTCAAGCCTATTTAGCTTAGCTTGAAGTTCTTGGACCTCTTTAGCGGGAGGTTTGGGCTTGCAATCATTCGGAATGGGCTCTTTGGGATCCTTGGTAGGAGGATCGAACTTAGCAATCTTAGCCTCTACTTCAACGAACGTAGTATTCATGGCAGTCATTTGGGTCAAAAGTTCCTCCATCATTTGGGCTTGAGTCTTTTTGGTATCTCTAGACATATATGCTTAGGTTTCTTCGAGTAAACTTGTGCTTTTCGATCCTGGATGCAATTCTCAACTTAGTAAGGGACACTAAGGAAGGAACTTCGAACATTGTTTTTAGAATAAGACAAACTCTTATATTGACCCTCGAAGTCCAAAAATGGGAACTCAATATGCAAGCTTGACACAAACATGCAATGAAGACTCTTTCTAGATGCCTTTTGGCCTACGAATTGATGAATGCAACTATATGAGGTGAACGATTGTGATGTAAGACTCTATGGTGACCTAGACATGCCTAATATGATTTACATGCATATGAGATGGGAGAATCTAGAATGTCCTAGAATGATATGCAATGCGATATGCGATGCCCTATATGTATGCAAAATATGTAACATGAGATGCATGATGAAGCTACCCACCTATAGCAAGTGGGTGTATGCAATGTTTTAAGATGATGCAAAATGATATGTGATGCAATGCAATCTAAAATGATTCTGTATCTCCTAGCATGGAGCTTCTAAAAATGAAATGCAATGCAATTTTTTGATTTTTATAGTTAGAAAAAAGAAGGGAAAATAATTTAGAATAATCCCTCAACATGGTAAGTTCTCAAGGAGACTGGATTTATTTTGGAAATTTTGCGATGCAAGTAACGTATTTTAACCAATGATCTTTCGACTCTATATTAAAAAGGGGGAAATAAAAAAAGTACTCTTGACTCAAGAAATAAAGACTATTACTCTTGACTTGCAAAATAAGTAAAGGAAAAAAGGTAATATGGGAAGCAAAAGATTACCCTTGACTTGCTATGGTAACAAGATTATTAGACTTGGGGAAGGGGAAAGATACTCTTGACTTGCCATAAGACTCTTGACTTGCCATAAGACTCTTGACTTAGATAAGGAAAAAATATTTCGGACTCAAGAAAAGGAAAATATACTCTTGACTTATTTAAGTAAAGAAATAAGACTCTTTTTTTTTTATTTTGGGGAAAGATCATTGGTCGAAATATATTACTTGCTCGAAATTGATTTTCTTGGAAAATAAGTCTCCCTAAAATGGTTACTAGCATCGGCGGGAAGATACATGGATCCTACTTCCTAGAAAGAAAATATCCTTGACTCGATCTTAAGTTAGTTTACAAAGTTAGTAACATATACAAATAGGAAACTTCCTATATTCTAGTCACTAAGATCCTATAGGGGATCTTATCTAGCGATCTAAGAAAATAAATCACATAACAAGGAAACAATCATTCACAAATAGGCAAGCAATCAATTAAGCACCTTGAATGGACCATGGGACTAAATGCAATGGTTGACACAATCTATGGTTGGATATGGTAACCCTCGACCGGATGTTCGCCATCTATGGGATGCATAGTAAAACTAGACGTACCGTTTCACATATCTCGAATGGAAACATGTAAATATCATGGGGTGGAACACAACTATGTGCAAGGCAATTCGGACCTAGTGGGTCACTAACCAAGTCATAGACAATGCTCCAAAGGGTAGATCCTATTATGGTGTGGTGATGTCTTTCGACATCTTGTGAAGATAACACATGCAAATTGATGATATGAATGCAAAGCAATAATGAACACATAAAGTCCTTGAACCAAGAAATATGAATTAATAATCAACATGGATAAGCTTTCGAATTACACCCTCTTAAAATTATCCCCAGTGAAGTCACCACTATAAGAACCCTCGCCTTTCGACGCTAATTAAAATATTTAGTTGAAACTAATGGTTCTTAAATAATACGTCATATGCAACATGATTAATTGTGCTAGGGGAAATAATAAGCAAATAGTGAAGTCGCCACAAATTTTTAAGGAAACAAATGAAAACCATCAAAAGTGCACCTAATTCCTATTGGGAATTGACTCATACCCAAAAGGGGTTCGGGGGGTGTGGGTACGAAAAAGATAAAACGAATCCTATCTAAATCGCCCGAATTAACGGTCTCTACTAATCTTATCCATGTTGATTCGTATTCACATAACAAGGTTCCATACAAATCCGGTCGTCCAAGATCCTAAATTAACTAGGTGAATTGAACATACCAAATTACTAAAGTGATCGCTACGCTTCATATTATCCAATTGCATGCATATTAATTAACAAGCATAACCCAAACCAATAATAAGATAAAAGAAATAAATCTCCACCTTACCTTTCTTGCTAAACGCGCCAAATTGCATGTGCACATTGATGAGATTGTTAGCAACTTCGATGGAAGTAAAATAATAACAAAAATAGTAAAAATATGCTAATATGCAATTTAGGGCTAAGTACATGCAAAAACCCTAACAGTATGCTAATATGCTATTTAATATGCTAATCATGCAAAGATGCAATATTTACACTAAACATGCACTAATCTAGAATTAGACAAAATAAGTGTGAAAATATGCAAAGTAAGTCCAATTATGCAATGAACTAATTAAGACATGCAATTTAATCATCTAGACATGAATATGATTAATAACAAAACATGCTAGAGTAATTAAAACATATTATTCTAACCATAATCATAATCAAAGTAAAACATGATTTGAAAAAAGAGTTTTGAAAGATTGAGAAAATTGCCCTCGGGTTAACCTTTTGTTGCACCAGAATTGAATGGCAATTGCTCTTGTATTTGCCTTGCTCTTGTGTATGAAGTTGCTCTTGAATGAGGCTTGATGAATGCTTGAATTGATGTGATTAGGGTTGTATGTGAGAGAGGAAAGAGAGGGAGATTAGGGTTCTCTTGAGTGGATGGGCGAAAATCCCATAATAATGAGTGTTTTGTCCCGTAAAAGTGAGTTTAGAGGGGTATCTATAGGGATTGGGCTGAAAAGGAGGTCCAGGGCCAAGAACGGTGCCTAGTGGCCCACGGAGCGCCGCTGGGGACTCAGCGGCCCTCGATAATGCCGCATGAGTCCAGTGGCTACCACCAGAGCTCCCTGCGCCCTACCGCTGAGCTCCAGTGGCATACCAGTGGGGCCGCTACGGCCAGCGCCGGGGAAATTCGTCCCCGCTGCCACGAATATGTCGCAGGAGTGCTCATTTGAGCTCCGATCAGCCTGATTCTTAGTGCATTGGATTCCTTGTTCAAAAGGCGTTCTTTTGACATATTGTGAGCTCAAATATGACAAGTATAATATGAGTTATAGCCCGAATACTAGAGAGGTGTCCGTTTCAACGCATTAATCAATCATCGGATCATATCTCCTTCATTTCTAATGGGATTTTGGCCCATAATATATTATTGGGAAGCTAATTCAAAGAGGAATACAAGTTATGTGGGATCATAATCCAAATAATTATTTCATGGCTAAAAATCTTTCTTGAACCGTGATATGCGGGTATGAGAATATTGTTTTTAACCCATAACTTCATAAAATCATAACTTTTGACTCCAGTGTCCGACTGGGACAAATGAGAAGGCGTTGGGAAGCTTATGGAAAGGGATATTTGTGGGTATGAGAATTAATGAAATCCTGAGTGAGGATGGATAAAGGGTTTCAAATGAGCATAAATACTTCGAGCGTTGACATTCGTTCCTTTAACATGATTATAGGTTATCATGATCGGGCGTTAAGCCAGGAGGGACACATTTGGGTGTCTACAGAAATCCCATTTCAAATAATTTCTTGTCCATGGTGGTGCAGTACGAAGGGTATGAGAACGTTCCGTTCACCGAGAAGGACTTGCGGAACCTAGTGAATACTGCACGCCGTATGAGTAGGTTATGGGGGGGGGGGATACAATTGCCCTTGAGCAGTACTTTGACAGTATGCATGATTATAATCCTGACTTCTACAGCGATATCCAGGGGGATAACAAAGGGAGGCTTTGCAACGTGTTTTGGGTGGACGCAATATGTAGGGCTGCAGCAAAGGACTTTGGGGACGTCATCACTTTCGACACGACTCACTTGGTTAATTTTTATCGTATGCCAATTGCTTCTTTTATCGGTATATATCACCACGGATCATCGATTTACTTGGGGGCAGCCCTGATATCGCACGAAGACTCTGACACGTTCAAGTGGGTGTTCAACATCTGGATGAAATGCATGAGCAGGGCGCCCCTAGCAATACTAACCGATCAGTGCAAGGCTATTAGCAAGGCAGTGAAGGATGCATTTCCTAAAGAAACGCATCACAGGTTGTGTCTATGGCATATACTTGAAAATGCGAGGAAGAATATGAAACACCATAAGGACAACGAAGCCCTAGTCGTAGCAATGAAGAAGGTTGTGCATGACTCCTTCAGTTTGGAAGAGTTTGAGAGAAGAAGGGAATATGATGGTGGAGGAATTTGGTCTGTAGAATGAACTGTGGATAAAAGAAACGTTTGAAACCCGAAAGTTTTGGGTTCTTGGATACTGGAGAAAGAACTTTTGGGCCGGTATGTCCTCAACACAGAGGAGTGAAGGTATTGTGGATGCCTAAAAAGCGTCATCAGATTTCTCCGCAACACCCGATGATGAAAGGAGTAATTTATACACTTGAATGTTATTTTTGCTTTGATAGGTAAAATAAGGTCTCAGATTTTTCCTCGATCACTCCTTTATTTCGATCACACTCAAAAGCCTCGTTCAAAATTTTTCTAGTGACACCTCTTGTGTCTTTTTCCGACCCTCGGTTGCAAAGTTGCCGATCAAGAGTAAAACCGTCTTTCACCACATAAGTGTAAAACGGTATTTTCACATTTTTGGAATATTAAAATTCCTCCGAAAAATCCCAAAATGTCTGGATGTCGTCATATGATGACATCTAGCTGGCAGCACGAGAGCCGCCAGCGGCTGTGCCATGTATGAAATTCCAGAGCCGCTAGCGGCTCCTCCTGAGCAAGTGATAACTGTGATATTTAATATGTTTTTACCCTTTATATTTAGTTATTTTGTTTGCCTTTGGACCTATTTTACTAGAATTATAGTATTTTACAGTTCTCTAATACTATTTTATATTTTTTTAGTTTAAGAGTTTAATGGTTTAATTTTCCTATTCTTTTTACTATTATGTAGGTTTGATCAAATAAGAGGTGCTTCATTATAAGAGCTTAAGCCCATTATCACGTGACCCAAAAAGTATTCCAGCCAAAGTGTTGTCTCTCTATTACATTTCCTTCACACCAGCAAGAAAACAAAAGAGAAAGAGAAAAAGAGACACAACCCCAGCAAACTCTAAGCAAACAGAGAGAAGCGTTAGAGAGGCACCAGGCCTAGTACACTGAACAACCTCAATCAGGGATGCCATTTTCAACCAGGAGATTATGGCAACTGATGTCTTCTATCTTCTTCAGTCTTTCAAGGGAACAAAATTCTATCCCAATACCCACACGGTTAGGGTTTGATCAGTATAAAAGCTTTGTTCCAACCCTCAATTAGAGGGATCCAAGCTCACAGCTTAGAACAGATAAAGCAAACCCAATTGAGTGGTGAGAATGGGAAGGAAACCAGGTGGTCGTTCGAAGGTGAACGAAGCCTTGGAGTGGAGCTTAGTCTAGCTATCTAAGGGGTGGAGAGTCCGGTCTTGTCCAGAGGAGACGAATCCGAAGCAAGCAACGATTTCTCGGTTCTTAACAATAAGTTCTTTCCCTTTTAATTGACTACTCTAGTTACCTTTTTCAGATTATCATTGTTATTTTGTGTACTTAGAATTTCATATTTTCAGTTTTAGACTTGAATTATTTCATAATGATTTCAGTGGATAGATAAGTGCGAACAAGCTTTTCAGGTCCTTAAGGAGAAACTCACTAGTGCGCCAGTGCTTACTTTGCCAATTGATGGTAAGGAATATGAAGTGTATAGTGATGCATCTAAGAATGTTCTAGGGTGTGTTCTTATGCAAGATGGTAGAGTTGTTGTTTATGCCTCTAGACAACTGAAGCCTTATGAGGAGAATTACCCCACACATGATTTGAAGTTAGCTACTATAGTTTTTGCTTTGAAATATCTCTATGGTACGACTTGCAAGATTTATAAGGATCACAAAAGCCTTAAGTATCTTTTCACTCAGAAGGAGCTTAATATGCGACAACGTCGATGGCTAGAATTGGTAAAAGACTATGATCTTGAGATTAGGTATCATGAAAGTAAGGCGAAAATGGTTGCTGATGCACGTAGCAGGAAGAGACGACATTATGTAAACGCCATGTTAGTTTTGTCTGATCAGTTATGTAAGGAGTTTCAGATACTGAATCCCGAAATGGTTCACCAAGGGGAACTTAAACATTACTTTAATATGTTAGCGGTGAGACCTGCCTTATTTGAGGAAATCAGGAGTTTGCATCCTATAGACCCGAGGTTGGAAAGAATTAGGAAGTTTGTTAGAGAGGGGAAGAGTAAAGGATTTGTTGAGTTAGAGGATGGTACTTTGAAATTTAAGGATAGATGGTGCATTCCCAAGAATGAAGAGCTACGCCAAAAGTTTTTAAGTGAAGCCCACGACACTCCATGTTTAGTACACCCAGGCGGAGATAAGATGTATCATTGATTTGAAGTCTCATTTTTGGTAGAGAGGTATGCGATGTGATATTGCTAATTATGTAATAGATGTCTAACATGCCAGAAAGTTAAGAGTGAACAACAGAGACCCGGAGGATACTTACATCCGTTGGAAGTACCTAAGTGGAAATGGGAATCGACTTCTATTGATTTCATTACAGGTTTGCAAGTTACTTCACGAGTTATGAATGCTATTTGGTTGTTGTTGATAGACTGACTAAGGTGGCTAGATTTATTGCAATAAAGGATACTGGAACATGACTCAGTTGGATGGTGCTTATTTTAGAGAAGTAGTTCGAATACATGGAGTGCCACATGATATAGTGTTAAACAGAGATTCTCGATTTTTATCTAACTTTTGGCAGAAACTTCAGGAAGTATTTGGGACTAATTTAAAGTTCAGTACCGCCTATCACCCAGCTACAGATGGATAAATCTAGCGTACTATTAGGACTTTAGAAGATATGCTTCGCGCTTGTGTTTTGGAATTTCAGGGAACTTGGGAGAAACAGTTGGCTTTGATAGAGTTTTCCTATAATAACAGTTACCACACGAGTATTGGCAGGGCACCTTACGAGGTATTATATGGGCGTAAATGTAGAAGTCCTTTGTGTTAGAATGATCTTAGTGAAATCATGTATTTAGGACCATATATGATTCAGGAGACTATGGAGCATGTTAGAATAATCCAAGACAAGATGAAAGCTGCCCAAGATCGATAAAAGAGCTACGCAGATCAGAAACGTCGACCTTTAGAATTCGAAATTGGCGAGAAGGTATTACTTAAAGTGTCACAGATGAAAGGAGTAAAAAGATTTGGGAAGAAGGGTAAATTGAGTCCCAAGTACATAGGACCATTGGAAGTGCTTGAAAAGATTAGGGATACAGCGTATGGAAGTGCTTGAAAAGATTAGGGATACTCATGTCTTGCAGCAGGTCCATGTTTCACAACTTAGGAAGTACCATTCGGACCCTACTCATGTCTTGCAGCAGGAACCCTTTGACGTTGATCCTAATTTGACATACGAAGAGCAACCGGTGATGATATTAGACAAGAAAGATAAGGTTTTAAGGAATAAGGTAGTACCTCTGGTTAAGGTCTTGTGGCGTAGTCAGAAAGTTGAGGAAGCAACTTGGGAAACAGAGGCAGATATGCAGAAGCGCTACCCTCACTTGTTCACAGAAGGTTAGTATTTTTAAGTTTTGAGGACGAAACTTCCTTTAAGGGGAGTGGACTGTAAGTCTGTAACACATGAAAAAAATTACCGAATAATTAACCCCATGTTAGTACTAATATATAATATAATAGTCTAATTAAACCCATATTAATTTTTTATTTTCTTAACAAGGCTTATTATTATTTTCAGCTAGTTATTTGCATATTAAAGTATTATTATTTGTAATATATAGATAATTTCTATAAATAGTAATTTCGCTAAAAAGAATTAGAAAGATTATTGTCCTAAGTATTTAAGTTAATTTCTTAAGTAAGCTGGTAGTAGTAATAATTTAACCAATGCACCTACTTGGAGCACACAAGGACACGTGTCACGGAATGGGGAAGGATTTGTCATTAAGCTACTGCGTGTCACACCTATATCTAGTTACATGTCTTCATAAGCTTAATCATTTCCTCAATCTCAATTTGTTGCATGTAGCACTATTCATTGCAGTGAGTTTCTGCTATTTGTCCCTCCACTTCCTACTACTCACCACTATATATATATAGCCACCATCAATAACATTCCACACACTTCTCCACTCTCTTACTCACAACTTCATTTTCATTTCTTTTCCAAAAGAAAGAAGAGTGAGCCGTGAGGCTCAACTCACCCTCACTACCACCATCATCTTCACCATCGCCATCATATTCGAATCTCCATTGTTACATGCATGCCTTCCTACTTCTAATCTGATCATTGCTTTTGTTAAAATATTAAGGTATCATATCAACCTTGTTCAATTACCCATTTCTTGACTATAGTTCTACTTGAATGATCTAAATACTTATTGTTATTATTTATTAATGATCCTTGCTTACTAGATCATCCACAAGCTTCGACCCCGACGTCCGACCTCGGACCGAGCCGAACCCAAGGGTGTGCTGCACTTCACGGTATCAAACACTTCCACCTTGATTTCATTGAATTACACCTACAAGGATATACAAGTTAGCTAGAGATCATGTCGAGGATGTGTTTAAGGACGATCGGTAGAAAGATCGGAGGCCGAAACCTCGTCGGTTGAGCGCCCAAAATACTAGATGAAATATTACGTACTTGTATGTAATAGTAACTATGTGGGATTAGTACTTAACTTATATTATTGCATGATTAATTGAGTTTATTAATAAGTATGTTCATCGATGAATTATGGGTCACCCAGTGACCTATCCACTAGTGGGTAGTGATATTTAAGGTTGCATGTAACCCGGATTTGAATAATTAATGACGAGTTAAATTACTGATTATATGGATTATGGGTGAATAATTGAATGATTAGTATTCCTTAATTTTCAATAATTAGGAGCTGCGTCGAGCGCCTACTAGCTGGAGAACGAGGAGGAGAGGTAAATACATATCCACCACCTCCCCCACGACTAATACGGACTAACCAGATAACCATCATTTTTACAAAAATTATGTGTTAGCTGCCTATTTACGTTTTTGAAGCATAGTATTGGTTGTTTGTGTAGGATCTAGTTGCAATGATCTAATCATAAAAGCGGAAGACAACTAGAAAACAGGAATCTTAACGGGTCATTAAATAATCTAGTTACAATGATCTAATCATAAAAGCGGAAGACAACTAGAAAACAGGAATCTTAACGGGTCATTAAATACACATAAATATACCTCTTGATGCGTGCCTCGTTGATCGATTAAATATCGATAGGTGCGAATTAGGATTCCAAGTGTAATCCCTCTACCGTAGTCCACGCAGCAATCGACTTGATCAATCCAAACACGTTCGTTAGCTAGAACGAGCACAAGGAACCGTTCCTTGTGCTATGGAGGTGCTTGGTTGTTTAGAGAGAAAATATAAGAGAAGGAGGCTGTCAGTTGAAAACTGTAACCTAGTCACATCCTCCTTCTCTTCTATTTAAACTGTAGAGTTCACATGTACTGGGCTAATCCTAGGTAGGCCCACTTACCGTTCGCTCTTACTAATTAACTAATGCGACTCCTAGGTCCATTAATTAATTATTGATTCATCGATTACTTAAGCGTGTGACCCGTTAGGCCCATCGCATTTAATAGTCGGCCGACTCATATCGGTCCAATTATCGTAAGCGGTTTCTAGCTAAACGTTACGACCTACTAAATCGATGGGTTAACTATCTCTGTTTTTCAATCCTGAGTTTTGCACCTTGACTGACAGGACATAAATCCTTCAGTTTGCCACTAAGAAAGATAAAAATCATGAAAAATGACATTGTTTGGTATTTTACGCAAAAGTTCTATATACGAGTATTTCTCTGTTTGTACAGTTTAGTTGTCGTGACTAGTGAATTGATGTCCATATTTTATGTGAGCTAGTTCTATGGAAACTATAAGGTGTTAGCTATGTACTACAAGTGATTATTTGAGTATAAAAATTGTTATGTGACTCACAGAACAAAATCTGAACAGAAGGTCATTTGTGCATGTTTCTCTGTTTAGCTACTATTTGAGCACAATATGAGTACATTGGAATGAAAATATGAATGGGTATGTTTTATGTGAAAACATGGGGAGTGTAATTATGTTTGGCTTGGTAAATATGGCATTCTAGTTATATGGATTATTGTTTTAAACTGAATTGTGGCTATACTCATAAAATGAGTTACTAGCGAATCATGAGTCAATGAACTATGAATTACTTGCTGAATATTGAGCTATATGATTTGGGTAGAGAGTTTCGGGCAAACTTTACATGGTCTATTATGGGTAGGACTCCTGTATAGCGTCTACAGAGTAAAGTGGGCACGTTACATCTGGGTAGAGACTGAGATAGTTAACCCGGGATCCCCGGGATGTGCACACCTTTAACCGCATAGCGGGTTGATATTGTTTTGGGCCCCCGACGCATAGTCGGATGTTGTAATATGGCGCATAGCCAATGGAAAACATTTATGAGATATATTGAACTATGGAAATGAGGAAGCAATAATATAGAACGTTTGAGAAATGTGATGAGATACATTGATACGAGTATGAGATGATTGATGTACTTGTCCGGCACAAGTCGATGTGGTTAGCTGATGGGTATTTCATCCCTCGGGCTAACCCGTGCTCTCTTACCCATAATTGCCCGTTGTCTAGTAAGCCATTGAATTAATGTTGTATGTTCTTTGAAATTTGAATTTTGTGATAATACATGTTATTTTCAAGAAAATGTTGAGATATAGATATATTTATCATTCATGACCTGCCAGGTAAGAAATAAAATGAGCTCACCTATGTGTTATGTGTTATGTTTTATGTTATGTGTTACGTGCTAAACAAGCTAAGACTACCTAATAAAATATTTTTACGTGGTGGGGTGTATTTACAAGCATTTTTGTTGATTTTCTTTCTTCTTTGTTTTTCTCTTTTCTTTGGATGGAATTGCCTAAGTGGAGATTTTGGGCATGGAGGAATGGCGAAGATTGGGAGTCACGAGTGCGATCACGATCATATGCCTAGTATTTTGATTTAGACTTTTGGCTAGTGGAATAGTACTACTGTTTGTAATTATGCAACTACTACTCTTACGTTTATTCTAAGGAGATTTAATTATGTTAATAATGTAAATTAAGTTATGTTTAGATTTTACTGGTGAGTTTATACTATTTTCATCCTTGTGTTTGTCTAACTGGTAAGCACGACGGTAACGCTTCGGAAGTTAATCTTGCTTATTCCGCTGCGAAAAAAATATATTATATTGTCGCTAAGCAGGTCTAATTTCCGGGGTGTTACAGTAGTCCCCAAAACCCTAAGTCGTCTTAAAATGATTGCAAGGTTTTTACGACATGCCCTTTTAGAGGTGGTGCGGAGACCATACCCAAACCCTAAGCCGTCTTAAAAGTGTTCTAGGTTTATACGGCATGCGCTTTTAAGTTCATCCGGACTTTTATGTGCATTTGCCCTTCGGTTTAGGTTGAATCAAGTTTTAGGGTTCATTAAGTGTAGATTTTACACCGACCCCCATTGGGGTTTAGGGTATCTTTTCTTGCGGGGGGTGCATAGAGTGCTTAGGGTTTGGGGACTACCGTCCCCAAACTTTAAGTCCTCTTAAAATGGTTGCCAGGTTTGTACGACACGCCCTTTTAGAGGCGGTGCGAAGAGTGCCTAGGGTTTGGGAACGGTAGTCCCCAATCTCTAAGCCGTCTTAAAAGTGTTACCAGGTTTATACAGCATGTGCTTTTAACTTCATCCAGAGTTTTATGTGCATTAGCCCCTTGGTTTAGGTTGAATCAAGTTTTAAGGTTCATTAAGTGTGAAGTTTACGCCGACCCCATCGGGTTTTAGGGCATCTTTTCTTACGGGGGGTGCGTAGAGTGCTTAGGGTTTGGGGACGTCCCCAAACCCTAACCCGTCTTAAAAAGGTTTCCAGGTTTCTGCGACATGCCCTTTTAGGGGCGGGGCGAACAATGCTTAGGGTTTGGGGACTAAACCCTAAACCTTCTTTAAAGTGTTACCATGTTTATACGGCATGGGCTTTTAAGTTCATCCGGATTTTTATGTGCATTTGCCCCTCGGTTTAGGTTGAATCATGTTTTAAGTCCATTAAGTGTAGAGTTTGCACCGACCCCCATCTGGGTTTAGGGTATCTTTTATTGCTGGGGATGCGTAGAGTGCTTAGGGTTTAAGGACGATAGTCCCTAAACCTAAGCCGTCTTAAAACGGTGGCCAGGTTTGTACGGCATGCCCTTTTAGGGGCAGTGCGAATAGTGTTTTGGGTTTAGGGACGTCCCCAAACCCTAAGCCGTCTTAATAGTGTTACCAGTTTTATACAGCATGCGAATTTAAGTTCATCCGGACTTTTATGTGCAATTTTCCATTGGTTTAGGTTGAATCAAGTTTAGGGTTCATTAAGTATAGATTTTTCTCCAGCCCCCATCGGGGTTTAGTGTATCGTTTCTTGCTGGGGATGCGTAGAGTGCTTAGGGTTTGGGGACGTTAGAGGATTTGTGGATTTGATTGTGGATATTAGAGTGATGACGTGGTAATTAGGTACACGCCTCCTTTTTCTCATCACTGATTCCAAGCAACTGACAACAGGGAAAAGAACTTGTTAGTTTGATAAAAAAATCGTTTAGAATTTAAGGTCACTTGTATGAGTATTTAGGGTCACTTTAAACAGTTATTAAGATACCTTTAAAGTAACCTTTTGTTTTCCATGTATATTGTCACATTTATGGGCCCATAATTCCTTGTCAAAGATTATGGGGTAATATCAACAGACTAGGTGTTGGACCTAGGCTTGTTGAGAGGTGGATGACAGGGAGTACCCCCTTGCACCTCGTTTGCATGAATATATTATATATATATATATGTGTGTGTGTGTGTGTACACACCTAGAGTCCTGGTGAGCACCGTATCGAATGTGTATGCAAATCAAACGTCTAACCATTTGCAGGATCATTTATAGCACACACTGACTGAGTGGCTTAATGTGTGATTGTGTATAATATACATAAAAGTTTTTGTTGCTACTTTCATTATGTTCACACATTTCTTTCATCAGTCAAAAGAGTTATTAGCTTCCACTTTTTTTGCAGCACTTCTGTTCTCCAGTTGATCCTCTATAAGGATTCTTGCCTTCTTCACTTTTAAACATGAAATGCTGCATTTCCTCTATGAGCCCAGAATGTAGAGTTGCATGGGGAACAACAATCAATGTATGTATTACAGAGGTGACTTATTACCTATTTATGGGTTTGTTTATAGTGACCACATGCACACATAATAGTGACCCTTTGTATAAGCAAAAGTGGCCCTCTGTATAAGAAATATTGACCCCTTGTATATGCAACACTGTATCAATATAAAACACCCACACATAACTCCAACAGATGAATTACCTTGGTTAATCTCCGATTCTTCACTCTTTAATAGTGTGTGTAAATTCGGTAAACACTTATGATACCCTTGGTTATGTCTTGCTCTTGTTCTCCACTTTAACATGTCTTAAATTACTAGCTTTCTATTATGGTGTGGAACACTTCTACATTTTCTTTTCTTTTTCATTCGTGGTTGATACTACACCTGCTAATGTTTATAACAAAAGACGAAGGGGCGGGAAAGAAGTTGCTCCTGTTTCAAAATTAATCGATTATTCTATGCAAGAATCTATTGGAACGAAAGCAAAGAAGAGAAAAAGGAGTGCTGCTACTCAGGCAGAGGGGAAGAAAAATTTGGAAAAAAAAACAAGTCGAGGCAAACAAAATGAAAAGTATACTATTCTTTTCCCTTTTTCATGCTTTCATCCTGTTTTTATACTTTCTGCTTAGTATATTAATAAAGTGATCTATTATTGGACTTGGAATGACCTGTTTTGTTATTAAAAGTGACCCCTTTTTGTTCTTGCTCTCTTATCGTTCTTTTTTAAGTTGTTTGCGAGCACATACAAAGCTTATTATGTTAAATAAAGTGATCCATTATTGAACATGCACTCACCAGTATTCTTACTTTGTTTGTACTCTTGTTTTTATGCTTTGTGTTGTTTTACGATAAGTTACTATTTCTCGTTCTTCTCTTTCCTTTCTATTGTAAACCTTAATCAATGAAACTGCAATGCAGATGCAAACCTGGTGGTTTGTATAACCTCGTCAACCATTTGAATCCAGCCCAAATTCAAGCTATTAAAGAAACTCGGTTTGGTGGTCTTCTTATGTTAAGGTTGACTAAAACTCCTAATTTTTTTTTGCATTGGCTAGCTGATAGGTATAACGGACATAACGGGTTATTTACAGTTGGTAATGACGGTTTGTGATTACAATTGAAGATATGCATGATGTCTTTGGGCTACCTTTTTAATACTGGCAGACCCGTTTTGAACAGCAAGATCTAGGATGGTGATTATGATTTTATGGAGTGAATGATCTCACACCCCAGTTACTTATTATGCTTAATTTTAGTGTAAGCGTAATATCCCGGAATAAAATATACCTTAACATAAGCTAACCTATGATAACTCAACATAGTAGTAGTTTGAAATGTCGATTATGATTTTGTCATTTGATGTGACAGTAATTAGTCGTTCTCTCATCCTCAATTGTTGTTTGAAATGATAGTCGGTTATTTTTTTAAACTAGGCTCAACAATGGAACTCATGATGTTGTGAATGAGATTCGCAGAGTAGATAGTTATCATGTTGTGAGTGGGATTCCAAACGTGATACTTAAGTAATCTGCGACCGCTCTTAATCTTGATGAGCTTGGGCATAATCTTTTCCTGGTTACCTTTTATCAACATTTAATTAGATATAACAACCCCTTACTATTATTGTCTCCATTTTGTGTGTTTCATCAACTCCTTCGTCTTGATCCAATCAAGCGAATCACAGCAGACGAAGCTTTAAACCATCCCTATCTTAAGGGTGAAGATGCTACTATATAAGGACTCTTTAGACCATACTTATCTTCGCGATACACATGTTATTGTTATGGTTGTATAAAACAAAAGGTATTATAGATTAGTTATATACAACTAGATATGCAATCAGAGTCAGTTATTCGCGATGGATATGATACTACCATGGTTGTATAGAACTAAAGTATTTTGGTTGTATAGTTATGATAGACCCGCAAGTGTACGTTTATTTCGTCGTAATAAAATATCGTATTCACATGGAGCTTCCGAATCCAAATACTAAGGGTTCTCGAAGTTAACAATCTAATCAATTAAAAGTGGATTTTTGGAGATTTTAGCAAAGAACTAAATCGATATTATGATTGTAGACGCCGAATTTTGACTCGTATTCCTTTTAAATAATTATTACAGTTAATATTATTATTAACTGTAATTGCCTTAATTAAAATAAATTGGGCTAAAAAGCGTATTTAAGGTCCATAATGTGACCCAACCCTTTAGGAAAGCCAAGCCCAAAGCCCTTATTACTAAAACAAAACAAAAAAAAAAACAAAGGAAAAAATAATTTAAAAAAAAAGGAAAAAATTTGTAACCCCCCCTCCCCCAAAACCGTAACAGTATCCCCTTTTTTTATTTTGTTTTTCTTTTATTTTTCACTATCTTTTCTCTCTCTTTCCTTGTTCTCTTCTCTCTCTTATGCTCTCTCTTCTACACCTCCTCTTTTTCCTTTGGTTTTTTCATTGTTCCCTTTTTTCCTTTTCTAACCAATTCACCTTAGTTTCTTTTAGACTTATGTGTTTTATTTACTCATAAGTTCATACCTAAGTTTTCCCCCTAACACTCTATTTGGCCCCTATTAAAGCCTATTTGTATATACATTTTTAGTCATTTTGATTCATTTTTTTAGTTCAAATTTCTGATTTTTTTTTACACTAACCCTAGCACCCTCCGCCTTCCGTTTCTCTATAAATACCCCCTCTCATCTCACTTGCAAGAGGCCCCTCTCCCTCACAAAAAATCTCTAAGTGTTGGAGCTCTCTTCTTCCACCTAGTATAGTTAATCATGATAAAAATAAGTTCTTTTATTTTCATTAGTTGCAAGTAAGGGGTACTTGTAACTAATTTCACACTTGTGAGTTTTAATTAATTAACCACTTACTCTATTAAACTAAATGTCATAACTCTTAATTTTGTTTATAAATACTTGTGCATATTTATTTAGTTTTATTTATTGTACTTATTATTATCCTTCTACTCTTCTTTTTTTCTTACTTTACCCCTTTCCCTCTTATATTTCATTCTCTGTTGTAAAACAACTAAAGTAATAGAGAGTAGAGAGTAAATGGGAGAGAGACATAACTGTATTATTCACATATGAGGAATATATATAGTACAAGAGTGGCTAGGGTTTTGCTTGTAGAGCAAGAACCCTAGTACAAGATATGGTAAGTATCTAGCTACAGTATCTCTACAGTATATTGTACATCCACATATAATATATTTCATAACACTCCCCCTTGGATGTACATCACTAGAGAATATGCCTCGTTAGAACCTTCCTAGGAAAACCCAGTAGGACAAAACTTAGTGAAGGAAAAAGAGTATACTATTCTTCAATACGCGTGAGATACTGCCTCATTAAAAATCTTGCCTGGAAAACACAGTGGGACAGAACCATGGCGAAGGGAAAAAGAGTGCAGCGCGTATTTTCTCCCCCTCATGACAATATCCGTCTAGATATTCAAGTTGATTCAATTGTGATCTTCAGTAGGAAATGTCTTCGTAATGGATAAGAACCTTCAGTGTAGCATTCATGCATGTGTTAGAAAATATGGTTCCAACAAATTTCATATTTCCACTGAATATGGTGTACACAGTACATACCTTTCATTCATATCAATATCATTCCAAGCAATTATTTATCCAATAAATAAAGTGGGACATTAAAATGGAACTCACTAAATTCCATAATATCCTTGTCATGCTGCCTCGTCAAAAACCTTGTTAGGTAAAATCCAATGGGATAAAAACCTCAACGAAGGGAAAAAGAGTACAACCACTACTTCACCAAAACCTTTGCTAGGAAAACCCGATGGGAAAAACCTACGCAATAGGAGAAAAACGTGAAGTGCGTAAAGTCTCATCCTTTAATTGCAATTCCACAATCTTTGAACAATTTCCACAATTCCAAATCATTTAATATAGACCTTCTTCGGAAGGTCTTTAGTAATACAGATATAAACTTTCTACCCGAGGTAATATCTTTCACTGCTCATATTTTTCATAACATCATGAAATATTTGTAATTTGAAAATGAGAGTAATTATTCTATGATATTTTAGGACCATAAGAATCACCTATTTTATAACCATGGTACATCAGGACCATAACAATCTCAAAATTTAAAATCACCAATAAGGTATCATTAGTGTGATCTTCACATCAACGCTCTACCTTTGAGAATTTTCTAATGATTTTGTGATTGTGATTAATAATATCGTATGCTCAAATTTCTGGTTGAGACAATAATCGATTCATTCAAAACTCTCTTAAAGAGGTTTTGTATCTTGCATCACGTCATATCCAAATCGTGAATGCTTTCCAACAATATACCTTGTCTCATTGTCATTGATTCATGGACCTTTGTAACTTTAAATATCCAAGGTTCATATAATTTCAATATAAGCTCTTTGGGAGCTTCTCACTTATTCAAAGGTCCATGTTTGCCATTATACATATCCAACATGGCATTTTAGAGTCCTTCAAGGAATATATTTTCAATCCTTCTGAGATTGACATACCATAGGAGTAAACATCTCCTTTTATAGGTTTCCGCCTATAAAATATGTATTAACTTATACAACTACATTTCAATAATGAAAATGTGTGCATGCATTATGAGATGAAATTAATAAATTAGTAAATCTTAAACAAATAGAAATAAGATATAAAATATGTATTAACTTACACAACTTATAATCTATATGCACATTATGTATGACTCGATAATGTAAACTGTACAGTTTGGATATCAAATTCATAACTCATTTGGACTGCAGGTCCATGAGCTCATTTCAAATTCCAATCAATAATTTGTCGACATTTAGATGGACTTTACATATATAATCCCCATTAATATGTCCATCGCATCTTGCATATGCATATCGATTCCATCATATACCGGTATCAAAATATTAATCATTGAATCTTATAATCAACTTTATTTATCCATTAGTACTATTAAATGATATCTGAATATTTTCTTAGGAGGTACATTTTCCCTTTCCATATAGGCCATCTATTTTGATACAGATATCCATATCTCTTCAAGGGTATATAGATAAGCTATAAAGCTTGTTTATATTTCAAAACTCTTCATGAGTATCAACCAAACTGTACGATCTTGCCATGTTTGTATAATAGACTTTCATTAGGAATCGATATTCAATTAATTTGAAAGAAAGTAAACTCAATATTCTACACTTCAAGTGTATCAATTCTAACATAACTGGCAAGATATCTCAATTCTCACAACATGTATCTCTACAACCAATCTGTGCTTCGATATGCCTCCCAAAGGGTCATATTTGTGCAACAATCAAATCATAAAGTTTCATGCTTGAATATATAGAGGTTTGAAATAAATCTAGTATATATGTAATACATATATGAACCTCAAATTTATATCATGTTCTGAACTTCTGGTTCAGATGGGGATCAACATCGTACATACTTAATGTATGTCTTTGTTTTCTTCAGCTTTTCTCTATTATTCTCCTCCTAAGTTGGAAAAACTATCTTTCATGGACATTTATAAATGGACATTTCATTATATTGAAATTCAGCTTAAATAATCCACCACTTTCTCATCTTCTCTCTGTGAGTGTCACTCTATTAGTTCTCTGGTGGAGAATAAAAATTCTGGGGAGTACATGTAACTTGCAGTTGGTTATCTTTGTGTTCATATAATTTGCCCCATACAAGAGATCAAATATTGAAAAAAAAAAAAGCTCAAAATATATACTTATAACGAATTTGCATAATGCAATGCAACCCATCTTTTAAGTGATCTTCTACCACTTAATCTTAGTTTGTACAAGTTGCTATTAATATCTCTTGTCTCTTTTCGAATCAAACTAATTTATTGTTCGAAACTAAATATATACTCCATCTCGTTGTCAGTCTTGCCTTTAATCATCATAATAATGAAACATGAGAGAGTATGAGCACATTATCATATCTTCATTTAAGAGAAACTTCAGGTTCTCGGAACGGGTGTGTTCATACCCGGATGGCCTAAACTGTCACATCAACAAAATATTTCACATAACTAAATTCTGGTTAGTTTTGCTCAATAATAGTTAACTTTGACGTAGTCATTTACACGTGATTCTGCCCAGATGTATGATGTGACAAAGACATAACATATGTCTCTTTAATAATAGCAAGACTATCTCATTGATTCTTTTGGGGAAGATAGCTGGTGCTCTTGTAGAGCGTGTTCTCAACTTATTCATTTAAATATCCATGGACATTATCTATCGGTTGGATAGATTTTCTTTGTTTATGCATAAGTCCATTATCATAGTACAAGTTCATCAACATAATTAACACTTTGTGTTTCTTGCAAAAACCATATGACCTTGTTTATTTCATGTTTGAACGCGAATATAATTTCAGTTCACATCTATCTCCCCCTTTTCCGTACATCCGTGGTAGGAAATAAAAATCCAAAACACAATCAAACAATAATTATATAGGGGCTACAAGTTTCTAACTTCATATGCATATTGAATATACGCATTTCCCCACTTTATCTTGGACTTCAGGCCGAAGATTAAATTGTTGCATCGTTGTATTAACAAAATCAAACTTGCAACATTAAGGGACTTTCGGCCCTCATTTAAATTGTTGACTCAAGTGGGGGACGATGTCAATCTATAATCATGAACTTCAGATCATGATAATTGGATCGTCAAATAATTTCTCCTTTATCTAATCAGAGATACCCCTTTGTGATATTCGGATCACCATTAATAATTTTTATCAATCTTCATGGGCATACATTTTTCAAATCAACTTTAGACTTCGGGCCAAATGAAACTTCACACGGTTTATTGGACTTCTGGCCCAAATTTTCATGAACTGTTTATTCATCTATTCAATGTAATTATCATTATGGTCGTGAACTTCGGGTCATGATAGTGTCATCATCCAATTTCTTTCTCATTAGAGATGCCCCTTTGTTGTGATATTGAAGGATCACTATAGATAACTTCCTTCATATACGGGGTTTTCATATATAGATAGCTCGTTTAAAATATGACTTGTAATATCTCACATAATTTGATTCTTTATTGTCCCAATTTGCAAGTCATCAGAGCTTCATATAAAGTTATCTTCAAGATAATTGAATTGGACAATAAGTTTGCACAACTATTCATATAAGATATGACAGGAGCCAAATTAATGGTCATATACGAGTTAAGAACACTTGACAATTTGGATCAGTATTCTTATATGGTCAACGACAGAATGTACATGATTTAGTAAATTAGTGGTATTAGCCGGAGCAATGAAATTTACCTGGACATGAATATAAAAGAAAAACATAACGATGGTCATGAACAATTTGATATGGTAGTCTACATTTACTCTTCCGATTTTATCAATCCACGCCTAAATAATACTCCTCCAATATTGCTGGCTAATAGTATTAAATATTGACCAAGCATCTCCTCCAACGTTGTCGCTTGGAGAAAAATCTCATTGTTGATTGTCAAACTAAATTTGCCATAGTCTCATCGAAATGAGATGATTAGTTGTTCATAAATATGATGACATAATAATTTTCTACAAAAGATATCGTTAGAACTTATAAACAAATTGATAGTGAGAATTTCTTATCTGTCATGCGAAAAACAAAATACGCATAACAAAGCATGTATGTAAATAATGAATCTATTTCATGTAGATCTATTACATCTAGGCTACGGTATGCGAGCTAGAATATAAACAATTCATGCTTTTGGCGATAGAAGAGATAGATAGGCACAGATCAGATAAATAGATAAAACTATTTGGCTATTTGCCATTCATAACTATTAAAGAGACATACATTTGCACTAACAGAGTCATACACAAGGCAAACTCTTTCAATGCAAGCGCTACATATGCTAACCGTGAAAGATGATTATTATAGAATCCCAAGAACGCAACTTTATCATTTGGGTCAAGCAAGAACACAAGCAAAGGTAGATACTAAGATGGTTACTGTAAATTAAAGCATGAACAAGACGACATCAATATACAATAATACCCGGTTTGGTGTTGTAGATTCACAGTTGGCAATTTGCTAGTCGCCCGGCCCTTTGATGACGGCTTTCTCAGTTGGGCACAATAATTAGCTAGGGTTAGAGACTTGTGCTGATAACGTGTTGTGAAACAACTAAAGTAGTAGAGAGTAAAGAGTAAATGGGAGAGAGACGTAACTGTATTATTCACATATGAGGAATATATATAGTACAAGAGTGGCTAGGGTTTTGCTTGTAGAACAAGAACCCTAGTACAAGATATGGTAAGTATCTAGCTACAGTATCTCTACAGTATATTGTACATCCACATATAATATATTTCATAACATTCTCTCCTTTTTGTTACCTTATTTTCTTATGTTTTTCCCTCTCCATCAATTTTATATTTCTAGATATACTTTTTCTATGTGATTATTTCACTAACTCATATTCTTTTCTAGATCTACTTTTTCTATGTGATTATTTCACTAACCCATATTTTTATATATATATATATATATATATATATATATATATATATATATATATATATATATATATATATATATATATATATATATATATATATATATATATATATATATTGCTAGTAAAACTATTATTTCTTTTGGTTGGATTTGATATGAGGAGGTGATGCACCCCTTATTTTTCACGCGGCTAAACTTTCCTAGGTAAAAGTTCAAGTGCCCACGCGAACTCGTCCTCATAGAGGACATAGATCAAGCCTTTGAGTGTTTTTACGGTGAGATTGAGTGATGTTTGATCAAAAAATGGTTGACAATGAATGTTACTCTCCCCCCTCATCACCTTTTTTTTCTTTTTCTTCAATAAAAACGGATAAAATTGACTATTCATGCATATAGAAGCCTCGGAATTTTTGCTTGTTCCAATTTGTAATAACTCAGATTCTTACGGTTTAGAAGACATATTGTTTCTTGTACATTGAGGAAAATCCAACAATTATAATTTGGTAAAATTAGTACCATGTGAAACCTTAGCTTAATAGCTTTCAATAGACATAAAAATCACCAAGATCCAACGGTTAGATAATTCACATTCGTTTGTGAAATCCAACTGTCAAATTTAGACCACCGTAGTTAGATTTGTAAATAATTAATGGTTGGTTACTCTTTTGGCCTTTGCTATTTCTACAAAAATTAAATAATATTCAACAAGGTTTCTACAGACACTAATTTTGTCTATTTTGGTTAAGAAATTAATTTTATATGATTTTTGAGATGACAAAGTATTACTGAACTTCTAAATGTTCGTTTAGGTTTAGTACTTGTTAATAATCAGACTAAAAGAACCACTTAGAGTAGTTTTTAATTTTTGTTAATTTTTATTGATGTTCCCTTTCATGTGTACTTGATTGTGTATAAGTAACATTAACTCTCACCAATTATAAATAATTCTAAAACTAACCAACCAATTTAGATCCAGAATTGACTATGTTCACTAATGTAAATAACTGCAGTGATCCATGCCTTCTCAAAGTAAACTGAACTTGTACTTGGATATTAGACTCAATTAGGACCAATTTAGACTTTTGAATTACTCAATTTGGACTTGTATTAGATTTTTAATGAATCAATCAAAATCAAGTTCAAATCTGTCAATATGAGTAACAATTTGTTAACTTAGAATAATTTAGAACATTAGGATCTTTGTACAGGATTTTTGTTTATTTTTTTAAAATAACTTAAAGTTGTGTAAAAATCTTGATAATTTGTGTAAATATCAATATTTAAGTCTAGTTTAATCCCTGTAAATATTAAACTTAGATCACTTGTAATTAAGTCCTAGTAATTCAAACACCAAAGGTTTGTCAATTAAGTTTTAGAAACTTGTAATTTGCTAATAACTCATTAACCACGAACTATTTTGAGTTGGATTTTTTTACAGTAGATAGAAGTTGTAAAATGAACCAAGTTAGGCTTTAGAATCACTCAATTCAATTAAGAAATGACCAAGTTATGAAATAAATAAAATCTGCCCAGTTTTTTTCTTGTAAATTCAGTTTCATGCGATTTTGTAAATGATTTTCGTTTAATTATCAAATAAAATGACAAAAATACAAAACTCTCCATTTTATTATTTTAGTATGTCCCACCAATTATAAAAATAAATTTGAAGTCAATAAGTCGCGTTCGGACTAATCCCTTGTCGGTTCTTTCAAACCGCTCTTGTAAATAACCAATTCTTTTTGTAAATAAATCAATTCATTTGTAAATGAACCAATTCTTGTGAATAAGTCCAACTTTTGAAGACGAAGATAAAGACCGAGCCCCGGAGGCGCCATGTACATAAAGATCAAGTTGTAATTCGTTTATTCCGAGGCTTCTTAATTATATTTGCACCCTTGCATTCATATGCTTTCACCTAATAATACAACTCGGAAAATAAAGTAAAAAGAATTTCTTTCACATGTGTGATATATTTAGTTGCATGTTTTCAATAAAATCAGTATATCCATTTATGTACAAACCTGACCCGAAATCAAATTCGAGATTAGAATCAGATCATTACTTATACGCGATCATGGGTGTTCTACCTACCACCACATTAAATCACCTTCATACAAGATCACATTCTCCGGTGGAATACCATATTTCCCCGGTGACAACCATTTTCCCAGTGGAATACCTATGATCGAATAAAAGTAAATATTTGATTATCCTCTCTTATTTGACTTCGGGCCATACCGGGGGATCCTATCGGAAAGACTCTTTTAAGCCAATACCCACTAATACATACCCATACTCTACACAAATCATCCGTTTACCCATCCCCAGTGAATGTTATTCCCCAAGTGGAGAATGAATATTTTTGAGAAGGCTATACATATACTCAAAGCTAAAAATTGGGTTGATCCCCGTATCTTACCGAATGTTGTCGGGTTGAACACCTCGAATGAGTACGCAAATCTTCCCATTTGAACCTTTTCTTACTTCTTATAGGGAAGTAGGGGATTCCTCAGATCAATTCGATTCTAAGTCGCGAGTCATCATATAAGTTTCTTAATTATATCTCTCTCACGGGAAAAAACAATCATACCCGCCTTAATGGCATCCAAAGAGTCTTATTGACCAGATCTCCCGGTCAGAACTACGTTAAGGCTTTGATCCAAGAGTAGATTCAAGTCCTACAATGATTGGTACGTAGAGCAATACATACGTATCCAAGCCCGTTGTACATAAACGAATGTACCGATTTCAAAACCGATTTTTACATGCAAGTGTGTTGTGTGATAATGTATAAATATATGTGCTTTTCTTTATCATTTTAGGCATTATATAATATAATATAAAGCTTTTAATTGGAATACAACGTATTAGTAAAGAGCCCGTACTCATTACAGAGGAGGAGACGGGTCCAATGACGTCCACACCTTCTAACCTAGATCCCGAACCAAGATCTTTGCATTCGCAGACCAATCAAAGAATTTTCGTGCCTTATCGCAATAAAGTCATTTTTGGGGTTTCTTAAATGGTTTTCCTTAAATTCTTTTATAAAACCCTTTATTTTATTAAACCCGTCCTTGTTTGGGTCATAACAAGGTGGCGACTTTGAACCTTATGATGATTCATTGACAATGGACCTCTTCAATCGGTCAATTTTCGTGGGACGTGCCCCTCGGCACATAACGCAACGATTCTCGGGTCGCAACTCTGAAAACCCAAAAATCAGGCCCCATAAGCTGGCGACTTCACTGGGGAATATGATTTTTATAAGAGGTCTAAATCCGAAAGCACGTTGTATCCTTTGAAAGCAAATCGAATGATGTTATGAAATGCCTATTGTTTATATCTTGTATATATCTGTATAAATCATGTACATATGTAAAAATTACGTGTGTTTGGAATGCTTGTTTTAACAAATAGTCCCCACACACACACGCGATCTCAATTTACTGCTTTTGTAGGTTGGTCGCCCGTTCATGGAGTGAGCCCCAGATTAGCTAACCAACAATATATTAAGGAAGTTACCACACATATTGGCTTTCAGGGAGTGTCAGTCCTTGTCTGTGTACTCCAAAGCCTAAGTGAAATGAAGCACCTGAAAATATCGTCTATAAATCAGCTTTAGGAGCACTTGGGACCGATGCATGTTTGAATCGGTTACTTTTATTTATTTATTGAGTCAGTCTGGCACTATGCATCCATTGCATTCATGCATCTCATGCATATCATTAAAAAAAATGTTTTCAAAAAGAATAATAAATCTCTCTTTCGTGAGAAAATTCATTTCAAAGGACTTTCCCGAAAAGCCTCTATTTTCAAAATTTTGTTTTTCAAAAAAAATGTACATACTCATTTAAAAAAAGAAAATGTTTCAAAAAAATGTTTATCCTCCAAGTCAATACATTGTTTTCCTCTAAAGGCCATTCTGACTCGGCATTGTTTAATCGGTCAGGATCTGCTTCGTGTCAAGATTTCAGTCGACAAGAGGAATGGTCGACTTATCACGTGTCACTTACAACGGGAAATAGACTAAGGTGGGGCCGAATGGATCTCAAAAGCTCCAATCTTTTCCAAGCTACAAACTCTTTAGTGATTTTGAAATTCCCCACGTTCAGAAATTTGATGGAACTAGCAATTCCACCTTATTTTTAAAGGCATACTGTGATGCCCTCCTACCTCGGAGACCACCATTGCTACTGATGATACAATTATTTTCCCGGTATTTGGAGGGTACAGCTTTATCCTGGTATTATGAAGAGATTAATCCTTTACCTCCATCTTGGGAGGGTTTGATCCGAAAATTCTTTCACCAATATTGCCCAGAGGTTAATGACCAGATTATAGTGAATGACTTGATAGACTTTTTCATTGATCTTGATGAAGTGGCTGATCCTGAAGCGCAGGGCATAAATGCCAAACATGTCCTCGAAGACTTGAAATTGTTAGACATGAAAGAAGCAGTTCAAAATGCGGAAAATGCTGAAAAGTGGGATATACGTCCAGCACCAGGAACAACTCCACCTGGGGATTTCTTGAACTTTCAGAAGTTTAGAATGGGAGGTCTCTCTGCGACTCACCTGAACCTATACCGGGACAGCATGGAATCTTTCGGTTTGAGGACCCGAATATATGTTTATTTGTTTGGTCACAGTCTAAACGGAGAAGCGGTAAGATGGTTCAATGCACTCAACTGGAAAAAGAAACACACATGGGTGGATCTTTGCATTGCATTTATGGATTGGGCACATGATTGGATAGATCCTGAACTTACTAGGCTGCAAGGGGTAGAACAAGAGGCAAATGAGACGTTTCAAGGCTATATGACTTGATGGAAAATCCAGTTTGGCAGACTAACTTATGAGCCCTCAGAGGAAGAAACTCGTATATTACTTGTCAAAGGAATGAGTGAACTTTATTACTCTGAAATACCTGACGATGATCACCACAGTATCCAGTCTATTCTAAACCACGGGATAACCCTTGATAATTACTTTGCAAAGGTGCAAAACCCTTCTCAACTCCGCTCACTGCCTCGAGTTCTAGCGCCACTTGGTCAAGAACCTCTGGAACTCTTCGAAGACTTAGTAATGAGAGGTCTCATCATGCCATTGGACCCTCCAGATGTCCCCATGCAACATGTCGACGATTCTCACAGAAGCTATTGCTTATACCACCAAAGGATCATTCATCCCCTGCACTTATGTGTGCCCTTCTGAAGAATGGTGCGCGAGCTCATGAATGCGGATTTGCTCTAAAAGAACTTAGCGGCATGGAGCCGTTTCTCTTTCAGAACCAATAATTGTGTTAGTTTATAGTCTAGAACTACGTATGGTCTGATCCCCATGAATCAATGTGCCCTCTTATCAACACTGATTAGAAACACTTGTATTCACCTGTACTTGGGGTACGTAGGCAGCTCATTTGAGTTCGACCAATTAGGACGTAAATCTTTTCGTCACCCATCTAGGAAGTAAACGATTTTCTTAAGCACTTGTAACAGAACTACGTAATGGCTTGATCCCCCCGTAGGACTTAAATATCACTTTTTGTTAGACACACATGTATGCACATGCACGGGGTACGCAGGCGCTCACTTCGAGCTCGGCCGAAATAAACAAAAAAAAGGAAGGAAAAAAGAAATATCTCAGTCAGTAGGAAGAACTACGTGGACCTGATTCTCCAATGCACATTTTCAAAATATCCCACATTTTCGAAAACGTTGTTCACATACATTGGAGATACGTAGGAGGCCTTTGGGTGCGGTCCAACCAATTTATCAAAACAAAAAAAGAGAAAAAGCAAAAAAAAAAGCAAAAAAAAAAAGGATAAAAATAGTGGGAAGTTTTTTAGAATGTCGGGAACTGGTTATCTATTATCTCTGTTTGACTTGTAGGAAAAATACCAAAAATATTTTATTTTCAAATAAATCAATGATTTTTCGGGAAAGTCCAATTTTCAAAAAAAAAAAAGATTTTTCTTTTAATCATGTGAATTTGATGGCTCCCATGATAATCTTGCATTTGTGCACATATGTTCACACCCTCCACAAAAAGATCCCTCATTTTTCCCTGTTCCCCAGGAAGTAGATGTCGAACTCTACAACCAAATCAGCCTCCCTACCTGCTACCATCCATCCGGCCACCTGGATCATGAGTGCTGATTCACTAAGGGCAAGAATGATGCTGAAAATGGGACATGTACCAAGATCCCGCCTTGGAAGGAATGGCCAAGGAATTAAGGAGCCTATCTTACCGATGGACAAACGAAACCGAGTTGGATTAGGGTACAACCCATATGCCAGCCAAGGGGCATCGAAGGCTATCACCAAGACACTGAATGGGCAGTTTGTGCAGTCAGGACAAAATGAACTCTACTATGGCTTTCCTGAGCCGCGGTTGGAATCAAAATAACATAGAAGTCTCCCAGGTCTTGAGATTTCTTCCAATGATGTCGAGGAGTATGATCCTGAAGATGATCAGAAGTTGAAAGAAGAGGGAAGGGAAGTTGATTGGGTTGAGAATATCCGATACCGAGTGTTGAACTGACTTTTCAAGATAGTCGATTTTAATGATGATGTATTCGATCCCATTGATTTGATCGAATCGAAGCATATTGTGAGGAAATAGACCTATGAGTACAAGGGCAAAGAAGGAGGGAAAGAAGTGAAGACCTATATGGGCAACCACCCACCTGAACCAATATTCAGTAGCCCAAACACATCCACCACTTCAGAATCATCAACCGACCCAAATACTGAGCCAGATCACCCGTTGGGCCCAATATCTGATGAATGTGAGACTGATGAGTCCACCACTTCCACCATAGAATATCCCTCGTCGGATGACCTATCTGATGTTGAAAATACTCATCCTATCCTTCTCTCTGAACATATTTGTGCACAAGAGCTTGAGTTTGATCATGATGCATCATCATATGACAATGAGTCACCACAAACATGCATATCACCGATTGAAGAGTCCATAATAATAAACATTGGCTCAAAAAAAAATAAAAATAAATAAAAAAATAATAATAAAAAAGTTAAGATTGGATCATCTCTGTCACTTGAAGAGCAAGAGTCTTTCAATGAGTTGTTGAGAGAATATGTGGATGTATTTGCATGGTCTTATGCCAACATGCCGAGTGTTGACCGCAGTATTGCCGAGCACCGTCTTCCTTTGCTTCCTGATAGCAGGCCAAAGCAACAGAAGCTCCGACGAATGAAACCAGAGATTAGTCCAAGGTTAAAGAAGAAGTTCAGAAGCAGATTGATGATGGGTTTCTACGGGCTGTAAAGCACCTAGATTGGCTGGCGAACATTGTTGTTGTTCCCAAGAAAGATGGTCGAGTAAGAGTGTGTATCGACTTCCGAGATTTGAGTGCCGCTTCACCGAAGGACTGCTTCCCATTACCACACATCGACATGCTGGTCGATAATACAGTGGGACATGCTATATTCTCGTTCATGGATGGATTTTCAGGATAATCAAATCCTTATGGATCTAGAAGATCAGATCAAGACATCATTCATCACCCCTGGGGCACTTATTGTTATAAGGTCATGCCTTTTGGTTTAAAAAATATCGGGGCCACCTACCAACGAGCTGCAACGACGATTTTGCATGATTTAGTTCATGGTATTGTTGAAGTGTATGTGGATGATATGATAGATAAGAGTCGTGCTCGAGAGGATCACTTTTCCTCCCTGAAAATATTCTTTGACCGTATCCGAAAGTTCAATGTGAAGCTCAATCCGTAGAAATGTGTGTTCGGAGTTACATATGGCAAACTCCTTGGATTTGTTGTTAGCCAGAGGGGCATAAAAATTGATTCTGACAAGGTCAAGGCTATTTTTGAGTTGCCACCACCGAGAACTGAAAAAGAAATCCGAGGATTTTTGGGAAGAATTCAATACATCAGCAGATTCATTTCTCAACTGACCTCGAAATATGAACCAATTTTCAAACTGCTATATTATCATTTTTTTAGACTCAATATTGACTGTATGTAGTTAATTACTAGTATAAGTATTATTTTTTGGGTTTGGGTCTGGTTGTTATTTTTATTTTAGTGAAATGAATGGTGCTGACAACAATTTCAAGAGACAGAGAAGCAATATATTGATGATGAATGTTTGGAGTTACTATATTCTGTAATTAACATAAGTTGGGAATTAACATAAGTATTAAACTTGAGAAAAAAGTGTTCAAAAATTTAATATTGAAAATGTATTAATTTATTCGGTTAACCGTTTATCCGTACCGAAATTTTCGGTTAATCGAATATCGTTTAACCGGTATTTTCGGTACGGTACCGATTCGGAAAAAGGTCGAATCGATATTTTCGGTTACCGTACCGAAATATACTTTCGGTACGGTTAACCTACCGTGAACACCCCTAGCCGTGATGTATAACCAAAACAAGTCAAATCTTAAACACTGAACCATCATCCTACAACATTTTACACCCTATTCAAGAAGACCCCCAACTTTTCACCAAAATAAAATATGAACATTTCCCATGCATTCAAACCATACTATCTTGGGAGATATTTGAATTATGTGATTAAAATTCAAAAGAGTCATTAACATAGTTCATTAGTGAACTAATGTGTCATCCTTGGATGAACATGAACCTCACTAAAAGCTTAGTGATGTCTTTTATGAACATGAACCTCACTAAAAGCTTAGTGATGTCCTTTTAAATAATTACTACAGTTAATATTATTATTAATTGTAATTGCCTTAATGAAAATAAATTATTTGGGCTAAAAGGGGCATTTAAGGTCCATAATGTGACCCAACCCTTTAGGAAAGCCAAGCCCAAAGCCCTTATTACCAAAAAAAAAAAAAAAAAGAACAAAGGAAAATATAATTAAAAAAAGGAAATTGTTACCCGTTAATGACATTGACGGCGTTTTGTGTCAATGGCTGACGTGGCATGATTTTAGTACAAAACTGTGAGAAGTTGTGAAGCTTATTGGGGAAGCTTCGTTGGGGAAAGGATTTTTTGTGGGGAACTACCTTGTTTGGGTGGTCATTTGTGACTTAGTACCTTACATTTTTTTTTTCGTGGGGAACTACCTTAGATTGCCAAAAAGTTTGTTGACCACTACCCTTGACCAATTTTCAATGAGTTTTTTTCTTAAATGGCCAAAATGCCCTCATGTGCCACTCACATGTTCACTTAAGCCCTCATTCTCTCTCTCCTATCTCTCACCTCCATTGCCATTGCCATGGAAATGTTTCTCTGCGCCAGAATGTGACCTTGCTTGACTTCTTACAATTACAGTAATAACTTGCAATTGTATCATTATATCAATCCAATTTTTTGTCATTTCATTTTTGGATGACAAGATGAATGCATTTACCTGACCATTACATATTTTTGCAAGAAAACAACTAAAAGCAAAAAGCTTTTCACTCTCCACCTGTGTGATTGGTGGAGACTGACAATGCTCTAAGTGATCAATGATCAAGCAACATTAAAATGCAGCAGGGAGTTGACAAGCTAAATTTTATGTAAAATCAAGTTAGCACCGCACTGCGGCTGGATATTAAACTCAGCACGAGGACCATGGACATAAGTTGGAGAAAGGTGCAAAGAGAAGAGCCGTAATATCAGTGCCAAAGCCAATTTTGCTTCCAATAGTGCAAAGTTTTGCCCGATGCAAACTCGTGGCTCTGAGCCAAATGGCATGAACAGCCCGTGACCCTTCATTGCTCTCAGATCACCTTCTGAGAATCTCTCTGGATTAAACTCTTTGGCGTTTAAAAAAAAAACCCTAATTTTCGATTTTCGAACAAATTTAAACTATTTTAAAAAAAATCCAGCAGAACCTCATACCTTTTAGAGAATCACTCGTCAATTCTGGGATTGGCTCGTCAATTTTGCAAAAGAGAAGAATGAGAGAGAACTTGAGGAGATCCTTCAATGGAGGTTTGGAGAAGAACGTGCTGTGGGGGGAAGAAAGGGAAGATTTGTAATGATCACGTGCTGGTCATGTGAGGGTATTTTTGGGTTTTAAGAAAATTATACCCGAAAATTTGGTCAGGGGTAGTGGTCAACAAACTTTTTGGCAATCTAAGGTAGTTTCCCAAAAAAAAAAAAAAAAAAATATAAGGTACTAAGTCACAAATGACCCCCAAAACAAGATAGTTCCCCACAAAAAATCCTTCGCGAAAATAAGGAAAAAACGTAACTAACTAACAAGAAGAAAACACTGGACTCATTCTGTCTTCATTAGGCCCTCTCTCCTCACGCTCAGTTTCTCCCCTTCTCGCTGCCCTTCTCTCTCTTTCCTGGCGATTCATCCTCTCACCAAGCAAACTCTCATGTCTTCTCTCTTTCGTCGGCGCCGAAACTCAGGGACGTCGTTTCTCTTTCCTCATTCTTTGGCCATGCGACCCCGGTAATTTGTTGTTCTTTCTCAAATCTAGGGTTTTATTCAATTACTTTGTAAATCGATGTTAAAATCTTGCTAGTTTAAAAATTCAACAAATTGAGGAGGAAGTCTCAATTTAGTGATAAAGACAACTATAGATCGAATTTGTGTTCAAATTTTGCAGTATCAACCTTATAAGTTTTGGGTATTTGATAAATTGAGATATGTGTTAATTTCTCTCAAATGCTTATGCCTTAACTTTCAATTTTATGAATTTGATAAACATGTTCTTTATTAGTTGTTAGTTAGTATCATAGTTGTTAGTTTTATGATATTATGCTATTTTGTTTGCTCTTGGTAATTTAGAGACTGGTACATAAAGTTACCATTCGCCCATCTTCAATTACAGAACAGAACAAGTACTTGTTAATTCTGTTTTTCCCCCTCCTAAATTGTTGTTGCATTAATTTCAGTTGGCATAAGTGCTGTAAATTCAGTTGTGTTATCCTTTTGGTGTTGACACATGAAAGTTGAAATGTATTATATCTACTACCAAGAAAAAGAGAAAATATAACCTTGAGATATGTCTGAATTGTACTCCCCAGTTAAAAACACAGTATTAAAAGTGATGAACCTTGAGCTATTGCTTTGAATGTTATGTTGACATGGTTTAAATTTAACCTTGAGAATTGTTGTCTGCCCTCAAATTTGTTCGCCACGGTTTGATCTTAGTGCTGCTGTAGTCATTCAGAACTAAAGGCAGTTTTTTGCTTCCTGTGATATTAATCTCTATAAGGATGGTAGGCACGGTAAAGCTTAGGACTTGCTTACAAAGATGGTCAGTCTCTGACTTTGCCCATTTGAGTAATTTCTTTATTGCTTTGGTTGTAAAAACAAGTTTATTTATCTTACTGATTTTTGGGAGGTTTGTGGTTTCTGTTGATTTGGTTCTGGCATTGGGTGATGCATCATTATTTTGTTATTGGGTTTAATTCTAGAAGAGTAATTAGGGTTTTATCAGGGTTTTTGTTGTATGATGGTGTATTTGGCCTTCTTTTTGAGTGGTTCAATCATAATATGAGTGAGTAGACGAGCTATTAGGCTTTGCTGGCAATAAGAATACTCATTTGTTGATAGGTAGCCTGCACCTGTGCTTGGATATATGAATCAAGTCATGCCAACAATTCAGATGTTTAAGTTCATAATATGATGCGAATCCAGTTAGTAATTCATGTTCAAGTAAATCCAAATAAATCCGTTAAGCGGATGATTGAACCTAGCTGCCACCCTCTTTAATGGGGATTGTGGTAATGCCTCCCTTGCATCATTGGGTTAGAAGCATCAGATCCTCATGTAGGGTTTCATCCTCTCTTGTACTTACATTGTTTTGGCAACAAAGGATCATGTTGCATTCATGTCTTTTCAACTGTCTATTCAGAGTTCAGACTGATTCCTTGATGCCTTCAAGCTCATGGTTAGGATACTTTGTTGGCTATGCTTGGTGCCATCTCTTAGAATTACTGTATCTTTCAGTATATCTCAGCTTTGTTTACTTTCTAAAATTCTTCTCTGCTGATGTCTTTCTTCTTTCTCAGTGAGATGCAGCAAGTATGCTCTAATTGGTCGTTATAGCATGTTCTACTTTTCACTCCCATGTAGTTTGCCATGGATAAGCACATAAAACTCAACCATTTCAGAGTCTTCATGTACGAGAAAAATAGCGGCTTCGTTTTAATTTCTTTTTTAGTTAACTTCCTTGGTGTTTCTAGTTACCCAGTGTAGTATTAGGACTTACAAGCCTATTAGCTCAATCGGTAGAGTACGAAGAATGTGGGTTCAAATCCCACATAGGCTATCTTAATTGGTGGTGAGGCTGTTAACTCACATGAATGTTGGTGAAATCTTTATAATTTAGCGTGTCCATGTTAGTTTGCTGAATATTTGTGGTGGGTTTGAGTGTGGTGATTGTGATTCTCACCATGATGGTGCATGTATATGCACATACAAATCAACCAAGTCAAAGTCTTCATATAAGAGAAATGGTTAGGTAGTCATTGCTTTTCTAGTTATTTTCATTTGTTGCATGTTGCTGCTGCTTGTTATCTGCTGTTCATGTATGTGCTACAGCTGCTGCTGCTTGTGTGTTATAGCTGGTTGTTGCCGATGCCGTGTGTTACTAGCCAAAAAAGTATGTTTTTCCAATTAGCCTATGTGGGATTTGAACCCACATCATGTGCACAATTACACATTGCTCTATCAATTGAGCTAATAGACTTTATGAAAAGCAATATTTGGATGAATCAGGAATCCATTAAGAAGCACGACAATCCGTTAAATAAATAAATAGTACTTGCTAATTGAGTATGAGACCAACTCCCAAATAAGTCAACTTGTGTGGGATAAGAAGTGGAGACACATTCTCCTTTTGCAGCTCCTCTTGAGTCTAAAGAAGAAACAGAACAGAAAGTCAGAGATCCCAACATTTTCCAAAATTAAGCAATACAACAGCAACAAGAGTGAGAGGAGGCATCCAAGTAGAAAGTGCTTCTCTAGACCCATGAAAAGGATAATAAAACACACCCGAAGGGTGGATATGAGTTTAAATAGACCAATACGTTTAAGAACAATTCGGGAAAAATCTCAGTCAAAGGACTGAATATATAAAGAAAATGAAGAGGTTTTCCATGCTTGTTCATTATTAAAAGTCAAGCTTCACACCAATGCTCAGCTCATTCACGTTCGTGGAGAACTTAGATTGTATGTGAACAACATGCCAGTGACAATTAAGCAATATGGAGAGCAAGTATCCAAAAGAAAACACAGCAGTTGTTGCGGCCTGTGCATCAATCTGTTTGGAATCCTTTAATTATCAAAACAAAAATCTGTTTAGAATCCTTTATAGCTGATGGTGTAACTTGTGTATAACAGTGTATTAGCACTCCGAGTGGCAATAATACACTCATAGGAATTAGGGACTATCAATACAATTTCCAACTTAATCCTTTTGCTATAATCCTGGCATGAATAAATTGAATTATTGAGTTGAATTCATTTAGATAAGAATCTAAAGTTCAGTAATCTATAGTAAATTTGGAGAAGCAAAACACTTCTCTCTAATGAAAAATGTAAAGCTACCTTTCAATAGGCTAGAGCATCAGGCTGTGCAAAGAAGTTGGACATAAGCTTATCATGATCACTCACTAATTCTCCTGTAAATTACAATTGTTGATTAAAAGATAAAAGACTAATCACAGTATACACGTGTTGAGGAAAAAAAAATCGCAGTATACAAGTAAATCATCCAGCCTTCAAGGTGAAAACCATAACACAATTAGAAAAATAATCAGTAGGTCACCTTGGAGATACACAGATTGGTGACCTTTTGCAATTCCTATAAAATAGCAGAGAATAACACGACTGTAGACGCCAAAAAAGTGCTTTCAGATTTCCCTGCAAAAGCCCGATGATGAAAGGAGTAATTTATAAAACTTGAAATGCTATTTTTGCTTTGATAGGTAAAATAAGGTCTCAGGTTTTTCCTCGATCACTCCTTCATTTCAATTTCATTTAAAAGCCCATTTCAAGAGCTTTCCATTGCTTCTTTCCGTGTCAAAATACGATTCCGCACCTAAGAGTTATGGCCAAACGAAGTTAAGGGTCAAAACAGATATAGCTGAATACTGTGGACCGTGTGTCCCGCCCAATTTGGGAGTTCATTTGGTTGCTTTAATTTGTCATCCTTATATTTCTGGATTCCTTATTCAAATAGCTTTCCAATGACATATAATGAGCCCACACCACATTCCAAACCAAGGAGTTACGAGCCCAACATTGATGCGTACTCCAAAACTGACCTCTCCTTACTATTTTGGGTATATCTCAATATGCACAATACATTTGGGCTTGAAACCAAAGCCAATTGAAACTAGACCCAATAAGCTTTCCAACTCATCTTGAATCATCCAATTTGGAGCCCAAACGAGTAAGATATGACTCAGCAAATATCCAGTTGGCAGATGACAACCGTCAGCGGCTCTGGTTTAAAACCCAGGGCCGCTAGCGGCGCTGACTCAGCTTCAAGACCGATCCTTTTTTCAGCCCAAATTCAATTTTCGGCTCCTTTTCAGCCGTCCAACCCTACTTCCTGCGCCTATAAATACGACCCTCCTCCCTCAGTTCAAAACACACAGTCTACAGTTGACACCCTCTATTCTCAGTAGTATTGACTCTGAGCTTCTCCCTCTTTCTTCCATAAACAATTCTATTCTATACTCGGGAGTATTGACACCGAGCATCCCCCTCCTTCAAAACTTGAGATCTTGTCTTTTATTATTCTTGTCAAATATAGCCTACAGTTCAGGTACTAACTCCTGAGGGCTCAAATCAAATTAATTGCCTAATTGTTTATTTTCTAGTAGTCATAATGTAGATATCATGCTAGAATAACGTCTTTTATTGCTTCCTAAATATTGTCATTCCAAACATGTCTAGTCGTTGTAATGCTCAACTTGTCAATCAAATGCATGTCTAAACAAGGGTTAAAATAAATGTTGTGATGCTTGTGATGAACCAATTAATAGTCTAAGTCTAGGTTGTTAATCCGATTTGTGTGGGAATCATGTGTTTAAATTGTTAAGCAAACTTGAGTTAGTAGAGGCCGTCATAAACGGGCGAGTTGGGTGCCTAACACCTTCCCACCTCGTACCTTCGCCCCCGAACCCTTTATTCTTGGGTACTCATATGTTCTATATGAGCGGGAATCTTTCTAAAAATATGATCAGTTCAGTTATCGCGCTATTGGGTTGTCCCTTCGGTTTGTCGCTTCGATAAAACGCTGATAGCAGATTTGTGACCTCTTTCATGGTTTTTATTCAATTCAAGTCTTTACAAAATCTTTTCTAACTCGACAGTTCCTTGAACTTATCTAAACCCCCAGCTTACAAATTTTCTATAAGGACGCACTCCGTGGCCGTAGAAATCCCGGGTCCTTACAGGAGCGACTTCACTTGGGATTTATTTAAGAGGGTGAGACTCGAAAGTCAAGTTTGCTTAATTGTTTAATAACATATTCCATATTTTGCATCATTTGCATGTGTTTTGTCACAACCTTTTGACCCTTATCGACCCTCGAGGAAGTTTGTGTCGCAACTTGTAGACAGTATATCTAAAGGAATATACAGTTGTCCTATCGTGCAAATCGACGCTTCCTCACCCACGGCTCATCGACTCTTGTTGGTGAAAAAGAATTACAATTGATGTGTCGACCATCCGCCGAACGGAAATTGTAATTTGTTGTGGTGACCTCACAGGATCCAAAAGCCCCTAGCCCACATTCGTGCATTCGCTTGCTTCTTGTGCATATGTCGTTGTAATGCCCGTCTGATCACATGTTTGCCTGTAAACTGCTTTGTTATAATGCTTACCTGAATGCATGAGTACCGTGACTATGTGCCAACATGTACTTACGTGCTAGGAGTCCTTTCTTTTATATCTAGGTAGTTCCTAATGCTCAAAAATGGTGCGAGAATTCTATTCAATGAGCATTCGTTTCCCGGATGATATATTTTCATATAGCGTCGAAGTCATGAACAATTTTCTAGGACCTTTTTAGCAAACAAAAAAAAGAGTCACTCTCTCCAATTCCCCTTTCCCACTTTTTTTTCTTTTTTTTTTTTTTTTGTTTTGATGTAATTCAGATTCGGCAAAAAAAAAAAAAGAAAAGCAAAAAAATGGCCTTAAAAAAAACGCCAAAAAAAAAAATCAGAAAGGCAAAAAAAAATGCAAAAATTTCCTTTTTATTATTTTATCCCATTTTCCATTTTCTTTGAGTCTAGAAAAAAAATAAAAAAATAGGATGGTCCGTCTTTTTCTAATTTTCTCATTTTCGTTCATCAAATTCATTTTTCATTTGATATGAAGGGAAATAATCGGGCATTTAGGCTTAGGTTTTTATTTTCTTCTTTTCCATTACATGCATTGCATTGGATTGTACGTATTAGACGCTCCATGCTAGGATTCATAACTAATCGTCATGCATACATTGTCGTCATTTTGCATCTGCAGTTGTACAAAAGTCCGAGTCTTGCATTCATCAATGTCTCCATTTGTTCACTACCTTTCATGCACTAGAAGTCTAGACGAGTCGATCATAAGTCTTCTAGGGTCATTTTGCGTCAATTCATTGTCATATATGTCAAGGTCAGTCCCCCATGCATCTTGCATATTGTTGTCGTAACTCTGTCATTGCATTGTTATCATCATGCATTCGAGTTCATGTAGACGTCCTTAGATTCATTCACCTTAGGAGCTATCGAGGGTCTTCGTTCTAAAAATCATGAGTCTTTGTTTCAAGTCCTTTCTTTGGCGTCTTTCTAAGTTGAGACTTGTGTTCAGGATTGGGGGCTCGAGGAAGAATTACGGTGACAAAGGTTGGGCTCGATCGTCTAGCAGATTGGTCCGTGTACAAGCTACATCCAAGACACCACCACATTCCAAAAAGCCATCACCACATAATCTATCACCACCACAAAGCTCGCCGCCACTCAATACATCCCTTACCTCACCAATCACACCCCTAAACTTCACTATGGTCAAGACCACCAACGAGAGGCTTGATGAGCTCATGAGTGAGTTGAAAAGGGTGCGACTCAAGGTTGAAGATTTGGAAAAGAAGAAAGAGGATGAAGCAAGAATCCTCTCTGACTCCGACTCTGAGGAAGAAGGACCAAATGCCAAGTTGGTTAAGATTAAATATGTGCTCGAAAACAGCGGCCTGTTTGCCAACTACCATGCTAATGTTGGTAAAGTCAATCCCAAAGTTAAGGGCAAGCTTCCAGCCAAGTTCTCCATGCCCGAGGTTCCGACATTCACTGGAACTTACAATCCACAAGACCACCTCAAAGCCTTCACTATTGCCATGGGTTTAAGAGGAGTTGACAAAAATATCTACATTCACTTGTTCCCACAGACTCTTGATGCCCCAACTCGTCGTTGGTTCTACACCTTGAATTTGGAGGACTACCGCACTTGGTTAGATTTCACTACAATCTTCCTTGCACGCTACAAGGAAAATGTTGCTCTACCTATGACCCTTCGAGAGTTAGAGATCACTAAACAAGAAGAAGATGAGGGATTCACTTCCTTCCTTAGGCGTTGGAAGCTAAAGATAGCCGAACTGGTTGAGCGACCTTCGCAAACTAATCAAATCCGCCAACTCATCAAGAACCTGCAACCTGCTTACAAAGAACCCCTCAAGTAACAAGCAATTGACTCCTACAACCGGCTCTATGTTGTGGGCATCCTAATTGAAGATAACCTTCTTAAGAATTGCACTTAAGTCGTGAACAACGCGAGTATCTATAGGGGGTTGTCCTTCATATCCCTATGAACAGCCTGTGCTCGAGAAGTTGAAGAGAGTCAAAGTCTCCTAGTGTGCAAGTCTAATCGAGTCCAGTCAAGTCTAATGATGTCTAGTTTGTCTTTTCAATTCGTCCATAGAGTCTAGCTTACTTCTCGTGTAATGCTTTTCTTCGATTCAATAAAGATTGCATTTTGATTCCCATCATTGTCTTTGTTCAATCCTATGACGAACTTAAGTTGCCTATGACAGAATAAAAAAAAATTCAAAAAAAAAAATTCAAAAGAAAGCCTTCATTGTGGAAAACATCCAACAGGAACTCCCTAATGATCATCCCCATAGAGGAAATACAGTTGAACCGTCCGTGCTAAGGACAAGAGGCATTCATTTGGCACCTCACATCAATATCCTTTACTACCCTATACATCATTACCACTTGCAACCCTTTGAGCTTTAAACACATAGCCTTTCATTTCTTAACCATATCATCCTTATCCGGGGAATAGGTGTGTGCGACATGGGAATAGAAGCAACTTTCTAGGCAAGGTGGACCGACCTACAAAAAGAGCCACCGAGAGAAATACCAAAAAAAGAAAAAAGAGAGAGAGAACTCGAAAGTTCAAAAAAAAACAAAAGAGAAAAAAATTCGAGAGCGATCAAAGATCCAAAAGAGTGCAAACACTTCAAGTACAACCAAACGGTGACATTACCTAAACATAGGTCCCTTAGCCACCTTGCCTAGATCACAAACTTCTATACCATCTAGCATACTTTGGGGAGGGGATTTACATTGGGTTTCTTTGAGCCTTTATCCTTTCTTTGATACCTTAATCCAGCCTGACATTACAACCCAAAAGCCCTCCAAGAGGTACGACCATTCAATTGTATAGTCCTGAACTACATTGGCCTGATTCCACAAACTGGATACGTAGGAAACCTCAAGGAGGTTCGTCCACGATAACCACTTTGTCACATGATCATAAGGATTTTTCCCATTCCACCATTCTCATCTAAGGCTAAAAAAAAAAAATGAGCCCGGTAGGTTGAAAACCCGAAAGAGCGGCCTCGGCAAAAATTAGGGCAACCAAAAAAAAAATATAAAACAAATTCAACATCTTGAGGCAACTTAAATTCCGAGGATTTAGAACATTGTTTCTCATTTAAAAACTCTTTGGTCAGTCATCTACAGTCATACACATCACCTTTCTCGTAGGCTTGCACATGGACTTCCCAACTGGGGGCTTTTTCAAAATGAGTCAGTTCTTTGTCCGCTACCTTCCAATTTGTCCATTTCTTCCCCATACCTTAAGTTAGGATATTTTGTATCACTGCATCAACATCCTAGCTCCTCGAGTAGGTCATAATCATCAAGAACGACACATGAAACTGGGGGCCGATTCTCCCTTGACTGCACCCAGTCTTTTCCACTTGTCTCTTACTCTGTCAAGATCACCACAAGAATGAAATTCTTGATCACAAAACCTTTCCCATATGAAGACCCTCTTCAGACCCTATAGGAGACTCGTGCATGTTAGGCTAGGCCGCATGGAGCTGTGAGTCAATAGATACTGCATACATTATATTTATATAAGTACTAGAGTCGCCTTCAAAGGCATGCATGTGTACATAATTTCTCAGTGTCTTGAATCCCTGCGTGTTTACATGTCAATTCCCCTTTGCCCCATGCATATTACTATGTCATGTCTTGTGCATCTTGTCATGGTCGGTCGGGCATGTCTATTGCATCTTTTTCCTATGTGCATATTTCCACTGCAGGTTTGAGTCTACCCGCTCTCCATCGAAACCAGCAAGCCCGAACTCATGATCAAGCCTAGAAGCGACCTTCCGTCTACAATAAAAAATGGAAATAACCTTGCAACAACAGCCAAGCGCGCGGCCCCCCTGCTATCCCATGACTTTTTCCAGCCCAGAAGCCGTTACTCCAGTTCCTTCGCGGCAAAATCAGTACCAAGCGCGCGGGAGCGAGTTCCTTTGGCCCACAAATTCAAATTCCACAGTTGGCGCATCTCACGGTACCAATTATCTTCAGGTAAAACTAACCCAATTATTTTTGCAGGTCGCAAATACTCGAGCCCGGATTTATGCCCCGACGACATTTATCGCCCGGAGTGTCAAATTATTTTAAGCCCGGTAAATCTTCTGACCTCATCAATGTCCCAAAGTCTCAATATTCCAAAGCCTCAATGTCCCGAATTCTCAATGTCCCAAAGTCTCAGTGTCCCAAAATCCCAATGTCTCAAAGTCTCCAAAATCCCAATGTCTCAATGTCCCAAAGTCTCCAAAATCCCAAAGTCTCAATATCCCAAAGCCTCAAAATCTCAAAAATCCCAATATCCCAAAGTCTCAATGTCCCAAAATCTCAATATCCCAAATTCTCAATGTCCCAAAATCGCAAAAATCCCAATATCCCAAAGTCTCAATGTCCCAAAGCCTCAAGATGTCAAAAATCCCAATGTTCCAAAGTCTCAATGTCTCCAAAATCCCAATGTCTCAATGTCCCAAATTCTCCAAAATCCCAATGTCCCAATGTCTCAATGTCCCAAAATCCCAATATCCCGAAGTCTCAATGTCCCAACGTCCCAAAATCGGGTCAGCCAATGTCCGCCTAAGCTATTGCGGTTAAACTGTCCTTCTACGAGATCACAAATTCGGGCCAGTCAATGATCGCTTGAGCTATTGCGGTTAAACTGTCCTTCTACGAGATCACAAATTCGGGTCAGTCAATGATCGCTTGAGCTATTGCGGTTCAACTGTCCTTCTACGAGATCACAAATTTGGGCCAGTCAATGATCGCTTAAGCTATTGCAGTTAAACTATCCTTCTACGAGGTCACAAATTTTTGGGTCAGTCAATGGTCGCTTAAGCTATTGCGGTTAAACTGTCCTTCTGCGAGGTCACAAATTTTGGGGTTAGTCAATGGTCGCTTAAGCTATTGCGGTTAAACCGTCCTTCTACGAGGTTACTTATTATGTGTCAGTCAATGATTGCTTAAACTGTTGTAGTTATACTGTCCATTATTTCTTATATGTTTCAGTCAATGATCGCTTAAGCTATTGCATTTAAAATGTTCGTATGTTTTAACCATTTTACAGCCGTTATTTTTAATCGCGCTGTCTCGTTGACTTTTTCGTTTCTCGTACAGGGACGGAATCTCGACACCCGCCGAGTGGTGTTTAGTCACTGTTTGTCGAAGCATTCTACGTTGATCATTCTCAAAGTATTACTAACTTTTTCATTCACTCTGAATACAGGTCCCCAGCAGACGTTTAGACCATCTACGAGCGGTGTTCTATCCTACTAACCATAACCTTTATTTTTCTTGTGTTCACAGAGTTGAAATCTTAGCACGCTACGAGCATGTCCCAACCCAGGTTTGTCTTCATATGCATACATACTGTCCACTCTCACACACCATGTGCATATCAGCATCCTGCATGTCGCCTTCGGAATACTTTGATCTTCGCTTTTACTCAAGCTCGATCAAAGTGGGGGCTTCTGTAGACGCCAAAAAAGCGCCTTCAGATTTTCCCGCAAAAGCCCGATGATGAAAGGAGTAATTTATAAAACTTAAATGCTATTTTTGCTTTGATAGGTAAAATAAGGTCTCAGGTTTTTCCTCGATCACTCCTTCATTTCCACATCATTTAAAATCTCATTTCAAGAGCTTTCCATTACTTCCTTCCGTGTCAAAATACGATTCCGCACCTAAGAGTTATGGCCAAACGAAGTTAAGGATCAAACCAGATGTAGCCGAATACTGTGGACCGTGTGTCCCACCCAATTTGGGAGTTCATTTGGTTGGCTTAATTTGTGAGCCTTATATTTATGGATTCCTTATTCAAATAGCTTTCCAATTACATATCATGAGCCCAGACCACATTCCTAACCAAGGAGTTACGAGCCCAACATTGATGCGTACTCCAAAACTGACCTCTCCTTACTATTTCGAGTATATCTCGAGATGCACAAAGTATTTGGGCCTGAAACCAAATCCATTTGAAACTAGACCAAATAAGCTTTCCAACGCATCTTGAATCATCCAATTTGGAGCCCAAACGAGTGTGATATGACCCGGTAAACATCCAGCTGGCAGCTGACAACTGTCAGTGGCCCTGGTTTAAAACCCAGCGGCCCTGACCAAGGCCGCTAGCGGCGCTGACTCAGCTTCAACCCTGACTCTTTTTTCAGCCCAAATTCAATTTTCGGCTCGTTTCAGCCGCCCAACCCTACATCTGTGCCTATAAATATGACCCTCCTCCCTCAGTTCAAATCACACAGTCTACAGTTGACACCCTCTATTCTCAGTAGTATTGACTCTGAGCTTCTCCCTCTTTCTTCCATAAACAATTCTATTCTATTCTCGGGAGTATTGACACCAAGCTTCCCCCTCCTTTAAAACTTGAGATCTTGTCTTTTACTATTCTTGTCAAATATAGCCTATAGTTCAGGTACTAACTCCTGATGGCTAAAATCAAATTAATTGCCTAATTGTTTATTTTCTAGTAGTCATAATGTAGATATCATGCTAGAATAACGTCTTTTATTGCTTTCTAAATATTGTCCTTCCAAGCATGTCTAGTCGTTGTAATGCTCAACTTGTCAATCAAATGCATGTCTAAACAAGGGTTAAAATAAATGTTGTGATGCTTGTGATGAACCAATTAATAGTTTAAGTCTAGGTTGTTAATCCGGTTTGTGTGGGAATCATGTCTTTAAATTATTAAGCAAACTTGCGTTAGTAGAGGTTGTCATAAACGGGCGAGTTGGGTGCCTAACACCTTCCCACCTTGTACCTTCGCCCCCAAACCTTTTATTCTTGGGTACTCATTGTTCTATGTGAGCGGGAGTCTTTCTAAAAACATGATCAGTTCACTTATCGAGCTATTGGGTTGTCCCTTCGGTTTGTCCCTTCGATAAAACGCCGATAGCAGATTTGTGACCTCTTTCATGGTTTTTATTCAATTCAAGTCTTTACAAAATCTTTTCTAACTCGACGGTTCCTTAAACTTATCTAATCTCCCAGCTTACAAATTTTCTATAAGGACGCACTCAGTGGCCGTAGAAATCACGGGTCCTTACAACGACCCTGAAGCATCAAACAAGAAGTCTTAAAGACACAGCATAAGTGTGTTCAAGGTCGAAATGGTCTCTAAGTACCATAAACAAGAAAGAGCCTGAAAGTCAGAAAAGATATCAAGACAACAAAAGCCTGCACGGAATTTGAAATAAATTTGCCCTCAGTTACAATTCTTACAAACTAATGGTAATCTTAGAGAACCCTTAGCAAATAGTTTCATGGTACTAAGACAACATAGACCCCTTACTATTCAAACTAATAAGGATTGATTGACATCCTAATTAGAGAGAATTATACCTATTGACAAGGATTGATTAAAATCTTGATTCACATTCAACAGTTGTCCTTCCGAGTTTGATACTTCATGAGTTCTGCTTTCTGTTAAACAAGACAATGAATATTAGTAAAACAACCGTGTGTGTCATTGAGTCAAGATCCATGAATATATCAGAGAAGAAACTACTCCAAACCACTCAATTGAACTAAAAATAAAAATAAAAAATAAAAACAATATAGAAGTGAAACAGCTTCCTAAGCTGGAGTGATGCATGTTGGACAGCCTTTGACAAGTAATGATCACTCAGAACATATTTTGAGTTGAATACGCTTATAGCTCTTCATTCGGCTTGATTGCATTCTTTTCCGAGGCTCTGAGCTAAACACATAATTCCCACATTTTCAAGCTTAAGTGAAGATACTAGGTTGGTTAAATATGATTTGAAGGTCTGTTAGCAGCCATGCAGGAATCAGAGCAGGTCTAATCAATGCCCAATTTTAAGGTTTAGCTTGATCTTTTCACTTAATGCTGGCTTACAACCTAACAAATATACCAGACATGGATGAAATATTCAGATTATTATTCAACACAACGCATGAAATAAAACAAGTTAAAGCAAGCACCGCCAACAACTTTGTAGCTAGTATTGGATTAATACCCACCATCGATACTGTTTTCTTCAAACAAGAACAAACTTTACTTCCTTGAATCGGAAGCTAGATCACACCTTGTCCTAGTCAAGGGAACAAGTTCAACAACAACACGAAATATGTGGACCTTGAATACAACACTTATTCTACTGCTAGACTCTCCCTTCTGAATCAGCTCAAATACGCACACATCATGCAACAAATAGATGTTACAGAAAAATTGTGTTCTGCTATACCAAATGAACAAGCGACCAATTGCCAAGATGGTAGTATCTGACCAGCACAAAGACACACATAAGAGTATCTCCATCCTTGTTTTACATCACATATATCAAACATAGGCCATAGAATCTTTAAATGAGTTTTGTTCCATTAAAAAATGCCCCCAAAAATTCAGCATACAAAATTGAAATCTCAGCAATACCCACATAAATAAACTGTATGAAAACGAAATCAGAACAATGCCCACAACAATAATAAGAGAGAGGGAGACAACAATCTAACATAATTGTAAATCCAGAATATTGTAACCCAAATCGTAAGACAATAAATCGGAAAACTAGTAAAAATGTCAAATTACTATCTCTGGACTACAGTCAAATTACTTTGATTCACATCTTCCATCACTATCACAACAACAACAAAAAAAAATATCAATTAAACACAAAATTGAAATCTTAAACTAACATTAAATAATGTATGTTTGAAACTTTGAAAATTCGAACCTGAAATTTTGATTTTGGTGCCTTTAGAAGCGGAAAAATTGAGGAAATTTGGATTGAATTCACATTTGAAGTTCTTTGCATCTCCTTCGATTAAAACCTCTTGCATCTCCTTCGATTAAAACCTCACAATTTCCTGCAAAATTAAACCGAACAAAACAATGAAAATGTGAGTGGATTGAACTCGAATTCTAGGGTTTTAGAAGAGTTTTAGGGTTCTACCGATTGAAATAGGAGATCGAGTGGATGAACATATTCTTAAAGGTTTGCTTCAGAGAGAGAGAGAGAGAGAGAGAGCAGAGGAGAAGTTTTAGGGAAGGAGATAAGTCTTCTTCTCCTTCAAATTGTACTAATAAAAAAAAATTAAACCATATACAATCTACCCAAATGCCCTGCTTTAAAAAAATTCACTGTGCACTTAAAATATGTACTAAACCTATTCCGCATCAGCTGCATAGATGAATAAATGCGTCAATGACATAGATGCGTAACATTCGGGTTAAAAAAATTCTGATTACCCTCCCAAAGGTGGGTCCCACGAAATTGGGAAATTAAAAATAAAATAAAATAAAAAGGAAAAAATTTGACCCCCCCAACCGTAACAGTACCCCCCTTATTTTATTTTATTTTTCACTATCTTTTCTCTCTCTTTCCTTGTTCTCTTCTCTCTCTTATGCTCTCTCTTCTACACCTCTTCTCTTTTTCCTTTGGTTTTTCCATTGTTCCCTTTTTTCCTTTTCTAGCCAATCACCTTAGTTTCTTTTAGACTCATTAGTGTTTTATTTACTCATAAGTTCATACCTAAGTTTGCCCCCTAACACTCTATTTGGCCCCTATTAAAGCCTATTTGTATATACATTTTTAGTCATTTTGATTCATTTTTTTAGTTCAAATTTCTGACTTTTTTTTACACTAACCCTAGCACCCCCCACCTTCCATTTCTCTATAAATACCCCTTCACATCTCACTTGCAAGAGGCCCCTCTCCCTCACAAAAAATCTCTAAGTGTTGGAGCTCTCTTCTCTATTCTTCCACCTAGTATAGTTAATCAAGATAAAAATAAGTTCTTTTTATTTTCATTAGTTGCAAGTAAGGGGTACTTGTAACTAATTTCACACTTGTGAGTTTTAATTAATTAATCACTTACTCTATTAAGGTAAATGTCATAACTCTTAATATTTTTTATATATGCTTGTGCATATTTATTTAGTTTTATTTATTGTAATTATTATTATCCTTCTACTCTTCTTTTTTTTTCTTACTTTACCCCTTTCCCTCTTATATTTCATTCTCTCCTTTTTGTTACCTTATTTTCTTATGTTTTTCCCTCTCCTTTAATTTTATATTTCTAGATCTACTTTTTCTATGTGATTATTTCACTAACCCTTATTTTTTTAGATATATATATATAGTAAAACTATTATTTCTTTTGGTTGGATTTGATATGAGGAGGTGACGCACCCCTTATCTTTCACGCGGCTAAACTTTCCTAGGTAAGAGTTCAAGTGCCCACGCGAACTCGTCCTCATGGAGGACATAGATCAAGCCCTTGAGTGTTTTTACAGTGAGATTGAGTGATGTTTGATCAGAAAATGCTTGAACAATGAATGTTACTCTCCCCCCTCATCACCTTTTTTTCTTTTTCTTTAATAAAAACGGATAAATTGACTATTCATGCATATAGAAGCCTCGGAATTTTTGCTTGTTCCAATTTGTAATAATTCAGATTCTTACAGTTTAGAAGATGTAACTTTTCTTGTACATTGAGGAAAATTCAACGGTTATAATTTAGTAAAATTCAAAGCATGTGAAACCTTAGCTTAATAGCTTTCAATAGACATAAAAATCACCAACATCCAACGGTTAGATAATTCACATTCTTTTTTTGAAATCCAACTGTCAAATTTGGACTACCGTAGTTAGATTTATAAATAATTAATATTTGGTTACTCGTTTGGCCTAAGTTATTTCTAAAAAAATTAAAGAATATTCAGAAAGGTTTCTACATACACCAACTTTGTCTATTTTGGTTAAGAAATAAATTTTATTTGATATTGGAAATGACAAAGTATTGCTGAACTTCTAAATGTTTGTTTAGGTTTAGTACTTGTTAATAATTGGCCTAAAAGAACCATTTAGAGTAGTGTTTAATTTTTGTTAATTTTTATTGATGTTCCCATTCATGTGTAATTGATTGTGTATAAGTAAGATTAACTCTCACCAAGTATAAATAATTATAAAATTAACCAACCAACTTAGATTCAGAATTGACTATGTTCACTAATCTAAATAACTGCAGTGATTCATGCTTTCTCAATGTAAATTGAACTTGTAATTGGATACTAGACTCAATTAGGACCAATTTCGACTTTTGAATTACTCAATTTGGACTTGTATTAGATTTTTAATGAATTAATCTAAATTAAGTTCAAATCTGTCAATATGAGTAACAATTTGTTAACTTAGAATAATTTAGAACATTAGGATCTTTGTTTAGGACTTTTGTTTATTTTTCTAAAATGACTTAAAGTTGTGTAAAAATCTTGATAATTTGTGTAAATATTCATATTCAAGTCTAGTTTAATCCCTGTAAATATTAGACTTAGATCACTTGTAATTAGTTCCTAGTAATTCAAACACCAAAGATTTGTCAATTAATTCCAGAAACTTGTAATTTGCTAATAACTCACTAACCACGAACTATTTTGACTTGAGTTTTTTTACAGTAGATAGAGGTTGTAAAATGAACCAAGTTAGGCTTTAGAATCACTCAACTCGATTAATAAATGAGCAAGTTATGAAATAAAGAAGTTCTGCCCAGTTTTTTTCTTGTAAATTCGGTTTCATGTGATTTTGTAAATGATTTTTGTTTAATCATCAAATAAAATGACAAAAATGCGAAACTCTCCAGTTTATTATTTTAGTATGTCCCACCAATTATAAAAATAAATTTCGAGTCAATAAGTCGCGTTCGACTAATCCCTTGTCGGTTCTTTCAAATCGCTCTTGTAAATAACCAATTCTTTTTGTAAATAAATCAATTCATTTGTAAATGAACCAATTCTTGTGAATAAGTCCAACTTTTGAAGATGAAGATAAAGATCGAGCCCCGAAGGCACCATGTACATGAAGATCAAGTCTTTTTCTCCTTTTTAGGACTTTTAGACATTTTTTGCATTTTATTGTAATTACTCAAGTTGTAATTCATTTATTCCGACGCTTCTTAATTATATTTGCACACTTGCATTCATATGCTTTCACCTAATAATACAACTCAGAAAATAAAGTAAAAAGAACTTCTCTCACATGTGTGATATATTCAGTTGCATGTTTTCAATAAAATCAGTATATCCATTTATGTACAAACCCGACCCGAAATCAAAATCGAGATTACAATCAGATCTTTACTTATACGCGATCATGGGTGTTCCACCTACCACCACATTAACTCACCTTCATACAAAATCACATTCTCCGGTGGAATCCCATATTTCCCCGGTGACAACCATTTCCCGAATGGAATACCTATGATCGAATAAAAGTAAATAATTGATTATCTCCTCTTATTTGACTTGGGGCATCCCGGGGGATCCTCTCGGAAAGAATCTTTTAAGCCATTACCCACTAATACATACCCATACTCTACACAAATCATTCGTTTACCAATCCCTAGTGAATGTTATTCCCCAGTGGAGAACGAATATTTTTGAGAAGGCTATACGTATACTCAAATCTAAGAATTGGGTTGATTCCCGTATATTACCGAATGTTGTCGGGTTGAACGCCTTGAATGAGTAGGCAAATCTTCCCATTTGAACCTTTTCTTACTTCTTATAGGGAAGTAGGGGTTCCTCGGATCAATTCGATTCTAAGTCGCGAGTCATCATATAAGTTTCTTAATTATAACCCTCTCACAGGAAAGAACGATCATACCCGCCTTAATGGCATCCAAAGAGTCTTATTGACCGGATCTCCCGGTCAGAACTACGTTAGGGCTTTGATCCAAGAGTAGATTCAAGTCCTACAATGATTGATATGTAGAGCAATACATGCGTATCCAAGCCCGTTGTACATAAACGAATATACCGATTTCAAAACCGATTTTTACATGCAAGTGTGTTGCGTGACAATGTGTAAATATATGTGCTTTTCTTTATCATTTTAGGCATTATATAATAATTCAAAGCTTTTAAGTGGAATACAACGTATTAGTAAAGAGCCCGTACTCAGTACGGAGGAGGAGACGGGTCCAATGACGTCCGCACCTTCAAACCTAGACCCCGAACCAAGATCTTTGCATTCGCAGACCAGTCAAAGAATTTTCGTGCCTTATCGCAATGAAGTCATTTTTGGGGTTTCTTAAATGGTTTTCCTTAAAATCTTTTATAAAACCCTTCGTTTTATAAAACCCTTGGTTTTATAAAACCCGTCCTTGTTTGGATCATAACACGGTGGCGATTTCGAACCTTATGATGATTCCTTGACAATTGACCTCTTCAATCGGTCAATTTCAGTGGCACGTGCCCCTCGGCATGTAACGCAACGGTTCTCGGGTCGCAACTATGAAAACCCGAAAATCAGGCCCCACAATGATGAGAAAAGAGCAAGATTAAAGAATTTAAGGATAATTTCACTCAGCCAAATTACTTGATGCGGACAAATAAACTTCAACTAGCATGTGATGTCGAATGTTGCAAGGACGGACAAAGAACCTAAAACATTCTCTCGAATAATCAAAGGCGAATCTCAATATATAAATCAATTACCTATTCTCATGGAATCAAGCCAATATCAAGAACATGAATAACAATATTATATCCAATAATTAAGTCCTAACTCACAAGTAATTCTGGTCTACCCTCGTGATTAGGCAAACTTGATGAAAGATTGAATTTGGGCGAATAAGATTCTTCTCTCGAATTTAAATTAATCACCAATCATAAACAAGAAGCAAACAATCAATTATTGTGCAATATTTTAACGACATGCTAGTTTCCATGTATGTAATTTAACCTCAAGCAATTCAATAAAGCTACATCAACCCTCGATAAAGGGAAATTAGCTACTCATAATATTAAAAACATCAACAAAAAAACAATGAAAACTAAATTAAGCATGATCAAGCTATAATTCAAGAACAAAACTTAGGGCAATCATGAACCAGAAGAGAGAGAGAGAGAGAGAGAGAGAGAGAGAGAGAGAGAGTAGGTATTAGAAATACCAATGGTGCTTCAATTGAAAGTACTAAAGAACTTAATGAAAGAGTGAAAAGAATAATTTCAATATTCAAATTGCAAAAGAAAACTAATGATTAATTCTAATATAAAAAGCATAAAAGTGTTTACGAGAGAAAAGAAAGATAAGGGTGCTAAGAGATGGGATACAAAATCAAGTTCTCTCTTTCAATGGGCCCCAAAATGTATCTAGTTGGGTTTGGGTCAAAAAGCCAATGGAATAACTAAAGTCACTAATGAATTCCCGTGAATTCGGTAGCTTGCATGGTCCTGCAGTAAATATGAAGGAAATTTGCATGGTCTTGCAACCCAATTTCTCCAAATATCAAGCTCACTGACTTACTTGCATGGTCATGCAAGTTTTAACATTCAAACTTGCATGGTCATGCAAGTTTTAACATTCAAACTTGCATGGTTGTAAACTGCAACTTTGACTCATAACTTCGTTTTTGCATATCTTTTCTCGCTTGGCTTTTTCTAGGACATGTTCCACGACTTCTTCCTTGACGATTGCAACTCCAAATCATATCCAAAGTCTTTACCAAGCCTTGAGGTCTCAAAATGTCCTAAAAACACATCAAAAGACAAACATACCCCAAGTAGCTAGTCATCTTTACCAAAATAATCATAAAATCTCACAAAGAAATAAAATAATTATCTTGAAACCAATCAAGTGCATTTGTCACATAAATAATAGCTCTAATTACGCACTCGTCAAATCGTATAAAGCATACATGTTACAACCCCCTAATTGTTAAATGATGTTTGCGTGAATGATCTGAAGAACAAGTTTTAATGCTCATTGCTATTGATACATGTGATTTTGTATCTTCACTATTGTTCTCATGTTTACTTTAATAAATGGATTAGTTATTCTTAAATATTTTTGGGTGTAAGTAGATGAAAAATGTGTGGACGATAACTAAACAAAAACCAGTGAACTATTTAAAGTAAGCTACAACTATTGACGAAACATAATCTTATCTTAGGATCTTGTCATGTTGCTCATGACTTCAAAATGAAGCTTAAAAAAGAAAATTGAAATCGATTAGAGAATTTGTTTAAAGTGTATGACTTAGTATTCATATGTTAGAGTTCATAAGTGAATAAGAGCATAGAAAATCTCCTTAGAGATACATCATGGAGGGGGGGGGGGCAGGGACGAAGGTGAAGGGGTGGCTGAAGACTTTTTGCGTCGAAAGAGAAAAGATTGCCCAAATGAATCCATCTAATCAAGATAAATAAAGAAATATCATGTGTATCATGTCGTTGATGATGAGTTGTATCACAAATAATAATAAAATATGAGTTTTAAGAAAGTGGTCCATCTAATCAAGCCTAACTCCCCGCGTGTATACTAGCTTACTATAGTGAAGAAGAATGACCTACTTATTACTCTATCCGTACTAAAAAAAAAACTTTACATTGAACTTTTCCCGATTCCCGAAATATTACTTTGATCACGCATAGTTTTCATAGTATGAATATAAGCAATAAAATGACGACTTTTCAAAGTATATTATCTGAAATGAATCTAACAATTTTTTTTTTTACATAAAAACAATTATTAAAATAATGTGTAAAACTAGAAAAATCAAAGTAGGAGCAAAGAGTATCTTTCTAAAACAATAAAAAGGTTCAATTAAATGCTCAATTACTATTTTATTATATGTGGCATTAACGTACCGTAAGAGGTAAATCTTAGCGAGTTTTTCAAAATTATTTAAATTGTATGAAGGAAGGCTTTGAAAAGAAAAATATAAGTGAGGTTAAACATACTTATAATTCTATGACATACTCCTATATCATGAACATAGAAAATCATTGTTGAGGTTTTAAAATCCCATTATATAATTGTTTTTTTATTATAAGTATTTAGCGGTGGCAAACAGGTCGGTCAGGTCGGGTTGGGGTTGGGGTTGGGTCACATTCGGTCGGATCATTTACAGGTTGGGTAGTTACGGTTTCGAGTTGAGAAATGCTTTTTCGTGACCCAGAGTGTTCTGTTTCGGGTCGACCCAACGGGTTGAGCACTTATTTTTTAGTTCAGTTATACTTGCATAATTATCCTATTTTCAACTTTAAAATAAAAAATTTACACACAATAATAATGATAATAAAATCTACTTGAAACATATATAATAAGGTTTTCACATGCTATTTGGTTTTTGCTAATGCAAACGAAGTAAAAGTTACTAAAATACAGTAAAACCTCTATAAATTAATAATGTTGGGACCGCGTAATTTTATTAATTTAGGGAGATATTATTTAATCAATAAATTAATAATTTTTTAATTTAAAGAGAGTTTTCTCGATTCAACGAACCTGCATAATTCTTAATACTTAAAACATATAAAAATATGATAAATAATGGTCATGTACAATGTGGCTAATTAATATATTACATCCCCTCAAAAACAAATATACAATGTTCATAGTCGTAGGACTAGTCAAAAGTTAATGCAAGTTTGTGTATGATATGGTATGGAACCACTATGTGAGCAACATCAAACATTCCTAATTAGGGGCCGTTTGGTTGACATAGGTGGAATGGATTTGGTATGGAACTTGAAACCTACGGGTATGGAATGGAGACTCCATACCTATTAAATGTTGTTTTGTTGTGGAAAGGTATGGAATCAGTTTATTTATTTTTCATTTTTCATTTTATCAAAAACACATGATTTTTATTTTTTCAAGTAGATCTATAAAAATAAAAATAAAAATAGAACCCATCCACCCAATTCTCTCTCTCCTCCTAGCTCCAATCTTCACGCCACCACCGACATCACTATCACCTGCATAGGGAACGAATGTAGCGATGGGTTACGGGGGCTAGCCTAAGGGAGGTCACGGTGGAAGGTGGTTTTGGGGTGTAGGTGGTGCGAGAAGGTTGGGGTTGTGTGTGACGAGATCTGGGCAGTTGTGGGTGACGTGATAAGAGTATGGCGGTTGAGGTTTCTGGTGGTTGCGGTGGAACTAGGTGGTGGCGCGTTGGCCGAAATGGGCGGTGGGAGGTCTGACGGTGGAGGGTGGTGAGGGATGCAAGTGGGTGGGCTCGTGGTGGTGATGGGCGGCGAAGTCGGGGTGCGTGGGCTTATGTTTCGTGAGGGGATGGTGAAAGTCGCGGTGGTCGGATTTGGGTGGTGAGCGGTGGAGGGGCTAGAATATGGGCGGTGGCTGCAGTGGTTGGACAATCGGCGTAGGCAGAGAGCTGTAGTGGAGGTGGTGGGCGTGGTGGGTGATGATGATGATGATGGTGATGAGAGAGAAAATGCAGTGTTGTTTTAATGTAATTATGTTTTAATTTGTTATGTTTTTGGTTGCAACAAAAAAAAGAAAAGAGATAAATGGAGAAGTATCAAATTGATTCCTATGAAAAATGGGGAGATATAAGTAGTGTTACTTTGGGGGGAACTTGAATCCTGAGGTATTCAAGTGGAGTAGTCCAAAAAACCCAAACAAACATAAAGAATGGATTCAGTGATTCCATTCCATTACATTTTACCCAACCAAACACCCCCTTAGTCAATCCAAATCAAAGACAAGCAACCATGGCCGAATTCACATACAAAAGGTAGTGTCCAAAAATCAACAATGATATATCAGATACGTAAATCATTGCATGAGTATTAGAGAATGATATATCAGATACGTAAATCACTGCATGAGTATAAGAGAATGCAACATCAGAACTTTTGAATGCAGTAATGAAAGTTAGAGATGAAATGCAACTAGATTTAAATTTTAAGAAAAAAGCAAAGAACAATAGTTTTATATTATACTAAGTGTCCTAATTATATTTGTAATTTTATATAATTATTAATTTATAATTTTGAAGGGACCTTAAATTTATATGAGGGTCTTCCGAAAAATTATTATCTTATTATTTTATCAAAATTATTAATTTAGACCCTAGGCCCGAGTCAGGACCGAGTAAAATTATTATTTTAGAGAGATTATTAATTTATCGAGTATTAATATATTGAGGTTCTACTTTACAACCATTACTAGCTAAGATCGGCCCTATTAGAGAGTAATGTGAAAGATATGACATAAAATTTGATATGATTAACCTTTTAGTCACTTTTTCCATATTTATGCGTCTTATTTTGAAAACCTCAACCAACGAGTCGTCCCAAAACGGGTTCGAATTTGACCCAATAAGTGTAGATTTTTCGGATTTGATATGTATCGGGTTTCGATTTAGAATTGTTTGTTTAAGACCCAAACTTTTCAGGTCGATATGAACCGGGTCAAATTTTGCCAACTCTAAAATATCCCAGTACGATACTCTCTCTCTAAAATTTTCTCTCAGTAGGAAATCCTTTCCTCCTAGTAGGACCTCTTTTCCACCCAGGGAAACCAAGCCATTTGTCAATTGCTTCCTTAGCCATGACATAAATTCCACTATGACATATCCTGAACATTCTCCTTCAATTCCACCATCTATATCTCCGTCCTTTTACTTCCACAACCACCAAAATATAAATTCCTACCCCATTCCTTTCTTCTAAACCACAAACTTATTCCTTGTTTCTTTGTCTCTGTCGTATAACCATTTACTGTTGGTAAGTACAAACTTAAATAATCTCTGAATTTTACTGATGGAAGATATTAATACCAGCGAGACCCTGAATTTGGGTAGTGAAAATGCCTTTGAAGGCTTAAAGTTACCACCAAACCCAAAAATAGTAGAGAGAGTCTCAGAACTGTGCTTAATTGGGTGGATCTACTCCAACAAGCCTGTCAAAATGCCGCTAGCAAGATCGATAATGAAGAAAATGTGGGCCATGCATGGTAAGCCATCAATTTCAATTATGAGTAGCTCAGACCTACTGATAACATTCAAGTCCATGAAGGAAAGGGATAGAGTTATTGATAAAGGGACTTGGCAAGTTTTGGGGAAAAACATTGTTCTCAAGAGGTGGGAAAACAATCAAAATATTGAAGCCCTTAACTTCCATCTCCTCCCAATTTGGGTGCAAATCCATGGACTGCATAGATCTCAACTCTACGAAAATAATGGGCTAGCAATTGCGAGAAGATGGCAAAATTCTGGGGACAGATGTTGTATCTGAACAACATATTCTTGCAAGAAGATTTTTGAGAGTTAAAGTTGAAATTGACCTGAGGAAGTCACTACAAAGAGGTTTTTTTAATGACGAAAATGGGTCAGACAAGAGATGGGTGTTTATAAAATATGAACGAATTGGAGACTTTTGCTTCAATTGTGGATGTGTGGGTCATGAGCAAAATACATGCAACAAAGACATCCCCAAAAGCTATGAGTACCCTGATGTTGGATTTGGCCCAGATATGAAGGTTGTGTTGGTGATGGGCTGGAACCAGCCAATGAAGGAGATTACACCCCCAGAGGAAGAGTACGAACCCATGGAAGAAGAAATAAGGAGAGCTCAGTTACAAGCTCAGGTGCGAATGGATGAGAACCAGAGAAAAGGTGAAGAAATCAGAGCTCAGAAACTAGCCATGGTGGCGCGTAACATAAGAGAACCACCAGAAGAGGCCTTTGTTTTCGATCTGGGTGAATCAACTGTTCACTATGACGCAGGAAAGAGGGAAGTGACGCAAGTGTTCTTGACATCTGGTCACACTCAAAAGATGAGCTGGGGTAAAGCCTGCCTTATTGACCCTGATATGGTGTTAAGTCCACATCGACACGAGGATTGAGGTATGAATTGTGAACCTAACTTTCTAGTGATATTAATCCTCCCGTTGGACATGTGTGCTCTTTTGATGATGAAACCCTACCCCATGATAATTATTTGTATAAGATGAAAGATAAAATAATGGGCCTGGACTTAATTGTGTTAAATGATGTGGGAACTGCAAGCCCAAATTCTAGCCCAAACAATGCACAATCCCAGCTAAAAAGAACCTCTCCCCCCTCAACCCAGTACACGGTTACTGAGCCCGATGACCCACTTAGCCCAGCCAACAAAAACTAGCCTCTCCAATCCATCAAGCCCCCACTAAGCAACATCCAAAACCCCCTACCCAACCCATCTGGACCCTCGAACATAACCCTCAACCCAATCTCTCCCATTCCACAACCACCAAAAAATCCAGCCTCACCAACACCAAAAAAAGCACACCTACAAAATTGAGCAATTTCCTTGAGAGACTCACCCTCAAGAGGAAATTTGACTTGAGGCTCGGGGTTGATGATGAGCATCAGGACTGTGAAGGGAGAACCAAAAAACCAAAAACAAAAACAAAACCTACCCTCCCACCATCGGATAAGGGCAAGGGACCCATAAATGAATCTGTTAAGCCACAAGCACCAAGAAAAAAGATCATCCAATTGGGCATTCGTAGTCAGGAGAGAAAGAAAGATGATCTCAACCTCTATTTTGACAAGGGGACCATGGAAGAAATGCTGCGTCAATTTGATGAGCAGACGAAGAAAAACGAAGGGGCGGGGGGCCATCCCCCTAAAGCTCAATGAGGACGATTTACTGGAACTGTCGGGGATTGGGTCATCCCGCGACAACGTTCCATATGAGGGCCCTTGTCCGGAAACACAATTTGTACATCTTCTTCTTATCTGAGACAATTATCGATGAATTTAGAGCTTACGACATTTTGAGAACTTTTAATTTTGTTGAGGTTGTGGCTACCTCGTCCGCTGGCAAGTCTGGGGGTCTAGCACTTATGTGGAGGATGGGTGTAGACTTGGAGATTATCTTCAAATCAGATCAAATGATAGTCACAAAGATAAATGGCAGCAATACTGAGTTATAGTCACTACTCACTTTTGTGTACGGGGCGCCAAACCACAGTGACAAATCAGCCTTCTGGGAGGCTATAGATGCTACGGCTGAGTTAAATCATGAACCCCAAGCTTTCATAGGGGACTTCAATGACCTACTCAATCAAGGGGAGAAGTGGGGGAAGTATTTTCAAAAAGTCAAAAGCCTCCAATGGCTTACAGCAATGTATTGACAAGAATGGGTTAATTGATTTGGGCTATGTTGGTAACCCCTACACATGGAGAAGAACAAGGGAAGGGGAGATCATTTTGAAAGAAAGGCTTGATAGAGGGATTTGCAATTTAACATGGAGAGACAAGTTCCATCGGGTAGTAGTCAAGCACCTAACTGTTGTGAAATCGGACCATGCTCCTATCCTACTGGATAGCCATGGCGAAGGCCAGTTGGGCCCAATCCCATTCAAGTTCGAAGCAATGTGGGTTAGGGACCCAACTAGCTACGAAGTAGTTGAGAAAGCCTGGAGTGAGTATGTCAAAGGGTCCAAGGGGTATGTTTTGAAACAAAAACTCAAAATCACAAAAGATCGTCTTCGAAAGTGGAACAAGCAACATTTTGGCCATGTGCGATCCCAAATTCGTGAGGTTACGACAGAAATGGAAGCATTTCAAAGGCTAGGCAATGCAAGTTACAGTAATGCATAAGAATCTGATATGTATGCATGACTGATTGAGCTATACAAAAGGGAGGCAATCATGACCAAGCAAAAACCCCGAGTCCAATTCTTAAAAGAAGGTGATCTAAATACCAAGTTTTTCCACGTCTCAACCATTATTAGAAGGCGAAAAAACGCAGTGGAATTACTTAAAATGCATGATGGGTCGTGGACCCAAAATGGGGAAGAGATAAATAAAGCTTTCATTGAGTATTTTGAAGAGCTTTTTAAGGCAGAAGAGCCCAGCTACCCCCCTGATTTGTGCAGTTTGTGTGAGGAAGTAATTGACAGTGATGAAAATGCCCGTCTCTGTGCAATCCCAAATACTAATGAAATAAAGAAAGTAGTCCAGATGATGCACCCTACCAAGGCCCCCGGGCCCGATGGGCTGCCTGCGATCTTTTACCAGGAGTATTGGGAGACAGTTAAGGGTGATGTTGTTGCTATGGTTCAAGATTTTTTTAGCAATGGATATTTTCTAAGAGCACAAAACCACACACACATAACCCTTATTCCCGAAAAATCAAACCCATCCACCGTCAAAGATTTTCGACCCATAGCCCTATGCAATGTTGTGTACAAAATACTCTCCAAACTCTTGGCCAATCGACTAAAACCCTTGCTGGATAAATTTGTGAGCCCTCTTCAAGCAACATTCGTACCTGGCAGAGTGATTTCGGATAACACAATCCTTGTCCAAGAAATCCTCCATACAATGAAGAAACAAAAGGGCAAATGGGGGTTGAAGGCTTTGAAAGTGGACATGGCAAAGGCATACGACAAGCTAGATTGGGGGTTCCTGCTATGTGTGTTGAAGAATCTGGGTTTTGATGCAAAATTTGTGAACTTGATTAATCAATGCATTAGTACCCCGACCATGTCAGTTCTTATAAACGGATCACCCCATGGTTACATAAAGCCACAACGGGGCCTTCGCCAAGGTGACCCGCTCTCACCTTTTGTGTTTGTGATTGAAATGGAGGTGCTATCACGGCTTTTTCTTAAGGCTCAATCTGTTGGCTCTCTCAATGGAATAGCTATAGACCGATCATGTGAAGGTATCTCCCACCTACTTTTCGCTGATGACTTAGTTATATTTGCCCGAGCAAATGACAGCAACACCCAAGCGATTAATGATGCTCTCAACTTGATGGAAGACTGGAGTGGATTGGCCGCCAATAAAGCAAAGTCAGGTGTGTACTTCAGCCCAAATACTAATCCAGTGGTGAAAGGTAGAATCAAAGGACAACTTAATTTGAGCACGATGGATAGAGATGCAGTTTATCTAGGACTCCCCTTTTTTCGTAATGAGGGAAAAAGGGAAAGATTTGCATATATCTTGGAACGGCTAAAAGATAAACTAAAGATGTGGAAGGCTAAAACCCTCTCCTTAGCTGGAAGAACAACCCTCATCCAAGCTGTAGCCTCTGCCCTTCCAAGTTATGTCATGGCCTCAAATTCAGTAAGTGTAATGGTTTGCAAAGAGATGGATGCGACAATTAGAGATTTTTGGTGGGGCAAGGAGACCAAGGGGCAGGGCATCTATCTTAAATCCTGGAATTCCATCTGCCTTCCTCGATCTTTTGGAGGCTTAGGAATCAGGAAGATGCAAGAAACAAACAAGGCCCTTCATGCCAAACTGGCGTGGAATGTATTCTCTCAAGACAAGCGACTTTGGGTTCAACAACTTCTCAATAAGTATTGCAATAGACATGGATTCCTCAATGTTGAACCAGCGGCCTCGGATTCACAACAATGAAAGGATATCCTCCATGATAGGGGACTCATTAAACAAGGAGGGTGCTGCTTGATAGGTACAGGGGAGTCCATCTCTGTGTGGACGGACCCTTGGGTCCCAGGCCTTGAGAATTTTCGACCTAGTGCTAGAGAAGAAGCAGAAACCAGGGTTTTCAAGGTGAGTGATTGCATAGTCAATGGACACTGGAACGTAGTCTTGATACATGATCAATTTGATGAGATATCAGCGGAAGCTATTCTAACCATCCCACTTGCAACACACCCTGAAGAGGACTCCTTTTTCTGGCTTTTCGAAAGACTTGGAAATTTCTCAGTAAAAAGTGCTCACAAGTTGATTATTCAAGAGAGAATCCAGGAGCACGAGGTGCTCAAGGCAGGTTTCTGGAAGGATTTGTGGGCCTTGCCATGCCCGCAAAGAATCCGAATTTTTATTTGGAAGATAGCCTGGAGAGCCATCCCAACGAGGAACAATCTGAAAATGAGAATCTCTTCCTTAGATGACAGCTGTACTGTGTGATAATGGCACTGAGAATGAGGAACATGTGTTCTTCACTTGCCCCTTTGCCCGGGCTATTTCGCTACAGCTTCTAGGGTTCCGCACGGATACCTACCTGAATTGGGACTTGGTTCAATGGCTTCAAAACCTCTTCTCTCATTCTTCACATATGAGAAAAGCAATGGGCAAAGAGGAGGGTAGCCGATTTGCGCGTAAAGCTGCATTGTTGATGGATTCAATTTGGTGGAATAGGAACCAAGTGTTACACAATGAAGGGGTAGCTGATACCCGAGGAATCATCACAACAATCATAAAGCGTTGGGTCGATGTGGATACGGCCTTTGAAATCTCTATTCGCAACCCCCCTGATAACACGAACTGTGATATAGGAAACCAACCCATAAGGGCATGGTTTGTGGATGCTGCTATCAGAAACTCGAAGGCAACCCTAGCATGGGTTCAGGTTGATCAACAAGGGGTAACTCTGAGAGCAGGTGCAAGTGGTGCTAACACGACTGATCCATTCGAAGCCGAAACTAGAGCTATCCTGGAAGCAGCTCGCATCATTGCAAGAGAAGGGGTGCTCAATGCCACTATCATCAGTGATGCAAAGATTGCAGTTGACGACATTAATAGAGGCAAACCTTTCCCCTAGAAAACACGCAGCTTTTTTGAAGAAATCTCAGTGCTTATTGCTCGCTGTTGTATAAGTGTAGTTTTTACTTCTCGCACAAACAATGTCTTAGCTCACTCTTTCGCCTCGTGGGCGGCTTCCTCTTCTTTTAAGGGTATTCTCTATCCTGAGAAATTCCGCCCCGAATATGGCCGGTAGGTTATTCGTTTGTCTTTTTTGGCATTCTATTAATACAAACTCACAACCTCTTGACAAACAAAAAAAAAAAAAAAAAAAAAAATCCCAGTACATTACACATGCAAAAAGCCAAAAACTAGTACTGAAAGAACGCGGCGGGCCTCTTCACTATTATGAAATTATCAGGAAATAAAGGATTAAAGAAGAAAAGCCAATTTCAAAACAAAAGCCGACTTCAATGTAAAAGAAAAGACCATAATAAAGGACCGAATACCCGAGAACAGAGCTAAAGCAACGGAAAACGTACCTTCCATGTCTCGCCGGAGAAGACAGTCTTCACCTTCTGGTACGTCCTCTCTCTCTCCTTTCTCCTCTCTTTCGCATGTCATTCGTATCTCGTAGCCAACCAAAACCCCTTTTTGTTTCGCCCTTTTACAATTGCCGCTTAAAATTTGTGAAAACTAGGGTTTTTCGATTAAACCCTAGCTCGAATTACTATTGAGTAGTTGAAATTCATTGATTGTTTTCTGGATTTTTAGAGTTTTATGCTAATAGTGCTCCACTTTGTCAAATTGGGTTGTTTTTGTTTTATTAGCATATTATTGTGCTTGTCTACTGATGGTTAAAGTACCTGACCTTTTACAATTGTAATGTAACAGTTGAACAGAGATTCGTGTGTTGTGAGGGGTTGTTGTAGTGGTTATATGTGTTATTGATAATTGCAATGAGTAGTAGATCAAAAAACTTCCGTCGTCGAGCTGATGATTATGACCATGAGGATAATGATATAAATGGTAGTGGAGGTCCAAGTAAAGCTGCTACCCCAAATATGCCCATTAGGTCGGGTTCTAAAACCTCTGTGTCTTCTGATAAACCGAAGAAAAACCACCAGAAGCTTTTAAGTTTTGCTGAGGATGAAGATAGTGAAACTCCTTTTTCTCGTCCCCCGAAATCTTCCTCGTCATCTCGTAAGAATAATTCGTCGCATAAGTTAATGGCTGTAAAAGACCGTATTGTATCGTCTCCTGCTTTGGTTCCGTCCAATGTTCAACCTCAAGCTGGTCAGTATACGAAAGAAGCCTTACTTGAGCTTCAAAAGAACACTAAACCTCTTGCGGGGTCTAGATCTAGACCCCCGCCACCGGATGGGAAGCCTTCTACGTCTGAGCCTGTTGTTGTTCTCAAGGGCCTTGTGAAACCTGTTTTGGGGACTGGTAAAAGTGATGATGAGTTAAGTGATGACAAATCAGAGACTGCTACTTTGAAGAAGGATAAGGATGATGCTGAGAAGAGGTTGGGTTTGATGGGTATTGGGAAGGGAGAAGCTCCAGAAGGGTTGGATTCAGGGATCCCAGATCAGGCAATGATTAATGCGATTCGGGCAAAGCGAGAGCGGCTACGGCAGTCAAGAGCTGCAGCACCGGATTATATATCATTGGATGGGGGAAGTAATCATGGGGCAGCAGAAGGGTTAAGTGATGAGGAACCAGAGTTTCAAACCCGAATTGCTATGCTAGGGGAGAAGATTGATGGGCCTAAAAAAGGCGTGTTTGAGGATGTAGATGAAAGACCAGTGCGTGATGCGCAGTTAAGCGTCGAGGACGATGAAGATGAGGAGGAAAGGAAATGGGAAGAAGAGCAGTTCAGGAAAGGGTTGGGGAAGAGGATGGATGAAGGATCTAGTGGGGTGAGCCGAAATGCAACAGCAGTTCAATCTGCCCAGCCTCAAAGCTATATGTACACAGCACCAGTTTCTCACTCATCTGTGGCCAGTTTTCCTGCTGGACCACCTAGCATCGGAGGGGCAATCGGAGGTTTGCAGGGGCTTGAAACTATGTCAATAGCTCAGCAGGCTGAAGTTGCTAAACAAGCATTGCGAGATAACATGAGGAGACTTAAGGTATCCGTATCTTTCTTAGCCAATTCATTTATGTTCTCTGCTGAAACACATTAAGATCTCAGTGAAGTTCTACTTCTTAATACATTTTCTTTCATGTAGAAACTATGGCTTAACATCTGATGAATATTGGAGTTTTTATGTGCCCCCCAAAAAAGGATTATATTTGTAATGATGTTGCTCATATTTTACAAGAGCAAATGTGATGTTAGGGAGATGAATAAATCACTATGATTCTTTCTTGTTGACTAAACATAACAGGTGTTGTATATTCAGCAGCCACTTTCTGGACTTCCTGATTTTGTATTTTTGGAGAATGTTGCTTCCCAGTTTCTGTTTCTGATTTATCCTTTTTCCTGTATCCATTACTCTTGCAAATTAGCTTTAAGCTTGTCCTTTGATTTATCCATTACTCTGATTTATCCTTTTTCCTGTATCCATTACTTAAAAAGCTATAAAAGCTGCAAGTATCTTAGTTATTTGTTGGGCCTTATTTTCTTTTTAGCTCCTGCTTTCCGCATCATGGTAATTTGAAATGCAGATGTGCATGTTCTCTTTTGATGTACTTGCAGCTGTTTCCATGGTCATCCTTAGGTTTGTAGTGCCTCTCGTCTATTATGAGGGGGTGGTTTGTTTTATACATGATTTGTTCTTGACCTGGTCTTCTTACTTTGCTCTCAGGAAACTCATGGGAGAACCATGACTTCACTAGCTCGAGCTGATGAAAATTTGTCTACATCGTTGATTAACATTACTGCTTTTGAGAATTCTTTATCTGCGGCTGGTGAGAAGTACATCTTCATGCAAAAGCTTCGTGAATTTGTCGCTGTTATATGTGACTTTTTACAGGTATGATTTTTTTTATTTTAAATTTCACCATCTACATTAACTAGTGTGCCGAATCCTCGTACATCCCAGAAATTTGGCATTGAAGTTATGCAATTTCATTTAAATTGAATTAATATTTTTGCATTTGGCGAGAAAGACAAATTACATAATTCTACTGTCCTATATTTTTCAATTAGAAGTTTTACTTAATGTGCCTCAATTTCAAATCTTCACTGAAAAGGAAATTATCCAACGTGTATTTATTTTGATAGTTTGTCTTGGTTTGTAGATGATTGTTATTATTACTAGAAAGTAAGCATTTACAGAAAAAAAAAAAAAAAAAAAACACCAAGATAAAGCATCCACAAAAAGAAATCTGACACAGTACAGGAAAAACTAATGATAAATAACCATCTAGCAGGTAAGATTATCACAATAAGCCACCGCAAGCACGGTATACCTATTGTACGTCTTGTGAGTCACATCATCTCATTACAGCTGAATGAATTGATCTGGCTTAAAAGTGTACTCTGCATCTGCTGACTACAGGCTACAACAATACTTAGAAGAGAGACACATCTAATGACTTTGTTTCCTGGGTCTTTCAGCAGTCAAACGCCTATTTTGTAGAACTAATTACCTAATAAACAGTCAGTAAGAACTTGGTATGACAGATCAAGCAACAATCTCAGATGAGTTGAGGTCCAATCCTAAGCATGCTTCATTAGTAGGCTATAGGCTCTGGCTGCAAAAGTTTGTTCAATATGCTACTCAGCGTCAGTGATGCTTGCCTTTTTCCTCTCTTTCTGCCATCCCACAGATTCGGATACTTCATATTGCAAGAGTAGCCAATTTTCAAGTAGATTTATCCCTGCCCCTGCAGTTTCTTAACAGTGACAAGCCCTATTCAGACCTTCTAGTTGACTTGAGACCTCCACCCAACCTCGATTAACAATCGTTTTCCAGTGGTGTACACTTTAAGCCCCTCAATGAAGTTAAAAAGTTTTGGCAACTCAAATTTGGGGCGGGAGTTGGGACTGGTAGGTCAGATATCCTGCTTGCAAAATCCAATAGATTGACAATCTGAAGTTCTGAACTCTATCTCTAGATGACACAAGTCTTGCAGTTCAGTACATGGCCAATCTGTTCTCACTTATCAATGGTTTATGTTGACATTGTGGATTAGAGTACCCATGACGCTCTCGGCTGTACGTGCCAAAGAAGCAGGCTGGGCCCTGGAGTTGATTTTATCTCAATTGACATTTCTCTGTTATTTACTTTTGTGTTTAAAGTGGGAAAATTCTTAAATTTTTTAGCAGCCTACCCATATGGATCATCTACTTGGGGTCTAGATTATATTCTTAAGTCTTATCTCACGATCTTTGGTCCTTATTTGCGGGTGACGTCAGAATCCTGCTTTATCTTCTACTACGGTTGTCTCTTAAGGACTTATCTCCGCAATTACACAAAGAGTACATTTCAATTGTCAAGAAGATTGAGCTCTTACAGTCTTACTCCCAAGAGTGTGCGTAGGATGTTTTTTTTCTTCAATAAAGTTCATGGCTAATGCATATTTAGTTGACTTGCCATTTTAGCTCTTTCAGAATGTTTAACTGAAGAAATCATTGGAGTAAGAGTAACATACTTACCATTAAACAAAAAGCATAGCATCAAATGAAACATATATGGATTCCTTCCACCTCCTACGGTTGCATGTTAGCCTAAGAGGTATTGATTATTGTGAGAGAAGTTGTGTTTGAGGACGCAAAAGGCAGTAGCGCAGTGCAATCTGTGTGAGAAGAAAGATATTGTATAGGCATATAAAACCTTGCTCTCGGTTTATATTGAGCTGAAGGAAATAATGATTATGTTTTACCTTTTTTTTTCAGCTTTTTGTATTATAGTGAACAGTTTTACACAATGACTATTGACTTGCTTAGTGCATCTCATTTGTCATGAAATTGTAGATATGTCCATTTGACACCCATCCCATCTAGGGTTGTGAAAAACATAAGAGAATAGATTACTTCATAGGTTTCCATTTCATCTAGGGTTATTGCATGACTACGGAGATTCAATCTCATCATAGACATGAGTATGATAAAGAAGTTGCCGATGACCGTGGCAATGCGGTATTGGCTATGGGGGGATGTTCCTCACTGATGGTATAGGGAATAAGGCTACTTTCGGTTCCATGGAAGTCAATAATATAGGAAAAGAGGCAACTCTCGACTCTTAAGGAAGCTGAGAATGTGGGGAAGAAGGCCACTCTCGATTCTAAAGCTAGGAAAAAGAACCGAGAACGGAAAAATTAAAGTGCGATATCGATTATGACGGTTAAGGGATTAAGAGAGGCTTCCTCCATAGGAAGTAGTTTCGTGTTTTTTTGGTTGATTCTTCATAAGATTTTAGCTAGCTATTTGGAATTGCTCTTCTTTGGAGGATATCTTGTCCTCTTTGTATTCTTTCTTTCTATCTAATAAAAATTTTCTTATCTAAAAAACATAAAAATGATAAAGAAGTTCATGCTTGATTGCTTCTAATGAATGAGTTTGTTTTGACAATATAATATAAGAGGATAGATTACTTCAGTAGTAACCATGTCTTTATAATGAGAGTACATTTTTCTTCGGCATATTTCATATCTTTATGATTGGAGTGTGGCCTTTCCTTTGAGTGCACACCACAAATGAGTGTTTCGATGATGCACAAATGCATAGGTGTATCTTTCTTTTTTTTTATAAAGGTATGGTCGAGTTGGGTAGTGAATTTTTCTTTTCTAAAAGTAAATTCTCTTCTCCTCAGTGCCACTGGAGGTTTTCCTGGTTGTTAACTTCAAGGCCCATGAGATTAGTCGGGCAAAGGCCGGATACCCATGTTATCTAAAAATAAATAAAAATGGTGAAATCTCTTGTAATCTATTGGTGTGATGACTAAGGACATAGGGTAGGAGAATGGATTGTCAAAAATAGTTACTGTGAATGTGTTTGAGAAATACACTATGATGCTTTCTACATTAGTTTACTTTGAATATTTGTCTACATTAAGTTCTTAATATCTACTCATTTGCATCTACCTGCAAATATTATTTGTTTATTTCAATTTCTCTTTTTCTAAAAATCAAATAACATATTATGTATGGAGATAACAAATGCATCTAGTTGATTAGATGAAGACAATTTTGCATCTTGTTGTGGTTTTGATTTTCTGATAGTGGGGCCTGCCGTGCAATTTCCCTAGTGGTCTTGAGAGTTCTATTTGTTTGAAAAAGACGGGGGAAAACCTGTTTTACAGAAAGCCGGAAAGAAAATTAATAGAAATTTTTTAGTAATATTAAGTTGACCATATTACTTTGTTCTTTTGAGTAAGAGAAGTTGCTTGGATGGAGGGTCCATGAAGGGAGAATTCTAGCAGAAGATCCCCGTATTCTCGGAAATGTTGTCCCCACATTATTTGCTTTAGGGAACTCATATCCGTATCTGAGGGTTTCAGAAAAGTTCAGATGGGCACCTTTGTACTTGGAAGCAATTTTGTGATGAGTATTCTTTTTTTAGATAAGAAATTTTTTTATTAATCAATCAATTGGAAGAATACAAAAAGAGGACAAGGAGTACTCAAAAAAAAAAAAAAAAAAAAATCTATAACTCCTCCCAATGCCTTATTTGAGTATTCTAATTGCCTTATTTGAGCGCGAGCCTGTAAAATGGCTTGAAAAGTAAACTATTATTTATCTGCTAATGAATGGGTGGGTCGTGTGACTTATGTCAACAATCTAGCGACATGGCTTAGTCCTGGTATATTATTTTGGGAAGGTTTATTGTATTCCTCCAAGGATGTGGCATTTATTGGGGAAATCCTTTTGTTTTTAGATAAAGTTTATTTGGGGAATCCTTATACGATAGTGTCTTCTTTCTCCCAAATGAAATTGCTTCTCCTAAGAATGCTTTGGCTATTATTCAAGCTTTTGATTCTATGTCTTAGAGTGCCAACTGTCAGTGGTGGGATTAATCTGGACCCACCAGAATTAGGTTAGCTTACTTCTCTTTCAGATTCATCTATTTTAGAGTTGCCTCATTGGTGTCCTTAAGGAGGTAATAAGAACTCATTGGGCATGCTTTGATTGAGAATAATGTATTAAGGGGGTAATGGAAAGGATTTAAGAGTAAAATGAGGGGTCAAGGTGGTGGTGGGTGTTAGAATTTGGGTGATGGAAGGTGAAGGAGGGGTAACAATTATCCCCATTTGGGGGCTAATAGTTATCCCCATTTGGGGGCTAATAGTTATCCCCATTTGGGGGGTAATAGTTAACGTACCCTCCCCCTGGATTAACAATCCCCCCCCCTGTCCCCTTCTTTTTCTCTCTTCTTCACCAAATTGCACCACCCCCAACCACCTCCACCTTTTCATTTTACCTTTTAATTTGTTTCATTACCCCCTTAATACATTGCTGTAATTCAAATCATGCCCATTCTTTTCGGATCCGTGGTTGGGAAAATTGTTTGAGAAGTCGTATTACATTGATTCAAGCTTTGCCTTTCTTCCATTTCTTTGTTTCTTCATCCTCTTTAGGTTCCTAGGTGGTACACAAATGAGAGTTGAGAGGAGGTTCATGCAAGATTTCTTTTGGTGGGCGATGGGGGATAAGTCTAGAAATTACTTGGTTGTGTGGGTCAATGCAAACGTAAGGAGATCGAGAGGTTAGGTCTTGGTAATTCGATGTTTGCAAACATTGCCTTTGCTTGGTAAACGGCTGTTGTGGTTTCCCTTAAAGTCCAATTCTCTTTGGCATAGGGTCATCCAGAGTAAGTATGGCCTTTTTAAGAACAGTTGGGATGTCTATGTTGGAGGAGGTATTATCTTAGCTAGTCCTTGCATGCTCATATCTTGGGTTTATTGTCCTTTTCTTCCTTTTGGGTAACTTTAAAGCTGGCTTAGGGGATAAGACCTGGTTTTGGGAAAAGGTGGAGCGGTGACAATTCCTTGATTAGTTGCGTTCCCTTCACTTTATAGCCTATCTTTGCATTCAAAGCAATGGAGCACGGAAACGTGAACGTTTCCCGTGTCGAAAACATTTCGAAAACGGAGTGAGGACACGCATTAGAAACGTACAGAGACGTGTCAACCTAGGCGAAAACGTGTCAGGCAGGCGGAAACACCAGGTCAGCGTTTTGGAAACGTGGAATAAGCATTTCCAGGACGAGAAAAAAAAAAAAGAGATAAGAAATAAGTTTATTTGTCAGTCCTCAACCTAGCATCTCTCTCCTTTCTCTCTTGATTTTTCGGCAAACCCTAGCCAAATACCGACAGGTTCTGTCGAGCTGCATGCGCCCTGAGTGAAGAAGGCGATGGTGGTCAATGAGGATTGGGGAGGTTCTCCGTCTGGTTGTGGATCGGTGGTGGATCCATGGAGATAGAGGGTAGAGGAGAAGAAGTGAAGACTGAAGAGTTGGTACGTAAAATTAAAAGCTGAGAAATTAGAGAGGCGTGGGGTTTTGGGAAAAAGGAAAGGGGATACAGCGGTTTGGTCAAAGCATACAGCTGTAAAATGTAAAGTGGTTGGGTAATTTCTATTTTTAAATTTATTTATTTACTGATGGGCTAGCTAGGACACGCTTTACTCAAATGCTAATCGCTAAACCCAATTTTAAAAATTCTTATATTGCTCTAGTAATTTTTTTTTATTGTTATTTTTTGCGTTTCCCCGTTTCCACATTTGAAAACTCGCGTTTCCCGTTTCCTGTGTCCGCGTTTCCGTTTCCGTGCAGCCTTGCTTCACATCACAATATGCCTGTATTTCAATTTTATTCTTTTGATGGATCATCGTAGCACTTTCATTTCACTAGACATGTAGATGGGAATGATCAATTCTATTTTTATAGTGGCACGCTATCGAGTAAGAGAAAAGGGTTTGGTGAGGGTTTCTTGCATGTCTTTTCTCGAGCACGTAACTTTCAATTTTCAAAATTTCTCTTCTCCACTTAGTTCTTATATTTTGATTGACCAAAATTTCCTTGAAGGTTCAGATGCTCGGTCTCTGGCACTTACCCCCAGCCGTACCCATGTCGACACGACCCGACCCGGGATATGGGTCTAAGTCGGCATGAAAATAGTGGACACGGCTGGCTGAGAACGGCTATGGGTAAAAGGTATTCAATAAAGAAAAAATCTGGAACGAGATAAAAGAAGAGATGGATTTCCAGGTGTTCCTGTCCGTTGGATCTTTTTCTCTGTTCTCCATCTTCTTTGAAAACAGAGATTTTCTCTGTTTTCCATCCTTGTTCAATTTTCCCCTGGCACATTTTGCTCTCTCTTCCAGAACAAGAAGGAAAATTAAAACTTCAAAGGAGACCTTTTCTGTGTTTACACTTCTTTTACAATCATGTTACTACAATTACTTATCATCTCCCAAGGCCCAAAGGTGTCTCTTTTAAAGATAGTAGTCTTTATTTTACATTTATAGGTCGCAGTATATCGTAACATACTAACATGCTTGGATATTTATATTAGACTTTACTTTAAAGAATTCTCTTTAGTCTGTGTGGGACTAGGGTGGAGTAAGGAGAAGAAGCTCCTGTGGAAGTGTGCTTTCTTTGCAGCACTTTGGTGCATTTGGCTAGAGAGGAATGCTAGGGTCTTTTCTGGTATTTCTGTCTGTCGGCGTGTTGGGGATAGGGTAGTATACTTGTCCTCCTTGCCGGGTGTTTCCTTAATCATCCTGTTACACAAGTTATGATTCATTGGGCTGAATTGTACATAGAATCCTCTCGAGGACACCTTGTCCTCTTAGGATGTATTTTGTTCTTTGTTACTATAATACTTTTTCTTATCTGTAAAAAGAATTCCTTTTACTTAGGTATGATTAACAGTATGTCCATGTCCGCGCATTCATATCCTAAATTTTGACGCATAAACCGTGTCCCCGTATTTTTAAGATAAAAAAAATTGTCCCAGTATGTTCAATTATATTTTTTGAATGTCAGACTCTTAGATCCATACCCGAGTCAGAGCATCAGAGGTTCATTCTTTTCTTTTGGGCTGTAGTACACAATAAGAGTTAATACCAACAATATATGGTAGAGATGGAGGCCCCATAAGGCCAAAATTTCATGTGGTGTTTTAGGAGTGGAGAGACAAATGAACATTCTGCATTGTTGGTACACATGGATGATTGTATTTGGGTTCTTTGGCGAATGTTGGGTTTATTCTTCAGTCTAAGTGTTCCACTTTGGAAGCCGCCGCTCCTATTAAACATCTGTGCAAAAGATTCCTTCAACTCCCAATAGCAAAATCATTGAAGGTGGATATATGAAATCATATTAATGAAATCGGTTGATATAGTCTCGATGGCAAAGTTAGGCATAGGTTCTATTCTTGCTGTGATCTGGTGTGTGTGGATAGATAGGCGTAATTGGATATATCAGAATCAACCTCTTCCGAGAGCATAGTTTGGGATAAAGCGGTGTATTTTGCATTGCTTCGTATTTGTTCAAATGGACTCCTTGTGGTGCTTCCTTATCAGACTTAGAATGGGATTAAGCGGAATTAGTGTATTCATTGTCCCTTAAGAGTTAAGAGGACGTCTTGTCCTCAAGTTTGTTATTAAACCATTCCTTTTGACTAATTTGTTATTGCCGCTGACCGGAACTTTACAAAGGATAATTGCCATTCTTTTAAATAGCTAATACTAGAGTATATTCACATATATCATCACATAAAAAAAGAAAAGGGCAACATTATTCTTACTGAGGAAACACAGGTTTTTTATTATTATTATTATTATTATTATTATTATTATTATTATTATTATTATTATTATTATTATTATTATTATTATTATTATTATTATTATTATTATTATTATTATTATTATTATTATTATTTTTTATTTTTTTTTGATAATTAGAGGAAACACTGTTATTCATAAATTTAGTAGTACCACTAAGATTATGGGGTTTCAGATTTCTATTGTTCAGAAAAACTGGGCTAATTTTGTAACTATTCTTCTGTGGGAGAACAGCTTATCCCCCTAGGCTATATTTACACAACTTGATTAATAGAATGGTTTTCTTATGTAGAAAAAAAGGTATGAAATTTTTCAGCAAAGAAGTAATAGTTGTTTTTAATGCTTTACTTCGTGAGTAGTAAAGTGGTAATTCTTCATATAAGGCTTTACCAAAGGCGTTCCTCAACTTATTTTAAATTTTTATTAATTGTTTGACAACAGCTAAGTTACAAAATTTATTTGAAATCAGACGGTATGTATTTCTGATAATTTTAAGAAATTATAGTTCATGGTATTATTCAATGAAAATCTCCCATTATTTTATTTCATATTTGTGGGAACTGGGAAGTATGGTGTCGTAGATGAAGGCTGATGGGATGGAATAGTGGTGACGTGGAACAACTAAGTTGATATTTATCTTTGCAATTTTAGTTTTTCACATCCAAGTTGTTGTTACATTCCTGAGAATCCATTTGTTGTGGACATTAAATGATATTTTTGTTCCAGATTTTTCAATTGGTATTCTCTATATGGATGTACTCCGTCTGATCTGAATGCAACTTTTTTTACAGGATAAAGCTCCTTACATAGAGGAACTAGAAGAACAAATGCAGGAGCTTCACAAGAAACGTGCCTCAGTTACCTTAGAAAGACGAGCTGCTGATAACGAGGATGAAATGACAGAAGTTCAAGCAGCTGTAGGCGCTGCAATGTCAGTCCTGACTAAAGGTGGTGGCGGTGCTGCAACAGTTGCAGCTGCCACGAGTGCAGCCCAGGCTGCAGCCGCTGCCATCAAGCAACAGAAAAACCTTCCTGAGATAGACGAATTTGGTAGAGATATAAACCTGCAGAAACGTATGGATATGGCTCGAAGGGCTGATGCTCGACAGCGCAGGAAAGCTCGATCGGATAGCAAGCGAATGCGGTTAGCTCGAAATGACATGTCTTATCCACGAATGGAGGGTGAATCTAGCACCGATGAGAGTGACAATGAGAGTGAAGCTTATAAATCAAACCGTGATCAGTTGCTTCAGGTAGCTCAAGATATCTTTAGTGATGCAGATCAGCAATATTCTCAGCTCTCTCTGGTTAAAGAGAGGTTTGAAAAATGGAAGAGATTGTATTCTGGGAGTTATCGTGATGCTTATATTTCTTTAAGTATTCCAGCTATTTTCTCTCCATATGTAAGGTTGGAGCTTCTTAAGTGGGATCCTCTCCATGAGGATGTTGACTTCTACGACATGAGATGGTATGTAAGTACCAATTTTGCACTTGCTGATCACCGTATTGCTGGTTTGAAATCATGTATACACTTTTTTGCTTATTCAATTGATAACATTTAATATATTCACTTTTCCGTGATAATTTTCTGTGCATTTTTTCTCATTGTCTCTGTGTTGTATTGATGTAGGCATTCGTTGCTCTTTGATTATGGTGTTCCTGAAAATGGAAAGGATTTCAGTCCTGATGATGTGGATGCTGATCTTGTTCCTCGATTAGTGGAAAAGGTTGCGCTTCCAATATTGCATCATGACATAGCTCACTGCTGGGATATGTTTAGCACCAGAGAGACAAAGTATGCAGTTTCTGCCACGAGCTTAATTGTTAATTATGTTCCTGCTTCAAGTGAAGCCCTCAAGGAACTGATAGCTGCTATACGTACTCGGCTAACTGAAGCTGTCTCTAGTATTGAGGTAATGTCCCTATTGACAGGAGAACATTCTAGCTTCATCAGGGTACATAACCCATTGATCTGTTTTTATTTATTTATTTATAATATGTGTATATCTGTTATCTTTGTGTCACAGGTCCCTACATGGAGTGCAGTTGTAATGAAGGCTGTGCCAAATGCTGCGAGAATCGCAGCATATCGATTTGGTGTAGCTCTTCGACTGATGAGGAATATCTGCATGTGGAAAGATATTCTCGCGATGCAAGTTTTGGAGAAGCTTGTACTCGATGAGCTTTTGGTTTCAAAAGTGCTTCCTCATGTTCAAAACCTCACACCAGATATTCATGATGCATTAACCAGAACTGAAAGAATCGTTGCTTCATTATCTGGGGTGTGGGCTGGTACGAGCGTCACGGGTGCACGCAGGTACTCCCTTAATCTATTACTTGCTGCTTCTTTCACTTTCTTGGGTTGAGTTTACTACTCCATATGTTCGCTTTAGTTTAGGAATGTATCGCGGATTGCCGCAATGTGACTATGGCTTGGGGTTAACACCTCTGGGCATTGTGGTTGTCACTGCCTTCTAGTTTACCTTATTCTGAATTTAGATGGACGGGACTGGGTGACTGATTGGTCTGCTAACCATTTGGGTTGGGTTGACTCTGAAGTCAAGTAAGGAGGAACCACTGGAAGACCTACTATGTTATATTTATATGAAGTGGTGCTCAATGAAACGGATGATTTTGGAATGCAACTGTTACACATTTGTGGTGGTTGCATTTAGATAAGCATTATTGTCCTAAGTGTATCCCCAGGATACATAAGTAAAACAATAGGACACAATAAATTTGGGCTCTTGGAAGACAGGAAAACTGGCAAGGAATATTCAATTGTTAATAAGCAAACTTTTATAGGTCTTTGTATGCTAGTGATGGTATGCGGTTATTGTTTGAGCCCTTATCTGTCAAGGGTTTGTAGATATTGAATACTTGATAATTGTTTGCATTATCATTCTCTGGGTGCCAAGTAAACATGTCACTTATGATCTTGGATATCCCAGATAATGGCAACTTGTTTTCTAAACAAAATTTTACTTCTCTGTCGAAATACGTTAAAGGAAAAAAATGCTTGGAAGAAAACGCAAATTCAATGCCTATTTTCAAGATTGTCTTGTTTTTTGGGAATTGAAATATTGTTCTGGATATAGAGACTAGGGCGATGTATCTCGACTCACTTTAATGAAACTGAGTATTCCAAATTGTTATGCAGTCGCAAGTTGCAGCCGTTGGTCAATTATGTGAAGACACTTGGAAAGATTTTGGAGAAGAAACATGCATCAGGGGTTTCTGAGACTGAAATTAGTGGGCTTGCTCGTCGTTTGAAGACTATGCTGGTTGAGCTGGAAGAGTATGACGAGGCCAGAGCAATTTTACGAACATTTCATCTCAAAGAAGCATTATGAATCTCCTGTTTCTAGTCTTTGTAGGTTTCTTTAAGTAATATTTCGGCTGTACATCATTGATCCCGAAGTCCATGATAACAGCATTGAGGTGTTCCTTGTAGAGGCTTGGTTTTCTGCTGGTCATTATATTTGTATAAGGGGAAAGCCATGTACGAACTGGGCTATTTTCATGCTGCCCTATAGTAAATTGCATTACAGATCTTCAGGAAGAGGTGGTCAAAGTTGAGATAAGTTTAATTTCTTAAACCTTGAAAATCCTATGGAACAGGTGATTTTCTTCCTATCATATCAAAAGCACAAGGTTGGTAACTTTTGATGTAGTTTTGGATGAAGGAAAACATTACGGTTACTCGAATTCGTTGCCCTTAGTTTGGTGGATCAACTTGATACTTTTCGTTTCTCTGATATGGCCAATGTGAGCTCCACGGTAGCGATTACGAACTTCTCCCAGGCTTGGTACTTGGAACGCGTTTAACATCTGGTTCCAGTGACTTTTATTTGAAGCAACAATAGTGATGAAATTAAAGCTGACTTAGGTTTCTGTGAAGTTTGGTGACCAAACATGATCTTTAACTCGTGCTTTGTGGCCTTTCCATGGTGTGAAGTTAACACCTAGGCATGTTTTTTTAGATTGGATACTGAAAACTCGAACAAGTTAGAGAACGGTGAAACTTTTAATTGGAAACTGGAACAAATTGGAAAAACTGGAATAAGTTGGAGAAAACTGGAACTTATTGGAAAAAACTAGAGAAAATTAAAACTTTTGCATTTGTGAATTTTTTTTATTAGTTGGAATAGAGTTTTATGATAAAAGGGTCTTAAGTTCTTAACGTAACTTTTGGTAAGATGAGCATCACTTTTTGGTGAAACAAGGGTCACGACTTATAATAAGTAACCCCTATATTTTTAAATAATGATCATATTTTTATGTGAGTTGGTCCCACACAAGACTTCCTCATAATAATAATAATAATAATAATAATAATAATAATAATAATAATAATAATAATAATAATAATAATAATAATAATAATAATAAAACTTTGATGTACCCAAATTGATGTACTCGTTTGAGCACGATCTTTTAGGCAAAACTTTGACTATTGATAGCTTAATTATATAAATATAAAATTTAAAAATATTTGAAAATATAACTAAAATAAATCTATATGAAGAGTATTTGATTTTTTAAATCTCTATATTAATGTACAAATAATCAATGGTCGAAATCTGTAAGGTTTGACTCAAAAGGTCAAATGGGTACATCAATTTGGGACGGGTGAAGTAGATTATAAAAATGGGCATTTTTCAAAAGTGATTTAAATATATATACAAAGAACTCCTTTCATTGAGTCATGGATTCATACTAATTCTGTTCGAGTGTCCATTCTCAATATGAAGCTTGAAACCACTCTCTATAGCCTTAGCTACCCTCACCAGTCCCTTCCAACACCATAACCACCCTTGTTTGACCCTCTTCCTTCATTGTCTGCTTGACTAGGCCTGCTTTGTACTTTTACTTGAGACATTTTGTGACTAGCAGTTCCTCGTTTTGATGTATCCTCTCAGTCCTCCACTTCCAATGAATGGGGGTTTATATCTTTGAGGTGGTCCAATAGAACTTATTAATGATAGAGTTAATTTTATCATAAATTCTTTGGGCACTAAGAAAATTAACATGATGTGCATAGCTAAGGCCACCAGCACCAAGTTGATGAGAACCAATTTGACTGCCTGGTTAAGAGAAGTACTTTCTAGGTGGAAAGCTTCTTGAGTACCTTATCCACCAAGGACTTGAAGTGATCGTTCTTATCTGGCCAAAACACACTAGACTTCCTAGATAGTTTCCCAAGTAATCTTTTCTTGGCACTTTCGACGTGACCATGAGTCCTTCCTTATTTTTCAATGGGACTGATTTCTCACGGGGACTAGTGTCCAATCAATCTTTTGCAACTCTAACTTTATGAGGTAATCTATTGTTAATACAGGCTTCAATCATCATGCATTCGGCCCGACTCCAAATTCTCTGCATTCATCATTTAGATTGAAGATATAGCAAAACATTTGTCAAGATTAACCATTTGGCCAAAGATATTGTAGAAGTTTGATATGATTTGGAATCCACACGAGGATGGTGTTGTATGAATGAAGAACATTGCATCGTCCGCAAATAGAAGATGAGGTGTGGAGGGGTTGGGTCTCAAAAATCCGATCCCATTAAAAAAAACTTTTCCTACTCTCCCTTTATCAACATCCTTAAAAGAACATCCATAACTAATATAAAAGGTAAGGGGATATTGGGTCATCTTGGCAAGACCCACAGTTTGGTTTGAACCTGGTCGTTTGCATAATTGAATATGTGACAGTAGTGATACACTTCATAATTAAATGGATCCAGAAGTTGGGGAAGCCAAGCCTTCTTAATAACTTGCTAAGAAAAAGTCAGTTAACCCTATCATACGCCTTGCTCATTTCCACCTTCAAAGCCATGTGAAAATACTTCCCACTGATTCCCTCTTTATGTGTTGCATTAGTAGCTATCAGTTTATCACTAAGCAATATTCCAAGAATGAATGCATTTTGTGACTCGCCAATTAAAGGATTCATCAATGGCTTTAGTCTATTTGCAAGGCACTTTGAAGCACATTTATACACCATATTGCGGAGACTGAATGGTCAAAATTGGCTTACTTCTTCTAGTTTTGGTACCTTTGGTATGAGGGTTTTGAAAGTTGGATTCCATTCCTTCATAATAAAACTCTATTGCAAGAAATGCTGAACAACTGAAGTAATCAGGTCCCCTACAATTTCCTACTTTACCTTCTAGAAATCTACTGAGAATCCATCTAGGCCAGGTGATTTGTTGGACCCCCATCTCAAACATTGCTTCTTTTTCTTTTAACCTCATTACCTTGAAATGGTCGTGGTAGCCATTCTACATCCTTAGTCGTGAAAAGGGCAAATGATTTGGTGATGGACAAGCTTCTCTTCAACCGGGTGGGTGAGGGGCATAATATCACTTTAAACATTTTGTTGAGGTGCTCAAATATGGTAGTATGGATACTATGGGAGTTGGCCACCTATTCCCCTTCTCCATTCTTGGTTATCAAACAATAACACTATCAAAACTGCATGTAATTAGGCAATTCTGAGTAATCTCCATGTAAATAAACAATTTCTGATGAATCTCACTTAAGTCTATCGGAGGCTTTTTCAAAATTTCTTTTTAAGTGCAAACCAACCTCTTTTACCTATGAATTTATGCATAGAATGAAGCACACCAGAAACTACAATAAAAGCTATATGCAAATAAAAATAAATAACATTAATAAATAATAATAATAAAATATAAAATATAAAATAAAATTGTAACACCCCGAATTTTCGTCTAATTTAAAACCATTTAAAATCACAAATTGCAGCGGAAAAACCCTAGAAATTTGAAGAGTCACCGCCGTAATTAATGTTCAAATTAAATATAAGGCTAGAAAGAAACCAAATGTTTATTTCCCAAACATGCATACTAGATAATTAATTAATAAACGAGCAAAAAAAAGATAATTAATTAATAACTATCTTTTCAACTAAACTTAAAACAAATAATCCCAAATAAAATAAGAAATGGTAAACTATTAATTCTCATGCAAGAGAATTAATCTCATTACAATAATAAAAATCCCAATATTAAAGAATTCCAATCTAAATAATAAAAGTAAATTGTTCTTAGAAGATATACTATATTCTTGAGTCGTCTTTCTCTAACTCAAACCACGAGCTACAAAATCCCGTCAATCTACTCCCCCATATAGACGAATCCCATATAGGTTCATCAGAGGCCCATCATTGAAGAGAAATAGACAACAAATACAGGTAGAAAGAAAAACAAACAATCAGCTACGCTGAGTAATTCATAACCACATAGTCCATTTAAATCTCCAAGTTAAGCCAACATGCTTAATTAAAAATAACGATCATGCTTTAAAAAAATAAAGACAACATGCTTTAATTTAAAGACACGCATAATCACCAAATAATAAATCCAATATTTATTATTATCCATTAGCCAAGTTCAATAGAGAGAAGAGAATCGCATGAATGTCAGAACCAACCACAGAAGGCTCAATAGGATCTTAGTCCCGTACACAGTGGCAAAAGAGGGACCAACCGTCCCGGAGTATAGATGACTCCCGAAATATTTCTAGATGTTCCTAAGTATGCATACCCTCTCTCAACCCTTAGGTTTACAAGAAGAACAGTTTCACAATAAACTTCACTTGCCCAATTGCTCATTGTATGGATACAAGCTTTAACCAAATACGTTGGGGCCACACTCGCTCATGTGAAACCCACTCAATGTACCAATTGACATTCTCATTCGCTCCCTTTGGTGGATCCATTACCAAAGAAATCTTAACTCTCAATTCATCAATTCAAAGGTGATCACATAGTCAAATAATTCACATAATCTTGGCAATTCTCAAGTAACACAATATGGTTACAATTTCCGGTGGCAATTTTACATGAATGACACCTAGGCCTCAATTCATAACCAACTAATCTCAATACCTTTAAATAGGTTCCAATAGTCAAAGTTCATTCAACTTATTGAAGTAACAACTTACTAACATGAATCCACATGCTTACCAGCGTGATACAAAATTAGCAATACAAGCTATATTCCAATTGAACAATTATTAACATAATTTTCGTTCAATAAACACAATAAATCATGCATCTCCTCACATGAATCTCAATAAGTAGTCATTGCTACATAAAGTGAATTTCCAACATTTGTCACATGCATTCACTATCATAATTCTATATGAATTATCACAAGGAAATAAATAACAATTATCCCTTTTTCCAAAATACTCACAAGTCCAAATATGAATTATCATTCTCAATCCAATAGTAGACAATGAATCACAAATTCCACTAGACATGAAATTACAACAATGAATTACCTTTAGCAAAAAGGCAAGTCACAACAACCAAACAACGTAAGCTCCTTACGTTTAGGTGTGGTCAACGGGCCCTAACAAATCCACAATATACCAATTGTCAATACTTTGACTTCTAAATCTCTTAAATAAACTTTAAAGATGATTTAGTATCCTTAATTAACATAATTAAGTTGCTGAAAATTTCAATTACTCATGCATGCTCAAAGTTTCCAAAACCAATTTACATAAACTAAATTAGGAAATTTTCCAAAACCCTAAATCAAGTCAACAAGTCAAAAACAAGTCAAACCAATACACCACCAACATTAACCACCACTGCACCGACCGCCGCTGACCACCGTCCAGCGGCGGCGGTGGCGGTGACAGTCACGGCTGGTAGCCGTGACAGCCGCCCAGCGGCTGCGCACGGTCCACCCGTGCGTTGTACACGGCCTGGCCGTGTTCCGCCAAAACCAAATCCTTTTTTTTTTTTTGTTAATCAACTTTAAAAATCCAAATTTAAATTAAACCTGAATAATTAATAAATTCCCTGATTTAATAAAATCACAATATTCCACCTTTTAACTCAACCTTTGATTCAAATTCAATAAACCACTAAACCAAACCCTCATCATGATTCTAACATGTAAAATAGTAGAATCTAGCAAACCCTAGACAAATACATAAAATTAGGGTTTACTCATACAAAACTAGGGTTCATAAAACAACGAATTTGAATAAAGAATACACTTTTAAATAATCAAAAGGCATTAAAAATACTTATTTGAAAAGTGCTAAGGCAGCGATCAAGAGCTACCTGGATTTTATGTGGTGATGCAAACACAAAAAAATTTCATGCACATTTAAAATCCAGACAGGCACTAAACAAGATTTCTTCTATTTATACTAGTGATGATCAGAAACTGACTGACCCTGCAGCTATTAAATCTGAATTTCTTAGGTTTTTCAAGGATCTTATGGGGGTCAGAGCTACTGAACTGCCAAGTATTAACCTCAAGATTGCAAGAGATGGTCCTTGTCTTTCTCTACATCAACAAGCTCAGCTAATTCTCCCTGTTACTGATCAAGAAATCAATGCTATTCTTAGAGAGCTGCCTGCTGATAAATCTCTAGGCATTGATGGCTTCAATGCTGAATTTTTTAAGCACAATTGGGACTTAATTGGCCCTGAGGTATGTGCAGCTATCAAGCAATTCTTTAAAAATGGGAAGTTGCTAAAAGAAATTAATTGTACTATTGTGACTTTAATTCCCAAGATTGTAAAGCCTACATATGTTAAAGATTTTAGGCCAATAGCTTGTTGTACCACTATATACAAGTTTATTGCTAAAATTCTTACAAACAGGCTAAAAGAGGTTGTTGATTATATTGTTGGCCATTCTCAATCTGCATTCATAAAAGGAAGACAGATTTTTGATAATATTATTCTTAGCCATGAGATCATCAAGGATTATAGCAGGAAAAATGTCTCTCCCCGTTGTATGTTAAAGGTTGACCTCAGGAAGGCTTATGATTCAATTGAATGGAGCTTTCTACAACTTGTGCTCCTTGAATTTGGTATCCCCTTCAAGCTTGTTGAACTCATCATGACCTGTGTGTCTACTGTCTCATATTCCTTGCTGATTAATGGCATCCTGACTGAATCGTTCCCAGCTAGAAAGGGTTTGAGACAAGGTGACCCTATGTCTCCCCTTCTCTTTGTGCTAGCTATGGAATATCTGAATAGGAGTTTAAAGCAACTGATTAAGAACCCTGATTTTAATCTGCATCCTAGGTGTGGGGAGGTTGATTTGATCCATGTTTGCTTTGCTGATGATCTTCTTATGTTCTGTCGTGGGGACCTCATCTCTGTGCAAATGCTCTATGATGTTTTTAACCATTTTTCCTCTGTCTCTGGATTGCAAGCAAATGCTGTGAAAAGTTCTTTATATGTTGCTGGTGTACCTGCTCACTTGAAACAAGAGATGCTGCAGTCTTTGGGGTTTATGCCAGGTGAGCTTCCATTTAAATATCTGGGGGTTCCTCTCTCAAGCAGGAAACTTACTATAATGCAATGTCAAGTTCTTATTGATAACATCCTGGCAAAAATAAAATGCTGGACAACTAGGTTTTTATCCTATGGTGGTAGAGTTCAGCTCATAAAGAGTGTTCTTTTTGGTGTCCAAACTTATTGGTCCCAAATTTTTGTGTTACCCAAAAAGGTTATTCATGCTTTGGAGAGTGCTTGTAGATCCTTTCTTTGGTCAGGTCAAGCAGGATCAAGAAGAGCCCTACTAGCTTGGTCTAGAGTTTGCCTTCCAAAGTCTGCAGGAGGGCTTGGTATATTTGATATTGAACGTTGGAATAGAGCAGCTATATGTAAGCACTTGTGGGCTATCCAAACAAAGAAAGATAGCCTCTGGGTAAGATGGATACATGCTTATTATTTCAGGCACTTCACTCTGCATAATTTGGTGATCCCATCATAGGCCTACTGGGTTGTGCAGAAAATTCTTAAAGCTACTCAATGGTTTACAGGAGGGGTAGACTGGTGCAGTACACTCAATGCTTGTGCAACTGGTCTGAAGTTCTCCATCAGGAAAGCTTATATATTCTTTACTCTTGATACCCCCCAGTTCCTTGGAAGAGATTAACTCAGATGAAGGGTTTAATGCCAAAGCATAGATTTATATTATGACTTGCTATGCACTGTAAGCTGCAGATAATGGACAAGCTTATACAATGGGGTATGAATGTGCCTGCTGCTTGTGTTTTATGTGACTCTGGTGAAATTGAAGACATGAATCACCTTTTTTTCAAATGTCAGTACTCCAATTTGCTTTGGAGTAATTTGCTTACATGGTTTGGGGAGCCTCGAGTGCTGTCTGGTTGGCAGGATGAAGATCAATGGGTTGTGAAGAGATTTAAAGACTCGAGACCCCCAACACAGATCCTGTGCCATCTATTTGCTGCAGCTGTTTACAGCATCTGGACTGAGAGGAATCAGAGGAGATTTCAAAATATTTCTACCCCTGTCCATACGAGACTGCGAACAGTAGTGCAAGATTTGCATGTTGCTAGTGCTAGATTTCCTACTTGGAAGGAAAGAATGTCGTCTTTAAATAGCTCTCCTTTATAGTTTTTTTGTATAGATCACGTAGAGTTAGCTGCTTTGAACCCTTCCTAGAAGGTGGCAAAGTATAGGCTAGCATTTTGTCTCCTATGTGATCTGTGTAGGTAACTGATGTTTACTAATTGGTTGTCCATCCAATTAGTTGTATTGTCACTCTTATTTGGTTTAATGAAATCTTTTCTTTGACCAAAAAAAAAACACTTACTTGGGATCAAAAAGGATTAAACTTGAGCAAGAGGATGAATTGCGAAAGAATAGGAAATTCTCTTTCTTCTTCCTCTTGGTGTGTCGTGCGTGAGTTTGAGAGAGAGAAAGATGAGTGACTTTTTTTTTTTTTTTTGTCAAGGTTAAGTTGATGAGTGAGGAAGTTGAGTCCAATTAGGAAACCAAATCCCTAATTCTACTCCTTCCATTTTCTCCTACAACTTCCTAAACTAACAACCAGTCAAACCCTCCCAAAATCCACTCTTTTAGGAAAAGATTTTCATAAAAATAAAACTGATTCTTGCCCCATATTTTCGGCTCTTGGCCGAAAATAATGGCCTCAATTAGGCCTTAATTATTTTCGGCCAATCCGAAAATAATTAAGCCCAATTGTTTAATTAATTTTGGCCCAATTAATTTAATTAGATCCAAAACAAACCCATACATTAATTAGGTACTTTAACTCATGAGCCCAACTAATAATTTAAATCCAAAATTGCATTTTTCTTTTTAAGTAAATATTACTCTAAAATGAATAATAATACGGGGTATTACATCCTTACCCCCTTAAAAGAAGTTTCGTCCTCGAAACTTAGGATCAACACCAAAGTGAAGCTAGTTCCATAAGGCGAAGTTTTTCCAAAGTTTTTCCACCACGCTTTCAAAGTTCAACACAACAATGCAACTCGAAAGTTTAAAAGTTTTTACAACATTTTCAAATAACAAAATGAGCATGATGCAATGCAATACAATGAGTTTTCCAGTCTTTAATTTGTTTTATTTTGTGGATTGTTACACCCTTCCCCCCTTAAAAGGTTTCAACCTCGAAACTAAGGTTAAGTACCTTATTCGAACAGTTGAGGATAACACTTGTTCATATCAGCCTCAGTTTCCCAAGTCGCTTCTTCGACTTTGTGGTTAGCCCACAACACTTTCACAAGATTGATCGTAGACGCATGAGTTTTCTTCGTTTTCTCGTCTAGGATCCTCACAAGTTTAGTTCGCTCCTCAAGGACTCGAACTGGTTGCTCTTCATAGGTGAGTGTGTCATCTAACACTACCTTTTCAGGATTCAGCATATGACTCGGATCATGGTGATACCTTTTGAGTTGTGACACGTGGAACACATCGTGCACTTGCTCGAAATCCATAGGCATAGCAAGCCTATAAGCGACCTCTCCAATTCTTTCAAGAATCTCATAGGGTCTAATATACTTTGGGCTAAGCTTTCCTTTGCGCCCAAATCTCATCACTCCACGAGTAGGTGATACTTTGAGAAGTACCTTCTCACCAACTTGAAATTCCTCCATTCGTCGATGTTGATCTGCATAGGCTTTCTGTCTATCTTGTGAAACTTTCATCTTCTTTTGGACAAGTTTCACTTGATCCACAATTTCTTGGATAAAATCCGGACCCAAAACAAAGGTCTCGCTTATGTCGTTCCAATACGTAGGAGATCGACACTTCCTTCCATACAGCGCCTCGTAAGGTGCTCTACCAATGCTCGCATGGAAGCTATTGTTGTAGGAGAACTCAATCAAAGGCAAACTCTTCTCCCAAGAGTCCTTCATATCTAGAGCACAAGCTCTCAACATGTCCTCCAACGTCTGAATAGTACACTCCGTTTGACCATCTGTCGCAGGATGAAATGCCGTACTAAATTTCAACTTTTTACCAAAAGCATTCTCCAATTTATCCCAAAAGTTGGACAAGAATCTCGTATCCCTGTCTGACACAATGTCTTTAGGCACTCCATGTAACCTTAAGACCTCTTTCACATAAGCCTCAGCGAGTTGGTCCATCGAGCAAGTCTTCTTCATTGCAATAAATCTCGCCGTTTTCGTCCGTCGGTCGACAATAACCCAAATAGTGTCCTTCCCGGACCTCGTCTTTGGTAATCCAGTCACGAAATCCATCGAGATTGAATCCCATTTCCATCCAGGAATTTCTATGGATTGAACAAGACCTCCACGCCTTCTGTGTTCGATCTTCACCTTTTGACAAGTAAGACACCTTGCCACACACTCAGCACACTCTCGCTTCATGTTTGTCCACCAAAACTGAAGTTTCAAGTCTTTGTAGAGTTTATCACCACCTGGGTGAACAGAATACGCAGTTCCATGTGCCTCATCTAGAATCGTTCTCTTCAGCTCACCGTTGTTGTTTGGTATACACCAACGCCCCTTCATCTTGATTGTACCATCATCAAGGATCTCATAGTCAGGATGCTTCCCATCCTTGATCTTGACACGTAACTCTTCTAGAAACGGATCATGAACTTGCAACTGTCGGATCTCATCATAGATCGACGGTCACACTACAAGTGCATTCAGCAACATTGCAGTTTCACCTTGTTGAACAACTTCTAAGTCCAACTTCCTGAATTCCTCACACAAGTCGTATGGTAGCACCATCATGTTGTTTACAGTGTGTGAAGTCTTCCTACTCAACCCATCAGCCACTACATTGGCCTTTCCCTCGTAATACTGAATATCCAGATCGTACTCAGATATCAACTCGAGCCATCTCCGTTGCCTCATATTTAACTCCTTTTGAGTGAAGATATACTTCAAACTCCATTGATCTGTAAAGATCTTGCAACGAGCTCCATACAAATAATCTTCCAGATTTTCAAGGCAAAAATCACGGCAACTAACTCCATGTCATGAGTAGGGTAATTCTTCTCATGCACTTTCAACTGGCGAGAGACATAAGCAACCATCTTCCCATGTTGCATAAGTACACACCCCAACCCATTCTTAGATGCATCACTATATACCTCAAACCCTTCCGTACCGGACGGTAAAGTTAAAACTGGTGCCGTTGTCAACCTCTTCTTAAGCTCTTGGAAAGCTTCTTCACATTGTTCACTCCACTTGTATTTCATCTCCTTTTTCATCAAATTTGTGATAGGTCTAGCTATCTTGGAAAAGTCTTGCACAAATCTCCTATAATAGCCATCCAACCCGAGAAAACTTCGTACCTCAGTCACACTCTTCGGAGCAGGCCAATCCATGATAGCCCGAATCTTAGAAGGATCAACAGAGACTCCTTCTTTAGAGATAATGTGCCCAAGAAAAGCAACACTCTCTAGCCAAAACTCGCACTTTGAGAGTTTAGCGTACAACTTCTCATTTCGCAACACCTCCAAGACAGTCCTCAAGTGTCTTGCGTGTTCCTCCCTTTGTCCTTCGAATACACCAAAATATCATCGATAAACACGACCACAAAACTATCCAGATATGGTCTAAAGTTGTTATTCATCATCTCCATAAACTTGGCAGGTGGATTAGTTAACCCAAATGACATAACGGTAAATTCATAATGCCCATACCTTGTCCTAAAGACAGTTTCGCAATGTCGACCTCATCAATCCTCAGTTGATGATAACCAGACCGCAAATCCACCTTCGAAAACACTCCAGCCCATTGGAGTTGATCAAACAAGTCCTCAATCCTAGGTAAAGGATACTTATTCTTGACAGTGACCTTGTTCAACTCACGATAGTCAATGCAAAGACGCAGACTACCAACCTTCTTACGCACAAATAAAACTGGTGCGCCCCACGGCGATACACTAGGTCTAATGTAACCCTTCTTTAACAACTCCTCTATTTGCTCCTTTAGCTCTTTCATCTCTAAAGGTGCCATTCTATACGGTGCCCTCGAAATCGGACCTCTTCCAGGAACTAGGTCAATCTGAAACACAGTATCCCTCACTGGTGGCATACCAGGAATCTCCTTAGGAAACACATTTGGAACTCATTGACCACAACAATCTTTAAGATTTCCTCGTCTATTCCCTCTACATTCTGAATGTGACACAAAAAACCCTCACATCCCTTCTCTAAGTGTTTCTTCGCCACTAACATTGAAATAATCCCAATTCCTCCCTTAGTGACAATTCCATTATAAGAGATTCTATTACCTCTAGGTCCTTTCAGCGATATCTTTTGTTCACTACAATCGATTCTCGCTTTATACTTGCTAAGCCAATTCATTCCAAAAATTACATCAAAATCTCTCAATTAGAACTCAATCAGGTCTGCAGGCAATTCAGACCCTGCAATGTTCACATGAACATTGGGATGCACAACTTTACACAATACCACCTTTCCAGAAGGAGTGGCAATACTAGTCTCTAAAGACTCCACAACTCCCATCCCATGTTTCTTAACAAAGTTTTCAGATATGAATGAATGTGATGCTCCAGAATCAAATAATACATAGACAGGCAAAGAATTTACAAGAAACGTTCCAGTCACCACATTGTTTGCCGTATCAGCCTGTAATTGATTCATCACAAACAAACGACCTCCATTTTTGTTCTGGTTGCCATTATTGTTCTGAACATTTCCAACCTGTCCATTCAGCCCATTCTGTCGATTACCACCTTGGTTTATTCCCGTTCTGACCCTGAACTGCAGGAGCTTGAACATTGTTGTTGCCCCCACCATTGTTCACGATCTTGCCCTTCTGAGGACAATCAAAAGAACGATGCCCCAACTCTTGAAAAGTGTAGCATCTCACCTTAATTCCAGCACAGTCAGCCCCTGGGTGATTCTTATTGCACTTCTTGCAAATGTGGGGTTTGCCCTTCCAACCCCCATTAATACGATGGCCATTTCCATTGCCATTCTTGCCATTTCCATTCTTGGAATTCCCACCCTCATTGTGGTTATTCCCCTTGTTGTTGTTGTTGTTGTTGTTGTTGTTGTTGCCATTCAGATTGTTCCCTTCCCGGAACGTTTCCTTCTTCTCACCACCACTACCCTGAAGGTCGTCAAACTTTCTCTTTTTCCCAGTCACCTCCTCTCTGTGCTTAAAAACCGCAGCTTGGTTGCAGCACGATTGTAGACCTCTTGCACGGTCTGACACTTATAAACCCCAAAAGACTCACGAATGGTCCAGTACAACCCATTCTGGAATCTACGGGCCCTATGTTGTTCAGTAGGGACTAATCCTCCCGCGAAACGAGCTAGGTCGTCAAACTTTTCAGCATATTCCTCAACAGTCATCCTTCCTTAGATAAGGTTCAAGAACTCATTATACGTTTGGTCTTGGAGATACTCTGGGTAGAACTCCTCTCTAAGGACCGTTTTGAACATTTCCCAATTAAAACCCTCTCGAGCTCTAATAGCTGTGCCACTGGTCCTCCACCAACGATCTGCCTTCTTCCGGAATAGATAGACAGCACTGTCTACTTTAAGTGCCTCCGAACACCCAGTTACCGCGAAGATTTTCTCCAAATCCCGCATCCAGTCCTCGAGAAGTACGAAATCCTCGCGCCCCTCAAACACAGGCGGATTATGCCCTTTTATTTTCTTAGATAGTGAGGCGAAATCGTCGCCCCCAGCTACCCTAGTCTCCTCCCTTTGCATCATCTGCGCGATGAATGCATTGGATTGCGCCAAGGCTTGTTGCGACTGTGCCAGTTGCGCCAACAAAACTTGCGCCATTGCCTCTCCATTCCCATCATTATTATTATTATCCCCCATTGAACTGGTAGACTCCTCGACTCTTTGTCTATTTCTTCTAGGTGGCATCTAGCGACATAAAGGATCAACAAAAGCAAAAGAAAAAGGGTATTAGCTACCCATATCACACTCATGTGCGATAATCACAACTAACATATACACTTGACTCATATATATGTTTCAATAGACAACTAGGGCTCTAGGATCTTATGCATTCAAGCATGGCCTTATCACACTCTTGCGTACTAGCAAGCTCAAGGTTTCAATAGACTTTGTTCTTTCTCAAAAATAAACAATTCACAATCATATGAAACATCTATGCCTTTTTCATTTAGGCGCTTTCACAATACTCATGCTCCAAATAGCAAGTAAATAACACAATTTGTTGCAAAAATTTCATCTCATAAATCAAATAATCACGTATTTGTTTTCAAAAATGAGTACTTGTCAAACCAAGCCTCAAATAGCATGAAGTAAGGTAAAAATTAACATTCTAAACATAATGTCAAAAACAAATGGCTCGCAGGCCCAAATCAAGTCTCAAATAGTTTACTTCAAATAAAACTAAATAAAACTAAGAATCACGCTTTTTTCGCGATCTTGCGCTTCTTCACGCGTTTCGCTTGGAGTGTCTCTTGGTATATTTCCTCGAGACTCTGGTCAAGCTCACGCTTTTTTCGCGATCTTGCACTTCTTCACGCGTTTCGTTTCGCTTTCCCGCGTTGTAGGATTGCTCCCACTCGTCATTAAGCTTGTCTCTAAAAGCCTCCCAAATCTGGTTATGTCCAAAAGCCTTGTACATAACATACGCCTTCATGTGTTGTTACCTCAAGATAGACTTATCTCCATGGTAATCATTATACTTCTTGAAGGTCGCACGCGCCTCGTCCTCGAACTCATATAGGCGCTTGTCCCCCTTCCATTGCTGAGTTTGCGGAGTCTAGGTGAACGAATCATCTGCAAACGGGAAACAATACGTTAGTACTTCACTCGAGTACTTCAAATAATACCAAAACAAGTAAAAGAACAAATCAACTCATTTCGGCTTACAAAGCTTTTAATCACATAACTTAAGTCTATTTAAGTTTTCATCCTATAAGCATGTCTTAATGACACACTTTACAATTCAAAACGTACATTAGAGACAATAACATACGCTTTGATACCAACTTGTAACACCCCGAATTTCCGTCTAATTTAAAACCATTTAAAATCACGAGTTGCAGCGGAAAAACCCTAGAAATTCGAAGCGTCACCGCCGTATTTAATGTTCAAATTAAATACAAGGCTAGAAAGAAACCAAATGTTTATATCCCAAATATACATACTAGATAATTAAATAATAACTATATTTCCAACTAAACTTAAACAAATAATCCCAAATAAAATAAGAAATAGTAAACTATTAATTTTCATGCAAGAGAATTAATCTCATTACAATAATAAAAATCTCAATATTAAAGAATTCTAATCTAAACAATAAAAGTAAATTGTTCTTAGAAGATATACTATCTTCTTGAGTCGCCTTCCTCTAACTCAAACCACGAGCTACAAAATCCTGTCAATCTACTCCCCCATATAGACGAATTCCATATAGGTTCATCATAGGCCCATCATTGAAGATAAACGGACAACAAACACAAGTAGAAAGTAAAACAAACAATCAGCTACACTGAGTAATTCATAACCACATAGTCCATTTAAATCTCCAAGTTAAGCCAATATGCTTAATTAAAAATAATGATCATGCTTAAAGAAAATAAAGACAACATGCTTTAATTTAAAGACACGTATAATCACCAAATAATAAATCCAATATTTATTATTATCCAATAGCCAAGTTCATTAGAGAGAAGAGAATCGCATGAATGTCAGAACCAACCGCAGAAGGCTCAATAGGATCTTAGTCCCGTGCACAATGGCAAAAGAGGGATCAACCGTCCCGTAGTATAGATGACTCCCGAAGTACTTCTAGATGTTCCTAAGTATGCATGCCCTCTCTCAACCCTTAGGTTTACAAGAAGAACAATTTCACAATAAACTTCACTTGCCCAATTGCTCATTTTATGGATGCAAGTTTTAACCAAATACGTTGGGGTCACACCCGCTCATGTGAAACCCACTCAACGTACCAATTGACATTCCCATTCGCTCCCTTTAGTGGATCCATTACCAAAGAAATCTTAACTCTCAGTTCATCAATTCAAAGGTGATCACATAGTCAAATAATTCACATAATCTTGGCAATTCTCAAGTAACACAATATGGTTACAATTTTCGGTGGCAAATTTACATGAATGGAACCTAGGCCTCAATTCATAACCAACTAATCTCAATACCTTTAAATAGGTTCCAATAGTCAAAGTTCATTTAACTCATTGAAGTAATATGCTTACTGACATGAATCCACATGCTTACCAACATGATACAAAAATAGCAATACAAACTATATTCCAATTGAACAATTATTAACATAATTTTCGTTCAATAAACACAATAAATCATGCATCTCCTCACTTGAATCTCAACAAATAGTCATTGCTACACAAAGTGAATTTCCAACATTTATCACATGCATTCACTATCATAATTCTATACGAATTATCACAAGGAAATAAATAACAATTATCCCTTTTTCCAAAATACTCACAAGTCCAAATATGAATTATCATTCTCAATCCATTACTAGACAATGAATCACAAATTCCACTAGACATGAAATTACGACAATGAATTACCTTTAGCAAAAAGGCAAGTCACGACAACCAAACAACGTAAGCTCCTTGCATTTAGGTGCGGTCAACGGGCCCTAACAAATCCACAATACACCAATAGTCAATACTTTGACATGTAAACCTCTTAATTAAACTTTAAAGATGATTTAGTACCCTTAATTAAAATAATTAAGTTGTTGGAATTTTCAATTACTCATGCATGCTCAAAGTTTCCAAAACCAATTTACATAAACTAAATTAGGAAACTTGTTAAAACCCTAAATCAAGTTAACAAGTCAAACCAAAACACCACCAACATCAACCACCACCGCACCCACCGTCGTTGACCACCGTTCAGCGGCGGCGGTGGTCGTGACAGTCACGGCTGGCAGCCGTGACAGCCGCCCAGCGGCTGCGCACGGTGCAGCCGTGCGTTGTACATGGCCTGGCAGTGTTCCGCCAAAACGAAATCCTTTTTTTTTTTTTTTTTGTTAATCAACTTTAAAAATCCAAATCTAAATTAAACCTGAATAATTAATGAATTCCCAGATTTACTAAAATCACAATATTCCACCTTTAACTCAACCTTTGATTCAAATTCAATAAAACACTAAACCCAACCCTAATCATGATTCTAATATGCATAATAGTAGAATCTAGCAAACCCTAGACAAATAAATAAAATTAGGGTTTACTCATACAAAACTAGGGTTCATAAAACAACGAATTTGAATCAAGAATACACTTTTAAATAATCAACAGGCATTAAAAACACTTACTTGGGATCAAAAAGGATTAAACTTGAGCAAAAGGATGAATTATGAAAGAGTAGGAAATTCTCTTTGTTTTTCCTCTTGGTGTGTCGTGCGTAAGTTTGAGAGAGAGAAAGATGATTTCCTTTTTTTTTTGTCTAGGTTAAGTTGATGAGTGAGGAAGTTGAGTCCAATTAGGAAACCAAATCTCTAATTCTACTCCTTCCATTTTCTCCTCCAACTTCCTAAACTAACAACCAATCAAACCCTCCCAAAATCCACTATTTTAGGAAAAGCTTTTCACAAAAATAAAAACTGACCCTTGCCCCATATTTTCGGCTTTTGGCCGAAAATAATGGCCTCAGTTAGGCCTTAATTATTTTCGGCCAATCCGAAAATAATTAAGCCTAATTAATTTAATTAGATCCAAAACAAACCCATACATTAATTAGGCACTTTAATTCATGAGCCCAATTAATAATTTAAATCCAAATTTGCATTTTTCTTTTTAAGTAAATATTATTCTAAAATGAATAATAATATGAGGTATTACAACAACAACAATAATAATAATAATAATAATAATAATAATAATAATAATAATTTAATCGAGATTCTCTACGTCAAGGTGTTTCTGAGGGACAGCTGGTAGACATCCAACAAGTTATGGACTTCGGACTTGGGAGTGCCATACTTTCCTCTATACTTGCTGTGACTGAGGATCTCCTTTACAAAAGGTGTCCTGCAGTTTCAATGTGGGGGGGTGGGGGGGGGGGGGGGGTTTAAGGTCTAAGAGATATGGAACCAACGCTTACTGCTGCATCCATTTCTCAAAGATATATTGTTTAACTTTATAGGAAAAACAGCTGCCGGACAAAACAAAATTTCCTCATTTCCCGCCGATTTTACAGTGGCAACAAAAATCATACAGATGAGAATATGATGCCTGCAAAAGACTCTTATGAGAGAAGCATACTAATAAGCTTAACTATGCAACTATCTCAGACACAACTCTCACAGTTGGTAGATTTGCTAATACGAAGCAGTTCTTGTTCAGCATCCTCGATTGACCTCGCATTCGATTTAGTAATCCATAAAATGTCCAAAAGATGAGAAAGTATATAAATCAAAATCAGCCCTCAATTGTTTAATAACCAGGAACCAGGTGTCAACGTCGCCAGAAACGTCCATGCTGTTTCTGTTCTTGCATACGCCTGCAACATGAGAGGATTGCATGAAAAATCTCTGACAAAAGTTCTAACAAAACTACGAAAACTAAGAGACTTTGCCAGCCATCAAGATATCCACGTTAGGTACGGTTATAAAAGGACAGAGAAACTTCCAAAAAAAAGACATGGAAAGAATGTAGACCAGAACAAAAGACATTCGAGGTTAACTTAGAACAAAATGCCCATTTGTGCTTCAAAAGCGGTAATTGCGACAAGAACAAAAGCAGGAAGTTTAAAAATGCAATTTATCTAATAGCTGGCTGTTGAACAATGTGAAGAGACGCAGATGATGAAGCTGTCCTCCCAGTAAAACACCAATTAAGTGTCCCAAAAAAAAAATTATTGCACACTCTTCAGTTTTCTACAATAGTTACCGGAGTATGACAAGAACAGACAAAGAAGAGCTGATGTTCACAGGAACCGCCAATGAATACTAGCAAAATCAATTTGCTCAGTTTCTATTAGCTACCATCACCTTTAGTTATCCATAGACATCATGAACCCCACTCCCACCCAGGGGAGCACCCACTAAAAATAGAACACAACAAAATAAAAGTTTGTTTCGTCAGAGCGTCTTATTTTCTTCGTGACAAGACCAGTCTGTCAGCTTCTCCGCTGGAAAAAGTGCCAACAAATATAATTCATTACATTAAGTACAATAAATTCCATCACAGAAGGAAGATTCTATATGCATTATTCTGAGACCAGTACCCAAGAAAAATTGTGTAACATCTTAGAAAGTCTTAGGAACCTACTAAAGTAATAGAAACTGATAAGCCAATATAACAACCTCTTATACTATAATCCACTAGAAGCATGAGCAGGGTTGTAACACAGGAAAATTCTTGATATGTTGTCAGCTGAATTAAATTACTTCCCCGGAAAGTTCTGTTAATATGGCAGCTTTTGTGTAGGGTGCAAAGTCTCCTGCGAGGGATATCTCTATTTTCTAGCCTTAAACCGCTTTTGCTGTAATTAGAGTGAAGGGATGTTGAACTAGACTGTTTATTTTATAAAGATTAATCATACAGCTGTAATGATCTATATTTGGGAAGCAATAAAATATTATTGCCTATCCATATATATATATATATATCAAACCTGGGCTTCCATTTATTATCAGAGATACAAATTACACAAAATTCCGTACGGTCATTTGCAGTGTCTGATATTCTAAACAGAAATATATGAATACCATGCTATACTACACAAAGATGTACCCAGATTTCTTTGGTGAAGTTCTGAATCTTATAAAAGCATACACATTCCCAAACTGCAGCTAGCACAGGCCACAACCATACTTACAGAAGCTATAATAGGCCACTTTGTCAGAAGCTTCTCACATGCTAAGCTCAGAGTCATGTTTCCAACTCAAATTGACAGGACAAAAGGATTTGAATAACATAAAAGAATCAGAAATTTGAAAGTAATGACAGTACTAAGAGGTCCTCCACCAGTAAGATTTTAACATGTATTTCAGTTGAGATTTTTTTTTGCATGAAAATTTATGTCACAAAGGTCAAATATACTTCATGTCCGAGCTCATATTGCTGGAGGCAATCAGCAAAGCAGAAAGCTAGTAACAATCAACATCTTTTTCAGTCACTGGGTACTAAGGGCATGTTCTTTTCAACTGGTTTCCAGTTTTGTCCAGTTTGTCCAGTTACCAAATACAAAATCCAGTTTTGCCCAGTTTTAATATTAATGATAACAACAACAACAATAATAATAATAATAATAATAATAATAATAATAATAATAATAATAATAATAATAATAATAAGAATAATAATGATGATAAATTGATAAGAATAATAATAATTAATAATATAATAATAATATGTATTAATAATTATAATAAAAATAAAAATAATTTGTTTCTCCCATTTACCAGTTAGACTTTCCAAAAAATTATAATAATAATAATAATTATAATAATTATAATAATAATAATAATAATAATAATAATAATAATAATAATAATAATAAATTGATAATAATAATAATAGTAATAATTAATAATAATAATAATAATAATATGTATTAATAATTATAATAAAAATAAAAATATTTTTTTTATTTTTTTAATTATTTATTATTATTATTATTATTATTATTATTATTATTATTATTATTATTATTATTATTATTATTATTATTGTTGTTGTTGTTGTTGTTGTTGTTGTTGTTGTTAGTATTAATGATAACAACAACAACAACAATAACAACTAATAATAATAATAATAATTATTATTATTATTAATTAATAATATAATAATAATATGTATTAAAATTATAATAAAAATAAATTTTTTTATCATATTATTATTATTATTATTATAGTAGAAATAATAATAATAATAATAATTATAATAATAATAATAGTATTTATTATTAATAATAATAAAATAATAATAATATTATATTATTATTATTATTAACAGTGAAAATTAAACAATTTTCAGTTTTTCCCAGTTTGTCCCAGTTTTTCCCCGTTTTGTCCTAGTTTCTCCCTGTTTCTCCCTGTTTTCCCCAGTTTCTCCCTGTTTCTCCCTGTTTTCTTCAATTTCTCCCAGTTTGACCCAGTTTTCCGCAGTTTCTCCCAGTTACCAGTTAGACTTTCCAGTTTTCACCAATTTTGTCCAGTTTCTCCCGGTTACCAGTTCTAATTTCCAGTTGAAAAGAACGAGCCCTAAATTGGGAGTAATTTGATCAGATCAGAGCAATATTAGGAATTCTGGATATAAAGGTCCTTTTCTCTTTCTTTTTTCTGGGTCAACCATGGTCCATGTATCTTATGAAACTCATCATCAATTTACGAATAAGGAGGCTAGCATGCTTCTCTTCTACCGAAATTGTAAGCACCAGACACTATGTTTCATAGCTCCTAACTGTTGAAATCCTAAAAACTAAGCCATACAGCACAGCACAATTCACCATTACAACAGGGTTATCTGACCTTTGATGCTCTTTTGAGCGCTCTATGAACTCCTTAGCAACATCACGCCCTTGATATGACTTGAGCACCTTCCGAATATCAGATGGCATACTCCGGGCAACAACTGCAACAAGAATCAGATGATCCCCCACAGTTTTAAATAAGCACAGGAACCAAACAGCAAACAAAGTGCAGAAGGACAATGTTGACAATTAAAGGATACTAACATTCAAGAAATGGAATGAGATCCAACAGAGTGGTATCGTTCACATCGTCACATGTCCATGGTTTGATTTCAACACAGTTTTCTCGCTGAAGACAATTTTCCAGGGCATGGCCACTTATATAGATAATCTTGCTAGGATCACGGTTCAGTTTCGAGAGGTCCTGCAGCAGAAAGATGTACAGTTTTCAAATTATGACCCTCATACTTTGTGAATACCTTCGAATCAAAGTCTATTTTATTTTATCTTCCAGAGAAGAGAGGTTGTATTTTTATAGTATCAGGCTATCAGCTTGATAAGGTTGTTACCAGAACCTGACTATTGTGGTAGCAAGTAGCTATCATTTTCAGCGAAAAAAAGTCTTCACAGAAAGTACAATCTCGTCAGCTTACAGCTTCACAATGTCTATAATTTCAAACATGTTAACCATGCAATACGTCTCAACTACCAATGTCATGCACGTCACTAAAAGAGGTAGGGCCAAAATTTTGTGGTTGTTACTTATGCATCATGCTCAACCAATTCAAACAATTCTACTTCAAATTTAAATTTGATATTATTCTAATTTCTGACCTGTTTTATGTTCTTGGAATATTACTTCTTAACACTTGTATAACTCCAAAGCTACCACATATCAAAAAAAAGAATCAACAGCATCAAGCCAATAACCTAACTTCCAATGTGAGAACTGAGAAGGTCCAAACGTACAACCCTAACCATAATAAATAAGACCCAAGAGCTTTCGTATATGCAAAATGTATTAGAGATTTCTACATACTAAATTCCATGACAACACATCTGGTTGCTGGCAAAGAAAGTCACAGAGAACGTTCACAAAGAAAATTATTTTAAATAAACTGTGAAAAGAGCAACGGAGGACAAGAAGTCCTCACAAAGCAGTACAATTGCAGATTACTCTCGTTTCTCTGGACATGAGAAATCAAATAACTCCTAAAAGCTCTTCCTGCTGAAGCTAAGTGACCCTATGCCGAACAATAGTGTTTCTCTCCATCTAAATATACCAAAGAATCGCAAAGAGCATTACGCCGAAGAAGCTTCTTCTCCATATCTTCCAAATCCCACAAATTCTCATTTTCTCCAGGAAAGTCTAAGTGAATTTAAAAACATGATACATAATGGCTCATCATTTGATGGCAAGCCGCAGGTCAAACTTTCTGCCAATATTGTAATGACTTATATAGGATTCCATGGCCAAAATTATGTAAGTTGTATCAAGAGTCAGCTTCCTCACAGTTAAGCATTGTGGGCTATAGTACACCCAGAAGTAAACATGGAATATGTTAGCTCTGAATCACGTGTCAGCTTTCCCATGTGAGAAGCCCAAGGAGATGAGCCTCTTGAGTACAGGAAAAAAGATAAAACTGTTTTTAAGAGTAAACCTTCATGATATCTTATAGTTTTCGAAGTATTTAAGATTACGTAAGATGTCCATGGATAAGGTGCTTGGTCTAAGTAACTAGTGTGCTTTTCCCACAGATACAAAAAAGTGGAGAGGTTTATTTTGCTCTTCTTCACAGATGCTCAGCTAAGAGTGTAAATATTTTGGTCTTAACAAGTTTGAGATGCAACTTCAATAAAATCAAAACTATTCCGGTTTGTTCAAGACAAAATTCAAAACATATATGAAACGAAACAAAATATGTGTGCTGATCCAACTATGTCTTCCATGAAAGAACCTGTGATAGTCAGAAAGTTAATGATTACATCTATAAAATAGAGATGGACAGAACAAAACCACAACAATCAAATAATGTAGCATAGGACAAGGACATTGTCAACAAAGCCAAAGAGATCAGAAGAGAGGAAACGCAGCCAAAGAGAGATATTCTCTTCCTTTTTTTCCTCCTTTTCTCTTTTTCTTTTGTTTCGTGGTTGAAGTGGGGATGATTAATTGGAAAACCACTGCAACAAGATGTCAAAAGTTTTTGTGCAAAAGTTTGTGGAATTTTCTAAAAAGGGTTGTTAAAAAAGTTGTCACTGCTTGACACAATAATCTATGTCAATGAACCTCACTTCTTTTACACTATAGTGTTAAGAGCAACAATGGTGTTCCCTGAAAGTTACTCTCATAGGAGATTGATAATTTATGGAGCAGAGCACCTCATGTAAAACAGACTTACCCTATAATGTTTCCCGTCCTGATATCGTGTCGCAGACCTTGATAACCGATACATTATGATGCCACGCTGCTTCTCATCCAATTTGTCAACAACAGGGTCGACATACTGCTCAAGCCAGACACAATGCCAACTTCATAAGTGATAACCATACCAAGGGTGGAAAAGCATGGCAACAACAAAGGAACGTGTAATTACCATATTTAAACTATCTGAATACACAACAATTTCATAAAACTGTGCTAGATGTTCCAGAAAGGCATCGACACCTGGCCTTTTAAAAGTTCTCCAGCCCCTGTCACGCTGCAAAGGTTACAGAGAAGAAAACAGGGGATACGGTCACTTAGAATCAAAAATTAATAGAAACATCAATAGTACCTTTCTTTTCTTTTGTCTCAAGCTGAGGATACTAAAAATGAGTGGAGACACAATCTTTCTGTGAACACTTATTCTATAATGTTCAAAAGTCAGTATTGCACGGAACAAGGTACAAACCGACTTGTGTGACAGGAATGATAATGGGAACAATATTCAAAGCTTTTATGAATTGGGAACAAAGGGATAGGCTTAGCCAGGAATGACATTGTATGCGGGAAGCTAGGGAATATAGGAACTTCTTCAGTTTTTGGGGGGTCTTCTTTCCCTCATAATAGTAAGTTTTTCCCCTTTCATGTTTAATATGCATTTTATTCAATGGTTATGAATACAAATACTTTTACGTTTTAAACTAAAAGTGTAATGGACTGCCTGTTTGAAGACAAAGCAATCGAAAGCATCTGGTGCTTAAAAGAGGGTGCCCCTCACTTATGTTCAAAGGCTTTAGAGGCATCTGTAATAAGTGTTTTTACTTTGAAGATCCCTTGTCCTCTCAGAATGCTATTGCTTCTTATATGATTTTGACAAAATTTTCTTTATCTAGAAAAATAAATGGAAAAGAAATAGAACATAGTTTATAGGCATTTGACCAGAACTCAAATACAGCCGCGTTTCGTGCTACACTGGTTCATAATTTTTTTGGTTTGACCACAAGTTCACCTAAACCTTTTAGGCCAAGAGTAATCCTGTTCGCACCGGGTCTGCCAAAAAGGGTAAAGTGCTCCCGGTAAATAGTTTCTCCATTCACAAGATTTGAATCCTTGATTTTACTTAAGGGATGAGAGTGTCGAACCACTCACACCAACCATTTATTGGTACTCTGGTTCATAATTTATAATAAATAAATAAAAAAAGATGATGTCTGGCTAAAAATGTACTGTAATATATTTTTACACAGGAAACATTACAATAGACAATGAGATAGAAAATACTGTGTAAACAATTGTTTTTGTTTTTTGTTTTTTTTTTTTTTTCTGAACGGCATAGTAATCTCCAATTTTGTTGGAAATGAGACTTGAACCCAAGTCACTACTGGGAACAAGTGGGGGGGGGGGGGGGGGGGGGGGGCGCTACCCACCCCAAGCTCATGTAAACCAATTGTTAATTAGAAGAAAAAAACACATGTTCATTTTCAAGGCAATATCTTAATTCAAAACAACGTAGATATTGTGGTTGCTAACTGTGGTTTCCTGTGCCTCATCGCCCCTCTTTTTTGGGTGAGGGGGGCTAATGTTCCTAAACTTTGTCCAGGTCACCAGAGACTCCACAGAGAAGTTGAAGGATTAACTCCACTTATCTATAAAAAAAATCATTTCAAACAACTCTGAAATTTTGCTTTTGTCATATGACCTATGATCATCACAAGAACCTTTATTAGAACTTCAGCTGAAAGTAGTGATTCCATTTTGACAATGTGTGAGGTGCATTACGGGCTGAAACCTAACACTTGTTTTCCATATTGTTTTTCCATAAATAATAATAAATAAATAATTTGGGTGGGGGTTAGAGGGAAGAGGAGATTCCCTTCAAATGAATTGTCTTTCACTGAAATGAAGGTGGCATCTGATGTCAAATTGTTGAATATTTCCAACAGAAAACAGTTCAATCTTTTCAAATTGTGCTACCCGCATCAAGTTATAGTCTTACCTTCCAATCGGAGTACACTAATGTTTCATTCAGGTCCACGACAAGGGTAAATACATTTTGCATGTTGGGAGGCAAATCAGGAAGGAGCTTATCTGACAAGGGCTCAGTGAAATTCTGTGATGGGAAGAAAAGAATTTCAATTAGATATGAAGAAAATAGGATGCAAACAAAGAGCACACATGCACTGGATTTCAAAGTTGCTTACTCGAACATGCTCCTCAATAGATCTCCTTGTATCTAAGTAAAAATCAATTGCCTTGGCAGGCCCTATAATACAAGATAAATTAAAGCCTATTATGAGAATGATCTGAACAAGAAAGCTGCAGATAAACAAAGCATATCACCAGTGCATTATTAAGGTCTCAAATAGACTCATATGATCCATTGCCTTTGTTTCTACAAATTAGGGAAACTACAAACTATCATCTTTTTTTTCTTTTTAAAGGTGAGGAGGGGCACTCCTAGGCTGGCCCATCTCGGGATAAGGCCCAGGAGCTAGTGGTCAGGGATTTGGGAGGAATGGGGGGATAAAGGGATAGGGAATCCCAAATGGCCCTAGTGGGATTTGAACCCTGGTGGCAAAGAAAGAAAAACACGGCTCAAACCATCACTACAAACTATCATCTAATCATTACTCATGACATGAATATCTAGTACACAGCTTTAGATGATTAGTAACAAAGAACTGAGTGATACAACTTTAGCTAATACTAGAATTAAAAAGTTAGCATTTCCTTTAACAAACAACAAACTATTCCCAGTACATACCATACATCCTTTGACCTTCATGCAGCAACACTACATTTTCAATTAATATGCATCAAACAGCATAGACTTTAAGAATTTTCTCCTACACCTTCAAATAAAACTGAAATACTAGGTATGTCTGCAATTCTGCAGTGTAAAAGTAATAAAAATCATTGCTCCTCCAACGCTGGAAGTCAGCAATCAGCAAAAGTAAAGTGCTTACTCTAGAGAGGTCTAGTGATTTTCAGCCCTCTATAAAATTATGGGGTGATATATCCCCTTGACAGCGATCTTTTTTCTGTCTAACAATGTCACTGTCTAGTTCTAGAACTTCCCAAGTAATAATGTAATGTTCAACTTCATAAATCATAAATCACTTAATGAAATTATTCAAAAACAAAAAAAATAAAAAGAAAAAGAAAAGAAAAAAGGAGTGCATTGCTGAAATCCCAGGTCATTGGAAGCTATTGCTACAGTATTAGTGACGCAGACACAGGATGACTGGTCCAATGAGTAGAGATTTTATGCCTTTGGCAAACAGATATAAAAGCATGAATATAAATGATATATCAATAACCTAACTTTATGGGAAGCAAGAAACATACCTGTCATAACACCATTGCGCACCGTAGCTAGAAAATTCTGCATGAGAAATAAGTAGAGATATTTAACTCAGAAATAGTCCATATTTCCAGAACATAAATGATTACAGAGGAAGTATATTAAACTATCACCATAAAGGCTCGGGTTGCAAGAAAAGCTCTTCTCCCAAAGAAAGAAAAAGGTGAAAAACAAACATATGCCCTACTCTCTAGCTTTTTTTCTTTGGCATAGTTAACACCAAGCACAATTGTGCATATATAAGTTTACCAACCACCTGATGTTCCAGTATTGCAGGCCTGCAGCATTACCACAGGAAAAGTATGGTAACTCAGAAACCAACAGCTTCTAAAGTGATACTTACATTGTTAGCAGATGCATCATCTCCTAAAGAGGAATATGAAGAAGCTCGGAACGCTTTTGTCTTCTCGTCTACTTCTTCCACACTGCATCCTGAAAATAGAAACTATGTTCAAATATTCGAGTTCGACAATAAGCTTGTGTACCATAGATTCATCAGATACATAGAACATTACTTAAGAATTCCCATAAAGCATCAATATTCCATTTTCTAGTTTGTGATTCCCAAGATCAGCACTAGCACTAACCACCACTTTTCACCAATATGTAGCTATGGATATCTTAATCCCATAACTCAAATTTGCAATGTAAGCCAGAACCATCCATCCACAAACGCATGCATAATTTTCAAAGATCAACTCCACATCATCACAATATCTGGCAATGGGTAAGGCATCCCAAGGCCCAAGGATCCTAACAAGCGAGAAATGCCTTAACCACACAGTCCACTCCCCATAAGCAGAGTAATTATAAAATTCAGCACAAACCACCCATCTCATTAAAGTAGTACCAGTCGCAATACTCCTGCCTAGTATGATCCCTTATAATTGAGAGAGGCTGTTCCCTATAAATCAACAGAAACACAATCCAACGCACAACTCCCCACTAGACGCTCCACCTATAACAATCTAGGGTGGCTAGGACTTACCATACAACTGTAAGTCCAATAAACAAGCATACATTACAATCCTGCTATGTCATATGCACCCGGTCTTCTCAATACAAATGCAATAGAGTCTGTAAGGTGGAAAATTCTAATCACTAAATCAAACAAAATTTTGCATTTTGAATCCTCACAAGTCCAAATCACATGTCAACTAGATTCCAGTATTGTGCATCAATTTTTCCTCATTTGATACAGACAAACAATTACAATCCAACCCACCAAAAAAAATTATAAATAAAACCCCGTAATAAACTAATAATGGAAAAAATAAAATAAATAAAATGCATTTCCAATCCTCAGAAGTCCAAAATTACATGTCTACTAGGTTCTCATATTGTGCATCAATGACTCCTTATTTGATTCAAACCAACAATTACAGTCAAATCCGCAAAAGAAAAACCCAATAAAAACAAAACCCAGAAATTATTAAACCCCAACAAGCAAATTATAATCAAGTAAAAAGAAATCAAGAGAGAGAAAAACACGGACCATAAGTAGCATAGCCAGTAAGCCCTACAACACCAGCAAGAGCACCAAAAAGGCTGAATTTGAGAGCAGTGACAAATGGGTTTTTTCTCTTTGGAGGTGGTGGTGGTGGTGGTGGTATAGAAGAAGAAGAAGATTCAGGGTGCATAGAAGAAGCAGATGATAAAGGAGGTTCCTTGGGAAAATTTGTGCAAAAGTGTCTTTGGCAAATAAGAATGTTATTGTTGTTTTTGGTAATGTTGTTGATTTTAGTGGTTTTGGAGAGATATTGAGAAGCACGAGATCGAAGTATAGAGAGAGACATTGTTGGTGGGTTGATGAGTTTTGGTTTTGGAGAGGATGATTGATTTGATGCTGTGTTGTTCCTCAAAGGGTTTTAGAGCTTAGGGCTGAGAGAGAGAGAAGGGCAAGGGGTGTTTCTGGCTTGGTAGTACGAAATTAGTAGATGCAGGCAGGTGCCGATCTGGATGGTAACTCTCAAATATTATCCAAAAAAAAAAAAAATTTGAGTTTAAATAAGAATTTTTGGGTAGAAAATACTTACTTTTTTTATCACTATATAATTATTACTTAAGTAGTTTGTAACGGTGCATATAGCACGGGATAGTGACCCAAAACTAAGTTGAAATTTTCTTTTTTTTTGGAAAAATGTTAAGTATTATTCCATCTTTCAAAGAGGTGTCAATGCGACATTCTTGAGTTTCTCAAGTACAATATTCACGCATAGTCGTCAAAGCAACAACTATGAAAAATACCCTGCCTAATACAACATTATACTCATTCCCTATACACCTTATCACGCTATACCTATCTATAAAAGTGAATTTGCAAGTAAATTACTAACAGTAGGTTCATCAAAGAAGTGATAGAATCTAACACACATAACAATTTGTATTTGACTAACAATCTGCTGTATAGACCTTTGCTGTTCTCTAAACAAGATGTCATTTCTCTCTCTCCATATCTCGTATATTATGGCAAGAAGTGTAGCCCTTCGAACTCTTTGAAGAACTTGCTTACTTGTTTGTGCAGGTCACATCCATTTGGCCTCCCTCAGAAGACTCCAAGCAGGGGCGAAGCCAGAAATTTACAAGTAGGGGGGCCGAAGCAGATATTGAAAAATATTGGTAATTTTTTTTGAGGTTTATTTAGGTCCATGGGAGGCACAATAACATGAACAATACATACAACATGGGAGGAGATTCAAATTTGGAACCTAGTATAAGGAAGGTTTTATTTTTTAAAGGTTAGTTTTGGAACAAAATTTTGTTTAATAGTAATCTACATTTAACAGGAGTAAGTTCTTCAATTATAAAGTTCAAATGTACTTGGTTGTTCTTTTCAAGTATTTTCAAACTTCCTACAAGGGAAAAATAAAAAAGGAGTCTATACTTGAAAGAATGTGTATTGTCCAAATACTGGTTGTTCTTGAATGTTTACAAAAAAACAAAAGGTATTTCACATAAACAAATGGGAAAATAATAAAAAGACTATTAAACCTCAAGTACCAATCATCGAACATGGAACAGGAGGAAGAGGCGCAACATACCTTATATTTGGTTCAAGACCACTGAGGCGCTTCTGTTTTGACAATATAAACTGGCATACTTTATTATATAACCAGTATTTCTACATAGGCCAGCTTTAAAATAAAAGGGACTTTGGGTTGGGCCAGAGGGGTCGGGCCTATAGCCCCCCATGTGGCTTCGCCCCTGACTCCAAGGCCTGCGTGTTATTCCCATTCACAAAAGGATTCACCTCCACACAGCATGAGCCACTTCGCACTCGAAAACATATGCGAAACATTTTCATAGGCTCTACAACAAATGGGATATCTGTTTACAATTATCATTCCCCTCTTCACAAGATTGTCTTGTGTAGCAAGCCCATTCTGCAGTGCCATCCAAGCTGTTATTTTGTGCCGAGGAACTGCTAGGTCATCTCTAAAAAGAGTCCCTCAATAAACCTTCCTTCCTTTCTCTCGTAGATACTCATAAGCTCTGCCGGTATTAAATTTTCCCAAGGATCCCCATGAGGAAACCAGACCCTTTATGGTGTATGCACCCAGCAGGTCCATAGTGACTCACCTCCTCCTTCCACAAGCCAAAGCCATTTACATACAGCAGCTTTGTTCCAACTAAGCATTTCTTTTACGTTCAGTACACTCTCCCTTCCAGGTTTGCTGATTTTTTTTTCCAGCTAATGAAAATCATTCTTCCCTTATCAGCTTGGAACCCCTAGAAAAAATGAAGACAAATCTTCTCAATCTCATGAATGACTTCCTTAGGCAAGATAAACACACTGGTCCAATACACTTTCACACTTAAAACAATAGCATTGATCAACGGTTTTTTACCAGCATAACTCAGAAATCTAGATGTCCAGTGGCTAACTCGAGCTCTGACCTTGTCAATCAAAGGCCTGCACAGCTTAACAGTTAATCTAGATACTGATAAAGGCACTCCAAGGTACTTGAAGGGGAGCTGCCCCTCAGTGAAGCCAGTGTATTGTAGCACCTCATTCTTCAGATGATTCTGCATCCCTCCAAAATAAATGCATGATTTAGCAGTGTTGGCATGAAGTCCAGACATCATAGCAAATTGATGGATACAATCCACAACTTTGTAAATAGATGCTTTGTCCCCTCTTGTGAAGACCAAGAGATCATCTGCAAAAGCTAGATGGCTAATATTCAGCTTCGAACAATTTGGGTGAGCCTTAAAATTCTTGTCTTCTGATAGTCTACGAAGAATACGAGAGAGTATCTCCATACATACCACAAACAAATATGAAAACATAGAGTCTCCTTGTCTGAGCCCTTGTCTTCCATTGAAATAACCCATGATCCCTCCATTGATACTAACAGAAAACATGGCAGACGAAACACATATTATAATCCATTTTACAAACTGCATAGGGACGCTAACCAAAATGAGAGCTTTCTGCATAAAATCCCAGTCCAAAGAGTCATAGGCTTTCTTGATGTTTACCTTAATTAGTGCTTTTGGGGAGTGGTTTTTCCTGCCATAGTGCGTAACCAATTCATGGTCAAGCACAATGTAATAAAAAAAATATTTCTTCCTTTTATGAAAGCTCCATGTTCCCTTCCAACAATAACTCCCAGAATGCCTTGGAGCCTATTTACAATAATCTTGGTGATGGTCTTGTATAATACATTACAACACGCTATTGATCTGAATTCCTGAACTGAGGCAGTGCTGTCACACTTGGGAACAAGAACTAACACTGTAGAGTTCACTTGTTTTAGTAGTTTGGATGAATGGAAAAAAAACACAGCACATCACTAGTGACATCAGCCCCCACCACATCCCATGCTCCTTTAAAGAAGGCAGATAAATACCCATTAGGGCCTGGGAACTTGTCATTTGGAATGGAAAAAAGAGCTTCTTTAACTTCATTATATGCCACTGGTAAAAGAAGGTAGCTTTGCATAAAAGCATCAAGTGAAACTCCTTTGAATGAATCAGCATCAAACTCACAAACATTCTGAGAAGTCCCCATGAGGCTTTGATAGAACTCCATAAAAGCAGTCCCTACTTGAGCAATGCCTTTCTGATGCACCCCATTCTTATCTTTAATTGAAGATATCTAAGCTCTACAGTGCCTATCTTTCACCTTAGCATGAAAATAGGTTGTATTAATATTCTGATCTCCTTTCTTGATATTTTCACACTTAGCTTTTTGAAAGACCAAACTAAGTTTTGCCTTCTGAAGCTTGCAAAGATGAACAATAAGTCTTTTCTCCTCCTTAATAAGATCAGCATCATAGTGTGACCTCTGTAGAGCCCTCACTACAAAAAAAATGAGAATAGGCAACACATAAAATGCCAACAATGTTTCAACCATTACCTTTGGTTATCTAAGGTGACAGTTTTCTTGCGTTGCATGATGTTTGCAGTTTTCTTGCGTTGCATGATGTTTGCAATGCTACAAAAATGTTGCTTTATACAGGATAAGGTAACAATAACAATAATTATTGTCCATTTCTTGCATAAGGCAATAATTATTGAAAACGTTGCATTCAATGACAACAATATATTTACTGTTGCCTTATAACACAGCACTTATTGTTTTGTTGCTTGTTTAGGCAATAGTTTGGACAACATAGGCAACACATTTTAAAATGTTGCCTCTATGTGCGTTATTATTTGTGGTTAGTAAAGTGATGTATGCCAAAGTAACTTCTTATAACCTTGTACCCCCAACTTGTAATAAATAGCATTATTATTATTATTATTATTATTATTATTATTATTATTATTATTATTATTATTATTATTATTATTATTATTATTATTATTATTTACTTTTGATGTTATTTTATTTTTATTTTTATTAAGTTATTATTTAAAATTAGTTAGAAATTCAAGGAGTAATTAAGGATAACTTAGTTTTATTTTAGAAAATTATTAGAAATTGAATCAATTTTTCTAGGGGTATGTAAAACTAAAGGAGGTGATTGAATTCGTTAAGACAAATTTAGAATAAACACATGACATGTATTTAACTCATCGAAAAAGTTTCAACTAAAATAGAAAGACATTTAAAATTTATTGAGAAAACACAATTGTTTCGTCGTTCATTTCAATTGTAGTCGTAGTAGTAGATAATAAATAAATAAACTCATCATTAAGTGCGTTAACATTACCATTAAACTCAGTGTGTGTTTGGGGGTGGGGGAGAGTTAAAACTCAGAGAAAAGACACAGTCGTGCTTTAGAATATATTGACAAAATAATTAACTCCATGAATAAAACCTAGTCACGAGGTTGTTTGGAGAATACTCGTTATACGTAGAAAAATACAATTCAGTACTATATAGAAAGAAAACTTTGGATTTAGATAATGTCAAATTTGACCCTTAAAATAAAACTAGTCTCAAAATAGAATATAAATGTCAATAATCTAGATGTCCACTTGTCTTTCAATAAACTCCATACAACACAAGGACAATAATAATAATAATAATAATAATAATAATAATAATAATAATAATAATAATAATAATAATAATAATAATAATAATAATAATAATAATAATAATAATAATAATAATAATAACCTTGGTTATACTCGTTGCATAATATGTTAACAAATGTTTTTGAAAAAAAATATTGAGGGAAAAGTGAACTATTGAAGGTAATAAGATTCTACCCAAAACAAAAAGAAAAAAAAAGATAAATGAATTTAAATTCGTAAGTTAAAAATATGTACTAAATAAATTAATAACAAAGACTTGACATGAAACAAAAATTAGCTTGCTGGTTGAGGAGTCCTTTCTTGAAGGTAGCTAGTTACACTTGGTTGCAGGATCGAATCTCATCACCGTCACATGGGCATTACTTTGAGAGGTATTATGTGTTTATAGAAGTAAAGGTTCTTGGAAGAGGAAGGACATTTGATTGGTATACGCATGAATTAATTTTTTTTTTTTTTCATTTTAGGTTTATCTTTAGAAATCATAGCCTATTATGCTAGAACTATTGCGTTAGGAAAAGGCAACGGAGGCCAATGCAACGCACTAGGTCTGTTGGCATAGGCTCAAGGCAACAGTTTTTTGATATTAGACAAGAATTTTTTATTGTTATCTTTGGTACTTTTTGTTGTAGTGGGGCCTCTGAGTTTGATAAAGTTTCTCTCTAGTATCTTCAATTCTAACAACAATGTTACTATATTTTCTAGCATACAACTTCTTCAGGGGTTGCTTAAACATCTTCAATTTAGTACAAAGCTGATACATTTTATTGCCATACACATGCTTATCCCATACTTCCATAATCAAAGGAACAAAATCTGCATCATCATCCACTCATGCATTGATAAATTTAAATGGTTTATGCAGGCTAGTTCTTCCCTCCTCCACCTGCACCAGGTAGGTGAATGGTCAGAAATCCTTGTTGGGAGGAACTGAGTACTTACATTTGCAACATTCAGGAACCAAGTACCATTTCCCATAGCTCTATCAAGTTTCATGAAACTCTATCCCTACCAAATTGATTGTTACACCAAGTGAACTGATCACCAGTAGCTGAGAGGTCAGAAAGCCCACAATCTTGCAAGCATTCAACAAAAGCTTCAATAGCAGCTTCATCTGGCATAGCACAACTAATTCTTTCATCAATACTTTTAACAACATTAAAATCCCCTAAGAGGACCCAAGGATCAGCCATGGTAGTTGAAATCATTCTCATATCATCCCACAAAACTTCTCTCTCAACACTATCATTCATTGCATATACAAGAGTGTTGAAACAGTAAAAGAAACAAGTACTTGAAGAGACCTTACAATGTATCATTGGGCATTCTTCCTCAAAATAGTCACTTCCACATTATTATTGTTCCATAACAACCATATTCTCCCATTATAATGACATTCATAGTTAAAAGAAAAACAAAGCCCCTTAAAGGCTCCTTTAGCTATTTTCTCTGCCTTATTCTGTTTTATTTTTGTTTCCACCACCTCACAAACATCAATTTTAAATTTTCTAATAAGAAATTTTACCTCCTCCTGCTTCTCGAGCATATTCATACCCCTAATGTTCCATATTGTCAAAATCATGATGATAAGAGAGTGATTGTGATACCCCAATATTTTCTATAATTATTATATTGATTTATAAATGATTTATAAATAGCTTCGGAGATTAAATCATATATTCATTTAAGGAGGCGATTTATTCAATCAAAGCCATAATAATATTAATTATTATTATGGGACTTTCATAAATTGCATTTATTAATTTTGAGGAGGTTAATTAAAATATTTTATATATGAATAAGAATTATTCATATAGTTTTAATTAACTATTTAAATCAGAAAATTATTAAATAAATTCCTAAACCTAGTAGTATTTGACTTGGGTTGACTGAAGGCCTATATAAGGAAAAAGACGAGGCAATTGATCAGTTTTGCATAACTGATCAAACCCTCAAGCAATCACTCCCTCCTCTCTCTCAAACTCACGGTTCTCTCTCTCTCTCTCCACCGTGCTCCCTCTCTCTCTCCTCAGCCGCCCAGGTCACCGGACCACCGGCGTCACCTCCCCCTCTCCCGCCGGTAAGCCCTCTTCTTTCTCTCTTTCCCTTTCTCTCTTCTCCTTCGCATCTCCCCCTCCCCCTCTGTTTTTGCGTTCGCAGGACCACCGGACCACCAGGCCGGCGCCTGGGTGGTGACCGGCGAGTGGCCAGTGTGGCCCCGTTCCCCTCTGCTCTCTCTCTCTCTCTTTCTTTCCTTCCTTCTCTCTCTCTCGCGTTCTCTCTTTCTTTCTCTCTTTCTCGTTTTCTCTCTCCTCTCTTCGCCAGAGCTCCGGCGACACCACCATCAGCCATGGTGGCCAGTGGGTGGTGGTGGTGGTGATGGGTCGGGTTATGGGTCCCATGTATGGGTACCCATGACCTAGACCTAGTTTTAAAGGTAGGGTTTCGTTTTTTATATTTTTCGTAATTATTAATTCGATTTTCAGTATTTTCGATTTAATGTTTTTATTTTTCCACACTTATTCGAAATCGGAATTTGGATTTTCAAAAGCCTAGATTGGTTAAAATAAATCAAAACATTTAATAAAATTATCAGATTAAGATTTCGTTACTCTTTGTATTTTCATATTTAATTAATACTGATTCGGTAATTATTTTTAATTAGGACCTAACGAGCAAGCGTGATTATCGTCGACTGTTGGAGCATACTTACTGTTTGGTAGTGTATTAGTGGTAAGCGCTCATGCCTACCTTCTTCCAAAGCCCCATCAAAACTATTTTGATGTGTTATGTACTAATTGGGAAATTGTTATGAATTTAATATGCAAAGCATGATTAAATTATATAGTCGTTATTATGGGATTTCTTAAGCATGTTTACTGCTGTAAATATAAATTATGATTAGCATGTCAATGTTATCATGTTTTGAGAATTAATTAGTCCATATGATGATTATTGGACAATTGTTGAATGGTGAATTATTAGTATTATTATGCTATTAATTATATGCTAATCGGTATGGGTATTATTGAGTGGTAGTGAGCACCTATATATTATCTTTGAATGTCTTGGATAATTTGTGAATTTTTGGTTATCATATTACCCTGCCGAAGTGCTGCCAAAATTGTGCTAGACACTGCTTGTCGTCATTACTGAATTATCGTCGTTATTGAATTAAAGCATGTTTAATTCTCCTCGTATTGAATTATCATAATCGTCGTTATTTACTATTCATTGTCGAGAGCATGAAATGAATTAGTAAGTCGTGGTCTCGTAGTACCACTATGTCAACCAATGCAAATTTTGTGAATTGAATTAAATGAGAGTAAGACTCCTAATGGATCCCTAGGAGTAGTCGAGCAATCGGGATTACACCAAATGGTGTAGTTCAAGGGATGAGTGATTCCCAAGTTACTTATGCACACCTTGCCTTGTGTCTGGGATGGATCATTCCCCATTTATTAAGTCCTCTAGGCTCGTGTAATTGTACTAGAGGTAGTGTGCACACTAGAGTCATTAAGTCCATGGCGTCATTGTATCTTCGACGAACAGTATGGGTAATCGCTGTTCTATTCGCTCTCTTACATCTCTCTAATCAAGACGGATTGTCTATGTCGTATTTCGTATGATTACTATACAAGAATGGCATATAAAAGAGTGTCGTTATGCGTATGCTTAAATTTATGCTTATATGCCTAAGCAAATGAATTTCAATGATTCTTCTAAAACCTCAGGTAAGGTTTGCGAAATGTTTTTACTGGGTACGGATGACGTTTATTCAGTTTATCTGATTTTTGTTTCTCTTTTGTTTCTTTTCTTTTCTTCTGTATTTTGTTTCCGTCACGGAAACCAAAATGCAGGTTAGTTGAATGAGGACGTACAGCTTGGAAGTTAGAGTTGGCGTCGATTTTTAGAACTCTCTTTAGTTCAGTTTAGATCGTTGGGATTTTTATTGGATTTAGCCCTTTGAAGGCAAGTTGTAATAAATTGGTTTATTGGTTTTTAGCTCACTATATAGACAACTCTGATATTAACTGTTTTAAACTGTTTAGTTCCTTAGAAGCTCCTTTTGATGCCTAGTCTTTCTTTCTGCTTAGCATTTACTCCTTAGTGATAAATGTTGCAGTAGCAACCCTCGGGTTTGGGACAGTTCAGCGGTGTCGAGTCGTACACAGCGACGACGATAGTTCCCAGGAAATCGTTGCGAATTCGGAGGTGTTACAAATGGTATCAGAACCCTAGGTTTAAAAAGGTTGCTTAGGATTAATTAATGAATTAATAAAGATTAGTTTCATATTTGGGAAAAATAAAATATAATTAAAGCCGTTGAGCGTAGTAGTCCTAGAAGATAGGAATTATTTGAAATCACTTTGCTTGTGATTTATAAAGTTCTTATTGTTTGATTGTCTACCTGTAGATGGTAAGGACAAGAATTACTACGCGGAAGTCGACTGCACACCAGACGGCACGCGCCCTAGCTTACCGTGCATAACCCGTGGAGTATGTAGCTTCATCGGACAGCGAATCGACAGGAAACAATGCGAATGTGCGCCACGAGGCCGCGCAAGACCGCGCCGCGCACGAGGAGGTCGCGCGGGACGAGGCCGCACGCCCCGTGCAAGTCGCACCTGTTGTCGCGCCTGTTACCGCCCCACTTGCTGTACCCGTCATACGTGACGATCACGATGAAGACGAGGATCCCTCCGAGTCCGAGCCTGAGTATACACCACAGGAAGAGAATGACGATATGCCAGACTTGGAAGATATTAATGCCGAGAGCGACAACAACATTGGGCCTAATCCTACATCTACTGATGCACCTATTCCTGCTGCGAATTGGTCTCTTCATGTGGAACCATTCTTCACTAATGACGCTGAACTCAAGGATATACGTATCTACATACGACGTGCTTATACTACGATCGAGCGTTACCAGTACGAAAATCGCACGAGTCTACACGAAGGCTTATGGGTAGAGCTGCTGCTAGCTGGTCTGCCTAACATCCATCCTTGGATGGGACTCAAGGAGAAGTACGATGACGTTGTCTCCAAGAGTGGACATCTGCACGAGAAAAAATACGGAGAAGGTATGAGATAGTCTCTATGCTTTAGAGGCGTCGCAGCTGAGTTATGCCTGTTCGAATTCGAATGGAAGGTGAACCATGTGCTAGTGCCTGCGCCGAAAGGTATGTGCGAACTGCTGGACAAAGAAACGCAAACATGCTGAAGACTTTAGGAAGCATTTCATGCCCCAGAAGTTCGGTGGATATGCTTATCCATACACGCCATGCAAGGAGGTGAAGCCTAGGAGGAAAGACGATTACGATGAGTCCCCTAACGCGAAGAAGATGTGTGCGAGTGTCAAGTAGAACTAGTTGATTGTTTTTGTAGTTCTATTTGGGTTTTATTGAACTTTAGCTATTGTGATGACCCGACGTGGTCAAGTTTGATGTTGGTGTAGTTGCATAGGCAACAGATATTTATGATTGTTATTTACTTGCAATTTGTCTCATTACAAGACTATTTCATTTGATTATATGATACCGTTGAGAATTTGTTTTATATGATCGTTTTATCACATAATTGCATGGTTGACAAATAGCTTCATAATGCTATCTCGTATTGCCTAGACATGATGGGTAATCCATGTCGGAATTATGGCAAAATTTTCATTAAGCATGATCATATCAAATGTGAGCCAAAGGCTAAGCATGTATTGTATGCAATCAAATGTCATTATTTATTGCCCTACTAAAATAGTATGGAGCCTCGATGTGTGAATTGTGAATGTTATTGCTTATCAATCGTGTGAGACCAATGTGTCTAATTTGTTATGGCATATCGAACTATTATGCATGAGAACTGAGAACTATTCAAAGCAACTATGTTGCTTAGACCTACAATGTAAGGTCGATCATTGAAACTTAAATGCTATCTGCTAAATGTCAAGAGATTGGTCTCAATTATAACCTATATCTCTCAACTAGACCTCAATATGGGTCGAATGTGCCAATTTTGCTGAAATGGTGATCAACCATTGCTCTTGTATGTCTCAGATTTGTTATAATGGCAACCAACGACCGACTCGCGAGACTAGAAGTAGGATTCACAAATGTCGTTGAGCACATCACGCGCCAGCTAGAGCGCCAAGAGCAAGACCACAACGCCCAGAATCCTGAAACGTGCAACTTTAAGGATTTCGATGAACTCAAACCTTCGACGGTTGAGGGTGGCTCCGAGCCCACCAAGCTTGAGAACTGGATTATAGAGTTCGAGATGTTGTTTAGGGCGACTAGTCGGCCCAACAACATGAAGGTCAACACCGCTATGTACTACCTGAAGGGTAAGGCTAACAAGTGGTGGAGTGACCAGTGGCGGATGTAGTATGGGGTACTGGGGTCCCGGGCAACCAGGTTTTTTGCAAAATTTTGCTAAAATACCCTACTTTTTGGAATTTTTTTTGAAAATTATTACTAAAACACCCTAACAATTTAGTTTTGGCACCCATAATATTTATTAATTAGTTTTGGCACCCATATTATTAGTTTGCTAGATCCGCCACTAGGAGTGACGTGGGAACGGAGTTGCTTGCTATCGAGAACTACGGGTGGACCGAGTTCAAAGAGTCTATTCGTGAAAGGTTCTATCCAAGAGCTATCCGTCGCCAGAAGCAACGGGAATTCGAGAACATCTATCAAGGAAAGCTATCTGTGGCTGAGTACGCAACAAAGTTCAACGAGCTTGCTGCTTTTGCACCTAACTTGGTGACGACCGAAGCTGAGCGTGTCGAGACGTTCCAGGATGGTTTAAAGTGGGATATCCAGCATTTTGTTATGGGAAACTCGCTGACGTTCCAAGGATCGTACGAGAAAGCCTTGAACCAAGAGCGTGCTGTGGATCATCGTAATTCGTTGCTCGGAAAGCATAAACGTTACAAAGGGAGTTGTTCCTAGTCGAATGGCACAGATAAGAGGCCAAGACCGAACAACAACAATCACAATAACCAAGGTGGTAGTCAGAACCACAACGGGAACATGAATCATGACTCGAACAGACATAGAGCTACGATCTTAGCTAGGAGGAATACGCCTTGTAGTCGCTGCAACAAGACGCATCCTGGCAAGAACTGTCGTGGCAATGTGCTTCAATGCTATGAGTGCAAAAAACCTGGTCATAAAGCTTCTGAATGCTGGAGTCGTGGAAGGAACGACAATATCAGAACCGCGATAACAACTACAATCGTGGTGATAATGAAAATGGAAATCGCGGAAATGGTGGTAACTACCGTGGAAATGGGGGTTACAATAACAACAACCGCAACAATACTGCTGCTCCTGCTGCGAACAATCAAGCACTACTTCCGCACCTGCCAACCCCGTGCAGAACAACAACAACAACAACAACAACAACAACAACAACAACAACAACAACAACAACAACAACAACAACAACAACAACAACAACAACAATAGAGGGGTGAATGGAAGGGTCTATGTGCTGAACAGCAATGAAGCTGAGGCGAACCCAAATGTGATCGCTGGTACTTTTCTTGTTAACTCTCAACCTGCTTTTGTTTTGTTTGATAGTGGTGCAACACATTCTGTTCTTTCTAAGAGCTTTGCATCTAAGATAGGTTTAGAACCTAGTTCTATGTATAGTGCAAATATTAGGATGCCAGATGGGTCGATTGTTAATTGTAAAGCGTTGTATGAAAAGTGTCCGATTAGGGTAGCTGCTTCCGATTTGCCGGCGGATTTGATTCAGATGAACTTGAAGGAATTTGACGTGATTTTGGGAATGGATTGGTTAGCCAAGTATAGGGCTAAGATAGAGTGCTTTGAACAACGTGTATCATTGTGTGGACCGAAAAGTAGAAGGATTAGCTACAAAGGAGTCGTGGTCTAGCCAAAGTTGAAGGTAGTGGCGACCATGAAAGCAAAGGAGTGTACGACCAAAGGTGAAGCGATTTACCTATGTCATGTAGTAGATACAAGTCGAGAAGCTGAAGTCTCAAAACCTATTCCAGTTCTTTCGGAATACGCTGACGTCTTTCCAGACGAGATTCCCGAAATACCTCCACAACGCATTATTGATTTCACGATTGACTTAGCTTCAGGTTCTGCTCCGATCTCGAAAGCTTCGTATCGTATGGCTCCTGCTGAGATGAAAGAGCTGAAGACGCAACTCGAGTATCTATTGGAGAAGGGATACATACGTCCTAGTGTATCGCCTTGGGGTGCTCCTATTCTATTTGTGCGTAAGAAGGACGGTAGTATGAGACTGTGCATAGACTACCGTGAGTTGAACAAGATTACGATCAATAATCGTTATCTACTTCCGAGGATTGATGATCTATTCGACAAACTCCGTGGAGCGACTGTCTTCTCAAAAATCGATTTACATTCCGGATACCATCAACTCAGGATTTCCGAGCCTGACATTGCAAAGACCGCGTTTAGGATGAGGTATGGACACTACGAGTTCACTGTTATGCCTTTTGGGTTGACGAACGCACCTGCAAAGTTTATGGATTTGATGAATCGTATGTTCTAGCCTTATCTCGATCAGTTCGTAGTTGTCTTTATTGACGATATTTTGGTCTACTCGAAGAACGCTGCTGAGCACGAGCAACATTTGCGAACCGTTTTGGAGATTTTGAGACGACATCAACTGTACGCCAAGTTGTCGAAGTGCGAATTTTGGTTAGAAACTGTTTCTTTCTTAGGACACATGGTATCTAAGAGTGGAGTTGCTATTGATCCAGAAAAGATTAGAGCTGTTATGGATTGGTTCGCACCGAAGTGCGTGACCGAGGTGAGAAGTTTTCTTGGATTAACTGGTTACTATAGTAGGTTTGTGGAAGGATTTTCCAAGATAGCGCAGCCTATGACAAACTTGATGAAGAAGACGACGAAGTTCGTGTGGTCTGAAAAGTGTGAAGCTGCTTTTCAAGAGTTGAAGAAGCGTCTTAAGAGCGCGCCAATTTTGACTTTGCCATCGGGAACTGAAGGGTACGAAGTCTATAGTGACGCGTCTAAGCATGGTTTAGGCTGTGTTTTGATGCAACATGGTAAGGTAGTGGCTTATGCCTCAAGACAACTGAAGAAGCACGAGGATAATTACCCTACTCACGACTTAGAGCTCGATGCTGTCGTATTTGCTTTGAAGATTTGGCGGCATTATCTCTATGGTTATGCTGTCAAGATGTTTACATATCACAAGAGTCTCAAGTACATATTCACGCAAAAGGAGTTGAATATGTGACAAGGAAGATGGCTAGAGTTGTTGACGGAGTACGACATCGACATCCAGTATCACGAAGGAAAAGCTAACGTTGTAGCTGACGCTTTGAGTAGAAAGACTCGTCATACGTTGAATACTGCCTTAGTACTTCCAAAGGAGATCATTCGTGACTTACAGAGTCTAGACGTGGAGATTGTGCTGAAAGGTGACGTTCAATATACCTTAACACATATGTCAGTTCGACCAACCTTACTCGACGAGATCAAGGGTAAACAGAATTCAGATGGGGATCTTCAACGGATTCTACGCCACAAGGACGAGGGTAGATCCGAGGACTTTTCTATTGGTCAAGACGATGTATTGAGATTTCGTGATCGTGTCTGTGTGCCGAATGACCCGGAGATCAAGAGTCAGATTTTGGGTGAAGCTCACAACACACCTTATTCTGTACATCCTGGTGGAGACAAGCTTTACAAAGATCTTCGCCAAATATTTTGGTGGAAAGGTATGAAGCAAGTTGTCACTGAGTTTGTGGCTAAGTGTCTTACGTGCCAGAAGGTCAAGACTGAACACAAGAGACCTGGTGGAATGATTCAATCGCTCGAAGTTCCTACATGGAAATGGCATTCAATTTCGATGGACTTTGTCATGGGTTTACCATTGACACAGAAGAAGAACAACGCCATTAGGATCGTCGTAGATCGTTTGACAAAGGTTGCGAGATTCATCCCAATGAATGACACTTGAAAAATGGAAAAGCTAGCGGATGCTTACGTCAAGGAAGTCATGAGACTTCATGGTGTTCCAGAAGATATCGTTTCAGATAGAGATTCGAGATTTCTATCACATTTTTGGCAAAAATTGCAAGAAGCTTTTGGAAGCAAATTGAAGTTCAGTACTGCTTTTCATCCTGCGACTGATGGTCAGACGGAAAGAACGATTCAGACTTTGGAGGATATGCTACGAGCGTGTGCTCTCGAGTATCAAGGCTCGTTGGATACACACATTCCGTTGATCGAATTCTCTTACAGCAATAACTATCACTCAAGCATTGATCGAGCACCATATGAAGCATTGTATGATAGGAAGTTTAGATCGCCCGTTTGTTGGAACGATATTAGTGAAACTGCAGTTTTTGGTCTAGAAATGATCCAGCAGACCATCGATGTGATCAAGGTGATTCAAGCAAAGATGCGTAGTGCGCAAGATCGCCAGAAATTGTACGCAGATAGAGGTCATAGACCTGAAGAGTTTGAGGTGGGAAGCAAGGTACTTTTGCGAGTATCTCCTACCAAAGGTGTCATGCGTTTTGGTCGTAAGGGGAAGTTAAGTCCTCGTTATATTGGACCTTAGGAGATCCTGGAACGGATTGGTGAGGTTGCTTATCGACTAGCTTTACCTGTGGAACTTGCAAAAGTCCATAATGTGTTTCATGTCTCCCAGTTGAAGCGATACGTACATGATCCAACTCATGTCGTTCAACCGGAAATGATCGATCTCGATGAAAGTTTGACTTATGAAGAGCGTCCTATCAAGATAGTGGATCGCAAAGAACGCTCAACTCGAACAAAGACTATTCCGATCATCAAAGTCGTTTGGTCTCGACAAGGTCAAGAGGAAGCAACATGGGAAGCTGAATCCATGATGCGCGAGAAGTATCCAGACCTCTTCCTAGAAGGTACTAGTCTCACTTGAGTTTCGGGACGAAACTCCTTTTAAGGAGGGTAGAATGTCTCGCCTCGAAATTTCGTCTTTTGAGTGTTTTGTTTATCGCTTTGCACGAATTGCATGTTCAAGCATTGCATGGTGCATGCTAATCAACTTAGAATCACGATCATACTTGCTCATCTTGCACATGTTAGTGTCCTAGAAATTGTTTTATACCTTCGTATGGGTAAACTCGTTTTGTTTTTGGAAGTGATTACTTCATGTCTCAATTTTCGGGACGAAACTTCTTTTAAGAAGGGTAGAGTGTGATACCCCAATATTTTCTATAATTATTATATTGATTTATAAATGATTTATAAATAGTTTCGTAGATTAAATCGTACATTCATTTAAGGAGGCGATTTATTCAATCAAAGCCATATTAATATTAATTATTATTATGGGACTTTCATAAATTGCATTTATTAATTTTGAGGAGTTTAATTAAAATGTTATATATATGAATAAGAATTATTCATATAGTTTTAATTAACTATTTAAATCAGAAAATTATTAAATAAATTTCTAAACCTAGTAGTATTTGACTTGGGTTGACAGAAGGCCTATATAAGGAAAAAGTGGAGGCAATTGACCAGTTTTGCATAACTGATCAAACCCTCAAGCAATCACTCCCTCCTCTCTCTCTCAAACTCACGGCTCTCTCTCTCTCTCTCTCTCTCTCTCCTCAGCCGCCCAGGTCACCGGACCACCGGCGTCACCTCCCCCTCTCCCGCCGGTAACCCCTCTTCTTTCTCTCCTTCTCTTTCTTTTCCTTTCTCTCTTCTCCTTCGCGTCTCCCCCTCCCCCTCTGTTTTTGCGTTCAAAGGACCACTGGACCACAGAAGTTCAGTGGATATGCTTATCCATACACGCCCTGCAAGGAGGTGAAGCCTAGGATGAAGGACGATTACGATGAGTCCCCTAGCGCGAAGAAGATGTGTGCGAGTGTCAAGTAGAACTAGTTGATTGTTTTTATAGTTCTATTTGGGTTTTATTGAACTTTAGCTATTGTGATGGCCCTGTGTGGTCAAGGTTGATGTTGGTGTAGTTGCATAGGCAACAGATATTTATGATTGTTATTTACTTGCAATTTGTCTCATTGCAAGACTAATTCATTTGATTATATGATATCGTTGAGAATTTGTTTTATATGATCGTTTTATCACATAATTGCATGGTTGACAAATATCTTCATAATGCTATGTCGTATTGCCTAGACATGATGGGTAATCCATGTCGGAATTATGGAAAAACTTTCATTAAGCATGATCATATCAAATGTGAGCCAAAGGCTAAGCATGTATTTTATGCAATCAAATGTCATTGTTTATTTCCCTACTAAAATAGTATGGAGCCTCGATATGTGAATTGTGAATGTTATTGCTTATCAATCGTGTGAGACCAATGTGTCTAATTTGTTATGGCATATCGAACTATTATGCATGAGAACTGAGAACTATTCAAAGCAAGTATGTTGCTTAGACCTACAATGTAAGGTTGATCATTGAAACTTAAATGCTACCACCTAAATGTCAAGAGATTGATTTCAATTATAACCTATATCTCTCAACTAGACCTCAATATGGGTTGAATGTGCCAATTTTGCTGAAATGGTGATCAACCATTGCTCTTGTATGTCTCAGATTTGTTATAATGGCAACCAACGACCGACTCGCGAGACTAGAAGTAGGACTCAAAAATGGCGTTGAGCACATCACGCGCCAGCTAGAGCAGCAAGAGCAAGACCACAACGCGCAGAATCCTGAAACATGCAACTTTAAGGATTTCGATGCACTGAAACCTCCGACGGTTGAGGGTGGCTCCGAGCCCACCAAGATTGAGAAATGGATTATAGAGTTCGAGAAGTTGTTTAGGGCGACTAGTCGGCCCAACAACATGAAGGTCAACACCGCTACGTACTACCTGAAGGGTGAGGCTAACAAGTGGTGGAGTGACGTGGGAACTGAGTTGCTTGCTATCGAGAACTACGGGTGGACCGAGTTCAAAGAGTCTATTTGTGAAAGGTTCTATCTGGGAGCTATCCGTCGCCAGAAGCAACGGGAATTCGAGAACATCTATCAAGGAAAGCTATCTGTGGCTGAGTACGCAACAAAGTTTAACGAGCTTGTTGCTTTTGCACCTAACTTGGTGACAACCGAAGCTGAGCGTGTTGAGAGGTTCGAGGATGGTTTAAAGTGGGATATCTAGCGTTTTGTTATGGGAAACTCGCTGACGTTCCAAGGATCGCACGAGAAAGCCTTGAACCAAGAGCGTGCTATGGATCATCGTGATTCGTTGCTCGGAAAGCATAAACGTGACGAAGGGAGTTCTTCCCAGTCGAATGGCGCATATAAGAGGCCAAGACAGAACAACGGCAATCACAACAACCAAGATGGTAGTCAGAACCACAACGGGAACAGTAATCATGACTCGAACAGTCATAAAGCTACGATCTTAGCTAGGAGGAATACGCCTTGTAGTCGCTGCAACAAGACGCATCCTGGCAAGAACTGTCGTGGCGATGTGCTTCAATGCTACGAGTGCAACAAACCTGGTCATAATGCTTCAGAATGCTGGAGTCATGGAAGGAACGGCAATGGTCGGAACCTCGATAACAACTACAATCGTGGTGGTAATGGAAATAGAAATCGCGGAAATGGTGGTAACTACCGTGGAAATGGGGGTTACAACAACAACAACCGCAACAATACTGCTGCTCCTGCTGCGAACAATCAAGCACTACTTCTCGCACCTGCCAACCCCGTGCAAAACAACAACAACAACAACAACAACAGCAACAACAAAAACAACAACAATAGAGGGGTATTATTAGTCCATATGATGATTATTGGACAATTGTTGAATGGTGAATTATTAGTATTATTATGCTATTAGTTATATGCTGATTGATATGGGTATTATTGAGTGCTAGTGAGCACCTATATATTATTGTTGAATGTCTTGGATGATTTGTGAATTTTTGGATATCCCTGCCGAAGTGCTGCCGAAATTGTGCTAGACATTGCTTGTCGTCATTACTGAATTATCGTCGTTATTGAATTAAAGCATGTTTAATTCTCATCGTATTGAATTATCATTATCGTCGTTATTTACTATTCATTGTCGAGAGCATGAAATGAATTAGTAAGTCGTGGTCTCGTAGTACCACTATGTCAACCAATGAAAATTATGTGAATTGAATTAAATGAGAGTAAGACTCCTAATGGATCCCTATGAGTAGTCGAGCAATCGTGATTACACCTAATGGTGTAGTTCAAGGGATGAGTGATTCCCAAGTTACTTATGGACACCTCGCAGTGTGTCTGGGATGGATCATTTCCCATTTATTAAGTCCTCTAGGCTCGTGTAATTGTACTAGAGGTAGTGTGCACACTAGAGTCATTAAGTCCATGGCGTGATTGTATCTTCGATGAACAGTATAGGTAATCGTTGTTCTATTTGCTCTCTTACATCTCTCTAATCAAGATGGATTGTCTATGTTGTATTTCGTATGATCACTATACAAGAATTGCATATAAAAGTATATCGTGATGCGTATGCTTGATTATATGCTTATGTGCCTATGCAGATGAATTTCAATGATAAAACCTCAGGTAAGGTTTGCGAAATATTTTTACTCAGTACGGATGACGTTTATTCAGTTTATCTGACTTTTGTTTCTCTTTTGTTTCTTTTCTTTTCTTCTGTATTTTATTTCCGTCACGGAAACCAAAGTGCAGGTTAGTTGAATGAGGACGTACAACTTGGAAGTTAGAGTTGGCGTTGGTTTTAAGAACTCTCTTTAGTTCAGTTTAGATCGTTGGGATTTTATTTATTGGATTTAGCCCTTTGAAGGCAAGTTGTAATAAATTGGTTTAATGGTTTTTAGCTCACTATATAGACAACTCTGATATTAACTGTTTTAGACTGTTTAGTTCCTTATAAGCTCCTTTTGATGCCTAGTCTTTCTTTCTGCTTAGCATTTTATCCTTAGTGATAAATGTTGCAGTAACAACCCTCGGGTTTGGGACGGTTCAGCGGTGTCGAGTCGTGCACAACGACGTCGATAGTTCCCAGGAAATCGTTGCGAATTCGGCGGTGTTACAGTGATAGGACCCCTCTCCTCATCCCCATTCTCTTGCTGTGTATAATCAGAAGTATGCTCATGTGCAGTATCGATTTAATCAAGAACAACAAACCTGTTAGTTGATGCTGGTGTCCCTGTTCTTGTGCTAAGGCTCCTAGTATGTCCAGCAAACCCAGTTGTATGCCCATTGCCCTTAGTTCTTGCTTTACCCTTAGAACTTTTACATTTCTGGAACCAATATCATGTATCTTCTTCATAGCTAGAGACAACCTCAACAACCTCAACTGGTTGGGGAGTTTGCTGATCTGGACTACTATCATCATGACACCATCTTCCATAGAAGAAACATTAACAACCTTTTCTTTCCACGAATATTTATGTTTGCCCTGTGGGGCAGGCATTGTGACATTCTTACAAAACCCTTTCCTCCCCTGTATTTTTCTTCTGGGTCATCTTACAATGACGAGCATCATGTAGAGTATACAATAATGATGCATTTGGCGAATCAAATACATGGTCTAATAACGAACCATTTTGATCATCAAGCCATTTCTCGCCTCAACCCCTAAAGAGAAAGAGGGTACTTAACAAATAGGACTAATTTCTTTGCACCTGACTGTCAATTTTTGACAATGAGAGCAGAAAAATGGTACACATTCATACTCAATAGGCTGAGAGAGGACCTCACCAAAAGGGTTCCTAAGTTTTGTACTTTTGAGCAAAGGTTTTGAAACATTCATCTCAATCAAGATCCTAGCATAAGAAACTCTTTCTTTCTGTGCAGTGCAATTGTCAGCAAAAAGAGGAGTGCCAACACGATTAGCCAGCTTGCTAAGAGCCCAGGATATCTAGAAATGGACATCAAGATGGTGAAACAAAAGCCAAACAGGTACTCCTTGTGAATCTCCTCCTTCTCAAGACAAATGAGGAGTCAAAGGTTTAAGATTTACAAAGCCTAACTCCCCAATTTCATCTATAGAATGCAAATCACACACAAGATTAGAAAGATTACTCATTGTAGGTAAATTACCAGGGGCCGCCATTAATGGTGGAAGAAAATCTCCCAAGACCACAGGAGTTCGCGGTGGCGATTTCTGGGTTAAACTTCGCATCATCATTCTCGACCCACTTGACCTTAGGGTAGCTTCTTGTGAACCATGAGCACTAGCATAATCTCTCATAGGTACCGTCTTCTTGTGAGGACGTCCCTTCAGAACCATGGCGGAGGAGAGCGGACGATTAGCAGGAAACTTATCTTGCGCCCCGAGAGAAAAACCTCTCTCTAACCGCCTCTCTCAAGTTTTTTTTTTCTCTTAACGTAACTAAGTTGAGAAGTTGTTGGCATAATAAATCAAGCAAAGCATCGCCCATGCTTATATTGGTCTCATTAATGAAGAGGCTTGATTAGACTTTTGCTAGTATCCCACGAATAGCAAGATGAAATATACATTCTTGGAATCGGCCAAAAATCAAAAGCTTATTATGATGGAACATTCTACACTTGATCCCAAATTCTCAGCTTAAAGGCTAAGAAATTAAAGGTGTGTTCTACTTTAAATCTTAGTGTTGTGTTCATGTATATACTCGTTGTTTGATTTCTCGTATATTATTCCGATGTGGGACTATTACAAGATGGTATAGAGTATACTTTAACCCAAGTTAAACGTAATATTTTGTTCTTATTATTATTTTTTTTTGTAGTTATCAAAACGAATAAAGAAAACAATAAAAACATTGAACTTCATTATGTTGAAATTACTACATAAGAAAAATATTCTTTCTTAGAAACCTTAAGAATTGATTGTTTTATATAAATTTGACACACATACGCACATGCACGTGCACACACATAGATGATTAAGGATAACATTTCCTGCTATACGCGGGATGTAATTTTTAGTGACCTAAAACTGAATTGAAAAGATAATAACATAATAAATCAAGCAAAGCATGACCCATATTTATTAAAATCTCATTAATGAAGAGGTTTTATGGGAAGAACACACACACACACACACACACACACACACACACACACACACACACACACACACACACACACACACACACACACACACACACACACACACACACACACACACACACACACACACACACACACACACACACACACACACACACACACACACACACACACACACACACACACACACACACACACACACACACACACACACACACACACACACACACACACACACACACACACACACACACACACACACACACACACACACACACACACACACACACACACACACACACACACACACACACACACACACACACACACACACACACACACACACACACACACACACACACACACACACACACACACACACACACACACACACACACACACACACACACACACACACACACACACACACACACACACACACACACACACACACACACAGATGGATATTTAGGTACTCCTATTATGGTGTCTTTCAAGTAATTTTATTATTGAAAAAAAGAAATGACTTTTTTTTTAGTATGCAAGGAGATCTTTGGGCTTAGAGTGACCCATTGGGGACATCCAGCCAATTGCCTAATATTAAATTAATACAACACTTGCTACTCTAAAGGTCAAGAAATGTGTGCTTGGCTTAAGACAAGGTTAAATTGTATTATCTTATGCGGCTCTAAAGGTGCCCTTAAATCATAAGAGTGGACCTTTGAGGCCGTCTTCGAGAGAACCTAACCAAACGAGTTTTGACTAATTAGATCTCAACAAATATTTGTAATTTTAATAGATATAACTATATTTGTCGTAGTCAAAGTCTTAATAAAATGTCTACGTTCTTTCTACTTGAGTTCTTTATTTGTATACTTTTTTTAATGCTACAACTCTTACATTCTTCTCAGATGTGGGACTTGTATTATGTTATAATCTTATTTTTACTACCTTTAAGCTTCTTTTCACATGTTCTTATTATAAAAATAATCATAAAAATATTTACGAAAAATGTCTGATTTGATTCTCTTTCCTAGTGTTCAACGGTGTAATATTTGAATTTGAGAAACTTTTTACCATTTGTCGTTTTTCTTCTGTTGATCTTCTCCCGATTAGTTAAGTTTTATCTTCTTTTTCTTGCCACTTGTTTCCTTTATCTGGTTTCCTTTTTTGTGTAACTTCCTTTCTGGTCATGCCTCTTTCATCCATCTTTTTTTTTAAATTAAAATTTTTAATGTAATTGTGGGAGTTAGGTGGGTTTGGTCATCCTTGCGTTTATAGTAAATCAGTTATTACCTTTTTTTTAAGTTCAATCATCACTTATTTTATTTGGTTTCCTTAATTTATTCAATATTTGAATTGGATGGCTCAAATTTCATCAACTATAAGAATCAATGGTCCACAACTTCTATTGCGTAGGATGCCTCCGATTGAGTTTTGGAGCTCTCTCCTACAACTTACATTCTAATTATAATATATTATTAGCCCATTTATCAGACTTTTTCTTTGTCAAATTAGACAAAATGATGGTTTATGAATGTTTCTATTAACTTTTACAATATTGAGTCATCGTATGGTGTTGGGGCGGATACAGGTGGCTATATCACGATAATTTTTTGTATGTACTCAGGTGTATGTAGCAAAATATACCACACTTGCTTAGCCCATATATTTATTCAATCCAATCCCAACATTATTAATAATGTGGCACCTATGAGCACATCAAATACCATATACGCGAGTGCATATTTCGCCCGTTCTATCACCCGACCAGGCAGGGTAGTGGGGTTGGTATAGTTTTGAAAATGTCTACACGTCGTGAGTAACGGGGTCCAGTGATTTTTGTCGTTCTCTTCAGTGGATACATGTCCCGCCTACCCCTCGATCTCATACTCACATAAAATTATAAAAATAGTCTAAGAGCTACATGTACACCTCAAAATGAAATTATCTCTCTCTTTTAAAGCAGCTCATAAATGGGTTTGGGTCGAACAAGGGCAGAGCCTGGCATATTTTTAAACCCATGGATAGGACCAGCAAGTGGGCTAACAAGTTGGGTCCTCATAAATTTACACAAATAGCTTCTCAAAGCCCGTCCATTTTTCGGGCCAGATGGGCGGGCCCCATTGAAGGAATTTGTAACCACTAACATGATCATACATGCATAATAGAAATTCGATTAACCCAGAAAACATGTGATTACTGTAATTAAATATCAAATCGAAATCCTACCTCACTCCTTGGTCACTGGTTGGATGAACAGTGGTTGGGTATGGATGAACACGTCAGATGTCGTGCCTCAACTGGTATCCACACACAGGCTCGAATCCACACGTCAGTATGCTAGTATAGCGATCCCGTTCACAACCTCCGTTCTCTCCTTACTCTAATGACACACAGTTAGGGTTTCGTGAAAACTGATTATCACGTGTGACCCTAACTGATCAGAAGTCACGATATATATAGGGAGGCAGGAGGGCTGATTAGGTTAAGTGTGTAATGGGCCTAATCCGAATTAGACCCTTCTAATAAAATGAGCCTGTTAAGTGTGCGGCCCTACTAGTTTACTTAATGTGGCAGTAAGTCCAAAACTCTTTTCGGGCCCACAAACCGTAATTGGTTTCTAGCAAAACATTACGATTACCCATATTAAGTAATGATCGGTTTCCATAGTCCAACCAATAATGCGATTATTAATTCTTATGATTAGTTCATAGGGCAAATCCAACAATCTCCCACTTGCACTATAGCTAATCATACATCGATGATCCCTTTGTCATGTGATACCTAAATTGACCATAAGGAAGGAGTAGTGTCATCCCTATATAGTTCAATTATGACTTTCTCGATTCTGCAGTTAAACTGTTTAAAACAAACGATTGACTTTCAATCCATTTGAGCACGGCCATGCATTTCACAGTTTAAACTCATCGAGGGGCCCACAGATATCTTACTCCCGTTATATGAGAGTGACAAATCCCATCTTGCTCACTCACATTCCTCCGCATGACTTATAACACATCATTCAATTATCTTTATAGTCATCCGATTAAGAATTAACGTTTGATAGTATCAAGATATGCTAAACATCATGTAGGAAACCATGGTGAGTTCGGATCAAAGGATCAAATTAAAAGTTGCATATGAAAAACATTGATGACACTTATATAACAATCCTTTCAATGTTTTTGAAATGGGTCGGTCCAATGCAATGTTCTCTAACATTTATCCATGTGATCAATTTCATATCTCATAATTATGACCTGTGAAACTTGGTCATCAATCAATCCACATGATAGTCTCAATAGTTATCAAATTCCCACAAATAATGATAACTGACTACGAACAATTAGAATAATTATATTTATAACAATAGAGTCTCACAATCAAGTCACATACTTGATGATCTACATCATATAAATTATTCATTAGGACAGCAATAAATAAATCGAGCATAAGTCACAAAATAAACCTCCCACTAGGACAGAGACCAATCATTCATGAATCTAAGTCCTTGTGTAATAGTATGACGCTCATGCTTATCCTGTGGTAGAGGCTTAGTCAGCGGATCAGCAATGTTCATTTCCGATGATACTCTGCACACCTTGACATCTCCCATTTGTACAAAGCTTCGTATCAAATGGTAACGTCTGAGTATATGCCTAGTTTTCTGATGATCCCTAGGCTCCTTCGCCAGTGCAATGGCTCCATTACTGTCACAATAAAGGTCCATTGGATTCGAACAATTATGTATCACCCCAAGTTCAATGATGAATTTTCAAATCCACACTGCTTCTTTTGCTGCTTCAGAAGCAGCAATATACTCGGCTTCTGTTGTAGAATCAGCAACTGTATCTTATTTGGAGCTCTTCCAACTAACTGCTCCTCCATTCAGAATGAATACAAATCCTGACTGCAATCGGGAATCATCCTTATCCGTTTGGAAGCTTGCATCAGTGTAACCACTTACAGTGAGTTCCTCTTCACCACCATAGACAAGAAACACGTCCTTAGTCCTTCTCAAGTACTTGAGGATGCTCTTGACTACGACCCAATGACTTTCACCTGGATTAGATTGGTATCTACTCGTCATGCTCAAAGCACAAGCAACGTTAGGACGAGTACACATCATGGCATACATGATAGAACCTGTAGCAGAAGCATAAGGAATTCTACTCATGCGATCTCGCTCATCTTGTGTCAAAGGACACTGAGTCTTGCTAAGAGTTATGCCATGTGACATGGGAAGATTACCTTTCTTGGAACCCTATGCTGTAGGTTACACAATAAAAATATTTCGTTAGAAATAATAAGTAGTAAAGGGTAGTAAAATGTTGCTCAGACTTTAGGTCGGGTTTGAGCCCATGCCATTGGGCCAAGTATAAATGTGCAAACCTGTGGGTTTAAAGTAATCCTGTTTTTGATAACGGACTTTGGCGCGCAAATAACTGCTATGGACCTCATGTGGGGCCCACTTATTTTGAACCAATGACCCAAAGATACGTCAGGGGTGAGAAAGTGGGCCAGGCGGTCAAACCGCCACGTCAAGCGGTCAAACCGCTACATGGAGCGGTCTAGCCGCTGGCTGGAGTGGCTACGCCGCTTGGCTTGCGGTCTGACCGCCAGCTGGGCGGTCTGACCGTCCACGTGGCGGTTTGACCGGCCACTAGATCATTTGTGCGGTTCTGCCATAAAAGGAGAAGGGGGTGGCCGAAATGAGTCATCTTCCCATTTCGAGCTCTCTCTTTCTCTCTCCTCTATTTTTGCTCAAGCTTTTCAACCTCAATCAAAGCCCTTGGCTTCAAATCTTGAGGTTTTCTTGCTCAAATTCTTAGTAGAACTTGATTTTGCTAGTTGTTCTTGTGTTTTTTAGTGTCAAAACTCAAAATTGTGTGAATTTGTGAGTTTTGTGAGCTTCACTCAAATTTCAAAAGCTCCATTTTTTGCTCTTCATCCATGGCTCCTAAAGCTTAGAGGAGGTAGGAAAAGGAAGGGTCAAGAGGTTGTTGTTCATGAGGCCCAAAATGTTTTCACTCGGGTTTTTGTTTCCGGTATACCCCATCACCGGGTGGGTGAGAGCCAGTTAGTCCAGGATGATTTCACTCGCAGTGATTTCCATCCTACCAATCGTTGGGAGCCCAGCGATCTTGTTTTCAAGAGGAATGATCATTTGGTTACCGTTGGTACCAAATGTCGGGTATGTCATCATTTCTTGTTCTCGCTCTTTTACACTTAGAAAATCATGTGTAGGCGAACATAGAATTTCTAGGTTGAGAACTGTAGTGTAGTGAAATGTGGAAAAACCAATTTGCATGAAATTGTTTTTCTGGTTAATTTGGGAATTCCCGTAGGACTCTTGTATTTATATGCATGAATTTGTGTGAAATTCATCTTTAGTTTGTGGAAAATAAATTTGTATGAAATTTACTCTCGATGCAATCATATACTTCTGTGAAAATAAACTTGAATGAAGTTTACTTTTGTTGTGGAGGTAAACGGTTTTTCGAGTAAATTTGTGTGAAATTTACTCTCTTTAAAATTTACTCTCGTCATGTTGGCTTAGCTAAAATGCTAAATTTTACGATTTGTAAAAATTTAGGACTAAACTGGAGACTGGTAGTTGTTACTAGGATCACCTAGCTAATTTTCTTTGCAATTATTTGTGCCTTTTAGGAAGCCGACACGGCCATGCGGGGTTACGGTAGCCTCTCGGGCATCGAGAAAGCCCGTAGGTACGTGACTCCTTCAGTGGACGCTATTGTGGCGCGTTGTGGCTTCACTCACTTTTCAGCTGCCATGGCTTCGGCCGAGCGCTCCGATCGCCTATTGGTTAGAGGCCTTGCGGAGCGGTACTGGGATACTATCAGTACCTTTCATTTTCCTATGGGTGAGATCATGATCACCCCTTTCGAGTTTGGTCTCATTTCCGGGCTTCCTTGCACCGGTACTCCTGTTACTTATGGAGATGTGAGTCGGGAGGTTATGGTGGAGATGTTTGGTCTCTTTGGGACCAACTGGGATGGTAGGGAGTATGGTCGGACTGACGTCATGGTCCAGTTCTTGACCAACCCGAGGAAGCTGAAGAAGATTGCAGCGGAGCAGCACGCCCGCCTTTTCTTGGCCCTTGTGCTAGCTTGTTCCGTCTTTTCGGATAAAGCTAGTAGGTATCATGTTCGCTATTTCCCGTGCCTGCGGGATTTGGATAGAGTTGCGGAGTACAACTGGGGTCTTTCCGCTTACTCTTGTCTTCTACGGTGTTTGAGGCAGTCCAGTTGCCTCGGTGGAGAGGAGGGCGCATCTCGCGTCTCCTTAGTCGGTTATTGGAAGGTTATGGAGGTAATTTCCTTTTACCCTTCTTGTACTTTGTGTTTCGGCTCTTTATTAATAACTTGTGCCTAATCCATGTACTTTGCATGTCTTAGATTTGGTTTTATGAGCATTTTCCCGACCTTGCCCCTCTTCTCGAGACAGAGGATTTGTCCTTTCCAGCGATGCAGACCTGGAGGGGACGGGCTTCTTGCCCATTTACTACACTGCACGCCCTTAGGGAGGCGATATATCCCTTAACCGCTCAGGATGTAAGCAACTTTCCTTTGTGCTTCTTTGGTCCTTTTATCATTTTGTATGCTTATTCTTGCTTTTGCAAGTTGACTGGTTTCCCTGGACGGATTACCTTCCGGGCCTATCGGATAGATTCTTGGGTGCTCGGGTTTACGACCAGAGGAGTATCCTTATTGAGGGTCCCTTTGGTTTTGAGTGGTTCTTGGGGGAGAGACTTATTAGGCAAACTTTCCCCGACCTTCCGCCTCCGAAGGTTCCTTTGGATCCTCCGGATTCTATGCTTTATGTTCGTCACCTTACCGTAGAGCAGGTGAGGGCGGCCACCATTGGGGCGAATGCCCTTGAGTATTTGCTTCCAGCTGATCCTGAGGTGGATCTCATGGTGGCTTATACTGATTTCGTTGAGGCGCGGTTATGCCCCAACTTCTCTACCTATCCGGTGAATAATGTACTTTATTTTCTTAACTTCGTTTGGAAAATTAGAAATGTGTCTGACTTTCTTAAATCTTTGCAGAGTGATTTGAGCTCTTCGATTGTTTCTGCTCCGCGTCCTACTCCTCCTACTTTTTCGGTGAGCTATACAGGAGCGGACGGGTCTCCTCACGTTATATAGGTTCCTGAGTTTCGTGGTCCTAATGAGGAGGTTGAGGGATTGCCTCTACCTGCTAGCCGTAGGGGGGTAAGTGAGAATTCATTGTTATTTGCAATGTTTCCTTTGTATTTATGCTGATTCTTTTTCTTATGTGCATAGTTGGATGCTGCTGAGACACGGAAGGTCTTTAGGGGTATGCATGCCCTTAAGACTTGGATATCCAGATTCGCGTTTCGGAGTGTATGCACGAGTCGTCGGTCAGACGTTCGAGAGGTATGTTTATTTCAAGTAATAATGCCTGATTTGAATTTTTGGTAGCTTTCTGACCTACAGCTTATTTTCGCAGCCTGTTCCCGTGGTGAGGCCTCCAAGGCCTTCAGTTGTTCGTACTCCGAAGTTGGTGTCTACACCACAGCGTCGTCCTCCCAGACAAGAGAGTGTAGAGGTGCTTCAGGGGACGCCTCGGGCTAGAGTGGATACGGGGAGCTCGCCCCAAGTGCCTTCTCTTCCGCAATGGCCTGCACCGCCTCCCTACATAGGGTACCCGGGCTATCATATGCCCATGTATCCTCCACTCCCTCCGAGGGGTTCTTGGAGTCAGGAGAGTACGGAGTATGGCGGTTATCCCGGCATGTCGGAGCCACCTCGTCATTCATTGGATCCCGCTTACTTAGCGGGTTCATTATTTGCTTTCGACCCTAGAGCTTGGGCGATGTCTCAGCCCGGTCCTTGAGGTGCTCCACCATCGAGTGGACCCGGAGAGTCGTCTCAGGCGGGTCCGAGTACTGGCGAAGATGGCCAGTGATATTTATTGTAGTGCATTTCGAACTTTCGGGCTTGTATTAAACCTGCTACAAATTATTGCATTTTATTCACGCACAAACATGTCATACAAATGCCCATATGTGAACTTCAATCAACTAATTTCCGAATGGGAAATCACAAATCACGACATTCGGAAATTTAGGACTCCCGAGAATTTAGCACATTTGGGGTACCCCTTCCCCTAAAATAAAAATAAAGTAAAGAAAAGTAAAATAGAAAAAGAAAATTAAAGGGGAAAACATTAATAAAAGAAATCAGAAAATAAAAGGAATAAAAGTGGAACTTGATAATCAAGAAAGAAAATAAAAAGAGAACAAATAGAAAAGTGGCAAGAGCCAAAATTAAGGTAAGAAAAATATAAGGGAAGGCTTCCAAAATCTGTCCAAGTGGGAATTAGGAAGGTAGAGCCCGGCCAGGCGTGGGGTCGGTTGAATCGAGGTCTCTCGCGAAAAGAGTACACCAGGCGCCTATACATGATGACCGCTAGAGCTCCTAGCGGCTGTGCTAGAGCTCTAGCGGCTACCGCGTGGACAAGCGGCTATGGGCTTGCGGTTTGGCCGCTTGTCCTAGAGGTCAAGCCGCTTGTTGAGCGGTTTGGCCGCTTTTCCCAGCGGCTTAGCCGTCCAAGCTAGCATCAAGGCCGCCTGACCTTTTTTTCGTCATTTTTCTGAATTTCCTTAAATCTTTGACGAGAATCAAACCGTAGCCTCTATATAGTTGAGTCTCTTTCTCTTCCCTTCTCACCACTTGCTTTAAGCCCTTAGAGAGAGAATTCCTTGAGAAAAAGTCCTTAATCTTAACAATGATGAACTTTGATGATGCTTTTGATGCTTGGTGGGCTTCCATGACTGTACAGGAGAGGTTAGAACTCATCCCTTTTCATCTCAATGCCTTCTTTCACCTTAAACAAGTCAAGATTCTATGGGACTTTCTTCATGCTTCAGTCGAGTTTTGGGACCCAAAATTCCATGTCTTCCATTTCGGTGCTCAGGAGATGTGTCCCTTGGTGGAGGAATTCTCCGACAAAATTGGTTTTCCAACCGAAAGTTCTCCTGTCGTTCCCTACTTAGGGAATGCCTTCATGGGTGATTTCCAAAGGTACCTTGGGTTGTCCCCCCGTCAAGCGGGTCAAGTGCTTCATGGTTAGCACGTCGACCTTGCTAAGCTTGTCACTTTCTTCACTTCCAAGGCCCAAGGTGCGATGGACATGAGGTACAAGAAGCGTGCCTTTGTATTTTGCCTCCTCCATCGTTATTTGTTTGTTGGTGGTAATGAAGATGCTCTTATTCCCTCCGAAAAGAAGCTTACCATCAATAGGGGCAAAGCTTGCCTTCTTAGGGTGACCGAACAGATATAATGGGATAGCTCTCCTATACACTTGGTTGTGGGAGAGACAATCCTAGCTTTAGATAGGCTTAAGAGCAATCCTCAAGAGTCCTTCACCGGGAGCCGTTTACTCCTTCAAGTAAGTATTGTGATAAAGTCTTAATCTTTGCGGATTTAACTTTATTTGGTGAAATTCTTATCTTGTATTGACTTGAATTTTTCTTTTTCTTGTTTCTGTGTAGATATGGCTCCAAGAGAGGCTCAACATTCTTGAGATGCCTACCATACATACCAGAAAGTATTTACCCAAGCAACTCCCGTCGAGACGTCAATAGTTTTTCCTATCTTTACGCGAGGAGTGGTTGGAATTCTTTTATACTAAGACCCAAATGGGTTGGTTCGTCCTGTGGTGGCATACCACCAAGATTGTAGGGTGTAGTGAGAACGTGCCCTTTACAAGGATTATTGGCTTACGTACCCTAACTTCCTTCTTGCCAAATCGCCTTTTGAGACAATATGGTTTACGGCAAAGAATTCCAAATGTAAGCTGCGTGTGCCCTTGTCAGCGACCCTTGACTCCTTCCTTAGTGCTTCGTTGGGAGCGATATTGGGGTTGTCGTCCAACATGGGTTAAACAGGTATTTACTCAATCTCATGTGCTGACGATCTTCTACGAGCAATGGATTTGGAGTGGTGATCGTGAGCGGTGATCGTCGAGTCAACCCGAAACTTCTAGAGGAAGAGAGAGTGTCGTTCAAGGCCTGCACATATGATGAGCCTAGCGGTGTGAAGATAACTCCCATCGATGGGCTCACTAAACTTTCCAAGCCCCAAACTAAGGGTAAGGGAAAAGGTAAGGCAAAGGCCCAATCCGAGAAAAGGAAGAATCCGCCCCATTCGGCCAAGCAAGTAACTCCAGGTAGGCCCAATGATCACGAGGCCTCTTCTAGCTATGGTAGGGAAAGGTGGTCTCCAAGAGAACGAATGGAACTTGATAAGCCTAGCGAACCCGTACAAGAGCCCGAAGTCAAAGACAAGGAGGAGTAGTCCACCTCTAATTATCTAGCAAGTCTTATCCTTTTTTGCTTAGTAGTATAATTCAAATAACGGGTTTGCATGCCCAAGTAGATGTAGCTTAGAATTGCCCTTTTATTTATTTATTATTATTGTTTTTTTTTTTTTATTATTCGCGCTTTATTTTTATTTTTTTATTAGAGCATGTAATGGACTTTAGCCATATTAATGAAAGACTTGCTTATTTTTGCATTAATCGAATGGATCAAAACTCCCTTTAGAGATTTATTTTGTTAAAGTGGCCGGGCCAAGTTCTATGGGTTACCTACATATCCATGCGGAATCAGGCCAATATAGTTCGTAAAACCAAATCTCGTTTATTTTTTTTTTTTCGGGCGTGGGTCCCACGTGGACGAGTTGGCCGATTTTGACTTGGATTTGGTGCCTTAGTGGGCTCTCTCAAATATTTAACATTTATGCATACAACCGCTTAAGTTTGTCCATATTTGTGAGTTGGGTGAACTCGTTGCCGTCTAAGTCCATTAGCTTTGCTGCTCACCGGATAATATTGTCTTAATACGGTATGGGCCGGCCGAATTAGGCTTGAACTTTCCCCGAGAATCGGCCACAATTGGTCTCACCTCTTTTAGGACTAAGTCTCCTTCTTTTAGTCCTCTAGCCTTGAATCGTTGATCAAAATGCCTTGCCATCCTTGCTTGGTAGACATGACCATAATGTAGGGCATTTAGTCGTCTTTTATCTAGCAAGATTAATTGGTCATACCGGGCTTGAACCCACTCTACTTCGGGTAATTCACTTTCCAAAGCTATCCTCAAAGAGGGAATTTCTACCTCGACTGGGAGTACCGCCTCCATTCTGTATACTAAAAAATAAGGTGTTGCTCCCGTTGAGGAACAAATGGTGGTTCTATATCCCCATAAGGCGAATTGTGGCTTCTCCGGCCAATCTTCGTAGTTTTCCGTCATCTTAGCTATCATTTGTTTCACGTTTTTGTTTGCGGATTCTACGGCTCCATTTGTTTGTGGCCTGTAAGGTGAAGACTGGCGATGTTGAATTTTAAACTTAGTGAAAAGCTTGGCAACATCCTTTTTGAATTGAGACCCGTGATCACTTATGATCTCGTAGGGCACCCCATATCTGGTGATGATGTTGTCAAGTATGAACTTTGCCACGTGTTTGGACGCTATCCTTGCGTACGAACGAGCTTCAACCCATTTGGTAAATTAGTCTATCACGACTAATATGTATTCATGGCCTCCTTTTCCTGTGGGGGTGATTTTTCCAATGATGTCAATACCCCATGCAGAGAACGGCCATGGTGAAGTGAATGTATGTAAAGGGATAGGTGGTCTATGTTGTAAATTAGCGTGAAATTGGCAGCGTGTGCACTTTCTCACGTATTCGATGCAATCTTTTTCCATCGTAGTCCAATAGTATCCTTGCCTTAGGATTTTCTTGACCAAGGTGAGTCCATTCATGCGGGGACCACATACGCCATTATGTATATCGCTCATGACTTTGATGACCTCGCGTTCTTTTAAGCACAGAAGACTAACCCTTGTGGTATCTTTTTATAAAGTTTTCCTTGCACATGTATGTATTGTGCGGCTAGTCTTCTTAAGGATCTTTGTGCCCTAGGTGTGGACTGTGGAGGATAAACGCCTTTGGTGAGTAAATTGAGAATGTCGGTAAACCATTCTTCCTCGTTGAGGCATACTTCAAGTGCATTACAAAAGGCGGGCTCAGTGCGCCTTAGAATGTGAATGGGCATGGAGATTACATCATCTGGAATATTTATCATAGAAGCCATCTTTGCTAAGGCATCTGCGAACTGGTTGTCATCTCTAGGAAGGTATGTGAAACGGACATAAGGGAAATATTTGGCTATCTCTTCAAGATATTCCTGGTAAGGTGCCAGGGGTTCGCTTTTCACTTTCCATTTTTTGGAAACTTGGTTTATGATGAGAGTTGAATCTCCATATACCTTTAGATCCTTAATTTGCAGTTCTATTGCCGCTTCTAGACCAATGATGCATGCTTCATATTCGGCGCCGTTGTTGGTTACCTCATGATCTAACTTGACGGCTATGGGAGTATGTGCGCCTTCGGGGCTGACTAATAATACTCCTACGCCATAACCCTTTTAGTTTGATGCTCCATCAAAGTATAATTGCCAAGTGTTCTCCTCGACACTCATTATTCCTTCATCTGGAAAGTCATGTGTAGCATCTTCACTAGTAACTGGGTTTTCGGCGAGATGTTCAGAAATGGCATGTCCTTTGATCGCCTTTTGGTGTTCAAAAGTTAGATCGAATTCTGAAATCATGACGGTCCATCTTGCTATTCTTCCACTAAGGATGGGTTTTTTGAACAAGTACTTTAACGGATTCATCCTTGACTTTATATGAACGGAATGTTGTAGCATGTAGTGTCAAAGCTTCTTGGTTGCAGTGACCAATGCAAGACACGTTTTCTCTAGGGTGGAGTATCGTGTTTCATATTCTAGGAATTTCTTGCTAAGGTAGTATTTTGCCTTTTCGTCATTTTCCACCTTTTGGGCCAACATAGCACCCATGGCGGTTTCTGTGACTGTTAGGTATAACATAAGTGGTTTTCGCGGAATGGGTGGAACCAGTACGAGTGGTTTAGCTAAGTATTCCTTAATCTTGTCAAAGGCTTGCTGACATTGATCATCCCAGGTAGATTTAGTGTCCTTTTTGAGCTTCTTGAAGATGGGCTCGCATGTAATAGTCAATTTGGATATGAATCGACTTATATATTGGAGACGTCCTAGGAATCCTCTTATCTCCTTTTCATTTTTGGGAGATGGCATATCCCTTATGGCTTTGATTTTGGTAGGATCGATTTCAATACCTCTTGTGCTTATGACGAATCCTAAGAGCTTGCTCGAAGTTACTCCAAACGTACACTTTTGAGGATTTAATCTCATGTTGTAATTCCGAAGCCTGTCAAAGAATTTCCTTAGAGAGGGTATATGCCCTTCTCTCTCCTTTGATTTAATGATCATATCGTCTACGTACACCTCGACTTCCTTGTGTATCATGTCATGTAGAAGGGAAGTTGCGGTTCTTTGGTATGTTGCTCCCGCGTTCTTCAACCTGAAAGGCATGACGGTGTAGCAATAAGTTTCCCATTGGGTAATGAAAGTGGTTTTCTCCATATCTTCTTCAGCCATTTGTATTTGGTTATACTCTGCATAGCCGTCCATGAATGATAAGAGGGCATGTCCTGCGGTATTATCCACCAATACGTCTATATGTGGCAAGGGAAAGTCGTTTTTTGGACTTGCCTTGTTCAGATCCCTAAAGTCAACACACATCCTTACTTTGCCATCCTTTTTTGGAACGGGCACTATGTTAGCAACCCATTCTTGATATTGAGCAACCCTGATAAAACCGCTGCGAGCTGTTTTTGCACCTCCTCTTTGATTTTCAGTGCCCACTCAGGCTTCATTCTCCGAAGTTTCTGCTTTACTGGCTTTGAATCCGGATTGAGCGGTATTGTATGATGTGCTATTTCGCGACTTATTCCCGGCATATCTTTGTAGGACCAAGAGAAAACGTCTATGTATTGTTTTAAGAGATTTATAAAGCTTTCTCGCTCTTTGGAAGTTAACGATAAGCCTATGCGCACTTGGCGCGGCTCTTGATCCTTTGCAAGATTGATTAATTCTGTTTTTTCCACAATTGAAGTCTTTTGTTCATGCTCTAACAGTGCTTTAGTTACTTCTTTGGGCAATTCTTGTTCATCTTTTGAATTATTAGCTACTAAGTAATCCCAGAAGTAAGCAGAATCAGTTATTATTTAATTGATAGGGGAAACTGAAACATCAACTGAGCCATTACTATTGGCTTTAACATCTTTAGACTTCCAAACAGAATTAAACATAGACTTGGATGGATCACCCGACTCTACTATATTAGACTCGTCTTCGGTATCAGACTCGGTCCGATCGGAATCAGTGTCAGAGTCAGGCTTGGATTCTTTGGAGATCGTGATCTTGATCTTCTTTCCATTGGCTCCTGTCCAGCTTATAGTACGTTTCTGCTTTGTGAGTTGACCCTCGTTTGGAGTAATCAACTTAGTTGGGTCAAAGTTGCATCCTGAATTGCATTATTGACATTGTGGAGCTCTTCATCTTTTGGATGGCGATGCTCTTGTCCAAATAATAGACCCAAAGCATTGTTGGGTGTGTTCTCTACCCAATCGAAATTCAACCTCCTTCTTACAGGCAAAGGAGTTTCTTCCAGTACATAGCAGTCTTGAAAGACCTCGAATCTGGGAACTTGGATTCCGTAAACCGGGAGAACATAGGGCTCAGGGAAACCATAATAAGGGAATGGATCTCCAGACTGGACGAATTGCCCGTTTAGTGTGTGCGGGTATGACGCCATGGGGATGTCATAGACTTTGTTTTCCTTAATGGCCCTTTTCTTTGCCTTTTCTTTAGCGATGTGTTCCCATAACTCCTGCTTGGTGGGGTTATAGCCTAACCCGAAAAGATTGTTTCCGGCTTTGGATGACCAACCTGGAAATGGTTTAGAAACATCTTTGCCTAGAGATGTGCCAGGGAAGTGTCCCTGATTTCTTAAAATGGCATTAATTCCTAGGTGGGAATATGGTGCGAAAGGAGCTATATCTTGCTCGAGTACGGCCACACCTTCAGTCATAAAGCCCCATAATTCTTCGTCTTACGCAGTGTGCTCGACTTTAAGAACTGGAACGTCCTTGATGCTAGCGATCATAGAATTAGCTCTAACATCTAAAACTACCCCTCCGACCATCATTTTGACCTTTTGGTGTAATGTTGAAGCTATCGCATTTAGTCCATGGAGCCAGGGGCGCCCTAGGAGTAAATTGAAAGAAGCTGGGATATCGATGACATGGAATTGTACCATTTTCTCAACGGGTCCGGTGTTAAGGTTGATTGAGAATGTGCCTAGAACGTTTCGTTTGGAGTTATCGTAGGCTCTCAATCCTTGTGCGGCGTGTGCGAGGTTGTTGACGTTTATGCCCAAACATTGAGCGGTCCTTAGAGGACAAACGTTGAAAGCGAAACCATTGTCTACTAAAGTCATTGGTACTTGTTTCTTCTCGCATATGGAAGTTAGGTAGAGTGCCTTATTGTGATGAGTTCCTTCAGGTGGAAGGTCTTCATTAGTGAATCCAATTGCTTGTGAGGAATTTCCTTTTGTGAGGAGGTTGACCAAGTCATCAGGAGTAGCTTCGGGGGAAACCATGGTTTGATTAAGCGCCTTTAGTAAAGCATTCCTGTGTACTTGGGAAGTAGTCAAGAGTTGCCATATAGAGATATCGGCCTTAGTCTTTTGAAGCTGTTTAAGCAGTGCGATGCCATCATCCTCGTTTGGAGGATTTTGGTCCTTGTTCTGGACCAGCTGAGAATCTTTCACTTGGGGTAGAACTGAAGCTGTGTTTTGTAGTGGATCCTTATTTTGGAGATGGGGAGGTATGTATTGTCTTCCCGACCTCGTGAGGTGTTCAACTTCAGGAGATTCGTCGTCTGTAGAGTCATACCATACTTTAGAAATCTGGAGAGTAGCATTTTCCTTGTCGCTATCGCTTTCCCAAAGTTCGGCTACCTCTAGATGGAGGGAGTTAATCTTAAGTGGTAGGACACGATGTCCAATTGGCACAATCAGGCGAGAGGGGTTTTCTCCCTCTTTTCCATTTGTAATGACGAAAACTGCGCCTAGAGGATTGGTGTTGTTATTTGGAGTGGGAACATTCTTTGGCTTGGGAATAGTCCCATTGTCAAAAAGATCCTGGATTTTATTCTTGAGTGTCCAACACTTCTCGGTGTCATGTCCTTTTCCTCTATGGAATTCGCAATAAAGATTAGGGTTCCATGATGGGCTCCTCTTTTCGACGCCGGGATCCGAAGTGGGGCCCACGACATTGAGGTAGTCATTCTTGACAAGCTTTTCCAAAGCTTTAGCATAGGTCATACCCAATGGGGTGTATTGCCTTTGCGGTTTGTCGTAGACTGCATTGATTTCATTAACCTTGTTGGAAGAGTTTCCCGAATTGGGGTTCTTCTTGTAGCTTGAGTTATAAGCACCTTTGTTGAAGAAGTCCTTGTTTTTCTCCTTTTTGAGTATTTGATCATCCTCTATGAGCGATCCCACACTATTGAGTTGTGCATATGAAGTAATTGCTTGGTATTTGAGAGGATTCAAGTAAGGAGGTTGTAAGTTCTTGATGAGTTTCCGAATTTGCTCTTCCTCGGATGGACGGTCGAGCATTTCGGCCACTTTAGTTCTCCATTTCTTGACAAAATCAGTGAAGCTTTCATTTTCACCTTGCTTGATTGCTTCCAACTCTCTCATGGTGGTTGGTTGGATGACATTGTCGGCATACCTAGTAAGGAATAAACTAGACACTTTGTTCCATTCCTGAACCTGATTGGGCTCGAGCTTGAAAAGCCATGCCCTAACAATGGGGTCCAAGGTTTGTGAGAAAAGGTGAATATAGAGGTCAGGATCTACTCCTCTTAGGCCCATTACAGTGGTGAAATCCCTTATGTGATCTTTTTGATCATCGGTCCCTTTGAAGATGGGGACTTTAGGCGTAGAGAACTTTTGTGGGAGCTTCCCCTTGATGTGAGAGGAGTATCCTTCAGCATTGATCATGTAGTCACTTATGATCTTGCTTTGAGTTAGAGCTAACTCAAGGTTCTTAATTTAAGCACTTAGCTCTTCTACCTTGTCATCTCGAGGTGGAGGATCATCCTGGTTAAGAGGGTCAGCTTCTTTGACCTTGGTCTCTATCCATGTCACACGGTTTCCCATAGTTTCCAGCATTTTCATCATTTCGGTCAACATCTCATCGGTGGTCTTAGGTGGTGGAGGGGGCATATCATCTTCGGTAATTTCAGTCAACTTAGAACAAGATGGTCGATACGGAGGGGGAGTAACAAATACTGCATCAGGCCTAGCTTTGCTTGAAGGGGGAGATTCCAATACGAGCTTCCTAACCTGACGTTGATTACTATGATCGCGTTCCCAACTTTTCGGACCGACTGTTTTCTTCCCAATCCTGGATGCGGATAAGACTTAGAAAAGGAAAGACTAACAAGTTCCATGGAAGAAAAGTTTTAAAACAAAGATGGGAAGTTTCTATCTAGGATGTTCTATCAACATAGTTACCCTTGCGGACTACGTAATGGGTTTAGGTCAAAAGATCTCGACTCAATATGGGATAAAGCAAAAGATATTATACTCTTGACTAAAGGAGAGGGGAGAGATATTATCTCGACTCAATATGGGATAAAGTAAAAGATATTATACTCTTGACTAAAAGGAGAGGGGAGAGATATTATCTCGACTCAATATGGGATAAAGCAAAAGATATTATACTCTTGACTAAAAGGAGAGGGGAGAGATATTATCTCGACTCAATATGGGATAAAGCAAAAGATATTATACTCGTGACTAAAGAAGAGGGGAGAGATATTATCGAGATCTTTTGACCTAGACTCACTACCTAAATAAAGGGAAAGAATATAGCAACCAAATCTTTCCTAAGGTAACGAGCATCATATAGAACATTCAGGTATATTATTTCCTAAAAATAAAGATTCTAGACTCGATCTTAAGACAAAATCTAGACTCAAAAAAGGACTCCTAATTGGGGTCTAACCTAATATTCTATGACAACCAAAAAGACTACGCAAAGATTGCGTTCACATATGGGCAAACAGCAAACAACGCAATATGACATGATTATGCAAATCTAGCATGGACATGGGACTGAGTTTCAACCTAAAACATCGGTTCTACTTCATGCAATGGGGTAGGCTTAAGGATTTGGTCAAAAGGTACTCATGATCAAGAATGTACTACAATCCGCGGGATGCGCGACAATGTGAGGCATTCTAGTTATCCTACTCGTCGAGTGGACGAATGCGTAGGAAGGTACATGAGGTGGGGGGATCCATGTTGCTTGGCAAAGAAGAATCGAGTGGATTCTCAAAAAGGCACTTCACCACACTCCATTGGCTAAAAACTGGTTTGAACTTGTAAAAACAAGCTCGGAAGTCGCGCAAGCGCATGCACATGAATGCAATAATGCAAATTAATGATGAATGACAAGTCACAAAATAATAATAAGAACACTCAAGCAGTGAACCAAGCAAAAATAATTATAATGAATCGATTTTCAAGTTACACCCTCTTAATCATGTCCCCTGTGAAGTCGCCACTGTAGGCTGCCGTATTTTTCTCCCCTCTTTTCCGCGTGCCTCACCTTCGTCCCTCCTTTCGGGGGGGTCGGATTTTCCGGACAGTCTGGGAGAGCGCGTTGGGTGATCGAATTTCGTGAATCTTTTAGTGTATATGCATATAGAGATTTTTGTACCAAGGACATGATTAAGATTGTCGGAAGTCGCCACCAAATTTTGAGGTAATTTGGAAACCTTGGAGATCAAGTCGATAGTCTAGAAAGCTGTCAACTCAACTCCTGTGCACCCCAATCCCTATTGGGGAAATTGGCTTCATTAATGAGTTCGGGGGCGTAGGTACGAGCTAGGAAGGTGTTAGGCACCCAACTCACCCGTTAACAACAACGGCCTTTACTAATCGATTCAATATAATTATTAATGCTACGGTTTCAAACAGGGTTCAGTTTGTCCAAATTCCTAGTTTTAACTAATGGGTTTGAACAAGCATTATTAATGTGACCACTTTTAACAATTTATCAAGTTACATGCTTTTTATTGCTAGAAAACGATAAATATGCTAAAAACCTGCGAGGTAGAAGGCAAACAAGGTAATTCATCCACCAATTCACAAACAAAGCATAATTCAATATAAAGCAATAAATAATAAATATGCATTCATTCATCCATTCATTAGGCTTAATACAAGCCCTATTGCCCAAAACGCGCCATGCATGTACATATCACATAAACCAAATTCGTTAGTAATAACAAGCAATATAAAATTTATTGAAAACCCTCATGTTGGATTACCTGGATGCTCACAATGAACTTATTGGGTTGTATTTCTTGAATTCATGCTCTTGATGAAGTATAAAGGTTTATTTTTGTGGTGCTAGGGCTAATCCTAAAGAAGGAGTAGAATCAGAATTTAGGGTTTATAATATGAGAGAGAATGTCCAACCTCTTAGAGAGAATCTCCAACCTCACTCTAAAATTCTCAACCTCTTCAACTGAACCCTAAGGTTTGTTTATATAGAAGAGGGGGAGCTGCCGGGGTTTGGCACGGAAATCGAATGGGCCTCGAATTTTTCCGTCCGCGAGAAAGGGTCCAGGCGGCCAAACTGCTAGGCTGAGCGGCCAAACCGGCAGGCCAAGCGGTCAAACCGCTTGGCCTAGCGGCACAGCCGCTTGTCTTAGCGGCCACCGCTTGAACCCAAGTGTAGCCGCTTGGACCTGGTGCGGTGTGACTGCAAGGCGCCTGACATGATTTTCGTGCGGGGGAGGCTCTTCCGAGGGGGTCCACGCGGGATTGACTGAGCTCCCTTATTTGACAAAGGGTTGACTCATGGGTTTGGGTTCCCTTTCGGGCCCTTAGGTTCAAAGAGGCCTATCTCTCAGTTTTGGACTCCAATTGAATTGAGTCCAACTGGTTTGGATCACCTGTACAAAAGGCTTCCACTGGCTAATTCAAATGAACTGGGCTAATCATCAGAGCAATTATTCTCGCAACCTAAGTTCGAGCAAAATCCAATCCTTTCATCATCGGGTTTTTACGGGGACTTATTATAGACACAATTTTTGGTGTCTACAGTTGGCACCCGCAAAGCAGAGTTACAAAACACTCTTTGACTTTGAGGCTATTAAAATTACCGTCACGTTGGCATCCGCAAAGCAGGTAACCCTGACCACGAGCGGTCAAGACTTACTTTTTTTTATCTTTTCTCTAACATAAAGCATTTTAAAAAAAAAAAACACTGCAGGCATTTTTTAGCAAATACTTTGACCTTCGCTTTCACAAGCTCGGCCAAAGTGGGGGCTTCTATAGACACCCTAATCGGTTCTCATCCCCTGATACCGCAAAGCCGATGATGATGGTAATGGATTAAGATCGACGTAAGTAGAAAAGGACATTGCTCGGAAATCTAGACCAAATTCCTTGAAACCTTAGTCTTTGGTTAGCCCTTGTTATAAGGATTCCAACGCCTTTGACCTTGCCTCAATCAGGTTCCCGGATCAAGAGATATCGCGTCTTGAAGATTTGGGTCAAAACCGCTCAATCCCGACCCCCTGGGTCAGCGCAAGGGCAATTTTGTAATTTACTGAGCACAAAAAGTCAAAAATCCCCAGTTGCGCGTGCGCCTTCTGGTCGAGCGGCTGACGGTATTAACCCGGCGACACACGCGTGACAGCGGGGGCCCTGAGGCCAGCCGTTGGCCCCCAGCTGCCCTCCGGGTTGCCGCTGGGCCTAATTTTCTGGGTAGGCCGAGTTTGGTGCCGGGTTTGCAACGTTAAGTCTATGCCCCTAATTCCTTCCCGTAACTCTATAAATACTCCCTTTCACCCTCTTTTGAGAGAGATTGGTCAGTTTATAATTTTGAGAGCAATTTGAGAGCACAAATACCCAAAATCATAGAGAATTCATATTTTGAAAACTCAAGCAAGCCATTGCACCCAACCTAGCACCCAAGATTGAAGAGCAATTCCAATTATACTAGTCCCGTTCGAATAAAACATCTAGGTTAACCATCCTGAGGGCTTAAATCTCTTATTTAACTTTTTCTTTTATTATTTATGATCATGTTTTACTTAGCTTTTGATTATGGTTGAGTAATTATGCATGTTTTGGTCTTTGTAAATAATTATGCATGTTAGTTTAATTTAAAGTTTGCGTCTTTTTATTAGTTTATGCAAGTTTGCATCTTTTTTATGTTTACGCATGCATGTAGCAACCTTCTAGGTTCATTTTAGCATAAAGTTAATATTTTTGCATTGTTCTTCCATTGAAGTTACTAACAAATTTATTGATGTGCATATGCAATGCTTGGCGCGTTTAGCAAAGTGTGGCAGGTTGGAGCGTTTTATTATTGCTCTTATCCTTTGTTTGTGCTTGATAATTAATATGCATCCAAATTGGATATAAATTGTGCAAAGTGATAACGGTAGATAATTTGGTTGTCTTTAACCTACCTAGTTAAATTTAGGATCTTGGACGACCGGATTTATGTGGAACCAGATACCTTAAATAAATATTTGACATGGATAGGCTTAGTAGAGGCCGTTAATTCGGGCGATTTAGATGAGAATCGTTTTTTTATTTTGTACCTATACCCCCGAACTCAATATTTAGCCCATTGGGTATGAGTCAATTCCCAATAGGAACTGGGTGCACTTTTTGATGGTTTCTAATTGTTTTCTAAAAATTGGTGGCGACTTCATTGCTTGCGAATTATTATTCCCCATCACAATTGAATCAAAATTGCACATGACGTATTATTTAAGAACCATTAATTCCAACACGATACTCGCAAAGTTAGCGCCGGAAAGGTAATGATTCTTACACTAATACTAGAGAATACCCTACATAGTAGGTGAGTCTCTACTTTAGCTTCCTCTTAGGCGTAATCCTTTATTCATGCAATGGTAAGATATCTAATTCTTACCAAAAAAAAAAAAGCTTTACTGTTGGATCGCGAGACAAAAGGACAATTTGCTCTTGGATTCCTTGTAAGATATTAGCTGCATCACAATCCATTTTACATTGGGAATTATTCGGATGCTCTGTTGGCCGGTAAACATACAGATAGACCATTTTCAGCAAACCATGAGCCAAGTTTTGCAGATCGAGTGATAAAAGTGAGCAGTGTGGTAAATCACTCCCCATAAAGAAAAGATCAAAATGCCCCAGCACAACAAATAAATTTATCATACAAATAACATAATAAGCATATTCCATCTCAAAGCTTGATTGATGAGGCTCCCTTTCGATGTCCCTCAATCTTAGGTTCTTTTACAAGATACTTCTTCAATCTAATTTAGATGTGTCTACATGAAACTATGACCTTATACGACGCCTGTTTCTAGAGATAGGCCCTGAAGGCGACCGCCTAAGGCCCAGCCTTGGAAAGGTCCCAAAAAACATGGAAACAAAAAAGAATATATTCGAATATTGTCAATAATAAACAATAGTTCTTGCTTGCTTCAGTGGTTACTGCGTGAAATACCAAACTCTTTGTTGCGTCACCGACTTGTGTTCAATTCCCTTAGTCCTCCCTTTTTTGTAATTCAAAATTTTTCGTTTCTTGTCTCCATACTTCCCAATTCCCATTTAACTTTTTTCTTAGAGGAAATTCTCATTTAACTTATGGGCTCCATTATTATATCTTTTTAATTTTTCTGATTTCTTATCCATCTTAATTTTGTCATGTTTATGTTATATTGGTATATACAGTTGTGCATAGTAATTGTTATTTTTTTAATCAAGAATATTCAGTAATATATTTAATACTTACGTAATGTTTATAATCATGGGGAATGAATTTATGCAAAACAGTGAGAGATAGAAGAAACTGAAAATTATTTAAAATTTGTAGGAAGCATGGCCTTGGAAAAACAGGGAGTTGAATAACTAGTAAAAAATTCATTACTTCTTAGTAGATCTTTGAATTAAACAATTTTAAGTTCTTGCTATTTGTCAGAAGGCACGGATTGAAAATTTTCTTTCGTCATAATATTAAACACCTGTTTTAATTTCAGGGTTTTGAATGTTAAACAACAATTTTATTTTCAAGGTTTTCAATATTAAACAACAATTTTCATACTTCTTTGATTTGGATATAAATCAATACGTATCTATACAAATAAATGAGACAAATTTGGTCCTAAAAGAGATGGGTCAAATACCTATACTGAAAATTTTCTTTTCATTTGAGTTTATTTATTTAGTTTTCTAAATTAGTGGGTTTAATAAGAAATCATAAGTTTTCTTTTAAATGCAAATTATGGTCGAACATAAGCCACTACTACTAATTTTCCTTTCCTGACTTCTATGAAGTCATGTTTTTACCACGACACTACCTACCCTAATTTTAAGTACTATTTTTTAATAATGTATTAGGGGCCTTCTTGTTCAGTTCGCCCTAGGGCCTTTAAGATATTAGGGACGGATTACCTATAAGCAACACTTATCGTAACACATATGAGAAAAACTCCCCTGATTATCAACGATATTAGATAGTAAAGCATATATCAATGAAACTGTTCCTTGCATTTTTATTTTTTTTCTAGAAAAGGAGTCTGTTATGTGCACATCGGCAACTTGTCAACAATGGACTATATTTGTACAAATTAAAGTTCTTCATGAAATTGTATCGTGCTTCTAAATCCAAGGGACTTTCAGAGCGATTTTGATTACTGATCTCCTACAAACACTAGGGTCCTTTTAACTAGATGTATTATCAAGGGAGACCTCCCTCCAATTCTACAAAACACTAGTTCAAGTTGATCTCTACAAGCTAAAGTTGTGCAGATTAATAGGACCATGAAAAAGGAGGGGCACACACTTAATATTGTTGGACAACAAAATGACCTGCTATATATCAGGCCATCTAGGCATGCATAAATCAGCCTCAAATGCAAATTAGTCAGAAAGTTTAGAACACAGATTTCAGCCCTTTGAAAGAAGAAATTTCATGATTTGAGCACATGTGAGTTAATCCTACTTTCTAGTTTGTCTTACCACTTAATGTACTGGTTTTTAAAATGCAATTTCGCTCAAGATTTCTGATATATTATCCAATCTATGAAATACAAAAAAACACAAACTATTCAAGTCCAATTTCAATCAAAATTTTGGCAAATATCAAAAAAAAAACACGCACGCACGCACGCATGCGCCCGCCTGCACACACACAATTGGTAAAATAAATTGTTGTATGTTGATATATTATTCGATGGAGATTAAAGTCGGTAGGAAGTAGGGATTTACAAAACCTGTATTTAATCAATTGATTTAATTAAGAATCCACCATAATTGTTTTTACATATTTTTCCTTTCACGACACTAATACATACAACGAGAGAAATTAATGGGAATAAGATTTTGTACGTGATCAGAGGGTGTTGATATTTCCACCGTAAAAAAAGTCCACCTGCACAATATTTGCATGCACGGACTATAATCTATTTTTAAGATTTTTTATATATTAATATTGTTTTTGGTTTCGTTTACTTTGGCACATAGATAGATAAGTATTACATATTTATTTCTTTTTAATCTATAATGGAGTTGTCATCTAGGATATTAAAACGACATGTATACCAATGTTCTTATTTTCCAATATTTATTACTTCCTTTCGTCGAATTATTATCTTTGAACTCTATTAAGTTTTATATACCCATATTCTTTTTCTTGTTTTTTTTCTGTACGCTAAGTTATGATTTAAGACGACGAGGAGAAATCATACAAGAACTCATTAAAGGAGGTTAAGTCTTATAGATTATTCCTTAATCATAATTGGTGAACTCCATTATGTTGTTATGGGTAGAATTTAAAATTTTGGATACATTATGTAATTTATATTTTTAATAATTAAAGTTACTTACTTTATATATTGAATTGAAAGTGTTTGATTTATAGTCTATATATATTTATTGAAAAGAAATTATTGTATTAGTTAATGAAATAATAATTTAAAGTATATACGAGTAGTATATTAAATATCATATGCGAGTGTATTCACATAAAACCTCGCATCGCACGGGCTTCATAAGTAGTATCTACATAAAGGAGACATTTTCTGTTAGCATTGGACGCATGTACCTAAGCGAAAGCTTTTTTAGAATTTAATAACAATAATAAACCATACATAGAAGTTAGTAAAAAGAGAATATTAGAGTTATAACAGTAAATCGTTGGAAATAACGAAATATTAAGAGGCATATAACTTTTATTTTCCACTTCAAAAATTCAATTTTCTTACACAATTGACAAGAGCGCGAAATGCACTTTAAAACAAGACCAATTTGTCATATATCTTATGCACTAAGAATTGGACGTGCCCATCTACAAGCATTTTAGACTTATTCCGCCTAAGAAAGCTATTTAATCACAGAATTATTAATCAAGAACATACTTTTGTTCATACATTACTAATAATTTTTTTCATGAGTGACCTATACTGTACTTTGATTTTCAATAATATTAATTATTACCTTATATTAATTACAAACAAGGTGAATGTGGACGCAATCACGCAAGTGCAAGTTGCATGTGGACTCCTAATATAATTACAAATATGCATAGTTTGACATCTAATGGGGCCGGATCCACAAATGTAACAGCTAGCATTGCATCCATAATTTGCCTGAGTCAAACCTCTCTCCTTTGCACTTTCCTGAATACTTGGGAGCCTAATAAGAACACAATTATTTCATTCCTCTTTTTGTTTGTTTTTTTTTTCCCTTTAATCCTATAATCCTATTATTCCCTAGTTACACTATATATAAACTCTCATCGCCTACTTCCCATTTCTCTTTCTCTCAATCAACACAAACTCTCTCCCTCTCTTTCTCCACTCTACTCTACCAATATTCATCATCAAACAGGTCAGTCTTTCTCTCTACCCCTATATTCTATATGCATCTTGTTTACTTTGAATCTTTAACATCATTTTTCTGTTTCTTATTCTGGTTCACATATTTTTTATTGTCCCTTTTTTATTTAAATAAAAAATTAATTCCCCATTTTTTAAGTCACAAATGTCGAAAATTTTGATTCCTGGGTATTACTAGTTTAATTTATTCATGTATGTACTACTAATTACTCAATTCCTGAATTCTAGTTAATTAGTTTCATTTTCATGATCTTAATTATGACTTATTTGAATTGGTCTTAGATTCCTCATCCATCGCATCTCATTTCTTCAATAACAACTAATAACAAACTCTCACTCTGTCACTCTCCTATGGTCTCCTTTTCTGTCGCTATATTCATTATTGAGGGTTGAGTTTAGACTAAGACTAGATATATCTTTATTTGGAAACTAACCATTGAAATAGTAGTGTTTTAGGGACATTCGCGTCATTTTGCATGACCAAAATTATATACCCAAAAGGCCAAAACCTCAGACTAGGTCGTCAATACCTCCGATGAGGCCTTGGCGAAGTGGTTAAGGCCTCCCCTAATAGCCTCCCTTGAAAAAAGAAAAAAAATTAATAAGGTAGTATGTGGATATGTAAGTTTTAGTTGATTTTATTTTTTTTTAAATAGGAGATTTTATACCATTAAGGTAGTACATCACATAATTCAACAACTTTTCAACATATATAAATTTTTTTCTCTACCCTATGATCACATCCTACATAGAAACGAAATCAGACAATTATACATATCAAATGACCATTTTAAGGAGTCACAAGCTATTCACTCAAAAGAAAAAAAAATAACAAAAAGGTCACAAGCTGTTAAAAAAATCTGACCCATAAGCAGTGGCGGAGGTAGGAGTATCGAGGGATACCCCTTGCTCCCCCACTCATACCAAAAATCAGAATTTTTATAGAAAAAAAAAAAGATTTTTTTTATTTGGTAAATATATTATACCCTAAATTTTTGTTTTTGTTAATTTTTGCACTCCCATTACCACATCTCAGGCTCCCCCACTGCCCACACGTATTATCTCTCTAACGTAACTCTCCGTATTTATTGCGGCTCTCTGTCTCACCCCAACCCTTCAATTTCGGTTTCTCTCTCTCCTCTCTTCTCCCTCTCCGGCGAGTTACACTCTACGCACAGCCTCATTCATCTTCCCTGTTAATCTCGGTACATCACACACTCTCTCTCTCTCTCTTTTGTTACTTCTCTGCTAGCTTCTTGCTAATTCAATCTGATTAAATTGGGACAGTTTAGCCAAAATTTTACCTATGTGATATTTTACATCAATGTGTCTCTTATTAAGCAGTCTCAAACATGTCCTCAGCACTTCACATTGAGGCTTCTCATTGGAGTTTTTGTTATTTTACATACACTTGTCACATCTCCCCTTTTTCTTTTTTCTTTTTTCTTTTTTTTTTTTTAAATTTTAAGTTTGTTTCTATCTTTTGGGGTTCATCAATTCAGAAAGTTAGATTAGGCGTGGGTACAGGGCACTCAAATATTGGTTCTTTTTTTTTTTTTTTGGGTGTGGTTGTTTTCATCGAACTTGAGTTGTTCAATGCTAAAACATACTAGTATAGAAAACATTTGATATGAGCCCTCACATAAAAATAGGGTCACAATGTGGAAATAATGTAGAGTTCACTTCTAATCAGCCGTGATCTCACTCACAGTACAAGAATATGTATGTAGCGTACATGAAACTTATATAACATACTTATCATATACGTACTGGTTCACACATACATGCATGTATCTAAATGACAGATATGAGTACGCCGGAAACCGAAGACGGGACTGGAATCCGAAAGCGTCCCAGCCGAGGTTGTTCTTGCACAAAGGATGATTTCCTCCCAGAAGAGTCATTCCAAAGCTGGTCCAACTACATAACAGCTCTAAAACAGACACCAAACCGGTTCATGGACCGGCTTACGACACGATCCCTCGACTCAACGGAGCTCCATGAAGTAAAGGATCGGAGCCAACATGAGATGAAGAAGGACCTTACATGGTGGGATCTCATGTGGTTCGGCATTGGTGCCGTTATTGGTGCCGGTATCTTTGTTCTTACTGGTCAGGTTGCTAGCCAAACTACTGGACCTGCTGTTGTGTTGTCATATGTTGTTTCTGGTGTGTCTGCTATGCTTTCTGTGTTTTGTTATACCGAGTTCGCCGTTGAGATTCCAGTTGCAGGTATTTAATTCTACACACCATTATTTATTTATTTATTTATTTATTTATTTATTTATTTATTATTATCTCTAGTTCTATATACCATCTAATTATTATTCTCTATGTTCAATTTAGTTTAAAGATTTTATGTTACTCATGCTCTATATGGGTACGAGTTTACCTGCGCTGCGTTACATGTTTATTTGAGTAGCTAAAACTATTAGGGTAAATTATATTGAGGTATATTGAGGTTTAGCGAAATTGCAGAGAGGTATACCCACGTCTGAATAGATACATTAAGGTATATTCTTTGATCATTTTTTGACTGTTGACCAAAGTCTAACAAATTTTTTGACATAAATACCCCTAGTATACCTCATTGAAAGTTTATAGAAAAAGCTATTGTGCAATGATTTCCCACTTACTTTGCACTGCGTGCTCGTATATCTTTGGTTGATTGTGTCATGTTGTGCTCAAATTTGTTACCAATATCGACATACAATTGGCATCAAACTCTCATAACTATAGACCGATAGCTTTTTTTTTTTGGTGCAGACACAAGATTAGACTTGAGTCAATTTTGCAAATGAGAAAATTGTAAATCGAGCCACAAAATTTATTAATTAGTGGTGTAGTTCTCTCAAAATCAAAAACTAAATAAAAACGAAAAAAGTTGGAAATTATTGCACAATAAAATTTTTAAAATCCTATTGGTGCCCCTCAACTCCTTGCTAGTCCAAGTGGTGCCCAATAGTTTTTTTAAATCCAAGTGGTGTCCCTCTCCTTTCTATTTTTACTGTCTGTTTCCTACTTCTACCTATCACGTTAACTTTTTGTTAACTAATATTTGTTTCATTTAAAAAAAAAAATAATGTTTGTCACACATTCACACTCAGAAAGCTCCATGCCCATAGCTTCTGAGCTTTCTCTCTCCTCTCTCTAAAACCCACGTCCAATGTATCCACTCCTTCTCCTTCTCTTCTTACTTTTCTCTCTCCTCCGTTTCGCAACCCTAACCTTCCGAGAAGCTTCCAAGAGCAAAGACGACGGTTTTGAGGGGCTGGTTCATCGTCTCCGTCGACCTTCATGGGCCTCACTATGTCGACTTTGTATTGGTTTCGGCGAACCTCCATTCGTGCATTGGCGCCTCAACGACATCTTTAAGAGAGCTAAAACCAAAAGATCGCCATTAACATAGAGTAACATATTAAAAAAAATTAGACCAATTAACATGAAGTACATAGAGAATTGGTTGATTGAAATAGAATGTCAGAGACTAATAGTTAGGGCTTACTAGGAGGTAGTGAGAGTGATGGAGGGTTTGAAGTTGGGAGGTTGGAGAGAGGGACAGAAGAAGGAAGATGGATCTGGCAATCGAATGCGGAGATGGATCCACCATTAATGAGTACAGTATTATGGTGATGATGACGATGGCCGATGGGGAAGAGAGAGAGAGAGTCAAGGTCTCACAGGTAGTGTTCTACCCCTCTGAGTTAACTCATTGCCGGACTTGTATATTTATCCAACCAAAAACAAAAGGTTTGACTTTGGTCAACGGTCAAAAAATGTTCAAGAGTATACCTTAGTATATTTAGTCAAACGTTGGTATACCTCTATGCAATTTCGCCAAACCTCAGTATACCTCAATGTAATTTATCCAAATTATTAAGTTTTTTGTTAACTAAATATGAGTGGAATTTATTGGGAGATTTAGGCTCTATTTGATTCACCTTAATTTTACTTAAATTCAGTTCAGTTCAGTCCAGTTCAGTTCAGTTCATGCGTAACTTTAGCACTCATATAACTTTTTGTTAATTATGTCATCGGAAAGATCTCAAAGCATACTTTCAAATGAGTCCAATATTGACTATGTTTGGACAAATTTTAAATGGTTAACGGTCAAGTTTAAAAAATCAATTAGTTCAGTTCAGTTCAGATCAGTTCAGTTTAGATCAGTTTTATCCAGGTGAATCAAACGGAGCCTCAATGGCTTAAGGGTGTGCTTTCACTGATTAATCCGTCAGTTTAGTGGTGATCTCGTATTTTTCAGTTCATTTAGTGGTGTTCAGTTGTGAAACATACACTTTTGTCTCACTTATATGTGGGGCTCATTTTCGCTCAATGATGTTCATATCAATTCCTATGGTTTTAAATTCAGATCATTTCAAATTTTCAACCCTAAAAAACACATCCTAACCTAGCGTTATTGTTTAATGAATTTTTGGAGGTGAGGTTGAAGTCAATGACAAATTTTTTAAAATCTTTATTGTGATTTCATTTTGGTATCAAACTAGTTATATTCCCGTGCGATGTACGGTTTGTGTGTTAATATTAAATAAAATAGTTTCATTCGTACAGATTTCAAAAATAATTGTTCGCATATGTCATTTTTGGAAACAAAATCCTATTTTATGCACCTCTCCCTTAATATTGTACAAATTAAACCTATAATATTGCACTAATCGTAGGGTCGAATACCAAAATATATAATATTTTATTCATTGTTAATCATGATATAAACATTCTTTGTATATTCAAAGTTGTTTATTATTTTTGTTGCAATTTACACATGTATCCAGTGTCCAATATTCAGTCCAAATGACTGTCACCACCACTACTACTACTTTTGCTGCAGTTTACTCCATTATCCAGTCCAAAAAAGAAAACATACCTTATGTTTCAAATGGATGCATTTAAATTATGTTTAATTAGTTAACAACCATGTATACAGTATACCCGTCATTGAAAGCTAATACACTCATCATTTCTACTATATATATTACCATTAAAAAAATAATGCAAGAATTGAAATAGTAACGATGTACACTTTGACTTCATCAAATATAGCGAGCTCTATTGTTAAAACATAGCGAGCTCTATTGTTAAAACATGCATGAATCCGCACAAAAAAAAAAAAAAGAAAAGAAAAGAAAAAATGAGTATTATTATTAAAATAATTTTGTTTTGATTATTATCGAAATTTATAGGAAATGTATTTGCAAAATACATGCACATTACCTTTGAAGAGCAAATATTAATGTAGATTCATGCATTAATATTGATTCATGTATATCATATTATGATGATGTGTTAAGCTATGTGAGTGTGCTTCGCTTATATGAACGCTCACGTGTAAAACATGGAGTATTTTCTTCCCAATATAAAGCATCTTACATACTTGCCCATGAATTTGTACACCAATTTTGTCGAAACGAAAACACTTCAGCAGTCATCCTAGCATTTTCTAGCCTAAGTATGGTGCTTGAAAGAAGCTTTGATCACCATACATCTAATATGTTTTTTAATATACTATGAATCTGCATCAAGTGTGAAATGCAATGGATTAAAAAAAGTTCAATGAATGACAACATCAGCGTTAAGTGGAACTAACTAAGTAGTGGAGAGTGCTCAAATTAATGCTTTGTACAATTACGTAGGACCATTAAGTGTGAATGCTTATGTGTCATTTAACTTGAAGCCTTATGCCCACATGACATGCTTATGTGTCAATCTAGCAAATAACACAGCAATTTTCTGGTGTTTCAGTAACACCACTTGGATATGTTACACTCTAATACACCTTTGAAAATAGGGGGGGTGGTTTTAGAATATTTAATTAAAGAAAAAAGAAAAAAGTTGGTTTAAAAATATCCTATTGGTTAGATAACACCATATAAGCAAATAGGTAATTTGTTACTGAAACACTAGAAATTTTTCGCAAGTAACAACATTCACTTATATATATATATATATATATATATATATATATATATATATATATATATATATATATATATATATATTATAGATTGAGGGTAATTATCGTTCTTGTTACTGTTAGGCATTAGAAATTTAGAATGTAGCCCTGTTTAATGAAAATGTTCTAGTTAGAAAATTTTACCATAAAAGTAAAAAGACGTAGACCTATAAGCAAATTCCAAAAATAATTAAAAGTACTACCAAAACAAAATCTCTAAAATTTAAACGTATCGAGGAGAAGAGGAAAGAAGATCATCAATATATACGTTTCATAATTAACAGTATATATAAGACGTGTAGACGTGTAATTGAACTTAAAATTGGTAACAATAGATCCTATCTTTTCGATGAGGTAGTAGGTAGATTACTTTGCCAGTAAGAAGATTTCTTTTAATGAATGAGCAAAAAAAAAAGATTTCTTTTAATAGAATCGTGACTCTTTTGAAGCCTAAATCAAGTGTGAAACCTACTAGTCTTTATTTCTACCCAAAGGGGAAGGGATCTTCCAAACATTATTATCAAACATGTTCCTTTGTGTCAATATTTGTCGCCTTTCAGAAGTCTCAAATTTGAGTCCTTTCAAGGTCACGAAAGATTTTTCTAGTCGTCAACTTCAGGGTCCAAAAATTAATTGTTTGGATATCCGTATTTTCTAAAAAAGTCAATATTTGTCGTGTTTCAAAAAAAAAATAAAATTATCATGTTTTCCCACTATTGAATTTATCTCCCAGTAAAGCAATTTTTTTGACCTTTTAATTGATTACAAGTATTATGTGAGACTAACTAATAGAAAAATAAGGCTTCAGTAGAAGCATGTGCGATTTTAGGGAGTGCAGTTGTTAATTTGTTATGGTGATTAATTTAACTTAGTTCACTAGCAGTTAGGCTCTGTTTGATTCACCTTAATTTACTTAAATTCAGTTCAGTCCAGTTCAGTTCAGTTCATGTGTAACTTTATCACTCATATAACCTTTTATTCCGAAATAATTTCATGATGATAATTATGTCATCGGAAAGATCTCGAAGCATACTTTCAAATGAATCCAATATTGACTATGTTTGGACGAATTTTAAATGGTTAACGGTCAAGTTTAAAAAATCATTTCAGTTCAGTTCAGATAAGTTTTATCCAGGTGAATCAAACGAAGCCTTAGTGTTCAATTCAATTTAGTTTAATATATATATATATATATATACATACTTTTTTCTCTAAAATGTTACTTTTCAATTTAGGGTTCGTTCTTTTCACCGAGAAAAAACTAAAATGAATTAAACTAAATTAAATTTGGTTTAAACTTGATATTTGACCATTTAAAACTCATCCAAACATATCTAATATTATTTAAAAGTATGTTTTAAAATCTTTTCAACAACATAAGTATCATCATTTTTAAAAAGTTACTACGAAATGATATCATAAATACTATCCTTACACATTAATTGTGATGTTCACCCCTTCAGAAAAAAAATAAAATAAAATTGTGAGGTTCAACGTATATTGTGGACCTTCTTCAAGACCCTTTTTTAGCCGATCAATCAGTCAATTAAACACTTCATTCATATTCCACTAAATATGTTAATTTCCATGTGCAACCATGTGTATTCATGGAGTCAAACATCTGCTGGGAATTGTTTTTTTTAAGTGTCTAATACAAAGGCAAGGTCTTCGCTCTTTGGTAGTGTGTATGCAATTTTTTTTTTTACAAAAATTCATATAAGGGAGTTTCATGAATAAGATATGATATCTATAAACGCAAAATTAATACGATTAGGAAAAAAAACTGATATCCCTAGAAAAAAAAGTGAAAATTAAATGTTTTCAGTGTCTTATAAATAGAAAGGCGAGGTGTTCGTTCTTTGGTAGTGTGTAACCAATAGTTTCAAAAATATAATTATAAACTACTTTTTTCATACTGAAATTATAATTATATATAAGTACTACTTTTTCTTTAGGGAAGAAAAATTCCGTTAATTGATAGTCATATGACACTTACAAGAAGGATTAAATTTATCAAGAAATAGATTTAAAATATCAAAATATATTCAAATGTAAAAATTATATAGCATTAGAGATTCAACAATTCTAACCGTCTTCAATTTAATATAGCACCAGAGCTATGTAGCATTTGGTGTAGTTTATATCCAAGTACTACTTTTGTTCAATGATGAATTGCTGATCTGTATAGGATAAGATCTTTATTATAAATCACAACTAGTCAAACATACTAGACTTGGTGGACCCAAACTCTCAAAATGGTAGAAAATTGTAGAGCCCCATACGTGCAAGTTGGTACTATGACGCTAACACTTTTTTTGCCCCTTAAAATAGTCAGGAGATTTTTCAAATATAGAACATTATTTGTCTTATATGGATTTTTTTTTGGGGAATTTCAATTGGTGTTCTCATGCTTTAGATTTGTCCAAATGGTGCCCAAAACTTTATTTGAAATCTAGAAAGTACCCTTGTATTTCATAAAATGTTTACTCCGTGCCATTATTTTTATTTTCCGTCATATTTTTCTGTTAGTTGATGACGTGGAGGTAATGAATTTTTTTTATTGTTATTATTTGTGTTAAATTTTTATTTCTTTCAAACACATTAATTTTAATTTTTTTTGTTAATCTTCAAGTTTTCCATTTTCTCTTTTTTCCCCTTCAATGGCTTCCATTCCTATACCCACCTCCTCACACAACCCCTTTCTCTCTCTCTTCCCACAGTTCTGAACTGAAACCACCATTTCAGCCATCCCTCTCGCGGTCCACTGTCACTTGCCACCATCGTCACCCACCACCTGGTCCACCTCCCTCTCAGCTGAACCACAACCCACCTCACGAACCACCACCAGCCGTCACTCCAAACGACCACCTATATTCCGACTATCACAACACCACTCACCACCCCGTGAACCGCCACCACCAGAATTGCCACATCCCTTCAACCCACAAAAGCCCACTACCACCATTTTCCAACCCCACCGAAACCACCATTCCCACGATGCGCAAACCCCCCAAATCCAGTGGTTAAAAGAAACGGGATTAGTTTAAGTGGCTTATGAGGTGTTGAATTAGTTGATCTATTACTCAAATCAGAAATTGACATTAAAATTTAGGATAAGATTGGGTGATTGCTTAGTATTTGGTGTAAGAGATGAAGACACATGACTGGAATAAATATTTCGCAAATTTATTAGACTACTTGTTCTTTTGTATTTTGTACTTAACAATCGATTTCTGGTATAGGATTCAAGAATACTAGATCCATGGACGGAGCAGAATTGGAGAAGAGAGGAGAGAGAAAGGGGTTGGGATTGGATGGGTTTTATTTTCTTATTTTATTAATTTGTTGAAAACCAAAATTAATGTCTTTGATGAAAATAATAAGAATAAAAGAAATTCACTACCGCCACGTCATCAACTAACGAAAATATTGACGGAAAACAAAAATAATGGACGGATTAAACGTTTCATAAAGTACATGGATATTTTCTGGATTTCAAATAAAGTTTTGAGCATTATTTAAATAAGTCAAAAGCATAAGGACACCAATTAAAATTCCCCTTTTTAATTGGAATTTGGCCTTTTGCTACTCATTTTGTTAGTTGTTTGTGTGGAAGTGTCAACTCATCTTTCCACCCGTTAATCAATCATGTATGTACAAAAAAATATTCAAACTCATAAGTGGAAAATTGATAGTCAATTTGAATATTATTATATGCAATGAAGCCGGAGTATTACTGTATGTATTACATGATTAATTAATTCAAAGATAGAATTTTGATAGTCCTAGGTTTTCTTAGAAGGCTACTTAATTACTTTATGCTTTTTACATATTCTTTCCTTTTGTCTAGTGATAAGATTTCTTTTTACATATCAGCAAGTCTTGTGTGAGACAAACTCACAAAAAAATGAGGTCACTATTTAGTAATGTGGGGGTCACTATTTAGTAATGACCCTTGTTTCATTGAAAAGTAACTCCCATCTCTCTAAAGTTTTAGAAGTTTTTTATTGCACCATCTGACAATTCTTTTTTTATTTTTCCTTTTTGATGGATCCTCCATTAGATTATAACAATAACACAAAATCTCGTATGTGGCGGCCTCAAGGTGAGGCCTCTCATACAAGCATGATATCATGTCGACGTCATACTTGTATATAGAAGTAGCCTCACCTTGAAGCGGCCTCATACAAGACTTATTGAATTATAATTATACAGTATGTTTGAGGACTTCACTAGCTTTCACATAACTTCTGTGTTTTGCGTTGCATTTTAACTTTTAACACTATATAACAAATGCTATACTAATTGGTGACCAACAATTTTAATTTATGTCTTTGTTTTCTCAAACAGGTGGATCATTTGCATGTCTAAGAGTAGAATTAGGAGACTTCATGGCATTTATAGCAGCTGGAAACATTCTCCTAGAGTACGTAATAGGAGGAGCAGCCGTGGCACGTGCATGGACATCATACTTCGCCACCCTATGCAACCGCCAACCGGACAAATTCCGAATCATAGCCCACCACCTCAGCCCCGACTACGGCCACCTTGACCCCATTGCGGTAGCTGTGTGCGCCATCATCTGTGTCCTGGCCGTGAGATCCACCAAGGGCTCTTCTCGGTTCAACTACATTGCCTCCATTGTCCATGTCATTGTCATTATCTTCATCATTATCGCGGGTCTCACTAAGGCAGACACTGCTAATTATGCTAACTTTGCCCCCTTTGGCGCCCGTGGGATCTTCCAGGGATCGGCTATCTTGTTTTTTGCCTATGTAGGGTTCGATGCTGTGTCAACAATGGCTGAGGAAACAAAGAACCCGGCTAGAGATATTCCGATTGGGCTCGTTGGGTCTATGGCGGTCACCACAATAGCTTATTGTTTGATGGCTGTAACGTTGTGTCTTATGCAACCTTATGGTGAAATAGACAAGGATGCTCCTTATTCAGTGGCTTTTGAGAAGGTTGGAATGGGCTGGGCTAAGTATGTTGTTGCTGCTGGGGCTCTTAAAGGTATGACAACTGTTTTATTGGTTAGTGCTGTGGGCCAAGCCCGTTACTTAACTCATATTGCTCGAACCCACATGATGATCCCTTGGTTGGCCCAAGTGGATGGGAAGACTGGAACCCCGGTCAATGCAACTATCGTTATGATGGTTGCTACTGCTATTATAGCATTTTTTACTGACCTTGAAATCTTGTCTAATCTACTTTCGATCTCGACGTTATTTATATTCATGTTGGTCGCCTTAGCACTTTTGGTACGTAGGTACTATGCCACTGGGGTGACCACTTCTAAGGACCGTAACAAGTTTATTGGTTGCCTTGTACTCATACTTGGTTCCTCAATCGCTAGCGCTGTTTACTGGGGCATTACCCAAAAGGGTTGGATAGGGTTTGCTATCATAGGGCCAATTTGGTTCTTAGCAACGTTGTCGTTGCGATTGTTCGTTCCACAAGCGAGGGACCCTAAGGTTTGGGGTGTGCCTCTTGTGCCATGGTTGCCATCATTGTCTATTTTGGTTAACATCTTTCTCCTTGGATCCATTGACAAGGACTCCTTTATAAGGTTCGCGATTTGGACAGGAGTTCTTCTAGTTTATTACTTGCTATTCGGGTTGCATGCATCATATGATACCGCAAAGGAGGTGAAGAAGGATGGTGAAATTGAGAAGAATGCCACGGAATTGGGTAAGGTTGAAGAAGGGTATGTTTCTGGCCAAGGTGATTTAGATGGTGGTAGTGATATTGCTACTAAGTAGCAATACTTTTATTATTATATGTAATAAAAAAGGATGTACATGTCAACTTATTAGGTAGCTACGAGACCTAGGATAGAAGAGGCCAGATTGGTTACAATTGTGTAGATTGTTTATGTAGACCATTTTTAAGTAGTTGAGTGTTTCTTTAATTAAATTATATTTGAGTTGCTATATTTCTTTATTTACTACTCGTATGTTGTTTTCATGCATTAATACCTACAAATGTGAGGTTGTGTTTAGAGAATGAGAAATGTAGTGAAGTATCTTACGTGCTAGAGTAATTGAAGGAGTCACAAAATGTCAAACTACGCGACCGATGCCATGAAACGTTAAATGAATGATACTTGTGAGTCAAAAAGGAACATTTATGACATATATTCGGATAAAAAAGTGTAATTTTTGACTGCCTAATGGCAGAAAATTACTTGTTTGAACCTCATTGTACCTTAAAGATATGAAAATTTCCACGTTGGTGCCCTGACGTATTGCATAATCATTTTGTAGTGATCTGTATTAGAATATTAGAAAAAGTTTCAATTTGAATATTTCCGTTAGTCCGTTAGAACTTTCTGTCAATTTTATTATGTGGCTACTAATAAATCTATAGCACATGTTCAATGACCAAAATACCCCCACTTAAGTGAGAGTTACATATGTTCTTGGAATGTTCTTCCACCAAACAACCCAGCTATCCCTCCTTCACTATAGCCACGCCTCTAATACCTTAACCATTGACCCTCCACCATTAACACTATCCCTACACCGACCTTGACGTCTAATATGTGGAAATTCTATTTAGAATTGGCCATCACTAAATCTTGCCCATATGTTGAAAACCACTATCCTGCCGTCACCATCTCCTTCTTCTGTCAATGGGTTTTCAATTGCCCTTACCCAAATATTTTTAATTGGGTTCTACCCTTTTCAAGTTCAATTGTAGGTTCAAGTGATTTAATTACAATCAAATGTTTTGGCCTGGTTTCTATTGTTATGATAATATTTCTTCGTGCTCAAATTCTGAAAATTCGAACTATTGTTTTTGCAATTTTAAACTTCAATGAGAAAAAACGTGGTGGTGGGTGGTGGTGTTGCTGCTATTGCTACGTGGTGGATGAGACAGGGAACGTGGTGTTGGTGTTGGTGTTGGGATGGGAGATCAGAGGAGAGAGAAAGGGAAAAAAATGGGAATGGGAAAGAGAGATGGGCATGGAAAGAAAAATTACCAATTACCCTCTCAAAAAAAATTAAAATGACTCGTTTGTCCTCTTTTTAACGGAAAAGTTAACGGAGGGGACAGAAAGTATTAAAGTAGAACAAAACTAATTAACTCAGGTAACCATAGTGGAAATATGAAAAACACAAGTCACTAAAAAATAATTATGCAATACGTCAGGGCACCAAAGTGAAAATTTTCTAAGATACTACTCAACTTAATAGTTTTTTTGGGGTAGAAAATGTGCATTTAAATTACGCAATCATACTAGTTTGTCACATGCTCCACAGCTCTAGCGCATACTACAATCAACCGGTCATAGGGCATGGTGCTCAAAAGCATATGCAATACCCTTATATACAAAAAGTTTTGGCAAGCGTATGATGCAAAAATGGGGAGCATAGAACTCCAGAGTCCAGACGCTATATGACAAAGTATCAGAAGACGGAAGGGTTAAAAGTTAAAACATACCCAAAAAGTTAAATTGGTATTAACAATGATTTTTTTTTTTGTTCACACCAAGGGTATCCACCGCCAATCACAGTGACTATTAACAACGAATTTACAGACACGGGTTATATTACAACTAATGAAACGTCAGCCACTTTACACCAATTCAAATACTCACCCACATTAAGAATGAACTAAATCTTAGACACAACCTTACAAGCAAAATTACATGTGAAAATAGTGAAATGCCCTTCGCATCTTTGGAATATGATAAGGTTTCTATGTTTCCATTTTCAGCAAAGAATTCAGGGACGTGCTATTGAACTTATGGGCTAGGCCTCGGAGAACAAGCACAATCACGTCCCTCAGGTGCCGTGTATGCACCATAATATCCACTTCATTCTGGCTGTCAACCACAACTCTCAGTCGATGTTGGTCACTGCGGAAAAGCTCCACCTGCACAAGCAACCATGCACAATTACTTCTCTCAGGTGCTGTGTAGGCTATTTAACTCTGACTCGCTATAAGTTTCCATCTGAGATATGTATCCAATTGTCAAACATGGCCATTTTCTGAACATTTTGCATGATTTTGGCCTATTATAAAGACTTAAGTGAGTGTCTATTTTTACCCGCACCTATCTAGTACCCGACATGGGTACTTGGAGAAAAATGAAGAGTCAGAGTACCACTAAAAGGACCAAGCCACTGACCAACGCAAGTCTCCATTGGAGGCAAACTGCAATTGATGCTCAATAGTTATTACTAATACTTTCCAGTTCTTTTTGAGATCAGAAAAAATTGCAGTTTTAGACCCAATCTGGATCTGGATATTCTGCCCAAGAAATTAAGGAAGACTAGTGCTCTGTGTACCAGACAGCTATTACAGTGGCACTAGGGAAGGGGTATCATATTTCCTGGGATTAATCCTTTCATAAATGTGATCAATAAATAACTCTTCGGTATGTCGCACATAAGAAAAGAGAAGAGACATAATTCTCAAATTCCACTCCACCCCTTGAGACAACAAGCAGACGGAAGACATTAAAAGAAAAAAAAGAACGCAAGACTTAGTCTTAGATTTCTTGGTTCAACTATAATTTTAACTACCGAAACACACAAAATTACAGCCCAGCTGAACTTTCAACAGATACTTACATGGAATGGCGGAGAATAACTGCCACGCATTTCAGTTGTTGGAAAAGAAGTCTTAGAACCAGGCTTGACAACCTTCACTCTCTTTCTATTAATTTCAAGAATTCTCCTTTCAAGACCTCCAATATCAAAAACCTGAGAAGGCTTAAAGTGTGAGGCATTTTTCTCTTTTTTGAAAAAGACAGATCCAAAAGACAAAAGTAGGCTACCTTTTTGGATGTCGGGGCCTTATCGCATAATACCTGTTGCAAGGTCAAAACTCATTTAGTTCTCTAAAAGTACAATATGAAAGGTCTATATCCCATGCATGATTGCAACTTGCAAACCTCTGAAGTCAACTGTAGATGACATAGAAAGTGATAAAGCTGTCCAGAAGTCCTTTTCATTGTACAAGCAACTAATTCCACATCATTATGTGTTCTTGATTAGCCACACGAATAAAGCTATGTTCAAAATGGAGCTATGACAAGCAACAGCATGGGAAGAGACACAATAGTGGTCGTCTTTTCATATAAAAGTTGAACAACTAATTTAGTATGATATGTACCTCAAACTTCACAGACCCCAGGTCAAGCTTCTTCTTCACTTCGTCAAGAACATCAGGCTCTACACGTGCCAAACAGCAAGTGTAACATCAGATCTTATGCATTATAGAAGTACAATGATGATTGTCTTGTTATTAAACAACACTGTAGAACTATGAAACATTTGATGATCAATTGAGCAAAGGCACTTCAGAGTTGAGACTGGAAAACTAGAGAAAAAGATACTGAAAGAAGTGAGGTGTGATCATCTTCACTAATAATTCAAGTATACGGAGACATCATATGACAAGCATGAGCAGACCAGTGTCTAATTATTTCATTGTCTTTTTTTTTTTTTTATTATCGAATAAACAGGATTTTTGGAAATCAGGGGGGAAGGAGCGGGGGGGGGGGGGGCTGGATAAAAAAAATATTGTAATCAGTTTTGGAAAGGAGGAGGGCCTAAAGGGAGGAAAGAATTTTATTTCTGTCAATGAAGCAGAATAATAAAAAATTGATGCAAATAATGTCTGAATGAGTGCAAAAGCATTTACCAACTGCTATTGGCTCCGTTGAAGTTGAGACAGACTGTCCCTCAACTCCATCTTCTCTTACAGGTGTGTATATAGCCACTAGTCTATATCCCACATCATCGACATTAGCTTCATACATCCTCCCTGTCTCTCCTTCAACATCAAACATCACATATATGTAAGAACCTAATCATAATTGTTGATGAAATGAAAATCACATGGACAGTATATTTCCAAGGACAATGAACTGCGGAGTATTAGAGAAATGTCGAAATATTATTGTAATAAAAGGAGTCAGTATAAATATATATAGAGATAATCTAATTAGCTTCTTACATATTTGGTTTATCAAGAAACTGAAGTTCTGTATTTAAATTCATCTCAAATCACACATTATAAATAACGGATGTCATTTGAGTCTAAATCTGGACATTTATACAACCAAACACCTTACTACAAATTTGCTCTGACTATATCTGCATATCATCATCATTCATCAAGAGGACTTGTTTTGCCATCTCAGATGAATATTATGCAAATTCAGATTTTCAATAGCTTCAGGAAATTCATTTTATGAGGGCAAAAACTATCAACTTCAAAGCACAAAGACTGATACATATGGGGGAAATGATATCAATATAAATGTCATATTGGACTATGGAAAGGTAATACTTCCACAAATGGATAAAATTACGTTACACGCACTCCACAAACAGGCAGGCAGTAGTGCAGTACATGGTGGATGAACAAAATACCATATGAAAATACCTCAGAACGTGAAACTATACAGGAGGTATGAAGCAATAATCTAATAGAACATACCAGGAATGGAAATAAGATCAGGGCTGCCAACCATAGACCTAAGCCACTGTACTCTACTTTTGCCTTCTTTTCCTCCACTATATACTCCGCGAACAGCATATAAATTAGTGTGGAATCCTCTTCCCTCAATCTCCAATTTATCTATCCTGGGAATTCCTGAAAATACAGAGAATCTCAATTTGATAGAACTCAATAATAGAAGAACTCATACACATAAACCCTTGCATATACAAACACACATGTACATGCACATGCACATGCACATGCACATGCACATGCACACATTCATATATGTAGAGGAGTGTTCCAATACAAATCCTTTAAATTGCAAAGGGAGAACATTGTCAGACAGTTGGATGAAGTTTATATTTGGTTATTTTGGCCCAAATGATGCGTTCTAAATTGATTATTACAGTATAAAAATGCGTGCTATTGACTACAGACAAGTGAACAGGAATTAAAAGCCTATATATAGAACAACTATAAACACATGAATTGAGATGATTCCTCTGTTCTCTGAAATCTCAATTTCTGTTTATCTCTTCGTTATTCCTCTCCCTCCCCCAATCGTCACAACTCTCATTCTGACATCTTTTCCGATTGGTCAGTGGACGGCTGCTGTGTCGCCCAGCAAAAGCATAGACGGACCTCCCTTTCCTTTGGTAAGTGCGACAGTCACAACTTCCACTAGTGTGATGCCACCATCTCTCTATCCTTACCCTTACCCAGCGAGCCAACACCTCACGTAACTTAAGCTAGGTTTCGATAGACCCTGCTGGCCGCAAGTTTCCTCTCTCTCCTCCACCCTCCCTGTGAGGCTGTGACTCATTGCAAATATATTGCACAGTATTTCTGAAACATTCCCATGCCTTCCCACCAAATTTAGAGGACAAGCCCTAAAACTGGGGAAAAAATTAGGGGAAAGAGCTATTTGTGCTTTTCTTTTTCAGACTTGTTAATTTTTTGTATTTTAAAGGAAAAATTGTTATTAACCACCTTTTTAGCAAAACTTTTTCCAAATAACCACATTATATGTGTTTTTTTGTGGATAACCACCTTATATGGACTTTGAGTTTTTAAATCACCACTTCCGGTCACTTTCCGGGCAAACACTATTTTTTCGGACTGTTTTACCCTTCCTTCTTATTTGACCTTTTATACTTTGACTGACCCAAAAACATTGAAGGAGGGAAGCTGTTTTCTTTTCAATCGGTTTTTTTGAATTGTTTTTGGGTTAGTCAAAGTATGAAAGGTCAAATAAGGAGGGGTAAAACAGTCAGAAAAAATAGTGTTTGCCCGGAAAGTGACCAGAAGTGGTGATTTAAAAACTCAAAGTCCATATAAGGTGGTTATCCACCAAAAAACTTATACAAGGTGGTTATCCACCAAAAAAATTATATAAGGTGGTTATTTGGAAAAAATAATTCGAAAAAGGTGGTTATTTGGAAAAAAAAATTGCGAAAAAGGTGGTTATCAACAATTTTGGCTATTTTAAATTAATTGTTTCTCAGTTTGCCATTAATGAGGCATGTGCTGTGCGCATGACCTTATGGCAATTTTATAATATTTTCTTCCTCCTCCCCCCAACTAGGGTTGAAGTCTAACCTAGTAACACCATTTCTAGTGAGAAAACTTCACCAACATTGATTGTAAAACTGTACTGAAGAACTTATGTGGCCCGATGAGCATTTGGCATACCGGGCCTTTGGAAATTTAACCTATTATCATCATTTTTAGTGAGAGAACTTCAATTTAAGCATAGGCTGTAATGTGAACTTACGCGGCGAGATAAACAATCATCAGTTCAGTTTCTCCACAAAATATTTTCTTATTGGAGATTGTAAAGACCACTAGAAGATAGTGTGGAAACATAGGTCAAGGAAATTATTCCTTATGGAAGGGGATAGAAACACAAAAAAATTTCAAATGAGGGCCACTTCTCGAAAGAAGAAAAACTTGATTTCGTGCATTAAAGGTGAAGATGGGGTACAAGTGGAAGAGATGAAATCATAGCTAGGATCGCCATGGATTACTTTAGGGGCCTTTTTACTTCCTCTAACCCTCATAATTTTGATCTAGCACTTGCAGGAATTTAACCCAAGATAACAGAGGAGATGAACCGAGAGCTCACAAGACCTTTTGATCCCGGTGAGGTTTACACAGCCCTTAAACAAATGCACCCGTGAATGGTATGAATGCTAATTATTTTCAAAAATTTTGGCTTATTATTGGTCCTGATGTTTCTAGTTATGTTATTTCTCTTTTAAATGGTGTCGTTGAGTGTTCCCGTGTCAACAATATTAATCTTGTTTTGATTCCAAAGGTTAAAAAACCCACTGTAATGACAGAATTTCGGCCTATTAGCCTATGCAATGTGATTTATAAGCTTATGGCAAAGGAGTTGGCTAATAGGTTGAAATCTGTTTTGTCGTTCATTATCTCACCTTCTCACCCTTGTTGCATTTGAAACTTTTCACTATATGTCTAGTATTTGTTCAGGGTATAAGGGAGTTATGGCGGTCATATTGGACATGAGTAAGGCTTATGATAGACTAGAATGGGTGTTTTAGGAGAAAATTATGTACAAATTGGGGTTCTCTTGTGCTTGGGTGAATATGGTGATGAGATGTGTGTCCTCTGTCTCTTTTTCTGTTTTAGTTAATGGCACACCTACTCAACCTTTTTTACCAGAGCGCGGCCTTCGCCAAGGAGACCCAATGTCCCCGTATTTGTTTATTATTTGTGCCGAAGCTTTTTCTAGTCTCCTTGACTTGAAGTGCGCAGGAAGTGTATGCAAGGCGTTAATGTGTGTAGGAGAGCTCCCGAAGTCTCCCATCTTCTGTTTGCGGATGACAGTGTGGGTTTTGGTCGTGCGGATCTCCGAGATGTTGAAGCAATTAAAAGAGTTTTGCAATTGTACGAAGATGCTTCGGGGCAGAAGATCAATTTTAGTAAATCAGAGATTATTTTTAGTGCTAATGTTGGGGAAGAGAGGAGACATATGATAGTGGAGGAGCTAGGCGTGAAGGAAGTGAAAGGTCTCTCGAAATATCTTGGAATGCCTATGCATGTAGGTAAATCGAAGAATAGAATATTTGCGCTGTTAAAGGAGAGGGTTAGGAAAAAGCTCCAAGGTTGGAAACAACAACTCATATCATTTGCGGGTAGGGAAATTCTCATAAAGGCAGTTGCCCAGGCGACACCTACTTATTTGATGAGTTTGTTCAAACTACCAAAGGGGCTGTAAGGAAATGCAAGGAATGATGGCGCGTTTCTGGTGGGGAAATAAGGAGGGGTAGCGGAAAATTCATTGGGTGGCACGGAACAAAATAGCAAAACCTAAGCTGCAAGCTGGGTTGGGTTTTAGGCATGTGGAACTCTTTAATGAAGCCATGTTAGCAAAGCAGGGCTGGAGAATCATGAACAATCCTTCTTCTTGGGCTGCTCGTGTATTGAAGGCGAGATACTTCCCAAAGTGTGATTTTCTGGAGGCTAAGATAGGCAACAGGCCAAGTTATGTTTGGCGAAGCATTTTAGAGGCGAGATGGATTTTAGAGAAGGGATGTAGGTGGATTGTGGGGAATGGGCAACAGATTAAAGTTTGGGGGGATCATTGGATGTCAAGACCACCCATGTTCAAGCTTATATCTTCTGTGCGGGATGGATTACAGAATTTGAGAGTTGCGGAGTTAATTGACAGTGCAACGGGGAGGTGGAAGGAGGAGGTGGTTCGTAAGTTGCTATTACCGTTTGAAGCTGAGGAACTGTTGGGCATCCCGCTTTGTGTATCCTTGCCTAGAGATAGACTGGCTTGGCACTTCACTAAGGACGGATTTTACTCCGTTCGGTCAGGTTATCATCTTGCAAGATGGGCTCGGGTTGAGGAGATAGAGGGTTCTTCGTCTTTGCCTTCGAAGGAATCATGGCGGGCTGTATGGGAACTTGATTTACCACCGAAAGTCAGAAGTTTTGCCTAGAGACTGTCAGTTGATGCGTTGCCAACTAGAGAAAATATTAGTAGAAGAATTGAGGGAGCAGACGGAGTTTGTCATCGATGTGGGCATCTTATGGAGACCTCACTGCACGCCATCTGCTACTGTCACAGCGTTGTAGGTATCTGGGAGGAGGCTGGTTTCGCAGAGGTGACGGAAATTGATCACTTTCATCTAGCTATTGACTGGGTAGAGTTTTGGCGTACTAAGCTGAAGGGGTGTATATGTTTGAAAAAGTGATGATATTGGCCTGGTGAGTGGCGGAACATCAACCCCCCCCCCCCCCCCCCCCCCGAAAACTGGAACTTTGTTATTTTGTTGTATAAAGATAGCATGGTAAAGACTCTGGCATATTGGTTGAAGCACTAAAATTCCATGCTCTAGGTACAGGGTTCGAATCTTGGCCCCTCCTTTTTTTTGGCCAAGTTCCGCCTCGGGTGCCCTGGTCCATATGGAACGAGAGAAATAGGGTGCTTCATGGGTTGGATCCATGTAATGCTAAGGATCTCGTTAAGCGTGCTTTTGACTACCTAGAAGTATACCACGATTTGCACAGCAGGGAGGTGAGACCACGGGAAAACTTGGCTGAAAATTGGAAAGCTCCATCGCCTCCATCAAGGGGTACTATAAAAGTGAATGTGGATGCTGGGTTTTTGAAAGGAGGTCGGGTGAGTTTAGGACCAGTTGTGAGGGATGACAAGGGTGAGGTGCTTCGTGTAGCTGTGTTGCAAACAGTGGCCAGCTGGGACACTAAAATGGCAAAAGCTCAGGGAGGCCAAATTTGGCCTGCAGATGGCACTTCAGTGTGGAGCTGAACAGATAATTGTAGAAGGCGACAATTTGGAGCTTATGACGTGCCTTAGCAAAGAGGAGAGTTCTATTTCATATTTAGGGAATTTTTTGTTAGAAGTTTATGATTTAGCAAAATGTTTTAATTCGGTTAGTTGGAGCCATGTTAGGCGAACTGGGAACAAGGCGGCCCATGCTATGGCTCATCTTAGTCCCATTTCGTTCTCAACAAGAGTTTGGGTGGATAGTTGTCCAGAGCAGGTACTTGATGTAATTGCTTCGGATTACTGTAACTCCATTTCTGTCAATTAATAAGAATTCCACCCCTTCATCACTGATGCACAACACCAGGATTTTTAGGAGCCATCATTGCAATACTCTAATTGATAATTCATAATTGTATGACTATTCAAAGTTCAGTGCAGGAAAATGCAGACTGGTCAAGAAAAATACCTGGCAATATTGGTGTGCTTTCAGCATATGCTAGCTCACTTGACCTTCCAAACACATCATCTACTATGCACTCACATCTCAGGCAACGACCAATGTCTTCAAAACGTAATCTATAAGAACAGGATTGCTGCGAGGATAATATCTCGAAGGAGTTACCATCCCCAGATTCCAAAGAATAATACCTGCAGCACATCTTGTGTCAAGAAAAAGTTGAATGGAAAATACATTGATATAATCCTAATGTTCGACAGCAACATTTCCCACCCCTCTACAAAGAATAATGGCTGCAGCACATCTTGAATCTTATAAAGGTGAACGGAAATTACATTGACATAATGCTAATATTATGGCAAAATTCCACACCATTTTATCGTGTATATATCTTCACCCATACCAGTCAACACAATTTGCACACTTTCAGTAAACCCACAGACATTTCAAAGCCCTTTGTTATGATGGAGTATCATTGTTAGGAATGCATGCTATGGTATTATTTTATTTGTGGTGTATACCCATACCATTGATATTTGACACCTTTCTTGTACTTGCTCCAGATAGTCTGTTGCTGCTCACTATTTGAAATAACTTCAACTGCGATGAGTACATTTCCTTCCACTGCTTTTCCAGTGAGAGCAACCATCTCAATTTTCAAAGCTTCTGAAGGCAAAAAAAACCACAAGACAATGTTAACTATGGTATTCTAGGGAAGGACACAAGGACAAGGTAAATGCTCGTAAGCAGAAATACATACGTCTATGAAGTGTATGTTACTCGAACTCTTAACTTCACCTCAAGTATCCTTGTCAACTACTCGGCATTCAACATGGGTATGGAAATTACACTCATTTTAAGGCAAACATGCAAAATAATTGGAAAATCATCGAGACGAGACCAATACCCACACACCCGTATTTGGGCTTTTGTAGTGGACTATGACTAATATATCATATGCTTCTATGTGAAAACAGATAAATAAATTAATATGGACACATTAGAGAGGCTACCATACAACTGATATCTCATTGGCAAGACAAGTAACTGGCCAGTATGATATGATCGAACTAGCTTACAGGTTAAAACGCTCCAATATAGAGCCCAATTTGGCAATTGATCTGGATATTAAGCAAGCAAGATAGAGACAGCAATGTCAAAAGAAAATAAAACGAAAACCAAAGTTAGATTTAAGGGTGAAATGTCACTCCAAGATTCATGAATATTATGTCATGGGTGAGGAGAATGCAACAATGACTCCAGGAAAGGTAGTTGACCAATCTTTTCTTTACCTGAAGTGCACTATATGAAGCCAGTAAAAACCTAAAAAATTTCTAATAATGGAGACTTAAGAAATAACTACAGTTAAAGTGAGAGACTTTGAGAATAACTTTAGGTATGGAAAGTTGTTGTAGCCAATATTCATTTTGGCAACTTTCATTGGCATTCTAATAGCAGTATAGGTATGGCCAGCGAGACAAAATGTACAAAAATTTTATTTGGCAACTTTCATAGGCGTGGAGTGCCTGCCTCTTATATCAAATATATTTGTCCTAAGGGCACAATACAGATATAGCCAGCAACACAATAATATACAAAAGGTGCAGTCCTGTTGACAATATAACTTGTGCACTGGACTGTTCACGAAAATCAAATGATCCTTCATATAATGACAATGCAATAATACATTTGATGCACCCTCCCCTGTCAACAAAAAAAAAGAAAGTAATGTGCTTTCAAAAGGTTACATGTGTGTATATGTGGTTGTGTGTGCGTGTGTACAGTGAAATAAACAATGAGAGCCTGAGAGGTCAATTGGGGGGGGGGGGGGGGAAGATATAGAAGATATTTGCTGCACACTCTTAAACTAGAGCAACAGACAAGAGGCCCTGACAGCTACAAGGAAGCGCACAAAATAATTCATTTAAAGATCCGAAAGAACTCACTTTAACTCACAAATTTACCTGGCAAAATAGTGTCTGTTGGATCGGACAGCTTAAGTTCCCCTACAACTGAATCTGAACGAACTGGCGTATATCTGTTGCGAAGATTAGGAAAAACTGGTTAGCTTCTTCTATCAGTATCTGATAGATAAGTTCATGATAATAAAAACTACAAAACATGACAAAAGTAGTGAGTTAAATGCATGATAGCTTCTTGTTGTGTTTTCCTTCATTTTGTCTAGCCCTTTTTTCTTAATAGATTGTATTGTCTTTGATGCAAGTGCATTGTTCCTCCACCATAGATTGTTTCATGACAGCACTTGGAAACCTTTCAAAGATCATAGAGATTTGACAATGCCAAATGTGTGCCAGACTGAAAAAATAGTTTTACTATTCACAACTTCCAACCCAAAATAAACATATTAAGGCTCCATGAACTGCGAATTTCTCTTCCTTTCAGAGCAAGTCACACGCAACTGAAATTCGGAAATCCTAACAAAAACATGGAGACCAGTAATCTACTTGCTTTTGGCACATGAATAAAGTATTGGTAGGTGCACGAGTAGAGCTAAAGCCATCTTGACAAGTATCCTCTACTAATTAGATTATGCAACTAAAGAATTCCATGGAAAAGATAAGAAAAGAGAATGCTAGCAGTTAGGATGGAGTAACCCTACATACAACGAATTCAAAAGTACTGGGTGAATTTAGCTTCACATAATGACAAGGTGAATTCACCGAGTGATTTTCAAATAGTACTAATCCTTGCCTAACTTATGAGAAGTATGTGTACACATTTTCTCAAATTAGTACATAACTATCACTGCCACCAGATCAGTGTTGCACGGAACCCGGTTCGTCAAGGTACATGGTACGCACTGCTACGAACTGGGTATGATGGGTCACATATTAGATTTTTGTAAAAAGAATTTATCAGATGAGCTACAAAGTAATAAAAAAAAAGATATATATTTGCTTTTATAGCTGACTAGTGACAGAGGAAGACTGGCTCCATTCTCTATTGTTGACCGGCCACTGGCACCAGGCAAACCTACCGGTCAACTTGCATCTAAGTGGCGACCAAACGCCCTAAGCTATCATCCTTCATATTTTTCAATTAGTGCTTCAAATTGCAGATCTAGGGTTTTCAAATTTACCCTAGACCGAAAATTACCATTGATTTATCACCTTTGATGATTCAATTGGCTGGAATTTCTTGGAGTGAAGTGGGTTCGCCAAGTTTTAACGAATTGGTAATCAGGTTGATTCCGACGAGCGTGAACCAATTAGTGGTTCGAGGGAGCGAACCACGAACCTGGTAACAATGGACGAGACTACAAAATAAATAAAAAATAAAAAAAAGGCCTAAGAAAATGGAGAAGAAGCTGTGATAGAACCAGTTTCTAGGAATTGCACGAACTAGAAGAAACTGCATTAAATCACTAGGATTAGCAGATAGAAGAATGTGATTGGAGGTGAAATACCAGGAAATACTCAAGCACTGAGATATGGAGAGAAGTGAGAGATCTGATTAATGTCTGAATGAATGATACTACAGACCAGGCTACTTATAGCCGCAGTGCCTCTATAACAACTTTAACTAACTTGCCACGTTAGCTAACAAACTGAAGGCAGTGTTCTAACAGCTTATGATTCTGTTTATACAATTATGCACGTGCTATTATTTACAGGCTTATAACAAGCTGGTAAAGCAAAGTACTGCTGGCAGCTAGAAGGAACAAATTTAAAACACACCTCAAAGTGTGCAATATATATAGACTGTGCTGATGAAGAAGAATATATGTAGCTCTGAGGAGTGTTGGACTATGAAGAATGGATGAGAACACATATTTGTGGAAAACAGAACACTTCATATTGCACATAATCTTGCGGAAAAATTGGAGCAACCAGAGGCCCAATTCAATGTCCCCACCCATTTGGATCATAGAACGGGGGAGCTGGTGAACACACCAGAAAGAATAGACAGATCGATTATCATTTCTGATATGTTGGAGGCATAGAGTTGGAAACAAAATGGTACATAGTTGCCATGGAGGAAATTGGCTCAACTCAGAAAGACGGAGTGGTGATATATAAACTCTCTTACCAAAACAATAGTTATCCATTCAATTGCTAAATTTGCATTTTGATCTGCAGATGACGTCTTTTGTGAGGTTAAAGACGAACATATTACATGCTCATTTCCAAAGAAAGTACTCTATGAGAGATACCATTAATAGGGATTTCATGATATTCATGGCTAAAATGAATCCTATTTGCAAGATCTTGGATACTTTTGCTTGCCTCAAGATTTATCTATGGGAACATTAAAGTAAAATACTCCCCTTGTTTCGGAAAAACCTTAACATTTATTTTTACACAGTCTTCAATGCACCACTTTGACCTTAAATTATTGTATCCATATGAATATATAAATTATAAAAAATATGATTTTCCAAAAAGTACTACTTAAAATGAATATAACAATAGTATTTTTACATTGTAAATCCTTATATATTTTCATAAATCAATGGTCAAAGTTTGTAAAGTTTGATCTTCAAAAGACAAATGTTATCAGCTTCATAATTTTTAAGATAGATTTAGAGCATTAGAAGGTTTTATATTCTATAAATAGAATTGTATAATCTCTTAGTCCACCAATTGTATTGAACTTATTCATCATTAGTTTATGACATGTTTTGACATATTCTAATACATCATGGAAATAAGAACTAATTAAATCAAATTTATATAATTCAACATAGGATAACATAGTAGAAGTATCTTTATCCATAATCAATCAAGAACACTTATAATTTACTATGAATTCAGTTTTCATTAAATTACCAAGAGGACTCTATTACTAAATTAATTTTTAAAGTGCATTATGACGTGTTGATGTACTCTAAAAACCCTAAAATGCGCTCTCTCTCTCACCTCTACCTTTCTTCTTCCCTCTTCTCTTCTTCTCTCTCCTCCCATGGCTTCCCCACCTGCTAATGCTAATGGGTTCTCTACTGCCCACCACAGTTCAGATCGAAGGGAAATCCTTCGATCTGTACCCTGAGAAACTCAGGGAAGGAGGTTTTGTTAAAATCTGGGAGAAAGGCCGCAATAAATGTCGTCGGGTCCACATGACGGCGACGATGGCGCGGTGGTTGGAAGGCTTCATCGGCTCGGATCTGCTAGCCAAGGGTGGATTCGAAGAAAAGAGGCGGTTCGGGAGAACCCTAGGATGGGTTAAGGCCAAATCGAATTCAAAGGGTTCTTTCCTGGAAATTGGTTTGAGCCGACATGGGAAGTCGACTGCGGTGTTTGTGCCTAGCGGTAAGGATGGCCGGAGGTGGGACGATTTCAAGGAAGCTCTCGCCAAGGTGGTCGGGTGCTTTCCCCAGATCTCCTCTGGAAGTCGATTTCCAAGGTCGAATTCCAGATCTGAGACCAATGGTGAGCGTAGCTATCGGGGTGTGGTAGCCGGAGCCACGCATCACCGGTGCTCGGAGTGCGGTCAGGTTAGGTCATCTAACCTAGGCCTCGGGTTTTTCAGTTCGCAGCGCAGGGAGCCCATGATGGCACAATGGAGGCGCGTGAGCCCACGCGCCCTGAGCCCATTGAGGCGCGTGAGCCCACGCGCCCTGAGACCATTGAGATGCGTGAACCCACGCGCCCTGAGCCTGTTGAGGCGCGTGAGACCATACTTTCTGGTGTGGATGAGGCCTCCAGAATGTGTACGGCGCGTGGTGATGATAGGGCTCATAGTTATGGCGTGTGCACTACATTTACTTCATCTAGAAGCCCAGCAGATCCCAAAATCCAGGTGAATATTGATTTGGGACATGTTCTGGCTTCTCTCCCTCATTGCCCTTCCTCTACTTTAGTCTTAGATGTGGGGGGATTAAAGGTGAGGTTATCTCTTGAGGGTGTCCAGAGCGGGGAATTAGTCAGTTCTCCTGTTGCTAATGATATACGGGTGCAAGTGTTAGCTGGGGTCCCTGCAGGTCAGCAAGAGGGAGATGCTATACAAATGCTAGACCAAGGGGCTGCTCCCATGGTATTGAATCAGGATCAAACGAGTTCGCCAATAAGGGAGGTTAATGTTAGTGCACCAGTTTTGGATACCTCAAACAAGTTCACCCCGATTCTTTTTGCTGACAATGGGGTTAGGAATTGGGCGGATGAGGTTAGCACGGAGGATGAGGATGACTTTGACTATGAAGACGACTCGTTCTTTGTTGGTAATGACTTGTTGTTGGACAACCTCAGAAGTAACGAGGATTTGGAGTTTGTTCCACAAACACCAGGAGTTTATCTAGACGACACCCAATTATTTAATGAGGGTGGGGTTATTGGCTCGCAAAGAGAGGGTTTAGAGATGCTTTTTGGTTCCAGTCAAGGTGCAACACCTCGAGAAGGGGAACCTGAGGGTGATGGGATTTTGCCAACACCAAAATCTAGCATTCTGAATTGCTATACTCTAGGCAGCAAGGAGGCTGATGACAATGGTAATGCGGTATTGGCTTTGGGGGGCATGTTCCTCACTGATGTCCAAGGCCAGAAGACTACTCTCGGTGCCAAGGAGGGTAATGTCATAGGAATTGAGGCCACTCTCGATTTTAGGGAAGCGGGTGATGTAGGTACAAAGGCCACTCTCAATTCTAAGGCTAGGAGAAAGAATCGGGAGTTGGAAAATCAAAAATCCGGTGTCAACTATGACGGGCAAGGGTTGAAGAGGGGTTTCTTACCTAGGAAGTAGACTCTGGCTTTTGGTTATTTCTTCATTTTGTTTTAGACATTTGGGCTCTATTATTTTATTTGGAGGATACCTTATCCTCTCCCTGTGTACTCTCTCTTCCATTCTTAATCAAATCTTTTTCTTATCAAAAAAAAACTAAATTAATTTTTAAAATTTTCGTAATATCTTTTCTATTAAAATATTATGACAGAAAATGCTGACAGCAAAAGGAACAAGTTCAACCATTGAATTGTTTAGATTATCTTTTTCACAAATGGTTGAATTATTAAGATGTAATCATATAGTATTATAAGGACTCCTATGACTATTAATATTCTTGATAAAATATATAGTACTTGTGTTACTGCAGAACAGAGCAAGCCCTCTTTGATTTCAAGACCTTGAAATCTAAAGAGCCCAATTCAACCTCATTGGAATTGGGCAAAGTTAGTTGGCAAAAGGAAGACTAATATAGCCACTTGCATCAAATGCAGTATGAGTTTGATCTCATGTTTTAACAAGGAACAAGTAAACAACGTAACACGAATGCCACTTGTGGCATTAAGGTCCATCTGAAACAAATTAAAGAAAATCTGCGAGAAAGAACATAGGAATGAGTGTAAAGAAACAAGAAAAAGGGACGTTATGAAAATTGGTAACATGAAATTACTTACCCAAACAACAAACGGCAATTGTAATCTGAATCAGTGACTTCATAAGTCCTAGAAATAGCCCCATTTATCAAAGTAATAGTGCCATCAGCAGTTTCTCTATACCAGCTAAACAAACTTGATCCCTCATGCCCCCCAAAATACCGTCCTTCACCGGAATATTTGCTTGAGGTCAAGGCCTTTACATGAACACCAGTGACTACTGGATATGCTGTAAAACAATCCCAAATATATTAGTCACTATAGGATTCCACTTCCATTTATATATATATATATATATATATAGTGGATCATGCACGCTGCTGCATTGACACGTGTCATGCCACGTCAACTTACCCAATCAGCATCATATCGAGTAATTAATACAATACATGCATGAACCTTATAATCTAATTAAATGAGGATACATGAACATAAACTTCATAAATACGGTACATGAACATAACATAAGTTATACTAAAGACTAGGCATAATGAATTTAATAAGGGAAAATAGTCCACAAATAATTTTTATTTTAAAATAAATGATGAAAATTATGTATCGGTAATCTTTATACATACATCTCAAATTTCTAAGTGATTTCAAACCTCAGCTATATAGTAGAAAGTCATTGTTGGGAAAGTACCTGATTAAACACCATAGAGATGGAGAAATATAGTATTGGTAGAATTTGTGAATAAGATAGTTGTAATGATAATTAATTTCTTCAATAATTATTTGAAAATTCTGTTTTTTAAATCAACTGATATCTCCACATGGATTTAAACAACAGCTGCATAACAAATGGATGACACATAAGAAATTTAACATAAAATATGATGTAAACCTACTATAGTTAAAATGCAAATAAAATATGATGTAAACCAAAGATAGATAAAAACTATTTGTAGAAAGTTATGGATATACGTAAATATAGGAAGGTATACATATATTCATTTGATTAGTATATAGTATGTCAAGACGGTAGTTATGAATCTGGCACTTAACTATGAAATTCATTTATCCATTTGGATCATGCAACTATTTCATGTCAAATAAGCAAATTTAAATTACACATAGCTAAAAAAAATGAAGAGAAAAAATAAACATCACACACATCATAATTTTGATTTTGTGTAACTCTATATTACTTGCTATATGCCTAATTGATAAATCATTCTTAATTAAAAATTGAATAGCAATATTGAAACATATATTTTCTAATGATAATCTACAAGCCCGTGCATCGCACGGGGTATACATCTAGTTTGACAAAAAGCTGAATACAACCTCGCAATGTACTACATCAAAATTATTATAGGTCCCAATCTACCTAAGATTCGCTAAATTAGAAGGGCAAATTGGTGAAAACCCCCAAGAAGTTTGGAGGTTTTGCTAAGAACACCCAAACATTTTCAACTTTGGCAAGTACCCCCAAACAAAATGAAAAAGCCTGTTAAGTCCCCCCAACCAGCCATTTTAAAAAAAAATTGCCCCATTTTGCCCTCACGTGCTTTGCACGTGATCATTAATTGCTGACTCCAATTAATGATCACGTGCAAAGCACGTGAGGGCAAAATGGGGCAATTTTTTTTTAAGGTGGCGCAAACTTGGCTTTTTCATTTTGTTTGGGGGTACTTGCCAAAGTTGAAAATGTTTGGGTGTTCTTAGCAAAAACTCCAAACTTCTTGGGGGTTTTCACCAATTTGCCCAAATTAGAAATTGATTGAGAGCAGAATATAAGCTCCAAGTAAAGCACCAAATAGAGGAGCATGCAAAATTATCACAATCAGGTACTAAATGCTTCGCCCCCCCCCCCCCTCTTCCGGGATAAAAATATATAAATAAATAGGAATACGTCAGCATTCATTAAAAGCTTATGCATACTGATGAAGCATATCATATTTAAACAATCATAGACAATATGTATTATCTCCTGGTTGTGGCAACACAAGAAACTGCAGAGAACCTGTGAACCGTTTATTACCTGGGGCAACTGGATCATCACAAATTGAGACCAATGGCTCCCCATGCTTCCCATCTTCACGGATTGGAACCCAATACAATGCCAAATAAGCCCCCACGTCATCAAGAGATGGTATGTATGCCCTGTGACGTCATTACATTACAAGAATTATGATGAAGCACAAAGAAACTAATGCCAAACAAAGTGGACATGTGACCTAGAACTTACAAATCTCTTCCACATGAAACAACATCTTCATATGAATCAGATATGCCACTCAAAGCTGTTCCATGAAGCTTCTCCTTTGTTCTATACCAAATATATTCTCCAACACCTTCCTGCCCACCAAAGTATCTCTTGAGTGGAAGCACCTCTCCAGCCTCACAACAAGCAGGAATTGTGAGCTCTAAACCGACAGGATCAGCTGTGTAATCAGCAAAGACATGATAGTGATTAACATAATGCATATGCACGCATTCACCAGAGACAGAAAGCAAGCCAACAGTTTATGTCATTGAGGTTGTGAGTAGCATGCAAAATGTGGCAGAGACTGCAATCCATGAAGATGAAACACTGCCAGCTAAAAGCACTTCAGCATGTTCTCCATTAGTCAATTAACCAGCAGAACACAGCTAGTGTAAAGTTATGCAGTAAGTCGAGGAGAAATGTTAATAACTAACAATTTTCCACAAAGAAGAACATCTCACATCTCAAATGACATAATATCAGTTTAGTTACCAATCATCTTCTTGCTGAACAAGTCCTGTTAATCTATTTGAACTCCAGGGTTGTTCTGCCAATCATCTATCCAGAACTGGACCACAAATCCATCAAATATCAGACAACAACAACCCCAAAACAAAATTATGTTTCTGAGAGAACCACTTAAAAAACCATGATAAGTACTTAAAAATAACACCATAATAAGCACGAAAAAATATTAGAAGGGCTCAAACCGTGTTCCCCCTCCCCTCAACAAACCTTTTCTTTTTGTCAACTACTGCTATTTATTGACAAAAATCAATTGAAGTGAATTTTCCTCTTTTCCTTATTTTAACTGAGTGTGATATCGTAGCATATGAAATCTATTGTATACACTGTAAAGAGACAATAAAAGTTGCTTGCGACATAAAACCTCTGTGAAGCTCGAGACTTCTATGTAGGACTATATCTTTTCTTTTATTCTGCTTCTTCATACAAGCTTGACAAGACTTATTAAAAGATTGACTGGAACCACTTCATATCCTTCACCGTTAAGAGCAATGCAAGATGGATAATTGTAATTATGTAATTGCCGATGCTCTCAACATTGACATAAGGAAGACAATATATGAGCTGGTAGTGAAAACGATCTTCTTGACAGTGGAAGTGATACATGGAACTGACAACTGGCATAAAATAAAAGAACAGGCATGGACCTGCCAAAAATCTATAAGACTGTGATTCAGTAAAAACTAGCTAAATAAAAAAGGAACAGAAAGTTCTTCCAGTGATGTCATGTTGCACATTGTACAATACATAAAAAAAAATACAGATTGTCTTAATAAGATCAATGCTGTCAACAGGAAATGTAATGTCATGGAGTTGTCACTGAAAAATTGCTAGCCAAGGTGCACTAGGGCCAGTGCAGCACAAAAAATAGACCACTGCTCATTCATGTCTATCCCATAACTTCTAAATTAAGAATTTGAGGGGTAGATGTGTCTAAATGGATTTATCAAATGATTTGGCAAGTTTTTGTCCAAGATGTCAAACCTAAGTAAACAAATAGCAATACACTAATTCACAAATGAGACTGTCTTTCCATTTGTTTTGGGGAGATCTAATTAAAGTTACCCTTTATTAGTTTTAAAAAAAATCACCCCTTTTTCTAGCAAAAACTCACCCTATTTTGAGCAAAAGGTGAGGGGGATAGAGTAAAAAAAATCACTCTACTGTTGTCTGTGTAAAAATATCACCCATTCCGAGTAAAAACTCACAATTTTCTAGCACAAATAACCTTTTTATGGTGCATCTTACTATTTGTTGAAGTTAAGATTGACTCAAGCAAAACTAGCTCACAAAAATATGTATATTTCCTGACACATTTGTGCACATTTAAAACAAACTCTTAAAACAAAGCAGCACCATGCAGATATGATAACTAAGGCCAGCAATAGGAGAATACAGAATAGTAGTATCAACAACGCACACCAAACTTTTTCCACAGGCCGCCAGTTAGGACATTCATCGTGAAAAAGATTAGGATGTGAAAGTTGAGCCAACTAAGTGTTGTATTGCAAAGCAAATACCCATATTTAAACCACCTACCAGGCATAATAACATCAGATATAATACTCCGGGGAGTTCCTCTTTCTCCATCATTCCGAACAGGCGTAAAAACAACTTCAATGCGATATCCAACATCCTCAGCAGCTAATTCCAGCAACTCTGCATAAAAGAAAGGTTTAAGTAACCCATCATTGCTCATGTCCAAAAGGAAAAACAAAAAAAACAATCTTCCTTACCATTGGCGCATAATTTCTCCTTGTTGCCATTGCTTTTTACTCTAAACCACTCATAAAAGCAATTGCCTCTCTCCCTGGAAAACAGAATGTAAATGTGAAGCACATTTTCAAAACAAGTGAAAATTCCCAACCAGGTATGCACTCTTCGTGCATAATTCATAATATCTCACCCTCCAGTGTATGACGCAACGAAGGTCACTGGGTGGCCTTCTATCATTGATCCTGAGAACTCAATTGCCTGACAGGTTGGAGGACCTGCATATTCGGCACGTCACACCATCAGTGAGAGTACTTCAAAAAGATTTTGCCAAAATTACAATTTATTAATGTTCAAAACCATGTGGATAAAGCCAATTAATTCAGTTAGAATGAGTGGTGGTTTACAAACTCGCAATTTATTGCTCGAGTAATGGAAAGGTGACCCCGAGTGTAGTGATATAATATTAACTCGTTAACAATTAATAATTATCAAAAAATAAATAAAAGCTCGTAATCAATTTACCAGGTACTATTGGACCAAACTTTTCCGATAGTACTACTGGACCGCGTGCGCTATCGCTTCTAACAGGTTCACATGACACTGATATAAAGCATCTAATATCATCAACTGAAAGGGTGTATGATGCTGCAGTAGCACCATCGATTTCACTTTGTTGTCCATCGAAGCTAGTCTGCAAATACAAACTAACGATGTTGAGGACACGTAATTACTGACAATACATAGCATCTAATGAAGTATTAAAACCAAGATAAGTGCCTGCTACATTAGTACAAGTACTGAAAAATATGAAAGCAATGCTTAAAGAGAGTAATAAACCAGGAAATCATCCAAAAAAACTGGATGTATGTTAAAACTCTACAGCCAGACAGACATTGGACATCAGTGACTCCAATTTGCAAAATGGAAGCAGCAGAAGTACCCGAATCCAGCGAAAACTTGATTCTCCCTCATCACCACCCCAATATTTTTTTTCAGCAAGTAGCGTTGATCCTTCAACCGACTTGCCAACTATTTGTAGCGAAATCAGCTTTGGGTTTCCTAGCAATTAAAAGTATCAACAATTTTCAGCCAATAGGGGATATAAGGTTGAGTTCAGAATTGAACATAGACAGGAATTCATTAATGCTAGAGAGGATATAAAAATTAGCTGCTTTCAGGAGAAATATTATAGAAAAATATAAAAAGGCTAGAGAGGATATAATCACCAGCTCGAACACGCTCTTGTCCCATGCAAATTCCTGGTTCACCAATCATACCATCATCTCGAGCAGGTATACATTTGAAGGAGATAAATTTACCGATGCTTTCTTTTGAGATTCGGTACTGAAGATGTCCAGAAACTTCCGTTATTAAGGTACCTGTATCTGTTTCAACCTACAAGTGAAGAAGATTTTAGTTACACAAAAGATAGTTAATGACAAAAACTTGAATGAGACTGTCCCACGGTGGGACGGAGTGACTTTTGTGAAAAATAAGGGAGACTTGTGAATACAAAGTAACCCTTATTCTTCATAAAAATAACTCTGTCCCACCGAGGGACAGTTTCATACAAGACTTATTGCTAGTTAATTACCAACATGTATGCTGGGGAAAGAACAGAGAATTGACCAGTAGCAGCAGTAATCTGATCTGACACAAACCAGGTGACGTAAAAGTGTACAGAGTACAGCCATGCTTACAGAAAATTTTCTAAAATGCTTCGAGGATCATCAAATAGGAAATTCTCCTGTATAATGCTTCAAGGATTATCCAATAGAATTTAAACCTATAAAGAATGAATGCTGGATTATGCATTTTCATTGTTAATTGTGAATCTGCAATCTGGAATCATGGACTATGGAGTGCAACTGCAACCTAGAATCATAAGAGACAATTGAAGTTGTTACAAATGCTATTTAGGGTATTGGGTATACTGTGCTCTTTGTCTGTAAGGCATCCAACGGCTTGCTTGTGCTCGTTGCCTCATTACTTGACACATAGGGATCACTTACACTTTAGGGGTCTGCCCAACAAGATTTTCGGATCTGCAACTGTGCTAGCATTGTGTGCAAAAAGAAAATCGCTAATCTATGGCTTTGGAATACAATAGACTAAATCAAACTGGCTCATCACACTTTTATCCACTTCTTTACTTATTGTGAAGTTCCAGATGGTCGCACATCGGGTCATAACTCAAGCTTTATTAGCCACCTATTCATTCAAAATCTTCCTGGTCTTCAGATAATAGTTCAGTTGTTAAATACCACAAAACGGGGAAAAAAAAAAGAAAACAAAAAGGAACAGTTTTAATGCTAATGCCATAGTGGAACAAGAGAACAACTACCTTCTAAAAGTTGTCAATACAATCAAAAATAAATGACAAGCCAGTCCATCTAGTACCACCCTATTTCTACATATTTAGATGTAATATTTGCTACAATTGTCCTCTTGCATGAGAATGAACAACCAGATGGTCAAATTGTTCATATAACAGCAAGTAATCAACACTTTTACAAAACAACTATGTATTGCATTGACCATGATGTAAGGATACTAATGGATGTCAACTTTAAAACAAATGAATATTAGTACCTCATGAAGATACCAATGATAGATACTTTTGCCTTCATGGCCGCCTACATAACCATATGATGCTGTCAACATTTCTCCTTCCGCATAATCGCCAGTGACTGACAAGAAATTTAGACTTGGGGGAAGAGCTGTAATATGTTGTACAGGGATTAGGTACTTTGAAAATTGCATATAACCAGCAGAACACAGAGAAACCAATTATATGGTTCCCCCAACATTATCATATTCCAAAAGCAGCAGACAAATGCACCTCAACGTATTACAGTGTCCACAACAAAAGTATTATAAAAAGGTTACAACACACAAAATAACAGTTGGAGTCATAATTATGTCCAAGTAATTTAATTGCAGCTTTCAGTCACAGATCATTAGATGAAACACTTACTCTCAACAGTCTTGTCTGATATTACATATGCCGGTTCACCTGCTTCACCATCAGGAGTCATAGGAGTAAATTTTGCAACAATGTAGTGGCCCACTGCTCCAAGTGGTATGCGAAAGGCCTGCAAAAGGGTATCCATGTTGCAGAAAGGTTAAGTGTGCAAACATTACAATCATTACATTACACTTACTATCCATGATAACCAGTATATCTCACCTTAGCGATTTTGGGCGTGCTCAAGGCTTCAAGCCCATCTCCCCCACCCAAAGTAAGAGAACTTGATGTAAACCATTGAACTCTACTGGAACCTTCTGTCCCTCCAGTAACTGTACCAGTTACAGTGATCTTACTTCCCTCTCTTATTTCACCTATTATTCTTATGTTTGTTACTTTCGGCGGTGCTGCAATTAAGAAAGTTACAATGTTATAGGAGATTTATGGGAAAGAATCATATTGTATTCAAGACCATAACAAATCAATAGTAGTTCTAGGAATATGAATTATTTAATTAACTGTTATCATCATTTCATAGAGAAGTGTTTCACCATATATTTTGGGTAAGTATCACCTGTTTAACATAATAATGGGGCATTTATTGAGGGTGCTTCTTTATTATTCTCATGTATATATTTAATAAACTAGATTTATTATGGTAATACCTTAATAAGTTTATTCTCGAAAAATAAAAAAGCTAATTCTCTTTCACCACATTATCTTCACATTACAAATATGGGAATAATGCAGAGTTTCATTTTTATTGTTGTTTTCAATTGGATGCTTATCTTAACTGGCGTGTCTTTAATGGATAAGATACAGGAAAGGGGTCAAATAATACTTGGGGTTTTCTTTTCTAAGGTTATTCAAATTGGAGTAATGTTAAAAAAAAAAAAACCTAGCCCCCTTTCTCTTTGACTCATCTTGGGGCTACCATCGGCATTTTTGCCGGTGGTTAGCCCCTTCGTTGTTGTTTCTTTGCTTTGATCTAGTTTTTTGGTTTGTTTTTCTTCATGGTTAGTAATAAACTCTCCTTTGGTGAGAGATTGTGGTGTTCTCCGCGTTCATCGGAGTGTCGTCGAATTTCTGTTTTTAGGTTCGGTTTGATGAATCAAGAAGACAAGTTCAAACTACTATGGCAAAGGGATTTGTTCTTCCAAATCAGCACGTTTGCAGCACTTACCTCCGATCGTAGCGAAAAGGCGGTGGCCTCCCGTTTACTGTATAGCATATTATTTCCTATATCAGGGCATTGTCAATTATCGACGAAGCTGATCAAGACGCCGATTTCTAGCAGTGATGTTTGGATTGATAGTCACTTGTCGACGGAGCTGATCAAGACACCGATTTCAAGCAGTGATAGTGGGAGTCATATTCATCTTGTTATATTAGATTTATACTTGGTTACGTTAGATTTATATTTGTTTAGAGATATTCATTGTTGTAGATGCCGGATAACTTTTATGAATGAATGAATTCTCTTTCAAAAAAAAGGAAAGGGGTCAAATACTATCTTTTATAAAACACAATATGCAAGTTAACGCGTTAGAATAACTTTTTGCAATTACTACCTTTTACAACAGATTTGTTTCTAAGTTGCTACCTTTTGCAGGATTTCGGCCAAAAACACACAAACTGACCAATATGCCCCAACCCTTTTTAAGCTTTTTTAATATTTTTTCTGAAATGAACCTGCTCCAACTTGACACTTTCACTCTCTCTCCTCCTCCCTTATATTTTAAGGATATAAAACACTGCAAGAAAAGTTTAGAAATTTGAGAGGGGCAAGAATTTAACAAAACGTAGCAACTTACAAACAAAATTGTCAAAAAAGGTAGTAATATTTCAAAAAAGTTACAAAAGACTATTTTTTTTTTTTTTTTTTTTTGAGGTTTACAAAAGACTAATTCGACAATTTTCCCTAAGTTGCATTATGCATACATGAGATACATCTTATCTTAAATAACTTTTCAGCCCAATGCGAGAGTATAAACAATATATATTTTTGAAGTCTGTCACCAAAGTTATTGTGAATTTATGTTTCCATGATTTTATTTTTATGCTCGTAATGAAATCTCTACCACCTTGTGAAAAGCGAAACTCTTTTTTTTTCAGAAAACTTGGTTTATTTGTTTCTAATGCTCATCTAAGTGGGCTGCTTGGGTGGCATGTTCCATGATCCCAAAGAGTGCCTCCTTTGCATATAATACTAGGTGGATGCCCGTGCGTTGCACGGTCCGTGATTAAAATCACTTTTGAAAAAATTATTAGTATTGTATGAATAAACATTAATATAATCATTTAAAATAATTATGTCATTAGATAGCTCGCTTAGGCGGAATAACTTTAAAAAACTTGTTTAGGTAGACGCCTCCAATGCTTAGTGCATAAGATATTTGACAAATCCGTCTTGTTTTAAAGTGCATTTCGCGCTCTTTCCAGTGATATATGATATTTGAATTTTTGAAGCCTAAAACAAAAGTTATATGTCGCTTAATATTTCGTTATCTCCAATGAATGCTATAACTCTAATATTCTCTCTTTCCTAATTGCTATATATGGTTTATTATTGTTGTTGAATTCTATTATTTGAAATTTAAAAAGTCTCGCTTAGGTAACATAACTAAAACTTCGCTTAGGTGGACGAGTCCAATACTATCAGAAAATGTCTCCTTTATATATATAGATATGATTATGATTAGATTAGAATTAGGAGAAAAGTGAATTGAAATTTGGGAAAGTTTCCCTTGTTGAGGAGACTCCCATCACTCTTAGAAGGAAAATGCACTAGCATGCAATATAGACAACAAACTATCACTTTATTTGACGCAAAAACAAAATCTTAAGAGAATTATGATACTAATGATAGTATGACGATACATAACCAATAAGCTTTTCCACATAGTTGTATGAGTAAACTTATGAGTCAATAAAGAAATAAGGTTACCATGCATTGCTTCTCACCCAGAAGAATATATAATACGCAGCAACATAACAACAATAATAGCAAAAATAATGACTTGCCAATTGCAAGAAGTATGCAAAAGGTAACTGTGGCAACAGTGAGTGATGAAGTAGATCAGAGACAAGGTAGGCTCTGCTCCTGTGGCAACGAAGTGGTGCGGTCAGAGTAGAGGAGACGTTTTTGAGCCACGAAACATAACATAGGGTATAGGTGGTGGTGAAATAGGAACAATGAAGAGCAATGTTGATGTGTCGATGAGGGAGGGCATGGAAGCAATCGAAGGTGTACTGAGGGATAAGACTGGTGCTCTCAGATGTATGTCCTCATTACGTGTTCTCCATGCAGAGACCAATGAAGCTGAAGTTAGTTCCATCTTTCAGGCACTACAGCTCCATACTAGCAAACCTGACCGGCTCAGATGGGTCTAATAGTGGAGTCTGACTCATCCAACGCTGTTAAATGGGGTAATGCAAATCATGGAGGACAATGTCACCTTAAATCACATCCGAGAGATTAGAAATAAATGATCGAAGATATCAATTGTCCATCGGTCCTGACTCCCTTTGTACAAATGGAGTCGCTGATGGCCTAGCAATGCAAGGACTAGATAGAATGAATGATTTTCTAGCTTGGATGTAATTTGGTGGTGTTTCTATACTGGTGCTCTTTTCTGGTTGCTAACTATAACTATTGATTAGTTTGTCTAAAGCACATAATTCCAACCCCTCGTAGAAGGTGGAGAAGTGACGATTGAATGATGTTTGGAATGGACAAGTCACAAGAGCTTCGAGGCGTGATTTTTTTTTTTTTTTTTTTTGCAGATACTTTGTAATTGTAGCTGAATTTTCAAATGCCTAAAATTTTAATTATAAACATATAGGAACTCAAAGAAGCATTCTAGACCAGATACAAAAAGATAATCCCCTCATGTCCCATCAACACCCATATTTCACATCTCAAAACAACTCAAACCATAGAAAAGAAGATAAAGACAAATGGGAAATCGGAATTTTATCACCTTGCCTCACTACATCAGAAACAAGAGATGCAGATTCGCCTTCTTTACCTGCAAAATGCAAAATGTTTCAAAGATGAAGAATAAGAGCACTCAAAGGATGGAAACATCAACATCTTCAAAAAATAAAAGAGCGATATCCGACCCTCAAAATTGATAGGTATATAAATGAAAGCAATGCGGTGGCCAACATCCTCCCTTGTTAATGTATATTCAGCAGCACCAGCCAAGACCAATTCAGAATCTCTGGAAACAATTATGCAGAAAATAAGAGATGACATTTGGTGGAACAGATAAACTTGGCAGATATCGAGAACATGAAAATAAAGATTGCCATTGTTAATTTAAACAAAAGGCAGAATGCATAGAGAATACACTCCCTCTACTTTATAATATAAGTCAATTAAGTAAAAAAGAAAACTGTGTGCCATAATATTATAAGTCAAATTAGAAGTTTAACAAAGCATTTAATGGTCTTTTAGATTCTCTTTACTTTGTTTACTGTTCACCTATAAGTCAAAGAGCACTATAGTCAAATTTGATTAGTTTTTGTGCTAATATTGTAACTACTTAATAGTTTCCTTAAGTTTTATGTTATTACCTTAAAAGCTTAAACTACTTACATTATGAAATAGAGAGTATGTATATGAACCAAAAGGAGCAATCAATGGTTGTTTATGATTTAAAAATGACAAAAAGTAAACTTGGCAGGAGGTGGACAGGTTACTGATAGCATATCATGTTATCAAAAAGATGGACACTACGGTATAGCCAGTTTTTTTTGTTTTTTTTTTTTTGTTCCTCAATCTTAAGGACAAACTCATATTCTAGTAAGAACAATATACTTCATCTACGAGGACCAAATAAGAACACTAGACAAAAGACTGACCCTGTATCCTTATTTTCACGTCGCCACTCAAACTTGCTAGGACCTTCTCGCCCTCCAAAGTAATCTCCAGCACCCTTAATAACATTGCCTTCAATATATTCTCCAATTACCCGTACATTAGAGACTGATGGAGGAGCTGTACACCAAAAAAAGATAATCAAAGTTAATAAACGACAACGATTGTCGTTTCATAAGCATGAGAGCTCATCAGTACAAATGGTCAGACCCATGAATTGATCTGCTTGATTCCAAAAGCATTAGCCAAATTAATCAGCCCAATATGTAAGTCCATATAGAGTCTACCAAAAATTTTGATGCTTAAATTTGCAGTTGGTTTGCAAATCTCGTAGCTGGATGCAAAGGTGCATAAAATCAACAGTAGATTCCACAGGGGACAACACTTTTCTAGAATCCATCTCATTTGGGTAGTGTGCTAAAACTTTTTGAAAGTTACTAAAAAGCTCTCCCTGTGAGAGTCTCTTCAGGTACCATACCAGAGGATGACAGTGATTTTATTAACATTTAGTATTCACATGGCTAAGGTTGCTAAATGACCCACAACACTAAGCAAAATAATACAGGCTGGAGGTCACTACTCTCCATGATGCTCCAACAAATGCAGATACGTTCACAGAAAGTGTAGACATACATTGGTCCCTAGGTCCTAGAACACAATACATATTGCCAACTCGCATAATAATAGGAAAACAGCCAACGAAAATGCGTTGAGCCAATGAATTTTGCTAGGTCTTTATGGAGTAGGTTGTTGGAGGGGGAGAGTTTTGCATGTCCTTCTACGGTGGGAGATTTTTTACAGCTGTTCGCTGTGAGGAGGCGAGGAAGGGAGGGGAGATTGTTCTGGAGGTGTATGTGTATGGCCATCCTATGGTGCATTTGGTTGGAGAGGAACTCTAGGGTGTTCTGTGATGTTGGGAAGCCTATAGACTACGTCTGGACCATGTGCTCTATTTGGCCTCCCTTTGGGCTAAGGCGGTGGGTGCTTTTAAGGGCGTTCCGCTTACCTTTGTACATCGCCATTGGCGAGATTTGTAGTTTCTTTTGATTGCTTATGAGGATGACTTATCCTCTTTTTTGTATTCTTTACATAATGGATTAATAAGAAAAATTCTCATCTAAAAAAAAAATATATGCGTTGAGCCTTGTAATTAATACAACCTGCCTACCTAATGAAACAAATGTATCCTGCCAAGAACTCCATGAATGTAAGTAAAGTTTACTAAAAACAGCATATAGAAGGACTCAACAGATTGAGCAAGTATCTTTCATCCATGCTAGCTTAGTATATACTGCAATATGATCAAAATCCCTTGAAAATGCGAGAATAATTGCAAACATATTGATGCTTTAAGGGTATGTGAGAAATCTGATATTACAGGTAATTATCCCTTGGATGTAAAAGCAAAAAGAGCACACCTAAGGACTACACTATCGTATCAAGAGTGAACTCATATTAAACAAACCAGATGGGTGTTAAAAGACGCAAAAGTGTGTATTTGATATGAAATGAAGCATCCATCTACCTGCTTTTACAAAATCAGTGATTGCATACTGAGGTTCGCCTTTGGTACCTTCCTTTGTCACTGGTGTGTACATGAAAACTAAACTTGAATCAATATCATCTAAAGTCAATTGATATTCCTCATCTTCCGCTCCAGGAATTACCACAGGACTGCTGTTCCATTTTCTCCTTAACCAACTGCAGGATTAGCAAATAAGTTTATTCTGCTATGAACAATGGGGAAAGAATAAAGACGCTACTTTTCTCTCTCTCTTTCCCTTCTTAATAAAAAGAAAAAACCCTCAATTCTATAGATAATCACAATCAATTGGACATTTGTAGTGTAAGATGTTAGATGAGTAAAGAAAGCATGAAGTCATGATTTCTAATCATGTATGATGAGTCTTCCATATTTGTTTTATAGAATAAGGCTCAATTATACAAGAGCAATGATGATCATGAATCAGACAATTTCTGCAACAGAATTCCCATCTCTCTTTGGGAGTCGATCCCCTGCTTTTATCATTAGCCCCCAACAACACAACTTATAGAATTCAACTACAAATTCCTGGCTGGACAGGTAGATTAAATTTAGGAAAACAAACAAAGAACTAGTGATTGACTCGTTATCATCATTATCACTATCATTTCATTATTATTACTCATTCTGCTTTTTGAAAAGAGTTGGTATACTTGTCCTCCAGAAGAGCCCAAAGAAACGGATTTCGATTGGGAACTGATGCCGCATAACATCAATTAGAGAACGATTATTACCTAGCAACACCTTTTCCTGGAGTCCCACCACACCATGCAACCTCAACGTGACCCCTGACAATATTTCCTTCCACAAGGTCACCACGCACATCGAGGTTCAAGACCTTTGGGCATCCAGTTCCTGCCAAGAGAGACAACTACGATGAGCAATAGACAACATTGAACTTAATGGCCCACCTAGTTTAATGTGCAAGTACGAAAGGTCATCGATGCATAATATAGTCATACAACTGGAATCATAGATCTATCACTAATTTCCCTGCTCATCGTGTAAAGGAGGAGTCTGATGGCATAGGCATACAAATGAAAATTAGGGAAGCTAAGGGTGACAGATAATAATGTCATACAGAAGCAGCTTGGACCTAAGGCACACATCACAGGACATATAACCCTTTTCAATAAGTGATAAAGAATAACATTGGGCACCCTAGGAGTCTCAACCATGTACATAAGTAGGGCAAGAACAAAACAGCCTTCTTCCCTCAGGCTCTCATGTATGACTTTATCTGGAAGAACAAGAAAAAATAAGTGACACTCACCGTTGAGCACTTGGCTCCAACCTCAAAAGCTGGACTTGGTTACAAGGGTGACAAAGCTTTGCCAGCAAACATATGCTGGTTGTCTCCTTACCTTTTCTTATATTCAACATCTCTTCCTGCTCTCCAACACAAATTCTTACTACTATACACTAAAGCTTTTTTCCAAGGTAACGAATGTAAACATTTGATAAGAAGGAAAACAATCAAATATCAAACTGCGAACTTTGAATATATTGTAGTGGAAAGCACTTTCCAGTGAGCACAGACTAAGAGATACCATTGGTCAAAATTATTTCACTGGTCCGAAAAACATACAATTCCAAAAAATTTAATTCCAGCAGCAGCCGCAGCTCCAGAAAAAGAGGGAAGCTTAGAAAAATATCACTTCCTTAACATGCACGGAAAGGACAATTCAACTCTCCAATGTGATCAGAGAGCACAAGAAGTGCAATCACTGTCCATGGCAAATCAAACAATTAACGGACAAATTTCTTGAATTCAACAATTTTTGTCTATGTCCCCATCCCCCTCTTCAAAACAGAAATTAAACTACATATTATACTGTAAATGTATAGATGAAGTGCATGTTTTGTAAACCATGTCACTCACTCGTTCTTAAGCTCCATTGTTAACCAATAAACTAAAATGTACTTTCTATGAACTCCATATTACCAGAAAGCGAGAAAAAGAAATAGTGCCATTGGCAAACAAATGGTGTCTACGATGCAGTATAAACTTTGCCACATGCAATCAACCCCACGATTTTTCCAGTCCTGTGATTACGCATGCAGTCACCTTAGAAATTGAACATCGATGCCAGGTCTGTTTTGATTTGGTCACATGAGCAAAGGTCTAGGTCTTTAACAACAATGCAAGTTTTACTAGTTTCTGTCCAAGAATGAATAGAAGCAATTGTTCAACAAAGTAATGCTTCTAAAATTAGTCTTCACATACCACGGGAAACCTGTGAAGAAATTGCAAAGACAGGTGGATATTCTGTGTCTCCTAATACAGGGAAGCATTCAACTTTCAAATACTTCTCAACATCATCAGGCTTTGGACTATACACCTGCCAATCAAGCAACCACAAATTATCAAAAGACAATTATGGAGCAGAAACCTTTATGAGTTCATAAGAAAGTGACTAAATGCAAAAACAAAATACCTCAGATATGGCATCAGGAATGGCCTTGAAAGTTGAAAGCGCTGTCTCTCCCACATACCATTGATATTTTAAAACCAACTTTGACTCAATTCCATGGTCTCTTAAGAAAATAAAGTGGCAACGACAAGCATCTTCCTCAAAAGGCGAATCAACAGATGCCTCCTCGAGCTGAAATCCTGGAGGCAACTGATCTTTCCAATGTTCAACGAGGAAACTGAAAGTTGATTCTGTAAAGAAAAACATTGTAAGAAGCAAAAATCTGAACGAAAATATTAACATGCATAAACAGAAATAAACGCAGGGCACAGAATCGCTGCAGGACTGAACATTTATTAGCATCTCCACGCTGCGCAAGCACTTAAAAGGGAAAATGGAGAAAAAGAAATACCAGACACTTTTAACAAATAACTTTAGCAGTTAAAATACCGTAGACTACAGCTTCCGAAATTCACACAATACACGGGCTCTAGGAATCTACAACTCCCACCAAATTCAGGAAATGCGGGAGCATACTTCTTTGCTTAAGATTTTAGACAGTTCAATACCCAGGCAGAGATGATTTTAGGCGATGGGATAGTAATTTCTCAGGGGAGTTCTCATGTACATCCTTTCTTCAGTGCTTGGGAACGCCTCTCCCTCAGTGTCCTATTGCAAATTTCAATTGGAGGGCAAAGATGATGCGTAAGGTATGGTCTTTTGTGTGGACTTCGGCGATGGGGAGGACTACTAACAAAATAGCACCAAAGGAGGAGGCCAAGGATACAATTTTCCCCAATATATGTTTGCTTTGTATGGCCAGTAGTGAGACGTCAACACGTCTTCTATTGTGTGATCTTCAATGTAACATGCGTAAGGGAAAAAATCACCAGGAGAAACATAGCTATTACTTTAGTGAGCTGTTATCCATCCAGAGTTCCACTATCTCCTTCAAATAGATGGACACATTCAAGAAAAAGGAAATCATCTTCTGATAGCAATGATATTTCTCCATCCCTTTCAAACACACTCACCCCTTCCAAAGTCAACATGGAGTCATGGACAGCCTAGCAACAGAGGTCACATCCTCTTAGACTAGTGGTAACTCTTAGAACCACAGCAGAATAATTGCAAAATGCTACACTAAATGCAATAGAATACAGAATTTATCATTTGAATTATAAGAAAACAGGAACAGAGCTGAGCAAACATTTCTTAAGCAGAGACACAGAAGTTGAAACATCACAACAACAACCTTCGTAAGAGAGACTAAGAGAGCACACACAGGGAAACATTCTTCACTTCAAATGTTTTTTTCGCTAAGCAAAAGAAGTACAACAATTTCTTTTGTCTTTGTTTAAATGAAGCTTTTGCAGAGCATTGTGAAAGTAATGGCACATTGGAAAATATACCTTAAAAACCAACCTGCAGCACGTTCTGCGGAGCAGAACTCCCAACCATCTCTGATGCAGAGAGCAGTATGAGCAGGATAACGCTTAGCAACAGCAATCTCCTCTTTTGAAAGGTCTACAGGGAGAATAGGAATGAGAAAAAGTATTGCACACATGGAAGCCAATGTTTTATAGATGGCCCAACAAACAAGAAACAATGTAACTAACCTCTGTCGTTGAACTTTTTTAAAGTAGGTCCAACAAGCAAAATGGAAGCTGCTTCTAAATGGAGCATTCGAAGAATGGGATTCTCCTCAACTCTTAGATGCTGCATCATGCAAAGGACAACAAGGAACAACATAAAAGAAATAAACAGAAAGTTGGATAGATATATTCCAACTAAGCTCCCCACTAGCAATAGAACTAACTGAAAGAGTCATTATGGCTTTTCTCAGCCCAAGATGTTTTTCAACTAAAGAGAAAATACATGTACTGAAACTCAAAAGTATAGCGTACCAAGGCAAGGAGTCCACTACATAAAACTATCTACAGATCGCTTACTTGGCAAGGGGTTAATGTGGGGGAGGATGTTCTGAACTCCTTGGCTGGTCTAGTGGGTTGTCAGGTAACTCAGGTTCAGCAGTGGCCGCTTACTTATTTGGGGGCGCCCCTTGGGGGTGATCCCCGGTCGGTTTCTTTTTGGGAGCTGGTGGTGTCTAGAGTGGCTAAGCGTCTAGATGGTTGGAAAGGGGTGTATTTCTCTTTGGGGGGGGAGGATCACTATTTTACAGTCCTGCTTAGCTAGTATTCCTCTTTACTATCTCTCCCTTTTTAGGATCTCTATTAGTGTAGCTAATAGGATTGAGAGGATGATGAGGGATTTCCTTTGGTCGGGGGCTGGTGAGGGTAAGAGAGATCATCTGGTTAGTTGGGACCTTGTTTGCAGGCCGAAGACAGAGAGGGGATTGGGTTTTGGTAGGTTGGTGTCCAAAAACATTTCGCTAGTGGGTAAGTGGTTGTGGCGTTTCCCCCTAGACTCTGACTCTCTACGGCACTAAGTTATCAGAAGCAAGTACGGCCTTCAGCACAATGGGTGGGACGCGCAAGCCAGCTCCACTGTCTCCCATGCTTGCCTTGGAAGTTCTTTCCCCAGGTATCGTCTTTCTTCTTTCCCCTGGTCAGGTATAATGTGGGCAATGGTCAACGGGTTCGGTTCTGGGAAGATGTTTGGAAAGGTGAAACTCCTTTCTATTCCACATATCCGCGGGTTTTTCGTCTGTCCACCCTTCATACGGCGCCAGTGGCTGATATAGAGATGGAGGAACTCGTTTCCCTCCTGGGTGTCCTCCACACTACTCTTTTCGCCCCTAGGGACGATTCTCGGACTTGGATTGGGGACTCCTCTGGTGTTTTCTCTTGCAGGTCCTTCCTCCATCATCTTAGCCTTCCGTCACAATTTTCACATTTTCCCCTTTCCTCTTATATTTGGAAGTCCAAGGTTCCTCTGAAGGTTCGTTCTTTTGTGTGGACTTTGTGCTTGGTAAGGTGAACACTATTGATATGGTGCAACGGCGTAGGCCACATATGTGTCTTCTCCCCAGCATGTGCGTGATGTGTCGGCAGGATGGGGAGAGTTGTTTGCATCTGTTTGTGAGCGAGGACCTTGTGGGATAGACTGTTGTGTGGGGAGCCTTTTGTGTAACCTGGGACAGTGGGTCAATTCCTTCAGCTGCGATTTTCTGCTCTGCGGAGGGGGAAGGAGGGTAGGATTTTGTGGCGGTGTGCCTGTTTAGCTATTCTTTTGTTCACTTGGTTAGAGAGGAATTCGAGGGTCTTCTTTAATGCGGGAAAGAGTATTGATTTGGTTTGGGAACACACTTAAACTCTTAAGCCCAAGAGTGGATGGTTGCAACCTTGGTGTCATTTAACAGGCCATGATTAGGTTCCTTTTGGTGATTCCTTAGGGGAAAAAAAAAAACCTAAAAAGATATTTACTTTACTAGAATCTTATATCTTACCCAAGGAGAAAGAGAACTAATTTTTTATTAAAATATCTAAATTGGCAAGCAAGGAGAGGCAAGAAAACAAACCTCAAGAATTGGTAAATGCGGGAAACCCTTAAGGGATAATATTTTGTTCTTGCTTGCAGCCAAAACCTGAGAAGAGTAACAGAAGTTTCAGCAAAGAGAAATAAGAACATGTAAGGAAACCATACGTCCATCATGCCGCAGAAACAAACCTGTAGACGAGGCTGACTCGCCATAGAGAGAGACTTTAACTTATTTTGAGCTACAGAAAGAAACTGAGAAGAGAAGGAAAAGAAATTTATTTAATCAATTTATAGGTGACAACGAGACATGTTTGTAGAGAATAAAGGTCAATTAAGTATAGAGTGCTAACCTCCAAATTAGGAAGCTCAGGTAGGCTTGAAAGTGATGTGATCTGATTCCCGGCAAGATAAAGTTGCTAAATAAAACAGAGATCTCTCAGGGCCATACCGCAAAAACAATTCAAAATGCGTGAAGAAATGTGCATGAATCATGATAAAAGATCAGATTGAGACCTGTAGGATTTTGCAGTTCTCAAGTGGCTCGAATCCAGGTCCTTTAAAATCGTTAAAACTCAAGTCAAGAACCTGATCATAGAAAGAAAACAAAATCCAATCAGCCAAGGAGAAATTACTTGTTCAAATTAGCGCGCACAAAAAAAAATTTAAAAATCTAAAAAATAAACATAGGCCATTCTAGCCACATTTGGTTTCTACTATATCATGCAAGCAGAGTAATTTTTACGAAAAACAATAAAAATAAATCATCATCCATTCTGAGAAACTAACCTTGACATTCTTCAATATTTCAATTCCTTCTAGAGAAGATAATAGGTTGTCCCTGAGATAAACAAACTGCCAGGAAAATAACATCAGCGGATGGAAAAAGATACACTTTAAAAGTATGTACATTTCATCTGCAACTGTGGCAAGCAATTTCCAGCGAACAAAACAACCACGTGAGTATAAAAACAACCAAAACAAGAGAGAATATAGACATCAGAATCATAACCATTAAAAAGAGGTTAAACTAGTCATATCAACAGTCACTTTTAGTTTTACAAGTATAAATATTCGATTTTCCATTTGGAAAACTTTTAAATTAGATTACGCATTCTCCAGCTTCTAGGCAACTAATTCGCAAAATATGCTTTGGTGGTGGGGTTTATCATTCAGCGGAACTCTGTATCTACATTTCAAAATATACCCCAAAGGGACAACCCATTCTCAAACACACGACCCATATCTAACTCCTAATAGAGAAGCAGAACTCGTACAACTCAAACATTAATGATGGTACAACTCAATCTAATTATTTCAGATGTGCTACTTTCTCCACCTGCTGGAAGTATCTATATTCGAGCTCAACCTACAAAAGCCTCAGTGCAGAGGACATCTACAAAAAAAAGGCAGACAAGATTGAGGTTTAGTGGACACCTTCTTTGTTCTATAATGATGGTTAGGAGTAATTAAAATCTTCATTATCTATCAGTGTCTTCTAGTGATGTAACAGAAGTTCTTCCTACCATATCATTGTCTTTATAGTCCTTTGTTTTCTTCCCTTCTTTATCTATTTAACAGGTGACAGAAATAAAGTTTCACTAAAGAAGACGAAGAACAAAAGGTAGGAAAGAAAACAAGGAATGCTTCATCTGCCCTCCCACTATCACTCACCACCTCATTCAGGCTCGGTCTCTTGGCCTAGGGAGGGGCAAGGAGAAAAGGATGTATATTTGAAATAGGAAAGATAACAAGGAAGAGGATCTACTTTCTTTACCTGATGTGAGTAAAAAAATAGATTATATTGAAGATTAAGGGGTGTAAGTGTAACACATGAAAGAGTAAATAAATATTTTAGAATTCAAATAGCAATATTAAAAGGTAACCAGAGAACATCAGGACAAGATATCCTCAAACTTCAACTATCGAACAAGATTCAGCACAATAAACATTCCCAGTCCCGCTACATTACAGCAAGCTAACACTATATAACATGCACCAGCAGCCTTACCCCTTGAGCTAAGTAAGAAAGCCTACGACCACCTGATCTCGACCACATTCATATGCTGTACTTTCTCATAGAAAGCCTCTATATAAACTAAGTGTCTAGAAAAATTACTAAAAGTTGAGAATTTGACACAACTAGCTACAGTAAAATAAAATAAAAAATGCAATGGTTATTGTTTTTTCAAGCAAACCACCCGATTGCGAGCAATCCAAGATTTCTTCATCCACCATGCTTGAGCAAACATAGCAACCTCAAGCACAAGAGGGCTGCATGCCTACATCCACAACTGCAGAATGAATTTTGGTATATCCCTGACATCAACTTAAGGACTTTACCAAACAAGTAGACAAGTCTGGTTACCATATTGGATCTACATATGAAGCTCCAAGCCTACTCACAATAACCAAGACACATAGAGCTAGCAGATATACATTTATTGAACAAAGATAATTCAGTTTGTTTTCAAGCTCAACACACAGTAGCAACCTGGACTAACCATAATACCCCAATGCCTCCCACAGGATCCGACCAGAAGAGGATAGAAAGAGGTCAACAACCTGGACCAAACATTTTCATAAATGTCCACAACTTTTCAAATAACTTTTGGTGATACTCAATGACAATATGAGCATTTGTCAATGAGCAAGTTTGCCGTAAGAATTCAGGAGCTGATGGTGCTAATCAAGCGTTTGGATAACATTATAAAAAATAAAAAATCATGTTTATATCTATTAATTTCCAGAACATTACAGAATTCCATCTTTTAGTACTGTGGTGCTGGTGCACATGATTTTCTCATAAGATTTCTGTCCAAAACAAGGTTGCTCATGCACCATTTTACCATCAGCTTCGAACAATTAGAACCTTGTTGGTTATCGATAGTCCCATCCTTGCATCCACTATAAAAGTAAAAAGTAGTCCCATCCTTGCATCAAACACAAGAAAGGTCCCACTCGGCTGTCTTTTCTTAATGAAAGACCTTTTTTTTCTTAATGAAAGATGAAATTATATTCCAAATAAAAGTATTCAAACAGAGGAAAGAAGTCTTCATTTCCATATAGATGACAATTTAGAAGGTTTGGTATCATATTGATATTAGGTACCTCTAAATTTTGCGACAAATTCATCCCACTTGTATTGAAGTTGCGAATTCTCTGACCTCTAAGATCCAGTCTCTGAAACAACAGCACAATAGTTAACAGGAAGAACATGTGATTTAGAATTTAGATAAAGGATACTAAGTACCCTTCTTCAGCAGTTCAGTCAGAAATGTGAAAGTAATTTAAAATAATGTAAAACAACCCATATTGAAAGAATAATCAAATAAAACAAATTGTCAACGAATTTACCTGTGTGGTTTTGCAAGTTTTACATGGTACCTTATAACTCAATTATACGATTGTATTATAGATTAAAATAACCCAATGTGACCTGAATGTGTAATATTCAATTTTATTGGTATGCTAAAAGATGATGTGGCATTACTTTTAATCCCTCCAAATGCTTAAACACCAAATAACCCTTGCTTAAGTAGCTTTTATTCCCTCCAAATGCTTTGACCACTGCCACTTTGGCCAATTTTTTTCTCTTTTCACCTTAAACAGTCTTTTCAACCACCCCTTTGCCCTCCCCTCTCCCCCTCTTGTTCCATCTCTAGGGGGCGTTTTACGCTTATGAACTCCAATTGATATTAGCTATGTTCCACAGGCTGAAAACAAATTCACTAATCGATTTCAATTGAGTGGTAAAAGCTTCATTTTGCAGTCATGTAGCCAATGGCCAGCAGAAATGCTAGGCAATAGCTATGAAAAGAAAGGCTAAGAGGTGTTAACCAACAACTAGTAGAAATGCCCCCCCCCCCCCCCCCCAAATCCATTACTCGCTTAAATTGGTGTTGTTCCAGTAGCCACCACCAAAGAAACATGTAAGAACAAAACTCCGACACCAAAGCTTTCTAATCCCCTTAAGAGTATAAGAGTGGATCTCAGATTCCCCAGAGAGAGAGAGAAAGAGTCGAGGGAAACATATAAATGGGTCTAGGTACAAGACATGTCATTTAGTTCACTAGGTGCTTGTGTCTCATCAAGGATTTTGTTGTCCAATCAATAACATTTTAAGAGGAGCTCATGTTGCATTAAGTCTCCAAAACTCAGGGAACCGACTACAGTGTAGGTTTCTTAAATTAGAAAGGTACCATGTACAACACACAGGGTGGGTGCAATATAGAGTTTTAGCAACAAAAACAAGTTACACGCCAAGTTAATGCGATATAGCTACCATCGAACGCAGTCATTCTCTGTGTTAGAAACTTCAAAGCAGACAGGAACGGATAGAAACTGTGAAAGCACAGTAGACATCTCAACTAATCAATATATTGGAAATAAGAACCAACATTATGGTGAACTAAATACCTCTAGTGAAGGCTTCCCACCTATAATTGTATAAGCTATATCCACTAGTAAAACAAAATAAGGCTCCGCTTGATTCACCTGGATAAAACTGATCTGAACTGAATTGATTTTTTAAACTTGACCGTTAACCATTTAAAATTTGTCCAAACATGGTCAATATTGGACTCATTTGAAAGTATGCTTTGAGATCTTTCCGATGACATAATTATCATCATGATTTTATTTCGGAATAAAAAGTTATATGAGTGCTAAAGTTACGCATGAACTGAACTGGACTGAATTGAATTTAAGTAAAATTAAGGTGAATCAAACAGACCCTAAAAGGTCACTTAAAAGTCTATTAGGTATTAGTACGCATTTTTCAAATTACTGAAGTGAAAAGAAAAAAATTGACATCTGAATCTGATTCGAAATCTAATGGGATAATTTGACATTATCTTATTTAAAACAATGTTCAGGATATCTGCTTTTTCTGTTGCATTTTCGGGCTTTTTTGGATCAGAGACGGAGTTTTCGTAACAGCCTTAGTGGCTATATCATTGCAAATAAAAAATTACTTTGACAATGAGAAACATTCAAGTTACAGTCCTAGCAAACAAGGTCGGATTAATTACTGGGAATAAATAAATCAAGAGAAATTCATAAACAACTTATGAACATCTTTGTCTAAATCAATTATCATTATGAAAGCGTAAAATTTGATTTGCATGTCCAATATCCCAACACAATAAATGCCACTTTTTAAATACGCTTAACTGGATCAGAGGACCAATTATGCTGTTACTTCAAATTTTTTACCCACATCCTCACTTCATGGTATGTCTTAACTCCATTTATAGCAATTTGATGCCATTATGGAGGGAAATATCACTTGATTAAAATTTTGTAAATTCTTTTTTGTTACTTTATTCCTTGTTGGTTCATAATGGTTTTCTTCGGTAGGCATACCCTCTAAATGTCAGTATCAATTTTACAATGGATTAACTGGAGAATAGGTCAGATGCAAAACATTACTTCAAGCCGTCAATTCAAGGAAAAATCTTGATACTCATGACAGTAACAGCAAACGAGTTCATCTTATACGTATTATCCTTCTCAAAAAAGCATGAAGAACAAGAGTATACGATGAAGAAACCAGAAGTTAGGTTGGCTACGGTGAGCTACTACCGTCTCCGGTCAGTTGAGAGCTAAATTCACTCGGTTAATTTTTTTTTGGTTTAACCACAGGTTCACCTAAGCTCTTTGGGCCAAGATTAATCCTGTTCGCACCGGGTCGGCCCATGAAGGTTAAAGTGCTCCCACTAAATAGTTTCTCCATTCACAAGATTCGAACCCTCGACCTTGCTTAAGGGATGAGAGTGCCGAACCACTCACACCAACCACTTATTGGTAAATTCACTCGGTTAATTTAATAAACTAGACAAACTCAAACTTGGAAGGTTGCTCATTTACTGAACGAGCCATGCTCAACCTCAATATTATTGAGCTCATAAGCTCATGAGACGTGAACCCAAACGAGCTTTTCCTTCTTACTATTTTACTAGTTTAGATTCTAAGAATATAAAAGAAACCAGTTTCTAGAAGAACAAGAGACAAAACTTCATAAAGGAATTTTTTTTAAAAAATAAAAATATTGAGCTAACCTCAAGTTCGAGCTGCATACATATATAATCGAAGTTCGATCTCAAGTTGGAGCTCACCTACACTACTTGAATCAACCTAGAGCTCCAAGCCAAGATTGAGCTCACCTTTACTGCTTGAGCAGTGTCCGACTTGAACTTGAGACCCAGAAATCAACTCAGGTGGGCTGGTAACCAGCCCTACCAGTGAGCCATTTGAAAGTTAAGAGCTAAACAATGGTAGAACTCAGACCATGATGGAGTTGCAATTACTAGTGGTCTACTACAAATAGTCACACTTAAGCACAAAAAGAGAGCAAATACGGTTTGTAAGTAATAGTGCTGTTTGCTGCGTACCACATCATCGCCACCTTTGATCTCCACTTGTGGCAGAACAACGAAGCTAGAATCCCGCTTTTCAGGAGTGGCTACCTTCTTCCGACCAGATAAGTTTGATCCCTGGTCCCGCGATGATGACAAGGAACCACTTTTGACAGTTCTGCTTAGAGACGGTGTTCGAGCTAAAGGAGAAGAAATATTAGTACTTCTCTTCAACCCACTTGTAACTGAAGGTGTAGAGAGCTTCGAGACAGACTGTCTGGTGCTGCTGCTGGATCTACTGTCTATTGACGAAGAATTAACCTTCCATGATGAACTTGAAGACTGTGGAAATGATGGTATTTTAACAGAATCACTCTTACTCACACTGGAACCAGTAGGAGACCTCAAAGTTTTAGCACCAGGTGATATTGTCCCTATCTTTTTCGTCTCCCCAACACCTACTGCGCTTAGACCTTTACTAGAACCAGAAATCATTGAAGTCCTCTTCATTTCTGGCAAAGAACTACGTAATGGCTCCGAAGCAGAAGGAGCAATGTTCTTTCTACCTGTCGAACCAGCACTATCCTGCTGTTTTTTGATTGGGACTGACTGCTTCTCACCCAACCCGCCAGTGCTATTTCTTCTTGCACCAGCTGGCACTGCTTTAGAACTCTGTGGTGTCCTGCTAACCCCTGATCTGTTCGTACCCAACTTCGAGGTCAACCCACTCCTCGCTTCCACTCTCTTTTTAGTAGACCCATCAGGTCCAGCAACCTTGGATCCCACTGAGACACTTGGTTCCGCGCTTTTTTCACCATTATCAACAGAACCAACAGGCAGTTCCTCTGGCAATTCTAAGACTATAGGCCCCGGCAACACATTATTGTCCACTGACAGCAAACCCAGTTCCTCCATTTCGGTTCCGAATGCAACTTCCAAGGAGCCCTAGCCCAATTCTTCTGATAGAGAGCAACAAAACAAATTATGAAAAGAACAACTTTTCAAAACTATGTTAACAACCAAAGAATGGCAAACTTGACTAATTTTCTTACCCATTCAATAGCCAAGCAACCTATTTCTAAACCACCAAGTTTACCATTTTGGTACATTTTCTACCCCCCATACCCCACAAAAAGAAATCAAAAATTCAAAAGCTGTTTATAAGTTTCTTAACAAATTCTAACAACAAATTCACTTTAGTATAAGTTCATATTTCTATATCTCAGCAGAAAAATCAGTAACAACAGAAATTAAACAACTTGCTACTCTAACCAATTTTCCCAACGACCAAGCTATAGAAATTTAAAAAAACATTTCCCCCAAAGTAAAAAGCCAAAAAAAATAATACTTCTAACAAAATAAAATGTTTCAGCAACCTCAGAATTCAACCCAAAATAAGTTATCACTCATGATCTAGCCAGAAAATTAGCTATTAACACTTAACAGTTAACAACAGTATCATACAACATTTCTCAATTTGACCCACTCAGCTTAAATTTAAACAGCACAAAAACCGAAAAAAGGCAGAAATTAAGTAATTTGAACTTACATGACATGAAATTCTTGAGCAATTGCAGGAATTCTAGGGTTCCATGAAAATGTAACGTTGAAAAGCAGATTGAAGAGAGAGAAGGGGAGAGAGTGTGAGAGTGCTCCAGCTAAAGAGTACTGTGACTTGTGAGGGTGGTGGTCGCCTTTTTTTGATGTTCCTAAAAAAAGGAAAAAGGGGAAGAAAAAGGTATTTAACTGTCACGCTTTAATAAATTAGGAAAATAATACTCGTAATAATTGGGAAGAGAAAATAATTGGGGGGAAATTGAAAGTAGGGCCTCGTGTTTATAAAAGTTTAATTTCAAGTTTGAAATCAGTAAAAATAAACGGAAAATTAGCCGAGTGAGCGGGAGAAATATCGGCATGTCACAGACTTGGCAGTCGTAACCCGAAATCGACTACCCGACCCGATTGACCCGAAACCGTAACCGAATATATCCGAATAGTGGCAATCCTATTTAGAATCAACTATCCGAAATGATCCGAACCGAAACCGAAACCGAAATGTTATTGACCCGACGACGATTCGTATCCGAATATGACCCGAACTGAATCGAAACCGAACCGTTCACAACCGAAACCGAGTTGATCCGAACTAAACGCAAACCGACCTAAACCGAACATGACCCGAAACCAAAATAAATCAAACCTGAAATTGGTTAAACGCTATTATTTAATGGAAATGATTATTTTTTACCTAAGAATTTTAAGATTATACACTAAACCTTACTTAGTGTTAACCCAATTTGGTGATTTGAATGGAAATTTGAGAATGGAGGCTCAAAATATAGCATGACCCGAAATTGACTCGATAGTTCGGACCTGTCTCCGAACCCGATCCGAAATGACATAAACTGATTTTAACCCGATCCAAAAGTAACCAACTTTTCGAACAAAAACCGATCCGATATTGACCCAACCCGTATGAACCGACCTGAGATGATCCGAAAAGGCACAAATCCGAATAAACCCGAACCCGAATTACAATCCGAACCGAACCCGACCCATACCCGAGTATAGGTCGACCCAATTAGACTCGAACCGAAATTAACCCGATCCAAAACCGATCCGATTGACCCATTTGCCAGGTCTAAATTGTCACTGTTGTTGTTAATGTTGTACTTCAAAAAAATGTTGTAGTTGTCGGCAATGTTCCCAAGAGGAGAGAGAGAGATGAGAAAAAAGAAACGAGAAAAGAGAAAGGAGAAACGAGAAAAGAAAAAAGAGAAAAGAGAAAATTAAAATGTGGTGGCATTTTGGCTGTTTTTTGTTTGGTTGGTTCTTGGTTGTTGGGTGACGTTGGTCTTACGTTATTTGTAGATGATGTTGGTATTTTTTTTCTTTCACCAGGTTTGTGTAAGATGGTCTCATGACAATTGAAAGTAACCAAAAAAAAAATTATGGTCAAAAGTGTGCAAAAAACATTTTTTAGTTCAAAAGTAACAATTTTGGTTCAAAATGTAACGCTCGTCTCATATGGAACTTTGCCTTTTTCTTTTTAATTTTTATTGGTGTTCTTGTACTTAGGGCATGTTATTTTCAACTGTTTTCAGTTTTTTCCAATTATCACCAGTTTTTCCCAGTTGAAAAATTGAGACCCAATTGTAGAATAACAAGCTTACCCTTCGCAAATCACAATACCAATATGCTAATCTGCCACCCCACTGAATAAGAAGGATTATTCAATCACTACCTCTAAGCACGACCAGGTGCTAATCAGTTACAGTCGTCTACCAATCATCCCCATTGTCATCCACACAGAATCAATCACTACAAATACCAAGTTAAAACACTCTTGCTACCATGTCCACGTCAAACAAGGCCATTGTGACACTCATTATCAAATTGCAGCAACTGATATCCGATAATCGGCATAAAATATACCACCATCCGATGACACGGCTGTCAAGTGCTCCCTCACAGAGGCATGCGCCTTGTTTAACCGCAGATAATCGTGACATACGCCCAAAGTAGGCGCATGTTGTGACGCCCCAATTTTAATACCACTTAATCAGAGTGCTTAACATAATAAATAACAATGGTGGTATTAGAACCAAGGCGCTACCGTCGTGCTCACCCAAAGGCAAACACAAGGCTAGGAGGGTAAAGCAGAACAAAAAGAAAAAACTGAACATAAAAGAAAAGATTGAGAACAAACGAAAGATACTTTCATTAAACTTAATTATAATAGAAATATTTTACAATCAATCTCTTTATCCAGATTAATTATCCTTACACCATTACTCAACTTAACATTTATTACAATGAATACTTGCAAAACGACCCAGGCCATACGTCCTTTCCAAATACGAGCTCCCACGTCCCACAATCCAACTATCCAACTGCACCGCCATCAACATGCACGTGCAAGTTTAGATATAGATATGCAAAAGAACACAGAGAACAGAAAATTAGCGCAAGCTAAGTAAAATCACTCCACCTTGTCAAATGCAAGGTTTTAGGGTTGAAAAATACATATAGCACTTAATAATAATAATAATAATAATAATAATAATAATAATAATAATAATAATAATAATAATAATAATAATAATAATAATAATAATAATAATAATAATAATAATAATAATAATAATAATAATAATAATAATAATAATAATAATAATAATAATAATAATAATAATAATAATAATAATAATAATAATAATAATAATAATAGTAGTAGTAGTAGTAGAGATCACAACCAAATGTCTTAGATAAGTCTTTAAAGGTGAACAGAAATAATGTTGAATGGCTCGACCCAATTGGGAGCCTTGTTGCTTGTATTTATAGAATTAGGGTTACAAAGTTCTAATTACAATCAAAGTCTACCATATCCAAACTCTATCATCAAATTCTATCGTATACCCTATTACACCCCCTCAAACTGTTCAGGAGGCCGAACGGACAGTTCGTCCCTTTAAATACAAAAATTGTTTGGAAGACAACCCTTTGGTGAAAATATTCGCAAGCTGAAATTTCGTGGGCACATAGCGAACGACAAGCGAACCATTGGAAACTTGCTCACGAACAAAGTGATAATCAACTAATATCGATGTGTTTGCTGCGATCATGCAGAACAGGATTAGCGGACATGTATGTGGCACTAACATTATCACAATACACAGTAGTGGGACGGCGGATAAAGAGCCCGAGCTCAAGAAGAACATGTCAAACAAACATGGTTTCAACCATTGTTTATGCAACAGAGCGATACTCGGCCTCAGTGGAAGATTTCAAGACCGTGGGTTGCTTCTTACTGCGCCAAGAGATAAGATTGGGTCCAATAAAAACAGCATAGGCAGTGGTGGATCGTGTACTGTCTGGGCAACCAGCCCAATCAGCGTCACAATATGCAACAACAACATCTAGAACTTTGTTAGTCTGTAAATGCAAGCCATGATCTGCAGTGCCTGCGAGGTACCTGAAAATACGCTTGGCAGCGTGCAAGTGAGTAGTACGAGGTGCGTGCATAAATTGAGAGACCATGTTGACAGCAAAGCAATATCAGGCCTAGTTATAGTCAAGTATTGTAACGCCCCGACTATGCTTTTGTACTCAGAAGGGTCGACTAGCAATTCACCATCTGACAGAGATAATGTAGTCCGAGAAACAACTGGAGTACGAACAGACTTAACAGTATGAAGGTGGAGTCCCTGCTGGTGTCCACTAGTACCCCTGCTGTAGGTGCTATCCCGGCCTTGTTGTTGATCTGATACATAAGCTTACGAGAGAGCAGAGAGAATGGGGAAAGGACACAGGATTTGGCATTATTCTTTATTTGAAAATAACTAAGAATCCAAGGTTCATGTGTTCGTGGTTGCTCAGTCGTTTTGATCCTGCCTCTAAGTCTACTTCTTAGAGATGGGGTGAGAGTCAAATTGGACAGCGAGATGATCAATTGGGTATCCCGAGCCATAAGCGGTTGTATGATTTTGATCCTTACAGACCTAGTGATGACGATGAGGTCAAAGAAATCAAACATTATTACTCAAACATCGGGGGGATAAATCACGGGCCTCTGTCGAACAAGTACGCCAAAGAGACAAAAAAACAGAAATTGTTTGTCCTTTTATTTTGGGCACGGTTCTGTGTGTCAATAAAAACAACTGGATCAGCCCGGAGCACTGTTATGTTGTCTTGGACAAGTATATGAGGAGCCTTCGACATATAATTTGGGTAAGTACGTCATTGATTGGATGACAAGGTACGCAACGAAGAATAAAAAGACGCTTAACAAAGGAGAACCAATATTGGTTGGAGATGTTAAGGATGATGATGACACACCTGTTGATAAAGGAATTATCGGATGTCCCCTGCTCCTTCTGGTTAGTGTTGTCGTATGTTCAACATTAGGGCTTCAAAATATAAAAACAAACTTCTCACATTAATGAATGCAAATCTCCCAGATTTGCTACTTTGACAGATTAGACCTTGGCGAGCCAATGCGGTGGTGCACAGAGCTTCATAGGATGGGGGCTTGGACAGATCAAGATGTCAACGATGCTGTACAGGCGGATAGGCAATCAAGCAATAAGTATGAGGAGGAATTTGCTAAATTACCGGTAAGATATGACATTTTGCTTCTTAAACATTTTACCTGTTTGAAACATGAGATTAAATATTTTGCTACTGAAACTACACCTATCTCTGACCATTTTTACATGTGTCTCTAGATTAGACCTGTCAATTCCCGACCCGACCCGAAAAATCGACCCGACCCGTTTTTTCAGGGTCCTAACACTGATTTTCCGACCCGGAACCCGGTTTGACCCGTACCCGATTAACCCGGTGTTTTTGGGTCAAACCAGACCCGTTAGTGGGTTGACCCGTTTGACCCGCAAAATAGAACAATTTGTAATTATAAATAAAAGTTCAACTAAGTTATCCTAAAAAACCATATAAAACTTTTTTTTTGTTTCATTAACTTTTTCTCTACATTTTTATTCTCTCAAAATGAGAAATTTTGCTCTTAACTACCCTCAAATGGACGGAATTATATTGTACAGCTTATAGAATAATTAAACAAAATATAAAAAATATCATATAGGTGTATATACATTCCAAAATGTGAATAAAATACGTATGTAGTTAATACAAGTTATAAATTAAAGTATATGTGTACAAATACACCGTTTGAAAACATAAATTGACTATATAATTGACGAATAAAAAAAAAAAATTGGGTCACCCGACCCGGTGGGTCGACCCGAACCCGACAACAATGGGTCAGGGTCAAGCATTTCTCAACCCGAACCCGAAACGACCCGACCCGCTAGTGACCCTAACCCGACATGACCCGACCCGAACCCGACCCTCCCGACCCAATTGACAGGTCTACTCTAGATTGTTGGTGATGTAGTATATGGGAAGGATTATCCGAATTACGTAGACGATGGTGTGTAAAAGTGGGAATGATGTCGCTTTTGCAGTTGATAAGGTATGTACTTTTTACGCTTTTACGATTTTTTTTGATGTCAAAACGTACTACTTCTAACATGTCATAAAATTTGTCTACTAATGCTGCCCACCCTAGTTTGGGCGCGAGGATGAAGAGCTCAAACTAAGTCAGTTGATGGCGGAGAGGAAAAGGAATCCAATAAGTAACTATCAGAAGAAAACTAGCCCTCCAACAGAGAAGAAAACAGCTCAGACTCCAGCAGAAAAGAGAAAAGCTAAGACTCCTTCAAATAAGAAACCAGCTAAGACTCCAGCAGCAAAGAAAATAAATCTTGCCTCGACTAAGGCGGAGATGTGAACGATGATACAAATGAAGAGGGGCCCAATGCACCAGGATCGGGAGATCCCACCCACACTCCATCTGATGAAAATCAGGGAAGGAATCCCAATGCAGCAATGGGACCAGGAATCACAAATGAGGTAACCTGGACGATAGATTATTGAGTAATTAGTTTGGTAGCAAATTAGGACAATTACGTGACATAACAAGGGGATGAAATGTCAAATGTTCATTTGCAGTTCCTCATATTGTGTGTCGTTCCAGATTCACAATCCCACCAAGCCAGGAAGGACGACCAAGGCAAAAAGCAGAGCTATGAACCAGAAAACGAAAGGCAAGTAAGGGACAAAAAGGGGGCAACAAGAAAATGAAAATCGTCATGCCCGTCGACGATGCCGACATTCCTTATGCTGAAACAAGTGGGTCTGAGCTTGAATTAGGAGGTGATGGAAACGATGGCCAAACAATCGATTATGAGGAATAGGAGGAGCAATGGCTTCAACATGACGACACAACTTGCAATCCGACAGCTAAAGAGCATGTTCAAAAGGAAGGGGCGATCACCCTTTTCATATTGGATTCTCAGTGACGAATGACAAAGTAATCCTACCCCATGCAAGATTCTCAAACGTATTCTTTTTTAATGTATTTTAGAATTGCTTCATTACTAATAGCTTATTAATGTAGGAACCATTGTGTTGTTTTCAAGACTGGTACCCTTGAGATTACCCGTAAAGAGATGCATTTATCCTTAGTCCGTAGAGGAGGGGTGTCAATGAAGGTACGATTTTCAAATTTGTTGATTTTATATAAAGAGCTACCACATATAGTAATTTAAACTTCTTACCCAGGTGATGAATGCGTTCATCAAGTGTGTCAAGTCAGTGACTCCGTCGACAAACATCCCGAGTGGATGGTAAACTTCTGATTATCATATTTGGACATCTTGCTACTTTGTACTAACAAAACTCTTACAAAACTATAAACGTTTTGCAGTTCAAATTACTGAAAGAGAAAGTCAGTTTGGAGGCAAATGAGGAACTTGCCAAATCTCTCTAAGAGGAAATTGTAGATAAAAACTATGATCTTAGTACTTGCAAACATGTATTCATGCAAATCCCTACACCAGTAAGTCAATTTAGTGTCTCGTGTTAAGCATTACGTAATAATATTTCACTTCTTATTTGTAGCTTGTGATACCTATCTTGCTACCAGGCGTTTCGTTGATGGGAAAAATTATTATACAAGGCGGTTGAAACACTATAAATAAGATATGCTCTGTCACTTTTTCATCAGTTTCTTCTCAACCGCCCATAATTGTCTTTAGAATCAAAACGTTTTCTTCCATTTTCAACCATGGACGTCAATGTTCTGGAACAGGCTATTATTCGCATAAATGCAGAGAACCAACACAGAGATGCTTTGGCTATATTAGGGTTTTTTCAATATTTTGTTGAAAATAGACCATCTTCATCATTGAAAGGACTTCAAAACTTAGAGGAGGCTGCTCGGTTGGGTTCCATGTTTGCCAAGTCTGTTGCCAGTATCATCAAGTTTGGGAACGATAGTGTAGAAGGGCTCCTTATGTTCTTGGAAGTTTATAGGTCAGAAGGTGGAAGGATGATGTTGATGTATTGGTACAGGGTTGAGAAGATGACTAAAAGAAGGTCTTTTCCTTGAAAACATACATGGAAGAAGATATGTGACAAATCTGGCGAAAGTCACTGGCGTATGTTTGAGCCGGTTGACAATCATCACAACGACCCACAATTGGTGACATGCGACTTTTGCATGGTTCAACTTCAAATGTTCAGTTTGAACCAACAATATGGGTTTAAAACATAAGTACAAGAATCATCATTTAGTAGCCAAATTAGTATGTTTCGTTGTTTAATTTTGGAGGGTTATGATACTTTAATGTCATTCGCTATCAATACTATTACAGTAGACTTTGGTAGCAAAATATGTTTTATGGAATACAATTTTTTGGGTTGCCCCCTCAATACTATTACAGTAGACTTTGGTAGCAAAATATGTTAAATGGAATACAATTTTTTGGGTTATTATGTAGTACTTTGGTAGCAAATATGTTTAACAACTACTTTTGGTTTGGGTTCTTTATGTACACAACTCTCAAATCTAATATAGTTTAGTGAAGCATTTGGTACCAAAAGTATCTAATGTTTTTGGTTTAAGTTTGTCAATTATTCATGCCAACCTCGCCGGAAATAATGATGTAAACTGGGTTTCTCATTTCTCTGGCCTGCTATGACAATAATTTATCATTAAATCAAATAGTCGCGTCCCCAATTGACGAAAATCCAGAATTAATAATATTGATTTTGTAAGCAATTAGCCGGGCAAATTTTTGATAAAAGTTTGTCTATTATTCATTCCAACCTCGTCGGAAATAATGGTTTAAATTGGGTTTCTCATTTCTCTGGCCTGCTATGACAATGATTTATCGTTCAATCAAATAGACGTGTCCCCAATTCACGTAAATCACTAATTAATAATATTGATTTCGCTAACAATTAACTGGGCAAAATTATTAAATTTGATGAAAAGAAAGCAAAACGAAAATCCATTTTGGGCGGTTTGTTTTGACCGACCTCCATCTATGTGCTAGTGCCACCAGTGTGCTTTGGTGGCGTTTCAATACATCGCCTAGGAATCGCCGGAAAATCACGCCGGAGTTGGTAAGGGTGGTAAATCACGCCAGAATGGAGTTGCCCACCGATAATGGGAAAGTGGTGTAAAAATGGTTTTGATTATTGGATGGTGAATTGTATAGTTTCAATTCATTGGGAACATAATGTAATAATAAGGCTTACTTTTGATTTGAAATTTGAATGAAAATTTCAAAATCACGTTAAAATTTGAATGAAAAATATTATTTGCTGATGTAAGCATGACATAAGGTAGTTGAGGGAATATTCACTTTTTTTGCCACTTGGACGTTTGAAATTGAAAGTGTATATCTTGACACATACTCCTCATGTATGTGTAGACTTTTCCACAATTATGCCCAAATGTTTTAACCTTGATTTTTGTGTCATTCTCAAGTGTAAAGAATTTTATGGACCAGATAGAGTATTTTATTCCACTGTGAAATGTAAAGTAGTGAACCTGTGATTTGTGGGCTTACCAATATGGGGACATTGGTACAAAGTTCAAAAGCCCTACAACTTGGTCCGACAGGGTTGACCGGCTCATGGACTATCATTTCACAAATTTTGTAGGTCATTCTGCCTTCTCCCAACAGCCCAACTTGAAGTACTGATGGTCCATGTATAGAAAAATCCAAAACCAAAGGATTCTTGTTTCTTTAAATGAGTATGAAAATAACTAAATTAATGTGAGATAAAAACCTTTTGATATCATATGTGCGTTTAACACCGTTAGAATAAAAAGTAAAGTAAAAGAATAAAATTATTTTAAAAAAAATCGATTAAGTCTCCTATAAGTATCGACAATATACAATATACAAGTATCCAGATACGAAATATTGCAATTTTTTTTTTATATTGAATTACTGAAACTTTTAAAAGTATAGGGCAACCGAGATGCCAATTGTTGGAGTTTTATGTTAGTAATAAAAGACATGGAAAACTGAAAACCCTCCAAAAAATTATTTTTTGTACACATCAAGAGTATTCACCGTCGACTATAATTATTATTTCCCGCTGGCTGGCAGACACGTCAAATGGTGGGACAGGTGGCCAAAACCCTCCCAAAATTTACGGTTAGGAGTTGGAGGTGATTTCACATGCGAGCCCAAACAAGATGTTAAATTAGAGATAAAGAATGCCAATACTAATTTTCTTTTTGCCCATTAAAAAGAGAGTGCAAATGAATGACGATCTAGACACTATGTTATGTTCGAACTCTCATGTTCAACCGCAAACCTATACGACTAACTGAACAACGAGCGCAAACAGTTGCCATTCTAGTTTTTTGGTTCAGGACCAAGGGTATCCACCGTCGACCACAGTGACTATTTCCCTGCGCTGGCTTGTAGTTGTAGGCACTTCAAAGGGTGGGACAGCTAGTCAAGGAATTTAAAGCTGCTCCATGCCAAAGCGAGATTCGAACCATCGACCTTGGTTAAGGATATTCCATGCCATTATTCTAGTTGCTAAGACGTGCCATAGACGTACTGGCCATCCACATATTCCAACTGACAGCCAGTCCCTCTCCCTCCTTCGCTTTTTCTCTCTCTCCTCTCTCTTACCTTGCTCTTTGCTTAACAGCCAAACAATCGTCGGCAATACAATATCACCTAAATTCTGTGAACCCCTAAAAATCTTCATTTTCTCAAGAATGTAGAGAAAATCTGATTTTTTTTTCGCCCCTTTTAATTTCTTTCTCGTTGTTTGCTTTCCATTAATATCAACGACCTTGAAAGATTCAATTATGTCAACCTTCAATCCAATACGAGGGTACTTTCTCCTTTTCTCTCTTTTAATCTTTCGTTCTCTAACCCTAGAGGCTGAACCCATCTCGTCATTCTCTCTCCAAGAGTTCAATGACGAGAAAAGCCTGGATTTTAATTCAGATTTCACCCTTTTGGGTGATGCCCAGATCGCCAATGGCGGTTCTTTCCTCAATATAACTTCCCCTTCTTTGGGTTCTGGTTCTGGGCAAATTGTGTACAAGAAACCCTTTAAATTTCTTGATTCGAAATCCTCAAAGCCCATATCTTTTTCTACTGAATTTACCTTTTCGATCTCCCCTGGTGATGGAGATGGGTTAGCCTTTGTTATTTTCCCAAGTGGGAAACTTTCAAAGGTTTTTGATCAAGGGTTGTTTGGGATTTCTGATAATATTGACCCTAAATTTGTTGCTGTTGAGTATGATACTCGTAAGGATAGCAATGTAGGTGATTTGAATGCTAATCATGTTGGTATTGATGTGGGTACTTTTGAATCTGCTGTTGTTAGTGATGTATCATCTGTTGGTTTGCTTCTTAATGGAGGTGAGCCATTAAAGTCTTGGATTGACTATGAAGCGAGTTCCAAAAGATTGGAGGTTAGGTTGGGTGAATCTGGTAGTGAGAGGCCTTACAATCCTTTTATTTCGTATGGTGTCGATTTGTCAAAAATGTGGGGTGACAGAGAGGTTTTGGTGGGGATTAGCTCTTCTAGTGGTGGTTCGAGGCAAATGAGTAGTTTGTCATCTTGGAGTTTTAGTATCAGGACTGTTCCGAGTTCGCTGCATTCGCAGCCGTTGGATCCTGAGGTTCATGATGCAGAGGGTCAGCCTATTAAGCGGAAAAAGAATTGTTTTCTGACTGTTCTAGGTATGTTGATATTCGCCACTGGGTGTGGCACGTTGGTGGCATTCTTTGTCCTTCTCTTGTGGGTGGTTTTCTTTAGTAGCCACACCAATATTGCACCTGAATTGCCTCTGAATCCAATGGAATTCAAATATGAAAAGGTGAATGTGACTGTGGACAATAATGATTCTACGAGCTAGTTAATTTTTTTTCTTATTGAGCCTTATGATTTTTTGCGCGATTTAATTTTTTCTCAGTTTGTTGTATCTTTTCTATATGATTGTTATGATCCTCACCGGCCTTGTAAATTTGTCCCACTATTTTAGTTTTGTTTGTAGTAGCTAGTATGGTGACAAACACTGATGTAGTGATGTATTCCAGTGAATGAGATCCATTCTTTCTTATAGCTCGTGAATTCTGATTCTTATATTCGCATTTGCTTTCTTTCTATGCCATATTGATATTTGGTTGCTTGGATGGTTAACACAAACAGTGTTATCCCTACCCCTTTGACACAGGAGACTGAGACAAATATGAAGACATTGTTAGCGTTTAGTTATAGCCTTATAGGTAATTATTAAGCTGGACTAGAAACTGTGGTTACATGTCTGAAGTTTGGGCTCTTCTAACTAGCTGAATTCTGAATGAAGTTTATCCTTGCATGAGTTTATGCTATGAGTCATTGAACCGTCATTATCCGGAAACAGAGCTCATTGTATCTACCTTGAATAACGTACCTTTTCTTTACTTCAATACTTAAGAGCTACATGTTTTACTTTTGGGATATGGAGTGTCCTGCTCAGGCATCTTGGATGATAAAGAAAGTTTTTGATGATAGGAATAGTGTAAAACATGCTGTGCTAGCTGCTGGAAAATACACTATCAGTAGAGCATATAATTTGCTTCTCCCTGATCTACCTGTTATTCCGTGGACTAAGTTTTGTTGGTCCCCGTTGGCTCTTCCTAAGCAAGCTTTCTGTTTCAGACTAGCAAAAAAAAAAGCAGGCTTTCTGTTTCTGGCTTGTTTGTATGCGTAGATTGCCTACAAAAGATAGATTGGTTAAGCTAGGTGTCACGGTCCGCCTTTTCAAGTTGCGGGACGTGCGGCGCGCTCTTGTCTTCTAGCGGCAAGAGTGCCAGCCATACACAAGGAACGTCTTCGGGGTGTCCGTGGACACAAGAGAGTGAGGGAGGGACGGAGTTTGAGAGAGGGGTTGGATGATGAAAGCAATCAATACAGTTTAACAACAACAAGCATTGACATCAATACATCGATATGGAGGACTAATTCCCCCATAAAGAGTCCTTAGATCTTTATTCATTCTGACAGGAGTAGATATCAAGAGTGCATAACTTTCATACTCAACATATACTCCTAAAAGTAAAAAGACTAGAAAGCTTAAAGACATGTCCAAGGGTCGACACGCAGGAAGCGCCTTAGAGACATGTTAGGAAAGAACTAGAAAGCTTAAAGACATGTCCAAGGATCAACACGCAGGAAGCGCCTTAGAGACATGTTACATTACAAGGAAAGTAAAGGAAAGCAGTAAATTACAAGGTGTAAAGGGCGGAACCTAACATTCTCCCCCACTAAAGTTGTCAACGTCCTCGGCGACGTGATTCAGTCAGCAAGTGTCGGGGACGGCTTGGTGCGGATGTTGGCCCGGTGTGACATGTTGCGGGCGGAGTCCTCTAGATCTGCATGGTACGACTTCAAGCGACTCACATGAAAGACAGGGTGTACTTTCATCCAAGTCGGGGGTTCCACTTTGTAAGCCGACTTGCCCAACCTTTTTGTGATAAGGATGGAGCCTTCATATTTGCGGACCAACCGCTTGTCACTTCCTCTAAGGAACCGCATCTGCTCTGGGAGGATCTTCACCATCAGTAGGTCTCCCACTTCGAACTCTAGTGGCCTTCTCTTCTGATCAGCCCATTTCTTCATGTGTTTTGAAGCCTTTTCTAAGTAACTCCGAGCAATGTCAGTGTTTTGCTTCCATTCTCTGGTGAAATCATAGGCTTTCTTGCTTCGGCCCTTGTAGTGATCATCCACTGGGTGTGGTAGGAGAGGTTGTTGTCCTGTGACAACTTCGAATGGACTTCTGTTGGATGAGGAGCTCTTCTGAGAATTGAAGCAAAGTTGGGCTACATCTAGCAGTCTCACCCATTCTCTCTGGTTGGCGCTCATGAAGTGTCGAAGGTATTCTTCGAGGAGCCCGTTGAACCTTTCTGTCTGTCCATCTGTCTGGGGATGGTACGCTGAAGACATGTTTACCTCTGACCCAAGAAGCTTGAAGAGTTCACCCTAAAAGATGCCTGTGAACCGAGGGTCTCGGTCACTCATAATGCTCCTCGGCAGCCCCCAGTATTTGACAATGTGTTTGAAGAAGAGGACGGTTGTCTCTTCTGCCCGGTCGCTTTTGGAATCGGGATGAACGTGGCATACTTCGAGAACCGATCCACTATCACCATGATCGCCGACAAGGGTCTGACCTTCGGTAAAAAATTAATGAAGTCCATGGAGACACTCTCCCATGGTCTAGTTGGCACTGCGAGCGGGTTTAGCAAGCCGCCCGGCTTGAATCGATCTGGCTTGTCTTGCTGACACACGAGACACGTCCAAGTATAGCTCATCACATCATCCTTCATCTGGGGCCAGAAATACCCTTGCTTTAACAAGCTCAAGGTTCGTTGCCACCCTGGATGTCCTGCCCAGAGGGTGTCATGACATTCACTCAGCAATTTTCTCCGAAGGCCCTCGGCTCTGGGAACATACAACCTATGTCCCTTTGTGAAGTTAAGGCCATCTTCTATCCAGAATCGTCGCGTCTTTCCTTCTTTAATGAGTTGTTCGATGGTCTTCGCCATCGTATCTTGGCCCAGATGCTGCTTGATCTGGTCACGGATTGTAGTGGCCACATGACTTGCCGACAAGTGAGCCATCTGCTTCAATGCAGCGAATTCGGCGCGACGACTGAGAGCGTCCGCAACCTTGTTGTTGACCCCAGGTCTGTATATGAACTCCACATCAAATTCCGCAAGAGATTCTTGCCACCTAGCCTGTCGACCAGTGAGTCTCGGTTGGGTTAAGAAATGGCTCGCCGCGGTGTTGTCTGTGCGAACGAGGAATTTCGAACCCAGAAGATAGTGTCTCCAGACCTTTAAGCAATGTACAATTGTCAGTAACTCCTTCTCTTGAGCGGCATACCGCCTCTCGGCCCCATTCAGCTTGCGGCTCTCAAAAGCAACTGGGTGCCCTTCTTGGAGTAGAACTCCCCCGAGGGCAAAGTCTGAGGCATCAGTCTCGACCTCGAAAGGTTTTGTGACATCAGGGAGAGCCAACACTGGTTCCCTGGTTACCATCTTCTTCGAATTTTCGAACGCCTCATTCTGTGATTCGGCCCAATTCCAACCTTCACACTTCTTGAGCAAGTCTGCGAGGGGAGCCACAATACCAGAATACCCTGCAAGGAAACGCCGATAGTAATTAGCAAGGCCAAGGAAGGAACGGAGCTCAGAGACATTCTTAGGATCCATGCGCATCTTCCCCTTTCCTACAAAGTGACCAAGGAAACTAATTTCTTCTTCTGCAAACGAACACTTCTCAGACTTCACGAAGAGGTGGTGCTCGCGCAACTTCTCGAACACAAGTCTTAAGTGTTCCAGGTGTTGACTCATGGTCTTGCTATAGATCACAATATCATCGAGGTCTACCACCACGAACTTATCCAAGTACCCATGGAAGACATGGTTCATCAAAGTGCAAAACGTTGCAGGAGCGTTCGTCAGTCCAAAGGGCATCACTAACCACTCAAAAGCCCCATATCTCGTCACACAAGATGTCTTCGGCTCGTCCCCTTCTGATATACGAACTTGATGGTACCCCGACCTCAAATCAAGCTTCGTAAAGTACACAGCATCGCCAAGTTGATCGAACAAGTCAGTAATCAACGGAATAGGATAGTGATTCCTCACCGTCAACTTGTTGAGTGCCCGATAGTCAATACACAGCCGGAGAGTTCCATCTTGCTTCTTCTGAAACAACACCGGAGCCCCATAGGGTGCTTTGTACGGCCGGATGAATCCTTCCTTCAATAGACCATCCAACTGTTTCCTCAGTTCAGCCAGCTCGGGAGGTGCCATCCTGTAAGGGCTACGAGCGGGTGGCACGGCTCCTGGGATCAACTCGATCTGATGATCGACGGATCGGCGAGGGGGGAGGACTTGGGGTAGATCATCGGGCAAGATGTCCCTGAATCCCTCAAGCAGTTCCACTACCTCCGATGGCGTATTCTCTTCCCTACAATCTTCCTTCATCGACAAAGTGGCCAGGAAGGACGGTTCACATCTTCTAAGTCCCTTCTCAAACTGCATTGACGAGAGCATCTGTCCCCATCTATTCTCAACCTTCGCGTTCGACGCTTTCACAAGACATGGACTGTCACCCATCACCAACAAGGAACTCAAATGGGGCATGGGCGCCGCTTTAGACGTGCGAAGGAAGTCCATACCCAATACCATCTTAAAATCATCTAGTGGAGTCACAGTAAGGTCCAATCGACCACTCCACTCCCCTATCCGTGTGAGGTCTTGCTGCCGGGTTCACGGCCTTCATGTTGTCGCCAGCGCGGTCCAGCTTCAGTCCCAATCTCTTTGCTTCCGTGCCGGCCATGAAATTATGGGTGACACCCGTGACAATCATTGCTCGAGTGCTACGTCCATTGATCACTACGTCGACGTACATGAGCTCAGTCGACTTGGGTTTTAGAGAGGTCTCATCACCCCTCAGGGCGCCCAGTAAATGAACAGCTCCCATGTGTAGTATCTCATCCTCATCCATTTCATTGTTTCTGCTTATCTCTCCTTCGTTGGTGCCATCAGACTCCACAGACATCTTAGATAGATTCTGTTGGAGGGCACTCAAGTCTCGGTGTGTTTGTGTGGCCCTTTGCAGTTGTAGCAACTCAACTTCGACGGCCATCTTGCCGTGGACGTTTCTGTCCGATTGAACGACGAGGTTGAACCTGGGGGCCGGTAGGGTGTTGGTGTAGGAGATCTTCCTCCAACGTTCCCATATCTATTATTTCCACTACTGTAATTACCCCCGTTGTAGTTTCGAGCACTGTTCGAGCCTGCCTGGGAGCCCGTTGACGCTGCTCGGTTCACAATCGAACTCCCTGTTGGCCCTTTCTTTGGTGGGATCTCTTTCCCTAGCTGGTTGTCTAAGAGCCGTTCGGCCACGCTGATAGCAGCCGACAAGGTATCTAGCTTCTGTCTGTTCAACTCACGTTGAGCCCACTCTTTCAGCCCATCGATGAAATTGAATATACGATCCTTGTCGCTCATGTCCCTGATCTCGAACATGCACGCCGAGTACTCCTTCACATTGTCTCGGATGGTCCCCGTGTGCTTGATGGTCTTTAACTTCCTTCGGGCAATGAACTCAGTGTTCTCCGGGTAGAACTGGTCGTTGAGTTCCTTCTTGAACTCTTTCCATGTGTCTATTTTCAGAGTTTTGGCTTCGATCTCGGCATACTTCGAACGCCACCACAATTTCGCGTCATCCACTAGGTACATGACCGGGGTGTCGACCTTCTGGTCCTCTTCCAGTCCACTGACTCGGAAGTATTGTTCTAGGTCGAAGATAAAATTGTCTACTTCCTTGGAGTCTTTGGCTCCACTGTAGGTCCGGGGCTGAGGGGGCTTCACCCGTCTCAACCCTGATCCACCACTACCGCTAGCAACGACCCGGTTGATCGTAGCACACTGATCCCACAACGCTTGGAGTTGATTGTGGATGTGGTCAAGCTCCTCCCGCAAGCTTGCGGAGGATATATCATGCACTTGGGCCTCCAATGCATCGATTCGGGCATCCGACCCGATCACAAGTTTCTCTAGCTCTTCCATGGTCACCATGGTTTCGAATTCAAACTAGCAACCTTTCACTAAGCATGCTTCTCTCGCTGGGCTCTGATACCAACTGTCACGGTCCGCCTTTTCAAGTTGCGGGACGTGCGGCGCGCTCTTGTCTCCTAGCGGCAAGAGTGTCAGCCGTACACAAGGAACGTCTTCGGGGTGTCCGTGGACACAAGAGAGTGAGGGAGGGACGGAGTTTGAGAGAGGGGTTGGATGATGAAAGCAATCAATACAGTTTAACAACAACAAGCGTTGACATCAATACATCGATATGGAGGACTGATTCCCCCATAAAGAGTCCTTAGAGCTTTATTCATTCTGACAGGAGTAGACATCAAGAGTGCATAACTTTTATACTCAACATCTACTCCTAAAAGTAAAAAGACTAGAAAGCTTAAAGACATGTCCAAGGGTCGACATGCAGGAAGCGCCTTAGAGACATGTTAGGAAAGAACTAGAAAGCTTAAAGACATGTCCAAGGGTCAACACGCAGGAAGCGCCTTAGAGACATGTTACATTACAATGAAAGTAAAGGAAAGCAGTAAATTACAAGGTGTAAGGGGCGGAACCTAACACTAGGCTTGGGCAATATCACAAATGTTGACTGTGTACTCTGTGGAGCTGTGTCTGAATCACATTCCCATCTGTTTTTTGAGTGCTCTGTTTCTTATAAGCTGCTGGAAACTATGCTACGCTGGGCTGGTGTTCCTCTACCTGTATCTTCATGGGATCACAGTCAGCTGGGCTAGGAATGCTGCTGTTGGTAAGAATCCAAAAAAGATATTGGTTAAGGCCATTATTGCTGCTGTTAGCCAGGCCATTTGGGAAGCTAGAAACATGAAAATAATCAGACAGGAAACGAGGACAGTTAAGGAGATGAGCAGGAGGATAATTTGATAATTTGCCAACTGCATGTGAGGATTCAGAATTCATCCTGCGCGGAGCTGGTTGATTTGTTTGGAAAAAGCCTTAAATCAGTTTCCTTAGTTTTTACTGTACTTTTGTGCTATGGCTGTTATATCCCTGCGTGGATAAGTTCATCTAAGCTGTATCTTGGCGACCCTTGACTTCATAAGCTAGCAATCACCTACGCAGAATCGCAATGCATACGCAAGCTCTAAATAGCAGCCTGTAAACCTAATCAACAATATGCAAGAGTATCAAGCTTCAATGGCAAGGAACTCCCACAGCAACAATATGCAGCTTCATGTGGCAGATCTGTAGCAACAGCAAAAGACATCAGCAACAGATAACAGCAACAGAGGCAGTAGCAACAACAATTTAGATCAGCATGCAAACAGCTGCATGAGTCTGATGATAGAAGCAACAGCAGCAACTATAGTCACAAAATTATTAAGACTGCAGGTCTGCAGCACAGGATCCTGAAACACTTTCACATTCCTTTTACACCAAATGTGAGTAGAAAAATCAGAGATGAAAGCATTCAGTTCATATAAGGAAAAGGAATTATGACATCTATAGATCAATTGGATTCACATCAATTCGACACAAATTCTATCAGGTGGGCATTTCAATTTCACCCAAATTGATTTCTATCTCAATGCTATTATGATAATGATTAACTTAACACATAGTAACAATTCAAATCAAGACGAACAACGAAATAAACTGTTTGATAACGCTTTCAGAAATTGTTTTTCTATTTTTTTAAAGAGAAAAGCTGTTTATGTTTTAAAAATGATGTTTGGATTAAAAAGAAAATAACTGCTTTCTAAAAGAAAGAGAAACTGAAAAACAAAAATTTGAAAAGTGAAAAATTTTCAATTTTATGAGCGGAAGAATCGTTTCTCAGTATATTTTGGCTCTTCTTTTTTTTTTAAGATGTTTAACAACAAGCGGTTAACTGTCAGTTATAATCAGAGGGCGTTTTGTTATGGCAATGCTAATCAGAGTGTGGTTAACTGTCAGTTATAATCAGAGAGCGTTTATTTTTTTGGGTTACACAATCCGAGGAGTTCGAATATTCAGCTTTTTGCTGGTGCTTTTTTATTACAGTTCCCCTAAGAGACAATATATATACTTGTGGACTTTAATTACCTCTTGTGATTCCTTTTAAGATATTCCCATGAGACTCTGAAAAGATCATGCACATGCAGCTCAAAACTAAGGTGTAATGACTTGCATAATATCAGAGGTAAGCTAGCTTTCAACACAAGTCTAATTGTGACAAATTTTCCACTACTGGGGCTAGGAAGTATAAGAAAACACAATCAATTACCTAATATGTTGCTTGTCAGCCACACTTCGGCTCTGTTTGGTTGGGGTGAAAACCATTTTCAGACTGAAAATCATTTTCCTACCTACTTTTCCATTGTTTGGTTGCAAGGGAAAATCATTTTCCTGAAAACTGTTTTTCGTTGTTTGGTTACTAAGAAAAATATTTTCCCTTGGAAAACTACTTTGGAGAAATATCATAACAAGTTATTTCCACAATTACTATAGCATATTTGACCCAAAAATTTTCATCTAATCCAATATTTTATGGGTTCTTGAAAGAAAAAAAAAATCCAATATTTTATGACCAAAAAAATACCCGTCAATATATTTTAGGACTAAAAAAAACTGTCGAACATATTGTAAAATTCTCTACTTTCACACAACACAAGTAGAATTTTGCATTGCGGAGATGTTCAAAGTATTCTTTCCTCCCTAGTTTGTCAGGGCCACTAAACTCAACTCTAGAGATTCCAACTGTACATATAATCAGACTGGATATACTTGGAACTATGAAAAAAATTATAATCAATCTGAAATGAAATAAGATAGGAACAATTACAAGTCAAAAAGAGTGCAATTATAATCAATCTCAATACAACCTCATGGCCACCAAGTGCAACATGCAACTTGGGTTACAAAAGTGCCCTGTTCACTCATGCTCAATTTCATTGTCTATACACTACTCATGTTAATGGCAGCACCAACCTCATATTTAGCAACATATTCAATTTTTCTTGAAGAAATTCTTAAGCCACAATTTTCGAAGATTGTCGTTCTTAGCAAGGAAGGCCTTAGCGAGCATCTCATGCTCAACCAAATAGTCGAAGGCTGAAGCGAGGAAAGCCTCATCAAACGTGTCGATCTTCATAATTTCTTGATAAAGCTTGTTAACATCTAGTTGGTTCCCGGAGAATTTTTGGAGTGCAACTACAACTTCCCCAAGTTGGCTTGAAATGCCTTGAATTTCAAAGTGTTCGACCTTGGTTGTGAAGAAGTCTCGCCCTCAGATTTGTTGCTACTTTTACTTGGCTCTATGGTAGAAGAAGAAACATCAATGTCACTAAAGGACTTCGCAAAGTCCCCTTTTGCCATGTCTTTGCCAACCACAATGGCCATCTCGTCATACATATCAATTTTCTTGTTCAAGTATTTTTCATGAGTCGGAAATTTTTAGAAGGGACAAGAATAATCAATTAAATTTACAATAATAGATGCACAAGACAGAATATTATGGCACCAGCAAAATCACAGGTAAGATTGAACAAACTAAAACAATATCATGGATGTCCTTCCTAAATAGTAAAACATCAAAAGAGTAATCAGGTAGTATGGTATTTATATCACTAATGCTAGTATTACTCATAATTAGTCCTCAAAAACAAACATAATTATTCCTACAGCAAAATCAAGATAAGGGTAGTACTGATCATGCAATAATATGGCATCAGCAACAGTAAAAGTACCAAGTACAGCAACATCAATAACAATATAAACACGATTTACCTCGACATATTCCTCATATACCACCTCATCTACAATGATTTTCTTCTCTTCATCATCCCAGCCAAATCCAGACTTGTCGCGCAAAGTTGATATAACTTGCCAAGCATTTCTAACAGTTCTCAAGTGATTATCGACAAAGGTCGGGGTACACTGAACATCATATTTCTTTGAGATGCAATCTGCTGCGAGTACATAAGTGCTGGTTCGGAATGTATTATTTGGTCTGTTGCCCCCTTTTAACTTCTTCAGCAAGTACATCTAATAAACTACGAGACATTTGCTTGGACCATCTAAAATTGCTCTTCTTCTCCTCCTTGACCTTTTTAACCTTATCATTCATGCTTAAAGAAAACACACAATAAACATACACGGACATATCAAAATCACTATCAAATCAAAGACACAAAGGGTCCAAGCCAAGCATAATTACTACTTAAAAAACAGATAATGAGCTTGATATCCATAATCCTAGATAACTTATGTAAAATCACAACGATGTCTCTTGTAATCGTTATACATAGCACACACAATGGCATCTCTCTTCCTCTTCCACTCTCTGTTTTCTCTTCTTGACTCTCTTTGGCTAAGTGGAGCTGTTTGCGATTCTAGCTCAAAGTCCGCTGCCCTCATAATTAGATCGTCTGGATCAACACCACGCAAGTAGTTATGTAAAACGCAGCAAGCCAACACTACATCAACTTGGGTTTCAAAAGACCAAAATGGCTCCGAATCCAATACACGAAACCGTTTTTTTTTAATACACCGAAGGCTCTTTCTACACACATCCTCAAAGAAGACTGACGAAGATTGAACAACTCCTTTTCATTTAACGGAGGATTCTTGCTATACTCTTTCAGGTGATACCGGACACCTCTATGAGGAGACATGAAACCCCTACGATCTCCATAATCCGCATCAGCAAGGTAAACTTTTCCTACATGATTAAATTTTATAGTAATCATCATCAAAAAGAAATGTTTTGAGCATATCTTAAGGAATAATTAGCAAGGGGACCACTTAGATTAGACGTGGTATTAAAAAGCGTTATTAGTAGTAATTTCTTATTTACCGCCTTGACAACCACAACACTTCAGCTTAAAGTGCTTATGTTTTGAAATGTTTTGAAAGATGAATTTTGGCGTAGTGGTAGCTCTATATTGAATTCATGCATCCTCATCTATGGCAAAAGAGACTTGAGTTTTCACTACTACGGAAAGAAAAGAAGAAAAAACAAAACCCACCAACTCAGTTATGTCGCCTCATGCGTTTCATGATCAAACTATGAAGGCGGAATCTAATTTATGCATACATACATGATGTTATTGAGCAAAAAGACTTAAAAATAAAGTAATTCAAGATGTCACAAGCTGCAAAGAAATAAAATACGGTAACTCGAATTTTTTTTTGAAATTGTTGCCTTTCCATATAACTTATATATACGATTTTATTATCTTTTTTCTGACACAAATCAGCATCAAGAAATGACTACATGTATGAGCAAAATTCCTCGGCTAGTCTGAGGCAAACACTCAAGAAGCACGGCGATGAAGTTGCTGAATCTTTCTACATTGGCCTGTCACATTCTGAAGATTATGAAGAATCTCCATATGGGAGGAGAGCTGCAGCAACTATTCTACCTTCCTCGTTCAAAATGTTGTATGTAGATGCAGCATTTCGCTGTAAATAGACAATCAACAAGACAACGTGAAGCAAAAACCATGGGAAACTAGGTTATTAGAATTTCTTTCCACTCTACGGGAGGATTCACAGCAAGTATATATAACATACTGCAGTTTGTGAGGCTTTCTTCGATGCGAGGACTATTTTAACCACTACCACTTGTTTGAACATATTTAAGCTGGATATCAAATCAAAGAAACATTTGCCAACAACCCAAGACTGAAAAAGGAATCACATATCAATAGTAGCTTCCCCCCCCCCCCCCCCTCCCCCAAACATTGAAATAAATGTTGCATGTACACATAAGATATTGGAAGCTCAACATTCTCCTTTCTCAACAGTCAAAAGGAGTTGTAAGAACATGGCTGCACAAATAAGGCACGGCATAACATGTACTCTCTATAGTTTGATCAAGCATCAAAAGAGATGCATGATTTCAGCCTTCAATCTTGTTCCTCACAGGCCAGAGGTCAACTCAGAATCCTTACGAGCAAGTCTTGCATGAGACTGTCTCAAGGTGAGATGGGGTCACTTTTTATCACGAGTGACCCCTATTCTATGATAAGTAAGCCCGTCCCATTTGAGATGGTCTCGTACAAGTTTTTGTGCAGAGAGGAAGTCCTTATATACATTAACAATGTTTGTAGAAACCCTTTGTCATACTAGTCCATTCAGCTAAAATTGCCATATTTTAAGTCTAGAAACCCTTTGTCATACTTCCAAATGATACTGAAGTACTCATGCCAACTGATAGGCGCAAAATCATCAGAAATTCCTTAAGCATCATGCTGTCACCACAGAACTGGAAGTGAGCAAAGTTGACAACAACAACAGGTACATTCCCTTTCGAACACACTTATCTCCATCCAGCAAGCCTCTTCTAAAATCTTTTCACAACAGGACCCTAAAAGCTTGATGTTTAAAGTGCCCAGGTAAAAAGAATACGGACCAGTTCAAAAGCTTGCGCGAACATTGATAAACCACAATTTAGTACTAATTATGATATTCAAATGTAGCAGAGAAAGCATACGAACAATTAGTATACTAATCATTACCGAGTCAACTGCTTCCAATTTCATGCCAGTAGATCGAACAAATTTCCGTAGTTCCGAATTTACTGGTTCAATGTGCCTTCCACATCCAAGAATTAAGATTTCTGTAAGAAGCCAAAAAAGCAAACAGATTGTCAATATTCTTTCCTGGTAAGCGAAAAGCTATAAAGAACGGCACACATCAACTACACTACAACAAAATAGATTCACATAAAATAAGTGGATAAGAGATACCACACTACTGGCACCGCGATTTCGTAGCCGAACTCAGGGGGGCAAGGGGTAAAGCCGTTTAAACCATCATATTAATTTAATTTTTTGGCAATTAAAAGGATTTCACTAATCACCAAGAAGGTACATTACAAAGCAAGACCCTAAGATCTCTCAATACAAGTATCCCCAAAAGCACAGCTATTCCTTTGTTAGAGAGAGCATCAGAGTCAGTAATAACACTCCTAGAAAGGGTCTCTACTTACTAACAACTCTTGAATGTTGCCAAAGGAACTTTCTGTCTGTGACAACGGATCTCCGAAGGGCTACTTCTCTGAAATGAGAGGTCTTAGGCAAGGAGATCCATTGTCCCCGTACCATGTTTTATGTATGAAGGGCCTTTCCCGGCTTCTCATGCAGGCCCCTACACATCTCCAGGGTTTTCTTTTCATCCTAAAAGGTCAAGATTGACGCTTATCACCTTGTGTTTGCTGATGACCTTTTGGTCTTTGTGAGAGGAGATCTCCCATCTGTTCAGGCTATTTCTATCAGACTTGATTCTTTTGCTGGGTTCTCTGGTTTACAGAAAATCCAAAGAAAACCTCCATTATTTGGAGAAGTTCAGGGAGGTTCAGCGCCTGATTATGCAGAGCACTAGTTTCACAGAGGATGAATTCCCTATCAGGTATCTAGGCCTTCCACTCAATTCATGGAGAATTACTGCTGACATGTACCATGGCCTTCTCTCTAAGATCAGACTGAAGCTCCAACACTGGTCTAGTAAGTTTCTTTCTTACAGTAGCAAATTACAACTCATCAACTCAGTGTTATATGGACTTCGTAATATCTGATCCTCAGCTGTCCTCATCCCAAAGGCCATAATTCAGGCTGTTGATAAGTTATGCAGATCCTTCCTGTGGGGAAGAAATGAGCGGAAGAGAAGGGTGGCTTTTATTAGTTGGAAAAATCTTTGTAGACCCAGAAAGGAGGGAGGGCTTGACATTAAAGAGGCCCTGTGCTGAAATAAAGGATTGATGCTTAAGTGGCTCTGGAAAATTGAGGTTACGAGCTGACTCAATTTGGGGTCGATCGATTTCAAAGTACTATCTGAAAAACTCCTCCGTCTGGAATGTCGCAGCTCACAGTAATGATTCTCATGCTAGGAAGAATATTCTGATTATTAGGGGTCAATTTATTCTCAAAGCCGGTGGAATTCCGCAGGCGAAAGCCTTTGATGCTAGCTGGACAAAGGAGGGCAAGCTTAATGTTCGAAAACCTTACAACCTTTTCAGGGATCAAGGTCCTCCATGTTTCTGGCATAAAACAGTTTGAGACTCAGATGCTATGCCACGCCACTCTTTTATCACTTACCTTGTCCGGCATAACGCACTTCCCCCCATTGACAATCTGTGCAAACGAGGCTTCATCATGGTCAACAGGTGTGCCTTATGTGAAGAGCAATCTGAATCAGTCCATCACACATTCTTTACGTGTACATTTGCTAATGAAGTGTGAAAACAAATTTTGTTAAGGATGGGATCAAATGGGAGGCCTTGGAGTTTAAGGCAAGAGCTGCAGATGGATGCATAACATAAATAGAAACGCAGGTGTGCTGTTTGTGAGCTATGGTCAGAACGAAATGCCAGGATTTTCACTGATGTGAAGAGAGGTCCCAATGATTTTCAACAACAAGTCAACAACGACAACAACAACCCAGTGAGTATCCCGCTCGTGCGGGATCGGGGAGGTCCAGATGTAAGCAGCCTTACCCCTAGCTTTTCACCTAGAAGAGAGGTTGTTTTCGATAGACCCTCGACAGTTTGAAAACATTTGAAATGTTTTTTTTTTTGCCCTGCGAGAGTGAATGAAATATAGACCGGAAAGATACATGAGCAAAAAGGTAATGGATGAAATGCAAGTCCCAATGAGGTTATTAGGAGAATTCAATTTGTTGTTAGTGCTAGATTGTCATCTTGTCAGTGCTCTATGACATATGAGCAGCGTGTTGCTGACTAAATGGGATAGAATGGGATTATGTTTTTTTGTATTAGATTCGGGCTGTCAACAATGTAATTATCACTCGTAGTTTGGTTTCCAGATGAATAATATGTTTTCCCTGATCTTTAAAAGTTATTAAAAATAAAAAAAGCATTGCTAAATAAAAGGGTATTTTAAATTCTTTTGTCCCGAAAAAATATATCATGTCCTAAATAAAAAGTAATTGTGTCCCTTTATATCCCAAGATACAACTAGTAGGGGATTAAGCACTTGAAAAAATCTTTCACATTGGAAATTCCCCGTTCTGCATCCGGAAACAATGAAAATATGAAACATAAAAGAGAGAACTGTACTGACTGCAAAGGATGGTAATTCGCTCTTTCACTTTTCTAGTTTTCTCTTGTAGCACACATTAGGAGTTAGTGAACAATCATTTTCACCCCAGATTGTGCACATTAAAAACATTTTGGCCATTTGGGGATAGAGTTCTCTACCTCATGCAACCTTACCACAAATTATATTGAAAATAAATTATCACCGGCTTGGAATTACGACGAACCAGACGAACCAGACGGACCAGTGCATAATTTCTTTTATTAATGCAGACCCATGGAACAAAATGTAAGGCATTTATGCAAATGCAACATAACAGCTGTTGTGTAAGCTGGTTATTAAGTTTGCTAATGGGGTTTCTAAATTCCTGATCAATGAAAATTGGGAAATGCACATTATATGAAACAGAAACAGGGAATTGACATTTTTCTAAAAATATAGAAAATGGAAACATCACAGAAGAATAATCTAAACACCACATATAGTTGTGCAAGTTAGCAAAGACCTATTCACATAAATTACTGTTTTTTTACGTGGAGAAAGTATAACTTAGTCAGATATCAAATGTACAACAAGAGAGGACAATGTATCCTCCTCAATAAACAATTACAAATAAGCCCAATGTTGGTGGGCCTCAGAGATAAGTGTAACTACTTATCCCTAAACGCCCGTGTTTCCTAGCCCACAAAGAAGCTAGATAAGTGACCTTCTCACAAAGCATCTCGGGGAACTGAAACCCCAGTCACCACCCTCGCATTCTTTCCAGCCATATGGCACCAAATACTGCTAGGCAAGCTTTTCGCAACAACTTCTTCTTCTTCCTCCTCCGAAAACCCACAACCCCAAGGAGGGCAAACCCATATTTCTTCTGTTTTTAGAAGAAAGAAAATTGTATTAAAACCCACATTTCTTCTTAAAAACTAAGCCTAATCCAAAGGCTACAGGCTAGAGGCTACATACTACAGGCTAAATCACACCAAAGGACTTTGCACAAATAAATTCATATTCCCTCTCTCCCAAATTGAAGGTCAAAAGATGACTTTGCACCCATATTAAGGTTTGAAAGGTTTAACCTACAAGATCAGGTTACAAGTGGGCATACAGGAGTATTAAGTGCTCAGTGAGACTATAATTTTAGGGCAAAAGGGACAACACTGGTCCTGCTAGAATAACAAAGGAGAACTTTCATTGAAATTTCTTAGAGTGGAACAAGATAACTCCTAATAGGGAGACATAACCAAAAGTTTACGAGCAACCTAGTTTCTTGCACAGCTCCATTAATGCTTACTGTATCGATGACTCGATGCATTACTGAAACTGCTACACGGCAGAAGCTAATACAAATCTGAGCCCTTTATATTTTCTCTAGCGTATAGGCCTGTGAGGACACCCCAAGTAAAAGAATAGACAGACAATGCCAGTGGCTTAAGTCGCACTCTGACTTTTTCGGCCTACACAAAATGTCGCCTAACGCTCACTCTGCCTGAACCATCTAAGCCTAACATATACTCCATCCATCTCAAAATATCTGTCGTTAAATGCTAATGTGTACATGTTAAGGAGTCCCTTAAACAACAACAACAACAACAACAACAATAATAATAATAATCCGAAGTTTGAGCGGTTCGACAATAATAATCCCAAGTTGCAACTTGTTGTCATTTTTGTCACAATATTGATCTGTTAGATAACGGCGTGTAACTCCGTCATTATTAGAGCTAATTAGGTCTATTTATTATTAATTTTTATATTATTGATGTGTCTAAGCTTTTTCCTTTTTTTGATAAAAATCCCCTACTCCCCCTCAAATTTTCTCTCTCCTCCTCCCATCTCAGCCACCAGCCCACTGCCACCAAATTCCGACCACCGGGCAAGGACACCACATTATGAGCCCCCCTCTCTCCTCCCTCTCACAACCACTATGCAATAAGTCTACCACCAGCCCACAACCACCGAAATCGACCACCCCCTCCCCTCTCATGACCACCAGGCAAGAAGACCGGCCCACCACAGCAGCCCTTCATTTCTCTCCTTTTTGCCTCCACCCCCACCCCCACAACCACCCCACCAGCCACCGATGATCCCATTTTGTCAAACCAGTGAGAATTTGAAAACTTTGGGGTTTTCAAAATCTCATCAATTTAAAATTTACAATCTCAATCTCTCATTCTGAGAGCAACCCAGTAGAGTAATTATGCTCTAAATTGCTGTAACATACAAATAACAATCAATTTTTCCTAGATAAAACACCACAAAATGTTAGAAATGCCGTGATGGGGTTGGTAGTGGCTAAGGGAGGGGTGGGGAGGAGAGAGATGGGGTGATGCCGTGATGGTGGGGTGGTGGGGTGACTGGGGTCGAGGAGAGAGAATCTTGAAGGCAGTAGGGAGGATGGAGAGATAAAGTGGGGGAGGAATGGGTGGTGGTCCTGGCTGAACAGAAGGAGGGTGGTGGTGGTGGTGGTGGTGGTGGAAGAGGTGTGCAGAGAAAGGGTGGGAGGTGGGAGGGAGAAGGAAGAGGACTGGGTTTGATGGGGGAGAGAGAGGGAGAGTTAGGCAATTTTCATTAGAAAGAAAATATTAGAAGAATTAAAAAAGTTAATCAGGATTTGGTTTAATTAACGTTAATAAACTAACAGAGTTAGACGCTGTTAGATAACATACCAATATTGTGACAAAAATTACAACTTGGGATTATTTTTATGGAAGTTGCAAATTGGGATTATTATTGTCGGACCGCTCAAACTTCGGATTATTTTCATCAAAAATAATAATAAAACTTGACCAAATACCCTTCAATAAGTCTCAAATAGGTGCACTGGAAATTGAAACTAGGAGTAAAAAAGCAAGGGTAAACTTGGAAACTAGCAATTAATGTAGCATTAGAATGCTACAGCAACAGATATTATGAGAAAAAAAAAAGAAGTTAGTAAAGTGACAGATATTTTGAGACAAAGGGAGTACAACATAATGCAAAGACTATGTTCCTCGAACTCGAGTAAATGTAGAGTGTCCAATGCCCATACCCATGTTGCACTTGGCCATTTTTTGAAAATGAAAATTCTGCATTTTTTTGGACTAAAATGGAGTGTCCAATATCTATTTTTTTGTCAAAGTGTGGAGTGTCCGATACTGATTACGAGTTGTTGAGGTGAAATGAAGAGTTTGAGCAAAATATGAATTTTTTCGAGCAAAATGTTTCTTTCCTGTTCCAGCCTCTTTTTCTAGATAAAGAGAAAGAAAATATTAATGACTTGTCAAAAACATAGAGCAGAGAGGTCACCAGTTCCATCCTATGTTCCATACATTTCATCCATATTCCTTCCACCGATATTCCATCTTTATTTTCCTTTTACTCCCCGAAAAACACACAAATATTATGAGTACCTACATTATTTAATCCATGCCCCCTGCTATTCGCAAGAACAACAGAGTATATCCGGTCGAGGGCGGGTTCGGAGGAGGTCCAGACGTACACATCCTTTTACCTAGCTAGTCGCCTAGCAGTGCTGTTTCTGATAGACCCACAAAACAAGGTATTTTTTTTACAAAAAACATTTGAAAACAGTTATAAAGTAATTTGAAAGAGGGAAGAGTGAAAATAACGAATGGATGATTGTGCCCATATTATTCACAATAATCACATTTTCTAGATATCCTCACTACTCATTAGTTTCAACTATAGATTTACTTTATTTATTCCTCAGGGGAAAAGGACTGCAAATCCTAGAAGGTTTAGGGAAGTTGGTGTTCTGAGTGTATAAATATATCTCGAACCCTAAACCTACTTTATCTCACGTTAAGGTCTCTTTTCACTCTCCCTTCACTGTCGCAGGTCGTGTAAGTTAGTTGCAGCAGGTAGCATCTCCCTTCCCCTTTCCTACTTCTCACCATGTTCCCTTCTCCTTGTCTGGCTCCATCTCACGCTCAGCTTCTTTTGTCCCTAACCTTGCAGGTTCCCCCTACTATGGTGGCGGGTTCGGGAGGGTGGACGGGTAGACATCGGGCAGAAAGGGGCGGAGCAGTGAGGCGGGAAGGCTGACCAACTTGAGGTCCTGGGCGGTTCCTTGGGGGTGGGATTATACGTGTGAGTGGGTTAGTGTAATGGAGAAGAAAAAGTTTATTTCGCTTCATCTCTAAGTTCTAACTGCTTATTTAGTCTTGGTTTCCGAAAAATTATAAAGGTAAATAGTGCGTCAACTACGGTAGATCAGCCTTAATTTGATGAAGTAACTTGATTGGCATGCAGGTGGTAGATGTGATTATATTGTGTGAATGTGTAGAGTCAAAGGACACAGCCTAAAGAATGCTATAAGGAAAATGCTCATGCGGAATGTGTTTGACAACAGCGATAATCAAGATAAAGGATTTTTTGTTGAAAACTACCTTTCTTTTTGGACTTTTTGTGGGAAACTACCTTACTTTGTTGAAGTTGTGGGGAACTACCTTTATCCCAATTTTTTTTGTCAAAGACTGTCAAATGACAGAATCCCCATTAACGGGGTTAACTTTGCTAGTAAAAGACCTTAAAGCCCCTCACTTAATTATGTTGACTGAAGTCAAATTCCTTTCCATCTCTTTGACCGTATTGCCTCTAATTTCCCCTCCCCCCTTTTTATTTCTTATCTCACTTTCTCTCTCTTCTTTGTTGCGCCATTTCTCTCAGCTCTCTCATCTCCTTTTCTGCCTTAATCCACCATTGTTGGACCATCAACAACTTGTAGAAAACAAAATCGTATTTGTTCTTTCCTGATCGTTACACAGAGCTTATAATGTTGACATTCTTTATTGCGAAATATCCCAAAAAGATCGTGCCCATCTTAGTCGACTTGGTTCCAGATTCAGATTCCAAATCAAGGGTAACAAAAACAAGAGAGAACAAATGTATTAATATTACTTGATTCCTTCTCCCCAAATGGGGTCAACTAAACTGTTTACAAACCTATTGTCCGTTATTAGGGTATAGATAACCTAATTAATTCCAAGATGTAAGTTTAACATGAAGGAAACGACTATTCACACCCTCTTTTGATTTATTCACATATCCTTTTTCCTAAATTTCATCCCAGAAGCCATTGAAGAGCTCGAAGTTGCGTCCATGATGGTGATTAAGAGGTACCCAAATGCTCAGAAGTTGTGATTCGTCAATTAAAGGCTTTTAGAAAATGGGCCAAAATGTCGATAGAAATGGGGCTTTGGAGATTACTGACATGTGACATCAAATAATTTTGCGTCCATGGTGGTAATGTTGATCGGTTGATTGAGAGTCGTGAATTTTTCTCAAATTGATCGGTTAATAGTTTGAAGAACAAACTTGAGATTTCTAGGTTTTTGTTGAAAATGGGGATAAATCGACTTCTGGGTTCCATTAATTTTCAACAAGGTGATAATGGTGGTGGTGAATGGTGATGAATGTGAAAGATGAGGGAAGAAAGCAGATGAGGAAAATTGAATTGGGAAAGTGGAAAACAGAGGGCACACGTGAGAGGCACGGGGAATTGAGGGGCAAAAAGGTCAATAAAAGTCAAAAAGTGACTAAACTTAACTCCGTTAGTGTTTTTCCGTCAATTGGTAGTTTTTAACAAAAAAATTTTATAAAGTAAGGTAGTTCCCCACAACTTCAACAAAGTAAGGTAGTTTCCCACAAAAAGTCCAAAAAGGAAGGTAGTTTTCAACAAAAAAATCCCAATATAAATGCCGCATCTAGACTTCTTATTCCAATTGATGTGTTGTGTGTACATGTGTGCTGTATAAGAAGAGTGATTGGTGTGAGCTGCGGTTGTGGAACATGGAAATAAGGAATGACCTGTGGGAATATATTGCGTGACGACTTTTGTTATATGCTTATGCCAATAGTGTTAAGTCAGTATAATAGTGCTGACTCTATAAAATGGCGCAGAACCTGCGGCAAGTATGGACAAGTATACGTGGAGGGTCTTTCCCCCTGAAGCCCCAAACGATTGGTGTTCATAAAGTCTCTCGCCAAGGATAAATCTCTTCCATATTTCCAAGTGTTGTAGAGCTATGGATTGGTAGTTATATTCATGTGGAAGGATTCCTGTTTTATGTGACCCGTGTAATTCATCAAGTGTGATTAATAATCAAGTAAATCAAGTATGTCGTGTATGTGTGTGATGTTCTGGATTTGGTGCTTGTTGGGCTACGCCTCATTCTGTGATGGGAACGTTTATGGGAAAGTGAAGGGAGAAGAAAATAGAGTTTATCGTCAGAGAGAGGAGCCCGGAGGTTAGGTTTAGGGTTTCAGTTGTATTTATACTCTTAGAAGCTAATTCTACTAGGATTCCTAGTAATTTTTCCCTAAGGAACAAATAAAGTAAATGAATAGCTGAAAATAAAATTAGGGAAACAAGGATATGAAGAAAATAATAAAATAGGTAGGACACTACACCTGCATAAGTTTCGCACCTAAATTTATCTTTTTGTATCCAACATTGCATCGTTTGGTATAGACACCGAGATTGCACCACATCCAACGTAATTATTGTTCTGCACATGTTTTCATTATCATCCCATTGACACCAACATAATAATAATAGCAAAGTTCCTAGACTGGACATATATGTGGTCCATGCTCCACACCTACTCAAATGGGTATAAATTACAATCCATAACCTCTTGTTCCAATCTGTTCTCCAATTTTGATAATACCAATATGTGCATTTAGAGCTGGCAAAATGTGACCCAACCCGACCAAAAAAACCGACAAAAGCTAATTTGATTGCTCGCAAGCCCATCAAAAGTTAACACCACAAGGCATTTCCAACCCGCCATATTAAAACACATAAAACTCCAAACCTGAAAACCCGAACCTGAACCGATTGGAAAACGACAAAAACTAACTTGACAGCTCGAAAGTCCACTAGAAATTTACACATAAATGCATTTCAAACCTGCCAAATTAGATTAGCCAACCCGACCGACCCATTTGCCAGGTCTATGTGCATTCAATTAACCTCAATGTTAACCAACAGGATTTGTTAATTAATTTTCTATCAGTAACAAAAATATTGGTTACATGACATGCCTTTGTTTCCAATGTATTAAAAGGCGCGAGGTGCAATGAGGCGATAGAGGTCCATAGAGCCTAGGCGCAAGGCGCCAGGCGAAGGCGCGCGCCTCAGTGAGGTGAGGCACACTAGTGTATGACAGAAAAAATGCTATAATATAAACTTTTTTTTCATCAAAATCTATCTCAGATGCGCCTCAAGTGCGCCACAGGTGCGCCTCACTAAAATCGCCTCGCCTCACCCTCAAAAAGCGATGGGTTGCTGCGCCTCACGCCTAGTGCGCCTAGTGCGCCTCAGGCGCGCTTTTTAATACACTGTTTGTTTCAAGGCTCAGGGCTATGCCAATGTGCCTTCTTTTATCAGACCATAACTTTGAAAACATTTTTTATTTTTGGAAAGCCAACTTAAAACACAATTTAGGCGTAGGTAACACTAATTTTTGAAGACCAGTTTTTCGATCCAAGCCTGTCAAGGTCTCTGAATATAATAGGATTTCGTCATCTAACTAGGTCCCACCTTACCACCAATCCCGAACATGGACACCGGTATCAATGTGGAAAGTAGTATTGCTTAACAGAAAATAAAACAACACGAAGACATAAGTGAAGTTCTCAAGAACCGAAACAAAAGGGGAGCATGACAAAGCACTTAATCTAAGGAGACTAATAAAGCATCCACAATTTAATATTATCAAAACTGTGCATATAAAGAGGTTATAACTTTTAACCTGGTGTAGGCCGCAAAATCTGGAAGATGGACAAGCTGCATCAGAAAAGCATACTAATGATAATCCTCCAGATACGTGCACATAAAAACCACAATGTAATAATGCTTCACAGTAATTGTCAAAAATACAAGTACAGACTATGGGCCATTGGAAACAACTAAACACTGCCAATATATTTTAGTAACTTCAGGTTAAAGTCATGTTTATGCATTAAAGAAATAATCTTCTTTTGAAAAAAATGGATCAGTGGATGACCAAAGGTCAAATTGGGCTATCCTATTAGTAAGAGTTGATTCACAATACAACTATAAACAAAATATGTTTCATCAAGGTCCTATAACCTAAGAAACTTTAGTACCAATTGCCACTTAATCAAATCAATTTTACAAGAGAACACTAACCATCATGTATTTTCCATATCAAAACATCCATATATTCCTAGCAATTGCTCCCAATAAAGCAAAATTATTTAAAAATTGTGTGGTGAAAACTTAATAAAGTACCTTTCAGGAGTGACTTCTGAAAATTTCCTGGGGCTCCACGACATGAGCAAATTCCCAACACAAAGCAAACTTCCTTCATACTTGACTCCATTTACCTTGAACCCATTGGCATCAAACCTATGAAACAAAAAACAAAGTTAAAACTTTGAAAATACACCACATCCATGGACATAATGTCCAGATACAAAATCCTCTCAGTATGTAACATTTTCCAGTGAACACCAAATACAAAATGCCTAAGTTGTATAGTCAGCCCAAATGACATCTAAACAAAGGACATCAATTTAGCCAAGACAACAAACAAACCAACAAACCAAATTCACCCAACAATCAAAAAGTTTGGGACACAGAACAAATTCAATACTTTACATACTCCCTAATGCTGATCATAACTCACCAACACTTAAAACACAACAAAAGATCAAATTTTGATAGGAACCCACCTCTAATTTCCCCCAAACTGGGAACCCAATTAGAACTGATATCTCCCAATTGCAACAACAACAACAACAACAACACTACCAACAATTAAACAATAATCAGAACACAACAAAGGCATTAACCAATTTACAGAAATACTAGGATCATATTATACAAAAGACAAATGGGAAAAGGGAAAAGGGAAAAGGGAAAAGGTGGTACTCTTGAAAGCGGAGTTGGTCTTCGGGTACATTATCGATGAGATTGATCTGATCATAGAGAGAGAAAGTGCGACGAAGTGAGGGTAATGGGTGAGTGATAAGGGGTGGTTTAGAGATGGTGTCTTTTTTCAGGACTTTTAGTAGAGATGGTAGAGTTCTCCCTGCTTTCTGCCTCAAAGCCATAGAGAGAGAGAGAGAGAGAGAGAGAGAGAGAGAGAGATTGTTAGTGTTGTTGAGGGGGGGATTGGTAGTGGTGGTGACTCGTGGTGGTGTGCGCTAGGCGTGAAGGGAGAGAGGGAAATGGGTGCGTGTGAGGTCAGGCCTCAGGGGCTCGATAAAATGAACATGATACGGAGTTACGGACCACACTAGCCTTTCAAAAGTCGCCGATCCAATTGGTTTCGAGTCATGTCATTTGGGATTCAAGTCGGATACGAATTTTTGGGTCGGTTTTTTATTTGAATTCACTTTTTTGTTTGTTTTCTAGGTTGTAATGAAGTTCAGGTCGAGAAAAATATATGATGATTATGAAAAAATAAATCGGGTTAGGTCACCTCTAATTACAGAGTATATTTTGTTCTAATAAAGTAATGATCAAAGTTCTAAGAAAGTAACGATCAAATCAAAGTTCTAAGAAAGTGTTTTTCATAAAATATAATGTGTAAATATTTCCATATTTATTTTATCTAATTCGATATTATTTTTATCTTTTCTTTAAAACAAATTACATTATTTTTTCTTGAAAAAAATTATCTCTCACTATTAGAAAGTGTAATTTGGAGTTTATATCATAGTGATTGATTTTGACAGAGATTTTCTTAAATTTCTATTTTTTTTTTTTCCAATGGATTTTCTTAGTGTTCTTCATCATTATGCTTTGGTTCTTGTCTTATTTTCTACTGTTGCAGGTTAGATTCATCACAAAAAATAATATTTAACAAGGCCAAATCACTCAACACGTCAACAAAATAACGGAGAGTTAACTTTTGTCTTCCAGTGTCAGGCGAGTGAAATTAAGTTGAAAACTTTGTGCCACCCACCCAAGTAAGATTAGTCAAATCACATATTGTAACACCCCCGAATTCGCAACGATTTTCAGGGAACTATCGACGTCGCTGTCCACGACATGACACCACGGAACCGTCACGGACCCAGGGGAATGCTACTGCAACATTTATCGCTAAGGAGTAAATGCTAAGCAGAAAGGAAAACTAGGTATCAAAGGAAGCATCTAAACAAATTAAACATAAATATCAGAGTTGTCTATCCAGCGGTCTTAAGTCCATTATAGTTTTATTACAACTTTGCCTTCAAGGGCACAAACCAAAGTCCCAAATAATCCAAGGTAACCAATAATTCCATAGTTCTAAACAAACAGCCCACATTCAACCTTCTAGCAAACCGTCCTCACTCAGCTACACCTGCACTTTGGTTTCCGTGACGAAAACAAGGTACAGAAGAAAAGAGAAGAAACAAAAGAAACAAAAATCAGATAAACTGAATAAACGTCGTCCATACCCAGTAAAAACACTTTCGCAAACCTTACCTGGGTTTTAGAAGAATCATTGAAATTCATTTGCATGCACAAGTAGTCATACAATCAAGCACGCGCATACTCGATATTCAATTACATGCAATTCTTGCTTTAGTGATCATTCGAACACAAATAGATAAACCATATTGATTAGAGAGATAAGAGAGCGAATAGAACAGCGATTACCCATACTGTTCATAGATAGATATAGACATGCCATGGAATTACGCTAGTATATACTCACACTACCTCTAACATAATAATCGATATGTAGAGAAATAAACAATGAGGAATGATCCGTCCCGAACACACTGCGAGGTGTCCATAAAAGTAACTTGGGAATCACGCATCCCTAGACTACATCAATTAGATAAGTCTCGATAGCTCGGCTACTCCTAGGGATCCATTAGGAGTCTTATTCTCATTTATTTCAATTCACATACTTGCATTGATTGACCTAGTGGTATAACGAGACCACGACATACTACTTCATTTCATGCTCATGATAATGAATAATAATAACGACGATTACGACATAAGGGCATATTAACAATAGTCATGCTTCATGTATGTCTAACGAAATTTCGGCAGCACTTCGGCAGTAAATCATGATAACAAAAATTACACTTTCACAATTAACATCCAACAAATATAATAGTAGGTTCTCATTAGCACTCAATAATATCCCATTCCAAATAACACATATTATTATATCATAATAATATTAGAAATTCAACATCGCCATAATTAAACATTAATTAGCATATGAACTAATTAATTAACGAAACTTTATAAACTTATCATACTCAATATAAATCATATTTACAGTGAAGAATATATTTCAAATTCTCATAATTAACGACGATATAATTTAATCATGCTTCGCATATTAAATTCACAATAATAATCAATTCGCACATAACACATCAAAATAGTTTTGATGGGGCTTTGGAAAGAGGTAGGCACAATTGCTTACCTAACAAATGCTCACTAAGCAGTAGGTAACTTGGCTAATCACAACCCGATCACGCTTGTCCGTTTGGTCCTAATTAAAAATAATTACCGAGACATTAATAAATATGAAAATCCAAATAGTACTGAAACTGTAAACTAATATTTTTATTAAATTCTTTGATTTATTCCAACCAATCTAGGCTTTTGAAAATCCAGATTCAGGTTCCAAACGAGTACAGAAAAATAAAAATAATTATTGAAAAATACTAAAAATACGAAATTAATTAAAACGAAAAATACAAATTCGAAACCCAACTTACTGTGCAAGTCTCGACCATGGTCACCTACAAGAGGACCCATGGTCGGACCCATCAGCACCATCACCACCCCCTGACCACCGTTGTCGGTGGTGGTGGCTCGCCGGCGACCGGCGGCCAGGAGAGAGAAAGAGAGAGGGTACGCGAGAGAGGGAGGGAACGAAGGGGAGAGAAAGAGAGAGCGACTGAGTGGGAAGGGGGACACCGAGAAGGACCCCAACGGCGTCGGCCGCCTGCCGGCGACCACCCATGCGCGACTTGGTGGCGCGGCAGCGGCCCGACTGTCGTGGCCCGCGAAACAGAGGGGAAGAGAGAGCAGGGTACGGGGAAAGAGAGAAAGGGAAAGAGAGGGAGAAAGAAATAGGGGGAAAGGGGAGCGGCTCACCTGGTGGTGGCCTGGTGTTCTCCGGCGAAGGGCGGCAGTAGTGAGGCCGAGAGAGAGAGAAAAGAGAGAGAGAATAGCGTGAGAGAGAGAGAGAGAAGAGAATTGGGGCTTTTAGCTCAGTTCTGTAAACTGATCAACTGACTCGTCTCTTAGCTTATATAGGTGCCCAACCAAGAAAAGTCAAAACCTACTAGCCCTAGGATTATTTTCTGATTTAATTGCTAATTAAAAACAATTAAAACTAATTAAATGCTAATTAAAACCAATTAAAACAATATGAATAAGCCTTATTCATATGCAAAACCATTTTAACTAAATCCCTCAATTTGATAATTATAAATCCCGAAATTCCCATAATAATAATTAATATTATTATGGCTTAATTTGAGTAAATCAAATCGTTAAATAAATATACGATTTAAATCTCCGAAACTATTTATAAATGAATTATAAATCGATATTATAATTATAGAAAATATTGGGGTATCACATTCTACCCTCCTTAAAAGAAGTTTCGTCCCGAAACTTGAAACATGAAGTAATCACTTCTCAACGACGAAACGAGTTTACCCATACGAAGGTATAAATCGATTTTAGGACAACGACAATGCAATGCTTGTACTACGGTTGTGATCTAGGTCGATTAGCAGTGCAGCATGCAATGCTAGAACATGCAACTCGTGCAAAGTGGTAAACAAAACACGAAATTACTAGGTGTGACATTCTACCCTCCTTAAAAAGGGTTTTGTCCCGAAACTCGAATGGAATTAGTACCTTTGAGAAAGAGTTATGGGTACTTCTCGCGCATCATGGATTCAGCTTCCCATGTTGCCTCTTCTTGACCATGACGGGACCAAATAACTTTCACAATCGGAATAGTCTTTGTGCGAGTCGAGCGTTCTTTGCGGTCGGTGATCTCGACCAGACGTTCTTCATATGTCAAACTCTCGTCAAGTTCGATCGTTTCAGGTTGAACGACATGAGTTGGATCATGTACGTATCGCTTCAATTGAGAGACGTGAAAGACATTGTGGACTTTCTCAAGTTCCACAGGTAAAGCTAGACGATAAGCAACTTCACCAATCCCCTCAGGTACACCATGAAGTCTCATGACTTCCTTGACGTACGCGTCAGCCAGTTTCTCCATTTCCCACGTGTCGTGCATAGGAATGAATCTTGCGACCTTCGTCAAACGATCTACAACCACCCAAATGGCGTTGTTCTTCTTTTGTGTCAAAGGTAAACCCATGACAAAATCCATAGAAATCAAATTCCATTTCCATGTAGGAACTTCCAGTGATTGTACCATTCCACCCGGTCTCTTGTGCTCGATCTTGACTTTCTAACATGTCAAACACTTCGCTACGAACTCAGCGACATCTTGTTTCATGCCTTTCCACCAGAACACTTGGCGAAGATCTTTGTAAAGCTTATCTCCACCAGGATGTACAGAACACGGTGTATTATGAGCTTCACCCAGAATCTGACTTTTGATATCTGGGTCATTGGGTATGCAAACACGTTCTCGAAATCTCATAATTCCATCTTGGCCCAAAGTGAAGTCCTCGGACCTACCCTCGTCTTTATGGTTTAGAATCCGCTGAAGATCCTCATCACCACTTTGTTTATCTTTGATCTCTTCAAGCAGTGTTGGTCGAACAGTCATATGTGCTAAGGTACATTGAACGTCACCTTGAAACACAATCTCCACCTCGAGACCTTGCAAGTCACGTATGATCTCCTTAGGAAGTACTAAAGCAGTGTTTAACGAATGTCGAGTCTTCCTACTCAAAGCATCAGCGACTACGTTTGCTTTACCCTCATGGTACTAGATATCAATGTCGTACTCCGTCAGAAGTTCTAGCCATCTCCTTTGGCGCATGTTCAACTCTTTCTGCGTAAAGATATACTTGAGACTCTTGTGATCAGTAAACATCTTGAATGCGAAACCATACAGGTAATGTCGCCAAATCTTCAACGCAAATACGACAGCAACAAGTTCTAGATCGTGCGTAGGATAGTTGTCTTCATGCTTCTTCAGTTGTCGTGAGGCGTAAGCCACAACCTTTCCATGTTGCATCAAGACACACCCTAAGCCATGCTTAGACGCTTCACTGTAGACCTCATATCCTTCTGTTCCTGATGGCAATGTCAAAATAGGTGCACTTGTAAGACGTTTCTTCAACTCTTTGGAAAGCAGTCTCACACTTGTCGGACCATACAAACTTTGTCGTTTTCTTCATCAAATTCGTGATTGGCTACGCAATCTTTGAGAAACCTTCCACAAATCGTCTATAATATCCAGCAAGTCCAAGAAAACTTCGAACTTCGGTCACGGTCGTTGGTCGTGGCCAATCTGTAACAGCTCGAATCTTCTCTAGATCTAAGGCCACTCCATCCTTAGACACCACGTGTCCTAAGAAAGATACCGTGTCCAACCAAAACTCACACTTAGACAACTTGGCGTAAAGTTGATGTCTTCGCAAAATCTCCAAAACAATACGTAGATGTTGCTCATGCTCCTCGGCATTCTTCGAGTAAACCAGAATATCGTCGATAAAGACTACAACAAACTGGTCTAGGTAAGGTTGGAACGTACGGTTCATCAAGTCAATAAACTTTGCAGGCGCATTTGTCAACCCAAAAGGCATCACAGTGAACTCGTAGTGCCCATACCTCGTCCTAAACGCTGTCTTCGCAATATCAGGCTCAGAGATCCTCAACTGATGGTATCCTGATCGCAGGTCTATCTTTGAGAAAATTGACGCACCACGCAGTTGGTCAAACAGATCGTTAATTTGGGGAAGTGGGTATCTATTCTTGATCGTAATCTTGTTTAACTCGCGGTAGTCGATGCACAGTCTCATACTACCATCCTTCTTCCGTACAAACAAAACAGGAGCACCCCAAGGCGATACACTCGGACGTATGTATCCCTTTTGTAACAAATCCTCAAGTTGTGTTTTCAGTTCCTTCATCTCAGAAGGTGCCATACAATACGGAGCTTTTGAAATTGGTGCAGAACCTGGAGCAAGCTCGATCGTAAAGTCGATAATGCGTTGCGGAGGCATTCCGGGAATCTCTTCGGGAAAAACGTCAGCGTACTCGGAAACTACAGGAATAGGATGCGGAGCTTCCGTCTCGCGACTTGTATCCACCACATGACAAGTAAATCGCTTCATCCTTAGTCACGCACTCTTTAACCTTCATAGTAGCCATCACCTTCAACTTAGGCTTGACCACAACTCCTCGGTAAGTGATCCTCTTACCTTTAGGTCCACGCAAAGAAACGCGTTGTTCAAAGCACTATAACTTAGCCCTATACTTGGCTAACCAATCCATTCCCAATATCACATCAAAGTCCTTCAAATCCCTCTGAATCAAATCCGCGGGTAAATCGAAACCAGCTATCCTAATCGGACACTTTTCATACAACGCTTTACACTTAGCGATCGATCCATCTGGCATCCTCATATTTGCACTATACACAGAATTAGGTTCTAATCCTATCTTAGATGCAAAGCACTTAGAAAGAACAGAATGCGTCACACCACTATCAAACAAAACAAAAGCGGGAAAAAAATGAACAAGAAAAGTACCAGCGATCACGTTCGGGTTTGCTTCTTCTTCATTGCGATTCATCACAAAGATTCTACCATTAACTCCTCTATAGTTGTTGTTGTTCTTGTTTGGCGCGGGATTAGCAGTAGCAGGAGCTTGAACTTGGTTGTTCACAGCAGGCAGCATTGTTGCGGTTGTTGTTGTTGTTGTAACCCCCGTTTCCACGGTAGTTACCACCATTACCACGATAGCCATTGTTATTCCCACCACGATTGTAGTTGTTATCGCGGTTCTGTGCATTACCATTCCTACCTCGGCTCCAACATTCATAAGCTTTGTGACCTGGCTTGTTGCACTCATAGCATTGCAACACGTCACCTCGACAGTTCTTACCGGCATGCGTCTTGTTACAGCAAGTACAAGGCGTATTCCTTCTGGCCATTATCGTAGCTCGATGACTATTCGAGTCATGATTTCTATTCGCATTTTGGTTCTGACCACCTTGGTAGTTGTTGTTGCCATTAGGCCTTGGCCTCTTGTCGCCATTGCTCGGTTGCGATGGATTGCCTTCGTCGCGCTTGTTCTTTCCCAAATGCGTGTCACGACGTCCAACAATCCTCTCCTGGTTCAGGGCCTTGTCATAGGATTCCTGAAAAGTGATAGATTGTCCAGCGATAAAACGTTGAATATCCTATTTCAGTCCGTCCTCGAACCTTTCGATTCGCTCAGCTTCAGTTGTCAGCAGATTAGGAGCAAAAATAGCAAGCGCATTGAACTTGGCAGCATACTCGGCCACAAACAGCTTGTCTTGGCTTAACCCTTCAAACTCACGCTGCTTCAGGCGTCGTAGAGCACTAGGATAAAATCTAGCACAAATGTCTACCTTAAAACGATCCCAATTTAAGTTCGGCGTTGCAAGCAAATCAGTTCGCACATCGTTCCACCACTTGTTAGCTTCGCCCTTCAGATAGTACATCGCAGAGCTAACTTTCATGTTGTTAGACCGATTTGTAGCCAGAAACAACTTCTCAAACTCGATGATCAAAGTTTCCAGCTTTGTTGGATCGACACCACCTTCGAACGTAGGAGGTTTAAGAGCGTCAAAATCTCTAAAACTACGCGCTGCAGAGGCTTGTGCGGTTTCCAGTTCTTCTTGGCGTGCCATTTGTCGTGCCATGATCTCGACCACATCGGTCAGACCATCCTCGAGTCTAGCGATTCTATCGGTGTTGGTTGATATTTTCGCAAATCTGAGAATATAAAAGTAATGGTATGAACACCATTCACACAATTTCCACATCTCGACCCTTTTAGGTCTAATTGAGAGAAATAGGTTGTAATTGAAACCTTTCTCCTGACATTTAGCATATAGCATATAAGTTTCGAAGATCGACCTTACATTGTAGGTCTAAGCAACATACTTGCTTTATTGTTCTCAGTTCTCATGTATAATAGTTCGATAGGCATACAATACACTTTAGACATGTAGGTTTCACATGAATAGACAAAGATGTTCATAATGCACATAAAGAGGCTCCATACTATTTTAGTAGGGAAATAGATAATCACGCTTAATCATATTGATATGCTTTAGCACTTGGCTCACAAGAGAGTTGATAATGCTCAACAACGATTTTGCCATAAATTCGACATGGATTTCCCATCATGTCACGACGATAAGAGATAGCATTTATGCTTTTGGTCAACCATGCAAATATGTGACAACGACAATGATATAAACAAATCACAACGACTTTCATATAATCAAACGAAATAGTTTTGCAATAAGATAGATTGCAAAAGAAGTACGAGTCAAAAATATTTGTTGCTTAGGCAACCACACACCATCATCAAACTTGACCACGCAGGGCCATCACAAAAGTGGAATCATGTTTCTAATGAAAATGACTAACTCTAGCCAACAAAATAACTAAACAGCAACTGGGTTTTGTTTTGATCCGGGAGGCGTATCATCATCCCTCCTTGGCTTCACTTATCTACAAGGAGTGTAAGGATGCTCATCACCTCTAAACTTCTAAGGCATGAAGCGCCTTCTAAAGTTATCCACGAGTTTGCGCTTCTTAGACCAGCAGCTTTCACAGATGTCTTTTGGAGCAGGCACTAGAACGTGATTTACCTTCCACTCGAACTCAGACAGACATAACTCATTGCCAACACCTTGAAAAGTCAACGCCCAACGATTGCCTTTGCCATACTTCCCATCATTGATGTAGCCACTCCTCAGTACCACATCATCATACTTCTCCTTGAGACCTCTCCAAGGATGTAGGTTGGGTAAGCCAGCTAGTAAGAGTTCTACCCAGAAACCTTGGTGTATCCTCGTACGGTTCTCATATTCGTAACGCTCGATCGTAGTGAATGCGCGATCAATGTAGGCACGGATGTCATCTAGCTCGGCATCAGTGGCAAAGAAAGGCTCCACAGGAGGAGACACATCATCAGTAGGCGAAGGAGGTACAGAGTTGTTGCCTCTTGCATCACCAATATCCTCTAAGTCTGGCATGCTAGGTGAATTAGGGACTCCAGCTCCATACTCAAATCGCATCTCTAGATCCACAGAGTTAGGCTCAACGCTTGGCTCGTCAGCAGGAGCATCGTCAGCCTCAGGTTCGGACTCGGTAGGTTCCTCTTCAGAATCAAGATCCTCGTTAGCATCCAAGTCGTGATTAGGCTCTATTGGAATGTCATCGTCACGAGCATCAGGCGCGGGTTGGTCCACCTCGTGCGCGCTATTGCCTTGCGCCACCAGGGCAGCCGCGGCCTCGTCACGCTCACCATGTGTAGGCTCACTATCGGAGATGTTTACATACTCCACCTCGTTCTCGGTTGCAATGATCATCGCTCGCGGTTTTCTACCTCTAGTCGATTTCATCGCGGTCAATCGAGTAATTGCCATCTACAAAAGGGCAATCAAACAGTAAGAACATTTAAATCACAATCAAGGTGATTTCAAGTAATTTCTAGCTTCTAGGACTACTACGCTCAACGACTTTAATTATATTTTATTTTCCCATAATAAAACTAATATTTATTAATTCATTTATTAAACCTATGCACCTTTTCAACCTAGGGCTCTGATACCATTTGTAACACCCCCGAATTCGCAACGATTTCCAGGGAACTATCGACGTCGCTGTCCACGACTCGACACCACGGAACCGTCACGGACCCAGGGGAATGCTACTGCAATATTTATCGCTAAGGAGTAAATGCTAAGCAGAAAGGGAAACTAGGTATCAAAGGAAGCATCTAAACAAATTAAACATAAATATCAGAGTTGTCTATCCAGCGGTCTTAAGTCCATTATAGTATTATTACAACTTTGCCTTCAAGGGCACAAATCAAAGTCCTAAATAATCAAAGGTAACCAATAATTCCATAGTTCTAAACAAACAGCCCACATTCAACCTTCTAGCAAACCGTCCTCACTCAACTACACCTGCACTTTGGTTTCCGTGACGGAAACAAGGTACAGAAGAAAAGAGAAGAAACAAAAATCAGATAAACTGAATAAACGTCGTCCATACCCAATAAAAACACTTTCGCAAACCTTACCTGGGATTTAGAAGAATCATTGAAATTCATTTGCATGCACAAGTAGTCATACAATCAAGCAAGCGCATACTCGATATTCAATTACACGCAATTCTTGCTTTAGTGATCATTCGAACACAAATAGATAAACCATCTTGATTAGAGAGATAAGAGAGCGAATAGAACAACGATTACCCATACTGTTCATAGATAGATATAGACATGCCATGGACTTACGCTAGTGTATACTCACACTACCTCTAACATAATAATCGATATGTAGAGAAATAAACAATGGGGAATGATCCATCCCGAACACACTGCGAGGTGTCCATAAAAGTAACTTGGGAATCACGCATCCCTAGACTACATCAATTAGATAAGTCTCGATAGCTCGGCTACTCCTAGGGATCCATTAGGAGTCTTATTCTCATTCAATTCAATTCACATACTTGCATTGATTGACCTAGTGGTACAACGAGACCACGACATACTACTTCATTTCATGCTCATGATAATGAATAATGATAACGATGATTACGACATAAGGGCATATTAACAATAGTCATGCTTCATATATGTCTAACGAAATTTCGGCAGCACTTCGGCAGTAAATCATGATAAAAAAAAATTACACTTTCACAATTAACATCCAACAAATATAATAGTAGGTTCTCATTAGCACTCAATAATATCCCATTCCAAATAGCACATATTATTATAGAAAATATGATAAATGTACGACAGCCGTGGCCCGCGAAACAGAGGGGAAGAGAGAGCCGGGTACGGGGAGAGAGAGAAAGGGAAAGAGAGGGAGAAAGAAATAGGGGGAAAGGGAAAGATAGGGAGAAAGAAATCGATATTATAATTATAGAAAATATTGGGGTATCACACATATAACCTAAAAATAAATACCCCAAACCTCAAAGCGCGTAAGTGAAAAATTTTCAAATATTGTTTCCACTACTACTCCTATATTGTGTTTCTATATTGACACTCCATAAATGTAAATATGCCTTCCAATAGTAAATTCGTGTTCGAATATCTTTGTGTTTCACCAATTTACAAGTTGTCAAGTTGGCTTGAGTTTGAAATCCTTATACTAGTTTCGAAGGTTTCTGCTTCTTGAATGAATAATTTCTTAATAAAAAAAACTGTACTCGTACATGTTTAGCTCAGCTGCAGAATACGGTCAACCAGATTGTTTTCAGTTTTGCTTTTAGCCTTTGGGAACCAACCAAAATATAATAAATAAATTATGCACCAATCCCTTAAGATTTCATTAATTTCCCAGTTACCATTATTTTGGGACCAGAGGACCACCATACGAAACATCCCTCTCCTCCTTGTAAGTTGTAACTTGTAACTGTAACCCTGCCCAACCAATTAATTTGTTTTATCCCCATCTGTCCACATCAATATTATTATTCATAAACCAAGGAAGTGTGGTTGAGTGGTAGGGACTCATCCATCCTTAACCAAGGTCGAGGGTTCGAATCTCGCCTTGGGCATGGAGCAACTTTAAATTCCTTAGCCAGCTGTTCCACCCTTTGAGGTGCCTACAAGCTAGCGCGGGGAACATCACTTTAGTCGACAGTGGATACTCTCGGTAGTGAACCAAAAAAAAATATATTATTATTCATAAATTTCAATTCATTGTTATTTTTTATATCCAAAATTTTAGTATAGATCATTGACCCTGAAAAGAACATCCATCATCTGGCTACTTTCTAAACCTTCAGCCCGCATGGCCACATACCATTCATTTCACAAAAGAGGAGAGACAAAATACAGAGTTTTTAATTCTGATGGAAGAAAGTATATGAGAGTTGTAAGTTCGTTTTAAAAATCAATGTAATGTACTCGAACCTAACGAGTGCCACAAGTTCGTTTATGATAGATTTAGTGCGCGTTTAGCATAACTCCCATAAAATCGCCAATTGGTAGTCATTTTATAGGTGATGTTTCTCATACTCCAGAACTACGGGCAGATTCTTGATGCAAAAGAAAATTTATGCAACATATTAGGTGATTTTATGGACTAAAGCATTTCTAGTGAAGCCAGATAATTCTTTACTTTTTGGCTTCGAAATATAATGGATTAAAGTAAAATGACTTGTAAAATTGTTAACGCTTTTTATTTATTATGAATTGAAGTTGACGATGGTCGTCGCATTTTGAATGTCAAAATCAAACGGAAATAGCCTTTCTGTAAGGCTCTCACATAAGGTTGCATACAATAGATCCTCCTTATATTGCTTATGTAATACCCCGTATTATTATTCATTTTAGAATAATAATTACTTTAAAAAAATGCAATTTGGATTTAAAATATTAATTAGGCTCAAATTGTTTAAAGTGCTTAATTAATATTAGAGTTTTGGTTTTGGACCTAATTAATTATAATTGGGCCAAATTAAATAAAAGAGTTTGTGGGCTAATATATTAGGTCTTGGCCGAAAATATTAGGCCCTTGTGAGCCATAATTTTCGGCCCTAGCCGAAAATTTGGTAAGAAAAATTCAGAATTTTTGTTTTAAAATTTGTTTCCTAAACTGTTGTATGGTGGAGCGATTTTAAGAGAGGCTTTAGGAAAGGAGATGTTGAGGGAAGGAAGGAGTGTATTTAGCTCCTAAATATACTCTACTTCTAAAACAACTGACTCTTTACCAAAAAAAAAAAAAAGACTCTCTCACTCACTCACTCACTCACTCACTCACCCACACGCACGACAAAGCAAAGGGAAGAAGAAAGAGAATTTGGCTCTCTTTCATAATTCATCCTATTGTGCAATTTTGATTCTTTTGATTCCAAGTAAGTATTTTTAACTTGTTTTTTTATTATTAAAAGCTTTAAATTTGATTCAATGATGAGTTTTTATGAACCCTAGTTTTGTATGAGTAAACCCTAATTTTATGAATTGCCTAGGGTTTGCTAGATTCTACTATTTTCATGTTAGAATCATGATTAGGGTTGAGTTTAATGTTTTGTTTAATTTGAATCAAAGATTGAGTTTAAAAGGTTGGATCTTGTGTTTAATTAAATCTGGAAATTTATTAATTATTCGGATTTAGTTAGATTTGGATTTGTCAAAATTTGATTAACAAAAAAAAAAAAAAGTTTGAAGAGGCTGAACACGGCCACCGCCGCCGCAAAACGGTCGTCAGCCGTGGTGGTTGATGATGGTGGTGTTTTGGTTTGACTTGTTATGACTTGTTGACTTGTTTTAGGGTTTTGAAAAGTTTCCTAATTTTGTTTATGTAAATTGGTTTTTGGAAACTTTGAGCATGCATGAGTAACTAAAAAATCCAGCAACTTAATTATTTTAATTAAGGGTACTAAATCATCTTTAAAGTTCAATTTAGAGGTTTAGATGTCAAAGTATTGACTATTGGTGTATTGTGGATTTGTTAGGGCCCGTTGACCGCACGTGAACGTAAGAAGCTTACGTTAGATTGTCGTGATTGCCTTATTGCTAAAGGTAATTCATGTCTAGATGAATTATGTATATTAATTGTCTAAGTATTGAATTGGGATGTCTATTCGTACTTGGTTTGTAGAAGGGATAATTGTTATTTATTTCCTTGTGATAATTCGTATAGAATTATATGATAGTGAATGCATGTGATAAATGTTGGAAATTCACTTGGTGTAGCAATGTCTACTTGTTGGGATTCATGTTATATGATAATACATGTTAATCTTTGTAATTACGTGGAGTAATTATTTGTGATATTGGACTAAAGATATATTAATATTTGTTCAATTTGGATATAGCCTATCGCTATTTGGACCATATTTGTAAGCATGTTGTGTCAATAAGTTAATGTGATTTTGACTATTGATTTGGTAAATAATATTGGAAGCCTGAAAAAGGTATATTGTTAGGTGGTTGGGAATAGGGTGTTGATGCTCATTCATGTGAAATTTGCCATCAGAATTGTGGACTTAATTGTTCATTGGTAACTGTGGAGTAGTTACTTGAATGCCAAGATATGTATATTACTTGTTGTGTGATCACCATATTAAAATGAATTGAGAGTTAAAACTTATTTGGTGAGGGATCCACCGAAGAATGCAAATGAAAATTTGTCACTGGTTACGTGAGTGGGTTCATTGGTTATGGCCCCAACGTATTGAAATCTTGTATCCATACTGAGTAATTGGGCGAGTGGTTCTCTGGAACAGTTCTTCTCGTAGACTTAAGGGTCGAAGGAGAGTACGCATACTAAGGAACATTTGAAGTACTTCGGGAGTCATCTATACTCCGAGACGGTTGATCACTCTTTTGCCAATGTACACGAGACTAAGATCATATTGAATCGACTGCGGTTGGTTTGACTATTCTTACGATTCTCTTCTCTCTAATGAACTTGGCTAATGGATAATAATAAATATTGGATTTATTATTTGGTGTTTATGCGTGTCTTTAAATTAAAGCATTTTGTCCTTTATTTTCTTAAAGCGTGATTATTATTTTTAATTAAGCATGTTGGCTTAACTTGGAGATTTAAATGGACTATGTGGTTATGAATTACTTATCGTAGCTGATTAGTTGTTTTTCTTTTTTGTAACACCCCGGATTTTCTAAATAATAAATAGATAAAAGTAGATAAACTCGAGCCAAAATTTCGGCAAAGTTTCCTTTGTAAATAGACATCCCAAGTTATCGACCAAATAAAAACCTTCTTTTACAGAAAAAAAAAACAACCAAACCAAACCAAACTTTACAAAAGATCCAAAATGACAGCGGAAGACTTCTAATCAAATCCGGAGCATCACTGCCACACTCACTCATAGAATGAATGCAAGACAAACATTACAACTCTAAAACAAACTAACAAACTTTAAGGCTTTACAATTTACAATCGAATGAACAACTAGAAAGTATAACCACAAGGGACAACACTAATCTTTATTCTGGTCAGCTCGAACTGAATGGTCCATCTAAATCTTCACAATCGGACAACCTGCAAGTCATATTCCAATCTACTCCCCCGTGCAATCGAATATCGCATAGGTTCATCATAGGTCCACCATAGAAGAAAAATGGACGCACACACACGTAGTAAAGAAAGCAACCAATCAGTTTTTGCTGAGTAACCAAACATTCTATCGAAACATATAGTCATAATTCAATTCATAAAATAAAGAGATGAACAACAAATTCCAACTCAGGTACATAAATCCCAAACTAGTCTCCATATCATCTATAACTCAATTCCCAAAAGTATGTGCCAATCGCTCTTTGTCCACTAGCTCCTAGCCTCGACCATGTGGGAAGTGAACTGGCGGTAAAACCCGCAGATGCAATACCATACTCATAACTCGGCCATAGGCCCCATAACTCATAACATAGCTCGCAGACTCTCAAAAGTCCACTCTTGGACCAATTCGCATTACCATGTAACCATTTCATAAAATACTGCTCATCACCTAAGAGTCAACCTCTTAGGCTACTTGCCCACATGCCAAAAACTAAGGAAACTAACAACCTATAAGCCTCAAACCAAGATCAATGTATTATATCATTCTCATAAGCTCATTACATAACCATACCCATTTCGGGTCCATTCTAATATAACCTTCACAATATGGCACGGTTCCCAAAGTACAATATGTTCTCAGGTCTTTGCTTGTCTCTACTATCCTGCTCATTCAGTAACTCTACATCTTGGACGACCTATGAGTAGGCTCTCTACTTCTATACTCTATGAGTGCATATACTCATACTACTCATAAGCAACTTGCTCTAAAACTAACAATATTCAGCAACCAATAGTTCACATATTCACAGGAAATAAAAGAACCAACAGCTTTACAACAACAGATCATAATTCTGAAAATTCAACATATATACACCTAGCAAATTAAATACCAATCGCACATAAATAGCTTCACATAATAGCAATTTCATAACATAATTCAGCACATAATAAATTCACATATTAAGCTTCCAATTCACACACAAAAGAGAAAATAACATCCATCTCCAACCGAATAGAAAGGAATACCTCTAATTCGAGCTCCAAAGTAATTAAGCATCATAATCTGTCCAATTAATCATCAAACATCTAATCATATATTATTAAGTCAGAATTTAACAATTAAAACACCGAAAATTAGAAATTGAACAATCAATTAAGGGTTTAGGGTTTACACAAAATGAACCCACGAAAAAGGATCAACCGGGCATGGGCTTGGCTGGCGACTATGCGGCATTTGGGTGCTTGACTCGCCGGAATCCATGGCAACTCTAACAGCCCAGCAGCGACAGCAACAGAGAAACAGCAGCGGAAAGCTCACGCAACAGCAACAGCCCGTCTTTGGCTGTTCAACTCGTCCGAAAACAGAGGGCATGAGAGATAAAGAGAACAAGAACGAGAACATGGCCTTCTTGCCTCTAATTAACAGCAACGCAGCAACCGAAGCCCAAGTGCAGTATAGTTTCACGATGAGAAGCAAAGTAACGGGGTTAGCAGTATAGTTTTCAGAGAAAGAGCAAAAGAACGTGAGGGACGGTGGTGGTGGCATGAAGGACATCCGTGGTGATGGTGATGGGGTTTATGCAAAGAACAAGAAGGGTTTGTTCTCTTAACAATATGAATGGGTCTTTGTGTTTTAAGGCTTTTAAGCTGAATAGGAGAAAGGGACAAAGAGGCGCTGAAAGACTTTTTAACAAAATGAAACTCTTTTTCTTTCCCTTTTTTTTTTAAAAGCTAAAACCAATTCCATAGAGCTCCAAAACTCAATAATAACACCTTATACAATAATAAAGCATTTTAGGAAAATACATTAAATATACAGGGTATTACATTTTTACTTGTGTTTGTTGTCCATTTCTCTTCAATGATGAGCCTATGATGAACCTATATGGAATTCATCTATATGGGGGAGTAGATTGACAGGATTGTAGCTCGAGGAGTAGAGCAAGTGAGAAGGCGACTGAAGAAGATTGTAAATCTTCTAAGAACAATTTACTATTATTTTTTAGATTGGACTTCTTATTTATTGGGACTTTTATTATTGTATTGAGATTAATTCTCTTGCATGAGAATTAATAGTTACTATTTCTTATTTTGTTTGGATTACTTGTTTTAAATTTAGTTGGAAAATATAGTTATTATTTAATTATCTAGTATGTATGTTTGGGATATAAACATTTGGTTTCTTTCTAGCCTTGTATTTAATTTGAACATTAAATACGGCGGTAGCGCTCCGAATTTCCAGGTTTTTCCTATACAACTCGTGATTTTAAATGGTTTTAAATTAGACGAAAATTCGGGGTGTTACAAGTTGGTATCAGAGCGTATGTTACTGTCCCTAATGTACGTTTTGAATTGTAAAGTATGTCATTAAGGCATATTAATAGGTTGAAAAACTTAAATAGACTTAAGTTATGTGAATAAAAGTTTTGTAAGCCGAAATGAGTTGATTGCTTTTTTTACTTGTTTTGTTATTAATTGAAGTACTCGAGTGAAGTACTAACGTGTTGTTTCCCGTTTGCAGATGAGTCGTTCACCCAGAGATCCGCAAACTCTGCAATGAAAGGGGGACAAGAGCCTGCACGACTTCGAGATCGAGGCGCGTGCAACCTTCAAAAGGTACAATGACTACCATGGAGATAAGTCTACTTTGAGGTCACAACACATGATGGCGTATGTTATGTACAAAGCTTTTGGACATAACCAGATATGAGAGGCTTTCAGAGACAAGCGTCATGACGAGTGGGAGCAATCCTACGACGCGGGAAAGCCGTTCAAGGAGAGCTTCGACTCTCTCTTTAGACGTGCAATGCGCTGGCCGCAGGAGTATTTCACGAAGCACCCGGGCATCATCGACAAAATTGACGAGATGAGGAAACTTGCGTTAGTTGAGATACAACGTAAGTTTAGATTTCCGCCACATCCCGCGAAGGATGATAAGGAGGAAGTAGTTGATGATGCCAAGGAGCTTGAAACGGAGTTGTTCAATGAGCTTGATCAGAGTCTCGAGGAAATATACCAAGAGACGCTCCAAGCAAAGCGCGCGAAGAAGCGGAAGATCGCGAAGAAAGTGTGATTCTTAGTTTTATTGGAGTAAACTATTTGAGACTTAATTTGGGCCTGCGAGCTATTTGTTTTTAACATTTGTGGTTAGAATGTTATTATTTTTGCTTTATTCATGCTATTGAGGCTTGGTTTGGCAAGCACTCATTTTGAGAACAAATACATGATTATTTGATATATGAGATGGAATTTTTGCAAGAAATGTGTTATTTAGTTGCTATTTGGAGCATGAGTATTGTGAAAGCGCCTAAATGAAAAAGGCATGGATGTTTCATATGATTGTGAATTGTTTATTTTTGAGAAAGAACAAAGTCTATTGAAACCTTGAACTTGCTAGTACACAAGAGTGTGATAAGTCCATGCTTGAATGCAATAAGAGCCTAGAGCCCTAGTTGGCTATTGAAACATATATATGAGTCAAGTGTATATGTTGATTGTGATTATCGCACATGAGTGTGATATGGGTAGCTAATACCCTTTTTCTTTTGCTTTTGTTGAGCCTTTAGGTCGCTAGATGCCACCTAGAAGAAATAGACAAAGAGTCGAGGAGTCTACCAATTCAATGGGGGATAACAATAATAATGTTGGGAATGGAGAGGAAATGGCGCAAGCTTTGTTGGCGCAACTAGCACAGTCGCAACAAGCCTTGGCGCAATCCAATGCATTCATCGCGCAGATGATGCAAAGGGAAGATACTAGGGTAGCTGGAGGTGACGATTTCGCCTTAGTGTCTAAGAAGATTAAAGGGCATAATCCGCATGTGTTTGAGGGGCGCGAGGATCCCGTACTTCTCGACGACTGGACGCGGAATTTGGAGAAAATCTTCACGATAACTGGGTGTCCGGAGGCACTTAAAGTAGATAGTGCTGTCTATCTATTCCGGAAGAAGGAAGATCGTTGCTGGAGGACCAATGGCACAGCTATTCGAGCTCGAGAGGGTTTTACTTGGGAGATGTTCAAAACGGTCCTTAGAGAGGAGTTCTACCCAGAATATCTCCAAGACCAGAATTATAACGAGTTCTTGAACCTTATCCAAGGAAGGATGACTGTTCAGGAATATGCGGAAAAGTTTGATGACCTAGCTCGTTTCGCGGGAGGATTAGTCCCTACGGAACAACATAGGGCCCGTAGTTCCAGAATGGGTTGTACTGGACCATTCGTGAGTCTTTTGGGGGTTATAAGTGTCAGACCATGCAAGAGCTCTACAATCGTGCTGCAAACCAAGCTGCGGTTTTTAAGCACAGAGAGGTGACTGGGAAAAAGAGGAAGTTTGACGACCATCAGGGTAGTGGTGGTGAGAAGAAGAAAAAGTTTCGGGGAGGGAACAATCAGAATGGCAACAACAATAACAACAACAACAACAACAAGGGGAATAACCACAATGAGGGTGGGAATTCCAAGAATGGAAATGGCAAGAATGACAATGGAAATGGCCATCGTAATAGTGAGGGTAATAGGGTTAGATGCTTCGATTTCTAAGAGTTGGGGCATAGATCATTTGAGTGTCCTAAGAAAGGAAATTTTAAGGATTAGACATCATTTCGATGTTAGTGGCGAATAAACACTTGGAGAAAGGTTGTGATGATTTTGTGCGCCCCATGGTGTAGAATAGGTCCGTCTCAAAGGGTGAGACTTGTGCACACCACTTTTATTTGTGCGTAAGAAGAATGGTAGTCCGCGTCTTTGCATTGACTATCGTGGGTTGAACAAGGTCACTGTCAAGAATAGGTATCCTTTACCTAGGATTGAAGACCTGTTTGATCAACTCCAAGGGGCTGGAGTGTTTTCGAAGGTGGATTTGCGGTCTGGTTATCATCAGCTGAGGATTGATGAGGTCGACATTGCAAAACTGTCTTAAGGACAAGGTATGGGCATTATGAGTTTACTGTTATGCCATTTGGGTTAACTAATGCACCTGCTAAGTTTATGGAGATGATGAATAACACCTTTAGACCATATCTGGATAGTTTTGTGGTCGTGTTTATCGAAGATATTTTGGGGTATTCGAAGGACAAGGAGGAACACGCAAGACATGTGAGGACTGTCTTGGAGGTGTTGCGAAATGAGAACTTGTACGCTAAACTCTCAAAGTGTAAGTTTTGGCTAGAGAGTGTTGCTTTTCTTGGGCACATTATCTCTAAAGAAGGAGTTTCTGTTCATCCTTCTAAGATTCGGGCTGTCATGGATTGGCCTGCTCCGAAAAGTGTGACTGCGTACGAAGTTTCCTTGGACTGGTTGGCTATTATAGGAGATTTGTGCAAGACTTCTCCAAGATAGCTAGGCCTATCACAAACTTGATGAAAAAGGAGATGAAATACAAGTGGACTGAACAATGTGAAGAAGCTTTCCAAGAGCTTAAGAAGAGGTTGACAACAGCACCAGTTTAGACTTTACCGTCTGGAACGGAAGGGTTTGAGGTGTATAGTGATGCATCTAAGAATGGATTGGGGTGTGTACTTATGCAAAATGGCAAGGTGGTTGCTTATGCCTCTCGCCAATTGAAAGTGCATGAGGAGAATTACCCTACTCATGACATGGAGTTAGCTGCCGTGATTTTTGCCTTGAAAATCTGGAGGCATTATTTGTACGGAGCTCGTTGCAAGATCTTTACAGATCACAAGAGTTTGAAGTATATCTTCACTCAAAAGGACTAGAATATGAGGCAACAGAGATGGCTCGGGTTGATATCTGAGTACGATCTAGATATTCAGTATCATGAGGGAAAGGCCAATGTAGTGGCTGATGGGTTGAGTAGGAAGACTTCACACACTGTGAATAACATGATGGTGCTACCATATGACTTGTGTGAGGAATTCAGGAAGTTGGACTTAGAAGTTGTTCAACAAGGTGAGACTGCAGTGTTGTTGAATGCACTAGTAGTGCGACCGTCGATCTATGATGAGATTTGACAGTTGCAAGTTCATGACCCGTTTCTAGAGGAGTTACGTGTCAAGATCAAGGGTGGGAAGCATCCTGATTATGAGATCCTTGATGATGGTACGATCAAGATGAAAGGGAGTTGGTGTGTACCAAACAACGCCGAGCTGAAGCGAACGATTCTTGATGAGGCGCATGGAACTGCGTATTCTGTTCACCCAGGTGGTGATAAGCTGTACAAAGACTTGAAACTTCAGTTTTGGTGGACAAACATGAAGCGAGAGTGTGCAGAGTATGTGGCAAATTGTCTTACTTGTCAAAAGGTGAAGATCGAATACAGAAGGCCTAGAGGTCTTGTTCAATCGCTGAAAATTCCTGGATGGAAATGGGATTAAATCTCGATGGATTTCGTGATTGGATTACCAAAGACGAGGTTCGGGAAGGATACTATTTGGGTTATTGTCGACCAACTGACAAAAACGGCATTCATTGCAATGAAGAAGACTTGGTCGATGGACCAACTCGCTGAGGCTTATGTGAAAGAAGTCTTAAGGTTACATGAAGTGCCTAAAGACATTGTGTCAGACAGAGATACGAGATTCTTGTCCAACTTTTGGGTTAAATTGTAAAATGCTTTTGGTACAAAGTTGAAATTTAGTACGGCATTTCATCCTGCGACAGATGGTCAAACGGAGCATACTATTCAGACGTTGGAGGACATGTTGAGAGCTTGTGCTCTAGAGATGAAGGACTCTTGGGAGAAGAGTTTGCCTTTGATTGAGTTCTCCTACAACAATAGCTACCATGCGAGCATTGGTAGAGAACCTTACGAGGCGCTATTTGGAAGGAAGTGTCAATCTCCTACGTGTTGGAACGACATAAGTGAGACCTTTGTTTTGGGTTCGGATTTTATCCAAGAGACTGTGGATCAAGTGAGACTTGTCCAAGAGAAGATGAAAGCTGCACAAGATAGACAGAAAGCCTATGCAGACAACATCGACGAATGGGAATTCCAGGTTGGTGAGAAGGTACTTCTCAAAGAATCACCTACTCGTGGAGTGATGAGATTTGGGCGCAAAGGGAAGCTTAGCCCAAAGTACATTGGACCCTACGAGATTTTTGAAAGAATTGGAGAGGTCGCTTATAGGCTTGCTATGCCTATGGATTTGGAGCAAGTGCACGATGTGTTCCACGTGTCACAACTTAAGAGGTATCAACATGATCCAAGTCATATGCTAAATCCTGAAAAGGTAGTGTTAGATGACACACTCACCTATGAAGAGCAACCAGTTCGAGTCCTTGAGGAGCGAACTAAACCTGTGAGGATCCTAGACGAGAAAACAAAGAAAACTCGTGCGTCTACAATCAATCTTGTGAAAGTGTTGTGGGCTAACCACAAAGTCGAAGAAGCGACTTAGGAGACAAAGGCTGATATGCGCAAGCGTTATCCTCAACTGTTCGAACAAGGTACTTAACCTTAGTTTCGAGGTCGAAACCTTTTTAAGGAGGGAAGGGTGTAACAATCCACAAAAGAAAAGAAATTTAAGACTGGAAAACTCATTGCATTGCATTGCATCATGCTCATTTTGTTATTTGGAAAAGTTGTGAAAAACTTTTGAACTTTTGATTTGCATTATTGTGTTGAACTTTGAAAGTTTGGTGAAAAACTTCACCTTATGGAACTAACTACACTTTGGTGGTGATTCTAAGTTTCGAGGACGAAACTTCTTTTAAGGGGGTAAGGTTGTAATACCCCGTATTATTATTCATTTTAAAATAATAATTACATAAAAATAAGAAAAATGCAATTTGGATTTAAAATATTAATTGGGCTCAAATTCTTTAAAGTGCTTAATTAATATTAGAGTTTTGGTTTTGGACCTAATTAATTGTAATTGGGCCAATTTAATAAAAGAGTTTGTGGGCTAATATTTCCGGGCAGCCCGAAAATAAGGCCGAAAATTTGGTGAGGAAAATTCAAAATTTTTGTTTTAAAATTTGTTTCCGAAACTGTTGAATAGTGGAGTGATTTTAGGAGAGACTTTAGGAAATGAGAAGTTGAGGGAAGGAATGAGTGTATTTTGTTCATAAATATACTCTACTTCTAAAACAACTGACTCTTTACCAAAAAAATAAAATAAAAGAACTACTCTCTCTCTCACTCACTCACACGCACGAGAAAGCAAAGGGAAGAAGAAAGAGAATTTGTCTCTCTTTCATAATTTATCCTTTTGTGCAATTTTGATCCTTTTGATTCCAAGTAAGTATTTTTAACTCGTTTTTTTATTCTTAAAAGCTTTAAATTTGATTCAAGTATGAGTTTTTATGAGCCTTAGTTTTGTATGAGTAAACCCTAATATTATGAGTTGCCTAGGGTTTGCTACATTCTACTATTTGCTTGTTAGAATCATGATTAGGGTTGGGTTTAATGTATTGTTTAATTTGAATCAAAGGTTGAGTTTAAAAGGTTGGATCTTGTGTTATTTAATTAAATCTAGAAATTTATTAATTATTTGGATTTAGCTAGACTTGGATTTATTAAAATTTGATTAACAAAAAAAAAAGAAGGTTCGAAAAGGCTGAATACGGCTAGGCTGTGTACGGCGCACGGCTGGACTGTGTGCAGCCGCTGGGCGGCTGTCACGGCCACCGCCGCCACTGGGCGTTGGTCAGCGGCGGTGGTGCGATGGTGGTTGATGATGGTGGTGTTTTTGTTTGACTTGTTTTAGGGTTTTAGAAAGTTTCCTAATTTAGTTTATGTAAATTGGTTTTTGGAAACTGTGAGCATGCATGAGTAACTAAAAAATTCAGCTAATTAATTATTTTAATTAAGGGTACTAAATCATCTTTAAAGTTCAATTAAGAGGTTTAGAAGTCAAAGTATTGACTATTGGTGTATTGTGGATTTGTTAGGACCCGTTGACCACACGTGAACGTAAGGAGCTTACGTTAGATTGTCGTGATTGCCTTATTGCTAAAGGTAATTCATATCTAGATGAATATGTATCTTCATTGTCTAAGTATTTAATTGGGATGTCTATTTGTACCTGGTTTGTGGAAGGGATAATTAATATTTATTTCCTTATGATTATTCGTATAGAATTATATGATAGTGAATGCATGTGATAAATGTTGAAAATTCACTTGGTGTAGCAATGTCTACTTCTTGGGATTCATGTTATATGATAATACATGTTAATCTTTGTAATTACGTGGAGTAATTATTTGTGATATTGGACTAAAGATATATTAATATTTGTTCAATTTGGATATAGCCTATCGCTATTTGGACCATGTTTGTAAGCATATTGTGTCAATAAGTTAATGTGATTTTGACTATTGATTTGGTAAACAATATTGGAAGCCTGGAATATATTGTTAGGTGGTTGTGAATAGGGTGTTGATGCTCATTCATGTGAAATTTGCCATCGGAATTGTGGACTTAATTGTTCATTGGTAATTGTGGAGTAGTTACTTGAATGCCAAGATATGTGTATTACTTGTTATGTGATCACCATATTAAAATAAATTGAGAGTTAAGACTTCTTTGGTGAGGAATCCACTAAGGGATGCGAATGGGAATTTGTCACTGGTTACGTTGAGTGGGTTCATTTGTTATGGCCCCAACATATTAAAATCTTGTATCCATACTGAGTAATTAGGCGAGTGGTTCTCTGGAACAGTTCTTCCTGTAGACTAAAGGGTCGAAGGATGGTATGCATACTAAGGAACATTTGAATTATTTTGGGAGTCATCTATACTCCGGGACGGTTGATCCCTCTTTTGCCAATGTGCACGGGACTAAGATCCTATTGAATCGACTGCGGTTGGTTTGCCTATTCTTCCGATTCTCTTCTCTCTAATGAACTTCGCTAATGGATAATAATAAGTATTGGATTTATTATTTGGTGTTTATGCGTGTCTTTAAATTAAAGCATGATGTCCTTTATTTTCTTAAAGCATGATTAATATTTTTAATTAAGCATGTTGACTTAACTTTGAGATTTAAATGGACAATGTGGTTATGAATTACTCAGCGTAGCTGATTAGTTTTTTTTCTTTTTACTTGTGTTTGTTGTCCATTTCTCTTCAATGATGGGCCTATGATGAACCTATATGGAATTCGTCTATATGGGGGAGTAGATTGACAGAATTGTAGCTCGAGGAGTAGAGCTAGTGAGAAGGCGACTAAAGAAGATTGTAAATCTTCTAAGAACAATTTACTATTATTGTTTAGATTGGACTTCTTATTTATTGGGATTTTTATTATTGTATTGAGATTAATTCTCTTGCATGATAATTAATAGTTAGTATTTCTTATTTCGTTTGGATTACTTGTTTTAAATTTAGTTGGAAAAGATAGTTATTATTTAATTATCTATTATGTATGTTTGGGATATAAACATTTGGTTTCTTTCTATCCTTGTATTTAATTTGAACATTAAATACGGTGGTAGTGCTTTGAATTTCCAGGGTTTTTCCGCTGCAACTCGTGAGTTTAAATTAGACGTAAATTCGGGGTGTTACAGCCTAAGTGAAAACCTCTTTGAAGGCACTGAAATTATTTTAATGTTGATATCCATTGATTTTAATTTTGACTAAAGTACTAAAGTTGTAGTCCCATATGAGTATGATACTAATAGATTGTGAGAGTTGGAGTATCCAAGTTATGTTATAGATACTTTTCTTCATGATGTATATATAATTGATTGATCTAAGACAAATCATTATCGTTTTGTCGTAATTGATATAAAAAATATTATGTATATTTACATCCTTTTGACATATAGTTCAAAAAAAAAATAAAAAATACCTTTGACACGGGATCCCCTATCCCCAGTCCCGTATCGCGCCACCGTACGCTAACATGAAATGAAGCCCAACTACCAAGCAAAATGTCGATTATATATTTCTACACAAAAATGTCATCCCACTTTTTTGATGAAATTTCGAATGTGACATACGAAGTCGTACCTGATCTATTCTTTCCCAACTATATAGAGTTCATAGATGTATGTATCACACTTCCCCATGATAACTCCCCAACCTAAGCCATTTGTAGTAGAGTTGTCAAATATGAAAGGTCGTGTCGTGTTCGTGTCAAGGTTAAACGTGTCGAGAATGTCTTGACCCAAACTTAACCCATTTCTTAATCGTGTCGAAAATCCTTGACCTGCACCTGACTTGTTTAATAATCGTGTTACCTGTTTAATGACCTGTTAACCCATTTATCTTTACTTATATTTTAAACTAATTGAAATATTAGAAAAAACATAAAAATTTACTTAAATTAAAAGTTTTAACCATATATAGTGTACATTCAATAGCCTAAAAGTATTAAAATGCTCAAGATAGGTAGATTCTATTACATTATTTACTTGTTACAAATTATTTGAACTTAAATTTGACAATTGTAATTAAACGGGTCGTAAGCAGGTTGCTTTCGTGTTGGAAATCTCAACCTTAACCTAACCCATTTAACTAAACGTGTTACTCGTGTCAACCCATTTAATTAAACAGGTCGAAACCTCTCAATACTAACCCGCTATATTCGTGACCGGTTCGTGTCGTGTTGTCGTGTCGTGTCAACTTTTGACAGCTCTATATTGTAGGACATAACCCCACCAAAACACAGCCCCCAATAGAGAGAGAAATAGCAAGAATACTTACCATTTTATTTTGTATATAAATTGCTAATAAATACTATTATCCCCCCTTAATAATCCCATTTTCTCCGGTTGGACCTTTTATAGGTGTGGGCATGAACCACCCTATTTTTGAGCGGCCAAAAATTCCTAGGTAAGGGTTCAAGTTCCCACGCGAACCCGTCTCAATGGGGGACTTAGATCCAGCTTGTAGAGAGTGATTTTTTGCGGTGAGGAAGAGAGTTGCTTGTGCCAAAATTGTGTGATCAATGAATGTTTCTCTCTTTCTCATCACCATTTTCTTTTTTTTTTATATACTTGAAATTGAATAAAAAAGGTCATTTTGCATATAGAGGCCTCGGATTTACTTTTTGTACAAAGTTCTAATAATTCGGGTAGTTGACAGTTTTTAGAGCAGAATTCATTTGAAGATCTAGGAAGATCCAACGGTTGGATTATGATGAAATTAGTGTCATAGGAAACCTTGTTCAGAGGACTTTCTAACGAGATAAACATCGTTCAGATCCAACGGTTCAGTCGTCCGCAATTGAATTTTAAAGTTTCTGCGTCTAAAAACGACCAACGTCCTTAGATCTGTAAATAACTAACAAACGGTTAGGTTTTGAGCTTGGTCTATTTCTGAGTAAATTAAAGAGGATTTCCTTATATGTCTACAGTTACCTATTTCGTCCATTTTGAATAACAAATGAGTTTTGAAAAGACGAAGTAGTGCTGTCCCTTTGGAGATTTTCTCAGATTTTGACCTTGTAAATAAATGGCTCACTTTAACCACTTAGGATAGTGTATTTTTCTTGATAATATTTGTAGGAAGTCCTTAGTGTGTCTAATTGAATCTTTAAAGAAGAATTCAAGTTTAATAAAGTAGATTTAATTCTAAAATTAACCAACCGAGTATATGTCTAGAAATGACAATGTTCACTTAACTGAAAAGGCTGCAGTGTTCAGCACCTCGTTAACTAAATATGAACTTTGATTTAGATAATAGACTCTGTAAAAACCAATATAGTCTTTGGAATTACTCCATTCGGATGTGTTTTCGATTTTTAATGAATTAATCAAACCGACTTTGAATCTGTCAAAATGAAAGACATTTGGTTAAGTTTAGAACATTAGGGCTTTTGTATAGTTCTTTTGTTTATTTTCATTAAATGACTTAGACTCGTCTAAAACTCATGAAATTTTGTGTACAAACCTATCTTCAAGTCTAGTCTAAGTGCTGTAAATATTAGACCTAGATCACTTGTAAATAATTCCCAATAAATCAAAAACCAATGGTCTGTCCCAAGGCTTCCAAAAGCTCGTAAATTGTGAATAACTCACCGATAGTCAACTGTCTTGACTTGAGATTTTTACAGTGGAAACATGAAGTAAAATGAACCAAGTTAGGTATTTTAAGCACTCAATTTGGTTGAGTTATGACCGAGATATGAATTTTAGACGTTCTGTCTAGATTATTGAAAAAACGGTTTTGTTCCGTTTTATAAACGATTTTCGTTTAATTATCAAATGAACCCTGAAAAATACGAAACTCTCCAGTTTATTCCTTTAGTGTGTCCCACTAATTATAAAAATAAATTTGGAGTTAATAAGTCGCGTTTGGATTAATCCCTTGTCGGTTCTTTCAAACCGCTTTTGTAAATAACCAATTCTTTGTAAATAAATCAATTCTTTTGTAAATGAACCAATCCTTTGTGAATAAGTCCAACTTTTGAAGACGAAGATGAAGATCGAGCCCCAGAGGCGCCATGTACATGAAGATCAAGTCTTTTTCTCCTTTTTAGGATTTTTAGACATTTTTGTATATTGTATTGTAAATACACGATTTGTAATTTGTTTATTCCGAGGCCTCTTTAATTACATTTTGTACATTTGTATTCATATGCTTCCACCTAATAATTCAACTTGGAAAATAAAATAAAAAGAACTTCTCTCACTGGTGTGATGTATATTATGTTCAAAAAACGTTTTTTTAAAACCAGTGTATTCGTTTATATACACAACCCGGCCCGGGGCCAAATTCGAGGTTAGAATCAGAAAGTTGCTTATACGCGATCATGGGTGTTCCACCTACCATTCCATCCAAACACCTTCATACAAATTCACATCCCCCAGTGGAATCCACATTTCACCAGTTACAACCATTTTCCCCAGTGGAATACCTATGATCAAATAGAAGCTAATTATTGATCGTCCCCTCTTATTTGGCTTCGGGCCACCCCGGGGGATCCTATCGGAATGACCCCTTTAAGCCATTACCCACCAATACATACCTATACACTACACAAATCATCCATTTATCCACCCCCAATGAATGTTATTCCCCAGTAAAGAACGAATATTTTTGAGAAGTCTAATCTTTATACTCAAAACTAAGAATTGGGTTGATCCCCGTATATTACCAAATGTTGTTGGGTTGAACCCCTCGAAGGAGCAGGCTAATCATCCCATTTGAGCTTTTCCCTACTTCTTCGAGGAGAGTATGGGGTTCCTCGGATCAATTCGACTCTAAGTTGCGAGTCATCCTATAAGTTTCTCAGTTATATCCCTCTTTACGGGAATGAACATCCATACCCGCCTTAGTGGCACCCAAGGAGTCTTACTGACCGGATCCCCCGGTCAGAACTACGTAAGGGTTTTGATCCAGGAGTAAATTCAAGACCTACGATGAATGGTACGTAGTGCAGTATTTTGCAATATCAAAACCCCCCGTACGTAAACGAATACACCGGTTTAAAACCGACTTTTTCTGTGTGCTAAGTGACAATGTGTACATATATGTGCTTTTCTTTTATCATTCAAGGCATTACGTAATTCAATTCAAAGCTTTCATATGGGATACAACGTATTAGTAAAGAGCCCGTACTCAGTACGGAGGAGGAGACGGGTCCGAGGACGTCCGCACCTTCTAACCTAGACCCCGAACCAAGATCTCTGATTCGCAGACCAGTCAAAGAATTTTTGTGCCTTATCGCGATGGAGTCAATTTTTGGGTTTCTTAAATGATTTTCTTTTAAATCGTTTATGAAACCCTTTCTTTTGTAAAAACCCTTCCTTGTTTGGGTCATAACAAGGTAGCGACTCTTCTTTGTAAAAATCCGTCCTTGTTCGGGCCATAACAAGGTGGCGACTTCGAACCTTAAGATGATTCCTTGACAATTGGCCCCTTCAATCTGCCGATTTCCGTGGGACCTGCCTCTGGCGCGTATCGCGACGATTCCCGGGTCCTAATCTAGGAAAACCCGAGAATCTGGCCCCACAGACTGGCGACTTCACTGGGGAAATTTTTTATAAGAGGTCTAAATCCGAAAGTACGTCGTATCCCTTTGAAAGCAAATTGAATGATGTTATGAAATGCCTTTTGTTTATATTTTGTATATATGTTGTATATCATGTACATATGTGAAAATTACGTGTGTTTGGAATGCTTGTTTGAAAAATGGTCCCCACACACACATGCGATCTCAATTTACTGCTTTTGTAGGCTGGTCGCCCATTCATGGAGTGAGCGCCAGATTAGCAAACCAATAAAACATTAAGGAAGCTACCACACATATTAGTGTTCATGGAGTGCCTTTCCCTGTGTGTGTACTCCAAAAACTAAGTGAAATGAGGCACCTGAAAATATCGTCTATAGATCAGCTTTAGGAGCACTTGGAACCCATGCATGCTTGAATCGGTTACTTGAATTTGTTTATTGAGTCAGACTATGCATCCATTTGCATTCATGCATCTCATGCATATCATCATAAAAAAAAAATATTTTCAAAAAAAATCTCTCTTTCGTGAGAAAATTCATTTCAAAGGACTTTCTCGAAAAGCCTCTATTTTCCAAAAAACAAAAAAAAAAGGTTCTTCCAAAAAATGTACATACTCATTTAAAAAAAAAAAAGTGTTTTCAGAAAAAAGATGTTTATCCTCCAAGTCAATACAGTGTTCTTTTCATGAACCATTCTATCCTTGCATTTTCATCGCAGGTCTACCCGTTGGGTTTGTCCCTCCACCAGGCTCATTCGGACTTCTCCGATACCCAGCTCATCTTCATTGTCGAGTACCACTACATCGACCACTTCATTCACCCTCTTCCGCAAGATCTTCTCACCACAGTCAAGTATAGTAGATATACATGATCAGAATGTTCCACCCCCTCCACCGGATGCTCTTCCTGAAATAAGGGAAATGATGCAGTTACTACTGTCTCGTCAGGACATGATGGAACAAACTCTTACTCATTTGAACAGAGAACCTGACCAGGGCACACCAGCTGGTGGTGCCCTATTTAACCTTAAAATCGGTTCTATGGCCGAAGATGATAAACTGAGTGAGGGTGTTAGAAAGTTGAAAGAAGTTTTGAAGGGAATGACAATTGCCGAGCCGTGGCTCGATATTCATGGACTAGCTCTGTTTCCAACAGCCCGTCTCCCGAACGGGTTTAAAATGCCCAACATATCGAAATTCAATGGCACGGGAAGTCCCACGACTTTCCTTAAGATGTATGTAGGGGCAATGAGCCCATGGGGTGTATCAGAAGAATTGGTTGCTCAACTCTTTCAGCAATATCTAGATGGGGCTGCCCAATGGTTCTTCCAGCTTGAAAATTCAAAGAAAGCTACTTGGTCCAATATCATCCGTGAATTCACGCAACAATACAAGTATAATGAAGAGGTCGATGTGACCAAGAGAGATCTTGAAACCACTTACCAGTATCCTAATGAGACTTTGTCTGCTTTCATTAGTAGATGGAGGGCAAAAGCCGCTCAAATGATAAATCGACCAACAGAGGAGGATCAGATACAGATGATAGTTCGAAATCTTACACCGAATTTGAAAGATAAAATGATGTACCAGTATTTCCCCTCTTTTAAAGCTTTGATATCCACCGTGTCGAATATTGAGGACTCTCTCAGAATTGAAGGTAAGAAGGAAGAAACAGTAGCATCAAGTTCGAGATACAGAAGGGGGCCTTATAATCTGCCAACTCAAGGGGCGGGAAAATCTGCGGAAATCAGCAACATTGCCTCATCCACAGCATTTCAGCTTACCCAAAGACGGGAATTCACTCCTCTAGGCATGTCGCTAACACAAGCCTTTGAAAAACTTATCAAGGCAGGAATGATCCAACCATTGGCACCAAGGTCACCACCACCGCTAAAGCCCAATCAGAACCCGAACGACCATTGCAAATTCCACCAGTATTCTGGGCATACCGTTGAGTCATGCCTAGCTTTGAGGCATAGAATCCAAGATCTCATTGATGATGGGAAGCTCACTATCAATTCTTCCAAAACCAGCTCCAATTCCCCAAACATCACAAAGAACCCTTTACCCAATCACTAGGGAAACCCAGTGTTGGCGATATCTCTAGCTCTATCAACTTCCGATCCGACAGAATTGATAACAGTTGCATCTCCCAGGATAATGAAAATGTCTTTGTCTCCCAATTCAAAGGCTTTGATTGTGGATCTGTCTACCAAATCTCAAGTGATCTTAAAGCCTATTAAGCTCTTTGAAGGGAAAGATGAAGTATTCTCCAGTTTATGTGCGACTTTGCAATGTGACGGAGGGTTCTTGATGATTGATCAGGAGGCGGAAGAAGAGGATGCTTCGGTCCTCAACATTATAGAGAAGAATGGTTCGGGTTACATCCCTCATTTTGCACGAGCTATGTGTTTACAAGATCTTCCAGATAATGATGAAAGCTCTATGGTAGCTCGTTTGACACGAACCGGAAGACATTTTAAACCTTCACATTTGGAGGATGAAAATCCCTTAGAAGCTTTGCGTCGCAAAGAGAAAGGGAAAGAGGTGATGATAGATGATAATGTTGATGATGAAGCCATTAGAAGAATGAAAGAGGTGAACTCTAACGTTTCCATTTGGAAATTGTTAATGACTTCGCAACCACACCGGTCTGTAGTACTTAAACATTTGAATGAAGTGGCTGTGAGCTCAGATATCTCTCCGGATGAAATGGTTGGCCTAGTCCACGGATCCTCTCAAGTACTCCAATTCTCCGACAGAGATCTACCAGAAGATATTGATCACAATCACTCTCTCCACATTACCATGGAATGCAATGGCATGAAAGTCCCTCGCGTATTGATTGATAATGGGTCAGCAGTGAATGTTTGTCCTTTTCGAGCTCTCCAGAAGCTCGGGTTCTCCAGAGATCATCTTAAACCCTCAACTCAAGTAGTTCGAGCATACGACAATGAGAAGAGAAATGTGATAGGAACAATCAAACCACCCCTTGAATATGGACTGGTAGTCCGGGATGTGGAATTTCTTGTGATCGATATACCTGCCTGCTTCAACCTTCTGTTGGGCCGACCATGGCTTCACCAGTCAAGAGCCATTTCTTCTACACTTCATCAAAAAGTGCGATTCCAAAGCCCCCATGGTGTGATCACACTTAAAGGAGATCCAGAGGTTATGACTATTGCATCCACCAGTGAGCCGATATTACACTTGGATGAGGAGTTTGGAGACAGATTTCATGGCTTCTTGATTCGAACCATATCAGGAGAGGATGGTGATTATCATTTTGACAGATTGGAAGAATTCTTCAACGGGACAGGATCGAATTCATCCTCGAGGGAAGAAAGTACATACTCTAGCACGGGTAGTGGTGGCCCAATTAAAGTGCGAGAGCCTTATATCCCGAGCTATGATTCTGATCTAGAGATGTTCACTGCGAAAGAGAAGATTCATACTGAAGAGTTGATCTTGATTCCGGGACTCCGTATCCCACAGCATGTGAAAATTCCTGAATTTGCAAAGTTTAACGGGAAAGGTGATCCCCGGACTCATTTGAAATATTTCGTGCATGAGTTGCATCCTTTGGAGATTAGAGAGGAGTTTTCCCTTATTACTTCGGGAAGAGTTTAGAAGGAAGAGCCAGAGAGTGGTGCTTCAATCTGGTGCCTTATCAGCTTGGTTCGTGGCAGAATCTAGCAATTGCCTTCATTGGTTGGGCGAATGCAGGATCAGGTGATATAGTCGAGAAGCTGAAACTCGAGAGTATGGAACAATTATCTGGTGAGCTATTCTCGACTTACATTGCCAGATGGAAGGAACAGTGCAGAAAAGTGTTTTATTTGCCGACGTTGAGAGAGAGCCTTATATGGATTGTAAAGGGATCGAAAGAACCTTACTTCACAGAAATGAGCCGGAAAATGTACTATAAGTTAGAAGATCTAGAGGCTCACGGCTATGCTCTTGACCTCGCGAAGATTAAATCTGTAAGACAAGTTTCTGATCCATGCAGTCATTACCCGAAGGATATGATTGCTCCTCGACCCCAGGCACCGCAGGTCCCTCGACCTCCACGTCAACTTGAGCCATTCCACGAACCTCTGAGTTACGTATTCGGGCGGCTCATGAGCCAAGGGTTGATAACTCCATTGCCTCGACCACCTCAAAGGCCATCGCCTCGTACGAACATTACTCATCCATGTTGTGACTATTGTGGGAAGTTCTTGCACATGATCGACTACTGTCTCCTCTAGCGTATGAAGGTTGAAGAGCTCATCAGCAAAGGAATGATCCTTGTTCAGTAAGCGGAAGAAGTTGCAATCGCCCAATTGCCCGGGCACATTCAAATAAAGGGGCAATCATGATAAGTCTTTTTTAGAACCAATAATTGTGTTAAGTAACAGGCCAGAACTACGTATGGTCTGATCCCCATGAATCAATGTGCCCTCTTATCAACTCTGATTAGAAACACTTGTATTCACCTGTACTTGTGGTATGTAGGCGCTCACTTTGAGCTCGGCCGAAATAAACAAAAAAAAAAAGAAGGAAAAAAGAGAGAGAAAAAAAAAGAAGAAATCTCTCAGTCAGTAGGAAGAACTACGTGGACCTGATCCTCCAATGCACCTTTTTAAAATACCCCATATTTTCGAAAATGATGTTTGCACACATTTGGAGATACGTAGGCAGCCTTCGGATGCGTTTCAACCAATTTATCAGAAAAAAAAAGAGTAAGAAAAAGCAAAAAAAGAGTGGAAAGCCTTTGAGAATGTCGAGAATCGGTCATTTATTTATGTCTGTTTGACTTGGAGGAAAAATATCAAAAATATTTTATTTTCAAATAAATTAAGGATTTTTCGGGAAAGTCCATTTTTCAGACAAAAAAGATTTTCAAAAAAAAAATGACAAAAAAGATTTTTCTTTTAATCATGTGATTTTGATGTCTCCCATGATAGTCATGAATTTGTGCACATATGTTCATACCCTCCACAAAAAAAAAAGCCCTCATTTTTCCCTGTTCCCCAGGAACCGAATGTCAAACTCCACAGCCAAATCATCCTCCCTACCTGCTACCAGCCATCCGACCACTTGGATCATGAGTGCTGATTCACCAGGGGCAAGAATGATGTTGAAAATAGGACATGTACCAGGAACCGGACTTGGAAGGAATGGCCAAGGCATTAAAGAGCCTATCCTATCGATGGACAATAGAAACCGAGTTGGGTTAGGGTACAACCCATATGTCAGCCAAGGGGCACCGAAGGCTATCTGCAAGACGCTGAATGGGCAGTTTGTGCAGCCAGGACAGAATGAACTCTACTATGGCTTTCCCGAGCCGTGGTTGGAATCAAGAGAGCATGGAAGACTCCCAGGTCTTGAGATTTTCTTCAATGATGTTGAGGTGTATGATCCCGAGGATTGTCAGAAGTTGAAGGATGAGGGAAAGGAAGTTGATTGAATTGAGAATATCCGATACAGAGTGCTGAACCGACTTTTTAAGACGGTCGATTTTAATGACGATATATTCGATCCCACTGATTTGATCGAATCAAAGCACATTGTGAGGAAATGGAGCTATGAGTACAAGGGCAAAGAAGGAGAGCAAGAAGTGAAGATCTATGTGGGCAACCATCCACCTGAACCAATATCCAGTAGCCCAAATACATCCACCACTTCAGAATCATCAACTAACCCAAGTACCGAGCCAGATTGCCTGCTGGGCCCCATATCTGATGAATGTGAGGCTGATGAGTCCACCACTTCCACCACAGAATATCCCTCGTCAGATGACCTGTCCGATGTTGAAAATACCCATCCTACCCTTCTCTCTGAACATATTTGTGCACAAGAGCTTGATTCTGATCATGATGCATCATCATATGACAATGAGTCACCACAAACATGCATATCGCCGATTGAAGAGTCCATAATAATAAACATTGGCTCAAAAGAAAATAAAAAAGAAGTTAAAATTGGGTCATCTATGTCAGTTGAAGAGCAAGAGTCTTTCACTGAAATGTTGAGAGAATATGTGGATGTGTTTGTATGGTCTTATGCCGACATGCCGGGTGTTGACCGCAGTATTGCTGAGCACCATCTTCTTTTGCTTCCTGATAGCAAGCCAAAGCAGCAGAAGCTCCGTCGAATGAAACCAGAGATTAGTCTCAAGGTTAAAGAAGAAGTTCGGAAGTAGATTGATGCTGGATTTCTACGGGCTATAAAGCACCCAGATTAGCTGGCGAACATTGTTGTTGTTCCCAAGAAAGATGGTCGAGTAAGAATGTGTATCGACTTCCGAGATTTGAATGCCGCTTCACCGAAGGACTGCTTCCCATTACCACACATCGACATACTGGTCGATAATACAGCGGGACATGCTATGTTCTCATTCATGGATGGATTTTCAGGATACAATCAGATCCTTATGACTCTAGAAGATCAAGTCAAGACATCATTCATCACCCCCTGGGGCACGTATTATTATGAGGTCATGCCTTTTGGTTTGAAAAATGCCGGGGCCACCTACCAACAAGCTGCAACGACGATTGTGCATCATCTAATTCATGATATTGTTGAGGTGTGTGTGGATGATATGATAGTTAAGAGCCGTGCTCGAGAGGATCACTTTTCCTCTTTGAAGATATTCTTTGATCGTATCCGGAAGTTCAATCTGAAGCTCAACCCGTAGAAATGTGTGTTCGGAGTTACATCTGGTAAACTCCTGGGACTTGTTATTGGCCAGAGGGGCATAGAAATTGATTCTGACAAGGTGAAAGCTATTTCTGAGTTGCCACCACCGAGAATTGAAAAGGAAAAATCTGAGGTATTCTAGGAAGAATTCAATACATCAGCAGATTCATTTCTCAGCTGACCTCGAAATGTGAACCAATTTTCAAGCTGCTCAGGAAGGGTACATCCCTTCAGTAGAATGATGATTGCCAAAAGGCATTTGAAATGATGAAGAGCTATCTGGCGAAGCCTCCAATTCTGGCACCTCCGCAACCAAGGAAGCCTTTGATATTGTACCTTACAGTGACCAAAACTGCTATGGGGGCATTTCTTGCTCAATATGAAGAGGGAACGAGAAAAGAAGTGGCTATCTACTACCTGAGTAAGAAGCTTCTCGAGTATGAGACTCGATACAATCCTCTGGAAAAGACGTGCATATCTCTGGTATACTCAAAGAGAAAATTGAAGCACTATCTCCAAGCTCACACCATATATCTTGTCTCGAGATTGAACCCCATCAAGTAACTATTCGATAAACCAATCACGAGCGAAAGGATTGCTCGTTGGCATGCTTTGTTGTCAAAATTCGACATCCAATGTCTGAATCAGAAATCTGTAAAAGGGCGAGTGCTAGAGGATGTTCTAACAGATGGGCCCATGTCTCAGGAAGAATGTGACGATACTTTTCCTGATGAACACATTCATGTTATACAAGAAGACAGATGGAAGATGTATTTTGACGGAGCTTGCAACAAAAGGGGCAATGGAGTCGGAGTGCTCTTGATTAGTCCAGAGGGATTGCATGTACCATTTTCGGTCAAGTTGGATTTCCCGACCACGAACAATACAGCTGAATATGAAGCTTGCATCTACGGTGTAAAGGCAGCCTTGGCGGCGGGGGCATGACGCCTTACAGTACGGTGATTCAAATCTCATCATTTCCCAGACCATAGGGGCATGGAGAGTCCTGGATGAATGACTACAGATGTACACTGACTGCTTTCAACAGTTCATTCCATGCTTTGATGATATCACTTTCAGACACTTGCCCAGAGAGCAGAACACTTTTACAGATGCATTGGCCAGTCTGGCAACCACGCTGGTTTGGGAAGGAGAAATTCGAGCTCAGACCATCACTCTGGAAGAACGGCACGAGCCTGCCATATCATGTGATCATGTGAATCTAATTACATATGCAGAGAATGAGCCGTGGTACACGGATGTCAAGAAGTACCTCAATTATTACTCTTATCCTCAAGAGAGCTCAAAGAAAGACCAATTGGCTATCCGCCGCCTTGCGTCTCATTTCGCACTTTATATGGACAAGCTGTACCATAAAGGGTTTGATGGGACCCTCCAACTCTGTGTTGATTCCGGAGAAGCGCAGAAAATTATGAAAGAAGTACATGGGGGTGATTGTGGCCCACATATGAATGGAAAGATGCTTGCTAAGAAGATTCTGCGAACTGGATATTATTGGACTACATTGGAGCATGATTGCTACAAGTATGTTAGAGCTTGCAAAAAATGCCAGATATTCTCAAATTTGAATCACATGCCCTCTACGGAGTTGCATAATCTGACGTCACCCTGGCCGTTTCTCAACCTGGGGCATTGATATTATTGGCCAAATCAATCCGAAAGCATCCAATGGGCACCAATACATTTTGGTGGCAATCGACTATTTCTCGAAGTGGGTCGAAGCGGCCTCGTACTCCAAGCTAGGGGCACGGCAAGTGTCCAAGTTTGTGATCAAGAACATTATATGCCGGTACGGCCTCCCATTTGAGATGACATCTGATAATGGCCCACAATTCGAGGGGCACCTCAAAGAGAGTCTCCTGAAGTACAAAGTGAAGCACACCAGTCGTCGCCATACCGACCTCAAACTAATGGAGCTGTTGAGGCCGCGAACAAAACGGTCAAATCTATTCTATCGAAGATGATTGAGAAAACGAAAGAATGGCCTGAGAAGCTGCCATATGCCCTTTGGGGATTCAGATCATCAATTCGCACGCCAACTGGGGCAACACTGTATTCACTGGTGTATGGCATGGAACCAAATGCTTCCAATTGAAACTGAGATTAAGTCTTTGAGAGTCATTGCCGAGAGTGGCATTCCTGAAAAGCTTTGGCATAAAGCCCGATATGAAGAACTGGCATTTACAGCTGAAAAGAGACTTGCAACTCTCAACAACATCCAGAACTACCAGCGCCGTATTGCTCGGTCTTATAATAACAAGGTGAGAAATCGGGATGTTCAAGAAGGAAATCTTGTTCTGAAAGAGAATAGAGCACCCATGCATGACCCTAGAGGCAAATTCCGACCCAATTGGTCTGGTCCATTCCTCGTCAAGGAGATCACGCCTGGAGGAGCAGTGAAGTTAGCTGATTTGGACGGGAATGAACTTCCTAGCATTACCAATCTAGACCAATTGAAGAAGTTTTATGCTTAATTTCTTTACGTTTGTCAAAGATGTAATTTGTATGAAAAGCTTAGTAGAGAGCACAAAAAAAAAGAAGAAAGAAAAGAACCAATGTTTGGGCTAGGGCCCGAACTACATCTGACCTGATTCTCTTTACGAGATACGTAGGCAATCCACAAGGATTCGGTCAAAATTATGTTTATTTGCTATAGTAAAGAGATGCCCCCCCCAAAAAAAAAAAAAAAAAAACGTGAAAATTATAAAAAATAAAATTCGAATCAACTTATAATTTGGAATTTCAAACCCAATTATAGTTGATTTAAGCCAATAAAAAAAAAAATAAGTGGTGAATTTTGGACATGGACTCTGAAATTGGTGATATCTAGTTTAAGGTGTCCATTGAGCATATATGTTGCATTAATGATTAGAGTCATAATCTTGTGCATAAGTAAATAAGAGATGAATTACCACCACAAAATAAATTCACATTTCACAATAGACTTTAATAAGTCTTTACCATTACAAAGGCTAAGTACAATAAGATGAGGGAATTACACTTTTCCATTTCCCTCATTTTAAGCCTAAGTTTAAGCCTCAAAAAAAAAAAAAAAGAGAAAAACCAAAAAAAAAGGCACATTGGGCTTCAGCTCCCAATTTCCCTCACAATCACATTAGGCCTCTCCTCTTCTTGGGAGCATTTTCGGCCCACTCACCAACATCCACCCACTCTCCCTCTCTCACTTGTCTCGGCCCAGCACCGAAGCCCACAAATCCCACTCCCTCACTCATATTCAGTCCAAGACCGAAACCCCCACCCCAGCCTACTTTCTCTCTCTCACGCGGCCCAGCACCCACACCCCTATACGGCCCAGCAGCACCCGAACCCGCCAGCAGCCTGCCTGGCCCGCCAGCAGCGCCCAGCCCATACGGCCCGCCAGCACCCTCACCCTCATGACCCGAAGGGTCCACCAGCCCACCAGCAGCGCTGGGCTTGGTCCAGCTCGGCCCGCCAGCCCGCCATACTCGCCCGAACCGCCTTTCGACCAGCCCAACGCGACCCGATGGCTCGTTTTCTCCACTTTGGAGCTTTCCCTCATTAACCAAGTGGTTAATCAACCAAAATGCGTAATCTTTTTCCAAGGTTACATCATGAAGAGTCGGGGAAGCCATGAGAATCTGACGGGACCCCCAAAGTGAAGCCATGCGTTGAAAATCTTGAAGATAGGCGTTTTTAGTGAAGCACAATTTTGAAGGAAGTTGGAGGAGCATTTGCTTGAGGCCCATTTGGCGTAAGCAACGCCACAGGAGATAAAAGGTGATATGAGTTAGCCTCGGGAGTGGAACACCTCAGTAATCCTCGGTTGAATAAACCACCTTGCCAAGAGGAATGAACTCTTGTACCCATTTGATCTCGCCTTGAAAGCCTTCACCCCAATTACCCTCTTTCTCCAAATTCTTACATTTTAGAGTCTTTCCCCTTTCTTGGACGTTCTTTGGTTTATAAGAACGAGTAGGAGCGTTAAGAAGAGCGAACTTCTCATATAGCCACATATAGAGAAGAAGAGGACAACCCCTCAAGAAGGAAGAAGGGTTTTGTTTGAGGTTGTCAAGACCCAAGAGGGTCTCACCGAGAATAAGAGGAGCTACCCTACCCCCCAACTCAATGGACTTGATGAGTCCCAAACACCGTGCATGGCATAAACTCTTCCCTCCTTTCAAGAGGTATGTACCCAACAAAAGTAGCACAAGGGAGTTCAACCTTGCATACTCAAAAGAGACGCCCTCTTCCATTTGGAAGTACCCCCTCGGCTTTTCGAACATGGAAAATATGTTCTCAAGAAGGAGAGATTCTCCCATGAGAACATTCCTTGAAGTGAAGAAAGGAAGGCCTAAGACAAGGCTAAGGTCCCTCTCATGACATAACTTCGCAAGAGGTGTGACAAGAGGACCATCATTTTTGAGGGTGAAGGATCCCTCCACTTCCTCAACTAGAGGGCAAAGCTCATGAGTACCGAAGCAATAAACATGATCTATAGGATCCCAATATTGAAGAGAGGCTTCAATGAAGGGAGGGGGTGATGGTCTTGTCAATTTTGCCATTAAACCCGTTACATAAGCATTCTTACACCTTTCACCAAAATAAAACATGAACATTCCCTATGCATTCAAACCATACTATCTTGGGAGATATTTGAATTATGTGATTAAAATTCAAAAGAGCCATTAACATAGTTCATTAGTGAACTAATGTACCATCCTTGGATGAACATGAACCTCACTAATAGCTTAGTGATGTCTTTTATGAAAAAAATGAACTCGGTTTTTATCCCGAAAATTTGAGAAATATCTTTTTTGAAAAAGAATGAACTCGGGTTTTATTCCGGAAATTTCAGAAATGATTTTATGAGAAAAAATGAACTCGAATTTTATTTAAAAAATAATTTCGGAAATTTGAGAAAAATAATTTTTGAAGAAAAATAATGAATTGAACTTTCAAATCGAAAGAGAGATGTTTTCGAAATAAAGAAGTAAATGTTTTGCCTTGGGGCAACTTTTATTGAAAAAGCATGAGCATTTTGCATAAGAGAAGCATTTAGGAAGAATGAAGAATTGAGGAATAAGGAGATGCAGAAATGAAAAATGGAAAGGAAGATGATCGTGCATGCATGCACGCGAAGATTTGGAAGAATTATTGGAAGAATTGTCAGAAGAGTCGAGAAGAATTATGGTTATAGCTCGAGATAAAAGAGGTTACGCCCCGAAGCATCCGAGAAGAATTATGGTTATACCTCGAGATAAAAGAGGTTACGCCCCGAAGCATTCGAGAAGAATTATGGTTATACCTCTAGATAAAAGAGGTTACGCCCCGAAGCATCCGAGAAGAATTATGGTTATACCTCGAGATAAAAGAGGTTACGCCCCGAAGCATTCGAGAAGAATTATGGTTATACCTCGAGATAAAAGAGGTTACGCCCCGAAGCATCCGAGAAGAATTATGGTTATACTTCGAGATAAAAGAATTTACGCCCAGAGATATCCCTGAAGATCCAGAACTTCCAGAAGATCCCGAACATCCAGAACATCCCGAAAATCCAGAACTTCCAGAAGATTCCGAACGTCAAAAATGTTCAGAAAATCCAGAACTTCCAGAACATCCCAAAAATCCAGAACTTCCAGAATATCCCAAAAATCCAGAATATCCAGAACATCCAGAACATCCCGAATATCCAAAACATCCAGAAGAACAACGGTTAAACTTCGAGATCAAATAAGTTACACCCTGAGGTGCACGGAAGAATGTGGTTAGTGGCTAGGCCATTACCATCTAAACGATTATTATTATCGTTGTTATAATTAACATTTTCACAAGTCAAAAGTAGGTGTCTTTTGTATTGTTGACCTTCGTTTCTTTGGAACCTGATCAATTCCTCAGAAACTCGGCCAACGAGGGGCATCTGTAGACGCCGAATTTTGACTTGTATTTCTTTTAAATAATTATTATAGTTAATATTAGTATTAACTGTAATTACCCTAATTAAATAAGTCATTTGGGCTAAAAAGGGCCTTTAGGGTCCATAAGGTGACCCAACCCATTAGCAAAGCAAAGCCAAAAGCCCAAAAGAGAAAATAAATCAAAAATCCAAAAAAGAATATAAAAGAGAAAATACAAAAATAAATAAGGATTGGAATTATGATGTCATGCATGACATCATTCCATGACAGCATGACATCACAATATTCTCATGTTCTCATCCAATAGCTAAAGACAAAAGGGAATAATGGTATCAAGTAGAAATACCAAAATACCCTTCCCTTTTCCATGAATTAACCCCCCCAACCAAAAAATTAAATAAAAATCAAAAAGAATTCCCCCCTCACAACCGAAAAAGAGAAGAAAAAGAAAAAGAAAAAAAAATTCTTTTCCCTCTTCCCCACGTTTTTTATTTCTTTTTTTTATTATTTTTTTATTTTGTTTTTGTTTTTTCCTTTTTCTATTTTCTATTTTCTCTCACACCTTATCTCATCTTTTCTCTTTCCTACTCACTTCCACCTCACAACATTCTCCCATCTTCTTTCCATCACCTCAAATGTGACATTTGTCACTCTCCCATCCATATTCTCTCACCCCCCATCTCACCATCCACCTCCCACCAAATCCCACCCTCCATTTCCTAACCCTAATTCACCCCTCATCTTTCTCCCCTATAAATTCCCCCCAAAAAGCTAACCTAAAGGCCCTTTGCCTCTTCCTCATCTCTACTTCTTAAAATCTCTACTTCTCTTTCTAGTTTTCCTACCATCTTTTCAACTTACTTCAACTTTTGAAGGTTTTCTAAAAACTTCTTCTATTTCTAAAACTTCTTTTTTTATCTAGTTAGTGCAAACTAAAGGGCGTTTGTACTAACTAATTTAATTTTGAACATTGAGATTTCTAGATCTACGCAAGGGTAATCTTTTAGCTCTCTCCTTCAATTATTTATTTTCTAAGTGTTTTTACTAACCATTTGATTTTGTATATAAATTGCTAATAAACAATATTCTCCCATTTTCACCGGTTGGACTCTTTATAGGTGTGAGCATGAACCACCCTATTTTTTGAGCGGTCAACAATTCCTAGGTAAGGGTTCAAGTGCCTACGCGAATCCGTCTCCATGGGGGACTTAGATCCAGCTTGTAGAGAGTGAGTTTTTGTTGGGAGGAAGAGAGTTGCTTGTGCCAAAATTTTGTGATCAATGAATGTTTATCTCTTTCTCATCACCATTTTCATTTTTTTTATATACTTGAAATTGAATAAAAAAGGACATTTTGCATATAGAGGCCTCGGATTTACTTTATGTACAAAGTTGTAATAATTTAGGTAATTGACAGTTTTTAGAGCAGAATTAATTTGTAGATCTAGGAAGATCTAACGATTTAAATTTGATGAAATTAGTGTCATAGGAAACCTTGTTCAGATTTCTTTCTAACGAGATAAAAATCGTTCAGATCCAACGGTTCAGTCGTCCGCAATTAAATTTTGAAGTTTCTGCGTCTAAAAATGACCAACGTCCTTAGATCTGTAAATAACTAACAAACGGTTAAGTTTTGAGCTTGGTCTATTTATGAGTAAAGTAAATAGGATTTCCTTAGATGTCTACAGCCACTTATTTCATCCATTTTGGATAACAAATGAATTTTAAATGAATTTTGAAAAGACGAAGTAGTGCTATCCCTTTGAAGATTTTCTCAGATTTCGACCTTATAAATAAATGGCTCACTTTAACCACTTAGGATAGTGTATTTTTCTTGATAATTTTTTTAGAAAGTCCTTAGTTTGTCTATTTCAATCTGTAAATAAAAATTCAAGTTTAATGAAGTAGATTTAATTCTAAAATTAACCAACCGAGTATATGTCCAGAAATGACAATGTTCACTTAACTGAAAAGGCTGCAGTGTTTATCACCTCGTTAATGAAAGATGAACTTTAATTTGGATAATATACTCCTTAAGAACCAATCTAGACTTTGGAATCACTCCATTCGGATGTGTTTTGATTTTTAATGAATTAATCAAACCGACTTTGGTTCTGTCAAAATGAAAGACATTTGGTTATGTTTAGAACATTAGGGCTTTTGTATAGTTCTTTTGTTTATTTTCGTTTAATGACTTATACTCGTCTAAAACTCATGAAATTTTCTGTACATACCTATGTTCAAGTATAGTCTAAGTGCTGTAAATATTAGACCTAGATCACTTGTAAATAATTCCCACTAAATCAAAAACCAATTGTCTGTGCAAAGGCTTCCAAAAGCTCGTAAATCATGAATAACTCACCTATGCTCAACTATCTTGACTTTAGATTTTTAAAGTAGAAACATGAAGTAAAATGAACCAAGTTTGGCTTTTGAAGCACTCGATTTGGTTGATTTATGATCGAGATATGAATTTTAGAAGTTCTGTCCAGATTATTGAAAAAACGGTTTTGTTCGGTTTTATAAACGAATTTCGTTTAATTATCAAATGAACGCACAAAAATACGAAACACTCAAGTTTATTCCTTTAATGTGTCCCACTAATTATAAAAATAAATTTAGAGTTAATAAGCCGCGTTTGGATTAATCCCTTATCGGTTCTTTCAAACCGCTTTTGTAAATAACCAATTCTTTGTAAATAAATCAATTCTTTTGTAAATGAACCAATCCTTTGTGAATAAGTCCAACTTTTGAAGACGAAGATGAAGATCGAGCCCCGGAGGCACCATGTACATGAAGATCAAGTCTTTTTCTCCTTTTTAGGATTTTTAGACATTTTTTGTATATTGTATTGTAAATACTCGATTTGTAATTTGTTTATTCCGAGGCCTCTTTAATTACATTTTGTACATTTGCATTCATATGCTTCCACCTAATAATTCAACTCGGAAAATAAAATAAAAAGAACTTCTCTCACTGGTGTGATGTATATTATGTTCAAAAAACGTTTTTTTAAAACCAGTGTATTCGTTTATATACACAACCCGGCCCGGGGCCAAATTCGAGGTTAGAATTAGAAAGTTGCTTATACGCGATCATGGGTGTTCCACCTACCATTCCATCAAACCACCTTCATACAAATTCACATTCCCTAGTGGAATCCACATTTCACCAGTTACAACCATTTTCCCCAGTGGAATACCTATGATCAAATAGAAGCTAATTATTGATCGTCCCCTCTTATTTGGCTTCGGGCCACCCCGAGGGATCCTATCGGAATGACTCCTTTAAGCCATTACCCACCAATACATACCTATACACTACACAAATCATCTATTTATCCACCCCCAATGAATGTTATTCCCCAGGAAAGAACGAATATTTTTGAGAAGTCTAATCTTTATACTCAAAACTAAGAATTGGGTTGATCCCCGTATATTACCAAATGTTGTTGGGTTGAACGCTTCGAAGGAGCAGGCTAATCATCCCATTTGAGCTTTTCCCTACTTCTTCGAGGAGAGTAGGGGGTTCCTCGGATCAATTCGACTCTAAGTTGCGAGTCATCCTATAAGTTTCTCAATTATATCCCTCTTTACGGGAATGAACATCCATACCCGCCTTAGTGGCACCCAAGGAATCTTACTGACCGGATCCCCCGGTTAGAACTACGTAAGGGTTTTGATCCAAGAGTAAATTCAAGACCTACGATGAATGGTATGTAGTGCAGTATTTTGCAATATCCAAACCCGCCGTGCGTAAACGAATACACCGGTTCAAAACCGACTTTTTCTGTGTGCTAAGTGACAAATTGTACATATATGTGCTTTTCTTTTATCATTCAAGGCATTACGTAATTCAATTCAAAGCTTTCATATGGGATACAACGTATTAGTAAAGAGCCCGTACTCAGTACGGAGGAGGAGACGGGTCCGAGAACGTCCGCACCTTCTAACCTAGATCCCGAACCAAGATCTCTGATTCGCAGACCAGTCATAGAATTTTCGTGCCTTATCGCGATGGAGTCAATTTTTGGGTTTCTTAAATGATTTTCTTTTAAATCGTTTATGAAACCCTGTCTTTTGTAAAAACCCTTCCTTGTTTGGGTCATAACAAGGTGGCGACTCTTCTTTTGTAAAAACCCGTCCTTGTTCGGGCCATCACAAGGTGGCGACTTCGAACCTTAAGATGATTCCTTGACAATTGGCCCCTTCAATTGGCCGATTTCCGTGGGACGTGCCTCTGGCGCGTATCGCGATGATTCCCGGGTCCTAATCTAGGAAAACCCGAGAATCTGGCCCCGCAATATGATATTTCAATATTTTAGCTAGTAATATTGTCCATTAGGTACATTCCATGGCATGGTTTGCTATTTCTCTCTCTACTGGGGGGCTGTGATTTGGTGGGGTTATGGCCTGCAAATGGATCAGGTTTGGTAGTAATGAGGAAGTGTGATACATCTGTAACTCTAGGGGTGGGCGCAACAGGGTACCTTAACACCCCCGAATTAACAACGATTTTCTGGGAACTATCGACGTCATTATACATGATTCGACACCACTGAACTTTCACAAACCCAAGGGCGCTACTGCAACATTTATCACTAAGGAGTAAATGCTAAGAAGAAAGAAAGACTAGGCATCAAAGGAGCTTACTAAGGAACTTAAACAATCTAAAACAGTTATTATCAGAGTTGTCTATAATAGTGAGCTAAAATCCATTAAACCAATATTACAACTTTGCCTTCAAAGGGCACAAACCAAAAATCCCAACTATCTAAACTGAACAAGAGAGTTCTAAAAACTGACACCAACTCTAGCTTCCAAGCTGTACGTCCTCACTCGACTAAACCTGCACTTTGGTTTCCGTGACGAAAACAAAATACAGAAGAAAAGAAAAGAAGCAAAAGAGAAACAAAAATCAGATAAACTGAATAAACGTCATCCGTACCCAGTAAACATTTCGCAAACCTTACCTGAGATTTTAGAAAAATCATTGAAATTCATTTGCATACGCACATAAGCATTCAAGCATACGCATAACGACATTCATTTACATGCAATTCTTGTATAGTGATCATTCGAAACATGACATAGACAATCCGTCTTGATTAGTGAGATGTAAGAGAGTGAATAGAACAATGATTACTTATACTATTGATCGAAAGATACAATCATGCCATGGACTTAATGACTCTAGTGTGCACACTATCTCTAGTATAAAAAACGAGTCTAGAGGACTTAATAAATGGGGAATGATCCGTCCCAAACACACTACGAGGTATCCATAAGTAACTTGAAAATCACGCATCTCTGAACTACACCCTTAGGTTTAATCCCGATTGCTCGACTACTCCTAGGGATCCATTAGGAGTCTTACTCTCAGTTAATTCAATTCACATAATTTGCATTGGTTGACATAGTGGTACTAAGAGACCGCGACTTACTAATTCATTTCATGCTCTTGACAATGAATAGTAAATAACGACGATAATGATAATTCAATATGATGAGAATTAGACATGCTTTAATTCAATAACGATAATTCAATAAAGATGACATGCAATGTCTAGCACAATTTCGGCAGCACTTCGGCAGGGTAATATGATATCCAAAAATCACAAATCATCCAAAGACATTCAACTATAATATATAGGTGTTCACTAGCACTCAATAATACCCATACCACTTAGCAAGTATTACGTAGCATAATAATATTAATAATTCATCATTTAACAATTGTCCAATAATCAACATATGAACTATTAATTCTCGATACATGCTAATATCGATATGCTCATTATAATACATAATTACAGTAGTAAACATGCTTAATACATCTCATAATAACGATGATATAATTTAATCATGTTTTGCATATTAAATTCACAAACAATTCCCAATTAGCACATAATACATCAAAATAGTTTTGCTGGGGCTTTGAAAGAAGGTAGGTATGAGCGCTTACCACTAAAACACTTCCCAACAGTAAGTATGCTCCAACAACGAAAGACAATCACGCTTGCTCGTTAGGTCCTAATTAAAAATAATTACTGAATCAGTATTAATTAAATAAAAAAATTCAAACAGTAACTGAATACTAATATGATAATTTTATTAAATTTCTTGATTTATTTCAAAAATTCTAGGCTTTTGAAAATTCTAATTTCGATTCCGAATGAGTGCATAATAATATAAACAATAAAAGAAAAAATGCTGAAAATCAAAAATAATTAATTACGAAAATAAAAACCGAAACCCTAACTTACAAACCAAGTCTAGGCTACAGCCACCTATGCATGGGGCCCATGGCCCGAACCATCACCATCACCACCACCCACTGACCACCCAGGGTCGGTGAGGGAGGCGGTGGCTCGCCGGAGCCACGATGAGGAGGACAGAGAAAAAGAGTGCGAAAAGAGAGAGAGAGAGAGAGAGAGAGAGAGAGAGAGAGAGAGAGAGAGAGAGAGAGAGAGAGAGAGAGAGAGAGCAGGGGGGAGGTGGCAGCGCCGGTCACCACCGACGACCAGCTAGGCGACAGTCTGGTGGCGTGGTGGTGGTGCAACAACGACCAAGCGAGAGAGAGAGAGATCGCGAGAGAATAAAAGAAAAAGAAAGAGAAAGTGAGAGAGAAGAAGGTTTACCGGCAGCGAGAGAACGGTAGGTGGCCTACGACAGCAAGGAGGAGGAGAGGAGAGAGAGAGAGAGAGAGAGAGAGAGAGAGAGAGAGAGAGAGAGAGAGAGAGAGAGAGAGAGAGAGAGAGAGAGAATGTGAGGGTTCTAACTCAGTTTTGCAAACTGATTACTTGCCCCATCTTTTCCTTTATATAGACCCCAAGTCAAAGTAAGTCAAGGGGAGGAAATTAGGGAGACTTTAATTAATTTTCTGAATATTTTTGATAATTAAAGCTAATTAAAACATATGAATAATTGATATTCATATATAAAACAATTTAATTAAACTACCAATAATTTAATATATAAAAATCCCAAAACCTCCATAATAATGATAAATATTATTATGGCATAAGTTGAATAAATCGAATCATTGAATATAAATACGACTTAATCTCCGAAACTATTTATAAATTAATATAATAATTATAGAAAATATTAGGGTATCACAGTAACCACCAGATATTGCACTACCCGAAAATGGAATTGGATCCACTGGTTTCTAATTTCTAGGAATTGAAATTGAATTGGTTACACCGATTCCTAATTTTCATGATTTGGAATTGGATCCACTGGGTACCCGCCGGATATTGGGTACCCACTGGTTCCGTATAAAAATTCAAACACAAATAATGTTAGTTTAGTTTCATGTACTGTGAGTGAAATTGTGACTTGAATCTTGAGGGAATTTAGTTAAGTTTAGGATTTCACCTTCATAGTTGTTTTTCCGATGGAAATTAAGCTCCATAATTTTTTGTGACAATCTGGGAGTGTTTGGGGAGAGTTGGCTGATGAATAGGGCATCAAGTTATTTTTGTTATATGTCGCGTCATCTGAAAGTGGGCATATGCGCCACAGGGGATTGTCCAGATAATGGAAATGAGAATTGGGACATTTTGACAGAGATAGACGGTGAAAGAGAGTGTTAAATGGTCATATCTACTTTTTATGGAGATAATAGGAAAGTTATGTATTTACATCGGGTATCTAACCGATTTCGGTTCTTAAAAGTTGGGAATCAGAATTGGATTTGGTTGATAGGTTCTTATCTTGAAATTGGTTGATCAGTTCTGGTGGGTACCCGGATTTTCTGCTCACTACTACGTAACTTTATATAGTTGGGAAAGCTCAAGTACGATTTTGTATGTTACATTCGGATTTTCAGCAAAAATAAGGGATGATATTACAAGAACTAACTAACTCATCACCATTTGCACAACAACAATAGTCACTTGAGCTCACAAACAAAGAAACCCTATAAGCTAGAACAAGACCTTCTTCTAGTCCCCAACTTCCCACCTTCATCTTCCTTCTTCTAGTCCTTAACTTCCCCCCTTCATCTCCCTTCTTTCCCTGCACCTCTAACCTCTCTCTGATCATCAGTTGTATTTTAATAGCCTCGGGTGCGTAGACAAAGCTACTCATCAGATGCACGACTAGAATTTCCTATCTTCTCACCCTAACATGTTCATCGCAACGAATCTTCAAAATGTGGAACAATAATAATGCATTTGGTTTTAACGTCCCACCACAACAAATCATAGAGGGTCAAGACCCCCAGGTAAGTTTAGTACCTGTGCGATGCACGGGTTTATTAAAATTATCTTTAGATTTCTAAAAGCGTTGTAAACAATATTTCATTCATATTTTTCTCCAAAGTATACTGTATACATGCACATTTTCCAAGAAAATAAAAATAAAAAATTTAAAAGTTACATACATAAATCATAAAAGTCAATGCGTTTATAGGTAAATATTATGTTGTATTCTTAGATGCAGAGGTGACTATTAATTTAAGAATCTTATTATTTATCCCTTAATAGAGTTCAATTTTCAAACTGATGGTCATCTTGATTTTTGGTTTTCCTGCATTTCCTTATAACTGCTGCATTATTATTTTGATTAGTATTTTAGGTACTCCTACTTATTTTGATGTGACAACAAACAAACACACACACACACACACACACACACACACACACGTATAAATAATGATTGCTAAAACTCAAACTTTCAACCCTCTTTCACCAACCAAATTTCTTATACCCACAAGGTAGTATACCCAAGCTGCTGGAGCCCATGTCTGGATGACGAGGCGCTTTGTCATTGGCTGGAGTAAGTGATAAGAAGAAAATGCTAAAATGTTTCTTAACTCATTTTCATTTGAATTTGAAAGGGGAAAATGCCAAAATTTCAAATAACTAGTGGGGTCAAGGCACATTTTGGAGGGAAAGTGATTAATGATTTAGCTAATTTTACTCCAATAAGGTTAAGAATTTTGACGACTTGGGTCAACGATTTCCGACGACTTTGACAACTAAATTCCCGGCGACTTTGACGATGAAATTTCCGGCGGCAAACTTTTCTCTACCCCATTTTCTGTCAAATTAGTCGAAATTCTTTCGACCCTACGTCCTTGCTCGGGCCATCGATTAACCCCCATTTTCGATGACCAAACTTTTTTCCCCCAAATTTATTGTATACCTTAAAATTTCATTTGATTTAAGTTTGAACCGAAGAGTTGAGTTGGATCCAGCAAAAAAAACAGTTAATCGTGTTTTTCCGGAAAGAAACAGTAGTGGGTCTGTCCTAAACCGCCAAGATGAAGTATTTTTCCAGTAGTAATTAGATCCGTGAGGGAGAAACTTCAACCCAGATACATAATTAGTTATTTACATTTGTTACTACAAAATGTTCTTTTTTTCATTTGTTGTTACTACACAATTTCAAAGTGCATCAAGCCATCAACTGTTGAGAACCAATAATGATTTAATGAAGATGATTGTTACTACGTAAACCATTACGGATATTACGCAATATAACTAAATAATATATTTCAGTCTCCAAACGCTAACAAATATCCATTTTGTTAAAATATCCCAAAATTGAGAGAGTAGTGGAGAAGTTAAACAAATTTGTAACGGGAGGACGTCAAGATGTTTAAGGCACGGAATGATATTACTCCATCCGTTCCAAAATCTACTACCTACTTCTCATTGATACGGAGTTTAATTGGAGTTAACTATGGAACGAAAAGCTCTTATTTGCCTTTACTTTAATGTGAGAGAGGGGGTTGGAAAGTAATGATGACAATAAAAGGTTAGGGTAGATGAGTATTTAACACCTAAAATATTACTAAAAAGGTAATTGGGTAGGAGATTTTGGAACGAATGTAAAAGAAAAGTGGGTGGTAGATTTTGGAACGAATGGAGTATGCCACAAATTTGAGGTAAGTATCGAGATACAATAATTTAATTAGGTGAAATTGTGGAATTTTGAAGGAATTGAGATTGCTTAATTGGAATTAAAATGATTGTGTTGCATTGCGTTTATATATAGGCATGCATGTTGAATGATGAAATAGTGTTTAGTTTTAGTTGAATATGTATTATGAGTTTTCAGAACCTATTAACTCACACGGTATAGCATTTGTGCTATTGCACAAAAGACTCAGGTTCGAATCTCAAATAGGTTAATTTTATTAAAATAGTATTTTAATTTTGAAACTGTTAAAAAAAGAACAAAAAAGTAAAAGAAACAAAAGAAAATAAACGTTATTTCTTCCAAACAACTAGTTATAAGAACCGGTTGAGTTGGCGCCTATAACCTTTGTTTAGATAAATCAACAGCTAAATCTCTTATGCGTCCTAAGGAAAGACTTTCGGTTACGAGTAATTGTAAATTATATATACATATCAATGACTCTTATGCCAGTTTCTATGACACTCTTATATCACTCTAATCATGCTTATTTTTATTTATTTACTAGGTGGAAGCCCGTGAGTATGCCCGTGCTTTGCACGGAGTGTGATTATATAATAAAATTAATATAATGTGATTATTAATCTCTTCGAAAAATCAAAGTGTAGTTGTCACTTATGAAAACTATTAGTAATATATGGATAAATATTTATATAATTCATTTAATATCATGAATGCCATTTAATAAGATTACTATGACTTTATAGGGCATCTTATCTAATATATGAATAGATACTGATATAATCCATTAATATCACGGATGCCATAGAATAAGATTATTATGACTTATAGGGGGGCACCCTATATTATTTGAACTCTTATCACCGGTTTCAATTATTTTTTACATAACTCATTCCCATATGATACAAACATGAGCTCATTGTTTCAGAATCTTTTTATACTTCATATTGGTATCGTTAATGCTATTATAATATTATGTTGATCAAAGAGTGTACCATTAGCCTTCCAAAAGTATGATCCTTTCTTTATGCCAAAATTAGGTTAAATATGTAATGCATTCATAACCACTTTTTAACACGTAATAAAAAATCTCATAACCTGAAATCATATATGGTTATATTATAAAATTAGTGTTACGCCACTGAATATAACACAACTGAATTGAACCAGACATCATTGAACTAACATTATAGTACTGAGTTGAACCAAAAATCACTGAACTGAATAATAATATATGAGTGAAAAACATGTTCTTGAACTAAATCAAACTGAACACACCACAAAATTGAAGTAAGCATATGGTAGAAGTAATCTAAATTACACAAACTAACTAAGGAGAAATGAGGAGAAGGAGAGGAAAAATTATATGTATACCTCAAAAACAATAATATAGACTGGACAATGATATTATCAGATCATAAATACTATTGTCCGATTATTTTATGCCACACATAAAAAAAAAAGGGCCTTTTGATATTAGACCTGACAATAGTATTTATTGACTTGTCGATAACATCACCCTATAAATACATCTATATTAATTGGATTAGATAATAATATATAATTAAAGTACAAAATTAAATTAATTATCAATCGCTCGTGATCATACAAAAAGAAAAGTTTCTTATGTACATCTAAACATCTTGTATCATCAACCACTACATTCTGTCATGAACTTCATGAAAAAAAAAACGACATTAAGGTGAGTTAAGTGTGCAAGGGGAGGGATTATATATTGTCGTGACTTGGGGTTGCAAGATTAATTCTTTGTTTCCAATGCAGATTGTAGTTATATCATAAGGATTTTATGGGATATTTTTGTTTCCTTTTTGCAGTAATACTGATACAATTTGGAACTAAACAAAAATTCTCCACATCTATATATGTTGCTTGTTACAAAAAAAAAACATAAAAGGGAGAATTTGGGGGGGGGGGGGGGGTGTTATAAAGTTGCAGGGAGAAGCTAAAATATTGTTTAAATTTGTTAAGTTTCGTATTTGATGGGCATTGACAATTGAATATAGATCTCCATTTTTATTTGGCTCATTCTTCCTAGGCAATACGATTTACATAGTCTCAATAGTGACACTTTTTTATTAGCTCCCATCTCAAAATAAAATAAAAGTACCACTAACCTTTCAAAGGTATGATCCTTCTTTATGCTAAAATTTTAAATCTGTAATGTACTTTTCAAGAAATAAAAGAGTTTAAGACATTATTTTTTTTAATCAATAAAACATACTACAAATGAGTCTCATTTTAAAGGATATTTCGTACTCTTTCCAATGGTGTAAGAAAATTAATTTTTTGAGCATTGGAAGTTAAGGTATATGCTATTTAAAATCTAATAATCTACTCTTTATCGATTTAGGAAAGTACAACTTTAATATATTCTATGCCAAAAACCTATATTTCTATTTTACATTATGATTAAAATTTTATTACAAATGGCTCGCTTAGGTGGACGCCTCTAATGTTGTCAGAAAATGCCTCTACTATATAGATATTATGATTTTTCGCAAGTTTTAAAACTTCTAGTTATTGATCAACAATGCTCAATACAATTAATTATAAAATTGCATGTGCATATATATCATTTATTTTAAAACCGTATAAATCTATCTAAATTGGTCAAACTACATTTCAAACTAGTTTGTGTTTACAACATAATTGACAATCAATAAGTTGGTGATTCAATATTTAAATCTATAATAAAACAATATTTGTAAATCAAAAGACAATAGAAAAAAAATTCACATTCAAAACTCACTCGTTCCACTTGTATCCCTGAAACATTTCTACTTACTTTTGTTTATTCAAACTTTAAAACATAGAAAATTTAATATCGAATGATATTGACATAAAATTTAATTACACCTATTATTGTTACTAGAATATGACTACTTGTCTGAATAATTGAAATTTGAGACACCATTTACGATATTATTCATTGTTCTTATTATATATACTATGTAATCACAATCCGATGTTAAGATTTTGTTTTCACCTAACCTTATCAGGTATAACTGTTACTATCATATGACACACCCTCTTAAAATTACCTGAATATGACACATAGTTGTTCCTATGATATGAACTCATATATTATTAATTAAATATTGCTTCAACTTCACATTACCTTGTAGGGTATAGGGTTTTTGATTTAGGGTATTGAAATAATCCAAATGGAAAACCGATATGAGATAAGTTGTTTAGTTAAATTCATGGTTATTGTCTGAAATTGTGGAATTTTGCAGTATTTGAGATTGAATAATTGACATCAAAATGATTGTGTTGAATAGTGTTTATAGGCATGCATGTTGAACGATGAAATTGTGTTTAATTTGAGTTGAATATGTATTTATGAGTTTTCGAAACCTATTAGCTCATATAGTGCTATTGCACAAAATACGTGGACCCTGCCACTAAAGGTGTATGTTTAGGGTCTGAGTGGTGGATTCTTGAGGTTAGAGGGTTTGGGATATTTAATGACGAAATTAATGAATAAATAAAATAATTAAGTGAATTTATTTCATATTACTATTACATAAGTTTCCATTAGCAAATGTATTTCATAATTTTAGTCAAAATCAAATCAATCATTGAAAATGATGATTAACGTTTTACGTACCAATGACATTTATTTTGAGCCGGGATGATCTGAATCATTCTAGAAATGATTTTGATCAGTTATATTACTACTACGTAAGTAGCCTGTCCAAATGTATTTCATAGTTTTACTCAAAAGCAAATCGATCATTGACAAATTAGCATTTTATGTGACCAATGTGCTTGATTTTGAACTAAGATGATATGCAACATTCTAGAAATTGATTTCGATCAATTATATTACTATTACATAAGTTTCCTTAGCAAATGTATTTTATAGTTTTAATCATAATCAACTGGATCATTTAGAATGATGATTATATTTTATGTGACCAATGACTTTGATTTTGAGCCGGGATGTTTTGAGTTATTCTAGAAATTGATTCAATATATTACATAAATTTCCTTACTAAATGCACTTCATAGTTTTTGTAAAATCAATTCGATCATTGACAATGATAATTAGCATTTTACTTGACCAATGACATTGATTTTGAGGCGGGATCATTCTACAAATTGATTTCAATCAATTATACTACTATTACATAACTTTCCTTAGCAAATGTATTTCATAGTTTTAGCCAAAAGCAACTCGATCATTGATAATGATGATTAGCATTTTTATGTGACCAATGAGCTTGATTTTGAGTCGAGATGATCTAAATCATTTTAGAAATTAATTTCGATCAACTATATTACTATTACATAAGCTTTCTTAGCAAATGTATTTCATAGCTTTAGTCAAAATCAACTAGATCATTGAGAATGATGATTAGCAATTTATGTGACCAGTGACATTGATTTTGTCTTGGAATTATCTAAATCATTTTACAAATTGATTTCGATCAATTATATTAATATTACATAACTTTCCTTAGCAAATGCATCTTATAATTTTAGTGAAAATCAACTTGATCATAGAAAATTATGATTAGCAATATGTGACCAATGACATCGATTTTCGATTCCGAATCATTCAAGAAATTTTTGATCAATTATTTTACTATAACATAAGTTTCCTTAGGAAATGTATTGCCATAGTAAAATACACAATAACTTACATTATTGGGTTATTCTTATTGGACAAAAGTTGGAATGACTGCTGACTTTACCTATTATTGTTACCAGAAAATGACCAATTGAAATTTGAGACACCTTTTACTATATCACCCATTGTGCATCCTATATATACAATGTAATCAGAATCTGATGTTAAGATTTTCATTTTCAACTCAACTAATAAAGTATACCTGTTAGTATAATATGACTAACCCTCTTAAAATTATTTGAATATGATACATAATTGTTCTTATGATATGAACTCACATATTATTGATTAAATCTTGCTTCAACTTCATATCACCTTGTAGGGTATATAGAGTATAAGCTATAGGGTATAGGGTTAGAATCTAGGATCTTGAAATAATCTAAATGGAACACTGATATGAGATGCGTTGCTTAAGATAATACTACATCTTATATGTATCATGTATGCTTACTTGATACGACTCTAGTTACGATTTAATCCATCTTGATACGTGATAATGATGTACGTCCAAACCCCTTATACATTATACTCACACTTAATAGTGAATTAGAGTCTTTACTTTGATGATTATTTGATTTTCTGTAACATAATTGTATTATCTTTATTTCATTCTTCAAAAGGGTAATATTAATGTAAATACTTACGATTGTCTAGGCTATGTTTGGCACAAAGATCTAACTTTTCAATAAAAGCTACAGCTTGAAGCTTGCAGCTAGTATTTTTACTCTCTGCTTCCAAACAATTTGCCACTAGATTTGTAATTTGAAGGTACAACTACATCTAATTTTGTGAAAGCTATCCCTGCAAGCTTTTACTTGCAGCTACAACTAGTTTATTAGCATTTTGTAGCAATTTTTACAAGTTTTCTACTAAATTTGTTCCTTAATTTTCTTTGACAGCTACAACTACAGCTAATTTTGCCGAACATAGCCTCACTGTCCACCATTTCCAGTAGAGTCAAAAGTTTCACTATTTTTGGCTTCATAATATAATGAACTAAAGCAAAATGACTCATGAAACTGTTGACAATTCTTGTTTATTGTGTTGATGACTCGATAGTCGTTGCACTTCAGATCTTGGATCAAATGGAAACAACTTTTCTGTGAGACTCTTACAAGGGTAAGACTACGTAGAATCGACAACCTCTCTTCCCTTGCCTAGGTGGGAGCTTATTTGAAGGTAATGGGGTAATGTTGATGTTGATATTGTTGATGTATGTACTTATGATTGTCTTGCATTTGACAATGTCATTGCAAAAAAATCTTGTAACTTTTTCACAATATCAACTTTTATTGGAGGTATTTCTTTTATAGTTTATAGATTAATGTTTTTATGTCTTATTTGAAGATGGATATCCATGTATTTTGTAAAATTAGAAAGAAGGAATATTGTATCTAAAATTATGAAACACAGTCAAAGTGTTAACCATTTTATCATAACTTATATTGTAGTTCCAAAAATTTTGGGATTTTCCTGCTAACAATCAGTATTATTATGTATTTATATTATTTTAAATCAGTAATTCAAATAAAATGTTGCAATACTTTTGGGAATCTCTGGAAACAAACATGGTTGTCAGCCATCTTTAACATTTATAGTTTGTCATGCGTCCATTATTCCTCTACGGTTATATCCTCAGCATTATGTATACTACCCAATTCCACGCTATAACGAGCAAAAAAAAACTTTCACGCTATAACTGACTCCTTACATGATCTGTAAATAGAAAAAAAAGAGTGGTTAGCAATTCATCTCCATATCATTTGCTCATATCAATTATCTCTCTTTTGAAAACATTAACTCTACAAGTGTAAATTCACTAGATACTAGAATACTGTTGTTACTACAATATAAAATATTCATGGACTATTGTTACTATTAAAAAAAAAAGAACTTTTACTACTATTCATCTTCTTACTCGCAAGTCGCAACGAACCATGTCGTAAGATTCTGGTTAATGCTACAGAATTTATGAAATTACTTGAAATGCTAAAAAAGAAATTAAAAACTTACTCTAATTAGATTTTCCTCCTCAAACAAATTATCAATATAGTCCCGCATCTTGAATTTGAAGCCTCGCCTAGTTAACAATGTCACCGCCATAATCGAGTTTCCACTCTCATTGACTCATGGGTTTCTCGGCAGGGGTAGGTGACTTACAGATAGTACCAAAACCCAATAATTTTTGCCGATGATTGCTCGTTCATATCAAAAGGGGAAAATCGTAAAAATTAAATTTCGTCGGAAAATTATTGTTTTCACCGGAAAATTAATTTATCGCAGAAGATCACTAATTAAACTTCACTAATTGTAAATTGCAGCCCCTAAATCGTTAATCAATTTGAAAATATCTTAAGTACACATAATTTGACTTTTGGGGATTTTTAGGAGGGAAGAGCTCCCTTGTTTCCCCCCATTTTGTCAAATTTATTCTTTCCCAATCTAGCCCATTTTCTCTCTCATTGTCAATTTCATCTGCCACATATCAAATTTTTAGTGGTTAAAAAATGGGTATACTACCTTTTGGGTATACCAATCAGGGTCCCACTTCCAAATAAGGATATCGACTTCTATTTGGATCGATAAATGCAAAATTCGCCATTGGAAACAATATTGAACGGTAACCCAAAATTTTATTTGGTTCTATTTACTTCTTGAAACACCACTTATTAAGCAATGGCAAAAAACAAACAACTGAAACTAGTCTATAAGTCATAGTTTTTAATAAAATAATATTTTCAAGGGTTTTGCAATATCTGCTACTCACTCCCTTTTTTTTTTTTTTTTTTATTTTTATAAATGACCTTTTAGCACTAAGCACAAATATTAAGGTGCTCAAAAAGTGCCTAATTTACCCCTATTTAATGTATTTTTGTATCCCACGTTTTTCTCTCATCTTCAGCCTATTGATTTTCTCTCTCCTATTTTCTCTCCCCTTTTTTCTCTCTCTTCATTAACTAAGCATCAATCACGCATCATTTTCTTTGTGGGATTTTATCTTTCCTTCTAAAACTCTGTTTGATTCAACTTAATTTCACTTAAATTAAGTTCACTTCAGTTCAGTTCAGTCCAGTTTGGTGTCATTAAGTTCAGTTCAGTTCAGTGTCATTAAGTTCAGTTCAGTTCAGTTCAGATTATTATTATTATTATTATTATTATTATTATTATTATTATTATTATTATTATTATTATTATTATTATTATTATTATTATTATTATTATTATTATTATTATTATTATTATTATTATTATTGTAATAAATAATTTCAATGATATTAATAATTTTAATATTTCAGTTAAGTTCAATTAAGTTCCGTTCAGTTCAGTTTAGTTAAGTTAAGTTCAGTTACGTGAAATTTAGTTGAATCAAACGGAGCCTAACTCTAACAAACTCCTTACTCAAATCAAACTCCTCATATTCTCCCCTATTTACTCCTCTTAACTCCACAATTTTTTCATAGAGCAACACTCCATTAAAGACCTTCAATGGCATCTCCGCCGAAAATTTGGAATGGAGCCAAAACAAAATTTTGGCCAAAATTGGAGTTATCACTTTAATTTGAATTTTGGCCAAAATTTTAAGATTGGAGCCAAACTCATGGTTATATATACCCATACTCTCTCCAACTTCAATTACTTACAATGAAACTCATGGCTTCCAATATTGACCAGAACGAATTTCCTCATGAATATTCACATGAAGAGCCAAACGTAGAGGTGGAAGAAGATGTTCCGATGATAATTAGATCATCATCAAGTGGTAAATTGATACTTGATCTCAACGTGGATTTGAATCAAGAAAATGCCAGTTTTAGAACTAGACATTAAGCAACTTAAAGAAGAACAAACGGTACAACTGAGGATTCGAGTAATATTCGACTTTTTTCTACTCTTCTTTGTGATACTCTGTTATTGTTACGAGTAAAATGAAAAGAAAAAAAAAACCAGCTTTCCTTGATGTGATGATATGATAACATTCGCTTTTGATATTTTCATGTGCCATAGGATAAGTTTAATTGCTCTTTATTTTGCAACAATATGAAATACTCCTCTCTGTAATTTCCTTAAACTCTCTTTATCTTTATTAGTTTTATGATCTTTGCTTCAAAAGCCTTCGTTACTGTTAATGTGCTATTCGATGCTTAGTAGGCAAATTTCTCTCAATTGGCTTTTGGTTATGTAATGCCAATAAAACTTCAGGTTTTTTTTTTTTGATTTTTTTTATTATTATGTTATGTGTTTGTGGTATTATCATGTACTTTCCATCCTTCTCTTAGTTTCCAGTAGGAGTAACTACTCAGCTCATACTCTGTACATAAGTTTTATTGATTAAAAGGTTTTAAGTCAGATCAGGGTCCATGTGAATCAAGTACAGTAGACTAGTAGCATTTGTATTACTTGTACACCTATGTACTTTGAGTAGTGTCTTTGTAGAGTAACAATTCACGTCAAAAGATAATCTTTGTTTATGGATTTTATGTATGATTAGAGTACTTTTTGGTGTAGTTATTTTCTCACTCTCCCTCTTTTTTTTTTGGCATGAGCATTTCATTTTAATCTGCTTAACTCTAGTACAGGACTCCTTTCATTTTGTCTTTTTGTAACTTGCTGAAGATGTTACTAACATATCCCAAGAGGATCATGTAGCACAAAGGCGTACTAAAAAGAATTTATCGAATGCACAAAGATTGTCCATTTATAATGCCTTGTTGGAGAAAAGTGTTAATGGAAAACTAAAACGCGATACAACTAAAGAAGTTTCTTCTATGTTTTCGGTACCTTTGCGAATGGTGCAACAAATTTGGAAACGAGCAAAAGATACCCCAAATGGCATGGTTGTAGATGTGTATCATAGGAAAACAAAAAATTGTGGTCGCAAGAGGGTTGACTCAAATAAGATGAAGTCATTGCAACTTCGTTAAACGAAAGAAAAACCCTACGGCCACTTGCCCATGCTTTTCATATGAATCATTCGACTTTGTTCAAACTTGTTAGACAAGGCCTTCTTCGCGCCACTCAAATGCTATTAAACCATATTTAAAAGATGAACATAAGAGAGCTAGGTTACAATTTTGCATGTCTATGTTGGACCAAAATAGTTTACCTAGTGAGCCAAAATTTAATCCTATGTACAATATTATGCATATTGACGAGAAATGGTTCTACATGACAAAGAAGTCGGAGACTTACTATTTACTACTTGAGGAAGAAGAGCCTTTGCGTGCATGTCAAAGTAGTAGTTACATCGGAAAAGTAATATTTTTAGCTGCCACGGCTCATCCAAGATACGATGACCAAGGAAATGAGATGTTTCGGGTAAAATAGGAATCTTTCCTTTTGTCACCATGTAACCGGCCTTGAGACCAAGTCGTAATAGAGAGGTTGGGACTTTGGAGACAAAAGTAATAACCTCAGTTAAGAGAGAAACCATAAAAGCTTGTTTACTTCAACAAGTTTTGCCAGCAATTGCAGCTAAGTGGCTAAGAGAGGAATTAGGAAGCACCATCTTCATTCAACAAGATAATGCTAGAACACATGTTCATCCAAATGATGAAGATTTTCGGATTGCAGCTTCACAAAGTGGTTTTAACATTAAATTAATATGTCAACCGACAAACTCTCCTGATTTAAATGTTTTGGATCTTGGATATTTTCATGCCATACAGGATTTGCAGCATAAAGAATATCCAAAGGCCGTAGAGGAGCTCGTTCAAGCCTTGGAGAATTCCTTCAACGAATTCTTGACGATAAAAGTTAACCGAGTATTCTTGACTTTACGTGCATGGTAGAGATCATGAAAAATGGTGGATCAAACTGATATAGAATTCTACATATGAAGAAGGCAACATTGGAAAGGTTGGGACATCTTCCAAAACAAATTGCTTGTGACCCTATTTTAATACAAAACGTGGTCAGTATGCTAGCAAATGGCCTTGTTTAACTTTTTTTCCCTCTTCCTTTGGTGATGAACTACTCTAGTATGCTAATGAGCACTTAAGTTTATTGGAGTTTTTATTTTATTTTTTGGTTTCTTTTGGTGCAAATTTGTAGGAGTAATTTTTTTGTTGGTGCAAGTTTATTGGAGTAATTGTTTATTTTTGTTTTGTTTTGTTTTTTTTTTTTGTTTTGTGCTCAAGTTTATTGGTAACCCATAAAAATTGATACCAGTACAGTACTAGTCCCTTAAAAAAAATACGAGTACAATGACTTAAATAAACAATCACTTGATGAATGCTTAAAGAAAATTTGAAAATTGGCAATGGACAAAATGAGGCAAAAATAGAAGAAAGGGACAATTAAGATTGAGCTTGGCAATCAAAAGAAAAACTTCAAAAGTTGAGGACTACTTAAGTGGAATGGAAGGTGTAAAATAAAGCATTAATTAATTGTGGGGCTATGAACTTATACGAGAGATGTGGAATAGTAGTCAAAGGAAAAGAGTATTAAGGGTCATATAAATACTCCAAGAGAGAGAAGACTAAAAGTTGTAAAAGTTCAGGGGCAAAGTAGGCAAATAGAGCACTTTTTCCGTAGAACGTCACTTAAAGAAAAATAAGGCAACATTGCTAAAACGTTATTTATAAAAAAAAAAAAAAAAAAAACGGAGGGATCATTTGCTTTCTTTTATTTTTGTTATGTTGTCCTGGCCTATCATCATAATTGTCATTTGTTTTGTATGGCAGAAGGACTATAAGGATCTCGAAACTTTGATGAAGTAATAGATTCCATTTTTCATGATGTGTTTGGCAAAGGTTATTATGAAATGTTCATAAAAGTCTTTTACCTGAATATTTTGATAGTTAAGTTCTTTCGAGATGCATCTCCTTCTTTTTTTTTTTTTGGTTACAAGATGCATCTCCTTCTTTGAATATTTACAAGTAAGTATCTTTAAAACATTTGCTTGTTCCTCCGTATCAAATAATACTTTATACATGTTTGCCTTAATTTTATTTTTCTTTGCAGGGATGTTTGCCTTAATTTAACCTTAATTCAAATTTCACTTGGGTTGATTTTTTCCCCATTATAATTAGGCATTCATATTTGTATTAAGTAATTCAAAGCAAAGCTTTTACGCAGGAGCTTATAACCGATATTACATCGAACTCCTGATCACTTATCCTTTTGCCATAGACATTGTGCTATTTCAATGATCCCTCTCACTTGATCCACTTGTTCGACTAAAATCTCATTACTTGTCTGAAATTCACTGTCTACCACCTTTGATATTTTTGGACAAAATACAACCATCAATTTCATTATTTTCACATTTGATATTAACCTCCTGGACAAGATTTCTCTAAGTTAACCGCAACATTTTCATTTTCTGGAGTAGTCTTCCTTTTGAATGGGATTGTGCATTTGTGTGTCGTCATGGTTTTTGCCATTTTTTTAGCATTGTCTAAGATATAAAGTGTATTGATTCTGTATTCTCAGTGACGGTTCCTCTCCCTTGATCACCAATTTTTTGTGGTTCAATCCAGTAACGTCTCTTTCTTACTATTACTCTCTCCATCTCTTCTCCTATTTTTTTCTAGGAAGTTTTATTACTTCATTGTAAATTGCTCTTAGTTTATTTCATCGAACAATAATATAGATGTTTATAATATCAAATAATTTAATGAACCAAATCTATACTAGCATTTTCATAATCCTACGTGGCTAAGTTGCACACATGTTTATTATTATGTTATTGCAATGATAAGTAAATTGAATGTATTGCATATACAGGAAATTTGAATCCACTTGCCGTTGGAAAGAGAAACTTGAAATTCAAATCAGTATCAAGAGGTAATACAATATGATCTTGCTCTTAAATCTTAAGTACTTTAAGAAGTGTCTCATCTAACTGTGTTGCATATTAGATGTCTGTTCATGGGCCCACATGCCACCTTGATTTGTAAAGAACACCGTACATACGATTATTTTTGTTTTGAATTCAATTTTTCATTTCATAGATTGACCATTTATTCTCCGCTGTTGATTTGATTTCATAAACTTATTGAGTATCAAGTGATTCTAGCTAGTTATCTTTTCTTGATGTAATTATAAACTATTTGGCAGGATGGATATGATTTGATGTTTGCATCTCACACATTGGGAATAGGGGTAGTGGAAGAGGTTGTAAATAGGGGTGAACACCGGTTTAAACAGGAACCGGAAAAGACCGGAACTTGAATCGTCCAAAAACTGGGACATGAACCGGTAAAATTCTGGTCTAGACAGATCCGGACCTGAATTTCAGGTCCAGTCTAGTCTGAGACCGAACCGAAAAGACTGGAATTTTGATTTAAAAAAAAAATCGTGTAGCATTTACCTTAGATTTCATGTAGCAATATAATCTTTTTCTGGAAGTACTTTTTGAAAGTGTATGGAGTGTGAGAGTTTTAGTATCTTTGATGACAATGAATTGTTTTCTGGGAGTAATACTTTGATCTTGTAGATCTAGTGAGCTTGTGCTATTTGCACTTGATCTCAAACCCTTCCTAGAAATTGGGAAGATAAATGCATTGCAATGCAATTTTATAGATTAGCAATTTAAGTAATAAAACCCGCTTCTTTATTACTGAGAAAAGAGAAGAGGAGCCAAGGAGTTTAAATCTTCGATGTGTTGTATTTGTAAAACAAAAGGCTAACAGCCTAATATCAAGGTTATTGTTGAGACTTGAGTCATCAAGTGCTTTTATTTAATTTAACATGTCTCAAGAGTTACAACATTCATTAATCCAAAATTAATGCTAATCCCAAAAGCTCTGCTAGATCAGACGACTCGACGACAGACCACCTGGTAACCACGCATCCCAATTTTGTTGGATTATATGCGATAGAATTATGTAATATTCATAGTTCCTGAACCAACCCATTTTGTTGGATTTCATTCCTAGCTTGTGAATTACAGTTAGTAGAAGTATCTGTAACTACATAAATAGTGAAAAATAAGAGGTGGGTTTGGCAATGGTAGAGTACTATCGAACTGCCCATTTAGTACAGCAACAGTGGATGCTCATTCTAGGTCTTTTTGTTCAATCATCTTGGACGCAGAGCAAACCAATGTGGATGGATATTTTCACTTCTTCACTTAGAAAGGTTTCGGCCTAACAAATGGTCCACCAGCTCCCAAAACCTCCAGGCTTGTGGTCACTGTTTTCACATGTCAGCACATCTGTAATTCACGGTGCATAGGATTGTACAAAAATATGAAATCTTAGGCCTTGTTTGGTTCAATCCTCTCAACTTACATATGGAAGTTGTAATACCATGGAACTCTAACTTCCTATGTAAGTCTCAAATCCATGGAAATATATTAATTTGGTTCACAACATGCACTTCCTTGGAAGTAGATACAAAATGACCACTTAGCCCAATTCACATGCAATCAATAATAAATTTCAATGGGTAAAAAAGTAATTTGATTTAATTAACAAGGGAAGTTGGACTTACCTAGCCCCCCCAGGTAAGCAACTTCCCATACTTCATGGGAAGTTCAAGTTCCATGTAACTTCTACTTCCATAGAAATAATTGAACCAAACCATGTAATTTTTTTTTCTTCCAAGGAAGTTGAAGTTCCTTTGTTGACTTACACCCAACCAAACATGACCTTAGTTTCCAACGTACACGGTGTAATAGTCCTTTCACCTTGTTATTGATGGAAGAAACGGTTTAGCTAGTTGCTGACTACCTCTAGGAACATTAGTCCAGAACTATGCATAAGATTTTGCAATCTGCCATTGCATACTCATGGATCCATGTAACCATTGATCTGCCATGTAACCCACTATAGAAATAAATCAACAAAACATTGTGCATGTGTAGCCGTGTAGGAGAGGAGACTACAGTATAGCTTAGGTTGGCAGAATAAATGGGAAATGTCCAAATTGTGCAACAAAGTACGCTTATTGCCAGGTGAAAAATCATGAACAAGAGTAATGGGTGTTTCGACACCTGAACTGCTTTGCAAAAAAAGACACAGGTAGAGAAACAATGATCATAATTTTATCAAACTGGGCAAATTTCCAGCAATTTCTTATAAAATAAAAGCACTAAGAAAGACTTGAGCTTAGTACACAAATTAAATACCATAGGCACCTTATAAGCTGTAAGACCCCGAATTTTCTATTAAAATAAATAAATAAAAATAAACAAAATTGAGCTGAAAATTCGACAGTGTTCCTGTGAAAACTGAACAACCCACCCTAAAAAGGCTTATAAAAACCTGCTTAATAAAAATATAAAACAATATCAAATCAACCCAGTGGAAGGCTCTAATAACTAGGAGCGCTACCGTCACACTCACCCATAAGAATGAGTGTAAATGCTAGTACTTTGTGTATAGTTAGTGGAATCAGGAGTAGGTAATCTTGCTAGAAACACAGATCAACCAAAGCCATGAATTTTGCGTTGAAAATTCATGATGACTTGTGGGTAAAATAAGAGAGATGACCACAAAACTCCATGAACTACCATACTTAAGCTAATTACAATTACCTCTTTGCTTTTCCCCAATTTCTCTAGCACCTCTAGAGTTATCTTTGAAGGCTGTAGAAATTGCATATGCTTGTACTTTAGTGCTCTACCCGAACCACAATGAGGACCTATTATAGACATAAGCCATGACAAGAAGTTGAGTATCAGAAAAATGCATTTTATGTAGACCCTGACAGTTGAGATTCTAGAGCATTGTAATTCATACTTCTAGGTAACAATTACATATTTCAATGGCCGAATAATATCTTAATATTCATATATTAGCCATATAGCATAGATTCAGTTCAAGCTTTACTTTGCATTGCAGGTTAGCTGAATCTTTTGGCTATTCGGCCCAACTGGCTCAGTATATGCATTAAAGCAATGTACATCCGAAGCAAGCACGTATTGCATATAGAATTCAACTATGAGACATTAGAAACAAGCAATAAATCTAAATCAAAATAAACACACACAGTGACAATCGCAATTTCAAAATTTTAAATTGGTGAGTCTGAATTCCTACCTTCTCCAAATTGAATGTGCATAATACATGTCTTCTTTTTGTCCCTTGCTGCTTTTCCAGCCAATTCCAAAACCTAAAAAAATTTTAAAACATAAATCAACAACAATCCTACAGTTTCCCGTGAATTCTGAGGAAAAAAAATGCACTAAAGAAGAGGTTAACAAGCACTAAATCAACGAGCTATCCGCAAAGAGACAAGCTAGAGAATAATAAAAAGAATTTCAGAAGATAGAAGATAATTGTTCTGGCATATAGTCTATACTATACTCAAATTGAAACTGAACTACATAGCATGTAATTGAGTTTATATATTGCTGATTTTAACATAACAATCATGTTTCACTGTTGCTAAATTCGGATCAATAAATTTGCAGATGATGTAATGCAAATATCGTCTAATAAGCAGTCAAGATTTGAATAAGGAAGGAACTGATACAAAATTATCTTTTCGTTCCCTTTTTTGCAAAACCCCAATATATTCAGTAAGTTTTTGTGTTGAGGCTTTAGCAAAGTTCATTTGCAAAACTAAAATCGCTAAAGAAAATGAACTAATAGGAGTAAGATATAAAAGCACCTTCAAAAAAAAAGTATTGTTATTTGGTTTGAGCAATTCCAAATCTAAATCCCCAATCTAAGTTACTTGAACCAGATCGCTCTATTAACAAACTGGAGTATAAACTACAAGTAAATAAATGAAACTAAAGTTCACTATAGCAGAACCACTACGTTTAACTTTGATAAGTGTACCAGTAGCTAAACCTTCGATTTGGGACAATTTCTGGGAAAAAAGGAAAAAGGAAATCTAACATGAAGCATACATCAGAATAAACATGATTCAAATGCCAAACTAATTCTATTCCCCCAAAATAACAACTAATTCTAGTCATGAAGATGTGTTTTTTTTGTGGTCAATATGTGCAGTGATCTCTGAAAGACAAGAACATAGAGCTTGTCATTGTATAAGTTGACCCAAATAACCCTTACCATTAAGCGGAAAATAAGGGCAACAAACTGCTCGACCTAGAGAGTGAGCTTGTTCCATAGCTTCTTCTGGTAATTGTCCTTCAAATAGGTTCGAATACTGGTGGAATAATAACGAACATGTTTAAATCAGAATGCCCAATAACGATAATAAGACATGCAAAACAATTTCGGCTAACCTCAAGTCTAATTGATCAACAAGATAAAGAATTCTAAAGCAGCAAAATCAAAACAAGCACATAACTGAAAACAAAGATGGCATACCATACATGATGCTCAAAGATTCGTATAACCCAAATCAAGTACCCACGACTTGCAATTCAAAATCAAAGACTTCACTTTAAAATTTAAAACAAAAAATCACTTACCATGAGTTTAATTGCCCAGCAAGATGAAGGCCCTCCAGTTGAAGATTGATGAAGATGAAGAGAAAAAAATGAGGAGAGAAGGTGAAAGAGAGATGTGACTCTATGAGTGAAAGAATTAGGGTATGAGCCTTCAAGGACACATGGAGGTGAGGGGGACGGTAAACCAATCGCCCCAAAACCTGGAGAAAGTAAAGAAGGTGGGAAAAAAATGGAAAGTAAAAAAAAAGAAGAAAAAAACAGGGTAAAACTTGAAAAGGGTATGATTCTTAGAGCTGTTCATTTGAAATAGTAAGGAGCCTTATTGGCTTTTATAAGGGTAGGAGATATGATATAAGTAAATACGTAGTATTTATTAATTATTAAATTAAAAGCTGAATAGGATTTGTAGATATCTAAATTGATATTTTATCGACATCGCTTCCTTTCATTCACGCTCAAAGTGTTTTGTTTCGTTTATTTGAACTAAATATTTTAAAACAATTTGATATTATAAATACACTATAAAAAATATCCCACAAACTCCAAAATTGGGTTTGGTGGTCTAGTGGGGAACGTGAATGTTCTTATTTATAAAAATTAAAATTATGACTTTACATTATTAAATATTATCTTCCATAAAATCTACTCTACATGAAACACTATCTTTAGTTATCTAAACTGAATTTATCACGCCAATGACTCTTTGAGTTGTAAATTTATCACGCCAATGACTCTTCTACAGTAATTTTTTCCTATAACTTTATCTTTTCATATTTGTTTATTTTATTTTTTTTAATGTTTTTCCTAATAATAAGCTCCCAAATTGTTCCCTGCCTAGTGCCTATATAGAGCCCAGAGAGGTTTCATTGTTTTTCTCCATGATCTTAAAGATGTTAGTGCCAAAAAAATTCGAGCACTGGACACCAATAATACTCTTTTTTGATTAATAGCTTCATGTAGGACACCAATAATGCTCTTTTTTGATTAATAGCTTCATGTAGGTTCCGTTCTTGCATAAAACATATATCGATTATCTTTGTGATTATACGATTGCGATGCCCGGGTTGTGTTAGTAGCATGTTGAATATAATTCACTTTCAAAAAAAATTATTTTTGCATGCGAACTTAATTCAATAATTTGGCATATCTTGTGATGTAATCAATATACAAAGTCATGTTATAAACAACACTTTTGGAGTATGATATATTTTTTTTCTGTATAGTAACACACTTCTAAATCTTATCCCCTCATTTCGTTATTTTCCTCGCACATGGTCTCTTCTGATCCACCATGGTCATTTGTAAGTGACCAAGTTAATCTATACCAATTTTAATCACAATCAATGTTATTTGGGTGACTATAATGTCAAAGTTAAAAATACGACTTTCAAGATCAATATAAAATTTATAAGTGTTTTATGTATTTTATTTATTTATTTATTGGTTCAAGGGAGGCACCGAAGTCAATACAATAAATTTACATAAATTTAGAGTAGTAGAATTTAAATCAACACTAAACTCTGTTATCATCCAAAAAGATTGATGTATGATTTATTTTTTTCTACCCATCAAACTCTTATCTCTAGTGGTATGGCAACCATCAACTTCTATTTTTCTATTACTTATTATTATCAACAATTCTGATTACTACTTATTAATTATCAAACTACAATCTACAATAATTTATTTATTTATTTATTTATTTATTTATCAATCTACAATTTTTTTAATTTAATTTTCTTAATTACGACCAAAAGAAAAAATACATCCCTTTACTCCATTCCACTGTCTTTTACGTTAATTATTCTTTGTAATCTCCCTTATTTTGATGTTTTTCTTATTTCTTTGATTGATTGACTCCATAAAACCTGCACATATAAACATAATGTAGTAAATTCTACACTATTGATGCGGGAGCAAGTGTGCAAAGTAAACAGAACAACCAAGGAACTAGCAAGAGAACATCTATTCTTGTTTACATCGAGTTCCTTTGGTGGTTATGCATTAAATTGACTCCTATAAAGATAATTACGTGGAGTTGCCATACAAGGTCGGGATTAAAGCTCTTATTATATGATCACATTCGTTATCAGGATTCCCGTAATTTTGACAGCTTCTACACTGGTTCGTATTTTGATCATAACTCACTCATACGACATGGGATCATGGTGATTCAAAGTTCTGTAGAAAGCTGGAAACGACATCTAAAACTCCCATGCTTTGAGTTTTCCCATATTCAGAACGTAACGGAGTTGAAAAGGCAATTGAAGTTTCAGAGCAAAACTGTTCCAGCGGTTTTAGCCTTGGGCGCCAAGTAATTAGCTGTTTGAGTTTGATTTCGTTTGCCTATTTCCTTAATTAGTTAGAATATGTTTAGGAAAGTAGTATTCTGATTATTAGTAGCATTAGGAGTCCATTAGGTATTAGGAAAGCTGTTAATTAGCTCGTTTTACAATTGTAGTCAGTTTCGTAGTTAGTTTCCTATTTGGACTAGGATTAGGATTCCGAATAGCTTTAGATTTCTTTGTCTATAAATAGGGGAGAGCTTTGCTATTGTAAACTCGTGCTTTGATGATTAATTATTGAATACGTGAGTATTTACCCCTCAAACTGAGTGATTCAGGTTGAAACCCTTACGAGTGATTCGTGAGTTGTTCTTGAGTGATTCTTGAACAAGATTCCTTTGTGTGATACTATCAAAGGTTAATTTCCGTTTTGTTACTTATTTCACATCAACTATAATCTTCACATGAAAAAAAAGAAGAGGAACAATGTGCTCCGAAAATAAAAACGTAATTCATGACTTTGTGCGATTAACAAAATAAAGTAAGCAATTCATAACTTTGTGCAATTAACAAACAAATTAAGAAATTCAATAGTCAATGAAAAGAAAAACAAAACGAAGTACTACACAGAAAAGAAAAAAAAATGGAAAAGAATGGAACTAAGAAATGGGCAAGAGACTGCACAATAAAAAATGTTTGTGGAGCCCGTCACAAAAAATAAAAAAGGCATCACGGAGTGCAAAAGTGAGCTGATTTCAATTACAATTATTAGCAAATTGCGCCTATAAAAATGGTTATTTTAAAAGTCTTGTAAATAAGATCGATGATCAAACACTATATATCATATAGAAGGAGCCTTAAATTAATATAATAACCTTTCAATAAAAATAGATATAGATGTAGGCATGTAGCATTTATCAACTTCCATTAGTCTCACGTACATTCATGTCATCTTTTGGTGTTGTAGTCTGTCACTTAGCAAGTAGAGAGCCAAACTAATAAAAGATGAAAGGTGAACCAGAGGAGAGATTATGTTAAAGCCTTAATGGATTTTTAGACTCTGTTCTTTTTAATTACCTGGAAATAACTGAAGTGGATTGTACCTTACTGAAAAGTGATTTGGAATCTTTCAAATTACTTGAATGACAAATTACACATACAAAAGGAGGAAAAAATTAAAAGAGGTAAGCTATGCCAAAACATCAAATTATACATTCAAGAGCTTCCAAAACAAAACCATAACCATGATTCTAAAAATCTCCCTTGGATTCAAATTATCTAAAAACTTTTCTTTGAATAAATAAACTATAAATTTTAACTATGAATTGGTTTAAGAAAGAACAAAATAGCACATGCTTTAAATTAAAATCCTAAATTGCTAGACTTCAATCCAATAAAAAACAAACTGCAATGTGAAAGTCTTTTGATCCAACAATGTATAGTAAATGATAAATGCCTAGAAAACAACAGAATAAATGTCACTATGAATTAGTGGGCGCGGGAACTAATAAAGCTTACTTTAACATGCCGACTTGGACAATTGTTGAACAATTCAATAATCTCCAAGACCTGTAAAAAATGAATTTCAACTCAATAATTTTCTTAATCAAACTTAGTGTACAGTAAGCTAACTAATAACAAAAACTAAGAATATAACTTGAAAAAGGAAGGAACCCCCCCCCCCCCCCCCAAAAAAAAAAAAAAGGAACGTTGAGGGGAGGGGGCTGAATGTGATTATATAGACAAAGTAGAGGTAAGATTCTTAGCTTAGGTTGCATAGTTTAAGTTCTAATAAAACTAAATTTGCATGCTAAAATCATATCAAGCAATAAGTTGTAACTTAGATTGCAACGTTGCCTTTTCTTTTTCGTTCTTTTTCTTCTTTTAATTTTTTTTTTATGATAATAGTGTTACTTTTTCCCTGTTTATGATAATAGTGTTAGTTTTAATTCAATATCTTTTTGATTTAAAGTGTTTTAGTTCATATAGAAGTCTTTAATTTTTTTTTTACTTATCCTATGCTCTTTGATGATGTGGCGTGCCTCAATGCTCTCGAAAAATATCTCCTTATATGTTGTAAACATATTGTAAATGCATCTTGTTTTGAAGTATTTTTCGATCCGAATCTGATGGTGTAACTTTTATTATTTTTTGAGAAGTATAGAAAACGTAATATATGATTTTGAATATATGACAAAGATCTATTTGAACCCTCATAAAACTATATGGTGGTAAGGATGCTAAGATTCCTAAAGGTTTTACACCCGTTTTTTTTTGTCTGTATTCTCACTTAGGTGGCGCGTTCTTAAAATTCTTGCCTATGTAGCGTGCCTCATAGCGCCCGGAATATGCCTCCTTTATATATATATATATATAACTTTTTTTTCCTTTTCTCTCTTTTTCCCTTATCTCAGCGGCCCCTACCCCTCCTCTCCCCCCCCCCTCTCTCTCTCTCTCTCTCTCTCTCTCTCACTCTCTCTCTCAGGTGGGGCCTAGTCAGGCACCACATTCTCGCACTTTTTCTTTTCTTCTTCTCCTTCTTTCCTCCTTTCCCATTTCCCAACTTTTGTTTTTGGTGTTATCTTTTCCGAACTTTGTTTTATCTACAATTTTGTATTACTCCTAAAAATTAGAAAATATCTTTTTTTTTTTTTTTTTGAAAAGGCCAGAAAACCAAGATAACCTTTAGAAACGATTATCCTAAGAGGTCTGTGATCAATAAATTGGTGAAGGACTGGTCGAACGACGTCGACCAAAATAGTAAATTAGGACAAGAGTGACCAATATTGGCCATAAAATCGGCCACCCCATTAGCTTCCCTAAAGCAATGAAGGACTTCTACATATCAAAGAAATGTAGATCTTTTTTAGTATCTATCATTATATTTTCTATTTCCCACGGAATATGCCACTCTCCTCTTAATGCTTTAATAACCGTTAGATTGTCTCCTTCAATAGTTAAATTTGTAATACCTCGATTTCTAGCTGCACGAACACCTTCTCTTAAGCCAATAGCTTCTGCTAACAAAATAGAACTTTCTCCACATTGTCTTGCCTCTAAAGTTATCACATCACCCTGACTATTACAGATACTGAATCCAGCAGTTGCATCAGCGTTATTCTTTTTAGAGCCATCGAAATTGAGCTTGGCATAATTATTTCTAGGTAGGGACCATTAAACATCAGTTCTAGTCCCTTTAGTAGTATTTTTCTTTACAAAGGCTCCTCGTTTATCAAAGTCAAAAATTTGGTTTGCTAGTGATTTCCATTCTACAAAATTATTTCTAACAGAGTGAGCTATCTGGGTGAGTGTTGTGGACAAACCATCAAACTCAATCTTATTACGAGCAAACCAAAATAACCACCAAGTGATTATTAAGAGAATAAAATCCCACTCAGAAAGCTTATTACGGAGAGAATTTAACCGCTCTATGAAAGAGAGAGAGTGAGAGTTAGGGACTAAAATATTAAGCCTTTTAGAAAATAAGGTCTGAACTTCATCCCAAACTTGAAAAAAGTGAGGGCAGTCAAAGAATAAGTGAAATATTTCTTCCAAATGATAATTACAAAAAACACATTCTTGAGGAACAAAAACATTACTTTGTTGGAGTCTATGTTTAGTGGGTAAACTATATAGACAAAGTGTCCAAAGAAAATTTTTAATTTTATTTGGGATATTCAGATCCCAAATCCAACTAAAATTACATTTTTTTCTTATAACTATCTTGAATACCCTGTGCTAACCAAGTAGCTGACTTGGAGGAAAAAATTCCATCGCTAGAAAACCCCCAATAGTATTTGTCTGGTACCTCATTATAAGGAATAGGAATACCATTAATAATACTAACAATATTTTGCGGGATAACTCTAGATAAAAGGCTTTCATCCCAAGTACCTTCACAAGTGATGAACATACTAATAGGGATATCTAAATCAAAAAGAGGATCATTCAAAATTTGGATATAAAACTTTTCTGCTAAAGGATGGTGACAAACCCAATTATCCTTCCAAAAACTAATGTTCTCACCATTACCAACTTGCCAACGAAGTCCTTGTTGGAATAAGGAACGAACTTCAAGAAGATGCTTCCATTGCCATGACAATTTTTACCCCTTGGCATAATGGAAAATATCTTGACCACGCAAGTACTTGTGATTAATTAAATTGACCCACCTATTATCTGGCTCTGAAAGAATCTTCCAAATAAGTTTCATTTGCATAACTTTGTTAACATCTTCAGACTTACGTAAGCCAAGACCCCCAAATTCTTGGGGTGACAAACTTTATTCCAACCAATGAGATTTGGCGCTTCACTATCAAGATCCTTATTCCAAATAAAAAGTTTGTTAATTTGATCTAACTTAGAGAGTGAGGCCGTTAGAAGAGTAAAACTTTGCATTGTGTAAATTGGAGTTGCTGCAAGGTTTGCTTAAATAAGGGTAGCTCTACCAGTTTGGGACAATGAATTTGCTTTCCACTTGGAAAGGTGGCTGCTAGTACGATCTACATCGCTAAAAGCACTTGCATTGACTCTACTACTGATAATAGGGCAACCGAGATACTTATCTAAGCAAGAAGAGTGACTCATCTCAAGAATACCTTTAAACATATCAATACTATTTCTACCGATGTTCATAGTACAATGAAAGGCAGACTTATGAAAATTAATTTTCTGAACTGACATACGACAGTAGTCATCAAGAATCTTTTTTATTTTATGACAACTTTGGTTGGATACTTCTGCAAAAATCATAGTATCATCGGCAAAGGTAAAAAATGGGAGCTTATTTGCACCATGTCAAATATTAATCCCTATGCTTTTTTAGGATGTATCGCTTTCACGTTGCAAACGTGTGGCTAAAACTTCCGCATATAAAATAAAAATGTATGGAGACAAAAGATCTCCTTGTCGTATTCCCCTAGATGAGATGAAGGTATCACCTGGAGAATTGTTAACAAGGACCGAGAAAGAAACTGTAGAAATACATTCTTTAATCCAAGAGATCCGAATTTCGCTAAAACCAAATTTCCTGAAAACTTCGAGAATAAAGTTCCAATCTAGTCTATCATATGCTTTTTCCATATCTAATTTAATAGCAAGCCAACCACTCTTCCCTTGCTTATGTTGGAAGGAGTGGAAGACCTCATGTGCTAAAAGGATATTGTCCTGAATACATCTATCCGCTATAAAAGCTCCTTGCAACGGATGGATAAGCTTAACCATGATGGTTTTAAGTCTAAGAGTAAAAATTTTAGAAATTATTTTATATATAGTCGAGCACAAACTAATAGGTCTAAAATGATTAGTTGAGGCCGGATTATCTATTTTAGGGATAAGTGCTAGAAAAGTTTAATTAATCTCCTTAAGCATTTTTCCGGAATGAAAAAAAGCTTTCACTACTCTGCAAATAGATGGTCCAACTATATGCCAATATGTTTGGAAAAAACTAGCCGGAAAGCCATCCGGACCAGGAGACTTGTTTGGGGCTAATAAAAACGTAGCTTCTTTTACTTCTTCATCCAAATCCATTTTAGTGAGAAATAGTTTATCCTCTTGATTAACTTCTGAGAGAAGGTCTTGAAGGTCTTTTACTTTATTTAACTTCTTGAGGATTAACTATACAGGAAGTATCTTGAACAAATCTGCATTTAAATTCTTTGGTGATTTTCATAGAAATGCTACTAGGATCAGTGTGATGCACACCATCAGTGCTAATAAATTCCATAATTTTCTTTCTGTTTCTTCTTATTGAAGCTTTTGTTTGAAAATAAAAGTGTTCCTATCTCCGAGGAGGAGATTCTTAACTTGAGATCTTTGAAACCAATAGGAATTATTAAAATTAACAAGGCATGTCTTTTTCTTTGCCAATGGACATTGACTAAGCAAAAGAGAACTATCACAAGGATTGGTTATTAAAGCAGTTTGGACTGTAATCAATTTTTCTTCAACCTCTTTGAGCTAGCAAGCAATATTACCAAACTTGAGCTTAGCCCAACTCTTAGAGTTGGCTTTCAACAGTTTACATTTGTTCACAACTTGAAAAAGGCAAGAGCCTTCAATTCTTGAGGACCAAGCTTTCCGAACCATTTTTTCATAATCTTTATGTTGGGTCCAAGCTGATTCGAATCTAAAGGGACGGGGGGAAAGATTTCTTTGAATCAAATTCCAAAATAATGGGGCAATGATCTGACGAAGTAAAATCATGATGAGAAATAAAAGAGTTTGGAAAAATGTTTAGCCAATAGGGAGTAACTAAAGCCCTATCTAAACGTTCCCAAACATTATCATGACCATCTTTATTTTTTCTCCAAATGAAAGGACAACCTGTAAAAGGTAAGTCTAAAACATTGGACTTAAATTTAAAATCATTTAATCTGGAAAATCTGTTTGAACAAGGTAAGACCCCACCATACTTATCATTAGCTGACCCAATTTCATTCAAATCTCCAATGATAGCAAAAGGACTAGTAAGACCTTGACAATAGTTGAAAAGATCAAACCAGAATCGGGACTTAAGAGTAGCTTGAGCAGGAGCACAAAAATAAAGACTAAAGGTGTCTGATTAGCATGATCATGAGTAAGAATACTAATAAATCTGCTATGTTTATGCAAAATAGTAATGTTAATAGAGTGACCTTTCCATAGAACCCATATGCCACCAGAGTAACCAACACAAGGCAGAAAATCCACATTACTAAACTCAAACTGATTGACTAAAAGAGAGGAGGGATCATTTTGCACCTTAGTTTCAGCAAGTGCTATTAAATTGACTTGGTGCAATTTACAAAACAATTTAATTTCTTCACCAAGGTTCTTTTTACCAACTCCCCTAACATTCCAAAAGGCTACCTTATTCATAAAACCATTAATAAGAGTAACCGTAGCTAAAGGAAACCAAAGGTTTTAGGTTCTTTTTACCAATCTTAGAAAAGGATATTGTAAACTTACATAGTAACTTATAAGAAATAATCTTTGAAGTTGCTTTCTTTAGGCTAAGAGGGAGGTTAATGAGTGAAATAATCTCCATCCTTATGGCTTGCTTTGCCTCATATAGAGAAGTAGTCTTTAAGTACGAAGTTGCTGTGCAGGAAAAAATCATAAAGATAACTTTCGCAGAATCAGAAAAGTCTATGAAGAAAAATACTAATAAAATGCTTAACAATTTGGTAAATAAATATATACTCACAATGACAATAAAAATGATACAACTGTAAGAAAAAGGCTACCAATCAAACGGAACCAAATTAGTAACGAACTTGCTAAAGTCAATAGCAAAGGAATTAATTCTGAAAGGGAGTAGCTGAATGGAAAAACCACATCGGACTGAAGAAACAAAGAGCATAAGAGGAGAAGCATTAAAGCAGACTTCCCAAACACAAGAATTGCCTGACATGTAGAAATTTTCTTTTTAAAGACATATCTCACATGCTCCACCAATAAGAAGGATCCAGGGCTAACATAAAAAATTCTCAGAATCATACATGCTATTGATTACCTTCACCAAGCCCAGGATAAATTTAAGATTCTCAAAGACACGCGATAAAATGTTAGTAGATGTGAAGTTTCTAATCAAAAGTGCACACCTAACAATATGCTTAAGCCAAAGAAATAGCCAGTAACTATTGTGGCATATGTGCTGCAAACAAGTACTACAACTATTAAAAAAAACAGCTTCAAGAATACAGCTTATGGGTCCTCCAAAGAGTCCCTCAAAGACTGCAGCTCTCAAGCTTTTAGCTAAAGCAAGTAAGCATAAAAAGGAGAAATAGTATGAGCATAAAGTACTAGAGGAGAGAAGAAAACAAAGGGCGGGCTTCTTACACTCCATGGCTTCACTAAAAAAGCTTTGAGAATGGTCTTTAAGAAATCGACACTGCAAACAACCGCCAATAGAAAGATGAACAGAAACGATCATAAAGACGCGGAAAGCAACCATCGATCCCATCGCTTGAAGTACCCACCAAATCGGAGTATCTTCAATAATGTCGAACGACAAAGGAACAACTCGAAAGCGTAAGATAATGAAACCAACCGGGGAAATCGCTGCAACTATCCCCAAATTACTTCGAGACTGAAGCTCCCAAGACTTTGTAGACCATTTTCCATGGCCTGATACAAAGATTTCACATGCAAATCGAAATCTAGGGTTTCTCACATTTCGCAGATTTATTACGAAATTAGGCCCCAAATCACCAAATGAATTGGCAAAAGAACAATTTGAGATTCTAATAGAGTAATTGATATGGAAATCATGGTGGAGAATGGGCTTAAAGGTGCTGGGTGAGAAATTTGGGGAAGAATTTCTTGGTTTATCGGGTGGCTTGGGTAGCTTGGGTGTCTGAAGTTTCTTTTTTTTTTTCTTCTTTTTCTCTCTTTTCTCTCTCTGCTTTTTCTCTCTCATCATCCTATGAATCACCGTGTCATTGACCCCTAATTGACTCAGAAAATATCTTTCTTGTCATTTAGACAAACTCCTTTTATTTTTTCTTCTTTTTTTCTTTTTCAACTTGCCCCCTAAACTTGACCCCTAGTAAGCTATTTTTTAGCTATAATTTTTTTTATGATAAATAATTATTTTTGGATTTTTTAACCCCACAACACTAGGTTCCCATCCTTGATTTTCACAATAAAAATACCCCTCTAATATTTTAAGGGGCCCTTCTTAGTTGAATTTTTTCTAAGTCATTTTCTCTTATCTTGCATCTCTACTACTAAATCTCTAGTAATCTTAAGTTAGGAATTTAGAAGATGCATATTTTTTTGGGATTTTCGGTTTTATGAACAAAATAATAAAAGATAAACAAGTTCACTCCTCTCTAAAGTCGCAACACCAAGAGAAATTAATCTTGGGCGTCTCTCCAGCCTCGCAAGATAAAAAAAAAAACAAAGAAAACTCGCAAGTCCCCTCAAAGAAGCTCACTTCTGAAATTCTAATTGAATAACTCAATCACTCATAAAAACAATCTCTGAAAAATAAAAGACTACAAGCCCTATTTATAGGGAAAACTAAACCTAACTTGCATAAAAAGAAACCAACTAGAACTAGAAAACTTTCCAAAGTCCTAACCTAACTAGAATTAGGAAACTGAATTGAAATCTACTTAAAACTCCTAATTATCTAACTCTGAAAAATTAAATATTCCTAAAAACCAAAAATAAGAATCCCAACAAAATAAACTAAATAATTAAGTGATTGATGCTCATATGCATCAAACTTTCCTTCTTAAAAAGATTCGTCCTCGAATCTTGGGGTCTTGTTTAAAGCGAAATAAAAGACCACCTGGATCAAATACGAGCCTCTTGAATCCATCATGCGTATTCGAATTTGACGTTTTAGAGAATTCACTTCCAGCGCGTGAGCTCCCTTGAAGTTTTTTTTGCAACTCATCATGTTGCTCTATATGCTCTCCTTGATCAAATAAGGAGCACATCCTTTTCTTTGCAGCAATACAACCACTGCGTCCATGGAGTTCTACTTGAATCTGATTTAGAAGTTGTTGTCTTGAGTTAGAACCCTCCAAAAATTTATCGATCGGATCTTGCCAATAAGATGAACAAAAGTTACAATCTTTTTGTTACAGTTCTTGATCTTTCTTGAAAAATAGTTGCTCGACCTCCCTTTGTTGCGCTAGGTCCCTCCTCTCATCTTCAAAAACTTCATCATCATCAATATACTCATCGAATATTGGAGGTTGACTTGGATAAAGATTCGAATCAAGTTGCTCTAGATCTTGTAGTTCCTTCTCTTGTAAACTTCCAATATGAAGATTTTCCCATAATACACCAAGATCAAATTTTGCATCTTCTTTGGGAATCAAGATCTCCTCTTTTTCTATCTCTTCATGTGGTTGAGTTTCTTGTTTTCTTATTTCAAGTTCATCCCTTAATAATTGCATCAGATCGGTATGAAGTTCGGCAAAATAATCTTTTAACCTTGGCTCGAAAGCTTTCATTACTTGCTCACTAACTTTTAATGATAGCTGGCGGAACTTACTCCAATCTTGCCTCATCTCTTCTTCGAAAACAAGTACTCACTTGACCATATCTGACCATGAAAATTTTGTTGTATGCGGAACTGGCTTTGATACCAAATTGATGCGTATTTTTGGGATTTTCAGTTTTATGAACAAAACAATAAAAGATAAACAAGATGACTCCTCTCTAAAGTCGCAACACCAAGAGAAATTAATCTTGGGCGTCTCTCCAACCTCGCAAGATCAAAAAAACAAAGAAAACTCGCAAGTCTCCTCAAAGAAGCTCACTTCTGAAATTCTAATTGAATAACTCAATCACTCATAAACACAATCTCTAAAAATAAAAGACGACAAGCCCTATTTATAGGGAAAACTAAACCTAACTTGCATAAAAAGAAACCAACTAGAACTAGGAAACTTTCCAAAGTCCTAACCTAACTAGAATTAGGAAACTGAATTGAAATCTACTTAAAACTCCTAATTATCTAATCTTGAAAAATTAAATATTCCTAAAAACAAAAAATAAGAATCCTAACAAAATAAACTGAATAATTAAGTGATTGATGCTCATATGCATCATTAGAAATTCAAGTCAAATAAATTCAAGAAGAAAAACCGGAAAAAAAAAAAAAAAAAAAAAGAAAGTCTTCCTAGTTTTACTAGGTACCAAAATAGAAGGGTTTTGGTATTTAGTATTTTGTGCTTCCAATGATTGAATACTCAAGAACGACATCCACCAAGGGGTAATTAACTTCACTCTTTCTTTGCAATTTTTACTTCGTCCCCTTTTACTTCTTTAATCTTATTGTAAATCCCTCTCCGATTTTATTCAAAATGTAACATTCATTTGTCTACTAACCTAACTTCAAATTCTAACATTGAACTAACATATTGATGTGTTTTGCTTTTTGATGATCTAACGGATCTCCCAATTCGTAAACGGTTAAGAAACTAACAGGATCAATCTTCATCGAGGGTTTAGATGATAGTTAAATAAGATAAAATCAATAAATCGGAAAGGATGAGAGAGTGCTAACGTTGTGTGGTTATTGATTGGTTGCTATACTCACCACCTTTATATTTTCATTTTCATGAAAAATCTAAAAAAATGTTCATTTTGCATATCAATAGAAATAAATGGCCTTGGAGGAGCATTAATTAGTCTTAGTAATAATCTCGGATTTTTGACAGTTTTGTAGCACATCTTATTTTATATTTTTTGGATGATCCAACAGTTAGAGTTGAGTGAAATTTATGTTAAGTGAAACTTTGGCTAATTATGTTCGAAACGACATAATATGCACCAAGATCTAACGGCTGGAACATTAGTTATAACTATTCGAATTTGAAGTATCCAGATCTGACGCTAAAGGAAAAAATGAGTTAACGGTTAGAACATTAGTTATAACTATTCGAATTAGAAGTATCCAGATTTGACGCTAAAGGAAAAAACGAGTTACTCCCTCCGTCCCGGGTTCTTCTTTACGAAAGGAAATGGACCGATTACCAAGGAAACCAAACTTGTACACAATCTTTTCCAATATGCCCTTATCAAGCAAATGACCCATCTCCCTCTCTCTCCTGTATACCCACCCTCTCTCTCTCCTATAAACCCACCCCCACCCTCACCCTCACCACCACCACCACCTCAAACACCTCTTTCGTCCTTCTCCCTCTCTCACCTGTCGTTCTCTTTCTCCCTCTAATTGATTTTTCTCACCATTGAACCACCATCTAAGCCACATATTGGTGCTGATTTTTGGGGTGGGTGGGGTTTCGTGGTGGTTGGGGTGGTTTCGTGGTGGATTGGAGGTGGGTTTCGTGGGTTTAGGGGTGGTTTCGTGGAGGATTAAAGGTGGTTTTTGTGGTGGGTTTCATGGTTGGGGTGGTTTTGTGGTGGGTTTTGGGGTGGTTTTTTGGTGGGTTTTCTGGTGGTTTCGTGGCTTTGGGGTCGGTGGGGATTTTCTGGTGGGTTGCAGGGTGGAGTTTTGTGAAGTTCGGGATGGGGTTCGGTGTGGTGGTGGTGGTGGTGGTGGTTGCGGCGGCAGCCATGGTGGGTGAGTGGGTGTTGAAAATTTCAGATGTGGTTTGGATGGTGATGAGGAGAGAGAATAGACTAGTAGAGTGGGTTTTGTCTCAATAAAACATAAGGGCATTGTGGACTTTTTATCACTGAAATTTTGCCAAATAAGTAAGGTAAGGAAGAATTATGGACATCCAAATACGGAAAACGTAAGGAAGAATCCGGCCCGGAGGGAGTATAACTTGTGAAAATGAACGATTTAGACATAATTTATTTCTGGACAATTTGTCAAGGACATTTCAAGGTTTTATTAGAGAATATTATAATAAGGCTTAGTTAGGCTTTGTCAAGGACATTTCTACGGAAAACAAGTAATGAATTTACTATGAATTATTTAGTGACACCGTTATGTTAGGCAACTTGTACATTGTGACATTTTTTAACATGTTTAACAATGACCTAATTAACTCACTTAGAAATATCACTAATTTTTCATAATGTTTCTTAACAGTCTATGATGTATATACTTGAATTTGTCAAAATATGATGAAGTTATATTGAGTATAAAAAATTATAAAAATGGATAATCGAACTAATGTCCAGATTTAATAACCTTCAATAACGGGTAAATAACATAGTGATTCGCACTACCTCAATACAAAATGACTTTTGAACTGGGTATTAGACTGGATATGGACCATTATAGACTTTGAAATTACTCAATTTGGACTTCTCATGTATTTTTAACGAATTAAACAAAACCGAGCACTAAGCTGTCAAGGAATGAATGTTTATGTGAACAATGAAATAATGAACGAAGTGCTGGCTGTTTATTTAATTTCGTTAATTGCTTTAACCTCAAATCATAATTCTTTATAATTTGTGTATATAATCACCAAGAAACCTAGTTTGGTCTGTGTAAATATTAGACACTAAATACTTGTAATTAATTTGAATTAAATCAAAAACCGCAAGTGTGAATTTAACTTCCAAAAACTCGTAATTTGACAATACTTTTCTACTTGCAAACGTTATTAACTTGATACTTTAAAGCAGAAATATAACCAATATTGACACAAGTTAGGCATTGGCCTCACTCCATTTGCTTACTCCATTACGTAGTTATGAATTATTGATGTTCTGCCCAGACTTGCACAAAAACAGTTTCGCTTTTCTCATTTGAGGATTTTTGTTTATTCATCAAATGAAAAGATAAAAATGTGAAACTCTACAGTATAGCTCATTATCGAGTCTAGTGTATTTTAAAAATAAGTGCATGAATAAAAAGATTCGTTTGGACCACCCTTGTACAAATTACTGAGAGTGCGCTGTAAATAATCAATTTTTAAATCAATTCATTGAAAATAATAATTTGAACACCGGTTCTTCGATCTTTTGAAGATGGGACCCAATCCCGAGCCCCGGAGAAGTCATTGACATCAAGACCGAGCAATATTCATCTTTTTAGGACTTTTACATATTTCTATCATTTTGTTGTATATATTTATTCAATTATGTAATTCGTCTTTTTAAGGCCATTAAGCCCATTATTAATTCATTTGCGTACACATTTGCGTATGCATATTTCCACCTAAATAATTCAACTCACCATAATAAAAAATATTGTTTGACTTGACCACAAGTGTTTGCTTTTTTATACAATTGTTGCTGATAAAGACGGGTATATTCACTTATGTACCAACCTGACCCGAAATCTAATTCGAGGTTTGAATCACTTATTTGCTTATGCGCGGTCATGGATGTTTCACATACCACTATTCAAAACCGACTTCACTCATCAATCCCCAGTAGATATTTTTCGAGTGGCGTGAATCCTTATTGGAATATCCCACTGTAATACCCCGTATTATTATTCATTTTAGAATAATAATTACTTAAAAGGAAAATGCGAAATTGGATTTAAAATATTAATTGGGCTCTTCATGTTTAAATTGCATAATTAATATGTGTGTTTTAGTTTTGGATCTAATTAATTATAATTGGGCCAAAATAAATAAAAGATTTTTGCGGGCTAATATTTTCGGATTTGGCCGAAAATATTTGGGCCATGATTTTCGACTCCTACCCGGAAATATGGGCAAGGAAAATCAGTTTTATTTTTCAAAAATTATTTTCAAAAAGGTGAGGATTGAAAGAAGGTTGTTTTGGAGAGTTTTTAGGAAAGTGAGTTGAGAAAAAAAGGGAATAGATTTAGGTTTTTCTAAATCTACTCAACTTCCTAATAAACTAATACTTTCCTTAAACAAAACAAAAACACACGCCTCTCACTCTTTCTATCTCACGTGAACCTTTCAAAAAAAATAAGGGGAAGAAGAAAGAGATTTTCACTCTTTCTACTAACTCAAGTTTGCATAATAATTTAAGGACATGATTTCCACACAAACCGGATTAACAACCTAGATTAGACTATTAATTGGTTTATCACAAGCATCACAACATTTATTATTGACCCTTATTTAGACATGCATTCGATTGGCAAGTTGAGCATTACAACAACTAGACATGCTTAGAATTAAAAGACAATATTTAGGAAGCAATAAAAGGCATGATTAGCATGATATCAACATTTTGACTACTAGAACATAAACAGTTAAGCAATTAATTTGATTTGAGCCCTCAGGAGTTAGTACCTGAACTGTAGGCTATTTATCAAATGAATAGTAAAAAAATATCTCAAGCAAAGAATGAATTTGGAAGAAAGAGGGAGAAGCTTGGGAGTACTCAACTGAGAATAGAGGTTGTCAACTGTAGACTGTGTGTTTTGAACTGAGGGAGGAGGGTCATATTTATAGATAAAGGAATAGGGTTGGACGGGTGGAGAATGGCCGACGTTCGGAGATTGGGCTTGACAAAATACGGGCTTCAGAAGACCTAGGGAGCGCCGCGCGCTGACGGCGCTGGCCACATCCGGTTGCGGCGCTGGCTGTAATTCCAGCGCTGCTGGCGGCTGTCAGCTTGCCAGTTAAATGTCTATTTTACTTTTTGGAGGAATTTTTAATGTTCCAAAAATGTAAAAAAACCGTTTTACCCTTTTGCGGTAAAAGACGGTTTTACCCTCGGTTAGCAACATGGAAACCGGGAGTCGGAAAAAGACACGAGAGGTATCGTTGGAAAGCTCTTGAACGGGGTTTTTGAATGTGATCGAAATAAAGGAGTGATCGAGGAAAAACCTGAGACCTTATTTTACCTATCAAAGCAAAAATAGCAATCAAGTTTATAAATTACTCCTTTCATCATCGGGCTTTTGCGGAGAAATCTGAAGACACTTTTTTGGTGTCTATAGGATCCTAAGTGATTTCTCTTTCATAAAACCCCTAAATTCTGATTCTACTCCTTCTTTAGGCTAGCCCTAGCATCACAAGAATAAACTTTCATACTTCATCAAGAGCAAGAGTTCAAGCATTAAACCCAATAAGTTCATTGTGAGCATTCAGGTAATCCAACCTCAGGATTTTCAATAAATTTTATATTTGCTTGTTATCTACTAACGAATTTGGTTTATGTGATATGTACATGCATGGTGTGTTTTGAGCAAAAGGGCTTGTATTAAATGCAATGAATGAATGGATGGATGATATTTATTTTTATTGCTCTTTAATTATGAATTATGCTTGTTTGTGGATTTGTGGATGAATTGTCTGTTTGCCTTCTAATTCGCAGGTTTAGCATATTTATCATTTTTAGCATTAAATGCATGTAAATTTGATAAGTTGTTAAAAGTGCTCAAAATAACAATGATTGTTCAACCCATTAGTTAAAGCTAGGAATTCCGACAAATTGAACCCTGTTTGGAACCGCAGCATTAATAATTGCATTGAATTGATTAGTAAAGGCCGTTAGTCGCTAACGGGTGAGTTGGGTGCCTAACAACTTCCTAACTCGTACTCACATCCCCGAACTAATTTATGAAGTCAATTTCCCCAATAGGGATTGGGGTGCACAGGAATTGGGTTGACGTCTTTTTAGACTATTGACTTGATTCCAAGGGTTCCGAGTTTCCTTAAATTTGGTGGCGACTTCCGACAATCTGAATCACTTCTCTAGTACAAATGGATAAATCTTCATGTGCATTTACACTCGAAAGATTCACCATCAATGACGTTTTCCTAGGCTACTCGTTTCCCTTCTTCTTTCCCTCTCGTTTCTCCCTCCGCCCTTCCGAGGCGAGGCGAGGCAATGCGAGGCGTCCGACCGAGGGGCGGAAAAGGGGCGATGCATTTTCCCGGTAGTCTACAGGGTGTCTCGTTCAATATGTAATCTAGGGAGCCCCAACTCAATCTTTTTCGACGTCATCTCTATGGGTCGTTGCCTCCGCCACAAGAACTGAAGTTTTACCAATTGCCTGAGCACATGCCCCTCAGAGGGCGCCTCCTTCATTGCGGATCACATACCCAATGGTTGCTGAATCTTCATTTAGTGAGCCATCAAAGTTGATTTTGGTATAACTAATCATAGGCTTAGACCAACTCACCCAACCTTAGAAACGACCATGTTGTGAGGTGGCTTCCTAGGTTGGCCAGGGTTATAGAGGGATGGCGCAATCTTACTTACCCACCCAAATAAAAAGAATTTTTCACGAAAGCAACAACCTATAGGATTGAAGGTGGGGATGACAGTGGGGCGGGTGCAGGTGGATACTGCATCGCATCCGCCCCAGTTGGGGTGGGGATGCATGACCGTCAGGTGGGGATGGGACGGGGATGGTTTTGGAAAAGCAAAACCGCCATGGGGATGGGGCAGGTGTGGTTTGCATTGCTCTCTCGATAGATACCCGACGGAGCCCCGCTCCACCTTTTACCTGCATACCCGCCCCCGCCTCATACCCGCATACCCGCTTCATACCCACTTAAAAAATAATAAAACAATGTAATTCTAGGTTTTTGTTTTTGCGCAGCCTACCTCCAGCCATCTCCCCCTATGCTCTCTCTCTCTCTCCTCTTTCTCCCCTCTCTCCCCTTTCGCCCCTCTCTCTCTGTAGTCTGTACTGTACTCCTATCTCGCCTCTCACCTCCGTTTTCTCCTTCTTCTTCAAACAACAGAAGATTAGTGGACACGTTATCAAGAATGCCCAAGGCCTTTCTCCCTTCTCAATCTTACTCTTCTTCTTCATTACTTGACCGGTTTGAGCAGAAGATCTCATCCATAGGGATTAAGGTTTGAGGTGGATTTGGGGCAGTTTTCAGGTGTATTTGGGGCGGGTTTCAGGTGGATTTGGGGCGGGTTTTAAGTGGGCTTGGATACCCGGCGCGTAAGTGGGGCGGTTGTGATTTTCATGTATACCCGTTGGGGTGGGGATGGTTTTGGGGTTCCTGACCCATGACAATGGATGGGGCGGTTGGCGGTTAGGCTGAAGCTTGGTGGGTATGGGTATGGGTATGGATATACCTATATTCATTACCGCCCCACCCCATTGCCATCCCTAATTGAAGGCCACATTTACGAAAACAACATTATTGCGTTCTGTAAGGACCCGGATTCTCCTACGTAGTGCGTCTTTATAGAAATTTGTATATTGGGGGTTAGATAAGTTCAAGTAACCGTTGAGTTAGAAAAGCATTTGAAAATACTTAAATTGAATAAAAACCATGAAAGAGGTCAAAATACTGCTACCGGTGTTTTACCTTAAGGACAAACCAAAGGGACAACCCAATAGAGCGAAGTGAACTAATCATGTTTTTAGAAAGACTCCCGCTCGTATAGAACATATGTACCCAAGAATAAGGGTTTAGGGGCGAAGGTACGAGGGCGGAAGGTCTTAGGCACCTAACTCGCCCGTTTTATAACAGCCTCTACTAACTCAAGTTTGCTTAATAATTTAAGGACATAACTCCCACACAAAACCGGATTAACAACCTAGATTAGACTATTAATTGGTTCACCACAAACATCACTAGCATTGATTATTAACCCATATTTAGACATGCTTTTGATTGGCAAGTTGAGCATTACGACAGTTAGACATGCTTATTTATAAAATTGAAAACAATATTTAGGAAGCCATAAAAGGCATGATTAGATTGATATCTACATTTTGACTAGCAGAAAATAAACAGTTAAGCAATTAATTTGATTTGAGCCCTTAGGAGTTTTTGTACCTGAACTGTAGGCTATTTTAGCAATTGAATAGTAAAATTAGATCTCAAGTAAAGAAAGATGGGGGAGCTCGGTGTCAATACTTCCGAGAATAGAATAAAATTGTTTATGGAAGAAATAGGGAGAAGCTCAAAGTCAACACTACTGAGAATGGAGGTTGTCAACTGTAGAATGTGTGTTTTGAACTAAAGGTGGAGGGCTGTATTTATAGTGGACGGAGTAATGTTGCTCGGGTGAAAAGATAGAGTCGTTTGGTGAAGAGATCGGGTGAAAAAGCTGGCACCAACTAGCTCGAGAAGAGCCGCTGGCGGCTCGAGCCACAGCCGCTAGTGGCTCCAGGCTGAGCCGCTGGCGGCCCTGACAAAGAGGCACGAGCCGTTGGCGGCTCAGGCTGAGCCGCTAGATGTTGTCATCAACTCCGATGGGCCATATCTCACTTGTTTGTGCTCCAAATTAGATGATTCAACATGCGTTAGAAAGCGTATTGAGTGTAGTTTTAAATGACATTGGGTTCAAGCCAAAATGGTTTGTGGATCTCGAGATATACCCAAAAGAGTAAGGAGCGGTCAGTTTTAGAGCATGTATCAATGTTGGGCTCGTAACCCCTTGCTTGGAAATATGGTGTGGGCTTATGATATGTCATTGGAAAGCTATTGGAATAAGGAATCCAGAAATATAGGGCTTAAAAATTAAATCAACCGAATGAACTCCCAAATTGGGCAGGAATCACGGACTACAGTATTCGGGTACATATGTTTTGACCCTTAAATTCATTTGACCATAACTCTTAAGTGCGAAAACGTATTTTGACATGGAAGGAAGCGATGGAAAGCTCTTGAAAGGGGGTTTTGAATGAAGTGAAAATGGAATAACTTTAATAAGACTTGAGATCTCATTTAATTAACAAAGCATAATAGCACACATGTACATAAATTACTCATTTCATCATCAAGCATTTGGGGACATCCGACGACACTTTTTTGGCGTCTACAGAAAATCCCACTTTGATCGAACTTGAGTAAAGCGAAGATCAAAGTATTTCGAAGGCGACATGCCGGATGCTAACATGCAATCGGTGTGTGAGTGTGTACAGTATGAATGCAAATTAAGCAAACTTTGACTGAAACACGCTCGGTGGATGCTAAGATCCCATATCTGTGAACACAAGAAAAATAAAGGTAATGGTTAGCAGTGACAAACGCTCGCAGTGGGGAATTGACGACTGTAGAAGACCTGTATTCAGAGAAGACTGTCCTTAGAGATAATTTGTAAGCTGGGGCTTAGATAAGTTCAAGGAACCGTCGAGTCAGAAAATCATTTGAAAAGACTTGAATTAAATAAAAACATGAAAGAGGTCAAAATTGTTATACCGGCGTTCCCTAGAAGGCACAAACCGAAGGGACAACCCAGTAGCGCGAAAAGTGAACTAATCATGTTTTTAAAAAGACTCCCGCTCATATAGAACATATGTTTGCCCAAGAATAAAGGATTCGGGGGCGAAGCTACGAGGTGGGAAGGTCTTAGGCACCCAACTCGCCCATTTTATGACGGCCTCTACTAACTCAAGTTTGCTTAATAATTTAAAGACATAATTCCCACACAAAACCGGATTAACAACCTAGATTAGACTATTAATTGGTTCACCACAAGCATCACGACATTGATTTATTGACCCATATTTAGACATGCATTAGATTGGCAAGTTGAGCATTACGACAGTTAGACATGCTTGTTTACAAGACTGAAAGACAGAATTTAGGAAGCAATAAAATGCATGATTAACATGATATCTACATTTTAACTACTAGAAAATAAAAAGTTAAACAATTAATTTGATTTAAGCCCTCCGGAGTTTTGTACCTGAACTGTAGGCTTTTAGCAAATGAATAGTAAAGCAAGATCTCAAGTAAAGAATAGATTTAGAAGAAAGAGGGAGAAGCTCAGAGTTAATACTACTGGGAATAGAGGGTGTCCACTGTAGATTGTGTGTTTTGAACTAAAGGTGGAGGGTCGTATTTATAGTGCACAGAGTAGGGTTGATCGGGTGAAAAGATAGAGTCGAAAAGTGAAAAGATCGGGTGAAAAGCTGGCACTAGCTAGCTCAGCAAGAGCTGCTGGCAGCTCTTGCCACAGCCGCTAGTGCCTCTTGGCAGAGCCGTTGGCGGCTCTCGAGCAGCCAGGTGAATGTCGTCATATGATGACATCTAGTCATCTTTGGGATTTTTTGGATGAAATTGGATATTCCAAAAAATGTGAAAAGACCGTTTTACCCTTATTGTGGTTAAAGACGGTTTTACCCTCAATTGGCAAATTTGTAACCGAGGGTCAGAAAAGAACACGAGAGGTGTCGTTAGAAAGCTCTTGAACAAGGCTTTTGAATGTGATCGAGATAAAGGAGCGGTTTGGACAAACTTGAAACCTCATTTTACTTATCAAAGAAAAAATAGCATTCAAGTATATAAATTACTCCTTTCATCATCGGGCTTTTGCGGAGAAGTCCGACGACGCTTTTTAGGCGTCTACAGAAGCCCCCACTTTGAACGATGAGCTTGAGTAAAAGCAAAGATCAAAGTATTCCGAAGGCGACATGCATGATACTGATGTGCACTTGGTGTGTGAGTGTACAGTATGCATGCAAATTAGGCAACCTTGAATGAAACGCGCTCGGTGGATGCTAAGATCTTATCTCTGTGAACACAAGAAAGAAATAAAGGTAATGGTTAGTAGTGGCAAAACGCTCGCGGTGGGGAATTGACACCTGCAAGGGACCTGTATTCAGAGAAAATAAAAAGGTTAGCGAGACAACGCAAACACGGCTTTATGCGTGATTGGCTGTAGATGGAAAGTAACACTTTGAGAGTGAATAGTATGGAATGCTTTATCCTCAGCAAACAGTGACTAAACACCACTTGACGGAAGCCGAGATTCCTTCCCTGCATGAGAAACGAAAAAGTCGACGAGATAGCGCAATCAAAATGACAGCTGTAAATGGTTAGAAAACACATGAACAATTTAAATGCAATAGCTTAAGCAATCATTGACTGCAACATTTAAAAACAAACAAAGGACAGTATAACTGCAATAGCTTAAGCAATCATTGACTGACACAAAAGGGGACTGTTTAACCGCAACAGTTTAAGCGATCATTGACTGACAAAAAAGGGAACAGTTTAATCGCAACAGTTTAAGCGATCATTAACTGACCCAAAAGGTACTGATCTTCAAGTGTCCATTTCACGCAACAGTTTAAGAGATCATTAACAAACGAGTTAGTTTTTCGCCTAGTAGCTGAATTTTTGTTTGCATTGTTGAATGGGTGCTTGTATGTTGCGAATTTGACACTTGAAATTTTTCACTTGTAGAGAGAGAAAGCTTGAAAGTGCTTGTTAATGGTACCGTGAAATGGACATATTGTTGAATATAGAATCTGTGGGCTAGGGGTCCGTTCCCGCGCGCTTGGTACTGATCTTCGTTACGAACCACTATGTCGAATAACAAACATCGGGATGAAAGAATAGTTGCGGGGCCCGCGCGTGCAGTCCAGACTGGCGCCCCAGGCTGTCAAGGCGGGAGTCGCTAGCGGCCCTTGTTGAGGCCGAATAAACTGAAATTTTGGGAGATGAAAAGCTCGCGTCTTGCTCATTGTCTTCCTCACCCAACCGAGAGCACTCCACCATTTTTGAAGCTTGGAGCTTTTAGCGGGTAAGTTGATTCTTGACCAATTTATTGCTTTTTGTCTTGAACATGCTTAGTTTTTCGCCTAGTAGCTGAATTTTTGGTTGCATTGTTGAATGTGTGCTTGTATGTTGCGAATTTGACACTTGAAATTTTCCACTTGTAGAGAGAGAAAGCTTGAAAGTGCTTGTTAATGGCTCCCAAGGATAAAGGAAAGAGGCCTATGACCAGGGAGGAGGAAAACATGTCTTTCGTACTGGGTTTCCTTTATCTTGGAGACCTCCTCCTCATCATATGGACTGAGTACACTTGTATTAGGACTCGTTTATGCGTATGGATTGGCGTTCTGCAGAAGTTTGGGACCGCAGTGTGCTTCTGCTCGACAAACCGAGTCACTTGTGCAACTTGTGTCTGGTATGTTTTTGACTTTCTTGCTTTTGCTTATTTTGTACTGAAAACATGAACTGCTAGTGCTTTGACATATGAAAAAGTTGGGATTGTACTGGATTGGTGGTGAGCTGTGTACAATTGTATGTAGAATTGTCTGGATTGGAATTGTAGTGTGTAGGGTATTGAAATTTTTTTGTCTGTTTGTTGGCTAGGGAGTCAGCATATATTTGCAGGCTCATGAGTCCACTTCTCACTGGTCCATTACGTTAGACTCTTTTTCTGGTAGGACAAGTGTAGACACTAAAATGTGTCACCCCTTTTTATATGCCCAATGACGATAACCAACATTTAAGAATATGAATTCTATGTCAATGCTCGAGTAACTTGCATCAAACCCTTCAATTTCATACTCATTTCTATAAGCTTTCCAACGCCCCTTACCTTGCCCAAACGGACAGCGGAGTCAAAAGATATGGTTCGACAAAGTTATAGGACAAAAACGATGCTCTGATTACCGCACTCCACGGTTCAATTAGGATTTTCCTCCATTAGAGGAATAATTCTCAAGTGGGCATATCTAACATGGATTCCTCACACAAATACCTTAAAAATGACATATTATGGGTCCAAATCCAATAAGAAACGAATGAGATATGATCCAATTACCACAAGGTATACTGAAATGGACACCTCTCTAGTGTTTTGGCCATAACTCCCACAATACTAATGCGAATTGGGATTATAATATGTCCAAAGAAATCCCTTTGAATAAGGAATCCAATGAAAAATGAATCAGGTCAAATGAAGACATTATAGCCTGCCAAAGATCGAAAACCGCTGGCTGGAACTGTCAAACCGTTTGGCAAACGGCTAAGCCGCTTGACCAAGCGGCTAGACTGTTTGTCCTAGCGGTTAGCCACTTGGATGCCAGGCGGCCCCACCTGAAAGGCGGCTGATGGACTATTTTGTCCGGCCCTTTTGTCAGTTCCGTCCCAGACCGAAGCCTACCTCTATATATACTCTTTGCCTCCATTTTTTCAAGGGGAAGACAATGGTGAATTCAAATTAAACCCTAGAGCTCTCTAATTAACCCTATTCTCTCAATACTCCTCCATCTCCATCCTCCACTATCAAATAAACAGCCCTAAACACCATAAAAAGACATTCAAACTCTACCATCCAACCTTAAGTTCAACCTTCAATATTTCTACCACTCAATAATCAACCTTCAATCCTCCTCAAGTACAAGTTCAAGAGCAATGACATTTAATTCTAATTCATTCAAGGTTCCACCTGAGGGCTCTACTTAATCTTTAAATCTATTTTCTATTATTTCAATCATGTTTTATTATATATTTGATTATAGTTAATTCAATTTCATTGTTTTAATTGCCTTGATGTTACTAACCTATTTATTTATAAAATTTAGCAACTTGGCGCGTTTAGCAATCAAGGTAGGGTTGGAGGATTTGTTATTGTTGTTGCTTTAATTTATTTTAGCATATAAAAACTGATCTTTTCTATTGTTCTTATGCAAATTGGATCAAATGCATGCAAAAATAATAACATATAATTTAATGGATGCTCAAACCCACTTAGTTAAATCTAGGACTTTGGACGACGGATTTGTATGGAACTGTGCAATATTATCAATTAAGAAAGATCAATTAGTAAAGGCCGTTTATTGAAACGGGCGTAATTGGGTGCCTAACGCCTTCCCAATTCGTACCTACACCCCCAAACTCAATCTTTGGACATTGGGTCATTCGAGTCAATATTCTCAATAGGAATTGGGGTGCACTTAATTCGGGTTGGAGTCTCTTTAGAGTTTCGACTTGGATTAGTTTTAATAAATTGGTTTCCTTGTTTTCCTTAAAATTTGGTGGCGACTTCCTAGTAATCTTAATCAAATCCCCATTAATTCTAAAGAATACAAAATCCACTCGATTTTCAACTAAGAGCCCGCGAGAGGCGCTTGGTGGGGTTGATTTCCCGCGAGGGTTCTTACAACAAGGGAGTTGATTTGGGCTTCAGGTTTTGAGGATTTTCTGTCTGTTGTTCCGTTTTGTCATACGGGTGACACTCGAGTGATTTTCCATGGTTTGATAGAGCGATTTTGGGACACGACGAACACCTTTCATACTCCTGCGGGAGAGATGTTTCCCACTCCGTATCTGTTCGCTGTACTGACGGGCTTGTCCTATAGGGGGCGTCATTTGCTGTATGACGCGAACAACCACTTACAGGCAGATAGATTGCTTGAGCTATATGGGCATGTTGCCCTTCTTTTTGGTGGGGACCGAGTCTCTTTGGCGAGGTTGTGGGATTCTTTGACTGAGCAGGGGGCCACTGAGGTTGAGAGGGCCCGCATCTTTTTAGCGTATCTGTTGGGCGCGACTATCTTTGCCCAGAAGAAGAGTGTATGTCAGATCGGCTTTCTGCGATGTTTGGAGGACTTGACCGTAGTACATGAGTACAACTTTGGTGCTCCTGCTTATGCTTCCTTGGTGAGATGGTGTCGTCAGGCTTGTAGGCCTGAGTCGACGAGTCAGAGGACGTATATTTATGGTCCTTGAAGGATAATGGAGGTATCACTACAACAGAAATTGCCTCCCATAACGCTTATTTCGATGCATACATAGCTCTTTTGAGCGCTATATAGGCTGGTCTGATTAAAGAGGTGTGATTAAAAAAGCGTTATCTTTGTGACACCAAAGATAGCACTTTTTTGAAAAAACGCTATCTGTATATATAATAAGATAACACTTTTTCAAAAAAGCGCTATGTATGTCACACCAAAGAGAGCACTTATTTAGAAAAGCGATATCTTTGCAATAATCTTCCGTTTTAATTATTTGCTATTTATTTTTATTTTTAACCCTCCATAAAAGTACAACTGCTCAAAATTGTAATTAATACATAATATATCAAAATAAAATGAATCAACTATCCTACAATAAAATCTATTCCATAGTATAATTGTAGTATATTATCATTCAAAGTATACTTTACGTCCATACAAATAACAATTAAAAAAAATATACGTTGAGCAGTTGAGGGAGCATTACTCAACGCCCAAAATTACATGAAATGCATCCGTGAAAACAACAACAACAGAAGAAAAAAAAATGCAAAGTATGAGTGGAAGAGATGTCCATGCAACAATCCTTCAAATTTCAGTTTCTTGCTTCTCGTATAACGCTTCACTGATGTGAAACGACAAAAGGTAGCTGATACTTTACTGTAATATGGTCTTCCACAACAAAGATAAGAAACTTCCTCAAACCTACAACTCAAGAGCATAGCAGTAAACCCCACAAGTGAAGCTGATTCTTCCTCAACATAATATATAGCTACCTAGCAAACCGTATAAGATTTAACGTAAGGAATAACACTCACTCAATTTAGATGTATAGTGTACTTATTGAGTGATTCCATCCCATACATAGAAATATTATGTCAAACTCCTGGATTCCTACAACAAAGTAGTCAAGCATATAATTTCAACTCCAATGGGTTACTAGAACAAAGTTCCTCAGCTCACAAATCTAATGTTAGAACACCTTACCTCAATTACTTAGGGTAATCAATATGCCCTTCATCTTTTGTTGAGACATACTGCAAGCCTGCAAAGGTAACAAGAGTTCAATTTAACTATCTAACAAAGTAAGAGGATATCATAATATTGATTGAAACCTGGGAGAAAATGTTTCAAGCCAACATTTCTGCTGCATTTATATGTCATGTTGTGGTAGGGGCTTTATTAAAGCCGCAAATTATCAAGAACATCAGTTGTCTAATTTAAGATATATTTAAACACAAGATCAACAAAATGACTGCCACAAGTAGATGAGCAGCCAAACAAGTATTGCCTCGTGACGGTAAGGATTTGGACATACCTTTAGGACACCGTTGATACGAGTAATACCAAACTCATAAAAGAAGAAGATCAAGTAAATGCCCCTGAGTTTGGGATGACGGTCAAAAGTAAATCATAAACAAGATTAGAAATCAATAGTTATCAGATTGTTGCCAAAATAGAGAGGTAAGGAGATTTAACAGTTTTCCTTCATATACCACATAACAAACTGCATAACTTTATAATAAATGAATGCACCTGGTAAGGACAACAGTCATACATGTATCACTCTTTATTAGTCTTAACAAGGATTGAACAGAGTAACTCCTTAGCCATAGGTGCTCTCCTGACAGTCTCAGCCACAAACAGTTGAACAGAAACCGGACACAAGACAAGAAAGGATACACAAAATACAGACAACATTAGAAGATTTCCAGGTAACAACATCCCTCAAATATGTACTTTCCATGAAGCAAAGAGCACTTCCCAGGATATGTGAGCAGAAATTGCACCAGAATTCCAACTGAAGGGTGAATTCCATTAAGATTTTGGCCAGTTGCGTAATTTTCCCAATCCGTCTTTGACTCTTTACATTCCATTAATATTCTGTTTGTGGCCAGTTGCGTCATTTTTCCCAATTTTTATTAGTCTGAATTCCATTGTCCTGTGACATGCCTATCAGCTAAGGCCTAAGAGTAACGGGCGAGTGCGAGAGCAACCAAAAAAACAGAAAAAGGAGTAACGCGTGAGAAGATACTCAATAAAAGTGGTCAAAAAAACTCAAGATTATGAGCTATTTTGCTCAATATATAGATGACTCTTTTTTGGTTTGATTAAATGTCCAATCTGAATATATACTAGTAGTTAGCATGATGTCTTCAATCTCTATCCAAAACCCTGATTTTGGTGCAAATCCAGTATTTGTTGCCCTCCCATATCTATAATTTAAACCTAAACTATTCCCAATTGAAAAATATCAGTCTAAAACAAACGCAAGTCCATACCCTAGAAATAAACTTTCGTTTACTCTAAACATAACCTTTTTTTTTTAAATGTTAAGAAAGAGAATAAGGTTAGGATCTCCTCCTCTCGAGGGTTGCTCCTAACCTATCCGCACGAAGAAGGTAGTCCAACTCTTCTGACGGAAAAGTTGTCTAGTAAAGAGGGAAGCTAGATTGAAGGCCTTTATTGGCCATCCAATCTGCTACCCTATTACCTTCATGAAAAACATGGCTGATAATAATCGAGTTACATCTATCTAGCAATTTGCGTGCATCAGTAATGACATTATGAATTTTCCATGGAACGATGGTCTCTCTTCTTATGGCTTGAAAGACAAGCTGATTATCCCCTTTGACATGAGTTTTATTGAACCCAAGATCAATCGCCTTTTGAATTCCATCTCGCATGGTCGTAGCCTCCGCAACCATTACAGATGCATGCCCTAAACTTCGTGCTCCTTGTGCAAGTAAAGTCCGCCTTCATTACGACTAACAAAACCAGCATCGGCTTTCCCATCCTTTAAAGACCCATCAAAATTTATTTTTACATAATTGACATTGGGTGTTTCCCACTTAACCAAAAACCGTGATGCAGGTCTATTTTTGTTAACATAACAGTTAGTTGGTTGGCTATTCTCATCCACCATAGTTCTAACAAGCCATTCTTTATGGCAGGCTCATGATCGGAAAAAAGTAGCTATTGAATTGAAATCTTGGTCTTGAAAGATTTTGAGATTCCGAGACCGCCATAATACCGTACAAAAAGGAATGCACATTTGATTATTTCTACATTTGATTATTTCTTCATTAGTTAAGTCACCATTCATTATTCCGTTATGAAACCATTCTTGAACATTACAAAATGGAAGGTCAACCTCCAACCATTGTTTTTCCTTAGCAATCTGCCATACTTGACCCACACTAGGTTATTCTACAAATAGGTGATCTAATGATTCCTCTCCGTTCTGACATAATGGACATTCAGTGCTGAAAGGTAACCCTCTTCTATTAAGTTCTTTGCGAACCGAAAGATCAGAGTGAAAAAACATCCAAAGAAATACCTTAATCTTAGGATTAATGTCTAAATTTCAAATCCATTTACAATTCCAACTTGTTTTATTTAATTTTCCATTATAATGTGCTAACCAAGTAGCGGTTTTAATAGAAAAAACACCATTTCCCGTCAAACCCCAACAAACTTCGTCTTTTATTTCATGAATATGCAAGGGGATACTTCTAATTATTTCTACAAGAGAGTTAGGAACATAGGACCTTAATTTGGAAATGTTCCAAGTGTGATCATGATTGATAAATTCTTTAACTTTCAAATTAGGTTCAGTTAAAAAAAATTGATGTATGTGTAAAATCTCACAAATTGGTTCTTGCGCACACCAATTATCTGTCCAAAACTAATCTATTCGTCATTTCCCACTTTCCATCTCAAACCTTGTCTTAGCAGTTCTCTTGCATTAAGAATTTTTTTCCATGCCCATGAATGAGAGTTCCTTTTGGTACAAATGAAAAACCCGCAATGGTTTAAATACTTGGCTCTAACTGAATCCACCCAAATATTATTTGATTACGAAATAATTTTCCAACCCAATTTTCCCAAAAACACTTTATTAATCATCCTTGCCTTCCTGAGTCCAAGGTCACCCATGCATTTAGACTGGCACACTGTATCCCAAGCTACCATTGGAAACCCTCTGTGATCTTCAGGCTGTTTCCAGAAAAAAATCTCTACTAATTTTATCCAATTTTCCACACGTAGTGTAAGCGATTTCAAAACATGGCATTGTGTGTGACGGTAACGATTCAAGATTTGCCTGAATAAGAACAGTTTTCCCAGCTTTAGAAAGTGAGTTAGCGGCCCAAGTCGACATTTTATTTGAAGGCTTGGTAACTAAATCTTGAAAAGAGCTAGAAGATATATTCCCATCAAAAATCGGGCAGCCTAAATATTTTCCAAAATTGTTCGTCTGTGGGATATGAAATAGTGATGCAATTATTTCTTTCTGTGCTTGGGGTATAGAAGTCGAAAAATAGATAGCTGATTTGTAAAAATTAACCAGTTGGCCAGATTATTTGCAAAAGTTGTCTAATATATTTTTCAAAGTTTGACAAACCTCTTTAGTACCTTTGCAAAACAAGAAACTATCATCCGCAAAAAAGAGTCCTGGGATGGTAGGTGCCCGATGAGCAATTTTCACTCCCACCCCATTTTTCTTATCTTGACTTGCCATGGATATCTTTCGTGCTAGTATGTCTATACAGAGAATGAACAGATAAGGCGAAAGTGGGTCTCCTTGTCTTAACCCCCTAGTGGGAAGCAAGGGGTGTTGGGCTACATCATTAATCAAGAACGAGTAAAAAAACAGTAGTAACTACTTGTTTAACCCACTCAATCCAAGTGGTATGAAAATCAAGCTTTTCTAGACACGAGAATAGAAAATTCCATTTAATGTGATCATAAGCTTTCTCCATATCTAACTTAATAGCTAACCATCCTTTCTTCGTCTTAGATTTTTTAAACATGTTTAAAAATTCATGAGTGAGCAAGATGTTGTCATGGATTGATCTTCCTGGAACTAAAGTGCCTTGGAAGGGGCTAACAATTTCTTGTAAAGCTGGTCGTAATCTATTTACGAGAATTCGAGAAATAATTTTGACCAAAATAGAACAAAGGCTAATTGGTCGAAAGTGAGTAACAGTTTCAGGGGAGTATATTTTTGGAATCAGTGTAATGAACGTATGATTAATCTCTTTAAGAAGTTTTTTCTAATGAAAAAAAGCTTTAACTGCTTCACAAACATCTTTTCCAACAATATTCCAGTAATGTTGAAAGAAGCCCGCACCAAATCCATCCGGTCCCGGGGCTTTATGTTGATTCATTTCAAACAATGCTTCATTGATCTCATCATCTGTGATTGGACAAACTAAATGATTATTCATTTGTTCATTAATACATTTGGAATATCATTCAATTGCGTTGTCTCAAAATCGTTATTTGAGGTCATGAATCTTTTCTTATATTCAACAATAAAAGGTCTGCAATGAGTTTATAATCCTCCAACCAAGCACCATAAGATTCTCGAATCTTAAAACTGCGAGTTTTCTTTTTCCAAGAGTTGTGATACTTATGAAAGTAAGAGATATTCTTGTCCCCCTCCAGAAGCCATTTCTTTTTTGCGAACTTACCCTAATACTTATGATTAAAAAGCAGAAGTTTTTCTCTTTGTAGTAAGAGTCTATCTTGACATGCAAGAAGATTATAATTATCTCTTTCACTAATGAGTCTATCTTCAACATATTTCAACTTCGAATAATTTTGCTCCACTTTTTTCTGGAAATGTCCATATACTCCTTTGCTCCACGATTTGAGTTCTTATTTAATACAATTAAGTCTTTTGACGATTCTGTACATTTTACTTCCTTGAATCTCATGATGCCAGATTCGTTTAATAATTTCTTGTGTGTCCTTGTTTAGAGTCCAATAAGGTTGAAATCTAAAAGGTTTACCCAAGCTAGGCCCCCCTCCATTGAGGAGTAAGCATACTAGGGTATGATCCGAACAAGTAAATTGTCCAATAGCACGATCTAATCGTTCATACACTATGACTCCATTGCATTTTCTCTTCCATGTGAATTTGGGTCCATTGACAATAACTGATTCTGACTCTGCTAATTGATAAAACCCATTAAGTCGTCTAATCATGTTATCATTAACGGGAGCACCCCCAAGCTTATCATCGAGTGCCTCTAATTCATTAAAATCTCCAATGAGGCACCACGGTTCCGTAATTTGGGTAACCATACTAATTAAAGACACACCAGAAAGAATAAAAGATGTGTTAATCTTACGATCCTCAACTCGAAGCGTTATTGATTGATGTTGTTTGTCTAGAATGTCAACCTTGCAATTACAATTGTTCCACAAAACCCAAATCCCACCCGAGTTATTAACAGGGGAAATAAACTCCAACTCATCAAAGCCAAGTGATCTAGCAATTCTTATAGAATTGATCGGATTAGTCATGGTTTCTAAAAGAAAAAGTATGTCTGGGTTGTAAGCATTCTTTAAAAACTTTAGTTGGCCAAAATCTTGAACCTTCTTAGCACCCTGAATATTCAACCTAACAATCTTCATAAATAATTGTGTGCAATTAAAAAACCTTTTCCATCTAGGACCTAAAGTCTCATACACTAATTTAGTCATAGTGGTCAGTAATCCCCAATCAAGAATTGTTGAGCCATAAAATATGTTGTTCGATCTCTTATGAGGCTGCAATAAAAAGCACAACACAAATAGGAGATAATGTCTCTGGAGCAAGAAGATTCCAAGAATATTCCAGAAATAAACGGGGAGTATACACTTCGGTCCAAGAATACATCTGTCCTCAGTCATAATTGTCATTCTACAACTCAGAACACAATTTATTTGAGTCAAGGACGCTACTAGCGTGCACTCCAAAGGCAACAACAAGACAATACAAGAGAAATATCTAAACAGGACAAACAAAATAAAGATTCGACAACTTGTGCCTTGTGATTTGATATCATAGTATAAGCATACCTTAGAAGGTCAAAACAAAAATAAAGACATGTGTGAGAAAACATTGACACAAATGGATGTAGCCAAAAATAGTGCAACGTCATGAATGACAACAATATAATTGTTACACGAAGAAGTAGGGTATAAAAGCGCAAACGATGGGGTTCTATACATATGCATACAAGGATAGCTATACGAAAAAACACTAGCTCCCAAGTAATCAAATAAATTACAGCAATAGTTAGCAAGAATGTGATTAAGTGCACTAATAAATAGAAACACTCCATATGCAGCTTTGAAAGATATTGAATCTTGCATCTCCATTTCAATCTAACTACATGTGAAAGCCATATTAAAATACTGTCACCAACTACGCAGACTAACACATTGGCATTGAATTTGGTTTTTCAAGAAAATGAACTTCATAATCCACAGAGCAAAAAGCTGAATAATATGAGCCAAGAGCTCCAAAAAGTCTGAGTGAGACATGCCCCTTAAAGATGAGTATACACTAATTAGCCACAATTTACTCATAAATTGAGGCTATAATGGCACATGCAAAGATGATTTACTGAGTAATAGGCATTAATAGGACACTTTATAAATTCAGAATTATCAAACCAAATTTTAGACAAGCTATAAAAAATGGCAAAGGAGCAGGTACTACAAGTATCGCTAAAGAGAAACCAAAACTTAACACAATCAGAAATAAGATCATCCCAATCATACAGATTCATCTACGAAATTAGAACAGTGACCATGTCCTCAGATATAAATCTACTGAATTGAATCTGGAAATTGATAAACTGAGAGATAGAAATTAACTTCTTACCTGGGCAGAAGACGAATAAGGACGGAAGAGGAGAGCCACCGCACCGCTAAAAAGCCCACCCATCCAAATGAACACAAAGCGGCTAAAACAATCTTTGATTGTTGTGCGAATTACTTTGGCAAGAGCAACTAGGCAATAATTTACCCAACAAAGAAGATTGTTCTTTGATTTTATCAGTAAGGGCTATGTTTATATGATAGTGAGTAAGTGACTCTTTAATAGACAACCCAATCAGATGAATTGGCTTATAGTGCGGCGGCAACTGTGTAGGCGGAGCATGGGCGGAGCGGTTGACTGGAAAAAGAAAGCGAAGAAGAGATATATACACAGATCGGTGGAGCGACAGGGTCAGCGGTGGCAAGAGGACAGTGGGCGGTGAGGTCGAGGGGTCGGGGGGTTTTGGGGGTATCGAAGGGGTCATGGTCCTGGGTGATTATACATGTCCTTACTATAAACAGAACTAAACTCAAGTTAATGCACCGATTTGCCAGATAATTATAAGGAGAAACAAAACCCTAATTTTAAGAGATTACCAAAATTTCCCAAAATTCCAAATAAATCAAGTGAAGAACAGCACAAACCTCTAAAAGAACACGACAATTCGCGATTAGCCCAGCAATTATCGACCAATCATCGTCGTCGCCAAACCAAGGCTCGCCAACTGCTGGGTACTCCCCCTTTGCGTTGGACAAATCGAGGAGTGCAACGTCATGGTCGTCGTTGTGATGGTGGTCGGGGGTGACTGAGCAACGGGGTGTTGGAGAGAGAGAGATGAGCGAGAGGGAGATGAGCGAGAGGGGGGGAGTGGGAACTGATCGAAAGTGCGCTGGCGAATGGGGTGTCTAAGGAGTAACTCCTCTTTTTAGAAAACGAAAAAGAAAGGTTACATAACACTTTTTCAATAAGCGTAATGCTAATGTATGCGTGTTTAACAATCATATCTTTAATAACGCTCGTCCTTAAAAAGGATATTGTTGTTACATATTCTTGTCTAATAAACATAGCATTTTTTTTCCAAGTGTTATTGAGGTTAATTTATACATTTCCCATGTATTCAATCATAACACTTGCTTCAAAAGCGCTATATTTCAAGCGCTATAAAAGGCAAATTTTATTGTAGTATATGTATGTCTTTTTGTCCTTTGCGTGCTCTATAGTTGACTTGTATCTGATCATTTTCATTTGTATGGCAGTTGTGGTTTTTGAGTATTTTTCAACTTTCAGTCCTCGTCGTCCTGGTTTGAGGATGTTTCCGCTAGGTGCGCGGTGGGTTGGTAGAGATAGCCACCTGTTTTCCTCTTTGGAGGATTTTTGGGTTTTATTTGAGAGCCGAGCAGCGTCAGAGGAATGTTGTCTTTGACTTGTTTTTCGGTTCATTTGGGTGTGAATGAACTCTGATCTTTGTATTCTATAGGTGTTGTGGACTGCCTTTGACAACGTCCCTGGGGTCCCGTCTTATATCACTACTGAGTCTTACAGGGTGTCTAGCCTGCGGATAGTGTTTGAGGGACCGTTTAGCTTTGAGTGGTACCTAGGAGACCGTTTGACGCGGCTGATATCTCCGCCCTTGGCTAGCCACTTGGTTCCAGATGATCCTCCTATGACCATGTTTCATGATGAGTGTGTAAATTGAGCTATTATTCATGTGATTAACGCATTCATTTGATTGGTTTCATGATAATTATATTGTTTCTTTCTGAGATTTTATAATTATTTTGATGAGGATGACTACTTGGGGTATGTTTGTATTTTGATGTGTTTTTAGGACATTTTGAGACCACGAGGCTTGGTAGAGACTTTGGAGATCATTTGGAGTCGCAATCGTCAAAGAAGAAGTCGAGGAAGATGCCTTAGAGAAAGCCAAGCGAGAAGAGAAGTGCAAAAATGAAGTTCAAGGCAAAATTGCACTTGCACGACCATGCAAGTTCGAAGGCTAAACCTTGCATGACCATGCAAGTAAGTCAGTGAGCTCAAGAAGGGTTGCACTACCATGCAACTTTCCTTCATATTTTCCGCACGACCATGCAACCTGCCGAAAATCGAGATTTCAAGTCGTGGCCTTTGCCATTCCTTTGGCTTTTCACTTGGATCCAACTAGAGACATTTTGGGGGTCATAAAAGGAGAGAGAACTCATCTCTTTGATCATCTCTCATCACCCCATAATCTCTGAAACACTTTTATGCTTTTTAGAATATAATCAAACACTAGCTTTATTTTGTAATTTGAAGATTGGAATTTGCACTTTCAAGTTTGTTCAAGTTCTTGATTACCTTCAATTGAAGCTTCTTTTAGGTATTTCTAATCTTTACTTTCTCTTCCCGTCTCTCTACTTCTTTTTGATTAATTTCAATATAGTCTATGAATGTTCTTGCTTTTGTTCTTGAATTCTAGTTCATTCATGCTTAATTTAGTTTTCATTGTTTGCTTGTTGTTCTTGAATATCATGAGTAGCTAAATTTCCTATCTAGGATTGATGTAACCAAAGCTTGGTTCCTTGATGCCCTAATTTGTTTGATTAGCATGTTTTAGAATACTGTTGCGATCAATTGTTTGTGTGCTTATTTATTTGTTAGACGACTAACTCATTTTCGAGAGAAACTTGTTAGTTGTCGGAACTCAAACAATTGACAAGATTGCCTAATCACGAGAGTAGGTTAGAAAGTCTTGGGATATTTTGGAATTGTAGTGTTCTTAATGCTCTTGATTTAGCTTTATTCCATGAGAATAGGAATTTGGTTATTTTAAGTGTATCCTTTAACCGTCGAGAGAGGGTTCTTGGTGTCTTATAATTTCGTCCTTGCATATATGTTTGATGTTACATGCTAGTTAGGCTTATCGTTTGCATCAAGGAATTAAAATGGAGGTGAAGTCAATCCTAGGTCTTAGTTCTTGATATCTTTTCATTTTTAATTTGTGTTCTTAGTTGATAATTACAAAAACTCCAATATTTAATCGCTTACCTTGTTGAATTTAAGAAAAACTAGTATTTGGAATCGATAGCTCCTTGTGGTTCGATATTTTTATTACGACGATATACCCGTGTACTTGCGGGCCTATCAAGTTTTTGGCGCCGTTGCCGGGGAGTTTGGCATATTCCAATATTAGGAGTTTGTTGAATTAGCTAGACTAAGCACTCGTGTCTTACTTGCTTTGATTTTTTCATGTCTTCTTGGCATCATGGGGGATATGATGATTATAATTCTAGTATATATGGTTATACTTGTGATAACTATGTGAATGCGAATGATTATGATATTCCCAATGCCTCAAATGATTGGAACATATATGTTGGTTACAATTCTAATGAATGTGAATTTGAGTACCATTACCAAGGTAACCAATATGATCCTTATTTCCATGACCATAATTTTGGTAATCTGGGTTATCCTAATTTCTTCTATGGTGATTACCAAACTCCCTTGCCCCCTTATCAATCCAGGTCCAACTTGGAAACCTTTTTTGAGCAATTCATTGTGGAGCAACAAAAGATCAATGAGGAGCAACAAGAATTAATTGATCAATTGTGCTCTAAAGCTGATTCGGTTGCCTCTCACTTGACAATGATAGAGGCTCAAATCAATTCCATGGATAATTTGTGTTCATCTAAAGATTTCATTGAAGATGAGGTTGTTAATGAGTTGGTTGAAAATAAGTTTGGCGATATTGAGCATCATGATTCACTTCCCCCCGAGTCCATAAGCATGCCAATTTCAATAATTGTGCATCCTTACATTAATCCCCATCTGGATAACTCAATTGGATATGCATATGTGAAACCCAATGATGTATTAGAGATTCATGATTCTTGTATGCACCAGGTTTATGAGCATATCATAGGTGACAAGTCTAACGAGATTTATGGGGAGAACCATGAGTTTAGTGTGTGGGAAGCTTCATCTTGCCATTTTGACTTTGCAAGGGCATTTGACAAATTCAAGAGGTCATCAATTATTTTCTATTTTCTTGCGATAATGATCTTTTACTTGTGTCTTTTTGAGATATGTGCAAGTGCCTTTGACAAATTGCTAAGGGGATTAACGTTCTATGATAATCAATTAAAGAGAGGATGGTCATTGAGAAAAGGACCAACACCACCACTAGAGCAAATGATTTGATGGACTCTTTTCAATGAGGATTGAGATGAGTATAATTAGTGCAATGGTTTCTAGTTGAGTCTTTGGCATGTGACGTAGAAACACTTTTTGGATTTCCTTCCCCCTACCCATACGGACCTAGTAAGTTTTCTCTCCTCCCTTCTCTTCTCTATATTATTGTATTTTCTCACATTGGGGACAATGTTCGTTTTAAGCTTGGGGGATGTGATTTTGATGGTGTTTTGTGAAATGTGAATTACATATAGTTTTTTTTTTTCTTTTATTTTTTTTTTTTTTTGGAATTGCATTTTCAGATTAGTTTTTCATATTTTGTTTCTTTCTTTTATTTTTGTTAATTTTTGCATATAGTTTAGGTTTTAATATCGCATGCGTAAAAACAAATCCAAAAAAATAGAAAAATCCAAAAAAACATGTGAGATGTGATCATTCAATGATGATTCTTGTTTTATTGTGAAAATCGAGAGGATTAACTCTTGTTCTTGTGGCAATGTGATTGAGCCTAAGTTTTACATAGCATGATTGTTGTTGTGATTCATGGTTTGTGGCATGCTTGATGATGACTCTTGAATGTTGTATAGTTGAGTTGGATAGACCAAATTGACCTGTGAGTTTTGAGCCTTAAAGATCGTGCATCACTACGGTCTATTTTGTCTTTGATGTGTGAAACTCTCTCTAAGTCATCGGTTTCTAGAACTCACCATGGGAAGAGGTTTCTCAACCTCTCCGAAGAGAAGTTATTTCTGTTTTCTCCGTCGAATCCGCACTTGACGTTGATTGAACGAGTATGATTGAGGCATTCTTTGAATATTTATCTAATAGCCAAAGCCTACCTTGGCACTTTATCCTTTGTGAACCACTTTGAGCTTTACCTATTATTTGTTTTCACCCGCATTACAAGCCTTTTGACCGGAAAAACCATGTTTAACTCTTTTGTCATGAGACTTGTGGAGTAGTAATTAGCTTTGGAGTCTATGTTACATTTCACAATGTGTAACTCCATCGCTTGTGTAAGCTCTAGAAAGAATGGTTGAAATTCAAAGTTTGGTTCCGAAAAGAAAAAAAAAGAAAAGAAAAAAAATAAAGCAAAAATAAAAATAAAAGGTTGAATTCTTGAAAGTTGTGCTTGAATGACGAGTATTTCAATAGAGTTTGGTGATATTGGTTGGATGTTGTCTTTTTTTATTTATAGTCGGAGTTCCGCGTTGTTTACCTTATGGCCATCCTTATCCAATTATCTGAATGAATTTGTCCTACCCTTCACTCTTAAGCCTACGTTACAACCTATGAAAGTCCTCTTGACTCGTTTATATCAATTGTCCTTAGCGGAGGAGATGTGAGACGATTGGTGAGCATATGGTAAACCATGACTTTTGAGATGAGTATTGAGAGGAACCCACTTTGATTGTCAATTTTAAACACTTGAGTGTGAGTGTCCACTTACCTAAAGTGAGGGTCTTTCTACTTTGCTATGCTATATTCGAGAGGGGGTCTTGTGGTATAATTGGATGTTTTGGATCGCTATTACATGATGTGCTATGTGAATTCAAGCGGCTATGTTACTATTGTTCTTGACTTGGCTTAATTCTTTTGGCATTGATGTTGCTTTTGAAACTTGGTTTGAGAAGGTGATCTCTTGTTATTTGTTCCCCGAATCCCTTGTCTTGACGTGTTTTGCTTGGGGACAAGCAAAGACTTAAGCTTGGGGGAGTTTGATGAGTGCGTAAATTGAGCTATTATTCATGTGATAAACGCACTCATTTGATTGGTTTCATGATAATTATATCGTTTTTTTATCAGATTTTATAATTATTTTGATAAGGATGACTACTTGGGGTATGTTTGTGTTTTGATGTGTTTTTAGGACATTTTGAGACCCCGAGGCTTGGTAGAGACTTTGGAGATGATTTGGAGTCGCAATCGTCAAAGAAGAAATCGAGGAAGATGCCTTAGAGAAAGCCAAGCGAGCAGAGAAGTGCAAAAATGAAGTTCAAGGCAAAATTGCACTTGCACGACCATGCAAGTTCGAAGGCTAAACCTTGCATGACCATGCAAGTAAGTCAGTGAGCTCAAGAAGGGTTGCACGACCATGCAACTTTCTTTCATATTTTCCGCACGACCATGCAACCTGCCGAAAATCGAGATTTCAAGTCGTGGCCTTTGCCATTCCTTTGGCTTTTCACTTGAATCCGACTAGAGACATTTTGGGGGTAATAAAAGGAGAGAGAACTCATCTCTTTGATCATCTCTCATCACCCCATAATCTCTCAAAAACTTTTATGCTTTCTAGAATATAGTCAAACACTAGCTTTATTTTGTAATTTGAAGATTGGAATTTGCACTTTCAAGTTTGTTCAAGTTCTTAATTACCTTCAATTGAAGCTTCTTTTGGGTATTTCTAATCTTTACTTTCTCTTCCCATCTCTCTACTTCTTTTAGATTAATTTCAATATAGTCTGTGAATGTTCATGCTTTTGTTCTTGAATTCTAGTTCATTCATGCTTAATTTAGTTTTCATTGTTTGCTTGTTGTTCTTGAATATCATGAGTAGCTAAATTTCCTATCTAGGATTGATGTAGCCAAAGCTTGGTTCCTTGATGCCCTAATTTGTTTGATTAGCATGTTTTAGAATACTGTTGCGATCAATTGTTTGTGTGCTTATTTATTTGTTAGACGACTAACTCATGTTCGAGAGAAACTTGTTAGTTGTCGGAACTCAAACAATTGACAAGATTACCTAATCACGAGAGTAGGTTAGAAAGTCTTGGGATATTTTGGAATTGTAGTGTTCTTAATGCTCTTGATTTAGCTTTATTCCATGAGAATAGGAATTTGGTTATTTTAAGTGTATCCTTTAACCGTCGAGAGAGGGTTCTTGGTGTCTTATAATTCCGTCCTTGCATATATGTTCGATGTTACATGTTAGTTAGGCTTATCGTTTGCATCAAGGAATTATAGTGGAGGTGAAGTCAATCCTAGGTCTTAGTTCTTGATATCTTTTCATTGTTAATTTGTGTTCTTAGTTGATAAGTACAAAAACTCCAATTTTTAATCGCTTAGCTTGTTAAATTTAAGAAAAACTAGTATTTGGAATCGATAGCTCATTGTGGTTCGATATTTTTATTATGACGATATATCCGTGCACTTGCGGGCCTATCATTTCACCTGCGTTGTCTAAGCGTAGCTGACTTGGCTGTTGTTGTTCGGGGTGCTGAGACCTTGCAATTTGTATTACCAAAGGTTGAGAGTTTAGATCGTGTTGCGGTATACCTCGCATACTGTTTGGATCGTTTGATGATGGACCTTACTTCTGAGGTAAAATCTTGATTCATGTCTTGTAGTTGTATATGTAGCATGCTGACTTTTGTGTCTTTGTAGGCGGATCCTACGGCTCCCCGTGGGCATAGGAGGTCTCGTCCTAAAGTCCCTCGCAATCAGCCCTTGAGTATTACCTTATCGAGTACTGAGGTGAGGTATATTGGAGAGAGTGGGGGTCGCATAATAGAAGAGTTTCCTCTACATGGTGCTGACGGTGAGGCAGTAGAGGGCTTGTCGTTTCCTAATGATTGTGTCAGGGTAAGCTTTTATCCTCTCTTGTTTGTTGATTGTAATGTTTTCAAATGCTGACTATGTCTCTTGTCTTCTTTTTATTTTTGTAGCTGAACCGAGAACAAACTTCTCAAGTCTTCAACCTCATCGACTTGTTGAAAAAGGGCTATAGCCGAGTGATGGGCCGAGGGAAGAGTTCTCGATCTGGGACTGCAAGTGTAAGTACTTTTTGTCTTTTTGTTTAACCATGTGAGGTACTTAGTTTAACATTCTTGTCTTGATCTTGTGTAGATGTCGCAATCTTCGTCCTCGGTGGGACCACGACATTCATCTGCGAGAGTTTTCTCAGCGAGCAGACCATCTTTTGTTCGATCTCCTATTGCTAGGGTGACTAGGCCTCCTCCTCTTTAGGTGGCTAGGCCGTCTAGGCCACACCTTCATGTGCCGGAGATGTTTCCTGCAGCGGATTTCCAGCCTTCTTTGAGTAGTAGGCCTGTCGTGACTCCTGTCAGTGGAGGTTGGGCAGATGCTCCTGGATGGGGTATCCCTCAAGCTGGGCCTTCACATTAGAATGTTGCTATGGACTTTGCTAGCCGGGTTGTGGAGAACCTTTTTACACTAGGGTCTTCGACGGGCCCTCCTTTGCATGTGCCGAGGCCTAGCTATAGCAGGACGATATATAGCTCATTCAGTACTCATGGCTCTTTCCATTATTCGGGGGGGGGGGGAGAACCTTAGTCATGGGCCTGCTGTTGAAGATAAGGTTGATAGCAACGGCAATGATGCTGTTTGATTAGTGTAGACTTGACTTGTAGACTTCTGATCTTTGATATTTAACCACCCGTGTTTTATGCAATTTTATGACTATGCATGCTATTATGACTCAATTATGCCTGTCTAATCTCTACATATGCAATATGTTATGCAGTGAGGAGAAGGACATATAATATGCACGGGGCAAGGGGAATCAACAAGTAAACATGCAAAGACTCAAGACACTGAGAAATCATGTACACATGCATGACTTTTAAGGCGATTCTAGTACTTATGCAAATGCAACGTATGCTGACACTTTTGACTAATGACTCCATGCGGCCTAGCCTAGTATGCACGACTCTGCTATAGGGTCTGAAGAGGGTCTTCATATTTGGGAAAGTTTTGTGATGAGGAATTTCGTTCCTATGGTGATCTCGACAGAATATGAGACAAGTGGGCAAGACTGGGTGCAGTCAAGGGAGAATCAGCCCCCACTTTGATGTGTGGTTCTTGATTATTATGACGTGCTGCAGCAGCTATGGATATTGAGTTACGAGAGACTTGATGAAGCAACAGAGGATGTCCCAACTTGTAGAATGGAGACGAGATGGACAAATTTGAATGTTGTGGACAAGGAACCGACTTGTTCTGAAAAAGCCCCCAGTGGGGAAGTCTGTGTGCAAGCCTATGAGAAAGGAGATGAGTATGACTCTAGACGACTGACCAAAGAGAATGCTTACATGAGAAACAATGCTCTAAACTCATCAGAAATTTAGGTTACCTCAAGATATTGAATTTGTTCTTTTTTTTTTTTTTTGTTGCCCTAACTTTTTCTTAGGCCGCCCTTTCGGGTTTTCAACCTACCGGACTCATTTTTGTTTGGCCTTAGGCGAAGATGGTGGGGTGGGAGAACTCCATATGATCATGTGACAAAGTGGTTGTTGTGGCCGGACCTCTTCGAGGTTTCCGACGTATCCATTGTGTGGAATCAGGCCAACGTAGTTCAGGACTACACAATTGAATGGTCGTGCCTCTTGGAGGGCTTTCGGGTTGTAATGTCAGGCGGTGTTAAGGAGTCAAAGAAAAGGACAAAGGCTCAAAGAAACCCCCTGTAAATCCCCTCCCCAAAGTATGCTAAACGGTATAGAAGTTTCTGATGTTGGCAAGGTGGATTAGGGACTAATGTTTAGGTAAGGCCACCGTTTGTCTGTGCTTGAACTGTTTGCACTTTTTTGGATCTTTGATCGCTCTCGAATTTTTTTTCTCTTTTTTGTTTTTTGTTTTTTTTTGCTCTTGAACTTTCGAGTTCTCTCTCTCTCTCTCTTTTTTTTTTTTTTTTTTTGTATTTCTCTATGTGGCTCTTTTGTAGGTCAGTCCACCTTGCTTAGAAGGTTGCTTCTATACCATGTTGCACACTCCCATTTTCCAGGTAAGGATGATGTGGTTAAGAAGTGAAAGACTATGTGTTTAAGGCTCAAAGGGTTGCAAGTGGTAATGATGTATAAGGTAGTAAAAGATATTGATGTGAGGTGCCAAATAAATGCCTCCTGTCCTCAGCACAGACAGTTCAACTGTATGTCCTCTATGGGGATGATCATTAGGGAGTTCCTATCTGATATTTTCCATAATGAAGGCTCCTTTTTTTAATATTTTTTTGTTATTCCATCGTAGGCAACTTAAGTTCGTCATAAGATTGAACAAAGAACAATGATGTGAATCAAAATGCACCTTTATTGAATCGAAGAAAAGCATTACAGGAGAAGTAAGCTAGACTAGACATCATTGACTTGACTGGACTCGACTAGACTTGCACACTAGAAGACTTCGACTCTCTTTAACTTCTCGAGCACGGGCTGCTTGATAGAGATATGGAAAACAGCCCCCTGTAGATATTGCGTTGTTCGCAAATTAAGTGGCATTCTTAAAACGGTCATCTTCGATTAGGATTCCCACATCATAGAGTCGATGATAGGACTCAATGGCTTGATGCCTGAGATGTTCCTTGTAAGGAGGTTGTAGATTTTTGATGAATTGTCGAATTTGATCAGCTTTCGAAGGTCGCTCGACCATCACGGCTATCTTTACCCTCCAATGCTGAAGGAAGGCAGTGAATCCCTCATCTTCTTCTTACTTAGTGATCTCTAACTCTCGAAGGATCATAGGTGGAGCAATATTTTCCTTGTAGCGTGCAATGAAGACTGTAGTGAAATCTGGCCAAGTGTAGTATTTCTCCAAATTCAAGGTGTAGAACCAACGACGAGCTGGGGCATCAAGAGTCTGTGGGAACAAGTGAATGTAAGTACATTTGTCAACTCCTCTCAAGCCCATGGCAGTAGCGAAGGCCTTGATATCTTGTGGATTATCGGTTCCAGTGAATGTCGGAACCTTGGGCATGGAGAACTTTGCTGGAATCTTGCCCTTGACTTTGGGATTGACTTTCCCAACATTGGCATTGTAATTGGAAAATAAGCCGTCGTTTTGGATCACTGCTTGGATCTTTTTTAGCTTAGTGACTTGCTCATCTTCCTCAGTGTCGGAGTCAGAAAGTGCCTTTGTTTCCTCCCCAATCTTCTTGTCAAGAGCATCCATCCTTACTCGCATTTTACCTAGCTCTCCCATGATCTCGTCGAGCCTTTCGTCAGTGGTCTTGGCCATGGTGAAGTTTGGGGTGCGATCGGTGAGGTGTGGATGTATTGAGTAGTGGTGAGCTTTGTGGTGGTGATGGATTATGGGGTGGTGGCCTTTTGGAATGTGGTGGTGTCTTGGGTGTAGCTTGTACACGAACCAATCTGCCGAACGATCAAGCCCAACCTTTGTCACCGTAATTCTTCCTCGAGCCCCCAATCCTGAACACAAGTCTCAACTTAGAGGACTTGAAAACAAAGATTCATGATTTTTAGAAGACCCTTGATAGCCCCTAAGATAAATGAACCTATAGACGTCTATATGAACTCGAATGTATGATGATGACAATGTGATGACAGAGTCACGACGACACTATGCAAGATGCATGAAGGACTGACATTGACATGTATGACAATGAATGGATGCTTCCTAGAATGACTTATGAATGACGGGTCTAGACTTCTAATGTATGAGGCGTAGTGAACAAATGGAGACATTGATGAATGCAAGACCTGAACTTTTGTACAAATACAGATGCAAAATGACGACAATGTATGTATGACGACTAGTTATGAATCCTAGCATGCAGTGCCTAATATGTGTAATGCAATGCAATGCAAAGAAATGGAAAAGAAGAAAATAAAAACCTAAGCCTAAATGCCCAATTATTTCCCCTCATATCAATTGAAAAGAAAGAAACGAAGTCGATGGACGAGGAATAGAAAAACTAAAAAAGGACTGACGGGATTGCATTTTTTATTATTTTTGGGCTCTCTTTTTTTTTGACTCAAGAGAAAGAAAATAAATAAATAAATATCAGCCTTTTTTTTTTTTGCTCGAATCTTTTCCGTAGCTCACAAAAAAAAAAATTGGCCAAGTAAAAAAAAAAAGAAAATGGAAAAGATGACGGGGAGTAAAAAAAATGACTGCCTCTTTTTATTTTTTGTCCATGAATTCGATGATGTATGAGACCATATCATCGGGGAAACAAGTAGTCATTGAATTGAATTCTCGCACTATTTTTGGGCATTAGGAACTACCTAAAAATAAAAGAAAAATACTCCTAGCACGTAAGTACATATTGACACATAGTCACGACATTCATGCATTCAGGCAAGCATTACAACGATGTAGTTACATGCAAACATGCGATCAGACAGGCATTACAACGACACATGCACATCAAAGCAAGCGAATGCACGAATGTGGGCTAGAGGGTTTTGGCTCCTGCGAGGTTACCACAACAAACTATAATTTCCGTCTGGCGGATGGTCGACACATTAATTTTAATTCTTTTGACCAACCAAGAGTCAATGATTCGTGGGTGAGGAAGTGTCGGTTTGCACGATAGGACAACTTTATATTCCTTTAGATATACGAGTTGTCTACGAGTTATGACTCTTACTTCCTCGAGGGTCAATATGGGTCAAAAGTTGTGCCAATGCACATACAAATGATGCAATATATGGAGCATGTTAGTAACTAATTAAGCAAACTTGACTTTCAAGTCTCACTCTCTTAAATAATCCTCAGTGAAGTCGCCACTGTAAGGACCCGAGATCGTTTCCTCCCTGCGGAGAGTGTCCTTATAGAAAATTTGCAAGTTGGGAGCTTAGATAAGTTCAAGGAACCATTGAGTTACAAAAGCATTTCAAAAGACTTGAATTGAATAAAAACCATGAAAGAGGTCAAAATTCTGCTACCGGCGTTTTACGAAGCGACAAATCGAAGGGACAACACAGTAGCGCAAAAAGTGAACGCATCATGTTTTTAGAAAGACTCCCGCTCATATAGAACATATGAGTACCCAAAGATAAAGGGTTCGGGGGCGAAGCTATGAAGGTGGGAAGGTCTTAGGCACTAGTCGCCCGTTTTATGACTGCCTCTACTAACTTAAGTTTGCTTAATAATTTAAAGACATAATTTCCACACAAAACTGGATTAACAACGTAGATTAAACTATTAATTGGTTCACCACAAGCATCACGACATTGATTTATTGACCCATATTTAGACATACATTTGATTGGCAAGTTGAGCATTACGACAGTTAGACATGCTTATTTGAAGGATTGAAAGACAGTATATAGGAAGCAATAAAAGGCATGATTAACATGATATCTACATTTTGACTACTAGAAAATAAATAGTTAAGCAATTAATTTGATTTGAGCCCTCTGGAGTTTTGTACCTGAACTGTATGCTTTTAGCAAATGAATAGTAAAGCAAGATCTCAAGTAAAGAATAGATTTAGAAGAAAGAGGGAGAAGCTCAGAGTTAATACTACTGGGAATAGAGGGTGTCCATTGTAGATTGTGTGTTTTGAACTGAAGGTGGGGGGTCGTATTTATAGTGCACAGAGTAGGGTTGATCTGGGAAAAGATAGAGCCGAAAAGTGAAAATATTGGGTGAAAAGATGGCGCCAGCTAGCATAGTGAGAGCCGCTGGCGGCTCTCGCCACAGCCGCTAGGGGCTCTGGATTTTTATCCACAGCCGCTAGCGGCTCTCGAGCAGCCAGTTGGATGTCGTCATATGGATATTCCAAAAATGTGAAAAGACCGTTTTACCCTTCTTGCGGTAAAAGACGGTTTTACCCTCAATTGGCAACTTTGTAACCGAGGGTCGGAAAAGGACACGAGAGGTGTCGTTAGAAAGCTCTTGAACAAGGATTTTGAATGTGATCGAGATAAAGGAGTGGTTTGGACAAACTTGAGATCTCATTTTACCTATCAAAGCAAAAATAACATTCAAGCATATAAATTACTCCTTTCATGATCGTGCTTTTGCGGAGAAGTCTAACGATGCTTTTTAGGCGTCTACAAAGTTTTGTGCGTGATTGGCTGTAGATGGAAAATAACACTTTTAAGAATGAATAGTATGGAATGCTTTGTTCTAAGCAAACAGTGACTAAGTACCACTCGGCGGATGCTAAGATTCCGTCCATGTACAAAAGACGAAAAGGTCGACGAGACAGCGCAATCAAAATGACGGCTGTAAATGGAAAATAACATTTTTGTGCGTGAATAGTATAAATTCTTTGTCCAAAGCAAACAGTGACTAAGCACCACTCGGCGGATGCCGAGATCCCGTCCCTGCATGGGAAACGAAAAAGTCGACAAGACAGCGCAATCAAAATGACGGATGTAAATGGAAAATAACATTTTTGAGAGCGAATAGTATAAATGCTTTGTCCAAAGCAAACAGTGACTAAGCACCACTCGGCGATGCCGAGATCCCGTCCCTGTACAAGAAACGAAAAGGTCGACGAGACAGCGGAATCAAAATGACGGCTGTAAATGGAAAATAACATTGGTGAGAGTGAATAGTATAAACGCTTTGTCCAAAGAAAACAGTGACTAAGCACCACCCGGCAGATGTCGAGATCCCGTCCCTGCACGAGAAACGAAAAAGTCCACAAGACAGCGCAATCAAAATGACGCCTGTAAATGGAAAATAACATTTTTGAGAGTGAATAGTTTAAATACTTTGTTCAAAGCAAACATTGATTAAGCACCACTCGGCGGATACCGAGATCCCGTCCCTGCACGAGAAACAAAAAAGTCGACAAGACAGTGCAATCAAAATGACGGCTGTAAATGGTTAGAAAACACATCAATGGTGAGATTGAACAGTTTAAATGCTTTGTTCTAAGCCAACATTGACTGAAACATACTCGATGGATGTCGAGATCCCGTCTCTACACGAGAAACTAAAAAGTTGACAAGACAGCGCAATCAAAAAAATGACGGTTGTAGATGGTTAGAACACACATGAACAGTTTAGATGCCTTAGCCTAAGCAATCATTGAGTGAAACATAATAAAGAACAAAGAATAGTATAACTGCTTTTGGGAATCATAGCATTGTCAAGCATAGGAAACATATCCATATGCATTGATCTTGTCCATCTCTCTTGCTGGTCAGCAGAGAAGAGTTGCTTGAAAAAATTACGAACCATATCCTTGACTTCTGCGGGATCAAGAATCCAATCACCTTCTGAATTTTGGAGAACTTCAATACGATTCCTTCGTCGAAGAATAATAGTTTGCAAAGGAAATTCCATCGTAATTCTGTCCCCGGCTCTTATAGCATTAATTATGGCTTTTTGATACCAAAACATGTCTATTTGATTTAGAATAATATCTAGGCGACGATGTAGAGCTTGCTCTAACTTAATTAAATGTCTTCTACCTCCCCTGGATAAAGCTCGTTGAATTACTGCTAAACGAGCAAAGAGATTGCTCCGTTGTTCAAACAAGTTCCCAAACACAGTTTCTATTCCAATCTTGAATTTTTTCCGTAAAATCTTTCAAAGCAGGGAGTAAATCCCGCGTTGAATCCCAATGGCAACCATGAATTTCTCAAATTTATCATGCATAATACAGGCCGCTTGAAAGATAAAAGGGCGTTGGTCATTTGACAACGGAACAAATCCATTAGGATTAATTAGTACAGGGCAATGGTCTGATTGATGCTTCACAAGGTGACGAATAAAGCTTCTTGGAATGTCTCACGCCATTGCAGATTACATATGCATGATCAAGGTGAAGAACTAAAGCTTCTTGGAATGTCTCACGCCATTGCGGATTACATAGTGCAAGATCATCTCATTTTATTGTTAATTATGATATAAATCTGCTGAATTGTATAGAAAACTTATTTATTATTTTTATTGCAATTTACTCCACTATTTAGTGTCCAATATCCAATCCAAAAGATCACCACTACCACTACTGCAACCATACTACTATTATTATTTTACTACAATTCACTCAGTATCCACTCCAATAAAAAAAATATCATAAGTATCAAATGGATGCATTAAAATTAAGTTGAAATTTTTGGAACTGGAACTCCAAATGGATACGCCTAAGTGAAAACCAAAACTACAATTTGAATGCGATCTAAATGTTCACTCCAAATCGAGTAGTTTGATTTGGCTTGATATAGATTTTATATTTTATCCAAATAAATTTCAACAATTACATTATATTAATTTTCCAAAGTACATTAATTAACCACTTAATAGTCAAACTAATTAAATTAACCACATACATTGAATCATGAGTTAACTAAGTTGAATCAAATTCAAAGTATGAATGTAAAGCATTAATTGTTAGTATGACATGGATTACACATGTCAAATGATGATAATAGGAAGCGCCTACATGGATGCCTACGAGTCCATCTAACAACGTGCAACATGCACTTATATATATATATATATATATATATATATATATATATATATATATATATATATATATATATATATATATATATATATATATATATATATATATATATATATATATATATATATATATATATATATATATATATATATATATATTTCCTTTCGTTTTGTTTTTTCTCCATGTTAACATCTTCTACGTGTGATTCTTACTTTCCCTTCTTCTCTATTTCCCCTTTTTGTTTTCTATGTATGTCTATATTTAAGTTGACCTACCTTTCATGTTGCAAACTTGATTTATATACTATAGATCATTGAGAGGTGTTGTAAATTTTACTAAAAAACAATATTTATTTCATGCAGGTATTGGAATCACTGATCAGTGCATACGATAACAAGAATGGTCAAGTAGAAGGGCACGGTAAAAAGGAAAAAAAAAACAAGAATGGTCAAGTAAGTAGTAACTTTTTTCCAATTAATGAAGTTTGTACTTTCCTATTTCACTAATTCATGATTTTGCTTGTGTCTAATGTAGATCTTATAATTTTATTTGTGTTGACTTCTCCTTTAGTGTACATGTTTACCCCCTTTGTGATTATGAGTTTTGGTCAACTATTCCCCCCCTCCTTTTGCAAGACGGTTAGCATATATCTCATCTCAATTTCTATTCATGTTTTAAGTTTTTTTTTTTCTTTCAATATTCGTCAAATAAATATTTGTGCTAATCAAAGTTGTGATACATGTAGTTTACATCATATTTTGGTAAGTTTCTTCATCTTTACCTTCTCTCCACCCTCTTTTTTTTATTATTATTTTATTACTTTTATATTTATGACACTTCTTCTTAAATTGATTATGTTAATAGTTTTTTTTCAATTAACATGAGAAAAAAGAGGTGCACAACATCATAAAACAACTAATATGAGAAAATAATTACAAAAGAAGTGTGTGCAATGCACGAATTAATGTCGTTATTGATAGAATTTAAAATTGTGGGTGTATATATGTAATTGATATTTATACTAATAAAAGTTATTGTATATATTAGATTAAATTTTGAAAGTGTTGGATTATATTCTATTTATTAAAAAAAAAACATTGTATAAAATAAAGAAATAATAGATTAAAATATATAGAATATGAGTGTATTAACATGAATCCATACATCGCTCAAACTTCACAGTGCATATCCTCCTTCTAATTAGAATACCACATCCTCAATGATAAACATATTGTTTTTTAAAGTCAATCTAACATCATTTTGTTTTATAAGCAAATTAGGTGTTGATCTATACTGCAGTGTATTTATAGTTCATTAGTTTGTAATCTTATAGTAATCATATACTTTTTTGAAATTTATTATACAAGTGCATTGGCATGAACCCATGCGTCGCACGGGCTTTTTAAATAGTAATAATTTAAATGTCATTTTATGTCTTTTTATATCAATCAGTTAACTAAATCGCTAATTTTACCGAAATACTCTACCAAGTAAACATCTGACAATTACTTACAATGCAGGACAACTAATGGCTAGTTAAGCTAATTACAATAATGGGGAACATGCCCAAAACAAAAAATCCTTAAATATAGCATTAATCTCCTCAAAAAAAAAAAATAAATATGGCCATTAAAGGCTTCAAAGTTTTCATTTTAATCCCGTACAAGACAGTGATCGCAATATATATCACGTACGTAGATTGAGTTAGATAAACACACCGCACCTGTTTTTCTTTTCCCCTAAAAACCGTAAAGAAGGAAAAATAAAATTAAATATTGTTGAAGGAAAATCGTAATCACGTCAAATGGGGTTCGTAGCAACCAAAAAACCGTCAAATTAGGTTCTCACGTCGGGCTTCATCCATTGGATCCATTTCTTTTCTTCAACATATTCGTTGTCTTGTAAGTCCAATTATTCCCTCTTTTTCTCTTCTATTTTCTCTCTATATCTCTAGCTTTCTGGGTAAATAATTCAGCTGACGGGTGAATTTGCTCTTGTAAATGCTAGCACATTTGCAGTATCTATTCAAGGCAGAATTTTGTTCTTCAAAAACCCATTTGACCAAATATCAGATCTGCCCTTTCGGTAAGTACTATTTTATCTGTTTCACCTTCATATTCTTGGCCAGTTTTATTTTAATTTTAATATTAATTTTCTTTGGTTTTCACTTCTGGGTTTTCTTATTTGCTTGATTTCTTTATATGGGTCAATGAGTATTTATTCCTTTTGTTGTTCCCTTGTTGGAAATTTCTCAGGAAGCTCAGTGCTCATAAAGATTGGTGTTTTGTTTTAGCAATTTGGGTTTGCATTTTTATCTTCTCAACACTGCTACAAAAGGAACAAACTCAAATGAGGTGTAGAATGTAGAAGAAAACAGGAATAAAGATATGGCTGTTTCTAAGCACACTGTTATGGCTTTCAAGTCTTACCAAAATCAGGCTGAAATGCTTGTGAAGAACCATTTGCTGGCTGATCCTGTCATTCCTTACACTTCAATCATTGCTGGCATATTAGTGTGCAAAGTGGTATGTGTTCATTTTCATTGTATTTTTATACTTTTGATTGGCTGACTATTTTGTGAATGAAGTACATTTGTGATGTAGTAGAAGTTATCTGGGTTTTATTAGAAAAATAATGCATACCAGAACTATAACCCAATATGGCAGGGTATAGGATGGTCAGATTTGATTTAGCCAATGCTATCCTTGTGATTGCAGAGGGCTGTTTTAGTTAGACCCTTTGTTTTCCGCCTGATTCCGTCGATTATGACAGTAAATAGTGTAAGATGCCTGATTTTGCCTCTGTTTATGTTGATGACTTCTTGTGCTTCCAGGTATACGATCTGACCCGGTTGTTTAGTGCCTTGTACTTTAAGAGTTATGCTGGCCTTAACAAAGTACAAAGGATCGAGTGGAGCAACCGGTAGGTTCCTTCTAAAACTTCTCTCATTTTGCTTTCATTTCATTAATTGATTTTAGTTAGTTATTTTTTATGACCTCTCTAATTATAAAAGATAATGTTGCAGTGGTATCTCAACAGTCCACGCCATTTTCATCGCTGCAATGTCATTATACTTTGTTTACTGGTCGGATCTATATGCTGATTATCAGACAACTGGCTTTGTTACATTCCGCAGCTCAACGCTTTCAACTTTTACACTAGGAGTAAGCCTTTGATTTTTCTGCAGTTGTTTTTCTTTTTCTGTTACCCACAGAGCTTTCCCTAGCCCCCGACCCCAAATACAAGCATGAACATATTTGGTTCCATGAACTTGTTCTTTGTAGCAGTTCTAGAACTTGTGATTGGTATTTGAATGAAAAGCTACTGATTACCTGATCCTTATGTAAATACACCCAATCACCCATGTTTTATAGGGCCCAGAAGTATTTGCAAGGAATTAAGCCATATTGATTAAGGGATGATGTTTTATCCGTTCTGATCATTCTTTGTGAATTTGGCTTTGATGGAGCAGAGAGATTTCAATAAGACTGTTAGTAACATATACGAACTTTTCTTTAAGGTGTTGGGAGGTTGTAGACACCTATCCATCCTTTGATTCTCAGTTGCGGTTTTCACTGCATTACTTCTCAGTTACAGTAATAAATATTATATAGTATCTAGTGTGTAGGATTGGTGCAAACATTTATAACAATGGCATTTATGAAAAAAGTTCCTCATGTTTTCATCAATAACATTTTATTGATTTTGTAATATTTTTGTTGAAGAGTTTATGGATTTCTACACCAAAAAATTTCTTTCAGAGTACTGATCATGTGCTGTAGTTACGATTGTGAGCTGACAGGACATTAGCACATGTACCCTTTTGAACTCAGTAGATTAATTTTTTTCTTCTTTTTCTAGGATATGGGGAGAGTAGTGTTTAGGGGTGGTGGTGGAGAAATGAGTGTTTTGATCTTAGTAATCATAGTGATAATATTCATGCTAAGGCACCACGAACAAATGATAAGAGTTTTTGTTGTTTCTAGACATGGAAAGCAGACAGTCAGCGACATTGAAATTAGACAGTCAACATCAATGCCCTTGTTGAATGGGCAGTCTTATGTTTAAATGCATGTTATGAATATGAGTAGTTTTCTCCTACTCAGTGGAGAGAAGGCATAGAAATTGCAGTAGAGATGAAGTATTTCTAAATTCTTGTCAAAGTAGTCGAAGTTTCTTTCTTAGATAAGAAAGTAGTCGAAGTTTCTATGTATTGTGGTAACTTGGATATGACATTTGACAGGTATCTGTGGGATACTTTATTGCAGACCTCGGAATGATCTTGTGGCTTTATCCATCATTGGGTGGAGTAGAGTATGTAAGTCTCTCTCTCTCTCTCTCTCTCTCTCTCTCTCTCTCTCTCTCTCTCTCTCTCTCTCTCTCTCTCTCTCTCTCTCTATTTCTCTGTCTGTCTATCTTTCTTTAGATATGTTCTGCATGTCTGTTCAGCAAAAGTCAGCTACTAAGTTGAAAGGCTTGCCGGTCTTTAATCAGGCTTAGGATTTGGGAAGGAAAGTCAAGGATATACCCTTTGAAAAATAACATAAACATGCCATGCACTAATTAATATTTAAAACCTAAGAGAAACTTTAGCACCCTGGACACACCTAGTTATCCCTTGAGGCAGGGGAGTTGCTTCTATTCCTGCAGAAGCTCAAACAATCTAATGTTTATGAGTTTGCATTCTTGTAGGAAACATGACATTTCGGACTGTTTTCTGTAGATAAATGAATATAAGTTCATTTGTTTTCCTTGCTGGAATAGAATCGTGGCTTTTAAGATCGACGCTTTGGAATTTCCTTATATCATTTATATTTTAGTAACCAGCATTGTAAATGTAATCATAAATCATAATTTTATCCCGTTCACATTACTATGGTTCCAAAAATGAGTTTAATCAGTTTTCCATTGTAATTACCACCACACCTAATCATGTTAAGAGAATTATTCACCAAAAAACTGAACAACCGATGTTCCATGTCTTTTTATGCAATAAGTGGGGAAAGGGCAAAAATAATCTGATTATAACAACCCCTTTTTAGTTTGCTGCCTTGCCCCTTTGTATCCTCACCTTCCCTCATAGCTCTACCTCCTCATGGCCACTGGCAAGCTCGGAACTGTCACCTAGGGTTCTAGGCAACCAACAACCAGGCTATGGCTTCCCAACTGATTTACTCCCATCAATGCAAATCTTAGAGGAGGGAAGGAGTATCTCGAAGAGAGATAGAGATCAGCCTTACCATGTGAAGGATATCATGGTCGCAACTTTGTGGTTTCACAGGTGGGTTCTCCGGATTCCAAGAACTGTGGAGAGAGATGGTGCTCTGAGTCCTGCTACAGATCAGCCTTACTATGAGAAGGATATGATGGCTTGAGATGGTTCTCTGGGTGGCACCACTTTGGCTGGGCGTTGGGAGGTTGAGCGACAGAAAATTTTATGACGATCAGGGTCGAGATCTCTGCTACTCAGGCCAGCAAAGAAACGAGGAAGGGAGAGGGAAGAAAAGGAAATTGATTATATACGGATTGCAGTGTTAGTCCACACAGTGCTGGTGATATCCACAAGAGGAGCTAATTTAAGTGAGACTTATCTTGCATTTGTTTGGATAGAAAAGAAAATTTTGAAAGGTGTTATCACCTTGCAAATGAATCTCCTCTGCATGGTTGTTTAGAAGAAAATGTTTATGGTAAGCACAAGGGACGAAATGAAATTATTTATTGCACCTTGAATTACCACATTTGTGATGTTCTCGGGCTGATCATGTAGGTCTAGACATTTATAAACTAATGTCAAAACTCTTAAACATAATGGCTTGGGAGTACGCTGATGTGGTACTCTTGTGTGCAACTAATAATCTTTCCAGAGGTAGGTTGGAGTGAGAACACGAAAGAATGATATGCATAAAGTTTTGTCAAGTAGCCCATGGCATTGGTAATAGTGTATCCGCCACTCTGTACAAGGCTGCACATGGTGGAAGGGGCAATTCTATCCATTTTTGCTGAAAGTTTGCCAGAATTGATTGATTTTCACAAGAATTGATCTTCCATCTCGTAGACAGAAAATTTGGGGTTTTGAAAATACTTGCCATTCACACAATATAAGAATTGTTCAACAATATGATTTGTATTTTCGTCACTACATTCAAAATGTTTTGAAATAATAATGAGTGGCGTAACTGGAGTTCTGGATGATAGATGGAAGAATGTGTTTTCATCCACTAAAGATCTGAGGTCGACATTCAAAGTTACATGATTGTCACGCACTTTCTGAAACTAAGAAATGATTGGCACATGGGAGCCATACTTAATGTGGTTCGATCTACTGATAAACAAAGTTAGAAAGTAGCAATGGTGTGAACTTGTGATATTACAGCAGGCCAAGATGTCCATAGTGCTCTGATCTAATCAAAAAGGCAAAAAGCAGCACATAGAACAATAAATGGAACCAGATCAGACTACTGAACAGGTGGAACTGGGAGCTTATCGTTACTGAAGCTTTATCCTTAGGAAAAGTCTTGTGATCGAAAAACTAAGGTTGCCATTCGGAAGTGAGTTAAAAGATAATATATATGCAAAATCAGGTAAGCTTATAATACGAAACGGGAATCCAATTTGCATGCTTAATATATGTGTATAATATCTTATATATGATATGTTTGTGCCTTTGTGGTGAGGGATTGGCCTATAACAGTGAACCTCAAGGAAGCTGAAAAATACATTAAAGATGTTACACACATTGCAGAACGAGCAATACCAGCTATGCAACAGAAGACACTAAACATTTCCTACCTTGTAGTCCTGTATTTATCCTAGAGGTGCAGCGCGGAGATGTAGACATCTTATTCTATCCTTCATCTTCCAGGGCTAGCCATATTTGGGTAAATTAGCCATGGTAGCTTTTACCAAGCTGTCAAACACCAGTGAAAATGGCTTCTCCAAGTCTCCATGATGACAGTTGTTTGTTATGGATTCCAGACCGATTTTTTTCTCACCTAAATTGTAGTCGATAAATTGCTTGCAAATTGTAGAAAACTGCATGGTTTTTGTTGATACAAGAATTGCTAAGCTAGAAGTTTACGAACTACAGGGCTAGCAGTTCTCAGCGTTATCGTGATATAATGTTGCTAGCAACTTCATGAAACCAGATTTTAGCCCTAATTTTATGTGGACCCTGATTTTCTATACTTTAGTGCTTTTTCGTTAATGTTCTATGCCACTTTTCGGAAGCTATATATCAAGAAATGGTTGATTTCATATTGGTTTTTTTTTATAAAGAAAAGTTTTATTGCAACTGAAGATAGTAAGCGTTACAAACAAGAGGACAAGTAGTCCTCAAAAGAAAAGGCTAAAGAAAAGCTACTTTACAAATCGCCCCAGTGATGCTGCACGTGAGTGAGTGGCACCCTTCTAAAAGCCCCCAAAGCCTTGGCTTAGAGAGAAGCCAAATACATCGCCCGATCCCAAACAAAGGCAGGAGGCTTACAGACCCCATCAAACGTCCGGGAGTTACGTTCCAACCAAACACACCAAAAGATAGCAAAGAACGCACATCTCCACAACATCTTGTTCTCCTTACCCCTACCTACGCCAAGAGTTTGAGCCTGGATGAGTTGAGTGATAGGGGCGGGGGGCAATGAATCATTCCCCTGCAATGCTGAACAACTGTCTCCAAAGAGAAAGATAAAACGACAATGCAAGAAAAGGTGTAAACAAGTCTCAAAAGCCTCATTACAAAGCACACACATATCCGGGGACAAGGACCAGCCAGGCCTCCGGCTTAGTTTTAAAAAGCGCGCTTGAGGCACTGCGCGAGGCGAGGCGATAGCCTGAGGCGCATCAACGTCTTGGTTTTAAAAAGCGCGCCTCAAGCGCGCTTAAGCGTGAGGCGACCCAAGGCGCAGACCTCATCGCCTCAGACAGCCCAAGCGCAGCGTTTTCCATGAAGCGAGCAAAAGCGCGCGCCTCAAGCCGCTTTAGGTCGAAGCGCAAGGCGGCCTGAGGCGGCCGCTTCATGGGTTGAGGCGTGAATTCTGCCTGAAACAGCCACGATGTACAAAAAAAAAAGGGAAAAGTGGAGGAAGAAGAAAAAGGAGAGGGTGGCAGTCGATTTTCTCGCCGGAAATGATCGATTTTCTCGCGGAGATGCTGGTAAACTCGCCGGCGATAGTCGATCTTGCATGTCCTTCCATCTTCTTTCTTCTTTTTTCTTCGACCTTCTCTCTCCTCTGGTCTCTTTTTTTGCTTCGACCTTCTCTCTCCTCTGGTCTCGTTTTTTGTTATGCTCTCTGTCCCGTATTTTCGTCTTTATGGGGACTATAAGTCCTGAGCTATTTTTTTATTGCTGATTCCCTTCTCTTTCATTTATTTATTAATTATTGTAGCTACTTTTCAGAACCTTTTTGACTTTTTGACTGAGCGTTACTTATCTGCTTACTCTCTTTCCTTTTCTTTATCTTGACAGCTGTATTCTGCTGTATCAAAACTCAAAAAGTGGCTATTCCAACTTTTATCTTCCATTTTTTCTTTCTTCTGGGTCATACTTAAGCAAACACCTGTATCTATAAAACACTTTTTACAAACTACTACTACATACTCACATATTTTCTTTTTTAATTTTATATTCATTTCATGGATTAATTTTTAAGAATAAATCTGAAAAATAAAATAAATATTTTAAAGTTGTGTTTTGAGTAGAAAAATTATTAATAATTTAACGAATAAATTAAAAGATTTTTTAGGAAAATATGCGCCTCGCGTGCGTGAGGCGTGCGCTTTCGCCTCACGCCTCGCGCCTCGTCGCCTCGACCCCCTTGCGCCTCAGTGCGCCTCGCGCTTTTTAAAACCAAGATCAACGTACACGAGGCGCACCTGAGGCGTGCGAGGCGGATGTGTTTTGAGTTTAAAATGAATTATAAAAATAAATTTTAAGTATTTAAAAAAAGTGCGCCTCATGTACGTGAGGCCCGCGCTTTCGCCTTGCCCCTTGCGCTCCGACTCCGGAGACCCTTATCGCCTCGCGCTTTTAAAATCTATTTAGGATGTCAGCATAAGTTGTGTCACTGTTCTCTGTAAGTGGATAGAAAGATACGCCATTTCACTTTGAAAGACATAAAAATAATTAGGTGTGTATAAAATGGTACTCAAGATGACACTTCTTAGACGTGTTCTTTTTCTATACCAAGATTTGTCAAATTGTTTGCTTTGGTATTTTTCAATTTCCCTTATACCAAAAGACGGCGCTGTTCCTCTTAGACATGTTATTTTTTAAGTTACATAGTACCCTCTACTTGTTTGTGCTGTGTACTTGGGATCTTTCTTGCTGTAAGCCAAATGTTGAGAAAGAAACTATTTTTGCTGACATGAATATGCTGATTTCAATCAATAATGCAAATGGGTCCTACAATGCCAGAGCAAGAATGATTGGTACCATTGTCTCATGGTTGCTTTGCTGTTTGAATGCATTCTAAGGAATACTTTTCTTGTAACTTGGCATGTACCATGAATCAGACTTTTCAGATACTACATGAACGTGAGCTTAGTAGTGTCCCATGCATGTGCATAGGTGTATTTTGGGAAGTTTAGAGCAAGCAAGAAGCTAAATCCAAGAGACCACATTTGACACATTTCTAACTGTCACTAACTAATTTTCAGCTGCTTTGTCTTCCTAATTTGGTAACATGTAAAAATATTTAAGATAGGTCTTGATATGCAAGCCAAAAGGAGGAGAATAATTTCTTTGTTTCTGTCAGGGCTGAACTTCTAGATGGCTTTGTTGTATCAATTCTGCAGTTTGTGACGCTCATTATTCCCTTTGTCGTGCTTCCCAGTAAAATGTAGTCAAGGGTTATGTGTAACATATAATGGTATTTGTCAACATGGCTTGATATATATAATTCTATTTAGGATGTCAGCATGACACCAGAAATGCCCCATCCCTCTCTTTCTTGGGTGTGCACCCCAGCAAGAGATAGTAGAATACAATAGAAGAGTCATAAGGTCATGGGGGAAACGCTTAGATTTGGCTGTTGAACACAAAACGTAATGTGTTACTTGGTCGCATCATATGCCCATTTTCCTCACAGCTGATAACATTTTTCAGGTTATACATCATTCTCTCTCAGGGATTGCAGTTGCGTATGCTATGTTTTCTGGGGAAGGTCAACTTTATACCTTCATGGTCCTCATTTCTGAGGTGACAACACCAGAAATTAATCTGCGATGGTGAATTCTTACAACTTGTATCTTGTTCTCAGCTTTTAGTTGCTACACATTGCATGTGAAAGTTTCAATTTTAACTAAAACAATGTAGTTTGCTTTTTGTTGTATAGGTTTCTTGATACGGCTGGATTGAAAAGATCCCATGCATATCTCATTAATGGGATTGTCATATTTTTCGCCTGGTTGGTGAGTGCATAATTTTCTTGTGTTTTTAATGGCTATTATCTCTTTGCTTTCCTGGTTCACACAATCACACTCGTGAAAATTAAAGGAGGGGACATACAATATGCTGAGGCTTTCAGATTTGCTAAAACAGTATGGTTTCATAATATTCAGACATAAGCAGTGCTATGAATTATAGGGGCGGCTAATACTCATGTTCTAGAAAAAGGAAAATATTTACAGTTTGCTATATCTGTTTTATTTCCTGCCATGCTAAAGTCTGAATTGCGATGCAGGTTGCAAGAATTCTGCTGTTTGTTTACATGTTTTATCATGTTTACTTGCACTATCATCAGGTAATGGCCCATGATTTTAACCAATATTGTTTTTATGGTAATGACCTTCAAGTGCTCGTTCTTTTTTTCTTTGTTAGTGAATCTAGAAGAAAAACTAGTAATGACTGCTTCATGTGCATGTGCTGTAAGTCTCATTAATTCTATACTTAATTGTATAAACACATATATTGGTGATATAGAACACATACCGTTAGAATCCATGGTGATTACTTCAATTGTCCACACCAACTTCAGTCACGTTCTAGATGAGAAACAAGTCTTCCCCTTTGTTCCAATTTGTGATCAAAGGGTGTGTTTAATGGGTACACACCCCCTCACTGTGTTTCCCTTTAGTATCAGTTATTCTGATACCAACAAACGTTATATTGGCAAAGAGGGGACTGTTCCTTTATATAATAATAAAGGTGGGCCTTCCCATTATGGACCCTTTTATACAATACACTTATCCAAGTATTAGTCTATTAGGGCAACCCATATTATTTTATATCAAAACCAACAATTAATGATAGTCCATTTCCAACATGTGCTGCTTGTGCGTGTCTGTGTCTATGAGCATGCACGTGTGCACGTGTGCCCTCTCGCCAGTCTCATGTGTGTTCATATGTGCAAGTGTATGATTTACGAGGAAATGCTTTAGGATGGAAGTATGGTATAGGGGTATGTACAGGGAAATTAGTGAACTGCCTTTGGGCAAGTGTAGTTGATGTTATTGTTAAGGGGTATGTTTAGGTAACCAATAAAGTTTAAGAGAGGAACTTCCAAATTAATGTTAACGAAATGAAGGGCTCTGTTTTTTTTCCTCTAAATCATTTATTTAAATGCTCCCCACCGCCTCTCTTTATCTTGGGTTGAAAGACAAAAAAGAATGAAAGAAACTGAAAAGGCATAAGAAAGGAAAGAAGAGTCCTTGTTCAGAGAAGCATCTGTTCTTCTTTATCTAGTGCACTGTTTCCATGCCCATGGCCCTCATAGCTTTTGTAACCTTAAGATCTTCACTCCATTTGCCACCATACATAAGCACTGCCACAATACTGTGAAATGTTTTACTCTATGTTTTATGCTTTAAAGGCTTCAATCACAATCCTGGTTCTTTAATGCTACTATTAGTAGCTATTTGAAGAAAACCGTCAGCCTGTTGCTTTTCAATGATCTACCATGAATCAGCATTGAAGTTCTGTTTGTTTATAATGAAATGGCAGGTTATCCAAATGCATGCATTTGGCTACTTTTTGGTCTTTGTCGTGCCATCAGTGCTTGCTGCAATGAACTTGATGTGGTTTGGGAAGATCCTCAAGGGGTTGAAGAAGACACTAGCAAAGAGGCAATGATGGATATCATCTCGCAATTGCTAATCTTGGGCATCATCACATTTTTATAGATCGGTTATTATTTTTATTTTTTTCTTTACTGTAAAAATGGGGGTTTGGATATGAGGAGGAGGTGAAGAATTTCAAATTAACCTGATTTTGGGGAGGAGTTGTACATAACGAAGTTACTTGTTTACACCCTCTTCACGTTACCATAGCTGCCCGTCTCACATATTAGGAAAAATGACGAGAGACTATTTAAACCCTAATTACAATATGACTGTTAAAAGTACTCCCTTTGTTATGTAACAAAAAATAATAAAAAAAAATAAGGGTACTCCCTTCGTTAAAATTTTTCTTCTTTTCTGACTTTTTTAAGTCAAATTTTATAAATTTGACTATTAATCTAAGAAATAGTTTAAAGATTTATAAAAATAAAAATTGTTGTGAAACAATAGTAGAGATAGAGAGTAGAGAGTAAAGGGGGCAAGAGGTGTCTGTATTTTTCACATGAGGGATAATATACTACAAGAGAGGATAGGGTTTTGCTTGCAGAGCAAGAACCCTAGTACAAGATATGGTAAGTATCTGGGTATAGTATCTCTACAGTATATTGTACATCCACATATAATATATTTCATAACACTCCCCCTTGGATGTACATCACTAGAGAATATGCCTCATTAAAACCTTACTAGGAAAATCCAGTGGGACAAAACCTAGTGAAGGAAAAAGAGTACATTATTCTTCAATACGCGTGAGGTGCTGCCTCATTAAAAACCTTGCCTGGAAAACCCAGTGGGCAAAACCATGGCTAAGGGAAAAAGAGTGCAGCGCGTGTTTTCTCCCCCTTATGACCATATCCGTTTACATCTTCAAGTTGATGCAATTGTGGTCTTCAGTAAGAAATGTCTTCGTAATAGATAAAAAAACTTCAGTGTAACCTATCACAATTTTCATGAATTTTTGCATGTTTAGATTATATGGTTCCAGCATATTTCATATTTCCCTTGAATATGGTGTACACAGTACATACCTTTCATTCATATCAATATCATTCCAAGCAATTGTTTATCCAACAAATAAAGTGAGACATTAGAATGGAACTCACTAAATTCCATAATATCTTTGTCATGCTGCCTCGTTAAAAACCTTGTTAGGTAAAGCCCAATAGGATAAAAACCTCAACGGAGGGAAAAAGAGCCATTACTTCACCAAAACCTTTTGCTAGAAAAACCCGATGGGAAAAACCTAAGCAATAGGAGAAAAACGTGAAGTGCGTAAAGTCTCAATCTTTAATAGCAATTTTACAATATATGAGCAATTTTCACAATTCCAAACCATTTAAGATAAACCTTCTTCGGGAGTTCTTTAGTAATATAGATATAAACCTTCTACCTGAAGTCAATATCTTTCACTGCTCATATTTTTTCATATCATCATGAAATATTGTAATTTTGAAATGAGAGTCAATATTCTATGGTACTTCAGGACCATAAAAATCACATATTTCATATTCATGGTACTTCTCACCATAGGTATCTCACTATCGAATATAACCAACAACTCATCATATAGGTGATATTCAAATCAACTCTCAACCTTTGTAATCTATAAATTGTGTAACTCATACGCTCAAACTTCTGGTTGAGACGATAATTAATTCATTCAAAATTCTCTTACAAAGATTTTGTATCTTGCATCACGTCATATCCAAATCGTGAATGCTAAACAACAATATATCTTGTCTCATTCCCATTCAACTTATTTGAGACAAATAGTTCATGTATATCATTGATTAATAGACCTTTGTAACTTTGAATATCAGAGGTTCATATAATTTCAAAATATGCTCTTCAGGAGCCACTTTTTCAAAGGTCCATATATGCCATTATACATATCCAACAACGCATTTAGAGTCCTTCGGGGACTATATATCTTCAATCCTTCGGAGATTGACTTACCATAGGAGTAGACATTTCCTTTTATAGGTTTTCGCCTATAAAATATGTAGTAACTTACACAACTACATTTCAATGAAAATGTGTGCATGCATTATGAGATGCAATTAATAAATTAGTAATGTCAAATAATTAGAGATATAAAATATAGTGACATGCATGATGTATGATTTATAATCTATATGCACACAATGTATGACTCGATAATGTAAACTGTATAGTTTGGATATCAAATCCATAATTTAATTGGACTGCAGGTCCATGAGCTCGTTTTCAATTTCCAATCAATAATATGTTGACATTCAGATGGACTTTAAATATATGAGCCTCATTCATATGTCCATCACATCTTGCATATGCATATCGGTTCCTTCATATACCGGTAGCAAAATATACGTTGAAATCTATTAATCAACTTTATTTATCCATCAGTACTGGTAAATGATATCTGAATATTTTCTTTGGGGGTACCTTTTCCGTTTCCATATAGGCCATCTATTTGTGATTCAGATATCCATACCTCTCCAAGGGTATTTATAAGCTATAAAGCTTGTCTATGTTTCATAACTCTTCAAGAGTATCAACCAAAACTGCACGATCTTGCCATGTTTGTATAATAGACTTTCATTAGAACCGATCTCCAATTAATTTGAATGAAAGTAAACTCAATATACTACACTTCAGGTGTATCAATTCTAACGTAATTGGCATGATATCTTAATTCTCACAACATGTATCTCTACAACCAATCTGTGCCACGATATGCGTCCCAAAGGGTCATAGTTGTGCGACAGTCAAATCATAGAGTTTCATGCTTGAGTATATAGAGGTTTGACATAAAGCTGGTATATATGTACATGTATATGAACCTCAAATTTATATCATATTCTGAACTTCTGGTTCAGATAGAGATCAACATTGTACATACTTATTGTATGTCTTTGCTTTCTTCAGCTTTCCTCTATTATTCTCCCCCTAAGCTGGAAAAACTATCTCTCATGAACAGTTATAAAAGGGGCATTTCACTATATTGAAATTAGATCCAACACTTTCTCATCTTCTCTCGATGAGTTTTCACTTAATTAATTCTCTGGTGGAGAACGATAATTTTAGGGAGTCATGTAATTTGCAGTTGGTTATTTTTTGTGCTCATATAATTTGCCCGTTACAAGAGATCAAATATTGATAAAAACGCTCAAAACATACTTTATAACGACTTGCATAATGCAATGCAACTCATCTTTTAAGTGATCTTCTGGCCACTTAATCTCAATTTATACAAGTTGGTATCAATATCTCTTATCTCTTTTCGAATCAAACTACGTTATTGTTTGAAACTATATATATACTACATCTCGTTGTTAGTCTTGCCTTTAAACATCATAGTAATAAAATACGAGAAAGTATGAGCACGTTATCATATATTCATCCAAGAGAAACTTCGGGTTCTCGGAACGGGTGTCTTCATACCCGGATGGCCTAAACGTCACATCAACAAAATATTTCATGTAACTAACTTCTGGTTAGATTTTGCTCAATAATAATACACTTTGACGTGGTCATTTACACGGTTCTGGCCAGATGTATGATGTGACAAAGACATAATTTATGTCTCTTTAATAATAGCAAGACTATCTCATTGATTCTTTCGGAAAAGATAGTTGGTGCTCTTTTAGAGCATGTTCTCAACTTATTCATATAAATATCCATGGACATTATCTATCGGTTGGATAGATTTTCTTTGTTTATGCATAAGTCTATTATTATAGTACAAGGTCATCAGTATAATTAACACTTTGTGTTTCTTGTAAAAACCATATGACCTTGTTTATCTCATGTTCGAACGCGAATATTATTCCAGTTTACATTCTATCTCCCCCTTTTTCCGTACATCCGTAGTAGGAAATAAAAATCCAAAACACAATCAAAATTACTGTCTAGGGGGTACAAGTTTCTAATTTCATATGCATATTGAATATACGCATTTTCCCACTTAATCTTGGACTTCAAGCCAAAGATTAATTTGTTGCATCATTGTATTAATAAAATCAAACTTGAAACTTTAAGAGATTTCTAGCCCTTACTTAAATTGTTGACTCAAGTGAGGTACGATATCAATCTATAATCATGAACTTCAGGTCATGGTAATTGTATTGTCAAATAATTTTTCCTTTGTATAATCAGAATACCCCTTTTTTGATATTTGGAATCACTATCAATAGTTTGTTTGTTCATATCAATGCATTAACATATATTTTCCAATTCAACTTGGGCTTAAGGCCAAAGGATTGTTTCGTTATTGCAAATTTACTGAACTTCTCATCTTTATGGGACTTCTAGCCCAAAATTTCATGAACTGTTGGTTCATATATTCAATTTAACATCAATATCATCATGAGCTTCAGGTCATGATCGTGTTTCATCATCCAATATTTTGTCGCTTTGGAGATACCCCTTTAGTAATCTTTAGGATCACTAATAAATAATTTACTTCATACATAGGATTTATTTTCAAGTGGGTATTGTAGACCATGAATTATCCTGGCTCATATTTGCTTGTCCCAACTTTTAAGCCTTCAGAGATTTATATAAACTTGTCATATGAAGGACATCAAACACTTAGTATGGATGGATGATTATTTAAATAAGCTGCACTATGTAATTGAATACAATAAATTGGTTAAAGTTGAAGCTCTCTGACTAAAACTTACATAAACCAGAGACAAAGAGTGCGAGAAAATGTAATCTCAAAAATAAAAGAACTTACCATCTTCATAGTACTATGCTCCATATTGCATAACTGTTCTATGTCATCATTTATGGACCAATAATTCTTTTGAATCAAAAACTAAACAAAGGATGTACAACCAACACCCGGCCAACAAAATTAATCACCTGTATAACACTTTCATTTGTGGCGATAGATCACATACATGTTCAATTAAACACCCAACAATAAAAAGAAATTGCATGGGAGAAGGGGTTTAGGCTGTAAGTGGCTCTAAACCATGAACTTCTAATTATTCGCATGAAATTGATCAATACAAAATACTATAAGGTATACGAAACAAAGATCATTCATATTATCGAGGTGATTGAATTAGCTATACCTTCATAAAGTCTAAAGATGACACTAATACTCATACTTTATGAAGCTACTTGAATTGAAAGTGTACTTTGACAGATGTATTACTACAAACCAAACAAGCATTAAAGAGTTTGGAATCATGGATCATACCCCAGCAAAATGCGAGCCATATATAAATCATGGGAACTAATCAGGATGATGAAACTTAATATAATAATGGACATTCTATGATCAACATGCTCAAAAATCCTTCATATTGTCACTATAAAAATAAAATAATATGTCTGAGATCGGAGCTAACAAGTACATACCCATAAGTACTGAATTTAAGCAATAAGTGCATATTAACGATGCGATGCGACTATCGGCACTACATTCATGTCCAAGATATAGTAACACTAAAAATTAATTCGTTAGGTTTTACAATATAGAACAGTACCGATGGCAATTGACTGGCTGGTAATCAATGATAGAAATAGAATGCTAAAGTATGATGTATCACATACAACATCTAGTGTGATAGGGTAAAACCTCATATATGCAAATATATTAATTAATCAATAATCACATACCAGAGATGACTTCACGACTTTGGATCTCGCTGACATGCAATTTCTTCCTTTCTTTCCAAACAGCAAGAAGCCGCCATGCACCGTACCGCCATTATCAATCGATTTGGCTCCCTATGTTATATTTATTTCTTTTATTATTAATATTAGCTAGGGTTAGAGATGGTGCTATAATAATGTGTTGTGAAACAATAATATAGATAGAGAGTAGAGAGTAAAGGGGGCAAGAGGTGTCTATATTATTCACATGAGGGATATATAGTACAAGAGAGGCTAGGGTTTTGCTTGCAACCCTAGTACAAGATAGGGTAAGTATCTAGCTATAGTATCTCTACAGTATATTGTACATCCACATATAATATATTTCATAACAAAATACTATTATTAGATTTATTTTTTTTTTTATTTTTAAAAAATTATTTTATTTATAATTTTTAAAGTTATATATGATTAAAGTGTCGTTAGGAGACCTCAAATCTAAACCTGATATAAAAAACCCGGGGCCCGCGAGCTTGGCTTGAACCCGCCCATATTTGGGACGGGATTGGGATGAATGTCAAACCCACAAACCTGGCCCGAACAACCTGAAATTTTATTTATTTTGAATTTTTTCATATTTTTCTATTAATTAGCTTGCTGTAATTTTAATTTAAACTTTTTCGAAAATATAATTTTGCAAATCTGATGTTAAGGTTGCTTAGATGTCGAAAAGTTATATGGATTCAAAAAAAAATCACCTCAACCGCATATAGCGATCAAAAGTTATGCTTAAATATAGAAAATTTACAATATTGCGATTTGCCCGAAAGCCCGCTGGCCCGCCCGAAACCCAATAAGCTGGGTATGAACATGATTTTTTTGCCCTAAAACCCGATGGCCCGCCCCGATGATCAGCTCTGCTCAGACCATAATGAAAAGAAGAATAAGGAACAAAGAAAGTAATGTTTTAAAATGTTAAAACGTAACACTATTTCAAAATTATTCCCTTTTTTTTTTCCTATAAGGACACATGCAATAGCCCGCAAATCACATGCGCCGGGCAAGCCAACCCATTTTTGATGGGCTGACGGGCTAGGACCCTCCCTACAAAGAAAGGTAGAGAATATTTTATTCTCCCTACATAAATGAGCATTCGAACCCCTGCTACTAGGTGGTGACTTTATGAGAGTGGGGCACTTAGCCACTTACCACTTGTGCTCCCAGTTCATACTCATTTCAAAATTATTCTTGGCATAACACAAAGAATAGGAGGAAGAAGGGATGTGGAGATTGTACGAAGCATACAATCAGCTTTACAATTTGCTTATATATATAATAGTAATAATAGTAATAATAATGATTAAATTTTAATAATAATAATAATAATAATAAAAAGAAGAAGAAGAAGAAGAAGAAGAATATTATTATTATTATTATTATTATTATTATTATTATTATTATTATTATTATTATTATTATTATTATTATTATTATTATTATTATTATTATTATTATTATTATTATTATTATAGTAGAACTCTATTCCAAATGATAAAAAAAGAATTCGTAAATGCAAAAGTTCCTGTAAGTTTTAGTTTTTTAGTAAGTTTCAGTTTTTTCAGTATGTTCCTGTGTTTTTCAATTTGTTCCAGTTTCAAGTTAAAAGTTTCACTTTTCTCCAGTTTGTTTCACTTTTCTCCAGTTTGTTTCAGTTTTCAATATCCAGTCTAAAAAAACATGCTTTTTGAATGATGAATGATGATGTACCCAAATAAAAATGGCTTTATGTTTGGTTGAATCTTTAAGATACTGTTACTCCAGATCGTGCTAAAATGTTTTTTTTTTTTTTTTTAATGGTGACTGGGGGTTATTACTTATTAGGATACATCATTCATAGGGTTATGCACACGGCACACCACAACTGAAGCATATGTACGTCAGTTTAGACTTGGCTCGTTACAAAAGGAAGTAAGCTAAATCAATATTTTTTGATAATTAAGTAAGCTAACTGCTAAATTGAAGCAATGAAATCAAGCATAAAACGGTCAGCGCGCAAACTAACTTCCATCACTCTTTAAAAAAACAAGGTTTATAGAAACCACCATATAGAGACTAAAGGTAAACTACCATCCCACGATTAAAGGTACCACTGCCCATACCGGCCACTAGTCAATAGTTTCCATATCTCAGTCAACGGTTTTCATATTTCAATTAGCGGTTAGTCTCCACTTTCCAGTGACCAATTGCTGGCTAGTGGCTGTAATCAACTGCTTTAGGTTCATACAACACTCCTTTCGTGATTGATTCTGACTAAGACACTCTTGTAGGTCCATTTAACACAAAAGAGGCCCTGGATTGATCCAGAAGCCTAGTCTGCAAATGAAAACTGGCCAATTGTTAGAAAATGTAGGATACATTTTTTTATTTTTATTTTTTTTATTTTTTATTTTATTATTATTTTTTTTTAAAGGCAAGATAACCAGGTAACCAATCAGGTTAAGAATATGATCACAATTATGGGATACATATTTATAACCATGACATCGTCCTTAATTAAGCCAAAACAGTCGTCGAAGTAATCGATCATATTATCGGGTTTCAGCCTACAGGCCAGGTAGATATGATGGAGTGTCTATACAACCAATCTAACCTCAAAATTTTGTTTAATAGACGCTACCTAAAACTTTATTTGGACAATCCTTTCCTACAAACTTGTACTTTTTGTATGTTTTTGGTTCTTTTCAAAATGTATAAACTTCTACCATTTTTCCGAATGAAATGACGATTGGGTTATAATCTTAGCACCCATCAACATCTGACATTATTTATAATAACTTGAAGAAAATTACATGATTGGTAATAGAAAATAAATCACATTTGATGAAAAAAAAAATGCAATTACAATGTGAAACACATTTGTCCAATAAGTTAAAAAAAAAAAAACTACAATCACACAAAATCTTCCTCTTGTGTAAATGTTATTCTACACTATGAAGAACATTTGTAATATCTCTTGTGCAAACCCTTGCCTCCTTGTAGACCCGTCCTGGCCGACAAAAGTACCCTTTTTTTGGAGCACAATGATTATCTTGGGAGCAAATGCATAACCCTTCAAGGGCACATCCTTCTTTATCAATAGTAAGACATGCTTGTTTCAATCCAAGGACCTGGTCGGTCCACTCACTAGAAAACAACCCAAATTGATCAAATCTATTCTTAACCCTCAAAAATTGTTCTCCGTTCTTTTTTCTCTTTTGGATTGCCTGTTCAAATGCCACATTCCGATTTTTACCCCAATGCGGCAACCCACCGTACTTAATGACTGCCATTTGCTCAATCTCCTAGAGCACATCCTCATGAAGGCGCGGGACAAGAGGGTCTTTACTTCGATAATATGTGATATCAAAATCTAATTCGTCTTCAACATTTCCAAGGAAAGCACTTGTTGCCTTAACATATCTTATTAAAATTCCATTGTATTGCTCTGTGCCACAAAGGGATTTAGGCACTAAGGCGACTAGTTTTTGGATGTCTTGGATGAAGTCTTTCACTTTCGACAAGCCAATGAGGATCGTTGTATCCTGAATGAACAACCCCTTTACTCGTAGATCCCACGGGCATGATGTAATTAGTAAGTCCTCTAAGCTGTCAAGGCATGATCCTGATGCTTGGAGTCGATTTTGGTAGCCTATTACTGGGTATCCAGTGAAAAGGACACCTGATCAAAAGTGGAGTTTTTGTTCAAACATTCATTAACTAAAAAAGAAGCAATCAAATATACAAATTACAAGTATTTAAAGTTTAAGTAGTCACACAGTTTGTGCAGTTTTCTACACATTCTATTATTTTTGTGGTTACATATATGAATGGAGTTACTAGATCAAAGAATTAGATCTACTCCATCAATTCAAGTGTATAAGTGTGATTTTAAAACTTTGCAAATATATGTATATCAAGAAATTAATCAAAGTACAAAACTATCCTGATTTATTTTGAGAATATATTAGGTACATTGAATAATTTAAGAAAACAAATTGAGAAGGATAAAATAGGAAAAGTAGTTAAATTTGCACAACGGAAATGAAAACTAATACTTATATATATTGAAATTTTCAATTGCATAAATGAATGTATAGAAAATGCCAAGAGAAAAACATTTATACTAAAATGGGAGGAGTTGTTTCATAAAAAAAAAAATAATAAATGGGAGGAGTCGTGATTAATGTTCAGATTCTTAATATCAAACTATATTTAAGTTTAGGTCGATTTTCAATTTCAATATACTTGAAAAAGTGATAATAAATAACACTTTTTTTTTTCTGGTGAGTGAAAACCATGGAGATGTCAATATGATAAATATATACGCAAAATATGTGCAACTTTTTTATTATTTAGTTATGCACGTTTAGTTAATTAAGTAAGGTTAAGTTTTGAGATTTTCAACATGAAACAACGACAAAGAGTAAAGAAGATAAAGAAGAAAAAAATGGAGAGAGAGAGAGAGAAAGGCTTGGGGAGCGACGCTACTGCTTCTCAGCACCAAACTGGATTGAACCTCATTACCATGGGGACCAAGGGGAATGGAGGGTCGTTAGAAGGAGGAGACAACAGTATAGAGCCGGGAAGGAAAGTATCCACAGGGTTTGGAGAGAAAATACTAACATGGGAAGAAATACTAGGGGTCAAAACATAGCTATGAGGCAGGGGAACAAGCTGGCAGGGGGATACAAACAAAGTACTACTCTCTTCGTGGATAATCTGCCAATGGTTATAAATAATCGAGCGGTTCGAGAGATGTTTTGGAGCTTTGGCCAGGTGAAGGATGTCTTTGTTCCATGTAAACTTAGAGGTGGAAGAAGACATCGATTTGCTTCGTTCACTTCCAAACAAATGCTGAAGCTCTAAGGGCTATCCGTACTTTAAATGGAAAGAGATATGAGGGTGTGAATCTTAGGGTTCAATTGGCGAGATTTGATAGAAAGGAAAAAGAAGTCAAGAAACTAGGCGAAGACGGTACTGGGTTTAGAAATGCAGAGAAGGAGAAAGTGCAAGAAATCCAACAGCATAAACAGAGTACTCATGAATCCGAAAAGAAAATCGAGGAGAATAATAAGGCACCTCATGCTGAAATGAAAGAAAATCCAATGGAGAATAAGGAGAGTGATCGGGGTCAAGGTACGATAGATGTAACAGGAAAAACATATTGTGATTTGCTGTTGAGATCAGGAATGAAGAGACTTATGGAGTTCACTAAAAAGCCTGATATGGAAGGGGAGTTGAAGGCTAGTAATGAAGCTCTTGGGGAGGAAGTGGAACAGGTCCGGGCAGAAGTCCGTATTTTGAAGGAAGATGATGAGTCGGTTGGATTGCTAGAAGGGGAACAAAGTGAAGAAAACCTTGAGTGGTTGCGAAGAAGTGTGGTAGGCATTGCCCTTAGCGCAACACCTACTGATGTCATAGAAGCTGAAATGATAGCAGAAGGTTTAAGAGGAATCAAAGTTCGCCCAATGGGGGGGTCTTCTCCATTTGTTGACATTTGAAACAAAAGAAGAACTGGAGCTGATGAGAACAGAGCATGGAGAGTGGATAGAAGGCTGGTATAGCCAATATACACTATGGAGTGACTTTGAAACTGCGAAATGGAGAGCAACATGGTTATCCATTTATGGATTACCGCTCAATGCATGGACAATGACGAATATTAGAAGAATTGGATGTGTTTGGGGCAAAGTTGTATGCTTTGACAGAGACACAACAAATTTGAGCTCATTTGAAAAGTGCAAAGTCCTCGTGATTACGGATTGTTTTACAAAATATCAGATAAGATGTATTTTGAGGTCAATAAAAAACATCATAGATTATCCATTATTGAGGAGGATTATCTGTCTTTTGTTGGAAAGGGATGGACGTCGGTAAAGGGTGGATTAAATGCAACTGCAACAGACATGTCGGATTCTTCTGACCATAGTGACAGTGAATGGGAAGTATCTAATACTATGGAAAATGATGAAATGGACAGAAACCATGTTCAAGATATCAACAATAATCAGAATGATGCAGGATTCGACGTCGAAAATGACAAAGGTCATAATGAAGATGAGTTTCAGGATTCGGATGCCAAGTTTGAGGATGATGATGAAGCCGAAAAAGCAAGACATGGCAGTAGTGAAGATGACACTGATGGTCATGACAGTCAAAACAATGGCGATGACAGGGCTTCCTCGAGTCTCGAGATTGTTGGTGATAAGTTAAATGATGGGAACCCCGAGTTGGGTGAAAATGAAGAGGTGCACCAGACAATGCAATTATTAGAGCAGGAGAATGTTCCCGAGATAAACAAGGAGAATTTATTGGGAAATCACAGTAATTTTGGTTTGAATGGGACACAGATACTCTCAGAAACTAATAGCGAGGAGTCAGAAAAAGAAAATGCAATTGTTGAAAAGGGGGACAGGGGGAACTTTGAAGAGTTTGGGCTCCAGGAAGGGTTTCGAGATGGGATTGAAAAAAGGGCCCAACATGGGCTAAGTTCGGATTCAACAAGCACTGCGGCAATGGGGCCAATTATTCCACCAGGCTTCAATTCAGACATTCCCGTGAAAACATTGGTGAACTACCACAAGAAAAAATTGGACAAGAGGAGGAAGAGAGAGGAAAGGCAGAGGGCCTTGATTACTGAGCCAGAGGTGATTGTAGCAGCGGTCCAATAGTGATGGGTTGTAGGATTTTAAACAGCAGTGGGTCGGTTCATTTGAGTATGGAAGGGGAGGAGCTTGAGTCTAATAATCCATTTGGGATTTTAAGCCTCGCTAAAAAACTCGGGATGACCTACTCAGAAAGTGATGACGTAATGATTAAAAGGATTCCAAAGATACTGGATGAAGGGACAGATTAATGGGTGAAGTCAGTTGCAAATTGACTCCTCTCTTCACTGATATGTAATTGGTGTAAGCTATTTTTTAATAAAGATACTGTCATAGAACATCAAAGGTTTAAATGGGAGAGAGAAAAAGGCGGCGCTTCGAAGAGTGATTAATAAGATGAACCCGGGGATGGTGGGTATACATGAAACTAAGTGTGAGAGCTTTTGTGACAGAGATAAAACAAAAATTTGGAAAGAAAATAATGTGGAGTGGAGGTACGCACCGTCTCATCGAAATTCTAGGGGTATTCTGATGGCTTGGAAATCTTCGTTCTTCAAGACAGAAGATGAAATAATAGCAACAAATTGGGTGGCTCTGAGAGGAAAGATACTAGAAAATAATTTTGAGTGTTGTATTTGCGGAGTCTATGCTCCAAATGAAGTTAATGACCGAGCTGCAATTTGGTCGGAGATCGAAACAGAATGGAGACAATCCTCTGTTCCGTAGTTGTTGGCTGGCGATTTTAACGAGGTCCTCTGCGAAGAGGAAAGAGCTAGCGGGCATTTCAATCCCAGAGGAGTGGAAGATTTTAGAAATTTGATCCTGAACATGCAATTGATGGATGTTGATTTAAATGGAGGTCGTTTCACTTGGTTCAGAGGACCATCGATGAGCAAGCTTGATAGAGCTTTGATAAACGTTGAATGGCTTGAAAAGTTTCCTTTCATTGCGGCTCGGATTTTAAAGAGGGGTCTTTCAGATCATTGTCCCTTATTAATACACTCTGAATCTTTAAACTGGGACCGAAACCGTTTCGTTCTCTGGATTGTTGGTTAGAACATCCGAATTTTCTGAAGATGATTGAGAGAGAGTGGGAAGACATAGATGAGAGTCTGAATGGTGGGGGTATAAAGGTGGGAATAAAACTGAAGATGTTGCGGAAAAAATTGAAAGACTGGAATATCACAGAGTTTGGTAACATTGATAAAAAAGTGGAGGAGTTTGAGTCAAAAGTAGCCCATTGGGATAATATGCAATCGGCTAGAGCACTGTCAAGCGAAGAAGCACAAGAGAAAAAGTTTGATGTGTCTGAATTGTGGAGATGGAGAAGGAGGAGAGAATCGTACTAAGCGCAATTAGCGAGATCGAAGTGGGTGAAAGCGGGAGACAAAAATACGAGATTTTTTCATGCTTTGGCTTCTGGCAGATCGAGAAAGAACTCAGTGTCCAGTTTAGTGATTAATGATCAAAGAGTTCATGAGCCTAGATTGATTAGGCAAGCTGTGGTGGATTATTTCCAAGGTATTTTCAATGAAGAACATGCCTCTCGACCTTTCTTTGAGAATATTGGGCTGAAAAAGATAGATCATGAAAAAGCTGCACTGTTGGTGAAAGAATTTGACGAAGAGGAGATTAGGAGAGCGGTATGGGACTGCGATGGCTCTAAAGCTCCGGGTCCGGATGGATTTAACTTCAATTTTATTAAGAAGACGTGGGAGACTATCAAAGGAGACGTGATTGAGTTTATCAAGCATTTTTGGGAAACTGGGAATATGCCTAAGTCTTTGAATGTTGCTTTCATCAGCTTAATCCCTAAGATCAGTGCCCCTGTTGAATTGAAAGACTATCGCCCTATTAGCATGATTGGGGCTATATACAAGATAGTGGCTAAGTTTCTCTCTAACCGACTGAAACCGGTGATGAATGACATTGTGGGGGCGTCGTAGTCTGCTTTCTTGGGAGGCAGACAAATCCTAGATAGCGTTCTTATTGCTAATGAAGTAATTGATTCGTGTAAGAGAAGGAAAGAAAAGGTATGTGTGTGGAAGATGGATTTTCACAAGGCGTATGATTCTGTGTCTTGGTCGTTCATTGAAAAGTTCTCGTGAGTATGGGGTTCCCTTATCAGTGGTGCTCATGGATTATGGGATGTCTAAAGTCAGCTGGTGCATCTATCCTAGTTAATGGCTCACCAACAAAACCGTTCATACTTGAAAGAGGGTTGAGGCAAGGGGATCCGCTCTCCCCCTTTTTGTTTAATTTGGTGGCGGAGGTCCTTAATTGCCTCCTAACCAAAGCTGTTTCATTGGGAGCTCTGCGTGGAGTGGACATTGCTAATGGGGGGACGTCAATCTCTCATCTACAATTTGCTGATGATACGATAATCTTCTGCCCTGCTGATACAAAATTCTTAGATGTGGTTAAATGGTTCTCATATCTTTCCAATTAGCTTCGGGGTTAAAAACGAATTTTCACAAGTGCTCACTAATTGGTATTAATGTTGCGGATCAATGGCTCGAAGATGTGGCCAGGGGCCTGCATTGCAAAGTTGCGAGGCTCCCCATCCATTATCTCGGGTTACCTTTGGGGGAAAATCCAAGAAAGGCTGAGTTTTGGAAGCCGGTAATTTTCGAGAATTGAAGACAGGCTAGCAACGTGGAAAGGAAAATTATTATCTCAAGGGGGTAGATTAACACTTATTAAATCAGCTCTGAATAATCTACCTCTATATTATCTGTCTCTCTTCAAGATCCCTGTTGCAGTAGCAGAGAGATTTTTTCTGGTCAGGGCAATCTGAGGGGCGTAGACCTCTGTATATGGTGAGTTGGGAACTAATTCAAAAACCAAAGCATATGGGAGGGCTTGGGGTGAATTCTGTGATTGAAATGAATATTGCTCTTTTAAGTAAGTGGCTTTGGAGGTAGTTGACTGAAGAACACTTACTGTGGAAAAATATTATTGTCGAAAAATATGGTCTGGGGAATATTAAATCTCTAGGAGAGTTAGTTAAACCAAGGAGAGGTGGAGTATGGAAGGAAATTACTTGTTCCCTTAAAAATAGCAAGGTAGTTGAGGATATTTGGAAAAAGGGTCTTGTCTTCGCTGTAGGTAATGGGCAGAATTCAAGATTTTGGCTAGATTTGTGGATTGGTGAGTGTCCTCTCAAAAAGAAATTTCCAAGACTATTTTCTCTGGCTATTGATCCGCAGGTTTCAATCAGTGATATGGGTTTTTGGGATGGCCTGATCTGGAGATGGAACTTGATGTGGAGGCGACCCTTATTTGTTTGGGAGGAATCACAGAAAAATAACTTGCTTTCACTTCTTGAGCAAGCTTACTTTGATCCTGCAAAGTCTGATAAACCCTCGTGGCGCTTGAGCAAGAACGGTGAATTTTCTGTTAAATCAATGAGAAGTGAAATAATAGCACTGACAGATACAAGAGTTCATGAAGCTGTAAAAGGCGTGTGGCGAGGATTAGCCCCTCCCAAAGCGGAGAAGTTTATATGGATGGCGGTTCTTGTACGAATCAAGACCAAGGACAAGTTGTTGAGTATGGGCGTGAGAGGCATTATTGATGACAAATGTTGCCTCTGTGAGAGAGAGTCCGAGACTGCAGACCATCTGTTAATCCATTGCAATTTCACAAGAAGGATTTGGGAAAAATGGCTTGAGATGTGGAACGTGAGCTGGTGTGCACCAAGATCTATGGCGGACAGTTTTGAGCAATGGTGTGAATTAGTAAGAGGTAAGCAATTCCGGAAGGTTTGGATCACTTTCATTTTTGTCTGGGTCTGGTCCATTTGGAGGGAAAGAAATTTGATAATTTTTGAGAACAAAATAAGCACTGAAGATGAACTTTTTGATTTGATACTGATGAGATTGGGATGGTGGGTAAGGGGTTGGGACAACGATTTCCCTTACACACCACAAGAGGTGGTCCGTAATCCTCTGTGTCTAAAACGGGATTGGGTGAAACCTGGTGTTAAGCAGAATGTGATTTGGGAAGCTCCTGCGATTAATGAACTGAAATGGAACATTGATGCTTCGTTTAATGGAAGTTTATGTGGTATAGGGGGAGTTTTAAGAGACGAGAAGGGTTACTTCCGCAGTTTATTTTCCATGCCAGTGGCGAGTAAGGAAATAAATGAAGGTGAGGTTTTAGCTATTTTCCAAGCACTGCAACTACATCTAAGCATGGAGTGGACTGCGAATGTAAATGTTGTATTTGAGTCTGATAGCACCAATGCAGTCAAATGGTGTAATAGTGACAGTGGAGGGCCATGGGGGGTTAGATTCAACCTCACATACATTCGGGTAATATTGAAGAAACACCCAAATATAAGTATCATATATAAGTCGATGAGCTGTAATGAAGTGGCAGATAACTTGGCAAAATAAGGATCAAGGAGGCATGAGAAGTTCCTGGCATGGTTGTAATCCTAGTTTATGAGTGGAGTGAAGTTTATCATACCTGATGACAAAGTGGCTTCCCTTGGTCATTTTCTCAAACATGTGGTGTGCGTGGGGTGCAAAGCTGCAATTATTGGATTTGGGCTCTTTCCCCTTGATCCCAACAGTCTCTGTTTTGCCACAGTTGAGAAGATTATCTCATTTCTCTACTCTATGGAGCATACCAGTTTTATTGTGAAAAAATAAATAAATTTCCTCACCATCACAACCAACTGCAAGCTCATGGTGTGAGACTAGATGTTTAGCAACCTTGATCTATGGTAATTGATCGTGATTATACAATGGAAATAATTGATTTCTTTGGTGGTGGGGCTGCCTAAGAGGTCCTTTGATTTTTTGATCAAGCATCAAATGTTGATCTCTCTGTTACTCTTCAATTGTGATGGATCCAAGTGGATTGCTTTGCAGTGAGGCCAAGGAGTATTTTGGTAGTCTGGGTATTTTTGGCACGGCTTCTAGTTCTTGTTTAGCTCAATTCCCTATCGTTTTTGTCTTTACGGTAGCAAAGTGGTGTTATCTGAGTGGAGTTCTTGTTAGGAGTTTGGATTAGTTCTAGTTTGGAATTAGCTCTTTTTAAGTAGAGCTTCTTGTATTGTTATCTTGCGTTTTAGTCCGATCAAATGATTGTGTAGTCAACTTCAATCCTTATTAGAAGGTGGGGAGCTTGATCTACTATGATGCTCATTGACTATACGCTCTCTTGCCGATTTGGCTTTATAAAAAGTGTCTAATTATCAAGAAAAAAAAAAACATGAAACGACGACATGCTCTCAGTCCAGAGCACGTTTAATTTGGTTTGTGAAATTTAAAAAATAATTTAAAATAAGTAACGTCAAGTTAATATTAATATCTTGAGTTCTTTGTCGATGTACATCACATGTGATTAGAACTTCGAATTTTTAGAGGACTCTTTTTTTGTTGTGTGTTTTTCTAATTTTTAGTTCGGTAAAAAAGAAGAAAATATTACATGATTATTAACCGGGTTAGGTCAAAGTCAAAACCAAAATTCCTGTTTAATAAATGAGTTAGGTTTGGTTAATGAGATTCTAAACTCGTTTAACCTTAAAACAAACGAACTCACAAATACAAACACGAGGTGACACGACCTTTTTGAACCCCTAAATTAACAACAAACTCTCATTTTCACTTCATGTCTCATCTACATATATCTTGGAGAAGGGTAGTTTGTTCTGCTGTATAGTGTGGCTTAGTTGTCCATAACATCGATGTCATTATAATACACTCCCCTTATTTTCACTACAACAAATGGTCACTTGCGCCACTATAATAATTGTGGCTATCATATGAAATTTCCGTGGCAAAAACACTTAGCCATGGAATTTTTTCTTGTGACCTGTCGTGGCCTATAAGGTCGTGGCAATCTATTTAGCCACGGTTAAAGCACTCTTGTGGCTATAACAAGAAGTCTAGCCACAGTTTTGTCAGTGACACGTTAACATCTTGCCACTAAAGGAGTCGTGGAAACATTTCAATTAGCTACGAGAATTTTTGTGGCGGTTAATTTAATAGCTACAACAGCACTAGTGGCTAAGTAAACATGAAAAAAGAAATAAGAAAAACCTTAGAATTGTCAATAGTGAGTCTTGAACTTGAGACCTCTCGAAGTTTATAAGTGACTCAAACCATCTATGCTAAATTTCTTATATGATTAAAGTATGGACATTATTATATTTAGAATGTTATTACATGGAAAAAATCGACATCCACAAAATTTATCGTGGCAAACTAGTCAATTCCGTGGCAAAATTTGTAAATGGCCACGAAAAAATATATTTGGTGGCAATTTGGTCACACAAGTATATTTCTGTGGCAATTTAGCCACGAAGTTATTCCACTCGTAGCGATTTTTCCAAGATGGCCACAATTTTTTTTCCCAGTGGAAAAACAAGCATAAAATTATTTTGCCCGTGGCAATTTTCTTGGAAATAGTCATGAAATAATTTTCCGTGACAATTTCAAAAAACCCGAAAAAGTTGGCCACAAAATTTGACCTCCCGTGGTGAAATTCGTGGCCCAAGTGACTAATTGTTGTAGCGTTTGATTAAGGCACCGTTTGGTTGGGATGACACTATTTTTTCTTTTTTCATTGTTTTATTGACCAAAAGAAGGTAAATAGTTTTCAAGGGGAAAAACATCTTCACCTATATGATGAAAATGGTTTTCCTTCAAAAAGAAGGGAAAACAGTTTTCCATATGTTAGACACTATGTTCCCAGAGCACTAATAGTGTACCCAATTATCGAGTCTTAATGTTTGGACTTTGGGCCATTAATCCAGACCCACACCCGACTTGATGGGGCCTCACGCCGGACTTATGGACTGTTTTTTCTGAATACTATTTTTTTCTTCAAATATTTATCATTTTTTTTTATTCCGATATGTGTTTGAGATGAGTTTTTTTTTTAATCCAGGTAACTTTTCGATATCTACGCAGCTATATTAGCAGATTGTATTTTTTCTTTTACTTTTAAACATTAAAATGATAGGAAGGAAAAATTATTTCATAGGGAAATTGTTTTCCCTTAAAACCAAACAACAGAAAATGTGAACAAAAATATATTTTACATTGAAAATTATTTTCAGTTAAAAACGATCCCCCCCCCCCCAACATAGCCAAAGTGGAATGTTGAGGTTGGCATAAAGATATTAGGAGTGTTTGGTCAAACTTCTTCAAATTTCAGCTGCTTCCCCTCATTTTCCTCACATTCTTCAGTTTCTTCAAATTTCGGCTTCTTTCCTCACATTCTCCCCCCTCCACAATCAAATTCAACTTCTTAGAAGCTGAAAATAGCCCCCGAAGAACTTAGAACTAGAAGCTTTAATTTGGAGCTTCTATTTTTGGCCACCTTAAGGGGTATTTTCAGCTTTTTAGAAGCTGAATATGGTGGTGGATCAGGATGAGAATGCGAGAAGAATGAGGGGGAGAATTTAAAATTTGAAACTTTTCGGCCAAACACCCCTAATTCTAAAGATAAAAATATGATAAATATATACAAACAAACTTGTGCAATCAAAGCAATATAATAAGTGGAGAATTGGGAGAGAATTACCATTATTTGTTAATCCAAATGCAGCAGCCCTGAGTAAGGAAGTCGTTAGTTTTGAAGTAATACATCTGCCTTCAGCATCTTTTCTTGCTTCTTGGATCTCCTCTAAATTTATATTAGTTATTCAAAAACAAATGAACACATCAATTTGAATTCCAAATCAGCAGTTTGAAATCAAAGCAAAGTCAACCTTTATTTCATGATATATATGTGTGATTCCATTTGGCATTTTTGTAGTTGCATTGTCAACAAGCAAGGTAATTAGGAATGTAGCTACATCGTTTGAGATACATGTATGATGTAATCACTCATATGAAAACAGAAGAGGAAGATCCACAAGTACGTGACGATCATGAATTTTTTTTTAAATTCTTTTTTTTGTGTGTGTGTGTTCCAGGCCGGTGAACAATGCACAACACTTGATAATATGCTTTTATGTTCATTTCTTTTTAACGTATTAGGAGGTGTGATTTACTTAAATATACATAATTAATAAACTAATTCCCGAAATAACTTCGGTTGAAAACTATTTCCCAACATATACATCGATAGGTTTGGACTGGGGTAAGGAAGTATGATTTACTTAAATTTGCATATTTAACAAATTAATTCCCTAACTTCGGTTGAAAATTATTTCTCAAAATATACACCGGATTGCACTAAGGTAAGGAAAATGATTTATTTTTCTTCCATATGTTCATACAAAAGCTGCGTACCATTTTATTTTTCTTCCATATGCCAATGAGGGGATTATATCCTTCGATTTCAAGATATGCTGTGATGATTCATGGTTTTGTTAAGAAGAAAGGAAAGCAAGCTAGAGGAGGCATGTAATTAAATACTCTGAGATAATTGATTGACGAAGGGATTGGGACATATGAATAGAGCAGATAAACATATTGGGTGACTGACACTACAAGAAAATGACTTTTTGGCAACAACATTTTGCAACAACCTATATTCATTGTTGCTATAAATTAGTTTTTGGCAACAAGTGTTGGTAATTGTTGCAAAAACGCGTTACCAAATATATAATTTCAATTGTTCCCCTACCAAATTGGAACTTGGCGCCTCTTCTGACAATATTAGATGTTTGGCAACAACCTATGTTGTTGCTAAAACAAAATATTCTATTGCAACATATAGCAAAATATTTAACTTGTCTAACTCTTTTTCTTTCAATAATAACGCATGATCCAAACAATAAACCAACAATCATACTCTGTTCAGCCAACCTATTCAAACCATAAGCCGACCATCGATCCAAATTTATACAGGTCAAAAAGATTTTCACAAATCACCAATAGAATTCAAATCACCCAATAAAAACTTTACCACAAACAATACTCCTGCTCACAACCATCAAAACAAAATATTTACAATAGGTAGCAGTAGTGAAAAAAAAGCTAACAATTGCCTATATACAGCAATTGAGTCAATAGATCAACAGTTAACCGTCCCTTAATGGCTGAGCAACTTACCTAAACATTGAAACTCCACATGTTTTCATTTAATTTCTAAACTCAGGGCAAGTCATTTCATCTGCAATGGCACTAAATGGTATGCGAATAAATTAAAGCATCTCGTAGCATTACTTAGGCAAGAGCAGTTGTGGGATGTTGATAAAAAAATAATAATAAAAAAAGAAGCTATTGGGGAAAACCATAACAAAAAAAAAAAAAAAAAAAAAAAATCCCTTTCCTCAGTCCGAACCTACTTAACGTATATGTTGGGAAATAATTTTGTACCCAAGCTATTTTGAAAATTAGTTTCTTAATCATGTATATATATATAAGGAAATTACATCCAGAAACTGTTAAAATTTAAAAAACAATATTCTACAACAAATGAAAACGAATGCAAGTAACGTTGAAAATTATAATACAGGAGAGAAATTACAATAAACATTAAATTTAGATATTGAAGCTACAATTACAATCTCCAAATGTAAGATATCCAGATCCAAGATAAAAAATTGAAACAAACAAGGAAAAAATATATAAAATTCGTAGTAATCGCGAAAGTTGACAAGGAAATTTACTGATTTTCGAAATTTCAAATCTCCAAGTTCAAGTTGTAGGATCAACGACGGAGAGGAGAGGAGAGAGAGAGAGAGGCAGCAGTTCAAATCTTGGCTGGAGAAGGGGGACGACGACTCTTGGCCGGAGAAGGAGGGAGGCGGTCAGTGAGAGAGATGAAGGCAGCATGAGTTATTATTGATTCCACCTGTACCGTGAAACCCATGGGGGTGGAAGGATTCAAAACACTGGATTCAATTAGCCCAAGTAAGGGTTTCAAATACCCCCAAACAGATTGTAATGGAGTGGGCCTTTCCATTTCTTTTCCAGTCATTGCTTTTAACCCAACCAAATAGGCCTTAGTGTAATATGCACAAACTTGTCTAGTGTCTATCTCTCTCCTTCCCCTTGGGCCCCTTTGGACTTCATGGGGGTAGTATGCGTATTTGTGAGTGAAGAGTGATAGCTACAAGACAGATTTGTGTATACTACACATGGTGTAAGCCTAACATTTTCCCAATTAATGGCATTTTGATTTCTTACTCATACAAATCATGATTAGACATGAAAATAGGGAAGTGGGAATGGGATTGTGAGATTATGGGGATGGGGATGGGATTTGTGTTGAGGGGATACGGAATTGTTATAGTTAATCTCATTACCCTGTTTGTTATGTGGGTATTAGATTAGGGAATAAATTGGGGATTGTAAAGTTAGTTTACCAAAATACCATTAAATAAAAGAGGAGACAAAAGCTGCAGTCTTTTTTTAATGGGCATGATAGTAATTTGACTATTAAAATCCTTATCCTTCTTCCAATTACCAGCCCCCCCTATGGGATTAAAAACGTAGAATAAGAGGTCTTTTTATCCCCATCCCTTCCCATTCTCTATTCCCCATCCCTTACACCAAACATGGAATTTTACAATCCTCATTTTCTAATCCCTATCCCCACCTTCTATTCCCACTAAACAAACACCCCAATAGTGTAAGCCTAACATTTTCATCAACCTATGTAATGGCATTTTGATTTCTTACTCATACAAATCATGATTAGACATGAAAATAGATAGTCAACGACTTCTGTAAATAGTCATCAACGTACGCTTATATATAGTCAAAGCCTTAATATATTACGCTTATAAATAGTCATCAACCTATGTAATTAGTCATGAAAAAATCAAATAAATTACTAGTTTTTTTTCTAGTAAAAAAAACATAAAAATAAAATATTACTCCTACTAGTTTTTTTTTTTTGGTAGGAAAAGTTAAGCAACTCGTACGATAGAGGTCCTTGGAATGTTAGGTTTAAGTTAAATTTTATAAGACGCTCTCTGAAAATGGGCAATTCTTTATCCATTGTTCATAGAGCTCGGAGTCCGAACATAATAGCGGACAACCTCGCCAAGCAAGGGATCAGCAGGAGTGAAGAGTTTGTGGCTTGGTTTTAATGGGGTGTGCGTGGCAAAGTTGCTTGAAGTATGTTCTGATCGACAAGTTCTTAGTCTTGGGAAGGATGATGTCTTTTGTTGGGGAGTAGTATTTTCATTCAGTACAGTGCTTCTGTGTTAGTTTTGGATTGTGTCATAGGTGTGCATTAGGAGTTAGTAATGGTGTTTCCTGGTGTGTAATATGTTTGCTGGTGGTTTTGTCTCTTTGCATCACTTAGCACATGATTACAGGTCTCTTCCCAACTCTTCCTAGATGGTGGAGGTGGAGATTTGAATGATGCTATGATGGGTGAGTGCATGAAATAGTGTTACTGTTTTGATAGCTCTCTTAATTTTAATCAAATAATTCTGGAATTATCAAAAAAAAAAAAAAAAAAAAAAAACCTATTACATGTATATGAATGAAACTGGGATTTGTCTCAATTGGACACGTTTTCCTCTTATCATTTTCTTTTTCTTTTTTTTTTTGGTAGCAAAGACTTCAAAGATTGAGGCATCTTATGTAGCTTTCATCTACAACCTGACTCACATCTCTCTTGGAACGTGAAATATTTGACTTAATCTTCACTAGTTTTTGGATCAGCGTTCAACGTTAATTATCCCCTAGTTTTTCATTAATTATCATAGATAAAGCACAAACATTTATCCTATATCAACTTATATTTTTTAGCATGTGATGGTTTACAAACCCATAGATATTTCATTCGTTCCATAATATAGGTTGTTTAAAGTTGTTTAAAGTTGTTTAAAGTTCTTACATACGTGATACGAATTAGGAAATTTATTAAGTATTTTCAATTGTAGCAAAAAAAAGTAATATTAGTTAATTTACCCTTTGACTTCATATGTAGGAGAGAAGTTGAGCAATTAATAAGATAATGTAAAATAAGGGTGATTTGGGTAACGAGCAAAGAATGTTCTATTAGACTTCTTAAACGACTTATAATATGGAACAAAAACAAAATCCTAAAACCTATATTATCAAACGGAAGTACAATACTAAAGATAAATGTGTGACATTTCTGCATAACATCTGCCTTTTTATGTACTCTTACCCCAAATGTTATTAGCTTATAACCTCTTTTGTATTAGCTCGAATGTCAATTCATTATTATCTCTACGGCTCGTATTAGTAACTAATTCAATGGCGCACTCATACTTGTTTCCAACAATGTCGTGGGTTCAACCGTTCAAGTTTCATTTCCAACAATATTGGAGATTACTCTGCCGTTAAAAAAAAGGTAACTAGTTAAAACACAACACATACATTTCAATTAAGGAGCACAAGACAAAGACTATTATTACAATTCTATATGTTGTTATTCTTTGAATATAAAGGGCATTCCCATTAAAGAAGATTTGTGGAAGAGCTTTTTGTCATACCACATCACCAACCCACAAACCTCTCTCCTATAAAGATAATAATTAATTAACCTTTTCCCTTCTTTACCCAACTAACCAGCTAGTTTCTCGGTAAAAAAAAATATGTGTACTCCCTCCTTTATCTTCTCTCCAGTGTCCCTCCACTACAATTCTCCTATTTCTCGAACTACCAGCAACATAAAAAATATTCAATATTTGTGGCTCGTGGGATATTTTATATGCCAAAATGGAGGAGGAGATGATCATGCTGTCTCCAACTTCATCACGTGATAACAACAACAGGTATGTATATAGATTCTTCTCAATTTTTTTTATTCCAATTCATTTTTTCTTGCACAAGAGAAAAATTGCTAAGTCCATATTTTTCTTTGTGGTCTTGCAAATGCACCTATATATTTCAAAGTTATTGGAAAAATGACACATGCGTAAAATTACTAAGAACTTGACACCTCTCCCAGTTTGTTTTCAATCTCTATAGCATTTACCCACTTGTAATCACACAAAAGCAAGCCTTTGAGAAATAAAAAAGGTTCCACACCTATCCATGTCTACTTCACAAAGGGGAAAAAAATCTCTAGTTCAAGGATTTAATTTGGTCTTTTAATTTGACAAAGCAAAGGAGTGCTTGCTCATATGTAAAACAGAGTGTATTAGCTAAAACTGTAAGAGATCGATAGTGATCTTTCATTATGTGCATGATCAGATGTTTTCAGTTTTGTATCCCCCTTTTATTTGTTTTTTAAATTTTTTTTCTATATGATTTTCCTATTTTTGCTGTTTCAAATTCTCAAAACTGAAAAAAAAAATAGAAGAAAAAGGGTGGAAGTATCATCTGAAAAATATCATGTAAGATGTAGTCTTTCAAAGCAAAAAAATATTGAGTAACACACAAATCCAAGAAAAAAAAAGAGTTTGATTGGGAAAAGTAACCAAGGTGGAATGAAAAGAGGGAAATTAATGATGTATGATATTTTCTATGGAATCTTAGTTAATTGGGTAAAGAATGATGCTAGCTGCAGCCTCACTTGTAGAAGTTGACACGTGTACAATTTTTTAAAAACTGTTATTTTTAACAATTAATTCACTTTCTCTCTTTTCTCTCTTCTTTTCTCTCTCCTTTTAGGGTTCACTCTTCCCACTTTAGGGTTTTCTTTTGGGATTTTCGGGGTTCATCTTTCCCTTTTTGGGGTTTTCTTTTTTATTTTGGGGATTTTGGGGATTCACCTTTTCCATATTAGGGTTTTCTTTTTAGGATTTTGGGGTTCACCCTTCTCATCTTAGAGTTTTCACTTTGGGTTTTGGGGGGTTTTGGAGTTAACCCTTCCAATCTTGGGTAAATTATCTAGATAAGTTTGGAAAATTAAGCCATATTTAATAAACCTTATCATATGCACTAGTGCATATGTTAGCTGGACGTTTAAATATTACTTCGTATTATCTATTATGTAAAATTACTCAAACAAAATAAATTAAAGTCAAGGCCGTGTGTATTCTATCATACCTTCATCTTCCTCTTGTTCTTTGTTGCTGTTGCAGTTGGTACAGCGGAAATGAGCTCTTCCTCAGAGGTGGGGTACAGGTAGGGCGTACAGGGCGTTAGCTGCCCGCACTACAACATTTTAGTGAAAAGAAGGCATTTTAAAATGTCCTATTTAATCAAAAAAAGCCCTATTAGGCTAAGAAGATATTTTTTAAAATGCTCTAAGAATGTCCTATTTATCGCGTTGTCTTAGGTTATTGAGGCATTATTGCAAAACGCCCTGTTTGATAAGGAACAAATAGGGCATTTTTAATTGCCCTCTTTAACTTTTTTCAAATAGGGCATTTTATAATTGTCTTATTTAATACTCCCTCAAATCAAATTATAAGTCGTTTAAGGTTTTTGCACACGAATTAAGAAAGTTGTTAAAGAGTCTCAATTCTAGCAAAAATAATTAAACTTGACTAGTTTACCCCTTAACTTTAGATTTAACAAATAAAGTGAGCAATTAATGAATTAATGTGAGACAAGGGTAGAATGGGTAACAAATAAATAAAATGCTTTATTGGAACTCTAAAATGACTTATAATATGGGAAAAAACCAATTTTCTAAAACAACCTATATTGTGGGATGGGGGAAATACTTAACAAACAGGGCATTATTTTGTCAAAAAAAGCAATTTTAAACGCCCTTTTTTATCCCTAACAAAGTGAGCATTTTTTTGATTGCCCTCATTTTTTCCAGTTCAACTAAAAATAAGGTCCTCAACAGTAAACAATAAAAATATAAGGGAAAAGCTTAAGCGTGGAAATAATCTGTGCTCTGCTTTTAAATTTTCAACTATATGTCCGACTATTGGCTGGCTTGTAAGGTCAGCTAGCTACGTTTGGACCAAGCCTAATGAATAAAATTCACACCCTTTACTAAAATTCCTTCAAATTGTCAATGTGGGACATTACTTAGATCTAGAAATTACTGCAGCTGTTGTTCGCTAATTTTGGCGGCACCAAAAGTAAACCACTCGCTCTTAACAGCTACCGTTTAGTGCCAAATTACATCCCCTCTCTCTCTCTTAATGTTGAATGAAGGGGAGAAAAGTTTAAACTAGAGAATGTTGAAATGAAAATTTAGAAAGAGAAAGGTGATTGGGATTTGGGGTTGGACGGTGGTGTACTCAGTATTGTACTAGTGGGGTACTTAGTTCACTTAATTGGTTGATTAGTATACTAACAATACTACAAATAAGGAAATTTTATTTCATTAAGGCTGAGGGTTATGCTTTTTGTTAAAATATTTTATTGCTATAAAATTTAATAACTATGAGGGCATTTTTGTAGAAAGTGTCCTTTTAGATATTGCTTAATTACATAGGAGGACATTTTTGTAGAAAATGCCCTATTAGATATTGCATAATTACATGTAGGGGCAATTTTTTTAGGAACGCTCTATTTGATGTGAGCAAAAAGGGCAATTTAAAAGTGCCCTATTTGATATGAACAGAAAAGGCAAGTTCAATACGCCCTCTTTAATTCACATAAAACGCTCTTTTTGATCTCATTTCTTGTAGTGCCGACACGTGGCCCGATCAGCAAACATATCGTAGGCGTTTGTAACTCTGCAATTTGAGTTTTTGGTTAAGCATTTGATTGGATTCTCAGGAGGGCTAGAACTAGCAAAACATATCATAGGAGCAAGTAGCTTAGAACAAAAACTGGCTTAATTGATGAGATAAATATTTTAGCACTTGGAAAAAATGACCTCATTTTGATCAAGATGGCTTGAACTCTCATGGACCTATTGTACATCTTTAACCGATATATAGACATTATTGTGTCACACGTGTATATAATATTTTTAGTGAATTGCTATATACCGCCAAAAAATACTCACCACCGTCCTTAGAATTTACGATTTTGCCCTTCACTCTAACTCACTCTCCTCAGTCATTTTTTTTTTTCCAGTTCATAGTATCGGGCGTCTGCAATTTCCGCCTGACCCATGGGTCAAGGCGTCTGCAAATCCCGCCTGATCCATGGGTGAGGCGGAATCTGCAGACGCCAGATCTATGAGTCAGGCGAAAACTATTGACGCCTCACCCATGGATCAGGCGGAAAGGGTTTCCGCCTACCCCATGGATCAGGCGGAAGGGATTTCCGCCTAACCTTTGGGTCAGGCGGAATATGCAGACACCTTACCCTATTTTTTTTGTTTTTTTTTTCTCAATGCATTCGTTGTAATTATTATTAATATCATTATTATTAGTGTTATTATTATTGTTATTATTATTATTATTATTATTATTATTATTATTATTAGTGTTATTATTAATATTATTATTGTTATTAGTATTATTATTATTAATATTATTGTTATTATTATTATTATTATTATTATTATTATTATTATTAGTTTTATTATTATTATTATTATTAATATTATTATTATTGGTGTTATTATTATTATTATTATTATTATTATGGCTATTATTATTATTATTATTATTATTGTTGTTGTTGTTGTTGTTGTTGTTGTTGTTGTTGTTGTTGTTGTTGTTGTTGTTGTTGTTGTTGTTGTTATTACTATTTTTATTAGTTGTCATTGTTATTGTTTTAATATAATTGTTTTGTTATTAATATGTGAATTAGTATTGATTAGTGTTTATTATTATTATTATTATTATTATTATTATTATTATTATTATTATTATTATTATTATTATTATTATTATTATTGTAATTATTGTTATTGTTATTATTATTAGTATTGTTATTATTCTTATTGATATTATTATTATTGTTATTATTATTATTATTGTTGTTATTACTATTATTATTAGTTGTCATTGTTATTATTTTTTAATTATTAGTTTTATTATTATTAATTGATTTTCGAATTGCTACATTATTGTTGTTATTATTATTATTATTGTTATTATTATTATTATTATTAGAAGTTGTTTATTACTGTTTACTGTTTAATTAAAAATGTGAAATGATAGAGGAGAGGAGGAGCCGGTAAATCGATACCGAGGTTAGCCAGCGTACTAGCTGGTTCAGGACCGCGTCACACGAGGACGCGCGGGATTGATGCCTCTGTACGGAGACAGAGAGAGGCACTTCGTATGAGGGATGAGGAGGAGGAGGAACTCGATTACGGATCAAGCGAGTTCCACTCCGGGGATCAGTACATGGACGAGGAACCGATTGTCGCCGAATCCTCGTCCGTGACGTGGCGCGTGGCGAAAGGCAGAGGCGGTTGTTTATGTTTTATACATTATGTTTGTATGACAGTTGATATTATTATTATTCATTATGTTATTTTTTATGCAATATTGGTGATGATATTGTCATTTGAATTTATTATTATTTTAGACACTACAAATGACACTATTAATAATCGCTGCGTATGAAAAACAAAAATTACATTAATAATCGGTCCATTAATAAACACGGTTTAAAAATTACATCAAACCCGCTTAACGATCCCAATGTGCTCTCCGCCTCTCATAAAGTTGCTCCCAACCAACGACACTATCAGAACGGGAACTAAACCATAATGACAATATCGGAGGAACAGGGAAATCTGACGCTAAGTTCAGACGGATATAATGGTTATACGAATCACCTAAGTGACCAATGACGAATTCTCGAACTGGACGTGTAACAGTCGAAGGTGCTTGCAACGGTAGCACAGTGAAACAAGCATATAACCCCCTTCCGTTGCCGTATCCGAAAAACATAATCGCTGCATTGAAGATGTTGGCAATCGGGAACAAATCCTCAACTACTGTCATCCAGTGATCATCGTAACACGCACCTCCGTCCCACATAATACGGCGGTAACCAGCGTCGACCCCGTGAACGTATATGTGTTCGTACAGTGCTCGGTTAGCTAAGATTTCGTTTGCAATGCAAACTCTCGTCCATCGCCATTGCTCTTGGCCTCCGAAAATGTAGTCCACAATGACACGGAAACCGCAATTACCATCCCCAACCACATCGAGATATCCTTCAATGAAAGGTATGATGATTCCCGGAATCTTGTTAACATGATAGTAAGGGCAATTTATTTTGCCCAATTAATTGCATCTCTATCACTATCAAAGAACTCATCAGTGACGAAATGCGTACTGTAATCAACACCATCACCACCGAACCGCTCCAAAGGAACCTAACGAAAACAATGTTAGCTTAATCTTAAATTCAAACGTCTATCAAAACCGACTGAACCAAGGGACAGGCGTCTGAAACTTCCGCCTACACCATGCTGCAGGCGGAAAAAACGGACGGCTTCTCCATGGTGTAGGCGTCTGAGAATTACGCCTGAACCATGGAGCAGGCGTCCGCAATTTCTGCCCCAACCATGGTGCAGGCGTCTATAGTTTCCGTCTGTCCCATGGAACGGGCGAAAATTGCAGACGCCTACTCCATGGTTTGGGCGGAAATTGCGGACGCCCGATTCAAATTCTGCGAAAAAAAAAAATTACCTCGGACGGCGTCGACCGCACTTCCTGGTCGCCGGCAGACATCCGCGGCCGTTGCTTCCTTACCGAATGAGTGAATGTTGATGAAGGTTGGGTATGAGAGTGGGTGGTAGAGAGGGAGAATTGATGTGAGAGTTAGAGAGGGAGAGGATGGGTGAAAATGTGAAGAAGGGCAAAATTGTAATTTTTAGGGGCGGTATTAAGTAATTTTAGGGCGGTAAATAGCAACACCCTATTTTTATAGTAAAAATTATAACACAAAACTTGTTTAAGAGTTAAGACGGTCTTATCGTAATTTTGGGTAAGAGAATGAACACTTTTTAGTGGAACAAGGCTCATGACTCATAATAAATAAATCCTACAATGCTAAATAGTGACCCTGTTTTTATTGTGAGTTGGTCTCACACAAGAATTATCCAAAATATAAAGGGTATCCCTTTTGATGCCCCGATACACCCTGTCATGGACCCTCATTGAAGAGTTCGTTGTGAGATGGGTGATGCAGCGGCCAGGAATCGAACCCCGGGACCATAGCGCCCTTTAGTACTCGTACTACCCCCATTTTAAATGCTAAGGGCTATTCAATTGCAGTCATAATAGAAACCATGAGGGCAATATTCCATTTTTTCAAGATCATTAATATGCTAAAGAAAATATTCAATCTCTTGTAATTCCCTCATAAATCATTATCGACCTTCGACTCCTATATGTATAATCTAGTGCAAAAACTGTCATAAGTTTAGGTTGAAATTTTAAACAGGCACAAAAAATCAACGGATACGGACAAATCGCTTATGCGGAAAAGCCTACATGTACACTAAGTGTATGAAGAGAGATATACACAAATCATCCTCACCTTACATTTGGCAACTTACTTGAACATTGGGTGAATCTTATTAATTGTGGGGAATAATCTTTTTCAAATGAAATTTCCAATTGATTTTGAAAATTTCAAATTGATTTTGAAATTTTGGATTTGAAATTCAAATGGAAAAGGAAACAAACATTTAATACTAACAAATTTTAATTAATATATATTTTAGAAATTAGAAAATCAGATGACTCTCCCCTTCCCTTTACAATTTTCCGGGGACCTTGCAACGGTACTCACCAGCACCTCTCTCTCTCTCCAACCGGCACAACCCCTTCAATTATTTTTTCGGGGACATTAAAACGCTGAACTTATTTTTTAGCGAATATTAGAAATTTCTAATAAAATCAATAAAATATAGAATTTCCTAGTTGATTATTAGACACCCACAAATATTCATGTTTCGATGTGTCGAGATAGAACCGAGAAACCTTTTTTTTCCTGGGTAGCCATTTTTTCGAGGATTTTTGCAGTCATGTATTAACTTGGAAAGATGTAATTTTGCTACCAAAGTCTTCACTAACCAAAAATCCAAGTACTAACTAATTTTGCAATCAAGGATGTATTTTGCTACCATGGATTTCACTAATGTAAATACAAGTACAAACTACATTTGCTACAAATATTTTGACAGATAATGCAGTATAGGTGATATTCCAAAACACAAGCTACAAACACTGATAAGTTAAAACACCATCATTTTATGATAAACAAAAATCATTATTTAAAACATATTTGCTACAAATTTTTATATTTATGAGATTAACAATGATAACATCTTCCATGAAAACTAACAACTACTGCCTTCTAAATGCATATCATCAATCATAATAATTTTGCTACCAACTACGACATTTACAAGTTTACAAATGAAAATTATTTTGCTACCAATATATACATTAACCACCTGCTTTGATTGTCATACGAAAAAAACTTTTCGTTAAACACAAGAAGAAAAACAACCACAAGAAAGAACGGACGAACACTCTTTGCCGGAAAATTAATCAAAAAAAATGGTGTAAAGTTTTGCCGGAAAATATGGGTAGAAAAGCATTTCCGTACCCCGATTCACCAAATTGGTATATTTAGTGTGACACTCGCGACAAGTTGGTATATTTTTAACTCCGGCGACATTGTGGTATATTTAGTGACTGATTTTGGCACTTGGACCTATTATTTGAATTTAAGTGGGTATCTGCGGTCATATCTCATATTTTTTTTATTGCCCTATTTTTTTTTTCTTTTCTTCCCTTATCTTAGTTATTTTCGTATTTCACCCTTTTCCATTTTTTCTGTATATAATCCCTAACTCCTTTAATTACCTTGCTTCCCCTTACACAAAATTAAGGTTTACTAAATTAAGGGAGGAAAAATTAGGGGAGCACGAATTTAAAGGAAATTGGGGACAAATTTGTTCAATCCATCAAATAAAGGGGGGGTTCGGTAATAAATGGGAAAATGAATGAGACGTGGGGAAAAATACGAAAATGATTTAACAAAAAGAAAGAAAAGAAAAAAATTAGGAAAAGGATCTTACCGGAGATTCCCACTAAAATTGAAATAATGGGTCTAAGTGTCAAAATCAGTCACTAAATATACCCTAATATTGCCGGAGTTAAATAATATACCAATTTGTCGGGGGTGTCTCACTAAATATACCAATTTGGTCAATTGGGGCATTTTCGTATGAATAAGTCGATGACATCCGGACTCCTCTTTCGCAGGAAAATTCGCTTTTCCCCGGGATATCGCCGGAGAGTAATCGGAGAAGTTGGAGATGGCCGAAAACAATGGAGCTCGTTTTTTTGGTCTTTCACATTCCCTTTCCCTCTTTTTTTTTTTTTTTTTGGCTCCAAACCTCATTTTTCCCCCCTCCTTTGGTCCTCTTATTTTCCCTCCAAAACCTCCTATTTTCCCTCCACAAGCTGAAAAAGAAGATTCTTAATTAGAGACATGTGGATGGCTGAGATTATTTGTGTATATCTCTCCACGTACACTTAGTGTATGTGTATCATGGTCCCGCTTATGCTGAAAGGGAATAGGCATCGACAGTTGAAAAACAAATACTTCATCCGTTTTAAATGAGTTTTATGTTTGACTTTGCACAATTTACGAGATAACACATTGACCATCAATAATTAGAATTATATAAATATTCAAATTATAAAAAGTTAATATTCTGAAAGTGCAACTAAAAATGAATCTAACAATAGTATTATTATCTTGAAAATTTTCCTAGTTTTTTCACAAATCAATAGTCAAATTTTGTAAAGTTTGACTGAAAAACTCAAAGACAAAGCTCATTTTGAAATAAAGGGAGTAAGCTTTATTTCCTTATATTTCATCTTCGTAGCCCCTACAAGCAAGAGCGACTTGTGTATGATAGTAGTTTTGGGTTTTAGTAAGTGTTAATATTTACTTAACAATGTAGATTATCTATATGAGTAATTTGTGTTCCTTGGAAAGTTTCCAGATAAAATAGTATTGAGTAATTTAAGAAGCAAAGATCTATTTACAATATGCATGATTTCCTCAGATTCATCATATGGAGTACTCTAATGTTAACATTCTCCCACATGCTCTTTAATTTGTTATCCGTTCTTATAAGCATTACCAATACGATATTATGTCCAACTGCTGAATCAAAGTATGTTGGTAGAGAAAACGAAAATAAATTATGAGAAAGAAGCAAGGGAAAATGAATGGAAGAAGATGACAATTGGTCAATGAACCATGTCTTAAGAAACGAGCAAATATTTGAGTTAAAAAAACGATTCTTCACTGATAATTAAGAAAGAATAAAACCAATTGGTAATCTAGACCCTTATCGTTTACACTTCGGGTCGTGTTGGCCATCGACTTTGAAATCTGGCGATACGAGTCATCGACATTAATTGCAGCTTTGGGTTATACAAGCCATTGGATGCGGAGTGTGTTAGTGACCACTCTCTCCGATTTAATTTTATGGTGTCCAATGGTTTACATTACTGAAAAATAGAGCGATAATGACTTATAAACCCCAATTTTAACGTTATGGTTCTAGACAGTTAAAGCATGTAATCTTAATAGTTTCTACAATTATTTTTGTTTCTCTTAAATTTTCGTAAATGCTTTAGTAGATATCTTACTCAATGTTATTCTATTATTTTGACGCCAATACTCATAATTTGTCATCGTTCTGCTGATTATTATTACACAAATCAAAGGGAGAGGTTCCGCAAAAGTCTTAGGAATTTTATGGATTGTCTTATGATCATAATTCTTAAACATGTTTGCATAGTTTGTATATATATTAATTTTTGTCGGTTAATACTTTTAACTTCATAGTTAAATCTCTCTCTCCATTTTTCTATTATTATCCATAGTTTAAATTTTGCGGGAACATTTTATAAAGAATAAAAGCAATCGAGAAAAAAATATATTTTACAAGAAAAATAATATAATTCTTTCAGTATAGTCTTACTAAAGAAAGTTCGAAAAAAAAAGAAGAAGATTTAATGCTATAGTAGAATATAGTTACTTCACTTTTTATTCATCTTTTTAACATCAAACTTCACGAAAAAGTATAATACAAAATTCATTGGAAAAAGTAACAAGTATTTATTATTGATTTAAACATGTATTTTCTCAATGTATAAGAACTTTAAATTTTTGCAAACACTATATTCATTAATTGAAGTTAAAATAGCGATAATAAACTTAAATTATCCAAAAAAATCATATATATTTTTGAATCACGCATTTGTTTTACCGGAGTGTGTAACTCATTCTTTTGACTAGTGATTTGTATGAGCAAAATATTAAACGTTAAGGGTTTGTATGACCGCTTTTCAACGTCGATGGTCCACATAGCCAACATGAATACCGTTAATGGCCTATATGACCTTTGTTGTAATAAAACAAAGACTTTTTTTTTTTGATAGGAACAAAGACTTTTTTTGGTTATACTTCAATGGCAGTCAATTGTTTTAGGACATGATTATTAGTTTATTTTAACTTCAATGGCAGTCAATTGGCCAGCCTTCTAACATTGGCAATAGAGATAAATTATTACAAATACTAAATATAATAACAAATATGGAATTTCATTATATAGGTTTCCGGTTTGAACCAACAAAGCATTATTTATGGATTTCTGGGACCTAGTTAAGATTTTGGACCAAACTTTCTCAAAATTTGTTGCGACCTTAGGATCCCTCGTGTCTCCATAAAAGCTATTCGAGAATATGAGTGTCTAGTAAAATGGATGTCCGAATTTAATAAGAGACCAAATCAACTCCAAGGAGCATCTGCCAACTATAAGTTGAGAGTTCAATTAGGCCTCTGGAATGGAAGAAAGTAAATGGAAAGAGAGACTTGGAACGTGTATAAGTATCGGAAGCAAAATATACAGATAGGGGTATAATTGTCTTTCTATGGCCATAAACAATTAAAAAGAAGCCAAGTCATGATTTAACGAAACCAGTTAATCGAAAACTCATTAATTTTTGTCATGTTTGATTGTTTGTTAAAAGTTAAAAGCATACTTTACCATAAGAATTTTTTAAAAAAGAAAGGTCATATGTATTTTCTAAAAAAAATTCCCTTTATAGTTTCTTCTAGAGCTCTTTTTGTTCGACTAATAGAGTTATGATAGTTTGCCCGAGACCCCTTAAGGCCACTGGAGGTTTTCCTCGTCGCTAACTTCCGGACCCATGGAATTTGTCAAGCAAATTTTGAACACCAATTATCTACCAAAAAGACATGATAGTTTGCCCGAATGAGGACCTAATGTGTAATATTTCCTTACTACTATACGAAAAATAAATAAAAATCTGAGAGAGAATATAGTAGCACTGTAAAGTTTTTTTTTTTCTCTGTGTGAAGGGAAGCACTGTAAAGTCGATAGCAAAGAAAAAACAGTTCAAAAAGATGCTGATTTTGCCAGCAGAAATACAAAAATGTCCACATTTCATTTCACTCCAAATCAGGTAAGTAACTGAATTTCTCTCCGTTTATCCCGATCCGATCTCGATCTGACTTCAGGTAGAGATGGCATGATATGGACATATGGTAACCTGGCATTGGATCACAAACCACATCCAAACATACGAAAAGTCCTCTTACCTTGACCTGCAGAAGCAGAGACAAGGGACCAAGGTCCTGTGTTTCCGCAGTCGAGCTCCCTTAGAAAGTTGGCCCTAAATATAGACTGCATAGTTGAAGCATATGACCAAAGCTTTCTTCCTAAGTCCTCCTAACTTCAATTCTGTCCAATTCAAAAAGAAATCGTTTACACTAAACTTTAAAAGCCACAACATGGTGAACCCATAACTCTTACAGTTGGGGCAGTTGCCACTAAAAACACAGACCTCAATCTTTTGCAAAAGAAGGTCAATTTAGGGGAAAGAAACTGTATTATGCTTGAGCATACAAAGGCAAAAGACTTCCTATATTTCCACCAAGATTTGTCAACATGCACAAAGGCATTTTGCAGAGCAAATAGTAATTCAACCTACAGGATCAAGCTCAGCTATGCAAAGAGGTCACACAAAGATCATACAAGTTCAAACGAACAAGTTACATAGAACGATCGCAGTAAGCATCTATCTTGGCTAACCCTACAATCGGTTTACTATGTTGAGCTGAAATCTCACCTCGACAAAAAAATTCCGGAATATATCCGGAAACAAAACCAGGTGCTTCTCAAAACCCAGGTACCTCTCCAGGCAAAGGAGCCAATTCATTATTGTTGAACTTCTCTACATCATAGAATGTAGCACGAACCACCCTGCCTCCAAAGAATCTACCATCAAGGTCAACCAATGCCTTGGTTGTTTCTTCGGGTCTCTCAAACTGGACAAAAATTCTAACTGCTTCTTCAGCTGGGAAGTTTGGCTCCGTAATTTCAAATATAAGCACCCGAGTAACTGTTCCATACTTTGCACACTCACCCCCAACCTCTTCCTCTAATTCATCATCAACCTCACCAGGGCCTACCTTCAAGAGAGGAAAATAAAATATTAGGAAGACTCTACTTTCCAAAAGTAATCTCATTACTGTAAAACAATGAAAAAAGAAGCATGTCCAATCAATGACAACATAAAAATCTTAAATTCGAATGTAGCCAAGGCAAGGGCGTTCGCAATGGCTAATCATTTATATTTTCCATATCTAATAATTTCCAAGCAACAAACCCATAAACACCCTATAGTATTTGACAAATAAACAAACATATAGCAACAACACTTCTTTTTTACTTTCCGTTTTTGGGTAAAGGGGATTGTGGGGGTGCTCCAATTAACTTGATGCTGCTTAAGCTAATAGTGTTACTGTTGCTTATATACAACCCTTCCAAGAAAACAAAACGTGGACAATGAAAAGTGAAGCCTGCGCGCAAACCTTCGGTTCATTTGAAAGGAAGCAAAATAAAAACACTCTCTCCTCCTCCCTCAACTCTCTCTCCCTCCCTCCCCATTCCCCCTACTTTTACCTCCACCCCACGCAGCCATTGTAACCCACTCCCTTAGCTAGAATTTGGCCAAAGTTTATGTTCTTGGCCCTGCTGTGCACAGAACAACAGGAGAAGAGCAACTAGCTTCATTGGAATGTAGATCTACAGGTTCTAGATAAAATCAACTATTCAGTAATCCCACTGTTAAAATTTACTAGCATATTCAAGGTTCAGCTTTAGTGATGCCTGCAAAGAGTGGCCGCGGCGGCAATGGGTTCATGGGTCAGGAAAAGACTTTGGCCAGTGAATCAGAACGGCTTCCAAAGGCCCCTGCTTCAATAGGAGCTGTTCCAAATGAATATAGCTAAACTGAAGTAACCTGAAATGATCTAAACTGACTTGAATTTGCCCTACTAAAACTTAATGCACAGAACTCCAACTGAATTGCAACGATGAAAAGAACAATGCCTTAGACCACATTGAAGCTAACTAAGTAACTCTATCCTAAAGTAACTCACAAAGGAAAGGCGACACACAAAAAACCTGCACAACTCTCTATAGCCAATTGCAGAACAATACGGCCAAGAAAGCATTACACCGCAGTGCATCCAAGGAAACAATAAGCCACAACAACTTCCACAAAAAAAAAAAAAAAAAAGCAAAAACCACACCCAAAAAAAAGAAAGAAAAAAATAGCATCGTTACTAAGAAGTGCCTCAGACAAGTGTTAACAAACTTTTCTAATTGCCAAAACTTGTCGCCTACCACAAACAATTTTCAACAGGTTCGGTGTTGAACTTCATTACTTAGCCAAGAACATCATTATTTAGGTCCAATGATGGCATAAAAATCTTTTTGTTTAAATCTTTTACAAACTGTCACAACGCTAACTTTCATGAACACCATCATAAATACTGGACATCCATTTATCTCCACAAAATTGGATATTAAATTCTGTAAAGTGTAAACTAGTAGGAAAATATGGGAAGTATATAAATCTGCAGTACTTTGGTCACTCAATTTTTGGTTATGCATGACCCTTAAGGCAAAGAATGGGTTATAACTGAAGGGCATACGATAGCTGAAACTGGCCCTGAAAAAGAAAAAGTTCCGAATTTTAAATAGGTAATGCAGAAATCAAAGTGGCACTGAGGCATCCACGTTGGATCATTTCAACTTACTCTTTTTTTTTCTTTTTTTTTTTTTTTGCTCGTTTAAAGGATTATTTCAACTACTCATTTACCCCTTTTTTATGCTTTTTGTGGCGTTGTGGGGAGGGTGTTTTTTTTTGGTTTAACCACATGTTCACCTTAACCCTTGGGCCAAGGCTGTTGTGGGGAGGGTGTTTGTAACAAGCTTTGTGCAAATAAATCACATGAATACATGCAAGTATGTCACAAAAATGAAAGCACACTTAAGAGTTAAGACAACACCAATCCAGAGTCAAGAACTGAAAGGACTTTATCCCAGAAATTCCTTTCTTTGCATTTCTTATCCCTTCATATTTATTTAACCAAATGTTGGAAATGTGCCTAATCCTGTTCTTTCCTTTATGTATCTACACTTCTAGTCAAACAAAACAATTAAATAAAGCTGTTAAGGATTGGTACTCCTCATGTTCACAGGGCTAAGATTTTTGACATTGCCTAAACAGACATCTTAATGCTGACATGGCCTTAACAAACTCTGATGACGCCATTGCTTCGGGATTGGCTTGAGCGCCCTTTTGAGTTAGAGGAGATACGGGCTGCGGTGTTTGGGATGGATCGTGAGAAATCCCCGGGGCCGGATGGATTCACTATGGCCTATTACCAGGATTGTTGGGAGGTCATCAAGGAGGATCTGCTGGGGGTTTTTACTGAGTTTCATGACACAGGGGTGGTCGGGAAGAGTATGAACTCCAATTTTATTACCCTCGTCCCTAAGAAGGACCGGTCGATTAAGGTGAGGGATTTTAGGCCTATTAGTTTAGTCACCAGCGTCTATAAGATTTTGACGAAGGTCCTGTCTATTAGACTTGGGGCGGTTTTGACTGGGACTATCTCGTCTGCCCAGAGTGCTTTCGTGGAGGGTCGCCAGATCATTGATGCGGCTTTGGTTGCTAACGAGGTGATTGATGGTGCTCGCCGGAATAACGACTCGGGGATTGTTTTTAAGTTGGACTTTGAGAAAGCTTATGACCGGGTTAGTTGGGGTTTTTTGGATCGCGTACTAGATAGGAAGGGCTTTGGGGGGCGTTGGCGCTCCTGGATAAGGGGTTGTTTGTCCAACGCTAGTTTTTCTGTCCTTGTTAATGGGGCGGCTCGTGACTGGTTCACTTCGTCACATGGTTTGCGCCAGGGGGATCCCCTGTCCCCTTTCCTCTTCACTCTAGTCGTTGATGTTCTTGACCGAATGTTGGATAGGGGAGTGGAGCGGGGGCTTGTTGAAGGATTCCGGGTGGGGCGGGAAAGGGTTTGTGTTTCCCACCTGCAGTTTGCCGATGATACGATCCTCTTCCTGTCGGCCGACGCTGAAGGTTTTAAGAGGGTACTCACGCTCTTACAAGTTTTTGAGGTTGTGTCGGGGATGCGAATTAATTTGTCTAAGTGTAGTCTGGCAGGGGTCAATGTGGGGGAGGATGTTCTGCTTTCCCTGGCTGGTCTAGTGGGTTGTCAGGTACAGCAGTGGCCGCTTACTTATTTGGGGGTTCCCCTCGGAGGTAATCCCAGATCGGTTTCCTTTTGGGAACCGGTAGTGTCTAGAGTGGCTAAGCGTCTAGATGGTTGGAAAGGGGTATATTTCTCGTTGGGGGGGAGGATCACTATTTTGCATTCCTGCCTAGCTAGCATCCCTCTTTACTACCTTTCCCTTTTTAAAATTCCTGTTGGGGTAGCTAATAGGATTGAGAGGATGATGAGGGACTTTCTCTGGTCGGGGGTTGGAGAGGGTAAGAGGGATCACCTGGTTAGTTGGGACCATGTTTGCCGGCCAAAAATTGAGGGGGGCTTGGGTTTTGGTAGGATGGTGTCCAAGAACATTTCGCTAGTGGGTAAGTGGTTATGGCGTTTTCCCCTAGAATCTGGCTCCCTATGGCACCGAGTTATCAGAAGCAAGTACGGCCTTCAGCATAACGGGTGGGACGTCCGAGCCAGCTCAACTATCTCCCATGCTTGCCCTTGGAAGTTCGTTTCCCAGGTATCGTCCTTGTTCTTTCCCCTGGCCAGGTATAATGTGGGTAATGGTCAACGGGTTCGGTTCTGGGAGGATGTGTGGAATGGGGAAACTGCTTTCTCTTCTACATATCCGCGGGTTTTTCGTTTGTCCACTCTTCATGGGGCACCGGTGGCTGATTTTTACTCAGAGGTTGGTGGTTCCTGGAACCTTCACTTTCGACGACCACCCCGGGATTTAGAAATGGAGGAACTCGTTTCCCTCCTGGGTGTCCTCCACTCTAGGCTTCTCGTCCCTAGGGACGATTCTCGGACTTGGATTGGGGACTCCTCTGGGGTTTTTTCTTCCAAGTCCTTCCTCCATCATCTTAGCCTTCCGTCTCAATTTCCACATTTTCCCCTTTCCTCTTATATTTGGAAGTCCAAGGTTCCTCTGAAGGTTCGTGCTTTTGTGTGGACTTTGGTGCTAGGTAAGGTGAATACCTGTGATATGGTGCAACGACGGAGGCCACATATGTGTCTCCTTCCCAGCATGTGTGTGATGTGCCGGCAGGACGGAGAGAGTTGCTTGCACTTGTTTGTATTGTGTAACTTTGCGAGGGCTCTGTGGGTTCGGCTGTTGTGTGGGGAGCCTTTTGTGTGCCCTGCTACTGTGGGGCAATTCCTACGGATGCGTTTTGCTGCTATGTGGAGGGGGAAGGAGGGTAGGATGTTGTGGCGGTGTGCCTGTTTAGCTATTCTTTGGTGCACTTGGCTAGAGAGGAACTCGAGGATCTTCTCTGACAAGGGAAAGAGTACCGATCTAGTTTGGGAACATATAGTTTATTTGGCATCCATGTGGGCGAAGGCGGCTGGTGCCTTCAAGGGGGTGCCACTGACGGTCATTCAACGTCATTGGCATGATTTGTAGATACTTTACTCTTATTCTTGTACTTTGAGGATATCTTATCCTCCATTTTGTACTCTTTCATGTTTTGATTAATAAAAAGTTTTTCTTATCTAAAAAAAAAAAAAACAAACTCTGATGACGCAGATTTTGAGACTATGGTGATAGCTGACATGTGAGCCAGGTGTATCTTTAAAACTCACTCACTCAGGCACACATGCAGAAAGGCGCTTGCACACACACACAAAGTACTAATGGTCGTGTAAACAGCAGTAAGTTAATAACAAAGTAAAATAAAAAATAAACACAGGATGGAACAGGATAGGGGATAATAAAAGTAAGAGTACGAGTAGAAGGTAAGGAATATAAGACTATATAGTGGCTTGTCCTCCTTAAATGTATACTCTTTTGCTGTTTTAAACTCAATATATTTCTTATCTTAAAAAAAATGAGTAATTGACAAAAAGAGTTTAACAGGAGAATTTAGAAAACAATATGAAGGGAGTTCTAAAAAACATAACTATTGGAAACAAGCGCCTCATATAACAAGGTAGAGCAAATTAAGGCCTTTCTAGAGTTTTCAACCCTAGTCTGAGGGCGTCAGATGATCCTATCAAGGTCATGTCTTCCCAAATCATGTTTGATCACCTCTCCAGCCAATTGTCCTTGGACCTTCTGCTTCTTTCATAATCAATCTGTTACATCAACCTCACAAGGGAACCAAAGATTCTAAATGTCTCTTCCTCACTGTTCCAAACCGTTGCATAGCTTCACACAACTTACCAATATAGGTACTTTCCACCTTATCTCGAATCACTTTCCTCTACATTTAAATTTAATCCCTTCTTGTACGGCCAGAAATACTACACAACATCCCTTTTATTTAGATAATAGGAAATTTTAATATGACCATAAGAGTATCACAAGGTGAGAGAGAAAGGAGTCCTCACAAAGATCCAAAAAAAAAAAAAAGATCATTACAAATCACCCCAATGACGTTGAACGTTAGTAAGAAGCACCCCCTTAAAAACGCAGGCACTTTGGCCAAAGAGATGCCTTTTTGTTTTTAGAAGAAAAAATATTATTGAGTAATAGAAATCATTACAGTCTAAGAGGACAAGAAGTCAACAAGAAAGCTAATTACAAAGAACCCCAATTACGTTGGATATTAGTAATTGATACCCCCTTAAAAGCACTGGCTGCTTTGGCAAAGCGAGCTCAAATACAGCATCCTACCCCAAACCAAGTCCCTCGATTGGGCCACCCCTCAAAACATGCTAGAATTGTGCTCCAACCATAAGAACCAAAAGATTGCCATAAGTGCACACCACCAAAATAGCATTTTACATTTATCCTTCGCTCTCCTTATACCAAAATGCCTAGTCAACAAATGTTGCTCAATAGTAGCCAGGCAGGCCCAACTCACCTCCTCCCCATAACATCAAGCAGTTTACGCAGTCATGCACTCATGCCACAATGACTGAGCCAAAGAGATGCCTAATACACCACAAAACATCCTCATCTGACACTTGCTTAGTTGGCCACCACTGTGCACCACAGTGGTTCTGAATTCTATTGAGATTGTATTTTAACCTTGTGTTCAAGCGAATTTCCACTCGTACAAAACGGCAGCTCAAGTTCTACCACACAACTTTTATGTGAGCTCCAATGCAATAAATTAGTAGGGAGTAGGGACAGTATATACGGTGTGAATAACCCTTTCTTTTCCATAATTCACATAGTGTACCTGTTACTTTGACACTCATCTTCCTTGTGACCTTTCACAAACCTTTGTTCTCCAAAAACTTAAAAATAATTCATTAGTCCCCTTATCCTATCCTCCACCAGCTCCCCTATACCTCAAGCAGCTCCCTCTAATGTCAATAAGGCGAGAGGAGTGCTTGCCAGTGGCCATTGAGCAGCATGGACATTGGCGAGCCTCTAGTAGCCTCTTAAATTCTACTCATATGCAGACAACAAAAGCAAGTTTTTAAAACTCAAAATACTGTAACCTTCAACAATCAAACTATATTATCTAACTCTATACAAAGATCTACTATGTGCATAATAATTATTATATGATTGTTGTAAAACGGAATAACAAGCTTTCTTTCTCTCCTTCCTCACAACAAAGGCTTGACTGAATTCAACTCTAGTTATTACTTCCTTTTCTCTGGGCATGTTTGTACAAAATCAAAATATGACTACAACTCGATTTCACCAAGATACCCACCTAGCTAGCTCTTTTCCAATACGGGAACAAGACAATACACCACGATTTGAATCCGAAGAGAGTTTCTAAGAAACGGCAAATCTATTCACTCTATCAATAACCTAGGATTTGCAACTACTTTAGAGGCATGGCCCCATTGATAATCTATTCTCCAGTTTTGCCCCCTTCGCACAACCCACTGCCATCAACATCAATTTTACCACCATTAACGCAATTATCAACGCCCTTGAAGCCAAATACCTCGCGAAAATTTCAAGATTCTTCACCCGCTCAAAATTTTCCACTACATCATCGACCATTAGGGGATAACTTACATTAATCTTTGCAAGAGTGACCTCAGATGCATTTTCCTTCGCAACCCTCGACAGATAATTCACAGACTTTCGCACTTCTCATCGAGAATATTATGGTAAATGTGCTGTAAGCATGGTTCTGTAAGATCGTTCAGAGATGGGGAAGATTTGATATCTTGATAACCAGAAAGGAGAACAGAAATTCTCAAAGATTATTCCTGGGGTCTTTACTGATAGTGTTCTAACTGAATCAAATGGGGTTTGGGTTTTTGATGAAGAAAAGAAGCTCAAGATTACTAAGGGAGAAATGCTCAGAAAATTTTGCTGAATTCAAACATGGACGCTAGAGGTTAGGGACCTGTGTGTCTGTTTATGATCCCAGCTAGCCCCAAGTCACAAGTCACTGAAACTACCTTCTGTTCCAGACGTTTTGAATTGGTTGAAACATACTTTGGTGGGTATAAAAAATCGGAATTGTCATCTCAAATTTTGGTTTAGGATTACACTGCATTGGGATTTCTAAGTCGGATGTGAAGTTAAAAAGGGGGGCATGATCAATATCTGCTCAAATTTGTGAAGGGAAATTTTTTTATTATTCAATTGTTAAAAGAATACAATATAGGAGGACAAGGCATCCTCCAAACAAATCAAAATATCTACAAATCTCTCCAATGGCATTGGACAACTGTAAGTGGAGCACCCTTAAAGGCCCTAGCGACCTTAGCCCAAAGGGAAGCCAAATAAACTACATGATCCCAAAAACAAATCAATAAACTTCCTAGCATCGGAGAAAACCCTCGAATTCCTCTCCAACCATATACACCAAAAAAATAGCCATGCAAGCACACCTCCACAATAACCTACCGTCCTTCCCCCTCCTCATCGCTGAAAAAACGTAACTGTAAGAATTGGCCCACAGTTGGGAGCCACAAAACTTTCCCCACACAGCAACCTATCCAATTTCTGTATGCTTAAACAATCCAATTTTGCTTTTTCTAGGGATATGTTCTTGAAATGTGGTCCCCTATTTTAGGTAGTATTATTAGCAAGAGTTAATTATTGGTAATGGGGAACTATCCTATTCTTGCCAAGACAAAGACAAGTTCAGAATCTTTGTGCTTTTTCGGGTTATGTTGTAAGCTTTGATATTAATATTGTGACTATGCAGTATGCACTGTGTTGATAGAACTTTTATTCATATTGTTCCTCAATAGCATTTCATTGATGATTATTGATGAAAAGTTGTCTGCGGAGGTAGAAGGAAACTTTTTAAAAGTTAATGTCTATGTATTGGCTACGAAACAGATGCAAAAATATGCAAAAGTGAACTCTCCTGACATGGACGAGGAGCAACCTAACTCTACAAAAAACATTCATGTGCCTCCATTGCAGTTAGGGGAGCATGACTCATGAGGATAAAGGATTCGAAATTCCTTTTTGGGAGCATGTTGTTATTTCTTCCTTCAGTGATATCTAGGTGTGTCTCTCACTTCCAAAGCTCTTACTTCTCCAGATTGTTTAGTATTAGTGAAAAAGATTACAGATAAGATTAGAGGTTGGTCTGGTAAACTCCGACCGTATGCAGCTAGGTCACACCTCATTGGTTCAGTTTTGTAGTCTTCATAATTTCTGGGGCTCAATTTTTGTGCTACCTAAGAAGGTCATCAAGCAAGTTGAATCATTGTGTAGGAATTTTTTGTGAAGTGGGCAGGACAATTTCAAACAGGTACTTGTGGCATCGAAGGATATTTGTCAATCAAAAGCTTCTGGTGGTTGGGTTTTAAAGAATTGTATGATCACAAATTCTTAATACAACTCTAATCCTGAAATTGCTCTGGTGTACAGCACAAAAAGTATATGTTTCATGGGTTCCTCCGCACAAAACTCCTTATGTAAAGCTGCTACTACAGTGTGTATCTATCACACCTGGATTGCTAGGGAGTAGGAACCATGCTGTTTTTAGGCAAAATATCCCCAGTGTTGAAGAGATTGTCTGAAGATTAAATTTGAGATAAGAATTCAACTAAGCAAGGTGGAGAATATTAAAAGCACAAGCAAAAATAGAGTTTGGTGCAATCATCTGAGGATCACCCAAGATTCACTAGGAAGAAATTGCAGTTATAGTAAGTTTACTTGTTATGTTTCTAGTTACAGTTTGGTCGTACTCAAGGGCGTTTCTTTTGTTTTTTTGCTCCTGTAGTTTTCTTGGTGGTTGATGTTGGATGATACTACTCGTTTTGGGGATGAATAACAGGTCAAGTTTTACCAAAAAAAAAAAAAACTTGCAAAAATCTACAGCCAAGTCAACAAGCTTTATCGATGATGTCAAACTATAGAAGCCTCAAAGATTTGTTCCTCAACAAGCCACACTCATGCCATAAGCAAGGAAGCACGGACACTCCATATGGGTGTCGTGTCCCGTGTCCAAACGTATTGGACACTTTGACACGCCTTGGACACTTGGGACACTTCGTGTGGTTCTCTCTCTAAAAAAATTTCTAAATCCTAAAATTCCTCCATTCTGCTAACGCTTCTTCTGGTTCTCTCTGTCTATCTTCACTTCACTCTTTTTCAAGGCACAATTACTACATGTGGAAATATTATATTCTGTTTTCTTTAATATATTTTTTATTTAGTGTTTTCTTTGACGTGTTCGCGTATCCAGGATTTTGAGAATTGTCGTGTCCCGTTTCCACGTACCCATACTCGTGCTACCTTGGCCATAAGGATACTCATCTACAGGCCCAATATCAATCAAGAAAATGAAGAAACATAACGAAAAACATGTCTGCTGAAAAAATGTTGGTTGCCTGAAATAATAGGGGTAAAGTACTTTGTTCAGTGAACTGTATAATAACACCTATTCAAACACTCCCAAACATATACAGATATACTAATTTCGTGCAACTAATCTCAATATCTGAAATGAAAGTTGGGACAACTAACAAAGACACACACACTGATTGAGAAGTATCCATGCTAATAGCTAGACATGATCCATCAACTAGTCAAATAAGGATTTTTGACTACCTTGCAACCTATCATTTCCAAATCCATTAGTTTCAATAACAATGACTAGCAGCTGTGCACATCGATTTTTCCGTGGCAGAGCAGCCCTATAAACATTGTTTTCGACTATTCAAAATTCAAATACTACCCTAGGTCAATTCACTCAGCCCATAACTCCAAAATAAGCTTTTTAGATTTCAAAATGCAAAACTAAGCAGCATAAAAGCGTTGGAGGACTCCTGAAATAGACCAGCATAAAAAAACAAAATCTAGAACAAACACGGTTTACTGAAGAGCCTAAGATGAACACATAAATTCATCAATGACTTGCTCATCAACAAGTTACGTAACAAACTAACAATCTCCACACAGGCACAACACGAGTGTGAAAGCCCCATCTTACACAATTCACAATATAACTTCTTGAACAAATCTTTTGTATTGTTATCTTTTGCACTCATAAATAATGTAACATTTTACTAATATCACTTTATTATGAAATGCACCTGCACTAAATCATCATCATAATAAGACAAAAATCACAAAGACCAAGTTAAAGCATAGTACCATATTTCTGAGAAGCAAAACCCGAGTAGGAGGCCCATTGAAGCTAACACTCTTATTAACCTTCTTCTCCTGCTCCTTTTGTTGTTGTTGTTCCTTAGTCTCACTAGCATTCACAATAACCCCAGCTCTCCTATCCGTTTTCTTCGCCATCAACGGAATCGTAATCCCTTGCTCTTGTCTCCCCAACCCTTGCCCTTCTTTCCACCCCATTTTGGCCATCATCCTCTGCGCCGCTGTCATTTGCCCACCTGCCCCTAACCCTAACCCAACCGTATCCGATTTCCCTATACTAAAACCATCCACATTATTCCCTCCTCCCATCTCTGGCGGTGACGGTGACCTCCCCGGCACACCCCCACTATTACCACTACTCATCGCCGCCCGTCGTTTCCACGCCTCCTCGCCCGAGATACTTAACCTCTCCCTATCCCTCTCCCTATCCTTCTCCTCCTCTCTCTCTCTCCTCTCCCCCTCTCTCTCCTCCTCCTCCTGCTGCCGTTTCTCAAGCTCTCGTCTCACCTCGGCCTCCCTCGCCCGCCTCTTTTTCTCTCTCCTATACTCCTCATAATCATTCGGCCTCGACGGGTCATACTCCTCCACCACCGTCGACATCACCCCCACCAAAGCAGGCTGAAACGCCACGGCTGCCGCTGGTGGGCTTCTAGGTGGGGAGGAGGAGGAAATTAGGGTTTGGGTTTTCGTGGGTGCGGAATTTAGGGTTTGGGTTTTTCGGAGAATTGAAGGAGGTGGAGTAAATGAAGGTGGTTTACGGAGTGTTGTTGGGGGTGCCATTTTTGCACTGCTTGACCAAACCGCAGTGCTGGATTTCGTTTTTTCATCTTCTGTTGTTGATGGCGGTGGAAGGTCTCCGTATAAACCACCTAGCATATTGTTGTTTTTGCTTCGATTTGGTTTTGCTGATTTTGGGGTTTGATTTTTATTTATAAACCACTAAATTGAAGTGAGTTATTTGATGAAGTGGAGATTGGTGAGGATATGGATCATTGGAAGGAGAGAAAATTGAGAACCCAATTTGGTTTACTGATTTTGGGTTTTTTTTGGTGATTGGAAGAAGACGGTGGGGAGGTTTCACAATTGGGGAAGCTGAAATTTGGTTTTAGAAATTTGAAGTGGCCGAGATTACTGGATCGCCTTGGTACTAGACTACTAGTGTGGCCTGTCGACTCAACTCGACTGTTGGTAGTTCGGTTGGCCGCATTTCCCAATTGGTATTTTTAGTGAATTCATAATGACAATTTGTTATTTTAAAATTCTCCAATTATGATAAGGTATTTTAAACTTCTTATTCGTGCAAATAAATCCAAAACTCCCTGAAAATCCGATTTCCGACCATAAAAAGTTTAACTTTGCATTTAAAAAAAAAAATTACCTACAAAAATAACTATTAATTATTTTAAATTAAAAACTAACCTTAAAAAATAAAAAAACTAACCTACCCCTTTTTGTCTGGCTCTGTTTTAAATATTTTCTTGCAAATTATTATTTTTTTGGGAATTTTCTTGCAAATTTTACAGTGAAATGTTCGCGAGAATTTTCAATCATTGTTTTTTATTAATAGCTTGAATACTTCTAACCCCTTCAATTTCTACCTTTTAGTCTTTGAATTCAACCAAATAGCATCAAGATTTGGCCACTTTTTTGGATGTTCTTCGAATTGATACTATGAAATTGGGATTGCTCCATGGTACCTTCCATTTTCCACATTATTATATTGGTGTATATGCATATATAGTGGGATTGATCCTTATAGATTTTTGTTTGATTGTTTGATTCTGTCTAGCTTTTAAGAAAAAAATTCGTAAATGAAACAAGCCTGAAAATTAATTAAATGAGAAAATAAGATTTTAATGGTCGGAAACTGGGTTTCATGGAAGATTTGGGTTTATTTGCACAAGTTAAACGTTTAAAATACCCTATCGTGGCCGGAGAGTTTTAAAATACCAAATTGATAATATGAGTTCCCTTAAAATACCAATCTGAAAATGCGGTCGTACTTTGGTTACTAACTACGTTGCACGGTTAACACTAATAAGTTCATAATCAATTTAACTCAATATATCATTAAAGGGGTAATTCTATATCCCACACCATGTGGGTGAACAGAAATCACCACACAGTGTGGGGCTCACCACTTTTCTTCAATAAAGAAACCTGTGCTGGAAGATATAGGTAGAGAAGAGTACTGCCTCGGGTTTAAGGAAGTTGCTACCCGTCAATGACATAGACGTGCTTATACGTTTATGTGGCTGATGTGGCATGGTTTTAGTACAAAATTGATAAAAACTAGTGAAACTTTTTGGGGAAGCTTCACGGGGGCAAAGAAGGAAAGTGAAAATTAAGTAAATTTTGGTGAAGTAAAGGAAAAAGGGGAAAAAGAATATCAGAAACCATTTCACCCATTTTCTTCGACCCTTTCTCTCTCCGTTCTCTCTCAGGCGACCTTGTGTTTGGCATCTTGTCTTCCTCTCAATTTCGCTTGCTATTGTGTCTTCTTCTCAATTTGTCTGAACTTTTGATGGTGAACAACATATTTACAGTGAGATTTGCCCCTGAATACGCCTCTTCTCGTATTGGGAATGACGGCCATGGCGGAATCTGGAGTACTTGACTAATGAGTGACTAATTAAGTAATCCACACTTGTTGGGATAGAACTTGTTTGTACCTGTAACACTCCAAAATTTTCGACAAATTATATATATATATATATATATATACACACACACTATGCTGCGGAAAATAAACGGAAATCCCAAGGTGCTAAGCCGCATTTAATAAATTAAATGCAATGACCAACCAAAACTAAAAATAAATAGTACTCGTATCAATTAATAACTTAATAATTAGTTTCCAACTTAAACTAAACAAAGTCTTTCTTAAAACATAATTAATAATAACAATAATAAATCCCAAATCTTAATCCAACTAAAATACTTAAACAATGTTCTCGAGGAAAATTAACAAATCTTCCTTCTAACGTCCTCACTCCAATGGTTATTCATCAAACCCACCTATAAAATACATAAGAAGAGAAACAAGGGAAAACAAAGAAGAAAATCAGCAAAAACTGGTAACTCTACTATGCCCCAAAAAATTCATTTGCAACCTTACCTGGATTTTCCAAAACATTTTATTTAAATTCGTTTCATACACATATAGCACCAAACCAAGCACACGCACACCAATCATATATTTATTCATTAATATTTAAGCCATCTTGTTTAGAGGGAAGAACGACAAGACAAAATTTCACCAATGGAGAAGAGATTTCAACCTTTCCATACCATAAATTATTTCCACCAACTAGCCAGCAAAAGTCTAAATGTGCATACCCCCTTCTAAAACCTCCACGGCCTAAAAGGACGATAATAGAGTACCACAATACATTTGTACTCAGTCCAATTAGGACAACCAATATAACCAAAACTCATGGGATCAATGCCCTAACAGTCAAAGTAAGTACAAAGCTTATGTAAACCGCACTCCCTCAAGATATACAAGCATCCACCATATCTATGTCTAACCTTTAGGGGATCTTACCTAAAGGTCTCTTAACGCTCAACATAATTTTAATAATCGTGATCATACCAACAACAATAATTCACATCAATTATATCACAAAAGTCCAATAATAATCCAATTCCAATATACTCATATTCCACATGAACTAATGACAAGGTTGTATCCAATACTCACCATATAAAATCCAATATCAAAATCAATTTATCGATAATAAGCCAATATTCCAATATTCAACAAATCCATGCTTCCCATAAAAGTATCTCACATAATTAATCCAACATATATAATATTTTCATATAACTAATCCACCATAAATTAATTCATCATAAAACCATCTTAAATAATAAATCATGACCATACAAATCAAATTTAATATAGTTCATCCAAGCATAGTCAAATATACCACTTAGCACATACTCAAACTTTTCAAGGGGTTGAGTAAAATTGTAGACATAGAACTACCTTGATTCCTACGCTCCAAACCAAACTACGAAAGCTTCTATTGATATAGTAAGTGACCTCAAATCCAATTTTTCCAAACAACTTAAATCTGAAATCCGAAATCAGCACATACAACCTGAATCTAATGCTCGAACGGACCGTCAAACGAAGTCTATATCATATACAAATTGGCATACATGCTGAGGACACACTAAGGTCCAATTACACCTAAGGGTTTGTACAAATCATGCGTAGGTTTTGAGATATGATAGAGCAAAGTATGCGGATCTGAATCTCGGATCAGTACTGCGCTGCCTCAAGAGAAAAATAATTTGGGGTACCAAACGATCTCGAAAATTTATGAAACTTTGGAGTATGGTGCTAGACATCTGGGTCCCAAACATATCCGAAACTCACGTTCACTAGATAAGTACAACAGGAGAAACGGATTTTTCAATCCGATAGTGCATGCTGGAAAGTTTTTAAGGTTTTGAGGATTGTGAGAGAGAAAAACGTGAGTGAGCATTATGGACTCACTAGGGCACGAATGGAGAGGAGAAGAATCAGATTTAATGGTGTCCAGGGCTATTTATATAGGTTAGAAATCCTTTACCTAGTTAGAATCCTAATCCGACTAAAACAACTCAATTAAGGAAACTATCACAATGGAATTATCTTTTCTTTTTCAAACACCAATTAATAAGAAAATAAATTTTCTTTCCTCCAAATATTCATATTCCAAATCACATAATCACATTATTGCATATTATATATATTATAAATATGCGGGGTATTACATTCTATCCCCCTTTAAAGAAGTTTCGACCCCGAAACTTACAAACCAAAACCAACTTCTCAACATGTGCAATTCAACCACGATAAAAATGTATGTGTTTTTATGCAGATGTTACACCATTCTCCCCTTAAAATGGTTTTTTCCATGAAACTAGAGTAAACTATTAATCTCACTAATCAAGCTCATATCATTCCATCTAATACAAAGGTGAGCCAAAAATCATGACTCAATAATCAAATTAATCAACCATCTTCCAATCCACAATTTCCACTATTCACTCATTCAGAGTAAAATAAGTCATAAAATTCCATATAATTTTCACACAAGTAAGAAATTTCATATACTCATTATTTCCATATTCGCAGCATTTATAATACAACAACATCGATTAGTACTCTCTTCAGCACTTTAAAAATCCATAAGACCAATTAAAGAACAACCACACTCGTCGGCTTAGTAGCACACAATTTAATTCACATAGTCTTATTCTCATTACTAATTTCATTTTCCTTAGTTTATTCACCAAAGTATAATTTAGTGTTGACCTTAACCTAAGAGCATTGATACCAACTGGAACACCCCAAAATTTTCGACCATTTTTTTTTTTATTATATATAAATACAATGCAACGGAAAATAAAAGGAAATCCCAAGGTGCTAAGCCGCATTTAATAAATTAAATATAAGGTCCAACCAAAACTAAAAATAAATAATACTCGTATCAATTAATAACTTAATAGTTAGTTTCCAACTTAAACTAAACAAAGTCTTTCCAAAAAACATAATTAATAATAACAATAATAAATCCAAAATCTTAGTCTAACTAAAATACTTAAACAATGTTGTCGAGAAAAATTAACAATTCTTCCTTCTAACGTCGTCACTCCTATGCTTATTCATCAAACCCACCTGTAAAATACATAAGAAGAGAAACAAGGAAAAAAAATAAGAAAATCAGCAAAAACTGGTAATTCTACTCTGCCCCGTAAAATTCATTTGCAAACCTTACGTGGATTTTCCAAAACATTTTATTTAAATTCGTTTCATACCCATATAGCAGCAAACCAAGCACACACACACCAATCATATATTTATTCATTAATCTTTAAGCCATCTTGTTTAGAGGGAAGAACGACAAGACAAATTTCCACCAATGGAGAAGGAATTTCAACATTTCCATACCATAAATTATTTCAACCAACTGGCCAGCAAAAGTCTAAGTGTGCACACCCCCTTCTAAAACCTCCACAGCTTAAAAGGACGACAATAGAGTACCACAATACGTATGTACTCAGTCCAATTTGGACAACCAATATAACCAAAACTCATGGGATCAATGCCCTAAAGGTCAAAATAAGTACAGAGCTTACGTAAACCGCAGTCCCGCAAGATATACAAGCATCCACCATATCTATGTCTAACCTTTAGGGGATTCTACCTAAAGGTCTCTTAACCCTCAACATAATTTTAATAATCGTGATCATACCAACAACAATAATTCACATCAGTTATATTATAAAAGTCCAATAATAATCTAATTCCAATATACTCATATTCTATATGAACCAATGACAATATTCTATCCATTATTCACTATATAAAATCCAATATTAAAATCAATTTATCGATAATAAGCCAATATTCCAATATTCAACCAATCCATGTGCTTCCCATAAAATTATCTCACATAACTAATCCAACATATATAATCTTTTCATATAATTAATCCACCATAAATTAATTCATCATAAAACCATCTTAAATAATAAATCATGACCATACAAATCAAATTTAATATAGTTCATCCAAGCATAGTCAATTATACCACTTAGAACATACTCAAAATTTTCATGGGGTTGAGTAAAATTGTAGACATAGAATCACCTTGATTCCTACGCTCCAAAACAAACATCGAAAGCTTCTATTGATCTAGTACGTGACCTCAAATCCAATTTTTCCAAACAACTTAAATCTGAAATGCAAAATCAGCACATACAGCCTGAATCAAACGCTCAAACAGATCATCAAACGAAGTCTATATCATCTTAAACTTGGAGTACAGGCTGAGTACACACTAAGGTTAAATTACACCGAAAGGTTTGTATAAATCATGTGTAGATTTTGAGATATGATAGAGCAAAGTATGGGATCTGAATCTTGCATCAGTACTGCGCTGCCTCAAGAGAAAATTAATTTGGGGTACCAAACGATCTCTAAAAATTATGAAACTTTGCAGTCTGGTTCTAGACATATGGGTCTCAAACATATCCAAAACTCACGTACACAAAATAAGTATAACAGGAGAAACGGATTTTTTAATCCGACAGTGCATGCTGGACAGTTTTTAGGGCTTTTTGTGAAGATTGTGAGAGAGAAAAATGTGAGTGAGTATTATGGACTCACTAGGGCACGAATGAAGAGGAGAAGAATCAGATTTAATGGTGTCAAGGGCTATTTATAGATGTTAGAAATCCTTTACCTACTTAGAATCCTAATCCGACTAAAACAACTCAATTGAGGAAACTATCACAAAGGAATTATCTTTTCCTTTTCAGACACCAATTAATAAGGAAATAAATATTCTTTCCTCAAAATATTCATATTCCAAATCAAATAATCACATTATTGCATATTATAAATATTATAAATATGTGGGGTATTACAGTACCATAGTGTTTCTGGAGTACTTGACTAATGAGTGACTTAGTTTGGTTTATTATGTTGAAGGGTGTGTAGTTGAAGGAAATGATGTAATAATATTGGATAAATTCAGATCTAAATGATGTAAGGCACTTAAATTTGAGTCCTACAAACTTGTGAATGTATGCATGATAAAAGTGGGTTCATGATATCCTCATAATTTCCATTAGGTTGTTTTACCTCAGTGGTGATGTTCAATGCTTTGTTCATCACATATTACAATTTTTCTTGCTGTGAAAACTTACTACGAGGGGGGTCAAGATCACAGATCCATAGTGCTGAAAATTAACCAATATTAGTTGATTACATCACAGGTGGTTTTGATTTCCACAAGGACTATTTCCTCGCGGTGACTTGTAGGCACCTCAAAGGGTGGGATAGTTGACCAAGGAATTTAAAGTTGCTCCATGCCCAAGGCAAGATTCGAACCCTCGACCTTGGTTAAGGATGGATGAGTCCCTACCACTCAATCACACCTTATTGGTTTGATTGTTGTTGTATGTAAAATAGTTGTCACATATTGTTTTACATCACAGGTAGGTTGTGATTGAGAAAGAGAGAGAGAGAAGAGAGAGAGAGAGAGAGAGACTTTACTAAGAAACAGTAGAATGAACCAAAAAGAATGTATGAATATAGTACAACAGAAATTGTCTCTCATAACGCTTATTTTGATACATACATAGCACTTCTAAGCGCTATCTAAGGTAAATACCATGTCTACCCAAAACCTCTTTCCCGTAAAAATAATGTTCTTTGTGCTTTTATGTGAAATAATCATGTTTGGTTTCGTATTTCCTCAATTGTGGAAACTAAATATCTTGGTTATTTTTGTCAAAACTAAAGTATGTGTATATGTTGTACTCTGATATAATAGGGCTTATTGTATAGCAGTATAATTAATTGTGGCTTATACATGAGAAATATGTGTTGATGTAAAATGCGTATAAATGGAGATATCTGGCATATTGAGAGCAAGTGTAGGATAAAACAGGCTTTACCCATAATTATAAATGTTGTTTGGCTTATTGAACTAGCTAGTTTGTACAGCATGAGCATAATTATAAATGTTGGTTTGCTTATTGAACTAGCTAGTTTGCATTGCATGAACATAATAATAAATGTAAAGTAGTGTGTATGCCATGTGATCTTGGCATTAGAAAAGTAAAAGAATTCAACACGTAGCATAGACATATTACAAGCTTTCATGGAGTTGATCTAGTTTGAGCTTATTTTATTAAAATGGTTGAAGTAAAAGATGTCGGGGGAGAAGTCTCTAGTTGGTAATTCAGAATACTTTACTAGAGATGAGGAACAAGATTGGTGGTAGTTTTTGTGAGTTTAAAAGTAGTTGTAGTCTTTCCTTTTCAGGTTAAGATCGGCTGAGGCTCCCGGGTCTCTAGATACCTGAAAACGGGTGCGCGCACGCTTTCAAGACTAGGAGATTGGGATTGTCCGGTTGGGTCTCCTAGGTCATCCTTTGAGATAGAGTGGCCGGGTCTCCCAGGTCTTTCACTGTTCTCTTCCCCGATAGTGTATAGGTTTATAAGTGAAAAGAGGAGATTACTTAAGAGGATTGTATACACAGATAGTGTAAGCTAGCTAGATTACATAATTAGTTGATGTTATGGAAGTTAACTAAGCATAGCAAACCGTAGGACTACTACTCACTTTAAAATAAATAAATAGAATCGATTTCTAAAGCTTTCATGATTTAAAAGTTTTTTTCTAGCAAACTTTTAAACCTATTTTTATAAAAGTTGTTTTTACGGGGTAGAGTTGGTTTACTTAGCAATTTTGCTAATTTTCGTACGTTTTTTGTTTTTCTTTCTTGTCTACTCTGTTCCTCCTTATTATACAGGTGGGTTTTGCTAGTATGGGAAGGACGCTCAGAAGACTATAGAAGACGAACTCAGCTTCCATGATATTTTGATGTAAATTGTCTCTATAAAGTAAATGTGTAACTAGAAGTTTATTAGTTCGCGCATATTTGTATATAAAGAACATACTTTTGGTTTATTATGTAATGAAGATGAATCACTTAGCAGGATTGTCTCTGTTCATCACAGCCTTGTATTTATTCTTTAGAATAAATGCGGCGGTAACGCCCCGATCATTATTATCGCTTCCGCTTAACAGGTGAACTACTCATATTATGTTATTATATGAGACAGCTTAGTCGGGGTGTTACACTCACGAAACACCAACAAATGATTATCAAAACACCATGGCTGGTGTTCCAATACCCATTGCATATCCTTGTCGTCCTCAAACTAAAAATTAAAAATCCTAGCATCCAGGTCAATAAATGCAAAACCCTTGCAGGGTTCCCAAATCTTCTCAAACACCATCTGAAAAGCTCTAATATTGAAAGACTTTTGTGTCATAAGTCGTCCGGCCAGACCCAACTTGATTTTCTTGTTAGCGCTGATGACTTTCTTGCCCTTCGCCACCACAACCCGATCCTCCTCCTCCGTCAAACTCAACTTGGCCCAGTCCTTGGAAAGAGACTCAGGCATGGAGAAAGTTGCAACAAAGAGAAAACCCTAAACCGAACACTTCACACACAATCACGATCACGTCACGAGCCCAGTTACCTGACCCTCGAACCGTCTTCACTAATGTTCTCTGCCGCTCGAACTTGTTAAGGTCGCCGCTCTCACCAGGAGTAGCACCCTGTCACACGCAGAAACCCTAAACGCTCTCACCTTCCTGATAAGTGCCTCTTTATCTATAGTTTAGTCCCTTAATTTAGACCCTTTTATTATACTTTTGATTATTATTTTACTTGGTTTTATTAACTTTACTATTAGTGAGTTCAACTTCTTGGTTTATTATTTATGTTTTAATTGACGTAATTACTACTTTATTTGGTTTAGGTGGCAATTCTATGTGGTCAGCCCACTACAAGCCCAATTAACTAACAGCAAGCAACTACACGTTTGAGTGGATAGATCAGAAGAAAAGGAAATTCTTTCTCAAGAGACCAACAACATAAAAACACTCAGAAGAGAGAGGACCTACAAAGCACGACACAGAGCAATACAAAGAGTTTCTCAGCAACAAAAGTCCTACAATTCGTTTTCTCCTCAATTGAAGATGTCGTTCACAACTAGGAAACTGAAGGCAACTGATTTCTGCTATCTTCATCAATATTTTGAGGGAACAAACTCTATCTCAATACCCAAACGGTTAGGGTTTGGCTAGTACAAAACGGGTGTCTCAGTCCACAATTTTATCATCCAAGCAACCCACAACTCAGAATTGCGAAACAAACACTTGTGCGTTTATGAGATCGAGAGGAGCGAAAGGGTCAATTGGAAGTTGAAGACAGTCTTGGAGTGAAGCTTAGTCTATACAACCAAGGGATGGAGAATCAGAACCTGTCCAAAGAGTCGTATCCGAAGCAAGTGAAATATTCTCGGTTACAATTCATAAGTTCTTCTCTTCCCAATTTGATTCCTTTAGCAATTTCAGATTTTACTTATTATCTTGTGTCCTTAGAATTATTTATTTTCTGTATTGGTTTTGAACTCATTCAACGAGGGTTGGATTTACTTTGATAATTTCCAGTTTTAGTGGTATTCAGATTACATCAGATTTTAATTCCAAGTTACAGTTTATACTTGATGTGTTATCTGCTTATCTCTCTTGTTATAATTTGTTAGCTTTTACTAATTGTATGGGCAGGCTTAGTTTGAATTATGCAATATAAGTGGTACTAGTATAAGTTGAACCTGCGATATGGTAAGATTTAGGCTAGTGGTGTTTTTTGATCTACTGGAATTTTAGCGTTTATGTGCTAAGTTTTGACAGGGTAATTGATGTCTTTCTAATTATTAATGCTTCTAGTTTAATCTTTGTAAGTTAAGATATATTTTCCATGATTAAATTAGTTTAGAGTCAACTTCGACTTAGTTCAAGATTTATTATAAGTACGGAAAGATAAGGAGGTCCTGTTACTAGGAACTTTACAGATTATCTATCATTAATCCTAATGAAATTATTCAAGGAGGGTTCTACATTGATTAGTTCAAAACGAAGGTATTCTGAGGGTATTTATGCTTATTACTGTGGTGCTTGTTTCATAGGTTACTACTAGTATTAGTTAATTTAGTTCGTTAAGTTTAGTTTTTTTTTTTCTTGTCTAGTTCTTTAAGCTTAGTTATCACTCATTAAAAACCCCCCAATTGATGTGAATATTGTATAGTAGATTAGACTTTCGAATTAGGAATTAGACTATCGCCTCGTGGGATTGATCCTTATTTGCCATATATTATTTGTTATTTTATATTTAGGTGGTAGAAATAAGGTTTAATTTTGTACGCCTAACGACACGTAACAAAATTTTGGCGCCATTGTCGGGGAGATTTTGTTTTAATTCCCTAATTATTTAAAAAAAAATGTTTTTGATGATCAGTTCATATCTGAGATAGTTCATACTGTCTTTTTCTGCTTCTTACTCCTATGATTTGCATGATCTGTTTAGAGCAAGTTTTTTTTTATGGGACTAAAGCAACTAGAAGTTGCAGTATGACTAGCTTAAGTTGTTTTAAGTTATGTTAGCTAAATTTTACATCCCTTGTAGTAGACTTAATCTGTTTTCTGTATACTAGCTGTACTCTGTGTACTGTGAGTATATATATTTGTTTGTTAAGTTCTAACAATACTTTTGCTCATAAGTAGAATTTCATTTGTAAGATCCTTGGTGTATAGTCATATTGTTGAGCAGATTAACCTGCTGACTGCTGTAGACATTTAGATCATATAGCAATGTTGTTTAACTCATTTACTGTCATAGTATTCTCCATGACATAAGAATCTCTTGTGCTTCTTAATTCTGTTTTACATGGCTATATGTGCATAACACTAAGGCATTCAAAGTTTTGTACTTCTGAGCATTCTGAATGTTACAATGAAAGGTCAGTATGTGACATGTGTTGTTCAAACCCCTCCAATATGACATGGGTGTTTCCTTTTTATCTGGAGAAATCTGCTTCATCTTTAGGCGCTTCTTGAATGTGAGATCTTTTGCTAAAAAAAAATAAAATAAAATAAAAAAAGGGGGAACCAATTTCGGTAGGTTAAATTCAGGTCTGCAATTCACATGAATTTTTTTTTTCTTTTCTGATCTGATCCTATGTTTATGATCTGCCAAAGCTAATAGTAGATTGAGGTGCTAGTAAATCTAGTATGATAGCAAGGTAGAACAAGTACTTTTCCTTCCTAAAGGAAAATCATGCTCTCAAGGTGCAATGTTTATATGTTTTTCATCCATTTTTCTGCAATGCAATTCTGATCTGTGACTGAACGATGTAACTTGACATGTTCTGTTCTGATTTAATCCTGTGTTCATGACCTGTATAATTGGGCTAGAGTCTGTACCACTCATAGTTGAGTAATTGCGTAAGTGTCTAAGTCAGGAGATAAGTGAAATGGGAGGGCAATTTACTAGTTGTCTTCTTGCTTGCACTTGCTAGTATGTTAAGGAGCTGCTGGTTGTTCTTCATGTCCTTCCATTATAGGACACTCCACATGTATAAGACTTACGTAAGCTCATTTGACATGGAAATGACAGTAAACATGGGATATAAGTTAGTAAAATTAGAGATAGTTCTGTAAAACACCCCCGAATTCACAACGATTTCCTAGGAACTATCGACGTCGTTGTGCACGACTTGACACCACTGAACCGTCCTAAACCCGAAGAATGCTACTGCAACATATATCGCTAAGGAATAAATGCAAAGCAGAAAGAAAAGCTAGGTATCAAAAGAGATCAAACTAAACAAATTAAAAATTAATATCAGAGTTGTCTATAAAGTGAACTTAAGTCCATTAAAAGTATTATTACAACTTTGCCTTCTAGGGCACAAACCAAAAATCCCACAAACCAAAAGAACAACAAGTCTAGAGAACAAGCCCAACATCTAACTCCAAGGCTACACGTCCTCACTCTGCAACACCTGCACTTTGGTTTCCGTGACGGAAACAAGGTACAGAAGAAAAGAGAAGAAACAAAGAAAACAAAAATCAGATAAACAGAATAAACGTCGTCCATTCCTAGTAAAAACACTTTCGCAAACTTTACCATGATTTTAGAAGAATCATTGATATTCATTTGCATGCACAAGTAGTCATACATTTAAGCACACGCATACTCGATATTCAATCACATGCAAATCTTGCTTTAGTGATCATTCGACACAGTTAGACAATCCATCTTGATAAGAGTAATGAGAGAGCGAATAGAACAGCGATTACCCATATTGTTCATCGATTGATATTAAAATGCCATGGGCTTACTATAGTGTATGTTCACACTATCTCTAACATAATAATAGATACATAGAGAATTAAACAATGAGGAATGATCCATCCCGAACACGCTAGTGTCCATAAGTAACTTGGAAATCACGCATCCCTAGACTACATCAATTAGATATAGTCTCGATTGCTCGACTACATCAATTAGATATAGTCTCGATTGCTCGACTACTCCTAGGGATCCATTAGGAGTCTTATTCTCATTTACAATTCAATTCACATAATTTGCATTGGTTGACTTAGTCATACAATGAGACCACGACTCACTACTTCATTTCATGCTTATGACCATTAATAGTAATAACGATGATAATGACATTTATGCATACGACGAATGATCATGCTTGATATATGTCTAATGAAATTTCGGCAGCACTTCGGCAGTAAAACATGATATCCAAAATTTCACATTCAATAAATACATCTAACAAAGTATAATAGGTGCTCATTAGCACTCAATAATAACCCATTCCATTTAGCACGTATATTATATCATAATAATATTAACAATCCAACATCACCATACTTATTCCATAAGTAGCGTATGAACTAATTAATTAACAAAACATCATAAACTCATCATGCTCATTATAATCCATAATTACAGCAAAGAATATAATTCTAATTCTCATAATAAACGACGATATAATATAATCATGCTTCGCATATTAAATTCACAACAGTTAGGCATTTAGCACATAACAAGTCAAAACCTTTTTATGGGTTTTGGAAGAGGTAGGCATAATCACTTACCTAACAAATGCTCACTTAGAAGTATGTAAGCTTCCAAATCATGATCCGATCACGCTTGTCCTTTAGGTCCTAATTAAATACAATTACCGAGACATAATCAGTGAATACGAAAATCTAAAAAGTAACAAAATATTAATCTAATATTTTATTTAAATTTCTTGATTTATTTCAATTAACCTAGGCTTTTGAAAATCCGGATTCGGGTTCCAAAGAGTACAGAAAAATAAAAATAATTAATTAAAAACTGCTGAAAATACCCAAAACTCTGCACGAAAGCCAAAATTTGCGACAAACAAAAACCACTTGCGTGGCCCATAAGCCACCACCACGACCACCACCAATGATGGCCATGGACTGCTCGGTGACGCCTAACCACCCATCAGCGCTGGTGGTGCTGGTGGGTCCATCATGGTGGCTCACAACACACAACTACAAAGGAGAGAGAAAATAAAGAGAGAGCGAAACGGGGAGAGAGAGAGAGGCAACGGGGCTGGGCCCCATCAGCCCAGAACTCATCGGAGAAGGGGAGGAGGCGGTGATCGGAGCTAGGTGGCCCCATGGTGGCTGTTGATAGCAAGAGAGAAAAAGAGAGGGTGAGAGAGAATGAAGAAACGAAAGAAAGAGAAAAAGAAGAAGAGAAAAAAGAGGAGAGAGAAAAGCTCACCGGCGGCAAGGCAATGGCGGTGCAGCTGGTGATCGACGGTCGACAGCAAGGGGAAAGGAAGGAGAGAGAGAACCGGGTGAGAGAGAACGAAAAGATGAGGGTTTGATCAAAGTGTGCAAACTGATTAATGTCTCATCTTTTTGTTTATATACTCACCCATAAGGGTTTGAGTCAACAAAAGTCAAGCTAGGAATAAAAGAAATATTTCCATTAATTAATTGAATAAAATTCTCCCGAGTCAATAATAAAAGAAATATGAATTCTCTTGATCGTCAAAATCTTTTAAATAAAACTCTCAAATAATTTGATACATGAAATTCCGAAACCTCCATAATAATAATTAATATTATAATGGCTTTAATTGAGTAAATCAAATCATTGAATATACATATATGATTTAAATCTCCGAATATATTTATAAAAGAATTATAAAACGATATAATAATTATGAAAATATTGGGGTATTACATTCTACCCTGCTTAAAAGAAGTTCCGTCCCGAAACTTGAAACATGAAGTAATCACTTCTTAAAATGAAATAAGTTTACCCATACGAAGGTATAAAACGATTTTAGGAGTACGACAAATGCAATGCGAGTAATACGGTCGTAATTTAAGTCGATTAGCAATGCAACATGCACTGCTGGAACATGCAATTCGTGCAAAGCGGTAAACGAAAACACGAAATTTGCTAGGCGTGACATTCTACCCTCCTTAAAAAGGGTTTCGTTCCGAAACTCAAATGTAATTAGTACCTTCGATAAAGAGTTCTGGGTACTTCTCGCGCATCATGGATTCAGCTTCCCATGTTGCCTCTTCTTGACCATGACAGAATCAAATAACTTTATCAATCGAAATGGTCTTTGTACGAGTCGAGCGCTCTTTTCGGTCAATGATTTTGACTGGAAGTTCTTCATATGTAAAGCTCTCATCAGGTTCGATCGTTTCAGGTTGAACAACATGAGTTGGATCATATACGTATCGCTTCAGTTGAGAGACGTGAAACACATTGTGGACTTTTCCAAGCTCCACAGGCAAAGCCAAACGATAAGCAACCTCACCAATCATTTCTAGGATCTCGTAAGGTCTAATGTAACGATGACTTAACTTCCCCTTACGACCAAAACGCATAACTCCCCCCTTGAAGGAGATACTCGCGAAAGTATCTTGCTTCCCACCTCAAATTCTTCAGGTCTACGACCTCTATCTGCATATGATTTTTGGCGATCTTGTGCACTTCACATCTTCGTTTGAATCACCATTACAATTTTGACTGTCTGCTCGATCATATCAGGACCCAAGACTGCGGTTTCACTAATGTCGTTCCAACACACATGCGATCTACACTTCCTATCATACAAGGCTTCATATGGTGCTCGATTGATGCTCAATGATAGTTATTGTTGTACAAACATTCGATCAACGGAATGTGTTTATCCCATGAACCTTGATATTCGAGGGCACACGCTCGAAGCATATCTTCCAGAGTCTGAATTGTCCGTTACGTCTGACCATCCGTCACAGGATGAAAAGCAGTACTAAACTTCAATTTGCTTCCGAAAGCTTCTTGTAGTTTCTGCCAAAAGTGAGTGAGAAATCTCGAGTCTCGATCAGAAACAATATCTTCGGGTACCTCATGAAGTCTCATGACTTCCTTGACATAAGCGTCAGCTAGCTTCTCCATTTCCCAAGTGTCATTCATTGGAATGAATCTCGCTACTTTCGCCAAACGATCTACAACTACCCAAATAGCATTGTTCTTCTTCTGTGTCAAAGGTAAACCCATGACAAAATCCATCGAAATCAAAATCCATTTCCAAGTAGGTACTTCCAGTGATTGTATCATTCCATTAGGTCTCTTGTGCTCGATCTTGACCTTTTGACATGTCAGACATCTCGCCACGAACTCAACGACTTCTTGTTTCATGCCTTTCCACCAAAACACTTGGAGAAGATCTTTGTAGACCTTGTCTCCACCAGGATGTACAGAATACGGCGTATTATGAGCTTCACCCAAAATCTGACTTTTGATAGCTGGGTCATTGGGTATACAAACACGTTCTCGAAATCTCAAAATTCCATCTTGGCCCACAATGAAATCTTCGGACCTACCCTCGTCTTTGTGATGTAGAATCCGTTGAAGATCATCATCACCACTTTGTTTATCCTTGTTCTCTTCTAGTAACGTCGATCGAACAGTCATATGTGCTAAGGTACATTGAACGTCACCTTGAAACACAATCTCCATCTCGAGGCTTTGCAAGTCACGTATAATCTCCTTAGGAGGCACTAAAGCAGTGTTTAAGGTACGTCGAGTCTTCCTACTCAAAGGATCAGCGACTACACTCGCTTTACCCTTATGATATTGGATATCAATGTCGTACTGCATCAGAAGTTCTAGCCATCTCCTTTGGCGCATGTTCAACTCTTTCTGCGTAAAGATGTACTTGATACTCTTGTGATCAATGAACATTTTGACTACAGAATCATACAGGTAGTGTCGCCAAATCTTTAAAGCGAATACGACAGCAGCAAGTTCTAAATCGTGCGTAGGGTAATTATCCTCGTGCTTCTTCAAGTGTCTTGAAGCGAAAGCTACGACCTTGCCGTGTTGCATCAAAACACAACCTAAGCCATGCTTAGATGTGTCACTGTAGACTTTATATCCATCTGTTCCAGAAGGTAGACTCAAAATCAGCGCACTTGTAAGACGTTTCTTCAACTCTTGGAAAGCAGTCTCGCACTTGTCAGACCATTGAAACTTTGTGGTTTTCTTCATCAAGTTTGTGCTAGGCTGCGCAATCTTTGAAAAACCTTATACAGACCTTCTATAGTAGTCAGCAAGTCAAAGAAAACTCCGAATGGTCACGATCATTAGTCTAGGCCAATTTGTAACAGCTTGAATCTTTTCTGGATCTATGGCCACACCATCCTTAGACACCACGTGTCCTAAGAAAGATATAGTCTCTAGCCAAAACTCACACTTTGACAACTTGGCGTAAAGTTGATGTCTTTATAAGATCTCCGAAAAATTACGTAAGTGTTGCTCATGCTCCTCAGCGTTCTTCGAGTAAACCAGAATATCATCAATAAAGACTATAACAAACTGGTCTAGGTAAGGATGGAACGTACGGTTCATCAAGTCCATAAACTTCGCAGGTGAGTTAGTCAATGCAAAAGGCATCACAGTGAACTCGTAGTACCCATACCTCATCCTAAACGCGGTCTTTGTAATGTTAGGCTCAGAAATCCTCAACTGATGGTATCCTGATCTTAAGTCTATCTTTGAGAAAACAAACGCTCTATGCAGTTGGTCAAACAGATTGTCAATTATGGAAAGTGGGTATCCATTCTTGATCGTGTTCTTGTTCAAATCGCGGTGGTCGATACACAGTCTCATACTACCATCCTTCTTTCGTACAAGAAAACAGGAGCACCCCAAGGCGATAAACACGGACGTATGTATCCCTTTTCCAACAATTCCACAAGTTGTGTCTTCAGTTCTTTCATCTCAGCAAGTGCCATGCGGTAAGGTGCTTTCGAAATTGGTGCAGTACCTGGAGCTAGGTCGATCGTAAAGTCGATAATGCGTTGCGGAGGCATTCCGTGAATCTCTTCAGGAAATACGTTGGCGTACTCGGACACAACATGAATAGGTTGCGGAGCTTCAATCTCGCGGCTTGTATCCATCACATGACAAAGGTAAATCTCTTCATCCTTAGTCACGCACTCCTTGACTTTCATAGCCGCCATCACCTTCAGCTTAGGCTTGACCACAACTACTCGGTAAGTGGTCTTCTTACCTCTAGGTCCTCGCAAAGAAACACGTTGCTCGAAACACTCGATTTTTTAGCTCTATACTTGGCTAACCCATCCATTCCCAAAATAACGTCAAATTCCTTCAACTCGAACTGAATCAAGTTTGTAGGTAGCTCGGAACGATCTATACTAATCGAACACTTCTCGTACAATGAGTTACAACTAACATTCGACCCATTAGGAATCGTAATGTTCGCCCTATATACTGAACTAGGTGCTAGACCTATTTTCGTAGCAAAGCTCTTAGAAATAAAAGAATGCGATGCACCACTATCCAACAAGACAAAAGCGGGATAAGAATTAACAACAAGACAAAAGCACACTGCCCATACTACTACAATAAGATTAGATTTCTTTTAACCTTTTTAGTGTAAATAAGCCGCTCTCTCTTCTCTCTCAAAAAACCCTAGCCCCCATTTCTCTTTGACTCATCTTGAGGCTACCACCGGAAAAAATTGCCGGTGGTTAGCCCCTCCGTTGTTGATTTCTTGCTTTCGATCTAGTTTTTTAGTTTGTTTTTCTTTATAGTTAGTAATAAACTCTCCTTTGGTGAGAGATTGTGAAGTTCTCCGCGTTCGTCGGAGGGTCGTCGAATTTCTATTTTTAGGTTTGGTTTGATGAATGAAGAAGACAAGTTCAATCTACTATGGCAAGGGGATTTGTTCTTACAAATAGCTGCAGCACGTTTCGTGCTTACCTCCGATCGTAGGGAAAAGGCGGTAGCCTCCCGTTTACTGTATATTTTTTGCTATATCAGGGCTTTGTCAATTATCGACGAAGCTAATCAAGACGCCGATTTCTAACAGTGATGGTTGGATTGGTAGTCACTTATCAACGGAGCTGATCAAGACACCGATTTCAAGCAGTGATAGTGGAAATCATATTCATCTTGTTATATTGGATTTATACTTGGTTATGTTAAATTTAGATTTGTTTAGAGATATTCACGGTTGTAGATGCCGGATGGCTTTTTATGAATGAATGAATTCTCTTTCCTTCAAAAAAAAAAAGAAAGAAAAGTATCAGCGATCTTCTGCCTCATTGCGATTCATCATATAGATTCTGCCATTAACCCCTCTATTGTTGTTGTTATTGTTCGGTGCGGGATTGACAGGTGCAGGAACATGCACTTGATAGTTCACAGCAGGAGCAACGTTGTTGCGGTTGTTGTTGATGTTGTTGTTGTTGTTGTTGTTGTTGTAACCCCTGTTTCCATAGTAGCTACCACACGATTGTAGTTCTTATCGCGGTTCTTCCTATTGCCATTTCTTCCGTGACTCCAACACTCAGAAGCTTTGTGACAAGGCTTGTTTCATTCATAGCACTACAGCACGTCGCCACGACAGTTCTTACTAGGATGCGTCTTGTTGCAGCGAGTACAAGGCGTATTCCTTCTAGCCATTATCGTAGCTCGATGACTATTTGAGTCACGATTCCTATTCGCACTGTGGTTCTCACCACCACCTTGGTAGTTGTTGTTGTTGCCACTTGGTCTTGGCCTTTTGTCGCCATTGTTCGGATACGAGGAATTGCCTTTGTCGCGCTTGTTCTTTCCTAGATGCGAATCACAACGTCCTACAATCCTCTCCTGATTCAAGGCCTTGTCATAGGATTCCTAAAAAGTCACAGATTGTTCAGCGATAAAACGTTGAATATCCCATTTTAGTCCATCCTCAAACCTTTCGATTCGTTCAGCTTCAGTTGTCAGCAGATTGGGAGGAAAAATAGCAAACTCGTTGAACTTGGCAGCATACTCGGCCACATACAGCTTGTCTTGGCTCAATGCTTCAAACTCGCATTGTTTCTGGCGACGCAGAGAACTAGGATAAAATCTAGCACGAAGGGATTTCTTAAAACGATCCCAGTTATAGTTCGGCACTGCAAGCAAGTCAGTTCGTACATCGCTCCACCATTTATTAGCCTCACCCTTCAGGTAATAAGTAGCAGAGCTAATATTCATGTTGTTAGGCCGACTCGTAGCCAGGAACAACTTTTCAAACTCAATGATCCAGTTCTCCAATTTAGTTGGATCGGCACCACCTTCGAACGTAGGAGCTTTAAGAGCGTCAAAGTCTAGGAAACTGCGCGTTTCAGATGCTTGTGCGGTCTCCATCTGCTCTTGGCGTTCTAACTGTGGTGATTGTTCGATAGGCATGTCCGCGTTGGTTGTCATTTCGCGATCTGAGAATATAAAAGTAATGGTATGAACACCATTCAAACAATTTGCACATCTCGACCCATTAAGGTCTAATTGAGAGCTATAGGTTGTGATTCAAACCTTTCTCTTGACATTTAGCAAATAGCATATAAGTTTCAATAATCGGCCTTACGTTGTAGGTCTAAGCAACATACTTGCTTTAATGTTTTCAGTTCTCATGCACAATAGTTTGATAGGCATATAATACACTTTAGACACATTGGTCTCACATGAATAAACAGTGACATTCATAATGCGCATATTGAGGCTCCATACTAGTTTAGTATGGAAATAAACAATCACACGTAATCTATTGATATGCTTTAGCTCTTGGCTCACAATTGATTTGATCATGCTCAATGAAAACTTTGCCCTAAGTTCGACATGGATTTCTCATCATGTCACGACGATACGTGTGATACCCCAATATTTTCTATAATTATAATATCGATTATAATTCATTTATAAATAGTTTTGAAGATTTAAATCGTATATTTATATAACGATTTTATTTATTCAATTAAAACCATAATAATATTGTAGACACCAAAAATTGTGTCTATGATAAGTCCCCATAAAAACCCGATGATGAAAGGATTGGATTTTGCTCGAACTTGGGTTGCGAGAATAAATGCTCTGATGATTAGCCCAATTCATTTGAATTGACCAGTGGAAGCCTTTTGTACAGGTGATCCAAACCAGTTGGACTCAATTCAATTGGAGTCCAAAACAGAGAGATAGGCCTCTTTGAACCTAAGGGCCCGAAAGGGAACCCAAACCCTTGAGTCAAGCCTTGGTCAAACAAGGGAGCTCAATCAACCCCGCGTGGACCCCCGCGAAAAAGCCTCCCCCGCTTAGAAAAGCAGTCAGGTGCCTACACAGGCATGCCGATCCATGTCCAAGCAGTGGCCGCTAGGACAAGCGGCTATGCCGCTTGCCTTGAGGCTAAGCCGCTTGCCAAGCGGCTTGACCGCTTGTCCTGCCAGCTCAGCCCCTCGGCCTAGTTGTATGGCCGCCTGGACTTCTTTTCGCGGACGGCAATTCGAGGCCTATTCGATTTCCGTGCCAAACCTTGGCAACTCCCCCTCTTCTATATAAACAAACCTTAGGGTTCAGTTGAAGAGGTTGGCAGTTAGAGACCCATAGGTTGGACATTCTCTCTCAAAAGTTGGTCTTTTGACATTCTCTCTCACATTAAACTAGAAATTATGATTCTACTCCTTCTTTAGGTTTGCCCTAGCACTACAAAATAAACCTTCACCCTTCATCAAGAGCATGAATTCAAGCAATATAACCCAATAAGTTCATTATGAGCATCCAGGTAATCCAACCTGAGGGTTTTTAATAAATTTTATATTGTTTGTTATTACTAACGAATTTGGTTTATGTGATATGTACATGCATGGCGCATTTTTGAGCAAAAGGGCTTGTATTAAGCCTAATTATGGATGAATGAATGTATTAGATTTGCTATTTATTGCTTCTTATGATTAAATTATGCTTTGTTTGTGGATTGGTGGGTGAATTATTTGTTTGTCTTCTAACTCGCAAGTTTTAGCATATTTATCGTTTTCTAGCATAAAATGCATGTAATTTGATAAATTGTTAAAAGTGGTCACAATAATAATGATTGTTCAACCCATTAGTTAAAACTAGGAATTTGGACAATATGAACCTTGTTTGGAACAGTAGCATTAATAATTATATTGAATCGATTAGTAAAGGTCGTTGTTGTCAACGGGCGAGTTGGGTGCCTAACACCTTCCTAGCTCGTACTCACGCCCCTGAACTCATTTATGAAGTCAATTTCCCCAACAGGGATTGGGGTGCACAGGGATTGAGTTGACGTCTCTCTAGACTACTGACTTGATTCCAAGGTTTTCAAATTACCTTAAATTTGGTGGCGACTTCCGACAATCTTAATCATGTCCTTAGTGTAAAAGGAAAATCTTCATCTGCATTCACACTCAAAGATTCACGAAAACCCAAACAATTGCGCTCTCCCAGGCTGCCCGGAAACCCGAAAAAGGGGCGAAGGAAAAGGGGAGAAAAATCCGGTAGCCTACAGTGGCGACTTCACCGGAGACATGATTAAGAGGGTGTAACTTGAAAATCGATTGAATGTTATTATTTTGCTTGGTTCACTACCTTGAGTGTTCTTATTATTATTTTGTGACTTGTCATTCATCTATTAAATTGCATTCATTGCATTTATGTGCATGCGCTTGCGCGACTTCCGAGCTTGTTTTTACAAGTTCAAACTACTTTCTTAGCCAATGGAGTGTGGTGAAGTGCCTTGGGGAGAATCCACTCGATTCTTCTTTTCCAAGAAACATGGATCCCCCCACCTCATGTACCTTCCTACGCATTCGTCCATTCGACGAGTAGGATAACTAGAATGCCTCACATTGTCGCGCATCCCGCGGATTGTTGTACATTCTTAATCATGAGTACCTTTTGACCAAAACCCTTAAGCCTACCCCATTGCATGAACTAGAACCAATACTTTAGGTTGAAACTCAGTCCCATGTCCATGCTAGATTTTCATAATCATGCCATTTGCGCTGTTGTGTTGTTTGCCCATATGTGAACGCAATCTTTGCGTAGTCTTTTTGGTCGTCATAGAATATTAGGTTAGACCCCAATTAGGATCTTTTCCCTTTTTTGAGTATAGATTTTGTCTTAAGATTGAGTCTAGAATCTTTATTTTTAGGAAACAATATCCTTGAATGTTCTATATGATGCTCGTTACCTTAGGAAAGATTTGAATGCTTTATTTTTTCCCCTTATTTAGGTAGTGAGTTTTAGTCAAAGATCTCGATAATATCTCTCCCATCTCCTTTTAGTCAAGAATATAATATCTTTTGCTTTATCCATATTGAGTCGAGATAATATCTCTCCCCTCTCCTTTTAGTCAAAAGTATAATATCTTTTGCTTTATCCCATATTGAGTCGAGATAATATCTCTCCCCTCTCCTTTTAGTCAAGAGTATAATATCTTTTGTTTTTTATCCCGCATCGAGATCTTTTGACCTAAACCCATTACTTAGTCCTCAAGGGTAACTATGTTGATAGAATATTCTAGATAGCGACTTCCCACTTTTGTTAAAAAACTTTTCTTTTGTGGAACTTGTTAGTCTTTCTTTTTCTAAGTCTTATCCGTTGTCCAGGATTGGGAAGAAAACAGTCAGTCCGAAAAGTTGGGAGCGCGATCATGGTAATCAACGTCTGGTTAGGAAGCTCGTATTGGAGTCTCCCCCTTCGAGCAAAGCTAGGTCTGACGTAGTGTTTGTTACTCCCCCTCCATACCGACCACCCTGTTCTAAGTTGACCGAAATGGCCGAAGGTGACATGCCACCTCCACCACCTAAGACTACTGATGAGATGTTGACTGAAATGATGACAATGTTGGAAACCATGGGAAACCGTGTGACATGGATAGAAAGCAAGGTTAAGGAAGCTGACCCTTTCATCCAAGATGATCCTGCACCCCGAGATGACAACGTAGAAGAGCTAAGTGCTCAAATTAAGAACCTTGAGTTAGCCCTAACTCAAAACAAGATCATAAGTGAATACATGATCAATGCTGAAGGATATTCCTCTCACATCAAGGGAAAACTCCCACAAAAGTTCTCTATGCCTGAAGTCCCTACCTTCAAAGGGACCGATGATCCGAAAGATCACATAAGGGCTTTCACCACCGCAATGGGCTTAAGAGGAGTCAATCTTGATCTCTATACTCATCTTTTCTCACAAACCTTGGACCCCACTACTAGGGCATGGTTCTTCAAGCTTGAGCCCAGTCAGATTCAAGAAGGGAACAAGGTGTCTAGCTTATTCCTCACTAGGTATGCCGACAACGTCATTCAACCAACTACCATGAGAGAGTTAAAAGCAATAAAGCATGGTGAAAATGAAAGTTTCACTGACTTTGTTAAGAAATGGAGAACGAAAGTGGCTGAAATGCTTGACCGTCCATCCGAGGAAGAGCAAATTCGCAAACTCATCAAGAACTTACAACCTCCTTACTTGAATCCTCTCAAATATCAAGCAATTACTTCATACACACAACTCAATAGTGTGGGATTGCTCATAGAGAACGATCAAGCACTTAAAAAGGAGAAAAGCAAGGACTTCTTCAACAAAGGCACTTATAACTAGAACTACAAGAAGAATCCCAATTTGGAAAACTCTTCCAACAAGGTTAATGAAGTTAATGCTGTCTAGGACAAACCAAAAAGACAATACGCCCCATTGGGCATGACTAGACCTGTAAAACGGGTCGACCTAGCGGGTTACGGGTCGGGTCACTTCGGGCTCGGGTGGAGTCGATTACGGGTTGGTTTTTGGGGCGAATCCAATTTTTTGTTCATTTTACCGGGTTGTAAACGGGTTCGGGTCGAGAATGCTTTCTCAGGACCCTAAAAAAAGGGTCGGGTCGGGTCGGGTCAGCTTTTTACAGCTCTAGGCATGAACTATGCTAAGGCTTTCGAAAAGCTTGTCAAGAATGACTATCTCAGTGTCATGGGTCCCACTCCGGATCCCTACGTCGAAAAGAGGAGCCCATTATGGAATCCTAATCTTTATTGCAAATTCCATAGAGGAAAAGGACATGACACCAAGAAGTCTTGGACACTCAAAAATAAAATCTAGGATCTTTTTGACAACGGGACTATTCCCAAGCCAAAGAATGTTCCCACTCCAAACAACAACACCAATCCTCTAGGTGCGATTTTCGTCATCACAAGTGAAGAGGAAGAAAAGGACCCCTCTCGCCTGATTATGCCAATTGGACATTCTATCCCACCATTTAAGCTTGACTCCCTCCACCTAGAGGTAGCCGGACTTTGGGAAAGCAATAGCGACGAGGAAGATGCTACCCTCCAAATTTCCAAAGCATGGTATGATTCTTCTAATGATGAATCTCCCGATGTCGAACACCTTACGAGGTCGGGAAGGCACTATATACCCCCCCATCTCCAATATAAGGATCCACTAGAAAACACAGCTTCAGTTTTACCACAAGTGAGACTCTCCACTAGTCCAGAACAAGGACCAAAACCCTCTAATCGAGGATGATGGCACTACACTACTTAAACAGCTTCAAAAGACTAAGGCCGATATCTCTATATGACAACTTTTGACTACTTCTCAAGTACATAGGAATGCTTTACTAAAAGCACTTAACCAAACTATGGTTTCCCCCGAAGCTACTCCGGATGACTTAGTCAATCTCCTCACGAAAGGAAATTCTTTGCAAGTAATTGCATCACTAGTGAAGACCTTCCACCCGAAGGAACTCACCACAACAAGGCACTCTACCTAACTTCCATATGTGAGAAGAAACAGGTCCCAATGACTCTAATAGACGATGGGTCCGCTGTCAACGTTTGTCCCCTAAGGATCGCCCAATGCTTGAGCATAAATGTTAACAACCTCGCGCATGCCGCACAAGGATTGAGGGCCCATGACAATTCCAAATGAAATGTCTTAGGAATATTTTCGGATAACCTTAACACTGGACCAATTGAGAAAATGGTACAATTCCATGTCATCGACATCCCAACTTCATTCAATTTGCTCCTAGGAAGCCCATGGCTCCATGGATTAAACGCAATAGCTTCAACATTACACCAAAAGGTCAAAATGATGGTCGGAGGGGTAGTTCTAGAGGTTCGAGCCGATTCTATGATCGCTAGCATTGAAAACACGCCAGTTCTTAAAGTTGAGCACACTGCGCAAGACGGAGAATTCTGGGGTTTTATGACTGAAGGCGTCGCCCTACTTGAGCAAGATATAGCTCCTTTCGCACCATATTCCCACCTAGGAATTAGTGCCATTCTAAGGAATCAGGGGCACTTCCCTGGCACATCTCTAGGCAAAGATGTGCCCAAACCACTTCCAGTTTGGTCATCCAAAGCTGGAAATAATCTTTTTGGGTTAGGCTATAACCCTACCAAGCAGGAATTACGGGAATACATCGTTAAAGAAAAGGCGAAGAGAAGGGCCATTAAGGAAAACAAAGTCTATGACATCCCCATGGCACCATACCCGCACACACTAAACGGGCAGTTCGTCCAGTCTAGATATCCACTTCCCTATTATGGTTTTCCTGAGCCTTATGTTCTCCCTGTCCATGGGATCCAAGTTCCCGGATTCGAAGTCTTCCAAGACTGCTACGCGCTGGAAGAAACTCCTTTGCCTCTAAGGAGGCTAAACTTTGATTGGGTAGAGGACACACCCAACAACAATTTGGGTCTAGTATTTGGACAAGAGCATCGCCATCCAGAAGATGAGGAGCTCCACAATGTCAATAATGCAATTCAAGATGCAAACTTTGACCCAAATAAGTTGATCACTCCAATCGAGGGTCAACTCACAAAGCAGAAACGCACCATAAGCTGGACGGGAGCCAACAGAAAGAAGATCAAGATCACGATCTCCGAAGAGTCCAAGCCTGACACCGACACTGACTCCGACCAGACTGAGTCTGATTCTGAAGACGAGTCTAATATAGTAGAGTCGGGTGGTCCACCCAAATCTATGTTTAATTCTGTTTGCAAGTCTAATGATGTTAAAGCCAATAGTAATGGCTTAGTTGATGTTCCAGTTTCCTCTATCAATGAAATGAATACTGATTCTGCTTACTTCTTGGATTACTTAGTAGCTAATAATTCAAAAGATGAACAAGAATTGCCCAAAGAAGTAACTAAGAGCATGAACAAAAGACTTCAATTGTGGAAGAAACAGAATTAATCAATCTTGCAAGCGATCAAGAGCCCCGCCAAGTGCGCATTGGCTTATCGTTAACTCCCAAAGAGCGAGAAAGCTTTATAAATCTCTTAAAAGAATACACAGACGCTTTCGCTTGGTCCTACAAAGATATGCCGGGAATAAGCCGTGAGATAGCACAGCATACAATACCGCTCAATCCTGATTCAAAGCCGGTGAAGCAAAAACTTCGGAGAATGAAACCTGAGTGGACACTAAAAATCAAAGAAGAGGTACAGAAACAGCTCGCAACAGGTTTTACTAAGGTCGCTCAATATCCAGAATGGGTCGCTAATATAGTGCCAGTTCCAAAAAAGGACGGCAAAGTAAGGATGTGCGTCGATTTCAGAGATCTAAACAAGGCAAGTCCAAAGGACGACTTTCCTTTGCCACATATAGACGTACTGGTGGACAATACCGCAGGACATGCCCTCTTATCATTCATGGACGGCTATGCAGGGTATAACCAAATACAAATGGCCGAAGAAGATATGGAGAAAACAACCTTCATAACCCAATGGGGAACATATTGCTATACCGTCATGCCTTTCGGGTTGAAGAATGCGGGAGCAACATACCAAAGAACCGCAACTTCCCTTCTACATGACATGATGCACAAGGAAGCCGAGGTGTATGTAGACGATATGATCATCAAATCCAAGGAGAGAGAAGGGCATGTACCCTCTCTAAAGAAATTCTTCGACAAGCTTCGAAACTACAATATGAGATTAAATCCTCAAAAGTGCGCATTTGGAGTAACTTATGGAAAGCTGTTAGGATTCGTCATAAGCACGAGAGGCATTGAAATTGATCCTACCAAAATCAAAGCTATAAGAGATATGCCATCTCACAAAAATGAAAAGGAGATAAGAGGATTCTTAGGACGGCTTCAATATATAAGTCGATTCTTATCCAAATTGACTATTACATGCGAGGCCATCTTCAAAAAACTCAAAAAGGACACCAAATCTACATGGGATGATCAATGTCAACAAGCCTTCGACAAGATCAAGGAGTATTTAGCTAATCCACCTGTATTGGTTCCACCAATTCAGGGAAAGCCACTTATGCTATACTTAACAGTCACAGATTTCGATATGGGTGCTATGTTGGCCCAAAAGGTGGAGAATGATGAAAAGGCAATATACTACCTTAGCAAGAAGTTCTTAGAATATGAAACACGCTACTCCACACTGGAGAAAACGTGTCTCGTATTGGTCAACGCAACGAAGAAGTTTCGACACTACAACATTCTATCCATATAAAGTCAAGGATGAATCCACTAAAGTACTTGTTTGAAAAACCCATTCTCAGTGGAAGAATAGCAAGGTGGACTGTCATTCTTTCACAATTCGATCTAACTTTTGAACACCAAAAGGCGATCAAAGGACATGCCATTTTTGAACATCTCATTGAAAATCCAGTTAATAGCGAAGATGCTACACATGACTTTCCCGATGAAGGAATAATGAGTGTCAAAGAAACCACTTGGCAGTTATACTTTGACGGAGCATCAAACCAAAAAGGTTATGGCATAAGAGTATTATTGGTCAGCCCAGAAGGCGCACATACTCCCATAGTCGTCAAATTAGGCCACGAGGTAACTAACAATGGCGCCGAGTATGAAGCATGCATCATTGGTTTAGAAGCGGCAATAGAACTACAAATTAAGCATCTAAGAGTATATGGAGATTCAACTCTCATCTAAATCAAGTCTCCAGAAAATGGAGAGTGAAAAGCGAATCCCTGGTACCTTACCAGGAATATTTTACTCATGTCCGTTTTACGTACCTTCCTAGAGATGACAACCTGTTCGCGGATGCCTTAGCAAAGATGGCCTCCATGATAAATATTCCAGATGATGTAATCTCCATGCCCATTCACATTCAAAGGCGCACTGAGCCCGCCTTTTGTAATGCACTCGAAGTATGCATCAATGAGGAGGAAGAAGAGGAATGGTTTACCGACATTCTCAATCTACTAGCCAAAGGTGATTACCCTCCGCAATCGACACCTAGGGCACAAAGAGCTTTAAGAAGACTAACCGCACAATACATACATGTGCAAGGTAAACTTTATAAAAAGACACCACAAGGGCTAAGTCTTCTATGTCTAAAGGAAAGTGAAGCAAGCAAAGTCATGAGCGACATACATAATGGCGTATGTGGTCCTCACATGAATGGACTAACCTTGGTCAAGAAAATCCTAAGGCAAGGATACTATTGGATTACAATGGAGAAAGACTGTATTGAATACGTGACAAAGTGCACACACTGCCAATTCCACGCCAATTTACAACATAGACCTCCTACTCCTCTACACACATTCACCTCACCATGACCGTTCTCTGCATGGGGCATTGACATCATTGGAAAAATCTCCCCTACATGAAAAGGAGGCCATGAATATATACTAGTCGCAATAGATTATTTCACCAAATGGGTTGAAACTCGTTCGTATGCAAGAATAGCGTCAAAGCACGTGGCAAAGTTCATACATCAAAACATCATTACCAGATATGGAGTACCCCACGAAATCATAAGTGATCACGGGACCCAATTCAAAAAGGATGTTGCCGAACTTTTCCCTAAGTTTAAAATTCAACATCGACAGTCTTCACCTTATAGGCCACAAACTAATGGGGTCGTAGAGTCCACAAACAAGAACGTGAAGCAAATGTTAGCCAAGATGACGGAAAACTATGAAGATTGGCCCGACAAGCTACAATTCGCCTTATGGGGGTATAGAACCTTTATTCGATCCTCAACAGGAGCAGCGCCTTATTCTTTAGTATACGAAATGGAGGCGGTAATCCCGATCGAGGTAGAAATCCCTTCTTTAAGAATAGCTTTAGAAAGTGAACTACCCGAAGTAGATTGGGTCCAAGCCCGATATGACCGATTGGTCTTGCTAGATGAAAGACAACTACATACCCTACATTACGGTCATGTCTACCAAGCAAGGATAGCAAGACACTTTGATCAACGATTCAAGGCTAGAGGACTAAAAGAAGGAGACTTAGTCCTAAAAGAGGTAAGACCAATTGTAGTCGGCCCTCGGAGAAAGTTCAAGCCTAATTGGGTCGGCCCATACATTATCAAGACGATATTATCCGGTGGAGCGGTAAAATTAATGGATTTAGACGACAACGAGTTCACTCAACTCACAAATATGGACCAACTTAAGCGATTCTAGGCATAAAATATTAAATCTTTGAGAGAGCCCACTAAGGCACCAAGTACAAGTGAAAATCGGTCAAACCCGTCCACGCAGGGCCCACGAAAAAAAAAAAAAAAAAAGAAGGATTTGGTTTTACAAACTACATTGGCCTGATTCCGCATGGATATGTAGATAACCCATATAACATGGGCCTGGCCACTTTAATAAAATAAATCTCTAAGGGAGTTTTAATTCATTCGATTAATGCAAAAATAAGCAAGTCTTTCATTAATATGGCTAAAGTCCATTACATGCTCTAATTAAAAAAAAAAAAAAAAGGAAAAGTGCAATAATAAATAAATAAAAGGCATTTCTAAGCTACATCTACTTGGGCATGCAAACCTGTTATTAGAATTATACTACTAAGCATTAAAAGAACAAGACTTGCTAGACGACTAGGGGTGGACTACTCCTCCTTGTGTTTGACTTCGGGCTCTTGGACGGGCTCTCTAGGCTCATCAAGTTCCATTTGTTCTTTTGGAGCCCATCTTTCCCTACCATAGCTAGAAGAGGCCTCGTGATCATTGGACCTAATTGGAGCTACTTGCTTGGCCGAATGGGCCGGATTCTTCCTCTTCTTAGATTGGGCCTTTGCCTTGCCTTTTCCCTTACCCTTAGTTTGGGGCTTGGAAGGCTTAGCGGGCCTATCAACAGGAGTTATCCTTATACCGCTTGGCTCATCATATTTGTAGGCTTTGAACAACTCCCTTTCCTCTTCTAGGAGCCTTGTGTTGACTTGATGGTCACCACTCCCAATCCATTCCTCATAAAAGATAGATAACCCGTTTGAATGCGGGTATACCGGCTTAGTCCACACCTGGCGACGGTCCCAGTGTCGTTCCCAGTTAGACACCAAGGAGGATGTTAAGGGCCTTTGGCAAGGAGGTTCACAACTTATATTCGGGATCCTTTGCCTGAAGTCGTATTGGCGGAGGAGGCGGTTCGGTAAGAAGAACGTCAAAGTATACAAACCAATGATCCTCGTAAAGGGCAAGTTCTCACTACACCCTACAATTTTGGTGGTACGCCACCACGGGACGAACCAAGCCGGTTGGATGTCGGTGTAGAAATATGCTATCCACTCGAGAGGATTCAGAGAACTTTCAGCGCCTCGCCGGAAAGTGCTTTGGGAGGAACTTCCTAGTGTCATTGGGAGCCACAAGCAAGTGGAGTCCCTCTTGAAGTCATATCTACACAAAAACAACAAAAGAAAAATTCAAGTCAATACAAGATGAGAATTTCACCAAATAAATTTAAATCCACAAAGATTAAGGCTTTATCACAAAACTTACTTGAAGGAGTAAAGGGAATCCTAAATTCTCGAATATCGAGATTTGTGATTTCCCATTCGGAAATTAGATGATTAAATTCACATATGGGCATTTGCTTGATATTTTTGTGCGTGAATAAAATGCAATATTTATAGCAGGTTTACTACAAGCCCTAAAGTTCGAAATGCACTACAACAAATATCACTGGCCATCTTCGCCAATACTCGGATCCGCCTGAGACGACTCTCCGGGTCCACTCGATGATGGAGCACCTGAAGGACCGGGCTGAGACATCTCCAAAGCTCTACGGTCAAAAGCAAATAATGGACCTGTCAAGTAAGCGGGATCCAGTGAATGGCGCAGTGGCTCCGACATGCCGGGATAGCCGCCATACCCTGTACTCTCCTGACTCCAAGAAACCCTTAGAGGGACTGGAGGATACATGGTCATATGATAGCCCGGATACTCCATCTAGGGAGGCGGTGTAGGCCACTGCGGAAGATAAGGCACTTGGGGCGGGTTCCCCGTATCCACTCTAGCTCAAGGCGTCCCTTGACGCATCTCCTTACTCTCCTTCCTAGGAGGAGGACGTTGCGGTGCAGACACCGACTCCGAAGCACGAATAATTGGAGGCCTAGGAGGCCTCACCACAAGAACAGGCTGCGAAATGAGCTCAAGGTCAGAAAATTACAAAAAATTCAAATCAAGCACTATTACTTGAAATGAACATACCTCTCGCAAGTTCGGACCGACGACTCGTGCATACACTCCAAGACGCGAACCTGGAAATCCAATTCGTAAAGGCTTGCATGCCCCTATAGATCTTCCGTGTCTCAACAGCATCCAAAAGTGACCAAAGCCACAACACTCCACAATAGCGTTGACCAAAGGAGTCACGTACCTACGAGCTTTCTCGATACCCGAAAGGCTACCGTAACCCCGCATGGTAGTGTCGACATCCTATTCAAAAATTGCAAAGACAATTAGCTAGGTGATCCTAGTAACAACTACCAGTCTCCGGTTTAGTCCTAAATTTTTACAACTCGTAAAATTTAGCATTTTAGCTAAACCAATATGACAAGAGTGAATTTTAAAGAGAACGAATTTCACACAAGTTTATACTCCACAAATATACTTAAAAAACCATCTACCACCACAACAAAAATAAACTTCACTCAAGTCTATTTTCACAAAATGTATATGATAATTGCAACAAGAATAAATTTCATACAAATTTATCTTCCACCATTAAAGATGAATTTCACGTAAATTCATTCTTCACATGCTAAATATATATAATACAAGAAACCTAAGGGAATTCACAACTTAGCAAGAAAAACAATTTCATGCAAATTGGTTTTTCCACATTTAGCTACACTACAGTTCTCAACCTAAAATTTCTATGTTTGCCTACTGTAACACCCCCAAATTCGCAACGATTTCCAGGGAACTATCGACATCGCTCTACGCGACTCGACACCGCCGAACCGTCACGAACCCAAGGGAATGCTACTGCAACATTTATCGCTAAGGAGTAAATGCTAAGCAGAAAAGAAAACTAGGTATCAAAGGAAGCATCTAAACATAATTATCAGAGTTGTCTATCCAACGGTCTTAAGTCCATTATAGTTTTATTACAACTTTGCCTTCAAGGGCACAAACCAAAATCCTAAATAATCCAAGGTAACCAATAAATCCATAGTTCTAAACAAACAACCCACATTCAACCTTCTAGCAAACCGTCCTCACTCAGCTACACCTGCACTTTGGTTTCCATGACGGAAACAAGGTACAGAAGAAAAAAGAGAAGAAACAAAAGAAAAAAAAAATCAGATAAACTGAATAAACGTCGTCCATACCCAGTAAAAACACTTTCGCAAACCTTACCTGAGTTTTAGAAGAATCATTGAAATTCATTTGCATGCACAAGTAGTCATACAATCAAGCACACGCATACTCGATATTCAATTACATGCAGTTCTTGCTTTCGTGATCATTCGAACACAAATAGATAAACCATCTTGATTAAAGAGATAAGAGAGCGAATAGAACAGCGATTACCCATACTGTTCATAGATAGATATAGACATGCCATGGACTTACGCTAGTGTATACTCACACTACCTCTAACATAATAATCGATATGTAGAGAAATAAACAATGGGGAATGATCCGTCCCGAACACACTGCGAGGTGTCCATAAAAGTAACTTGGCAATCACGCATCCCTAGAGTATATCAATTAGTCAAGTCTCGATAGCTCGGCTACTCCTAGGGATCCATTAGGAGTAATATTCTCATTTAATTCAATTCACATACTTGCATTGATTGACCTAGTGGTACAATGAGACCACGACATACTACTTCATTTCATGCTCATGATAATGAATAATAATAACGACGATAACGACATAAGGGCATATTAAAAATAGTCATGCTCATATATGTCTAACGAAATTTCGGCAGCACTTCGGCAGTAAATCATGATATCCAAAAATTACACTTTCACAAATAAACCATCCAATATAATTGTAGGTGCTCATTAGCACTCAATAATATCCCATTCCAAATAGCACATATTATTTTCTCAAATAATATTAGAAATTCAACATCGCCATAATTAAACATTAATTAGCATATGAACTAATTAATTAACGAAACTTTATAAACTTATTATACTCAACATAAATAATATTTACAGCGAAGAATATATTTCAAATTCTCATAATTAATGACGATATAATTTAATCATGCTCCGCATATTAAATTCACAATAATAATCAATTAGCACATAACACATCAAAATAGTTTTGATGGGCCTTTGGAAAGATGTAGGCACAATTGCTTACCTAACAAACGCTCACTAAGCAGTAGGTAACTTGGCTAATCACAACCCGATCATGCTTGTCCGTTTGGTCCTAATCAAAAATAATTATCAAGAGATAATTAATAAATACTAAAATCCAAACAGTACTAAAACTATAAACTAATAGTTTTATTAAATTTCTTGATTTATTCCAACCAATCTAGGATTTTGAAAATCCAGATTCGGACTACGAACGAGTACAGAAAAATAAAAACAATTATTGAAAAATACTGAAAATATGAAATTAATTAAAACGAAAATATTTAACGAAACCCTAATCGGTTTTCCGAGTCTAGGACGTGATACACCAAGCATGGGGACCCACGACCTAGCCCATCACCAAAAACACCACCCACTGACCACCATGGTCGGCGGTGGCTCGCCGGAGCACCGACGACGGAGGAGAGAGAGAGTGAGAGAGATCGCGAGGGAGAGAGAGAGCAACTGAGAGGAGGAGGAGCGACGGGCAAGGTCCCGTCGCGTCGGCCACTCGCCGGCAACCACCCAGGCGCGGCCTGGTGGCGCAGCAGTGGCGCGACAGTCGAGCCTCGACGAAAACAGGGGAGGGGGGAAACAAAGTACGGGGAGAGAGAAAGGAAAAGAGAGAGAAAGAAAGAGAGGGGGAAGGGCGAATCACCGGCGGGAGGAAGAGGAGGCGGTGTTGGCCTGGTGGCCGGCGACAGCAGAGGGAGAGAGAGAGAGGTGTGCGATGGAGAGAAAGAGAAAAGAGAGAGAGAATAGTGTGAGAGAGAGAATAGCGTGAGAGAGAGAGAAGAGAATTGGGGCTTTTGGATCAGTTTTGTAAACTGATCAACTGACCCATCTCTTAGCTTATATAGGTGCTTAGTCAAGGGAAGTCAAACCCTACTAGAATTAGGATTATTTTCTGATTTAATTGCTAATTAAAATAATTAAAACTAATAAAATGCTAATTAAAACCAATTAAAACAATATGAATAAGCCTTATTCATATACAAAACCATTTTAACTAAATCCCTCAATTTGATAATTATAAATCCCGAAATTCTCATAATAATAGTTAATATTATTATGGCTTAATTTGAGTAAATCGAATCGTTAAATAAATATACGATTTAAATCTCCGAAACTATTTATAAAAGAATTATAAATCGATATTATAATTATAGAGAATATTGGGGTATCACATTCTACCCTCCTTAAAAGAAGTTTCATCCTGAAACTTGAAACATGAAGTAATCACTTCTCAACGACGAAACGAGTTTACCCATACGAAGGTATAAATCGATTTTAGGACAACGACAATGCAATGCGTGTACTACGGTTGTGATCTAGGTCGATTAGCAGTGCAGCATGCAATGATAGAACATGCAACTCGTGCAAAGCGGTAAACAAAACACGAAATTACTAGGTGTGACATTCTACCCTCCTTAAAGAGGGTTTTGTCCCGAAACTCGAATGAAATTAGTACCTTCGAGAAAGAGTTCTGAGTACTTCTCGCGCATCATGGATTCAGCTTCCCATGTTGCCTCTTCTTGACCATGACAGGACCAAATAAGTTTCGCAATCGGAATAGTCTTTGTGCGAGTCGAGCGCTCTTTGCGGTCGGTGATCTCGATCGGACGTTCTTCGTATGTCAAACTCTCATCAAGTTCGATCGTTTCAGGTTGAACGACATGAGTATGATCATGTACGTATCGTTTCAGTTGAGAGACGTGAAAGACATTGTGGACTTTCTCAAGTTCCACAGGTAAAGCTAGACAATAAGCAACTTCATCAATCCTCTCTAGGATCTCGTAAGGTCCAATGTAACGAGGACTTAACTTCCCCTTACGACCAAAACGCATAACACCCTTGGTAGGAGATACTCGCAAAAGTACCTTGCTTCCCACCTCAAATTCTTCAGGTCTACGACCTCTATCTGCATATGATTTCTGACGATCTTGTGCACTTCGCATCTTCATCTGAATCACCTTCACAATGTTGACAGTCTGCTGGTTCATATCAAGACCCAAAACTGCAGTCTCGCTAATGTCGTTCCAACATACAGGCGATCTACACTTCCTACCATACAAGGCTTCAAATGGCGCTCGATCAATGCTTGAATGATAGCTATTGTTGTAAGAAAATTCGATCAACAGAATGTGTTTATCCCACGAACCTTGGTATTCGAGGGCACACGCTCGAAGCATATCCTCTAGAGTCTAGATTGTCCTTTCCGTCTGGCCATCTGTTGCAGGATGAAAAGCGGTACTAAACTTCAATTTGCTTCCGAAAGCTTCTTGTAATTTCTGCCAAAAGTTAGAGAGAAATCTCGAGTCTCTATCAGAAATAATATCTTCAGGTACACCATGAAGTCTCATGACCTCCTTGACGTACGTGTCAGCCAGTTTCTCCATTTCCCACGTGTCGTGCATAGGGATGAATCGTGTGACCTTTGTCAAATGATCTACAACCACCCAAATGGCGTTGTTCTTCTTTTGTGTCAAAGGTAAACCCATGACAAAATCCATAAAAATCGAATTCCATTTTCAAGTCGGAACTTTCAGTGATTGTACCACTCCACCCGGTCTCTTGTGCTCGATCTTGACTTTCTGACATGTCAAACACTTCGCTACGAACTCAGCGACATCTTGTTTTATGCCTTTCCACCAGAACACTTGGAGAAGATCTTTGTAAAGCTTATCTCCACCAGGATGTACAGAATACGGTGCATTATGAGCTTCACCCAGAATCTGACTTTTGATATCTGGGTCATTGGGTACGCAAACACGTTCTCGAAATCTCATAATTACATCTTGGCCCAAAGTGAAGTCCTCGGACCTACCCTCGTTTTTGTGGTTTAGAATCCGTTGAAGATCCTCATCACCACTTTGTTTATCTTTGATCTCTTCAAGCAGTGTTGGTCGAACAGTCATATGTGCTAAGGTACATTGAACGTCACCTTGAAACACAATCTCCACCTCGAGACTTTGCAAGTCACGTATAATCTCCTTAGGAAGCACTAAAGCAGTGTTTAACGAATGTCGAGTCTTCCTACTCAAAGCATCAGCGACTACGTTCGCTTTACCCTCATGGTACTGGATATCAATGTTGTACTCCGTCAGAAGTTCTAGCTATCTCCTTTGGCGCATGTTCAACTCTTTCTGCGTAAAGATATACTTGAGACTCTTGTGATCAGTAAACATCTTGACTGCGGAACCATACAGGTAATGTCGCCAAATCTTCAATGCAAATACGACAGCAGCAAGTTCTAGATCGTGCGTAGGATAGTTGTCTTCATGCTTCTTCAGTTGTCGTGAGGCGTAAGCCACGACCTTTCCGTGTTGCATCAAAACAAACCCTAAGCCATGCTTAGACGCGTCATTGTAGACCTCATATACTTCCGTTCCGGACGGCAATGTAAAAATAGGTGCACTTGTAAGACGTTTCTTCAACTCTTGGAAAGCAGTCTCACACTTGTCGGACCATACAAACTTTGTCGTTTTCTTCATCAAATTCGTGATTGGCTGCGTAATCTTTGAGAAACCTTCTACAAATCGTCTATAATATCCAGCAAGTCCAAGAAAACTTCGAACTTCGGTCACGGTCGTTGGTCTTGGCCAATCTGTAACAGCTCGAATCTTCTCTGGATCTACGACCACTCCATCCTTAGACACCACGTGTCCTAAGAAAGATACCGTGTCTAACCAAAACTCACACTTAGACAACTTGGCGTAAAGTTGATGTCTTCGCAGAATCTCCAAAACAGTACGTAGATGTTGCTCATGCTCCTCGGCGTTCTTCGAGTAAACCAGAATATCATCAATAAAGACTACAACAAACTAGTCTAGGTAAGGCTGGAACGTACGGTTCATCAAGTCCATAAACTTTGCAGGCGCATTTGTCGACCCAAAAGGCATCACAGTGAACTCGTAGTGCCCATACCTCGTCCTAAACGCTGTCTTTGCAATATCAGGCTCAGAGATCCTCAACTGATGGTATCCTGATCGCAGGTCTATCTTTGAGAAAATTGACGCACCACGCAGTTGGTCAAACAGATCTTCAATTCGGGGAAGTGGGTATCTATTCTTGATCGTAATCTTGTTTAACTCGCGGTAGTCGATGCACAGTCTCATACTACCATCCTTCTTCTGTACAAACAAAACAGGAGCCCCCCAAGTCGATACACTCGGACGTATGTATCCCTTTTGTAACAAATCCTCAAGTTGTGTTTCCAGTTCCTTCATCTCAGCAGGTGCCATGCGATACGGTGCTTTTGAGATTGGTGCAGAACCTGGAGCTAGCTCGATCGTAAAATCGATAATGCGTTGCGGAGGCATTCCGAGAATCTCTTCGGGAAAAACGTCAGCGTACTCGGAAACTACAAGAATAGGCTACGGAGCTTCCGTCTCGCGGCTCGTGTTCACCACCTGACAAAGGTAAATCGCTTCACCCTTAGTCACGCACTCTTTAACCTTCATAGTAGCCATCACCTTCAGCTTAGGGTTGACCACTACTCCTCGGTAAGTGATCCTCTTACCTTTAGATCCTCGCAAAGAAACGCGTTGTTCAAAGCACTCTAACTTAGCCCTATACCTGACTAACCAATCCATTCCGAATATCACATCAAAGTCCTTCAAATCCATCTGAATCAAATCCGCGGGTAAATCGGAACCAGCAATCCTAATCGGACACTTTTCATACAACGCTTTACACTTAGCGATCGATCCATCTAGCATCCTGATATTTGCACTATACACAGAACTAGGTTCTAATCCTATCTTAGATGCAAAACACTTAGAAAGTACAGAATGTGTCGCACCACTATCAAACAAAACAAAAGCGGAACAAGAATGAACAAGAAAAGTACCAGCGATCGCGTTCGGGTTTGCTTCTGCTTCATTGCGATTCATCACAAAGATTCTACCATTAACCCCTCTATTGTTGTTGTTGTTGTTGTTCGGCGCGGGATTAGCAATAGCAGGAGCTTGAACTTGGTTGTTCACAGCAGGAGCAGAATTGTTGCGGTTGTTGTAACCCCCGTTTCCACGGTAGTTACCACCATTACCACGATAGCCATTGTTATTCCCACCACGATTGTAGTTTTATCGCGGTTCTGCCCATTACTATTCCTACCTCGGCTCCAACATTCAGAAGCTTTGTGACCTGGTTTGTTGCACTCATAGCATTGCAACACGTCACCTCGACAGTTCTTACCAGCATGCGTCTTGTTACAGCGAGTACAAGGCGTATTCCTTCTGGCCATTATCGTAGCTCGATGACTATTCGAGTCACGATTTCTATTCGCATTGTGGTTCTGACCACCTTGGTAGCTGTTGTTGCCATTCGGTCTTGGCCTCTTGTCGCCGTTATTCGATTGCGATGGATTGCCTTTGTCGCGCTTGTTCTTTCTCAAATGCGTGTCACGACGTCCAACAATCCTCTCCTGGTTCAGGGCCTTGTCATAGGATTCCTGAAAAGTGATAAATTGTCCAGCGACAAAACGTTGAATATCCCATTTCAATCCGTCCTCGAACCTTTCGATTTGCTCAGCTTCAGTTGTCAGCAGATTAGGAGAAAAAATAGCAAGCTCGTTGAACTTGGCAACATACTCGGCCACAGACAACTTGTCTTGGCTTAACCCTTCAAACTCACGCTGCTTCAGGCGTCGTAGAGCACTAGGATAAAATCTAGCACGAATGGCTACCTTAAAACGATCCCAATTAAAGTTCGGCGTTGCAAGTAAATCAGTTCTCACATCGTTCCACCACTTGTTAGCTTCGCCCTTCAGATAGTACGTCGCAGAGCTAACTTTCATGTTGTTAGGCCGATTTGTAGCCAGAAACAACTTCTCAAACTCTATGATCCAAGTCTCCAGCTTTGTTGGATCGGCACCACCTTCGAACGTAGGAGTTTTAAGAGCCTTAAAGTTTCGAAAACTACGTGCTGCAGAGGCTTGTGCGGTTTCCATATCTTCTTGGCGTGCCATTTGTCGTGCCATGATCTCGACCACATCGGTCAGACCATCATCGAGTCTAGCAATTCTATCGGCGTTGGTTGGCATTTTCGCGAATCTGAGAATATAATAGTAATGGTATGAACACCATCACACAATTTGCACATCTCGACCCTTTTAGGTCTAATTGAGAGAAATAGGTTGTAATTGAAACCTTTCTCTTTATATTTAGCATATAGCATATAAGTTTTGAGGATCAACGTTACATTGTAGGTCTAAGAAACATACTTGCTTTATTGTTCTCAGTTCTCATGCGTAATAGTTCGATAGGCATACAATACACTTTAGACATGTAGGTTTCACATGAATAGACAAAGATGTTCATAATGCACATAAAGAGGCTCCATACTATTTTAGTAGGGCAATAGATAATCACACTTAATCATATTGATATGCTTTAGCACTTGGCTCACAAGAGAGTTGATAATGGTCAACAAAAATTTTGCCATAATTTCGACATGGATTTCCCATCATGTCACAACGATAAGAGATAGCAATCATGCTTCCGGTCAATCATGCAAATATGTGACACACAATGATATAAACGAATCATAATGACTTTCATATAATCAAATGAAATACTTTTGCAATAGGATAGATTGCAAAATAGATAAGAGTCAAAAATAATTATTGCTTAGGCAACTACACACCATCATCAAACTTGACCACGCAGGGCCATCATAAAAGTGGAATAATGTTTCTAATCAAAACGACTAACTCTAGCCAACAAAATAACTAAACAGCAACTGGGTTTTGCTTCGATCCGGGAGGCGTATCATCATCATCTTCCCTCCTTGGCTTCATTTCCCTACATGGAGTGTACGGATGCTCGTCACCTCTAAACTTTTGAGGCATGAAGCGCCTTCTAAAGTTATCCACGAGTTTGCGCTTCTTAGACTAGCAGCTTTCATAGATGTCCTTCGGAGCAGGCACTAGAACGTGTTTTATCTTCCACTCGAACTCAGACAAACATAGCTTATTGCCAATACCTTGAAAAGTCAGCGCCCAACGGTTTCCTTTACCATACTTCCCATCGTTGATGTAGCCACTCCTCAGTACCACATCGTCATACTTCTCCTTGAGACCTCTCCAAGGATGTAGGTTGGGTAAGCCAGCTAGTAAGAGTTCTACCCAGAAACCTTGGTGTATCCTCGTACGGTTCTCATATTCGTAACGCTCGATCGTAGTGAATGCACGATCAATGTAGGCACGGATGTCATCTAGCTCGGCATCGGTGGCAAAGAAAGGCTCCACAGGAGGAGACACATCAGCAGTAGGCAAAGGAGGTACAGAGTTGTTGCCGCTTGCATCACCAATATCCTCTAAGTCTGGCATGTTAGGTGAATCAGGGACCAGCTTCATACTCGAAACGCATCTCTAGTTCCACAGAGTTAGGCTCAACACTTGGTTCATCAGCAGGAGCATCGTCAGCCTCAGGTTCGGACTCGGTAGGTTCCTCTTCAGGATCAAGATCCTCGTTAGCATCCAAGTCGTGATTAGGCTCTATTGGAACGTCATCGTCACGAGCATCAGGCGCGGGTTGGTCCACCTCGTGCGCGCCATTGCCTTGCGCCACAAGGGCAGCCGCGGCCTCGTCACGCTCGCCGTGTGTAGGCTCACTATCGGAGATGTCTACGTACTCCACCTCGTTCTCGAGTGCAACAATCATCGCTCGTGGTTTTCTACCTCTAGTCGACTTCATCGCGGTCAAACGAGTAATTGCCATCTACAAAAGGGCAATCAAACAATAAGAACATTCAAATCACAATTAAGGTGATTTTAAGTAATTCCTATCTTCTAGGACTACTACGCTCAACGGCTTTAATTATATTTTATTTTCCCGAAAATGAAACTAATCTTTGTTAATTCATTTATTAAACCTATGCAACCTTTTAAACCTAGGGCTCTGATAGCATTTGTAACACCCCTGAATTCGCAACGATTTCCAGGGAACTATCGACGTCGCTGTACACGACTCGACACCGCCGATTCGTCAAGAACCCAAGGAAATGCTACTGCAACATTTATCGCTAAGGAGTAAATGCTAAGCAGAAAGGAAAACTAGGTATCAAAGGAAGCATCTAAACAAATTAAACATAAATATCAGAGTTGTCTATCCAACGGTCTTAAGTCCATTATAGTTTTATTACAACTTTGTCTTCAAGGGCACAAACCAAAATCCCAAATAATCCAAGGTAACCAATAAATCCATAGTTCTAAACAAACAGCCCATATTCAACCTTCTAGCAAACCGTCCTCACTCAACTACACCTGCACTTTGGTTTCCGTGATGGAAACAAGGTACAGAAGAAAAAAGAGAAGAAACAAATGAAAACAAAATTTAGATAAACTGAATAAACGTCGTCCATACCCAGTAAAAACACTTTCGCAAACCTTACCTGAGTTTTAGAAGAATCATTGAAATTCATTTGCATGCACAAGTAGTCATACAATCAAGCACACGCATACTCGATATTCAATTACATGCAGTTCTTGCTTTCGTGATCATTCGAACACAAATAGATAAACCATCTTGATTAAAGAGATAAGAGAGCGAATAGAACAGCGATTACCCATACTGTTCATAGATAGATATAGACATGCCATGGACTTACGCTAGTGTATACTCACACTACCTCTAACATAATAATCGATATGTAGAGAAATAAACAATGGGGAATGATCCGTCCCGAACACACTGCGAGGTGTCCATAAAAGTAACTTGGGAATCACGCATCCCTAGACTATATCAATTAGATAAGTCTCGATAGCTCGGCTACTCCTAGGGATCCATTAGGAGTCGTATTCTCATTTAATTCAATTACGATACTTGCATTGATTGACCTAGTGGTACAACGAGACCACGACATACTACTTCATTTCATGCTCATGATAATGAATAATAATAACGACGATAATGACATAAGGGCATATTAACAATAGTCATGCTCATATATGTCTAACGAAATTTCGGCAGCACTTCGGTAGTAAATCATGATATCCAAAAATTACACTTTCACAAATAACCCATCCAATATAATAGTAGGTGCTCATTAGCACTCAATAATATCCCATTCCAAATAGCACATATTATTATATCATAATAATATTAGAAACTCAACATCGCCATAATTAAACATTAATTAGCATATGAACTAATTAATTAACGAAACTTTATAAACTTATCATACTCAATATAAATCATATTTACAGCGAATAATATATTTCAAATTTTCATAATTAACGACGATATAATTTAATCATGCTTCGCATATTAAATTCACAATAATAATCAATTAGCACATAACACATCAAAATAGTTTTGATGGGGCTTTGGAAAGAGGTAGGCACAATCTCTTACCTAAAAAATACTCACTGAGCAGTAGGTAACTTGGCTAATCACAACCCGATCACGCTTGTCCGTATGGTCCTAATTAAAAATAATTATCGAGATATAATTAATAAATACGAAAATACAAACAGTACTGAAACTGTAAATTAATATTTTTATTAAATTTATTGATTTATTCCAACCAATCTAGGCTTTTGAAAATCCGGATTTGGACTCCAAACGAGTATAGAAAAATAAAAACAATTATTGAAAAATACTAAAAATACGAAATTAATTAAAACGAAAATATTAAATGAAACCCTAATCGGTTTTTCGAGTCTAGGCCGTGATACACCAAGCATGGAGACCCACGACCTAGGCCATCACCAAGACCACCACCCACCGACCACCATGGTCGGCGGTGGCTCGCCGGAGCACCGGCGACGGAGGAGAGAGAGAGAGTGAGAGAGATTGCGAGAGAGAGAGAGAGTTCGCGAAGGAGAGAGAGCGACTGAGAGGGGGAGGAGCGACGGGCAAGGTCCCGTCGCGTCGGCCACTCGACGGCGACCACCCAGGCGCGGCCTGGTGGCGCGGCGGTGGCGCAATAGTCGCGCCTCGACGAAAACAGGGGAGGGGGAAAACAGAGTACGGGGAGAGAGAAAGGAAAAGAGAGAGAGAAAGAAAGAGAGGCGGGGAAGAGGAGGCGGTGCTAGCCTGGTGACCGGCGACAGCAGGGGGAGAGAGAGAGAGAGAGAGGTGTGCAGTGGAGAGAGAGAAGAGAATTTGGGCTTTTGGCTCAGTATTGTAAACTGATCAACTGACCCATCTCTTAGCTTATATAGGTGCTTAGTCAAGGGAAGTCAAACCCTACTAGAATTAGGATTATTTTCTGATTTAATTGCTAATTAAAAATAATTAAAACTAATTAAATGTTAATTAAAATCAATTAAAACAATATGAATAAGCCTTATTCATATACAAAACCATTTTAACTAAATCCCTCAATTTGATAATTATAAATCCCGAAATTCCCATAATAATAATTAATATTATTATGGCTTAATTGAGTAAATCGAATCGTTCAATAAATATACGATTTAAATCTCCGAAACTATTTGTAAATGAATTATAAATCGATATTATAATTATAGAAAACATTGGGGTATCACACCTACACATGATTTTCTAAGTGTAAAAGAGCAAAGAAAAAAAAACGACGACATACCCGACATTTGGTACCAACGGTAACCAAATGCTTCTTCTTCTTGAAAACAAGATCGCTGGGCTCCCATAGATCGATAGGATGAAAATCACTACGAGTGAACTCGTCCTGGACTAACCGGTGCTCACCCACATAGTGATGGGGTATACCGGAAACGAAAACCCGTGTGAAAACATTCCGGGCCTCATGAACAACAATCTCTTGCTCCTTCCTTTTCCTACCTCCTCTAAGTTTAGGAGCCATGGATAAAGAGCAAAAATGGAGTTTTTGGAAATTTGAGCGAAACTCACAAAACTCACAAATTCACACAATTTTGAGTTTTGACACTCAAAAACACAAGAACAACTAACAAAATAAAGTTCTACTAAGAATTTGAGCAAGAAAACCTCAAGTATGGGGAGCTAGGGGCTCTGATGGAGGTTGAGAGCTTTGAAGAAAATGGAGGATAGAGAAAGGAGAAGGCAAAATGGGGAAGATGACCCATTTCGGCGTCCCCTTTCCTTTTTATGCACACACCTGTTGAAAACCTAGTAGCTGATCAAACCGCCTAGGTGGACGGTCAGACCGCCCAACTAGCGGTCAAACCGCAAGACAGACGGCTTGGCAGCTAGTCCCAACGGCTTGACCGTTTGGGTGAGCGGTTCAACCGCTCCACCAAGCGGCGTAGCCGCTCCAGCAAGCGGTTTAGCCGCCCCACCTAGCTGTTCGACCGCTTGACGTGGCAGCTTGACCGCCTGACCCACACTCTCTCTTATGACGTTTTAAGGGCCATTGGTTCAAAATCACTGGGCCCCGCGCGAGGTCCATAGCAGTTATTTGAGCGCCAAAGTCCGTTTATGAAAGCAGGACTACTTTAAACCCACAGGTTTGTACATTTATACTCGGCTAAATGGCAGGGGCTCGCACCCGACCTAAGGTCTGAGCAACATTTTATTACCCTTTACAATAACATTTACTACCCATCTTATTTCTAACGAAATACTTTTATTGTGTAACCTACAGCACAGGGTTCCCCTTCGTTTGAAAAATCGAAGGACGTTTATTGTTTGACCTACAGCAAATGGTCACCCTTCGACTAAAAATCGAAGGATTTTTATCATCACTCTTATTTCTAACGAAATACTTTTATTGTGTAACCTACAGCACAGGGTTCCCCTTTGACTGAAAATCGAAGGACGTTTATTGTTTGACCTACAGCACAGGGTCACCCTTCGACTAAAACTCGAAGGATTTTTATCATTACTCTTATTTCTAACGAAATATTCTATTGTGTAACCTACAGCATAGGGTTCCCCTTCGAATGAAAATCAAAGGACATTTATTGTGTAACCTACAGCATAGGGTTCTCCTTCGACTGATAATCGAAGGACATTTATTGTGTGACCTACAGCACAGGGTTCCCCTTCGACTGATAATCGAAGGATTTCTTATCATTTATTACCTATCTTATTTCTAATGAAATATTTTTATTGTGTGACCTACAACATAGGGTCTCTCCGTTCGACTGATAATCGAAGGAATTTTATTGTGTGACCTACAACAAAGGGTCAAAATCTCGGACAAATAGACCGGGGAAATTATCACTTTATCCTAAAAATGAGTGTTTATCTCTAACTGATTGTCACCTCACTCAGTTTGCCTATTTTATTGCGGGTATTGGCACAGGAATACTTTTACATTCGCTCTATTCGAGCTCGGCCAAAGTAGGGGCTTCTGTAGACACCAAAAATTGTGTCTATGATAAGTCCCCATAAAAACCCGATGATGAAAGGATTGGATTTTGCTCGAACATGGGTTGTGAGAATAAATGCTTTGATTATTAGCCCAGTTCATTTGAATTAACCAGTGGAAGCCTTTTGTACAGGTGATCCAAATCAGTTGGACTCAATTCAATTGGAGTCCAAAACTAAGAGATAGGCCTCTTTGAACCTAAGGGCCCGAAAGGGAACCCAAACCCTTGAGTCAACCCTTGGTCAGACAAGGGAGCTCAGTCAATCCCGCGTGGACCCCCTTGAAAAAGCTTCCCCCGCTTAGAAAAGCAGTCAGGCGCCTATACAGGCATGCCGCTCCAGGCCCAAGCGGCCACGCTTGAGTCCAAGCGGTGGCCGCTAGGACAAGCGACTGTGCCGCTAGGCCAAGCGGCTTGACCGCTTGTCTTGCCAACTCAGCCGCTCCGCCTAGTTGTATGGCCGCCTGGACCTCTTTTCGCGGAAGGCAAATTCGAGGCCCATTCGATTTTCGTGCCAAACCCTGGCAGGTCCCCCTCTTCTATATAAACAAACCTTAGGGTTCAGTTGAAGAGGTTGGTAGTTAGAGACCCCTAGGTTGGACATTCTCTCTCAAAGGTTGGTCTTTTGACATTATCTCTCACATTAAACCAGAAATTCTGATTCTACTCCTTCTTTAGGTTAGCCCTAGCACCACAAAATAAACCTTCACCCTTCATCAAGAGCATGAATTCAAGCAATATAACCTAATAAGTTCATTGTGAGCATCCAGTAATCCAACCTGAGGGTTTTCAATAAATTTTATATTGTTTGTTATTACTAACGAATTTGGTTTATGTGATATGTACATGCATGGTGCATTTTTGAGCAAAAGGGTTTGTATTAAGCCTAATTATGGATGAATGAATGTATTAGATTTACTGTTTATCGCTTCTTATGATTAAATTATGCTTTGTTTGTGGATTGGTGGGTGAATTATGTTTGTCTTCTAACTCACAGGTTTTAGCATATTCATAGTTTTCTAGCAATAAAGGAATGTAATTTAATAAATTGTTAAAAGTGGTCACAATAATAATGATTGTTCAACCCATTAGTTAAAACTAGGAATTTGGACAAATTGAACATTGTTTGGAACCATAGCATTAATAATTATATTGAATCGTTTAGTAACGGCGCGAGTTGGGTGCCTAACACCTTCCTAGCTCGTACTCACGCCCCCGAACTCATTTATGAAGTCAATTTCCCTAACAGGGATTGGGGTGCACAGGGATTGAGTTGACGTCTTTCTAGACTATCGACTTGATTTCAAGGTTTCCAAATTACCTTAAATTGGTGGCGACTTCCAACAATCTTAATCATGTCCTTAGTGTAAAAGGAAACTCTCCATGTGCATTCACACTCAAAGATTCACGAAACCCCAAACAATCGAGCTCTCCCAGGCTGCCCGGAAACCCGAAAAAGGGGCGAAAGAAAAGGGGAGAAAAATCCGGTAGCCTACAAATATTAATTATTATTATGGGAATTTCGTGATTTATAATTATCAAATTGAGGGGATTTAATTAAATTGTTTTGTGTATGAATAAGGTTTATTCATATTGTTTTAATTAGTTTGAATTAGCATTTAAATCAGAAAATTATTCCTAAACCTAGTGGGATTGACTTTGGTTGACTGCAGACCTATATAAGCAAAAAGATGTGTAATTTCATCAGTTTCCAAAACTGAACCAAACCTTCACTTTCTCTCTCCTCCCTCACGGTTCACTCTCTCTCTCTCTCCTCCCCTTGCTCGGCCGCTCACCGCCGGAGAACCACCAGGAGGCCACCACCGGTGAGCCCTCTACTCTCTCTCTTTTTCTCTCTTTCTCTCTCCCCGTCCTCTGTCGCCCGCGGCCGCGCCATCCTGGCGTCGCCAGGTCGCCGCCTGGGCAAGCGCCGGTAATGGCCGGCGTCGCCGCCCTCTATCCCGTTCCTTCTCTCTCTCTCTCTCTCTCTCTCTCTCTCTCTCTCTCTCTCTCTCTCTCTCTCTCTCTCCCCTACATCGCCGGTGCTCCGGCGAGCCACCGCCGACCATGGTGGTCGGTGGGTAGTGGACTTGGTGCTGGACCAGGCCATGGGTGATCGTGGCCTAGGTTCGAAAAACCAATTAGGGTTTCGAATTGTATTTTCATTTTAATTATTTTCGTATTTTTGGTATTTTTCAATTAATAATAATAATAATAATAATAATAATAATAATAATAATAATAATAATAATAATAATAATAATAATAATAATAATAATAAACATATTATGATTAATATTATTTTTTTAGGTAAGGCCAAAACAAATATTGCTTTGAAACAATACTAAACATAATAATTATACTACAAATAATAAACAAAACTATCATTATATTATTGTTATTTTTATTATGGAAAAAATTAATAATTTTCATATTTTTATTACTAATAATAATATTATTATTACTACTATTATTATTATTAAAATTATATTATTAATTGGACTGAAAATACAGTTGGGCTGGACTTCACAATTCGCGGAAGTATTAACATATAGGCGGACTACATTCTATTATAGGCCCAATGCTGGTACTATCAAGGCCAAATATGTAGGCGAATTTTGGTAATGTACTGGGCTTTAGTCTAATTATTATATAGACTAGATTCGTAATGTATATCAAAAGCTTAGTGTGACACACTTGTTAAGTGCTACCATTACGACTTCGAGGTCTCGAGTTTGAGCCCCCATGACTATAGTTTTTTGTTAAATTAACATTTACACCATAATCCATTCTAACAATCAAAGGCAATGCTTGAGTGATACAGGCAAAGGTGGAAGGTTGAAGCCTTCAATTGATCCATTGATGGAGCCTCAACCTTCAATTGATTCATTGAAGGAGCCTCAACCTTGTCCATGGGAGATTCGACCTTCAAAGGTTCATGGAATTCAAGCAAATTAATGACAAATTTACTTTTTAATTATTTCGGCCTTTTATTTTTTTATTTTCACAATTTTCCAATTTTCGAAAATTAATTTAGTCATTTTTCTAAATTTTTTTCGGAAATTAGAAAATTAATTTCTAAAAATATTATATGTATTTTTCAAAAATTGAAGCTTAATAATAAAAATGTTTTTGGGCCAAATAAATTAATATGCCAATCAAGGGCTAGTACGCTTTGATCAATAAACGGACGGTTAAGATGTGCCATGCTACAATGGTTGGCAGAAGTTACAATGGTTGCCAACCATTGTAGAATTTTTAAAGTTGCTTACCTAGGGAGTCTAGAATCTAGAAAAGTGGAACGTCCCATACTTCTCCCACCCAAATTACACATGTGCCCATAAAAAGTTCATACCTATGTAAATAAATAAGGATAAGTATGTCATTTTGTATTTCTTTAAAGAAGTCTATTTTATCAACCAAATAAAATAATTTTCATAGAATTTCAACTTACCTATGTAACTTCAAATTTTCATGGATTTACAACTTTTATAGGAAGTTTACTCATATAAACCAAGGTCTTAAAATCTCACAAATTTTTACCTAATCTCATGATTAGGAAGGACCCTAATCTCATTGTGAGGTGACATTAGGTGTGCAAGTGGGAGAGAGGGGAAGAAAGAGAATGGGGAGGAAGGAGAGAGAAAGGAAGAGAAAGGAGAGAAAGAGTAGGAAAGTTCCAACTTTTAAGATCCTGATTGAACCATTGTAAAATCTCTCTATCCATCAAACTTAATTTCCTTCATCGATCACTTTTCTTTCAATCAAAACAAAAAAAAAAAACACAAAATCAAAAGAAACAAAAGTTGCCTAATCCATTTCTCTCATTTGGCCAAAAAAAACCAGAGTTCGTCTCTGCAAAGCGCTCTGGTTTAGGAGATCGGCGCTTAGCAACACAAACCCCCAAACTCATCTTCTCTCTCTCTCCTTACCGCAAATCTTCAAATCAATCAAAAAAATCCTTTCATTTTAGTTGTGTTTCAATCATTTCTCCCATCACTATAAATAGCTCATTTAACCAAAACGACACCACTTCAATACTTTCTCTCTCTTCCAACAAAACAAATAAGAAAAATCTTCGATTCTTTGTTGTATACTTGTCTCTAGGGTTAGGGTTTCGGCATTTTGGTTCTTCGATTTTCTTGGAATTTTTGGGTTTGTGGTTGTTTCAGATCTGAATTTGAGGCTAATTCACGATGTTCTGGCGTATGGCGGGTCTTTCAACTGCATCTCCGGTGAGTAATTTTTCCTGCTTATTTTATCGTCAGATCCAATTCACTACTTTTTTTGGTTGAATTTGTTCTGATAGTTGTTTCTTGTAGTCGTTCACTAGGTTTATGAATCTGTTAATAATATGAATTATATGATCAGTAGATTTTTTTTTTCCTTTTTTTGAATGATGAAACAAATTTGACTGCATTTTCTCTGTCTTCTGTTGTGGGCTGATTGTGAAAGAAGGTTGTTGCCAGCAATAATTGTTCTACTGACATGTGCATCCTCTTTTTGTGGACGGGCTTTAAAGTTCTTTGTATAATGTTTTAGTTGTCCTAGTAAGCTGAATTGTGGCTGGGTTGCGAGGTTTATATATGGTACACTGATTGGGAAGCAGCTGTTGTTGCTTTTATGCAACCTTCAATGCCAAAAGTACACGATGCCGTCATTAGTTTCTGGAGATGTCAGCATCATTCACTACCACTGTTCTGTGCACAATCTTGTTCCCTATCACCTAGAATATTTCACTAGAAGGCTGATTTTGAGGGCTTTTCGTGCAGCTCAATAATCTTTACTAGTAGAAGAGCAAAAAAAAAATACTTCCTCCGTTTCTGAAAAATGGTAACATTTACTTTTGCACGGTCTCAAATGCACTACTTTGACCATAATATTTGTGTTTATAGGAATACATAAACTATAAAAAAATAGATTTTTCGAAAGTACTAATTAAAACGAATCCAACGATAGTATTTTTACATTGTAAATCCTTATATTTTTCCGAAATCAATGGTCAAAGTTTGTAAAGTTTGACCTTCAAAAAGTAAATGTTATCATTTTTCCGAAACGGAGGGAGTATAATTTAGTAGTAGGTGAATCCAGGTGTAGCTGAGAAAGGAATGTATGACTATCGTTCTCTTAGGATTTACAAAAATGTTCTCGAGTTGTTTTGGGAAATGAATTTCCTAGGCGATTCCATGTCACAACGATCGGTACTAGTTAAATCTTTGTTAATCTGGGGGTACTTCTACATTTGATATAATATTTGTCAACGTTAACGTAATATTCCGATCGGCAATAGTATGTAAATTGCTGACATGGAGCTAAATTTGAAATCCACAAAAATAAAGTTCACCTTGAGGATGGCTTGCAATCACTCTTTTTATTTTGGGGCAGTCTTGCCATCACAACTTTTAGCCTTTTACAAGAGAGTGAGGATGTGGAAAATTTGATGATTAGTGTATGTGGTTTTCCCCCCTTATTAAGGAGCTACGGGAAGGCTGAAGGAAAAAACTATCTGCTGTAGTTAATTCTAAATCTTCTGAGCATAGCATGGATGCCTTTTCTTTCTTCCAGGAAGCTTCCTCACAAATTTTCTATTATCCCACAATTATCTTGCTGTTGTGGCATACTTCTACTACTTAGTGGGAAAAGGATGTTTGTGTCTAGGATCCTGGCTTCTCATCTTCATAATTTCTTGGAACTGTTTTCCAAAGTAAAGTTTAGATGACAAAGCCCATGAGCTCAGTTGTTATTGCAGATGTTTAGTGCTCTTCCCCCCCCCCCCCCTTTTTTTTGGGGGGGGGGGAGGGGGGTGGTTAGACTTTGGAATTTTAGACCTATTTGTGAGATCATAGGAGACTAGTGAGACGAATGCCATTTTTCTGAACAGTTGAACCTTTGCTGCTGTTGAGAAGGATTTGCAACATGCACATATTCTTAGGAGAGATTTTTGTTGAGAGCTGCCTCGAGCAATGGTTAACTTGTCAGAAGTTTTAATGTCTTGTTGTCTGATTGATCTTGTGTTTGAAGGAGGTGGCCCATTCTTTCCTAGCTTTGAAGATTATTGCTTTCTAGTTGCATCCTTGTACTATTTGTGCGGGAAAACTAATTCATGGGTGCAACCAAAGCCACTTTCAAAGGGCACGTCAAGTGTAGAAATTAACTGCAGGTGATTGATTATTGAAGAATCGGTAAGACTTCCATGAGACTTTCCGTTTAGCATTTGCTCTTATTAACAGTGAAGTCTCATGTGAGCATGCATCTGGATGAAGAAGATTTTAATGCTTATGAGACTGAGTTGTGAGCAGAGAGAATGAGATTGCGGTCTGATTTGCCATTATGGGAAATTGGAATGCACAAGGAGATGAATCAGCTTGTTAGATTCAAGATTAATAGATGGAATAAAGATGCAGGGATCTGTATTTTCGATACGGTGATTTTCAGGGTTCTTCTCAAAATGCTGAAGCAGACAAAAGGAATATCTTACCTAAGACAGTTTATTTGGTCAGATTTAAATGGAAGATGCCCCTTGTAAACATAGATATTCAAAATAGTTTATGGAAAGAAATTAGCAGTACTTGCCAATCCTGTGATGATCGCATGTCAAACATTTTTATATATTAGGATGCTCAAAGTTTTAGAAGAATATTCTTGAATAAAAAGTGTTGAGCTCAAAAATAGAAAGGTTGATGTCTCTGATTTGCAACATTGTTTATTGAACTCGTTAAATATGTATATGAAGAAATGACCTGTACCCTTTAATTCTGTTTCATGGCTAGTCATAGCTCAATAATTTGTTACTTCCTTCGAGAATTTGGTAGATTGGTATCTTAATTGTAAGATTCTTATATAAGATACCCCAGCACACCATATATAGCTATTTTTTCCAAAGATCATAAAGAGCATTCAGTGTATGTTGTTTCTTTACTGAACAATAAAAGTGACCTATTTTCAGGGCCCATAGGATTAGTCAAACTAAGCTTGCATACCCGTTATCTAAAAAAAAGTGGACCTATTTTAAATTTTAAATGTAACTGAAACATGAGCATCTGTCTTGTTCTTTTAAGGAACAGTAACTGTTTTAAAATTGTCCTACTGGGCCATGTTAAACAGTAACTGTATTTATTATCCTATTTAAACAGTTGATTTCTGTCAGGTATCGTCTCTTTTCTTTCTACTGGTCAGGTACAATGTGGGTAATGGTCTACGGGTTCGGTTCTGGGAGGATGTGTGGAAGGGTGACCTTCCTTTCTCCTCCACATATCCCCGGGTTTTTCGGCTGTCCACATGGGGCCCCTGTAGCTGCGTTTTTCTCAGTCACGGGTGGTTCTTGAGACTTACATTTACGCCGACCACCACATGATAGGGAGATGGGGGAGCTTGTTTCTCTCTTGAGTGTTCTTAACTCTACTCTCCTTGTCCCTAGGGATGATTCTAGGACTTGGTTGGGGGATCCCTCTGGGGTCTTCTCTTGCAAGTCCGTCCTTTACCATATTAGTCTTCCCTCTCAGTTTCCACAATTTCCCTTATCTACTTTTATTTGGAAGTCTAAGGTTCCATTGAAGGTGCGCGCCTTTGTGTGGACTTTGGTGCTAGGTAGGGTGAATACATATGACATGCTGCAGCGTAGGAGACGGAGTTGGACCCTTTCACCGGGGTTTTGTGTGATGTGTCAGCATAGTGGGGAGGATTGTCCGCATTTGTTTGTTCTCTGTGACTTTGCGCGGAGTTTATGGGTTAGATTGCTGTGCGGGGAGAGCTTTGTGTGTCCAGCCACGGTGGGTGAATTCTTACAACTACGATTTGTGGCGATGAGGAGGAGTAAGGAGGGGAGGTTGTGGTGGCGCTGTGCTTGTATGGCTTTACTTTGGTGCACTTGTTTGGAGAGGAATTCTAGGATTTTTTCAGGGACTTGGAAAACTATTGATTATGTTTGGGATCACATAGTTTACTTGGCTTCGCTTTGGGCTAAAGCGGCGGGGGCCTTTAAGGGTGTTCCGTTGACTTTAGTTCAATGTAATTGGCGTGATGTATAGATAGTTTTCTTTTTATACTGAGGATACCTTATCCACCACATTTTTGTATTCTTTACCATTTGATTAACAAAATTTTCTCTTATCTAAAAAGAACAGTTGATTTCTGTTATCTCAAAGCCTATAGCTTACTATGCTGCGAAGATGTCCATTTCTTCTTTATCTTTCTCTTTTAAATTTTATATGGCAAGAGTATACAAAATTTGTGAGCTTGTTAGGTACCGCATTAGGCTCTGTAAGTGAGGAGTCTCAAGAGCATCTTGGACTTTACGCTTCAGAAAGTGCTGGTGGCTGAGGTTGTCAGGTCTTAGATGATACTTAGATTGCTAATATTTGACTTTGGACAAGCTTTTGACCCTGCAATGTATCCTACTTTTGGATATCTTTGCATGAAAAGCTATTTAGGTGTGGAGAAGTGAGATTTATCTGTCTTTGGAAAAGCAATGACTAGTTGGATCTGGTAACCAAATTAATGTTCAAAGTTCCACAGATCTCTTGATAAGAGGGCTTGGTTTCCTAAGATGCTAGACTCGCGTATGGGAGCAGTTGAAAGACGTTCCATGTCGTTTCCAATTGTAGATAATGCATTGGGATTGACTTGTCTAATCTGGATCATGGGCCCTAGAATTTATTTACTCTTAGTTGAGGGCCACAGAATTATGTTAGCAAATGGGTCTGCTAGTTCTGCTTGAATTACGGATATGATAACAATGAAGGAACTGCCTAAGTTCTTTACTTAAAGTGGTATACTTTACCCATTTGGTGTTTTGGGATTCTCTTGAGTGCTATTGATGGAAGCAACAAGCAAAGTAAAATCCTTTTTTAGGAAAGAGAAGAACCCAAGGCCAAAGGCAAATTTGTCTGGAAAGGTAAAAGGAGGGAGGAGAAACAAATTAGATAGGTTGAATTCATAGACTGGTCTTCTCTTCTTTCTAAAATACTTGCCAGCTGATTGTAGTTATGTGAGGTTAAATTTCCGAATAAATCCAAACTATGCCGATATGAATAATCTATTTCTCTGCCAAGGATCAGGCTTCAGAGATTTTTGACATTGATGCTCACATGAATTATTCCAATCTCATGCCCCTTTGCCCTTTGGGAGGTCTCAGATCTTTTTAATAATCCGAGAACCGGTTGAAATATCTTGTGAAGATCAGTAATTATATTATGAGTAGAACTTTGTTGAGCCTAACATCACACACTCATGCGCTTACCAAATCAGCTCAGAATTGTAAAGTCTCCAGTGATATATGCGTGAATGTCACATGGGCTTCATAAACATAGATGTAGGCCCAAAGAATTATACTTACGTGTGATTAGAAGCCTCCTTTTCATTGAATCTGGACTATTGCTGCAACAATGAGATATAATTATAGTATGGCTGTTTATTCGGTCTAGGGTGTGTTACAAACATCCTGAGTTTTTTTTTTGTTCCAATTATAATTTGTAAGCATAATGGTAACTGTTGGCATTTGCGAACCATGCTATTTAGTGACGTCAGCATGACGTCATGCTTGTTTGAGGCGCACGTTGAGGCCACCTCATTGAGATTTTGTGATTTAGATATCTTCACAAGTGGAGTGTTCTGAAATATCTATGGAAGGAAAGGCATCAGGTCTGTAAAATGATATTCTTAGCAAACTTAACCAGATTCTGTATTTATTCTTAGAGGAGAAGATAATATCACGTCAATCATTTTGTATCTTTTGTCATCTAATCTACAGTTGCCTTCAGGAGTGCATTTCGCTTATCCTCATTAATAGGCGTTATACATGTACTAGATTGAGCATTTCATCTTAAAAGCTTCTTTACTCACGTGGTTCCAGGTGGAAGCCATTTTGGACAAAGACAATTTCACACTGGAGGAGCTTCTTGATGAGGATGAAATTATCCAAGAATGCAAAGCTCTTAATGCTCGGCTTATTAATTTGTAATGCTTCTTTCTTTCCCTGCTTAGGGTTTCCTACTGATTGCTCCTTGCTTGTTCCTGTTTATATTGTGGCTTCTCCTGTTGCAGAATCCATTTGTTAAATGTTTGTTAAATGCCATTGTGATATCTAAATTAGTAGAGTTGTAGTGGTTTTTTGCATGGAAGCATTTCATATTTTCGGTTCTTATGAGCTACTCTTCTAGCATATCTTCTGATGACTCTTGTTGTGTCTTATCTTATTTTTTCCATTCTTGTTCTTGAGAAGCAACACAAAATTATTAGGCTACTAATAGCCACACCTCAACCCAAATACATTTTAAATCGAATAGGTCATTACAATCATCACTTGCACGAGTATCAAAACCAGGGATACGTAGCCCTCTGCCTCTGCAGCCTCCCTTTGGCTACACGATCAGCTACTGTATTATTTTCTCTAACTATCTGAATGTTGCTATGTTCTTCAAACCCCTTAGAATAGCATCATAGCAAAAATCTTTCAGAGCTGCTAGGTTCTATTCTTTTCGTTCATCAACCATGATAATAGCACTGTTGGTATCATTTTCAAAAGCTATATGTGACTAGTGCCAACCTGTTAGCTTTGTCATCATCAAAGTTGCATGCTAAAAGCATAGAGTTCAGCAACATTGGATTCTTTATCCCCAGAGAAACTGAGAACACACCTAGAAATTCTTCATTTCAACGAAATGTTTGTTGGAATAATACTCATTGTTTAACTTGGGCAGTTTTTATGGAAATTTCAGATTTTTGAGTTGGCCTCCCGTGATACATAGCAGATCAGCTTGGTCCTTCACCCCTCCTTCTTTGTTTGAATTTCTTTCTGAATTTTGCGCCATATTATTTACATTGCTATTCTCGCCACTTCCATAGATTTAGAGTTAAGACATGGAAAAAGGAAATACTTTCAACGTGAGTAAGAAATTGTTGCATTCTAAGTGGTATAGTGTTCGTTGCTTATGTCGTATAGTCTGGCTCAGAATAGATCGTTTATTTGTTTCTTAAAAAGCAGGTAGCTTCTGACAAATCTAATCCTATGCTAGATCACGAGTCTTGTTTCGAGTAATGAAGAATGATCTATAGTGGTAGGCTTGTGTCGAGTAATGAATAATTATCTTTGGTAGTTTTTACAACTACATCTGCCAGTTCTATTTGCATGGCATTATCAACATATATGTCTAAGAAAAAAAAGTCAAAATAGCAGAATTACAGCACATTTACGTAACCGTAGCTATCTACAACTTATCAATTATTATCTTCATTGTTTCTTGTAGTGATTGTGAATTTCTGATACGTAGAAGAGGCTAGTTTCTTTTTATCTGTCTCATGCTGTCTGCTATATATTGGTCTGTCGGGAAAACTCTCAACTAGTTGGGGGTAAGGTTGCGTACATCTAGAGCTCGCAAGACGCGCTTTCTGCAGGACTTAATAGGAAGAAGCATGCCTCAGGCCTGCTTAAGCGTGCGGCGCATTGAGGCGATGACCTCATCACCTCAGAACATCCCAGGCTTAGCACTGTTGAAGAGGCGCACGCCGTGCGGTGAGGCACTTCTGTTGTGTACTGTTGGGATGAGAAAGAGGAGAGAGAGATATAGAGGGTTCGATCTGGATAAAAGCAAGTCGATCTCCGCTGACAACCCGTGTTTCTTACTTTGTCCACAAAATATAGCCAGTTAAACATATGTGAGAAGAAACAAGAATTTTGGATTTAGGGTTTGATCGAAAACGCTAGAACCTAGATATGTGAAATTGAAGCGCTGAGAGAAGAATTTTGTTGGGGTTTCTGGGCGGCAGAGAGAGGCGAGTTAGCTGGCAGGTTCGCCGGCGTTTAGTGACTGGCCGCTGAGCGTCGGGGAGGCCAGCCTCTCTTTCCTTTGTTATAAGTTGACGGACTTGTCTTTGTCACTTTCTGTACCTATATCTTAATATGTACTGCTGGTTTCTTTATTTTAATATTTTCGCTTTACTGTTGATGATGTAAAATTTTTGTAGACTTCATCAGTTTACAGTAATGTCGAAGTGGCGGTTCAAACTTACATGATTAGCTGTCAATTGTATCAGTATTTTTATCTGCATTTTTATTTCCTAATACCTGAAAATAACAAAAATTAAAATTTGATAATATGTTGAGTAATTGTTTTATAAAATTAATTAATGTTGCAAGCATATATGACAAAGATGTGTGCCTCACATGCACGAGGCATGCACTATTGCCTCGTGCCTCACGTCTCGTCTTTGAGGACCCTTTGCGCCTGTAGAGGATTATCTTTGAGGTTGATATACACACACGCACACATGCAACTGTTTTGTGCTTGCACTCACAGCTGGCAAAGAAGAAGACAGTAATGCTATTTATATTTGCAGTTTGCGGGAAAGACCCCAGGTTGAGCAACTTATTCGTTTTATAGTAGAAGAAGCTCCCGAGGATGCAGAGAGAAGGAGAAGCTTCAAGTGGGTCTTTGAAATCTTTTATTCTTTTCTGTAGAATTACTTGTATGTGTTCTTCGCATTGCTTAATTAATGTCTTTCTCTTCTCTGTGTTAGGTTTCCTTTCATTTCTTGTGAGATTTTCACATGTGAAGTTGATATTATACTCAAAACATTGGTTGAGGATGAGGAGGTAACCGGTATTTTAGAATTTACTTGCAGTGAGTTATTTCTGAATTCTACCTGAGTTTGTTTTCATTTGCTGAAATGGTTGTTCACATCATTGGCAGTTGATGAATTTATTGTTCTCGTTCTTGGATCCAGAACATTCACATAGCACATTATTGGCTGGATACTTTAGCAAGGTAGTTTTTAAGCGAGCTTCAAAGTATCCCTATTCTTGGTTACTTTAGTGTGTTTTCTAACTTGCTTAGAAAGTTAACCATTATAAGTCGAGCATGCTTTTCATTTCCTTCTTGTGTACATCATTCTTCTCTTCTCATCTTTTGATCTCTTCATTTCCTTGTTTGTTTTGGTTTCACAGGTTGTCATTTGCCTCCTATTACGAAAGACAGTTTCTCTGATGAACTATATTCAAGTAGGTGCTCAGAGTTTGAATGGCCTTTTTGCGGTTGGAGAATCTTGGTTAAATTTAGCTAGTTGTACTGAGTTTTGACACCCGTTGCTAATGGGATCATTGCAGGCACATCAAGAAATTATCAAGCAGCTGGTTGATCTTATTGGAATTACATCTATTATGGAGGTAGTTGCTGCTAGTTGATGATCCTAGTGCTTTATTTTGTGTGTATTACTTGGCTTCTAAGTCTACGTATGTGTTTTCATCAGCGTCTTTCTTTCAGCTTGAGAAAGCTGCCATGACAATTTGCTTTTAAACAGTTGGCACTGTAACTTGTTGTGTATCTCTTCTATGTATCATCAATTGTTTTGTGGTCTTCCTCTTCTCATCCAGTGGTGCATAATCTTTCTATGGAACATTATACATGTCTAACCACTGGCGATCCTGTCTCATTATTGTTTCATTAGTTATAATGATAACGTCTGTCCTTATGTTTTTGTTAGTATATGGGCTTGTGTATTAGCCTGGAGCGTATTTGTCCTAAGGAGTTAATAGTAGATTTTGCTTCTTGCTTATTGGTTGCCTTTACGATGAACGGTTATGAATGGTCAGGTTAGTTAAGGTTCATCTTTCTGCGTCTGCAGGTGCTGATTCGTCTTATTGGTGCTGATGAACATATATACAGCAACTATGCTGAATCAATGCGGTGGCTGGAAGATACAAATGTCCTGGAGATGATTGTGGATAAGTTTAGCTCCTCTGTAAGTCAACTTTTTGGTGCTTATAGACTTAAGATCCTTGGATTGTTTTTATTTCTTGTGCAATAGTAAATAAAGGATGTTGGGGGACTTGATGCAATCGAAAGGTGAGGAGAACTTAAATATGCGAAATTGGGGTTCTGTGTAATTAGATTCCCCCCCCCCCTCCATTTTTTTGGTGAGGACTCATGCCCCCCTACATTTTAACACCTTAATTTCATTACTTCAAATATTTTTCTTATCTATAAAAACGAAATCTCTTTTGACATAGTGACAAATGAGACATTGAAAAGGGAACCATGTTTTGATTAAAAAAGACAAAGAAAAGAAAAGAAGGGCGAATCATGTCATTCGGAAAAACCATAATCCTGTCTGAATAGAACAAATACAGCTCTGCATCAAATCAATAGGTTTCAAGACCTTGTGACGAAGGTTTAGTAATTAGTACTACTTGCTAAAGTCATAAATACTAGTGCCTACTTCATAATTTATGCTGGAGCTTTTAGCTTATTTGTTATTTACCTAGTCACCTTGAAATCAATTGGATGTCACATCAACATGGTGCAGCATGTTTGTTTTTTTATTTCGGCTTGGAGGAATATATGACAAATCTGTGTTTGCAGGATTCCCCTGAAGTCCATGCTAATGCAGCAGAGACACTTTGTACCATTACCAGATATGCTCCCCCTGGTATTGCCGCTAAAATTTCTAGTCCAAGGTAGTTTCAAGCTTTGTCTTGCTGTTATGGTGCTTTTGTGTATTAACCAGTGTGACTTTGTGATTGTTTCTTATGCTGAATGTCGGGGGAAGTTGGGGTGAAAAGTGGAGCCAGCCTAGGGCTGAGGGTTGTTTGTGTGTGTGCTCTACTGGTATTCCTCTTTTGTTTAAATTAAGGTAGAGGCTTTTTTTCTTCTTAATCTTAATTTGTTTGGGAGAGTGGGGGATGGATAAGGAATTAAAGATCTGAGAGTGATGCACCAGATCACCTACATCGTGCATGCATACCTGTATCTCTGTAAGATGCAAGGAAATTTGATAATTTGAACCTGAAATATGGAAGAAAAATGGAGGATAAGAAGATGAACTATGTATTAAATTGTGCCTGCAAGTGTTAGAGTTAGCTGTTTGAGGGACATTTTTTATTCTGGTTCCCCAGTAACAGACTAACAGTAACATGCGGCAGGCCTTAGGGAGCAGGTATTTGGTGTCTAGAGTAACTCTGACATCTTGTTAAGCTCTCGGCCTAGAGTTAGTCAATGCGATGTCCCTTTGGGTACATTTGATAATTTTGTAATGACACTTTGTTAAGAGTGTTGGTCGTTTTTGCAGTTTTGTAGGAAGGCTGTTTCACAATGCATTGGAGGAGTCACGCCCGAACTCAGTTTTGGTTAATTCCCTTTCGATATGCATTTCCTTGTTAGACCCAAAGAGGCTAGCGGTTGGTACTTACCATGCTTACAATCGCCAATTTACTCAAGGACCCTCGTTAACTGCGAATCCTGAGACAGTTGAAGGCATGCTAGGAAGCCTAGGTAACATGGCTAATTCTATCTTACATGCTGGTGTTCGTTTTTGTTTTATTTGATCTTTCCTCAATATGGGTAAGCCGACAAAACAAGTAAATAGTTGTTCGATCTCGTTAGCAACCTTCTCTTGGATCACTTCAATTATTTATCGCAATAGTATTCACAGCATTGACAACGCAACTGAATACTCTCATGATATGTTGCAGTGTAGTGTGCCATAAATATTCTTTTTGGTTTGGGGGGGGGGGTGGGGTGTTGGGCAATACTAGCTTAAGTAACTAATCATACGCCAGAAACAGCTTAAATCAAGATAAAATTATTGTCACTGGAGTATACTAACAAACCTTTTATTTAGTTATCTGCCTCGAATTGTGTGTTTTTTATGTCCAGATATGTGATGAACTTTTGTTAATTGCTATGAGTGGGCGAGGTCTTATTTCTTCCTTGTGTTTCATGTTAATTGTCTCTTGCACTGCCTGCTATATTTTGTTGCACTGGAAAGGGAGACTAAACATAACTGTCTATAGGTTGTATTTATATACATGGATAATCTTTTTTTAGATAAAGAAAAAGTATATTGATATAATTTTAAATGTACAGCAGGAGAGAGGATAAGGTATCCTCCAAATAAAACATTTACAGATTGCCCCAAATCCTCTGTATATCAGTTATAGAGTAATCCCTAAAAGCCCCCGCAGCCTTAGCCCATAAGGAGGCTAAATAAGTAATTCTCTCCGAGACCATCGCAGGAGTTGCGTAAAGTCCCGTAAACACTCGTGCATTCCTCTCTAACCAAATGCACCACAAAATTGCAAAATAAGCATTGCGCCACAGCATCCTCCTCTCCTTACCACCCCCAAAGCCCCAGAAATGCACTTGTAAAAAGGCCTCAACACTAGAAGGATAAACAGACTCCTCCTGGATCAGCCTACGCCAAAGACTCTGTGCCACATCACACCAAAGGAAACGATGTGCAGAAGTTTCGCAATTAGACCTACATAACGAACACATATCTGGTGACAGAAGCACCCCGGGCCTTCTCCGCTGCCTTAAGTCGTTTGTATTAACCCTATCCAGCACCAAAGTCCACACAAACGCCTTCACCTTCATAGGTACCTTTGCTTTCCAAATGTAGTCTGCTAGTGGAAAACAAGGGAGAGGTGTCCCCAAATCCCGACAGAAGGACTTGCAAGAGAACTCCCCCGAAGTCTCCCCAAGCCACCTCCTAGAGTCATCTGAGCTTGATAGCTAAATAGGCTCCATAAGAGTAAGAAGCGAAGTGAGTTCTTCCATCTCCCTATCATGAGGTGGCCGACGAAGATGCAAATTCCAGGAACCACTCTGTACCGAGAAAAAGTCACCAACCATACCCCCATGTAGAGTAGTCAACTGAAACAATTGAGGAAATCTTGTACAAAACTGCTCACCCCCCCTCCAATTATCCTCCCAAAACCTAGTACGTGCACCATTCCCAAGTACCAGCTCAACATGAGGAAGGAAACGCGGAAGGATTTGTGAAATAAACTTCCACGGGCTAGCATGTGTAGATGTCCCTGTAAACTGTGTGTCCCACCCGTTCTGTTGCGTTCCATACCTACTTCGGATGACCCGATGCCAAAGACTATTAGGTTCCCGTGGAAAACGCCAAAGCCATTTGCCCGCAAGGGCGACATTTTTTGCCACTAACCTGTCCACTCCCAAACCACCTTCCTCCTTAGGCCGACACACCTTGTCCCAGCTCACCAAGTGATCCTTTCGCTCCCCATCCACGCCAGTCCAGAGGAAGTCCCTCATGAGTTTCTCAATCCTATTCGCTACGGCTACTGGAATCCGAAACAAGGAGAGATAATACAACGGAATGCTAGAAAGACAAGATTGGACTAGTGTAATCCTGCCCCCGAACGAGAAATAAACTCGCTTCCAACCATCCAGGCGCGTGGATACCCGCTGCACAACTGGCTCCCAAAAACCCTCCGAACGTGGGTTACCTCCTAATGGCACACCCAAGTAGGTAAGTGGCCACTCCTGTACCTGACAGCCTGCCAGACCTGCTGTCGTCGTCAAAAAGTCATTACCCACACTTATCCCAGCCACACTACATTTCGCAAGATTGATTTTCATCCCCGAAATCACCTCAAAAATTTGCAAGATTGTCAAAACATTCTTAAACTTCTCAAGATCCGCATCCAAGAAAAGGATAGTGTCATCTGCAAACTGAAGATGGGAAACACACACCCCCTCCCGACCCACTTTCAGACCAGCAACGACCCCCGCCTCAACACCTCTCTCCAATATCCTACTGAGCACATCTACCACCAGCGTAAACAGAAAAGGCGACAATGGATCGCCTTGCCTCAAACCCCTGGAGGAAGAAAACCACTCCCTGGGCGCTCCATTTACAAGCACAGAAAAGTGAGCATTCGAAAAACAACCCCTAATCCACCGCCTCCAGAGTAATCCAAAACCTTTCCTCTCGAGCACGCTATCCAGGAACCGCCAACTCACCCTATCATAAGCCTTCTCAAAGTCTAGCTTGAAAACAATACCCTGTGAGCCTCTACGCCTCGCATCATCCACCGTCTCATTAGCCACCAAAGAAGCATCCAAAATCTGTCTCCCCTCCACAAACGCGCTCTGCGAATAAGAAATGGTAGTAGCTAGAGCTTCTCCTATCCGCACAGAGAGAACTTTCGTGATGATTTTATAAACACTAGTAACGAGGCTGATAGGACGAAAGTCCTTAACTTTTATAGATCGATCCTTCTTTGGAACTAATGTGATGAAATTAGAGTTGATACCCCTGCCAAGAACCCCCTGTACATGAAATTCTTCAAAAACATGAAGAAGATCATCTTTAACCACCTCCCAACAATCCTGAAAAAAAGCCATAGTGAATCCATCGGGGCCCGGTGTTTTTCTCTATCCATACTGAACACCGCTGCCCTAACCTCCTCTAGCTCAAAAGGGCGTTCTAGACGAGCCGCCATAGCTGGTGAAATTGGGCTCCAGTCCAACCCCTCAATACGAGGTCGTGACATCTCCTCGCTAAACATTGAGCGATAATATGAGGTAATCTCACGGCTGATCTCCCCCACATCGCTAACCACATCCCCATCATCATTTTCCAACTCCTTAATAAAACCCCTCCTCCTCCTTCCATTGACTACCTTAAAGAAAAGCCTAGAATTTGTGTCTCCTTCTTTAGCCCACCTCCCCTTCATTTTCAGTCGTCGACACTGCTTCTCCCTCAAAAGCACCTCCTGAAAGTCGTTTTTCAACTCAACACTCTTACGGACAAGCTCCTCACCCCCCTCTCCGTTACTAATTGTCTGGTCCACTACGGCAATCTCACGCAACAACCCATTCTTTCTCTGGTTAATGTCCCCGAAAACCTCCTTATTCCACCCTTTGAGTTGCTCCTTAACAAATTTCAGTTTTCGCATGAAACAATAGCCTTGCCATCCCTGGACCTCACAAGTGCCCCACCACTCAGCCACCTTCCTACGAAAATTCTGATGTAAAGTCCACATATTCTCAAATCGAAATGGAGATGGACCCCATTGCACCGGCCTGGAGTGAAGGATTAATGGAAAGTGGTCAGAGCAAGGGCGCGAGAACACCTCCTGTGACAACAAAGGAAACTCGTCTTCAACCGCATTAGTGAACAAAAACCGATCCAACCTTGAAGAAGCACATCGTCGCCCACTAACACTCCACGTAAACTGTGCATTTTGCAGTGGAGGATCCCGCAACTCGCATTCCCTGATAACTGTATTAAACTCCCTCATATCTCCCAAACCACCAGAATGCCCTAGTCGCTCCCCCACACTTCGAACAACATTGAAATCTCCCCCGAGAATCCAGTGTGGGGAGCAAAGCCCAAGATTGTCGTTCAGAATGTCTGCATGGACCATACACTGAGGTAAACCACCAATCCCCTCTACCTCGAACGTTCAAACACACCGTCACAAAAAAACAGCCCAAAATGATGTCGACCTTGACAGCAAACCTAGTATCCCACATTACCAAAATCCCTCCAGAGGCCCCCAAAGACGGAATAACCACCCAGTCCTTGTCACGTGAGTCCCAGCAACTCCTCACAAAAAAAGAATCTGCAACCTCCACCTTCGTTTCCTGTAAAATCAGGAGAGATCTTGGAGACAACCTCTCTCACCGTATCCCGCTTATCGCTCCTTCCCAAACCATTAACATTCCAGCTCAAAATCTTCATAAAGAACGACTACGACCCCTCCTACGGCCACTCTCCTTGCCATAATTAACACTACTCTGTAGGTTACGAAGTTCCTTCCCCCAATTTCGCCCTTTCTTCCGAGAGTGCACCTTTTCACCCACACTCACCTGCATTTCCTTCTCCGAGACACCATACAACTGGCACCGCATGAGTCCAAGAATCACCTGCGGATCCCTGTCATCACCACCCGAGCCTGGCAGTGGTGCTAACTCAATAACATCATCTCTAGAGGCATCTGTTGCGTCTGTAGTACACGTACCAGCACCCATACTCTCCTCCGCAGATGATAAAAAAATATTAGAATCTCCCAGGTTCAGCAAATTTACCTCCAAATCACTGTCTATTGACGTATCATGAACCTCCTTCCGACGTAAGCTCTCTATAAGGAGCTCCGTCTCAGCATCCTCCTCATCAAAATCACTAAACAAATCGTCATCGTCTTCCCATCCCCCAAACTCGGGGACCTCCTTCGTGGCAACTCCCAAATCTGTTCTAGGCTGGACAGAAACCTCCTCTAATGTAACCTCAGGTTGTGCTGCGGTCCCCTTAAGAACCTCAGTCGTGTCAGCAACCCATTTCCCAAATAAATAAACATCACCAAGTAGCTTGCTAGCCTCCAAGACGGACTGTGGAAGAGTCACCTTCGCACCCGCCGAAAGTCTCTGCCCCTCGCACGCGCCGCTCAACCCCTCGCTTCCAACCAAGGGAGGGGAAAATGCATCCAGCTCACACTGGTCACATCCCCCTGACCCACTCACCTCCCTAACCTCCTCGCCGGCAAAATCCGCTCCCATCGCACCCCCAGAAGTGGTCAGGGCCTTCGTCGGAGGCACAGCTTCCACCGTCGGCGCAAAAGCTACCGCAGGCGATAGTACCGCTGGTCGAGTCTCAGACTCACTCACCTCCCTAACCTCCTTGCCCACAAAATCCGATCCAGACGCAGTCCCATTAGTGGTCGCAACCTTCGCCGGAGTCGCATCGACGTGGCTCCCTGAACCGCCGTCAAAATCTGTCTCAGACAGTGGATCCGTCCTCGGAACTGGAACCCCCCTCGCCGGCCGGTCAGTCGCCGGCGTCCTGGGATGGCGCCGCCGATAAACCTTCGACCATCGACCACCGATCCCTTCTCGGCTGCTCGCGTGCTCTCCCCCTACTGGCCGCCGTGAGTTTTCCTCGTTTACTCCGTCGAGAATTAACGGGTTTGAACCCCGTTGGACCCAGATCTGCCTGACTCTAACGGGCTTGTGTTTGTGAGCTGGGCCAAGTCTCGCAAAGACTGAATTCGCAGACCTGGTTAAGTTATGCGCTGGGCCCCTTTCATAACCCCCAGGCCCAAGTCTATGAAACACAGAACTCCTATTCCCCAGCCTTTCAAAAGCTGAGCGCCGAGGCCCAAAACTTCCAAATGACCCTCTAGGCCCAATTCTGTTGAAAACTGAATTACGAAATCTACCATTTAACTCTCTAGGCCCAATTCTTTCAAAAACTGAATTAATTGACTTATTCATAACGGTTGAACGTGATTGTAGCCCTGAAATCTCGCGCCTTCCATGGTCAGCTTCTCCATCCCCAACGCTTACCCTCTGCAACATCCTCGAATTCCTAACTTCCGGTGGAGACTCCGGCCACCCATCCCTGGCTGAATGTTTCTGGTGGATCTGCAACAAACGAGGACTCCCTACAAAAATAAATTGAGGACCAAAGCATTGCAAGGCCTCAAACATGGCACACCATCCTCGCCCACTGTCACCCTCCGGGATTCTTATAGAAACAACTTTCCCCTTCAATGGCTGCTTCTCCAACAGAAAGAATCGTCCAGCACCATTGCTACTAATACGTAGCATCAAAATGTAACCATTCCCACGCAAAGTTCTGACCCATCTCCCTGCACTATCTCCTCGCCACAGTGAGATCGACTCCTTCCCCCACCAAAGAAGTTCCTCTCGACTCAGCCGAACTGTGAACTTGGCTTCCCGACGCTGCTCCACCAATAAATAATCAAACCTGTCACGCTTCAGATCAAAAAGTTTATTTCCAATCCTGAAAACAGACTCCATAATTAACTAAGATGCTAACTCGAAAAATGGATTGGCTCCCGGAGCCCCGTCCACTGAAAGTGGACAGGGTAGTCTCCGATGACCAACACCCACCTTAGAGAGAAAGAATCCTAATATTTGTGTAAGGCTGCACAAATCTACACCTACCAAAACTCATAATCATAGTACCAGACTACCAGTCTTGCACAGGGACGACAGGGTACCTCAGTACTGGTGAACCATATGGTAAAAGCTACTCGTACTGTGATAGTGTAGGATGTACCACAAACAAAGTAAGAACGGTTCATATACATGGATAATCTTGAATGATGGAACTGAGTGCAGTGACAGTTTAGAGGATGATATCAGCTATAAGGTTGATGATTTTTTATTAGCAGATAAAGCATAATATATCTTCTGCTTTTGGACAACAACCCAGGATGTATCCCACCGAGGACAAGTGTCGCCGAGGACGGGTTTGGACAGCTTTAACCTAGCTAGTTGCCTAGTAAAGATGCTCTTTCCGAATCACCCACAAAATAAATTCTGAAATCAGTGAAAAACATATGATGATTAAAAGAAAGCATGAATGAATGAACAAGTACAATGAAAGAAAGGATGAGTAAATATTTAAATAACTACCAATAAATAGATAAATAAGGAAATAATATAAAGCAATACAGAAGGGCTCTAAAGGCGAAAGATAACTAGAAGAAAACATGTGAACTACAAAGGCAAAGGTTCCAAAAATCTTCTATCTAGGATCTGCTACTCCAATCCTATCACGCCAAAGTTTCCAATCTGGGGCCATATCCCGAGTAGGCTCTCGGAGGGGCATATTTTGCCTGGTCACTCCCAAATTTCTTTTGGTCCCTCTCTTTTTCTCGTACAATCTGTTCTCTTCTTAACATTCCAAACCACTTGAGTCTCATCTCACACATCTTACTCTCAATATCTGCCACCCCCACCATGCCTCTTACCATTTCATTCCCGACCTTATCTCTTCTTCTGAGGTTGCACTTCCCAAGTATAAAACAATAACTGTTCCAAGTACACAATTATTCCCTTATTTTCTAAGTCTTTACTCTTCTTCCATTCCAAAGCTAGTCTCTAATTTCTTATGGTTAATTCTTTTTCTTTTTGATTCCCCAGTGATCGTTTGACTAACTTTTTACTACCATCTGATATCTTCTGCAGGTCTTCTACTCAAGTTCTTGGATGTTTCATCAGAAGAAAGTGTCTTGCTAACTACATATGGCAAGTTGAAGCCTCCACTGGGAAAGCAACGTTTAAAGGTGTAATTTATTTTTTTCAGTTTTTGATTTATTCTTTTTTTTGCATTTAACTTAGGCATTACGGCATGCCTGTTTCAACATGACATGACTTGGGTATGGACAGGGACTACAAGTTGAACTCTGAAATTTGATCAGATGCTTCTAGAAATGGTAAAATTTGAATAGGGGGAGCCAGAGTTTGGGAAGATGGACTTGCCCCTTGCAGGGAGTTGATTGATGGCGTATGCGGGCATAGGTAGATAGCTTTTCTTGCATAGGGGTGAGACAGGGAGGAATGAGAGAAAGAGAGAAATGGTGTTCATTTCTTTCTCCCTCACCTAGGGAAGTGAGGGAAAGAGGGTTGGGATAGAGGTTTGGGGGAAAGGGGGGGGGGGTGGCTACTTGAGTAACATTAGGTTGTTGTAAGTTATAAGATAGATGGTCTAAGTCTTGCTAAAGGATATTGGGCCCCTTACCTATCTAAGGCCTTTTGGATATTTTGTCTGGACTTTTTTTTTCCCTACCCTTTTTCTTGAGTATGTCAGTATATTGTTTATCTAAGATTTTTTTTTTTAGATAAGAGAAAATTTTATTAATCAAATTGTAAAGAATACAAAAAGGTGGAGGATAAGATATCCTCAGTATAAAAGAAAACTATCAACTATCTACACATCACGCCAATGGCGTTGAACTAAAGTCAACGGAACACCCTTAAAGGCCCCCGCTGCCTTAGCCCAAAGGGAAGCCAAGTAAATTATGTGATCCCAAACATAATCAATAGTTTTAAAAAAATCCTGGAGTTCCTCTCCAACCAAATACACCAAAATAAAGCCAAACAAGCACAACGCCACAACAACCTCCCCTCCTTGCTCTTCCTCATCGCCACAAATCGTATCTGTAATAAATCTCCCAACGTGGCTGAACATACAAAGCTCTCCCCACACAACAGTCTAGCCCACAAACTCAGCGCAAAGTCACCTTGCACAAACAAATGCAGACAATCTTCCCCACTATGCCGACACATCACACAAAACCCCGGTAAAAGGGACCACAACATATCATAAGTGTTCACTACCTAGCACTAAAGTCCACACAAAAGCGCGCACCTTCAATGGAACCTTATTCCAAATAAATGTAGATAAGGGAAAATGTGGAAACTGAAAGGGAAAGCTAATATGGTAGAGGAAGGACTTACAAGAGAAGACCCCAGAGGGATCCCCCATCCAAGTCCTAGAATCATCCCTAGAGACGAGGATAGTGGAGTTAAGAACACTCAGGAAGGAAACAAGCTCCTCCGTCTCCCTATCATGTGGTGGTCGGCGTAAATGCAAGTCCCAGAAAAACACAGCCACAGAGGCCCCGTGCAGATTGGACAACCGAAAAACCCGGGGATATGTGGAAGAGAGAGGAAGGTCACCCTTCCACACATCCTCCCAGAACCGAACCCGAAGTCCATTACCCACACTGTACCTGACCAGTGGAAAGAAAAAAGACGATACTTGAGAAATAAACTTCCAAGGGCATGCATGAGAAACATTGGAGCCAGCATGAGCGTCCCACCCATTGCACATAAGACCGTACTTGCTCCTGATTACTCGGTGCCAGAGGGAATCGGACTCCAGAGGAAACCGCCATAACCACGTACCCACTAACGAAATGTTTTTGGACACCAATCTACCAAAACCCAGCCCTCCCTCTGTTTTCGGCTTGCAAACACGGTCCCAACTAACCAGGTTATCTCTCCTATCCCCCTTAGCCCCACACCAAAGGAAATCCCTCATAATCCTCTCAATCCTATTGGCAACACCAACCGGAATCCTGAACAAGGAGAGGTAATAAATGGGAATACTAGCTAAACAAGACTGAAGAAGAGTAATTCTTCCCCAGGGAAAAATAGACTCTTTTCCAACCATCTAACCGCTTAGCCACCCTAGACACAACTGGCTCCCAAAAAGACGCTGAGCGGGGATTACCCCCTAAGGGAACCCCTAAGTAAGTAAGCGGCCAAGACTGCACCTGGCAGCCCACGAGATCCGCAAAGGCCTCGAGAACCCCGTCTCCCACATTAATCCCAGCTAGACTACTTAGACAAATTAATCTTTTTTTAGATAAGAGAAAATGTTATTAATCAAATGGTAAAGAATACAAAAATGTGGAGGATAAGGTATCCTCAGTATGAAAAGAAAACTATCTACACATCACGAATGACGCTGAACTAAAGTCAACGGAACATCCTTAAAGGGCCCCGCCGCATTAGCCCAAAGAGAAGCCAAGTAAACTATGTGATCCCAAACATAATCAATAGTTTTCTCAGTCCCCAGTCCCGGAAGAAATCCTAGAATTTCTCTCCAGCCAAATACACCAAAGTAAAGCCATACAAGCACAACAACCTCCCCTCCTTACTCCTCCTCATCGCCGCAAATCGTACCTGTAAAAATTCACCCACCGTGGCTGGACACTCAAAACTCTCCCCACACAGCAATCTAGCCCATAAACTCCGCGCAAAGTCACAGAGCATAGACAAATGAAAACAATCCTCCCCACTATGCTGACACATCACGCAGAACCCCAGTAAAAGGGACCAACTAGGTCTCCTTCGCTGCAGCATATCATAGGTGTTCAACCTACCTAGCACCAAAGTCCACACAAAAGCGCGCACCTTCAATGGAACCTTTGACTTCCAAATAAAAGTAGATAAGGGAAAGTGGAGAAACTGAGAGGGAAGGCTAATATGGTAAAAGAAGGACTTGGAAGAGAAGACCCCAGAAGGATCCCCCATCCAAGTCCTAGAATTTTTCCTAGGGACGAGGAGAGTAGAGTTAGAACACTCAAGAGGGAAACAAGCTCCCCCATCTCCCTATCATGTGGTGGTCGGTGTAAATGTAAGTCCCAAGAAGCACTGTGGCTGAGAAATCTCAGCCACAGGGGCCCCGTGTAGTGTGGACAGCCAACCGAAAAACCGGGGATATGTGGAGGAGAAAGGAAGGTCACCCTTCCACACATCCTCCCAGAACCGAACCCGTAGTCCATTACCCACATTGTACCTGACCAGTAGAAAGAAAAGAGACGATACCTGACAAATGAACATCCAAGGGCAAGCATGAGAGACGTTGGAGCCAGCATGAGCGTGCGTCCCACCCTGTTGCACATAAGACCATACTTGCTCCTGATTACTCGGTGCCAAAGGGAATTAGACTCCAGAGGAAATTGCCACAACCACGTACCCACTAGCGAAATGTTCTTAGACAAATTAATCTTCATCCCGGACACCACCTCAAACTCCTGTAACAAAAGTAAGCACTCTCTTAAACCCCTCAAAGTAAGCACTCTCTTAAACCCCTCAGCCGAGAAGAAGAGAAGAGAATCGTGTCATCGACTAACTGAAGGTGAGAGACTAACACCCTTTCCCGCCCAACTCTAAAACCCTCAACCGACCCCGCTCCACCCCCCTATCCAACATCCGACCAAGAACATCAACAACCAAGGTAAAGAGGAAAGGAGATAAGGGATCTCCTTGCCTAAGACCCCGCGACGATGTAAACCATTCACGAGCCGTCCCATTGACAAGTACAGAAAAGCTAGCGTTAGACAGACAACCCCTAATCCATTTACGCCACCTCCCCCCAAACCGTTTATCTAAGATTTATAAGGGCACTTGTCTAGATTTATAAATCTACCACTCCACACCAAAAGATTAATTGAGTTGGGCTTAAGGATCAAGGGACTCGCAAAACATTGAAAGATTATTTATGAAAGAGTAATATGCTAATGTATTCTGGGCATTTCAGTGTGCAAGTTTTAAGCTGTTCCCAACTATGATCAGCAGATATATACCTTGGCTGGCAGTCATGTCCGAGTCCAAGTATTAAATTTATGTCATTTGAGAGTATGATGTATTTTCATCTTTCTCTAATGTAAAGTTTTTAATTTGTCAGGTTGTTGAGTTCATCTCGGTCTTACTCTCAATTGGTGATGAAGCTGCTGAAAAGGAAGTCATACGACTCGGAGCAGTGGAAAGAGTTCTAGACATGTTTTTTGAGTTAGTTTCTATTTTCCTTAATAAAAAAATTTTCTTATCTGAAAAAGACATGTTTTTGAGTAAGTTGAAATTTCGTATGTATTATCTTTCATTTGTTGAGCTACAATGTCTTACCTTTGCATTTGCGCAGGTACCCATACAATAATTTTTTGCATCACCATGTAGAGAACATAGTATTATCGTGCTTAGATGGCAAGACTTCTACTCTTGTTGAGCATCTTCTTCGTGATTGTGATCTTATTGGAAAGATACTGGCAACTGAAAAATGCCTTCTGCTGTCGTGTGATTCAATCAAGGTGATTGACCAATAATGTTTAGATTGGTCTCATTTGTCTAATTACTTTTTAGATGAAGGGAAATTTTTTATTATTGAAGCGTCAAAGGTTACAGCAAGTGAGGATTTGTCTAATTTCTATTGGAACCATTAGTAAGATGGATTCTACAATTTGTTTCTAGTACATCTTTGCGCATGTGTATGAGCGTCTATTTATTCAATGCTGTTGCAGCCCACAGTCGGTGTTGATGGAAGACAGCCTCTTAGAATAGGAAACATTGGGCACCTGACTCGCATATCTAACAAACTTGTTCATCTGGGGAATACCAACAGTGTAATTCAGGCATTATTGCAGGTTTGTTCTCAACTATCTTTTATTTTGACCTGTACAAGGGCCAATTTTGGTTTTGTTTGAAGTCGTACAGTTACATCACACAGTACCTTGATGACTTCTGTTTCATTGAACAATTTTGTAGATTTTATTTCTTGGAAGTTGAATTTAGCAGCCAAAGGGTTTAGAGATTCTTGTTTTTCGATAAGGAAAACGTTACAGCCTAAGAGGATAAGAAGTCCTCAGAAGAATATCTAATTGCAAAGAACCCCAGTTTTGTTGAATGTTATTAAGTGACACCTTTTAAAAGCGCCGACCGCTTTGGCCCAAAGATAAGCCAAGCAGCACCCTAGTCCAAATTAGCTCCAGTGAATGGGACAGCCCAGATAAGTGCAAGCATTATCCTCAAGCCACAACACCAAAAGATATATTATTCTTTTCCCCCCTATCCACTGCAATATACCTAGTTAGCAAGTGACCAAGTGTTAACGAATTGTAGCAGGGCAAACCCATTCCTCCCCTATAACAGCAAAAAGTATCTGCCACAACTATTGATCCAAATCGCAATGCAAGAACACGTAGACACAAGTCTCACAACTCCGGAGGCACCTCAATATCTGAGCAAAGGGTCCAGCCAGGTCCTGTATGCTGCAACATGTATCTAGTGTTACATTACCAAGCCACGGTCAAAAGCAGTGCCGCACCTTAAGGGGAACTTCAGCCTTCCGTATCAACTTAGAAACCGGGAAAAAGAGGTAATATGGAGGAAGGATTTGCCGGAGAACTTTCGAGATGAATTTTGTTCCCAAATTGGTGTACATCGTATGGAAAACATGATATAACCCCTCCCTAGTGCACTGCACAACCTATGGAGAAAATTATGTGCCTATACCCGATCTACATACTGCCTATGTGACACTCAAAATGATGACATATAAAACTTGAGCATATGTTTAGTGCTGAAAGCAACTTCGATGGAGCTGTATGAGTATAACATCAAGTACTTTTGATTAGCTCTGATATGAGGTTTTAAGTGATAAAATCAAGTTCATAAGCTCATATTTTTGAAACCCTTTGGTTTAGGAAGCAGTGGTTTCGAAAGTATGAAACTTCTTCTAGAGAAATAGGTCATGCTTGAGAAAGCTTGACTCATCACTGCAGATTCGGTTTCATTTCATATTTTCAGGTCTTAAGTCAAAATGGTTTAATTTATCAGTGGCTTAAGATTGTCATTGAATATGGATAATATTGTTTCAATAATCTCTCTCTTTCTCTGAATTTGTAGGAAAATAGTGAATGGCTTGACTGGTGTTCAAATGTCTTGTCGAAGCGGAATGCTGTCGAAAATGTTTACCAGTGGGCCTGTGGGTAGGTCTAATTGCTGAAACTTGAACTCACTTTTTGCCCCCTTCTCTTTCTTTTTTCTTAGCAGAATGGTTTTCGAGTTTTTAAGTGCATGTTTTGAATGATTGGTGGACTTTTGCGAAAGCTGCTGCTTACTTCTCTTTTCCTCTTAAGGTTCATTCAAAACACCCTCTCTGCTTATTTAGGGAATACTGCACCATGCATCTCGAACTTCATATGTCACTTTCGTGACCAAGATGTCACTGGATGGTGGTTGTTTTTGTGCACTTCGTTGTCATTTTTCAGTTTAATGTTCTTTTTTTTTGTTTTCCTTTTGTGGTGGGCGGTAGTGTTCAGACTTCAGTTATACCCTGTTTCAAATTGTTGCTGCATCCCAACTCCTACTGAAGAATTTCTTTTTGTTTGGACTGCTTGGTGTCCTGCATTGTTATGTATAAAGGCTTTGATAAGTATAGGCTATAGCTAATTGAGAATATATACGCAATGGTTAGTGCTATTTGTTTGGCCTCATCTGTCTGCCCCCTCCCCCCTTCTCCAACGTGACGTCATGTGATAATTTTGTGTGATCTTAATTCATGGGAAACAGGAGACCAACTGCCCTGCAGGACCGGGGTAGAGATAGTGACGATGATGATTACCAAGATAGAGATTATGATGTTGCAGCTCTCGCTAACAACTTAAGTCAGGCCTTCCATTATGGCATCTACAGTAATGATATGGATGAGGTTAGGTGCTCACCTCACTGCTGATTTAATTGCGTTTCTTTTGTTTTGCTGTGTTGGGTGTATGCGGATTTATTATTATTATTATTTTCATTTTGATTTTTGGCTATGCATTGTATGTAAATTCTACTGAAATGTATTAGAGCTGATCAAGTGGATCAGCCTGATAGCTGCCACATGACATGCCTATGCATCAAAGACCATTATTCACAGAGGAGACCTTGTCCTCTTTCTCTCATGCTGTACTTCTAATTTTTATTAATTATATTTTATTAAAAATATTAGGAAAATGTAATGTTAACCCAATACTTCTCAGCAAAAGGGGAAGTGGAAATCATGTGTTTCTGTTGGTTGAGAGTTGCTTTCGTTTAATTAGCATGTGCGTATCTTGTAGCGTTAAAGATCCCCAATTATCTTTTTAATTGGTAGAGGTACTTAGTAGTCATAAGTTGAATAAAATTAAGGGTTTTCAGCTGTTGCATAATAATGGAAACAGGAAGTGGGAACACTGAGGGGCTGTTCAGTTGGAGAAAACAGGGGCTGTTTTCAGAAAATTATTCTCTAGTTCTCCATATTTGTGAAGTTGTTGTTCAAATGACAAAATTCTTCAAATCATTTTAATGAAAACAACTTTCTCCATTTTACAACTTAACAAAGGAAACTGAAAACACCTATTTGGATGTTCTCCAAGTTTCCTTTGTAAAGTTTGAAATATTGGAGAACATATTTTCACCCTCATCCCCCACTACTACCGCCATACTCAAACCACCAACCCTACCACCACTGTCTGCACCGCCACACGACCACCACAAACAGTGGTTGACGACCGCCGGCCAACGGTGGTGGAGATCAAATTTACGCCACAGCCTTCGCCGGTCGCCGGTGATCACGGAGGTGCGGGTTAGGTGGCTCAAATCATCTTAATTTGTTGTAGATCTGTAAAAAAAATCGCAATCTCTCTCCTCATAAGAACAGCTAAGATGGTTGATTGTGGTCTGTGAGTGAGTACGCAAGGTAGTAGGTGGGTAACCGTGGTGGTGGTTAGGTGGTCGTCGGCGCTGGTTGTCAAGAGAGAGAGAAAAAAAGGAGTGGGGTATTGCGAGGTGGCCGTACTGTAGCCTGTAGGTGGAGGTTACAGTGGGCTATAGAGACGGTAGGTGGGGGTTGAACTTCTAGTGGGTGGGTGGGAGGTTGCTGCAGATGGTGAGTTGTAGGGGGAAGGTGGGCTTCGTGAGGTGGGTAAGGAGAGAGGGGTGTGAGTTGTGACAGTGGGGGAGAAGTGGGGAAGGAAAAAGAGATTTGAACAGGTTCTCCATAAAATAAAACCATTTCCTATTGTTTTCAATTTTCAAGAGATGAGATAGAAAATTAGAAATAGGAAATTGGAAAATGTTTTCTTGAACTAAACAGGCCCTGAAAGTTTGATATTAGTCTCTGATTCTCTAAGTATATCAGTGACATATTTCCTATCCATGAGAGGGGTTTTTGTAGCAGACATTCAGCTTGACTGGAAAGATAGTTTTATAATTATGACCTTCATTGAGGACTACTGTTCTTTAGACTATGATTCTCTCTTATTTATGATATCTTCTACTCTAAATTTATGTCCTCTGTTTTAGTTATATCTCTCTCCCAAAGTTTAAAAAAATGAATGTATACTTAACGAGTTAACGTTGACGATTTCTTATTTTATTTTTTCAGGGTCAAGGATCACTTGAGCGAGATGATGAGGTATGTTCCCTGACACGCTTAAGATGCTTGAATTGCATATGCTTCCTTGTGTCAAAATGGGTAAATGTAATACGCATTTGATAAAGGGCCTGAGGAAAAAGTTACTGCAGTTGCTTTTGTTTCATATGGCCTGAGAAAGAGTGTAAATATCTTTTCTTAGGGCCTGTTCGGGGTGGTTTTGAGTTTTATTGAAAACTAAAGACCGAGGAATGAGGTCTGGCGCATTGGCGTTAGCCTCTCGGTTCCGGGGGTTTGTCCCAGGATCGATTCCTCGTATCCCCCCCTCCCCTTGTAATGACTATAAATCCGTGGGGCCCAGTCAGCCACCCCCCTTTTAAAAAAAAAGAAAAACAAAAACTAAAAACCAGTTTTTGGAAACCACAATTTATTGTTTCCATTTTCCAGTTGCCAGTTTTGAAAATAAAGTAGACAACTAAAAGGGTTAAAAATTTCAGCTCCAAATAAAATTTCTATAAGGAGATAAAGAGGAATGTTGTAAAAAATTGAAAGAATATTACAGTAAAGGAGGACAATAAGTCCTCATAAGGAGAAAACTAATTACAAACCCCCCAATGACGTTGAACGTCACTAAGGGACACCCCCTTAAAAACCCTAGGCCCAAACTGCTTTGTCTCAAAGAGACGACAAATAGCCAGCTGGTCCCAATCAAAATTAATTGGTCTAGAAGTCTTCAAAAAACCAGAGATTTCCACACTAAGCATATGCACCAGAGAATGGAGAAAACAGCACACCACCATAGTAATATATCCTCCTTGCCCCTTTCCCATCCAAGATACCATGCCTGCAACTGCAGCACAAAAGTGGCTGGACAAACTACATATTCTCTCCTCCAAACAGGTCCAAGTAAACCCACACTGCAGGAACGAGTGTATAGAAGTCTCTCTAGCTCGGTTGTAAAGCATACACAGAATCTAGAAACAAAGCCCACCCCTACCTCTTCCCCTGCAACATATCATGGGTAGCCAGCCGGCCTAGTATCAAGTTTCATACTAAGGCACACACCTTGAGGGGAGCCTCAAAATATGGATTAAACTTCATGAGATCAAAACTTCGTTAGTTTACATGTGAAACACGGACGCCTTTTGAGGCTTGCTAATTTTTGCAAAGCTGTATCTGGTGCTGGACAAAGCTTTAAGATCTGAAATAGATTGGAGAGAATTGAGCCTACCAGATACAACTCTCTCCTAATGGTATCTTACTATTTGGTTCTGATCACAGCACTTATCAAGAGTTGTCATGTTTTGAATACATTTAAGCTGGTTTCTCTCCTTGAGTCCTGACTGTCAATTGGCTTTTCTGAAAAAAAAAACTAGAGATATGATTTTGGTCCTTGTCCCACGTCTGCAGCTTGAGGCTTTAAAAATGATTTACATCACCTCTACTCCCTCTTCCCTCCTTTGCTTTTATTCGGCAGGCAGGGGTTATGCACATTACTGTCAGATGATTCTTGATAAATGATTCTGTGAATATAAATGGAACAATCTAACTGAGGAATTTGTTAGGACGTGTACTTTGATGACGAATCTGCTGAGGTGGTTATATCTTCATTGCGCCTCGGAGATGACCTGGAGAGGTTTGTTTTCAAGCGTTCTTCTCTTTCAAACCTATTTTCATGTGGTTATTTTTCTTTGAAATGATTGTTGATGTCAATATATCTCTTGAGGTGTTCCAATTTCACGACCATCAGTACTAACTTCGTCATATTTTACATTGATGTTCTGTTGACATGCGTCTTTGTTTTTTCAGAAGTGCCCCGTAGTTTTGATTAAATTAAAACGCTAAGCAACCCAGTTGCAAATGTGAAAATTTCTGTTTCCAAAATCGAAACTATGGGTACTATCCCGAATTCTTGAACCTTGATATTCTCATTGATGTCTATGCCTCATTCCTTGCTGACTTGCATATGTTTTGTGATGGCCATTTTGTGGTTTAGGCCTTAGGGCATTGTATCTGAGTATCTGACCTACAAAGTTTCTGTGTCCTTTAGGAGACTTTGCAACGTTTTGTACATGGTTTCATGGCAGTATAAAATTGTGAGGGCAGTTTAGGGCATCTTTTACGCTGAGTTTGAACGGAGCTTGGAGGAGAGAGCCTTAGGGCATTGTATCTGACCTACAAAGTTTCTGTGTCCTTCAGGAGTTCAGTGAAGGGGAGACTTTGCAACATTTTGTACATGGTTTCATGGCAGTAAAAATTGTGAGGGCAGTTTAGGACATCTTTAACGCTGAGTTTGAACAGAGTTGGAGGAGAGAGCATAGGCAAGGGAGCCTGTTGAAGCTCCAGAGCTTAGTGGATTAAAAAACAATCTCTGTCTCTCTCTTTGATTTTGATTTTGCTTTGGTGGGGCCCTTCAAGCATTTATAGGGAAGCTTACTGCTGTACTAAACGGGTGCGTAGATGCGGATGTCAGCTAGAATAGTTTGTAAAGTCTCTGCGCGTTGGTACCAGTAAGCTGTGCATTGGCCTTTATGCCTCCTTTGCACCCAAAGAAAAGGGTCTAAGAAAAGGAGACCTTATGGTTGATGATTGGCATGAAAAACGATAGCTAAGCTGAAGAACTTACTATTAGAGTTGCTTAGTGCATAGGTCATAGGTGGCATACATAACCAATTGCTGCTTGCAGTTACACAAATTTTCAGTGGCTTTGTACTGGATATGCTGTTTCTGTGAAGGCTTGGCTTGAATTCCTAGTTAATGTTTCATTTCGAAAACAATTCACATGTTATTTCGTGATTGAGATTTAATGCTGGCCGCGTCTTTTTTTAGTGTCGTCTTATGTGGGAGCTAGCATGTTTGGATGCTACCCATGATATATCCATTTTGTGATCGTTTTCACTGACTGGCCATGTGTTTCCTTTTTGTGTCCAGTGGGTCTCTATTCACTAATTCGAACTGGTTTGCTTTCGACGACAATCGCACCAACAGTGAGCGCGTAGCTGATTTAGATGCTTCACTATCTCCGGATAGTGAGGAACCTGGTGCTGTTGGCAGCATCAATGATGAGGCTAATGCCAGTGAAGATGACTTCATTGACACTGCAACATCATCACGAGGGCTGGAAACAGAATCTAATGCAAAAGAGCCCACTGCTGGAAGCCCTTTCTCTGCCCCTGAAGAAACTGGACGGGCCGATACAGGTGAGCAGACTGAATGGGTTGAGTGGAGGGAAACTTCAAGTTCGAGTGATGTATCTGGCGGAGCAGATAAAGATGGGGGAGCTCCAAACGGGGGAGTGGAGGAGGAAGGTAGCAAGGCTGAGGATATTTCCTCGAGTGCACCTGAGCCATCTCAGTCAGCAGTTGATGAACCCGAAGAGAACGATACACCTTGTTCTGTCAGTGTGCCAAAATCAACAGGCGACATGGGTAAAGCTGACAGTGTCGGTGCACCACCATCATGTTCAAGCTCAGAGATGACGACTGGTCAGGATGAATGTCAATCATCTGGAGCAGACCAGACTTCAGAGACTGTTGAGCACGAGAAAACTGATTCGGCTCAAGCAGGGAATTAGATGTACACTGTGATGAACACTAAAGAATCAGCCACAACAGGATAAAATGTGTTTTCCTGCTGAAGAGCCAAATTTCCTCACATAACATTAGTTGATTCTCATTGTATTTCCTAGTGCTTGTTCTGTACATCGTAGGAGCTTAAGTTCTTGAGTAGAAAGTGGCGATTCTTTGCTGAGAAACTTTTAGAGACTCGACTCGCATTGTAACATGCAAAATGAAAGAGGTTCTTGTCATGTTATTTTTTACGTTGAAGATAGTCACATACCTCCATCATTCTTTCAAGGCCGTGCCACTGGAGTTTTCAAAGTTCAACAACGGAGCAGGTGGTATTGGAGAAACCTATTGACTAGTAGCTTTATGTTCATACTTCATATACCATCAGTTGTCCCAAGATTTTTAGTCCCCTCGCACATGTAATCTTCACCTTGAATATCATATTCACCACCTCATTATTACGGAATGTTAATACATGCTGTGCCGGAAGGAATGCCTTATTTGTCTACCGCTCGAATGAAATTTTTGGCATGATTTTTATTTGTGTCAAATCGATGATTGATTCTCTCAATCAAAATGCCTTATTTGTCTACGCTCATACACAATTTCTTTTTGATTCGATTCATCTACAAACTCCTATTTGAACATTAGCTATTCAAGGGCAACACTGTCTATGTTTTCACGCATGATCAATTTTGTGAAGACACAATTGTTGCTATTTTTTTTTTTTTTTTTTTTTTTCCGGAGAGGGGAATAGGAATAGGAGACTTTTTTTCATGGGAAAGTCATATAGCATCTAACCCTAGAATTTAGTAAATCAAAACTAACACTAATAAATCCGCTAACTCCACAAATTGGAGAGACAATTATTCCATTTAGAGCACAAAAGCTAGAAGTCAAGGCAAACAAAAGATGAAAAATATGAAATACAGGTCGAGAATGACCTAAATCGGCCCTCCCGGCCTGAAAATACGCTTTAGTAAAGGTTAGGGTTTTAGAAAGGATGTAAGAGAAATAAAGGGAAGAGGCGAAAGACTGATCATATGAACACAGAGTTAACTATAATTTTGGGGCTTGAACTTTCAAATTTTGATTTGGAGAGTTGAGCGGGTTGTTTTATGTGCGTGTATGTGTGTGTGGGTTTGCTTTATTTTTATGGACCCAACTCCTTTCTTTGATTTTTTTTTTTGCTACGTCATGTTCGGACTCTCGTGTTCAATAGAGAACAACCAGCGCAAGCACTGAAACGGTCAACGTAGCACCTACAAGGAGCTAGTATAGTTCTTAGAAGTCAACAGACACAAGGCATGGGGAGAATGGAGATTCGAACCCATGACATTGCCTTACCACACCACTTGGGAGTAAGGTTGAAACTACTAGGCCACCACCCTTGTTGGTCCTTTCTTTGATTTAACTATATCTATATCAATATTCAACCCATATAGGAAATATTCAAATACACAGACGATGACAACATATCAATGTAAAGAAAATATAAATAGTACGTATGGTTTCCACATTCCCAAAAATATTAAATAACTTGACATTAAAACATAACTAAAGAAGATGTGTACTTCATTTGAAGTGAGTACATAGTAGAAAAATCTGTGCTAAGATGTTCTGCTATTTCTTTTCAATGTAAACCAACAAATATACTGTAAGAAAGTCATCTTTCATTTTGCAGTCCCTAGTTGTAAGAGCTATTTAACCCTGTCAATGCATTTAAAAGCTTGATTTAAAGCTTGCTTGTACTTGCAAATATCCTTGGTGTAATCTCACACTCAAATGAATACAAACAAAGCATGTGTGTTCTTTCTCTTGATATAGAACACAAAAGAACTCAATCTCTAGCACCCTAGTCGTAAGAGCTGGCGTCAATGCGAAGGTTTGTTTTCAATGTTTACATAGCCAAAATAGCTTTCTCATGTTGCTGTAGTGTAGACAATCATAATCATAATATCTATATATTAGAGGCATTTTCTGACAGCATTTGAGGCGTCCACCTAAGCGAGCCATTGTAATAAAAATTTAATATAAATATAAAATAGAAATATATGTTTTGGTACAGAATATATACTAAAGTTGTACTTTCCTAAATCGTTAAAGAATACACTATTAATTAGAGGTTTAGGTATAAAATATATACCTAAGTTTTACTTTCTTAAATCATTAAAGAGTAGACTATTAGATTTTAAAAAGCATATAACTTTACTTTCACCGCTTAAAAAATCAAATTTCTTACACCACTTGATCGAGTACGAAATATCCTTTAAAATGAGACTCATTTGTAGTATGTTCTATTGATTTAAAACCTAAGATGTGTCCACCTAAAAAGATAATTAGTAATTAGCTGACACAACTAAAGAGTTGCAATATAAAAATAAGAGAAAAGATACGAATATTAGTTATAGAAATATAAAAAGCAATCTCAAGGTAAAATATAATAAAAAGAGTATATGTGCAGAATAAAGAAATAAACGATGAATCTAAATGATTCTAGGTCCAATCTTTAATAGGAAACATTGTCATTTTCACGTATAATTTTATAAGTGTAAGTAATATATTGATCCCCCGTGTTATTTTAGGGATCCAACTTATGTTTCCTTCAACTTTATAATTATTAATGTACTCCCTCCGGAACACAAATAACATTACATTGGACATTTTGCGTTCTTGAAGGCAGTACTTTGACCGCATATAACTTTGAGAAAAACAAGCAAGCATTAAAATATGTTTTGCTATTCTAAGATTTACGTCTAAAATTCTTCTTTATTTTCTGAAAAGAAGTTATGCATACATTAGACATTTAAACTGATTTTACCATAAAAGAAGGATCATATATTTGGAAGGTTAGTTGTACACTTATATCAACATATACCATCAAGCATAGAAAGACTTTGAAATTGGATCAAAGTAACATATGGGATGAGTTAATTAATAGTTAACTGAAATTGATGATAAGAGTTTAAATTAGATAAGATGCCCTATAAAGTCATAATAATCTTATTATATGACATTCATGATATTAAATGTATTATTTTAATATTTATCCATATCTTACTATTTGTTTTTCATAAGTGACAATTACACTTTGATTTTTTGATGAGATTAATAATCACGTAATATTAATATTATTATATAATCACAGTCCGTGCAACGCACGGACATACTCACGGGCATCCACCTAGTAAGAGTTAACACAATGCACAGTAGCATATCAACCAAACTATACTCTCTTGATGTACTTGTAGCCGCCAAACTTCAACATCAATTTGCGATGCTAGACAAGTTCCTCAAACAAGGATGATGAGGGACATCAAGCTTATAATGCTGCAATTGATACTTCAAGTGGATTCCATTTCGTTAGAAAAAACCTCAGGATAATGTTTTTGCATTAGATGGAAAATATCCTCAATATTGAATGATTTATAACCATTTCTAGAATCTGGTTCTGCACTTAAAATCAAAACTTTGTTGTTTTTTCACCAAAGATGTTGCTCAACTCTTGCAATTGTTGGTTATTAAGTGACTATTTGTATGTGTTATTAGTGGATTTTATCTCTAATTTTCTAAATGGATGATTCTCTTTGTCTTTGATTATTTTTATCTCTCTTTAATCTATTTTACGTTTTTGATTTACTTTTTTTGTGTAAAAAACCAGTCTTAGAACAAACCGTGATATATTGATTGTTAAATGATCTCAAAATGTTGAGAAGATCGTGTTAGAAATTTGAGCATAACCAAGAGTGATAAAAGAGAACAAAGAAAAATCAAGAAGAAGCCTCAAGAGGCAAATAAGGCAAGATAATTATTCAATGAGCCGAGAAGGAAACACTTGGCCTGCTCATAAGCTAACCATGATCAATTTTTATAATTCGCTAACTTTAAGTCACGGTTCACCTATTTGGCTTAAAAAACCCTTTATTCAAACAAATTTGGGGGAGATAAGACCTAAGTTTCATTTTACATAGATAGAGTAAAGTTTTAGAGAAGTTTTTTGAGGGTTATTACCTAACACTCAATATTCTTAGTTTTATAATCTGATTTGAAGTTTGGCTTAGGTTTTGGTATTGTTTTCTATTCTCTTTCTCTCTCTTAATGTAATCCTATTTTTCATTTTTTCTTTTCTCTCAACATGTTATCTCTACTATTGATGATGTTCATGTTTGAAATTATGCTTAAGTTAGTTTTTATGATGATTAGTGGCTAAAGTCCTTATTAGGTTTGAGATTATCCCAATTATGATAAATTTGATGTTGTGATGTGGTATTGATGTGATTATTTAAGTTTATTGTGTATTTTGCTTTGTGCATCCCAAGTGTTTGATAAAATTTCTAAGTGTATACTTTGCTTATTTCTTGCGTAATTAACATAAAATCGAAAGGGGGTAGGTTGATTATAGAGGTTCCATTGTCCAAACAAGGAGATTAAGCGACGAAAGTAGGTCTTTTTATCCGTGAGATTTGATTTATTAGGTGTGCTTAATGAGTTCATATAAACTCAAACCCATGAAAATAGGTGGTGAGTAGGTTTGCACACTTCTTTGGTGACCTTAAGAGACGCCCATAGTGGTTATTACCTAATTATTTCTACTATTAACTTATGTTAATTGCATCATTCGACGATGTCCTTGTATTAAACATCGTACTTAGGTGAGCCCCGCCTCTAACTCTTACCCATTGATTTCTAATCTCATTGTTACTTCAATATATCTCTTAGTTATGTTTGTTAGTTTTTAGTTGTTTTAATCATAATATTAGTTATTATTCTTAAATAGATCTGTCAATTGAGTCGGACGGGCCAAGTTTGGGTAGGGTCATGTTGGGTTAGGTCACTAGCGGGTCGGATCATTTCGGGTTCAGATTGATAAATGCTCGACCCTGACCCCATGTTGTCGGTTCAAATCGACCCATCGGGTCGAGTGACCCAATAAATTTTATTTTTTCGTCAATTATATAGCTAATTTATGCTTTCAAACCGTATATTTGCAAGTATGCACTCTAATTTATAACTTGTATTAACTACGTACGTATATTTTTTCACGTTTTGGTATGTATATACAACTAAATGATATTCTTTATATTTTGTTTAATTATTCAATAAGTTGTAACATATATTTCCGTCCATTTTAGCGTAGTTAAGAGCAAATTTCTCATTTTAAAAGGACAAAGAGGTAGAGAAATCGTTAATGAAATATATAAAAAAAAAAGAAGGTTTTATATGGTTTTTCTTAAGATATTTTAGTCAAACCTTTTTGTTTATAATTACAAATTGTTCTATTTTCGGATTAAACGGGTCTACCCAATAACGGGTCGGGTTTGACCCAAGAAACACCGCGTTAATCGCGTACGGGTCAAATCGGGTCTTAGGTCGAGAAATCAGTATTAGGACCCTGAAAAATGGGTCGGGTCGGGTTTTTAGGTCGGATCACAGATTGACAGGTCTATTCTAAAACCATCATCAAATCGATAGGTTTAGGTTGCATAAAATCGAGATAAGATTTGTACTTGAAATTCGGTAATTCCTTGAGTAGACAATACTTTTATACTACTTTGGATAACCTCTGCATTTGCGGGAATGCGGGGCTAGCATTATCTATTCACAGTGGTATTTGTCATCGCCACAATTTGCTTCCTCATCTTTTTTTTTGGATAAATAAGCATTCTTTTATTAATGAATGGATCATTACAAAGAATGCAAGTAATGTTTCGCCATAACATCAAAAAACGCGACACCCCCACCTTCTAGGAAGGGTTTGGCATAGCGTTAAAAACACTTATCATGGCCAAGCAAAAGAACAGCCAAGAACAAAACAAGCAAATAATTAAAATAATTAAAACCACGCCACAAAATTATCTTCTCTAAACAACCCTGCTTTGCTAAACCATCCGCTATCGCATTTGCACTCCTCGGTCGATATTGAATGGAGAATCTGGGCCATCTCTCCTTTTCTACGCCTAATAAAATTGAGATCAAATCTCGCATTCCAAGGACCTCCCTTCCTCTCATTACACCAAGTTACCGCATTCAAGGAGTCAGATTCAAAGATGATTTCGAAATTTGATAACCATTCCTTGGATAACGTTTCCATAAGAGCTCGTCCGATGGCATTGATTTCCGCATGATTTATCTCAAGGCAAACAACTCGAGCTGAAAAAAAACATCTGAAATTACCATCCCAGTCATGCAAAATCTCTCCTACTGCTACTAGCCCGCTTCTGAACGAAGAGTCTGTGTTCCACTTCAGGCATCCCTTCCTCGGAGCTTCCCATTCAGTCACAGGTTTCATTTTGGGTGCAGGGCAGTAGACACGCAAACAAGCAGGTGTTTGGCAAACTTGTTGTGGAGAGTACGAGAAGCTCTCATCCCACGAACTGATCCACCAACCCAGCCTTAACAAAATAAGCTCAAAAATCTCCCCACCATCACAACGCTTCCCATCGAAAATCCTGAGGTTTCTTTCCTTCCAAATAGACCATGCCAAAACAAACAAAAAATTTATGTGCACCTTTTTGAAGTGAGAGCCAATTGCTAGTGATCCCCATTGATCGAAAAACTCCAACATTCCCCAAGGTGCACACCACTTCCACAGGCTTCTAGTGTACGAGTAGTGGATGTGCAGATGAAAGCAAGACTCCTCCTCGCAGCCACACAACACGCCCAACGAGTCGTCTATACAATTAAAACCCATACCCGCTAACCTATCCTTCGTCTTCAACCGCCCCCGACAAGCCATCCACATGAAAATTTCCACCTTAGGTGGTGCAAGACCTTTCCAAATCCCTTTTACAGAGTCAGTGATCAAGTTACCATCGTGCTTCAAGATTTCGTGCCTTATAGATTTGACAGAGAAGTTTCCTTTGCTATCTAATCTCCAAAATAATTTTTCTTCAATCCCTGGGTCTAACTGAACGTGTTCTAACAGAGCATTCAGCTGCAACTTTAAGTCCTCCTCCCAAACAAAGAGACTCCTTCTCCAATTCAAACACCACCTCCACACAAAACCATCCCAAAAGCCAACGTCAAAGATACATGCATTTGGTTCAGTGGATACAGCAAAAGTTTAGGAAATATGTTAGCCAAAGATAAGTCACCAACCCAAATATCTAGCCAGAAACGTGTAGCAGAGCCATCACCTACAACCACAACAAGATTTTCCTTAATAATAGTCTCCACTTTGCTATTTTAAGAAAGGAAATAATATCCTTCCAAATACCACCTCTTAAAGGCGTTTTAGTCTCCTCCAAAAAGTGACAATTTCCCACTTTATATTTTCCATAATTAATTTTCTCCAAATCCCCTCATCATTCGCTAAAAACCGCCAAGCCTATTTTCTAAGTAGGGTTGCGTTCATCTCCCTAAGACCAATAACACCTAACCCTCCCAAACTCCTTGGTCTTGAATCACCTCCCAACTCATTAGACATGTTGATCTCTTGCCATCACTACTCCCAGACCCAAAAAATTCCCTCTGTAGCTTTGAAATCTTTTCAATCACTTTCACTAGCATCTTGAACAAGGAAATATAGTATACAGGTAAGCAACTAAGGCATGACTTAAAGACGACCACCATATGATCGTAATTTCCCCTTCCATGTTGATAGCCTCTCTTCAATTTTATCTAGTATAGGCCTCCAAAACTCAAAGCTTCTTGGATTTGACCCCAGAGGCGAACCCAGGTTGGTTATTGGCAACTTTTCAGCTTTACAGTGCAATGAAGACTCCATGTTACTTACCCATTCATCATCCAGATTAATCCAAATCAGCGAACATTTGTGAAAGTTAACCTTGAGACCCGATGCAAGGTGAAACGCAATCAACACCATCTTAATTGTCTCCAAATGTTTTATCTCCCCAGGGCAAAAGACAATCTTATCATCTGCAAATTTTAGGTGAGAGATTTCCATTCCACCCTTTGTAGCGCAAACTCCTTTGAGGTCCCCCAACTGAATCGCTTTTTTAAATAAGCAACTCAAAACCTCGGCTACTATGTTGAATAGGAAGGGTGATAGTGGATCACCTTGACGTAGCCCGCGTTCCAAATTGAAAAGGTGGGTAGGTGAACCATTGATTAACACTGATGCGAAAGCAGTTTGGAGACACATTGCAATCCAGGCTCTCCATTGAAGTGGGAAGTTCATTTTTTCCAGTACCTAGTCTATAAAAAACCAAGATACACTGTCAAAAGCCTTGTGAAAATCCAGTTTCCATGCACACATTTTCTCGTTCCTCCTCTTCACGCCTTCAATAATTTCATTTACAATCAGCACACTATCTAGACTTTGTCTTCCCTCAATGGACGCCGACTGAGACTCCCCAATAATAGAGTTCATCACATTCTTCAGTCTGTTAGCTAGAAGTTTAGCCAAGATTTTATATAATGCACCAATCATGCTAATTGGTCTAAAGTCTTTCAACTCCTCTGGGGATGCAATCTTCGGAATTAGGCTAATATAAGCCACGTTTACACATTTAGGGAATTTTCCTGTCTCCCAAAAAGTCTCAATGAATTCAATCACATCTTTTTTTTTTTTTATCAAATTCCATGCTCCTTTGATAAAATTAAAGTTAAAACCGTCTGGACCTAGAGCCTTAGAGCCTTCACATTTCCAAACTGCGTCCCTAATCTCCTCTTCATTAAACTTCCTTGTCAACTCATTTCCCTGCTCAAGGGAGATACCCTTGATATCTATGTCATTGAACACAGGGCGAACTTTGTATTCTTCTTTGAAAATGGTTTGGAAGTATTTAACTGTTGCTTTTCGTATCTGAGCTGGCTTTGAAAGTACTTTTCCTTCAACTCGCAAAATTTTGATCCCATTCTTGCGCTTCCTACTAGACGCCACTGCTTGAAAATACTTTGTATTCCTATCCCCTGCCTTCAACCATTTTGTACGTGACAACTGAGCCCAGTAAGCTTCCTTCCTTTTAGACCATTTCCGGAGTTCATTCAAATCTGCCTTCCTCCGCAATAATTCGTCCCCATTCAATTGTCTTACGGAGGCAATTTTATCCCATTCCTCCCCTTTCCGCTCATATTCCTCCACTTTCTGATTAACGTCCCCAAATTCCTCCTTATTCCACTCTCTCATCTTGTCGCGCAACTTTTTTAACCTATCACTGACATTGAGTTTGCTGATACTATCAGGGCCCATATCACAGTTCCATCCATTTTCTACGAATTTCATAAACTGTGGATGGTCAAGCCAGCAATCCACGATGCAGAATGGTTTTGGGCCCCAGTTTTCAGTTTCGGGACCAATCAATAATGGAACATGGTCAGATAACCCTCTTCGAAGTACTGATGCAGCTAGAGATGGCCACGTGGTAAGCCACTCCGACCTTGCAAACACCCTATCAATCCTACTCATCGAGCCTCCACGAAACCATGTAAATTTCCCGCCTTTTAAGTCAACCTCCATGAATTGCAATCTTGAAACGAACTTTTTGAAGTCCTCTACACCTCTGTTGTTGATTAGTTTGCTCCCTCGTTCATCTTCTTTTAGAACTTCATTAAAATCTCCAAAAATAATCCAAGGATTATTACTTCTCGACCATTCATCTGCAAGTTCCTCCCATATCTGTGCTCTCAAATTGACATCATTCGGAGCATAAATGGTAACCACTGTACACCTGAAATTTTTCTCTAAAATACACCTGATAACATGATCCAGTTCATTGCAACAACTTTCGAGGATGGTACAAAAAAACTTTTTCTCCACGCCATTACAATACCACCAGAATTTCCTCTCGCCTTAGCATATCTCATCTCCAGCCCATCTTCCTTCCACACCTTTCGCAACTCCCTATCATTGAAACTTTCATATTTCGACTCCTGTATTGCCAACATATCAGGATCATGCTTTTTGATCAAGCGTCTCAGGGCCGCTTTCTTTTCTCTACTATGTAACCCTATGATGTTCCAGTTCAAAATCTTCATTTAACAAACAAATAGTCACCCCCAGTATCAATGAGAACGACAATCAAGTTCTCTTCTCCCATTCTTCTTCTTCTTCTTCCTTCAGAATCTTCTTTATCCTCGATAACATTGACTTATCACTATCTGGAAAAGACCCTCCCAATTTTTTGACAAAAATTAATATGTTAAAAGGATTGTTTGCTAGAAGAAGTTTGAATGCTGAGATTCGAGGAACAACCCCCAGGAATTATTTCACCCATGATAATAGGCCCTGCCTTTGATGGAATTTCACCTCTCAGTGTCTTCGTTCGTTGTCTCTCTTCTCTTTTCCTCCTTTTATCCCTTTTCTTCTTATGATGTGCCACTATGGCTGCCATCGAGAAGTCATCTTCATTATCAAGTTCGCGAATATGGCCCAAGTCATCATAATTCTCTGCGTCGTTCTCACTCGCGCCTTCTGGGTCTGTTTCTATTAAGGGCTGTGTAGCATTCTCCATCTGGACTGGGCCGCCTAAATCATTATTGACATCATTGGGATTAATCATTTTGGTGCCTGACACCATAAGGTTCTCATTCTCACCCTTTTCCTTGGGAATAACATTGTCTGCTTGTTCACTGAACCCTTCAGTTTGTTGTCTCGGGCCAATAATTCCCTCTACTGGATTATGGGAGAGAATTGAATGTGAATTCAAAGTTTCACTCCAGTTCCCCAGGTTTCTATTCTGCTTATTGACTTCTTGCTGACCTTTCTCCTTCTCTAACTTGCTGGTCGCAGATTCCTCCCGACCGCCATTGCTGGCGTTTTCCTCGTCTTCACCATCGCCATCACTGGATAATGAGTCATGTTGACTCATCGTCCATTCACCCCATTCCTCCTTGCTCAGGATTTTGTAGTCCTCTTCAGTAGCAATCAATCTGTGGACTTTATTATTAACTCGAAACAGGACACTTCCTCCAATTTCGAACATGCAATCCGTAAATACCAAAATTCTGAATTTCTCAAAAGATTCAAGTTCTCCAGCATCCTTATCACATGCTACTTCTTTCCCCCAAACACACCCAATTTTGTTCATGTTTTCAGCAGACCATGCATTCAAAGGTAACCCAAATACAGAGATTCAAGTCGCCCTCCATTTTGGTGTAACATATTCATCCCATTGTTTGAACAAGCAGAACCATTTATCAATCCAGTCCCCTCGCTCCTTGCTCATCTCCTCCATTTTCTCCTTTGAATCAAAAGTCAAACCCCCCATCGGACGAATTTTTATTCCTGATATGCCAGCTGAAAGCATCTCCGCTTGTATTTTGAATGTCGGAGCTTCATTTCTTGCAATACAGACCACACTTCGCTCTAACCACTCCATATTCTCATTGCATACAGTACCATCGAGTATTCCAGTACATTCTTCTCCATCTAGAATTACAGTTCTCAGTTCTTTTCTTACATTTTCAACAATATCACCCATGACATTACAGATAACAAACTCCTCATCTTCCTCATTTACCCTCGGTTTGGGTAGAATTTCCACATTTTTAGCCCCATCTTTCGTTTGAATTTCCACTACTATTTTTTTGAGCTTATTCCCCTGCTCCCCATTCTCTTTATTACCCATTACAGTGACAGGGTTAGTTATAGGTTCATTTGGTTGTTGCATCTTCTCTGGTTCCTCTGAATTCATAGCGGGCCCTTCAATATTTAGGGCATCATTTCTATCTCCCACCTGTTCTGGTTCCTTTCTTGTATGAACTTTAGGTCTGTCAACACATTTCTCCTTGCTTATTTTTGGCTTTCTCTCAAATCTAGCCATTTGAACCATTAATCTCGCCCCATCATATCTTCTTCCATGTTCTATTTTCATTGCCCTTTGGGCTTCAGTGAAATTTTTGAACTTGACGAAAGCAAATCTAAACTTCCGCCCTCCCCTGATTTTCCAAGGCACAAAAGCATCAACAACATGGCCATGGACCCAGAAAATTTCCCTCACTGCTCTGTTGTTGATATTCATTGGTAGATTATCAACAAAGAGGGTCGTAACCCCACTCCTCTAATGTTCAGTTTGCAGCCCATCATTCCTTCTATTCACTCCTTGATGAAAATTTCCCCTTCTATGCCAAGTATTATTCTCTCTCTGCCTCCACTCCATAGGCTATCTCCCAGCCTCGCGGCGTGTTCTCCTGTTGCGCACTATTTGCCACCCATCTTCTTCTTTTCTTGGAACGACCTAGTTTGGGGCTTCGAATCTGTAACGTCTAACAACGGGTCTCCCAAACACTCTCTCTCTTTCTCTCTCTAACATTTTAGTTTCTTTTTCACTGTTACCGGACTAATAGAATTAAGGGACAAAGCGGGCTATCACAATTTGCTTCCTCATTTGTTGATGGAGAGATTTAAGGGATCATTCATGTTAGAGAATGTGCTATTATAGTGCTCATAAAATGATTTCACTCTTGTATTTGTTGTTGTCTCCAAAAAAAATTAGAAAAATGAGTACATCCTCCCACGCTTTCATGATTTCTCAAAATTTGAATCAAAGTCTGTAATGGGAAAGGCAAATTCAAATGACATCATTAAGAGCATATATTCGCTAAGAAGATGTTGTTCCTTCAATAGATATATCACTAAAAATTAAGTGAGTAGTATTACACATTCTTAACTAATTAATATAGCATATAGATTTGAAGTGAGAACTCCATTTGATATCTACAAGCTATTCCAATGTCCCAATCCGATCAGCACCTTTTCATATCTCAATCTCCTCAATCTTGATTAAATGCTCAATTTCAACAATTTAATTAGCTTATAATCGTCAACGCGTTTTCAAGAACTAGTTACAAAATACACAATAAAATTTAATCCTGAAAGAAAGTTTGAATTTCTGGTATGCTTCCCTCTCCGCAACAAAAACAACTAGGTGTAGGTTTTGATGAGCTAAATAATGCACATAATATGCAGAACAACATTTTTTTTAAGAAATAAAGCCTACAAGCCTTTTCACATTTCTCACATGCTACTAGCTCCATCATAATTGACCTCTAAGGGTAATACTAAGACCATGATACAACAAAAGGGAACAATCTAGGAAAGTTAGGGAGATGACAAAATATCCTCAATCTTCTTATATGACAAATGGAAATGATGGGTAAGCATGAATAGTACTAAATTAGGATAGTAAAAATCGAAATCGCAATTAGGAGTTTAGTCGCACCTTTATTCCTAATTAATCTTGATTATGAATAATTAAGAGTGATTAAAATTTTGGGTTATTACATAACTAATATGTTAGTATTAAAGGAGATTTAAGAGAATTTGGATTGTCTTTAAGTAAGTTTATTTGTGTGATTATGTTCTACGATTTAGTAGTTTTTTTTTTTTTTTAAAAAGCATTAGAGTAGAAAACGCCTCAAATATCAATTTGTGAGCAAATTCATGTAAGAAACAAAATCAACCAACTATATGTTGTGTGCTAGTTGATAAATAAGATTGCATTATAAAATGATTTTTATGCAGTGGGGTGAATTTAAAACTTTCGGCCGGTTTATTTGTTTATGAATTCATTTATTTTATTCTTTCCCTTGTATTTTTAAGGATTTACAGATGCAAGGCAAGCGGAGAATGAAAGAAACTTACCAGACTTTTGGCTTTTTGAATTTTGGCCAAGTAATCATGTTAATAGGTATTCCGGGTCAACTGTATAACGTCGGCATCTAAACTACTCAGCTTGTAATATGAACATGCGGAAATATTTTATATTGTTTCCTAGCCGTATTAAATACCGGGTTATATACTAAAACATTGCAATTTTCGCAACTATTCAATTGGGGGAGATTTAATTTACCTTTTCAGTCGGACGTGGAAGAGATGGGCGTCCATACAAAATTCCATGTCTTCTGACCAATGAGTTAGAGCGATCACATGCCATTTTTCTCACTTGTCCATGACGAGTTGAGATCTTCTCTATTTTATTTGCTTCCATATCTTAAATGGAGGGTCACTTTCAACAAAATAAGAGAAAGAAATGTGATCCTTTATTTAGTAAATAGAGAGGATCTTAGCCCGTGACAAGGAGATGGAGAAAGTATATCTTCTACTAAGACGTAAATCATAGGCATTACTATCATTAGCTGTGGTTCTACGTAACGGAAATGCCTGGATGCGATTCTATATAACAAGAGTACTGGATGCGGTTCAACGTAACATGAAAGCCGGTGTGCTTTTAATTTGTTCAAGCTCTAAGGGTGGTTGTGGAACTTTAGAGCATGCTTGGCCTAACTTGTGAGGAGCTTCTACTTTTTCCCCTATTTTCCCTAACAAACCATTCCCTCCACCTCCTCCTCACATCCATTTTCAACTTCCAAAAAGCTTAAACCACCCCTTAGGACCCCGTAGAAGCCCCAAAAGTAGAAGCATCAAATTGGAGCTTCTACTTTTAGGCCTCCCAAGGGATGTTTTGAGCTTCTTAGAAGCTGAAAATGAGGGTGAGGAGGAGGCGGAGGGGAAGGTTTGTGGGGAAAAAGAGGGAAAAAACTAGAAGCTACTCACAAGCTAGGCCAACACCACCTTAGTCATTATCGGTATGGAATTTGCACAAATCCAATTCACGTCAAAATTAATTGGAATTAGGGATCAATCAAGATAAAGAAATCAATATTCCTTCATGTTATGTATCAATTACCTATGCCCTTACATCCCTCAGTAATTGATACATTTATACATTGTACATAAAAAGCCTCCACCAAGAAGAAAAACAAACCGAAGGCCCAAAAGAATGGATATGACATCTTCACCGCAAAGACTTTAATATCGTACTACCACTCGCTAACATTTTACAGTATATGTGTACAACTACAACAATTAGGGTAAAGGGGGTTCTCTGCTCCTGCTTAGTGCTCGAGACAGTCCGCGCTCTCTATCCTGATCCTATAGCAGTACATCTCAAGATTCAGAGGCATGCACATCTCCATCAAAGCTTCGACGTTTCTTCTTACCCTCTCCATGCCTTGACCTTCTTGGAGCCTCATCCTCACTTTCACTATCATCGTTCATGATATTGTTTCTGGATCCAAATTTATCATCCGGCTGACTCTTGCAACCTTGTTGATATTGTGGGTCATCACCACGTCCACCACCACCGAAGCCACCCATATCTTGAGGCTTACTTTGCTCAGGACCTGTACTGTATGTCTCACCCCAGTCGTTACCAGATCCTCTCGGGTCCCTCTTGGGAGGCCGATTGCCACCACCTAGAGGTGGTCCAGGCTGGGGAGGGAACATTGGAGGCATACCCATTGGTCGTCCACCTCTCCCTCCCATACCCATTCCTGGCATGAAAGGAGCGCGTCCAGGACCCATCATCATCCCAAATCCACCACCTGGAAGGACACCTCCAGGCTGTGAAGGTCGACTGTGAAACATCATACCAGGTGCTGGACCTGCAAAATCGCCACCATATCTTGGACCATATGGCATGAAAGGTCGGGGAGCCATGCCAAAAGGATCTGGCATCGGAAAGCCATCTGGTCCAGGTCCGTATGTGAAGCTATCACCGCCCATCATGCCAGGAGGAAAGCCCTGCATCCCAGGCAGTGGTCTCATCCCACGGCCCATAGGAAAATTTGGAGGCCACATCATTCCTCTACCCCTTCCCCTTCCTGGGCCAGCAAGTCCAGGGGCCTGGCTATAACTCTCGTCTTCGTCTTCTTCACTTTCGTCCTCCTCTTCCTCCTCTTCATTGTCCTCAAATGGCACTATGTCTGGATTCTCACCTCCATTTTCTACATTGACTCCTTTTGCCTTTTCTTCCTTGCGTTTGGATTCAGCTGCACTTAGAGTTGCCTGGAAGATCAAACAAAATGGCAGAATATTAATTCATGTCACATGCAAAGAAAACGAGATGTAACAAACAGTAAAACAGACTGGACTGGACGCCCTTACAAGACAGAAAAAGATCCGCCCTAAATTGACATGAATCATTTTCTTCTTTTATTATTATTATTATTTTCAGTAAAGCAAGTAACAAAACGTTGGAACACTAGATCAGGTTCTTTCTCAGATAGGAAAGTTTTAAGTAAGAAGGTGAAGAGAAAGTAACAAATCGAGAATTATTAAGAGCCCAACAATCCCACTGACAGAGATGCTCTCTATTTATGACAAAAGAAATTCTAAGAGCATGAAATTCCAATACCAGAACTAACCGATAGATGGTCTCGTGGAATAATTAAGTGCAACACTATCTGTTTCTGAAAGCTATAGCTATTTTTCTGTAAGTAAAGGTACACCAGAAACACAACAAACAAAATAACAGTGTCAAAAGAGATGACCTAATCTAAGCTGAATGCAAGGACTATCTGCCAACCCATGAGAAGTTCTGGAGGGAGAGTTTTGGAGGCATTTGATGGTGTGTAAAGCTTAAAATCTTAAATTCTGCAGAGTAGGTGAAAACCAGTCCTGTAAACATACTAGTTTGATTCAGACACTCCATAACTATCTGCGATGAGATCTTAATCTATAAAACCTGGAATTCAAAGAGTGATACAAACTATCTTTTAGCATTCAAGGGCCTGATAGTCTGATAGGCTGACAAAGTCTAAAGCTTTATAAATGGAAACAAAGAAGTACTGAGCAGTGGATATATCTGAGCTAGCATCATCACCGCCTTCACAAAATTTAGGGTGAGATTGGATGAACCTTACTACTGGGAAAATAAAAGTATTTCTACTGATGAATATGTCAGTCCAATCAATACTTCTATGCCAATTACTTCCTTTCTTTAAAATTGCTTTTTACCCAACTGGTTTTTCCTAGTCGTTAACTTCAGGGCCCATGGGGTTAGTTGGGCAAAAGCCTGGATACCCATGTTGTATTCCCAGAAAAAAAAAAAAGGCTTTTCACCATGGGCCTACTTCAACTACTTTTGAATGTACGTATAATCACTACATTTTCTATTACTATCACTTTCTTTTTTTTAAAAAAATGCTTTTCCACCACTGGCCATTGACAGACTCTGCTCATTTGACTGGTGAAAGGGTGAAGGCTGCATACACCTCGTCCTCCTCGTGGAGAGCTTTCCGCAGGATGGCATGCTGAGTACTGCTGACATGCTAAACAGTGATGCTCCTTGTTTGGTTTGGTGGACAGGGGCAGCCTATATCACACGCCAATGGTAAATGTTGACCAGTGATACAGCTGCCTCTTCATATGAGGACCGTTTTCACATTCTCAGATCATTTACAGACATTACTTTTTTTAGGTAAAGAAAAAGTATTTTAATAGTGTCAAAGACTACATGGAGGACAAGATATCCTACCAAAGAAGTCTATTACAGATTATTCGAATTATGCTGGACCGTAGTAATAGTATACCCCCTAAATGCCCCACTAGCTCTAGCCCATAAGGATGCTAGATAAGTGATCCAATCCCAAAGCATATCATCCAAAATGGACACCCCATCGAAATTTCGGGCATTCCTTTCCAGCCAAAGACACCAAGGAAATGCAAAAATTGCATTGCGCAACAATAATCCCTTCTCTTGTCTTCTCCCAAAACCCACACAACACATCTAAAGGAACACTAGAAGGGTTGATCCACTCCTTCCTAAAATTCCCAAACAACCTTCCCCAAATACGACGTGCATAATCACATGTAAAGAACACTGCAGTATCAGAATTTGACCGGCATAGAAGACAAAAATAAGGGTAAAGAGCCACCCCTGGTCTTCTCCTCTAAGCTCTGACGAATATCATTTGTGTTGACCCTATCCAAATCAAGGGTCCACACAAATGCCCGCACTTTAAGGGACACCTTTGATTTCCCAATGAGATCTGCTATATGAACTGAGGTAGAGGAGTACCCACATGCTGAAGAAAAGATTTACAGGAAAATCCTCCCGATGGAACGCCTAGCCATATCCTCGAGTTACCATCATCAGAAAACTGAACGGTTTCCAAAAGAGCAAGTAAATGTGAAAGCTCCTCTACCTCCCAGTGCTCTCCGGGTCCATTTAGAGACGTACTATTACTTCGGCTTAACGCAACACCTACTATCACATCATTGGACACTCAAGAAAACCAAAAATCTCAAGATTGAACAACTATATTTGAATCCTGCAACACTGCAAGTTTGAATTCATAAACATTTAAAGTCTAAAATTCACCTAGCGACTTGTTAATGGTGATTGGGGTGACATCTTTGTTGTGCCTTTTATACTTATTTAATATATATTTTCTCATTATCTAAAAAAAAAATGGTGATTTGGTGACATGTCTTTCGGCAACTCCCTTGTCTTTCAGAACTGGATGCACTCTTCACAAAACGACAAAGTTATCATTTACAAGGCTAAGGCGTATTCTTCCAGCCACGGTGGGCGAATTCTTACAGAATACGATTTGGGGCGATGAGGAAGAGTAAGGAGGGGAGGTTGTTGTGGCGTTGTGCTTGTATGGCTTTACTTTGGTGTATTTGGTTGGAGAGATATTCTAGGGTTTTTTGCGGGACTGAGAAAACTATTGATTATGTTTGGGATCACATAGTCCACTTGGCTTCTCTTTGGGCTAAGGCGACGGGGGCCTTTAAGGGTGTTCCGTTGACTTTAGTTCAACGCCATTGGCGTAATGTGTAGATAGTTTTCTTTTTATACTGAGGATACCTTATCCTCCACATTTTTGTATTACCATTTGATTAATAAAATTTTCTCTTATCTAGAAAAATCATTTCAAGGCTAACAGCTCTCTTTCTCCTCTCTAGTTATCTATATATGTGGTTGTTTCGTTGACATGAAAAAGCATAGGAAGTGCAACTTCCTGCAAAGTAGAAGATGTTGAATTGTTTCGTTGACAAAAAATGCAGAAAGTTCTACTTCCCACAAAATGGCGAAAGTGGGTTACCTAGGTCCCTCTAGGTAAACCAAACAACATTTGAAATTTTAAATCATAGGAATTACAACTTCTCAGGAATTGCAACTTCCCGAGATGAACCAAACGACCACTATATCTATCTCTATATGCAAGAGTGAGTATTGGTATTTGACCCCCGAGTTTAAATTCTGTATTCGAGCTAATCATCACACAGCATACTATGTACTTGATTACAATGCCCTAATAATAGGTTAAACAAATCCTACACGTATTAGGAAAAGAAATATCCCAAAAACTTCCAAAAGATGCATGAAATTTGCTGAAAATTAAGTTCCCGAAACTAACTAGAAACAGTCAGCTAAAGAACAGTTGACTAACATGCCAGCAGCCTTGTTTCCTAACTACACAACTTTCCTAGTCCTAACCATAATCTATATTTCCTAAATCTACTGATATTACTTTTATGAAAAATATAATAAAATATTAATGATAAATTTTAAAGGATATGACACCAAAAATAAGCAAGAGCCTTAATTTCGTGCTCCCTCCCTTGTTCCTAGGGATTGTTTCCAACATTAATGCCTAATCGTCACAAACACTCAAGTGAAACAGAAGTACAGAATAGCAACTAACTTCGTACTCTCAATCATAGGTCCTCAAACACGTGCTCAATGAAAATGGAGGGAAAATAGAGCAACTGATAAGATAGTATCTCGAACAACGATCTCCTTGTTAGTGGTCGCCTCTACTATACTAGTTATCCAACTCTTTCATACAATTTCTTTTTCTCCGAGATTTTCTTTTTTTCAAATCGATAAGCTTTCTTTTTCTCCTAATGAAAATTTACATTTAGGTGGCGTTTACTTGCAAGTAATGTAATGCAATCATTTTAGTGACTAGAGGTAGAGGTGGGAAAGGGAGGATGGGGAGGAGAGAGACTAGGAAAATGGAATGGATTAAACTAATCCATGTAATTATCTTTACATGGCTAAAGTTGGGTAACTATGATTAAAATAGAGGATGTAATCAATCACTCTCCTCTCATCTCTCTCCTCCGCCTCCTTCCTTTTCCACTTCACATTTACTCTATAAAATGATGCATTACCTTGTAATCACCATTACTCCCAAGTAAACAAGCCCTTAGCGTCATACCAGGTTTTTTAAATTGGAACATACTTCTAAATGTATACCATCATGAGATGACGGCTTTTTGTGAATAGGAAGTTTGTATTATAAAAGAAACTCTGTTTGGCAATCTCAGTTTTGCACAGAGCCCAAAGGGACATTGAGTTTTAGGAAGGATGAGGAGAAATGGCTGCTTTGGAAAAAGCTATTTTGTTTTTTGTAGATAAGAAATTTTTTTATTAATCAATCAATGAGTTAATACAAAAAAAGAGGACAAGAAGTCCTCAAATGAAAGCAAGAAAGTATCTACAAATCACGCCAATGAAGCTGAACATATGTAAGTGGGACACCCTTAACGGCCCCCCGCCTTCGCCCAAAGAGATGCCAAGTAGACAATGTGGTCCCAAACACAATCAATGGTCTTTCCAGAAGCGGAAAAGATCCTCGAATTCCGCTCCAACCAAATGTACCACAGAATAGCCAAAGACGCACACCTCCACCACAACTTACCCTCCATCCCCCTCCTGCAAGCAAAAAGCCGAAACTGTAAAATCTGGCCTACTGTAGCCGGAGTAGCAAAAGGCTCCCCCAGACAATCTACCCCACAACATCCTAACAAAATCGCACAACACAAACAAATGCAAGCCGTCCTCACAACCATGACAACACATCACACATATCCGGCGACAAACACCATCCAGGCCTCCGTTGCTGCATCATGTCATGCGTATTCACCCCGCCTAACACCATAGTCCACACAAAGGCTCCCACTTTCAAAGGAACCTTAGACTTCCACTTAGGGGAAACTGAGAAGGAAGGCTAAGCTGATTTAAGAAGGACTTGCAAGAGAAGACCGGAGAGGAATCTCCTACCCAAGACCGGGAATCTCCCCTTGGGACGAGAAGAATAGTGGTTAAAACACTCAGGAGAGAAACAAGTTCCTCCATCTCACGATCAGGGAGCTCGGCGCAAATGAAGGTCCCAAGAGCTGCCGCGTCAGAATAGAACTCTGAAACCGGCGCCTCATGAAGCGTGGACAACCGATAGACCCGAGGGTATGCGGAAGAAAAAGACATGTCTCCCTTCCACACATCTTCCCAGAACCTTACCCGTTGGCCATTACGGACTGTAAATCTAACCAAGGCAAAAAGCTATATTTGTTACTGATTAGCTGTCGCAGTAGATAGAAAAATAGCAGATTTCAACAAAGTTTTGAATAGCTACCCACTTTTAGTAAGCGTGTAGTAGACAGAAGAATAGTCTCAGTGATAGATGTGCTGAAAGGGCTATTGGGAACAGGTAGCGTTGTTGCTTCTTTGCAGATTGCAGTCAAGACCTGCGGGTATTTTCCAGACTAGTACTTTCACTTACAACTTACAAGTGGTATGATAAGGGAATCAGTTTCCCTGTTTATTGATTTTGTTTGGAAGGAAGGGAATTTTATTCTATAATTAGGTGATGGCAAAGTTTCCAGGTCTCTCTTGTACTTATGTTAGTTAACTAAATTATGGCTTAAAGAATAAAAGAGGCTAAGAGTTAGCACTTGAAGCGAAGGGAATCTGAGTTATGTAGCTCACTTTTACTTTTATCTTATGAGGAACAGATAATTTCACTTGATGGAACTTAAATGCTCTTCTGAGGCTGATTGAAGTGTATCTTCTGTACAAATTTTGTTGTCAACATTGTCTGGTAATTTCATATATTTTGGTATACCTCATAAAATGCTAGTTTGTAAACTATCAATGAAAATGGGTGAGCACACATACTTATATATGAGTATCCTCAGGATCGAAATAACCTTCAGATATTGGCAATTTCTTTTCCTGGTTGCAGCTTCAGTGGGCTTCCTTTCTCGCTCAAACAATAGGGTTCCACTTTTGTTGAAATTATATTTTTGATGTTCAGAATGTCAGCTTGGAAACTAAGGGTTTCCTTCAAATTGTAACAGTACAGATAAAATTACCTGCTAGCTTAGACAATTACGAATTATCTACTTCTATTTAACAGTATCAAGCATATGTTGTCCTAATATAGTCGCAAGTTGCCAATATTATTATGTACAGGAAGTTTTGAAAGAAATATTGCAATGTTGTGCCAAGTTAATAAACCAACGTACTGACATACCATAAGTTCACTGTCTGGTTCAAGATAAAGCAAGGAAGCCAATTGCTCACCAACAGAAGGCTCAAGCTCCTGGCAGTCTCTGCTAATCTGTAACAATCAAATAAGAGGAACAAGAGTGCATATTGGTCTCACCATGACCTTTTACTTAAAAAAAAAACTTACCAAAACAAAAAAGAATGGGGGAGGGGATACAACCCATCCACGGGTACAGTTAGAAGATAGCCACATCATCATTACTTAACCTCAAAGAACTTACTTCCAGGTCCTGGATTACATAATCATCCGAAAGAAAAAAAAGGGTTACTGCATATTAGAGAGCTTGCTAAGTCAGAAAGTCCACCCATTTGCACTGCTCATGCAATAAATCTTTTTTTACAATGATGATAATTTTGTTTCATCGAGCAACAGTAATCACAACAGCCAGGGAGACAATATAAACATTTTTTTTAGAAGGGAAGAACGGGCCTCCACCCAACCCAGCCCATATTGGGCCAAGAATCCCAGCCCATCTCGGACTGAGACAGAGTTGGGTGTACAAATGACCCCCCGCTCCCAACCCACCCCACCCCAAACCAGCTGGGCCAAGGCCAATTGTTGTCACCCCCATATATCCATCAACAACATTGAATATATGGAAGTCCCAAGCCTTGAACTTGGGACCTCCAAGTGGGTAGGTAACATGATAACCACGGAGGCAAATGCCTCTTGGTTAAGACAATATAAACATTTACTAGTAGTGCTGCTAATGATATTCTCATAGACGATTCATAGTCATGGTATCAATTGGAAATGACATCGAAGCAGAAGGAAATGCAAATTTTCTTCTAGCGTTTTTCTAGAATTAACTATTTAACCATACGTAATATATGACTGGCTCATGCAACAATCTTAGTAGGATAGAGGGTAGGTAAACATGAAAAGAACTCATATTATGAGATTTTGGGTGAATGAGAGCGAGGGCTGCTGTGCATATATGATTTCTTATAGCCCATAGGGCATGCACAGCCGAGAACTCAATATCTTCAATGACCAATAGGATATACCTATAGTCCAACTTCCTGCTTTATTCTAATTTGTTTCCTCCCGTTTCTAATTTGTTTTCTCCTGATCAAACCTTGTCCTGCCCCTTCTTTTTTAGAAGTTTTTCTCGACATACACACATACTAATTTAGTATTACTAATGCTCCTCTACACTGATAGGATACTGGATATACACACACACACATACACACACTAGGATTTGCCTATAGTCCAACTTCCTGCTTCATAGTAATTTGTTTTTCTTGTCCTGCTCCTGCTTTTAGAAGTTCTTCTCTACATACCCACACACAGTATTCTCCCAAATCTAATAAATGGAAGTTTTTTTGAATCTGAATAGAGTAATGAGTAATCAACTACAAGCAGGAGAAAAAGAATTCTTCCAAAGAAACACTTTTCCCACGTCAGTGAGGGGCACTCTTCTAAAAGCCCCTGAAGCCGTGGCCCAAAAAGAAGCCCTTGATCCATACAAAGCCAAGAGGCTTAGAGGTCACATCAAAAGTCCATGGACCATGACTTCCGTTCCAACCAAATGCACCAAAAGTAAAATTCAAACAAAGAATTTTATTATTAAAAACTGAAACGGTATTATGATGTAAGAGGACGAGTCCTCCGAAAAAAAATGATTACAAATCCCCCGAATGACGTAGAACATCAGTAACGGGCACCCCCTTAAGGACCCTAGCCGTTGACCCAAAGAGAGGCCAAATAAACCACGCGTTCCAAACAAAATTATTGGCCTAGACACCTCCGTAAAAATCCTAGCATTCCGCTATAACCAAATGCACTAGAAAATGGCGGAAAGGTCACACCGCCAAAGTAATCTACTCTCCTTGACCCTACCCCAACCAAGATACTGTGCCTGCAACTGCTGGGGTGCTGCACAAAATTAGCTGGACAACAGCACACTCCCCCTTATACCAAGGAGTGGCCGCCAACAGGTCCAAGAAAACTCACATTGAGCCAATAGATGTGAAGAAGTCTCACTAGCCCGGTTGCAAAGAACACACACATCCAGAACAAGACCCACCCTGGCCTCCTCCGCTGCAGCATATCATAAGTATTAAACCTACCTAGTACCACTATACAAACAAAGGCGCGCACTTTGAGGGCAACCTCCGACAAACGCACCAACAGAAAGCAAAGAAGGCGCACTTTGAGGGCAATTTCCGACAAACGCACCAACAGAAAGCAAAGAAGGTGCACTGCCGCAAAATCCTGAACCACAATCATGAGTGTTAACCTTACCCAGTGCCATACCTCACACAAAACTGCGCACTTTAAGGCGAGCGTTCAACTTCCAAATAGAATTGGCTAAAGGAAAATGGCGGGCTTTGTGAGGGGAGGCTAAGATGGTGTAAGAAGGATTTGCAAGAGGGGTCCCCAATCCATATCCGAGAGTCACCAGTGGAGTCAAAATGAATGGTGTCTAAAACACTGAGCAAAGAAGCTAGTTCCCCAAATTCCCAATCAAAAGGCGCACTGCGAAGATGTAAGTCCCAAGCACCGGTGTTCAACAGAAAAGAAGGCAGCCACTAGTGCGACGTTACACTGTTCGCGGTTCGTTTCGGTACGCGACTACGGGTATGTGGTACGTGGTACGCTACCTTCGAGGAACCTTGTACGTTAGATTTAGGATGCTAATTTTTTTTTTTTTTTTACGATGAACTTAAAAATTGACATGTCATAATTAACTGTTCAAATTCCAAATTTTAAAAGTATTCTAGTTATTAGTATAACTAAAAGTATAGTTCTAAAAATAAAAAAAATAGAAAAAATGTATAGTTCCAATGCTACTAAATTGCTACCGCATTTATTGAATGGTTTATTTTTTTATTTTATTTCTTGTAAACTAAATAAACAAAACAACGAACCAAGCCAAAAAGTAATAAGTTAAAAACAAAGCCCCAGATCAAAAAGTAAAACGAAGCCAATGTGTGGGAAAGTAAAGAGAAAAAATTACTACTGTATTAGACTTTGCTGTACAGTAATTCATTAACCCAGTATGCAGACTCCCTTAAAAGTTGAAAAGAAAGAAGCTGTAATTCCCATGTGGTCCATTTATCCATCTTCTCTCTCCTTTTTATTTCATCTCCTCTCTCACGAGGCATGACTTTAATGTAGCTGGAGAAAACAGTCAGTAAGCGACAGCACGGTGTCGATACCAGAGACCTCTTTACTCTTTTTTTTCTTTTCTCTGTGTTGAGGGCTGGTTCGCTGGATCCAACAAACTGGATCGCAAACCACCCCCTACTGGTACGATCACAATCCGCAATTGAGGGAGCGCATTCCGGTGCGCGGTTCCCTATGGCGAATCTTGAACTGTGCATCACTGGACCGGCGTGTCATGAAGTGTGGACAACTGGAAAACCCGAGGAAACCTGGAAGAGAAAGAAGAGTCCCCACTCTAGACATTCTCCCAAAACATCACCCCATGTCCATTACCCAATCTATACTGGACCGGAGGGAAGAAGGACGATACCTGTGAAATGAAATTCCAGGATCTACTGTGCACAGACAATAACTCTTCATCTCTTTTATACTGTGAGAACAAGGTTACAGATTACAGAACACAAGCTGCTTTGGCCCATAATGACGCCAAATACAACACCTAATCCCAAACTAAAACCCCCGTACAAATCACCCTTGAAAATACGCAAGCACTACAGTCTGAAGTTATCCAAGCTCCTATTGTCATAATCAGCACAGGCGACAACTGTATTTTATTTTTTTTAGGTACGAATTTCTTTTATCTATGAACAATGTGAAAATATACAAAATTTGAGGACAAAAGTCCTTCGATATAAAAAGCATAACTATCTACAAGTCACCCCATATACGTTGAACATCTCTCACGGACACCCCTTTTAAAGCCCCAGCCGCATTGGCCCGTAGAGAATCCAAGTACACCACAATACAGGCGTGCCACCACTAGTAAAGACCCTTGATCTCATCTCCGATCAAAGGCACCAACAAAATGGCCATACAAATGCAGTGCCACAACAGCTTGCCCTCCTTCCTCCACTTTATACGTACAAAACGCCTCTGCAGAAACTGTCCAACCGTCACATAGGCAACAATCCTAAGCTGGTTGAGATTACACAGAAGCAAGTAGCCTCTAAACCATGATACGAATTGACTCAGAGGAGCACCTGTGCACATAGCCAAAAGCTATCTACTGCTGCAGCATATGACATCTGGCATGAAGTGCATATCGGAACATTGCAGGGCAAGCAAACGGCCACAGGATACAGGAAGTTAAGGGGTGAGGATTATTGACATAAAACCACAGCTAACCTGCGTCCTCAGTCTACAGAACCACATCCAACTGCAACCATTCCTCTTTTTTATAAAAGAAAAGTTTTATTTATTCTGAAAAGGGTAAGCAAATACAAGTAGGAGGACAAGTGATCCTCAAAAGAAAAAAGCTAATTAAGCTTGGTTTTGTCTCCATTGGGACCTCCTATCTAGTTTCTGTCAACTCTACAATAGATCTTATGTCACTTCCCATTTTTCCTCCACTTCATTCATAAAATGTGGACTCTCAAATTTTACGCTAAGGGCTTGTTTACTTAAAAGCATTGGTGTACAGTGGAGTGCACCATTTATAGAGTAAAATTGGGGTGGAAAAGGAAGAAGGGGGAGGAGAGATATGGGAAGCGTGGGATTGATTACATCCTCCAAGGTAATCACAAGTGTTGAACTTTGACCCATGTAAAGATGATTACATTGGATGATGTATTAGATCCCACTCTTCACATCCCTCTCATCCCCTTCCTTTCTCTTCCACCCCACCTTTGCTCTATAAAATGCTGCATTACATTGTAATCACCATCGCCACCAAGTAAATGTCACCTAATTTGGAAAGCTTACCCCAAGGGAAGCACTAAGAATATTGAGACACTAATTGCATTGATTAAATATGGGCAAAAGGAAGATTGGGAAAACATGCAAAACCTAACAGAAAGGTGAAAGAAAGTGGCCAGGATGGTCCCATGGACGAAGGAACTAAAGTTAAAGGTGATTTAGTAAACAAGTAGTAGTTAGGACTAAGGAGTGATTTTGGAAACAGACACCTGCTAGGAGTGACCCTACAAATGTACACTCCCAAGTTAAATTGGGGGTAAACTACAAAAGTAGAAGACCAGGGAAAACAACAAGGAAAAGCATTATTGTTTGACGAACAAGTTCATGGTGATGACAATACCTTCACAGGCAGATTCTCGTTGTATGGGTTCCTCAAATGCCGGGTTTTATTGAAGGTCAGCTCACATAACTGCATCAATGAAGCAGGAGTTAGCTACTATATTGTACTCACAAAATATTAATAAATGAATAAAAAAATGAAAACAGCTGGAACAAAAAATATAAAAAATAACAAGCAAATTCTGCAAGAAAGCTGCCAATATGATACATATATGCAATTAGATGTATGTAGTAGATACAAAACCGTATGTGCACATCTTTACTACATCTCTGTTCGACATTTTGACTGTTGGAGTTAACTCAAGTGGCAGGAGATGAACCGCAAATCTAATACGGTAACCTATAGAAGCATAACAGGTAGGTAGCAAAGTTACAACATGATACAGTACACACAAAAAGTAACAAACGGATCTCCATGTACCACATAAAGACAACAAACATAATTAATTTAAAGAGAGACTTTTTTTAAAGCAGTCAACAGTTTTAATATCAATCAAAATATTGGAAGGCCCTGCATTCTGAATAGAATAAATCAATGTACACTACCCAACTACATCAAAGCCTTAAGGAACATAAACCACCTTAAAAGAAGCAAGAGGCCATATCACTGCAATATAAGCAAGAAATATATCTGTTGCCAAAAGAATGGAATGAGGCACTCTTAGCTGATGCTTCAACTTTGAATTACAATGGACATATTTGCAAGAAACTGGTTTTTGCTCCTTATTTGCGGTGAGATAGTAGCCTGTCAATCAATCAAGGGTATCTGGGCAGTCCTAGGGCCATGCTGTATAAATGAGACCCCTTACCCTAACCTAGACCGGAGCGCAGCATTAAAAGAGGTACTTGATCAATGGCATAGTATGACACACAATTTCAGGAGAAGATAGCATCAGAACTGCTGGCACATATACGTAGAATTATGCTCCTTACCCTCTCAAAAAGGCCAACTCTTTTCCCCACTAGATGAATGTTCTCCATAATAATAACACCTCAAATGTTTGTCCCTTGGCAAACTTTAAAAAAAGAAGCCATGATGCAAAATTCGATCAAAAAGAATTTATTCTCAATTCAAATTAGCTAGCCATTATAGTAAAAGATAGGTAAGGTTTTGTGGACCATAGATTGTCTGAACTCTTGAAGGAAAGAAAATGGCCGTGAAAATAAAAAAGACACTAGCTCAACCAGGGGATCACTTGGCTTAAAGGTGATTGCTTATGGATATTCTGAATTCTTTCAAGGCCTACTTGACATGCTTGCTAAGTTGCTATTGTAGTTTCTTTTGCATAAAGAGGAAGTACATAGTAATGAAGTATCAAATGTACAATTGAACAGGACAAGCTATCCTCTCCAATGAAACATCTACATATTGGCCGAATTACGTTGAACCTCAGAAATAGTGTAACCCCGAAGTGCTCCTGCTGCTCAACCCCATAAAGAAGCTAGGTAGGTGACCTATTTATAAAGCATCTCACACCCATGCATTCCTCTCTAGACAAATGTACTATAAAACAACCAAGAAAGCATTGTGCCATGCAGTTTCTTCTTCTTTCTTCCCCAAGCCCACAAACCGTATCTGCAACATGTGACAACACTATCAGGCCAAACCCACGGCTTTCCGAAACACCAAACAATGTATCCCAAAGGTTACGGCTACATCACATCAAAGGAAAAGATTCGCCGATGTCTCATTGCTTGCTATTGTAGTTTGTTCCTATTATAAAATATAAGGCAGGATAACAACCTCAAAGATAACAACACTTTGCTTCAGATACTTGACTCTTCATCATAAGATAAAGTCGATAAACTTCATATCTATGTTTTTCCACAATTTTCCAAAAGAGCTTGGACTCTTCAAGTCCATATGAATGCAACAAGAAATGCACAGTATCATTTTGACACACCGTGAAAGGGAATAACAGCCAAATAATGGTTTACATATGCATCAATATGCATCCAATTGTTTGTGCTGTCTAAAGTGTATTCACAGCAGGTAGCAAAGACTTACACACCCACTGAACACAAAAGTGATGTGCAAAGAACAACAGTATTTCCAAGCATCATCATTTTGCCACTGGATTACATGAAACATCTAGTTTCTTTCTCTTGAAACAAAAAACATAATGTCTTCTGCGCATTTCTATAAATTTGGCAGGCACAAGCCTGTTCTCTCTGTTCCAGCAGCCAAACTGTCCAACAAAAATGAGTGGTGTTTCACAAATAAATCAATGAACATGAGTTTGTGTACTGTGCCTACTAGAAAAACATTGCTATCAGTAACCAAACACAAGTTTCTCCAAACTCGAAAAATACCTTCAACCATTTAACAGAGAAATTCCTCCCATAGTGCGCAGTCCCATGTGCATGCTTCCAGTTCCCTCCACCAATAGTCTCCCCGATTTTAGATGTCATCTTCGCACAACCCTAACCACGGGAAAGTTTAAAATATCTTATTCAAGCTCTAGTAGACTAAGCAAACTTATCATCATCTCAATCAAATAAAAAACCTGATAACCCACCTGAAAATGCCGAGTACGGTTGACTGAAAAAATCAGAACAACATGCTCAACCGTATCAAAAGCTTCATTTAATTTAGCTTCATTGCTCCTTTGAGTAGCCCAGACACCTTGTTGCACAGATAACTCCAAATTTTCACGATTACAGCTCTTCACAATAAAATACCTGTGAATCCATAAATCAAAATGAAGAAAACACGTTTAAAAACATGTAAGGGAAAAATCACTACAGACAAAACATGATAACGCTAAACATGCAGTGTATATTTCCATTTGGCTAGGGGGAGCAGAACACGGCTAGGATCAGAGCAGGGCCACTATGAGTCACTATTTTCGGATGCATAAAATCTTCATTGTTGTAACTTGTAACAGGGAATGGAAGCATGCTGGCCATCCTGATAAGATTGTCTACAAACAATGTGAAGGTAGATGCAGAAGGTTCAGTACTGTGAATATATGGGGCATGCATGCCGATCCATGTCAATCGAAGTTTTTCGAGTGTAATAGTTGTGATGATGCAGAGAATGAGTAAATACAAGTAAAATTGACACATCACATCTGCAAGATGACAGGCACAAGGTCACAAGTGAACGAGATGTCAAGCTTTACTAAGAGACTCTGATTATGAGGTTGGTATCAAGGGATGAACTCATAAGCTACAGGAAGAAAACTCTTCCCATAAATTGGCGCCCACACAACTTAAGTAGACCATGGCGTCTAAAATATAAGATTTATTATTCTGCATATGTCATTCGCGTAAATTACGCGATGCATAGTGTGCAATGCACTCTAGTTTTCATCAAAAACCATTACCAGCATAAGCATTTTGCTACATATGAAACTCATTTACATGAGCTATATGTCACCCCATTGACCATTTCCATATAGCAGAAACATTTTCAGCTTTGGACAAGGACCGGCTAAATCATCTCACTTAACATTCTTTTTGTGAAGTAATAAATCTGTCTACATTTACTCCAGGGTCCATGCAAAGGTAACATTATAGGTTATCCCAAGGGTAAGACTACATACATCTGAGCCCAACACCAAGCTGAGCCAAGAGCTTCTGAGAGGCACTGGCTAGGTACTAAAGCAGGGTATTTCAGATTTGGCCTCAAAAATACTTGTATAGCTTTCTCAATGTTTCTTTCTGATTCTTCAGATCTTGCTCTTCCTACATGTTTATGCAGCATATAAATGCTAGTGCAACTCAGAAAGTATACAAGCAGATGCACAACGGCTATCTGGACGTCCAAAAAAGTTGATCTCATTACTGTGCACTCCACGAATAAAGCTTCCGAAAATTCATCAAAGCTGAAAATTTACTGTGCTTATAATACCAAAATTCATGTCAGAATTGGTGAAGGAATAATAAAACCAACTGTCCAAGTTCAAATAAGGATACTGAATATCCCACTTGCCATTTCCCATATATACATTTATCAGAGACACCAAAACTGAATGCGAAGGCCCCTACATCACTCTTATTACTCCCCTTACATTGGCCAATAAATATATTAACAGCTAACAGATATGCCCCAGAAGCAAAAACGGGAAGGTTGGCAGAGCTTATAGATCTTGTCCCTCGATAATCGATACATGGGCCTCTAAAATGGGGATTGATACTTGATATAGGAAAGTGAATGTAGCGTTCCTCAAATTGACTTGATGTCAGCAAAAACAAAGTTGGAAATAAAAAGAATAGCATAAAAGCACACAGATTTATTTCTAATTTGTCTAGAAAGAAATCATGTAGCAAGAAGAGTATGGTACAGGAAGAAACAAAGAGCATATAAAGAACCAAAAAGCAGTAAGTTCCAGACATTACTTTCCAAAGCCCAATCGGAAGGAATGGGTTCGCTGTCATTCCTCTAAAGCAAAAAACACCTATAAACAGCAAAATAGAAAGTACAAAGAAGATACCATACAGTGCCTATGACCATTCACCAGGAGGCCAATATAACTGATCCATAGGAGTTAAAAACTTTTGGGAAAGACATCACAGTTACCCTACCAGTGATAAAACTAAGATAGATTAAAAAATAATAAAATAATAAAAAGCTAACTTATCATGATGGAAAGGTGGCTATTAGTGTCACAGCTCCTACACCAAGAATACACAATTGTATGCCAAACAGTGCAAACACTAATCTTGTAGATCTCTTAACCTGCTTTACATGCAATACGACAGCGTCAAAACTTTCTCCATACAAGAGTTCAGGCTTTCGATTGTTTTCAAATAAAAAATTCTATGTGGGTCTTTCCGAAACAAGCAAGGTAGCACGAGCACGAGTACGGGTATGCGGACACGGGACACACGGACACGGGACACGGCAATTCTCAAAATCCCGGATACGCGGACACATCAAAGAAAACACTAAATAAAAAATATATTAAAGAAAACAAAAAATGATATTCCCACATGTAGTAACTGTGCCTTGAAAGAGAGTGAACAGTGAAGATAAAGAGAGAGAACTAGAAGAAACGTCGGCAGAATGGAGGAACTTTAGGGTTTAGAAAAATTTTTAAAGAGAGAACCAGACGCTGTGTCCCAAGTGTCCAAGGCGTGTCAAAGTGTCCAATACGTTTGGACAAGGGACACGGCACCCATATGGAGTGTCCGTGCTTCCTTGGAAACAACATCGCTACTATTTATGGGTAAGGTTGTATACATGTGGACCTCCCCAGACCCTACCCTCAGTGAAATCCGGTCCTGGGTGATTGCTGTTGTTGTAAGAGAAAGATTACCCCTTCTGATACCATTAAAGTAAACAACAGAACAGTCCACCTTGTAGTTGAAGCAGTAGGCATTTCACTTTTACAAGAAACTCAATACATGGACACGCCAGAAAACATCCACAGATTACAACAAACACAAAATTGAATCCCAAGATCACTGAATTAAAAGGAATGACAAGCGTACGTCAAAAAAAGAAAACATTGGTCAAGTCGTCTCAACACACTTTGTACATTCATGGTCATTTCATGCAAAATTCAAGAAATTCGACCTGCCTATGACACGAAGACACTTCACAGCTCACATAAACTGATGGATAAGAAGAGATCTGCGCAACAGATATGATAGAGATCCAAGGCACATCAAGTGATACCCAAAACCTAAGACATCCTCTCTAGAAACATTTATGCACAAAAGAAAATTGTAGTTAGGCTTTCTCTCAGATCAAGAAAGTTGACACTTCATCTTAAAGTCATTTCCATGAGATTAATATAGAGTATAAAGAATCAGTAAGTATAGCTTGAGAAAGTTAGGCCTGTCAGCAAATTAAAAGAAATCTGCCAAAATGTCTCACTGCATGAGAAACTTTGGTATTAAAAACCCCTTCAATGACCAAATAAATGGGGAAGATATCAAATCTACTTCAATGGGAGAAGGACAGACAGTAACTATAAGAACAATGTAAGATTGAAAAACATTAAGAGAGCATTTAGCATTCTAAACAGCATATATCACCTAGTAACAAAGCAAGAATGAACTCTTTTTTTTTTATAGATAAAGAGAAAGATTTTATTAATGAAGCATCAAAGAATACAGTAGATGAGGACAAGATGTCCTCCCAAGAGAAACTAATTACAAATTAGCCCAGTTACGCTGGATTGAGCAAGAAGAAGAAATGAATTCTTAGCTTCCAATTCTTCCTTCCCCACCCCCCACCCCACCCCCTAACAGAAAAAAGAATAAAAAAACAGCAATATATATTAGGTGCAATACTACAATAATAAAGGGATAACTTCACAAAGGATTTTCAAAAAGAAAGAGTAGGTTAATACTATATTGTGACATAGTGATGATTGTACTTTCGCCTCACATTTCATTTGGGGTATCAAAAGCTGTTGTCCACTTTAGTAAGTAGAAGGGTTTTTACTTGAGTCCCTTCTGGCATATTCCTTGTACAATATTTGACTCATCAGCTGTTAATTGTCAACTTACCTGTACTAGCAACATTTGTAACAGTGTTCTCAAACTACTATTATTGAATCTTAACCTTAGACGGCATGGCATTCAAACAAATGTGAATCTGATTTGGCACAAAGTAATAAGCACCATGCAATTGACAAGAAAGCAACAAAACAGAATGCAATTCAGCATAATAATTTTCTAAAACAAAGGTACAGAAATGTCTAGCTATATTTGCTAGCCATTAAGAGGCAACTATACAGCTTATAAATTATATACAAGGATATGCCCATTAAAACATAACATAAACATGCCATACACTAATTTATATTTAACACCTAAGAGAAACTTGAGCACTCTGGACACACCTAGTTATCCCTTGAGGCAGGGGAGTAGCTGTCCTGCTTCCTAGGTTTGACTGATTGCTGGGAAGGTTTTGTAGTTGAGCCTGGCCAGCCAGCTGCTGCTGCTGCTGTCCTTGTGATGGTTGCTGCATGTTGGAGGACTCCGTTGCTGTTGGTTTCGATACTAAACCTTGGTTTACATTGTTAGAACCTTGCTGAAACTGAGGTCTTTCTGTTGGTTGAGAAAAATTTGTATTTCGTTGGGACAACCTGTTTGAGGGACCATAGCCATAAGAAGTGAGTTGCTGAATCTTTTGAAGGACTTCTTCAATGGGAGGTGGAGGTCCAGGCTGCTTTGCATGTCGATAACGACAGTCTGGCCCATTTGGACAAAAACCCAATTTGTACCTACAATCAAGAATTGTAATTAGCAATAGCGTGATCAAAAAAAATTAGCAATAGCAAATCATTTATGGAACTTCATTTGACATAATTATTCTTGCAATCAGACCCTTCACAATTAAAACTCCGCCTTTGGTTCAATTTTTTTTTTTTTTCCAGATAACATGAGTATCCAAACTTTGCTTGACTAATCCCATGGGCCCTGAAGTTAACAACCAGGAAATACTCCAGTGCCCCTGAGGGGACCTTTGGTTCAAAATTTGGAATTCATCTTTTCAATTCTAACACTCCGCCTTCCATGTATCCCAACTTAAGAAATGGCATGATCATTACAAACAGTTGCTATTTCCTTCTAAATTATCCCAGAACCTGGATAGGTAGATGGTCAAGAGAGGACACCAAGTTGCTGTAAAGGTGCTAGATCAGTGGAGTGACAGACATTGAGGATAGTTCTTCGGTCTACTACCCTGACCTCATTCAAAGGTGCCCTCACTTTCATCCTTAAGGTCAGGAATGCTCTTAATGGCCGTAAAGAGGATCTAACTCAAACACTGTGGCTGCCTAACTCCCCCTTTTGGAGGCCACTCACACAAAGATAGTACTTTACAAAGCTCCAAGCTTATTCCCCCAAAAAGGAATGAGAAAAACATCCAAACGTACATTAGGTACTGTGATGTGTGCCAAAAGTTTAATTTTGATCACGAAGCCTCAACAAGATTCATACAAACCCTTCCCATTCCTTAAGCCCCATGGGGTCATACAACAATAGGTTTAATTAAAGAACTATCCCTCTTCTTTGGCAAACCTAAGATTTTTGTAGCAGTTGACAGACTAAGCATTCATACATACTTGATGGCTCTATCGCATCCCTATTCGGCAATTGCAATGACCTTGATTAAAGGAGTTTCAATATTACATGAGTTGCCTCAACCTATTATTTCTGACAGAGCCACAAAGGTGGGGAGCTCTATACAATACAAGGAGTTGACTTGCTGAAATCTACTGCATATCACTGTATATCGTACATCACCCCAAATAAATGGGCAAAGAAAGACCCCTCAGGGCCACCAGACGTTTTTCTGATAGTTAACTTCAGGGCCCATGGGATTAGTCAAGCAAATGCCTGGATACCCATGCTATCTCTAAAAACAAAACAAAAAAAAAGCATATGAGGTTGTCACTGGGCAAAGAGATCTACTTGAAACTTACTTAAGGTATGACCGGTGATGTGCCTACTAATTGGTCCCAATGCCTTGATCTACCAAAATGATGGTATGGCATCAGTCACCAAACATACTTTCATTTTTATTTTATTTTTATAGATATCATGGGTATCCAAGTTTTCTTGACTAATCCCATGGGCCCTGAAGTTAACGACCAGAAACATTAACAGTCCTTTTGAAGCTTTGTATAGATATCTATCACCTTTACTTGCCAGGGAAATCTACTAAAGATGTTGTTATAGAAGCTTAGATGACTACAGAGAATTTATTGAAATACCCAAGTGGCATCTACATAGGATGACATAGTTGGCAGATAAACATGTAATCAGACAGGGTATTCAAGCCAGATGATTGGGTATATTTGAAGCTATTTCCATATTTTATTTTATTTTTTCGATAAGAAAATTTTCATTAATATTAAAATTACAAAAGACAGAGGTAAAGGCGTCCTCAAGAGAAAAATACATAAACTACAAATTTATCCAATGCTCTTGGACGTCTGGAAAGGCCCCCACAGCCTTGGCCCATAATGAAGGCAAATAGGCCACATGATCCAAACAATATCAACCGTTCTACCAACTTCATCAAAAATCCTAGAGTTAGGCTCCAACCAAAGGCACCATAAAATAGTAAAAGAGGCGCAACACCACAATAATCTATGCTCCTTACTCCTCCCCAGTCCAACATAACAGTCAGTAGGTGCTGATTAATCGTCGCAGATGGGGCGAAACATTTACCAAACAACCAACCCCATAAGCTACAAGCAAAATCACATTGCATAACAAAATCGCACTCGTCTGTCTCACTATCCCTGGTGCACATAACACAGATTTAGGGTTGCATAGCCCAATCGGGATTACGACACTGTAACAAATCATGAGTATTCAATCTGCCTAGCACCAAAATCCAAATGAAAGCTCGAACCTTCAAAGGGACCTTAGATTTCCAAATGTACCCAGCAAGAGAAAAATGGGGATATTGAGAGGGAAGGCTAACACAATGTAGGAAAGATTTGCGGGAAAAGATCCCAGATAAGTCCCCAACCTAAAAACCGAGAATCACCATGAGGCAAGATGAATGTTATCAAGAAAACTAAGAAAATAAGAAATTTCCTCCATTTCTCTGTCATGGAGAGCCCTCCAAAAGTGGAGATCGTAGACTCACAAGAACCACCGTTGCTAGAATACAAAGCAGCAACTGGAGCATCATGAAGTATGGACAACTGATAAACCCGGAGATACACGGAAGAGAACGAACTATTCCCCTTCCACACACCCTCCCAGAACCGAAGCCGAAAGCTAGATAGGCAGATGGTTAAGAGGATGCACCAGTGACCACGCTGCTATAAAGGTGCTAGATTAGTGGAATGACAGCCATTGAGGACAGTACTTGGATCAATTACTATGACCTTATTCAACGCTACCCTCACTTCACCCCTGATGTCGAGGATGCTCCTAAAGCCCATGGGGAGAACTTACTGCAAGAATTTGTTAAGACAGTGTGCATATCACGTGCTCAAAAGAGATTCTACTAGAAATATCTAGAATATCGAAAAGAAGTGAGTGATCACTTATCTAAGCAGCGCCTATTCCGCCATCTATCAAAGAGACCATTTAGGCTACCGCAATTCCAATCATTTGTACTTCTTGTCTTTAAATAAAAGATTTTGGGGCTGTCAGGGAGATTCATTCAGATATTAACAAAACACCTATCTGCTTCCCTTATTCTCTACTTCTAACGAGAGAGTCTTGAGTGAGACCCACTCCGAGTCACAGTAGAATAAGGTCACAATTTAGAAAGATAGGGATCACCAATTACAAACAGTGACCCCTGCTTCACTAAAAGTGACCATCGTCTCACTGAAAATTACGTTAAGACCGGCTTATACAAGTTTTTGTAATCCTATAATATGATTGCTCTTCTTCAATATTCTTAAACTGTCCTTACTTTTCCTAATTTCCTAGGGTTCCATTCCATAATTGATATCATAAACACACCAACAGTTCACTATGTGGCATGTACGCCCATTGAATTTGTATAAACATAATTATTCAGAACTAGCCAGCAAAAGGCAATAACATCAAAAACCAATAATAACAAATCAGAACCCAAAACACAAACAAAACAAAAGATGCGAGAAAATGAAATGAAATGTGATGCTGAAAAAACTAAATTGTGACATACATCTTACACTCCTTGATCAAAATTCAGTAATTACTATTCCTTATAAATTAGATTGCTCTGCTCCAATTTGTATAAACATAATTATTCAGAACTAGCCAGCAAAAGGCAATAACATCAAAAACCAATAATAACAAATCAGAACCCAAAACACAAACAAAACAAAAGATGCGAGAAAATGAAACGAAATGTGATGCTGAAAAAACTAAGTTGTGACATACATGTTACACTCCTTGATCAAAATTCAGTAATTACTATTCCTTATAAATTAGATTGCTCTGCTCCAATATTCTTCAGTTTCCTCAATAATTCGTATGATTTCCTAGGGTTCTAGTCCATAATTGCTATGTGGCATGTACCTCCATTGAATTTGTGTAAAAACAATAATAATGATTCAGAACTAGCAAAAGCAAAAGGCAATAGCATCCTAGAAAAACAAATATAACAATTACAAACCCCACAACCAAAAAGCCACAAAGCAAAGCGAAAAAAGAAACAAACAAATAAACAAAGGTGACATACATACATGTTACACTCCTTGATGTCCTCATTTGTATGTTTATAAACACAATCCTGTTCACGGCACTCTCCATACAATCTAAAGAACCTACAAACAGGCATCCTAGCTTTATCATATTGATGAAGAAACCCACATGAATCGCCCTTCATACAGAGGCTCCGAAGCCAATGCCGGCACACGGTTTGCCGGAAGCTTCGTCGATTTCCGGGCCCCGTAACGTGGTGGTGGTGGTCTGTCGGGTCGCCACCACCACCACCCGGTCCCGGGCCGCCAGATAAAGAGGCGGGCCCGGCGATGGAGGCAGTATTATTCGGGTCGGGTTGGATCACGGGGTTCGAGGCGGTAGGGATTGACGGGCCGGTGTCGAGCCCGCCTTCGAAGTCGAAGCTTAAACCTCCATCGGTGTCCTCCATTACTGATTATTGAGTTTGATTTTGGATTTTGAGATTTAGGGTTGTGTGATTATGGAAGGGGGGATTTAGGGTTTAGAGAAGAGAAGCATTGAGGGGAATTTTGGAGGGAGTGTAAGCAAACGAGTTGGGAGGGGGTTTAGGAGAAGCAAAAGACTGAAACACTAGTGATTTAAATTTGGAGCTGGCAAAATTTGACCCGACTCGAGAACACGATTCATACCGACCCGAAAAGTTTGGGTCTTGAACAAAGAATTTCAACCCGAAATCCGATAATTACCGAACCCGAAAAATCGACATTTATTGGGTCAAATCCAAACCCGCTCTGGGTCGACCCGTTGGGTTGAGGCTTTCAAAACAAGACATATCACCATGAGAAAAGTGAATGACAAAAAACTTAATCATATCAGAATTTCTTACATATCAACCAATTTTGAAATATGTAGTTTCAGATTTCTCTTTAATAAGGGTTTTTCTAATCCTTGTGGAACGATCTTAACTAATTGTTACATAGGTAGCGGTTTGATACTTCGTATCCATTAGAAAAAACATAATAATTTGTAGAAACTTTACGAAATAGTTTTCAAGTAAATTAAAACCATATATATTATGTCTAATAACATTATAGTGTGCAACTTTTTTATTTTAAAGTTGAAAACAGAATTAATTATGAAATTATAACCTAATTAAAAAATAAATGCACAACCCGTTGGGTCGACCCGAACACGAATGCTCTGGGTCATGAACAAGCATTTCTCAACCCGAAACCGAAACGACCCGACCTGTAAATGACCCGACCGAAACTGACTCGACCTAAACCCGACCTGACCGACTCGTTTGCCACGGGAACGAACACGAATGCTCTGGGTCATGAACAAGCATTTCTCAACCCGAAACCGAAACGACCCGACCTGTAAATGACCCGACCGAAACTGACTCGACCTAAACCCGACCTGACCGACTCGTTTGCCACGGGAACGGTTTGTACTTTCTACTTTCTACTTACAATTTTTTTTTTTTTAATAGAGAGCAATACAGCCAAAATTAAGGGCATAAAAAAAATTATTTATTTTGAGAAGACAAAATAAAGAGTTTTTTTTTTTGGTCAAAGGAAAATACATTGAACTCTTAAAAGTACATAGAGGGAAGCTGTTTTGCCTACTCACTCTAGTGGCGAATTTATAAGCTTCCATTGCACTTTGTTTACTGACTTTGATAATATTACAAGAAGAAAAGGAACAACCTAACACCAAAAATTCTCTTATAATACTACAAACTTCTAGTGATAGACGAACATCTCCATTAAGGGAAGAAATGAGGACAGTAGAGTTGGTGTGGATGTCAATGCTTGCTAATTGACGATGAGTAGCCCATTTCATTGCTTCCAAACAGGACAGGCATTCTGCTTGCAGTGCAGTCTGTGCATAGAAGAAAATGGTACCTCCACCTAACTGCGAAATGGGGTTCACTGAAGAGGTTGTCCACCCAGCTCCGACGTGGAGACACTTTGAATGCGAGCTAATGGATTTGTGATGGAGGAGGATGCAAGAGTGGCTACTAAAGGAGAAGCTTGTTGTGTTGTTGGCCGATGAATAACAGGCCTAGTATTGCCTTGTTGTCTGTATTCTTGAGCCAAGTGATTGCCTTGCAGTAATCCTAAAGCCAAATGTAACATAAAATCAAGACTAAAAAGCGCACCTTTGAAGATGATGCTATTGCGCATTAGCCAAATTGACCACAGGGCGGAGATAAAATAAGCTGCACCTGGGTGTGGATAGGGGTTTGATTTGAGAAGATAGGATATGGTATCTTTGATCCATTGATCAAAAGGGACCAAAGAATTGCTTTCAATGTTCAGTCCCAACTGACCAGCATGCCAGAATCGTTGAACAAAGTAGCATTGATGAAACAAATGATTTGTTTCTTCAGAGTCATTACAGAAAGGACATTTACCTTGAGCAGGAATATTGCGATGTTGGAGATTAACAACAACTGCTAGAGCATTATTAAGTAAACGCCACAGGAATGTTTTCCACTTAGGAAGTATTTCAAGTTTTCATAATTTTTTCCAAAAGGAATCAGCCTAGTTAGAACATACTTGAGGATACTTCTGAGAGAAAATGAATGTATACCCAGTTTTGATTGTGAAGGAACCATGAGATGTGGCCGACCAAGCCCAAGTATCATCCTGCTGTAGATCAAAAAGTGGAGTGGCAAGAATGCGAATTGCATCTGAATGGCGGAACCACTGCCTGATATTATGTGCATCCCATTGACCAAGTGGAGCATTAATACAATCACTAACAAGGGTAGGAGTTGGAGAAGTCATTGAAGTTGATTGACGAAATGAAGTAATTGGTTGTCCAGGTAGCCAAAGTTGATGAAGTAGACTTGTGGATTGTCCATTACCAATAACCTTACAACACCTAGGAAGGATCTGCTTAGCTGCCACTAGTACAAAAGAGGTCATAGGCGTCGATTGAAAACCCCAATAGGCGTCGGTTTTCAACCGACGCATATGGAGGGGACGCCTATTCTAAAGGGAATAGGCGTCGGTTGTCGAACCGACGCCAGAAGGGTTATAGGCATCGGTTCTTTAAAACAACTGACGCCTTTAATGTGGTTATTGGCGTCGATTGTTTTCAAGGACCGACGCCTATTCTTTGTGTTGGCGTCGGTTGTTTTAAAGGACCCACGCCTATTCTTTGTATTGGCGTCGGTTATCTAGGTGCACCGACGCCTATACCCACTTTATAGGCGTCGGTTGGTTTAAACAACCAACGCCTATTGTCTTCTTTTTTTTTCTTGCAACAAAATTAAATATATAAGAAATCAACCTATATGGGATTCGAACCCACGTCTTTTGTGCAATAGCACAAATGCTCTACCATTTGAGCTAGTAGGCTTGAAGAATCTATGGAATCAAAAGGCAACCACTCTCAAAATTCAAAATCAACGAAAACACAAGGCAGAAATTATAAAACCCAAAAATGTGATCAAATTCAAGTTCCTAGGATTCTTGGGCAATTATAGCATGCAATTAGCATTTATTTGAATCATCACCCATTAAATGATGAGTTACACCTGTCAATGTACTCAACGAAATGTATTTGAATCCAAGTACCAAGATAAAACATCAAAATCTCTTAAAAAAAACTAATGAACTCCAAAATCTAAGAGAGGGAGATAGTGAGGCATATGACCTGATGTTCTCAGCATGCAGAAGGAAATGGATGCCACCAGAACCAACAAAAGTAAGGAATCGACAGACTAAGACAAAGGAAAAGCGACCGCCAGAATAGCTTCAACATCTATGGATGACAGTAATAACATCAAATTTTCAAATGACAAATGAACTTACCAAAAGCAGCTGGAATCTAGGTGTCAAGATTAGAGATGAACCTAGGCTGAGGGGAAAGTAACAGAGAGCGTTTCAGATAATAAACATGCTCAGACCTAAAAGGAGAAATCAGAAAATTGATCCAAGAAACTATCCATAATTCCATATGGCACATAGTTCCCATATTTGAAGTACTTCCAGTATGTAATCACAAGAGACATTTCCCAAGAGTTCATGATAGCCACTGATCACATTTTATTCAGACCACATCACAGACGACAAGCAATCAATCATCAAGTTATTATAAGACACCAATAATTCCCGACCTATTTGAGCTTTATCATGAATAAATTCTGCAAATAATAAGCAATACAAAGACCCAATAACCTCTTTACATTCACATACATCATCTTTAAAATGTACATGTCTCGACTGAATGATGAAGAAGAAATAATAAAATCCAAGGTCTCCCACCAATTAAGAAGCAGAGAAATGTAAACACAAGTAAGGTGGTCAAGTATCATGCTCAGAATATGAAGAAGTGTAACGTTGAACTAACTTCTTGAGCTCATTCAAAGTAACAAAAAGAAAGGGGAGATCGAGAGACATCATCTCCAACAATACATACCTTGGTTCCTGGATGAGGTGTACTACTTTTTCTTCCACGGTTTACCAACTTGCATAAGATAGGATTCGATCTCAACAAGCGTCTATTAGGTGTAACACTGTTATCCAGTCCTAAAACAAAGAAACTCAATAGTGTAAGTTTAATGTCCGGGGTGATGCAGCATGAAGAAGATTAACTAACCACAGCAACAATGAGCACCCAAAAATCTCATTTGCAAATGAAAGCAGGAGATCATTGTATGCCTGATATGAACCTTAACAACCTGTAAGCACATCAGATTTTCTCTAGAATTTGGAAGGTCAAAATAAGACATAGAAACACTACACTTCTAGAGTATTTACCATATAAAGTTAGAGACTTACCTCAAATATCTGGATTGTTGCATTGTTGCTGGCATATGGTCAAAGTAATCCTCAATTTGCATTACCTAAAACAGTAAAACCAAAACATCCTCACAATCTGAACTTTGCCTTTTCATTTAAAGACATATTATCCTTTTTTTGAAACAACTAATTTGTTGCTGGCATATTACATGAGGCCCGACAATAAAATGATTTTGCGAAAGTAACTTAAATTCAGATCAAGCGCCTAAGGTTCCGCTAGTTGTAGTCTAATGAATCCACAATATACCCAATTTTCCATCTTTTATGACCCTGCTACCTCCTGTACCATTCACTTCCGCCAAGATACAATAATACCAACATGGGGAGGAGGTCCTTTGAAGAGAGAAAGATAGAGAGATGATACCGCACACGAGTAACAATGTGGAGGAGGGCAAGCAAACCAAATGAGTAGACGTGGGTGGCTGCAGAAAATCAAACGGGTTCACAAAGATGAGAAAGTTATCAACCCAGTTTAGGCAAATAAAAATCTAATCTTAGCTACTATCCTTTGCATTCTGAATTATATCCTAAACTATCATTAAGTTCTAAGCTTCAAAACAGAGAAATCACAAAGACCAAAAGTTAGAACAGTGAAAAATTTGCCAGTTAAAATGCATGAACACCTATCCTATTTCTCCTTTAACTCACTACTTGTTACCTAAGTTGATTACTATGATCACGCTCCCAACTTTTCAGACCTACCGTTTTCTTCCCAATCCTGGACAATGGATAAGACTTAGAAAAGGAAAGACTAACAACTTCAACAAAAGAAAATTTTAAAACAAAAGTGAAAAACTTCTATCTGGAACATTCTATCAACATAGTTACCCTTGGGGACTAAGTAATGAATTTAGGTCAAAAATTCTCGATATTGGGATAAAGTAAAAGGATATATACTCTTGACTTAAAGGAGAGGGGAGAGATATTATCTCGATTCAAATTGGGATAGAGTAAAATGATATTATACTCTTGACTTAAAGGGAGGGGAGAGATATTATCTCGACTCAAATTGGGATAAAGTAAAAAAGATATTATACTCTTGACTTAAAGGAGAGGGGAGAGATATTATCGAGATCCTTGACTAAAACTCACTAACTAAATGATGGGGAAAGAAATAATATGCTAAATATTTTCCTAGGGCAACGAGCATCATATAGAACATTCGGGGATATTATTCCCTAAAAAAAAAAGATTCTAGACTCAATCTTAAGACAAAATCTAGACTCAAAAAGGAAAAGATCCTAATTGGGGTCTAACCTAATAATCTATAACGACCTAAACGACTGCGCAAAGATTGCGTTTCACATATGAGCAAACAGCACAACAACGCAAATGACGTAATCATGAAGATTGGGTAAGCTTAAGAGTTTTGGTGAAAAGGGACTGAGTTTCGACCTAAAACATTTGTTGTAGTTCATGCAATTGGGTAGGCTTAAGAGTTTTGGTGAAAAGGGATTCATGATCAAGAATGTACAATAATTCGCGAGATGCGCGACAATATGATGCATTCTTGTTATCCTACTCGTGGAATGGACGATTCCGTCGGAAGGTACGTGAGGTGGGAGGATCCATGTTTCTTGGCAAAGAGGAATCGATTGGATTCTCACCAAGGCACTTCACCACACTCCATTGGCTAAGAAACTAGTTTGAACTTGTAAAGACAAGCTTGGAAGTCGCGCAAGCACATGCACATGAATGCAATGGATGCAAATTAATAAGCTGAATGACAAATCACAATAATAAAAAGAACACTCAAGGTAGTTAACTAAGCAAAAATAATGTCACTAAACTAATTTTCAAGTTACACTCTCTTAATCAAGTCCCCAGTTAAGTCGCCACTGTAAACTACAGGGATTGCCTCCCTCTCTCCCCCCACGGAGGGTAGAGGACCGCGCTCTTCGGAATCGGGTCATGGTTTAGGGGAATAGGAGGAGAGTAGTTTAGGAAATGTCATTGTTCGTGAATCTTTCGAGTGTGAGTGCACATGAAGATTTATTCGTTGTACTAGGGACGTGATTAAGATTGCTAGAATTTGCTACCAAAATTAAGGAAATTTGAAACCCTTAGAATCAAGTAAATAGTCTAAAAAGACGTCAACCCAATTCGTGTGCACCCCAATCCCTATTGGGGAAATTGACTTCATTAAATGACTTCGGGGGCGTTAATACGAGTTAGGAAGGTGTTAGGAACCCAACTCGCCCGTTAACGACAACGGCCTTTACTAGTTAGTTCAATGCAATTATTAATGCTACAGTTCCAAACAATGTTCAATTTGTCCAAATTCCTAGATTAAACTAATGGGTTGAACAAACATTAATTATTGTGACCATTTTTAACATCTTATTAAATTTACATGCTTTTTAATGTTAAAAACGATAAATATGCTAAAACCTGCAAATTACAAGACAAACAAAGCAATTCATCCATCAATCACAAACAAGCATAATTATAATAAAAAGCATAAAAAAAAGATATTCATTAATTGGGTTTAATACAAGCCCTTTTGCTCAAAACGCATCATGCATGTACATATAACATAAAACCAAAATCGTTAGTAATAACAAGCGAAATAAATGAATTTATTAAACCCTTAGGTTGGATTACCTGGATGCTCACAATGAACTTATTGGGTTTGATGCTTGAATTATTGCTCTTGATAATGGTTTTACTTTGTGGTGTTAGGGCTAGCCTAGGAGTAGAACCAGAATTTTAGAGTTATTATTTGAGAGAGAAACCAACTTCTAGGAGTCTTTAACTGCCAACCTGAGAGAGAAACTGACCGACCCCTTCAACTCAACCCTAAGGTTTGTTTATATAGAAGAGGGAGAGCTGCCAGGGTTTGGCACTGAAAAGTAATAAGCCAAGAAATTGTCGTCCGCGAAAAAAGGTTCAGGCGGCCATTGGGCCAGACCAAGCGGTTGAACCGCAGAGACAAGCGATCAAGCCGCTTGTCCTAGCGGTGGCCACTTGGACCTGGAGCGGTATGCTCAAACAGGCGCCTGACTGACTTTTCGCGCGAGGGAGGCTATTCCGTGGGGTCCACGAGAGTTTGACTGAGTTTTCTTATTGACCAAGGATTGACTCAAAGATTTGGGTTCCCTTTCGGGATCTTGGGCTCAAAGAGGCTTATCTTTCAGTTTTGCACTCCAATTGAATTTTGTCCAACTGGTTTGGATCACCTGTACAAAAGGCCTCCACTAGTTAGTTCAAAGGAACTGGGCTAATCATCAGAGCAATTATTCTCGCAACCCAAGTTCGAGCAAAATCCAATCATTTCATCATCAAGTTTTTAGGGGACTAATTATAGACACAAATTTTAGTGTCTACACCAAGATATCACAATCAAACATAATATTATGTACATTAACAGTCGCTCGAATAACAGTACCATCAGATTCCAAGCTTCCAAAATGTTGTTTAATAACAAAAGGATAAACATAATTAGTAGTACTAAAAAAGTTTCACCACTATTCCACATCAAGAGATGTCCATAAATCTTCAAAATCATTCCTTATAAAGGACATTCAAAGGAGTTGTTTGAGGTGCTTAAACTTGACAACAATGTTGGTGAAAACATGAGTTGAAATAGGATAAAGGTGTTGCAAAGGTAGTGGAGGTTTGGAGGTTCCACGATTGTTGACAGCCTTCGTTCCCTTAGCCTTGGATTTATTGGCTTGATCAATAATAAATTGATTTTCTTGAGTGGGACAGAGTTCCCCCTGATATGAGTCACCATGAATAAAGATAGGAGTATTTTTCTGACCCATAGGAGTACAACCTTCGGCAGCCCGTGGATCGCATGGAAACAGACCAATATCCTGTTTACATTGAGCAGAACGGGTAGGGTTAAACATCGTGAACAATTTGTGAGGAGTGAGGATAAAAAAAAATTCTGGTTGTTTGGTTTAGTATACAACAACCGCTCAGTAGGTATCTCGCAAAGTGCGGAGTCTGGGGCGGTCCAGATGTACGCAGCCTTACCCCTAACTAGTCACCTAGTAGAGAGGTTGTTTTGTTTATTATATAGACACAAATAAGGAAAGAGCCAAGATTGAGAGTTAAGAAAAAAAAAATAAACTGTAATCTTGGGTTCTAAAGCCCGAAAATTGAGTAAGTTTAGAGCAAACAAACGTAAGGAAGGAAACAAAACTTGCCTATTTCTTCTCCAATCAGTTACATGATAGAACAACTCTTCCCAAAACATCACACTTCCAAAAACTCTTTACTTCCTTAATTCACACTCCAAACATGATGTAGTCAACTCACTGTAACAGTCCTTTTTGCTCTTCGTTGTTTTTTTAAAATTTTAAGATTTTTTTATAGGTGAGAAACTATAATAAGGAAATGCTCTAACACCTAGGCTTGTGTACATATATGGGTAATAAAAAGACTAAGATTTTAGTCTGCAGTTTGGTATATGTTTAGGCTCAAAATTGCGAGAACTAATTCGGCTTATAATGTGGCAACAAATTATAATTAGTTTTCTATGAAAGATTTTTTTTCGATTGCCCAAAGAAAATAAACAATAGGATGTTAAGATATATGAACCTTCGACTTCACTTATTGGAATAGTATCAAAACACGTAGCGAGTCCTTTGAAGTTTAACTTTAAAACTAATACTAATAATATCTAGGACCCAAAAATTGCAACCGCAAAAAATAATACTTAAACCAAAATGTAGAACAAAATTAATCATTAACTAAGCTGTCATCGAGGCAAGCAATTACTGATACATATTAATTTATTTTCATCATGCGCAAATTCAATTTAATTTTCTCAAATCTATCATGCTGCAAAGGTTTTGTGAAAATATCAGCTATCTAATCTTCAGTGTTAAGGAAATAAGATTTTATGAGCCTTTGTTCCATATTGTCACACAGAAAATGATGACGAGTTTCAATATGTTTTGTCCTTAAATTAGTAACATGGTTTTTTGACATACTAATTGCACTAGTATTATCACAATAAATAGGCACACAACCACAATTAACACAAAAAGTCCATTTTCTAGAGAGAGGGGCTCTCAGCTTCTCTCTCTAAAAACCCTAGCATTTTCTCTACAGCCGCCTTACCAAAGCTCCCTTTCCTCTTTCAAGATCCACCCATCCTTCACCTTCCTCAATCCTCCTCTTATTTTAGCCCTCTTTTTTGCTAGCTTAATTAATGCTAGTTTCAGATCTGTTAGGGTAATCTTTTTTCCTTTTGGGGAAAGGAGAGAGAAGCCCAAAGCCTGCCCCTTGCTCTCACCGTTGTCAGTTCGCCTTTGATACCTTGGCTACCTGGCATTCAGCGCTTATTTCTTGATTTGGTGCCCTTTGAGTTTGATTTGTAAGCCATGGTTGACAATGCTTGATTGGGTCAGCGTTCGTATAAAAGCTTGGCATTAAATGCTTGTGAATACCAATTCCTAGTGCATTCTCATCTTTCGCCAACCCTTTACTAGCCGATTCCCAATTTGGGTTTATAAAGATTGTGAAGATTTTTTAGTTTTAGGGCTTTTGGATCTTAGATCTGAAAATTCTAAAAAGAAAATTAAATAATTTTTTTTTCTTTTTGGCTTCAACCGCCCTTTTTTTACATATTCGGATGTGATTTGCTCTTCCTTGTCGACTTGTGGCCACCTTGATGATGGTGAAGAAAGCGGTGGTCCTGGCAGTGGAGGATCAGAATCTAGTAGCCTCACTGAGTTTGGTTCCTTTGCATGATTAAAGGAGTAGTATTCAAGGCAAAACATTCGTCATCTGATTTTTTCCTTTTTTATTTTTGTTTTATGTTGGTAGTTTGTTGTATTGGTATTTTTCGGTAATTCTGGAGTGGTTGTTACCTTCGCCATTTATGGTCGGCTTTCTTGCCTTTTCAAAAAAAAAAAAAAAAAAACACAATTAACACCAAAATCAAGTAATTGTTGCTTCAACCTAAATTTTGAGACAACATGCAACAACTGCGACATATTCTACTTCGGCAGTAGACAGAGCAACACAAATTTGTTTTTTTGAAGCCTAAGAAATTAAGCGAGATCCTAAAAATTGAGCTATATTTGAAGTACTTTTACTATCTACGAAAGCACGAGGTTTTGTCTTGGTTTGCAGATTGAACATACCAATGATGGAATTTTTTTCCATCAATCAAATTACACCGAGAATGTATTGAAAAAGTTCTACATGAATAAAACACATCCACTACGTTCTCCAATGGTCGTATATTCTCTGAACCCAAAAGATGATCCATTTAGACCACGAGAGGAGAATAAAGACATCCTTAGACCAGGCGTGCCATATTTGAGTGCAATCGGAGCTCTAATGTATCTAGCCAACAATACGAGGCCAAATATTACATTCTCGATGAATCTCTTATGAAGATATAATAATGCACCAACAAGGAAACATTGGAATGGAATTAAGCACATTTCCGTTACCTTCTTGGAATTGTAAACTTGGGATTATTTATCCGATCCCAATGGTGCAAATCCTACACTTATTGGATATACAGATGCAAGATACTTGTCAGATCCCGACAAAGCTAAATCTCAGACACAACACTTATGGCGGTATTGCAATATCATGGAAATCGACCGAACAAACCTTAACCGCCATTTCATCAAATCAGGCTGAATTAATTGCTCTCTACTAAGCTGAAAGATAATTTGTGGTTGAGGTCTATGCTCCATCACATACTCAAGGAAAGTGGGTTGAGAACGATTAATGACATAAAAACCATAATCTACAAAGATATGCATGTGTCACCCAAATCAAGGATGACTGCATCAAAAGAGACAGATCAAAATACATTGATCCAAAATTCTTCTCCACCCATGATCTAGAGACAAATGAGACGATAAACTTTGAGCAGATCAAATAATGTGAGAATCTTGCTGGCTTGTTCACAAAAACATTGCTACCCAAGAAATTTGAAAATTGTACATGGAATCAGGATGTGTCGTCGTTGTAACTGTAGAGACCGAATCTTGGCTTTCTATTTTTAGTATTGTTACAACTGTTAGTATTATTATTACTGTTATTGTTGTCATAATTAGCATTATCATTTCAAGTTAAAGAGTACTTAGGGTAAAAAACCGTGACCCAAAACCTTGATAAACTCAAGCCCAAAACCCAAACAAATGAAAGGAATAAAGAAATTAATTAAAATAGAAAAGAGGTGGGCCCCACCTAAAAATAAATAAATAAATGTTTTTTCCCTAATAGCCCCACACTTTTTTCCTCTCCCTTTTTTCATTTCTTCTTTTCTTCTTTTTCTTTTTCTCTCATTTTTACCACCACCACACCTCCTCATCCATTTCTCTTTTATTTTATTTCCCTTTTCTTTTTTCCTTCTTCTACTTTCCCCTTGTGCCAAGTGGCACACCCTCCCTCTTTCCTTTCATCCTACATTTGGCAAACCTCTTTATCCCTTCCCATTTTTCGTTTGCCCACTTTCCTCTTATATCTCCCCTTTTATTTTATTTTCTCTTTTTATTCAAGTTTTATTAATAAATATTATGCATATAGTATTATTAACTAAGAAAAATATTGATATTTTCTTTTAAAAACTATTGTTTATTCTATGATTTTAATTTTATTTCTATTTCCTAAACCTAACCCCCCCTTCGCCTATAAAATCCCTTATTTTTTACGACCAAAGGCACTCACTTCCTCTCTCTACTTTCTTTCTAAAAATTCTCTACTTTCTAAAATTTCTCTACATTCTCTCTCAATCTTTCTCAACTCACTTCACTTATTTTCAAACTCTTTTCTCTTTTCCTTTTCAAAACCTAAACTAGTTTTCAAAATTTTATTTTCTTTCTTACTTAGTGCAAATTCGGGACATTTCTACTTAGTAATTTTCAACCTTGAAGATTGAGATCCCCCTCAAGGGTATATCCTTTCTCTTCTACTTTTATTTTCTATGTGTTTTCATCACTAAACCCTTTTCATTCTTGTACTTATATTTTGTACATTTTTGTAAATATTGTATACATTTATTATTCCCCTTATTAATCCAGGTATAGGAGTGGTCATGCATCATCCTATTTTTCGAGCGTCCAAATCTTAGGAGAGTTCAAGTGCCCACGCGAACTCGTCTCTATGGGGGACATAGATTCAAACTCTTATATGAGTGATTTTTACGGTGAGATCCGAGCGTTGTTTGTGCAAAATTGTATGATCAATGCATGCTCCTCTCCCTCTTTCATCACCATTTTCATTCTTGAAATTGAATAAAAATGGTCATTTGTGCATAAAGACGCCACAGAATTATTTTTCTACAAAGTTGAAATAATTTGATTTTTGATAGTTTTTAGACTAGTTTTAATACGTAGATATAGAAAGATGCAACATTTAGCATTTGGTGCAATAAGTTTCATATGAAACCTTGGTTTAAGGGATTTCCAACGAGATAAAAATCATCAAGACCCGACGGTTCAATCTCTCACAATCTATTTTTGAATTTAAACTGTCTAACACTGACTAACGTCCATTGATCTGTAAATAACTAACACACGGTTGATTTTTGAGCTTAAGCTAATTCTCTATATAATAAAGTGGATTTCAAGCGCTTTCTGCAGCCACTGACTTTGTCCATTTTAGATCTCAACCACTATGTGATTACCTTTTGATACTTTTTATAGATATTCCCTAACTGTTGATAAATTTCAATTATTGGGCCTTAACAAGTGAGAACACATATAAGACTGTAGGCTACCGGATTTTTCTCCCCCTTTTTTCTTCGCCTCGCCTTCGGGTTTTGGGCAGCCTGGGAGAGCGTAGTTGTTCAGGTTTTCGTGAATCTTTGAGTGTGAATGCACATGAAGATTTTCCTTTTGCACTAAGGACATGATTAAGATTGTCGGAAGTCGCCACAAAATTTAAGGTAAATTGAAAACCTTGGAATCAAGTCGATAGTCTAGAAAGACGTAGACTCAATTATTGTGCACCCCAATCCCTATTGAAGAAATTGACTTCGTAAATGAGTTCGGGGGCGTGAGTACGAGCTAGGAAGGTGTTAGGCACCCAACTCGCCCATTGACAACAACGGCCTTTACTAATCGATTCAATATAATTATTAATGCTACGGTTCCAAACAGGGTTCAATTTGTCCAAATTCCTAGTTTTAACTAATGGGTTGAACAATTATTATTATTGTGACCACTTTTAACAATTTATCAAATTACATGCTCTTATTGCTAGAAAACGATAAATATGCTAAAACCTGCGAGTTAGAATACAAACAAATAATTCACCAACTAATCCACAAACAAAGCATAATTTAAACATTAGAAGCAATAAATAACAAATTTAAAACATTCATTCATCCATTAATTAGGCTTAATACAAGCCCTTTTGCTCAAAAACGTGCCATGCATGTACATATCACATAAACCAAATTCGTTAGTAATAACAAGCAATATAAAATTTATTAAAAATCCTCAGGTTGGATTACCTGGATGCTCACAATGAACTTATTGGGTTATTTTGCTTGAATTCATGCTCTTGATGAAAGTGTGAAGGTTTATTTTGTGGTGCTAGGGCTAACCTAAAGAAGGACTAGAATCAGAATTTCTGATTTTAATGTGTGTGTGTGTGTGTGTGTGTGTGTGTGTCAGAGAGAGAGAGAGAGAGAGAGAGAGAGAGAGAGAGAGAGAGAGTTAACCTAATGTCCAACCTGAGAGAGAATCTGCCAACCTCTCAAATTCTCAACCAAAAGACCAACCTCTTCAACTGAACCCTAAGGTTTGTTTATATAGAAGAGGGGGAGCTGCCAGGGTTTGGCACGAAAATCGAATGGGCATCGAATTTGCTGTCCGCGAGAAAAGGTCCAGGCGGCCATACAGCTAGGCCGAGCAGCTGAGCTGGCAGGAGAAGCGGGTCAGGCCGCTTGGCAAGCAGCTTAGCTGCAAGGCAAGCGGTCAAACCGCTTGGCCTAGCGGCACAGCAGCTTGTCCTAGCGGCCACCGCTTGAACTCAAGCATGGCCGCTTGAACCTAGAGCGGCATGCCTGTATAGGCGCCTGACTGCTTTTCTAAGCGGAGGAGGCGTTTCCGTGGAGGTCCTCGCAGGATTGACTGAGTTCCCTTGTTTGACCAAGGGTTGACTCATGGGTTTGGGTCCTGTCGGGCCTTTAGGTTCAAAGAGGCCTATCTCTCTGTTTTGGACTCCAATTGAATTGAGTCCAACTGGTTTGGATCACCTATACAAAAGGCTTCCACTGGTTAATTCAAATGAACTAGGCTAATCATCAGAGCATTTATTCTCGCAACCCAAGTTCGAGCAAAATCCAATCCTTTCATCATCGGGTTTTTAGGGAGACTTATCATAGACACAATTTTTGGTGTCCACAGAAGCCCCTACTTTGGCCGAGCTCGAATAGAGCGAAGGTCAAAGTATTCCAGTGCAAATACCCGCAATAAAACAGGAAAACTGAATGAGGTGACAATCAGTTAGAGATAAACAATCATTTTTAGGATAAAGTAATAGTTTCCCTGGTTTATTCGACCAAGAGTTTGACCCTATGCTGTAGGTCACACAATAAAATTCCTTCGATTATCAGTCGAACGGAGAGACCCTATGCTGTAGGTCACACAATAAAAATATTTCATTAGAAATAAGATAGGTAATAAATGATAAGAAATCCTTCGAATTTTAGTCGAAGGGGGAGACCCTATACTGTAAGTCACACAATAATGTCCTTCGATTATCAGTCGAAGGGGAACCCTATGCTGTAGGTTACACAATAAAAATATTTCGTTAGAAATAAGATAGGTAATAAATGTTATTGTAAAGGGTAATAAAATGTTCCTCAGACCTTAGGTTGGGTGTGAGCCCATGCCATTTAACCGAGTATAAATGTACAAACTTGTGGGTTCAAAGTAGTCTTGTTTTCATAAACGGACTTTGGCGCGCAAATAACTGCTATGGACCTCGCGTGGGGCCCACTGATTTTGAGCCAATGGCCCTTAAAACGTCATAAGAAAGAGAGTGGGTCAGGCGGTCAAACCGCCACATCAAGCGGTCGAACCGCTAGGTGGAGCGGCTAAACCGCTTGCTGGAGCGGCTACGCCGCTTGGTGGAGCGGTTGAACCGCTCACCCAAACGGTCAAGCCGTTCGCACTAGCGGCCAAGCCGCCTATCTTGCGGTTTAACAGCCAGCTGGGCGTTCTGACCGTCCACCTAAGCAGTTTGACCGGCTATTAGGTTTTCCGCGGGTGTGCATAAAAGGGAAAGGGGAGGTCGAAATGGGTCATCTTCCCCATTTTTCCTTCTCCTTTATTTCTCTCTCCTCCATTTTTCTTTTCAAAGCTCTCAACCTCCATCAAAGTCCTTAACTCCAAATCTTGAGGTTTTCTTGCTCAAATTCTTAGTAGAACTTGATTTTGTTAGTTGTTCTTGTGTTTTTGAGTGTCAAAACTCAAAATTGTGGGAATTTGTGAGTTTTGTGAGTTTCACTCAAATTATCAAAAACTCCATTTTTGCTCTTCATTCATGACTCCTAAACTTAGAGGAGGTAGGAAAAGGAAGGAGTAAGAGATTGTTGTTCATGAGGCCCCGAATGTTTTCACTCAAGTTTTCGTTTCCGGTATACCCCATCACCGGGTGGGTGAGCACCGGTTAGTCCAGGACGAGTTCACTCGTAGTGATTTTCATCACTTATGATTTTGTGGGGTACTCCATATCTGGTAATGATGTTATCATGTATGAACTTTGCCACGTGCTTTGACGCTATTCTTGCATACGAACGAGTTTCAACCCATTTGGTGAAATAATCTATCGCGACTAGTATGTATTCATGGCCTCCTTTTCCTGTAGGGGAGATTTTTCCAATGATGTCAATGCCCCACGCAGAGAACGGCCATGGTGAGGTGATTGTATGTAGAGGAGTAGGTGGTCTATGTTGTAAATTGGCGTGGAATTGGCAGCGTGTGCACTTTCTCACGTATTCGATGCAGTATTTCTCCATTGTGGTCCAATAGTATCCTTGCCTTAGGATTTTCTTGACCAAGGTCAGTCCATTCATGTGAGGACCACATACTCCATTACGTATGTCGCTCATGACCACATACTTCCTTTAGACATAGAAGACTTAGCCCTTATGGTGTCTTTTTATAAAGTTTGCCTTGCATATGTATGTATTGTGCGGCTAGTCTTCTTAAAGCTCTTTGTGCCCTAGGTGTCAATTGTGGAGGGTAATCACCTTTGGCTAGTAGATTGAGGATGTCGGTAAACCATTCTTCTTCTTCCTCCTCATTAATGCATACTTCGAGGGCATTACAAAAGGCGGGCTCAGTGCGCCTTTGAACGTGAATGGGCATGGAGATTACATCATCTGGAATATTTATCATGGAAGCCATTTTTGCTAAGGCATCCGCGAACTGGTTGTCATCTCTAGGAAGGTATGTAAAACGGACGTGAGTGAAATATTTGGCTATCTTTTCAAGATATTTCTGGTAAGGTGCCAGGGATTCGCTTTTCACTCTCCACTTTTTGGAGACTTGATTTATGATCAGAGTTGAATCTCCATATACCTTTAGATCCTTAATTTGTAGTTCTATTGCCGCTCTAAACCAATGATGCATGCTTCATATTCGGCGCCGTTGTTAGTCACCTCGTGGTCTAATTTGACAGCTATGGGAGTATGTGCGCCTTCTAGGCTGACTAATAATACTCCTACGCCATAACCTTTTTGGTTTGATGCTCCGTCGAAGTATAACTGCCAAGTGGTTTCTTCGACATTCATTATACCTTCATCGGGAAAGTCATGTGTAGCATCTTCGCTATTAACTGGGTTTTCAACAAGATGTTCAGAAATGGCATGTCCTTTGATCGTCTTTTGGTGTTCAAAAGTTAGATCGAATTCTAAAAGCATGACAGTCCACCTTGCTATTCTTCCACTAAGAATAGGTTTTTCGAACAAGTACTTTAGTGGATTCATCCTTGACTTTATGTGGATAGAATGTTGTAGCATGTAGTGTTGAAACTTCTTCGTTGTAGTGACCAATGCGAGACACGTTTTCTCTAGTGTGGAGTAGCGTGTTTCGTATTCTAGGAACTTCTTGCTAATGTAGTATATTGCCTTTTCATCATTCTCCACCTTTTGGGCCAACATAGCACCCATGGCAGATTCTGTGACTGTTAGGTATAGCATAAGTGGCTTTCCCGGAATTGGTGGGACCAATATGGGTGGATTAGCTAAATACTTCTTGATCTTGTCGAAGGCTTGCTGGCATTGATCATCCCAGGTAGATTTGGTGTCCTTTTTGAGCTTTTTGAAGTTGGACCCGCATGTAATAGTCAATTTGGATATGGATCGACTTATATATTGGAGCCGTCCTAAGAATCCTCTTATCTCCTTTTCACTTTTGGGAGAGGGCATATCTCTTATAGCTTTGATTTTGGTAGGATCAATTTCAATACCTCTTGTGCTTATGACGAATCCTAAGAGCTTGCCAGAAGTTACTCCAAATGCGCACTTTTGAGGATTTAATCTCATATTGTAGTTCAAAAGCCTGTCGAAGAATTTCTTTAGAGAGGGTACACGCCCTTCTGTCTCCTTGGATTTAATGACCATATCATCTACATACACCTCGGCTTCCTTGTGCATCATGTCATGTAAAAGGGAAGTTGCGGTTCTTTGGTATGTTGCTCCCGTATTCTTCAACCCGAAAGGCATGAAGGTATAGCAATACGTTCCCCATTGGGTTATGAAGGTGGTTTTCTCCATATCTTCTTCGGCCATTTGTATTGGTTATACCCTGCATAGCCATCCATGAATGATAAGAGGGCATGTCCTGTGGTATTGTCCACCAGTACGTCTATATATGGCAGGGGAAAGTCGTCCTTTGGATTTGCCATGTTTAGATCTCTGAAATCGACGCACATCCTTACTTTGCCGTCCTTTTTGGGAACGGGTACTATATTAGCGAGCCATTCTGAATATTGAGCGACTTTAATAAAACCTGCTGTGAGCTGTTTATGTACCTCTTCTTTGATTTTTAGTGTCCACTCAGGTTTCATTCTTCGAAGTTTTTGCTTTACTAGTTTTGAATCCGGATTGAGCGGTATTGTATGCTGTGCTATCTCACGACTTATTCCTGGCATATCTTTGTAGGACCGAGCGAAAATATCTATGTATTCTTTTAAGAGATTTATAAAGCTTTCTCGCTCTTTGGGAGTTAACGATAAGCCAATGCGCACTTGGCGCGGCTCTTGATCGCTTGCAAGATTAATTAATTCTGTTTCTTCCATAATTGAAGTCTTTTGTTCAGGCTCTAATAGTGCTTTAGTTACTTCTTTGGGAAATTCTTGTTCATCTTTTGAATTATAAGCTACTAAGTAATCCAAGAAGTAAGCAGAATCAGTATTCATTTCATTGATAGAGGAAACTAGAACATGAACTGAGCCATTACTATTGGCTTTAACATTATTAGACTTGCAAACAAAATTAAACATAGATTTGGGTGGACCACCCAACTCTACTATATTAGACTCATCTTCAGAATCAGACTCAATCCGGTCGGAGTCAGTGTCGGTGTCAGGCTTGGACTCTTCAGAGATTGTGATCTTAACCTTCTTTCCGTTGGCTCCCGTCCAGCTTATGGTGCGTTTCTGCTTTGTGAGTTGACCCTCGTTTGGAGTGATCAACTTAGTTGGGTCAAAGTTTGCATCTTGAATTGCATTATTGACATTGTGGAGCTCCTCATCTTTTGGATGGCGATGCTCTTGTCCAAATAGTAGACCCAAAGCATTATTGGGTGTGTCCTCTACCCAATCAAAGTTTAGCCTCCTTCTTACAGGCAAAGGAGTTTCTTTCAGTGCGTAGCAGTCTTGGAAGACTTCGAATCCAGAAACTTGGATTCCATAAACAGGGAGAACATAGGGCTCGGGAAAGCCATAATAAGGGAATGGATCTCCAGATTGAACGAACTGCCCATTTAGTGTGTGCGGGTATGGTGCCATGGGGATGTCATAGACTTTGTTTTCCTTAATGGCCCTTCTCTTCGCTTTTCCTTTGGCGATGTATTCCCGTAATTCCTGCTTGGTAGGGTTATAGCCCAACAGAAAAAGATTATTTCCGGGTTTGGATGACCAAACTGGAAGTGGTTTAGAGACATCTTTGCCTAGAGATGTGCCAGGGAAGTGCCCCTGATTCCTTAGAATGGCATTAATTCCTAGGTGGGAATATGGTGCGAAAGGAGCTATATCTTGCTCAAGTAGGGCGATGCCTTCAGTCATAAAACCCCAGAATTCTTCGTCTTGCGCAGTGTGCTCAACTTTCAGAACTGGTGTGTCTTCAATGCTAGCGATCATAGATCCGGCTCTAACCTCTAGAACTACCCCCTCAACCATCATTTTGACCTTTTGGTGTAATGTGAAGTTATCGCATTTAATCCATGGAGCCATGGGCGTCCTAGGAGTAAATTGAATGAAGCTGGAATGTCGATGACATGGAATTGTACCATTTTCTCAATTGTTCTAGTGTTAAGGTTAACTGAAAATATGCCTAAGACATTTCGTTTGGAATTGTCGTAGGCCCTCAATCCTTGTGCGGCACATGCGAGGTTGTTGACATTTATGCCCAAGCATTGGGCGATCCTTAGGGGACAAACGTTGACAGCGGACCCATTGTCTACTAGAGTCATTGGAACCTGTTTCTTCTCACATATAGAAGTTAGGTAGAGTGCCTTGTTGTGGTGAGTTCCTTCGGGTGGAAGGTCTTCACTAGTGAATGCAATTGCTTGCAAAGAATTTCCTTTCGTGAGAAGATTGACTAAGTCATCCGGAGTAGCTTCGAGGGAAACCATAGTTTGGTTAAGTGCTTTTAGTAAAGCATTTCTATGTACTTGAGAAGTAGTCAAAAGTTGCCATATAGAGATATCGGCCTTAGTCTTTTGAAGCTGTTTAAGTAGTGTAATGCCATCATCCTCGATTGGAGGGTTTTGGTCCTTGTTCTGGACTAGTGGAGAGTCTCTCACTTGTGGTATAACTGAAGCTGTGTTTTGTAGTGGATCCTTATTTTGGAGATGAGGTGGTATATAGTGCCTTCCCGACCTCATGAGCTGTTCGACTTCAGGAGATTCATCGAGGTGGAGGATCATCTTGGTTAAAGGGGTCAGCTTCCTTAACCTTGATTTATGTCCATGTCACAAGGTTTCCCATGGTTTCCAATATTGTCATCATTTCAACCAAAATCTCATCAGTGATCTTAGGTGGTGGAGGTGGCATGTCACCTTTGGCCATCTCGGTCAACTTAGAACAGGGTGGTCGGTACGGAGGGGGAGTAACTAATACTGCGTCAGACCTAGCTTTGCTCGGAGGGGGAGACTCCAATACGAGCTTCCTAACCAGACATTGATTACTATGATCGCGCTCCCAACTTTTCGGACCGACTGTTTTCTTCTCAATCCTGGACAACGGATAAGACTTAGAAAAGGAAAGACTAACAAGTTCCACAAAAGAAAAGTTTTAAAACAAAGGCGGGGAATCTCTATCTAGAATATTCTATCAACATAGTTACCCTTGGGGACTAAGTAATGGGTTTAGATCAAAAGATCTCGACACGGGAAAAGAAAATAAAAGATATTATACTCTTGACTAAAAGGAGAGGGGAGAGATATTATCTCGACTCAATATGGGAGAAAATAAAAGATATTATACTCTTGACTAAAAGGAGAGGGGAGAGATATTATCTCGACGCAATATGGGATAAAGCAAAAGATATTATACTCTTGACTGAAAGGAGAGGGGAGAGATTATCTCGACTCAATATGGGATAAAGCAAAAGATATTATACTCTTGACTAAAAGGAAAGGGGAGAGATATTATCTCGACTCAATATGGGATAAAGCAAAAGATATTATACTCTTGACTAAAAGGAGAGGGGAGAGATATTATCGAGATCTTTGACTAAAACTCACTACCTAAATAAAGGGAAAGAATAAAACATTAAAATCTTTCCTAAGGTAACGAGCATCATATAGAAACTTCAGGGATATTGTTTCCTAAAAATAAGGATTCTAGACTTAATCTTAAGACAAAAATCTAGACTAAAAAAAAAAGATCCTAATTGGGGTCTAACCTAATATTCTATGATGACCAAAAAGACAACGCAAAGATTGCGTTCACATATGGAAAAACAGCATAACAACGCAAATGACATGATCATGAAAATCTAGCATGGACATGGGACTGAGTTTTAACCTAAAACATTGGTTCTAGTTCATGCAATGGGGTAGGCTTAAGGGTTTTGGTCAAAAGGTATTCATGATCAAGAATGTACAACAATCAGCGGGATGCGCAACAATGTGAGGCGTTCTAGTTATCCTACTCGTCGAATGGAAGGTACATGAGGTGGGGGGATCCATGTTTTTTGGCAAAGAAGAATCGAGTGGATTCTCACCAAGGCACTTCACCACAATCCATTGGCTAAGAAACTAGTTTGAACTTGTAAAAAAAAGCTCGGAAGTCGCGCAAGTGCATGCACATGAATGCAATGAATGCAATTTAATAGATGAATGACAAGTCACAAAATAATAAAGAACACTCAAGGTAGTGAACCAAGCAAAAATAATGACATTGAACCGATTTTCAAGTTACACCCTCTTAATCATGTCCCCAGTTATGTCGCCACTATAGGCTACCAGATTTTTCTCCCCTTTTTCCTTCGCCCCACCTTCAGGTTTCGGGCAGCCTGGGAGAGCGCGGTTGTTCGGGTTTTCGTGAATCTTTGAATGTGAATGCACATGAAGATTTTCCTTTTGCCCTAAGGACATGATTAAGATTGTCGGAAGTCGCCACCAAATTTAAGGTAATTTGGAAACCTTGGAATCAAGTCGATAGTCTAGAAAGACGTCGACTCAATTCATGTGCACTCCAATCCCTATTAGGGAAATTGACTTCATAAATGAGTTCGGGGGCGTGAGTACGAGCTAGGAAGGTGTTAGGCACCCAACTCGCCCGTTGACAACAACGGTCTTTACTAATCGATTCAAGGTCTTTACTAATCGATTCAATATAATTATTAATGCTACGATTCCAAACAGGGTTCAACTTGTCCAAATTCCTAGTTTAACTAATGGGTTGGACAATTATTATTATTGTGACCACTTTTAACAATTTATCAATTTACATTCTCTTATTGCTAGAAAACGATAAATATGCTAAAACCTGCGAGTTAGAAGACAAACAAATAATTCACCAACTAATCCACAAACAAAGCATAATTTAAACATAAGAAGCAATAAATAACAAATTTAAAACATTCATTCTTCCATTAATTAGGCTTAATACAATCCCTTTTGCTCGAAAACGCGCCATGCATGTACATATCACATAAACCAAATTCGTTAGTAATAACAAGCAATATAAAATTTATTGAAAACCCTCAGGTTGAATCACCTAGATACAGCTAGGCCGAGCGGCTGAGCTGGCAGGACAAGCGGTCAGGCCACTTGTCCTAGCGGCCACCGCTTGGACCTGGAGCGGCATGCCTGTATAGGCGCCTGACTGCTTTTCTAAGCGGGGGAGGCTTTTCCGAGGGGGTCCACGCGGGATTGACTGAGTTTCCTTGTTTGACCAAGGATTGACTCATGGGTTTGGGTTCCCTTTCGGTCCCTTAGGTTCAAAGAGGCCTATCTCTCAGTTTTGGACTCCAATTGAATTGAGTCCAACTGGTTTGGATCACCTATACAAAAGGCTTCCACTGGTTAATTCAAATGAACTGGGCTAATCATCAGAGCATTTATTTTCGCAACCCAAGTTCGAGCAAAATCCAATCCTTTCATCATCGGGTTTTTATGGGTACTTATCATAGACACAATTTTTGGTGTCTACAGGTTTTAATCCAAAATCAATTGGCAATAAGTGGTGTAACCCACTTGCTTATATGCATGCTCAAGACCACTAGATCTTTGAATGTAGGACACAAACCCACTTCAACACATGTCTACTTGAATCCTTAAAGAGAAGATCGACTTTAACCAAGTATATTTAATTCTAAAATTGACCAACCGAGTAAAGGTCCAAAAATAACAACTTTTATTTAACTAAAAACTGCATGGATTAGCTCTTTCTCACTACGAAATGAGCTTGGATTTAGACAATAGACTCAATTACGACTAGTTTGGACTTTGGAATCGTTCCTTTTGGAAATGTATCGAAGTTTTAATGAATTAATCAAAACTGATTTCAATTCTGTCAAAATGAAAGACAAATGGTTAATTAAGAACATTGGGCCTTTGTACAGGATTTCTGTTTATATTTGTTCAATGACTTAGACTTGTGTACAAATCATGATAATTTGTGTAAATACTCACCTTCTAGTCTAGTTTAGTTAATCCTTGTAAAGTTTAGCCTTATATCACTTGTCGCAGTGTTTTGAAAACCGGTCCGGACTGGCCGGTCGAGCCGGTTCAACCGGGAACCGCTACACATGCCGGTCTGGTCCAGCCCACAAAACCGTGATGGTCAAACTCTGTATAAATCGGGCGGTTTTGGTCAAAACCGGTAAAAACGGGGAATCACTTAAAAACCGGCCGAGCTAGCAGCCAATAATTAACTCTAAAATATTGAAATTTTGGCTTGGCTTCTTAGGTCTGCAAGCATGCCTTACAAAGGTCCACCATTAACACCCATATTTTTCTCCTACATGGATATTTTGAAGTATTAGAAGAGAATTTGTTCCAGGTTCTTCGATGTGGGACAAAACATTAACTAGTGAGCACTAAAGTCATAGACATCCTCCTATTTATTTTCTCTCTCATCACATAAATGTGTCAAGTCTTTATATTTGCCTTATTTCTTTTCTATTTTCGATCAAATTTTGTATTTTTAACTAGTTTATATTATTTTTCATTTATTTAAATCCCTCTCTCGGTAATTTTATTACTTAGAAACATTAGTTTTTATTTTATTTTCTTATTTCTCAAAAAAAAAATACAAAATACTTAAGAGAATGATTTTTATTTTTTTATCCTTTTTTAATTAGTGCTTTTTTTCAATAATATTTTTTAAAAGTAAATTTTAAATTATGTCATCATCCAGTTTTTTAGGCCGGTTGAACCATCGAACCGGTAGGACTACCGATTCGGTGTCAAGTGCGGTTTCCAAAACATTGTTTGTACGTAATTCCCAGTAAATTAAGAACCAATGGTCTGTCCAATGACTTCCACAAGCTCATAATTTGTGAATAACTCACTCAATATGACCTTCCTTGACTTGAGATTTTTACAGCAGATAAAGGACTTAAAATAAACCAAGTTAGGTGTTGAAATTACTCAATTTGGTTGAGAAATGACCGAGTTATGGAATCATGAATTTTTTGCCCATATTATTGAAAAAACCGTTTTGTTTGATTTTATAAATGATTTTCTTTTAATTATCAAATGAAGTCACAAAAATACGAAACTCTTCAGTTTATCTTTTAGTGTGTCCTACTAATTATAAAAATAAATTTGGAGGTAATGAGTGGCGTTTGGACTAATCCCTTGTTGGTTCTTTCAAACCGCTCATGTATGTAAATAATGAATTTTACAATCAACCTTTAGTGAATAAACCAATTCTTTTGTGAATAAGTCGATTTCTTGTAAATAAACTAAAATTTTTAAGACGACGATCAACATCGAGCTCCGAAGTTGCCATGTACATTTAGATCAAGTCTTTTTCTTCTTATTTTTAGACATTTTATTTTTATTTGTAATTCATTTATTCCGAGGCCTTAAAGTTTCGGGACAAGAAAAATGATAAGAGAGAAAGGGAAACACAAAAAACCCGCCGACATTACTAGAATTCCAGCCCAAGTCACAACCTTCATTCCCAATTCTCAGATTTTTTGGCATGAATTCTCATCAGTTTCCCACAAAATGGTCTTCTTTAAGTACTTCGGTCTCTTTTATGACCAATTTTTTACAATTTCTCATCAAAATTCTTCTAACCACCCTAAATCTTTTTTTTTTTTAATTTTTTTATTTTTTTGTGAAATGTGCCCAATTCAGAGTTGAATTGCTTAATTTTTCAGCGATTCTAGTTGTTCCATCGTTTTCTAAGTCCAAAAACCACTTACGTGTCTCTACTATTGTTGTGGTGTTCTCTTCTATTAGTTCTTCAAACCCTAGATTTTATGAAGCTTCAATCTGGATTTTCTCTTTCGGTTGTTCAGTCCTTTGTCAGTTGGGGGTTTCACTTCTCAATGTCTCACAATTTGTGTGTTCCGGCAGAGATGATCTTTCGTTTGTTTGTGAGGAAATTTGTGGTACTATTCGGCTTATTTATTGTTCATCTCGTCTTGAGGGAGGTTGTTTGTACTCCTACTACCTATTGCCTCTTTCTTTTGAAGAGTGGTTTTGCTTTGAGCTCCTAGCTCCTCATAGCCAGCTACGGTTATGGTGTCTTTCAGTCTTTGTTATTTGCGCCAAGCATCTTATCATGTCGCAAGCCTGATCTGGTTTAAGGTTTGAATCTTTCTCTATCCTTGTGACCAGCCCAAGATTACAAGCAATTCGCGGGAGTTCCTCCCTGGTTTTGAGCCTAAATTCCTTTGGATCTACGCATACCCAGGTACTATCTATTATTGCGATTATTTTTCAGTCATTTCCTCCTTATTATATATTAAATTCTGTATATTTGAGGTTGAAGTCATGTTTGAAAGTTGCTCTAACTGACGGATGTTATAGCTCGTGACTTCTGGAGAACTTATGTCCAGTATTTTTTAAACGCTCTTGCGGAGAAAACTTATCTTAAGCATGTTTTTCAAGCCTGTTGATGCCTTCCAAATACTGTTTTTATGAATAAATTTGCTTCTTAGAATGTTAGAGGGTGGGTTAAAAAGATGTTGGTGAAGAAGTGAATCTTTTTCGTAAGCTTCATCAAGTGAACTTGGTTGCTTTAGCTGAAACCAAAGTTCAATATGAACCCTCTTCAACTCTAGTGCCTTAATTTGGATTTACAAAGTTTGATTTTATTACATGTGTTGGTTATTCTAGAGGTATATTGGTATTATGGCAGCACCAGTATAGTGTTGTTGTCTTGTTATATAAAGAGGTACGCTTCACTGTTTTTCTTGTTAAAGATCATCTTGATCCTGCACCTTTGGTGGCTATCTATGGTTATGCTCTTGCTCAGTTATCTCATAAGCAACCATTTTGGAATGATCTTCTTTGTTACTATAATTCTTTATCTATGCCATTTGTGGTTATGGGTTACTTGAATGAAATTGGTTTCAGTTCAGATAACCTTGGGGCTCCCTGCCTCAATTAGCTAGATTTGAAAGACTTACTTCCTTTAAGTTTAATGCTAATGTGATTGAGATTTCCTTTGTTGGTGGCATACACCTATACTTGGAGGGAAAAAAAAAATCAGGACATAACAATGTCCTTGAAAGATTAGATAGAGTTTTTGCTTCCCCATCATGTTTATCTCTTTATCCCCTAATGCATGCATCTCATTATGACTTTAGCAGTTCGGATCACTGTCCTATAATTCTGAACATATCTAATCAAGCTTCTTTTACCCCCCCTTCCCTTTAAGTTTGAACTTGCTTGGGCAAGTCATAAAGGTTATGAGTCTTTAGTTCGGAAATTGAAACTCTAGACATGAAAGATCTCAAATGTATCCATTTGTGCAAAAAATGAAGAACTTGAAAAATCTCTCTAAGAATTGGGCTAAACTCAAGTTTGTAAACATAACAAGAAAATTAAAAGAAGTTGAAAGCCAAATCATAAGCGTTCAAAGTAAGCTCTTAACCTCTCCAGCTCATGATGGTTTGATTACGGCCCAGAATAATTTAATGCGCAAGAAGCCAAACTTATTAATTTTAATAAAACTTATTTGTCTCAAAGAGTTAGGGAAAAGAATTCAGCTCTTGGAGATAGAGACACGACTTACTAATAACTAAAGCTACCATTAGAAAGATTAGAAAAAAAAAATTATAGATTTTTTAGGGTCTCATTGCATTGACTAAACGAATTCACCTAGTATTAGAAGAGAATTAAGCAAAAAGTTCAATCGTAGATTTGTTAAAGACAATTGTTGTATAAGTAATCCGGATGTGGATTTACAAGACATTGGTAATGAGATAAGCAATATTGATAATGAATTTCTTACTAGTGAAGTTATTGATGGAAAAAAAGAACCATTTTTTATGCTAGGTCCTAATAAATCTCCGGGACCGGATGACTTCCCGTTTATTTTCTTTCAAGCTTACTGGAATATAATTGGCCCTTTAGTTTCTTCTTCTCAGGCAAAATGTTAAGAAATCAATCAAACTTTTATTGCCTTAATTGCTAAAATTAATAATTCAGAAGTCACATATCACTTTAGGCCTATCAGCTTATACTCCTTTATTTACAAGATTATTTCTAAACTATTAACAACAAGGTTCACTACAACAAAAATGCTATTTAACCACGCTAAAAACCGCGGGTTTACCACACTTTCAAGCATGGCAAAAGCTTTTAACCATGCTTTGAAAAAACATGACAAAAATCATGTGGATAATTTACGACGTTTTACATTTTCTACACTGTGAAGGGTCACAAGCTATCCACGGTTAATTCCGTGGGTCATAGAATTTTCTCTACGCTTTAGTGTCACAACTTACCCACACTTATTTTCGTGGGTAATTGTATTTTCTCTACGCTTTTACCCGTAGCAATTTTGTAGTTATTTTCACTTGTTTAGAAGGCGAAAAATTATCTTGTACGCTAGAAACCGTGGTAAATAACTGAGCCGGAATGTTTTTGACAGATAAAAAGGTCACCAAATTAATCAAGTTTTTTACACCTAATAGTGTGACAATCATTTGATTTTTTTTTTTGCGACAACATATGCTATGCCCAGTTGTACCTGTTGCTTATCACATATATGTTGATAAGTTGTACCTATTACGGTCTTTCAAAGAAGCGATAGATACATATATTTCACCATTCAAATATTCAGAAATTTTTCATAGATTCTCGACACATGAGATCTCAAAAAAGGTTTAGTGACTACATCACAAATGAAACTCCAGTCCTACAATTACTTGTTCCTACATCACCGCTAAATATTTTTATAGGAAATACTAGAAGATTGAAGCACTAGTCTTGAATTTTTCCATCAAAAGATTGAGCGACTTTTTGAACATCAACACGCTGAATTTTGCATGTCAAAAGACTCTTTCAAGCCATTACCCACCAAATACATACCCATACTCTATTCTAATCATACATTTATTCATCCACAGTGAATGTTATTCCCCATTGAAGAACGGTTTTTTTTTAGAAGTCTAATACCTATACTCAAAGCTAAGAATTTGGTTGATCCCCGTATATTAAGATGTAAATTTGAGGTGCACGCTTTATAGGGGCTAATCAACTAACTTTTAAGTTTGAACATTTTCGATCCTACTCTTTCTCCAATTTAGGGGAGTAGGGGGTTACTCAGATCAGTTCGACTCTAAGCAGCGAGCCATCTCATAAGTTTCTCAATTATATCCCTCTCATGCGAAAGAACAAACATACCCGCCTTAATGGCACCCAATGAGTCTTACTGACCGGATACTCCGGCCAGAACTACGTAAGGGCTTTGATCCAAGAGTAGATTCAAGTCCTACAATGATTAGTACGTACTGCAGTACATGTGTATCCAAGCCCGCCGTACATAAGTGAACGAATATAACAGTTCCAAACCGATTTTTACATGCAAATGTATTGTGTGACAATGTGTAAATATATGTGCTTTTCTATTATCATTTTAGGCATTATGTAACACAATTCAAAGCTTTCATATGGGATACAATATGTTAGAAAAAAGCCTGTACTCAGTACGAAGGAGGAGATGGGTCCGAGGACGTTCGCATCTTCTAACCTAGACTCCGAACCAAGATCTTTGCATTCGCATACCAGTCAAAGATTTTTCGTACCTTATCGCGATGAAGTCATTTTTTGGGTTTCTTAAATGGTTTTCCTTAAAATCTTTTATAAAATCCTTTCCTATTGCAACCCGTCCTTTTTGTTCATAACAAGGTGGCGACTTTGAACCTTATGATGATTCCTTGACAATTGACCACTTCAATCGTTGGATTTTCGTGGGACGCGCCCTTTGGCATGTAACGGGGTGATTCTGGGTCTTAGTTCTAGAAAACCCGAGATTCTGGCCCCACAATAACCTATCTAAATTCAGGGGGAGCGCATTATAAGTATTGTACTCTTTTTTGCTTGACCATGTTTTTATCCCACTATGTTTTTCCCGACAAGATTTTTAACAAGGCAATGCTCTTATAATGCATTACAATAAACGTTTTACTATTTCCCTTGGTTTTTTTTTATCTTACTAAGTTTTCCAAATCAAGGTTTTTAATTAGTCAGCTAATACCCGCGTAATTATTAATAGTGATCCAGTCAAGGGGGAGTGTTGTAATTCTCACATGTAAACATAGGTGAATGACTCACATTCATTTGGAGTTAATATCTTATTATTGTAGTGTAGTTAATTTACTATTACCTTGCCTATAAATAGGCATGTTGTAATTCAGCAATATGCAAACAAGTGAAAGCAATAAAAGTTACAAATACTTTCACTACTACTTTGAACTTCCTTTGTGAGCTATCTTTTAACAATTATGTGTTTATTCGATTTTGATATGTTTTATAAATGACATGACATATGATTTTCAATCAATGAATTATTACTGAGGACTTCGATACTCATCGCTTGATATGACACAAATTTTATGTAATATTGTTGATGTGGCATAGGCATTGCTAGTTGCTTTTCTTCTCGCTCTACATGTAGCTAGTACACTGGAATTTTATTTTTATTTTTTTTTTGAGTAAAAGATCGACAAGCGATCACCGACCTTCCATTAAAACTTCAAAATCTTGCGTGTTTGGCGGCAAGACTTGGTGAAGTCGTGCTTCTTACTAGTTGATGCTGACAGAATTCTATCCATCCCATTAAGCTTTCGTTTACCAGTTGATCAACCTTATTGGAGCTGGGAGAAGAATGGTTTGTTCTCGGTGCGTAGTGCTTATCATGGAATTACGGCAAATAATAATAATGAGCAGGTGGCGTCTTCATCCTCTGTGGATAACTCCATATGGAACAAAATTTGGTCGTGCAATGTCCTCCCTAGGACAAAAATGTTTGTGTGGAGGGCAAGTAATGAAGCCTTACCAACAAGAGCGGGTCTTCACTGGCGTGTGGAAACAATCAGTGAGGTGTGCAATTGGTGTCCCAAATATCTCGAGACCGGACTTCATGCTCTGCGTGATTGTCCACTTGCGCAAGTTATATGGGAGGAGAGGGGTATCATTGTGAAGGAGGGTGGTGCGCAATATTTTCGTGACTGGATTGAACAAGTTAAAACTGAGCTGGAGACTGAAGATTTTAGACGCTTCTGTGTAGTCACTTTGGCTATCTGAATGCCCAATGAAGGCTTGGTTCAAATGCCCAATGAAGTGATGAGTTATGTTGGGAAGACTATTGGGGAGGTAGATGCTGAGCAGCAAGCTTCGAAACCGAAAGTTCCTCGTGGTCGTCATTGTGGCAAATGGACGGCTCCGAGTACCGGGAAGGTGAATATTAATGTTGATTCAGGGCGCTTTGGCATGTCCTTGGGGATCATTTGCAAGGATGCTCAAGGTGTTCCTATAATTGGGGCGACTATGAACTTCATGGAGGTGTGTGATGTTGCTGTTGCAGAAGCTCGAGCCGTGGTGCAGGGGATGCAGCTTGCTCATACTTATGAGTTCGATCATGTGGTAGTGGAAACTGATAGTTTGGTAGTTTTTAATGCTTTGAATAAATTAAGTAGTGGGTCTACTAGCTTTTATTTACTTATAGACGATGCCTTAGCTTTGATGCGTTGTTTTCGTAGTGTGTCGTGGTCTTTTGTTAAGCGTGATGGTAATCGAGTCGCCCATAAGCTAGCACATGTGCAGCCATGAGAGGAGGGATGTCGTTTTTGGGAAGAGTCTTTCCCATCGAATGTTGTTAGTACACTGGAATCTTGTTTATTAGTTTATGTTGATTAAATTTCAGTTTTAGACTTATTTGATAACTTGTATAAATTTGAAAATTTATTAAGGATTGTATCTTACATAAACTACAAGTCATAGAGCAATAAGGCAAACGTAATATTTTGGAAGCGTGGACGTGGCCCGTTAGCATATAATTTAAGGACTCGTGGACTCATTGTCCTTTGTTCAACAAAGGTAACATCCCCTCCACTTTTCGCACCTCTTTCTACAATAGTCGTAACTCTCTTCTCACAATACTCTTAATTTGAGTGACTTCAAGTCTTATCTTACTTTTGGACAATTCGGTTGAATATGTCCTTTGCTATCACAATAGAAATACTTGACCTCGAAGCTATACTTCTTGAACTTGCCTTTGGATCTACCACTGCGTAACTCTCCAACGAAAGCTTCTTCAATCGTAGACCAGCTATTCCGACCTCGTACTCGTACTCGTATCTTGCTTCATCAATTTACCAGTTTCCAAAAGGGCTGTGACGGTTTCATCTAATTCTAAACTTGTTTTTCCTACGAATAAAGAGTTTATGACATTTAAAACCTATTTGGGAGGGAAACCAAGAATATTTGAGTTTTGTCTTCCTCCTTGATTTTTTTCTCCAACGCGTCCAATTGGGTGATCAAGCCATTGAAATTATTGAGGTGATCTCTCAAGTCGTCGTCTCTCTGCGTCCATCTCAACCTCGAACAAATCCCTTTTTATGAACAATTTGTTAGCCAAAGAGTTAGACATATAAATCTTTCATAGCGTTTTTGATAGAGCCTTTGGATTGTCTTCTGCATGTACGTGTAGTTGATCTCAAGTGAAAGGGCCAACGGGATCATCCCCACCGCATGAAACTTTAGGTTCTTTCAATTTGTGTCGTCAAGGCCGATAGGCTGTTTATTCTCCAAGCAAGGTATCACTCACCCGTTGGTGGATGAGGGTGTTTTTTTACCATGCTTTACCGCAACAAGAAGTTGTTGTCCACGTTGAACAACCCCATCTCGAACATTCCTCCAACGACCTTTTTCATATACGCGAATTCGTACTCTGATACCACTTGTACCGGTATTCGAATGCGAAATACGAGAAAACAATAATGGAAAACACAACTTTATTTAACGAAGAAAACCCATTAAGTAAAAAACCTCGGGTCGGAGAAATATATTCAATCAAAAATTAATAGAATTCCCACTCTCAACCCACACAATCCACCCAAGACCGTATATACAAGAACCCACACTCAAGAAACCCTTTGTCTTTATCTTTTAAGAGCCCTTCACAAGTCTCTCAAGCTCTATGTCTACCTCTTTGCCTAGTCTTTTTTTTTTTTTTTTAAAGAAACTTGGCCTAATCTTGTATATATAGGCAAAGAGGAACCCTAGTAACCTAATCAGATGAGGAAGGGACTTATCTTCTTAATCCTACTAGGAAACTAATCCCTTGCATAACAAGCAATATAATGATAAGAGAACTCAAATATTATCTTCCTAAAATAATTTTTTTTATGAAAATCTTCCTAAAACAATTATCAATAAAAAAAAAAAGAAAAAATCATGGCTTGCAAGCCTACGTGGAAGCACCCATCAGGAGGGCTCGGGGGAACCTGAGTCAATTATTATTGGTGGACCTTCCCTTGAACCGGTCACGGAGCTCTCAACCCTTTGAGGTAAGAAAAGATGAAATTGCAACCCCGAAGCCTGGGAATGGAGGAGAAGCAAGACTTTGGAAGAAGCGGATCCACCAATTGTCCAAACTCCAAACCAACTATGATGCTAGTTTTTGGTAATTTCGTATGAAAGAAGTAACTGTTAAACGAATAAGAAAGAAAAACATTAAAAATCAAAATAATCTGTCGGAATACGCGACATAGTGGCAGGCGCTAGATGCGCACATTTACTATTCCGCACCACATGAGTCAACCCTATGAAGAAGTTACTATTTCATAATTCCAAAACTAAATTTAAAATGAAATCTAATCCAATTTTTTTTATAAAAATATGTTCTAGTGTTAAACGAATAAATTGACTAAACATGTTATTCCAAAGAAATAAAAAAAATTGTTAAGCATTTTATTTAAAAAAAGAATTAAACTAATCATAAACATGCATCAATAAACACCCAAAATATTACTTGTACAGAATATTGAATCAGTAGTGTAACAACGCTAACTGCAATATTTAACATGTTTTCAACCGTTATGTTTATTTACTTAGTTTTAGACCTGGCCAGTGGGCCGGGCCTGGTCCAGGCTTGCTATGGACCGGCCCATGTCAGGGCCTACCCGTACCTCGCTGAACCAGGCCCTGGCCCAGCATCGTTACAGGCCTTGAACTGCGTAGGGCGTGCTTGGGTCGAGATAGGCCAAAAAGTGATACAAATCCAGCACTAGCCCGTCCAAGGCACTACCTGGACTGGTCCAGTTGAGCAGGCTCACTTGAGGCACTACTTGGACCGACCTAGTAAAAAAGCATGAGACCGTCCTTTGTTTTTGGTACGCACAATTGCATAAACAAATTAAAACCTAAAAATCCTCTCTCTCTCAACCCAAAAATTGAACACAAACTCAGCAATTTTTTTTTTTTTTTTTAATTTGAAAAAATCGCCCGGACCACATCGTCGGGCCGGTACATTGGCACCAGCCCCAACACCTAGGCCTACTCACGGTCCATCTATGGGTATCTCCTGGTCGAGGCTTGTAGGCACGTCCCAGCACAGCCCATGTTTAGGTAGTGCCAATCAGTGCCTCTTTGTGATGAAGCCCGGCCCATGAAAAGCCCGGCCTATCCCCGCTTTGGATCGGCCCATGGCCAGGTCTACTTAGTTGTCTTCAAACTTATTTTATTAGAATTTTAAGAGGGAAAAAAGAGACTTTCATTCATAGAAAAGTCATACGACATCTAATAATGAAAATAACCATATAATATACTAAATCAATATAAACAACAAATACTTCACTAACAAGCCAATTTACTAGAATACTCGAGTGCGACAACCAACATGTATAGTAATCATATACTTTCTTTAAAGTCTCTTTATCTTTCACGATAGTAGAGATTTTCACCATAGGTATCGAAATCGCAGCGAAGAGTTAACACCTTATTCAGTTAGTTCACTCTAGGTGGATGAGATAAAACTTGGGCATATACTAGGTGAGAGTGAAATTCAGGAGTATATTAAGGAAATACACACTTTGAATTATTAGCGGCCAATTTTCCATATATTTCATAGAATAGAACTAAACTAATTTCTAAACCGTAAAGTTGAAAAAAGATCTGTTCAAAAATATCCAAACTCCAGCATTCGTACCGAATATGTGATATGATATTATCTAAAAAAACGGACATCCGAAATTTCTAGTATCGGAAATTCCGAATACGGGTTCGAATACCATTTTCCAAAAAATTCGAATGTTTGGATATCCGAAAATGCAAAATAAACCAAAATTATTTGAAATCTCCGAAAATTATCCGAAATATTTCACTCACATTTTCAAAATATTAGGCACAAAAAAGAATAAATATTAAAAATATATTTATATATTTTGGATATTCAACTATCTAAATCCGAAAAAATTTCGAATACGAGTTCAATTATTAAAGGTTGATATCCGAAATTTCGGATATTTACGAATGAACACCCTAACTACTAGCATAGGGTGTCATGAGTAAAATATTATGGATCCATATCACTTCCAGAGTTACAGTCCACCAAATTGTCACAGTCATCAAGTGGGGTATTTAAGAAAATTACAAAATGGAAAAAGATAGAAAGACAAAATACAACGATGACTAAGACTGATCAATGAGCATTCCCCTTCCCAAAGCAAGTTGCATGACAGTACTCACTCACGAACCTATTTTTTCGGGAAATACTATGTCTACACATTGTGTAGTATACACACCCATGTTTCTTTTATGTGGTAGCATTCTATTGGCTGGAATAAGTGACATTAAAAGTAAAACTAATATGAGTTTCATTTGAATTTCAAATGGTGAAAGAACAAAATTTTCAAATTGTGTGTGGGGTTTGGTCTATTTTGGGAGGAAAAATAATTAATTTTGTGGTTAATCTCTCTCCACCGTTATTAATAATTTTGGTTGGTGGTTGGACGGAATCCGGGGACGATGATGGCGAACTCCGGCGAAAAAAAATTCTCCCATTTTCTTTGTTATTTTCCCATTATCAACCCATCTCCCCATTATCAACCCATTCTTTCGTTTTTCCCCATTAACGCCTACTTCTCTAACCTCCTTTTTGTCTCCGGTGACCACTAATTTTGGTCAAAATTACATCGAACAAAATCTAGATCCGTTCGATTTTTTAATCGAAGAGCGAAGACACGTGGAGGAAACCAAAAACTAAATTTATTTATTTTGTGGAGAAACAGTAGTGGGTTCGCCGTGAAAATTCTTTAGACAGATGAATTCTTTGGCGATAGCGAGATTCGTGTTGGAGAAGCTTCGACACTCCCGTAAATTAACTTGTATGTTTGTTACTACGGAATGATATATTTCTTTTCGATTGTTACTACTGAAGAGTAATAAAGTAGGTTGTTACTATGAAAATCAAGATCGGAAAACTTATCGTACGTGATAATCTTATTAAATAAAGTATTTCGAGTGTTAAGTGTATGCAACAAGCCAACAAGTGTCCCTTTTGTGACAACATCCACAAAGTTATAGAGAAGTGTAAGAGAATTGTAACCATGGGACATGAAGATATTGAAGGCAGAGAAAGGAAGAAGTTACGCCACAAATTCAGAGGTAAGTATGTACACGCGAATAATTGAATTTGTTGAAAATTCTTGGAAATGTGAAGTAATTGAGATGACAATGATATTAGATGTAAACTCAGTATTGCGGACAAGATTACAATCTACACTTTGTCTAGTAAGTTGAAGAGATGAAAATCGATAATGAAGATAATTGTTACTATGTAAAGCATTATAAAAAAACGAATCGTACGTAATCTAACTAAATAATGTATTACAGGCTCCAGACACCATCAAGTATCCATTTTGTTAAAACATCTACAAATTTAGAGAGAAGTTGGCGAAGAGATTTGTAGTTGGAGGACGTCAAGATGTTCAAGGCACCAGTCAAGTTGAAGTAGAGATTTGTAGTTGGAGTATGTCAAGATGTACAAACCTTATAAGGTGTTGATTGAGTTGGCGCCCCCAATCTTTGTTGAGATGAACCGACACGTACATGTAATATATATTAATGTTTGTATATTAATTTCTTTTCACGTATAGGGAGAAACTATCTAAATTGGTTCAATTACATTTCAAACAAGTTATGAATCAGTTGTATAATCGGTTATTTGATATCTAAATCGATAATAAAGTTAAATCTATAAACAAAAAATTACAAAGAAAATTCAAAATCAAAACTCACTCCTTGCACTTGTATCACCTTAATATTTCTATTTATATTTTGTATATTCAAACTTTAAAATATAGAAAAATGAATGTCAAATGATGTTAGCATAAAATTTAATTTCACATATTATTATTTCTAAAATATGACCAATTGTCCGACAATTACTTGAAAGTTAAGAAACTTTTTAGAATATCACCCAATCTTATTCCTATTTATATACTATGCAATAACAATCTAATGTTAAATTTTTGTTTTCACATCACCTTATAAGGTTTAGTTGTTACTATAATATGACTTGCCCTCTTAAAACTACCAGAATATGACACATAATTTTTTCTATAATATAAAGTTATGAACTAATATTTTATTACCTTTAATCTTAAACTTCAAATTAGCGCTAATTTGGGCTTAGGATTTAAGATTTTAGGATTTATGGTATAAGGTATAGGGTATAGACTTTTAGGGTTTAGAATCTAGGATATTGAGATAATACAAATGAAACATCGTTATTATCCATGTACAATTATCCAAATGGAACAACTAGTGGAATAACTAATGTTATTAAGGGTCTGTTCTCCTCAACTTCCCACTGAAGTATTCAGTAAAATTCAGTTCAGTTCAGTAAAATTCAGTTCAGTTCAGTAAAATTCAGTTCAGTTCAGTAAAAAAGAAGTTCAGTTCAGAATAATTCAGTAGAGTTCGGTAAACCAAACAACAAATTTACTCTTTGTAATTATAAATTCAGTAAAAATAAGTTCAGTTCAAAAAAATTCAGTTCAGTTCAGTAAATTTCTGTTCAGTTCAGTATTGTGCAGATAAGTTCAGTAAAAAGAAGGTGAAGAGAATTGGCCCTAAGTGTCCAATGTTGATATTATTCATGTACAATTAGTTGAATCTATTTTTTTGATAACTGGTATCTCATTGAAAATAAAAGAAGTCATAGCTCAGACATCCATTAGAACCAAAATTCAACAAGCAATGGAGCCGAAAATCATACACCATCAAAACCAAACAAAAAATACACTCGACTATAATTAAATAACTTCTATAGTGTGATTACGAATCATTTCGGTAGTGATTCAGATCATTCCGATGTCACTTATATGTAATTCGATTAATACAAACATTAATACAAATATTAAATATTATAAATGATGTTTAAATGATCATAATGGATTTCTGTAGTGATTCAAATCATTCCGATATCTTTTGTATAATTCGAACCATAAATTGATTGTCTTATTCATAGAAAGTAATGATTATGAATAAAGTGTATTAATTCAATCAATACAAACATTAACAAAACTATTATAAATGATAGCAGAGTGATCAAATAAAATTTTCGGAGTGGTTCCAATCATTCCGATGTTACTTGTATGCAACTCCTTTCATAAATTGACCGTCTTATTCACAGAAAGTAATTATTATTATATGAAATCTATTAATACAAACATAAACAAAACTTTTTTAAATGATATATAAATGACAATTGGTTTTTTGCTTTGATTCAGATCATTCCGGTATTACTTATATGTAATTCGTCCTATAAAATGACTGCCTTATTCACTGAAAGTAATGATTATGAATAAAATCTATGAATTTGATTAATACAAACATTAACAAAACGATTATAAATGATATATAAATGAAGACTTTCAGTCATGAGTCATCGTACATGTAATACAAATTAATGTTTACATATATATATATATATATATATATATATATATATATATATATATATATAATATTTCTTTTCACGTATATGGAGAAACTATCTAAATTGGTTCAATTACATTTTAAACAAGTTATAAATCAGTTATACAATCGGTTATTCGATATCTAAATCGATAATAAAATTAAATGTATAAATCAAAAACTATAAAGATAATTCAAAATAAAATCTCACTCGTTCCACTTGTATTAGCATGTAAAAGAATGAATGTCAAATGATATTAGCATATAAAATTTAATTTTACCTTTTATTATTATTAAAATATGATAAATTGTCCCAAATTTACTTGAAAGTTGAGAAGTCTTTTAGGATATCACCCAATGTCTATATATATACTAGGCAATAACAATCTAATGTTTAAAATCTGTTTCACATCACCTTATAAGGTTTAGTTGTTATTATATATAATATGACTCGCCCTCTTAAGACTACCAGAATATGACACATGATTGTTCCTATAATATAAAGTTATGAACTAATATTTTATTTACCTTTGATCTTAAACGTCACATCACCTAATTTGGATTTAGGATTTAAAATTTAGGATTTAGGGTATAAGGTATATGGTATAGACCTTTAGGGTTTAGGATCTAGGATATTGAGATAATACAAATAAAACACCGTTATCCAAATGGAACAAATAGTGGAATAACTAATGTTAATAACTGTCCAATGTTGATATTATTCATGTACAATTAGTTGAATCTATCTTTTTGATAACTGGTATCTCATTGAAAATAAAAGAATTCATAGCTCAGACTTCCATTGGAACCAAAATTCAACAATCAATGGAGCCGAATATCATACACTATCAAAACCAAACAAAAAAAACACCCAACTACAATTAATTAACTTCAATAGTGTGACCACGAAGCATTTCGTTAGTGATTCAGATCATTCCGATGTCACTTGTATGTAATTCGATTCATACGAACATTAATACAAATATTAAATATTATAAATGATACATAAATGATCATAGTGGATTTCTGTAGTGATTCAAATCATTGCGATATCAATTTTATGTAATTCGTCCCATAAATTGACCGTCTTATTCACATAAATTAATGATTATAAATAAAGTGTATGAATCTGATTTATACAAACATTAACAAAACTACTTTAAATGATATCGGAATGATCAAATTGGATTTCAGGAGTGGTTCAGATTATTCCAGTGTTAATTTATGTAACTCGTCTTATAAATTGATTGTCTTATTAACTGAAAGTGAAGATTATGAATAAAGTTTATGGAATCTATCAATGTAAACATTAACAAACTATTATAAATGATATATAAATTATCAAATTGGATTTTTGCATTGTTTGAGATCATTCCGGTATTACTTATATGTAATTCGTCCTATAAAATGACTGTCTTATTCACTGAAAGTAATGATTATGAATAAAATCTATGAAATTGATTAATACAAACATTAACAAAACTATTATTAATGATATATAAATGATCATGGTGGATTTCTGTAGCGATTCGGATCATTTCGGTGTCACTTGTATTTAATTCGTCCTATAAATTGGCCGTGTTATTCACAGAAAGTAATGATTATGAATAAAGTCTATGAATTCGATCAATACAAACATTAAAAAAACTATTACAAATGACATCGAAATGATCAAATTGGATTTCAGAAGTGATTTAGATCATTCCTGTATTACTTATATGTAATTCGTCCCATGAAATGACCGTTTTATTCATTGAAGTAATGACTATGATTAAAATCTATTAATTCGATTTATGATCTAGGGTATTAAAATATATGGTATATGGTTTAGGGTATAGGGTTTTGGGTTTAGGGTATAGGATTTATGATCTAGGGTATTAAAATAATTCAAATAATGGAACATCGATATGAGATAGGTTATTTAAATTCAGTGTTCATTGTCTGATAATACTATACATTATATGTATACTTACAATAGTTGATACGGAGTACAACTCTAGTTACGATTTGAACCATCATGACATGTGATAATGATGTAGTTCCAAACCACGTATATGTTATACTCACACTTGATAGTGCGATATGACACACGACTAATGTTCACAAGACTTGAATAATCTACTCTCTTTTTTTTAGGTGACCCGAATAGTTTACTTAGAATCATTACAAATAGTATTTTCATAATATCATTTTATAATTTTCATATGTATATAGTTAAAATTTAAATTTACTGCTATTGATGGTTAAAGTGTTGTCTTGAAAATTGTCCAAAGTCAAATGAAAAACTCACTTGAAATAGAGGGAGTAATGTTATTACATTTATCTCATCATTCAAATATGTATATTTATGAAATTACTTATGATTGTTTTACATTGGAAAATGACATATACATTATCAGTGACTAATTGAAAGTATCCATTTATTACTAGTAGTAATTAGTGAACATATACTACGTGACTAATTCGAAATATCATTATTGGAGGGTTTTTTTTCTATAGTTTATAGCATAATGATTTATGTCTTATTAGATGAATGTCCATGTATTTTGCAAAAAAAAAAAAAAAAAAAAAAAAAATAAAAATAAAAATTGTAATTGATATTATGGAACACATTGAAAGTGTCATTTTGTCATATTTTTTTACTGTAGTTCCAAAAATTGTGAGATTCTATGGGAACAAACAATATTATTATGTTATTTTGTATTTGCAATTCTCAGGAACGCTGCAATGTTTCTTGGATCTTTAGAAACAATAAACGATTTCAGCCAATTTTAATGTTTATGGTTTGTCATGTGTCCGACCTCTATGGTTATTTCCTTAGCATTATATATATCAACCCATTTCACCCAATAACTGCATACTTCCATGATATGTAATTAGAACAAAATTGTGGTTAGTAATTCATCTCCATATCATTTAATCCTATGAATTATCTTACAATTAGAAATAATAGTTGCACAAGTGCAAAGTCACCAGATACAGGGCTACAATTGTTACTACATTATAAGACATCTATGTATCGTTGTTACTACAAAATTACAGTCAATTGTCACAAACGACAACCAATATCCAAAAAAGCTCTTTACTGTTGTTCATCTTCTTCTTCGTAAATCGCAACCATGTCGCGAATTATTTTTTTTCTGGTGTAAATTCAATTACTACCACTATCGAAATCATTAAAATACTCGAATTGCTAAAAAGGGAATCAAAAACTTGCTCTCATTAGATCTTCCTCCTCCAACAACTTATCAATGTAGTCTTGCGTCTCAGATTTGGAACCCCCGTTATCTCATGTTGTCGCCGCAATCGAGTTCTTTCCGTCATCGACTCATGGGTGAGTTGTCCGGAATAGGTGAGTCATCGCCGGTATCAAAACTCAGAAAATTTCAATGGCGACTGCTTGTTTGTGTCAAAAAGGGAAAAAAATTGTAAATTTTAATGCTCCCCGGAAAATTAATGTTCTTCGCCGGAAAATTAGTTATAGCTAGAGATTACTAATTAACCTCACTAATTTCAAATTAAAGCCAATTGTTATTTTGGGGGATTTTTGGAAGGGAAGAGGTATGTAGTTTCCCCCCCATTTTGTCAAATATACTCCCTCCCATTTCTCAACACTTTCCCTCCATTTCTCAATTTCACTTGCCAGATGTCCAAATCCTACTAGTTAGACAAGGTTGTGTATAATACATTGAGTGTAAACCAATCACTGTCCTATTTTTTCTGCCATTATAGACAAAAAAGCTAGCTTTACACCATGTGTAGTATACACAAGCTTGTCTTGTGTCTATCTCTCCCCTCTCCCAAATACTCATACTACCCCCATGAAATCCAAAGGGGCCCAAAGGGGAGGAGAGAGATAGACACAAGACAAGCTTGCGTATATTACACTGAGTGTATACCAATCACGTCCCATTATAGAAGATGTTTCAAGTAACGAACAACAAGTCTTTATCCACATACCATGAAATTTCCCGAAAGAGAGGGAAGCTCTAAGCTTCTCTCTCTAAAATAGAAAATCCTAGAAAAAATTTCAGCCCATCGTTAAGCCTGCCGCCTCTAGCCATATTTCTCCTCCAGCCAATTTCCTCCTCCGCTAACCCATCTCAACCTAATTGATTAGCAAAAAAAAAAAAAAAAAAAAAAAAAAAAAAAAAAAAAAAAAAAACGTCTCAGCCTAATTGATGATCCTTTGTCTCAAAGAAGTTCTGTATCTGGTTGTTCGGGGGTTATTTTTTCCGTCGATCTGAGTCCTCCCGTTCACCGCCTTCGGCGACCATGGACGTTTCCCCTGCAATTTGGTTTGCTATTTGGATTTCCTTTTAAGAAAATATTTAGAAGAAGTTGAAGATGCGAAGAGAATTTTGAGGAATTGGTTCTCTTTGTGTGGTTAGTTTTACCCAAGAGCTTTTGGACTTGAAGATGAAGATGATTCATTTTTAGAGATTTTTTAATTTGTCTCATTTTTAGTTTCTTTTATTGTTCTCTTGCTCTGAGTTGTAATGGTTGTAATAGTTTCTTCAGTTCTTTGGTGAAGGACAATTTAGGATCCTCTCTATAATAGAGAGATCCTGGCTTTCTTGCCTTTTCAAAAAAAAAAAAAAAAAAAAAAGCAAGTCTTTATCCACTTCTGCATGATGGTCTGACAATGAACTACAAAATCTCAGAATTTATACTCACTGATTGAGCAAATTGATCACAGAATAGATACCTGTATGAAATACATTGACCTGGAAACCAATCTTAATCTCCGCTAAGCTGTAAAACTCAACAAAATTTCAATGCACCTAAGGAGTATATAAAAATTCCCAGAGAAACGCCTATGACTAGAATATGTCTACAAAACGAACTCAACTATGAAATGAATCAGGGGGATACTTGTGAAGACATGCTCCACGGGTATATATGACTGCAGCACCGGCAATGTAGTTCACTTGAGCTGTACCCGTTAAGCTAGTAAGAAACTGTACACACTACTGAGCTAACCAGTAACCAATATTTCCGTTGGGCTTGATTTTCTTGTTCGTTGCATCTTAACTGTCAAGAACAATTTTCAGTGGAACCACTTCCAGTATCTTTGTCACGATTGCAAACAGGGAGCAGTTTGTCACCTGAAGCCATTCCATTCTCTTGCTTCAGGTTCAATGTCAATTCCTTTTCCTCGTTCTCCTTTTTCTTTGAATTGACAAACCGACCACCACATCCTCTGGCCCTTTTTAGGGCATGCAAATGTCGGGATTCATGCAAGTATGGCTGCAAGTTTATTTGAAATCCAAGTTAGAAGATACAAACTGTGTTCATGACTAATTTTCTGTTTCTCCCGCCTTTTAACCTTGAGGGGGTAAGGGAATTTGAGTGGCACAAGAGACTACACCAAGCAACTTCCACGAGAGGGTAGATTTTAATTTGTCAAAGAGAGCACCACACAAACAAAGATGCTGTACTGCTAGGATTTACTCCCACCGTCCACAAATGAGTGTCCCCTATGTTTTCCAACAATCTCCCCAAGCGATAAACCAACTTGTCACTTTGAGCATAAAATCTACTTCCACAATCAAGCCATAAAAACCACCACCAAAAGTACATACAAAATTGTAAGACAATAATGTAATTTTCTTTGAAAAATCATATTCTTAGAAATTAGGATCAACGCACCTCACCCACCCACACAGTTTCACTTGTCAAGTTGTCAGGTACACAGATGTCTCTTTCTATATAATATAGCAAAAAGGTAACACAGATGTTACAATATCTTACTGAGTATATCAAACAAACAAAGTATGGAAACAGCCATAGCAGCATATTGGAGTAGATAGTTACTCCACATCAAGAGGCCAATCACAATTTCAAATCAATTAAGTAGAATATCCACGACATGCCTAATGAGTGGCAAGGACATCCTCCAAAACATTACCTTTCGGGCCTTAAGGGCTTTGCTTTCTGATTCAGCTTTTGCACGAGACTGTCTACGTCGTAAGATGCCATGATACTGTTTCGCATTGACAAATATTGGCTCCTCAACTGCATCTGAAGGCAAGGGAACTCCACCTTGTTGGATCCCCATCAGCTGAAGTTGAACCTAGAACAAGAAATTTTGTCATGGGTCTTAGTAAGTCCAGCAACCACGTAAGAAAAGACAAACTTTCAGGAAAAAAATAAAAGTAAACAGCATACCATCGGTTGTGCAGGATAAAGCTGCACAGGATAGGGTTGTGACTCATAAGGCGCAAAGATGCTTCTGTAATAAGGATCTGAATAAGGGTAAGTTGCATGGGCCTGTGAGAATACAATTTGCAAAGCACAACAGCCCCAAGTCAAAAAGCCATTTCAATTATGTGCCATATTGATAACAAAATCTCATTTTAACAGCAACAAAATCACAATCTTATAGAAATATTTCATGACTGCTAGATTTATACAACAAAAACAACCACCACCCAGGATGATCCTACCGATGGCGAGGTCTGGGGTTCCAAATGTACGCAACCTTACCCCTAGGTAGTCGCCTAGTAGAGACTAGAGAGGTTATTTCGGATAAGACCCACAAAAGAAGTTTGGATTTTTTAAAAACTGTTGAAGAAGTTTTGATTGGATAACTACAGAACTATTGTCTCACCTGGTTTAATCAGAGGATGATTCTACTACATCTATGCTTGAACAAAGCGAACAGCAACAAGATGAAGATATATGAACAGACATAATAATCCAGGGGCCCCAGATTCTACAAATGTTATCAGTGTGTTCCCAGAAAAGCAATAACAGATTTCAGGGAAAATACCGAAAGTTATGCTGTTCACCATATTTTAACTCCAACAGGTCCATTTCTAATGGAGCAGAAACTTTCACTACTCTTTGGCTTTGGATATAAAGGACCAGATCAAAATGGGAAACTATCTGCACTTCTCAATTTTTGTGATGTTTCCGATGGTCCTTGTGCTTCAGAACAAGGGTCAAATAGATCAGCCTCTTTGTTAAATATGCGTAAGTTTGTGTAAACCTGAGCCCATCTCACCCCACTTGGGCCGGAGCCACTTTCCAGGTACTGGGGTAATGTTGAGATTTTTAAATCCAGGAAAAGCTTTAGCTCTCTGCACCAGACTTACACCACTATACAGCATGACCAGCTGAAGCTATTCAATCACTAGCAACATTTATTATTTACTGAAACTCCATTTCAGTTTCTTTAGAGATAGCTCCCATATCTCAGTACGGTCATTCACAATGAAGCTCTATAATTCTTATTTCTATTTCAAAATCTCAACAATTAAGTAGCTACCGTATATGCTTGTTTATATTCATTGCTCTTTTCTCTGCTTCTCGCATCTTTTCGGTAATGCTCAGATTGTGGGTTGTTCCACGTGAAGATAGGAACAAACTGCTACCTACCTCAAAATTCATATCTAGTGGACTCCTAGAATGTCAACAGTTACTGAATAATTAGATAAATACCCCAGAAACCACCACCTATAGTGAAATTAAGAAAACAAATTTGTCAAAACTATCTATTCGACAAAATTAAAAACCAATTCTAACCGTAAGTCTCTTTCATATATTTGCTTCCAGAATCAATGGAAAAAAGGCTTACATCCCGATCACAAACAATAATTTAACATCATTTGCAACTAATAGAAATATGCACCAGAAGGCCAGAAGCAACTGACCAAGTGCCAACCAAGCCTTTGGGCTCTATCTTGTCACTGAAAAACAGAGCTTTTCTTGACAAGATTAGCCCGTTCTAAGCACTAGAAGAAGGAATCACACTGACATTTGAGGTAAGTGACATAGGAGCTTAGAAGATGCGAACTAACTGCTCGGAAGTAAATTTGTCCTCCCCTTGCCAATCCCCTCCTCGGGAGTGAGAGTGCTATTCAAAGCATTTAAAGGTTCAATGTGCCAATGTCTTACCCTTCAAAATGGTGGACGCCTAAGGTATTTGGGCTGTTCTATTGTGAAGTACTGACATAATTATAGCGATTAAAACAAAACAGTAGGAAGTATATTGGAGAAATTATAGAAAGACGACTGGAGATAGGTAAATAATCATAAAATGCCTAGTAACACAGCAGCTTTATATAACCATTACCAAAATCATTTCTACCAACAAGAAAAGATGAACAGAATATCATCACAAAGTATCTTTATGCAAAAGAAGTTGTACCATTGCTCCAACAGGGGGAGGCATAGCGTATGACATAGTCGGGGCTGTATTTACTGCTTCAGGTGCTGACATCATAGATGTTGAGTAACTGAGAGAATCAGATTGATTCTGCTGCTCATCACCTTCACCACTATCTGGAAAAACAAAAAGTTTATCACTTAAACAGGAAATGAAATCTACACTAACCGAAGTTTGAGACTCTGGGCTTTCCTGGCACATTGCAAAACCCAAATCTATGATAGCAAGCCATATTTTAGCCTCCTAGCAATGATGCAGGTTCGGTTTCCCTTTATTGATTCATTAATTTACTTATATGGTCTTCAGTTTTCAGCGAGAGATGGTATGCAGCCAGCAGCCCAATCCCTCCAATTATAGAAACCCAACAGCTTGCAAGAATACTTCACCCATCTATCTTTCTTTAACAACAAAAGTGTTGTAATGAAACATTAGCAAGTGTTCCCTATCAAACTATTGCCCAATTTCTTTCCCCCCCCCCCCTCTTTTCTACTTCTATTCATGAGTGACTCAATCCAAAACCCAGTACCTAATTCTCTCAGAATTGCACAAACTGCAAGCTCCCTAAATTAGCATTCAGCTTATGCACATGAGCACAAAATCACCCTTCTATCTAACTGAGAAAAATAAATGCATCATTTAACCACTGAAGTAGACACAAATATACCACAAATGCCAACAACCCTTATTTAATACCAACAAAACAAACACATGATAGAAACAATTAAGCAGAAGAAAACAAAGCCCACATAACTTAAGTAACTTAAGCTTTCTAATAGGGAAGTATATGTTACCAGAATAATCATTTCCAGAAGAGGACATGATGGTGCTGCAGGTTGCTAAATCTGTGTCAATCAACCATAACAAGACATAATTTCTTTTGGTTTTGATAATCAACCCAGAATACAGGATTCAAGTTAGCGCCAAAGACAGGTAAAGAAAAGAAAAGAAAAATCAATTTGAAAGAATTGAAATGAAGTTTTGCAATATCTCACCAAAATTCAATGATTTATTTGACAATTAAAGAGCATAGGAAAGGTGGGTTTTCTTTTTTCTTTTTTCTTTTTTTCTCTCTCAGACTGTTTCAAAGACCCAGTGAAGAGATCCTGAAAGCACCCACCCAGGTGACGATAGCATGAACGCAAGACATCACTCACTCACAGGGGAGAGAGAGAGAGAGAGAGAGAGAGAGGGGCAACACAAGGAAAAAAAGAAAACTGAAGAAAAATGACGAAAATGAAGTGAGGGTGGGAGACTGGGAGCGTTTGTTTGTGTGCGTGTGTATAGTTTTGTGGTCGTGGGTGTTTTGGCGTGCGTGTGTTACTTTCGTGTGAAGGACAAAGCATGTGAGCTTGTGTACCACCTCTTTGTCTTTTTTTTTTCCTTTTTTTTTCTATCAAACATGATCCGTTTGTACTAGCGGTGAGCAGAAATTCCGGGTATCCAGTACCGGAACTGAACTTGATTAGGAACCGGTGGTTCCGGAAGCGGTCTAACCAATTCCAATTCCAATTCCCAAAAATAGGAACCGGTACCAATCAATTCCAATTCTAATTCCCGACTCTTGGGAACCGGAACCGGTTGGGTACCCAGTGTAAAAAATTAAATAACTTTTTTCCTTTGTTAGAAATAATGAATGGTGATTTTCTAGTAAGGTTATTAGTAGTTTAAAAATTTTCATTTGTAATTTTCATGTTTAATGGTTGTATTTGTAATATTAATAATTAAATAATTATATACTTTATTTAAATTTTGATTTACAATGTTAAGTATTTTGATTGTAGTATTTGATTTTATGTTTGTGGTATTTCTGGAAACTAATATTTATTAGTGTAATATTTTTATTGGTGTTTTTTTATTATTAAAATATACATTTATTTGATTTAAAAAATAAGAAAATTGTGATTTAATGCGGACTTGGGTACCCAGGAACCGGTGGGTACCCGGTGGATCCAATTCTAATTCCTAAGATTTAGGAACCGGTGCAACCAATTCCAATTCCAATTCCTACAAATTAGGAACCGGTGGATCCAATTCCAATTCCGGGTAGTGCAATACCCGGTGGGTACCCGGTTGCACTCACCCCTAGTTTGTACTTTGTAGTAGTTTAGGGTGCATTCTTCAGAGCTGAACTGAAGTGAACTGAACTGAACTGGAATGAATTCAACATCACTGAATTGGACACCACTGAACTAAACTGGACACCACTTAATTGAATTGAACACAACTTAACATGTGAGACAAAAAATATATTTCTTAATTCAGCACCACCGAAATGAACTGAACTGAACTAAATATCATTTAACTGAATTTGAAATTGAACATAATAATCTAACCGTGTAAACTCTAAACAATCGCACCCTTAGTGTCCCAAAATAAATAACAAACTTACTATCGCAAAGACATTGATGCATGTTCTCACTTGAACTGAAGTGGATGTAGGGACTTATAAAACTGTTTTGTTATGTTTTTTAGTTCTCAACTTTCAGAAAAAATGAAAACAATAGTGCACACACCCGTCTCATGATGTACATGAAAAATAATAAAACCAATTTTGAGGTTAGTTTTACATTGCTTTACATATTCATAGCATAGTATCCTTGTTCATTAAATCTTAAACCTATCTGGCTATGAAATGGAACGTGTTCGACGTAAATTGAAGAACTATTTTGGTGTGTTTGTGGATAGCGAAGGGCGTTGTGGTGGTCTGGCCTTCTTGTGGGATAAATCTATTTCAGTGGAACTAATTCAGATGTCCAGGCATTTTATTGACTGTTGTGTCTGACCCCAGATACTCTGCTAAATGGCGCTGCACGGGTTTCTATGGTAGACCAGAAAGGGAGCTCCGGCATGTCTCATGGGAGGTGCTGGAAATACTTTATTCTACAAATGATCTACCATGGTTATGTATGGGAGATTTTAATGAAATTCTAAGAATCCAAGAGATACCTGGCAGATGGTCTCATTTGAGAGAGCTTTGAGTAATTGTGGGTTACTTGACCTTGGCTTTTCTGGGAGCCCATACACAAGGTGGAATGGCAGAGGAGGTGTTGCAAGCGTTGAGTGCCGCTTAGACAGATTTTTGGCTTCAGAGAGCTGGAGGGATATGTTCAATAAGGCGGCGGTTAGACATTTACCAATGGAGTTCTCTGACCATTGTCCCATCAAACTTGTAGAAGATGGTGAAGTATTTAGATTTGAACCTCACTGGGCAACCGAACTAAAATGCGAGGAGTTGATCCCTGATACTTGGTCTGCTTGCATTGACAGCTCAAATATTATGGGGCGGTTCTCAGCTTTGTCTACTTCTTTGGCGAGTTGGAATGAGAGTACTTTTGGGGACATATACAAACAAGTCAGGGGGGCTAGGAAATTGTTGGAACTGGTTGACCGCGACGCAAAAACTGAAGCTAACGTATGTAAAAGAAAGGAGTTGCTGGCAAAAATTGATATGCTTGATTCTAAAATTGAGTTGATGTGGTTTGCTCGGGCTAATGTCCACTGGTTGGCTCATGGTGATAAGAACACACGTTTTTTCCATACTCGGGCATCTAACAGAAAAAGAAGAAATAGTATTGAGAAGGTGAAAGACAGTGCTGGAAATTTGGTTGATACTGAACAAGATATATCCAAGGTGGCAATTGATTATTTTATGCAAATGTTTAGTTCAGCAAATCCTTGTAATTTCGACGATGCATTAAAGGGGATTGATCCAAAAGTCACAGCTGAGATGAATGCAGATTTGGGGAAAGCTTTTACTTCTGAGAAAATTATTCTAGCCATTAATCAGATGTACCCTCACAAAGCTCTGGGACCAGACGGGTTTACAGCCTTCTTTTTCCAAAAATACTGGCACATACTTGGTGAGCATGTAATTTCTTTTGTGCTGAATATTTTGAATGGAGGGCTCATGCCTGACAATTTAAATCATACTCATGTTGTTCTCATCCCAAAGAAGGAGAAACCTGATTGTATTTCTGATTTTCGGCCAATTTCTCTATCTAATGTGGCGTATAAAATTGTTTCAAAAGTTCTTGCCAACCGTCTTAAATCTACTTTGCCAGACATTGTCTCAAAAAATCAAAGTGCGTTTATTCCTGGCCGGCTTATTTATGACAATGCTATTATAGCTTTTGAGGCTTTTCATGCAATGAAAGGGGGTAAAGGGGGAAGACGAGGCACTATGGCGTTAAAACTTGATATGGCAAAAGAATATGATCGAGTGGAGTGGTGTTTTCTTGAAAAAACCATGGAAAAGTTTGGTTTTTCTGCGCATTGGATTAGACTTATCATGAAGTGTGTTACCACTGTTTCTTTCTCGGTTGTAATCAATGGCTCTCCATATGGATATTTTTGCCCGGAAAGGGGACTACGCCAAGGAGATCCTATTTCTCCATATTTATTCTTGCTGTGTGCTGAGTGTTTTTCGGGTTTGTTGTCTAAGTCAACTTTGTCTCGATCTCTACATGGGATAAAAATTTGTAATGGAGCTCCCGAGATTACTCATCTTTTTTTCGCAGATGACAGTATGATTTTTGCAAGAGCTACCCGTGATGAAACCCAAAACATTTTGGATATTATAGGAAAATATTGCTCGGCGTCAGGACAATTGGTGAATTTTGAAAAGTCCGAAATTTATTTCAACACTGGTATTAGGGAGGACAAGAAATCTGAATTGATCTCTTTATTTGGTGCTCGTGAATTTTTCGAAAACACTAGATATTTGGGGTTACCCACAATAATTGGCAGATCCAAGGGTTATATCTTCAGAGGTGTTAAAGATAGGGTATGGCGTAAATTACAAGGATGGAAAGAAAAAATGCTCAGTTCAGCAGGGTGTAGACGTCGAAATTTTGACTCCTTTTTATTTATTTATTTATTATTATTATTATAATTTTTAGTTTTTATTTTATAAAATTTTAATACAGAAAAATGTTTATGCTTTGGATATTTAAATAAGGATCACTTTTAGTGTAGACATTGGTCTTTCTTAGTGTCAAATTGGGTCACTTTAATGTAATAAGGGGTACTTTTAATTTATGATTCCCAAACCAAAACTCATAACAAAGTAGAGAGAATAAGAGAAAAGAAAAAAAAAAATAAAATAAAAAATTAACTTTGTCTCACAAGTGGGCCCCACAGAATTAAAAAAAAGGGAAACAAAACCAAAACAAAAAAAACTCATTCCCCCGTAACTAATCCCTCCCTTTTCCTTTTTTTATTTTTCTTTTTCCTTTTTTTCCTTTCGTTTCAGCTTCTCTCTCTCTATATATCTCTTTCTCTTCCTGGATTCCCTTGACAAATCAACTTTTTTTTTTTTCTTTCTTTCTCTTATTAGTATTTGCTTTATCTTAATTTTTTTTACTCTTACAAAATCACAAAATATCTAGTTTGTCTCACTTTTACCCCATTTGAACAAACCTCTTTTAGAATCTTATTTTTTTACTTTCTTTTTATTACCTCTTCCACCCACCTAAGGTTGACTCCTAAATTTGCCCCTTAACAACCTATTTTTTTTAATTTCTTTTAACTTTTATAATTAGTTTTTATTACCTAAAATTCTGAAACTCATTTGAGGATTTTTCTTTAAAAAAAGAGGCTCTTTTAGTTTAATTTTCAACAATTGAAGAGTCAAGATCAACATCAAGCAAAGGGTAATCATCCCTTCATCTTTGTAATATTTTTTTTCACCCTTTTTTCATTCTTTTGATCTTTGTGTAAATCTCCCTCCCATTTCTACTCATTATGTAATTTTGTTTATTAAACTAACTTCATTAACTAAAAACCCACTCATTGGTTTGTTGCGATATGGGATGATCCATTGGGTCTACCATTTTTCAAAGGCCAAGAAACTAATAGGATTCAACCTTCATTGAGGGTTTAGACGTTAATTACAAGATAAAAATGAGAACTCGGTGAGATGAGTGAGTGCTAACTTTGTTTTTTTTACTTGTGTTATTATACTCACCATCTTTATATTCTTCATCAAAAATGCTAAAAAATGTTCATTTTGCATATCAAACGAAATGATGGCTTTAGAGGAATATTATTTAGTTGTTGTAATAATCTCGGACTTTTGACAGTTTCGTAGTATCAACTTCCTTTATATTTTGCGTATGATGTAACGGTTAGATCAGAGTGAAATTAACGCTAAACAAAACTTTGGTTTGTTATCTTTAAAATGACATAAACTTCACAAAGATCACATGGTTAATTATGTAGTTATAACGATTGAGGTGTCCAAATCTGATACTCAAAGATAAAATGAGCTATAACTTGTGAAAATGAATGATTTAGACTTAAGTTATTTCTGGACAATTTGTAAAGTACCTTTTCACGGTTCTACAGACACCAAGTTTGCATATTTCGGACTAGTAACTAATTTACCATGAATTCTTTAGTGCCGAAGTTATGCTGGACAGTTTGGACATTTAGACATTTTTAACTTGTTAAACAATGACCTAATTACCTCACATACGGACATCACTAATTTTTTTATATTTTTTCTTAACATTTCTCAAGGTATTTAATTAAAACTGTCAAATATTGATGAAGTTATAATGAGTGTAAAAAATGCTAAAAATGAATAAACGAACTAATGTCCAGATTTGATAACCTTCAATAACCTGTAAATAACATGGTGCTTTGCACTACCTCAATGCAAATGACTCTTGGAATGGATACTAGACTCGATTTGGACCATTTTGAACTTTGGAATTACTCTATTTGGACTTCTAATGTATTTTTAACAAATTAAACAAAAACGAGCAATAATCTGCCAAGAGAGAAATGTTTCTGTCAACATTGTCATCATGAACGAAATGCTGGACTTTCGTTTAATTTCGTTAATTGTCTTAACGTCCACCATAATTCTCAATAATTAGTGTACATAATCACAAACCAACCTAGTTTAATTTATGTAAATATTGGACACCAGTCCTTGTAATTAATTCCAGTTAAATCGAAAATCGCAAGTCCAAATTTACATTCCAGAAGCTTGTAATTTAACGATAATTTACTACTTACGAACTGAATCGACTCGACTTTTTTACAGTATAAAGAGGACCCAAAATGACACAGGTTAGGATTTTGAATCTCTCCATTTGCTTACTTTAACACATAGTTATGATATTTCGAAGTTCTGTCCAGACTTGCCCAAAAACAGTTTTCCTTTCCTTATTTGAGGATTTTTGTTTAATTATCAAATGAAAAGATAAAAATATGAAACTCTCCAGACTAGCTCTATAATGAATCTAGTTTATTTTAAAAATAACTTCATGAATAAAAAGAAGTTTTTGGACCATTCCCTTGTCCAAATTCGTGAGAGTGCGCTGTAAATAATAAATTTTTAGATTAATTCAATGAAAATAATGATTTCAACATCGGTTTTTCTGATCTTTCGAAGACGGGACCCAATCCCAAGCCCCGGAGCAACAATGGATATCAAGACCGAGTGATATTTTATTTTTGTAGGATTTGTACATATTTGTATCATTTTGATGTATATATTTTCCAATGATGTAATTCGTCTCCCTAAGGCCATTATAAATTCGTTTGTGTACATATGCGTATGCATATTTCCACTAAATAATTCAACTCACCACAATAAAAAAATGTTGTTTGACTTAACCATGAGTGTTTGCATACTTATACAATTATTGTTGATAAAGACCGGTATATTCACTTATGTACAAAACCGGCCCAAACTCTAATTCGAGGTTTAAATCACTTATTCACTTATACGCGATCATGGGTATTTCACCTACCACTATTCAAAATCGACTTCACTCATCAATCCCCAGTGGATATTTTCCCAGTGGCGTGAATCCTTATTGGACTATCCCACGACCGAAAACCGCTTTCCCCGGTGGAATACCTATGATCGAATGTAAATGAATAATTGATCGTCCCCTCTTATTTGGCTTCGGGCCATCTCGGGGAATTCTATCTAAGACTCTTTCGAATCACTATTCACCAAACTCATAACCAAACTCTACTTAAATCATCCATTTATCCAACCCCAGTGAACGTTATTCCCCAGTGAAGAACGGAAATTTTCGAGAAGTCTAATACTTATACTCAAAGCTAAGAATTGGTTTGATCCCCGTATATCACCAGATGTTGTTGGGTTGAACGCCTCGAAGGAGTAGGCAAATCATCCCATTTTGAACCATTTCTTGCTCCATGATAGGGGAGTAGAAGGTTCCTCGGATCAATTCGACTCTAGTAGCGAGTCATCTTATAAGTTTCTCGATTATATCCCTGTAAACGGGAAAGAACGAACACACCCGCCTTAGTGGCACCCAAGAGTCTAATGACGGAATTCCCCGTTCAAGAACTACGATTAGGGATTTGATCCCTGAGTAGATTCAAGTCCTATGATGATTGGTACGCAGTGCAGTATAAGCGTATCCAAGCCCGTTTTACATATGTGAATATATCGGTTTTAGGCATTTGCCTCGATTTGCGTGCAAACATGTTGCGTGACAATGTGAACTTATGTGTTTTTCATTTTTAGGCATACTGTAACAAAAGTCGAAGCTTTAAAAGGGATTTAACGTATTAGTAAAGAGGCCGTACTCAAATCTTTGCATTCGAAGACCAGTCACAAGAATTTTCGTGCCTTATCGCAATGGAGTCAATTTTGGGTTTCTTAAATGATTTTCTTTAAAATCTTTTATAAAACCTTTTCCTTTTGGAACCCATCCTTGTTTCGGTCATAACAAAGTGGCGACTTCCAACCCTTATTTATATTTCATTTTAACAAGGTGGCGGTTTCGAACCTTACTATGATTCCTTGACAATTGATCCCTTCAATCGGTCGATTTCCGTGGGATGCGCCCCTTGGCGCATAACGCGACAATTCCCGGGTCCTAATCCTGAAAACCCGAGAATCCGGCCCCACAGACTGGCGACTTCACTGGGGAACATATCCACATAAGAGGTCTAAATCCGAAAGTATGTCATATCCCCTTGAAAGCTTTTCGAAATTGGCTTAGGTTTAATGTATGTATTCGTTATGCCTATTTTGTTTATATCTTGTAATTATGTGCAGTTACGTGTGTTTGGAATGCCTGTTTGAACAAATGGTCCGCACACACACAACGATTTTATTTTTTCATTTTCTTAAGCTGATGTCTCATTCATCGAGTGAGCTCCAGACTAGCAAACCAATAAAATATTAAGGATGCTACGACATATACTTGCGTTCATACGAGTGCCAATCCCTATGTGTGTACTCCAAAACTCAGACAAAGTAAAGATGTGAAAATATCGTCTATAGATTGACTTTAGGAGAGCATTGGACCGACGCATGCTTGATTTGCGCTATATTTGAGTAACTCTGTCACCATGCATTCATGCATCTCATATGCATATCATGAAACATCTTTTCCAAAAACCCCACAAATTATTTTTTAAGAAAATCCCTCTTTTGAATTAAATTCTTTTTATGGACTTTCCCAAAATTTCAACATTTTCCAAAAAAAAAAAAAATCAAAGAGCTGAGTTTTCGAAAAAAAAAAAACTTATTTCTCCAAAGCTATATACGGAAAATATTTTGTTTATCATTTTGCCTAACTTTGCATATTTTCATTGTGCGGAACATCCCGTTGGATCCGTCCCTCCACCAGGCTTGTTCGAACTTCTCCAATCTTCAGTTCATCTTCACTTTCCAGTATTGCCTCAGTACCTACTCCTAATACCATATTCCGCAAAATCTTTTCACCACCACAAAAAATAGCTGATATCCCAGACCAGAACCCTCCACCTCCTCCTCCTCCAGATGCTTTGACCGAAATGAGGGAGATGATGCAACTGATATTATCTCGCCAAGATATGATTGAGCAAACTATAACCCAACTCCAAAGAAAGCCCGAGCAACATGAGACACCAGGCGGTGGTACTCCGTTCAATCTTGAGTCTGGCTCTATAGCCGGTGATGATACCCTAAGCGAAGACGTTAGAAAGATGAAGGGAATTCTGAAGGGTATGACTACTGCAGAACCATGGCTTGACATTCACGGCTTAACTCTGTTCCCTCAATCTCGCCTACCGGCAGGGTCCAAAATGCCCAACATTTCGAAGTTCAATGGAACAGGAAGTCCCACGACTTTCCTAAAGATGTATGTAGGGGCAATAAGTCCATGGGGTGTATCAGAATAGTTGATTGCTCAACTCTTCCAGCAATACCTAGACGGGGCAGCAGCCCATTGGTTTTTCCAACTTGAGAATTCAAAGAAAGCTACCTGGTCCAGTATTGTCCGGAAATTCACACGACAATACAGGTATAACGAAGAAGTTGATGTGACTAGGAGAGATCTTGAAACAACTTACCAGTACCCTAATGAGACTTTCTCAACTTTCATTAGTAGATGGAGAGCAAAGGCTAGCCAAATGATCAATAGGCCAATGGAAGAGGAACAAATACATATCATAGTTCGAAATTTAATTCCGAACATCAAGGAAAAGATGATGTCCCAATATTTTCCCTCATTAAAGCCTTGGTCTCCATGGGGTCTGTGATTGAAGATGACCTCAGAAATGAAGCAAAGAAAGAGCAACAAGGATCAAGCTCTTAGTCGAAAAGGAAAAACCACAATGAATCAGAGCAACTCGAGGGTGCTGAAGTCACCAACATCACATCAAGACCCTTTCGAATTAATTACAGGAGGAAATTTTCACCCACCGGAATGAGCTACACACAAGCTCTCCAGAAGCTTACCAGCATAGGGTTATTGCAATTACCACCACCGAGACAACCTCGGCCCACTCTCAGGCCCAGCCAAGATCCCAATGCTCGATGTGAATACCACCATTTTGCTGGCCATACCACGACAGATTGTGTTCCTCTTAAGCATAAAATCCAAGACTTGATAAACTCTGGAGAGTTCATCATAGATTCAACCAAAATTGATTCAAATCAGCCAGATATCTTTGCTATATCCAATGACACGTATGGGGTTGACCCTACTGATTTAATCACTGATATTCGGATTCACCTCGATATAACTCCTTTGATAATTCACTCTGAGATTACGGGAGATATGATTCATGATATTCGGATTGGCACCATATCTATTGAAGATGGCGATGAACACATTCAATGGATCGGGTCTAAGGTAAACCCCACACCTGAAGAAGAACGCGAGATAGAACATGAAGAGTATGATCCTTTTGCTCCTAAAATATGCCATACAATGAATAGGCAAGGTGGTTTTGAAAATCGCGAACAACCAAGTGACTGGAGTGCCGACCTTGCGCCTGTAATAAAATATTATATAGTAGAGCTACTACTTTTTCCAGGATTCCGTCTTCCCCATGGCACAAGCATTCCTAAGTTTAGAATGTTCAATGGAAAAGGAGACCCTGTGATTCATCTTCGAGAGTATGTTCAAACACTATATCTCTTGTCACTCAATGAAGAATTGCATACGCCTTTATTTAATCTCAGCCTGGAAGGTGCCGCCCTTGAGTGGTATTCTGGTTTGGCTAACCATCAAAGGAGCAATTGGCATATTTTATGCGAAGAATTTTTGAGCTGGTCGCGCGCATATAAAGACTATGACATTGAAGCGATAAAACTCGAAAATATGGAGCAATTTTCTGGTGAAACCTTTACCAGATACTGGTCAAGATGGAGTGCCCATTATGAAAGAGTTCGCGACAAGCTTTCGGAGAAAGAAGTTATACTCAAGGTGACTCAAGGGCTGCAGGAAGAATATTTCCAAAAAATGTCGCAAGAAGCCTATCTAAATGTCGATGATATGGAGGCACATGGGTACCGATTGGATATGGAATTCATGTGGGATCACAAAGTTCAACCTACTTTAGAGGGATCACAAAGTTCTATCCCCTCGAACATTAAATCTAAAAAGCGTGCTTATAACCAAATAATTTCGGCGACTACATCTCAGAGGAGAATGTTCTCCCCTTTAGGCATGTCCTTGCCGCAAGCCTTTGAGAAGTTGACGAAGGCAGGTCTGATTCAGCCCTTAGCACCGAGACCCCAACCTCGGCTAAGACCCAGCCAAAATCCAAACGAACATTGCAAATTTCACCAGTATGCCGGGCATTCGGTTGGTTGGTGTCTAGCTTTGAGACACAAGATTGAAGACTTGATTGATGATGGGAAGCTTATTATAAATACCGCCAAAATCAGCAACAATCCTCCCAACATCCCGAACAATCCATTACCCAATCTCCAAGGCGACCAACTTGATCATGAATAGTTGGCATCACCCATTGTGTTGTGAACGCCCACCAAGAAATCTTTAACTCTTTTAATACTTTCAATAATGTGTAAATTATACTTTGTAATAGAACTATATCATGGCCTGATCCCCGTAGGATTTGGCAACACCTAGACACACTTGTACTCACGTGCACTGGGGTACGTAGGCAGCTCTTTCCGAGTTCGGCTAAAAAAAATAAAAAAAAAATAAAAAATGATCAATTATTATCCAGAACTACGTGGACCTGATTCTCCAGTGCACATTTTCAAAATAATCAATATTTTTGTAAAACGTTTGCTTGCACATATTGGAGACACGTAGGTAGCCTTCGGGTGCGGTTCAACAACCAAAAAAACAAAAAAAAAATAGGATGTGATGAAATAGAAAAAAAAAAGAAAATAGCAAAAAAAAAAAAAAAGAAGAAGAAGTTGAAATCCAAAAAAAAAAAGAAAGAAAAAAATGGATTTGGAAATACAAAGGGTCGAGATTGATTTTATTTTTAACCCATTTTTCATATATAACTTGGAGAAATAATGATTTTCTTTTAACTTTAATTTTCAAAGGATTGTTCGGGGAAGTCCATTTTCTTGTTTTCAAATAATAATAAAAACTTTCAAAATAATCAAAAAGATTTTCATGCATGATTCATGTTGCCCTCAGGATTATCGTATATTGTTGTGCGCATTTGCTTGCATTCATCTCATTTTTTAAGTTTTAGCACTAACTTGCAAGGGATAATATCATTTTTGTAACAAATTGGGATTTGGAAGGAAGGTTCTGGAACGCCAGATCCAGTTGTCAAGATCTGCTTCGAATTAACTTAGTCATCCAGTTACCAAGTCTAGATGACTAGGCGATTGTTTGGAGATGTTTTCAAATGCTGCTTTTTGGGGTCGTGGTCATGAGCATTGTTGAATATGCATTTTTCCTCAATTTTTTGAAAAAGTGGAATGTGATAATCTTTGTCATGAATTAATTGATATTCGAGCATATGCATGACAAGTGTCTTAGAGGCTTGCCGAAATTGTCTATACCTGCAACCCTAAACACATTGTGCAAACCCAGCTATTTGAATTCCTTATCTTTCCACTACTCGCTATTCCGAGGGGCATCCACATTTTGCATCACCATTTTCACATTGTGGTTGGAGGAGCACTTCTATTCAATTCTGAACACGATAAGCACTTTTGTGGTGAACTCCAATTCACGACCATGACAAAGCAACGACGACTTTTTTAAATTTGAAGGATCAATATTTGCAAGAACGACCATTAGAGCAGTGAACACGAATCGAGGACCAGGGCAAAAAATGTGACACCAAAATCAACAATTGAACAAGTGCATATGGTAAGAAGCTCTGCCACCATTTCCCAGTCTTTGCATCAAGGGCACGAACTATGTCTGACCTGATTCCCTTCAAAGGGATACGTAGGCAATCCTCTTGGATTCGGTCAACACAATGCTCAACTTTCACCCTAGGGGCATGGAAAAATGATGTGTATATGGAAAATCTAGAGTGCCTAACGAGTTCTCTTTGATTGATTTCATTAACATGACATTTTTGAGGTGCCTTCCAATTCAAGATCAAGATTAGACTCGAAGGACTAACTCTCATTCTGTTTGAACTAGCTTGTAAGAAATCTAGAACGTCGACTCCTTTTGATTCTAAGATGTGAGATGTTGAGGAAATACTTTTATACATTAATCCACCTAACTAGTTACTGACTTTCATGGTGACTCTCGAAAGGTGTTTTATTTATTTCTACGTGTGTGGGAAAATTTGCTCCAATGCTCTCGGAGAGGCCTTTGTAAAACCCAAGGGGGCATCCATAGTAATCACGAGATGATTGCGACCAAGAGTATGAGCATGCGAAGCATATCAGAGATTGTGATATATTGAGTAACCGGGTGTTTGCGCCTCATGAAGCGGGAACATTTGCGTAAAAAGGTATATCATATCCTGATAAAATTCCGACCACAAAAGAAAAAAAAAATGAAATTAGAAAGAAAGAAGAAGGAAGAATGAACACAAAGCAATAAAAAAAATCATTTTGCATGCATGAACGTGCATTGACTCCTAGAGAGTGTGAAAGATCATTGACTTGGCTCCTTGAGAGGATGATAATATATCGGCTCCTTGAGAGTGTGACACATCATCGTCTTTACCCTAAAAAAAGTTTGACAAATTCGCGCCTTGGCTCCTTGAGAGTGTGGCAAATCGTCGTCTTTCGCTCCAAGAGAGTATGATGAATCCGTGTCTTTCCTTTTAAATTTTACTTTCGCGAGTCAAAATTTTGTGTCTATTTGGAATCGTTGACCTTCGTTTCTTCGAAACTCAATGTTTGTTTCTCAGAAACTCGATCAACGAGGGGCATCTGTAGACACCGAAATTTTGACTCCTTTTTATTTATTTATTTATTATTATTATTATTATTATTATTATTTTTAGTTTTTATTTTATAAAATGTTTATACTTTGGATATTTAAATAAGGATCACTTTTAGCGTAGACATTGGTCTTTCTTAGTGTCAAATTGGGTCACTTAATGTAATAAGGGGTACTTTTAATTTATGATCCCCAAACCAAAAGTCATAACAAAGTAGAGAGAAAAAGAGAAAAGAAAAGAAAAGAAAAAATAAAAATCTGACTTTGTCTCACAAGTGGGCCCCACCGAATTAAAAAAAGGGAAACAAAACAAAAACAAATCCCATTCCCCCGTAACTAATCCCCCCTTTTCCCTTTTTTATTTTTATTTTTTCTTTTTTTCCTTTCCTTTCAGCTTCTCTCTCTCCGGATTCCCTTGACAAATCAACTTTTTTTTCTTTCTTTCTTTCTTTTTTTTTGATCTTTCTCTTAGTAGTATTTGCTTTATCTTAATTTTGTTATACTCTTACAAAATCGCAAAATATCTAGTTTGTCTCCAGTGGCGGAACTAGAAATTTTTTATTAGGGGGGCTAGAGCTTACTTTAGAATTTGCTTTTTAAATTTGACCAGGAAGTCAGGTAACCCAAAAATTATCCTATTCAGTCGTTCAGAAATAAATTGCTAAAGGACAAGTTAAAAGAGTTTGACAAAAGTTGAGAGATAGCAGGACATGTAGGGGGGGTTATCATCTATACTGTGCTGATAGTGATATTTTCTATCTCACACAGTTTATGTCATTCACTCCAAATTACTTTGTCTTCTAAATCTCGACAATAGTATATATAAGTCTACGGTCTACAATCATATTTATTTGTCAATAACTTTGATATATATGAACTAGGTATTTGTTTAGCATAAAATTTGTATTCCTATTAAAGTTTTTTCTCATCTAACTAAAACTCTCAATATTTATATATAGCAAAGAAAATGACAAGTGATAATGAAATGCAATTTAAAAGCATGAAAAAGAAAAGAATGTGAGTTTAAAAAAGACTCCCAATAGAAAAATGAAATTAAAAAAGAAATGAAATTAAAAAGAGAGGACATGTAAAAGAAAGAGGGTTTTCCTTAAAAAGAAAGGAGATGTGAAAAGAAAGTGGGCCTAACAAAAAAATGAAGAAAACAAAAGCTAAGAGGGAAGCAAAAAAGCTATCAGCAAGAATCGATCATCTAAACAAGCGCAAGCGTTGAAGGTAAGCAAGCGCAAGGAACTCTACTTCATCTAAACCAGCCGAGCTACAGTTGTTTATGTCAAGCTTATGCCTTACATTTGTTTTACTGCTTTTCAGAACCATGGGGGAGGCCATGGCCTACACCAGCCCCCCCTTGGTTCCGCCCCTGTTTGCCTCACTTTTATCCCATTTGAACAAACTTCTTTTAAAATCTTATTTTTTTTACTTTCTTTTTATTACCTCTTCCACACACCTAAGGTTGACTCCTAAACTTGCCTCGTAACAACCTTTTTTTTTTTTTCTTTTTTTCTTTTAACTTTTATAATTAGTTTTTATTACCTAAAATTCTGATTTTTTAAAACCCTCAACCCTAATCCCCCACCCTTATATTTGCCTATAAATACATCTCATGTTCCCACTAACAAGGGACCTTTGCTTAGTGAATTTTTCCTAGGTTATTTTCTCATCTTCCATCTCTACTCCTCACTTTCTAGTAGTATTAAGTTAGAATTTTTAGAAGTTAAGCAAAAAAATCAAAAAAGCAAAAAAAAAAAAAACACAAACACAACAAAAAAAGAGGCTCTTTTAGTTTAATTTCCAACAATTGAAGAGTCAAGATCAACCTCAAGCAAAGGGTAATTATCCCTTCATCTTTGTAATATTTTTTTTCACCCTCTTTTCATTCTTTTGATTTTTGTTTAAATCCCCCTCCCATTTCTACTCATTATGTAATTTTGTTTATTAAACTAACTTCATTAACTAAAAACCCACTCATTGGTTTGTTGCGATATGGGATGATCCATTGGGTCTACCATTTTTCAAAGGCCAAGAAACTAATAGGATTCAACCTTCATTGAGGGTTTAGACGTTAATTACAAGATAAAAATGAAAATTCGGTGAGATGAGTGAGTGCTAACTTTATTTTTTTTACTTGTGTTATTATACTCACCATCTTTATATTCTTCATAAAAAAATGCTAAAAAATGTTCATTTTGCATATCAAACGAAATAATGGCCTTAGAGGAATATTATTTAGTTGTTGTAATAATCTCGGACTTTTGACAGTTTCATATTATCAACTTCCTTTATATTTTCCGGATGATCCAACGGTTAGATCTGAGTGAAACTAATGCTAAACAAAACTTTGGTTTGTTATCTTTAAAATGACATAAACTTCACAAAGATCAGACGGTTAATTATGTAGTTATAACGATTCTAAGTTGAGGTGTCCAGATCTGATACTCAAAGATAAAATGAGCTATAACTTGTGAAAATGAACGATTTAGACTTATGTTATTTCTGGACAATTTGTAAAGTACCTTTTCACGGTTCTACAGACACCGAGTTTGCATATTTCGGACTAGTAACGCATTTACCATGAATTCTTTAGTGCCGAAGTTATGCTGGATAGTTTGGACCAATGTTATTAAAACCGGACCGGATCGGCCGGTCGAACCGGTTCAACCGGGAACCGGACACTAGTCCGGTCTGGTTAACGGAAATAAACCGCTTGATTCTGAACCGGTCAAACCCGCAGTTAACCAGAAAAAAACCGCAAGGGTCAAACCGGTTTATAAATTTGGACTGGACGCTCCAACTATTTTCAACTGGGCTGCAAACCAAAAGAAAAAAAAAGACTGGGCCATATTTAATTACCCTTGAGCTCCTAGCTGGGCCACATATGTACAGCCTATGAGCAAAGTTAAAGTTTGTTCCCAGTTCCCACATGTTTCTTTTTTTTTTTTTTTTGGGTAAAATGTGAGTGTATATTACCAAAATCATATGTCAATGAGTCAATACATCAAAAAACAGAGAAACAATAGGAGCCAACTAAGCTACCTATGTAACCTGTAACAAAACACCTCTATGACAGTAGGAAAAAACAAAGCTATATATACAAAACAAGAGAATCTATCTATCTGTGTATAAAAACAGGCTGGATCTTCATCTGAATGCACCATTTCCTGTTCCTTGTTGTATCCTTGATTCTATCAATTTTGCTAAGCTGCACCCTTATCTCATACTGGATGCGAGCAATAACACTATCAACATCATGCTTATCCTTCCTGAAAATGACATGATTTCTAGTCACCCATATATGGTATATACAGGCTGTAACCGCGCCCTTGCACATTGATCTGTATGTTGAACATCCCCTAATATGCTTTAAACCCCACTGAATAACTTCATTCCAGGTTGGTGGTGGAGCTTGGAATTGAACAAACAATGCAATTTGCTGCCAGACCCTTCTAGCAAATGGACATGAGAGAAACAGATGCTCATGAGTTTCTGCAGCATGTCCACATAATACACACTGACTATCCACATTACCACCACGAGAGATCAACCTATCTTTAGTCAGAAGTCTTTGCTGCATCATAAGCCAAGCAATAAATGAATGCTTGGGAAAATAATTCCTCCCCCAAATAAATTTAGTCCACATCTGCACAGGTGTATCAGGATACAAAACTTTGTAAGTAGCTTTAGAAGAGAAGGGAGGAGGACCAGCAGTCCACAGAATCTCCCCTTGCTGTAATTGGACACACCTCAGTGCTTCCTCTCTAAGCTTAAGAAGTTTCCTAAACCCCCTCTCTAAGCTTAAGAAGTTTCCTAAACCCCCAGGACTGAGCATGAGTAATCTGAACCTCCCACAAATCATCCTGTACTAAATACATTTCATGCACCCATTTTACCCACAAAACATCAGCTTTCCTGGCAATACACCAAATAAGTTTCAAGATTAGAGTTGAGTTAGCAGCATAGAGATCCTTAAAACCCAGACCACCACTTTGCTTGGGCTGGCAAATATTATTCCAAGCAACAATTGCTTGTTTAAAGCTAGCTTGTCCACCCCAGAGGAAATTTCTACAAAGTGCTTCCACTTGTTTGATCACTTTTTTTGGCAAAAAAAATTGACTACCAGAAATTATGTAGACTAAACAACACAGTATTGATTAATTGGGCTCTAGCTGCATAAGAGAGGAACCTGCTTGACCAAACTCTAATCTTAGCTGTGATTTTCTCTACCAAGCAAATACAATCAGCTGCACAAGGAGACGTAGAAATAAGAGGGACACCCAAATACCTGACAGGAAGGTGACCACTTTCCATCTGTAACATCTGCTGTATCTGATCATGCACTGCATCAGAAACCCCTCCCATAAAAACTTGGCATTTGCTCAGGTTTGCCACAAGACCTGAAGCTTCAGAAAAATCTTTGAATGCAATAATAACACTGGATGCAGCATTCACATTACCCTTGCAGAATAAAAACAGAACATCTGCATAACTAAGATGTGTAATATTCAGTTTCTTGCACTTTGGGTGGTGTCTAAACATAGCATCTTCCTGCAACATAGAAAGTCTTCTAGAGAGCATTTCCATAACCAACACAAACAGGTAAGGAGAGATAGGGTCCCCCTGCCTAAGTCCTCTCTTTCCATGAAAGTAACCACACATCTCTCCATTAATAATAACAGAGTATCTAACAGTAGTAACACAAAGTGAAATCCATTTTACAAATCTGGGGGGAAAACCAAGCTTTTCCAAGGAATAAAGAAGAAACTCCCATTCAATAGAATCATAAGCTTTGCGAAGATCAACTTTAATAGTCATGCGTGCACTAATATGCTTCCTATCATAATGTGCAAGCAACTCCTGAGCTAACAATATATTATGCACAATACTTCTTCCTCTCACAAATGCACCCTGTTGATTACCAACCACCTCATGAAGTACATTTCTAAGCCTAGCAGCAATAACATTAGAAATACACTTATAGATCACATTGCAACACGAGATTGGTCTAAAACCTGAAGCTAAAGATGGAACTGCAACTTTAGGGATTAGAGAAATTGCAGTAGAATTAACCTGAGTCAAGAGCTCATCCTTACAGAAAAAATCCTGCACAGCATCAATAATATCAGAGCCAACAATAGACCAGGCCTTCTTGAAAAAACAGGAGTTATAACCATCCGGACATGGAGCTTTATTGTCCTTTATCTTGAACATGGCAGTCTTAACCTCTGCAGCAGACACTGGGGAACATAGAGCCCTGCAACTATCTTCAGAAACCATAGAACCAGCCATATATACCTCATCTGAGAGCCTCTTCACATCACAAGAAAATCCTAAGAGTCCCTTATAATAGGATAAAATCTCAGTTTTAATATCACACTGGGCAGTCAACTTCCCACCATTGCTACTAGTCAAGGCAACAATAGTATTAGATACTCTCCTCTGCCTAATACACGCATGGAAATAGGATGTGTTCTGATCACTAGGCTTTAGCCATTGTACACGAGATTTCTGCTTCAGAAACATAGCTTCATAACTCAGCAACTTTCTGAATTCTTGAAAAATAGATCTCTCCTTAGCAGCTAGTACAACATCAGTGTTATCATGCAAAAGTTTTTGGATATCCAGTAACTCTTGTTTCTTAGCTGCCACCCTATGTTGCATTCCACCAAAATTTTCCTTATGAAAATTCTTGAGGACAGGCTTAAGCATTTTTAAATGCTTGCAAACTCTGAACATTTTGTTACCCTGAACTGCAGAACACCAGGACTTCTCCACAAGAGGCAAAAATTGATCATCCTTAACCCAAAAGTTACAGAACTTGAAGGAGAACTTTACTTTAACAGGTTCAATAATTTGTATAACAGCAGCACAATGATCAGAAATCCCCTCCACCAAGAAATCCACAAAGCAATTAGGGAACAAAGTAAGCCACTCTCCATTAATCATCACCCTATCAAGCTTTTTATACATTCTACTAACATCTGGCCTTTTATCATTCCAAGTAAAAAACTAACCAATAAACTTCATGTCCATAACAGGAACACAAGACACAAAAAGATTGGAGCTCCATAGTATCATTATTATGAACATGCCTACCATTTCTTTTTTCATCTGAGGTGAGAATGCAAATTAAAGTCTCCTGCAATCATCCAAGCTCCTGACATACCATTACTAATATCCTTTAGTTCATTCCAGAAAGAAACTCTCTCATTTACATGGTTATAAGCATAAACCACAGAAATAAAGAATTTAACACCACTACTCAGTCTCTCCACCTCACAGTGAATAATCTGTGCAGATTTGGATAAAACTGTAACTCCAAAAACATGAGGATTCCACCCAACAAAAATTCTACCCTTCATGTTGCTAAGAGCATTATGATCATAGGACCAATTAGGGACACAAAACTGAGCTACATTATTCACAGTTGCACTATGTAATTTGGACTCAACAATACCCAAAAAAGAAAGTTTATTATGCAAAACAAACTTCTTAACCTCATTTTGTTTATCAGGGAGGTTAAGTCCCCTAATGTTCCAACATCCAATGTCACTATCCATGACCATGTCCCCCTGACTTCTGTTGAGGTCCACCACCCTTGCTACGAAGGATCCTATCACTCTGCTGTGTCTTTTGTTTACCTTGCTTAGTGCGTGAAGATGAAGCCTCATCAGCAGCTTTCTCAAGTTCACCAAATTTGTTCTGTACTTCAGGAGCAGGAGCTGAGACAGCAGGAGGCACAGGAGGGGATCTCCGCCCTCCACCAATAATAACAGTCCAAACAGGATCATCAGCTGGAATAGCAGGAGAGACAGGGACTGTAGCAACAGGCTGCACAACTACAGTAGAAGGTTGCACAGGCACAGCAGTGGCAACAGGTGCATCATTTACATCAAGAGTGGCTGGTATTCTAGGCCTCCAAACTACAGGATGTTTCTGGCATCTGTTGTCTGAATGCCCAAAAACCTTGCATTTAGAGCACCTCTGAGGCAGCCATTCATACACCACCTCTTGTTCATACTTGGTACCAAGCGGATCACAGAGAGTAAGACTCTTTGGCAACACAGCCGTAACTTTAATTTCAACACAAATTCTAGCATACTCCAATTTAGATTTTGCAGCAGTGATGCCATCAGTACACAAAGTATTCCCCAAAGCACTACCAATTTTACTGAGACCAGGCACATCCATAGTCTTAATATCCACATCCATACTCCAGGGTTTCAAAATTAATGGTCGACTGTTATAATACCAGTGACCTTGTTCAAAAACTTTCGACATGAATTCCTCAGATGAAAATCTAAACAGAAAAATCTCAGGTTCAATCAAATGAACACCAATCTCACCACAATCCTTCCATTGGGAATTAACATAACCCTTAATTGCATTTTCAGTAGGTTTTAGTTGCAACACATAGCCAACTAAAGAAAATTTCCACAGTTCATACCCTTCATTCCATTCATTATCCCCAAAACAAACTACAGATTTGTCAATTTCAGTCGAAGAGACAAGTTGCAATTTTATACCTGCCTCTTGATGACGATTACGCCTAAGTGTATCCGCAAACGTACCAGAACCCAAATCCGCCATATCTATAAAAATCGAGCTTAATAGGAAGCCCAAGAGCCGAGGAAGTGAAATTCAAAGAAATTGAGAGAAGAATCAAAGACAATCGATCAGAAAATGAGAAGCAATCACCAACAGAGGAAGCAGTTAGTGTTGCTTGAGGGAAAAGTTTAGGAGTTTCTCTCTCTACATTTCAAGCGGTTAGTGTTGCTAATCTCCCACATGCCTTTTTATTTACCTAAGGTAATGCCAATCTAAGCTACGTGGTCGATGTGGTACGTTCTTTCACTTCTCCACACTCACATGTACTATATTATTACCTTTGAATTTTCTAGTGCTCTTATTTAACCTTATTCATAAATGTAAAATCCAAAATATTTATAGAAAAAAGTTTATATTTTAAACTTTTCCCTTATTTCTTATGTACAATATATATAATTATTATTTTTAATTATGACGTCACCCGGTTTTGAGTCTGGTTGAACCGGTCAAACCAGTTGGACCATTGAACCAGTTGAGCCGCCGGTTCGATGTCCGGTCCGGTTTTCAAAACATTGGTTGGACATTTAAACATTTTTAACTTGTTAAAAAATGACCTAATTACCTCACTTACGGACATCAATAATTTTTTATATTTGTTCTTAACATTTCTCAATGTATTTACTTAAAACTGTCAAATATTGATAAAGTTATAATGATTGTAAAAAATGCTAAAAATGAATAATCGAACTAATATCCAGATTTGATAACCTTCAACAACCTGTAAATAACATGGTGATTTACACTACCTCAATGCAAAGTGACTCTTGGAATGGATACTAGACTCGATATGGACCATTTTGGACTTTGGAATTACTCGATTTGGACTTCTAATGTATTTTTAACAAATTAACCGAGCAATAATCTGCCAAGAGAGAAATGTTTCTGTCAACATTGTCATCATGAACGAAATGCTGGACTTTCGTTTAATTTTGTTAATTGTCTTAATGTCCACCATAATTCTCGATAATTTGTGTACATAATCACAAACCAACCTAGTTTAATTTGTGTAAATATTGGACACCCAGTCCTTGTAATTAATTCCGGTTAAATCGAAAACCGCAAGTCCAAATTTACATTCCAGAAGCTTGTAATTTAACGATAATTTACTACTCACGAACTAAATCGACTCGATTTTTTTATAGTATAAAGAGGACCCAAAATGACACAGGTAAGGCTTTTGAATCTCTCCATTTGCTTACTTTAATAAATAGTTATGATTTTTCGAACTTCTGTCCAGACTTGCCCAAAAACAGTTTTCCTTTCCTCATTTGAGGATTTTTGTTTAATTATCAAATGAAAAAATAAAAAAATGAATAAAAAGAAGCGTTTGGACCATTCCCTTGTCCAGCTTCGTGAGAGTGCGCTGTAAATAGTAAATTTTTAGATTAATTCATTAAAAATAATGATTTCAACATCGATTTTCTGATCTTTCGAAGACGGGACCCAGTCCCGAGCCCCGGAGCAACAATGGATATCAAGACCGAGTGATATTTTATTTTTGTAGGATTTGTACATATTTGTATCATTTTGATGTATATATTTTCCAATGATGTAATTCGTCTCCCTAAGGCCATAATAAATTCGTTTGTGTGCCTATTTGCGTATGCATATTTCCACTAAATAATTCAACTCACCACAATAAAAAATGTTGTTTGACTTAACCATGAGTGTTTGCATACTTATACAATTATTGTTGATAAAGACCGGTGTATTCACTTATGTACAAAACCGAACCAAACTCTAATTCGAGGTTTGAATCACTTATTCACTTATACGCGATCATGGGTATTTCACCTACCACTATTCAAAACCGACTTCACTCACCAATCCCCAGTGGATATTTCCCCAGTGGCATGAATCCTTATTGGACTATCCCACGACCGAAAACCGCTTTCCCTGGTGGAATACCTATGATCGAATGTAAATGAATAATTGATCGTCCCCTCTTATTTGGCTTCGGGCCATCTCGGGGAATTCTATCTAAGACTCTTTCGAATCACTATTCACCAAACCCATAACCAAACTCTACTTAAATCCTTCATTTATCCAACCCCAGTGAACGTTATTCCCCACTGAAGAACGGATATTTTCGAGAAGTCTAATACTTATACTCAAAGCTAAGAATTGGGTTGATCCCTGTATATCACCAGATATTGTTGGGTTGAACGCCTCGAAGGAGTAGGAAAATCATCCCATTTTGAACCATTTCTTGCTCCATGATAGGGGAGTAGGAGGTTCCTCGGATCAATTCGACTCTAGTAGCGAGTAATCTTATAAGTTTCTCGATTATATCCCTCTAAACGGGAAAGAACGAACACACCCGCCTTAGTGGCACCCAAGAGTCTAATGACGGAATTCCCCGTTCAAGAACTACGATTAGGGCTTTGATCCATGAGTAGATTCAAGTCCTATGATGATTGGTTAGTAGTGCAGTATAAGCGTATCCAAGCCCATTGTACATATGTGAATATATCGATTTTAGGCATTTGCCTCGATTTACGTGCAAGCATGTTGCGTGACAATGTGAACTTATGTGTTTTTCATTTTTAGGCATAATGTAACAAAATTCGAAGCTTTCAAAGGGATTTGACGTATTAGTAAAGAGCCTGTACTCAGTGCGGAGGAGGAGATGGGTCTGAGTGACGTCCGCACCTTCTAACCTAGACCCCGAACCCAAATCTTTGCATTCGAAGACCAGTCACAAGAATTTTCGTGCCTTATCGCAATGGAGTCAATTTTGGGTTTCTTAAATGATTTTCTTTTAAATCTTTTATAAAACCCTTTCCTTTTGGAACCCGTCCTTGTTTGGGTCATAACAAGGTGGCGACTTCGAACCCTTATTTATATTTCATTTTAACAAGGTGGCGGTTTCGAACCCTATGATGATTCCTTGACAATTGACCCCTTCAATCGGTCGATTTCTGTGGGATGCGCCCCTTGGCGCATATCGCGACAATTCCCGGGTCCTAATCCTAAAAACTCGAGAATTCAGCCCCACAGACTGGCGACTTCACTGGGGAACATATCCACATAAGAGGTCTAAATCCGAAAGTACATCATATCCCCTTGAAAGCTTTTCGAAATTGGCTTAGGTTTAATGTTTGTATTCGTTATGCCTATTTTGTTTATATCTTGTAATTATGTACAATTACGTGTGTTTGGAATGCATGTTTGAACAAATTGTCCGCACACACACACAACGATTTTATTTTTTCATTTTCTTAAGCTGGTGTCTCGTTCATCGAGTGAGCTCCAGACTAGCAAACCAATAAAATATTAAGGATGCTACGACATATACTTGCGTTCATACGAGTGCCAGTCCCTAAGTGTGTACTCCAAAAACTCAGAGAAAGTAAAGATGTGAAAATATCGTCTATAGATTGACTTTAGGCGAGCACTGGACCGACGCATGCTTGATTTACGCTATATTTGAGTAACTCTGTCACCATGCATTCATGCATCTCATGTGCATATCATGAAACTTCTTTTCCAAAAATCCCACAATTTATTTTTTAAGAAAATCCCTCTTTTGAATTAAATTCTTTTTCTTCATTATGGACTTTCCCAAAATTCCAACATTTAAAAAAAATAAATAAATCAAAAAGCTGAGTTTTCGAAAAAAAAAAATATTTCTCCAAAGCTATATCGGAAAATATTTTCTTTATCATTTTGCCTAACTTTGCATATTTTCATTGTGCAGGACATCCCGTTGGATCCGTCCCTCCACCAGGCTTGTTCGAACTTCTCCAATCTTCAGTTCATCTTCACTTTCCAGTATTGCCTCAGTACCTACTCCTAATACCATATTCCGCAAAATCTTTTCACCACCACAAAAAATGGCTGATATCCCAGACCAAAACCCTCCACCTCCTCCTCCACCAGATTCTTTGACCGAGATGAGGGAGATGATGAAACTGATATTATCTCTCCAGGATATGATTGAGCAAACTATAACCCAACTCCAAAGAGAGCCCGAGCAACATGAGACACCAGGCGGTGGTACTCCCTTCAATCTTGAGTCTGGCTCTATAGCCGGTGATGATACCCTAAGCAAAGACGTTAGAAAGATGAAGAAAATTCTGAAGGGTATGACTACTGCAGAACCATGGTTTGACATCCACGGCTTAACTCTGTTCCCTCAAGCTCACCTACCGGAATCGTTCAAAATGTCCAACATTTCGAAGTTCAATGGAACAGGAAGTCCCACGACTTTCCTAAAGATGTATCTAGGGGCAATGAGTCCATGGGGTGTATCAGAATAGTTGATTGCTCAACTCTTCCAGCAATACCTAGACGGGGTAGCAGCCCAGTGGTTTTTCCAACTTGAGAATTTAAAGAAAGCTACCTGGTCCAGTATTGTTCGGGAATTCACACGACAATACAAGTATAATGAAGAAGTTGATGTGACCAGGAGAGATCTTGAAATAACTTACCAGTACCCTAATGAGACTTTCTCTACTTTTGTTAGTAGATGGAGAGCAAAGGCTAGCCAAATGATCAATAAGCCAACGGAAGAGGAACAAATACATATCATAGTTCGAAATTTTATTCCGAACATCAAGGAAAAGATGATGTACCAATATTTTCCCTCATTCAAAGCCTTGGTCTCCACGGGGTCTGTGATTGAAGATGACCTCAGAAATGAAGCAAAGAAAGAGCAACAAGGATCAAGCTCTCAGTCGAAAAGGAAAAACCACAATGAATCAGAGCAACTCGAGGGTGCTGAAGTCACCAACATCACATCAAGACCCTTTCGAATTAATTACAGGAGGAAATTTTCACCCATCGGAAAGAGCTACACACAAGCCCTCCAGAAGCTTACCAGCATAGGGTTATTGCAATTACCACCACCGTGACAACCTTCGCCCACTCTTAGGCCCAGCCAAGATCCCAATGCTCGATGTGAATACCACCAGTTTGCTGGACATACAACGGAAGATTGTGTTCATCTTAAGCATAAAATCCAAGACTTGATAAACTCTGGAGAGTTCATCATAGATTCAACCAAAATTGATTCAAATCAGCCAAATATCTTTGCTATATCCAATGACATGTATGGGGTTGACCCTACTGATTTAATCACCGATATTCGGATATGATTCATGATATTCGGATTGGCACCATATCTGTTGAAGATGGCGATGAACACATTCAATGGATCCGGTCTAAGGTAAACCCCACACCTGAAGAAGAACGCGATATAGAACATGAAGAGTATGATCCTTTTGCTCCTAAAATGTGCCATACTATGAATAGGCAAGGTGGTTTTGAAAATTGCGAACAACCAAGTGACTGGAGTGCCGACCTTGCGCTTGTAATGAAATATGATATAGAAGAGCTACTACTTTTTCCAGGATTCCGTCTTCCCCATGGCATAAGCATTCCTAAGTTTAGAATGTTTAATGGAAAAGGAGACCCTGTGATTCATCTTCGAGAGTATGTTCAAACACTATATCTCTCGTCACTCATTGAAGAATTGCATACGCCTTTATTTAATCTCAGCCTGGAAGGTGCCGCCCTTGAGTGGTATTATGGTTTGGCTAACCATCAAAGGAGCAATTGGCACGTTTTTTGCGAAGAATTTTTGAGTTGGTCGCGCGCATATAAAGACTATGACATTGAAGCGATAAAACTCAAAAATATGGAGCAATTTTCTGGTGAAACCTTCACCAGATACTTGTCAAGATGGAGTGCCCAATATGACAGAGTTCGCGACAAGCTTTCGGAGAAAGAAGTTATACACAAGGTGACTCAAGGGCTGCAGGAAGAATATTTCCAAAAAATGCGGCAAGAAGCCTATCTAAATGTCGATGATATGGAGGCACATGGGTACCGATTGGATATTGAATTCATGTCGAATCACAAAGTTCAACCTACTTTAGAGGGATCACAAAGTTCTATCCCCTCGAACATTAAATCTAAAAAGCGTGCTTATAACCAAATAATTTCGGCGACTACCTCTCAGAGGAGAATGTTCTCCCCTTTAGGTATGTCCTTGCCGCAAGTCTTTGAGAAGTTGACGAAGGCAGTTCTGATTCAGCCCTTAGCACCGAGACCCCAACCTCTGCTAAGACCCAGCAAAAATCCAAACGAACATTGCAAGTTTCACCAGTATGCCGGGCATTCGGTTGGTTTGTGTCTAGATTTGAGACACAAGATTGAAGACTTGATTGATGATGGGAAGCTTGTTATAAATACCGCCAAAACCAGCAACAATCCTCCCAACATCCCGAACAATCCATTACCCAATCTCCAAGGCGACCAACTTGATCATGAATATTTGGCATCACCCTTTGTGTTGTGGACGCCCACCAAGAAATCTTTAACTCTTTTAATACTTTCAATAATGTGTAAATTATACTTCGTAATAGAACTACATCATGGCCTGATCCCCGTAGGATTTTGCAACACCTAGACACACTTGTACTCACGTGCACCGGGGTACGTAGGCAGCTCTTTCCGAGCTCAGCTAAAAAAAAAAAAAGAAAAATAATAAAAAATGATCAGTTATTATCCAGAACTATGTGGACCTGATTCTCCTATGCACATTTTCAAAATAATCAATATTTTTGAAAAACGTTTGCTTGCACATATTGGAGATACGTAGGTAGCCTTCGGGTGCGGTCCAACAACCCAAAAAAAAAAAAATAGGATGTGATGAAATAGAAAAAAAATAGAAAATTGCAAAAAAAAAAAAAAAAAAAAAAAAGAAAAAAAAAAAAGAAAAAAAAAGAAGAAGTCTAAATCGAAAAAAAAAGAAAGAAAAAAAAAAAGGATTTGGAAATACAAAGGGTTTTAGCACTAACTTGCAAGGGATAAGAACATTTTTGTAACAAATTGGGATTTGGAAGGAAGGTTGTGGAACCCCAGATCCAGTTGTCAAGATCCGCTTCGAAATAACTTAGTCATCGAGTTACCAAGTGTAGATGACTAGGCGATTGTTTGGAGATGTTTTCAAATGCTGCTTTTTGGGGTCGTGATCATGAGCATTGTTGAATATGCATTTTTCCTCAAGTTTTTTGAAAAAGTGAAATGTGATAATCTTTGTCATGAATTAATTGATATTCGAGCATATGCATGACAAGTGTCTTAGAGGCTTGCTGAAATTTTCTATACTTGCAACCCTAAAAACATTGTGCAAACCCAGCTATTTGAATTCCTTATCTTTCCACTACTCGCTATTCCAAGGGGCATCCACATTTGCATCACCATTTTCACATTGTGGTTGGAGGAGCACTTCTATTCAATTTTGAACACGATAAGCACTTTTGTGGTGAACTCCAATTCACGACCATGACAAAGCAACGACGACTTTTTTAAATTTGAAGGATCAATATTTGCAAGAACGACCATTAGAGCAGTGATCACGAATCGAGGACCAGGGGCAAAAATGTGACACCAAAATCAACAATTTAACAAGTGCATATGGTAAGAAGCTCTTCCACCATTTTCCAGTCTTTGCATCAAGGGCACGAACTACGTCTGACCTGATTCCCTTCAAAGGGATACGTAGGCAATCCTCTTGGATTCGGTCAACACAATACTCAACTTTCACCCTAGGGGCATGGAAAAATGATGTGTATATGGAAAATCTAGAGTGCCTAACAAGTTCTCTTTGATTGATTTCATTAACATGACATTTTTGAGGTGCCTTCCAATTCAAGATCAAGATTAGACTCAAAGGACTAACTCTCACTCTGTTTGAACTAGCTTGTAGGAAATCTAGAACGTCGACTCCTTTTGATTCTAAGATGTGAGATGTTGAGGAAATACTTTTATACATTAATCCACCTAACTAGTACCTGACTTCCATGGTGACTCTCGAAAGGTCTTTTATTTATTTCTGCGTGAAAACAAAAAGGTGTGGGAAAATTTGCCCCAATGCTCTCGGAGGAAGCCTCTGTAAAACCCAAGGGGGCATCCATAGTAATCACGAGATGATTGCGACCAAGAGTATGAGCATGCGAAGCATATCAGAGATTGTGATATATTGAGTAACCGGGTGTTCGCGCCTCATGAAGCGGGAACATTTGCCTAAAAAGTTATATCATATCCTGATAAAATTCCCACCATAAAAGAAATTTTGTTTTTAAAAGTACTAAAAAGTGACCAGTAAATCCGACCAATAATCGAGAGGACGAACCATGCACTATTGAACAAAGGTGCTAGAAGTCATGGGAATCAACTTAAACAATAATACAGTTCAACTAAGGTATCTCACATCTGGATATCAATGTTAGTCGAACAACTAGATTACATATAAACTGGGCCGCCCAAAATTGAGGTGTGAATGTCTTTGAGTTACATCTAATTTGGAATTGAAACTTCACTTTTAAACGTGTCATGTTGACGAGTTAATTGATTGCGAACTCACTCTACATAAATGATTTTGGTGTGTACATTTTCAAATAAAAAGAGCATTGGGGTTTTAGTGAGCATGTGTTACGGAAAGAGGTTCTTGCGAAGACATGAGAATCAGCATGCAGAATTTTTCAGATGCAAATACAAGGAAAAGGATGGTGCACATACCTTTTCCACTAATCGAAAATTTGGAAAGCAATTGTTAGGGGCAACTACCTTATTCAGGGTGGATCCTTTGAACCTCGATCTTTTTATGACAGGGGCATTTTTTCCTCTCAAGAAGATCAATTATATACTTGGACAAGTGAAGAAGAATTCTCCTTAAGAATGCACTGGCTCCTCGAGCGCTAAAAGTTCGAATAGAATATGCTTCCTTCAAACCTCTACCTGAACTTGACAAAACCATTAATCTTTGCACCTAAATGGCTCATAAAACCCCATAAGCCTGCATACTAGTATGCCCCTCAATTACTAACCCTCCTTTTTGTCACCAATTTGTGTTAGGGGCAATTACTCATGTGTGTTGCAAACCCTGCCTCAAAAATTACCCTGCTATCATTTCAAACCCAACAGAAAGATGCAAGTTCACTCTTTAGAATCTCTACTCGGCAACTCTTTGGCCAGTTTTGCATATGTTCAAATACACGTAATGGGTTTTTATACCCCGAATTTTCTTCGATTATCACGCCTTTTGCTTTAAACTAAAAAGTTTACAAAACTGTTTTACTACACGGTCCACGATCATGCTTTTCTTGAAAATGAAAGTACCAGCTCCTCGAGAGTGTCCAGCTTCTTGAAAGTATCAGCTCCTCGAGAGTGTCCAGCTTCTTGAAAGTATCAGCTCCTTGAGAGTATTATCTTCTTGAAAGTTTTAACTTCTCGAAAATATCAGCTCCTCGAGAGTATCCGCTTCTTAAAAGTTTTGATCCTTGAGAGTATTAGCTTCCTGAAAGTATTAGCTCCTTGAGAGTATTAGCTTCCTCAAAGCATTAGCTCCTTGACAGTATTGAATGCATTAGCTCCTTGAGAATATCGAGTTCTCGAAAGTATAAACTCTCGAAAAATATCAGTTTTTTGAAAGAATTACCTCCTTGAGAGTGTACAGTTTTTAAAGGTATTAGCTCTCTAAGAGTTTGAAGATCGATGATTTGCCCATACCAAGTCATACATTTTAACAAAAAAAAAAAAAAGAAAAAAAAGGATTTCGAGTTCTCATAAATGTGCAAGAAAAGAATAATAAAGAATAATAAAAAAAAGAGTTAAGAAATTAGAAAGAAAGAAGTCGGAAGAATGAACAAAAAAACAATAAAAAAAAAAATCGTTTTGCATGCATGAACGTGCATTGACTCCTGGAGAGTGTGAAAGATCATTGACTTGGATCCTTGAGAGTATGATAATATATCGGCTCCTTGAGAGTGTGACACATCATCGTCTTTACCCTAAAAAAAGTTTGACAAATTCGCGCCTTGGCTCCTTGAGAGTGTGGCAAATCGTCGTCTTTCGCTCCAAGAGAGTATGATGAATCCGTGTCTTTCCTTTTAAATTTTACTTTCGCGAGTCAAAATTTTGTGTCTATTTGGAATCGTTGACCTTCGTTTCTTCGAAACTCAATGTTTGTTTCTCAGAAACTCGATCAACGAGGGGCATCTGTAGACGCCGAAATTTTGACTCCTTTTTATTTATTTATTTATTTATTATTATTATTATAATTTTTAGTTTTTATTTTATAAAATGTTAATACAGAAAAATGTTTGTGCTTTGGATATTTAAATAAGGATCACTTTTAGTGTAGACATTGGTATTTCTTAGTGTCAAATTGAGTCACTTTAATGTAATAAGGGGTACTTTTAATTTATGATTCCCAAACCAAAACTCATAACAAATTAGAGAGAAAAAGAGAAAAGAAAAGAAAAGAAAAAATAAAAATCTGACTTTGTCTCACAAGTGGGCCCCTAAAAAAAGGAAACAAAACAAAAAAAATCCCATTCCCCCTAGCTAATCCCCCCCTTTTCCCTTCTTTTTTATTTTTCTTTTTCCTTTTTTTTTCCTTTCCCCTCTCTCTCTCTCTCTCCCTCTCCGGATTTCCTTGACAAATTCAACTTTTTTTTTCTTTCTTTCTTTCTCTTATTAGTATTTGCTTTATCTTAATTTTGTTTTACTCTTACAAAATCACAAAATATCTAGTTTGTCTCACTTTTACCCCATTTGAACAAACCTCTTTTAGAATCTTATTTTTTTTACTTTCTTTTTATTACCTCTTCCACCCACCTAAGCTTGACTCTTAAACTTGCCCCCTAACAATCTATTTTTTTTTTTTTTTATTTCTTTTAACTTTTATAATTAGTTTTTATTACCAAAAATTCTGATTTTTCAAAACCCTCAACCCTAATCCCCCACCCTTACATTTGCCTATAAATACATCCCATCTTCCCACTAGTAAGGGGCCTTTGTTTAGTGAATTTTTCCTAAGTTATTTTCTCATCTTCCATCTCTACTCCTCACTTTCTAGTAGTATTAAGTTAGAATTTTTAGAAGTTAAGAAAAAAATCAAAAAAGAAAAAAAAAAAAAAACACAAACACAACAAAAAAAAAAGAGGCTCTTTTTAGTTTAATTTCCAACAATTGAAGAGTCAAGATCAACCTCAAGCAAAGAGTAATTATCCCTTCATCTTTGTAATATTCTTTTTCACCTTCTTTTCATTCTTTTGATCTTTGTGTAAATTCCCCTCCCATTTCTACTCATTATGTAATTTTGTTTATTAAACTAACTTCATTAACTAAAAACCCACTCATTGGTTTGTTGCGATATGGGATGATCCATTGGGTCTACCATTTTTCAAAGGCCAAGAAACTAATAGGATTCAACCTTCATTGAGGGTTTAGACGTTAATTACAAGATAAAAATGAAAATTCGGCGATATGAGTGAGTGCTAACTTTGTTTTTTTTACTTGTGTTATTAACTCACCATCTTTATATTCTTCATCAAAAATGCTAAAAAATGTTCATTTTGCATATCAAACGAAATAATGGCCTTAGAGGAATATTATTTACTTGTTGTAATAATCTCGGACGTTTGACAGTTTCGTAGTATCAACTTCCTTTATATTTTACGGATGATCCAACGGTAAGATCTGAGTGAAATTAACGCTAAACAAACTTTGGTTTGTTATATTTAAAAGTACATAAATTTCACTAAAATCAAACGGTTAATTATGTAGTTATAATGATTCTAAGTTGAGGTGTCCAGATCTGATACTCAAAGATAAAATGAGCTATAACTTGTGAAAATGAACTATTTAGACTTAAATTATTTCTGGACAATTTGTAAATTACCTTTTCACGGTTCTACAGACACCGAGTTTGCATATTTCGAACCAGTAACGAATTTACCATGAATTCTTTAGTGCCGAAGTTATGCTGGACAATTTGGACATTTAGACATTTTTAACTTGTTAAACAATGACCTAATTACCCTACTTACGGACATCATTAGTTTTTTGTTTTTTTCTTAACATTTCTCAATGCATTTACTTAAAACTGTTAAATATTGATGAAGTTATAATGAGTGTAAAAAATGCTAAAAATGAATAAACGAACTAATGTCCAGATTTGATAACCTTCAAAAACCTGTAAATAACATGGTGCTTTGCACTACCTAAATGCAAAGTGACTCTTGGAATGGATACTAGACTCGATTTGGACCATTTTGGACTTTAAAATTACTCAATTTGGACTTCTAATGTAATTTTAACAAATTAAACAAAAACGAGCAATAATCTGCCAAGAGAGAAATATTTCTGTCAACATTGTCATGATGAACGAAATGCTGGAGTTTCGTTTAATTTCGTTAATTGTCTTAACGTCCACCGTAATTCTCGATAATTTGTGCACATAATAAAAAACCAACCTAGTTTAATTTGTGTAAATATTGGACACCCAGTCCTTGTAATTAATTCCAGGTAAATCGAAAACCGCAAGTCCAAATTTACATTCCAGAAGCTTTTAATTTAACAATAATTTACTACTCACTAACTGAATCGACTCGAGTTTTTTACAGTATAAAGAGGACTCAAAATGACACAGGTTAGGCTGTTGAATCTCTTCATTTTCTTATTTTAAGATATAATTATGATTTTTCGAAGTTCTGTCCAGACTTGCCCAAAAACGGTTTTCCTTTCCTCATTTAAGGAATTTTGTTTAATCATCAAATGAAAAGATAAAAATATAAAACTCTCCAGTCTAGCTCTATAATGAGTCTAGTTTATTTTAAAAATAACTTCATGAATAAACAGAAGCGTTTGGATCAATCCCTTGTCCAAATTCGTGAGAGTGCGCTGTAAATAATAAATTTTTAGATTAATTCAATGAAAATAATGATTTCAACATCGGTTTTCTGATCTTTCGAAGACGGGACCCAATCCCGAGCCCCGGAGCAACAATGGATATCAAGACCGAGTGATATTTTGTTTTTGTAGGATTTGTACATATTTGTATCATTTTGATGTATATATTTTCCAATGATGTAATTCGTCTCCCTAAGGCCATTATAAATTCGTTTGTATACATATTTGCGTATGCATATTTCCACTAAATAATTCAACTCACCACACAAAAAAATATTGTTTGACTTAACCATGAGTGTTTGCATACATATACAATTATTGTTGATAAAGACTGGTATATTCACTTATGTACAAAACCGACCCAAACTCTAATTCGAGGTTTGAATCACTTATTCACTTATACGTGATCATGGGTACTTCACCTACCACTATTTAAAACCGACTTCACTCATCAATCCCCAATGGATATTTTCCCAGTGGCGTGAATCCTTATTGGACTATCCCACGACCGAAAACCGCTTTTCCCGGTAGAATACCTATGATCGAATGTAAATGAATAATTGATCGTCCCCTCTTATTTGGCTTCGGGCCATCTCGGGGAATTCTATCTAAGACTCTTTCGAATCACTATTCACCAAACCCATAACCAAACTCTACTTAAATCATCCATTTATCCAACCCCAGTGAACATTATTCCCCAGTGAAGAACGAATATTTTCGAGAAGTCTAATACTTATACTCAAAGCTAAGAATTGGGTTGATCCCGGTATATCACCAGATGTTGTTGGGTTGAACGCCTCGAAGGAGTGGGCAAATCATCCCATTTCGAACCATTTCTTGCTCCATGTTAGAGGAGTAGGAGGTTCCTTGGATCAATTTGACTCTAGTAGCGAGTCATCTTATAAGTTTCTCGATTATATCCCTCTAAACGGGAAAGAACGAACACACCCGCCTTAATGGCACCCAAGAGTCTAATGACGGAATTCCCCGTTCAAGAACTACGATTAGGGCTTTGATCCATGAGTAGATTCAAGTCCTATGATGATTGGTACGTAGTGCAGTATAAGCGTATCCAAGCCCGTTGTACATATGTGAATATATTGGTTTGAGGCATTTGCCTCAATTTGCGTGCAAGCATGTTGCGTGACAATGTGAACTTATGTGTTTTTCATTTTTAGGCATAATGTAACAAAATTCGAAGCTTTCAAAGGGATTTGACGTATTAGTAAAGAGCCCGTACTCAGTGCGGAGGAGGAGACGGGTCCGAGTGATGTTCGCACCTTCTAACCTAGACCCCGAACCCAAATCTTTGCATTCGAAGACCAGTCACAAGAATTTTCGTGCATTATCGCAATGGAGTCAATTTTGGGTTTCTTAAATGATTTTCTTTTAAATCTTTTATAAAACCCTTTCCTTTTGGAACCTGTCCTTGTTTGGGTCATAATAAGGTGGCGAATTCGAACCCTTATTTATATTTCATTTTAACAAGGTGGCAGTTTCGAACCTTAGATGATTCCTTGACAATTGACCCCTTCAATCGGTCGATTTTCGTGGGATGCGCCCCTTGGAGCATAACGCGACAATTTTCGGGTCCTAATCCTGAAAATCCGAGAATCCGGCCCCACACTGGGCGTGAAATACTCATTGAGGCAGTCGCTCAAGCAGTTCCGACCTACATGTTGGGGCTTTTTTCATTGCCAGGTTATTTTCTGGATGATTTACAAAAAATGGTGGCACGATTTTGGTGGGGAGAACAGGATGACAAGCGGAAAATCCACTGGATTTCTTGGGAAAAACTTTGCTAGTAGAAGTTGAATGGTGGTATGAGCTTTCGACATCTCAAAGATTTTAACTTGGCATTATTAGCAAAACATATATGGAGGTTTTTAAATGATGAGAACTCACTAGCTGCACAGCTCCTAAAGTCTCGGTATTTTCCTAATAATTCAATTTTAAATGCTAAGATTTGAAATAACCCAAGCTTGTTTTGGCGTGGCTTGATGGAAGCAAAATGGGTCATTAATGAAGGCACGCGGTGGAGGATAGGCAATGGTGAGATGGTTAGTGTCTGGAATGATCGGTGGATAAATAGCGAAACCCCATCCCTTGCCCTGTCACCAAAAAGGTCATTGGGATCCAAATATGAAGGTGAAGGAGCTACTGGATATGACTAGCGGAGAGTGGCGCAAGGATTTGGTGGAAAATATTTTCCTTCCATTAGAAGCATCTGCTGTACTTAGCATTCCATTGAATACAAGGATGCCTAATGATATTCATTTTTGGCACTTCACTAAAGATGGAGAATATACGGTCAGGTCTGCCTACCATTTTATCCGTTGGTATACTACTGAACGTTTCCTTCCAAGTGCATCGGGTGGTCCAGATCGGGTGCTACTTCTTTTTTCCATAATTATTGGGTGGCCTGGGCGTCAGTGGTGCCAAAAGGGCTTTCTAGTTCACAACATGTTGTTTCACCGAAGACTTGGAAAGCTCTTGCCATGGGAAAAGTTAAAATTAATTGTGATGCCACTTTGTTTGCGGATGGGGAGTTGGTCTTGGCTTTGTTACAAGAGATGAAGTGGGTGATCTACTTATTACGGGTGTGAGACAACTGTCAAATAATCACAACCTGATCGATGTGGCTGAAGCACTAGCTATACGCTTTGGTATGGTCATAACTTTGGAGAGTGGTTTTCGTGATGTAATTGTTGAATCATACTCTCTCAACATCACTACAGCTTTGAAGAAGAATGTTCTCCCAAAAAATGAATTGGGTCTCATATTAGATGATATATTATCTCTTAGTAATGCTTTTAACTCTTGTAGTTGGTCTCATGTTGGTAGGTCTGGCAATCAGGTGACTCACCACCTTGCTCGATTGCAGTCCTATTTTTTTCAGGATAGAATTTGGTTGGAGGAGGGTCCTAATGTTGTGGATGTATTTGTATCCATGAATATTTGTATGATGAATGAATAATATATCCCTCTTTCTTGTAAAAAAAAAAAAAAAAATCTTAAACCTAACAAAAAATACAGCCTCCCAATTTATTGATTTTTCTAAGATTATGTGCTTGGAATATGATTAGTTTATCATTTCTTTTTATGTATTTAGATTCCCTAAATCGAATAGCGTTGTATCTTTTTTTAGATCAAATTTGTGTACCAACTCAAGGCAATCAAGATTTAAATTGTAGGAACTTAAAATTCATCTCATTTGAGTGAAGTTCTTTGAAATCTTCTATTTTTTACCTACCAAAGCTAGTAGGGAATTAATAGAGCATTTGTCCTTGAAATTGCAACTCAACTTTTACTTCCATGGTAATAAATCCTTAAACTCAAGCTTTGAGTAATGATTTTTTCGTAGTTCGGGTCCTATTATTTAGTGTTTATTGGCTGGACTTATGTCCATCCAAGCTGGACATATGTCCATCCAATATAGTTGGACCCTCCAAAAAACGGCGTCGTAGAGAAGCACGCGCGTCACCAACTTTGTCTCATGGCTAATTCAAAAATATAACCGTTCATTGTTTCTCAAAGGCCAAAGACGTAGCCCGATGACCCCACAAAATTGTAGGCGCGCTCCTTTTTTTTTTTTTTTTTTTTCCTTAAAGAATCCTTTAGTTTATAGTAGTAGTTTATAGCTTTTATATTAGTTTCTTTTTTTTTTTTTTGTCTCAAATTATGGTAACTATTAATTATGAATTTATCTTGTATGAACCATTGACTTTATATCTTTAAACTATTGTATTAGACTATTTTGAATGAACCGTACGCTTATATATGAATATTTAAACTATTTTTAGTAATCATTATGTATATAACCTATGAAACAATTAGACTATTTTTAATGAACATTACGTATATAACCTATGAACTAATTTTAGATTATTTTTAATGGGCATTACATATATAAGGTATGAACTACTGTATTAGACTATTTTTTATGAAGCGTACGCTTATAACTTATAAACAATTAGACTATTTTTTATGAAGATTATATATATAACCTATGAACAATTAGACTATTTTTAATGAAAATTACGTATGTAACCTATGAATAATTAGAATATTTTAAATGAAAATTACGCTTATAAATTATGAACATTGCATTTATAACCTATGAATAATTAAGCTATTTTTAATGAACATTGCACTTATAACCTATGAACAATTAGACTATTTTGAAAGAACATTACGTATATAACCTATGAACACTTAAACTATTTTCAATGAACATTGCACTTATAACATATGAACAATTAGTCTATTTTTAATGAACATTGTACTTATAAACAATGAACAATTAGACTATTTTTAATGAACATTACGTATATAACATATGATCAATTAGACTATTTTTATTGAACCTTACGTATATAACATATGATCAATTAGATTATTATGAATGAAAACTACGCTTATAAATTATGAACATTGCATTTATAACCTATGAACAATTAAACTTTTTTTAATAAACATTGCACTTATAATCTATGAACAATTAGACTATTTTGAGTGAACATTACGTATATAACCTATGAACACTTAGACTATGTTCAATAAACATTGCACTTATAACATATGAACAATTAGACTATTTTTAATGAACATTGCACTTATAACCAATGAACAATTAGACTATTTTAATTGAATATTACGAATACAACATATGATCAATTAGACTATTTTTATTGAACATTACGTATATAACCTATGAACAATTAGACTATTTTTAATGAACATTATGTATATAACCTATGAACAATTAGACTATTTTCAGTGAACATTACGTTTATACCTTAAGAACAATTAGGCTATTTTTAATGAACATTACATTTATATCTTATGAACAACTAGACTATTTTTAATGAACATTACATTTATACCTTATGAATAATTAGACTATTTTTCAACGAACATTTTATTTATACCTTATGAACAATTAGACTATTTTTAATAAACATTACATTTATACCTTATGAACAATTAAACTTGTCAATAAACTTTTCGTTTATGACTTATAAACTATGAAACTATTGTAAATGAACAAAACGCTTGTATCATATGAACATTTATTATACTCTTCATAAATATTACATTTATTACTTATCAACCTTAAGATATTTTTTTACTTGTATGAACATTTAAGTAGTATGTATGAACCAATAGTCAATTAGTTATGAACGTCACTATAAAAAATTAAAAAAATAAAATTGAGCTATGAACCGTTTAAGAAAAAACTCAAAATGAACATAAAAAAAAAAATAAAATAAAATAAAATAAAATCGTCATCTACCAGTCACCCATTCACCAAACTCCATTTTTACCAATCAAAGCTTCTTCACATAAATGGAGTTCAGGGCCATTTAAAATTGAACTACCTTGTCGGCACGACACCACCCACAACACCTCTGACTACCATGATGGAACCACCAACTGCACCACCACCTTGGCCGCACTCTCTCTCCTCCCTTGCCCAACTAACTCTCTCTCTCCTCCACACACAAATGAAACAAACCAGCCGCCACCACTCCTGGAACGACCATCACCACCGTCCACCACATATCCACCGACACCCTCACACCCCGCCGTCGTCATCTTCCCATCCACCGTCGGCAAACAAAATCAAAAAATAAACTAAAACGAAAAAAATACTCAAACTGGATCTTGATAAAATATAAAAATTGAGAGAAGTTTTTATATAACAATTTTGTAATTTAATTTTGAGTTTGAAGCCAAAAAATCAATTACATTTCAATGATATGGAAGTTTGAGAGAGGAGAGAGAGTATTCATAATTTTCTAGAGGAGAGAGAATGTTCACTAGAACAGAAAGAAAGAGACCGTCAAAAAAGAAAAGAAATTCATGACAAAAGAAAGAGCGTGATATAAATACCCTGACATCTCCCATCTATTTACAAACTTGCCACTATGATCCATTCATCTTGAATAGACTTAGGTCCATATAAAATTTTTTACTATTATTTAAGTCGTTGTTATGATTAAAGAAAATACACAGCAACACTATAATTAATTCCACATATATGTCTAACTTTTCTTACTAGTAACATCCAATGGCGGATCTAGTGTGCACGTATGCACATGCATACCCTCACCCAAAACTAAAAAAAAGGGGTTTAGTTTAGCGATAGCCCAGCGGTCCTAGCATCAGTTCGTCAGATTTAGAGTTTACGTGTAAGATCAATGCCCATCAGTCCATAGTTGTGTCGTTCATCAACCTTTGTATAGATTAAGGCCCGTGTGAATGTGGACATTTGATGAGCTGACAGTCCTCATACCAGACAACCCCTAAAAACTCTCACCTGACACAAATACAACACCCAAAATGTAAGCTATTTTTTTACTTTTTATTTTATTTTTTATCTAGTTACATAAACTATTACCTACCTCTCTGACGCGTTCGGATCGTCTGCTGTTGGCCAAATAACAGCACATCTCCAATTTTCTTCCCCTAATGACAACACGTGGAACAACTTGAAATAAAGGGACCAGATTAAAAGTAGTTCCTTTTCATTTATTTTTTTCAGTTTTGGCTTCCCTTTCAAACAAAGAGACGTTTAATTTTCTAAACCAAACTTCAACCCTTTGCATCTGGTGAATTCCGTCCTTCTTGTAAATCTTGCTCCTCTTCTTGTCCTCTCCTTCCAATCATCAATTCAAGTGCAGAGTCAGTCACTTTTATTTCTTTCATCAAATTCGACTTAAACAATTAGTGATTTATTTTCGGTCATCTAATTCTATTTTCTTTATCAATTTATATTGGGTCATCTGATTTAGTAATTATAAGGGTTTGTCGGTGAATAATTAGCGATTGCAATACTCTGTGAAAACATGGAGGTGGATATACATGCTGTGGGATAGTGAAATTGAATTAATAGGCAAGAGGATGGAGACGTTGGTTAAAGCTCTTTTTCTAAGGTAATTCATTACTCAACTAGTTATTTTTTATTCTTAATTGATGAGCAGTTATGTGTTTGGATGGAATACATTTGTTATATTGATGATCATGATGATTATATGCTCTTTTATTTATGGTGATATGCATTAGATAGTTGAAGCATGTGCTCATTGTTAATTGGAACAGTGCACACCAACTGTTTGTTGTAAGGCCTAGTAGGAAAAAAAAAATACAACTTATGCAGAAGAATGAAATAACTGATACAGAGTAGTTGATACTGATATGGGGCTAAATACAAATATCAAAATATCTATCCTTGTAAAACAATTAAAAGGTCTAAACACATCCTCACACCAAAACAAGTCCAACAAAATGCGTGTACTAATTGACTTGATGTTCTAAGATAATAGTGAAGCTCATTGTGAGTTTGTGCTTAACATTTCAACTCAGTTCCGTCATGATCACCATTAAGCCTGTAAGAACACTAGATAAAATCAACATTGAACAAGTATGTTAATTCTACATAATAAAAAAAAACATCCAGTTTAACTTACTTGAATGTAATCCGAACGTATTAAACTGTCTACTGATAAGGAAATTGCATTATAATCCAATGGTTCCTGGGTAATGTTATAGAAAGTTAATAAAACAATTTGCAATGATTATAACAAAGTTAAAGTGGAAAAGAATTGGCAAAATAATTCCATACTGCTAGTAGTTGAGTATAAGTATGACCAGCTATTGTAGGAGGCAAGTTGTAATCTGTAGTGACCATGGACTGGCTTATTGGAGCTTCCTGCACAATGTCATCCTTACTATTAGTAACAGAGCACTAAAAGATTAGTGAAAGAATGCCTTTTGGATTAACGTTTCCTATAATGAAAAATGATTGATTACCACATTTTGTTGGGTCTTTCTCTTCTTTGGCATGGAGTTTCCTTTTTTCTTTTTTGGCGTCGAGATTCCATTTCTTTTTCTCTTTACTTTCTCAACCCAAGACTTTGGACGTTTTGAACCCTTGTAAGTACAAACCTTCTTCTTTATGCCTTTTGCACTACATAAAGCCAATGCATTCACCATATTTCCAGCTTCCTCATTTCCGATTGATATGGATACATGAAGTCCGTCGGTAGATTCATCATTCAAACATGACTCTTTTACTAGCATCTCCTCCACTATTTTGCTGGACTCTTCAATAACTTTGGAAAGAAAGTTGTATGTTTGATGAGATTCAGATGCATGGTTTGTTAATTTGATTATTCTATGGCACAATTCTCCATATCTTTTTTGTGAAATGGGCTTTCCTATCTAGTTCAATATGCCGCCCTTTCCAATCTTGAACGGTTCTCTGTCTGGCTCCTCTCGTCCATGGTTTCAATATGTAGCGCTCAGGAATTAACTTGATATTCATAACATCTAGAACCTTAAGAGCGTGACTGCATAAGATACCATGTGTCTCAAATTTCCGACATTCACAAGAAACAGTTTGTTCCAACAGATTACCCACCACTATCCGCTCTTGACTCTCATCGACATTTGCAACAATATACTCATCCTTCGAATGCCCTTCTATGCGGGGCTTCATAAATGCACCTTGATACTCATCATAGTCTTCTTGAAATTCCTCGAATATTGTGGGAGTATAAACATTTCTGGCCTGAATTAGCATAGGTGCCTTTTTCATTTTCAATCTAGGCAACTTATGTCTTGAATTATACTCAGCATCTGATTCATTGCTACGCTTTCCATTGACAACTCTTCCGAAGTGTGTAAAAATTTCTACCAAATTTGTATCTGACTTTAAATGGGTTTTTAAATCAGCATTAAAGCTCTCACTTAACTGAGTTGACCTCATACCTGCAGTGAATGTTTTACGAACATATGCCCATGCCCATTTCTCCTTGACTTCAAAAATTGTATGTAACCATGAGTCATCAGAAATATTATGCTCATTGAGTAAAGTATCCCATGCACTGAGAAATTCTTCCTGCCATTCATAAACATCGATGCATGCTTCAAAACTTGTGTTGAAATCTGCGCTCTTTGCATATAGATGGTGCAGATGCTTCAAGGCATTTTCTCTAATATGCCAAGTACATAGTCCATGGAAAGTTCCTTCCATAGATACTGGAATCGCCTTTGACATTGCTGCATCTTGATCCGTCAATATGGTTTTGGGCTTCTTTTCACCCATTGCTGTGAGAAAAGTTTCAAATAACCACTGAAAAGAAGCGGCAGTTTCATCATAAAGTAAAGTCGCACCAAAAACGATTGTCTGTCTATGATTGTTAAATCCAACAAAGACTCCCAAAGGTCGGTAATCTTTATTTGTCTTATATGTGGTGTCAAAAGAGACCACATCACCAAAGTATTCATAGTCATATATCATTTGTGCATCGGCCCAGAAAATATTTGTTAATTGCTCTTCAACGTCCATTTGAAGATCATAAAAAAATGACGGATTCTCACTTGCTTTTCGTTGGAAATACATCAACAGTGCACCCACTTCACCATATTTCAACGATTTTTCTCTTTTTGTCCGAAGATAATTCTTTTGGTCTAGTCGAGTAAATCCCAGGTTACTTGCTCCACCAGCTTGATTAGACAGAAGTTCATGAGATGATTTTAGTGTCAATTCTGAATCAGTACCCATGTCAATTTGTGATGCTTGTGTACTGGATATTTTCCGATGAGAGCGAATCATGTGAACACATGTTGGGGGTTGAACATCATGGTTGTGTTCAGCTACGAAGTTAATAACTTTATACTTCATAGTGGTTCGATCAAGCGTGCTTGACATCCTGTTCTTGTTTCCGCTCTAGGATTTTTTGTTGAGTCGTCTCGTCTATCAGGACCTCGTTTTCCCTCTTTGCAACATGAAAATTTCCTCGACGTCAATACTCCATCTTTTTTACTTACATTTCGATAGTCCCGGCGAACACCAAAGCCAATCCTTTTTGCATACTCATTATAAAATTCATATGCAGCTTCTTCAGATTCAAATATTTTTTCCAACTTTGGTGTATTGTCTACAATGCTCTCTTCTCCATGTTGCATAACATTTTCATGTATGTTGCTTATCCATTCATCAACATTCCCAAAAAATGGAAGTGATGACCTATCCATTCGCTGTTAAAAGAGTAATGAAATAATGAATCTAGTTCATGTATAAACATAATGACAAATCAATTGGTAAAGGAAAAAAAAAAGATGGATTTGTTAGCACTTTAATATTTTTTTTTATTTGATGACATTTATTTATACATATTTATTTTACTCATTCTACTAATATTTATTATACCTTGTTTCTGACTAACTGCATATTTAATTTCACAAAGGAGCTTAGCAACATGAAGCAAATGGAGATGGGTGGTGCTGCACAAAGAACGGTTGTGGTGAATTAATTGAGTAGACACTTGTAGAGTTGTAGTAGTTTGTATCACAATTTTTTTATTGAGCATATTCAGATTTATAATTGCAGTATGTGGTTGTATCACATTTAAATTTGCAGAATACCTTTGATCCTTCATTGACTCTATCAAATCACCATACTCTTATTTGCTAATTGCACACAACAAATCAAGAAGAGACAAAAATGATACTGGTGATATAAAGATTTTTGATAAAACGAGAAATTTAATGTTAAACAACAAAATTGAGAATTTAAAATCAATGTCAATGGAATAGCTTTACATATATATCAATGCAAAAGTGTTGTACCTGATTGTTTATTCTCCAAAAATGAAGAGTGGATGGGTCTTTAAATGCTCATAAATGACCAGTAGAGAAGACAATAAAATAGTGGCCACTGAGTTCAGAGATTAAGATATTTGATATGAGCATATAGACGTGGGAAGGGTTAAAAGAATCTAAAACAAGAGAGAGAATGGTAATTAATTTGCTCACTACCGCGAAACATACAAGTACTTTGGCGCCAAAAGAATCTCTCAAAAGTTAAAATGAGGCTACTTTTAATATGGTCCCTTTATTTCAACTTGTTCCACGTGTTATTTGGTGAAGAGAACTGGAAATGTGCTGTTATTTGGCCAACAGCAGACGATCCGGACGCCTCTCTGACTCCCCTCTCTCTTGGGTTTTGGCCTCTCATTTTCTTTTTACAATTGTTGACATACACAGAGTGCTTTTCACAATTGTTGAATGTTGATGATTAATAGCAGGGAGCAAGACAATCAAGTATTATTTGTTATTTGTTTGTTCTTTTAATTAAAAGTTTTCTTTTTTAACGGGATCCTTTAATTAAACGTTTTGATGCTCTTAGTTTTGATTCAAAATTAAAATTAGTTGAAACTTAGTAAAAACATGTCTTGTCTTCTTAGGATTTAAATTAAAGAAACCGATTCAATTACGTTATATTTAAAAATTAAGACCTATTAACTCCGATATATATCCAAATTGAGAATAAATTTCGCCACTGGTAACGTCAAGTGGTTCAATCATTGTTCATTGATTTGGGTTAAGCTACTTTGTGTCAATTGATATTCGCCATGCATCATGTCCGAGCTCCATATGAAATTCCACACAAATTAATATTGTCTATTTGTCTCAGAGTAAGTGACTCCAACAACTCATGTACTGGAATTACTGGAAATCATTTTATATGCCAAGCGAACAACTAGTTCCCCTTTTTCACATGATGCAATACTAGTTGATCTTAGGGTATTCTTTAGCTAATTCGGATCAAAATAAACTTAAGATTGTTATTCTCTGAAAAAATTAAACTTAAGATTGTTTGTAGTCATATTCATTCCAACATATCAAAGCAGGAGCTCCGTCAGACCGTCACCAACATATCAACCTATGGTTGAATGCTTCATACATAAATGTTGTTCATTATCAACCTATACAAATAAGGGGTTGGTGTGAGTGGTCGGCACTCTCATCCCTTAAGCAAGGTCGAGTGTTAAAATCTTGTGAATGGAGAAATTATTTAATGGAAGTATTTTAGCCCTTCGTGGGCCGACCCGGTGCAAACAAAGGGCTTAGGTAAACTTGTGGTTAAACCAAAAAAAAATAATGTAACAGAAAAAGTTATTTCTATGTCCATAGGAATATCGGATTCCACAATAGTTCAAGTCTTGTATCCATGTTGTCATACGTGTATGTGTTATTGGATATTGCATTGACGTTTTATCTCAATTTTGTTGTTTTTTATTTTATTTTTTATTTTATTTAGTATTTTTGCCCTAAACACCGCAAGTTGCAACAATGTCTGAAAAAAAGAAAAACAAAAAGACAATATATATATATATATATATATATATATATATAGATATATATATATAGATATATATATATTATATATATATATCATCCCCCAGACCGAACCAAAAATACTGAAAACTGAAATATTTTTCGATTTAGGGTTTGTGTACCGGAATCGAAAATGGTTAGCTGAATCTTTATTGCACTGACTGTTGAACATTGTTGCCCATCGTGCATACTGTAAGAAATTCAGACAGAACGAGATACAAGTATACAACACATCTTCGATGAACTCGATGGAAAATTATCATCTGTTGCTCAACCTATGAAACAAGGGCATCAGTTTCACCTGGTGGAACTCCGGTCGTACTTTGCTAACTTAAACTGTATGAATGATTCAAAACTCAGCATCAAGAGTTATCATTCAAGAACACAATGGGAGAAATAATACATGCTGCAACCTATTCACCTAGATATTAATGCACTTAAAGCCAGAAAATAGATTATAGATGTTTTGTGGCAATTCCCAGGTTTTGTATACAACCTCGTTTTTCATGTAGTTACTATACGCCTAACCTTACAATTTCCAGTCTTCTCTAGGTGGATGTAGGCCATGTAGAGCTCTTAATTCTGAAGCCTCCACGGGACAACTACTCCGGATAAATGCTACAGCAGTTACACATTTACACTAACACTACATAAAACACTACATAAATATTCATCATCAAACAGACTCTTACAAACAAAACCTGCTGAATTCCCAGCTCTTTGACGGTGATTCAGCATGTGAATAAGTTGTGCATTGCATTTCCGTCGTCATTTCTTATTTTCCACCACTTTCAGAAACATCGATATTTTTCCTCCGGTAAAAGAGCACATATGCATGATTTATCTTCACATCTTCTTCACCGATGGCCCATATGTGGCTATCATCGAAGTTGTACCACTTGTTCTCATCTATAAGCTGTTACACAACAATTGCTACAATCAGAAGCACAATCAAGAGAGAGCAAAGAAAGGATAGACACATAAGAGTCAGAAGCTTAAAAAGAAAGCTGCAACCGCACTAAAAACGTGTCTCCGGTGGCAAGCTAGGTAGGGTTTGGCAACGTTTTTACTGGTTTTGTTTTTAATTGACAAAAATCAGTTTTCTTTTTCTTTCTTTTCTTTTAGCAGCTTAAAAATAGTTTTGTTTGGTTGATCAAGGTGAGATTGTTTTCAGAACAATTTTTTTAAAAACATGTTTGCATTGTGAACTCTTTTTTCCATTAGCCATTAGCAGTCTAGCTGCTGATCAGATCTAATCTCACTCACAAGAAGGTTTCTCCTTTTTGTGTGAAAGAACTTCCAGGTAGTACTAATCAATATTTACCCGGTTGCTATTGATGTTCCAGGTAGTATTAATTAATACTAACTGATGGTGATTAGGAGGAAGACAATGGGTACCGACTACTACTACTATTGGGTGATTGGGAGATAAACGTGAGTGAGAGAGATTATTGACAGCAAAAGACATGAGAAAGCTTGCAGGAGAGAAGGGAAGGAAAGCAGGGAAATAGGGAGGGGTTAAAGGATAGTCGTTTATTTTGATTAGAAAAGTGATATTTTTATACTTCTCAGTTTTCTGCTTTCTTTTTTGTAGAAACAGTTTTTTTCCATTTCAAATCAAACATCATTTTCACTTAAAACAGTTTTTCTATTTAATTAAATAGAAAAACAGTTTATAAAATGGTAAACAAACAGGCTCCTTCTTGATTCCTCTTTGCATCCACATGTACAGATTAACAAAACACAGGGTTAGTTTTGAAGAGCATCATACGATGGACAGTGACCTGAGAGGGAGGGACTTCAATAGTAGCATTTCTCTTAACTTCACAATGCACAGATTCACCTTCCAAGCTAGATTGACATTGACAAGGGGCTTTGCATACAATCAGCTCAGCAAGTATCTCATTTACAATTCAGCAGGACATGAAATACAACTACGGAAGGTTATTTCTGATCTTTAAGAGAGAAACGATGGAACCAGAACGGACTGAAGATTGAAACATGAGTAAAACAATGGCATACAAATCAGCTCAAGATTTAAGGCGGATTACTCTCTTGTGAGGGAAACCAATATTAATGTTCGCTCGCAAAACGTTCCTTATCAAGAGTTGGCTAAAGAAAACTTTGAAAATGTAGAAATGCAGACTTACCTTAATATGTGCAGTGTAGTGCCCACTACCCATGCTTCCATAGTGGTTGATTAAAGCATACAGTTCATAGAGCTGAGGCTCAGAGTTGTTCTTGTTGGCTATATACTTTGTTAAGTCAAGATCATGTATAGGGAAGTTGACAAATGTGTCTAACTTATGCTTGATTGATCTGTAATATGAGAAACGCTTTAGATGAATGACTAGGACATTCGGAAGCCTCCATAAATCTAGCTTCTTGCTAGCCTGCCGCCGCTCTTCACACTGTGGACATTTCCTGCACCAAAGATTTAAGGGGTTTAATCAAATACAGGTTCCATCATTTTTTTTTTAGATAAGAAATTTTTTTATTAATCAATTGTTAAAGAATACAAAAAGGTGGAGGATAAGGCATCCTCAATAACAAAAATATAAATATTTACACATCTCGCCAGTGTCGCTGAGCTAAGGTCAGCGGGATGCCCTTAAAGGCCCCTGCCACCTTAGCCCAGAGGGTCGCTAAATAAACTATGTGATCCCAAACAAAAGCCGGAGACTTCTTAGCCTCGGAAAAGATCCTCGAGTTCCTCTCCAAATACAGGTTCCATCATTCATCTGATCATCTTCTAAGTTAAGCAGAATTCCTTAGTAAACGAAGCAAAATGGGTTCCAACTGTAGTTCCAACCTTTATATATTTTTTGCTAGTTCAACTGCAAAACAAAATTGGTTGCTACCTCCTAGTGGTCTGATATGAGTCACCTGACACCAACCCTTATTGCTCCAAAATTCAATGAGCATTAAGTCATTAATAGAATAACCTCCACAAACTCAATTGCGACAAAATAACTTGCATTCATGAGCAGATGCCCTTCGAGTGGCATCAACTCAACAGTGACCACGAGGGGTTAAACTTTTTGCAGATTATAAATAGAATCGAGGAGGTGGAATTGTGGTATCACTTTCACCTTCCACCCACGAGATGTGGGTTTGATTCACATAACCCACTTCTTGGGATCCCCTCTTTATCCCCCGAATCCCAAATTGTGGGTGCTCCTTACGACCTTAATATTTAAAAAAAAAAAAAAAAAAAAGAAAAAAAAAAAAGACATTTGAGTGGGTTACGTTTAAAATTTGAAATTAAGGCCGATCTTTGATATTGTCAAAGGCTCCTAAGGAGTTAACCTTAGGAAATACTTTGCAATTAATAAGTAACATCTGCTCTTTATTCTCTCCTTTGTATGAAGAAGCTGACATGCCTTTAGTTTGATCTGTTCTCTCTCCACGCAACTCATGAAAGGTAATATTTTTCTAGTGGATGTTCCTCAGACAAAATGCAAAACTGGAGAGGTGGGGGGAGAAAGGGCCAGAAAGTACTTTATCAAGACAGGAAACACTTTCAACCGGTGAGTATTACATAAGTTTTCAAATGAGAAACAAATTGAATAGGTACTCAAATAGGAATGACGAATCACAAAGCTGGTTTTCAGGAATGCTAGTGTTTAATGACGTGACCATGTCGTTTGATTTGCTGTGGGATAGGGTTACTTATCTAGAGTCGCTATGGGCTAGAGCTGCAGGGGCATTTAGGGGTTATTCTATTACTTAGATCCAGCGTAATTGGGCTTATTTGTAGCTACACTCTTCTAGGGGGGCGGCTTGTTCTCCTTTGCTGTACTTTTTGATACTTCATTAAGACATACTTTCTCTTTATCTAAAGTAGATCACAAAGCCATATTGATAAAAAGAGAGGATATAAAAACCTCTCGATCCCAAATTAATTCCATGCTGAGGACTGAGGAGCCTCTCCCTGTATATTCTATCAGTTTATCAAAGCAATAATAAAAAGGAAATACTGTGAGTATTATAGGATGATCTAACTATACTGGGGGAAAAAAAAACATAAACAAACTTATGAATAATTTTCACTAGGATAGTTGAGCTTTCTTTAAAAGACAGGCAGATGACGAAATGATATAGATAGGTGGTGGATAATTTAACATTAAAGAATGTTTGCATAATCATGTCAAGTTCTTCGAGACATATTAATGAGACGGAAGTACATGGGCATCTATGAAATTGGTTGATTTTGAGTGGTGTTCTGCTCAATTTCGTTCTCTGCAACTAAAAAATGTGGCAATACAAACTAAGAGCAACCAATTTATGTCTTATCTAATCAGACACCATTACTCATTTACCCAAAGTTGGCAGGGACAATGGAACAAGGATTGACCATAATAAATTATGATAGACAAGGATTTTAGGCCAAATTTGTTTTCTCCAGGGAGTGCCTGCTTATTAGCATTACCGAGACCAAGAGTGAAGGAAAAATAAGTGAATAACATGCTATCATATTTATGATGAGTGTTCATCAGCATTCACATCATACTACCATCAAGGTGGTTACACCAAGGTAACGTACAGTTTGAAGATGCAACCCTGAGTGGGTAGCTCAGTTGGTAAGGCCTTGAGATTTGTTGCAGAGGTTCCAGGTTCGAGTCTCCTCAGGGCCACTGGAGGTTTTCTTGGTCGTTAACTTCAGGGCCCATGGGACATGTTATCTACAAAAATGTAACATATGGCTATGCTATGACGTGAGGAGCACAAGACCTCTGTTCATCCTAAAGAGGATACACAATAATTCTCAGACGGAAATATCATTAGCTGAGACAATCTTCTAGAATAAACTTCATACATAGCATTCAAATATCATTATCATTACCCCAATGTCTCTCATGAGGCTCCCGCCTAGGCAAATCTACGCAATACCCCTGCAATACATAAAGGTTGTTTCTATTAGACCCTTGATCTGATCGTTCAATGTCTAGAACTTCATAGAAATTAAGAGATACAGTGCAGTTCATGGGATACACAAATGGCAAATGGTACACATGCTAGTCTGTGGAAGTTTGTCTCACAGGTTGATTCGCAGTTCTTGCCCAACACTGAGCTAAAGTTGGGAAATGGTAGGAGAGTTAGGTGTTGGGAGGATACATGGACAGAAGGGCAGCCCCTTTGTGTGAGGTTTCCAAGAGTCTTCCAGCTTTCCACTCTTCATGGTGCACGTGTAGCTGAGTTTTTTTGTAGAGGAGCTGTCCATTTCACTTGTTCTCTTGGAAACCATTCAGCTTTCTGATTATTCTGATTCTAGGAGATGGCTAGGTGACCATCGGGAGAATTTACATTGAAAATCTTTTCTTCAGCATTTGGGTACTCCTCTACCTCGGTTTCATTTAGCAGATCTCATTTGGAAGTCGAAGGTACCGCATAAAGTGCGGGCATTTGTGTGGACCCTTGATTTGGATAGGGTGAACACAAATGATGTACGCCAGAGGAGGAGACCGGGGGTGGCTTTTTCCCCTGATTTTGTCTACTTTGTCAGGCAAGATCTAAGACTGAGGCGCACGTGTTCCTCACATGTGATTATGCACATCGTATTTGGGGAAGGTTGTTTGGGGTTTTTGGGAAGGAGTGAATTAACCCTTCTAGTGTAGAAGCATTCCTTCAGATGTGCTGTGTGGCTTTTCGGAGAAGACAAGAGTAGGGTTTACTGTGGCGCAATGCAATTTTTGCAGTTCTTTGGTGTCTTTGGCTGGAAAGGAATGCCTGAACTTTCGATGAGGTGTCTATTTCGGATGATATGCTGTGGGATCAGATAACTTATCTAGCGTCGCGATGGGCTAGAGCTAGTGGGGCATTTAGGGGGTATACTATTACTACGGTCCAGCATAAATGGAATAATCTGTAATTAAACTTCTTTGGCAGGATATCTTGTCCTCCTTCATATACTTTTTGACACTACATTAATATACTTTCTCTTTATCTAAAAAGAGATGCAGTACAGTTCAGTGAGCCATTTGGAAGTAAAATACCAATAAGGAGTTTTATTCATAGCCATTCTAGCTTATTTTTGAATGTTCCGACTCACCATATGTATGCTATACCTTTTTCTAAACTTTTTTCACAACTTACTAAAGCTCGTCATGAAAAGATAATTTAGGACGACTCTTTCAAGAGTATACTATCACATGGTCAACCACTAACCTTACTAAACAGCAAACAGGTAAAAAGTTAGCACTTAGCACACATTTAACACTACATAAACGAAGGGAGTCTAATAATATATCACAGTTATTTCAGTTTTCCAAACCCTACATTTTGAGAAAGAGAGACTATGTAAATTGGCCATGCTTTCCCAGGGTCTGTGAATTTGCAACACAAGACCAGAGGGGAGTTAATGTTGCAGTTTAATCCAAACACTGCACAGGAACATATAAAAATATAGGCGATAAGGGAAAATGAAGATGGAAGATAAAGAGGAGAACACAAACCACATATCTGGTTCAGATACCAATGGCTCCTCACGCAAAAATGCTTCCAGGCAGCTGTACAGGGAAAGAGGTTCTGTGCGAGCCTTCTTAGTTGGAGCTCCATTCTTGCAGACTTCTGGCAAATTCTCAAGGTAGGAAGTGTCATATCTCCCCAGTAGTTTCTTTGACCAATTGATAAACACCAGTATCGATGTCAACGATGATGAGATTTTGATGGCTTTCTCCTCTCCAACAGTAAGATCAATACATACATTATTTTCATCCACCAAGTGAAGAGGCAATTTCGGTAACATACAAGTTGCATCACTCTTGTTGTCTTTTGATGTTGACGATGCACAGGAATCTGCCTGTTCATTACTGGTTTCAGAAGATGGCTTGACTGCTGATGGGATGTCCTCTTCTGACACATCAGTTTGCCCCCCAATCTCCGATTTCAACGTTGGAGATAGCATTGTCCGGACTATTGATTGGATGTCACCTCTAGTAGTAACATCATCATATGAAATCGATGATACAAGTGGGGTTCCATAAGGTCTCCATCCCTTTGCTGTTTGAACATTAACAGCCTCCCTGAAAATGTCGAAGACACCAAGCCAGAAAGGAAATAATTACAGATTAAAGCAATTTATAGGATGTTGCATATTTTCTTGATGCACCTGATTAAGTATTCCGAAAGAAAACAGCACAGATCATAGACTAAACAATACATACTGCTCTTCACGACGGTGTATTAACTGAAGAAATATTATGCCCTTTTCCGGCTTCGGGATCCTGTACGCAGCGAGGTGGTCATCATCTTTTATGCTGGACATTGTTGTCAACGGATCTTCGAAAAAACGGTGAATCAAGTGGTTCTGAATCTGTAGATAAAACATCAACGCATTAACAATCAGAAACTTTATTTTAGAGAAAATGGGTATACGGGCTTTGCCCTACTAATCCCATGGGCCCTGAAGTTAACAACCAGGAAAACCTCCAGTGACCCTGAGGAGGCTCAAACCGCGGAACTCTGGAACAAATCTCAGGTTTTAACAGCTGTACTACCCACTCCGGGTTATTAACAACAATAAGAAACTAAATGCAAGTATTAACATCCATCATCGCAGAGTGATGAACAGAAAGCTGCTAACCTCTGCAAGTAGAAGCTTCTCATTAGGCTTCAAGGAACAAGCAGCACTAAGTGCCTGGATCAAGTCCCTGCATCGTCCTTGCTTTGGAACTGTCACGGTGCAAACATTTGGTAACATAATACCATCACTGCTGAAGATTGTTACAGTCAGATTGCGTGTAGCAGTAGACTGAAGGGGCAAAGAGAGATACATGAAAGGATCAAACGTGACTGAAATCTTTGCGCACACAGGGCAGACCAGAGTCGACTTGTATTGGCCCTGTCAAAAAAAGATGTCATATATCCGCAGCAAGTATTCAACGTCCATCTCATTTGAATAAATCAAGCCTTCTCATTTTAATCAGTTTGTGAAGGATGATTGCCTTAATTTGTGAAATATTGAGACAACCACCAGAAGGCCATTAGAGTTATTATTAAGAATGGTCAAGTATTTAGTTTCAACAGTTATTAAAGTTCTGCACTACTTCTATATGTTGAGTATTGTTTCAGTGACCTTTTCCTCTCCACATAGAAGTAAAGGCTGAATCCCCACGTGTGAAATGACGAACTAGCTTACAGGGAGCTCTACTGCTCTAGCCTCCACATGAAAATCCACCCACCCAACAGGAGGTCTGCATTGGGACAGATATCATTCTGATGCTCAAATTTCTACAAGGTTAAATGCAGTTACTACCTAGAAGAATAGTAACAGCGACTATCAAATATTCCATGACATACAGTTAAACATACACGTATTAAACTATTGGGCATTGGCAGCAATGCCCAAAACAAGAGAAACCTTCGTGTTTAGCCCATTTCTCTGGCCACCATGCATGGAATTTGAAGGAAGCTTAGCCTAAGAACATATGGCAACAAAGCCAATGGAACTAAAGTTGTGCCTTACCTGGCAAACATCAACAATTATAGAATCATTACGGGCCTTATGGTTTGCCCAATACTCATCAGCAACTTCTTCATCAGGTCGACCATCTGCGTCTCTAGACATTACATAGGGTTTATCTTTGACACGATTCAAATCTTCATGCAACCCATCCAACAAAAATGCCAGGAGTTCCTGGAAATTATCACTAATAAGAAAAGGTTCACAGAAGTTCTCGAAAGGGAGAAATATTTGAGAATAAAAGACTACCTGTGAATCATGCTGATTATATCCACTGAACTGTGGTGCAAACCGAGCAAGCTTTGCTTTGAATGGCCGAGGAGCAACAGGTGTTCTTCCAGGAGCCCAAAGTTTCCTAAGTAATTCACCAAATGCAAGAGCCAGCTCCCCCTAAACGACATAACTTCATATCATCATCATCATCATCATCATCATATAAATCTTAAAACAATAATTTCGATAACAAAACGTGTAGTATATGACAGCCTGACAGAGGAATGCCATTTGAGTTAGAGGTGGCAATTTGTCAGGTTGGGTTGGGTTTGTGTTCGGGTTATGTATAAACGGGTTGAAAATTGCTTGACCCAAACCTAAACCGTTTATTAAAAGGGTTGAAAACTCCAACCCTAACCCAACCCATTTAATAAACGGGTTAATCAGGTGGAGGTCACCCATTTAACTAATTTGTAATTTTATAATTAAAAGGGAAAAATAACTTTAAAATTATCAAATAAGTATATATATATATATGTGAAATAAACTATTGGGTTAAGAGAAATTGATATTCTCCCATCACTATCAAATATATGTGTCACAAAATGTATTGATATTCAATTTTCTTTTTCGACAAAAGTAACCGGGTTAGGCGGGTTATTCTCGGGTCAGACTTTCAATCCTAACCTTACCAATTCATTAAATGGGTTAGCCCTTAGCCGTGTTGGACACGTTTAATTAAACGGGTTGATAATCTCATACCCGAACCCGCTTATTCAGTTTAAGCAATATCTAAATTGAGTAGCTTGTTAGGGTGTTCCAAGAAACAAGACCCTAAAAGAAAGTCCACTGCATTACATGAAGAAGCTTTTTGGCCCAGGAGTTTGTTAACTAATGGTAAAAGATTTGAATTCCCCATAGATCTGTTGTCTGATAAAAATGTTTGGTCCAATATAAAATCAAGTCACACTTCTACCCTCCTCACATCCCCGCCCCCCCCCCCCCCCACTCCAACAAAAAATAGTTACGCATAACCCTGCTGTGAACGCCACCAACGAACAACAGCTTCTACCATCCTCCTCCATGTGTCCAACCCCATCTAAACCTCTTGCAACTCTATCACCAAAGAAGCTCTTGCTCCTCGCATAAAATTACCACCCAACGAGACTTGTTTGCATCGTTTCTTGCATTGTCATTTCACTTAGTCTCTTTGGAGACGGTTGTTCAGCATTGGTGGGGAATGTTTCATTTGCCCCCCTACTATCACTCAGTTTATCCAGGATCGATCTCTTGGCCTAGGTAGGGGCAAGGAGAATAGGATGCTGTGGCGATGGGCGTTCTTTGCCATCTTTTGGTGTGTTTGATTGGAAACGGAACTCCCGGACATTTGATGGGGTCCCTAAGCCTCCTGGCTTTGTTTGGGATCGAGCGGTGTGGTGTAGTTGGCTTCTCTTTGGGGAAAGGCTTCACGGTCTTTTAGAGGGATACCCCTCACTGACGTGCAACGTCACTGGGGCGATTTGTAGTTTAGCTTTTTCTTTTGAGGAGTACTTGTCCTCTGTTTGTAATGCCTGCCATTTTCAGTTGCAATAGAACTTTTCTTTTTTTTTTTTTAGATAAGAAAAAGTTTTATTATTCAATCAACTGAAAGAATACAAGGAGTCCTCAAATGAACACAAAAAATATCTACAACTCCCCACAATGAAGTTGAACAAAGGTAAGTGGAACACCCTTGAAGGCCCAAGCTGCCTTCGCCCAAAGCAAAGCCAAATAAACAATATGATCCCAAACACAGTCGACGGTCTTTCCTGAAGCGGAGAAGACCCTCGAATTCCGCTCTAGCCAAATACACCGCAGAATGGACATACAAGCACACCTCCGCCACAACTTACCCTCTCTCCCCCTCCCACCAGCAACAAATTTCATCTGCAAAAACTGGTCCACTGTAGCCGGACTAGCAAAAGGTTCACCCCCTGTCAACCTGGCCACAACACCCTTGCAAACTCACACGTCACAAACAGATGCTAAGCCGTTCTCACATTCGTGACGGCACATAACACACACACTTGGAGACAAACACCAACCAGGCCTCCGCCACTGTAACATGTCATGCGTATTCACCCTATCTAACACCAAAGTCCACACGAAGGTGCGCACCTTCAGAGGAATCTTCGACTTCCAGATATAAGTAGCAAGGGAAAAATGGGAAAACTGAGAAGGCAAACTAAGCCGATGCAAGAAAGACATGCAGGAGAAAACCCCAGAAGAGTCTCCTTCCCAAGTCCGAGAATCGTCCCTAGGGACGAGAAGAGTAGTGTTTAGCACGCTCGGAGGGAAACAAGTTCCTCCATCTCACGATCATGGGGAGCTCGGCGTAAATGTAGGTTCCAAGAACCGCCCGTAGCGGAGTAGAATTCCGATACCGGCGCCTCATGGAGTGTGGACAAGTGATAAATCTGAGGATAGGCGGAGGAGAACGTGGCGTCCCCCTTCCACACATCCTCCCAGAACCTTACCCGATGGCCATTACCCACATAAAATCCAACCAGGGGAAAGAAAAGAGGCGATACCTGAGATATAAACTTCCATGGGCAAGCATGAGAAACTGCAGTACCAGTTCGGGCGTCCCATCCAATCTGTTGAGACCGTACGTGCTCCTGATAACTCGGTGCCATAGGGACTCAGGCTCCAAAGGAAAACGCCATAACCAACTACCCACTAGCGAAATGTTCTTAGACACCAACCGCCCGAAACCCAGACCCCCCCAGACTTAGGCCTACATATATGGTCCCAACTAACAAGATGCTCTCTCCTACCCCCATCCACACCAAACCACAAGAAATCCCGCATCATACGCTCGAGATGTTTAGCTACACTAGCGGGAATCTTAAACAGGGAGAGATAGTACAGAGGAATACTAGCAAGGCAAGAGTGCAAAATCGTGATCCTTCCCCCCAACGAGAAGTACACCCCTTTCCACCCATCAAGACGCTTAGCCACTCTAGAGACAACTGGTTCCCAAAAGGAAACCGACCGGGGATTACCCCCAAGTAGGTCAGAGGCCACTGCTGTACCTGACACCCCGCTAGACCCGACAACGTACCTAGGAAACCGTCCTCCACATTAACCCCCGCTAAACTACACTTAGCCAAGTTAACACGCATCCCATACACGACCTCTAAGACCTGCAAAAGAGTAAGTACCCTCTTAAACCCCTCAACCGCCAAGAACAGAATAGTATCATCGGCGAACTGAAGGTGAGAGAGCAATAGAACTTTTCTTTATCAAAAAGAAAATAAAGCTATAATGTCCGGAAGGCAAAAGAGTTAAGACTTCCACCATAAATCCCCATATCATTTACTACCAACTTGATTAAGGAATCTCCATCAGTGACTGTTTATTAAATTGACCAAAGAAAAAACTGCAAAGGGTGCAATGAGCCAATGAGGAATATCAAAAAGCGCAAGACAAAAGAAAAGGAGGAATATTGGCAGAAACAGGATGATAGAAGTCAAACCATGTATACTTTACTCTCACTGTAGTTACACATTAAGGTTCAACCAAAAATCGCATGTAACATGAGAAAGATCCACAACATAAAGAGCAGATTTATGTTTCTTTCAGAACAATACTTACCACCATGCCCATTGGGTTCTGCCAATTTATTTCACCACGATAATCTTCACGAAAATACTTAGCAAACTCTGGTGTATGAACAAGGCACTGTATGGCACTATTCATAAAGCAAGTATTTCCAAGATTTAGCAGTCCAGTGAGACCAGCAGTAGCACCCCTTGTGGTAACACCAGTTGTTTCGTGCAGATTATTCAGTTCCTTAGGTGACGATGCTGGATTCTGATTTTGTGACAACTCTGAGTTGCAGTTTTTAGATACACCTTTAGTCGCAGATAAACCTCCAGCAATTGATAAGCCTGACTTTGAAGGCTCTAGAAGAAAAGAGTTTGATTGTTTCCCCGCAGGCTCACTGTTCTTCAGAGAATTAGTTGCATTATTGAGCACCTCCACAAGAACCTGCAATATAAGATTCATTATTATTTGGAAAACAGATATCCGAGATGTTGAAGTTGTGGTGCAACAGCATAGCCATACTTAATCAGCAAGGAAATAAATTATTTAGAATAATAAACACAACTGCAAAATACGGCTGCATATTCTATTGAGTTCCAGATTAAAGTTGAAAGTAAATTAAAAGAACAGGAGTTGGACTGCATCAGATTCAGTCACCTTACTCCTAAATAGACATTATCACTGTGTACACATGTACTATTCCACCGAACTTGATCACTCTAAAACAATGGATGTACTGTAAGGAACACCAAGGACTAGTCACCAATATACAAAAGTAGGGCTAAGAATTCCCTCAGGCTATCATGTAAAACTTTATCAACAAAATCAAGAAAGGACAAGTGCCCCTCACAATCAAGGTCCAACTCCAATCAAACTACAGGGTTAAAAGCCATAGCACTTAAGGCAATTTAGGGATATTCTTTAATTTATTTTTTCATTTATGAGTCGGGTTTACCTACTAGACACTAATAATATATCTCAAAGAAGTGTCTAACTGTATGAGACAATCTGCCAAACTGGGGATTAATCTGATAGGAAGGTGTTCGAGCTGATTGGCTGAGAGAAGAGCTTATTTAAACAGGGAAAGGAATGCTCGCTACATGATGTAAGTCAAGAGAAAGCTTCCTTTTTTTTTTTAAAAGAGTATATATTAAACAAAATGTAGATGGTTGGAAGGTGGTGTATTTTGCATTGGATGGGAGGAGCATAATTCTCCACTCTTGTTTGACTAGCATCCCTCATTATTATTTGTCTTTGTTTGAGATCCCCGTTAGTGCGGCCACTAGACTAGAGAGGATAATGAGGGACCTTTTGTCGTCTGGGGAGATGGATCACCTTCCCAGTTGGGACTTATTGGGTAGACTTAAGGCGGAGGGCGGTGTCCCAAAACATTTCGTTGGTGTTAAGTGGTTTTGGCAGTTTTCTATGTAGTCCAAGTCCTTGTGGCACCGGTATCTATTAAGTTATCAGGAACAAGTACAATTTCCAGTAGAATGGGTGGGACACATGCTGGCTCTACGTCTCCCATGGTTGCCCGTGGAAATTCATCGGACAGGTTTATAGTGGGTAAAAGACATAGAGGAAGGATTTGGAATGGAATTCATCGCTTGGACCTTTGTTTACAATGAGAGCCCCTCATGATTGGGAAATGAGGAGTTGACATCTTTGCTTAATGTTCTAGATACAAATCATCTTGTCCCCATTTATGACTCCAAGTTTAGTTTAGGTTATCCTTCTCCTGCAAATCCTTCATTCACCACCTTAGCCATCATAAAACTATCCTCCTTACCCCCTTCCTAATCTGTTTAGAAGTCTAAAGTTCCCCTTAAGGTGCGTGCTTTTGTGTGAACCTTGATGCTAGGCAAGTTGAATACTCACAATATGATGCAGCGGCAGAGAGATGTGTGCTCTGTAATCGTGCTAGCAAGATGAGTTTCCACTCTTTTGCACAATGAGTACACATGCACTTGTTGAGGAGGCTTTTTGGAGTGAGGGGAGAGTGTAAAGAGAGAAGGCTTATTTGTCCAGCTAGTATCTACTGGTTAATTATGTTGGGTGGGGAAGGCGTTAAGAGACAAGGCTGGTGTGGAGGTGTGCTTTTTTCACCGTCTTCTGGTGCATCTGTCTAGAATGGAACTTTCAGATTTTATCTGAGATAACAAAGCTACCTGATTTTGTTTGTGACCAAGAAGTGCATTTGGCTTCTTTACGGGGCAAAGCGGCTGGGGCTTTGAAGGGGGTGTTCCTCACTGACGTTTAACGTCATTGGGGTGATTTGTAATAAGGTTCCTTTGGGGACTTCTTGTCACCCTACGTTGTAAGTTTTTCTCGTCATTATTAGAACTTTACTCATCTAAAAGATATCATAAATGAATTCAAAAGTACTGCAAGACAGGACAGCAAATCCTGCTCAAAGAGAGCATTTTACAAGTTGCCCCAAGTTCTCACGACCTCTGAAAGAGAATATAGCTTCTAAAACCCTCTGTTGCCCTAGACCATAAGGAATAGGTAAGTTATCTTATTCAAAAACATATTAGGAAAAAGAGAAGACCAAGAAAAAACTTGAGTATTCCTCTTTAACCAGATGGGCCATATACCAACCGAAAAGCATTACACCATAGCAGTTTCTTCTCCGAAAGCCCACAAAGTGTATCAATAGGAGCTTCAGGACTGTTGAGACACACACCTATGACTCCCCACACCAAACTGTGTTCTCCAAATGTTACAAGCTACATTCCACATGAGCATAGCTTCTAGTGAATCCCAAATGTATTTCTTTTTATTTCAATTAAAGTGTGAGCATGGCGCATGGAAAACAAGTCCTAGAGATGCAAGGCAGCATGATACCTAGCATGAACTGTAGGCTCATAAAGGTCCTCTTGGGTCTCAAGTAGCATCTCCTGACTCAAACTATCTAAACAAGATCTCTCATATCTCTCCTTAGTTAACTAGTGAACATAAGAATGTGTAATTCATGAAAATTCCAGAATGACTATAAAATGTTAAACAAATATAAGGAGCAGAAGGTGGAGCTCGCCTCAAACTGGATGTTCATTCCGAAATTGTATCAGGAATACAATTCCACCAAAGGTAAGTTGGTTTGCTGACATATCAAAAGAGGGATAGGTTTTGTGAGGCTCCAAGAAAGCCGCAATGCAGAAACCTAGGTTAGCTCTCTCAGGAACTGAAAACATTTCAACTACTGTTTACTGTATTTTCTGCACCGAAGAAAACCCACATAATTGTTTTCTTTCATACACTTACAGGTACGAGTTAAACTGCGCAGGCACACCAGTGATTCCCATTTCTAATTCCCCATCCTTTTTGTTTCTTCTTCAATGTATGAAATAAAGATAAGAATATAGAAACAATTTTATCAGAGTAAGGGACAAGGAGATGAGTAAGATGACTTTGCCACCAAAATTAAGCATCTAAGTTGAAGAAAGTTCACAAAGACACAACATTGTGGAGACAGTTTTTTTTTTTTTGATCTCTGGAGACTATACAGTTGTTATAGCACAAATTCCAAAGAGCACACCAGGACGATTTGAAAGCAAAGCAAATAAAACGCACTTCCTGATCCATCTGTATATTGGCATCATCAAGTGTTTTGTCCATGTCATTCGGCAACGCATGTTTCTTCCGCCCATAAAAGTCATAAATGCGTATCTATAGGAAAGGAAAATGATGGTCAGTAATACAGAATAAAATCATATCTACAAAATGCATGCTCTCTTTAAGTTCTGGTTTTCAAGGGGTGGAAATGAGAACTGAGAAGTGCATGGAAATTCTCAATGGAAAAACAAAAAACCATTACTTGCTCAGAGTCAAGATCAAAAATCTCACAAGCTCGTTTGTGAAGCTCCCTGATGGTTTCCTGCAAATTTAATGAACACAAAACGTATTACCACACGCTTGTTACTTCTTCTTTGCTGCTTTTATTTTCATCCTGTTTTTCTTTTTTGGGGAGGAGTAAGGGGGAAGGGATTGGCTGGGTAACAAATAGAACCAATTAAAGTATGTAATATCTACTACCAGAATAAAGGGGGGAAAGCATACATAAAAATAATGTGATACCTTTTTGCTTATTCTTATGGTAGAACGATCACCTTTTGGTGTTAAAAGTAGATGAAGGCGAAGAGGATACACTTCTACAGCTAACTCCATTTGACTGAGACCAGAATTGATTACTTTCCTGGGCAATGTTGGTCCCCCTCCATACCTTTTTTGGATAAGAGAAAATTTTATTAATCAAATGGTAAAGAATACAAAAAGGTGGAGGATAAGGCATCCCTCAGTCATAAAAAGAAAACTAATCTATACATTACGCCAATGGCGATGAACTAAGGTCAGCGAAGTACCCTTAAAGGCCCCCGCCGCCTTAGCCCAGAGAGAAGCCAAGTAAACCATATGATTCCAAACCATAGTTGTAGGGAACGTGAAACGTGGCAGCGTCCCACGACCCGGAGTCATTGTCCCAGAACCGGGGACGATTCCGTCCCAATTCACTGATCCCACCGTCCCGGAGGTCAGCAGGATAAAAAAGACAGAGAAAGAGGCCAAAACATAAGAATGACTAACAAATCAACTCATTGTCTTTAATTAGAACATCTGGGCTTAGAAGTAAAAACAAGACACTTATTATCTCTTGTTCAAAACCACATATAATGTTGATTAGCATATCTTGTTGGCTAGCATTTCACGATCCCCCTCGTTCCCGATTCATAAAAATTGCGAATTGCGTTCCCGTTCTGGTCCCATGACCCGTACGAATCTGCGTTCCGTGTTATCAATAGTGTTCTTAGCCTCGGAAAAAACCCTGGAGTTTCTCTCCAACCAAATACAAGCAATAGAACAGTAATATTACATGTAAGACCTTCTATTGTCCATTGATGGCACCGCTACCAACAAATACTTCTAACAGGAATAGTGTTCTACTGAATAGTTGCAAACTTGCAATGCACCTATCATCCGTTAACAAGGAACCAGACCTATTTTGTCTTACATGCATAACAAAATTTGTTCTTTTTTTTTTTTTTAAAGGACAGAGCATATCTTGAAAAGAATCTGAACTACCGCAACGAGGACAAAATGTCCTCTACAAAGAAGCTTATTACAAGTTCGCCCAATTAAGTAGGAGCTGGACCTCTAAAACAGAAGAGCTCCTGAAGGCCCCCGCAGCTCAAGGGAAAGGGGAAGGAAAGGGAAAACAAGGATACCAACACAGAAGAAATTGAATAAAAGTTTCGAAACATCATTGAAGTACAAGACCGACAAAGACCCGTGAGATGGATAGAACATGACACCAAAAAGTCGACATGGTTCCATGGACAAACTGATACACAAGGAACATTTCTTAACTTCTCCACCCTCCTTCCCTCCAAACTGATTATAAGTTATGAAAAATCATTGAAATACGTATCCCAGGTAGACTATAAAACACAGATAAAGATCCATGCAATGGATAGAGCATGACACCAAACAATCTACATGTGATGGATAGAACATGACACCAGAAAGTCGACATGTTTCCGTAGAAAAACTGAAATGCAAGGAAAGACAAAGATCTGTGAGATGGATAGAACATGACACCAAACAGTCGACCTAATGCAGGAGCACATGGTCAACTTAAACAAAACAATCAAGGAAAAACCACTCTTTGATTTCAACATGTACCTTTGGTGGCTACTCATTAAATTGGCTTCTACAAAGATCATTACATGAAGTTTTCATACAAGATCCGGAAAAGCTTCCTTGTATGATCATGTTACATGGGAAGATTCAACAAAGTTACCGGGAACAACCTAGTAACAGCTGAAGAAACGACAAGTGTGACGGATATGAGTACCAACCGGGAGTAACTGGTTGGTTAACAAGCAAACTGGAACTAGAACTACTGTTGTTGATGCTGTAGCTTGAAAGTGTTACTGCTGAGGCCTGTTACCTGCGCTTGTTACCGGAGCCTATTACCTGTTGCCTGTATGGACCTGTTCTGCATGCACATCAAGGCCGTTCTGTGGCTGATATGAGAGAAATGGTTACTTTATTTACTTTCCTTATTGTTTTAGGATTTGTCTTCATAGTTTAATTTAGTTTTCTAATTAAGTGCAGTTCTATTTTTTAATATTTTCCTAGTTGGTTTAGGTTTCTTAGTTCTAGTTGATAGCTAGTTTATTTTGCGTAAAAATAAGGGATAATGTACTCTGTCCGACGACAGACTTGATTAATCATATTTCAGAGAGTATTTTCTCCCAAGTTGTGTGAGTTAGCTTACCTCTTTGTGTGTAATGTGTGAGAACCCTTTTTTGAGTGATTCTAGAGCAATTTCTAGCTTATGATTGGCTTAGAAACCCTAGTTCTTGCTGAGTTAGGCGAGTGATTCTATTAACTTCACAAGTTCATATCTTTTTATCTTCTTTTCTTCAAAATACATACAATCCCTAAATAAATCATATCCCATCTTTTCGTAGAAAAATTGGCACGCAGGGGCAAGGAACACATCTCAGTTTATTTATCTAAACTTGTGAACCAATACTCTAGTTCCTCTCAGAAGATCCCCACTTACAACAAGTTATAAGGGGGCATATGTAGACAGAGTAGCATTACTTCCAATTGCAGACAGACAGCTTTTTGCTAGCTGATAACATATGAAAAGCAGAGGACAGATTATTGACACTTTGGGTTGGGCCCAATAAAACGGACATAAAATCAACTATTTATCATGAAAAACCCCCCCAAAGCCCTCTTTTCATTTACAAGTGTTGTAGAATTATGGCTTCCCCAAACCTCGCCAAAGGCGGGTTCCACACCAGGTGTTGTCGTAATTGTTTCCATAGTATACTTTAGTCAAAATAGTTGTGTTGGTAAAGGAGTGGATTTTAGGGGAAGGTGCATAACATAAGTAAATGTTCTTATGATAGGGAGGTACTATGCTGTTCTGGGACACCACTTGATCACAAATTAAGAAGACTGATAGGTGCCTTTGGGAAAAGAGAGTATTTGACTGCAAAGAAAAAAATAAGATCAAACAAGGAGAAGACAGAAAGAGTGAATGTTCTTATGATAGGGAGGTACTATGCTGTTCTGGGACACCACTTGATCACAAATTAAGAAGACTGATAGATGCCTTTGGGAAAAGAGAGTATTTGACTGCAAAGAAAAAAATAAGATCAAACAAGGAGAGGACAAAAAGAGTGAATGGCACTTAGGGCCTTAGGGGAGTATTTATTGAGTTCAAGAAAGGGAAAAACGAAAACAGCAGAAACAAAAACCAAATAGAAATAAAAATCAATGGTTTTCAGCTGGTGTCATGATCAACAAAGAAGATGAACAACAATGCCCACAAATTCAACTGCAATGATCCAAGAATCCATAGGCTTCTAAGCGGCTTCTCTTTCTGACGCGGAGAAAGGAAGACACAAGAATCCAACTGCTATTAAGAAGATGCATGTTGAGTCATTTATTTATGCAACAACGTCCCATTTTGAATACAGGGCCCTACCGTGCATGCTGTATGGTGTACAGAAGCACCCTTAAGGAGTTATTGAGATGCAATGATATCAACTGAATATAACAGAGAGAAAACTGACTGAAACATATTTAGCGCAACATTGGAGTGTTTTGAGTATAAAAGACTCAGATGCCCAGTGTTTCCCCTCCTCCACCAGGTAGGCCCTGAAGGCCTGAATCAGGTATGATATAAAGAGTGATCAGAGGGACATATGTGGTGCAGAGAAATCCCAATGATGATTTATAGAAAGGCAATGAGCCAACATAACAGAACAGAGACAATTGAAGCGACAATATTTTCCTAGTAGTTAGGACGTTTTCCACACTAAGTACTGCTCAGTATAACCTTTTGACACTAAATTCAGGAACTAAAAATCTTTTTTGAAGTGCTACAAAGCGAGAGGACAAGGAGTCCTCTCAATAAAAAAATCTAATTACAAATCCCCTCAGGAACTATAAATCTTTATATTTCCCCAGCACTGCCAATAATTCCCATGGCATAGTTCACTAAATACAGCCAGTACAGTGAAACTCTTGATTTTAGTAAAGAAATACCTTGCAGCTAGTGAATAAATTAGATGCGAAAAGAGATTTGTCTCTGGAGAATAGCACACAGTGAATCATCATATAAGCATGTATGATTACAGATGTCACTTATACTTCACAATGGTGCTTTTAAACTGTCTGGCAGTCTGGCTAATTCCTCGTAGATAACCTTCTTACTTTCTCTGCAGCAGAATGCTCGGATCTAATCTGAGAAATCTAGTCCACTTGATTTTGTATGGGAACATGCAGTTTTTTTGGCTTCTTTATGGGCAAAGGTGGTTTGGGGTATTGAGGAAGTGCCCTTTCCTGATGTTCAGCGTCATTGGGAGACTTATAATTAATCGTTGAGTTTCCTTGTCCAGTTGTCCTCTTAGATTGTAATGTTTCCTTGTTTCTAAATTCTTTTTTTTTAGACTCTCATCTAAAAGAAAAACCTTAGCTTCCTTTTTTTTAAAAAATAACATGGGTATCCAAGTTTTGTTTGACTAATCCCAAGGATCCTGAAGTTAATGACCAGGACAACCTCCAGTGGCCCTGACGGGAGTCGAGCCTGGGACCTCTGGTATAGATCTCAGAGGTCCTACCAACTGAGCTACCCCCTCATAGTTAAACCTTCTTAGCTTCTCAGTAAGCATTATATAAGAAATACTCCAAGAAGAAAATAAGTCTAACAAAGCTAGGACTAGCATCTAGGAGGTTTGTGCTTATAGATTAGTTCTTCAGCAAGGTTTGTTAGGATGGTAGCAAGCTTACCAAGTGTACAGCTGATTCCAAACCTCCTCTGGCAGCAAGACATAATCACGACCTTCTACCAAAGTGTCATGAAGCTCGGCTACCTTAGTGTCTTTAGGTGCAGTGTCATGCATCAGATTCTTGTTATCAATACTTGAAGGCCTCCTTAATACAGAAGCCCCTGGAGAGTCTAACCCCTGCGAAGAAGGACCATCATTCCCAACATTTATTTGCTCTTGATTGACATAATCAAGCCAGTTTTGCCACCATCTGTTATCAATAACTCAAAAATAAAAGAAAGAAGATCAGGTCCTAGAAAGACAAAATATTGACCGTATTAATCGAAGTAGGAAACAAATCACCCAGAATGATCCCACCATTAGCAGGTCTAGCAAGGTCAGATGTATACAGCCTTTACCTCTTAACACGTCAAGAATATCAGAGAACAAAAGTCAGTGCATTTGCTTTCATGTAGTAACTGATAATATGAGAATTAGAGAGAAAGGGCAATAACGGAATCCCTCAAGGAACTGGTTTTTTAGGACCAAATTAGCTACGAATAAAATAACTATCTCCACCATAGAGAAGAAATGTTAAGAAAATATTAACTTTAAAAAATTCCTTAAGCTTCAACAAGTACAGGGAGATAGAGGAAAGAAAATTCACCAACTATGCCTCTCACTACGGCTTAGGATGTCATTTAATTTCCAAACTATTTGACTTGTAGTCAACCATAAAATCAAGGATAAAAAATAATCTTATTGGATAATTGTAGTCAGGAGAAATGCTGGATGATACAAAGCTTTTCATATAACTCATTTACGCTGTCCAGACAAAAATAATTGCTAGTTTGCATACCATTTATTGAGAGGCTTGTCAAGCTTGTCATATGTCCGTGGGTTTAGCAATACAATAAACAGCACAACATGTCGAGGTATAAACCATATCAAACATAAAAATAATATGGCATAAGTTCGACATGTGTAAAATGATTTCTTAAAGTGGGGATAATGAGGATCATGTATTTCTGCATTTTGGTTTTCCCTGTAATTGTCTTATTTGTCTTACATTCCACTTCCAGCATAAATAGAGAGCTTACTACAACACCTCAAAGTCACAAGACTTTACGAACAAAACCCTCTCCCTCGCTTCAGACTGTTGAAGGAAAATGCTTTCAAACACACCCACCTTCTACAGAGAATGGACCTATGTATCCGGAAAGAATATCATTTTCCTAAATAATGATAGTATACAATCGTCATTTCTCATGCTACCCTTAATGCGCCTCATTTGTTTGTGATTCCTTGTGGGATAGGCTGATGTGTGGGGAGTCTTTTGTGTATCTAGCTACAGTAGGGCATTTCCTTCAGGTACACTTTTGTGCTATGAGGATGGGGAAGGAGGGTCGGTTACTGTAGAGGTGTGCTTGCTTGGCTATCCTCTGGTGCATCTGGTTGGAGAGGAGTTCGTGGGTCTTCTCCGATGTGGGGAAAAATATTGATTTAGTTTGGGATCGAGTAGTCTATCTGGCTTCCCTTTGGGCTAAGGCGGTTGGGGCCTTCAAGGGAGTTCCACTTACGGTCATTCAACACCATTGGCGTGACTTGTAGATAATTTGTATATAGTTCTTTGAGGACACCTTATCCTCACCCATTGTATGCTTTCATAATTTGATTAATAAAATTTTCTCTTATCTTAAAAATTTTGCCAACTAAACTCCATTTTCACATGACCAAACATGCAAGCTAAGGGTATTCTCAGAAAGAATGTATTTACCTAAATTTCAAATAGAACCAAAAGTGACATTCTTTTTTGCATATATAAGGAGCATTTAGACCTAAAAACACATTTATGCTATCTAATCCATATAAAATAAAACCTAAACAATAAAAAATATAATCTCACGAAACAAATAAGGCACGCCAACCAAATTATACATCAGATATTGTCAAGCCTAGGAAGGCACCTAAGGCATGAGACCAAAGAGCGGCTTGGATAACAATTTTCAGCATAACGAGACACACTATTTGGACAACCCAGTAAGTATCCCGCCGAGGGCAAGGTCTGGGGAGGTCCTTACGTAGGCAGTCTTACCCCTAACTAAATGCCTAGTACAGAGATTGTTTCAGATAGACCCACGAAAACAATTTTAAAATTCTGAAAACAATTCAATGCAGGTTGCATGAATGAAAGATTAAATGCATGGGTGAATGAGTGCATGGATGAGTAGAAAGATAAAGAATAAAAAGAAGTACATAAATAAATAAAGATAATAGACGTGGAAGGTGCGAATGTGACGCACAACCGTAGGTGAACGAACGGAATACCTTAAAAACTCTAAAAACAATGAAGAAACCTAGATGCAAAAAGGAAAACATCCCAATCAAAAGTTCCTAGGAAAACCAACACAACCTTCTATTTAGATCCTGCACATGCATTCTACTACACCAAAGTTTCCTATAAGGGTTGAGTCCTCAATAAGTTCCATGATCACCTCTCTCCAACTCTTCTTTGGTCGCCCTCTTCTTCCATTACAGTCCCATCCAGAACATCCTCTCTTTATATCTTCCAACCAACACAAACCACCTGTCACTTTAGCCTAGATGGATGAATGGATTCCAAGTTACCTCGCCAGATTATTTCCTGATTCCAGTTTCAAGTCAATGATCATCCCAGCGGGTGGTTTTGGATTTACAGAGATTACAAGGAGCTCTCCTCCCCGTTTTTGGCTTTCTGCTTACCTTGAGGGTATACATCTTGAGTTGGATGCTTGAACAAGGATGAAAGAGAGGTGACAAAATCTGACCCGACCCGAGAACCTGACTCATACCGACCCGAAAAGTTTGGGTCTTGAACAAAGAATTCCAACCCGAAACCCGATACTTACCGAACCCGAAAAACCCGACATTTATTGGGTCAAACCTTGTGGAACGATCTATGTAATTTTGACCTATGCAGTTTCAGATTTTTCTTTAATAAGGGTTTTTCTAATCCTTGTGGAACGATCTTAACTAATTGTTACATAGGTAGCAGTTTGATACTTCGTATGCATTAGTAAAAACATAATAACTTGTAAAAACTTTACAAAATAGTTTTCAAGTAGATTAAAACCATATATATTATGTCTAATAACATTATAGTTAACTTTTTTATTTTAAAGTTGAAAATACAATTAATTATGCAATTATAACCTAATTAACAAATAAATGCACAACCCGAAACGCTCTGGGTTATGAACAAGCATTTCCCAACCCGAAACCGAAACGACCCGACCTGTAAATGACCCGACCGAAACTGACCCGACCTGACCGACCCGTTTGCCACCTCTAGATGAAAGTATTAGTAGTCTCATGGTCTGGAAGATCCAGCAAACTATGTCACATGCCTCTTCAATTGAACTCAATAACAACATCCCTAGTTGGCCTTCCTTTAAGCATCATCAAGCACCGTACGGCAATAAAGGCTACATTCAAATTCTGCGTTCCTTCCATATTACTGCCATTACTCCCACTTCACCTTGCTTTCATTTTCTGGTGCATACTTCTCTTTTCCTTCAAGATCAACATCCTTCATATTAATGTCACTGCTAGTCCAATTCCCTAGTCCAATTCCCTAGTCCATAAACCATAACAAAGCATCATAATCTGCCTTATCGATATCATCCAATTCTTGAACAGTCAGATGCTTCTTTGATTCTAAGGTTTGCAATTTCATTCACATTCCAAACCTTCAATGGCTCCTATACGAACTTCAATATCCTCATGAATTGGATCCCTAACAACCTCCACCGCACACCCATTTAAAAACTCAGGAATCTTATAAAACCCATAATGTGTGGTCCACATGATTATAAAGGGAAAAGGAGTAAGACCCCCTTGGACTAGAGTAGACTCTAAGAGATTAAGGAAGTGACCCAACACAGCTCTCAAGCCTAACACCTGCTCCAGCATTGGAACCTCCTCGACCCAATCCTTAATGAAAGAAAATGTCTCCCTTGCTCTCCTTGGCCAAGTAACTTCACATCTCCAAACAAGGTATGTCGACTAAGTCAATCCCGAAAACACGAGTCAAAGCCTCATCATTATTACAACTTATCTACATCCTACTCTTCTCTTATCCCATAGTGAAAACACTAAAAAGTCAATACATACGTACAATCCACCAATCACGACATAAACCCCCAACATCTGAGTTTCATCAAAACCCCGATGAGTACATGGAAAGGGAAGGCCATAAACAGAGGACCACTTTTCCTTAGCTGAGACATTTGAGCCCGGTAGACATAGAAAAGAAACGCAAAACAGCTTCCTATCCTCATTCACAAATTATGGAATCGACTCCTATAAACTTAGGTGGCATTTACTTGGTAGCAATGGTGATTACTGATTATATTGTAATGCACAATTTTATAGAGTAAATGTGGTACGGAAAAGATAGGAGGGAGAGGAGAGAGATGGGGGAAGTGTAAAGGTGATTACTTTGGATGGTGTAATCAATCCCACTCTTCCCATCTCTCTCATCCCCTCCACCCCTTTTCATCCCCTACTCTATAAAATGGTGCATTACGTTGTAATCATCATCACCCCCCAAGTAAATGAGCCCATAGTCCATAAAGTGGGAACGATCACACCAAACATTTGACATCCCCAAGTACTTGTCTTGCTGATTTGTTTTAACTAGCCACAACCATTTGCACTTCCCCTAGCAAAGGTTTGATAAAAAATTAAAACCCAACAAAGGACCTTAACTAATTAGCTCATTAACCCAGTTTAAGCTTAAGCTTAAACCCAAGTCTCTAGTCAAAAACACAATTTTGATAAACTACGCAAAGTTTCAATTTTTTATTTTGTCATTTTAGTGAGGTAAGTGGTAAACTAAAAGGAGGGCTTATACAAATGGCGACCAAATTTGTCACTCAATGTGAAATGCTAAAGTAAAAATGTCAATTTTTTTTTTTTTGAAGAGTGAGAAAACAAACCGTTGAGTGATGAGATAGAAAGTATCCCCTTCTTTGCTTTGGGATTCGTAAGCCAAGGAAATGTCTCTAATCTTCAGCCTCTCTTCTTCCGGTGACATCCCCGGAAGATAACGTCGAATAGATGTCTCAGCCATTGTAGACGCCTCCTCTCTCTCTCTCTGCCGCAGGAGGTGGTGGTGGTTGTGGTTGTGGTTGTGGTTGTGGTGTTGTCCTGTTGGGTGAGAGAGTGAGGAGAGAGAAATGGGTAATTGGGACTTGGGGATGGGGCTTTGACCTTTGGCCTTTGGGGAGATGGTCAAGTGACTCAGGTCAGGTCATACGAGAAATTTGGAAATGCGTGTGCGCACTTCAAACTTTCTTTTTTGTTTTTACTTTGGATTTTTTTTTTTTTTTTTTTTTTTTGTAAACTACCTCGTTTGATGTTTTTTTTGTGACTTAGTACTTTATAAGTTTCTTTTTGTTGGGAACTAACTTACAATGTCACTTTCTTTGTTGACCCATATCAAAGACCATTTTTTCCGTTATAATATTTTTAGAAGGCCAAAATACCCCTCATTAAAGTCAAATACCTTCCCATTTATTTTCTCTTTCCCTCATTACGTTTTCTCCAATTTACAACTGTAGGCACATAAAAATGTTCAAATGCCACATTGGTAAATTAATCGGTCAAAGTCAAATTATGACTCATAAGTAAGCATTTTTGAGGATATTAAATTAATTATTTAGGTACAATTTAAATACCTATTTAAATTAATTATTTTTTCTCTAATAATGTTTAAAGGCCTAAAAACGGGCCTTGGACCATTAAGTTGGGTTGTGACTACCCAGTCCATGAAGTATGGCCCATGACTACCAAGTCTAACTTAAAACCCTATGGGGTCAACTCTCCCTATAAATACAGCTCCCTACTCTCATTTAGAGGCTTCAGCCAGACTCCAACCGACCTGCAGAAGGAGAATTCCGGAGACCTAAAGATCCAGACGCTACATCATTCATCCTCTAAGCTTTTCCAAGAAGATTGAAGCCTCTAAGCTTTGAAGATCAAATTCATTCCTTTCAAGGAGATTGAACCCTCTAAACTTTGAAGATCAAATTCATTCCTTTCAAGGAGATTGAAACCTCATTGAACGTGATCAAGCCCTCAAATCCGGCCTACGTTCAACAAATCAAATCAAGCCTTTGGACGAGATCAAGTCAATTACGACCTTTGTTCAATAAGTCAACTCAAACATCTGAGCACGATCAAGCCATCAAGTTCAGCCCGAGTTCAGTCAACCAAATCAAAGTCAAGTGGAGATCGAATCAGGGGATCAAATTAGAGATTGTAACACATTTTCAATATCAACAAAAACTAACATATTTGTTCATATATTTTGTCTCTGTTATTTATTTTCAGATACAAATTTTGTGTTTACAAATTTTGGCACGCCCGGTGGGACAATCTCTACCTCTCATCTCTTTCTCCACGAGTCTATATACTCAAGTCTTTTCAACCATGAAGTCGAAAGAATCCATTGCCTGCAACCCAAAAGAATTTGAAGGTTCTTCTACTAAAGGGATCCGGACGGAAGAATCAATGGAGTCTTCTCAACTGCTTATCGTTTCCTCAATGACAATTGAAGTGAATACCATCAAAGAACAATTGGCTAATACGAGGAAGATCATCGAAGAACTCTCCAAAGAAAGTGAGGAAAATGATAAGCAAATTGCCATTCTAACCAAGAAGTTGGAGAAACGCCCAAAAGGAGATAAATCTGGTCCCAAAAATGATGGGGACTCCGCTACAAGTTCGAAGTCAACAAAAAGTGAGAAGTCCAAACATGAATCCGAGATTGGTTCACTTTCCATTAACCAAATTCAGGAGTTAATTGCAAGCACCGTCAAGAATCAACTTGGTAGAGTTCCATATGACAAACACTCCTACACTAAGCCATACACCACCAAGGTTGATCGTCTACGAATGCCAGTTGGTTACCAACCCCCTAAATTTCTACAATTTAATGGCATTGGTAATCCCAAACAGCATGTCGCACATTTCATTGAGACATGTAATAGTGCAGGTACGAATGGTGATTTGCTCGTTAAACAGTTCGTTCGTTCCCGTAAAGGCGTTGCATTTGATTGGTACACGAATTTGGCCCCTACATCCATTGATAATTGGGGGCAAATGGAAAGTGCATTTCTAAATCGCTTCTACGGAACCCGTTGTGTAGTGAGTATGACTGAGCTTACCGCCACCAAACAGTTGCAAGATGAGCATGTCGTTGACTTCATCAATCGTTGGCGCTCATTAAGTTTACAATGCCAAGACCATCTATGCAAGACTTCCGTAGTAGCAATGTGCATCCAAGGAATGGATTGGGACTTACGCTATATCCTTCAAGGAATCAAGCCGAAAACATTTCAAGAATTGGCAACGCGAGCCCATGACATGGAGCTTACAATTGCAAATTATGAAGGTTATACTTTCTCAAATGAAAAGGATGAATCCGGAAGCATGAAAGAGCTCATCACCATCCAGGAGGATTATTTGTCAACAAATGAAGATGACAACTTTGTAGGGACATCCTCCGAGTCATCGTCTCCATAAGGGCATGAACAAAAGTCGTGTGCAACTTCCACTCAAGGGGCATGCAATGAAAGTGTGTCCTCTCTTTCAAAAAAAAAAAAAAGAGCAAAAGAAATTGTAAAGATGGTATAACAAACTTCGATGGAGAAGACAAACAACTCCAAAGCATGAGTATAAAATGCACACAAAAAATAGAAGTATCAAGATTTGGAGAAAGCTCATAAGCACCAAGTCTAATTCAATGTACGAGTTGCTAAATCTGGAGAAAGCTCTCAAGCACCAGAGAATCAGACTAAAGTATGCAAATGGACGTGGAGCAAGCTCTTAAGCACCGTGTCTATATCAAATACGCAAGTATCAAGATTTGGAGAAAACTCCCAAGCACCAAGTCTATTTCAAAAAAAAAAAAAAAACTAAGGAGATATGGAGAAAGCTCTCAAGCACCATGACTCAACCAAATTATTCAAGCAACGAGATATGGAGAAAGCTCCCATGCACTATAGCTCAACTAAAATGATGCAAAAGACAAAGATATGGAAAACGCTTATAAGCACCATGACTGTGTCGTACTCCTAAGAAAGAGGCTAAACTGCTAATTCATTTTAAAAAAGAAAAAAAAAACTTAAACTACGTTGGCTTGATCTTGTAAAGTCAAAGTTAACTGCTTTACAAGTACGTAGGCAGTTTGAATGATCTATTTGTTCAAATGTAGCCACCCCACCAAAAAAAAATTTCAATACAAGGATGATAAATTCAATTTTATTTCACTAACCAAAAAAAAATTAATGAGATAATTTGACTTTTAGTTTATCTCCTTTTATGAAAACATTGAGGCTTCCCTTTCTAGACTTCCAAGTTAGCCAGAGGAAGTGAAATATTTTGAGCCACTTCCAACTTCACGTCAATGTCATCAATGATTTATTTACTTTAGATGATACCAAGTTGAAGATGACATTTGATTCAGGGGGCATGTTTTCCGCTCATTTGTGTCATATGTTAACGTGTACTTCAACACTTTGGCTTGATCAGTATTTGCAGCACAGGCTTGATAATTGATGTGGCTCTCGGTTTGCTCCCGACACATCCATCTATGGAAAGAGGGTGAATGTAGTAGGCTTGATATTGACTTGAATAGACTGTCTCCAGCATGTCTCAAGATTGCAAATCGGAATTGGCTTGAGATAAATGGAAGCAAAGGTTTATAACAGGTTGCTAGAGGGTAAGTTATGAGAGTCATCAGCAAACTTTCAACTTAGTCGGACAAGGAGATGGCCTAGATAATATCAAGCTAGCAATGAAGCTCCGTATATCTGCACCCCGGTGGAGAAAATGCAGTTTGTCATGACAGGATGCGAGGCGGATTGGCCAGATTCGATGGTTCGGGTTCCTCCAGAGGCCACAGCAGGTTGGGGCAGATAGATATTGCGGGAGTCTGATGGATAGCTTGGACGTCCTCCATGGGCCTGCCTCTTGCGGTAACAAAATTTCATGACTCGTTCGGTCCAGCAGGTCATCGGAAGTGGCTTCGAACGGAGTATCAAGGTACGGGCATGACTTCTCGCGCGGATATTTGATGTCTTATCACCAGCAAAATGATGGGCACAACAATGTCATCTAAATGGCGGCATGGCGAGGCCAGGTACAGTTTCAAACGGATCGACTACGTGACCATGGTCGGATAGTGACAAGAAATTGTGATCAGCAAGACTTCAACATAGCTTTTGGATTTCATGCTTCACATAGTCTGGCTATAGGCTTGTTAGAGACTCGAACGGAAAACGGAATGTCGACAACTCCTCCATCCTTTGGTGGTACTTGGCCCTGCAAGTGCACTAAAAAAACAAGAAAAAGAAAAAGGTGTATCCTCCCTTACCTTTCTTACCTGTTGAGCTTCAATGGAGGTCAGATAAAAAAGACGGTCGGTTTGTCGATAAGATTGGTTCCGATTCAGAGTTAGCAAGTCCGATTCGAGCGGAGTTGGTTGGCATTTGACAAGTACAGCAAAAGCTCCAGCTTCAGAAAAGAGGCAACGTCAAGCTTCCAGGAAATCGATTGACTTTGCAAACAAAGCATTTGGGTGCTTTCTCTTAATATAAAACACAAAAGAACTCAATCTCTTTCACCTAGTCGTAAGAGCTGTTAAAACGCGTAAATGCATTCAAAAGCTTGAGTTGAAGCTTGTTTGAACTTGTAAACATCCTTGGTGTAGTTTCACACTCAAACGAATGGAAACAAAGCATATGTGTGCTTTCTCTTAATATACAACACAAAAGAACTCAATTTCTATCACCCTAGTCGTATGAGCTTTTAAAACGCGTAAATGCATTCCAAAGCTTGGGTTGAAGCTTGTTTGTACTTGTAAACATCCTTGGTGTAGTTTCACACTCAAATGAATGCAAACAAAGCATTTGGGTGCTTTCTCTTAATATACAACACAAAAGAACTCAATCTCTTTCACCCTAGTCGTATGAGCTTTTAAAACGCGTAAATGCATTCAAAAGCTTGAGCTGAAGCTTTTTTGTACTTGTCAATATCCTTGGTGTCGTTTCACACTCAAATGAATGCAAACAAAGCATTTAAATACTTTCTCAAAATATACAACACAAAAGAACTCAATCTCTTTCACCCTAGTTGTAAGAGATGTTAAAACGCGTAAATGAATTAAGAAGCTTGAGTTGAAGCTTGTTTTTACTTGTATACATCCTTGGTGTAGTTTCACATTCAAATGAATGCAAACAAAGCATATGCGTGGTTTCTTTTAATATACAACACCACAAAACTCAATCTCTTTCACCCTAGTCGTAAAAGTTGTTAAATCGCGTAAATGCATTCAAAAGCTTGAGTTGAAGCTTGTTTGTTCTTGTATACATCCTTGGTGTAGTTTCTCACTCAATTGAATGCAATCAAAGCATTTGGGTGCTTTCTTTTAATCTACAACACAAAAGAACTCCATCTCTTTCACCCTAGTCGTAAGAGCTGTTAAATCGCGTAAATGCATTAAAATGCTTAAGTTGAAGCTTGTTTGTACTTGTATGCATCCTTGGTGTAGTTTCTCACTCAAATGAATGCAATCAAAGCATTTGGGTGCTTTCTCTTAACATACAACACAAAAGAACTCAATCTCTTTCACCCTAGTCGTAAGAGTTATTAAAATGCGTAAATGCATTCAAAAACTTTAGTTGAAGCATGTTTGTACTTGTAAATATCCTAAGTATAGTTTCTCACTCAAATGAATGCAAACAAAGCATATGGGTGCTTTCTCTTAATATACAACACTAAAGAACTCAATCTCTTTCACCCTAGTCGTTTGAGCTTTTAAAACGCGTAAAATGCATTCAAAAGCTTGAGTTGAAGCTTGTTTGTACTTGTAGACATCCTTGGTGTAGTTTCTCACTCAAATGAATGCAAACAAAGCGTTTAAGTGTTTTCTCTTAATATAAAACACAGAAGAACTCAATCTCTTTCAGCCTAGTCGTAAGAGCTGTTAAAACGCGTAAATGCATTCAAAAGCTTGAGTTGAAGCTTGGTTGTACTTGTAAACATCCTTGATGTAGTTTCTCACTCAAATGAATGCAAACAAAGCATTTGGGTGCTTTCTCTTATTATACAACCCTAAAGAACTCAATCTCTTTCACATTAGTCGTATAAGCTTTTAAAACGCGTAAATGCATTCAAAAGCTTGACTTGAAGCTTATTTGTACTTGTAAACATCCTTGGTGTAGTTTCTCACTCAAATGAATGCAAACAAAGCATTTAAGTGTTTTCTCTTAATATACAACACAAAAGAACTCAATCTCTTTCAGCCTAGTCGTAAGAGCTGTTAAAACGCGTAAATGCATTCAAAAGCTAGAATTGAAGGTTGTTTGTACTTGTAAACATCCTTGGTGTAGTTTCTCACTCAAATGAATGCAAACAAAGCATTTGAGTGCTTTCTCTTAATATACAACCCTAAAGAACTCAATCTTTTTCACCCTAGTTGTAAGAGCTGTTAAAACGTGTAAATGCATTCAAAAGCTTGAGTTGAAGCATGTTTGTACTTGTAAACATCCTTCGTGTAGTTTCTCAGTCAAATGAATGTCAACAAAGCATATCGGTGCTTTCTCTTAATATACAACACTAAAGAAATGAATCTCTTTCACTCTAGTCGTTTGAGCTTTTAAAATGCGTAAATGCATTCAAAAGCTTGAGTTGAAGCTTATTTGTACTTGTAAACATTCTTGGTGTAGTTTCTCACTCAAATGAATGCAAACAAAGAGTTTAAGTGTTTTCTCTTAATATACAACACAAAAGAACTCAATCTCTTTCAGCCTTGTCGTAAGAGCCGTTAAAACGCGTAAATGCATTCAAAAGCTTGAGTTGAAGCTTGTTTGTACTTGTAAACATCCTTGCTGTAGTTTCTCACTCAAATGAATGCAAACAAAGCATTTGGGTGCATTCTCTTAACATACAACCCTTAAGAACTCAATCTCTTTTACCCTAGTCATGTGACCTTTTAAAACGCGTAAATGCATTCAAAAGCTTGAGTTGAAGCTTGTTTGTACTTGTATACATCATTTGTGTAGTTTCACACTCAAACGAATGGAAACAAAGCATTTGTGTGCTTTCTCTTAATATACAACACAACAGAACTCAATTTCTATCACCCAAGTCGTATGAGCTTTTCAAACGCGTAAATGCATTCCAAAACTTGGGTTGAAGCTTGTTTGTACTTGTAAACATCCTTGGAGTAGTTTCACACTCAAATGAATGCAAACAAAGCATTTAAGTACTCATAATACACAGCACAAAAGAACTCAATCTCTTTCACCCTAGTCGTAAGAGCTGTTAAATCGTGTAAATGCATTCAAAAGCTTGAGTTGAAGCTTGTTTGTTCTTATGTACATCCTTGGTGTAGTTTCTCACTCAAATGAATGCAAACAAAGCATTTGGGTGCTTTCTCTTAATATACAACACAAAAGAACTAAATCTCTTTCACCCTAGTCGTATGAGCTTTTAAAACGCGTGAACGCATTCAAAAGTTTGAGTTGAAGCTTGTTTGTACTTGTATACATCCTTGGTGTAGTTTCACATTCAAATGAATGCAAACAAAGCATATGCGTGGTTTCTCTTAATATACAACACCACAGAACTCAATCTCTTTCACCCTAGTCGTAAGAGCTGTTAAAACGCGTAAATGCATTCAAAAGCTTGAGTTGAAGTTTGTTTATACTTGTAAACATTCTTGGTGTAGTTTCTCACTCAAATGAATGCAAACAAAGCATTTTTGTGCTTTCTCTTAATATACAACACAAAAGAACTTAATCTCTTTCACCCTAGCCGTATGAACTTTTAAAACGCGTAAATGCATTCAAAAGCTTGAGTTGAAGCTTGTTTGAACTTGTAAACATCCTTGGTGTAGTTTCACATTCAAATGAATGCAAACAAAGCATTTAAGTACTTTCTCATAATATACAACACAAAAGAACTCAATCTCTTTCACCCTAGTCGTAAGAGCTGTTAAAACGCGTAAATGCATTCAAAAGCTTGAGTTGAAGCTTGTTTGTACTTGTAAACATCCTTGGTGTAGTTTCATACTCAAATGAATGCAAACTAAGCATATGGGTGCTTTCTCTTAATATACAACACAAAAGAACTCAATTTCTTTCACCTAGTCGTAAGAGCTGTTAAAATGCGTAAATGCATTCAAAAGCTTGAGTTGAAGCTTGTTTGTACTTGTAAACATCCTTAGTGTAGTTTCACACTCGAACGAATGGAAACAAAGCATATGTGTGCTTTCTCTTAATATACAACACAAAAGAACTCAATTTCTATCACCCTAGTCGTCTGAGCTTTTAAAACGCGTAAATGCATTCCAAAGCTTGGGTTGAAGCTTGTTTGTACTTGCAAACATCCTTGGTGTAGTTTCACACTCAAATGAATGCAAACAAAGCATTTGGGTGCTTTTTCTTAATATACAACACAAAAGAACTCAATCTCTTTCACCCTAGTCGTATGACCGTTTCAAACGCGTAAATGCATTCAAAAACTTGAGCTGAAGCTTTTTTGTACTTGTAAATATCCTTGGTGTCGTTTCACACTCAAATGAATGCAAACAAAGCATTTAAGTACTTTCTCAAAATATACAACACAAATGAACTCAATCGCTTTCACCCTAGTCGTAAGAGCTGTTAAAACGTGTAAATGAATTAAGAAGCTTGAGTTGAAGCTTGTTTGTACTTGTATACATCCGTGATGTAGTTTCACAAATGAATGCAAACAAAGCATATGCGTGGTTTCTCTTAATATACAACACCACAGAACCCAATCTCTTTCACCCTAGCCGTAAGAGCTGTTAAATCGAGTATATGCATTCAAAAGATTGAGTTGAAGCTGTTTTGTTCTTGTATACATCCTTGGTGTAGTTTCTCACTCAAATGAATGCAATCAAAGCATTTGGGTGCTTTCTCTTAATATACAACACAAAAGAACTCCATCTCTTTCACCCTAGTCGTAAGAGGTGTTAAATCGCGTAAATGCATTAAAAAGTTTGAGTTGAAGCTTATTTGTACTTGTATACATCCTTGGTGTAGTTTCTCATTCAAATGAATGCAATCAAAGGTCTCTTTCACCCTAGTTGTAAGAGCTATTAAAACGCTTAAATGCATTCAAAAGTTTGAGTTGAAGCTTGTTTGTACTTGTAAACATCCTTGGTGTAGTTTCTCACTCAAATGAATGCAAACAAAGCATTTGGGTGCTCTCTCTTAATATACAACACAAAAGAACTCAATCTCTTTCACCCTAGTTGTATGAGCTTTTAGAACGCGTAAATGCTTTCAAAAGCTTGAGTTGAAGCTTGTTTGTACTTGTAAACATCCTTGTTGTAGTTTCACATTTAAATGAATGCAAACAAAGCATTTAAGTACTTTCTCATAAAATACAACACAAAAGAACTCAATCTCTTTCACCTTAGTCGTAAGAGCTGTTAAAACGCGTAAATACATTCAAAAGCTTGAGTTGAAGTTTGTTTGGACTTGTAAACATCATTGGTGAAATTTCTCACTCAAATGAATGCAAACAAAGCATTTGTGTGCTTTCTCTTAATATTCGACACAAAAGAACTCAATCTCTTTCACCCTAGTCGTAAGAGCTGTTAAAACGCGTAAATGCATTCAAAAGCTTGATTTGAATCATGTTTGTACTTGTAAACATCCTTGGTGTAGTTTCTCACTCAAATGAATGCAAACAAAGCGTATGGGTGCTTTCTCTTAATATACAACACTAAAGAACTCAATCTCTTTCACCCTAGTCGTATGAGCTTTTAAAACGCGTAAATGCATTCAAAAATTTGAGTTGAAGCTTGTTTGTACTTGTAAACATCCTTGGTGTAGTTTCACACTCAAACGAATGGAAACAAAGCATATGTGTGCTTTCTCTTAATATACAACACAAAAGAACTCAAATTCTATCACCCTAGTCGTTTGAGCTTTTAAAACGCGTAAATGCATTCCAAAGCTTGGGTTGAAGCTTGTTTGTACTTGTAAACATCCTTGGTGTAGTTTCCCACTCAAATGAATGCAAACAAAGCATTTGGGTGCTTTTTCTTAATATACAACACAAAAGAACTCAATCTCTTTCACCCTAATCGTATGAGATTTTAAAACGCGTAAATGCATTCAAAAACTTGAGCTGAAGATTTTTTGTACTTGTAAATATCCTTGGTGTTGTTTCACACTCAAATGAATGCAAACAAAGCATTTAAGTACTTTCTCATAATATACAACACAAATGAACTCAATCGCTTTCACCCTAGTCGTAAGAGCTGTTAAAACGCGTAAATCAATTAAGAAACTTGAGTTGAAGCTTGTTTGTACTTGTATACATCCTTGATGTACTTTCACAAATGAATGCAAACAAAGCATATGCGTGGTTTCTCTTAATATTCGACACAAAAGAACTCAATCTCTTTCACCCTAGTCGTAAGAGCTGTTAAAATGCGTAAATGCATTCAAAAGCTTGAGTTGAATCATGTTTGTACTTGTAAACATCCTTGGTGTAGTTTCTCACTCAAATGAATGCAAACAAAGCGTATGGGTGCTTTCTCTTAATATACAACACTAAAGAACTCAATCTCTTTCACCCTAGTCGTATGAGCTTTTAAAACGCGTAAATGCATTCAAAAGTTTGAGTTGAAGCTTGTTTGTACTTGTAAACATCCTTGGTGTAGTTTCACACTCAAACGAATGGAAACAAAGCATATGTGTGCTTTCTCTTAATATACAACACAAAAGAACTCAATTTCTATCGCCCTAGTCGTTTGAGCTTTTAAAACGCGTAAATGCATTCCAAAGCTTGGGTTGAAGCTTGTTTGTACTTGTAAACATCCTTGGTGTAGTTTCCCACTCAAATGAATGCAAACAAAGCATTTGGGTGCTTTTTCTTAATATACAACACAAAAGAACTCAATCTCTTTCACCCTAATCGTATGAGCTTTTAAAACGCGTAAATGCATTCAAAAACTTGAGCTGAAGATTTTTTGTACTTGTAAATATCCTTGGTGTCGTTTCACACTTAAATGAATGCAAACAAAGCATTTAAGTGCTTTCTCATAATATACAACACAAATGAACTCAATCGCTTTCACCCTAGTCGTAAGAGCTGTTAAAACGCGTAAATCAATTAAGAAACTTGAGTTGAAGCTTGTTTGTACTTGTATCCATCCTTGATGTACTTTCACAAATGAATGCAAACAAAGCATATGCGTGGTTTCTCTTAATATTCGACACAAAAGAACTCAATCTCTTTCACCCTAGTCGTAAGAGCTGTTAAAATGCGTAAATGCATTCAAAAGCTTGAGTTGAATCATGTTTGTACTTGTAAACATCCTTGGTGTAGTTTCTCACTCAAATGAATGCAAACAAAGCGTATGGGTGCTTTCTCTTAATATACAACACTAAAGAACTCAATCTCTTTCACCCTAGTCGTATGAGCTTTTAAAACGCGTAAATGCATTCAAAAGCTTGAGTTGAAGCTTGTTTGTACTTGTGAACATCCATGGTGTAGTTTCATACTCAAATGAATGCAAACAAAGCATCTGGGTTCTTTCTCTTAATATAAAACACAAAACAACTCAATCTCTTTCACCTTGTCGTAAGAGCTGTTAAAACGCGTAAATGCATTCAAAAGCTTGAGTTGAAGATTGTTTGTACTTGTAAACATCCTTGGTGTAGTTTATCACTCAAATGAATGCAAACAAAGCGTTTAAGTGTTTTCTCTTAATATACAACATGAAAGAACTCAATCACTTTCACGCTAGTCGTAAGAGCTGTTAAAAACGAGTAAATGCATTCAAAAGCTTGAGTTGAAGCTTGTTTGTACTTGTATACATCCTTTGTGTAGTTTCTCACTCAAATGAATGCAATCAAAGCATTTGGGTGCTTTCTCTTAATATACAACACAAAAGAACTCAATCTCTTTCACCTTAGTCGAATGAGCTTTTAAAACACGTAAATGCATTCAAAAGCTTGAGTTGAAGCTTGTTTGTACTTGTAAACATCATTGGTGTAGTTTCTCCTCAAATGAATGCAAACAAAGCATCTGGGTTCTTTCTCTTAATATAAAACACAAAAGAACTCAATCTCTTTCACCTAGTCGTAAGAGCTGTTAAAACGCGTAAATGCATTCAAAAGCTTGAGTTGAAGCTTGTTTGTACTTGTAGACATCCTTGATGTAGTTTCTCACTCAAAGGAATTCAAACAAAGCATTTAGGTGATTTCTCTTAATATACAACACATTAGAACTCAATCTGTTTCACCCTAGTCGTATGAGGTTTCAAAACGCGTAAATGCATTCAAAAGCGTGAGTTGAAGCTTGTTTGTACTTGTAAAGATCCTTGGTGTAGTTTCTCTCCCAAATGAATGCAAACAAAGCATTTAAGTGTTTTCTCTAATTATACAACACAAAAGAACTCAATCTCTTTCACCCAAGTCGAAAGAGCGTTAAAACACGTAAATGCATTTAAAAGCTTGAGTTGAGGCTTGTTTGTACTTGTATACATCCTTGGTGTAGTTTCTCACTCAAATGAATGCAATCAAAGCAATTGGGTGCTTTCTCTTAATATACAACACTAAAGAACTCAATCTCTCTCACCCTAGTCGAAAGAGCTGTTAAAACGCGTAAATGCATTCAAAAGTTTGAGTTGAAGCTTGTTTGTACTTGTAAACATCCTTGGTGTAGTTTCTCACTCAAATGAATGCAAACAAAGCATTTGGGTGCTTTCTCTTAATATACAACACAATAGAACTCAATCTCTTTCACCCTAGTCGTATGAGCTTTTAGAACGCGTAAATGCATTCAAAAGCTTGAATTGAAACTTGTTTGTACTGGTAAACATCCTTGGTGTAGTTTCGCACTCAAATGAATGCAAACAAAGCATATGTGTGTTTTCTCTTAATATACAACACAAAAGAACTCAATCTCTTTCAGCCTAGTCGTAAGAGCTGTTAAAACGCGTAAATGCATCCAAAAGCTTGAGTTGAAGCTTGTTTGTACTTGTATACCTCCTTGGTGTAGTTTCTCACTCAAATGAATGCAAACAAAGCATTTAAGTGTTTCCTCTTAATATACAACACAAAAGAACTCAATCTCTTTCACCCTAGTCGTGAGAGTTTTTAAAACGCGTAAATGCATTCAAAAGTTTGAGTTGAAGCTTGTTTGTGCTTGTATACATCCTTGGTGTAGTTTCTCACTCAAATGAAAGCAATCAAAGCATTTGGATGCTTTCTCTTAATATACAACAAAACAGAACTTAATTTCTCACACCCTAGTCGAAAGAGCTGTTAAAACGCGTAAATGCATTCAAAAGCTTGAGTTGAAACTTGTTTGTACTTGTAAAAATCCTTGGTGTAGTTTCTCACTCAAATGAATGCAAACAAAGCATTTGGGTGATTTCTCTTAATATACAACACAAAAGAACTCAATCTCTTTCACCCTAGTCGTATGAGCTTTTAGAATGCGTAAATGCATTCAAAAGCTTGAGTTGAAGCTTGTTTGTACTTGTAAACATCCATGGTGTAGTTTCATACTCAAATGAATGCAAACAAAGCATCTGGGTTCTTTCTCTTAATATAAAACACAAAACAACTCAATCTCTTTCACCTTGTCGTAAGAGCTGTTAAAACGCGTAAATGCATTCAAAAGCTTGAGTTGAAGCTTGTTTGTACTTGTATACCTCCTTGGAGTAGTTTCTCACTCAAATGAATGCAAACAAAGCATTTGGGTGATTTCTCTTAATATACAACACGTTAGAACTCAATCTCTTTCACCCTAGTCGTATGAGCTTTCAAAACGCGTAAATGCATTCAAAAACGTGAGTTGAAACTTGTTTGTACTTGTAAACATCCTTGGTGTAGTTTCTCACCCAAATGAATGCAAACAAAGCATTTAAGTGATTTCTCTAAATATACAACACAAAAGAACTCAATCTCTTTCACCCTAGTCGAAAGAACGTTAAAACACGTAAATACATTTAAAAGCTTGAGTTGAGGCTTGTTTGTACTTGTATACATCGTTGGTGTAGTTTCTCACTCAAATGAATGCAATCAAAGCAATTGGGTGCTTTCTCTTAATATACAACACTAAAGAACTCAATCTCTCTCACCCTAGTCGAAAGAGCTATTAAAATGCGTAAATGCATTCAAAAGTTTGAGTTGAAGCTTGTTTGTACTTGTAAACATCCTTGGTGTAGTTTCTCACTCAAATGAATGCAAACAAAGCATTTGGGTGCTTTCTCTTAATATACAACACAAAAGAACTCAATCTCTTTCACCCTAGTCGTATGAGCTTTTAGAACGCGTAAATGCATTCAAAAGCTTGAGTTGAAACTTGTAAGTACTGGTAAACATCCTTGGTGTAGTTTCGCACTCAAATGAATGCAAACAAAGCATTTGTGTGTTTTCTCTTAATATACAACACAGAAGAACTCAATCTCTTTCAGCCTAGTCGTAAGAGCTGTTAAAACGCGTAAATGCATCCAAAAGCTTGAGTTGAAGCTTGTTTGTACTTGTATACCTCCTTGGTGTAGTTTCTCACTCAAATGAATGCAAACAAAGCATTTAAGTGTTTTCTCTTAATATACAACACAAAAGAACTCAATCTCTTTCACCCTAGTCGTGATAGTTTTTAAAACGCATAAATGCATTCAAAAGCTTGAGTTGAAGCTTGTTTGTGCTTGTAAAAATCCTTGGTGTAGTTTCTCACTCAAATGAAAGCAATCAAAGCATTTGGGTGCTTTCTCTTAATATACAACACAAAAGAACTTAATTTCTCACACCCTAGTCGAAAGAGCTGTTAAAACGCGTAAATGCATTCAAAAGTTTGAGTTGAAACTTGTTTGTACTTGTAAAAATCCTTGGTGTTGTTTCTCACTCAAATGAATGCAAACAAAGCATTTGGGTGATTTCTCTTAATATACAACACAAAAGAACTCAATCTCTTTCACCCTAGTCGTATGAGATTTTAGAATGCGTAAATGCATTCAAAAGCTTGAGGTGAAGCTTGTTTGTACTTGTAAACATCCATGGTGTAGTTTCACACTCAAATGAATGCAAACAAAGCATTTGCGTGCTTTCTCTTAATATACAACGCAAAAGAACTCAATCTCTTTCACCTAGTCGTAAGAGCTGTTAAAACGCGTAAATGCATTCAAAAGCTTGAGTTGAAGCTTATTTGTACTTGTAAATATCCTTGGTGTAGTTTCACACTGAAATGAATGCAAACAAAGCATTTGTGTGCTTTCTCTTAATATACAACACAAAAGAACTCAATCTCTTTCACTTTAGTCGTAAGATCTGTTAAAACGCGTAATTGCATTCAAAAGCTTGAGTTGAAGCTTGTTTGTACTTGTAAACATCCTTGGTGTAGTTTCTCTCTCAAATGATTGCAAATAAAGCATTTGGGAGCTTTCTCTTAATATACGACACAAAAGAACTCAATCTTTTTCACCCTAGTCGTATAAACTTTTAAAGCGCGTAATTGCATTCAAAAGCTTGAGTTGAAGTTTGTTTGTAGTTGTAATCATCCTTGGTGTAGTTTCTCACTCAAATGAATGCAAAGAAAGCATTTGGGTGCTTTCTCTTAATATACAACACAAAAGAACTGAAGCTCTTTCACCCATGTCGTAAGAGCTGTTAAAGGGTGTAAATGCATTCAAAAGTTTGAGTTGAAGCTTGTTTGTACTTGTATACATCCTTGGTGTAGTTTTTCACTCAAATGAATGAAATCAAAGCATTTGGGTGCGTTCTCATAATATACAACACAAAAGAACTTAATCTCTTTCACCCTAGTCGTAAGAGCTGTTAAAACGCGTAAATGATGTGATTTTTTTAGGGCTTTTCTGTATTTTGATAAACAAAAACAATAAAAGGGATATACCTCTTGAATCACTCAAAGGGTATGGCTTTTCGTTCACGAATCACTCAAGAACATTACTTTCGCATCACACACAAGGGTTTCAAACTGAATCACTCAATTTGAGGGGTAAATACTCATGTATTCAATTATTAATCATCAAAGCACGAGTTTACAATAGCAAAGCTCTCCCCTATTTGTAGACAAAGAAATCTAAAGCTATTCGGAATTCTAATCCTAATCCAAATAGGAAACTAACTATGAAACTGATTACAATTGTAAAACGAACTAACTAACAGCTTTCCTAATACCTTATGGACTCCTAATGCTACTAATAATCAAAGTACTACTTTCCTAAACATATTCTAACTAATTAAGAAAATAGTCAAATGAAATTAAACTCAAACAGCTAATTACTTGGCGTCCAAGGCTAAAACCGCTGGGACAATTTCCTTTTACTTTAACACCACTTCTTTTGAGTTTCTAATCATCTTCTTGCCACTCTAACATAGTTACCTCATGTGGCATTATACTCTTGGCAATGAGCAGCTTAAGATCAAGCATTAATGTTTCAAGAACTGGATTCTTGGACGTTCTTGATTCATCGTCTTCTTGCTTGTCCTATAACGTACTTGCTCCTGCATCAACCTCCCCTTCTTTGAAAGAATTTTCCCTCAAATTCGCATCCTCTAAGTAAGGGCTAAGATCACCAACATTGAAGGTTGGGCTCACGTTTCCATACTCACTAAGAAGATCAATGTTGTATGCATTGTCTCCAATCTTCTCTAGGACTTGAAAAGGACCATCTGCTCGAGGCATAAGCTTGTTCTTGCGTCTCAAAGGAAATCTTTCTTTTCGTAGGTGTAGCCAAACTAAGTCACCCGGCTCAAATAGAACTTGTTTTCTTCCCTTGTTAGCTCTAGCTTGGTACCTTGAGTTCATCTTCTCTACTCGCGCACGAACTTGCTCGCAAGTCTTCTTGAAAGCTTGCTGTCTTGCCTTGGCATCTACATTGATAACATCATCTCTAGGCAAAAACACGAAATCAATAGGCAAATAAGGATTAATGCCATACACAATCACAAATGGAGAACGACCCGTAGTAAAGCCAGGTGTTCTGTTATATGCGAATTCTGCATGTGCTAGCTTAATATCCCAATCTTTTGTGCTTCTACTCACCAACCCTCTAAGAAAATTACCAAGGGTTCTATTTGTAACCTCGGTTTGTCCATCTGTTTGGGGGTGATGTGAAGTACTAAACAGTAACTTCGTCACAACGAGTCTCCAAAGTGTCTTTCAAAAGTAACTTAGAAACTTAGTATCTCGATCCGACACAATGGTCTTGGGAATGCCATGTAGTCTCACTATCTCTTTATAGAACAAGTCAGCAACATGAGAGGCGTCATCGGTCTTGTGACATGGCACAAAGTGCGCCATCTTGGACAATCTATCAACAACAACCATCACAGCATCTTTTCCCCTTTGAGTTCTAGGGAGTGCCACAATGAAATCCATGCTCACTGTCTCCCAAGGAATGCTAGGAACCGGTAATGGTATGTATAACCCTTTGTGGAAAGCACTCTTGGCCTGTTGACATGTAGCGCATCTCGTCACAATAGCATGTACATCTTTGAGCATCTTAGGCCAATAGAAGTGTTCTTGTAACAGCTCAAGGGTTTTAGTTACTCCAAAATGTCCAGCTAATCCTCCCGAGTGAACTTCTCTAACCAATAGCTCACGTACAGAGGACCTAGGAACATAGAACTTGCTCCTCTTGAATAGAAACTCATCTCGTATGAAATAATCACCATACTCCCCTTCTTTGAAAACTCTAAATGACTCAGAGAAATCAGTATCCTTGTCATATAGTTCTTGGAGATGTTGAAAGCTTAGTGTTGAGTCTGATTTTATGTGTTTTTAATATCTCTAAATTGGTTTTATTTGCTTCTAAAGAATTACTATTACATTAATTTGTGTTCATTTTATAGGTAAAAGATGGATGAAAGATTAATGAAAGATAGGAGTACTAATCACCAAAAAGTCGAGGAAAGAAGCCCACCTCATGTTTCTATATGGAATTGGACGTATACAAGCTCGGCCGAAGACAGAAGAAAGAAGAGAGGACATTAAGGAATTAAGTTACCAGCTTAATATTGAGGATTTGGATGTATGGCCCACTATGACTTTTGCTCATGGGTTATTACCGTATTATTGTATTCATTTAAGGGCCAAAGCTATTTTACATTTTAATTCTTGGGCCTTCTGAAGAGGGAGGCACAGAATATCAGAGTACTCCGAAGACCGTAGGAGATATAAAAAGCCACAAAGCTTTGCCGTCAAGGGGGAGTTCCGTTTTACAGTAGTTGTAGCCTAATTTAGTTCTAATTAGGTTTAGGTTTAGCCGTAATTTAGTTTTAGGGTTCCAACTTCAAAGTTTTATTATTCTTTCTAGCAATTTAATTTCAGCTGTTCAATTCTTTGTTCCTTTATTGTTCTTGGTATTCTTTGTTTACAATCACACAATTGCAACCTTTATCATTCAAGTATGTTTTTCTTTTATTGTTCAATTCATAGTTCTATGCAACCAATTACTATTATATTTTATATGTTTCTTTTACTAGTTAGATTTCGATTGAGTGACACAATTGGATTTTAACTGGCAATAAAAATATGACCTTTTACTGTTTACGCTTTCGTTTGTTCCTTTTCATAGTTATTGACATAGTTTTATATTAGTTGTTCTTTTGATTTAGTTCATTAATTTAGTACTAGTTCGTGACGTAATTGCGTAAACCTATCCTCGTGGGATCGACCCGTATTTACATATGCTAGCTACACCTATACCGTGCACTTGCGGTATTTTAACTCAACAAGTTTTTTGGCGCCGTTGCCGGGGATGGGCATTACAAAATTAGATCACTTAGTTCTCGTTTCTTTCGGTATCTTTTTAAATTGACGGTATTGAAAAGAAAATTTTGTTGGGGTTTACCTCTACTGTTCGTAATTTAATATTTCAAGAAAAAAAAAATACTTGCTGGGACCCAAGATCGTTGATGTTTATTGTGTTACATAACTTAGTCTTGTAGTTCTGATCTTCATATATGTCAGTTACGGTAATAAGTAACATCTTTATTTTAGTGTTAGCTCATATAAATTCTAGGGAAAGCTAGTTTAGTTAGGAATATTAAGTTTGTTGATTTTCTGGTAGTGGTCCTTAACGTCAATTTCTTGTGGCCTAGGGTCTGGCACGTTTTCTTTAGCTGTGCTTTATTATATTCTTTTAGAGTACTTGTTTACGAATTCCTTTTGTTTTTGTTTCTTTTGAGTTAGCTTTTATTTTCTTGGTAATGCAGTTTAATATTTTCTAAAAAAAAAAAGTAAAATGCCTGAATTTGTTCAATTTGATCATGAGTCCTTTGAGACATATTTTTATAGATTTCAAGATTTATATACTCAATACCCTGATTATAATTTAGAGGCTTGGCAAAGATGTCAAATTATTTATGAGGGTATAAACAATGATTCTAGAAACATGATTGACGATAAGTTTATGGGAGAGTTTCTTTCTATTTCTGCTGACGAAGCTTGGACTTGGCTTGAGTACTTAGCTAAAAAGGAGGTTAGGGAAGCTAATTTGGGAGGTAATTTTACTCGTTACTCTTGTTTGCAACCTAAAGTTTCTTCTACTGTTTGTTCGCATTGTCATTCCTCCAAACATAGTATTAGCGATTGTCATGTGCTTGATAACCAATTGTCGTCTTATTATGCACAAAAGAACATGACTTCGCAAGAGCCAATGTATGACCCTTATGTGCCTAGTTATAATTTAGAGTGGTCTACCCACTATGATTATTCTTGTAATGAGGGCCAACAACATGATAATGGTCCAATTTATACTTCAACTAGTTTTAGTGACCAAGAAAATTTGGGTAAATTTTATTATCCGTTTCAATCTCAAGTATATCACGCCCAACCTTATCCTATTTATTTTGATGAAAATAGGTTGACCACAATGTTTCAGGAGCAAGCACGAACTGAGAGGTTTAACACTGTGTCTGACTTGGTTAAGTGCAAGATGGGGAAAGGAAGTTCAGTTAGTCCTCATGTAATCAAGATGATTTGTTATGTTGAGTACTTGGAAAAACTGGGCTCCCCAATGGGTCAAGAGTTGGCCACTGATATCATCTTAGCGTCATTAACTAATGATTATGATACTTTTGTTATGAACTATAATATGCATAATCTTAACAAGTCATTGGCTGAGCTGCATGGGATGCTTAAAACTGCTGAGCAAAACGTCAATAAGGACCCAACTTTCAATGTTCTAATGGTTAGAAAAGGGGGCCAGTTTAAGAAACATGGTCAAGCTAAGGACAAGGAAAAGGCTAACATGAAGGGTCCGATTGTGAATCAACCCAAAGGAAAGCCTAAGTTCAAACCGTCGTCTGGTCTTAATGATGAAACCAAGTGCTTCTACTGCAATGAGCTTGGGCATTGGAAGAGGAATTGCAAGAAATATTTGGAGGATCTAAAGAAGAACAAGGGAAGTGTTCCTTCAACTTCAGGTAAATGTTATGTTATAGAAGTAAATGTATTTACTTCTTCAAATTTTACTTCTTGGGTATTAGATACCGGATGTGGTGCTCACATTTGTGCAAATGTGCAGGGACTAAAGAGAAGTAGGACTTTGGCAAAAGGAGAAGTGGACCTGGGCGTTGAAAATGGAGCAAGAGTTGTTGTGTTATCTGTAGGAACATTTTATTTAAGTTTGCCATCTGGATTGGTTTTAGAACTCAATAGTTGTTATTATGTACCTGCCATTAGTAGGAATATTATTTCTATTTTCGTTTTGGACTTGGAAGATTTTGTCTTTGTGATTAAGAACAAATGTTATTCCTTTTATAAAGATGATATATTTTATGGTAGTGGTCCAATGAAAAATGGCCTTTATGTTCTAGACCTTAAAATTCCAGTTTATAACATAACTACTAAGAGGCTCAAATCAAATGACTCTAACCCAACTTACCTTTGGCATTGTCGTCTTGGACATATAAACGAGAAACGTGTTCAAAAGCTCCATAATGATGGACTTTTAAACTTATTTGACTTTGAGTCATTTGAGACATGTGAGTCTTGTTTATTAGGGAAGATGACTAAGGCACCTTTCACTGGTCACATTGAGAGAGCAAGTGATTTATTAGGCCTCATACATACTGATGTATGCGAACCATTAAGCACAGTTGCTAGAGGAGGTTACCACTACTTCATTACCTTTACTGATGACTTCAGCAGGTATGGTTATGTCTACTTGATGAGGCATAAATCTGAATCCTTTGAAAAGTTCAGGGAGTTTCCGAATGAAGTACAAAATCAACTTGGAAAAAAGATTAAAGCCCTTTGATCAGATCGAGGAGGTGAGTAGCTAAGCCAAGAGTTTCGATAGTCATTTGAAAGATTGTGGAATTGTTTCACAACTCACCCCTCCAGGTACACCTCAATGGAATGGTGTATCGGAGAGGAGAAATCGAACTTTGTTAGACATGGTTCGATCAATGATGAGCCTTACTAGTCTTCCAATATCTTTTTGGGGATATGCTCTTGAGACAGTCGCGTTCACATTTAACAGGAGTCCATCAAAATCAGTAGAAAAGACACCATTTGAGAAATGGACGAGAATAGTTCCCAGCTTGACTTTTCTAAAGATTTGGGGTTGTGAAGCTTATGTAAAACGTTTACTTTCTGATAAGCTTGGACCTAAATCTGATAAATGCTTCTTTGTGGGATATCCTAAAGAAACTAAAGGATATTACTTTTACCATCCCACCGACAACAAAGTGTTTGTGGCTCGACATGGTGTCTTCTTAGAAAGAGAGTTTCTTTTTAAAGGAAACAGTGGGAGTAAGTACAACTCGAAGAGGTTCGAGAGCCACAGGAGAGTACTCCAATTTCTGAGGAGACTCAAAGTAGTTTATAAGATGTTGTAGTAGCTACACCTGTGGCACCATCCCCTCGTAGGTCTGAAAGAGAGCGCCGAGAACCCATTAGATATGGTTTCTTGGTGACTGAACATCGTCATATATTATTAATAGAGGATGACGAGCCTACGACCTACACGGAAGCAATGATGGGCCCAGATTCCGACAAATGGCTTCAAGCCATGAAATCTGAAATGGATTCCATGTATGAAAACAAAGTATGGACTTTGGTAGACTCACCTGATGGCGTAAAAATCATTGTGTGTAAATGGGTTTTCAAGAAGAAAATTGACATGCATGGGAATGTTTATATATTCAAGCCACGATTGGTGGCAAAAGGTTATAATCAAATTCATGGGATAAATTATGATGAAACCTTTTCGCTCGTCGCAATGCTTAAATCTATTAGGATACTCCTTGCCATTGCTGCATATTATGACTATGAGATATGGAAGATGGATGTGAAGACAACTTTCCTTAATGGAAACCTGGAAGAGGATGTGTACATGATACAACCCGAGGGCTTCACATCACCAGGAGGAAAGGTATGCAAGCTTCAGCGATCTATTTATGGATTGAAGCAAGCATCCAGAAGTTGGAATCTTCGCTTCAATGAGGCAATCAAAGAGTTTGATTTCCTTAGATGCGAAGAAGAACCTTGTGTTTAAAAGAAGGTTAGTGGGAGCGTTGTGGTATTCTTGGTCTTATATGTGGACGACATAATACTGATTGGAAATGATATTCCTACACTTCAGTCAGTCAAGGCCTTTTTGGGAAAGTGTTTCTCAATGAAAAACATGGGAGAGGCAACCTATATCTTGGGGATTAGGATCTATAGACATAGATCAAAAGGACTCTTGGGCTTAAGCCGGAGTACCTATATAGAAAAGGTGTTGAAAAGGTTCAACATGCAAGATTCAAAGAAAGGTAATCTTCCCATGTCACATGGCATAACTCTTAGCAAGACTCAGTGTCCTTCAACACAAGATGAGCGAGATCGCATGAGTAGAATTCCTCATGCTTCTGCTATAGGTTCTATCATGTATGCCATGATGTGTACTCGTCTTGACGTTGCTTGTGCTTTGAGTATGACGAGTAGATACCAATCTAATCCAGGTGAAAGTCACTGGGTCGCAGTCAAGAGCATCCTCAAGTACTTGAGAAGGACTAGGGATGTGTTTCTTGTCTATGGTGGTGAAGAGGAACTCACTGTAAGTGGTTACACTGATGCAAGCTTCCAAACGGATAAGGATGATTCCCGATCGCAGTCAGGATTTGTATTCATTCTGAATGGAGGAGCAGTTAGTTGGAAGAGTCCCAAACAAGATACAATTGCAGATTCTACAACAGAAGCCGAGTATATTGATGCTTCTGAAGCAGCAAAAGAAGCAGTGTGGATTCGAAAATTCATCATTGAACTTGGGGTGATACCTAATAGTTCGAATCCAATAGACCTTTATTGTGACAGTAATGGGGCCATTGCACTGGCAAAGGAGCCTAGGGATCATCAGAAAACTAGGCATATACTCAGACGTTACCATTTGATACGAAGCTTTGTACAAATGGGAGATGTCAAGGTGTGCAGAGTATCATCGAAAATGAACATTGCTGATCCGCTGACTAAGCCTCTACCACAGGATAAGCATGAGCGTCATACTATTACACAAGGACTTAGATTCATGAGTGATTGGTCTCTGTCCTAGTGGGAGGTTTATTTTGTGACTTATGTTCGATTTATTTATTGCTGTCCCAATGAATAATTTATATGATGTAGATCATCAAGTATGTGACTTGATTGTGAGACTCTATTGTGATAAATATAATTATTCTAATTGTCCGTAGTCAGTTATCATTATTTGTGGGAATTTGATAAATATTGAGACTATCATGTGGATTGATTAATGACAAAGTTTCACAGGTCATAATTATGAGATATGAAATTGATCACATGGATAAATGTTAGAGAACATTGTATTGGACCGACCCATTTCAAAAACATTGGAAGGATTGTTATATAAGTGTCATCAATGTTTTTCATATGCAACTTTTAATTTGATCCTTTGACCTGAACTCACCATGGTTTCCTACATGATGTTTAGGATATCTTGATATTGTCAAACGTTAATCCTTAAGCGGATGACTATAAAGATAATTGAATGATGTGTTGTAAGTCATGCGGAGGAATGTGAGTGAGCAAGATGGGATTTGTCACTCTCATATAACGGGAGTAAGATATCTGTGGGCCCCTAGATGAGTTTAAACTGTGAAATGCATGGTCGTGCTCAAATGGATTGAAAGTCAATCGTTTGTTTTAAACAGTTTAACTGCGAAACCGAGAAAGTCATAATTGAACTATATAGGGATGACACTACTCCTTCCTTATGGTCAATTTAGGTATCACATGACAAAGGGATCATCGATGTATGATTAGCTATAGTGCAAGTGGGAGATTGTTGGATTTGCCCTATGAACTAATCATAAGAATTAATAATCGCATTATTGGTTGGACTATGGAGACCGATCTTTACTTAATATGGGTAATCGTAATGTTTTGCTAGAAACCAATTACGGTTTGTGGGCGCGAAAAGAGTTTTGGACTTACTGCCACATTAAGTAAACCAGCAGGGTCGCATGCTTAACAGGCTCGTTTTATTAGAAGGGTCTAATTCGGATTAGGCCCATTACACACTTAACCTAATCAGCCCTCCTGCCTCCCTATATATATCGTGACTTCTGATCAGTTAGGGTTACACGTGATAATCAGTTTTCACGAAACCCTAACTGTGTGTCATTAGAGTAAGGAGAGAACGGAGGTTGTGAATGGGATCCCTGTACTAGCATACTGACGTGTGGATTCGAGCCTGTGTGTGGATATCAGTTGAGGCACGACATCTGACATGTTCATCCATACCCAACCACTGTTCATCCAACCAGCGACCAAGGAGTGAGGTAAGATTTCGATTTGATATTTAATCACAGTAATCACATGTTTTCTGGGTTAATCGAATTTCTATTATGCATGTATGATCATGTTAGTGGTTAGAAATTCCTTCATTGCATACTTTCGCCCATTGATAATTCTTAGTGCGTGGTTTGTTTGATTGATATCCAAGAGCATGGGAAGTGTACATTCTTAAAAAGTAGATTTTATTGAGTTGTTTGGTTGACGAAAAAGGGGGAAGTGGATTCGTTAAAACTATCTAGATGTCTCTATACTCATTCTGAATAGTTTTTTTGCTATGATGCCATTTCGTATAGTTATAGCTTCGATCAGTTACAACGTACAAGTGAGGATGAGGTGGGAGCACAAGTGGTAAGTGCTCCACCCTCATAACCCATTGGTCAGGGGCTCAAATCCTCATATATGTAGGGAGAATAAAAATCTCATCTACCTTTTTTTTGTAGGGAGGGTCTCGTCCTACTTGAGCCCGTCGGCCCATCCAAGATGTGTTGGCTTGCCCAACGCATGTGATTTGCAGGCTATTACATGCGTCCTTGTGTCTTGGCCTTCTTACAGCGACCATCTACTGCTTACGGAAGGAACGGAATTATAGGCGATTTAGAGGAGAGAAGCAGCTAGCAGGTGAGTCAGATTTTTTGATATACTAGTAATGATGCCCGTGCGATGCACGGGTTAAGTTATATATATTTTTATTATTTTCCTTGTTATTTTATTCTTCAATATTATATATTTTAAAATATATTTACACTAATTAAAATCGGATATGATATTGTACGTTAAGATTAAACATATTGTAAATGCATCTCATTTTGAAGTATTTTCCGATGCAAATACGATGGTACAAATATTATTATTTTTTGAAGATGTGTAGAAGATTACATTTGCTTTTGAAGTTTCGACAAAGATTAAGTTATAACATTTATAAAACTCTAGTTATTCATCACAAGTCAAACTCTTAATTTTATTTTTTTTTAAATTATTGTAATAATATATTTAATGATGTGGCATGGCTCAAAACTCACGAAATATGCCAGCTTTATATATATAAAAGATTATTCAGGAGGTGCACCTTAGATGGTCAAGTACTCTAAGTGACATAGAGTTATTCTTGATAAGTTGAACTGGTATCCAGTTTAGTGACTTGAAGTAATGAGTATTGCTGCTTTTACGTGGAAATGAACATGCACATTTCTTAGAAGGTGTCATGTCCATTTCTTTATTTCGGCAGTGCAATATTTTTTCAGGTTGTATACTTGTATCTTTTGGTTGGGTCAGTGAGTCCAACTGCCCACTTGTACTTAACAATGACAAAATTGGGAGTAATAGAAATCTTTCTTTTTGCCCAAAAAAAAAAAAAGAAGCATTCAAGCCGAGTCCAACATTATTCGCGATTGTGTACTGATGAGTCCTCATCGTGAATCTCTAATGATACCGTGGATATCATAATTTTGCCCAACATCTTCAATTGGGCTACACAATAATAATTAGACAAAAATAAACATATGTGAATTATTTTCATAGGGAAAAAAATAATTGAATTAAGGATCGTAAGCAGTCCCGCTCCTTCACCATTAAGGGTGTGTTCGGCGAGAGTTTTGGAGACAGTGGTTAGTGGTTTGACCAAGTCTAAACTCTACCATAGCTATGTTTTGTTGTTCGGTAACCAAAAAATAAGGGTAGCGTTTAGAGTTTATTGTAGCGTTCTGCAAACGTTAATAATAGCTGTCCATATTTGACATTCCATAAGAGCCCTCGTGATTCGTAATGTTCTTAGCGGTGCCATCGTTTCATTGGGGACTTGGGGTTTACTACCTGCTTCTAATTGATGGGTAAAGAGAGAGATAAAAAGAGATGAAAGATTGATGGAAGATTTGATTCTTGATCACACTTGTATGGCCCTTTATCATAATTTTGTAGGGCGTAGGGCTCATGCCATTCATATACTAACCTAACCTAATATTAGTATTATCATATTATTATTATTTGCACCAAAATATTATTATTATTGTTGTTGTTGTTGTTGTTGTTGTTGTTGTTGTTGTTGTTGTTGTTGTTGTTGTTGTTGTTGTTGTTGTTGTTGTTGTTGTTGTTGTTGTTGTTGTTGTTGTTGTTGTTATCAATGTCATTTTCGGTCATTTTACATTAATCTAGCTAACCCAACAGCTAACTTTACCGAACACTCAACCCAGTAAACAACCGACAACTACTTATCACTACGAACCGCTAATAGCTAGTTCAACAGCTAACCACTTATTAGACAGCTAAGACTACAGCTACAGCTAATAATTGCCGAACAGACCCTAAGTATTGTGTGAGACCAAGTTATAGAAAAATAATGGAGTCACTATTTATTAATGTAAGGGTCACTTATTATGAGCCGTGACCCTTATTATACTAAAAAGTGATTCCGCCTTAACAAAAGTTACAAAATACCGTATAAACCAAGTTTTTGTGTATTTTTATACAGTAGGCAGCCCCCCCCCCACCCTTACCAATAATAAAAACAACAAATAACTAACTAAACGTAGGATTAGCAAGAAAAGAAAAAAAAATAAAATAAACGTGAATTAATTCCATAGAATTTTTAAAGAAAAGAAAAGAATTAAGGTCTGTAAGCAGCCCAACCAGGCTAATACTTTATTTACGCGCCGCCTCCACCTAAAAACAAAATTTAAAAAGGAAAAAAAAGTCTACGTGCAACGGTCGTACAAGGCTAATATAAGGATGAACGTGAACGCCAACCAAAAAAATCTATAAATGTGAGCAGTTTGGACATAACATTAGTCATCACACAAGCACCACATATATCAATCTCTCTTTCACTAGCTCTCTCATATTGAGTTTAAAGGTAATCCATTTTGGTCTGGCTTGGGCTCGACTTGACTCGGTTACACCCCGTAGCAAGGAATCGGAGAAATCTTTCTTTCGGTATCAAATCCTATATATACTAATTATTATTATTAGTGGCTTACTTTTATCAGTGCTTTTGATTTGCATTTATACTTATATATAATAGCAGGAGCAATCATATTCTGCCTGATCGAACAACCATTATATATACACCGGTGTTCGATCAAGATGAAGATCAGATCCTTTTTGCAAATAAACGGTTCGTAGTCTTATTTGGCAATAATCCATTTCCACAAATATAATTATGTCATGTATATGCATGGAGTATATGATTGTGAAACTAATTTAACTTCCGCTTATTTTAATTTGTTGCTTTTGCTACTACATGTAATTTGTATGGCATAATTCATGTTGAGTAAGTTTTATGGAGACCAATTCACAGATAAACGGGGTTACTATTTAAAAATGTAGGGGTCACTTATTATCATGACCAGTGACACCTTATTTTACTAAAAAGTGGTCATCGTCTCACCAAATTAAAAGTTATGATAAAGTCATCTCAAACAAGTTTTTGTGATCATGTTAATATGTTATGTACCCATTTTGATCTTTTTGGGATTATTGGCTTGAACGCATTAATGCAGTGCTATTATGGGCGGATGTATTTGCGGCGTATGTAATGTGGATGATGATGGTATACTTGACCGACGTATGGAAGCTTGATTACACGCATGCGGCTGGAATTATCAATATATGGATGGGATCTGTCCTTGTTTTGCCTACTCCTTTTGCTCATCTTGCTGATGCTTTTATTGGAAACTGTAGTCTTCTCCTGCTCACCACCCTATCTTATGCACTTGTAAGTTATCTCCTCGTCAACGTTAAAAGTTGTTACAATGTAAAAATAATATTATTCGATATTTTTTTAACACAAAAACTTCTATAAGACAGTCTTTTGGTAACTTTTGGTGAGACGAGGGTCACATTTCAATGAAATAAGGGTCACTGTTTACCACAATAGTGATCCCTACGTTTATAAATAGTGATCCCATTTTTCTATGAGTTGGTCTCTCACAAAATTTGCTATTTTTTTAATTAATATTTTTAATATTTATATTTTCTAATTTTATACTCAAATAATTACAATAATTTACTGACATATATAGTATTACCAATTTTACTAACATATGTCATATATATGTGCTTGTGTGTTAGTTTGACAATTTAGCACTATGATTAGAAGTATCTTTATTATTGGATGCAACATGGATTGAAATTTCTTGTAGTGAGGTTTTCTAACTACAAAACTTATCTTTAATTAGTTAAGCATATAATAAGAGTGGTGCTAAATACCACTACTCACTTAACTAAATACCATCCCTTTTTGACTTGATTTGTCATTTTTACCTCTTTATAATTTCCACTACCTTGAGGATGTTGTCTAGTGCATTCAACACCTTCAACACTTTTTCTAAAATAAAAAAAAAAAAAAAAAAAATTGTTCTACAAGTCTTTTACTTATTTATGTTCCTGCATCCAAAAAAGAAAACTTAATTTCGTTCTTGAAAAATGAATGTTCTGAATTATTGTTTGGACATGTTTCTTGCTTTCTTTTTCTTTAATTGTATTCTCTTCAACCATGCTCCTCCAATTCTTCTTGTTCATGCTAATTATGGAAATTCAGATGAATGTAAAATATCCAGTTCTAACAATTTAGAATATGGGCAAAAATTCAAGGAAAGAAGGGGGTGTCGTATGGGGAAGATGACACCCCTTGATGACTGCCGTAGAACATTGCCGACAGTAATCAGGGGGTATCGTCCCTCATACATGACGCCTCTCTCCTCCTCCAGATTTTCGACCAACACAAAATTTGGGCCTATGTATGTATTAAAAAAAAATCAAGCACAAAGGAGAGAGAATGAGTGGAGTTCTACCCAAACATCTTCACTCCCTCCCTCCCTCAAAGTCTCGGCCAACACCAAATTGGACCAACATGCCCAACATACGTGTAAGAAGAATAATCAATCAGTAAGGAGAGATAAATTTATCTCAAATGGGTATAATTCATTCCAATCTTCATGATATCTTCAACGAAAGAAATAAAGGAAATTGTATCCGCTTAAGTTCAATAGCATTCAATTGTGAGGGAAGAGGAGATGATTGTGAGCTGCAAATTCAATCTGAGAATTGATAGGCCATGGCTGAAGGTTGAGTTGTGGACTGAGGAAGGATACAGGGGTGGAGGGTGTGGAGAGAGAAAGGAGAAGAGGGAAGTGAGTAGGCTTTTCTATTTTTTAGTCTTTATATACTAAAGGGTATAATAGGTAGTTTACGTCAAAAAGGGGTGGTATTTATACAAATGGGGGGGTGATATTTAGGGTTCTGGATCCTCTGCGGTACCTCAGAGAACCAACCTCTGCTGTTTCCTTTGTAAATAGAGGGGGTTTTGGAGTTTGGAGAGTTGGGGATAGGGATGGCAATGGAGCGGGGTGGTGGTGGATATAGGTAGATCCATCCCCATACCCACCTGGGTATTTTGATTCCGCCACCCGCCCCATCCCCATCACGGGTCGGAGATCCCAAATCCACCTCCGCCCCATTTACCCGGCGGGTATCCACCTACGCTCCATTTATCGGGAGGGTATCCATATCCGCTTTATACCCGCCCGAAAAAAAACGAAGTCCACATTGAGATCTACCTCAAATTCACCCTAAGATAATTTGCAAGGATCAATTTGAGCTTTTTGATAAGCAATAGTAGTAGACAATTTTTATTATTTGGTAAAATAAGATTTTATATATTTATATTTTACATTTTATTACTTTTATGTGGGTATGAGGGGGGATAGATGGGTATGAGGCGGGGCGGGTAAGCGGGTATAAGGTGGGATGGGGCTTCGACGGGTATCCACCGGTAGAAGAAGGCAAACCAACTCCGCCCCAGCCCCGCGGCGGTTTTGCTTTATCAAAACCATCCCCACCTAGCACTCTCCCATCCCCGCCCCAAATGAGGCGGACGTGGGGCGGTACCCACCTGTACCCGCCCCAATGCCATCCCTAATTGAGGAGGAGAGAGAAAAAGGAAAAAACAATAAAGAGGGAGAACTACAAAGGATCCAAACTCGATATATAGCACTATGTATAATAATTGGATGGACAGGTAGTAGCTCTTTCCATGAGACTATAGAGTAGATCCAACATGGTAATAGAATTATTTTTTTATCAGTACTTGGCTATTTGTGCATTTTTTTGTATATGCGCTCACGTATCTATGTGACTTATTTTAGATCTTTTACTGTTAACAGTACTCTACCATTCTTTTCTCTCTCTATCTCTCTCCTCTAATTGTTTAAATTTAAAAAATCCACCTCCTCCATCTAATGGTCAAAACTCAGCCCCTCCAATCCAATGGTAGATATTTTAAGAAAAGTACTTTGTTCTTTTACCAACAACAGAGGATCCCGACTGATTATGAGAAACATTATTTGTGCAATTTTATTATACGAGATCAAATATCTACACAAAAATTTACATAAGACAGACTCTGTGTGAGAATACCGTTACATTTTAGACAAAATGTGTCACTTTTGGGTCAACAAGCATCAAAAAATACTATTTCAAAAAGAAAATAAAAAACGTTACTTTTAATTGTACGTTCTATCGTGAAATGGTCTTACACAAGACCTTACACATACATGTCTATTGTAATTTAAGTGTTAGTCCCAATCTTCACAAACTAATGATAGTTATGCTATTGTTTAGGGACTTGGTCTATTATGGATGTCAACCCCACCCGTTTTATCCAAGTCATACGGAAATTGCACAGCATACAAGCCAGAATGCATCGGTGACAACCAAAATGTACTCTTGTACACAGGGCTGGCCCTTACAGCCATGGGAATGGCCGGACACTTAACCTCTTACCTCCCATTTGTAGCCGAGCAAATCGACATCGTCGAAGAGACAACAACTGATCATGCAGATGATGACACCATAAGTTGCGCCTCAGCCAGTGGCTTTTGTCTCAAACGTATTGCCGTGGTCTTAGTTCCGACGGCCGGGTACGTAGTCGTCGTGTTTGTTAAGCCATGGGTTATCCAATTTGGGTTATGCGCCTTGTTCACTTTGATTGCCACCCTTGTTTTCTTGACCGGAGTTTGTTCTTACAAGTATCAAAAGCCCCTTGGGAGCCCTATCACCACTTTCTTTCGTGTTATTTTTGCTTGTTTCTCCAAGTTGATGTACAAGCCAAGGGACGTACCTGATCTATATAGGCCAGATAATGATGGTGTTATGCAACCCTCCTTGCCTCATACACAGAATCTCAGGTACAAAAATATAGATTGTTTTGAACTTTAATTTAATTTATATTTATGACTAGACTCCCTCCGTTTCAAAATGAGGTTACTATTTGACTTTTTGAGTCAAACTTTACAAATTTTAACCATTGACTTGTGAATCAAAATAATTTTTTAGATTCATTTTTAATATGTACTTTCACAATTTCAATCTCTTAGGATTATAATATTTATGTGTTGTATAATTATTGTTATTGATGGTCAAAGTGTTGTCTTGGAGATTGCGTAAAGTCAAATGAGAAACTCAATGTAATTTGGAATAGAGGAAGTAACTACTAGTAATATACTCTTAAAACCTCGAGAATAAATCCTAAATTAAATTTTACTCCTACATTTTACAATGACCTAGGAACACGAACACAGATCACTAAGTAATTGTAAGTTTCACCATCTTAGACTCTTAGCAAATAACACAAAAACTCATATGAAGCAGCATCTTACATGAAGCGTGATACCTAAGAATTTCAAAGTGCGTGTGAAATCATGCATCTTTCATTTGCATATGTGCAGTTGTCTTGACAAGGCTGCTATGGTACTACCACACCCATCACAAGAACAAGAGCAAAACAGATGGCGACTCTGCAGCGTAACAGAGGTAGAAGAAACCAAGATCCTCATACGCATGATTCCGATTTGGTTGACCATCATATTATGTGGAATTGTATCCTCAATAGGCAACACCTACTTCCTAGAGCAAGCTAAGCACATGGACCGTAAAGTAGGACGTGTTCAAGTACCTCTCATATTGTTCCTTTGGTTCTACAACCAAGCCAAGGAATACTACTCCAAACTCTACTTAGCAATTTTCACTGTTTTACGAGTCTACATACCTCGAAAACCCTACGTTCCCTCAGTAGGAATCGCGGTTGCCATGGTCTTCTCGGTTCTCTGTTGCATCACTGCAGCCAAAGTTGAGGAACGAAGGCTCGGGGTTGTCGAAAGCCACGGCCTTGTTGGCAAGCCAGAGGAGAAGGTACCGATGACCATATTTTGGCTCTTGCCACAATTTGTTTTGCTAGGAGCAATGGATGGGATTTACCATATATGTGTTACTAGCTATTTTGGTATCCAGGTTGAAGCCTCTATGACTAACAGGTACATGTTTCTTTTATCTAAGGGCGTGTTTGGGGCTGGGATCATGGGTGGTGCTCTCTTTGGCTATGTCGTTGGCTTGATTAGCGAACAAGGTGGTAAGAAGATTAATTGGTTTCAAAGCACGTTAAATAACAGCAGGTTAGATAATTATTATTGGGTTTTAGCTACACTAGGTGCTGCCAATTTGCTCTTGTATGTTGGCATTGCCATCTTATATCGGAGGAGGAGTGTTGCTCATATTGAAGATGAAGTGGAGGAACCGGAATACGATCCTATTGGTGATGGCGGGCCTGTTTTGGCGTAAGATGTGATGACATGTTCTAGTTAACTTTGCATGATGTTTAATAAAAGAAGATCGGCCGAGTTTGTATCTAAAATTATTTGGTGAAAAATCTTAGTAGTCGTCCGAGTCACTAAGATTATTGTGGGATGAAAAGAGTATGTCTTTTGTACAAATTGTACCTTTTTGATTTGCATGTCATATGTGTATATCAATTCAACATTTAGCCATATGGTGAATTTATTAGTCCTGTTACCAATTCTTTGTAAATTGAATAATGTTTGATGGTTGGATCCAAGAGGACTTCTGGTGTTTCGAGAAGGTGATCATCTGAATTTCCAAATTTCAATTTTATCCATATTTTTGGTATTTCATCCTTTAGAGTGGTGTCCTGTAAAATGGACATCCAAGCCTACCAGAGACCCGATAATCGATCCCGCTGGCGTCTTATGACCTATTGGGATATATCTCGTGCGATACGGTGCAAAAATATTCACCTTTATTACAAGGCCTTCTGGAAGCCCCAAAACCTTGGATTATACCCTTCGATTTTCAGCTTTCCGGGGTCGTGTTGTGAATTTTGCCCAAAACTTCTCTGGGCGTCTATCATGAACTTAGAGAACCCCCCGGCCCCAGGAAGGTTATTTGGGTTCCTGAACTCCGATTCCACCCATGCTTTCGGTGTTGTGGACCTTAATTGGTGCACCGTAAAATGGTCTTCCAAGCCTATCAGGGATCCGATAACCGACCCCAATAGCCTACCACGTCCCCTAGGGTTATCGAGTGCGATGTGGTGTAAAAATATACACCTTCATTTCGGGACTTCCGGAAGCCCAAATGTGGATTATTACCTTCGATTTTCGGCCTTTCAAGGGTCCGGTTGTAATTTCCGCACACTTTTTTTGGGGGTCTATCATTACCCTTAATGATCCTAAGTGTTACCTTCTTTTTTTGAAGGTCATTCGAGTCCCCGAACTCCGATTTCACCCATACTTTCGGTGTTTTGGTCCTTAGATTGATGTCTCGTAAAATGGACATCCAAGTTTATCAGAGATCTGATAGCCAACCCCGATGGCCGCCCCTGTCGCCTAAGGGTGCCCCGTGCGATGTGGTGTGAAAAAATCCACCTTCGATTCGTTCCAAGCCTCCCGAAAGCCTAAAAACGTGGATTATTACCTTCGATTTTCGGCTTTCAGGGGCCCGATTGTGATTTTTTCCCAAACTTATAGAGGGGGTCTATCGTGAACCTAGAGGACCCCCTGTGCCTCAAAAATTCTTTCGAGTCCACGAACTATGATTTTACCTATACCTTCGGTGTTCCGACCCTTATTAGATTGGTGCCATGTAAAACGATCATCCAAAGCCTTATCGGGACCCAATAACTAACCCCGTGGGCCTTCCATATCTCTCAAAGGTGTCTGGTGCGATGTGGTGTGAAAATATTCACCTTCATTTCGGGCCTTCCCGAAAGCCTAAAAAAGGTGGATTATATAACCTTTGATTTTCGGCTTCCAAGGGGTGGTTGTGAATTTTGCTCAAAATTTCTGCTGGGGGTCTATCATGACCCTTGAGGATGTCCGGTGTCCCAGAAAAGTCATACGGATCCCCGAACTACAATTTCACCCTATGCTTTCAGTGTTTCGACCCTTAGATTGGTGTCCTTTAAAACGGTCGTTAGGTATATTTTGTATCGTTGTATGTATCCAGTCCAGTTCAAACAATACACTTCTCGTTGGCGCTGTTGTGCACTTGTGCTACTCATCCAGCAATCGACTTCATTTCTTACACACAAGGATAATATTACCACTAAGTTAGAAGTAGTCAAAGCTCCATCAAGGGACTGAATCTGTATGGTGTAAGTGGATAAATCAGTATTATCTCAATAAGTATGATCTATGGAATGTGCAACCTCGACAATTAGACTCTTGGTAGTGGAGAAAACTTGTCCAACTGAGAGATAGATTCGTTCAGCAAAGTGGTGGGAAGGAGCTGGCGTGGAACAGTATTGAAGGGCTACTTACAAATGGTAAATTTTCCTTTAAAAAGGCCTATGATATTTTCAGAGTGAAGAATTGTAAGGTTAAATAGGATAAGATTGTATGGGAACAACTGGATATGCCGAGACACCGCTTTATCGTCTGGCTAGCTGTTCAAAAAAGGCTGGTAACAATTGATACACTCCAGAAGAAAGGTTTGATTGGGGCAAACAGATGTGAATTGTGCAAGTGTCAAGCAGAGTCAAGTGCACTATACACTTATTTTTTGGATGTAGCATTGCTGGAGTTGTATGGGCTGCAGTGTTGAAATGGTTGAAGATTACTCGGAGTCCTTGGCACCTGCCACATGATCTGAGATGGTACTGTAGAAATGCAAAGGGGAAGTCCATCCAATAGAGACTACGAAGAGCTGCTCTTCTAGCTGCCATATAGGACATTTAGAGGGAGAGGAACTTGAGGATATTTCAGAATTGTGAACGTAATATTGAGTAGATTGTAAGGCAGATAAAACTCAATGTATACGCTCGAGCATATAGCTTTACTAAGGATGATTGTAGTTTTTTACAATTTCTAGAGGACTAGAGATTGAAGGTAGAACATAACTGATGTAAACTAGGATGCTCACATTGGGCATGCCTTTATTTGTATTGGTTTACCAAGGGATGCCACATTGGCTCCCTTTGGAAGGTGGAATGAAAATTTAACCATTTTTCAAATAATAAAAACGAGGTTCGCACTTTGAAACATCTCAATACAATTATTAAGGGGTCCCTACGACATCACTGATTACTTTCACGTCTCTATAGTGGTACCAAGTATCATCATAGATATTGATATCCTCATTAGTCAATATATAAGACGGCTAAATAAATGACTCGAGCTTTCAAGACAGTATTCATGATATGGTTACAAACACGACAATTAATTTATAGTACTATGTATTAAAAATTTATGCAATTTATAGAAATGTGTCTATCAGTATTCATCGATTTTTCAATTTGTTGATCAACCGCTTAAACATACTACAAGACTATTGATTGAACTAGAACCTAAAAAAATAGTAATTAAATAACACTCATAGTCAGGGATTGTGCTGATAATGTATTGTGAAACAAATAAACTCATTGGATATTGACTTATGGCCACCCTCTTGCTCAACTAAATGTCATTGAGTACACTTTGCTTTGAAGATCTTATTTACACCAGTGATATCGCGCTACACTTCTGCATCTCAATCCCTTCTCTACTCGTTTGTGTCTCTCGCTTCCATTTTAAAAATGCTGACAATGGCAAAAAAGCTCTTTTAGGATAAAGGACTAACTCATTTGCAATTTTCCCCTTTAAAGTTAAAACCATCTTTTTTCCATATAATAAGGGAAGGCTTATTTCATAATTTGAAGAAAGAAAATTAGGCAAAGATAGTATAACAATGAGAAAATTAATTAGATTTTTTTCTTTTAAATCAAGATTCTTCCGTCGGTTGCGTTATTGAGCTTACTTGTCTAGATTTATTGTTTAGATTAGTTCTGGTAAATTCAGCTCTAAAGAATACACTGTGGGGCTTGATTCTCGGGTTTTCCTAGATTAGGACCCGGGAATCGTCGCGATACATGCCAGAGGCACGTCCCACGGAAATCGACCGATCGAAGAGGTCAATTGTCAAGGAATCATCATAAGGTTCGAAGTCGCCACCTTGTTATGACCCAAATAAGGACGGGTTCCAAAAGAAAAGGGTTTTATAAAAGATTTTAAGGAAAATCATTTAAGAAACCCAAAAAATGACGTCATCGCGATAAGGCACGAAAATTCTTTAACTCGTCTGCGAACGCAAAGATCTTGGTTCGGAGTCTAGGTTAGAAGGTGCGGACGTCGTTGGACCCGTCTCCTCCTCCGTACCGAGTTCGGGCTCTTTACTAATACGTTGTATCCCAATTGAAAGCTTTGAATTATATTATATAATGCCTAAAATGATAAAGATAAGCACATATATTTACACATTGTCACACAACACATTCGCATGTAAAAATCAGTTTTGGAACCGATATATTCGTTTACGTGCAACGGGCTTGGATACGCATGTATTGCTCTACGTACCAATCATTGTAGGACTTGAATCTACTCTTGGATCAAAGCCCTAACGTAATTCTGACCGGGGGATCCGGTCAATAAGACTCTTTGGATGCCATTAAGGCGAGTATGATTGTTCTTTCCCGTGAGATGGATATAATTTAGAAACTTATATGATGACTCGCGACTTAGAGTCGAATTGATCCGAGGAATTACTACTTCCCTATAAGAAGTAAGAAAAGGTTCAAATGGAAAGATTTGCCTACTCATTCGAGGCGTTCAACCCGACAACGTTCAGTGATATACGGGGATCAACCAAATTCTTAGCTTTGAGCATACGTATAGGCTTCTCAAAAATATTCGTTCTCCATTGGGGAATAACATTCACTGGGGATGAGTAAACGGATTGTTTGTGTAGGGTATGGGTATGTATTGGTGGGTAATGACTTAAAAGAGTCTTTCCGATAGGATCCCCCGGGATGGCCCGAAGCCAAATAAGAGGGGACGATCAATTATTTACTTTTATTCGATCATAGGTATTCCACTGGGGAAAATGATGTCACTGGGGAAATGTGGATTCCACTAGGGAATGTGATTTTGTATGAAAGGGATTTGACGTAGTGGTAGGTGGAATACCCATGATCGCGTATAAGCAAATATCTGATTCTAACCTCGACTTTGATTTCGGGTCAGGTTTGTACATAAACGAATATACTGGTTTTATTGAAAACATGCAACTGAATATATCACACATGTGAGAGAAGTTATTTTTACTTATTTTCCGAGTTGTATTATTTGGTGAAAACAAATGAATGCAAATGTACAAATATAATTAAGAAGCCTCGGAATAAATGAATTACAACTTGAGTATTTACAATAAAATACAAAAAATATCTAAAATTCCTAAAAAGGAGAAAAAGGCTTGATCTTCATGTACATGGCGCTTCCGGAACTCGGTCTTGATCTTCGTCTTGAAAAGTTGGACTTATTCACAAGAAATGGTTCATTTACAAATGAATTGATTTATTTACAAAAAAAATTGGTTATTTACAAGAGCGATTTGAAAGAACCGACAAGGGATTAGTCCAAACGTAACTTTTTGACTCAAAATTTATTTTTATAATTAGTGGGACATACTAAAATAATAAACTGGAGAGTTTTGCATTTTTATCATTTTATTTGATAATTAAACAAAAATCATTTACAAAATCGCATGAAATCGAATTTACCATAAACTGGGAAGAACTTATTTATTTCAAAACTTGGTCATTTCTTAATACAATTGAGTGATTCTAAAGCCTAACTTGGTTCATTTTATATCCTCTACCCACTGTAAAAAACTCAAATAAAAACAGTTCGTGGTTTATGAGTTATTAGCGAATTACAAGTTTTTGGAACTCAAATGACAGACCTTCAGTGTTTTAATTACTGGGAATTAATTACAAGTGATCTAAGTCTAATATTTACAGGGATTAAACAAAACTTGAATATGGATATTTACACAAATTATCAACATTTTTACGCAAGTCTAAGTAATTTTACCAAAATGAACAAAAGTTCTGTGCAAAAAGCCTAATGTTCTAAGTTAACCAAAGATAACAAATTAATACTCATACTGACAGACTTGAACTCAGTTTTGATTAATTCATTAAAAATTTATTATAAGTCCGAATTAAGTACTTAAAAAGTCTAAATTGGTCCTAATTGAGTTTAGTATCCAATTCTAAATTCATTTTACACCTAGTAAACATGGATCACTGCAGTTATTTATATTAGTGAACCTTGACGTTTCTGGAACTTAACTCGGTTGGTTAATTTTATAATTATCTATACATGACAAAACTCAATCTTCTTTATACACATTAAATTAGAAACGTTAAGGAATAAACACAAAAATTATCAAAAATTAATTACAACTCTAAGTGGTTGCTTTTGGCCGATTATTAACAAGTACTAAACCTAAACAAATATGTAGCAATTCCGAATTACTTTTTCATAAAAAAATAATTTAAAATTCATTTCTTAACCGAATTGGACAAAATCTGTGTCTGTGAAAACCTTGTTGAATCCTATTTAATGTTTGTAGAAATGGTTTAGGTCAAAAAAGTAACCCAACATTAGTTATTTACAGATCTAGTTATGGTGGTCTAAATTTGACAGTTGAATTTTAAAAAAAGAATGGGAATTATCTAACCGTTGGATTTTTATGATTTGTATCTCCATTGAAATATATTGAGTTGAAGTTTCACAAGGTACTAGTTTTATCAAATTCTAAACCGTGGATTTTCCTCAAATTACAAACAAAGTTATGTCTTCTAAACCAAAAAATCTGAGTTATTACAAATTGGAACCAACAAAAATTCCGAGGCTTCTATATGCATGAATGATCATTTTTATCCATTTTTATTAACAAAAGAAAGAAAGATGATGAGAGGGAGAAGTGACATTCATTATTCAAATATTTATATTGATCAAACAACACTCAATCTCACTGCAAAAATACTCAAAGGCTCGATCTATGTCCTCCATGAGGACGAGTTCGCGTGGGCACCTGAACTTTTACCTAAGAATTGTAGCCGCGTGAAAAATATGGGGTGCATGACCTCCGCATATCAAATTCAACCAAAAGAAATAATAAGTTTACTAGCAATATATATATATATATATAGGTTAGTGAAACAATCACATAAAAAAAAAAAGTTAGAGTTGATAATGAGTAAATGTTAGTAAATATAATCACATAGAAAAAGTTAGAGTTAGTAAGGAGTAAAGGTTAGTAAAGATAATCACATAGAAAAAGTTAGATCTAAAAATATAAATTCAAGGGATAGGGAAAATGAAAGAAAACAAGTAAATAAAAAGGATAATTCAAAGGGTGGGGACAAAATAACAAAAATAAGAAAAGTAAAAGGATAATTATTACAACAAATATGAATGGTTGATGATTGGTGAGTTGTTAACAAATATTTGTAGTAGATAAGTGATAGGAAATATTAATACCCTTTTGAAGTTGTGGATGAACTTGCAATTTTGATCTTAGAAAATAAAATTAATAAGTACAAATGCCCATTTAGATTTGCACTTAATTAAAAAAAGGTTGTATTATTTTATTTTTTTTGGGTTTTTGGGTGAGGAAATGGTAAAAAAGTAAAGTGGAGTAAGTAGGATTTTTTTTTTTTTGTTTTTGTGTGTTTATGAAAGAGTGGTGAATATGTGAGACAAAATGGAAAAGATTAGAGTTTTTTGGTTTTTTTGTGGGTTTATGAGTAAGTTAGAATGAAGGATGATGAATGCTAGGAAAAGAGAGAAATTTACTTAGAGAATTTTTATAGAGCAAAAAAGGGCCCTTGGTTAATAAAAAAAAAAGGGTATTTATAGAAAGAGCTAAGGGGAGGGGTTAAAGGTTAAGTGCAAAAATCAGAAAATTGATTAATAAAAAAAGTTAAATAAGAAAGAAAAAAAATGCTTGTTTTGATGTCCCATTAGAGAGCTAAATTAAGACAAGAAACAAAAATAATCTAAAGGAAATTAAGGTGAAGTTGCTAATAAGGAAAAAGAGGGAACAATGGAAAAACCAAAAAATAAGGGGAGGGGTAATAATGAGGATGAAAGGAAGGAAGAGAAAAAATAATAATAATAAGGAAAAAAGAAAGAGGTCAGATGTGAGGAAGAGGGAAAGAGAGAAAAAGAAAAAAAAAAAAAAAGTTGGTTTTGATGTCAAATCAAAGAGAAGAGAGAGAGAAAAGAAAAAATAAAATTAAAAAAATGAAAAGTGGTGAGGAGATCACGTGGGAAAGAGAAGGAAATGAGTTAATTTTTTTTTTTTAATATCGTGGGTCCCACTAGCTAGAAAGAATCAGATTTTTTTTTCTTTTTTTTTTCTCTTTCTCCTTGTTTTGGGCTTTTGGGTGTTGGGTTTTTATGAACTAATTTCTTGGATTAATATTTTTTGCCCAATTACTACCTAATCCAATAAAATAAAATAAAAACTACTAATAAAAATAAAGTTTATTAAAAAGCTAACAATAATAATAATAATAATAATAATAATAATAATAATAATAATAATAATAATAATAATAATAATAATAATAATAATAATAATATAAGTCAAAAATTTGGTATCTACTCACACTTGTGCGGATAATTATGTGTATAGATGATAGTACTCATGAGCATACTTACAGTTGGTTGTGATTAGTAGTATTCAGGGTACCTCTTTGGTATGCTTTTTAGGTGTAATTCTCCGAATGTGTTAGTCCGACATCCCCCTTAGTAAATGAAAATAATACTTACTATTTTTTAATTAAAAAAAACGAAAAATAGAGAAATGAAAATTTTCCATTTTTATAATCCACTAAAACAATTTGGGATTTGATCACCACTCTCTCACCCAATAGGGTCGTTATCCTGCTTTACCTATGATCATGATTGTTGGGTTCCTGGTTTTGATGATAACAAACAAAGTGTCCTTATCTTCGTTGAACTAACAATGATAGCAGGTTTACTTAAGGATGTAGGAAGTTAAAACGCTTGATGCTTGATTGCTCATGAAGATGCTTGGATCTTCACAAGACATGAAGACTATGTAATGTAGTTAAGTGCATTTGTTAGTAGTCTTTATGAACTATGCTTGACTTTTTAGTAAGAGTCTAATTGGTCATGACAAAGGGAACTTGGTTGTGTAGGACTTAGTGCTTGTGTCTAAGAGTATAGGGGAATAGCCTTGTGAACCCTGTTCTCTATGACCAGCAGTGGAGCTTGAAGGAACCAGAGGGGAACAACGCTTTGGACCATGTTCTTTCTAACTGTGTATCTGGACGAGTTTTGCATAATATCGTACTACCTCCGTTCTAGGTTCTTCATTACGCTGGTAAATGGACCAAATACTTAGGAAAATAAACTTTAGTACATACATTCCCAACATACCCTCACTCTCAAGTCCTCACAAATTCATTTACCCCTCTCTCTCCTCTAGACCCCGCCCTGACGGCCACTAACAAGCTTCTTCTCCCCTGCTTCACTTTCACCACCACCTCAACCACCCTGAGATCTGACCTCGACTTCCGACCTACCTCGCTCCCCCACCTGTCACCTTTCTCTTTACTCCACCGGTCACCTTTCTCTCTACTCCACCGATCACCTTTCTCTCTAATTCCGTTAGGGGAAAGCCATGATCTGCAGCGTCGAACTCGACCACCTCTGATCTCCTCCATCCAACACCTCCATTTTGGATTTTTTGGGAAATTGGATCTTATCCAACAAATTGGGGAGGATTTAATGAGATGGGTATAGCTCAAAAATTGGCTTTGGCTGGAGTTTTTTGTAGGCATTGGTAAAACAGTTCGAGAGGAGATTTTGTGAGATTAGTGAATTGCCAAAAACAATTGTGGAGGTGGAAAACAAGTAGACTTCAAAGAGTGTGTGTGTTTGGGACTTTGATTGTGTTTGTGGAGGTGGTGGTGGTGGTGGTAAGGTCGGAGAGAGAGAGAGAGAGAGAGAGAGAGAGAGAGAGAGAGAGAGAGAGAGAGAGAGAGAGAGAGAGAGAGAGAGAGAGAGAGAGAGAGAGAGAGAGAGAGTGTGTGTGTGTGTAACACCCCGAATTTCCTTCTAATTTAAAATCATTTAAAATCACGAGTTGCAGCGGAAAAACCCTAGAAATTCGAAGCGTCACCGCCGTATTTAATGTTCAAATTAAATACAAGGCTAGAAAGAAACCAAATGTTTATATCCCAAACATACATACTAGATAAGTAAATAGTAACTATCTTTTTCAACTAAACTTAAAACAAATAATCCGATGAAATAAGAAATACTTAAATTATTAATTCTCATGCAAGAGAATTAATCTCTTTACAATAATAAAAATCCCAATATTAAATAATTCCAATCTAAACAATAAAAGTAAATTGTTTTTAGAAGATATACAATCTTCTTCCGTCGCCTTTCCTAACTCACACCACGAGCTACAAATCTTGTCAATCTACTCCCCCATATAGACGAATTCCATATAGGTTCATCATAGGCCCACCATTGAAGAGAAATGGACAACAAACACAAGTAAAAAGAAAAACAACCAATCAGCTACACTGAGTTCATAACCACATAGACCATTTAACTCTCCAAGTTAAGCCCACATGCTTATTTAAAAATAACGATCATGCTTAAGAAAATAAAGGACAACATGCTTTAATTTAAAGACACGCATATACACCAAATAATAAATCTCATGTTTTTTATTATTATCCATTAGCCAAGTTCATTAGAGAGCAGACAATCGCATGAATTGTCAAACCAACCGCAGTCGATTCAATAGGATCTTAGTCCCGTGCACATTGGCAAAAGAGGGATCAACCGTCCCGGAGTATAGATGACTCCCGAAGTACTTCAAATGTTCCTTAGTATGCATACCCTCCTTCGACCCTTAAGTCTACAGGAAGAACTGTTGCAGAGAACCACTAGCCCAATTACTCAGTATGGATACAAGATTTCCAATACGTTGAGGCCATAACCAATGGAACCACTCAACGTAACAAGCGACAGATTCCCATTCGCGTCCTTCGGTGGATCCATTACCAAATAAGTCTTCACTCTTAATTCATTTAAATATAGTGATCACATAGTCAAGTAAATCACATAATCTTGGCAATTCTCAAGTAACACAATATGGTTACAATTTCCGATGACAAATTTTACATGAATGGCATCTAGGCCTCAATTCATAACCCTCTTTAAGTAGGTTCCCATAGTCAAAGTTCATTTCAACTTATTGAAGTAACATGCTTACTAACATGAATCCACATGCTTACCAACATGATACAAAAAAGCTATATTCCAATTGAACAATTATTAACATAATTTTCGTTCAACAACATCACAATAGGTCACGCATCTCCTCACATGAACATCATCAAGTAGACATTGCTACACAAAGTGAATTTCCAACATATTACATACATTCACTAACATAATTCTATACGAATTATCACAAGGAAGTAAATATCAATTATCCCTTTTCCAAAATACTCACAAGTCCAAATATGAATTATAATTCTCAATCCAATACCAGACAACGTGAATACAAATTCCACTAGACATGAATTATGACAAAGAATTTACATAATTCACCAATCAATACTAGACGATGAATTACCTTTAGAAATAAGGCAAATCCAACAATCAAACAACGTAAGCTCCTTACGTTCAAGTGCGGTCAACGGGCCCTAACAAATCCACAATACACCAATAGTCAATACTACTTCTAAACCTCTTTATTACCCTTTAAAGATGATTTAGTACACTTAATTAAATTAATTAAGTTGCTAGAATTTTCAGTTACTCATGCATGCTCAAGGTTTTCAAAAATCAATTTGCATAAATTAAATTAGGAAACTTTCCAAAACCCTAAAACAAGTCAACAAGTCAAAACAAGTCAAAGCCACAACCAACAACACCACAACCACCGCCGACCACCACCGCGACCCACCATCAGCAGTGGTTGGTGGTGCCGGGCGGTCGTGCCTTCGCGCACGGCCGTGTTTCTCTCTTTTTTTTTCCCATTGAATTTTCGGCCGTGAGAGTGAGTGAGTGGGAGATAGGCGTTATTTTTTTTGATTTGGTAAAGAGTCAGTTGATTTAGAAGTTGAGTCTCCTTCTTTCCTAAAACCTCTCCTAAAATCACTCCACCATCCAACAATTTAGGAAATAAATTTTAAAACAAAATTTTCTGAAATTCCCTCACCATATTTTCGGCTAGGGCCAAAAATTATGGCTCACAAGAGCCCGAAAATATTAGCCTAGAAAACTCTTTTATTTAATTTGGCCCAATTACAACTAATTAGGTCCAAAACCAAAACCCAATATTAATTAGGCACTTTTAACATTTATGAGCCCAATTAATTAATTAAATCTGAAATTGCATTTTCATTTGAAGTAATTATTATTCTAAAATGAATAATAATACAGGGTATTACAGAGAGAGAGAGAGAGAGAGAGAGAGAGAGAGAGAGAGAGAGAGAGAGAGAGAGAGAGAGAGAGAGAGAGAGAGTTACAAGGTTTTTGGATGAGTGGGGGTTTTCAGGGTGGTGGGTGGTGGGGTTTTTGGGGTGGGGGCTGGTGGGGGTGGGGTTTGTTGTGGGGTGGGGAGTGAGGACTGGTGGTGGTGGGTGGTAAGGTGGTGGCTTTGCTGGGGTGGTGGCTTTATTTGCTGGGGGTGGGGGCTTGAGGAGAAAAGAAAAAGTTAAGGGCATTGTGGACTTTTGGTCATTCAAAAATTGCTAAAATAAGTAATGTAAGGAAGATTGGGGGACATTCTAAATCGAAAAACGTAAGGAAGAACCTAGGACGGAGGGAGTATTTATTATTTTTGTGAATATTTGTGTATTATCTTTTTAGATCTTCACACAAATATTCTTCTTGAAAAAAAAAAATTATTTTGGAAAACTAAATATTGCAAAATCGTATTTTAACAGAAAAGTAAAATATGATGATCAAGTCTTAATGATCAAGACCTTGATACATTCATGTTGGCATATAAATATACAAGCAATACATCAGTACACACTCAAGATGCCTTTTATTATTTATGCTACTCTCCTCACAAATGTTATCTTCCCATCACGTGTCTTACCATCACCACCAGCCTTCCACCACCACCCCAACCACCCTTCCACCACCACCACAACCTCCATCTCATCACTCAAGATAATCATTTTACCTCCACCAAAACTCACTTTCACTGTCACCACTTTTTCACCACCACAACCGTCCTCTTGCCGTCGGCCTCTCCTCTCGATGGTGAAAGTCTTCCACAGTTCATGGACCCCGCCACTACCCCATATTTTTCCCATCCCTCCCTCTCCTCCCGTTCTCCTAGCTATTGTCATGGTGTGTGCCTTCGGTGCCATAAGTATTGTGTTTTCGAAAACGGCACAAAAACTTGTCAATGGAAATGTGGGTGTCATGCTAATGTTCCTAGCCAATTTGGTAAAATAGGCTCCCTCCTTGTTTTACCTACTCTTTTTGTTCATCCTGTTGATGCTTTTATCAGAAATTTTGGTCTTCTCTTGCTCTCTACCCTTTTATGTGTTCGTTTGGACTTTGGATTGGACTTTTACGTAAAAAAGATTATGATAGGTTGTGTTAGGTTACCATAATAAAACACAACAGGTGTACAAGTTCTTTTTTTTTTTAATGTAAAAGTCCAATCTAAAGTCAAAATGAACACCCTACTAAATTGTTCAACTCATGGAAGATATTATACTTAAACTATAGCATAGAAGTCAAACTGTCAAAGGGTTTCATGTTATTGGTTCTTAAATTTTACTACAATAGTACTAAACTTTTTGCTATGATTTCTACAATTTTCCAAAAGACAAAAAAAGATTACCCGCTGATTACATCTTCATTTGGTTTCATTTTCCTACTAAGTTCTATGAGATTCTTTGTAGTTAATTTTTTTTTCTTGAGCGCCAAAAAAATATTTTTTGGTCACCTTTATAGGTATATTAATCAAATAAAGTTATTGTATTAATGATAGAACTGAAAAATAATGCAATTACAAAGCACTCAAAATCCACTTCTGACTTTGAGTTTTATGCCCATTTACCAAAATTTAGTGTGCTAGAACTGGAGGCTGAAGCTGATCATGGATGGGACGGTGCAAAAAATTCGGCCCTCCCGACCCGCAATTGCCCGGCATCGTTTATTATTTTTACAAAACAAAATTGTGAGCTTTCTATTTGGTTTGTGTGTTCTTAAGATTTATTTGGGTGAGAAACTATCAAAACAATGATTATATTGAGTATATTACGTCTGATTTTGGAGTTAGGTTGTATATTAGTAGTAAAATTAATTATTGTAAACGAAATAGAATTCAAAAAATTATTTAGAAAAAAAATTTTAAAATCCCGTTAGCCCACGGGCAAGCCTGGCCCGATAATAGGGTTGGACATGAAAACAATTTTGAACCCTAATGTGTGGACAAGGAGAACAATCTTATGACCAGTTAGATAATATTTTCAAAAAAAGCCCACCTCGTGCAAATTACAAGTTGAAAACGAGGTTCGCATTTTGAAACATCTCAATACAAATTATTAAGGGGTCTATTCCACATCAAGAACTACTTTCGCGTCTCTATAGTGGTACCAAGTATCATCATAGATATTGATATCCACATTAGTCAATATATAAGACGGCCAAAATAAATGACCCGAGCTTTCAAGACAGTATTCATGATATGGTTACAAACACGACAATTAATTTATAGTATGTATTAAAAATTTATGCAATTTATAGCAAATGTGTCTATCAGTCTTCATCGATTTGCCAATTACTTGATCAACCGCCGAAACTTACTACAAGACTATTGATTGAATTGGAACCTAAAAAAATAATAATTAAATATCACTCATGGTCAGGAGTTATGCTGACAACGTAGTGTGGAACAAATAAACTCATTGGATATTGACTTGTGGCCACCCTCTTGCTCAACTAAATGTCATTGAGTACACTTTGCTTTGAAGATCTTATTTACACCAGTGATATCGCGCTACACTTCTGCATCTCAATCTCTTCTCTACTCGTTTGTGTCTCTCGCTTCCATTCTGAAAATGGTGACAATGGCAAAAAAACTCTTTTGGGATAAAGGGCTAACTCATTTGCAAGTTTCCCCTTTAAAGTTAAAACCATCTTTTTTCCCATATAATAAGGGTATGGCTTATTTCAAAATTGAACAAAGAAAATTAGGCAAAGATAGTATAATAATAAGAAAAATAATTAGAATTTTTTTCTTTTAAATCAAGATTCTTCGGTCGGCTGTGTTATTGAGCTTATTACTTGTCTAAATTTATTGTTTAGTTCACTTCTGATAAGTTCAACTCTGAAAAATGCACTTGTGCGGATAATTATTTGTATAGATGATAGTATTCCTGAGCATACTTACGTTGGTTGTGATTAGTAGTATTCGGGGTACCTCTTTAGTATGCTTTTTAAGTGTAATTCTCCGAATGTGTTAATCCGACATCCCTTTAGTAAATGAAAATAATACTTACTATTTTTCAAAAGAAGAAAACGAAAAATAGAGAAATAAAAAATTTCCACTTTTATAATCTACTAAAACAATTTGGGATTTGATCACCACTCTCTCACCCAATAGGGTCGTTCCCCTACTTTACTTTTGATCATGATGATCAAGTATTGATGATCAAGACCTTGATACATGCATGTTGGCCTTTAAATATACAAGCAATACATCAGTACACACTCAAGATACCTCCCATTATTTAGGCTACTATCCTCATAAATGCCTTCTTCCCATCACGTCTCTTGCCATCACCACCAGCCTTCACCCAACAATAGAATCACATTTCTAAGACCATCACCACAACCACCATCTCATCACTCAAGATAATCATTCCACCTCCACCATAACTCACCTTCACCGTCACCACTTTTTCACCACCACCACCGTCCTCTTGTCACTGCCCTCTCCTCCCGACGGTGAAATTCTTCCACGGTTCATGGACCCGGCCACTACCCCATATTTTCCCCATTCACCCCCCTCCTCCCGTTCTTCTAGCTATTGTCATTGCGTGTGCCTTCGGTGGCGTAAGTGTTGCGTTTTCGAAAACGGCACAAAAACTTGTCAATGGAAATGTGGGTGTCATGCTAATGTTCCTAGCCAATTTGGTAGGATGGGCTCCGTCCTTGTTTTACCTACTCCTTTTGTTCATCTTGTTGATGCTTTTATCGAAAATTTTGGTATTCTCTTGCTCCTTACCCTTTTCTGAGTTTGTTTGCACTTTTACGTAAAACGGTTATGATAGGTTGGGTTAGATTACCATAATAAAACACAACTTGTGTACAACTTCTTCATTTATAATGTAAAACTCCAATCAAAAGTCATAATGAACACCTACTAAATTGTTCAAATTATGGAAGGTAATATACCTAATTACTTTATTATTTGTTTCATTTTTTTCCACCACCAAAATCCACGTTCACAATTATTACCTTTTCACCACCCCTACCTACCTCTTGATGCCGCCATCTCTTTCCGGCGGTGAACGTCTTCCAAGAAATATGGACCCCATCAATCTCCATATTCTGCGCAATCCTTCCATTCATTTCGTATTTACAGGTGATTTCGTCAAATGTATATTTGGTGGCTTAATCTTTGCCTTTGCCAATTTGGTCAAACCAAACCTTATTTTACTCTTCAAGCTACCCACACTTTTTGCAACATACTTACTTCTATTTCCCCCATTTGTTGATTTTGTATGTTGTTTTATTTCGGTCTTAATTAACTCATAAAAGCTTAAGGTACATATGAAGTAATAATAATTATATTTTATTTTGTTATTTATTTATCTTGCAATTTTAATTAAACTAACAGGCTCCTTTTTTAATTAATTTCAGGATAATGACAAAAAAGAAGGGGACTATTGATTGATGAGTGTTTTAAGTGTCAATGCTATTTTTTTAAGTTAGTGTATATATTGGAATGAAATTAGGTAATATTAAAAATTAATATATGGATGGGCTATGTTCTTGTTTTGCCTACCTCTTTTGTTCATCTTGGTGATACTTTTATCGGAAACTTTGGTCTTCTCTGGCTCTCTAACCTTTCCTCTGTGTTCGTTTGGACAGGTTAGGATAGGTTGTGTTAGGTTATCATAATAAAACACAAGTGTTTCAACTTTTTGTTTTTATGTAAAAGTCCAATCCAAAGTTAAAATGAATACCTACTAAATTGTCAATTGATGGAAGGTTTTATACCTAATTATCTTTTTTTTCCACCACCATAATCAACGTTCACAATCACTACTTTTCACCACCCCCACCTACATCTCGCCGTCGCCCTCTCCTTCCGGTGGTGAACGCTTTCCAAGATCATGGACCCCACCAACCCCCACATTTTCCCCACCCCTCTCATTCTTTTTGTATTTGCAGGTGTTTTCGTCGCATGTGTATTTGGTGGCTTACTCATTGTCCTTTCTAAGAATGTAAGCAAAGTTGTCAACAGAAATGTCTGTCAAATCTTGATGTTCTTGGCCAATTTCGTTCAAACTGGTTTCCCAATACTCTTCAAGCTGCCCACCTTGCAATGTAACTTCCTCTATTTCCCTTGTTTGTTGAGTTTGTATGTGGGGTTATTCCGACCTTACATAACTCATGGTAGCTTAAGGTACATATGAATAATAACTATGTTTTTATTTGTTATTTATTTAGCTTGCACTTTTAATTAAACTAACAGAGTGCTCTCTTTTATTTGATTTCAGGATAATGACAAAAGAAATAATGAGACTATTGATCGATGAGTGCTTTAAGTATTAATGCTAATTTATTAATTAAGTGTATGTCTCGGAATGAAGTTAGGTAGTATTAAAAAAAATTGCTATTTAATTAAGAGCATTTTGGTTATGATTAGCACGGTTTAGTATGATTGTAATATAGGTCAAAGTAGTACTGATTTAGGATGATATATTGTAATGGTAAAAGTAGTACAGATTACATTTCGGGTAAAAGTAGTACTTAATAAGTGTAACATGTTGGAGCATTTTGAAGTAATATATTTCGGTTGTTATTAGCAGCAGGCACATGGATCGATTGATCTAAACAATTTTAGCTAGACTAAAACTCTGACAAGGCCTTGTTCTCTTCAACGGAATGGTGGAGACGGTGAGGAACGAAACGAAACGGTACGGCGTGAATAATGAAAGAAAATGTGAGACAAAATGAAGTACAAAATGCAGATCAAGACAACGCGAAACGGAACGAAATCCAGCATGAAAACGATGAAAAGAACAAGGCTTAACTCGATCAGTTGCAATTCCCTCTAATACTATTAAAATTAAAACCATAAAATTTTTAAATAATAAGGGAATGGCTTATTTCATATTGCATTAATATCACCCCCATACTAAACAAATACCACACCCTAAAAAAAGTAAAAGGCAATTTTACACATGTTTTAATTTTACACTATACCACACCTGAATTATTAGCTTGATCACTTATTGTACGTACATTTGGATCCAAGAGGATTTTAGGTGTTTCGGGAAGGTCATCCGAATTCCCAAACTTCAAAATTTTACCATATTTTTGGCATTTCGTCCTTTAGAGTGGGCTCCCCTAAAATGCACACCAAGCCTACCAGATACCCCATAACCAACCCTGCTGACCTCCCATGCCCCCTTGGGATGTCCCGTGCGATATGGTGCAAAAATATCCACCTTCGTTGGGGAGACTTCTGGAAGCCCCAAAAACTTGGATTATAGCCTTCGATTTTCAGCTTTTTGGGGTAAGGTTGTGAATTTTGCCCAAACTTCTATGGGCGTCTATCGTGAACTTAGAAAACCCCACGGGCCCCGTGAAGGTTATTTGGATACCCAAACTCTGATTTCACCCATGCTTTCGGTGTTCCGGCCCTTAGATTGGTGCCTCATAAAATGATTTTTCAAGCCTATCAGGGTTCCGATAACCGACCTCAATAGCCTACCACGTCCCCTAGGGGTGTCCAGTGTGATGTGGTGTGAAAATATCCACCTTCGTTTCAGGACTCCCAAAAGCCCTAATGTGGATTATTACCTTTGATTTTCGGCCTTTCAAGGGCCCGGTTGTAATTTTCTCCCAAACTTTATTTGGGGGTCTATCACTACTCTAAAGGATCCTAGGTGCCCCGGCAAGGCCATTCGAGTACCCGAACTCCGATTTCACCCATACTTTCGGTGTTCCGCCCCTTAGATTGATGTCCCGTAAAATGGACATCCAAGTCTATAGCCAACCCTGATGGCCTTCCTTGTCCCCTAGGGGTGCCCCGTGCGATGTGCTGTGAAAATATCAACCTTCGTTCCAGGCCTCCCGAAAGCCTGAAAAAACGTGGATTATCTTCGATTTTCCGCTTCCGGTGGCCCGATTGTGTTTTTTGCCCAAACTTATCCAGGGGGTCTATCGTGACCCTAGAGGACCCCCGTTCCCTTGGAAAGTTCTTTCGAGTCCACAAACTACAATTTTTACCTATACTTTCGGTGTTCCGGCCCTTAGATTGGTGTCATGTAAAACGATCGTCCAAGACCTTCCAGGGACGCGATAACCAATCCCGTGGGCCTTCCATGTCTCTTAAAGGTGTCCGGTGCGATGTGGTGCGAAAATATTCACCTTCGTTTCGGGGCTTTCCGAAGCTCAAAAAACGTGGATTATAACCTTAGATTTTCGGCTTTCGAGGGTTGGTTGTGATTTTTGCTGAAACTTCTGTGGGGGGTTTATCATGATCCTTGAGGATGCCTGGTGTCCCCGAAAGTTCATACGGGTCCCTAAACTAAAATTTCACCTATGCTTTCGGTGTTTCGACCCTTAGATGGGTGTCTCTCAAAACGACCATCCAAGAATATCAAGGATTCAATAACCGACTCTGAGACTTCCGTGTCCAATAGAGATGTCCCGTGTAATGTGGTGCGATAATATCTACTTTCGCTCCGAGATCTCCCGAAAACCCACAAAACGTAGATTATAACATTCAATTTTGTGTTTGTTTGATTTTCCTTCTTTCATTTTTACTTTTTTCGTGTGTGAACCCCTCCTTTGTAGTTGAAGACTTGAAGTACATGGCAACGTTGATTAAGTTTTTGATTGGCAAAACTAGAAATCTTCCACACAAAACTTGATTGGCAATTGTGGCTCGTGTGTGCTATGGGACGGGTTGGCTCAGTATATCATTGATCTTTCTTTCCAAAGAAGTACGCTTCTGCTTGCTTACTTTGTCAGGTATATTTGTATGATTGTATATATGTATCCAATCCAGTTTCAACAATACACTTCTTGATGGCGCTGTTGTGCTACTCGTCCAACGATCGACCTCATTTCTTTCACACAAGCATAAAATTAGACGAGGCTTGGTCTGGTGGGATTGATGCAATATCAAACCAGGGATCAAATTCCACAAATCCTTTCCCCACCCTGTAAATAAAAAATGCTCAATTCAAATGTCCCAATTGACCAAATTGATATATTTAATGACACCCTTGGGATAATTTTGTATATTAAAAATACAATGCGTCACTAAGATATATTAAAAACTACTAAAGTGCAAATTCACCTACAAAGTCGGTATCTAAAAGAATCTTAATTAAAAACCCGATTTTAGCCTTTTTAGCTCAATTTGTCCTTCTCTTTTTTTTTTTGGGGTATTTTCTTATGTTTTTTTTGGGGGGGATTTTCTTATTTTTTTCTTTTTTTTCTCGGACTTTGATTCACCCCAATCCCAACTATCTTCTCTCTAATTTTTTATGGCGAAATCGCTCTAGTTACTTACCAGGTTGTTGCTTCTATTGTCAATGCGCCATGTTCGTACAATTGGTACATGGTTTTGCTTCTTACAATTGAAACTGAAGGGAATTTCGTGGCACTTCAAACCAGTCTAACAAACTTTGTTGTGAAAAATTAAAGGGAAAGTATAGCTAATTTATTGAATTACACCTCAACAGTAGCTAACAAGATGCTAGTCATAAGAAATTTTTTAGAACCCTAATTTAAGACCACAAAAGTTTAGTATACATAATCAAAAGACTAGGCAATCCAAAAGGCAATTACGTGAGTGGCCTGATGATATTATTATCAATCAAACATTGAGAACAACTAAAAGACTTGAAAAACCTTCAACGTGATAAATTCACCACCAAACTGAAATCATTAAAATTACTGGTTGAGGAAACATGCAAGCACGGCTCCTAATCATCAAGTTCAACATTCGGATATCGAAGACCGCCCTCCATTGATGAAGAAGAAGGTTCGTGATTTTTCGCCATGGCAATCATAATTTTAAAATTCTTCATGATAGAGAGGCAGAGAGTTAGAGAAACTAAGCGAAAGATTTTGGGAGAAAACTGACAGAGAGAGGCAATGAGTGAAGAGAGAGAGAGAGCGCCAAAAGTGGAAGGATGTTGATTTTATTGGATAAAACTGAAGAAAATAGCTGAAAAGGAAATTAAAAGACGAAAATTATTTAAAAAGGCTAAAAACCCGGTTTATACTTAAGATTCTCTAAAATTCCGGATTTGTTGGTGAATTTGCACTTAAGTTGTTTTTAAGAACCATGGAGATCTTTTTGGCTTGCAAATATTCCCCCCAAGATTAGAAGCTTTGCTTGGCGTGCTTGTGCAGGGGCTCTCCCTACATGAGAAACGAGGCTCTGCATAAAACCGAGGTACGACTAGCTGAGCAAGTATGGGAAGAAGCCAGTAGATTGCTTACCTCCTATCGCGAAGCACAGGGCGGTGGTGCAAAGAAGCAAGCACCTGTTCATGGGGTCTGTAAGTGGGAGCTACCCCCATCTGAATGGGCTAAAGTGAATGTTGATGCAGGCTTCTTACGAGGAGGAGGTGTGGGACTGGGTATGATTATCCGAGATAGTGGCTGAAGTGTGGGAGGTGGAGCTTGCGGAAGCAAAAGCTGCTCACTTCGGGCTCTTAATGGCTCTGCAGGCAGGGTGCTCTAAAGTTATAGTGGAGAGTGATTGCCTAGCTCTTGTGCAGCAACTTCAACGTAAAGCACAACCTATCTCTAGTATTGGTTTTATTTTAAATGATATCTATAGATTAGTGTTTTTTTTTTTTTGCTAATGTTCAATGGCACCATACTAGGCGTGAAGGGAACAAGTTCGCACATGAACTTGCGCATTTGTCCCTAGTTTCTTTCACGACTAGAGTTTGGATTGATGATAGCCCGCGTCAGACTTTTGTAACACTACTCTTTTTAGTAATTAATACATCTATTGTTCCTTTCAAAAAAAATATATATCTTTGTAACGCATTGTATTTTTGATATACAAAATTGTCAAAAGTGTGTCTTTAAATATACCAATTTGGTCAATTGGAGAATTCAAATGTGAAACTATTTATTATGCGCGTTTGCATACTTAAATTTGAAATGAGGAATTTGAGTTGAATTCGTCATTCAGTACCTAAAATAATTATAGGTTTAAAATTGATCCAATTCCACAACCTTTTATAAAACCTTAAAGTTGAAGAATTTCATATTACAACCTCCACCATAATATTTTAAATTTTTTTCTTCCTTCATCTTCCTTACACATAGAGAATTTCATCAAAATGCTAGGCGTAAATGCGTTCTCATCTAGTAAAATTCATAATTTCAATTTAAATATCCAAACACACTCTTAGTAATTTCATAATTTGGCACTAACACAAACAATTATCAACTAATTGATATCGACCTATATTGTAGTCTTGTGGATGGGGTTTGGATTTATGGATAGGGGGAGAAATACCCAAGCTTATCCATCTCACTGTTCTTACTGAAGTCATCAACATAACAAAAAGAAAAGGGAAACTTTAGGATTGAGAGTTTTTTTGAGTGAGAATCAAAGCAATGGCAGCCACTTTGTTCTCTGTCACTCCATTTCCAATTATCTCTCCATCCAAAACCACTAAAAACCCAATCTCATATTCTTCAACCCCATATCTCAACCTCAAAAGAACCTCCATTGTCAAATGTTTCCAGTCACAAGGAACTGGCCCACCACAGGCAGTTCAGAAATTCTGGGGTTGGCTCTCAGAAAAAGGCATAGTATCACCAAAATCCCCAATAAAACCTGGAATTGTCTCAGAAGGGCTTGGGGTTGTTGCCCAGAGAGATATTGGCAAAAACGAGGTTGTTTTGGAGGTGCCCAAAAGGTTTTGGATAAGCCCAGATAATGTTTCAGCTTCAGAGATTGGGTCTCTGTGTAATGGGCTTAAGCCTTGGGTATCTGTTGCTCTTTTCTTGATGAGAGAGAAGAAGTTGGGAAATGATTCTTCTTGGAAGCCTTACATTGATATATTGCCTGAGTTTACAAATTCAACTATTTATTGGTAAGTTTTGGTATTTTGGTTGTTTTTCAGTTTCTGGTTAGTTTTTTGTTTCTCCATTTTCTTTGATTGTTTGGTGTTTTTTAATGGGGTATAAAGTGGATAAGCTAAGTGAAATTTGGTTGTTGCTTTCCAGAACAGGTCAGAAGAGGAGCTCTCAGAGCTTCAAGGTATGTTCAGCTTTGCCATTGTGGATAATTCATTAATTTGTTCAAATATTGACAATTGCTTAGTCAATCATTTTTAGTTATTTTGGGATGTTTTTTGATTTTAAGTTCCCATTTTGTGTTTTCAATCAAATGCTACCATTGTTGGTAAAAGTGAGGCAAAAGGCTGGGATTCATACATGACTATAGAGGACCTTTACATATTGTATACCTGTGCTGCAGACTGCAGTTATGTTCCTTTTCTATCAACCCAGTAGTGATACAGCTCTAGATTCCATAGCCTGTGCCGCAGTCATCTTCATTTTGATCAACCCAATTAGAGACACAATGCTAGTTTGTAGTTTCCTCACCTCTGCCGTAGTTATATTATACCTGATCAACCCCAAGAGTGACACAACTCTAGATATTTTCACATTGTACACAAAAGAGAGGTTAGAGCAAATGGATCAGCTTTGGCAAATACTTGGTGATTCTATCCTAAGCTTCCCGGCCGCCTCTGTGGCGCTCAAGGTAAGGCAGAACACGTCTCAACTTCCTAGGCCTTAGACGTGACTTGCGAGCCTCTAGGTTCTGTTTGAGTTCTTGGTCATCTGTTTTATGCTTCTTTGGGTTATTTTATTGGGAGCTGCATCCAATTTGGAAGACTTTCCCGGAGGAAGAAGAGGAGGTCAGGAGAGAAAATCTTTGGTCCTTGAGTGAAGAAATTATTATGAACAATTAGTAGTGTTTACAATGTAGCTAGCATCATAGGAATTTTGATTTCTCGGTATCTATGGTTAATTCTTTGTTGTTTTTATTTCTGCTGTGTTCTTCTTGTTAAGGGTAATTATACAGTTTTGAGTTTTTGACCATTACTACTTACTAGTAGCCTAGTAGTATGATTTTTCTGCTAATACTATTTTAAACTGCTATGTCAATATCACAAGTGGTACTATCAATAATTCATCACCAGACAGAGGTAACAAAGTTCTTATTTTCCTTAATGATACCCTCTTTCCAATTAATTAACTAGGAACCAAGTTCTTGGGAACTCTGATTTTCATTGCGATAAATTTTGGTTGCATTAACTAGAATTTACACATCCGGGAGATTGCAAGCAGTAATATCAATGGTCTAATGATTGTTACAGGCTATATGTATTGACTGTACTAGATGCAAAAAAACAGTCTTTTTCCTCATGGCCGGAAAGCAAAGCAAGCGAGGGGATGTTTCTGTTGGCTATACAGCCAGTTCTCCCAATCTAACGGGTTGTTATTGTATAGCTTGATCATCCAATTTCGCATAAGCTTCACAAAACTCATGGTGAAGTGCAAAATAAATACATAGGACTTAGCTTGTACACGCTAGCTAAGTAGTTTCATCAATGTTTGGATTAAGCAAGGCCCTTCTGGATAACACGTCAATGACTGACAATTGATCAACAGATCTTTGGAGCAAGATCAGAAAGCCCCTGTAGTTTACCCATGTTTATAAGAAAGCTCAATCGTGGTGTATGTCAATAAATTAGGAGTACAAAACAAGTACAACTTTAATTATAGTGTATGGCTCATACCCTGCGCCCTTGTGATTTTTGATTCCCCGGTGGTGACACATTGGTATCTTGTGAATATTGGATTAATATTCTTTACAGAAATCATTTCCATTGGAATTACAAGAACAAAGTACAATATAGTATATACCTTCCAATAGAAAATCGATACGTATTGACATTAATAAACAGAACAAGTTCAAGCCCATGGGAATAGGATAAACAAGTTCAAGTCCACAGGAAAAGAATACTAGAAATCAAATTAATACCACATTGATATCATGTTCACTACATCTTCAAGTAACAGACCTCAGCTCCTCAGTCCTTTCTGTAAAGAGAATAGTCCAGCTTCATTCTATTGGCTTCTCCCCTGCCAACTAGCAGAGGAATCAATTTTGAGTTTTGACACACTACACTAAAACTCTTCGTGATCAATAATGCTGCTAATTAACACAGAAACTAGATCATCAAGATAACAACTCTTAAATAGAAGAGGAACCTTTGGAACAATCAGGGTAATGAAACCAATAGGCCAAAATAAGATTGCGCTATCACGCTTACTAGCAATAATCTTCAAGAGGTTCTCTCACTGTCTCTCTTGCCGGCCTGTTTCTGCATAAAAGAGAAGGAAACATAAAGGGGGGGGAAATAGAACAGGGGGAAAAAAGTTTGACTGATGTGGTGATGAAGTCAGTCATGGCCTAAGTGTTGAAAGAAATCTGTTATTTGAACAAAATACAAATAAAACCAGCCTCCAAAGCAGCCTCAGCTCCCAGATTTGTAATCGAAAGAAAGATCAATGGTTTGATTTTCAGTGCTATGTCTTTTCTTGAGGTAAACTTGATTAAATGCTTTTATATAATCCCAGGTAACCATTGCACACCACAATTTGGAAAATTAGCTATTGAGCTTTAACCACTCTATACCTTTTAAGGAACAAAATATAAGTACTTACATATTTTATCTTTCTTTGCTGGGAAAATTTTCAGTTTGCCAATCCTGATTTTGTGGGCATATCTCTGCAGGTACACAGTTGTTGAACACTACGTTGGGTGTGAAGGACTTAGTAGCAAATGAATTCACGAAATTGGAAGAAGTAGTACTCAACCAGAAGAAACTTTTCCCTTTCCCTGTAACAATAGATGACTTCTTTTGGGCATTTGGAATGCTAAGATCAAGGGCATTTACGCGTCTTGAGGGACAGAGTCTTGTTCTAATCCCATTGGCCGACTTGGTAAATATTTTTTCTATTTTTGCAATATTATTTGAATAATATCTGGTTTTGTTGGTTTTATAGTTTTCTGAAACACAAATCAAATGCAAATTAATTATATGTGGATGAACTGCATAATACACAAGTAACACAACCATTTTCTGACCATTGGATTTTGGATCTGACATATGAGTGAACTACTAAAAGCATCTTTGCTCATTCTGCATGTAAGATGGTTTTTATTGACCTTATAGTTGGAACTTGGAAGATTTGCTTTAAACTAATAAATCAAACTGAATGTATCAGATCAATCACAGTCCTAGCATAACGGCAGAAAATTATGCGTGGGAAATCAAAGGAGCAGGTCTTTTCTCAAGAGATCTTCTATTCTCCTTGAGGAACCCCGTCCCAGTGAAGGCTGGTGATCAGGTATATTGTCAAATGCTACTATAATGTTGGCTGCTAATAGAATAACTTCTTCATAAACTATAGAGAAGGATGAAATTACGGGTTCAGTTAAGTTGTTAAAGAGCGTATCTCTTTGTAATTGTTCCATCAAGTGGTTCAGTAATCATATTCGTCATTCATGCCAAGTCAGTAATTTTTGATGCAGGTTCTGATTCAATATGATTTGAAGAAGAACAATGCTGAATTGGCCTTAGATTATGGATTTGTAGAAACAAGGTCAGAACGTAACACATACACCATAACGCTGGAGATACCAGAATCAGATCCATTTTTCGGGGACAAGCTGGACATAGCTGAGACAAATGGTTTAGGGGAAGTTGCATACTTCGACATCACTTTAGATCAGCCCCTTCCTCCAAAAATGCTCCCTTACCTGAGGCTGCTGGCAATCGGGGGAACAGATGCCTTCATCTTAGAGTCTATATTCAGCAATTCTGTTTGGGGTCATCTTGAACTTCCTTTTAGCCCCACAAACGAGGAACTCATCTGTCGAGCAATTCGCGACACTTGCAAATCTGCGCTTTCTGGTTATAGCACAACCATTGAAGAGGTAAACTTCGTCACATGTCGATAGGCCCTTTCCCTCTCTGTGTGGCTTTAATCTTTTATTACTGTGTGGATTTGGTCATGTAATAATGCTGAAAATTGGTGTGATTAACAGGATGAGAAGTTGATGGAGGAAGGTAATCTTAATCCAAGGCTGGAGGTAGCTGTAAGAATAAGATTAGGGGAGAAGAAGGTGCTGCAACATATTGATGAGATCTTCAAAGAAAGAGAGGCGGAATTGAGTGTGCTAGAATATTATCAAGAGAGAAGGCTCAAGGAATTTGGTTTGTGCGGAGCACAGGGAGAGAGAATCCCCTGGATTGGAGAGGTGTAAATATATTCCTGCATTGCCAAAATTCAGCTACCAATAATCAAGAGCAGATAAATCCATCGTGATATTCGACAAAAGAACATCTTGACATGGATGTACTGGGAAAGATCACAGATTACTTGGATGACATTCAATCTTGCTGTTGATTTTGCTGTACAGTATTGCAGAGGCACTTGCATGTTCAGAGGTCTTTCCATTACATCTAGCCAGAAACTCAAGTGCAAATGCTTTACTTCGAGCTACAATTCCACCGCAAGTCAGAGGTTCATTTCTGCAAGATGATCAGTTAAGGAGTATATTTTGTTGTAATTGCTTGAATCTAAATTCTCAACCAAACTAGCCAGCCTTAGGGTTTTGGGGGATGTAATATAATTTGAGAAACCGCAACGCCATGTTTGGGCTCCAGATTATTTATTACTGAAGATAGATTTAGTTCTCAACTAATAGAACAAATGCACAGATGTGAACCATTCTGAAGAAATTAAGGGGCACGGCGAGGATGAACCAGATACTGATTTGAATAGATCTAAATGAAATTGCAGTATTGCACTACCCTTTTGTTGATTTTATGTCTAATTAGAGAAGCAACCTGCATAATAACCACCCTCATAGTCATGGCCATCAGTACGCTATAAGCAGTTCATGCTTTAGACATCCAAAGCGTTTATCTAAGTAGGGAATTGTATTTCATCAACACTAATCACTATTAAGAGAACCAATGTTTATGGAGTTCATTTTAGGTGGAAAATTAATTACACTTTACAAAATTCAGGGCACAAAACCCAAAAACAAAGAAAATAAAAAGAGGAATAAAGAAAGAAGAAGATAAAAGATAACGAAAGCTTAAAAAGAATTCAACTGCCTCATTTGCAGATTGAATTATGTTTATACCTCTGCCTACAATTCTTTGGGGGTGAGTAACTGTTGATCAGAGCTGGGCGAGAGCGGAAACCTACAGCACCAGCCAGGCTTCAAATTAAGCATCATACAAGATGATCTCCTCTTCTTCATGTCACTGACAAAGCAACCCACTTCTAGCAAAGCCAATTATAAGCATTAACATCACTGAGAAGTGCAGAAACCGAGGTTCCCATTCCTCCTTTTACACGTGTGCCGCCGGACTGACAGGGTAGCTTGGTGGAGTTGGTCCTGTTACTTTATTTCCACTTAATATAGGTTCGAATTCTCAATGTGTATGCTACCCGAAAAGAAAAAAAAAAAAAAAAAAAAAGAAAAGAAACAGAAACCCCAAAGCCCCCAAGAATATGATACTCGTTCCCCAATTTCCCCTTCCTTCCATGTAATTGTCCCTAATTCATCTATTCTGAGCTTTTCTTCCCATAGATGGGCAGATTTTCGGTTTTTCTATGAACCTTATTAGATTTTGACTTGGGGCTCATAGAAAAGAAGATATCGATATTTTTTTAAAATAATTTGTCCTCGTTTAAGCAATTTCACCATAAGAATGGTACCTTCACAACTGTTTTCACCATAATTATATGATTAGCCTTATTATTCGAAATTCTCTACTCAAAACTTCTTCATTTCAGGCTGAGCAAATTATAATAATGGATTTTTATTTTTTGTTTTAGCCTAAAGAAGGCTTTGATGAATTTATACTCTTGAAAGTTGTAGGCTAACAAATATATTATTAATTAACAATTGCAAATCTCTCATTACAAATCCTTCATAAATGGTAAGAATCTGAAAACATATGTTTCACCTAGCTCTGTTTTATTTTTATTTATTTTTATGATTAATACAACCTTTTGAATTTAAGAGATATAATTAAAAGAATTTTGGGGAGGAAGTTAAATGTTTCAGCAAATATCTAACTTTTTGATATTTTAGCCCTTGCTGAATCAAGTTGCATTGCGCTCCTTCCTTGCATATATAGTGCAATTAATAACCGCAGAGGAACAAAAGTCAGAAGCTACAGAATCCAAAATGTCAACAGGGCCACCATCTACCCAGACTCGAGTCGAGAACGAAACGGAGTTCAAGTGTGCCAGCATGTGCGCCACTTTATTTCCCTCCCGTTTTACATGACTCCATTTCACCTTTATAAAACAACAAACTAAGCAAAAATCTCATCTAAAACCAAACCAACACAAGAAATAGGACTAACATTCTTCTTAAGCATATTTATCAAAGTTAAGCTGTCACTCTCCATGATGATACGAGGGGCTTGACACTGTACCGCCATTATAAGACCCAAACGCAAGGCTTGAGCTTCTGCAAATAGCGTGTCCCATGCCATGGCAACCTACTGCACTGCTGTATGAACCAGAATTCCTTCTTAATCCCGAACAGCAATCCCCAGCCCCGTTCCACCGCCACGCAGAACTCCAGCATCTGTATTGCTTTTGGTTACTTATTCATCGAATTCGCTTGATCTGTCATTCACTAATTTAATTTGGTGAAACACACTTTGGGGATAATCTTTAAAGGAGGTTATCCTTGCTTTCTTGCCTTTTCAAAAAAAAAAAAAAAAAAAAAAAAAAAATTTGTAACACCCAGAATTTTCTACTAAAATAAATAAATAAAAATAGATAAAACTCGAGCCAAAATTTCGGCAGAGTTTCCTTTGTAAATAGGCATCCCAAGTTATCGACTTTACAAAACCTGCTTAAACAGAATATTAAAACAAAATCCAATCAACCCAGCGGAAGACTCTAATCAAATTCGGGTGCTACCGCCATACTCACTCATACGAATGAGTGTAAGGCTCTTCAACTGACTTCTAGTAATAATTTTGTGAATTACTATAATGGTCTATTTATTACATTTAATCAGTAAACTAGAAATATAAGTTAAATCTAAAAGCAAGCTCTTCTTGCCAAGACTCTATTCGGCTACTATCTAGAGCGTCCTCACCACAAAACAACCTGCATACAAATAATCTGTCACCAGGGAAATACACGATTCACATCATGGGTGACAGCCCGAAAACGGGTCAGCGTGAACTGAGTAACTCATATCAATCACGTAAAGACCATCTTAAATTCAGTTCAAGATATACACGTATATGCATAACTCATATAAAACACTCACATGGATCCCACCTAAATTGTAACTCATTACACTTACAGTATATAAAACATAAACAACCATTAGTTCTAATCTATATGCTTTATCTAGGTAACGACATTCACACTAAAGAAAGCAACAAGAAGAACCACCGAGGAAACATAAATAGCTTGTCATTTCCTCTTTCTCGTGTCTTATACTCTTGTTAGCTCAATGGTTCTTCTTTAACTTTAGTTTGGTAGCTTCACACTTTTAACTTGGCACAATGGAGGTTAGAGTCATAGGGTTGCCACATCTGGGGGCATTTAAAACCATCCGACCACGTCTAGGGGTCGCTTAGCCACATCTGGGGGCTCATCTGAACTGTTGACCACATCTGGGGGTCAATAGCCAAATCTGGGGGCTAGGACACATCTGGGTCCCAGTTCAAAACTCATATGGGACGTCTCCCGAACTGTTGTTACCCCAAAGTTCCTAAACTACCAGGTGCCATCTTCCACTTTAAATGATTAGTAGCTTTTATTAACGTTTTTTGTCCTTTATCTCTTATGACGTTTACACAATACATCATATACTTGCTCATAACATTCATAGCTCATAGCATAGGAATACATTCTCATTCCTTTTCTTTCTTTTGATTCACTTCTTTACTTGTATATCACAACCTAGCAGAAATATCTCAAACATGTAAATAATTGGTCTAATACCTCATAGCAAACCTATACACTGTAACTTGTAAACTAGAGTCTTAACATGATCATTCCCATTTACATATAACTTGTATAAATACACATCATAGGAAGATAACTCGCCATCCTCAATCATTTGTCCTAATCTACTACATCCCAGACTATGTACATATATACCAGCAAGGCAAATCTCAGTAAAAGATAACTAAATAGCAACCATTTGTTTACTCACATGACTTCATGCAATACAAATAATAACTCTCATGTCAGTACATCTACAAGAACCACAATAGCTCATGTTCTCTCTTTGCTTGCGTAAATAAGCTCTCAATTCAAGCAATAACTATTTTGTTCATAATTTACTATTAGATTTAAGATGCAAATAAAACTAAGAAAAGAACAACATATTTGCTCACACCTTATCATCACCTAGACTTATATCTTTCCATACACCAACTATAGTATTCTAGGCAGCATGTATTTAGGTTCCAGATACTCTAATCCAACTATAGTATTCTGGACAGCATGTATTCAAATTTCAGATATTTTAACTAATAGCCAACAATTTACTTTCTTCCTCCTAAGCATATTAAGCATGAAAATTACCTACCTATTAGCAACAGATACATGTTTCTAGGTCAATAAACAAGACTAATTTACCTACTCACACTTAACATTAGTATCACTATAATACTAGCTGGAATTTACACAGATAGCTACTATACAATAATTTATGGTGAAATCAATTCAATTACCCATACACGTAGTATACTCAAAATAAATCTAAAAAGGACTGTACGAAATAGATATAAGTTACCTCTAATCGAACCACCGAAAGCAATTACGCACCATAAACGCCAATTCAATCCTCAAACATTCATCATATATGCATATAAACAAAGTAGATAAATTAAAACCCAATTCAGAATTCAAGTCACTAAATACCCAAATCAATTTAGGGCTTAGGATTTCTGGACACAAACCAACTAAAAGGACGAACTAGGCATCGACTAAGCGGCGTTTGGAGCCTGGTGGTCGCCGGAATCCATGGCAACCCAACCGAACCAACAGCAATAGAAACAGAGGAGAGAGGAGGGAGAGACTCGCATGAACAGTACTGAGAGAAGAGAGAAAACTTTGGTCTTGAACAGTGAACTAGTAGAATTAACAGTAAAGTTTAGAGAAGAGAGAGAGAGTGGAGAACATGAAGATGATGCGTGATGAGGAATTGTGGTGGTGCGTTGGTGGTGTGCTTGACTGAGGAAACTAGAGGAAGACAAAGAGTAACAAAGTAGTAGCAAGATAGAGAAATAAAAAGGGTGGAACAAAGGGTCGGTTAGCTTAGGGAATTTTCTTAGTCTAATGGGTTTCTTTAACCTTTTTAATTGGACCCCCTAGTAGAACATTATTATTAATATCTAACATCCACAAGAAAAATACTTTTTTTTCTTAAATTAGGAAATGCTAGAAAAATAGTGGGTATTACAAAGCTACATTAGAAAAGGTTGAATAAAAACAATAATTTAACCTAACATAACATAACAAAACCTAAAAGTAATATTATTAATTAATTGAATACAACGAGGTGGGAAAGTCTACTTTTGATGGTTGGGTTGGCATGAGTTTGAGACTTGTAGTGACGTATCATTGAGGAGATCAATCGGTGGAAATCGTTACCTTGGAGCTGTGGAGGGTAGGCCAAGAAATTCAGGGTGAATACCCCGATGTAACCTTGGCCAACTTAACATTGAAATGACATTGGAAATTCCCAAGCAAAGGATGGCTGGCTTACTTGCTCGGCTACTCCGATGCATTTACATGTAATATGCTGAAGGCACCCTGACCGACATAGCTCATCTTGGGTGGCCATGGTTGCCCGCCTACAAGGGGGCTGATTGATTACTATTCTGATGCCCAGTGCAATATTGGTCAAGAGCTGGATCAATTCGGCACGCCTTGGGAGGTCTTTTCAATGGCTTTGAGAGTCGTGTGTCCTCGAGGGGATCAGTAGCTGGAAATCATCGATTTGAAGGTGTGGCAAGGCCTTGATGTTGAGATGTCCGTGAAAATTCTTGAGATGACCCTGCAAATCCCCAAAGAAAGAATGGATGGATCACCTTCTAGACTATTCAGAAGCATGTACCTGTACCACGCAGGATACAACAAGATCGAGCCTGAAGTTGTGGTTCTCTACCTCCCTTGGCCAACTGCCGCGAGGGTCACTTATCTGGATGAAAATGGAGATAAAATGGATGATCCTCCTCAACGGCAGATCCAGCTCAGAGGGGAGGACAAGGAGGGCGACCGCCCAGGGCCCAAAAGAAAAAGAGGGGAAAAGAGGGCCAAAAAAAAAAAAAAAACCTCCCTTTGGTTGTGAAAAAAATAAAATTAATGGCCCATTTTGTTTGTTTCGACCTGGGGCGGATGCTTCGTCTAAGGCCCTGTTCTTTTCGTCGATTCCATGCTGCATTCTGTTCCGTTCCGTTCCAATGTGTTCCGTTCCGTTTTGTTCTATTCCGTTCCGTTCCGTTATGTTCCGTGCCGCATTCTGTACTTCATTTTGTCTCACAATTTTATTGAATTATCCGCGCCGTGCCGTTCCGTTCCTTTCCAATCCGTTCCTTTCCGTTCCTCACCGTCCCGCACCATTCCGTTGAAGTGAACAGGGCCTAAGTCATATTAGAATTGAGCTCCCTCCAGTGGGTTAGCCGTGGTAATTAGTTTCACAGTGTGGCACTTTTTGGCTTTTGTATTGGTTTTTAAGATGGATGGTCTCTTACTTTTTTTTTTTTGCTTCAAGGACGCATGCAATAGCCCGCAAACCACATGCGTTGGGCAAGTCAACCCATCTTTGATGAGCTGACGGGCTCAAGCAGAGGAGAAAACCCTCCCTGCAAAGAAAGGTAGAGGAGTTTTTATTCTCCCTACATAAACGAGGATTTGAACCCCTGACCACTAGGTTATAAGGGTGAGGCTCTTACCACTTGAGCTCCCACCTCATCATCGGATGGTCTCTTACTTAATGGTAAGGCCCTTACTTAGTGGTATGGTTTTGAGTTGGGTATGGTCTCTTACTTAGGCCCTGTTCTCTTCAACGGAATGGTGCGGGATGGTGAGGAACGGAACGGAACGGAACGGAACGGCGCGACGCGGATAATTCAAAAATATGTGAGACAAAATGAAGTACGGAATACGGTGCGGAACGGAACGGAACGGATTGGAACGGAACGAAACAGAATGCAACATGAAAACAACGAAAAGAACAAGGCCTTAGTGGATGCTTTTGATCTTTACCCTTGGATTTTCCTTTTAAGTAATGAATAATATTTCTTTTATCCCAATAAATTAGTTTTTTTTTGGTGAGGTTATTACTTGAATAAATTAGCTAAATTACTTGAAATAACTTCCGTATAAAACTCCTACAATATGAAACAAATTATACTCCAAACTCCAAAGAACTCTATTTCACTTTTATTTCAATTATTATAATCTCCACTTTTTTTTTTCAATTATTATAATCTCAAATTTCAATTATTATGAGCAATATACAACTCACTTCTTAGTTCTTACCCACCGTCTATTATAATCTCTACTAGGTAGATGCCCGTGAGTATGTCCGTGCGTTGCACAGACTGTGATTATATAATAAAACTAATATAACATGATTATTAAGCTCATCGAAAAATTAAAGTGTAATTGTCACTTATGAAAAACTATTAGTAATATATGGATAAATATATATAATCCATTTAATATCATGAATGTCATATAATAAGATTACTATGAATTTTTATGGCATCCTATCTAATTTAAACTCTTATCATCAATTTCAATTAACTATTAATGAACTCATCCCATATGTTACATGATCCAAGAGATAATAGTTTCAAAGTCTTTCTATGCTTGATGTTGGTACGCCAATACTCTTATGTTGATATAAGTGTACAACTGACATTTCAAAGGTATGATCATTCTTTTATGGTAAAATCAGTTTAAATGTCTAATGTATACGTAACTACTTTTCAAAAAATAAAGAAGTTTTAGACGTAAACCTTAGAATAGCAAAACATATTTCAATGCTTGCTTGTTATTTCAAAGTTATATGCGGTCAAAGTACTGCCTTGAAGAACGCAAAAAGTCCAATGTAATTTTATTTGTGGTCCAGAGGGAGCACATTATTGATTATAAAGTTGAAGGGAACATAGATTGAAACCCTAAAATAACATGGGGGATCAGTATATTACGTACAGTTATATAAGGGGATAAAATTATATGTGATAATGGTAAAGTTTCCTATTAAAGATTGGACCTAAAATCATTTTAGATTTCATCCTTTATTTCTTTATTCTACACATACTCTTTTTATTATATTTTAACTTGAGATTGCTTTTTAAATTTTTATAACTAATAAACATATATTTTCTCTTATTTTTACATGCAACTCTTTAGTTGTGTCAACTTGTCAAACTAATTACTGATTACCTTTTTAGGTGGACGCATCTAATGTTGTAAATCAATAGAATATACTACAAATGAGTCTCATTTTAAAGGATATTTCGTACTCGTTCCAATGGTGTAAGCAATTTAATTTCTTAAGCGGTGAAAATAAAGTTATATGCTTTTTAAAATCTAATAGTCTACTCTTTAGTAATGATTTAGAAAATTACAACTTTAGTATATATTCTAAAACCTCTAATTAATAGTAACTCTTTAAGGATTTAAGAAAGTACAACTTTAGTATATATTCTATACCAAAACATATATTTCTATTTTATATTTATTTTAAAATTTTATTACAATGATTCGCTTAGGTGGACGCCTCCAATATCGTCAGAAAATGTCTCTAATATATAGATATTATAATTATGATTATGATTATGATTATGATTATGATTTATTGACTTCAAAACATACTACGAAACAAATTATACTTAAATCAAATACATTTCTGAAAAAAAGAATTGAACTTTCTTATGAAAACTGGATGGGTTGAAAAGCTTGGGCTGTATATATTATCAAGACTGAGCAAGCAACCTCGCCTAGTTTGCAGCCAATCTCACGAAATCAAATTCAAAGGTAAATCGCGAAACCCTAATTTGTCATCGCATATCTTCAATTTTGCCTTTAACATTGTTTAATTATCAGTTTAGTTTTGCTTAATTTTGCTAGAAAGTTATTGAAATCAATAATTCCCAGCAATTAGTCAGTCTCAAGACTTGATTTTTCCAACAAGGGAACCAAAGTAGTACTGGAATTTTTTTATTTTTTTTTTCTTTCTTAATTTTTGTATAGCTAGCCATATCTTGCTGGATTTTGGTTTGTGTAAACATTCTTCTAGCATCTAAGAATGTATTGCAATCATTAATTTATATGTTTAATTGTTTTGTCTTGCTGAATTTGGCTTTAGGTATTGGAAGCAATATTGGTGTTATTGTTTACAGATGACAATTTAATGCTTAATTGAGAGTGAAAACTGAAGGGGTGCTATTTGTTGGTGTTCAAAGTTTCCTGTGGACAGACAGATACTGTGGGAGTGGGAGTGGGAGTGGGAGTGGGAGTGCTAGGAAGCAGTAGTCATAATTTAAAAAATTCTGAGTCTGAACCCAAATTTGAATTGGAGTTACTGAGCAACATGATAGACGCAGACCAACTGTTGATTGAAATCCTGATACGACTCCCCAACACATGTGCTTGTCGGTATAAGGTTGTGTGCAAGCGTTGGAATTCTATCATCTCTAGTAGTCACCTTATTAGCCGCTTCTATAGCCATTGCAATGAATCCCAAATCACTCCTAGTCCTAGCTCCTTTACTCTTCTGTTCCAATACCGGCTTATTCCCTGGGGTGAGACTGAAATCTCGAGCTCCTTGTTCAGAGCTCAGGTCATCTCCACCAATCCCATGTTGTCCAATTCTTACAGGAAGCAATATTCAACTTCGATTTCCTCCCACGGTCTAGGTCCAAGTCCAAGCACATAAAAACAACAGTAGCTGCAAAGATGGAGCCAATTCGGGTTTGGACGTTGTGGGAAGATCTGTTTCTTTGCACTTACTTTGCAAAATATTATGTTGTCAACTTGCTGGTCAAACAGTGGATCATGCTTCCCCTATCCCTGATTCTTAACGTCCAAAACAATCTTCCAAAATAGGGCTTTTGTGCCGTCATGATGCGAATGGTTTGAGATTCAGGGTGATTGTGGCTGCTCCCCATAAAATTCGTTCTTCTCTATTCACGGTTCGTATCTTCTATTCTGAGTCAAGACAATGGACAAAGTTGATAGTTAATTGGTACCCTTTCAAATGCGACTATAATTATTTCTATAACCGGATGATTCCTCACAACGGGATGCTGCATTGGATCAATGATGAATGCAATGCACTTGTTTCGCTTGATCTGTTCAGTAATGATCCACAGCTCAAACTTAGCCAAACTATCAAGCTTACCTGATGGATTTGGTTGCCTGTCAGGAATTGGAGTATGCCAAGGTCACCTCCAGGTGTCTGGTACAAAATTTGGTGGGAATATTTTAGACCATGTTCTACGTGTTTGGGATCTTGAAGACTACCAGAAAGTTGTGTGGCGGTTGGAACACCAGGTGGTATACAGCAATTCTTGTCTTACAAGGTTGAGATTCGGTTTCAACTACCTGAAGTTCCATCCATGTAACAAGGATATCATTTTTGTGTTTACAACAACACATGTTTCTCACTTCAACATTCAGACTGGTAAATTCGAGAGAAACTTGTGGCTGAAACATGAAAGGGGCTTTGTGGATGAAATGAGAGTGCTTTGTCAAGATGTTGTGCTTTTTCACCAGGGGTTCCCAACACCACTACCTCCACCTTAGCTTGTACTGGATAGATGCTGCTGTTATTGCATAGAGAAACTTGTCCTATGTCTTGGAGATTATATATTTTTTATGTTGAACTCTAGATTTCAAGCAGTAAAGGTCATTTATAATCATGATATATTGGACTTCTTAATGGTTAAAGGTGATCCTTTATGGCTGTGTTCATTCTTTGGCTTGCTATGCTAGAGAAGTTGAGAACTAAAGAGATGATCAGAGCTTGGGGTATTCAGTGTGATACTATCTGTCCCCTATGCTCTAGTCAAGATGAATCAATGCAGCACTTGTTTTTTAAATGCTCTTTTTTCTGCCGCTGTTTGGAGTAGGATCTTGAAATGGATTGGTGTGACTCGTGACCCCCAAGGCTGGCATCAAGAATGGCAATAGTTGCTGCAAAGTATCAAAGGGAAGTCAGCTCATGCTTTGGTGAATAAAATGTGTTTTGCACATGCTGTTTATGTACTCTGGTTGGAGAGAAACAAAAGAGTGTTTCAGAGTGTTTCTGCAACTGTAGAGAGTATTATCAGGCAAATTCAGATCATGACCCGCATCAAAAGACAGAGCACTGTGCAGATGCGATCCTTTCTAGACAAGCTTCAGTTCTTGTAATTCCTTGAATTATGGTTGAGCTTTTAGTGTACTCTTGTCAGTTGTTTGTGTCTTTACTACTGATGTAAGTAGGTGTTCTTTTGATTTGTTGTCTATTGATAAGGAGGTCTAGTTTAGACCCTGATCTTACCATGGATATTAATAAAATCTTAATTACAAAAAAAAAAAAAAAAAAAAAGGTGATCCTTGATTTTTAATATTTTGCATTTCTTTTCTGTGATCCTTTTTACTTTTAGTAACTACAGTAGTTTTTAGTTTGCTGATTAATTGACTTTATTCAGTCTAGTTTTCTAGTTCATAATAGCCTAGAGCTTCCATGTAAAATCAGACTTTGATTATTAAAAACAGTTGAGTTTACCCTCAAACTTTGGCATGTCTGTATCGTTGGCAGCTATTAACCTATTGTGGTGGCTGGAGTTGTTCTTACTTGGTGCCGTGGTGGTGTATCTGTAACTTTGTGAGAAAGTCCTCAACCTTACTTTAATGTCTTCAATTTTAATTCTTTTAGTGATTTTGATGCCACTAGCCAGGAATTAAGAGAATATATGTTTTCTCTACTATTCTCCTCTCTTCAAAAAGCAATAAAAAGATATTGAAAGGTGCCTCTGAGGTATATGGCGTAGTGACAAAGGGCGAAACTATAAGAACAGTACCGAGAAGTACGCGTGTTTGAGTTCGAAGAGAAGGAGAAGAAGCGTCCATAGTCTCGGGTTCAATTCCTGATTGTTGCGTTGCACATCTCACGACTAACTCCTTCATGAGGGTCATGACTCAGGACCTGGGTTCATGGAGGCCCCCACAGAATACATAAAAGATATTGAAAGGTGCAAGAACCTCAAATGTTAATGACATCTTTTAAAAGTATAATCTTCTAATAATGAAGAAACAAAATGATAACCATTCAACTTTGGGTTGCTCATCGTAGTGAGTTAACATACAGAGCATCCGAGCATGATACCCTTGACGTGGATACATATGTGTTCATTTGAATTAGATGATGAAGAAGGGTGATACGTTTAGAAGGTATGTGTTGCAGGAAGCCTAAAGTAAAAATTAAAAAAATTAAAATCATTGATGGGTTTACAACGAGTGGTAATGCCTTACTAATGACTTTGACATGGAACTTGATTTTCTTTATTTATGGTATACCTCGCTTCCAAGCGTGTTTAGTTGTGACTCTATTAGATGTGTTAAAATTTGGCACTTACGGCCCTAAAATATATAAGTAGCTTGAGATTAGGATAAACCTTTATATTTAGGTAGTAAAAGCTAAAGCTCATAAAAATCTCTACAAAAATGCATACCAATTATATTTTTTTTGATGGGACATACCAAATATAACTTAAAATGTATGGTATGTTACATTTTGCATCAAGAGGTGTGGTTGAGTGGTAGAGATTCATCCATCCTTAATCAAGGTTGAGGGTTCGAATCTCGCCTTGGGCATGGAGCAACTTTAAATTCCTTGGCCAGCTGTCCCACCCTTAGCGGTGCCTACAAGCCAGCGCGGGAAAATAGTCACTGTGGTCGACAGTGGATACCGTTGGTCGTAAACCAGAAAAACTTTTTGTACAACTATTGCAGAAGCTTGATCATTACTGTCACTCTAATTTCTAGTGCTATCAGTAATGCTTCTACCATTTTAAAAAAAGATAATAAGAAGCCTTTTCTTGTTTTCTTTTTTTTTTAATATATTTTTTTATTTGTAACTCATTCTTGCAAAATAAGGAGGTGCTACTTAGTTTCCATTTGATCCATGCCAAGAGTTCTTAGCTGCTTAAAAACTAATCACATTTGTCAATCTGAGCTGGAAAGTCAAAGCTCCTTCAAAATCCTTACATAACACCAACAAACTTTTAAAATTTCACAAAATTTATCAAAAACAAATCCCAAAAAAACGTAATTTTATCCAATAACGAAATGCCACATAAGCTCACATGCATCTCACATCCAATCACATCTCCAAAAAATAAAACATGTTTCACAAAAATAAAATATAAACTCGTTCCTTTCCTTTGACTCTCTTTCTCACGGTCACCTCCCCCCTTCTCTCTCTCTCTCTCTCTCTCTCTCTCTCTCTCTCTCTCTCTCTCTCTTCACCGTCTCTCTCTAAATCGACTGCGAAATCCACGCCAAACCCGAATTCAGCTGGAATAGAGAGAGAGAGAATCAAATAATCAATGGCTAAAGCCGTGATCTTTCAAAGATCACTATCAATTTTCGTAATTTTAGGGTTTTTGTTAGGGCTATCGCAATCCCTAAGATTCGATCTTCAATCAGGCAACACAAAATGCATCGCAGAAGATATCAAAGTCAATGCCATGACCGTCGGAAAATACCACGTCGTAAATCCTAATGAAGGAATTCCATTGCCCGATACTCACAAACTCACCGTCAGGGTATGTTTTTATTAATTTGAGATCTTCAATTAAAAAGCCCTAATTTTGATTCTATATGTGGGTTAGGTGGTCAATTTGTTATGAGAAAGGAAGAAAAAACCCTAATTTTGATTGGATTTGTTGGTAAAGTGGTCAATTTGTTATTAGGAAGGAAGAAAAAGCCCTAATTTTTATTGGATTTGTTGGTGGGGTGGTCAACTTTATCCTAAAAAGGAAGGGAAAAAACCTTAATTTTGATGGTTTTGGCAGGTGACATCAGCTCATGGGAACAATTATCATCACGGGGATAATGTAGAAGCAGGGCAATTTGCGTTTACAGCGGGTGAATCAGGAGATTATATGGCGTGTTTTTGGTCTGCTGAACATAATCCACCGGTTACAGTGACGGTTGATTTGGATTGGAAGACGGGTGTTGCTGCTAAGGATTGGGGTGAGGTTGTCAAGAAGGGCTCCGTAGATGTAAGTTTTGCTCCTTATTTGTTTTCATTAATTGATGCTAATTTTATACAGTTTGATAATTTGCATGTCTTGTAATTTGTAGAGGTTGAACCTGTTAGGATATATATTGTGAATTTTGAGCTGGGTGTGGGCAATAAACATTGAATGTATTGCACTGGGAATTAAGGATGAAGAGGGTTTCTTGAGCTGAAGTTTTCAGTTTTGGAGATCAAGTTAGTGGCTTATCGTCGTTTTGAAGGGCCTCTGACCTGCAACTATTACCTTGGGTGTTCGAATTCCACATATAGAACTCAGTTGTTGTGGCAGTGATTCCTTTTTCTTGTTGTTGTTGTTGTTGTTGTTGTTGTTGTTGTTGTTGTTGTGTGGCGGGAGGGGGGGGGGGATCTTTGATTTAGCTTCGCTCCCCGCTTCCTTGGCAATATGTTAAGTCCAAGGTCCTGTATTGGGTTGATCAAGGGGCCTTTCACCCAACTGAAAAAGCCTTTTTCTGTTTACTTATCTCAACTGAATTTGTATTGGCAAATTTTGGGTTGTTATGACTTATGAGGTGAACTTTGCGCTGGGTGTGGAATATTAATCATTGTGTGTCATCACTCGAAAATTTGAGGATTTGAGGATGAAGAAGGTTTTGTGAGCTGAAGACGAAGGTCATTGTAGTTTGTAGGGTCTCCGACCAACCATGAGCTTCGATGCTTGAATTGTGTCATTTGTTCTGTCCTTATGTTTGACTTGGGGGCAAATTGAGAATGTTATTGTATCTTGTATGCCTCTTGTGTTGTTTTTGAAATTGAAATCTATGATCCATACACTTGGGAACTAAGCAATGAACAATATGCTTCTCATGGATGTACATAACATGAGAGAAGGTCTAGTGAGGGTGTGGGCAGAAGGGTTAGATGTTGGTGCGGCAAGAGAAGAGTAGCGAGAAGGTCTACCAGCTTCTTTGCATAGTTAGAACAGTACGTTGTCTTTCGATGACGGGCATTTATGAGATAGATATTCATAGTACAGTTTTGAGGATTTATTGGTAGAAATGGAATGCAAGCATATTGTGGCGACTGAATAAGCAGGTTTGAGGGATTTCTCTTTTAATGGTTTTCCTTTCTCTTTTCTTTTTTGGGGTTAGTGAGTGAGGTCGGTTTGATGTGGACTTACTGGGTTCTGCATACCCGTTGCTGTGTACTTTCAATAACTTCCTGTTTGATGAGGTAAAGTAGCTCTTCCCTAGGTTTAACTGCCTTATAAATCCGAACTTTTAAATGAGTATGTGAACTTTGTCAACTATATATAGTCTGAGTCCTCAGCCCTTTCTTCGTCTGTAGCGTGAGAATGAGCCTCTTGTTAGTAAATGACAATGTTTGCAGTAAATTTCAATTGTCATGCTTTGCTTTAGTTTATGCAAGGGGGTGGGTTTGAGCAGTATGTTTACTCTTGTCTACATGTTCTGTACCAGGTCATGGAATTGGAATTGAAGAAGCTGATGGATACTGTAAACTCCATTCATGAGGAGATGTTTTACCTCCGAGACAGGTGAGGTTCCCCTTCTCTTCCCAAGCAAGCAGTTTTGGCAAATAATAGAGGAGCAAAATTTATCAGTATGAGCATTTGAAAACTGAATAGATAGATACTATGCCTAACTGGATCCCTCTGGATGTATGTGCTTTTACTAGTATACTTTTTTATCTACAAAATGACTAATAGACCTTTGATTACTTCCAGGGAAGAAGAGATGCAAGATCTGAACAGAGCAACCAACTCGAGAATGTTTTGGTTAAGTTTCCTTTCAATATTTGTCTGCTTATCGGTAGCAGGCTTGCAAGTATGGCACCTGAAGAGCTATTTTGAGCGGAAGAAGCTGCTTTAATTTAGTTGACTAACTTTAACAGTTATCACTTGTGTCATTGTAAAATTCCCGAGCCCATGTAATTTACTTGAAAGGAATACTATCAAGTAGTGAATCTGCAGGAATATTTATGTTTCCCCTTGAATATACTCTTCGTTTTTTCCACAATCCGGTTCTTTTAATCCCAGTTCTTGATCAGACATGGTATGCCTTTCATTGTTGGTGAACTGTTTGAAATATACAATTTGATAGTATCTACAAAAAAAGTGCGGCATTTGTCCTGTCGACCACTACCAGATGCGATAGCTGCTCTATTTTTGACAAGCTTCATGAACAGTTGGTGCCAGTTGCTGATTTCTGTCTTTAGCACATTGGGAAAAAAGTGTAGCAGAGAGAACGTAAGGATTATGGAACTATTTTCCATTCAGAACTAGAAGTATTAGTCAGTTTGGCCAGCATGCCAGCACTGAAAACTAGGGTTGTTCAAAAGAATCCGTATCCGAGCATCCGATCCGAAAATATCCGAAAAAACGGATACCCGAATTTTCAGATACGGATTCGGATATCAACTTTGAAAATTTCGGATATCCGAAAAAATCGTAATTTCGGATATTTCGGATACGGATATCCGAAATACCCGAAACTATCCGAAAAATATTCGAATTTTTTGGATTTTATGGATAAATTTCGGATACTTTTGGATTCGGATATCCGAAACATCCAAAAATATCCGAAAAATAACCAAATTAAAGTCAATTTAAATAGAAAAAAGTTAACTTTTTCGGATATGATATCCGAAAATTTGGATACGGATTCGGATATCAAAATTTACTATCCGAAATTTCGGATATCCGGTTATGAACAACCTTACGATCAACTCGAGGAGCACATTCAGCTATTTGGCTGGCTCACATGAGGCTACGCTGTGTTTGGTAAAGCCTTGGATCCAAAACACAAATATTATCACCTTGTTTGGTTCTTATATGCAGTAGTAGTTGTATCCGTAAATTTAAGCATGGATAAGAACGAGAGTCTCGCGAACCCCAAAGGCCTGAACACAAGACATTCAGTTTTCAGACTCCAATTTACAAGCACAGGTTGTGAATCAACTTAGTAGCTACCTCGTTCTGACAACTGTATACTCCATATTTGAAGTAAACATCCGAGATTTCAGTCTGCAGTGTTTTTACACTAAACCCCATTTTTCTTTAACCAATTTGCCTGTCAAAACATCATGTGTCCTGTGATTCGCCATCTCCTCCAGCTCAGAACAAAAGCCAGAAACCTGCTAAATCATTCAACTATGGAAGTTAACCAAATAGTCTTAACAGAACCACCTACACATATCAGCACACTCCAAACTTCACTCCCCTTTACCGAAAAATCGCGCCCACTGACACTGTTTAGTACTCCTATAAATGCCTCATTTAAGAAGTGTCATCCTTCCAAGCTGCTAACTGAAGAAATAACACAACCTGTTGAAACAGACTTTATGCAATTACACAGTATAAAGTCTCCGAAGTCGAAATCGCTTATCTTCTCAATACCTATCAAAAAGGGATCTACAACTTACAAGGTGTGTGAACAAAAAAAGGGGAGCACAAACAAGATGTACATTAAAACGAATTAACTAGATCACAAATACACAAGACCAACCCCATTATAATCTAAGCCCCCAATATTGACGAATCAAAATGGAGGTTTGAAGTCAGAAACATACAATTTCGGGCAAGGTTATCTTGGCCCGAATGTGACAATCCTATCAAGATTGAAACAAGAATAATGTTGAAATAATGGAAATCAAGATATGTGTTACACGTCTCACTTCACATATAGACAGTGAAAATTAAGCCTGTGAAGATGGTAACTTGAATCACCACCTGCACTGAAAAGCGTGCATAATCACCGCTAATGGAACAAAAACTAGTAAGTCGTAGGTACTAGCCATATAATGCGTGTCATGTCTTATCCAGAAAAGAAGTGCCAGTGATGATCTGTTGGGAGATTTTCCTTTATTTTGTCAAGTCTCTTGAGTATCTCCAAGAATGACGGCCTCTGGTTCATATCAGCAGCCCAGCATTGCTCAGTTAACCTATATTTGAGGAGCACCAAGGATATTAATCTATAATTTCAATAACTGCACTGCTCATATTATACAAATCTGGTGATAGTACTATCAGAAACATACTTTAATTTGCTTCATCAAAGGGTGGAAGCAACATAGGTGCCATCCATACATAAAGAAGTAAACAGCATAGTGGAAGTACAAGGACTAGTAGTTGTTCACCCCCTCACAACTCCTTTCACAAGCTTAAGTCAAGATTCTCAAGAAGAGAAAAAGAAGGCCTAAAGGTATTAATGGAAACGTAGAAGCAAGCATCAGGTCCCTCATAGGTTATGATGTCCACAATTATCAAATTCTAGGTCAACATTCATCAGCATTTGCTATGCCATCATCTGCTAAAGCAAAAAAAGAGATGACGCATTTTGGTTCCATCATGGTGTTACTGAAAGCAAAAAAGTATTCTACCACCTCCAACCCACTACCCCTAGAGAAAAGGAGATTAAATAGAGGGATATAGCATTGTTCTTTATTAAGAATCATCTGGTCAGACATCAGCTTTGGATATATATAAGCTTGAAAACAGGGTCCAACAATAAGCTGTGTAGCTTAGGTAATAGGTTCAGTAACTATCCAAGATGAAGTTATCAAATAATAATCAACCTTAACAAAACATGATCAGGACATACAAGAGTATAGACCAATGTTTATATGTCCAAGAACAGGACATTTAAAAGATCAAACTTGTTGAAAGAAGAAAAAGTACATTGAAAGTTAAACTTACTCTTTCAGTTCAGGGGTGAATCCTTTGGATCTAAAAGTAGGTCTGTGTCCTTCTGCGACATATTTTGCTGCCTCATACGGTTCATAATGTGACATGGGAGGATCTCCCTCAAGCATCTGAAAATGTTGCAAATAATTTTGAGAAACAAAATTGAAGCCCTCAAACTCCCAGTCAACGTCATGAGAATTAGCTCACCTCATACAAGATCATGGCAAAGGAGAAAACATCAACCTTTTTGTCATATTTCCGATGCTTAAAAACCTCAGGAGCCATATATCGGTCTTCAATCAAAAGAAAAGGGAATGTTAAGCACAAATACACAATAAAATATTCCATTCAAGTCAGATGTACAATGATCACTCACAGCTTCCTGTTTCACCAGTCATTTTGTACACGTCATGAGCATGTTGAACCCTTATGAGCTTGCTTAATCCAAAATCTCCAACTTTTAAATGATCTGCATTGGCGTTGACTAGAAGAACATTCCTGAAATTGTTGCCAATAAGGTAAACAAGAAATACTACAGCAGTCAGCCATATTTTCCTGAGCATGGAGTTGAAAGCAGTGCAATTACAGAGATTTATATATCCACATCTTAAAGCTTTCTACAGTAAGTGCAGCCATCCCTAATTCCCTACCCCACAATAGAGAAAAAAGGATTAGAGAAAAAGGAGAAAAAAGATAACTTTACTAACCTTGGTTTTAAATCTCGGTGGATTATGACATTAGGCTCATTATGAAGATAAGCCATTCCTCTGGGAAAAGTGGAACATTATATTAGCAGGGTTATCAAATTAGAAGCAAAGAAAAGAATAAACTGAGCTAAATCTAACCACAGCGTAACATAATACCAACATCTAAGGGAATACAAGGTAGTGGTGGATATAGGAAATGTATTGGGTATGCAGTGTGGAACTTGACTTGTCTTGCATAAGCTTTAAGAGAAAATCAACAAGAATTAACTTGAAATAAGGATGACACTTGTAATATGTAAATCAGCTTTCGCATATAAGATGTCATGATTGCTTATATCTGTACAAACAGAACCCAATACAGAAGTCAAAGTGGTACCCTAGTCAGTCAGAATAAGAGTTTTCCACTTTTCCATTTAAAACTTCAACTTCACGTCCAAATGCACAGTAGAACAAAGCGACCAATTGAGTGCTACTGAAATAAGGTATTCAACGCAACATAAGAGAAAACTGCTCAAAGCAGCATATTCCTTAAAAAGTTGTGTTGAATTTTCGTAACATCTATTTTTGCCCAGAGTTACCACCCGATGCTTGAAATTCTACCAGCTGATTCTACTCATAAACATATGTTAGTAGCATTTTGCCCCATCACAATTTTCTCCAAATCTTAGCTTGCATAGAATTATCTGTTATGCTATTAACAAAATTTGAGAAGCATAATAGATTTCCATAAAGTCCCCAGGATACCTAGCAATGTCCAATGCAAAATTTACAGCTGTTGAAGGACTAAGAGCCCCCTTTTCTTTAAGGTACTGATGTAGATCACCCTGCAAGAACATGAAGATACTGATAAGAATAATCAACTTAGATAAACCAGCTAAAAACATCAAGTACAGAATCAATCCATAGTAAATTAGGATCACTGTAGCTGAAATATGCATCAATTTACCCCTCGTAAATACTCAGTGATCAACATCAAGGGCTTCTTTTCGGTAACAGCTCCAAGGAACTGAACGATATTAGGATGACGAAGCTTCACCAGTAAAATGACCTCATGCCTGAAATCCTGACTGAACAAGGAAAAGTGATGAGAAAATTAATAAGGGTTTCACATAACCATGAAAGAAAAGTGCTTAAATTGTTTCAAACACACGGTCAACTTAAAACCAAGTTCCATACCACTCAAAAGTTACTTTAAAAAGATTTTGCATTCAAACTGCAAACACTTACAAATAAAACACCGATTTCAAGCATATAGTGAAGAATTTGAAGGATATGTTAGAAAATGGATCTTACATGACCAATCTGTCGTCTGAAAGAGATGGAAGTATGCGTTTGACTGCAACTGGAGTACCTCGCCAATAGGCTTTCAAGATTTCACCAAATGAGCCCTGCAAAAGCAAAGTTATTACCAAAGACATCTATCAGAGCAAGTCCTTTAAGTACACCTTGAGTCACCATCTATGAAGCATAGGCAACAAAAAGCATCCGAGTCGATGAAATGACCAAAACAACTGATAGTAAATGCATCTAAATAACCAGAAGTTGGAGGATCGTAAAGTTTCATACGCTTGTTTTCTCTGCCTTTTAATCCCATGCAATGACCACCCCCTTTTTCCCTTTTCCACCTCATGATTTACTTTCTCGAGTGTTATTCACTTCTCAGTGAAGGCTGCTCAGGCACAGATCGGACAAAACAGTAAAATTATTATTTTTTTTTTTTATCAAAAACAATTTGGGGAATTGAGATGATTCTAAATGTCGAAGTCAAAGTCGATGAAATCGATCTTCACATCCTACTGAAACTACTAAGGAGGAAGAATCATATCAAGATAAATGAAGCTGTTTAACATCAATTCCAAGACATAAAATCATTACCTTCCCAATCATTGCTGAATTTGAGAAGTCCAGCTCAGAAGGGTCAATTTCCCAGTCACACTTGTTTGGCAGAGGCGGTGGAACAGGCTTTGGCTCAAAATGGCTCCCATTTTGTCCCTGCAGAATCACACACAGCACATGCAAACATAAACACAGGACATGTATAATATGCAACCAGATAAAGCAAAGGCAATAAACCAAAACACTGAAAAGTAATTAAAGGAAACCATGTTTACATGTTCATGTCTTATGCAAGGTGTAAATCAAATTGGCTTTATTGAACAGCTTGGGTGTAAATGTGATCGTCAAATATCACAGAAAAACAACTTAAGATACAATCTTAGTCAGTTCTCATGAGTCCCACAATCATCGCACGCCCATGTCAGATAGGTTAGGGTTTCATTTTATAGCAGAGGACTATAAATCTATAACTATCAGCTACTGACATTGTGGAGTACCAAACTCGAAAAATTAAAGAGCCGTGGTGCATGCAGCAACGACTAACTGAACAATTAGGAAGAAACACAATACACACCTCCAAAAGAAAAAACATTCAGAGTTAGCTAGTACATAGAACCAAAGTTAACATATAACTATCAAAATAGAACTTACATAAGACAAACCACCATAGGTCTTTAACAGCTCTATCATCCCGTGTTTTTTAGCTCCTTCTGCGTCAGCTAGAGGCTGTAATAGAGTGAAAATATATCATTGGTTGCAAACTAACTTGTTATTAGGAGAAATAAGTAGACAAACAGCTAAAAGGGCATAATAACATTATGAGCATAGAATAACATGCAATGCCCATGAGACTTGAGAATGTGGTCCAGGACTTCATCATACACGATCCTAAATTCTCTCTCCAAAGCATAATGTTTCACTACTTGTAAATATTTAGATAGCCGCGACTAAATTACAAGAACAGCACTAACAATAATAACCCTATGCAAAATAATGAACTTTTCTTTGAGGTAGATTAATCTTCATATGGTACTCATGGAGCCAAAAAGATCCACTACTCTCTGGCTTTGAAAAATAATGGACTAAATCAAAATGGTTCATCAAACTGCCTGCACTCATTATTTATTGGGAAGTTGCAGATGGTCGATGAGTATAGGGTCAAGGGTCAAAATGGAAGCATCCTCTCTACGAAACAGAGGAAGGTCTGTGTAAATCCGACCCCACCTCTCTACCCCCTGCTTTGGCGGGAGGCTCTTTCAAGCAAGTGGGGCAATGTTAAATTATTAATGTTCATCAGTCTATAGCAAAAGGTCATATGTTGAGCTTTCCTTGACATATACTGGTATCATCTCATAGTCATGCAGCACTCAAAACTGTATCCTAAATAGCAAGAAACATATTCTGGAACAAATTATTCTGGCACACAATTCACAAGGGGTGGGGACTGGGGAAACAGTAAAAGTTGGTAATTCCAAATAAGAATATTAGTTCTCTATATTAGGGAGCAACAAAGTAATAGTCTCCTTTGTTGGAATGTCATTTCAATTACACCTTCTCAGGTGACAATATCAAGTTCATTTAGAAGACATTAACTTAAAAACAAAAGTATTGGTTCAAAGTTGAAACCAACATATATATATATATATATATATATATATATATATATATATATATATATATATATATATATATATATATATAATTGTAGTCCTCCACTAGTATACGTAGTCTCCCCTTCAAGAGTCACTTTGATTACACATGAATCATCATGTAACAAGAAGCTCACTTGCCCCAGAAGCTATTTAAGGAAATAATTCACATCAAGTAACAAGAAAATCACTTGAATCTGTTCCAGAACCTATTAAGGGAAAGATCTTCTACTTTCCAATAAAAGAAATACAACAACAGTGCAAAAATATGTAAAAAAAGGAACATTGACAGCAATTGGACGTGCATCATACTCCCCCCCCCCCCCCCAAAAAAAAAAGGGAGAAAAAGAAAAAGAATGAAACAAGATTGATTATTGGGTTCTAGTTCTTAAACTAACCAAACTATACAATTAATTATTTGAAGCATTGAATTAAATGTAGTTTCTTGCAACAACAAAATGATTGATCAAACAATAAAAGCTCAACTAAAATCCCCAAATTTAATCCAAACAACTTCTATAAAATTAAGGAAAATGAAACAAAATTGCTTCATAAAACAAACTAATTAAGCTCACCAAAAATTGAATTGAATATTGTTTCTTTTACACCAAATGATTAATGCAACTAAAAGGCTCAGCTAAATTGTAAAATCCCCAAATTAATCCAAACACCTTCCATTAAATTCCTTTCTATCCTAACCTCAAAAACCAAAAAAAATAAAAATCCTTTCTATCTTTTATTCACAAATTCCATCATCAATTTCAAACATTCCAAATCCCTAATCTAACAAACCACATTTCATCAACTTAACTCAAATTAAATTCCATCAATCACAATGAGAGAGAGAGAGAGAGAAAATTGAATTACGGTATTTTTCCAGCGATCTTGAGCGTTGACATCAGCCTGAAAATCAATCAAACATTTGGCAACATCAACCCAACCATGAAGCGAAGCAACATGAAGAGGCGTTCGATTATCATAATCCCTAGCATTCACAAGCGACGGATCTTCTTCTAGAAGCTTCTTCACTGCAACAGCGTCGTTTTGATGCGCGTGCCATAGAATCGCTGACGTCTTGCTCACCCGCGCTTTCTCTTTCTGTTTCGACGCAGCTGGTGGTGGCGCCACTGGTGGACCACCGCCGTCCACGGCGGCGGTAGAGGAAGAGTTTTCCGACGAGCTGTCTCCGCCGCCGTCGCTCATGATTGTCGCGATCTCCGGTGAATCAAACGGCTGAGATTCAATCAATCAAGAAACTACGAAACTGAATCTATTGAATTAGGGATTTGAGATTGGAGAGAGAGAGAGAGAGAGAGAAAGAGCGTGGAAGATATATGTATGTGTGTGTGTGTGTGTGTGTGTGTGTGTGTGTGTGTGTGTGCGTGTGTGTGTGAGAAAGAAAAAGTATGTGTATCCGTTATTCTGGTTGTTGGTTTTCTTTTTTATTTTTGGCTTTGTCGATAGAATTGGATTTTATTCTTTTTTCTTGTGCAGAGCTGAGTGTATGTGAAAGTTGACAGGCTTTAAGAAATTCCTTTCACTCTTTCTTTTTTGGTTCCATTAGATTAGATTCAGCCGGCTAGGTTGAATTTTCTTTTTCAATTATTTCTTTTTGTCCTATCAAAGAAAAAAAAGTTAAAGAGTATTTGTTGATAAAAATATCAAGATTTTTTTTTAATTACAATCGATGGTGAATACTGAATATTTTTCGGTTTAACGATCTATTGAAAAGTGTAGTTATTATTGAATGTCTTATCATAAGTATATACTAAGACGATATTATACCAATTTTACTCTTAATTTTTGTCGTATTTACGTGTATCTCTAGATTTGAAAACATCATGGAGTAGACATTATTAGCTTTTTAGCATTATAGTATACAAGGATTTTTATGTGAAAAAGTTTTACAACTCGCCATGCATTTGGATAAGCTGAACCTATAAAAGGTATAGTTATAATATAAATAATTCCCCATGATGTGACTAGACATTGTGCACTTAGAATATGCGACCAATTGTTGAACATTATAAATTTACACCAATGAAGAGGTCAAATTGAAAAATGTTTTAATTTGTTTTGGATAAGGATATGGAAACACCAAATATGAACACAAGTCATAGCAAGATGTTTTCTTAGTTCCTTATCAAAAAAAAAAGATGATGTTTTCTTAGTTAAATTTCAGCGTCACTTTGTTTCTCCAGCAGTTGTCCCATGAGCAAGCAAGCTATACATCCAAATTACCTGTTTATAGATCAATATTATGCTAATTCTTTGAAATCGACAGCAATATTTTCATTAAGGGCTAGCTAATGATCCTTAATGAAAAGTTCATAAACGTGGAGAAACTATGAACCACCAACGCGGATCCGTACCATTTCAGTACATTGCTGTACCAGGAATGAAACAAGAAATGGGCGACAACGAAAGCATGCTTATCAATATACCATGAAATACATGACTTAAACTGAAACAAGGAATATGCAAAGGCATATTTCTGCTGCCCTCAGTGCAAAAAGTCAACATCTATGTGTTGAATCTTTCTTCAATTAGATAAGGAAAGGATATTCACAAGTAAAAGGCAAAGACGGGAAGAAAGCAACAGATCAGAAGAACTTCGCTAGAGCTCGGAGAGATGAATATTCATTCAATAAAGCAGCATGACTTGTATTGTAAGGGTGTATTTACATATATCTGTATTAATTGAAGTTCTTCTTCAAGTTACAATGATATGTACTTCTATACAATTCCTCTAGAGGACCTTTGACCCAACCTTCTGAGTATTATATCCTATTGAAATCATTTTAGTCTTCAAGGGACCGTTTACGTGCTTTCAAGTTAAGCTGCAGGTTTTCAGGTTGAGGTGGTGTCCTCCCTCTGCGGAACAGAACAGCCAATGCTCTTGATTTTCGGCAAAGATCAAAAACCTGTCCGACAAATACTTCCTTCAGTCTGAGATTGAACATAACTGATTATCATATTAAAGAATTGAACACAGTTCTGTTTTCTTACAGATGAAGCATCAATCTCTGCAACACCTTCACATCCTTGACCCCCGCTCTGCAATAGGTCACAATATTTGACAGCTTCCTTTTGGTCTTCAAATACCTGGAACAAGAAGAAGCTTCCCCTGTGAGATGAATACAAACCAAATAAAAAACATTGGAAACAAGGTGGAGCCTAGTGTTGGGCTCTCCAGCCTGCCATGCCCAAGGGCAGTGTATCATTTTGTACACTCATATCCCTTTGAATGAAAAAAGATACAATACATTATCTATTGGCTATGGCACTAGACAATTCCAGTGAAGCAAAAAAGGCCTATAATTGCATAGAGAGGATACTGATACAAAGTATACAATGATGACATTTTTTTCAGAAACTCTTTATGGCATACCAATAAATTCTTCACATCTCAAGGTTAATGTAGTAAATCCAGCAGTGAGCAGTGATACAGAAAGTGAAGAAAAGTAAAAAGAAAAAACAAAGGGAAAAAGAAACAGTGACTTACAAGAATTCCTTCCCTCACATCCTCAACAACCATTTGAAACTTTTTGCCGCTTATAGATTGCTTGGCCTGATTGCCAAAATCGGAGCCCCTTTTTTTACCCTTTGAGAACAACATACCAAGCTCCCTTTCAACTTCACTGGAGCAAAAGTTTCAAAAGTTAGCAATGAAACTGCTATCTTTTATATGGGACATTGGGAAGCGGGGGAAGGAGAAGTTTGAACCTTATATTCCTCCGAGTTTTCATGGTACAGAGTTGGTTTTCCTTGTGTGTTAGTACGTACACAGGTTTTGAAGTTTCCCTCCATTGGTTGGCATCCAACACTGCCCATATGAAAATGAACACTATCTTAAATGCAACTGAATGAAGCCACCACCCACAATTTCAACCAAACACAACTGGATTATACAAATAATAACCACTTATACAAAAAGCAACTAACATGTATCTGCAGTCTGAAAGAACAATCACAAGGACATCCATAATTATACACATGAAATAGCTCCCTCTTGAACACTTGCACCCTTCCCCTTTTCTCTCATCATATTTCTCTGTTTAGTAGAATACACACTAGCGTAGTAGTTGATTGAGCCTATACAAGGATGAGGAGATACTGTAAGTGCAACTTCCCTAGTTCTGTAGTTCATCAACCACCATAAGGGCTGTGCAGAAGTTGATAGAATAGTAGCATCAGATACCAATCTCTAAAAGGGGGAGATAAACAGTAGCGAGATCAGACTGTCAAATACATGGAAGAGTTCACATAACCTATCGCAGGCTAAAAGTGTAGAAACCATTGATTCAGTAATCAGATGATGGTGATGAATGGATATTTTATTTTATTGCTAGATATTTAAGAAAAGACCAACCACTAGCCCAATTTTTTCAGATATTGGTTGACTAAGAGAGCCATACCACAAACTCAACAAGATAAAAAAAAAAAAAAAAAAGGAAAATAAGTACTCGTGGAACGACCACGTAGCAAAATGCTTTCATAACATTTTCCTACTGATAGAGATATAATATAACTTGTTACAAAAGATCCACACTTCCTTGAAGAACCTTCTTAGTGTGTCACCAGGGCTCACCACCAACTTTATTCAGTAATGATGCCATCGATACTTTTCCAACTCGACTAAGGGAGTAGAAATTAATATCATTTCCTCATTTGGATAGTTGCTTACTGAAAGGCAAATGACTACCGAGCTGGCGAGCTCATAACTTCGCTTTCAAGAACCAAGTAATAAAGGTTAATAGGAAACAAGCTAAAATCTTAGGCTAGGTTGATTAATTCTTTATACAAGCTTGGTAAATGTATCACAGATTAGGGATAACAGGTTTCAAATTTGCATTTTTGGTGTGCTTGAATCTTTCACCTCATCGTATTAAACAGAGTGATTATGAGGCAAACAAAAAAGAACTTAGGGGAGAGATTTCATGTCCCCACTCAGGAAACTAAAACATACTCCCTCCGTCTACTATACCTCCGTCCCTATTATACCTTCTCATTACATTCATGTCCCCACTCAGGAAAAACTGGAGTAGTAAAGAAGGGATAAATGTAATCCAAAATTCCAAATGAATAGCACATTGACTAATCAAGCCTTCTTTTTCCATCTCTTCCCTTTCCCTCCCTCCTTCAGTGGAAAATAACTAATTGAAATACCTGGTCAGACAATGGCGAAAATGGGTACAATTTCATGAGATAAATCATTACGCACTCTACCATAACAATCGTAAATTTAAAGTAATGAATTTTACATCCCAGAACCTCCAAACACGAAATTTCTATCAGAACCCTGGAGGCAGTGATTTCAAAGCAATGAACAGATACATAGCCAATCTCAACAGCTTGAAAAGCACCAAACCACAGAGCAACACATGAACATCCTCACCTTGGAAACAAGGATTTCTTTTATAGACTAATGTAGTACAGAAGATTCGAAACAAAAAGCCACTATCCATCAATCAAATCCATTTAAGATTTCATTTCTTGAGACAATTTGAAGGTTACGTTTCTGTTTCAGAAATGTTTCTGTTTCAAAAACTCCTGGAAAGTATAAATCTCTTCATGACCAGCAAATCAGCAATGTGTTCTCCTCTCATGAACGGACCTCTATGATCCCAAAGTTACCTTCTCGTTCTACACAAAATTTCACTATCATCAAGCTACAGACTCACTATCCTGTTAGCCAAATTTAATTGAATGAATATTGTACAAGCCAACTTCCATAGCTGCTTCATTTCTATCATCACTAACAACAGTGATAGCATTTACAGGCAAAAATTTTGAATTTCCCATTTTCACTTCCATGTTTGATAAACGATTGAGAGTTGGCATTCCCACATTTTCCGTTTCTGCTATTATGTTTTCCGTTCGCATTTCCGTGCAACATAGGGTTATATCAATACCATCAACATAAGCGATCTCATGCAGCTCTGTGCGTCGGCCAGCGTTTCGGCTTTCAAGCATAGATTCGGGTATTACTTTAGTTCATAACAAGTAACAAGTATGACCCAGCTCTCCTCAATCCCCCAATATTTTTGTGTTAGTAGTATGCCTTAATACTATGTAGCAGCTAAACATCCACCAAGCTTAAATTACTAAATTTAAGTCTAATTCCGGAATATCCCTCATGAAAATCTAAATAGCAGTCACACAAAATACACAATTTTTAAAGCCAACACAAAGCAATTCCTTCCATCTATTCAAACTTCTGAAATAACATATGGCATAAATCATAATGTTAGTTAGTAACCCTAAAACCTAATTCAATCAAAACAGAGATTCTATTTAATTTATTTTGAAGTAAAGATTGACTGACCATCATAGCTAGTGGAATCGAGAGACTGTTGGAGATTCCGGCGCATGTCATAAGCACGTGACGAAACCTGCTTAACAAACTCATCAGATGTACCGGGAATCGTGCCGTCCAATCGGAGCGCTCTCTCCACCTCCACGTCATCATCGTTGTCGCTTTTCCATCCACCGTCCGATTCGCCGGCGAAATCAGCACCACCACCACCGTCGATCGATTTACTCTGCAATTTCCACCGCCGTGTGGAAGTGACGGAGAGAGGATGAGGAGAGAGAGGGAAAGAGCGAGGGGGTGAGAAGAGGAGAGAGGTTTTGTGGCGATGGTGAAATGGAGAAGTGCTGTGGGGGAGAACAATCGACGGCGATACTGAGGAGAGAGAATCCATTGATTATTGATAATTGGAGATTTGAGAGAGACAAAGGTTGAATGGTTTTTGTTATGGTTTTGGTTGTTGGGCTTGGTGGCTCGGAAAATGGGGGATTTTTTTTTCCCGGGGGATTTTTATTCAGAGAGAGAGAGAGATGGTTCAAGATGATCACGGTGGTTGGCGTATTGGAATTTGGAAGGATCCGTATATGGGAAATTGGGAACGTAACGGGAATTTGAACCTCAATTAAATTAGGGCTTGGCTACATCATGAAGCTGCAAAAAGGAATTTGAACCTCAATTCTATTTATTTCTTGCGTCTCTTGTTTCTTTTCCTAACTTGGTACCTGTACGGGATTACGGAGTAACCAACAAGTGGCTGAAATGACTGGTTCGGCACTCTCACCGATTGAGTAAGGTTGAGGGTTTGAATCTTGTGAATAGAGAAACTACTTATTTTGTGCTTCTCTTGTTTCTTTTCTTCTTTTTTTTTTCCGATAATTCAATACTTATTTTATTCATAAATAGAATCAGCTACTCAATTACAGTAGCTAGCAACAACGCCAAAAATTGCCCAAGTCTAAATCTCTCTTGTTTCTTTTCTTAATTCGGTGAGCTACTCCCCATGTTAATACTAACCCATTTTGACTGTTGAGTATAGTATAAGAGATCTGTTTGGTGCCCTGAACGGGATTGTTGAGTTGGTCGTGCAGTTGAATTTTATAACAAAGGTCATAGGTTGAACGAGTTCACTACCATTTACTGTTCCAAATTTCTGAAATTTGGAGTGAATTTAGCAATATTTTTAGTGTTTCATTACTCATTATCAGCTTGTCTTATCAACGTCTAATGGGATTTGATGCCATCAAATGAAAAACTACTCGTATGTAACTTGGGAACAAGTTAAGATACAGCAAGCAAATGCCACAAGACTATGCCACAATATCTGGTTCTGGAAGTATAAGCAAGCAGCAACACATTCATAATTTATACACACGAAATGATTTACACATACATTGATTGCAATTTTGCTAATTTTACAGATAATGGGTTATAAATTGGTACACAAACATTTATAGAAGTCTGATTTGCAAGTTCAGGCTTAAGCAGAGATCAGACTGCAAGTTCAAAGTGTATATCAATGATGAGTAAAGTTAAAATATATAATAAAGATTATCACGAGGAGGAGAACGCCAATGATTGAGCCAAAAATCCATTTGTTTTTGCTAATTCTGCGAGACATAGAAGTCAGGATCTTCTTACTTTTGTCAATGGCATTGTCTACATCATGAAGCTGCAAAAAGGAATTGTGTTTAGTTTTCAAAACTGATGCTCATGTCCATAAAAAAATCAGTCTGACAACTTGTATGTGCTCTAGAAAAGCATGCATGAGTAAATAATCTGGGACTGTATCAGGGTTTAATGCATATAAGCACTTGTTTTCTTAGCCCTGGATTGATGAAAGGAGAAGTAACTGAATTTCATTTTCTAGATACCTAGCCCTCCATACATCACACAATTTTTCAAGAAAAGAATTTCTTAGGATGGCATTTGGAAATTGAGAAAAAAAATTCTACTTTCTGGAAAGGATGAACGAAGTGCATTGATGTTATCATATCTATTATTGTTGAGGGAATACCTTGGTGTGCGAATGTAGGAGGGTTTCCCGTTGTTGATGCAAATCTTGAAGAATTGAAACTCCCAACTCTTCTGTCTCCATTATAGTTCTTCTACTCTCCCTAATTCTTTCACTTGATTGGTCTAGTCTTTCTGTTGAAAATGCCAATCTTTCTCTCTGGTCTGAAGAAGTCTGCACAATATGGACACTGCAGTTGTCAGTCATGTGCTTTACAAACAAGGAAGGTGCATAGATCAGGCAGTAAATTTAACTAAGTCTATCAAATACACATAGAAATCCTAAGGAACATAGCAGAAAGGACCCAATAACAAAAAAAAAAAAAAAAAAAAAAAAAAAAAAAAAAAAAACATATCTTGAGCAGATGATAGAGTCACAATCTAGTCATTTTTATTCCGGAATTGAGCTTCTCTACCTAGTAGTTGCAGGCTTGTAGCTGCCCATAATTCAGGTGGATCAACCATTCAACATAAACACTTGCCGGCAAATAATGATAAAATTGTTGAAGCTTCCAGGTCATAATAATTGATGACCAAATCAGCTATGCTTATCAAGAACAACCTCACAAAGGCTTTGGGGAGACAATTAGACTAGTATGGTTCTAGCAAGCTGCCTGGAAGAGAAATCTCTACATCCCAAGCCAAAAAGAAATTCTCTTGAAGTTACTGACCAAGGAAAGGGTCCAAAGAAATTAGCAGTAATCATGATTGTATAGGAATTAGCCTTTACTGTCAATACGTATAAACACCCAAAAAAGAAAACAACCTTTGTCAGCCAAAACCTTTTAAAGAAATTCCAGTCACATGTTATCAAATTGTTGAGGCCTTCATTATTGGCTATGGCATGCGATAATGAGCAATTATGTTAGAGTTTGGCAAGGGTACCTTGTATGCATCTGCCATACCAGCTTCCAGTAACTCTTCACGTCCAGCCTGGTCGGACGAACTGATTCTCTTCACGTCTCTTTTCAGATTATTTAAATCCGATTTATATTCCCTCAGCTTAGCAAGAAGCATGGCCTTCACATTTGGTTGCAAGCTCCTTGCCTCAAGATCCATTTTCCGTATCTGAACAAAGACAGAGAACGTTCAAAACACAAAGCGATTTATATCATAATACAAGTGAGAAACAGTTCATCACAGGCCAATACCAACATATCTGCCTCATCCAGGCCTGCTTTGATTTCAGTCATCTTCTGTAATTTTTGCTCTGTAGATCATCAAATCATGAGACAAAAGATCATTTCAAACAAATCCGAAGTTTGAAAGACTTCCTGATTCCCATACAGAAGGAGATTCTGTAGTTCGATAAAACAATGGAGAGCGAAAACAAGTTGTGGCCACAACAAATCAGCAAGAATTGAGTTACTTTTCCATGTTTGAATTTCTCCAGTCCTATCTGTTCACAATGTTAAAAATAAAAGTCCATGTGGTCCCTTTGTAAAATGAATAACATGGGCCTTTTCACAATCCATGCTTCCCTCCCTGGTTAAGGATTTGAGAAACTCTCCATTAAACGGAGAGGTCCATTTAACATTTTGTGAGAGGAAGTGGGAGGGTGTGGGACCTCATCTTCATGATATCATCTCTTCTCTCACAAAAGGTAAATGGACCTCTCTATTAAACCAAGAGGATCCCAACTCCTGGTTAAGCATACATGGAAAGGCAAATGTGTGAACAAAAATGAATCTATCTAACACGAGTGGCCCACTGCCGTAAAATCATCACAAGGATGCAACCTCAAGCAGATGGTACTCAAAAGTATACATGATACTTTTTTTAAAATTATGTAAAATCATGATCAAACTTTTTACAACCCCAACTTTTTACGAGCCCACACCTAAAAGAAGAGGAAAAATAAGCAAGGGAAGGGAAACGGGGAAGGGGATGGGGATGGGGATGGGGTGATTGGCCAAATCTGAGCCTCTTTTTGTACACATAATGCCCTTAGAAGACTCTGTCAACCATGATGTGCATGGATTGCACTTCAATTGCTTTAAATGATATCACCAACCAAAACTTTAATTGAACTAAAACACATATACTACTTGTAATCCCAGAAATACCTACAGGCATAGGGCACTCTCAAGACTCAATTCTTCAACCGAAGAAGCGCTTTAAGGAAAAGAAAGAAGGAAAGAAAGAAAAGGTTAACAAACAGAAAGGTTATCAAACCAGCTAAAGCAAGCTGGTCAATTTCAAAAATAAAGTTAACCCTAGTATCAGCCATAAGCAGTGTCACATAATTCGCTGAACCCCCTGCGATTTGCATTCCTGAATTGGTGTACAGCGAACACGCTGAACCTCTCCATAATGCAATGCACAACTTAGCCAATTACGTTCCGGTACCAGTTCAATGTACCGAAACGTACCATGTACCATGTGACACTGGCCATAAGCTGTAATCAGCATCAAAAGGCAACTAGATACTTAATAATAGTACATTTTCTAGTCTTGGTATTCTAGTTTTTCTTATGTTTCTTTCACTTGTATCTCATACAAAAAAAAGCACTACCGTGGCCTTCTTAGCCCAGCTTGAAGGAAGCGTTTTCTTGATTTTTTTTGGGACCATTTCGTTCATGCTTCAACTCCAAATTTTGTGGTTAACTGGTATGAATCAAGAGTAGATTAACTCAAAAGGCGTCTGTTGCCAAAAAGCTAAACAGATCTCTTTTGTGTTAATCTGTGAACTTCCAAAATCTATTCACCATGGATCAATTGTGAAGACAAGGTACTTCGGCAGTCAGCAAATAATTTCTTCCTAATATCACTCTATAAACTCTCAAAAAGAGAAAGTTGCGCCTTGTTATTGGCGACAGCTAGTACAAACAGCAGCCTGCAACTTTCAATCATGTTTAGCCTCGTTTCTAGGGTTTTGAGTTTTTCCCTAATCCCTTCTCCCCCTTCTACCTCCTTCACTTCCTCCCTCACATGAGTTTCTAAGAAACCAAAATGAGACTAGAAAATGAAACCAAAATTTGGGGTTTCAAGTTCTAGCCCCATTTTGGTTTCTTAGAAATCAAGAGGGAGGAAGTGAAAGAGGAGGGGGGAGGGATGTGAGAGAGAAAACTCAAAATTCTAGAGACAAGGCCAAACAAGCCCTTACTCAGATATCTATCCTGTCACTAAGTAGCGTTACTTAAGCATCTTGTTAAATGAGTTCAATCCCCCCTCCAAATCTCGACAAGTTCATAACTCGCCGCTCCTTGCCCTCTAATTACTCATTCTTACACATATATTTCGTAATTCAAGTGCCTATATGCACAAACAAAATATGATAAGAAACAAAATCACCGCGTCATCATGGCGATAATGATATCCCAAATAAAAGAAAACATGTATTGACATTCACAAATCACAATTTGTTAGCTATGCCTTCAAAATCTCAAACTCCATTACTCCATGTGGGAATTGTACCCGTTGTGGAAACAGTGAACGGCTTTACCAAGAAGGGGCTACCTTATTGATTTACGTCACCTTTTTAGGAGAGATTATTGCATGGTTCCGGACCATGACTCCCTCATCTCACAAAAAAAATGGAGGTCACTCCAATTTACCCCCAAGAAAAGCGTTAACCACCTTGTTTTGTGAGAGGAAGAAGCAATGGCCTGGGACCATCCAATAACTTGTCCCTTATTAGATGGAAGTCTAGCACAATGACATAGTGACACTTGTTCCTCAAACAATTATTTGTGCACACAAGGAAAAATGCTAGAATAACTGTTCACAACTACTAAAGAAATTGCCAAAGAACTCATTAATAGTTTTCTCACAATTGTTCATACGACATTACGAACCCCCTTCATCTCCAAAACTAAATTGATATATACAACATATCCATAATAGAAACATCTTGAGCTTAAAGGCCACTCAACTTCACTCACTCAATATTTGTCACATTTATCAACAAATCTACTCTCTAAATCTATGCAGTCACATGAAGATTCTTTCATTCATAAGCCATTCACTAGCCAAAAACCAAACTAACATCCTACAGAAAACCCTAATCATCACCACCATCCAAATCACGCATCTCCCTACATAGATTTCTGCTCTCCCCAATCTAAACATACAAAAATAAACTAAACAGATTATACTACAGATTGTTTACAATCCCCCCATCAGAATTTTGATGAACATACAAAACCCTAGACTATGATCAATTGGCCTTTCAGTTCAAACCAGCCCACAAGTAAATACAGAATCCAATCAATTATACGCCCAAATCGCAAACAAACACTACTTTTGCGAACAAATTACAAAAAATAAAATAAAAAAATCATGAGAAAGTAGAAATGGAATACCTTGATCTGAGATAAGAGCAACCGAAGAACATTTTCGGGATAAATTGGCTGAGAGCTCACAGTACTGGCGCTCATAGCCATCAAATACCTCACTCATTTCTCTCTCTTAACTTCAGAAGTTGTACAGTTTCAGGAGAGAGAAAGTGAGGGTTTGTGTTATGGCAAATTCGACGAGGAGAGAGAGACAACAGAAGAGTTCCCGGTAGGTAGAGAGAGAAAAAGAGCGACAAGGGGAGATCGAGGTGCAAGTAAACGGTAAGTAACGCATAATCGCTTAATTTGCCAGCAAAAAGTCACTCGTCAAAACTTTCACACGCCATTTTTTTTCGTTGTCGGTTTGGTAGTTTACAGATAATTTTACTTGTACTTTTGTGTATGTGAAACTAAAAATCCAACTAGAAAGAACACAAAAATTTCTGTATGACGATTTTTTGGTAATTTTTGGTGAGATGGGATCACATTACAATAATATAAGGGTAATTGCTTACCAGTCACCACAAGTGGTCCTATATTTGTAAATATTAACTCTATTTTTCAGTGAGTTGGTCTCACACAATACTGACGATCACCAAGCAAGTATCCCACTAATGACGAGGTTTGCAAAAGTTCGAATATAAACAACCTAAACATACTACATACTTATTATCTTATTTATACGTTATTTTACAATGCAAGACGATTACCAATAGCTAAATTACTAAAAAAAATTGTATAAATAGCTAACACAAAGTCAAGTCAGTTTTATAAAAAAAATAGGTTATCGCTAAATATAATTATTATGGTAGCCTACACATAATTAATAACTTTATATACCCGAGTTGTTGACCTTACAATAACTTAAATCAAACAAGTAGTTATTCATATTCATTCATTCATTCGTTCACATGTACTTTTACAGAGTTAACACCACTTTTGAGGACTAATGTTTGGGATAGTTTTGATTTAGAGGACTCATGTTTTATTTTTTTGATTCCAAGGACTATTGGATGGAAACCATCCAATTGTTACCTTTCCGTTAACCATAACTAACTGAATTACATTAGTTATTTTGACAATTGAAAAAAAAAAAATGCATTGCCAAAATCCAAGTACCCTTCCCATTTTCCTCAAAAATTCTTCCAGCCAGTACAAGCCCAGAAACTATCACCCATACATCTCTCGCGTCAATTGTTTCTCAGTTCTCCATCTTCGATGGGATTCAGACCAAAATTTTATTCCTCGGCAAAGGGGTAGCTGGTGGTGGTGGTGGTGGTGGTGGTGGTGGTGGTTGGTAGTGGTAGGCGTGGTTGCTGATTCTGTTGGTGGAGGGTTTGGGTTGTTGAGATTTTCTTGGGTTATAAGTACACCCACTTGTTAAATTTGTCCATTTTTCTCAATCAAATAATTAGATTCGTGTTTTTTGTTTTCAATTTTCATGTCTTGTGCTGCTTGGGTCTCTTTATTGTTTTTTATTGAGAGACTTGGAATTAAATTGGGAGCAGAAGAAGAAGAAGGGTTGGGAGCAGAGGAAGAAGAGTGGGAATGGAGTATGGACCGTTTGGTAAGGCCTGAATTAAGGATTTGTGTTTTTTGGCAAATTGTATTTTTATTTTTTTTTAGTGTCAAAGTAACTAATGTAATTCATGAGGGTTAACGGAAAAGGTAGTAATTGGATGATTTCCATCCAATAGTCCTTAAAATCAAAAAAATGAAACATGAGTCCTCTAAATCAAAATTACCCCAAACATTAGTCTTCAAAAGTGATATTAACTCTACTTTTACATGTTTACATTGTGACAACTCAAACAACTAAAATTTAACTTACATTCAGAAGTGTCTAGCAATTCTAACTCTTAGGTGATCGAAAGATATCTAAATGACCCCAAGAAGAAAACAACAATTATGAATTACAATGAGAACACATAGCAAACAACTATGGCAACACCACTTATATATTTAGTATCATCTTGAATGAGCTTCTTCAATAATCCCTTAGGTGGCTATAGAAACTACATCTATCATCCTCTCTTTTTGATTCACTAGCTATCAAGTATCAAGTTAGTAAGCCAATTAGTCATCTTATTAGCTTCCTCATAGAAATAGCTTCTAACTCTTCGCTTTAGCAGAATATACAACATGTTGGAATTCTGGTTCTCACTGGCCAAGAAAATTGAAGATTTTGCTGCTTTTTGTGAGTATAAGTCAAAAGGTTTATCAACGATTTGTTCACCAAAGTGTTTAGCAATTACACCCTCATAGGCAGCTCGTATATGAGATGCTCGTTCGTTAATATTAGGCATGGTTATGTCCTTGCCAGGCATGTTGAACATGTTCATTCGTTCAATGTTGAAGCATTTGGTTCTCTTCATAAGCTTCTCCATTTCTTGACAAGAAGGGTAATATTTAGGCAAGTTAAACGCTTCTACTTTTTCCTCTTCAATTAACCCCTGCAAAAATAAAATTATAGGAAATCACAACTTTTTGTAGACACGAAAACTTATATAAAACGGTCTTATCGTTACTATCGATGAATATGTATAGCATGTAACTAATAATATTATAAAAAAACAATTATAAAAAATCTATACCACAATAGTCAATATAACTAAACAACATGCCAACATCATATGACTTTGAGGAAGATATAAATTCTCTAGTTTTGGTATAATCTAGTAGGTAGCGTACATCATATATACCGTACCATTTGGTATACATTAATAAATAATGACTTGTTTAGTCAGTATTTATTAAAATTTAAAATTATGGTTTATTTGACTGTTTTTTTCCAACTCTTTTAATTTCATTTTATATTCAAAACGGGAAGACTAATTTTTTTGGTTTGAACCACAATATTTGGTTCATCTCAGGCCAAGACTAATCATGTTCACATTGTGTCAAATTTATAAAGGGGTAAAGTGTTCTCATCAAGGCGTGTTTTGATATCGGTATCATGATACACAACACCAAGACACCCGGCCTTTCGGTTATTATTGTAATGGAAAAATTTATAACACTATAGGTGCATGTGTAACAACAAGACCAGTATTTTTAAGCTCTTACCATCTTAGCCATGTCCATTAGACAAGAACCCAAGACATCAAAGTCCCACAAACTGTGGTCTACTTGATTGCCATGATCACTAGTTGCCGGTATCAAAAGCACCATAAGCCCTCCATCCACAAGCTCTTCACTTCTTGCATGCAAAAACTTGTTCATATCATCACCAAATTGAGCAGAATAAGCCTCAAAAACCTCCTTTTTGGCTCCACTATAATGAATCTTCTCTTTATTCCAAGCCAAAGATTTCTCGTCCACGACATCTTTGGGCACGTTTGAGAGCCAATGGAGCGCGTAAGACGAGTGAACAACTAGGACAGACGCCTTCGGAAACACCCGGCCATGGAAAGACCCGGGAACTCCGGTTGCAAAGTAGTTCCTTTCACTAGGGAGCGTTTTGAAGAGAGTGTTGAAATCGTTGGTCGCGTGATCAACGAAGCAAACCTCAACCTGGTTGGGAATAGAGAGTTAGATGAACATATGCAAATTCATAAACTTGATTTTCTGAACTCCATTCCAATTAACAATTTAGTACATCCAATATCAATTTAAATAGGCTAATCTTTAAGCAACTTTCTATCTGACAGGAAGTTTAATTAACATGGGGCGATACATGCCCACTACTAATCATGTAAATGACTCGACTAACCATGCTACTCCTAATTTTTTAAGAAATAGTTTTTCCACTAAATATTGAAACTATTTTTCATTAATAAATTTTTATAAATTAATTTTCGAGCATAAACTAACAAACATTGTCGTTGTCGAATGGCTCCAGCGCTTCTATGATGTTTTGCACGGCCATGAACGTGTTAGGCCCGGTGGAGCAACCAAAGTCTGCAATGAGAAATGGTGTCGATGCAGGGAGCAATTTGATGTCTATAGTTGCAGCAATGTCCTTGATGATTTCCCTAGCTCCCTCTAAAGCTCGGCGCTGTGAACGAATCATTTCAATTTTAATGATTACTTATAAATGTAGGAGTATTTAGTAAGCATCATCAATAAGTTTTTATGTAATTTCAAAATGTAGAATCAGTTTTAATCAGTCACTTTTTAGTAGGATCACGGTTATTAAACGGAATTACTTAACGTAAATTCTAAATTACTAAACGCAAATATCTTTTACACAATCTTTCCGAAAGTACCCTTTTTATTTTTAGAGAACCTTCCTCTTTCCTATTTTTTTTGCTCTCAATTCCCCTTATTATACTCCTTCCATACATTGAAAAAAATTCTAAACTACTATCAACATGGATGATTTCTTTGCTAACAAATTCATTAAACTAAAGTAACACATTCATTAAACTATAGATACAGATTCATTAAACTATAATCAGAGATTCATTATAAAAAAAAATAAAAAATAAAAACAACCCTCCCCAAACTCCACTGTTCCTTCGCACCACCACCACCATTGTTGCCGGCGCCCACCACCTCCACATTCTCTCTCCTCTCCTCACACACACACCTCTATCTCTCTGTGCACCACCCTCCCCTACCGCTACCAGCCACCTCACGCCACCGGAGATGTCTCCTCACGCTGGCGCCTCACCGCCCGCCTCCTCCCCCCGCAGCGCACAATGTCAGTTGTTTCTCTCTCCTCTCACTCACACCCATAGTTTAGTGGCCGGAGACCACATTTCCGAGGTTGGAGACCTCGGGTCTATGGTCTCCGACCACTAAGCGGTGGTCGGCGGCCACTCAGCGACGAAACAGAGGAGACACGGTGAGAACGGGACAACGAATGGAGGAGAGAGAGAGAGCCTTGATTCGCTGGAGAAAGGAGAGAGAAAATGCGCAGAGACGAGAGAGAAACGGTGTTGGAGATCACCGGAGACAAGAGAGAGAAAGAGCATTGGAGGTGAGGAGACATCTAAATTGCTTTCTTTACACCATTATCCTCAATTCATCATCATCATTACGAAAAGGAAGGGGAGAATAGATGAATGACAGAGAGGGAGTGAAAATTGGTTGAGAGAAAAGGAAGGAAGAGAGAGAAAGGGCTGAAAATTACTTAGGGGTATTGTGGGAAGTGGGGATTTACGTTTAGTAATTTGCGATTTACGTATAGCAACCCCCTTATTAAATTGGGTTTGCAAATGCTATGATCGTATTATCGAGCGGGTTTCGAGCAGTTTTCAAGTCGAATCAGTTTTTGCCAATTACAGTACTTATTATATATATATATATATATATATATATATATATATATATATATATATATATATATATATATATATATATATATATATATATATATATATATATATATATATATATATATATATATATATATATATATATATATATCATCATTAACTACTTGAAAGACGATGAGGCTATTAAATAACTAGCATAAAAACAAATGATACTCTAAACAAACTAATCTATCCAAAGTAAAACTTTTGGGAGTTTTTTGACTTCCACTAAAGGTAAAATCTCCTCCAAAAACTCTCAAAAGCTCACTGCCAAATACAGAAAAAAAAATATAGCCATGATCATATTCATACATATACCATATATCGAAAAATAATAAAACAGTTGAGGTGATGAGTCTAAAACCAGATACCTGGTGAGATGAGTTGTTGGAGTAACTCAAGGGTCCTTCTCCCCCATTCATGAAATATGAGTCAAATTCACAAAGGTTTTCCTGTGCCATTATATCTCCTATAACCTTAATTCCTGGTTTGTTTTTGTTGTTTCGATAGCTAACACTACTACTTGTTTGTTGCAACTTGCATGTCATGTCTCAAGTTCTCATGGGTTTATATAAGGATATCAGCCGTTCAACTTAACCGTGTGAACTACATATTCTTTAAATAATTTAACGTTTGACCTTAGGGCTCGTTTATTTGAATGTAATGGTAATTTATCATGTATGCACCATTTTATAAGGTAAATGTGGGTTGGAAAAGGGAGAGAGAGGAGAAACATAGAAAGAGTCAATTTGATTACAACATCCATTGTAATCACAATTGTTGTACTTTAGAACATGTAAAGATGATTACATTGGATGATGCAATCAAACTCCCAAATCTCATCTTTTTCCTCTCCCTCCTTCCTTTTCTACCCATATTTATTCTATAAAAAAGTGGATTAATTACATTGTAGTCATCATTGCTTACAAGTAAACGCCACCTTAGTATTAGATGAGTTCATTCTTTACGCAATGTAGCACATTACATACATTTATTTCAGATGTTGAAATAAAAGAATCCATTCTTACTATGGATAGATAAGGGTGTATTTTTTTTCACTCATTAAACCTTACCCAATCAGCGAAAATCAGCGACAAGACATTCTCCGATCAGTCGAATTGAAATAATAAGTGGTAGTACCTTACCCAATCAGTGACAGGACTCACATTCTTACTCACAGAATCGGTGGCAGGAGTCCGGATCATACTGAATCAGTGAGAATCAGTGAAATGGTCTTACCGAATCAGTGAAAATCGGTAGCAAGACCTTACCAATCAGTGAAAATCAGTGACAAGACTTTATCCAATCTGTAAGAATCAGTAGAAATAAGTGGAAAAAAAGGGACCTTGCTTAGACCTGATGAGATTCAAAGCTTATATATGTTCCTCCTTTTCTTACCTTTTTTTCTTTTCCTTTTGGATGAAACCTTATTTTCTTGTCCCGATCACTTAAAACCCATGTGCAATCAAGCCCTCCAATTTTCAAATGTAGTGAATTGCCCTCGTGATGATTTATTTTAATTAAGCGTACAAATCAGTCCTCGATCAACCCAATTTTTTCGATCAAAAAGTTGTCAAAACCTTAACAATAATAACACATAGGGGACCTAAATTTTTATTTTCCGCTACTATTATTCACATTTTCTAAAACTAAGAATAATCATCTCCATTAGTGGTTGTTGGATTGCATGTGGGGAAAGTTGAATTCCAAAAAAGTTGTACATGTACTTTTTATTAACTAGGACCACCTGGAAAGTGCCAAAAATTGTGTTTAGTTATAATAGAATGTGCAAAAGAATTTCCACTCACCTAGGAACCTAGGTAAGTAAATTCCTCAATTTTGAAAGAAGGAGATGTTTCTAAGAAGTAGCACTTCTTCAATTTTGTTAACCAAATAACTTTTCTACGTCTCAGAAAGTACAATTTTCACACTGTACCATTTGATGAATTAATCACCGCTTTTGTAGTTGGATGATGATTCCTCACCATACCATTTGATTTTATTTTTTTGATAGAAGTACTATTTGATTATTATGGTGTCAAAAATCCGCAATGAAGGCCTTGGCCCCATACAAGTTGTAGATGTCAAATGAGAAATTGTTTGCCACTCTATGGCTATGTTTGGCAAAATTTAGTTATAGTTGTAGCTGTCAAATGTTAATAAAGGAAAGAAATCAGTAGAAAGTTGCTAACGATTGCTATGAAATGCTAATAAACTAGTTGTGGCTGTAGTTATAGGTGAAAGATTGCATAACTTTCACAAAATTAGTTGTAGCTGTAGCTGTAGTTACAGACTGAAAATAATATGGCAAACTGTTTAGTAGCAAAGAGTAAAAACCACTAGTTACAAACTTCAAACGGTAGCTTTTATATGTACATCTATAATCTATTGGCATGATGCACGATCTTTTTAGTCTTGATATTAAAAGGGAGATGTTAGTTAGGTGACCCTTATTATTAAATATAGAAATAATTAGTTAAAAATAAAAAGATTAAATTATCCACTACTTTTTTTTGCTCGTTAAATTATCCACTACTTACTAAGTACTTTCTTCTTTTTTTTTATGGAAACTTGCTACTTCTACAAATATATTTGTGTTCGTGACTATAGTCTATTTTTTTTATTTTTTTTTTTGATAAGGCAAGAAATCCAGAACAATACAAAAATTATCCTAAGGCGTCTCTTTATACAATACTATTAAGAGACTAGTCAAAACAATTTGACCAAATCGACAAATGAGAAACTCGATAGCCATGATTGGCCATAAAATCCGCAACACTATTGGCTTCACGGAAATAATGCAGTACTTCCACCTTCTCGAAGAAATGCAAATCCTTATTGGTATCAATGATGATGTTCTCGATCTCCCAAGAAATATGCCACTCATTCCTAATAGCTTTGACGACAGCCAAGTTATCACCTTCAATTGTTACCTTGTTAAAATCCATCTCTCTGGCCATTCTCACCTCTTCACGAAGTCCGTAGATACTTCTTGGCATTCTTGCAACTTTATTGCAAGCTTTAAAAAAAAAATTAAAAAATGTTACGTAGCTTGTAGGCCTAGTCTAGAGCTGTCAATATCTGACACGATACGACAACACGACACGAACACGACCCAAAGTTATTGAGAGAAACATGAACACGACACGACACGAACACGAATGACCTGATACTGACACGATTACATCAAATTGTTTTCAAATGTAATTATCTTCAATTTCATGTAAAAATTATTTATTTTGAGACCAACACGAAATTGACACGAAATCAAACACGGGTCGATCCAACACAACCTGTTTAACAGCTTTAAGGCCTACGTTTGGGGAAAATTGGACTTGAGAACAGGATTTGACGCATGGAAACTTAGTTGTATGTATAGAAGACAAGGAAGAGGAATTGGGATAGGGTAATCAATGGATTCGATAAACATGAAAAATTATTGATGAGGAAAAAAAAAAGAAAATCAGATTTCAAGCATTCGATTGTCTAATACTTTCCATTTTCCCTAGAACAACCTCAATCAATCCCTTTTGTTCCATAACTTGGGGGCTGTGAATGTTTTTATTTTTTGTTGGACCTAAGATCTCCACGCTTAATATTGGTTAAGGAAAGTATTCTAGTTAGAATATAAGTCTACTTTATGTAAAGTATTGTTGACCAAGTAAAGCATATTATATTGTTTAAATATTATTTAGTAGTAGTTTCCTAATTGTATTAGGAGTCAAGTTAGGTTAAAGAGACCTAGTTGTAGTCTCCCAGTTGTGGCCTATATAAAAAGAGGTCATAGTAGAAGGCTAAAATATATGTGAGTGATGAGGGGATTTGTCCCCGACTCCATTAGTCTAGCCAGGTGCTCTGGGATGTTCCCATCACCAAGTCCAAAGTATGTTAAGGAGGGGTTTTCCACGTATATCTTGTGTTCTTTATTGTTATGCTTCCGCATGCGTTATAGTCTAGTTAGAGTCCACGTCAAGAGGTCTCTAAGTAAAGAGAAAAGCCCAACAAATGGTATCAGAGCATGGTTAAATCATGCGGTGAAGAAGAAGATATGATGAAGCATGTAGAAGGTGAAGCAAAAAGGAAAAGTTTTGAAAAAATTGAAGAGATTGTGGACTTGAGGGGGAGATTTGTGAAACAAGCTCCCAAAAGCAAAAAGTCAAAGGCAAGCAATAGTTAGCAAAGTTCACGTTCAGCAATGGTTCGCAAAGTTCAAGCCTGTATACATAACTGCAACCGGGAATGTATAGCGAGTAGTAGTTTTCTTATTAGAGGAAAAGTCTTCTTTATGGAGAGTTTTTGTCCTTTTAGAAAATTAGTCTCTACGGCCAAGTGATAAACTGTGTTGAGCAAAAATAGTTAGCATAAGAGATTAGTGTGCCAAGTATTTGCAAGTGGTTATTGCCGGCAAGTGGTGGCCTGGTATGTATCGAAAGTATTTTGTTTCCTAAGATTAGTGTCCACAGTTATAGTACGATGCAAGGAGGAGCCCAGCAAAAAAACAGAATTTTTCGGTTAGCAAATAAGACTAGTTTACGGAAAGTATTGCCATCCAAGTTTAAAATAGAAAATTGAAGTGTTTGAGGATGAAGATGCAGACCAAAATAATAGTTCAGGTAGTTGCTAGTGTAGAAGTTTCCAAGAGGTTCAAGCTCGAGGGGAGGTAGCGTAAAGTTCGTGCAAAGTTGAAGCATTGATCAAGTTGAAGAGTATTAAGCGTGAGGGGAGGTTTGTTGGACCTAAGATCTCCACGCTCAATATTGGTTAAGGAAAGTATTCTAGTTAGAATATAAGTCTAGTTTATGTAAAGTATTGTTGAGCAAGTAAAGCATATTATATTGTTTAAATATTATTTAGTAGTAGTTTTCTAATTGTATTAAGAGTCAAGTTAGGTTAAAAAGACCTAGTTGTGGCTTATATAAAAAGAGGTCATAGTAGAAGACTAAAATATATGTTAGTGATCAAGGGGTTTGTCCCCGACTCCATTAGTCTAGCCAGGTGCTCTGGGATGTTCCCATCATCAAGTTCAGTATGTCAAGTGCCAAAGTATAGTAAAGTGTAGCCCGTGGTTTTTTATCCCTCAAGTTAAGGAGGGATTTTCCACGTATATCTTGTATTCTTTATTGTTATGCTTCCGCGTGCATTATAGTTTAGTTAAAGTCCACGTCAAAAGGTCTCTAAGTAAAGAGAAAAGCCCAACATTTTCAACTAACCATAAAAGTTTCATCTGTAGTGGATGAGTTATGACTAATAAACACCATAACTTTTACCATACATGACAGTACTTCCAATATGTAAGAAGGGACAGACTTTCTGGACGAATATCTGTACATCAATTATTACAGGGCAGTACTAATGCTCTTAACTTTGACTCGTAACTATCAAGGTAGTGGATGAGAAGATCTACACTTTCACATTAAAAATACGCGGCACGTTTTGTGATAATCTCCGATCAAAGGGATCATACATGGGTGGGTATCTCATAATTCGACGGAGCGGTGTAAAACACTGATTTCAAGCACTATGTTGGAAATCATTTTCATGTTATCATTTCATATTTGTACATTATACTTGTTTAGAGAAATTTGTCTTTGTAGATGTCATTTGGCCTTTTTATTATGAATGAAATTTCTCTGATTCCTTAGATCAAATAATAATAAAAAAATTATAGGAGTACGAGCTTTGTGATTTGGCAATTTGTATTTCCTTAAGAGTGTGGATACTCGAATAATTGAAATTCTGAATTTCAATAGAATAATTAAAGAAAATATGTTCACACCTAACATTTTGATGATGAATTGAAATTCTTCTAATAGAATTTAAAATTAAAATGTCCACATCAGAAGGATGGAAAAGAATTTAAAATGTCAAAATGGAGGGGTGTAATTTGGGATTCACCAATTTTAAGGTTTTATAAAAGGCCATAGAATTTGATCGATTTCAAACCTATGTTTATCTTAGTTATTGAAAAACAAAATTCACTTTAAATTATTGGTCATTTCAAATTTAAGTATCAAAGAACAGCAAGTCCTGTGCGAAACCACCTAACAGAAAAATAGGGTCACTGTTTAGAAATATAGGGGTTACTTACTTACTTATAGTGAGCAGTAACCCTTATTTCATTAAGAAGTGACCCCATCTCATCAAAAGTTACAAAAAGACCGTCTTATAGAAGTTATTGTGATCAACGTAACCTCATAAAAATCCTTATTGAATTTAAGATTTGAAATGAATATAAGAAACGATGGATAGTTTCTTTATCAAAATAAGAAAAAGAAAGTTACTCTTAGTTAATTAGTTTCAAATGGAGGGAGGGTAGGTCATAACTCATAAGAACTAAGATATAAATAGCCCTTCATGGATTGAATATACTCCACTTAAACTTACACACACAGATACAAATCAAAATACTCTTAGGTGATTAAAGGTCCCTCACTCCATCCCTACCTACCCCATTATCCCAAACCATCTGGGTCAAGCACCATTGCAACCCACTACTTTTATTGGGATAGAAACTTGCTACGTCTAGAAATATATTAGTGTTCGTAACTATAGTCTATAGATACTTCTTGCAACTTAATTACAAGCTTTAAATATTCTAGGCCTACTTTGGGAGAAATCGTGCTTGAGACCAGGATTTGACGTCATGGAAACTTACGTATAGAAGACAAGGACAAAATATCTCTTATGAGTCCGCCTCAACATCAGGTCATCTCTATAGTCAAGTGTCCTGCTTATTTGAATCAGGGGCTGGGAATGTTTTTATTTTCAACTAACCATAAAAGTTCATCCGTAGATGAGTTGTGACTTGTGAGGTAATAAACACCAAAACTTTTTACCATACATGACAGTGCTTTCAATATCTAAGAAGGGACAGACTTTCTGGACGAATATCTGTACATCAATTACAGGGGAGTATAAAGCTAACTTTGACTCGTAACTATCCAGGTAGTGGATGAGAGATCTACTCTTTCACATTACTAAACCAAATACCAAAAGTACAAACAATTTGATCCTACTGAAATTGTACCTAGAAAAAGCTGCAGGATTTCATGAACCTCCTCTATGAAAATTCGGCGAAACGAACAAATATATATGAGAAACCTCACCATATATTTCATTCTTCCACCCAACATGGAGGCCGCTATTGTATTACATCCATCATTGCACGCCTTGGCAGAACTTCGAATCTTCACGGAATGCATGAGGATTGAAGAGGAAACACTTCTCAATAAAAAATGGAGCTGAATAATAGGAGAAACTATCAACTTTCAGAGGCCACAGCATCATCAGTAGTAGTTGGAGTTGTCTCTTCAGTCTCTTCGCTTGGGAATACTTCAGACTGCAAAGACGGAGAAATGTTGTTGACATGCAACCATGTCAATTCCCATAAACTATCTCCACCTAAAGCACTCCTCTGCACAAGCACTCCCCTATTCTTCATCACCAGTAATATGTTCTTCAGTAATTCGAACACTAGCTCCTGAAGCTTCTCACTCCTCTTCCCTCTAATTTTGACCTTCATGTACTTTTCCATGCGGCTCAAAACACCCAACCATAGTTTGCAGAATGTCGTCAATTGGGAGAGTTCAGGGAGTAATTGCAGAAATACCTTGGAAAGGAGCTTCATAGCAATCATAAGGGTCCCTTCCATGTTACGGTAGTCCTTTTGAGAGTGTCCCTGTGCTATTTCAAGCAAGTCATCGAGCATAGTGAATATGACCATATCAAAACACTGCAACCAGAGACTGTGTGCAATGTGGACCTCGTTTATTTCGGTTAAGCACTTCTGCAACGACGAAAGAGCATGATTTCTAACTTCTTCTCTCTGGTCTAAACAAACTTTTCTTAGGGCTTGCACAAGTCTCAACCACATTTCCCCGATATCCTGAGACATTTTTAAGACATCCTCCTCTTTCACGGCTTCCTTCGTTTCACAAACCCACTTCACTAAACAACTAACAGAACCAGCCATAAGATCCAAAGAACGAATGGAGCGGTCGGCTTGCCCAACACGAGACTCAGCAAACTGTCTAGCAGCATCTACACACAAAATGAAATTAGAAGGCAACATATGGGCCCCCTCAGACATGATAAACACCAATGCCTCAAACCCCGATTCAGAGGCTTCTGGGTGCCTGGCTGTGACAGAAAGAAGAGAAGTTATTGTTCGCCAGCCCATTTGTGATCGAATGTGAGTGGCATTCGCTTTGACCAGACGACTGACTTCCTGAGTGATCTGTTCGCAGTAGGCATCAGCAACTCGGGCATCAAGCTTCAGCACTAACTGCAGCGACCTGAGAAGCTCATCAGCTAAGTTTTCTTTGTAGGGCAGTAAGCGTTGGCAAATCCTAAGAAGTCCAAAAACAGCCTTTTCTACCAAGGCACAGGGCATGACAGTGGACTGCACAATATTAGCAATGTGCTCGTAGACACCCTGCCAAAGAAGAACAATTCTATCCCGGTTGTTCAGTGTAATCGCAATTAGTAACTCAAGGCAAAACACTGCAGTGTCTTCATCCTCAGGTGAGCCAGCTCCTTTCTGGGGCCTACCAGCCGCCCAGATGAGTGCTCGTGCAAGTTGCAACAAAGACTCGGCTTGGAGAAACTTGCTCTCTGTAAATATACTGTCAATGTGACACTTCTGAATTGTCTGGAGTGTACGCTGATGAGCGGCAAGTTGCTGTTCAGTGGGCTGTGACCTTGGCTCCTCTGTGTCAAGAGATAAAAGCTGGCTGAACCGGCCCATCAACCCAGAGGATCTCCTCGGAGTACCCATTGACGGCAAATGAGCTGCAGACAATGAATTTGTAAGAGGTTTTCCATGCCCAGGATCAGTAGAGAGCTCTGAATCATCAGCAGCATCACTGGCCACCCGAGCTGGAAGAAGACCAAGCTTGTGCAATCTTAGTATACAGTCCAGGATATTTCTCCAGCCAGTACGAATATAGTCCCCATAGCGATTTGCAATGGTGAAGACTGTAACAGTGGCCATTCTGGCCTTTGTGTCATCACCGAATGCCAAAACAGGTTCCTCAACAGAAGATGGGTTCAAAAGGGTAGTGAACTTGCAAAGAGAAACAACCAGATCATCCAACACATCTTCTAGATGGTGGCATGCTGAAATCTTCGCAACAGCTAAGAAACCATCAATGCATGTTTGGTAAACTTCTTCGTGCTCTGCATGATCAAATACCACAGATATAGCAGCGATAGTTGGACCAGACATTATAGCAAACATATCGTGGTCAAGATAGGCCCGGGAATCTGACACAATGTAAGGTGCAGTCTTCTTGCATTTGTGCATAAGATCAATCCACCGACTTGGAGTCATCTCCGCAAAACCAGCTCCCTGCTCTGGCGTAGTGCGAATCTCATTTTTGCAGATCGCATGGTACAACTCTATCAGAAAGTCTCTAGGGAGATCACTACCTCCATTTATGTGTCGATTATTCCGGATAAAATCCTCTTCTGTCATCTTTTTCTTTACTTGTACATTGTGCTGATCTGTGTTCAGCATTATAAGTGAATATGATAGCAAAAGCGCAGCATCCTTGTTCGCCAAGATCTGTGGAGATTGCTCGTAGTATCTCTCTGAAAATGCCTCAAGCACCCGCTGAATCTTTTGTGATTCTCCAGGCAGCCTGAAAGTCTCTAAAAAGAGCCGCAAAGCAGTGTCCAGATGCATATCTTGGAAATCAAAAGTCTGAGCAAATTCATGAAGAACCTGCACACAAAACTCATCATGGTTCCCCAGAAAGTCACCGACAAGATTCTTATCTAACCCAGCAGTATATCTGAAAAAGCAGGCCACACTCTGGGGATCAAGTTTTTCAGGTAATAAGTGTGTCCCTTGAAGAAACTCGAAACCCTTTTTTGGGTCCCGATTAAAATGATCAGCACCAATCATCAATCTTCTCTTGATATATTTTCTACGACGGACAAATGGAACCCAGTGATTGGGATCGCCATAGTTGTCACATTTGACCATCCAAAATGGAGTATACTCCTCCAGAGTGACAGGAGCCTGCTCCAAACCAAGAGATCCATTGCTAATCCTTTCGGCCATCCCCTGAATAACTGCAATCAGACCATCTAGAGCAAGAATGTGCATCGAAGACAGTGGAGAGTTCACCGGAAAAGCACTCTTTGATAACAAATTAGCAAGATCCTCAAACACGTTGCCGCATGTTATGTCACAATCTAAGTTAGCATACATCTCTACCATAAATGTCTTTTGCCTGCAGAAGTCAACAAGGGCCTCCATTGCGACCTCTTGCTGCTGGTAAGAAGCTCCATATCTGCTCTGAGCCAGCCTTAAGATCACACAGGCAAAGAAAGCCTCGAGTTGTAATTTGAGTTCGATCCGCAAATGGTGATATAGATTGAGTGCAATACTGCATACCATGGATAGAATCAGGGGACTTGGCGATAGACCAAATTGCATCAAATTCTGAAAGAGTTCATCCTGTATTAAGTTTAACAATCTGGGATGCCTCAGAAAAGAAGCCCCGCCCAACTCAATAGCCGAATTGATGAGTCCCAAGGCAAAGAGAGGAGCATCTTCATCAATTGCCAACGCATTTGATCTAGGACCCATTCCAAGGTCGACAATATTCAGCAAAGAGCATAAAAAATTAAAGATCTCAACCATGCAAGGAACCCCATAAGGCTCCATCATCAGATTCCCATTCTCAGCTCCATTTTCATCCACCATACCAGCACCCAGACCCACAGGAGCATTAGAGCCAAAACCAGAAGAGGGTAACTGACCATCTAATTCAGAATTAACGTTGCCATTATTGATCTTGTTAGCTGAGAAATTGTAATCATTATCCAGGCTACCAACCTGCATCAGAATAGAAAATCATGTACTTATCCAAAACTTCTTACAAACGCTGTTTCAGAGATTCTTTACTTATAAAAAAAGCATGTATGAACTAATTCCTGGGCCTTAATCCGGCAAAACATCCAGTTGTCACATTCCACACCACATTGCAACATGCAGTTTTACAGAAACTACAACAGTGGATACAAGAGACAGGGACAAGATGCCTTGGGCATTGCAGCACAGTATAGAGGTTATAGAAGATGTATAAACAGAAAGGGAGCACTCCAGCCTATAACGGAGGAAAGGCATGCAGCAGCAGCAAGGAAAAGGGGACATGTTGCAGAAAGGGGAGTTCCATATGAACATCACCAAGCCTGTTTCAGAAAGGCAATAGATACAAAATCCTATACAAACTCGCTTAGGGCTCGTTTGGTTGGGCCTAAAGTAACGGAATGGAATCATTTAATCCATTCCTTGTGTTTGTTACACTACTTTTGGGTCTGGAACTCAAATCCCTCGGATTCAAGTCCCCCCAAAACTAACACTACTTGGATCTCCCCAATTTCTAGTGGAATCAAAATGATACCTTTATCATTTAAAAACAAATGAATATTAAAATGGAAAACACAAAAGAAAATAAAATCCAAAGCAAATTAAAACAAGGTGCACTTTCTCTCTCCTCACCACTCCACCACACAACCCACCACACCGTCACCGGCGCCGCCCCTCCGGCCACCACAACCACCTCATTCAGATCTGAGATCCTCACCATCGACTACACTACCAGAGTACATATTCTCTCTCATCACTAGTCACCACCCACCACCACGAGCTCACCCATCTGCAGCCGTCACCGCCCTCCAACGTCAGACGTCCCACCACCCAGTTCGACAACCATGACACCACCAGAAAACCCAGTTCAACGCAACCACCAGAAAAACCACGACTGCCCCACTCCTCATTCTATCACCCATAACCGCCCATAACACGACACTCACACCTTCTCGCACCAGCGGTCAAATCGCCCAATATCCATCCAAGATCTGGCGGTGACAGAGAGAAATAGAGAGCTACACGAAGAAGAACGAAGATATGCGAGGGTGCTGTGTGTGAAAATGGCTGAGAGTTTGGGAGAGAGTGTGTGGCACAGTGGTAGGTTGCTGTCATGAGCAACAATGGCATGAAGGTCCGATGGGGAGGGGAGAGAGAAAAAGGGGTGGTGGGTTTAATTTTAATTGATCTATTTCTGAAAATAAAAATGAGAATGAATTTGAAAATAATAAATAAAAAAATGAAAATACATATACTGATCTCATCCCTTCACTGAACCAAATATCATTCAACAAGTATGGAGTCCCATTTCCATACCTAGAGGTTTCAAGTTCCATACCAAATCCATTCCACTACTTTGAACCAAACGGGCCCTTATTAACAATCCTTCTTATTGGACATAAGATGTTACATCAAACTAGGCAAATATGATTGGCTACCTATTGAGCATGTTACCCTCACACATAACTGAAGAAAAAAAAAAGACTGCCTCAAAAGGTTACCAGACACCAATTACATGGCAATGACGGGGTGGCTTCAGAAGCAGAGTCTAAAAAGGGAGTGTGTTCAACATTTCTTTTCAGAACTTACTGTTCAAAGAAAAACTTCAACGTGAAACTCAAATCATTCCCACACACAAGCTCAATGAGGGACTGGTCTTCAGCCTACTAAGTCAATGTCTCAGTGACATCCGGTTTTCACTCCTTAGTTTTACATCAGAGCATGGTCCTAAGTGTTTGTCTAAATGAACCAACAGGCCTTCACCCACCAGAGTTCTAGTTACTGTACATTATCGAACCAAATTCTGAAGAGAGCATGGAACAATCATGGAATTGTAGATGCTACTGCATAAGAGGCAAGAAAGCAAGAGCCGACAAAGAGAAAAGATGGGGTATACCTCAGATTTCATTGAACTGCCTCCATTGACCAAAGCCTGATCCATATTCTCAACTTCAGGGAGATGTAAGAAGATACACCTGACAAGTTCACGCATTGTGTGTGCAGCCATTCGTTGCAACAATTCACCTTTTGTCGTTGCTTGATGGACAATTCGGAAACAAGTATTTACTATGGTGCAAACATGCTGGTTACTCAATACAACAGATGCTTTACTTTTCATGCAAGCCAGGAGAACTTGAAGAATCTTTGTCAGCACAACCTCTTCTGATGCTGGATCAGTCACCTCAAAGCGACAGCTAGTGACAGCATCAACAACTAAATGCATCGCATCTTCAACATTTGCAGTGTTAAGATCAAGCACATCAAGTGTTAAGATCTTGTACACAGATGACAAAGCAACACTAGTGATAGGGGCACCAGTTTCATCAGAACGAATAACATCCAAAAATGGCTGTAGGTACAGAACGGGATTGATATTTTGCCACTGCTGCTGCCACGTAAAGACTTGCTTACGCAATGCCTTCAAAGATTGGATAAGAGAATGCTCTAACTGGTCATCCCCTGACATAAATCGACCACCCCATCTAACATTCCTTCTCATGATTGCTAATACAGCACCAATTTCGGAGTTAATCATACATGACAAAGCAGCTTTGTTCGATGAGGTAACTTCACATTCCTCTGTTTCTTCTTCAATTGCTTTTATACCAGATTGCAGCTTTAGACGACCCATGTTCACCCTAAAAGTTACTGCAAACTAGATAATCCAATCCGCAATGAACAGCTGTTATCTGGAGAAAGCACCATGAAGTGACCATGTTATTCACTTATAGCTAACAGATAAGCAAAAGAAATCTATGTTTTTACAATCTAAGAGGGCAGGGAGTCCTTAACAAGAAGTCTAATTACAGTAAACCCCAATTACGTTGGAGGTCCGTTATGGACACCCCCTTAAAAGCACCAGCTGCTTTGGCCCGAAGTGAAGCAACTACAGCACACAATAGCTAACAGATATAGAATATGGCATAAGAAATATACTGTTTACGGTTACAATCTAACAGGATGAGGAGTCCTGAACAAGAAGTTCAATTATAGTAAACCCCAATTACATTGGAGGTCTGCTATGGACACCCCCTTACAAGCACCGGCTGCTTTGGCCCAAAGTGAAGCCAACTACAGCACCCTATAGTTAACAGATATAGAATATGGCACAAGAGATTGAGTTTAACCAATACAATGAATAAACCTCTACAACCAAAGGAAAACCAAAACTATAACCAAAGATAAGATCAAAATGATTCACGATAACTGTATTGATCCCTCCGTCAAAGATGAATTGTTTATATTGTAGAACATACCATATTGGATGTCATTTTCCAAAAAATACTAATCGTATATCGTGACTTTTCATACTACCCTTACTCACATGATGTCCTACCTCGCCAACCAATCCTCATCGCCACTTAGGCACTTACACAAAGACAAGTGGGAGACTATGCTCAGAAGTTCATGCATATTCTTTAACTTTGCACTAAGAGCAACTATAACATTCTTTTCAGGGTTGATGTAGCATTATGTATATTCTACATTGAGGGAACTCTAAGGCGTTAACCTTCATAGAGTCCACACTTAGAATTAAATGTCAAGAAGAGCAATAAAACCACTGCAGCCATCACTGGCAAACGCGAGAAGAATTGCAACAACTTACCAACACCATCTACCCACTACCATGGAATGCAATGAGTTTCTCTCTCCCCCTCCGCCACAACCCATATCCAAACAAGAAAGAAAAATAGGAAAAACAAAATTTCTATCACACACTTGATTCAACAATACTTCCACACAACTTCAGTTCTTCCAAAACTCAACCCTCTTTATAACTGCTCACTAGACACTACTGATCGATCACCATTGAATTCATCTCTCTCCAAAACAAACTTTAATTTATTTTAATCTATTGGGAACATACAATTTCATGCGGATCAGCTAGCAATTCAGGACCAAAAAGGGTAACATCTCGAAACCATAAAATGGGCAAATGATAAAAGATCTGAATAAATTAAAGGGGTCACAAAATCAAACTAACCCCCCCCCCCCCAAATAGAGATCCCTATTAGTACTGATTCGAAAACAATCAAACACTGCGAAATTAAATCAAACCCACATAATCAATCAAACCCAGATTGCAAAAACACATACAAATAGATAGAGAGAATGATTTGTACCTGGAGATTCAAAGCGAACCAAGAACTGGGTCGATTGGAAAGTGAGTAGGGTTGATGAGTTTGAAGTTATTAGATGAAAAAATGAGAGGCAAAATTAGGGGTCTAAGACTAAGAGGGTGATAGAATTGTGGTGGTTTAGTGAAGAAGTTGCTGGGTTGTGATTGTGAATGTAATTGTAGATCTCTTTCATTTAGGGCTGAGAATGAGATCACAGTAACGAAGCTATGTCAGTCAACCAACCAGCATGCGAGATGGAGAGAGAAAGAAGAAGAAGAAGAAGAAGAAGAAGAAGAAGAAGAAGAAGAAGAAGAAGAAGGGCGCCAGCCAGGAAGAGTGGAATTTCCCGACTTCCGATCTAGTCTCAATTTCTCATGCCCTTCTCCTCAGCTGGTGTGGTTCCTCATTGGTTTCTTACTTTCTCTTTATTTTCCTTTTCTTTTGTTTGGAACATTTTTATTTTATTTTTTTTTTTGTTGGGCAAAGGTAAGGGCATATTCTTTTCAACTGGTTTCGAGTTTTGTCCATTTTTGCCCAATTTTAATAATAATAATAATAATAATAATAATAATAATAATAGTAAGACTAATAGTATATATCAATTTTTAAAATAATAATAATAATAATAGTATTATTATTATTATTATTATTATTATTATTATTATTATTATTATTATTATTGCTATTTGAATAATAATAATAATAATGATAATAATAATAGTAATAATAATAATAGTAAGACTAATAGTATATATCAATTTTTAAAATAATAATAATGATATTATTATTATTATTATTATTATTATTATTATTATTATTAAATATTATTATTATTGTTATTATTACTATTTGAATAATAATAATATTATTATTATTATTTTTATTATTATTATTATTATTATTATTATTACTACTATTATTATTACTATTATTATTATTATTATTATTTATTATTATTATTAGTAGTAGTATTATTATTAATAAATATTATTATTATTATTGTTATTATTACTATTTGAATAATAATAATAATAATAATAATAATAATAATAATGATAATATTATTATTATTATTATTATTATTATTATTATTATTATTATTATTATTATTATTATTATTATTATTATTATTATTATTATTATTATTAACAGTGAAAATTAAACAATTTTCAGTTTTCCAGTTTCTCCCAGTTGCTCTCAGTTTCTCCCAGTTTGACCCAGTTTTTCCCAGTTACCAGTTTTGTCCAGTTTTGTCCAGTTTCTCCCAGTTACCAGTTCCAGTTTCTAGTTGAAAAGAACGTGCCCTAAATATAAGAGTTGATTGAAAACCAGCTTGGGTCGGAAGCAGGCAAGGCATGACATAGGAGTATGATTTATGGTTCTCAGCTCCTTGAGGAGGAGTGTATGCGGTTTCATTCAGGTTAATGGGTAATAGTTATGTAGATTTATAAGAAGAAAAATTTATTTTACGAGTATGTTTATGAATTGTCTCGTCCATGATCGGCTCTATAATAATTATGCGGGGAGAATGTGAATCCATTTGAAGTTATGACTTGCCAACAAAGTTAGACATAGATTGTTGTTGTGATATGAGGAAGATTGAGTATTGTAAAAGAGGTTGTGGATCTACAATTAAACTAGTCATTTTTAAAGTGAAAGTTCTCCATGTGAAAAAGTTTGAATATATTATGGGTGTATCGAGAAGAACATAACTTAAAACTTTGAAATTTAGGTGCAGGACAATCCTATGCATACGTTTGAAATACATAAACTACATACCATCAATTGAATAAGAGACAAAATGTTCTACAACTTAGGTACAATTGATGTTAATTAGTCATCATTGAAGCACAAGCTGAACTTATTTGCTCCACCTTGTACATTTATAATTTATATAGAAATATCGTGCACCCGAATATAGGAATAAACATTGGTCAATAGCCAAACCATATTAGCAAGGGAATCACTTGAGATTGTATGGGTACTGCAACTAGCTAGACAAACCCTCGCTCTTCCTAAAGAGAAGTCCTTTTTTTTTTTGTTACACCCCTAAAGAGAATTTTACGCGTTTATACTTTGTTAGAACTTTCCTATGTCCTTCAATATAAGTTATTTAAGAGTACTTTACTAACAAACTCATTAATCCTACAAAGGTAATCCTCAAGTTTATAGGATTAGCATTGAAATCTACCCTATCAAATTGATTTCAAGTTTGCTTAGGCGTAGCAATTACTATGTGTTGAGACAAAGACTCCAACAACAATGTGGAGTTAAATAATATAAAAATATATAATTAAAAAAAAAAACACCTTTGCATTACACTAGCCATGACATCTAGAAGTGTAACTTTTTTAAGAATATGTTACCTATATTTATTAAGATATTGGTGATAAGAAAAAGAGTTATCAAGGTAATCAAATTTTGCATGAACTTTTCTCTCATTTTCCACACACATCCATATGTCCATATTCCATAACATGTAATCAAGGTGAATTAAGTGCTTAATGACCTAATGGGTGACAAATTCTAATTTATTAAATAGTCATTTATTCTTCATAAAAATTTGTTTAAAACAGTTTTAACGAAACTTTTGATAAGACGACAGTCATTTTCTAGAACAAGGGTCACGACTCATAATAATTCACCCCTACATTCTAAATAATGATTCCATTTTTCTGTGAGTTGGTCTCACATAAGACTTACTCTTTTTCTAATTTCAATCAAACATAATTAAGCTAATGTCCCCCTTTTAATTTGTCAATTGTGTTATAGTCTTTTCTTTTCTAATACTTCTCCATTTCTTAGTTATTTGAATCAAGTAACGTTGATGTCCGATGTTACAAATAAAACTAACATCCACAGTATCACATAATTATAATAAATGAACTCTACGATTTATACTCAAGATCTAGATCTTAAAACCCCTTTCCCCACCCCCACCCCCACCCCCACCCCACCCCCACCAAAATCTATCACAAAGGTCATTTTAAAAGGGTGTTACTAAATACCGCCCCCAAATTACTAGATACCGCCCCCCAAAATTCCAATTTTGCCCTTTTTTAATTTTTCACTCATCCTCTCCCTCTCTCCCTCTCTAACTCTCACACCACTTTTCTCCCACTCTACCACCAACTCTCATACCCAACCTTCATCAACATTCACTCAAGCAACCCGCGGATGTCTGCCGGCGATGAAGAAGTGCCGTCGACGGTGGCGGAGGTAAAATTAATTTTTTTTGCGCATTTTTTGCACGGTCGTCTGAGATTTTCGACTCACCCTTGGGTGAGTCGTCTGCTACAGGCGACCAATCCAAAGGAGAGTCGTCTGTAGATCGCGACTCACCCTTGGGTGAGTCGTCCGCTACAGGCGACTCACCCTTGGGCGAGTCGAGATCAATAGACGACTCACCCTTGGGTTAGTCGTCTGTAGCAGACGACTCACCCTTGGGTGAGTCGAGATCGACGACCGACAGACACAAAAAAAAAAAAATTATTATTATTATTATTATTATTATTATTATTATTATTATTATTATTATTATTATTATTATTATTATTATTATTATTATTATTATTATTATTATTATTATTATTATTATTATTTATTGTTTGAATTTAAGATTAAGCTAACATTGTTTTCGTTGTTTTCGTTAGATTCCTTTGGAGCGGTTCGGTGGTGATGGTGTTGATTACAGTACGCATTTCGTCACTGATGAGTTATTTGATAGTGATACAGATGCAATTAATTGGGCAAAACAAATTGCACTTACTATCGGGTTTGAGTTGATAATTTCGTCACACAAGAAGAGTGGAAGCGTAAAATTGTTAAGATGCAATCGAGGTGAACGCTACAGAGGGGAATTAAGACACTTAGATACTGCTGCTCGGAAGAATACGAAAACAAAGGCTTGTAAATGTACGTTCCAGTTGAGAGCTCGGCAAGTGTATGGATCCAGTAGTTGGATGATTGTCACATTGCCTGGGATTAGGGGTACCCACAACCATGACTTTGCTGTGTATCCTGAGGGATATCGTCAGATGAGTGGTCTTAGTCCTGGGTCAAAGAAACTCGTTCGTGACATGACTTCGGCACAAACAAAGCCATGTGCTATCTTGGCCGCGATTCAGGAAAAATTTCCCGAGGACAATGCAACTAGACGGCATGTGTACAACCACAGAGATCGTATAAGGAAACTTGATTTTGAAGAGAGAGATGTCATTGGTCAGTTTCATCATTTAGCTGTGGCGAATAAGTACGTACATTGGACAAGAGCCGACCGAGCTACTAATGAGGTAACTCACGTGTTCATGGCACACCCTACATCAATTCAGTTACTTCGGTCTTTTCGTTGGTTGATTGGCTTAGATTCCACGTACAAAACAAACAAGTATAAGATGCCGTTTGTTGAGATAGTGGGGATGACTCCAACCAATAAGAACTTCCTCATAGCTTATGCCATTATGAAGGATGAGACTCAGGGAAGCTATGCGTGGGTCTTAGATAAGTTGAGGATGCTTATTGGAAATGATGTACACCCAACAGCAATTGTGACCGATCGTGAGCTAGGGTTGATGACACCTATTAGAGAGATATTTCCCGAGAGTGCCCATTTGCTCTGTACATGGCACATTAACAAAGTCGTTGAAGACAAAGTGTACAGACTTTGTGGAAAAGATAAGGCCGTCGCGCAGAGGTTCAAGAATGGGAGGTGGAAAATTATCATGGAAGCTTCCACAGAAGCTGCGTACGATAGAGCAGTGCGTACGATGAAGGTTAGTTGGAGGACTTACCCTCACGTGATATCCTATGTAGAGGAGACCTGGCTGAGACACAAAGAGATGTTTGTGGCTGCGTGGACGAATAAGGTGCTACACCTTGGCAACACTACGACTTGCAGGGTGGAGAGTGCACATGCCGCGCTAAAACAGTGGTTGAACTCCTCAACTGGAGCTTTGGACAATGTTTGGAACAAGGTCAACAAGTCAATCGAGTCACAAATAACTGAGATCAAGTACACACTTGAAGAGTGCAGAAGACGAAGAAGTGTGGTGTACTCGGGTTTCCCATTCAACTATCTGACCGGGTATGTTTCCCATTACTGCTTACAAATATTATTGGCTGAGCTGAACAGGATGAGAGAATTGAGTCACCAAGTATTTGATCGTTGCGGTTGTGTATTGAGATCCACTCATCAGATCCCGTGTGCGTGTGAGTTGAAAACGGCCACGGATACGGGCACGCCAATTAGCTTGAATAGTGTCCACGAATTTTGGCGAACACTCGTTATTACTGATGCAGTGGAGATAGCTACGCTTGACATGACTGAGCATCCATCTGAGGACCATCGATACTTTCGGTCTCTGGTCGACGAGGTTAACTCAAGCGACCCGGCAGTTGTGCGCAACATATCTGTCCTTATGAATGAGCAGCTTCATCCTGAGGAAGCGAGTTACGTCGAGCCGGAAGCGAACACGACAGTCAGAGGTCGACCGAGAGGGAGTTCCTCTACCAGACGTGATCCTAGTTCATGGGAGTACTCCCAGAGGGGTCGTGGTCGCCCTAGGTCATCCAGTTCGAGCCGCGGGCGTGGTCGTACCTCATCCTCATCGAGTAACTTCGTAAACAGTACTGGTATGAAAACCCATAATTTATTAACATGTACATAATGTTGTTACTTTTTGATAAGTACTATTATTGACTTTCTATTATATTGTGTTGCAGCTGGACACGCAATAGATATCACTGAATTCTATCATGTTAACAAAATTCCGGGAATCATCGTACCTTTCATTGAAGGATATCTCGATGTGCTTGGGGATGGTAATTGCGGTTTCCGTGTCATTGCGGACTACATTTTCGGAGACCAAGAGCAATGGCGAGTGGCGAGAGTTTGCATTGCACACGAACTCTTAGCTAACCGAGCATTGTACGAAAACTTATACATTGAAGGGGTCGACGCTGGTTACCGCCGTATTATGTGGGACGGAGGTGCGTGTAACGATGATCACTGGATGACAGTAATTGAGGATTTGTTCCCGATTGCCAACCTCTTCAATGCAGCGATTATGTTATTCGGATACGGCAGCGGAAGGGGGTTATATCATTGTTACACAGTGCTACCGTTCCAAGCACCTTCGACTGCTACACGTCCAAGTAGGGAAATTGTCATGTGTCATTTAGGTGATTCGTATTCCCATTATATCCGTCTGGATTTAGCCCCAGATTTCCCTGTTCCTCCGATATGCGAAGCATGGTTTACTTTCCGTTCTGATAGTGTCGCTGGTTGGGAGCAAATGTATGTTACGCGAAGAGCACATTGGGATCGTTTAGCGAGGTCGATGTAATTGAATGTTTTGCGTGATTGTTATACTTATATCATTGTCACATTTTTGTGTGATTGTTATATTTTGCATGTGGAGAGTGGTCGTGATTATTGGAGGTAAATAAAACAACAAATTACAATAAAACAAAAAATGTAAACAAGAAACAACAAATTACAATAACACAAAATAAATAATAACAATAACAATGAAACTCTTATAATAACAAATTCATCTAGGGTCAATACATCATTTGGCAGCCCGCCAATCTCTCATATACTCGTCCATAATCGATCGAGAATCTTCCACTTGCTCCGGAGGAATCAAACTAATGAAAGACTCAGCTGCGACGGCTAGACGATTCACCCACTGCAAAAAAGTAACAATGAGTGTGAGTTCAGAGATATGAAATACGTAAAAATATATATTTTTTAGTTAATCACTTACATAATCGCTGTTGGATCGTGGAGGAATCACAGGTGCTGCAGCGTCACGTATCAGCCGAGGGTGGGAGTGAAGGTAGTACCATGCGAGGTAGTCATCCGTACATGCTGTGGGATCTGACGTGGATGCCTGAAACCCATGGAGACCAAGAATGTAAAATCCCGGGAACATACGCCAAGCATCAGATGAGATCCGTTCGGGGAAGACAACCTTGTACGAACGACTGCTCCATGACCTGATCGCTTTGACTGGCCTAAAGATCGGGGTTGGGATACTCTGTACGTACCCGATTTGTCGTAAACAACGACCAGGCATGTACGGTTCGATAATATCCCGATACTGTAGCCACCCCATGAATACAGTCCTCGGTACAGATACTGCCGGGTTAGAACCGTACGGCAGCCACACCACCTACGTAGAAATGTTGAAAGTTACGGTGAAGTAAAAAAACATAGCAAACGACGAAATAAATCATGAACACCGATAACTAAATGACGTACCTCTGTCGCTCGCAGATGATCCAAGCGTCTACGTAAGGAGTCCAGTCGACCCATGTCCTTGCCCTCAGCCAGGGCACTCCATACGGACGCACGGGGAGCCTCGTCGTCCCCGACAACCATCCGCTCCCGATGAGGTCGGAAGCAGGGAAAGTACTTGTATATCCATGCCTGCAGGAGAGTTAGGCATCCGCAGATGCCCTGAGAATCCCCGCGACTAGCTATACCGAGCTGACGATATAGGAAGGCGAGGGCAGCAGATCCCCAAGAGAAGTCATGCACCGTATCGACACCGTCGTCCATCACCTCCATCACGCAGGAGGGTCTAATACGGTTACCACTCTTGTCGACAAACAAGGTGGATCCAATAAGTAACCACATCCAAGCTGTCGCCTGGATGTCATCCACTTGCTCACGGCAAAGCTCAAAAACCGACTCCGTGAGGACCGCACCGCCCTGCCAGTGGCTACACATCAGTTCTTCTGGGCTGACCCCGAGAACCTCCATGGCCGCCGTCTGCAGCTGCCCATCCCGTCCCTCATTGGAAACGAGCTCTCCGTCTACAGGAATCCGAAGAATATGCCATACATCGTGCAACATGATCGTCATCTCTCCGAACGGCATGTGGAACGAGTTCGTATCTGGCTGCCACCTTTCCACGAATGCAGATATCAGGGGGAAGTCAATATGTCTGAACATAATGTCTGCCAGGTGTGATAACCCAGTCCCCTCGATCTGGGCCCTCATCTCGGCCGACATCTCCGCTCGCCACTGACTCAGCCGCTGACATACAGTCCATCGGTTCTGACACTTCAAGAGACCCCTCATCTCTCCATTCCACATACGAGACGCTACGTGGCCCAAGAAGCTCGGTATGACGCTATCATCCGCCGGCCCACCGGACACAGGCTCTGTAACAAGCCACGTAGTGTCGTCCTCCGCTCTAGATCGTTTGCCAGTACTGGACGACCCAATACTAACAAACCTACCGCCTCTGCCCTTCACCACGCGCCAATCTGAGGATAATTCGACGCCAATCTCATCATCATCTTGCTCACCGGAGTAGAACTCGCTAGTTGCGTAATCGTCTTGCTCAGCAGTCATCTCCCTCATCCGAACTGCCTCTCTTTGTCTCCGTACAGAGGCATCAATCCCGCGCGTCCTCGTGTGACGCGGTCCTGAACCAGCTAGTTCACTAAATAACCGAGGCACCGATTTACCGGCTCCTCCCATCTATCATTTCACATTTATAGTTAATTAAACAATAATCAATAATAATAATAATAATAATAACAATCAATAATAATAATAATAATAATAATAACAATAAATAATAATAATAATAATAATAATAATAATAATAATAATAACAATAAACAATAAATAATAATAATAATAATAACAATAAATAATAATAATAATAATAATAACAATAAATAATAAATAATAATAATAATAATAAATAATAATAATAATAATAATAAGAAATAATAATAATAAGAAATAATAATAATAAATAATTTTTTTTTGTGTCGGTCGTCTGGTCTCAGACGACTCACCCAAGGGTGAGTCGTCTGACGATCTCGACTCACCCAAGGGTGAGTCGCCTGAGACGGGCGACTGACCCAAGGGTGAGTCGTCTGCCTGTCTCGACTCACCCAAGGGTGAGTCGTCTGCGACAGACGACTCACCCTTGGGTCAGTCGCCCGTCTCAGGCGACTCATCCTTGGGTGAGTCGAGATCGGCAGACGACCGACGCAAAAAAAAAAAAAAAAAAACACAACTTCAATTCATAACTTCACGATTCAATTCAAGGCAAAATATATTCAATTCAAGGCAAAAAAAATTCAATTCAAGGCAAAAAAAAATTCAATTCAAGGCAAAAAAAAAAAAAAAATTTCGAAAAGTTACCCCCTTGCGCCGTCGGTCGCCGCCTCCCTCGCCGTCGAAACCTCTGCCGCCGCTGCCGCTAGCACTTGACATGGTCGTGGTGGTGGTGGTGGTGGTTGCCGGTGTGATGGTGTGGTGGTGAGGATGAGTGAGTGAGGAAGAGAGGATGAGTGAGAGTGGATGAGTGAGAGTGAGTGAGTGAGAGTGAGTGAGGAAGAGGGGTGGGTGAGGGTAAAATTGGAAAGGGGGGGGCGGTAGCTAGTAAAAAGGGGCGGTATTTAGCAATTCACTTTTAAAACTCAACAATCGCGATCAAAAAAAAAAAAAAAAACTCAACAATCAATCACTCACTCAATTAACTAAGTATATCATAGTATCACTGTACCTCACAAGTACTTCTCAACAAAATACCCTCCAATAAATCAATATCATCATGCCATATCAGTTGCTCACTCCAAAAGACATCTAACTCTAATTCTTTTTTCACAAAATCTCGTATGAGGCGGCTGCAAGGTGAGGCCCTATCATACAAGTATAAAGTCATTCCGACGTCATACTTGTATATAGAGGTAACCTCACCTTGAGGCGGCCTCATTCAAGACTTATTGTTCCTTTTTCATTTTCTTTTTTGATTTTTGTGAGTTATTTCACCAAGTATTTTTACTAGAGGTGGCAAACGGGCCGATCAGGTCTGGTTCAGGTGGGGTCAATTTCGGTCGGTCATTTACAGGTCGAGTCGTTTCGGGTTCGGGTTGGAAAATACTTGTTCATGACCCAAAGCGTTCGGGTTCGGGTCGATCCAACGGGTTGTGCATTTATTTTTTAATTAGGTTATAATTGCATAATTAATTCTATTTTCAACTTTAAAATAAAATAATTGCACACTATAATGTTATTAGACATAATATATATGGTTTTAATATACTTGAAAACTATTTCGTAAAGTTTTTACAAGTTATTATGTTTTCACTAATGCATAGGAAGTATCAAACCGCTACCTATGTAACAATTAGTTAAGATCGTTCCACAAGGATTAGAAAAACCCTTATTAAAGAGAAATCCGAAACTACATACTTCAAAATTGGTTGATATGTAAGAAATTCTAATATGATTAAGCTTTTTGTCATTCACTTTTCTCATGCTGATATGTCTTGTTTTGAAATCCTCAACCCAACGGGCCGACCCAGAGCGGGTTCAAGTTTGACCCAATAAATGTCGGTTTTTCGGGTTCGATAAGTATCGAGTTGAAATTCTTTACTCAAGACCCAAACTTTTCGGGTCAGTATGGGTCGGATTCTCAGATCGGGTCAAATTTTACCAACTCTAATTTTTACCATTCTATTAAAGAGAATTCCATCTCTAAAATCTCAACCTTTGTTTTTGTTTCAAATTTAATTCTATCCCCTATACCTTCTTCAGTTTTCTTCTCTTTTTTTTTCTTTCCCTTTTTTTTTTGTTTTTTTTTCCCCTGAGGTGATCCCTTGTTTCTTTAAAAGAAAAAAACAAAATCTTTAAAAAAAATTTGGAAAAATCAATAAACGTGACAAGGACATAGAGTAGACAAGACAATCCTTGAAAAAAAAAAGGACAATCCAGTAGTCGGTGCTGACTGCTGCCTCCTTCGTCTTTCCCCTCCCTCTCTCTCTCTCCCTCTCCACACCCTACCACGTTCCTTTGCTACTTAATTCAAAATCACCACCAAATTCACTCTCACCTCAATTCAAATCCAACTCCATTTTACACCAAAACAAAACCCCCAAATCAAGCTTCGAATCTGACCAAAAATACCACCCTCAATTCTCTCCCAATTTAACCAAAAAAAGGAAAGAAATCACCAAAAACCCAAATGGGTCAAGAGGGCTTCACAGCCCAGAAAAGGCCCACCGCCATAGCCGGTGGCGCCACCCTTCCAACCACCACAAACTCCTCCACGAACCGCCTTAGAGCACCGCCACGTGGCCGTCAAATTGCCAAAACAATGAACAACATAAAGATCACAATTTTATGTGGGTTTGTCACAATTCTTGTTCTTAGAGGTACCATTGGTTTAAATCTCTCATCTTCAGGACCTGACAAAGATACTAAAGCTCTTGAAGAAGAGGCTAAAAGGGTTATTGCAGAGATCCGATCTGATGGGGTTGAGCCCGATGATGGGCCCGGGTTAAGCCCGAATGTGACATTCACATTTGGGCCCAAGATTCAAGATTGGGATGAACAAAGACAAGAATGGCTGAAATTAAATCCTGGGTTTTCTAATATTGTGAATGGGAAACCTAGGATTTTGATGGTAAGTGGGTCTCCTCCTAATCCTTGTGATAACCCAATTGGGGATCATTATCTGTTGAAGTCTATTAAGAATAAGATTGATTATTGTAGGCTTCATGGGATTGAAATTGTGTATAATATGGCTCATTTGGATAAGGAGTTATCTGGGTATTGGGCTAAATTGCCATTGATTAGAAGGTTGATGTTGTCACATCCTGAAATTGAGTGGATTTGGTGGATTGATAGTGATGCTTTGTTTACTGATATGGTTTTTGAGATTCCTCTTAAGAAGTATGAGGATTATAATTTGGTGATTCATGGGTATCCTGATTTGTTGTTTGATAAGAAGTCTTGGATTGCTTTGAATACTGGTAGTGTTTTGTTTAGGAATTGTCAGTGGACTTTGGATTTGCTTGATACTTGGGCGCCTATGGGTCCTAGAGGGCCGACTAGGGATGAGGCGGGGCGGGTTTTGACTGAGTTTTTGAGTGGGAGGCCTGCATTTGAGGCGGATGATCAGTCGGCGTTGATTTACTTGTTGATAAGTCAGAAGGATATTTGGATGAAGAAGGTTTTTGTGGAGAATTCATATTATTTGCACGGCTTTTGGACTGGTTTGGTGGACAAATATGAGGAGATGGCCGAGAAGTACCATCCGGGGTTGGGTGATGAGAGGTGGCCGTTTGTAACTCATTTTGTGGGGTGTAAACCTTGTGGGAGTTATGGAGATTATCCTGTTGAGAAGTGTTTGAAGAGTATGGAGAGAGCATTCAATTTTGCGGATAATCAAGTGCTTAAGTTGTATGGTTTTAGGCATAGGGGATTGTTGAGCCCGAAGATCAAGAGGACTAGGAATGAGACGACTACTCCTTTACAGTATGTAGATCAGTTTGATATTCGACGTTCTGGCCGTGGCACTGAATCAAAGTCATGATATTCAACCAGATTAGATCCTGAGGGTAATGCAAGTTAACCCTGTTGGTTATTGATTTTTGTGACATGATTAGAATGATCATGTCTGAGGCTCTTTTTGCTCTTACGTGTTAAGCTCACACAATGATATTCAAACTAAGTCCTGGGCAGAAGAGAAATGACTGTATTACTTTGCTTACAACTTACATTGTGTTCTTCATCTGGAATATATCGAACAGAAGTTCATGGTGTTGACTGAAGATGATATTCAATTTCAGCTTCTTATTCTTTACCAAATTGTATCCATATTTTAAGAAATGAAACTGGCAATTTTGCAGGCAGTCTTGTCCTGTTGTTTCTGCTTGTGCTGAAAGGAACTTTATGATTCACTTTTACACCATATTGGTTTATTCTTTAAGTTGTCGCTGGTGAGAAAATTATCTTCATCTTCCTGTTGTAGTGGCTAGTGCTTGGAGGCCATGACTTGAAATACCATCACTCCTGAGTTGTGGTTGTGACTTCTAGTTTTCCTATCATGACGATTTGCAACTAGCTAACTTTGGCTTTGTCTTTCTGTTGATCAGGACTAAAGTTTTATCAGAGGTCTCTCATGTTTGCTTACCCGTCACACAATCATTAATGCTGGTCTTTTGAGTAGAGAGATTTTCAGCAATTGCTTAGTGCACTGGGTTATTGATATTGTGTGGCCAACTATAGGAGTATTAGCATAAGCACATCCCTTAAAGTCAGCAGACATATTTCTTCTGTGATGTTGTTAAGTTGATTAATTCTATATCCTCCTTTCTGTTAGTTGGGTTAAGGTGAGATGCATTAAAACTGTTCCCTAATATGTATCATTGGTGAAACTAAGTACGTAGTTGTAGCATCGGTTGTGTCTCAAATGGGATGATGGTTACTTTGAAGCTGGAAAGATAACCAAATAGTGAAGTGGTTAGTGATCGTAAGGTGTACCTATGTGACTAGTCACTAGATTGCTTGTGACTTGTGAGCATTTCATTGGGTGAGTGTGATTACTATATGTTAGGTCTTAATTCAAACTTCACCAATTGCCCTAGTTAAGATGAACCTTCCTTTCTGTTCAGACTTCAGACTCTGCAGTCAGTTGCTTTCAAATAAAGTTTACAGAAAAACTATTCAGTTTGAACCTAACCATCCTCTCCTCAGATGTTTCAGGAATATCGTCCCGAAGGGATGGGAAAGCCTTATCCGAATCAAATTCTTGTAGTTACCTTTTGGGAACAGATGATTTTGGCTCTGGTCTTCTGTGACCGATATAGGCCCTGCTGTCTGAGAAATGGGAGAAAGATCTGAATGAAACTCGACTCACCCATCAGGTTTACATCACTTCCTTTCCCGTGACTTGTGGAGCAATGGTTGTCTGTCATTTGGTAGATTTAACATCTTGCTTATCCAGATGTATGCTATCAATCATCATATAATAATGCCAGCAGGCTTTTCTTTTTGGAAAAGTGATATAACATCTCTGGGAAGGGGTGACTGTGAGTACGGGAGTGTGTGTGCGCGCGCGCACCTGTGTGGTGGGGTTTTGGGGGGAGGGGGGCGCGGAGGGAGATGTATGTCGAATCATAACCCTCTTTTATGTTTGATACTTGACTTTCTTTTTGCTGAATATACATATCCAGAAGTGGGAACATATTTCACCTGCATACACTGTTTCAGTGATACATGCAAGGGCTTTGCGCATAGGATTGATACGGAGTAGTATGGACTATGGAGCAAAGTGTACAGAAGTATATTGGTTATTATTCATTCGACAATTTGAGCTGTTGCGTAAAGCAGTTGCCATCTCTTGCACAAATCTGTAAAAATAGTCTGGAGTCTTTTGGTACTGAAAAAGAGACTGGAATCTTAGGTTCTTACTGGCAGCATCTCCATTGGTATCAAAAAAGAAATTCCGCAATCGAACTACCAAAAAGGGGGGTTTAGAAATAGAAATCGGAGCCCGAAAATTTCACCGTAATTGTCCCCCCAACAAAGTAGTTGACATAAGCTTCTAGTAGAGAGATCTACAACTTCCCGACAGAAAAAGCAGGAAACTCAGAAGAGATTTTGCTCATATTGTGCAGCTAGTAGCCTAGAATAATAAACAAAGTATAAAATTAAGTGCAGGATCTGTTTGGTTGATGCTTTTGAGCTTCCTCATGTGTTCTATTTAATTCGTAGCACTGGGACCCTTCTCCTTGCTGACAAGATCTCGTTCATGTGAGCAATCTGATGCAAGAGCTGGCTGATTCTCTGTCATCAGTAGATATCAGTATGAGTTAGCAGGTCCCAGTGGAAATTATCAACAGAAAAAAGCAGGTTCAAGAGGATACAGATACAGCCCTTAAATGACATGCAATTCTATTGATAAGAAAAAAATGACATGAAATTCTAAATAGATTAGAGAGGGGAAAAAACTCTAGATTTTCCGACTGTAAAATTTTACCTTGTCCTTCTCTTTGATCAGAAGCAGAAGACGGTTTCGCCACTGCAGAATCTTCACACATGCAAATATAGCTACAGCTATTGCAGCTGCAGGAACTAATGATGTACATCGATGAGACTTGAAGCATGAAGCAAGAAGTGCAGACATCCTTCTCCCTGTGGTATAAATCCCAGCTTTCATCTCACCCATGATGACTGAGAGCTTCGAATCAGAACTTCTCTGTTGTTGCTGTGGCGGGTCTATATCCGAGACTGGCGAGGGCAATGTTGTTGGTGAAGATGGTGTTTCCAGTACAACGGGCAAGTCTTCGTGCTCACTTGGTGGAAATATTGAAGAACTGTCATCATAAACATTGTCTCGTATTACCAGATCGAGATGGAGATGCTGTTCTCGTGATGGTCGTGGAGGTGAAGAAGGCTGGTCGTTTTGTGGATACTGGATTACTTCCCAGTCAGAAGATTCTTCTGATGCCTCTGAATTCGCCATTTTCCAGACTTCCTCTTTTGCCAATGGAATATGAGTTGGTATTGTTTCACAGTTTTTGTACTTTTTGGCTGTATAAGGATATTTGAGTTTCTTTTGGCCATGAGGATGATGAATCACAGAATTTGGATAACGTTTTTGACAAATTTGCTGTAGCTAGTGAACGAGTGTCAGGTTCTGTAAAAATCTATCTGAAAATATCGTCTGTCCCTTTCTAAGTTGAGCACTACCTACCCTGCCCCAAGAAAATTAAAGGAATCGAAAAAGATAAAAAGAAAGTGCAACATATTGATTTTACCCAAGATTGTGCTACATCAAATGGAGTGCTTCAACCTTACATGTTACATTACAAAATCTGTCTCCAGACGATCCACAATCACCAGAAAGAACCTGTTGGCTGTTAGAAATGCCATCTGAGAGAGCATTGCCAAGTAGAGCTCGGAAGTCGTCGCGAATTATGAAATTATTTAAAGAGATTAAAAGAAAAACAAGGTTTCATAATAAACTAAACTTGGTATGTGATTATATCTAAAGAAGGTGCAAAGGTTGTTACATCTCTATGAAGAAAGCTTTTACAGGATGTCAGATCCATACTGCTCACAGTGTGTAAGTATTTATTTCATTCTTTTTGCCAGGAATTGACAATGAATAAAATATTGGGGATTGGGGAACAAGAACATAAAGAACGAATATTACCAGATCCACCTCTTTGAATCAATTGACTATATATAACAGGCACACTGATGCTGTTGATAATATAAGTAAACTGGTATTATTAGAAGGTACATATCCAAAAGTGTGAACAATGACAGATGATACATTGAACAGATTGGCCCTCGCAAACCCGCATCAGGAGCTAATTCTGGCTGTCCCTTTTACGAGCTAATTCTCGAGCCATTTCCCGCATCTCCTCTGGTGATGGAGGCCTTGGTGCCTCAGGAGGATAGACCACATACGAGCGCTACACAAAACAATCCAATGTAGATGTTTAAGTATGTGAAGTATTTAACACAGTCTTCAGAAACAAACAGAAAATCAGCCAACAGTGAAACAGAACAGAAGCTACAGAACTAATCTCAAGACCATAACACTAAATACCACGATTGACAACTTTCCTTCCCTAGTAGGTATGTAGCCAACTAGCCAACTAAAAAGACATGAATTTGAGCCACATCTGATACGAGATCTTCACTTATAAAGGGAAAGGCAAGATCTTTAACAGATAGCATCGACAGTTCATACTGTTGGGCCATTGGCCTCCATCAAAGTTGTTCAATAACAATGAGAACTACACTCATTCTGAAAAGCATTCAAGCAAAAATAAAGGGCAGTGCAAAGCATAATGCTCCTGCCAGAGTGGGTTCAAGGGAGGTGATCTTATCTGCACAGCCACAGGCCCACAGCCCTAACCTTACTTTTTGTGGAGAGGCAGTTATAAACTTACGGTGATCAGAATCCATTGACTTCCAGCTGAAATAGGCAAACCTTGCTGTGGTCAAGTTTAATCAAAACAAAGAAACCATGTTCAGCTGTAACAAAATCTTTATTCTAAAGTCCTAGAGTGATTATGAACCATGTTTGAGTGGAAGAATCCATTAAAGGCTTTTCATAAAGCCCTTCATTTCAGAAGATCCTGAATACAGCAAGTGGTTAATTCCTTTCCTTAGACATGGAACTCTAAAATCCTTTTCTTGTTTGGATAGGTCACATGAGATCCAAATCCGTTCCCAATATACATGAAAAAAGTATATACTGCAGTTTTTATTTCTTTCCTCTTGTTTCTTTGGCTTGAAAAGGTTTTTCTTTGGGGGGTTTGTTCAACTACTCCTATGAAGCGGAGTGTTCAAGAACCATAACTCTCATGTGTATTGTAAAGATAACAAAGCAATGTAAAGCTAAAGAGTTTTGTGTTCTAAATGAATGTACTTTGTCCCATTTCGATTACACTTTTAGAAAAACAAGCTAAGCTTGTGTCTGATACATATGAAATCTAAAATTAAATAAAGGTTTGCAAATGAATGTCAAACTGTATATGCAGTTTTGTTGATGTAATAACTTCGATGAAGTCTTAATCACAAGTTTTCGATTTCTGGCACTCCTTTATGTTTCTCACTTGGTTTTAAAAAGCGCGAGGCGCACCGAGGCGCAAGGGGGCCGAAGCGACGAGGCGAGAAGCGCGAAGCGAAAGCGCACGCCTCACGTATGCGAGGCGCATTTTTATTTAAATAAATTTTATAATTTATAAATTAATTTTTACACATTTTTTTCTTCACAAAACACATTTTAAATAACTTTTATCATTTATTTTATATTTATTCTACAAATTTAATATAAGAAATAGACATAAATTATAAAAATTAAAATATGTGAGTCATTTGATGGTGTAGGAGCAATTAAAGCAGCTCACAGTCCCCATCAAAAAGAGATCAGAAACAAGAGAGGAGTAGTAGAAAACAGCTGTAAAGAGACTTGGAATTTTTTTAATAAACAAATAAAAAATGGTGATTAAAGTTACTGTTAAGGACTCAAAAGAGTTTTTTTTTTTTAAAACAAAGCTACTGTTAACAGCACTATCTAGCTACCCCCCTCTGTCTTTCTCTGTTCCCATCCACAACCAATTTTTTTAATAAACAAATAAATAAATTCCCCTCTTAAACAAATAAACCCACCTTTTTATCTATCTAGCACGCAGTCTCTCTCTTTCTATCTATCTAATTCTCTCTCTTAAATCAGAAAACGAAGACAAACAGAGAAGCAGAAAAAGAAAACGAAGAGAAAGAGAGAGAAAACGAAGAGAAACAGAGAAGAAGAAAAAGAAAACGAAGAGAAAGAAAAACGAAGAGAAACAGAGAAGAAGAAAAAGAAAAAGAAGAGAAAGAGAGAGAAAACGAAGAGAAAGGGAAGTCGTGAAGATGTGTACCTGGAGTCGCAAGAGAGAAGCTAGGGTTTTCTTCTCTTTCTCTTCTCTTCGTTTTCTTCGTCTTCTCTTTCTCTCTCTTCGTTTTCTTCGTTTTAATCTGGATCTGTCACGTGCTTTTTTTTTTTTTTTTTTTTTTTAAGCTGGGCACATGATATGCGCCTCACGCCAGGAAGCGGCCGCTTCTGGCTGAGGCGCGCTTCGCCTTGAGGCGACCAAAAAGCGCGCTTTTTGGTCGCCTCTTGTAAATCGCTCCGCTTTGGCTGGCTGAGGCGTTTTTCTATGCGCCTGAGGTCGCCTCGCGCTTAAGCGCGCCTCAGGCGCGCTTTTTAAAACCAAGGTTTCTCATCAAACAAAGAGGATCAGGTAGGTATGCCCCCATTTTACTTTATGCCTACAGGACAAATGCTTCTAATTTAGCCTGAAGATTTTATTTCATTGGAATCAATGTCATTGTATGGTTTAGAATTCACCACTTCTTGCCCAAACAAAAATTGTAAGTACACTTGGTTCGTAAAGAGCAGGATCCTCACCCAAGAACCCAATTGTCCATTTGCTATGCCCTCTGAAAAACAGGGCCATCTTGCAACGGCTCAATTAACTGGAGGCAAAAAAGAGCTACACACAATAATTACTCGACTATAGTGGTGATACTAGTCTTGAAATAACTTTTCTAATAGACCTGGTTTGTTTTCACCCAGGTATTAACAAAAAGAAGAACCTACGCTAAAATAGAGATTCAAATCACGATTTTCTATAGGAAGATAGATGGTGGTTCTAACAATTTGTGTCAGTCCTTTCTCATTTGTGTTAGTGAACTTTTCTCCAAATCTCATATTTGATGATTTAGAAATAACACCTAAGATGTCATTGAAACAAATACTATTGAGTATGGAGTTCCTATAAAGTACCTTTTCAAGTTCTCAAGATTTTCCAAAATCCTCTCACTATTTTATGGGACTAAAGATTTTCATTTTACATAGTTAAAAGTCCTCAGCCAAACACCTTGCAGTGTACGAAGTCGGCACAAATACAACCACAACCCAAATACCCAATAATAAAACTGCAAACTTTGCCAAAAGAGTCACATTTGAGCATGAAAACCCAAGCTCTGCATTCAAGATTTCATACATGACAACTTTAACAGAATCCCTTAACCTCAAAGCTTAGTTTGAGAAGCCTCTGCTGCAGTAATACCTCACCAAACCTACCCCTCACTTGCAGAGGGGAGGAGTTAACCTGACCTGGAGGTAAAGAGATGCAGTACTGGGAAACAAACATATAGGGTACGTCTACTCGATGAGCCCCCCCCCCCCCTCCCCCCTGGGGTCATTGCATCAATCTAGTTTCTTCAAGGTGAATCCAACTATATATTGTGAATCCAGCCACTACAACTACTAATTGACATTTTCCAAAAGAACATTCGGTCAAGCTATCACAATTCACAATTACCAACATTAAGAGTAATGTTAACATTTCTTATATCTCCAAAGTCTTTCTATATCAGTAGACTCACCCAGTATGATCCAATTACAGGAATCCTTCTTCTCCCATTTCGGTATATCATACAATCAGTAAAAGCACGAAAAACTTGAAATCACCCAAGTTTTCACTCCTATCCATACTTCTACTCTCCAAAGCTCCCCTACTCGGAGCTGAAATTGGTTCCTATTGCAAAACTCTAGCTCCCCCATCAAGTGAAGACTTTTGGAGTACACATTTCATCAGTAAGGATGAGTTGGGAAGATCATTGGCCTTATCCTTGAACTCAACCAGGTCAAAAACCAGAAATTAACTACTCATCATTCAAAAATCAAAACTTCCCAATTATCGAGTTCAAACACAGGCTACAATTACCCTACTCAGAGCTGAACTGGTACTAATTTTCATAATGGGTAGGGTAAATCTCTAGCTGAAACATCTCTCTGATCATAGGATATGGCACTGCTACGTTCCACTTCAAGAACAAGCTAGCCAAAAACTTGAAAATGCAATTAGATTCAACAGCACAAGGCTCACAAAAACTCCACAATGTTACATAAAATGATGAACTAGCTCAACTCATAATCAGCCCCAAAAACAATTAACTATTACCAAGGTTTTCTTCAACCAAATAGCCAAAACAAATCACACAGGCTAATCATTATTCATCCATCAATTGAATAATCAAATGAAATCACAAAAACTTCTAACAACCCAATTTGAATTGAAAGGAATTGAACTCAGATAGATGAAAAATGTGATTCATTACAGGAAGAGAGAGAAAATACTTACACCACCCATAAATTTCTGAATATTCTTGGTATTGTTAGCAAAAGCGTACATAAGAACAATCGGAACTGTGACGTAAACAGCGAATTTTCCCACTTCTAAAAGCCCTTTTCCAGCTCCAAGTGATGACATTTTTCTTTCAAGTAACGAAGAGAGAGAGAGAGAGAGAGAGACCCACAACCCAAAAATTGGAAGTGATTTGGAAGAAAGAAGACCCAGGAAAAAAAGAGGGGGGGGGGGGGGGGGTTTGGCTTTAGCCTTTAGGCGGTGCCTGTCACGGTGGTAGTTTGGTATCCACTAGCCAATAGAAAGAGGTTTCTCTTTCCTTTTTAAGTTTTTTGTTAAGCAATTTTTCTTTTTCTTTTCCCCAAAAACAGCAAGTTTTTATAATTTTTTTATTTTTATAAGGAAAAAAAATTATTTTAAAATCATCTTTCCGTAACGACCCTATTTCTCAATGGGTTGGTCTCAAACAAAACTTGATTTTTTAATTTTTTGTGCTGAAAAAAAAAATTGAGCTTTTATAAAAATGTCTCACGGATAAAGAAAGTCACATTATTTTTTTAAATAACCCTCTTCCAAAATTGAGCTTCTACTTTTGAGCCTTTCAAGGTTGTTTGATGGATCACTCTCATTCTAGTAAGGCTCTGTTTGATTCACCTTAATTTTAGTTAAATTCAGTTCAGTTCAGTCCAGTCCAGTTCAGTTCATGCGTAACTTTAGCACTCATATAACTTTTTATTCTGAAATAATTTCATGATGATAATTATGTCATCGGAAAGATCTCAAAGCATACTTTCAAATGAGTCCAATATTGGCTATGTTTGGACAAAATTTAAATGGTTAACGGTCAAGCTTAGAAAATCAATTCAGTTTAGTTCAGTTTAGTTCAGATCAGTTTTATACAGGTGAATCAAATGGAGCCTAAGATTTTTACAATTAAAATGCGTACTAATTTTCATTAATTTTCTTTTCATCCGATTGTCTATAACAGATAGTCTTGTACCTAATAAACTTTGGTCTATTAAGATCAAATTAAAGTATAAAAAATGTGATTAAAAAAATGTATGAATAAAAAAGTGAAAACTTTGGCAAGTTCACAAACAAAATAGGAAATGGAACGAACTTTTTTGAAAATTAAAAAGTGTATAATAGCAAATATATCGAAGAGGAAAACAAGTGTTTGATCGTCTATATTCTATTTTATTTTATTTTATGTTTTTGGTGTGTGTTATTATTATTTATACTACAATTGTATTTTTTAGTATTTTTATGTTCATTGAAATAAATAGGATAAAGAATAAAAAGATAAAAAAATAATGAATAAATGATTTGATTTGATTTGATTTTTTTTTTATATTTATTCATCATAACACTTGCCTCATCGGAGAGTGCACATCACTCTCTCATTTTCCGGTCATTTAAGGGTCTATATGACCAAAAATACAACGTTGGGGTTCTATAACGTTGGTGGCTTGTATAGCCAAAAGGGGAACGATAAGGGTCTCTATGACCTTCGTTATTCATCTTATACAGTTTCTCTTAGTTAACATATGACTAAGGGAAACTGTATAACATATGCCCATAAGTCTCTGTAATACCTTGTATATTGTTGCTAGACTTAGGCCTTTTCTGAAGAATCTTATATCCCCTAACCAAAATAGTTTCATTCCTGGGAGGGGTTCAGATGTTAATTTTGTGGTTGCTTCTGAAATTTTACATTCTAAGCATAAGAGGAAAGGAAAAAGGGGCTGGTTTGCCTTTAAATTTAATCTAGAAAAGGCTTATGATAGAATGGAATGGGATTTCATCAAAAATTGTTTATTCTCCTTTAATTTTTCTAAAGAAAGCAGCCAGTTAATCATGAATTGCATCTCGATCTACTGCTTCTACTACTATTCTTGTAAATGGGTCTCCTACTGAAGCTTTTTTTACCCTCGAGGGGCATTAGGTGAGGGGATCCAATGTGTCCCTACATCTTTATTCTGTGCATGGAGTACCTGTCCAAACTCATTCATAATGCTTGTGAGGAGGGGGAGTGGATTCCCTTCACCTTAGGTAGAGATAATCTTCCCATATCCCACTTAATGTTTGTTGATGATTTGATTTTATTTGGGAAAGCCTCTGAGGGTACCCTCAAGTCCGTAGTCAGCACCTTGGAAAAGTTTTCTGAGATCTTAGGCCAAAGAATTAATATGGATAAATCCCAAATCATGTTTTCTGCTAACACAAATGAGGATTTAATAGGAGTTTTCTCTGATAAACTGGGAGTCAAGGTTAGTAAGGACTTAGGTACTTACTTAGGACTTCCTTTGTCTCATAAGAGGCAAGTTGAATTCCTTATTAGTAAAGTTAGGGGTAAATTGGCTTCCTGAAAAACTAAACATTTAACAAAAACTGGAAGACAAGTCCTGATTAATGCCACTCTTAATGCCATACCCAACTATTTTATGCAAAGTGTACATCTCCCATGTGCAACTCTAAAAGAGCTAGATAAGATTGTGTGTAACTTTTTGTGGGGGGACACTGATGACCAGAAGAAAATTCATCTAGTTAATTGGAGTGATTGTACTCTACCCCCAAGGAGTCTGGTGGTCTGGGGATTAAAAATAATAGATGTCTCAATGAAGCTCATATGGCTAAACTCTGTTGGAAGGTTAAAAGCAACCCACAATCCCTGCTAGCACGTACTCTTCTCCAGAAGTATGTGATAGGGAAGCCCCAAGCCATGCCCTTTGGGAGTGGCTCACACATCTGGCAAGATATTGGTAAGGGGTGGGATCTGTTCTCTGATAATCTATTGTGGATCATTGGGAATGGGCAAAATATTTCCTTTTGATTTGATAACTGGTGCCCTTTAGGCATTCTTAGAAACAGAATCCAGGTCCTCTTACTGAAATTGACTTGGATTTGAAAGTTGCTGATTGCATTAGAATAGGGGTTTGGAACTTGTCTAGTTTGTCCTTTTGCTTATCTGTGGATGTGGCCAATGCTATTTTGGGAATTTCTATCCCTGCTGAAAACTGTCAGGACTTCCAAACTAGCAATTTCAGCAGTGAGGGTAAATTTTATTTAACTAAGGCCTATACTTGTGTTGTTGAAAAATATAAGGATTCTCCTGTTTTAGAGGATTTAACGTCTGAAAAAATTTGGAAAACTAGATGCCCACCTAAAATTCAGTTCTTTTTGTGGCTTGGACTAAGGGATAGATTACCCCACAAGGTGACCCTCCTCCACAGGCATTGCTGTGAGGAAGGGTGTTGTAGTGTCTGTCCCAATGTGCTGGAGAATTCCCTACATGTGCTTAGGGACTGCCCTAGAGCAGTGGACTTTGGGAACTACTACCTATACCTGACACCTTCTTTAGCTTGGAACTCAGGCCTTGGATCCATACTAATACCTCTAATTCACACCAATCTAATTCCATCATAACACCTTGAAATATTGTCTTCTCTTGTGCTGTGTGGGAAATTTGGAAGAATCGTAATGATAGAATATTTAACAATCACTCAGTCCCCCCCCCCCCAAATCTTAAAATCTAGAATCCTTGACAGTGCTTGGGAGTTTTTCAGCGCCCTAAGCCAGTGCAAGGAAACCTCCCATCTACTCTACTTCCAAACAATCAAAATCCTAGGGCTTTACCAAACCTGAACAGTAACCAAATACCTCATCCATGGCTTCCCCCACCTGAAAACTGTGTGAAAGTGAATGTGGATGCGTATTTCAAGAAGGATACTTGGGAAGCTGATTGTGCAGGGATATGCAGGAGCAGGAATGGTACTTGGCTGGGAGGCACAACTATGAGAACTCATGCCGCAAGTGCACTCCGTGCTGAACTCAAAGCAATCCACTTGGGATTGACATGGAGCACTCAGACTCCAGCAAAGCAGTGGACCTAATAACAAAGGCAGAAGTGAATAACCATGAACTTATGTACTTGATATTGGAATGCATGGCAATGCTGGGTGGACCAGCTAGTATCACCCTACAGTATGAAGGCAGAAGCGGCAACAGGGCAGCGGATTGCTTGGCTAAATGGATTAGAACAGGCTGTAACTTTTTGGAACAAATGTTATTTTGGAACGCCCCTTCCTTAATTTGTAATGATGTAATTCAGGAGGAGACAATAATTTATACTAATTCAGAGACTACCCAAGCTCTGAAGAACAATGGCTACATGCTGATTTAGTTTAATATAACTGCTCTAATTCCTACCCAAAAAAAAAAAAAGTTAACATATATGACTATAACCTTCTGCTTCTGCATAATGGCCTATGGCTCTCAGTGTATCACTTATGCCCTGTAACTTGTAAGCTTGGGAAATGGGATGTAGCTTTTTTTTTTTTTTTTTTTTTTTTTTTTTTTAATTATTATTTATATTTATATTTATATTTTTTAAATGGCTTGGTGCGCTTGAAAATGACTAGTACAGAAATTCGAATATTTAAAGGTGGTAAGGCTATTAAGAGCAGACTGACACTAGTGTGACATGTAGCTTTGGACTTTCATCAATCCCATTATTATCAGGTACAAAGTTTTGATTGCAAATGTAGTTTTAGTGTCTGGTTTGTAGTGGATGTAATTCCAAAACCTAGTTGCTATAGTGATGGTATTAGAAAAATTAGTGCCCATGCTATGCACGGTTTAATCAATCAAAAATTGAAACCAACAAAGTTTAGAACTTAATTTTATAAATTTGTAATAATGATGATCATGAGCGAATCCAAAATTCTCGAAAAACAGTATTTTATATCACACTAATTTTATTTATTTATTTTTATTATTAAAGAAGATAAAAAATAGGTAACACTAAGCGCTCCTTATCTCAAGAATGACTCTTAATCGATTTTTAAGGATGACTCCTAGTCAAAGGTAAAAGCCCACGTACACGTACACGTACACATAAATAATGGACAATTTGTCTTTTGCCTCAAATAGGATTGCAGTTTATAAAAGATCAATTGTCCCATTAAAGGAAAAAGTTTTCTCTTTCCTAGTTTCCAATAGCTTAGAGATTATGACCTGATCTCTTTGTAGATTATTGAGTATTATTATTACAAGTATAAGATTCCACATCTCTTTCCCAGTTTCCCTTAGCTTACATATGATTGTAACCTTCTGCATAATGGCCTATGGCTCTCAGTGTATCACTTATGCCCTGTAAGCTTGGGATGTAGCTGCCTTTTTTCTTCTTCTTTTTTTTTTTTTAATGGCTTGGTGAGCTTGAAAATGACTATTAAATATATCATGTGAGATTATGAGGATTAAATCTATCATGATATTTTAATAATTAAATTATACACCATTAAACTCATTCGTTAATTAAGATTCGATCTTAATTGAATATAATTTGACATTTCCTTGTAAAATTATTTGAATTACACTCAGATATCATTGCATGTGGCAATTACAAGATAGATACTATATCAAAATAAATCCTAAAATTTCATAATACTTTTACAATTTAAGACGATTTACGAAATTTTTAATTCATAGTCATCAGGTAATTATCACTTAAATTGCTAATAAGTGATCAATATGTAGCACCCAAATCACACCACACTTGCTAAGTTAAGCACAAAAATGGCCTAAACCAAGAAACCAATCCTAACCAACTAATTAAAACAACAACAACAACAACAACTACAATAATAATAATAATAATAATAATAATAATAATAATAATAATAATAATAATAATAATAATAATAATAATAATAATAATAATAATAATAATAATAGTCGTTCAATATGCTTACAAAAAGAACAAAGAAGTTAATATTTAAAAGGTAATATAACAACATATACCACTATATATGGTTAGTGAATACGATTGATTTCTTGTTATCTTGCAAAGAAGAAATAATCTACTATATATGGTTAGAGAATATGATTGATTTCTTGTTATCTTGCAAAGAAGGAATAATCTAATATATATGATTAGAGAATACAATTGATTTTTTAATATCTTAGATTTTGGAAAACTCATATATCATTCATTTATATTCGATATTTATGTAAATTAAGGAACAAATTGATTACAATTTGGAGAAATCAATTACTATTCAATGTTCACATGAAAACATACCAATTATGGTCATTTAGGTGTGTATATAAATAAGAAGGCAACACCACTAATGAAATATCACGTCACAGTTTATTTTGACATTTAGCAAATTTAGCAATCACCTTAATTTTATTTATTTATTTATTTTAGTTTCGTCATGGTTGAGAAGACTTCAATTGTTGTGCCTTTCCTTTTGGTGATGATAGTCATCATGTCTTATGGTAAGTGCTAATTCCAGTATCAATGTTTATCCTATATGCATGAAGGTTATTTCCAAGCATTTGATGATGAGTTTTCTTTTTGTTTTACGGAGATATTATTATTATCTTTTGAATTTAAAATACACGACTTCTTCCGTTTCAAATTCTCCTTTTCATTTGATATTTGACCAATTAAATTTAAGAAAAAAAAAATGAAGATTTTAAAAAGTAAAAATAATATTATTTGATTAATTTTTAATTTAAAAATTCTAAAATATCACATTTTTGTAATTTTTTTAGTTATAGAATTATAATTATTCATGGTCAAATAAAGTGTTATCTTGAAAACCGGAAAAAATCAAATTGAAAAGAGTTTTGGAACAGAGGTAGTACAATTCTATAAAGTTATATCATAAATTTAAAATTGACAATTGACTTGCTTTGATTTTTTTTATTGAAATACAGGTACTGCCACTTTGACGTTTGCTAACGAGATAATGTCTAATTGTGAAGAAGGATGCCGTGCTCAAGAACTTGGTTGTAGTGATGCAAGTTGTAAAGTCGTTTGCGGTGGTCAATGCGCTGTTTCCGTATGTAAACCCCATGGCTTTTGTTGTTGTTATAATAAGTAGACAACAAACATCTATTTAATAAATGAGAAGTGTTTCCCATATTTCGCACATGTTAGATTGATGTAACCCCCATGGCTTTTGTTGTTGTTATAATAAGTAGACAACAAACATCTATTTAATAAATGAGAAGTGTTTCCCATATTTCGCACATGTCATGTTACAATCTAACAGCAGCCTTAAAAAAATGCTTGTGATTGATTTTATTAACAAATTACTTATTACGTGTTGCCTCGCAAGTTTCAACAATCACCTTACTTATTTGCACTATCGTGTGTCCTCCAAAAACATGGTTTAGGGACAATTGTGTACCAAACTCCATCAATGGTGCACTATGTGTGAGATTTTTTTTTTGGTGGAGAACGAAGGCGAAGACGCCAATACAACTAAAGCTATTATATAAGTGTCATTTTAGGATGGGCGAAATCAACAAGATTCGCAAACAAAACATGCATCATACTAGGGATAGGGGAGTCAAACTCACAAAGAAAATCTATAGTAGAAAAACTATGATTCGCTAGCCAGTCCGCTAGTCTATGTATGAGATATTATACTCCATATCGTCGCACTGTATGTCTAGTTAACACGGTATTACTACAGTGTGCCAAATTCATGGTTTGTGGAAAGTTATGCACTAAACTACATCAATGGTGCACACTGCACAATATGTGAGATATTTTTGTATTAATTCCATTTCACATTATCTCACTAGTACTGAAATACCTATACTACGACGGTTCCGTGTCTTAGCAAAACTGTCGCATATGTGGACACCATAGAAAATGCTGGAAACTACGACGGTTTTAAAACCGTAGTAGAAACTCGTTTACTATGACGGTTATTGGATGGCAACCGTAGTAGAAATGGATTTACTACGATGGTTTGCTGTGTCACCCGTCGTAGATTGTGTACATACTACTGCGGTTACAAAAATGCACCCGTTGTAGAAAGTCTCATTTTTTTATTAAAAAAATAGCGATAACTCATTTAAACAATAGTATATATATATATATATATATATATATATATATATATATATATATATATATATATATATATATATATATATATATATATATATATATATATAAACCTGATTCAAACATTGATATACAACTGAAATTTAGATTGTCATATAAAATAGTAACAGTACAAAATGTATATAGCTTGCCAATGTTTTGGTTTTTAAGGGCTCCTGTGAGCGTATAAATAACTCCCAAGGGTATTATAGAGACCAACACCATATACATTTTGTTTACTCCTGCAAGTCCATTTACAGCAGCACAACCGCCAAATATGAGCATGTTTGTGATCCTCCATCTGACAAATTAGAGACACAAACAGAAAGAAAAATAAAGGGTCAAATTCATAAGGTAAATGTAGACACACCGAGATAACAAACGAAGCCAAATTTACTTTCATGAAACGATAGAAAGTCATCCCAACAAGATCCATATATACTAAGTCAAAGCATTATTAACTTTGCTCTACATCTACCACCACCACCAACCAGGAGTAAATAACCATGTTCAAGATCCAAAAAGATAGCTCTGTGTACCTCTTAACAATGAAATTAAAACCTCAAGCTGGTAATCATGAAGCTTTCTTCCTTCCATCCATTCAGGCTGCTCATCCAGCTTCTCCAGACTCCCTAAAGAGATGAACTTCCTCTAACATTAATAAATAAATTTGTTTGCACAGTGTAGAAAATGGTACACTGCAATCTGAGAAAAGAACAAGTAAATAGCATGAACTATTCAACTGCTAGTGACCAAACATCATTTAAAAGAACCATACCAGCCAAGCCAAGCAAGTCGATGTGACAGCAGTCTGCTCTCACAGCTGCTACTGTTGTAACAACTGCTGTCACTGCGGCTGTTCGCAGCTACTGTTGTGACAGCAGCTGCTGGCTGCTGCCACGGCTGCTGTTGGCAGCTACTGTTGTGACAGCAGCTGCTGGCTGTTGCCACGGCTGCTGTCACTGCGGCTGTTGGCAGCTACTGTTGTGACAGCAGCTGCTGGCTGCTTCCACGGCTGCTGCTAGCTGCTGTCAGGGTGGCTGCTGGTTGCTTGCTGCTGTCACGATGACAACCTGTGTCACACTTTAGAAGTAGATGCAAGCACATGGATTCTTCGATCTTAGGCCCCAAAATTAAAATCTTTATTTAAGCAATAGGAAACCAATATTTATGTTACCCAACTAATAGATCTTTTACTTAATTAGAGATAAGCAATTCCAAGTAACGACATCTGAAGAATGCTAAAACTACTGCCAACAACAACAAGACTATGCAAACTACTGAACAAAATGGTCAGCTGACAAACTCAAGCAATATCAGACACATATTTCTGTAACCGAACTAAGAAATATTTTACTCAATGAGAAATAACCTATTTCAAGTAACAGAATCTAAAGAATGCCAAAACTACTAACGACTCCAACAACACTATACAAACAACACTATGCAAACTCCTGAACAAAATGGTGAACTAACAAACTCAAACTATAACAAAATTAAACTCATTTTTCTGAGTTATCCAACAAAACAATTTGATCAACTATCAAACTCAAACAACAGCAAAACAAAACCCATATTTCTGAGTTACCCAAAATAAGCAAATTTTCAGTTAAGTAGTGACAAATGACAAATCAATTCCAAGTAACAAAATCCTACTCTGAAAGAAAACCAACCTGTTATTTTGGATTCAGTTGTTGATAATAACCAATTGAAAAGGATAATCTTGAGTATAATGCCTTCTTCAATTTCCTCAATCAATGATCTTTTAGGAGGAAAAATCACTCCAACTCAGGCTAATTGCTGTTACTTTTGCGCCTAAGATTTAATTTATAGGCACCGAAAAACGGATTTGTTTTTCTTGTTGACATGTTCTGAAATACCCATCTCACAATTGCCAGGATTTTCTGATAATTTCTTATCAAAAACAAAAAAAAATACTCCGATCATTAGAACGAACAAAAAAATCTATTAAGTTAATCAAATCACTCAAAACTCCAGTACCAAAATTCAACAACAATAACAAAAATTCAACCAAAATCAGGAGGGAGAAAATGAGGAAAACATACCCAAAGCTTCGCGAAGTTTCAGAGTTTATATTAGAGATGCGTGAACGGAAGGCGAGTCGTTAATCGGTGAAGGCGCGTCGTAACAGAAATCTGACGAAACCTAATCCCCAACTCAGCGATTAAGGCTTGATTTAAACCCATAAAACCGAGAAAGAAGAGGTGCCTTTTGGGAGGAACTGAGAGAAGAAGATAGAGAATATGTGAGAGAGAGAGAGAGAGTGGGAAGAACTGCTTAGGGTTCAAACGCCAGTTTATTTCCTCCAAAGTACTGTTTTTCACGCTTTACTCCTTTTTCTGGTAACAGCAACTCAGCAAGGGATTTGTTTTAATTTCATTTCTACTACGGGTCAATCCATCAACCGTAGTAGAAAATAAATACTACTCCGGTTTTGTATATAACCGTCGTAGTATATACACCCCAAGCACTTTTCCTCTTCATTTATTTGCAAAACTGCCACCGCCTCTCAAACTACTACGGTTTTACAACAATCGTAGTAGTTTATGCGTCGTAGTATTTAGTTTCTGTACTAGTGTCTGGTTAACAAGATATAACCACGGTGTGCGTGTGCCAAGGTCCATGACTGGGGGACATTTGTGCACTGGTAGTGTTACTTGTGTATTCATATGTATGTGATATGCTTCAATTCACTTAGCTAGATATATGTACGTTGTGGTTGTGCCATAGTGTATGCTATGAATACAAAGATCAATATATATATACAATGTAATAAAAATGTGAATTGGGAGTGCTTTTTTAGGAGCAGAACTACTTTGAGTTTGACTTTTGCACCCCCATCTTCTCGGAAACAGCACAACAATTGAATGGTATAATAAACTAAACAAATAAAGCACAATGAAATATAAAGGCAGTAAGATATTAGTTACTAGGCATCAGTTTATTTTAGTTACAGATACATGGGCCTCTTCATTTATAGACCCTATACCTAGCTTATGCACCTCTTTCACTCTATGCATAACTTATAACATCATTTTGCGCTCAACAACAATATCTCTCTCTACTTCATATATACTGATTTTTTTAGAGACTATAAAACTTGTAAATTTGAGTTTGATCGAGTATATTTTATTTTCTATTCTAAATTTTCCTTAATCCATTAAGTTTGTTTGTTGTTGTCATTATTGGGGTGGTGGTAGTAAAGTGCTTTTGACTTATTAGAATGGGTATTACTTACCAACACTAGTGGAAATTTAGTCTCAAGAAAACGTCCAAACTTTTTTGAGTATTAGAGGATGACCCCATATTATAAAAAAATTTCTTTACAAATTTCTTGCATCCCCATAATCAAATTTCTGGATCCGCCACTGACCATGTCGTATAACTAGGTTAGTACCCGTGCGATGCACTGTTGTGACTAAAATTATTGATCAATCATCAAATATATCAAAAGTCTAAAGTATCTAAATGAAATACTTGCTAAATAAAATATATTTTCATTGCAATTTGATTATTTGATGTATTAATATTTTGATAAATATGTTACACAATACATATTGTTGTATAGGAGAATATAATTTCCAAACATCATCGACCCTCTTCGACTTGTTATGTGGTTGGGCATTTGATTCATAGTTATTTGTATAATTAATTTTTTATTATAAGAAAATTAATCTAAAAGTCAAGATTGGATACCCTTAGGCCCTACCCTACATGCAACATCATAAGACAGTAAGAAATGGAAAGGGAAAAAGAAAAGAAGCTAACATCAATAATCCCAATTGTGATAATACTTATAATAATGTCTACTTAAATTAACATTGCCTCTTCAAAATAAAACCTAACTAATTTGAACTTGATTTGATAGGGCAAAAATGCTCTTCAACAATATTGATATTTCTTCAAAAGTCTTATTTTCTCCGAAACCACTTTTAGATTACACCTTAGAAAGAAGAGCATTCCCAATCAATAAGAATGCAATGGCTTTGGAGAAATGTTTCCAAAAAGCGGATAGTAAACTATACAAATTTTCATTGACGGATTTTCATAGGTATAATAATGATTTCAGCCGGTTATTGTAGAAAGATATACATAGATTATGACATCATGGTACCCAATTTTTGTCGCTTACATTTACTTTAGGCAAGAAGGCAACTAGAATGTAAGTATATGTCAAGTGAAGATCAGACCTCATCACATTTGCATTGAGATGAAGAATTAGAGTTTTAGTGCGACTTCGACAACTCAAACCAATATGATCAGTGGTGTATCTAACAAATTTTAATATCGGTGTCCATTTACCATATAGTTGTTACCATCTCTTATTTACGGTGTCCTCCTCATATATTTTATATACACTGGTATATACTTAGATGCGCCCTTGAATATAATGACCATAAGTATAGCCGTTTGTTAGAAAATTTCATTACGAGCATTTTCTTAAGTTATGTTTAGCCACATTTGAATCATTGAGTTAAAGAAGAATAGACAATACATTATAAGAAGCACAATTCAAAAGTACAAGGCTGCTGTTAGATTGTAAAATGACATGTGCCAAATATGGAAAACGCTTCTCATTTATTAAATAGATGTATTATTTTGTTGTCTACTTATTATAACAACAACAAAGGCTAGGTTTACATACGGAAACAGAGCATTCACCACAAAGAGCTTTACAACATGCAACATTACAACCAAGATCTTGAGAACGACATCCTTCTTCACATGTAGACATTATTACCTTGCTAGCAAACGTCAAAGTGGTAGTACCTGTATTTCAATCCAAAAAAAATCAAAAGCAAGTCAATTGTTAATTCTAAATTTATGATATAACTTTATTGAAGATAAACATTGATACTGGAATTAACACTTACCATAAGACATGAGGACTATCATCACTAAAAGGAGAGGCACAACAAGTAAAGTCTTCTTAACCATGATGAAATTAAAATTAATAAATAAAATTAAGGTAGTTGTGAAACTAGCTCCCTTTGCTAAATTTGCTAAATGTCAAACTAACTGTGGCGTGATATTTCATTAGTGGTTTTGCCTTCTTATTTATATCTACACCTAAGTGACTATGATTGGTATGTTTTCATGTGAACATTGAATAGTGATTGATTTCTCCAAATCTGAAACTAATTGTTCCTTAATTTACATATATATCGAATATAAATGAATGACATATATTTTGTAATGATATATGAGTTTTTCAATCTAAGAAAATTATTCCTTCTTTGCAAGATAATAAGAAATCAATTATATTCTCTAATCATATATATTAGATTATTTCTTCTTTGTAAGATAACAAGAAATCAATCATATTCTCTAATCATATATAGAAGATTATTCCTTTTTTACAAGATAACAAGAAAATAATCGTATACTCTAACCATATATAATAAAATTCTAATATATATTGTTATATTACCTTTTAAATATTATCTTTTGTGGATATATATATATATTTACTTCTTTGTTCTTTTTGTAAGCATATAATATTGAACGACTACTACTAGCTAGTCTACTATTATTGTTATTCATCAAATTGTTTTAATTGGTTGGTTAGGATTGGTTTCTTGGTTTAGTCCATTTTGGGTGCTACTCATTGATCACATATCAGATCACATATCAGCTATTTGAGTCATAATTACATGATGATTATGCATTAAAAATTTCGTAAATCGTCTTCAATTATGTACGAGTATTATGAAATTTCAGGATTTATTTTGATATAGCTAGTATCTATCTTGTAATTGCCACATGCAATGATATCTGAGCGTAATTCAAATAATTTTACCAGTAATGTCAAATTGTATTCAATTAAGATCGAATCGTAATCAAGGAATGAGTTTATTAGTGTATAATTTAATTATTAAAATGTCATGATATATTTAATCCTTATAATCTCACATTATCTGTCCAAAATCAAAGGTTAATATATATATATATATATATATATATATATATATATACTTAAATATACATAATTAATAAACTAATTCTTGAAATAGCTTCGGTTGAAAACTATTTCCCAACATATACATCGATAGGTTTGGACAGAGATAAGGAAGTATGATTTACTTAAATATGCATATGTAACAAATTAATTCCCTAACTTTGTTTGAAAATTATTTCTCAAAATATACACCAATTGCACTAAGGTAAGGAAAATGATTAATTTTTCTTCCATATGTTCATACAAAAGCTGAGTACCATTTTATTTTTCTTCCATATGCCAATGAGGGGATTCTATCCTTCGATTTCAAGATATGCTGTGATGATTCATGGTTTTGTTAAGAAGAAGGGAAAGCAAGCTAGAGGAGGCATGTAATTAATTAAATACTTTGAGATAATTGATTGACGAAGGGATTGAGACATATGGATAGAGTAGATAAACATATTGAGTGACTGACACTACAAGAAAATGACTTTTTGGCAACAATATTTTGCAACAACCTATATTCATTGTTGCCATAAATTAGTTTTTGGCAACAAGAGTTGGTAATTATTGCAAAAACGCGTTACCAAATATATAATTTCAATTTTTCCCCTACCAAATTGGAACTTGGCGCCTCTTCTGACAATATTAGATGTTTGGCAACAACCTATATGTTGTTGCTAAAACAAAATATTCTATTGCAACATATAGCAAAATATTTAACTTGTCTAACTCTTTTTCTTTCAATAATAACGCATGATCCAAACAATAAACCATAATACGACCATTGATCCAAATTTATACAGGTCAAAAAAAATTTCACAAATCACCAATAGAACTCAAATCACCCAATAAAAACTTTACGACAAACAATACTCCTGCTCACAACCATCAAAACAAAATATTTACAATAGGTAGCAGTAGTGAAAAAAAAGCTAACAATTGCCTATATACAGCAATTGAGTCAATAGATCAACAGTTAACCGTCCCTTAATGGCTGAGCAACTTACCCTTTTTTTTTTTTTGATAATTAGAAACTTTTTATTAAGCCAAATCGGTAAAAGAGCGCATAGTCAACGAGCATCATAGTAGATCAAACTTTCCACCTTCTAGGAAGGATTGAAGTTGACTACGCAATCATTTGATCGGACTAAAACACAAGATATACAAAAAGCTCGAATTAAAAAGACCTAAATCCAAACTAAAACTACTCCACATTGAAACCAACTTACCTAAACATTGAAACTCCACATGTTTTCATTTAATTTCTAAACTCAGGGCAAGTCATTTCATCTGCAATGGCATTAAATGGTATGCTAAAAAATTAAAGCATCTCGTAGCATTACTTAGGCAAGAGCAGTTGTGGGATGTTGATAAAAAAATAATAATAATAAAAGAAGCTATTGGGGAAAACCATAAATTAATAAAAAAAAATAAAAAGAAAAATAAAAAGAAATTCCCTTTCCTAAGTCCGAACCTACTTGATGTATATGTTGGGAAATAATTTTGTACCCAAGCTATTTTGAAAATTAGTTTCTTGATCATGTATATTTAAGGAAATCACACTATATATAGGGGGGTGCTAAATACCGCACCCCATTTTAAACAATACCACACCCTTATCATTGTAAATTACTAAAATAACCTCAGCTTTAGAAATCAAAATATAAAAAAATCCCACCCAACGTCTAAGCTTTCTTCCCCACTCCACCCCCTGTAGGCCTGTACAACACCCCTTCCCCCACCCATTCCATGAAATCCCAATATCCAATATAAACAACTATTCGTTGAAATGGTGAGGAGCAGCCTGCAAAATTAAAGCATAATTTCTGTGACAAGTATTTGAAACTAAGATCAAAGCAATTGAGATAGGAAGCTCGTATGCCCAAATCTAAATCAATGTTCAACTATATGAGTACAATGAATGTAAAACATGTGAAAGATAGAATTTTGAACAATAAAAACTCAACAACAGTACAAGAAAATCTGTTCAAGCCCAGCTTTTGAGTTTATAAATACAAAGTAACCTTTTTTTAGTTTCAGGGAGAGTGATAATTACACGTTATCTAATACTAGCTTAGTATCTTGAGTATTAATACGCTTCTTTTAGAGTTTACTTTCATATACCTGCGCCTAGAATAGGCGCATGATTCCATAAGTTGCGTCTAAAATAGGCGCACGGTCCCAAAGGTTGCGCCTATTTCAGGCGCAGCTCTCAGCTCCTTTTGTCCCTTTAAGGCGTAACTGTCGTCTGTCGGCCTTTTGAATAACGGATCAAATAGTTAATTCGAACCGCATAGTGATTTGTAATATGTTTTGCAAAGAGTGTTGTATGAGTACAAAATTGGAGAGATATGGTAGTTGAGGTAAGGGAAGGAAATTACACCCTAAAATTAAAAGAAGGGCAAATTTGACAATATATATATAGTTTAGTTATTATGTATGTTGGGAGTCGCACTCGAGTATTCTAATAATTTGGCTTGTTAGCGGAATTTTTGTTGTCTCTATTGATTTATTCTATTCTAGGGTTATTTTTGTTATAAATGTCGTATGACTTTTCTATGAATGAAAGTCTCATATTCCCTTCTCAGAATATATATATATATATATATATATATATATATATATATATATATATATATATAGTTTAGCTGGCGATATAGTATATGATTATTGCAAAAAATTCTAGAATAATCGCCAACCACCGTAAGTTACCATAACAGTTTCGTATTAGATGTTGATCTTAACTAAAGTGATCTTTTTCATCAAAAAAAGAAAAAACTAAAGTGATCTTGACCGTAAAAAATATATTTTTATTTAAAGTATCTATAATCATTTTTAAATAACAAAAATTTAAATAACATTCGTTTTATTTTCATTAAATAAAATCATAAATGTCTTTATCAAAATATAAAGTAAGGCATTGTTTGTGTATTATTTTTCATATTTTGCGGATTGTACTTGTGTTACATTTGGCTATCAGGAAATTGTTATGATAACTTGCAGTGGTTGTCGACTATTGACTATTGACGACTCCTCAAAACCACCGTGAGAAGATCAACATTTCCGCCAGTCACACAATTTGAAGACACCAGTAGAAGATCCAACACCTTCTTTGTAAGTGCAAATTGCTTTACGACTTGCAGCATACAATTAAGTACTCGAGCAAAGGATAGCATCCTTGTTCACAATTAGACATTACCTCGCTAGCAAGCGTCGAAGTGGTAATGCTGTATTTCAAACAAAAAAAATCAAAAGCAAGTCAATTGTTATTTCCAATTTTTTGATACGTATAACGACTTTGTAGAATTTATTCCATTTGTTCCAAAAAAAATTCTATTTGACTTTTTACGGTTTCGAAGACGACACTTTGTACACGGGTAATAATAATTTTATAACTAAAAAAGTTATAAAAATATCATATTTTAAAAATATAATTAAAAATGAATCTAACAATAGTATTTTTACTTTCTAAACCTTTATACATTTTCTTAAATTAATTGGTCAAGAGTCAAATTGAAAGTAAAATTTGAAACGCAAGGCATTACATTGACCGCAAATAATTCCAATTATATGAAAATATAAATTGTAAAATTATGATTCTGTTGATGCCTGTCTAGCTGTTGGCTTAAGAATGTCAATTTGCACTTACAGAGAAGATGTTGGATCTTCTACTGGTGTCTTCAAATTGTGTGATTGGCTCTTCTTATACCAGGAAATGTTCTCCTCACGGTGGTTCAGATTCTTTTCATGCACACTGATCTTGAGGAATGAGTTATGGGGATTGTGTTTCTCTTCGATAATCAACAATCACTGCAAGTTACCATAACGATTTCATAATAGCCGTTGATCTAAAAAAAAGTGATCTTTACCGTTAAAAATATATATTTACTTCAAACGTTTATAGTCATTTTTATTTTTTATTTTTTTTGGTAAAAAAGTAGCTTCTTCATTACCAAAAGGACATGCATACAAACAGTCTCTTACAGAGCTAAAAGGGAGTCGATAGAGGCCCAAGGCACCTTCTAGGAAGGGTACTTGATACCTTTACCACAAGCCTTGAAGCTAATTATCTAACCCTGCAAACAGGGCATAATCACTAGCCTTGACAGATTTAGGCCTAACACAATCTATTCTAACCTTCATAACAATTTTAACCTGCTCAATAATAGACTTGGAATCACACTGTTGATTAGAGAATACTGCTCTATTCCTAGCAAGCCAAATAAAGTAAATCACAGCTGCTACCATTGCATACATCAACCATTTCCTGTGTTTGCTACCACGTCTTCTCAAGAGCCACGCAGACCATCTTTGGTAGTCCTTAGGCCAAGCAGTATACTTCAGCCAAGAACATACTCCATCAACTACCTGTGCAGAGATATCACAAGAGAAAAACAGGTGTGAAATACTTTCATTCTGGTGCTTACACAAAGGACACAAAGGGTCAGGGACTTGGCACTTCATATTGAGTAATCGATCTCGTGTGAATACCCTGCCTTGCAGCACCAACCAGCAGAAAATCGCATGCCTAGGAACAGAAAACTTTCCCCAAGCAATGCCAGCTCCCTTGAACTTTGCATACTCTCCTATAAAAGCTTCATAACCCCTCTTGATTGTATACTCACCAGCATTATTTACAGGCCAGGCAGCAAAACATACAAGCCCCCCTGAATCACCTCTAATCTTTATAATTTTCTTCCAGTACCAATTGGATTCAGCAGGTATCCTGTGGTCATAAACATCTACCCCTTTCAGGTAAATAGTATTTACCCATTTGACCCACAAGCAATCTTTTTTGTTGGCAACAGACCATAGATGCTTAGCAATAGCAGCCTTGTTCCAAAATTTGCAATTCTTAATGCTCAAGCCTCCGAACTTTTTAGGAAGACAAATCTTATCCTATGTTATCAATGGGATTTTTGTTTTGTTCGTAGTTTGACCCCAAAGAAAGTTCCTGCATACTTGTTCAATACCCATCACCACTGATTGTGGCAAGATAAATATAGAGGCCCAATATAAATGCATAGTACAGAGCACAAAATTCACCAATTGAGTCCTTCCTGCTAACGATAGATGTCGAGTAGCCCAACAATGAATTCGAGCAGTGATCTTATCAAGCAAAAATTTACAATCAATCTTAGACCATTTAATAGGTGATAAGGGCATGCCCAGATACTTCATAGGGAAATCTCCCTCTGAAAAGCCTGTCATTTCAATTATTTGTTGTTTGAGAGTAGCATGAACACCACCAGTGTAGACTTCGGACTTAGCTAAGTTGGCTGTAAGCCTAGTCACATCAGAGAAGTGATTAAACCCCTCTATCACTCTAGAGACAGAAGATAAGTTTCCCTTAAAGAAGATCATCAGATCATCAGCAAATGACAGATTTGTCAGCTTTAAAGATTTACACTGTGGGTGAAATCTGAAGTCAGAGTGATTACCAGCAACTTTCAGGGACCGAGTCAAGTATTCCATAACAAGGACAAACAGCAAAGGGGAAATGAGGTCTCCTTGCCTAAGCCCCTTAACCCCCCGGAACTGACCATGCAATCTACCATTGATATTAAGGGAAAAACTGGTAGAAGAAATGCATTTCATCACCCAATTAACAAACTTGGAAGGGAACCCCATACCAATCATCATCTCCTGCACAAAACTCCAGTCTACAGTATCGTAGGCTTTCTTCAAGTCAATTTTCATCATACACCTAGGAGAAATGTTAGCTCTCCTATACAATCTAATTAAGTCTTGTGTTATCATTATATTGTGCCCAATATACCTCCCTGCCACAAAGGCACCCTGGTTCTCACTCACAATATCAGGCAACACATTCTTCATTCTAGAACAAAGTAGTTTAGAGATGGTTTTATACAGAGTATTGCAACATGCTATAGGTCTGAATTCACTAGGTTTTAAAGGATTATCAACCTTAGGAACCAAAGTGATAACCGTAGAGTTCAATTGTGAGAGGAGCTTACTGAATCTAAAAAAGTCCAGAATTTCCTCGCTAACCTCATCCCCAATGACTTCCCAAGCGGCTTTGAAAAAAACCCGAACCATAGCCATCATGACCTGCACTCTTCTTAGAAGGGATAGAAAACAAAGCACTTTTAACTTCTTCCTTGGTGAAAGGCTGAAGCAGGTGGAGCTTATGTTCAGTGGTAAGTATGGCCCCTGCATGTATGACCTACTTACTAACAGCAACTGATTTAGAGCTTGTACCACCTAGCATTCCTTCATAAAACTCACAAAATGTATTAACAACATCCCCATAATCAGTAATCAAATCACCATTCTCGTTGCAAATGGTTGTAACTCTATTCTTGTGTCTCTTCTTCTTAATAACATCATGATAATATTTTGTATTGAGATCCCCAGATTTAAGCCATGTCACCTTGCTTTTTTGCTTCAAGAAACTTTCATAAGCATGTGAGCACTTCCTATAATCTGCAACTGCTGTTTTTTCCTCTTGCTGTAAACTGGTATTGAATGGATCATGCTGTAGCTTATCCTGAGCTTGCTGCATATTTCTTCTAGCAATATCAGTTCTGCACTGAATATCCCCAAATTGAAGTTTATTCAACTCCTTCAAAGGTTTTTGAAGCCATGCTAGCTTCTTCACAACCTGGTACATTCTGCATCCAGTCACAGAAGATTTCCAAACATTAGACACAATATCTATGAAATTGTCAACGTGCGTCCACATATCGAAGAACTTGAAAGATTTCTTGCCCAACTCAAGAAAACTGAAAAACTTGACAACCAAAGGAGCATGATCAGAAGTATCTTCAGTGAGAGCATAGGCTGTAGAATCAGTAAAGGTAGAAATCCACTCCTCATTGGCAAATGTCCAATCCAGTTTAGAGTAAACTCTATCTTCCCCTTCTTGCTTATTACTCCAAGTGTATCTGCCACCAACTTTATTCAATTCCTGCCATTTACAGTAGTCAATACACTCCTGGAAATCAACCACCTCTGCATAAGTAACTCTCCTACCACCAACCCTATCATCAGACATAAGAATACTGTTAAAATCTCCCAAAACAATCCACGAGAGCACCATCTGAGCACTAGTACTCTTAAGAAACTCCCACATAGATTTCCTCTCCTCAATGGAATTATACCCATAGATGAAGGAAACAAAAAAAGTTTGCTGGGTTGCAAGATGAAAAACCTTACAGTGCACTACTTGTGCCAGAGAAGTAATAACATCAACCTGGAATATGGCAGGATGCCAAACCACCCAAATCCTACCCTTGGGATCTTGATCAAGATTCATATGAGAACCCCAAGATGAAAACATTTTATTGTAACAAAAGGGATAATTAGTTTTTCTAATTTTAGTCTCCACTAAGCCACACAAGCCTAGATTATTCTTCAAGCAAAAGTAGGAGATATCCTTCTGCTTTTCCGGACCATTAAGGCCCCTCACGTTCCAACAAGCAAAATTATCCAAGTCCATCTGCTTATTGAAGCAGTGGATCTTCCTCAGGTTCATCAACAGTTGCATCTACGTCTAACTCAGGAGAAAGGAGCTCAAATGGGTTACTTGTAATAGGAGATTCACACGGTATTTGGGAACTCCTACCTACTTTAGCAGGAACTGACCAGTTATCTCCATGCTCTGAATCACCCCTCACAGCAGGGTTTTGCACCTGAGCAGGTACTTCAGTACTTGGATCAGCTGGTATTGGAGTTGTTCCTACAATCTCAGGTGCTGTAGTAGGTTGAGTAACCAGTGGTTGCTTGGGTACCCACACTCTTGGGTGCTTCTTCTTACATTCTTTTTCCTCATGTCCAAAGCCCTTACAAAAGCCACACTTAACAGGTTTCCACACAAATATTACTTTCTGTTGAATCGTATCACCCATATAATTTTCAAAATGAACATATTCAGGCAAGGAGCTTTGGATATGAACATCCACCAGGATTCTAGCATAATTGACACTAGTCTTATCTTGCGTAGCTTTATCAGCCATAATCGGGGTCCCCAAGAGACTCCCAATTTTGCTCAGTGAACTAGCACTCCAATACCTCCAATCCAGATTAGGAAGCTTCACCCAGATTGGTACAGAATTAACATTAAAGGCCTCCATAATATTTTCATCCAAAGGACGAACAATAACAGGCTTTTGATCAAAATGATATATCTCACCCTCAATAACACTATCTCTGCTAGCAACTGAGTGAAAACGTACAACAATCAGTCCATTCTTAAGTCTAATGATCTTATCAATACCCAGATTACCCCAAATTCTCTTAATGAACCCACAGAAAATTGGGTAAGGAGGGTTAGAGCCAAGAACTTGGCAAACTATGGCAGTTTCCCAATGTTCAATCTCAGGTTGAACATCCTCTAAGTCAATTTTCCCAACAGGCACACCTCCCTTAAAATCAGGTTTGATATAATCTAATTTACACCCAGCATTTCTCATTTTAGACACATCAAAGTGCTCCCAAGCATTAAAACGAGCAAAATTACCTGACCCAGATTGATGCGAAGATCGTGCACTTCGTTCGACCTCCTCAGCCCACGAAGTAGGTTGAGCAGAGCTAGGATTAGCGGGAATCGAGGGTTGGAGAGTCCTCCAACGAGTTTCCTCATAACTTTCAGTTAGGTCATCCATTGTTTCTTCTGTAGAAGCTTGCAATTCACGCCCAAGGTTTCGAATGAGTCTCACAGGTGAAGAACTCTGAGCTGACATCGGAGACACCCCTATCACCGGCCTCTTCTTCGGCGGGCGGCCCCTTTTCCCTCCTCCAACCATGGGTGGCGCACGTTTAGGAATCGCCTCTTAACATACGCCGAGAGGAGAAACTACCCGCAAAAAAAAAAAAAATCCTAATTATCTTTTTTCATCTATAGTCATTTTTAAATAACCCGATTTTAAATAAAAAAATTTGTTTTATTTTAAATAATTAAAATAATAAATCATGCAATGTAATAATTATTTTTGTGTGCATATATTTTAACAAGTTTCATTGTTTATAATAATCCATGGATTATGGGATGAATCGAAGCAAGGAGAGAATATGGGTTGGCAAGTGATGGAGGTTCGTGAAGATGAACATGGAGGAGAAAGAATATGGTCGGTGACCTAAAATATGGCGCCGTCAATGGAGATTGAGGCTCCACCACCGACGGCTCGTGTTTTAGATCAGAACCCCTGTTTTGTTTTTCTTTTTTCCTTTGTTTGAGTAAGTTATAAAATATGTTTAGGATTAAATTACATGAGCCACTTGTTGGCTTGTGGTAGATCGACGATGATGCAGAAGTTGCTCTCTGGTTTTTGGTCTGGTTCGAATGGCAAATTTTTGGTTACACCTAAAAGGAGTCAATTTGGGTACATCCACAATAAATTAAAGTAGTAAGTGTCTAAGAATGAAGTAGTGGGTGTTTAAGAATGAATTCTTATTCTACTATATTTTGAAAATAAAAAATTAAAAATTAAAAAAAATAAAAATAAAAATATTGTGAGAGGGTGTGGCCTAGTTGGCTACACTTAGGTGTAATGAATAACCATTGGGTTCGAATCCCACACGCGTCAAATCTTTTTTTTATATTCCGCCGTAATATGGAAGCAATATAACACTTTCCACATTCTATTTAGTTTTCTTAATTAATTTTATACTACTAAATCTTTTACTTTTGGAGATTAAATGAACTAAAATCTTTTACCCTTTTTTATATTATCTTTTATGCTAAAAATCTTTGCTTATCATATATAAGGTTGACTGAATTTTTGTGCAAAGAATGATATTATTGCTTGCTTATAAATTTGGTGATTAAAGATTTGAAGTGCAATAAAAAGGCAAAGATTTTAGTTCATATAATCTCCAAAAATAGAAGATTTATAAGTATAGAAATTAATTTAGGAAACTAAATAGAATGTGGAAAGTGTAATCTTACTTGCATATCATTTCGCTGATCAAAGATTTGAAGATCACCAAAAAAAAAAAAAAAAAAAAAAAAAAAAAAAAAAAAAAAAAGCAAAAACCAATGTAGCCGGATTCGAACCGAACCCAGCTAGAACAAGCAAGGGATATGTAACAACAACTACCACTAAGCCAATGAGTCCAAAATTTAATTTGATCCTATATATATAATTTTAAAAAAAAACCACGCCGTCTACCACAACAAGTCGTCGGCGGTGGAGCTCCGAGTGCTCGACTTCCATGGATACTGTTCACCTCAATCTCAATGACAAAATCCAATTTTGGCTCATCGCCGTATTTTCTCTCTCCTCCAATTTCCATCCTCCATGCCCATATTGATCTCCTCCATCTCACCTCCAGTTGGAAATTGGAACCCATATTCTCACTCTCCTCCATTCCACCCACCATCTCCATGAATATTATTGTGAACAATGAACAATTAAACTTGTTGAATTAATCCCAAATGTAACACAAGTACAATCCGCAAAAAATGAAAAATACAAACAAGGCCTTACGGAAAAAAAAATATATATAATAATTTAAAAAAATTAATAAAGAGATTTATGAATGTAAATTTTGGTTATTTAAAAATGTTTATAGATGCCATAAGTAAATAAATATTTTTAACGGTCAAGATAACTTTTGTTAAAATCATCAATAGCTAATATGAAACTGTTATGGTAACTTGGTTGGCAATTATTTTATATTTTTTGCAAATTAAATCCTAAAATTTCATGATATATATACAATTCAATACGATTTACGAAATTTTCAATTCATAGTCATCATGTAATTATCACTCAAATAGCTGATATGTGATCAATAAGGGTCTGTTTGATTCACCTTAATTTTACTTAAATTTAGTTCAGTTCAGTCCAGTTCAGTTCAGTTCATGCGTAACTTTAGCACTCATATAATTTTTTATTCCGAAATAATTTCATGATGATAATTATGTCATCGGAAAGATCTCAAAGCATACTTTCAAATGAGTCTAATATTGATTATGTTTGGATAAATTTTAAATGGTTAACGGTCAAGTTTAAAAAATCAATTCAATTCAGTTCGGATCAATTCAGTTCAGTTCAAATCAATTTTATCTAGGTGAATCAAACGGAGCCTAAGTAGTACCCAAATCACACCACACTTGTTAATAAAATAAGCACAAAAATGGACTAAACCAGAAAACCAATCCTAACCAACCAATAAAACAATTTGATGAATAATTTTAATAATAGTAGTAGTAGTCGTTGTTCAATATGCTTACAGAAAGAACAAAGAAGTAAATATATATCAACACACAAAAGATAATATTTAAAATGTAATTTAACAACATATATTAGTATATTAGGAGTACTATATATGGTTGGAGAATACGATTGATTTCTTGATATCTTGTAAAGAATGAATAATTTAATATATATGGTTAGAGAATACAATTGATTTCTTGTTATCTTGGAAAGAACGAATAATCTTCTTAGATTGGGAAAACTCATATATATATATATATATATATATATATACCCAGTAATGAAATATCACGTCACATTTAATTTGACATTTAGCAAATTTAGCAAAGGGAGCTAGTTTCGCAACCATCTTAATTTTATTTATATATTTTAATTTCATCATGGTTGAGAAGACTTCATTTGTTGTACCTCTCCTTTTGGTGATGATAGTCCTCATGTCTTGTGGTAAGTGTTAATTCCAGTTTCATTGTTTATCTTATATTCATGAATGTTATTTTCAAGCATTTGATGATGAGTTTTCTTTTCGTTTTATGAAGATATTACTATTTTCTTTTGAATTTAAAATATTAAAAAATTTCGTGCATCAAGATATAATAATAATAATAATAATAATAATAATAATAATAATAATAATAATAATAATAATAATAATAATAATAATAATAATAATAATAATAATAATAATTAGTTCAAAATTCTCTTTTTAATTCGAACTTTGACCAATTAAATTTAAGCAAAAATATGAAGAATTAGAAAGTAAAAATAATATTACTTGACTCATTTTTAATTAAAATTTCAAAATATCACATTTTTGTAATTGTTTTAGTCATAGAATTATAATTATCCATGGTCAAATGAAGTGTCATCTACAAAGTTAACAATTGAAATGAGATTTTGGAACGGAGGGAGTACAATTCTTCGAGGTTATATCATAAATTTCAAATTAACAATTGACTTGCTTTTGATTTTTTTTTTTTGATTGAAATACAGGTACTACCACTTTGACGTTTGCTAGCGAGGTAATAATGTCTAAATGTGAAGAAGGATGTCGTTCTCAAGATCTTGGTTGTAATGCTGCAAGTTGTAAAGCTGTTTGTGGTGAATGCCCTGTTTCCGTACGTAAACCTAGCCTTTGTTGTTGTTTTAATAAGTAGACAACAAAATAATACATCTATTTAATAAATGAGAAGCGTTTTCCATATTTGGCACATGTCATTTTACAATCTAACAGCAGCCTTGTACTTTTGAATTGTGTTTCTTATAATGTATTGTCTATTCTTCTTTAACTCAATGATTCAAATGTGGCTAAACATAGCTTAAGAAAATGCTCGTAATGGAATATTTTTTAACAAACGACTATACTTATGGTCATCATATTGGACTATTGGTTTGAGTCGGTCCTTAAATAAGTTTGAGAGTTCGAATCTTATGAATGGAAAAACTATTTAGTAGGAGTATTTTACCCTTTCGTAAACCTATCCGGTGGGAACATAATTAGCCTTGCCCAAACGGCTTTGGTGAACCTGTGATTAAACAAAAATAAAAAAATAAAAAAATCATATTAGTTTGAGTCGTCGAACTGGAACTCGCACTAAAACTCTAATTCATCGCAATGTGATAAGGTCTGATATTCACTTGACATATATTACATTCTTTTTGGCTTCTTGCCTAAAGTAAATGTAAGCCACAAAAATTGGGTACCATGATGTCATAATCTATGTATACACTTTTTACAAAAATAATCTATGTATGTCCTTTGGTAATGACAATCGCTTCACTACAGATAAGATTCCACATTATTCGAATAATATCCAGAACATTAGAAACTAAGTTGCTCCTTTAGTTTGAACTAACAATATACATACAAGTTCAATGGCTTCGTACTCCTTGGATGTGACAGACAAAGTTGGTGACATTGCATAGGGTGACTATAGAACATGGAAGTCGCTAATACCTTGTATGCCCATTCTCAAAAGACGATCTTTGGTCTTGATCATTCTCCCTAATACCACCGTCTACATATGAACCTCTTCACTTTGGTGGTTGGAATGGAGTTTAGAAAATCAAGTCTATGAAGTTTTTTATTTATTTTTAGAACGTCTGAAAGTTTCCATTAATCTTAGCTAATGAGATTACAAACATGAGGGTAGAGTACTCATTTATGGACAATGAATATAATATGTTTTTAATGCTTTGCACATATAAGAAGTATTAAGTATCTTATATGAGAAATCAATTAGCGAAATGCTGACTAAGAGTGGATATAAGTCACCTCAAGTTGTTATAAGAGCAACCAATAGGAAAAAATAATGTAAAATAATTTTTAAATATATGTGTCTCACTTGTCAAAAAGGCATTTCCGTCTATCTTTTTTATTCACTATATAAGATAAATTTAAATTTCTCCGTCAAACGGGTCGACCCATGAACGGATCGGGTTTAACCCAAAAAATTGTCGGGTTTAACGAGTTAGGGCCTAAACGGGTTTCGGGTCGAAAAAACTTTGGATCACTTTTTTACAGGTCTAATACCAACTGATCAAAACAATGTAATGAATAATAATAATAATAATAATAATAATAATAATAATAATAATAATAATAATAATAATAATAATAATAATAATAATAATAATAATAATAATAATAATAATAATAATAATAATAATATTAATAATAATAATATTAATATTAATATTAATAGTACTTTCTCCGTCCCTTGAAAATATTCACACAAGTTTTTTCAAGGTCAAACTTTACAAACTTTGACCATAAATATGTCAAAAAATATAAATATTTATAATATAAAAATATTTTTGTTGGATTCATTTTAAATAGTGCTTTCGAGAAATCATAATTTTACAATTTATATTTTCATATAATTGAAATTATTTGCGGTCAATGTAATGCCTTGCGTTTCAAATTTTACTTTCAATTTGACTCTTGACCAATTAATTTAAGAAAATGTATAAAGGTTTAGAAAGTAAAAATACTATTGTTAGATTCATTTTTAATTATATTTTTAAAATATGATATTTTTATAATTTTTTTAGTTATAAAATTATTATTACCCGTGTACAAAGTGTCGTCTTTGAAACCGTAAAAAGTCAAATAGAATTTTTTTTTGGAACAAATGGAATAAATTCTACAAAGTCGTTATACGTATCAAAAAATTGGAAATAACAATTGACTTGCTTTTGATTTTTTTTGTTTGAAATACAGGCATTACCACTTCGACGCTTGCTAGCGAGGTAATGTCTAATTGTGAACAAGGATGCTATCCTTTGCTCGAGTACTTAATTGTATGCTGCAAGTCGTAAAGCGATTTGCACTTACAAAGAAGGTGTTGGATCTTCTACTGGTGTCTTCAAATTGTGTGACTGGCGGAAATGTTGATCTTCTCACGGTGGTTTTGAGGAGTCGTTAATAGTCAATAATCGACAACCACTGCAAGTTATCATAACAATTTCCTAATAGCCAAATGTAACACAAGTACAATCCGCAAAATATGAAAAATAATACACAAACAATGCCTTACTTTATATTTTGATAAAGACATTTATGATCTTATTTAATGAAAATAAAACGAATGTTATTTAAATTTTTGTTATTTAAAAATGATTATAGATACTTTAAATAAAAATATATTTTTGACGGTCAAGATCACTTTAGTTTTTTTTTTTTTTGATGAAAAAGATCACTTTAGTTAAGATCAACATCTAATACGAAACTGTTATGGTAACTTACGGTGGTTGGCGATTATTCTAGAATTTTTTGCAATAATCATATACTATATCGCCAGCTAAACTATATATATATATATAGGCTAGCTTTAGGTAAGTATATTATTTTAGTTTTCTAGTTAGCTTAGTTTGCTAGTTAGCTCTGCTTTTGCGTGTATATATTCAGCCAAAAAACTTCGTGAATAACATAACGACTTTGGCCCCAAATCTGATATTGTATCAAAGCCAAAACCTAAATACAAACCCTGAACCTAATTCAGCCTTAAACGACCATGGATGGTGGTAGAGAAAACGAGGGGGGGAGGGGTGGTGCCAAGAAGACGGTATCCCCATACTTCCTCTCGGCGAATGATAATCCTGGAAACGTGATTACACAAGTCCAGTTGAAAGGAGACAATTATGAAGAATGGGCTCGCGCAATCCGAACTGCGCTGAGAGCCAAGAAGAAATATGGTTTCATTGACGGAACCGTGACTCAACCAGAACAAGATTCCACCGAGATTAAAGATTGGTTGACGGTGAACTCGATGCTCATTTCATGGGTTTTTAACACCATAGAACCTACTCTTCGTTCAACCATTACACATATGGAGATCGTTAAAGACCTTTGGGACGACATAAAGCAACGATTCTCAATTGGAAACGGGCCTCATGTCCAACAATTGAAGTCCGATCTTGCAAACTGTAAACAGAATGGACAGGCTGTTGTATCCTACTATAGGCAACTCAAGATGATTAGAATGAGTTGGCTAATTATGATCAGCTCCCTGTTTGTGTATGCACTGGCTGTAAGTGCAATTTGACAAGCGAACTGGAGAAAAGGCGAGAAGATGCACGAGTACATGAGTTTCTCATGGGCTTGGATGACGGACCTTATGGAAATGTGCGGTCAAACATATTTGGCACTGAACCTTTACCCAACCTAAACAAAACCTATTCCATGGTTATACAATAGGAACGCATACACACTATGACACAGCACAAGGAAGAGAAGAGTGATCTGATGAGCTTTGCGGTACGGGCGAGTATTGGCGACCGAAGCACAAGTTCTGATCACAGAGATAAGAGCGTCGTGTGCACATACTGTAAACGTGCTGGACATGACGTTAATAGGTGCTTCAAGTTAGTGGGTTATCCTGAGTGGTGGGGTGACCGACAACGAACTACTGGGCGTGATGCTGGAAGAGGACAGAGTAATGCAAGTGGTGCAGGACGTGGATGGAGTCTGGTGAGAGCTAATGCGACACATGCCGAAGGGAATTTTACGACACAAGGGCAGCTCACAGACATTGACAGGAGCCGCCTATTCAATAGGCTGAATGATGAGCAGTGGGGAACTTTGCTGAATATCTTGAATTCCAAGAAGTCTGATGCCAACAGTGAGAAGTTGTCTGATCGATCTCTATCACAGTATCCCTTGTAAGTACTGCGGATTTGACGACTCTGAGAATAATTTCCCATTTTCGAATCTCGCAAACGGCCGCCAAACCAGTCTTGTACTCAACAAATTCACACTATCAAAGATTACCCACAACAAAAGAAAGAGAAAAATATTTAGCAGAAAATTGATGCTTAAAAATCACGGCCACCTTCCGAATAGACTGGCAAATAAAAGAAACAAAGCCAATAACTATTCAATAAAACAAAAACAAACATGGCAGGACATGAAACTGAAATCATGCCTTGTTGTAAAGATATTGAGCACGCTCTCAAGTAGAAAGCTCTAAAGGTTTATCCATCTGAACAACCATTTATCCATCAATTGTAAGCAAGAAGTAATCAACATCATTTAATTTGTAGGTATCTGCACAAACCAAATACAGCATAATCACGATGCTACAAACCCTGAAATAATCTCCAATAATAAAGTCCAAATGAAGAGTGATCTCAGAAAACGATCATGGCATACACTGATACACATGGAACAAACGCTACCTCATAATCCGAGAGAAGCATCATTTAAATTGCTAGAAACGTGCCTCACGCCACGTGACAGAAACTTTGGAATATTTGAGCGAAGCCAGAGATGTAGTGGCGACTCCCGTTGGTTTACCTGATGGGAAACAAGTGACAGCACTCAAGGAGGGGAAAGTTAATCTGAGTGGCAGATTGACATTGAAAATTGTTTTATATGTGCCAAAGCTAAATTGCAATTTGATTTCCGTTACACAATTGCTATGAAAATTGTTGGGCTTTGTTCACTAATAATTTTTGTGCTATACAGGACTGCACTTCGAGGATGCTGATTAGAGCAGGTGAATGAAGAGAGGGGCTATACTTCCTCAAAGAAGCCAAACCTATTCGAGCATTTAAAGCAAGTGGGTCATCATCTTTGGAGTGGTGGCACAGGAGACTAGGACATCCATCTAAGAAGGTCATTGAGTTATTACCTAATGTTAGTGGTAATAGTAGTTTACATCAGAATAGAGCTTATGACATTTGTTTTAGAGCCAAGCAGACTAGAACAAGCATTTTATCCTAGTGACAATAGAGCAAGTGATATGTTTGATTTAATACATTGTGACTTATGGGGTGCTTACCGTCATCTGGCTTCTTGTGGTGCTTTTTATTTTCTCACTGTCGTTGATGATTGGTGCGTTTGGATTTATTTGTTGAATGATAAAACCGAGGTTGAACAAACTCTTCTGAATTTCTTTGCTATGGTTAAACACCAATTTAATAAAGAAATAAAAATGGTGAGAAGTGATAATGGAACCGAGTTCAAGGGATTGGAGGGATATTTTTCTAAACATAGAATAATTTATCAAACTTCCTGGGTTGGCACACGGCGTGTCGAACGCAAGCATCAACACATTCTTAATGTAGCTCGAGCTTTGAGGTTCCAAGCTCATCTTCCTATTGATTTTTGGGGAGAATGTATTTTGACAGTGGGATATTTGATTAAACGTACTCCCTCCATGTTACTAAATGGAAAACCCCCTTATGAAATTTTACATGGAAAACCTCCTGTTTATACTCATGTGAGGACTTTTGGTTGTTTGTGTTACGCTCATAATCAGCGTAGAAATGGTGATAAATTTGCTAGTAAAAGTCGAAAATGCATTTTTGTTGGGTATCTGTTTGGAAAGAAGGGGTGGCGCTTGTACGATATTGAAAAAGGAGAGTATTTTGTGTCCCGTGGTGTTGTATTTAGTGAGGAGGAGTTCCCTTATGCTGTTGCTCAGGTTGATAAAGAAACCTTGAACTTGAGACTTGATGACCCAATGAATTAGGTTGATGATGATGTAGATGCTCCTGAAGAAAATGCTAAAATTAATGACCATGATGACTCCAGAATTGATATAGGGGCTGGTGAGAATTAAGAGGGACAAGATGTTCCTGAAGTTCATGTGCCTGGTGATGTGGGGCAGGTTGACGAGAATCTTGGTCGTGGACATAGAAAACGGCAACCCTCCACTCATTTGAATGATTATGTGCTGCATACAACTCAATGTATTAGCCCCTCAGCTGCTCGGTCGCATTCCTCAGGTACGCCTTACCCTATAGCACATTTTGTGAACTGTGACAATTTTTCTGTGAAACACCGTTCTTTTCTGGCAGCAATTACAGCTAGTCGGGAGCCTAATTCTTTTGCAGAGGCGGTAAAAGACAAGGGATGGCGACATGCCTTGCAGAAAGAAATTGGAGGACAATGAGACATGGTCTATTGAAAAGCTACCACCCGGGAAGAAGGCTATAGGATACAAGTGGGTGTATAAAACCAAGTATGATTCGGGACGATACCATTGAACGTTTGAAAGCTCGCTTGGTCATATTTAGAAACAATCAGGTTGAGGGGATTGATTACAATGAGACCTTTGCCCCAGTCGCAAAGATGGTTACTGTTAGAACTCTCTTAGCAGTTGCAGCTGCCAAGAATTGGGAATTACATCAGATGGATGTGCATAATGCTTTTCTTCATGGAAATTTAGATGAGGAAGTTTTTATGCGTTTGCCTTCCGGTTTTGCAGCACAAAAACGAGGTACTGTTTGTCGACTTCGAAATTCTTTATACGGATTGAAACAGGCTCCTAGATGTTGGTTTCCTAAGTTGACCTCTGCCTTGAAAAGTTGTGGCTTTCAACAATCTCACTCAGATTACTCACTGTTTACATACCAACGTAATGGTGCTGTTTTGAATATTCTTGTTTATGTGGATGATTTGATAATTGCTGGTGATGACAGTACCATGATACGAGACTTCAAGAATTATTTGAGTAAATGTTTTGACATGAAGGATCTTGGGAGATTGAAGTACTTTTAGGTATTGAGGTGGCTCAAAATGGTGAAGGGATTTTTCTTTCTCAATGCAAATATCCGTTAGATTTTATTTCTGAGGTTGGGTTACTAGGTGCTAAGCCTGCCAGTTTTCCTCTTGAGCAAAACCATCGTCTAGCTCTTGTGGAAGGTGCTTATTTGACAGACCCCGAGAGTTATCGTCGCCTAGTGGGGCGTTTGATATATTTGGCCATCACTCGACCTGAACTGTCTTATTGTGTTCATGTATTAGCTCAATTTATGCAGGCTCCACGAGAAGAACATCGGGAAGCTGCTCTTCATGTTGTGCAATACTTGAAGGGAAATCCAGGACAAGGAATATTAATGTGTGCTGATTGTGACTTGCAATTATATGCATACTGTGACTCAAATTAGGCTAGTTGCCCGTTCACTCGTCGTTCCTTGACGGGATACTTTGTTTTGCTAGGCAATTCACCTATTATATGGAAGACTAAGAAACAACACCCTGTGTCCCGGTCCTCTACGGAAGTTGAATATCGCTCTATGGCTACAACTACTTGTGAGTTAAAGTGGTTAAAACGTCTCCTCTCAACGCTTGGTGTGGTACATACCAAACCAATGCGCCTTTATTGTGATAGCCAAGCAGCCTTACATATTGCAGCAAATCCTGTATTTCATGAGCGAACCAAGCACATTGAAGTTGATTGTCACTTTATTCGCAATGAAATACAGAATGGCAACATTCGACCTGCCTATGTCCATACTTCGGTGTAGCTTGCTGACATTCTTACCAAGGTTTTGGGCAAACAACAGTTCAAGTATTTTCTTCGCAAGTTGGGCATTCGAGATCTTCATGCTCCAATTTAAGGAGGGTATTAGGAATATTGTATATATATTGTAATTGATCTTCAGTATTTTCTCTAGGCTAGCTTTAGGTAAGTATATTATTTTAGTTTCCTAGTTAGCTTAGTTTCCTAATTAGCTCTACCTCTGCGTTTATATATTCAGCCAAAAGGCTTCGTGAATAACAGAACGACTTTGGCCCCAAATCTGATAGTTCAGACTCCACAGAGTATATTCAAGCATATGAAGCAGGAAATGAAAAGTCGTATTAACAGCTTGTTTTCTAAGAAGCAAGATTGACACTGGAGTGGGTAAAATTACAACAAAGAAACTATGTCTTCATATAGAGGGAACATGAATAATGGACAATGGGAGAATATCAATTGGTGCTTTCTAAGGAACCAACCAGACAATTTGTCTTTTATTTGCCTCAAATAGGATTGAGTTTTATAAAAGATCAATTGTCTCATTAAAGGAAAAAGTTTTCTCTTTCCTAGTTTCCATTAGCTTAGAGACTATGACCTGATCTCTTTGTAGATTATTGAGTATTATTATTACAAGTATAAGATTCCATATCTCTTTCCCAGTTTCCCTTAGTTTACATATGACTATAACCTTCTGCATAATGGCCACAAGCTCTCAGTGTATCACTTATGCCCTATAGGCTTGAGATGTAGTTGCTTTTCTTTTCTTTTTTTTAATGGCTTGGTGCGCTTAAAAATGACTATTACAGAAATTCGAATATTTAAAGGTGGTAAGGTTTTTAAGAGCAGACTGACACTAATGTGACATATAGTTTGGACTTTCATCAATCCAATAAATTCCAGGTACAAAGTTTTGATTGCAAATGTAGTTTTAGTGTCTGGTTTGTAGTGGATGTAATTCCAAAACCAAGTTGCTATAGTGATGGTATTAGAAGAATTAGTGGCCATGCTATGCACGGTTTAATCAATCAAAAATTGAAACCAACAAAGTTTAGAACTTAATTTTATAAATTTCTAATAATGATTATCAAGAGCGAATCCAAAATTCTTGGAAAACAGTATTGTATAGCACACTAATTTTTTATTTATTTATTTTTATTATTAATGAAGATAAGAAATAGGTGACACTAGGCTCTCCTTATCTCGAAAATGACTCCTAATCGATTTTTAAGGGTAACTCCTAGTCAAAGCTAAAAGCACACATACACTTGTTCGTGTGTTTGTGTCCCTTCAAATTGCTACAAATAAAAAGGTGTTTTTTTATGGGCAGAGAGTGCAGAGCAAAAGGGAAGAAAGGAAAAAAGAACAACTCTCAGTGAAGTTGATGGCTTCCTAGTTCCTAATGTAGCCTTTCTACTGTCCAAAAAAAATGTACCTTTTTTTTTTTTTTTTTTTTTTTTTTGCTCTTCTCCTAGTGTAGCCATTTGCTTAGTTCAAATGGGTTGCTTTTTGTTTGAGCCTTTTTTCTGAATTGCTTGCATTATTATCCACCAACATAATAATGGAGTATTAAGGCCACTACATGATCAACGTCAATTAGCAACCTAATTAAAATTGAGAGCATAACTAAAAATCTTCATAACATAATCAAATTTATCTAATTCCCTAGAATAAATAAACCCTAGCCCTTTTACCTAATTTCTTTCTCATAGGTGTAAATATTCGAATTAAGGCAATGGTTTAAACTCTAAATCCTTGATAAATCGAGAAACTGAGGGCTTGGAGGGGAAAAATTATTATATTTTGTAAGAGTTGAGAGCATTGGTCCAAAATTATCTAATATAATTTTTCTTTAAGTAGACAATTATGTGATATGGAGTATAAAATCTCACACATAGTTACCATTGATGTAGATTGATACACAGTTGTCCCTAAAGCCATGGATTTTGGCACACCGTAATTATATTTTGTTAACAAGATGTACAATACGACATGTAGTACAAAATCTTATATATAGTTTCCACCAAAAAAAGAAATTCTTATATATAGTGCACCATGTCGTATAGCTAGGTTAGTACCCGTACAATACACTGTTATGACTAAAATTATTGATCAGTCATCAAATATATCAGAAGTCTAAAGTATCTAAATGAAATACTTGCTTAAATAAAATATATTTTCCATTGCAATTTTATTATTCGATGTATTAATATTTTTATATATATGCTACACAATACACATTGTTGTATAGGAGAATATAATTTCCAAACATCATCCACCCTTTTCGACTTGTTATATATGGTTGAGCATTTGATTCATAGTTATCTGTACAATTAATTTTTTATTATAAGAAAATTAATCTAAAAGTCAAGATTGGACACCCTTAGAGCCTACCGTACATGCAACATCATAAGATATGTACAATAAGAAATGGAAAGGGAAAAAGAAAAGAAGCTTACATCAATAAAAGCTAAAATCAATAATCCCAATTGTGATAATAATTATAAAAATTTCAACTACATAAATTAACCTTGCCTCTCCAAAATAAAACCTAACTAATTTGAACTTGATTTGATTGGACAAAAATGCTCTTCAACTATGTTGATATCTCTCCAAAAACCTTATTTTCTCTGAAACCGCTTTTAGATTACACTACACCTTAAAAAAAAGAGCATTCCCAATCAATAAGAATGCAATGGATTTGGATAAATGTTTGCAAAAGCGGATACTAAACTATACAAATTTTCTTGCAAAAAACTATACAAATTTTCATTGATGGATTGCCATGGATACAATGATGATGTCAGCCGGTTATTATTTTTGTAGAAAGTATATAGATAGATTATGACATCATGGTACCCAATTTTTGTTGCTTACATTTACTTCAGGCAAGAAGGCAACTAGAATGTAAGTATATGTCAAGTGAAGATCAGACCTCATCACATTGCGATGAAGAATTAGAGTTTTAGTGTGATTTCGACAACTCAAACCAATATGATCAGTGGCAGATATAGCAAATTTTAATATTGGTGTCCATTCATCTTATAGTTATCACCGTCTCTTATTTATGGTGTCCTTCTCATATATTTTATGGACATCGGTACCTACTCATTAGATCCGCCCCGAAATATGATGACCGCATAAGTATTGCCGTTTGTTAAAAAATTCCATTACGAGCATTTTCTAAAGCTATGTTTAGCCACATTTGAATCATTGAGTTAGATCCCATAGAAGAATAGACGATACATTATAAGAAGCACAATTCAAAAGTACAAGGCTGCTGTTAGATTGTAACATGACATGTGCCAAATATGGAAAACACTTCTCATTTATTAAATTAAATACTGTAGATGTTTGTTGTCTACTTATTATAACAATAACAAAAGCCATGGGGTTTACATACGGAAAGATATGCTCACAAAGATTGGAAATCAGCTTGAAAATCTAATCAAGATTGACATGAAGACGTTAAATGGAAATTCAGCAAGATTTGCAAAAATCTGTGTTCAAATGGATATTACAAAAGATCCCTCTCAACAAATCATTATTGGCACAATTGTTCAAAACATTGTTTACCCAGATTTTCCAAGATTTTGTGAAATTTGCTCCAATTTGGGACATGCTACGACCAACTGTCCTCGTCAAAAGCCAATTAGCAACGGGTCGACTAGAATTCCAACGAAAACTCCGGTGGATTGTCCGATAAGTCCTGTGGGTGCAGAGGTTTCAACGGCTGGATTGGCTGAGAATGGATCAGAGCACAAAAAAACAATTTCCCAGCTGGGAAAAGGCAAAAGCATAGCAGAAGACCCTAAAACTAGCCGGACAGACGTTCAGTCCAGAAACAAGATAAAGAGTAATAAAAACAGGGCTAGATCAACTGGAGCAGCTAGAGGGAGATCAGTTCATAGATGGGAAAGGAAAGATTTGACACAAAGCAAAAAAAGCTAAAAATGTGGAAAAGCTTGTTGAAGTTTTTGTCTTGGCGCAGAATACTTTTGAAGTTTTAGCGGATGATCCAAATGAAAAATTGGACCCGTCTTTGAAAATGGATTCAGTTTTAATTACTGAGAATGAGAATTTGGCTTTGACTTCCAACCAAGCCAGTGTTTTGGGCCCTGGCCCAACTCCGTATCTCGCTGATCCGGTCACTGCGGACCTGAGTGTGTTGAACATCCCTTTTGACCCAAAGCCTTTCTCAAGCCCACTAAATTTACGGCCCACAAATAAACCCATCAAAAATAAAACCCACAAAACCCACACAACCAAATCACCCTCACTCCCATTAAACCCTAACCCTAACCCTAACCCTAACCCTTCAGATTCCCTCTCTAACCCACAGCCTGCCCATGGACTACTCGTCGGACTCCTCTCAGGAAACCCTTCCTCCACTGGGCCCCTTCTCGCCGGACTCAACCCCGGTAGAAACCCCGTCACCCCTAACCCCTCACTCCCCACTCCCTTCGGATTGGGAATTCTCTCCTCCCTCGAGCCCGGAACCATCCCCACTCCCATCCTTGAATTGTCAGACTCTTTTAAGCCCACCACCCTCCCCGCTTTTACAGCTAACTGCTCCCCCCTTTCTCCAAAGAGCAATCGACCAAATTTCTCTTGCCCAGTTAGTAGTTATGCCAAGAAAAAAGATTTCTTTTGTGGTTGCTACACTGATCAAAGATCTGGAGGTGGATCTCCTCCAATTTGTTTATGTGATCAGAATTCACGGGAACTTATACGAGGTCGAAAAGAGACAGATACATCACCTATTAGATCTGCCAAAATCAGCAGCGACTCCGTGGCTGGATTTGATGATGATGGATACAGAAGGAATGATTGTGCCTGCGCACCTCCCAAGCATAAGGGATCTTTGCAGACTTCCAAAAGTTGTGAGGGTTTTTCTGAATTGGTGGATAAGCGAATATCGCTACAACAACAAGCACGCGACTTACTTTCCCAGGGACCTAGTAAGGTTCATGGATCCTCCACCGCAGTTTCATCATATACTGAAAATATGCTCACTGGAAACATCTCCAGTAATGATGAGTGTGGCGGACTCCTCCAATGCCCTACAGATGTTCATACAAGAGGAGGCAGCGACAAAGATCGATCTAGTCATAAAGAGAAGGGAAATTTATATCCCCAAGGAGAGGAAGTTTCATCTGATCAAGCTATTAGCCCAACTGATACAACCAGCAAATCAGATAGTGTCCAGTCAGAGCCAAGGACACGCAAGAGTCTTAGACGGACTAAACCCCCCTCCAAACTTGTGTGTTAATATGAGGATTCTTGCTTGGAATGCTAGGGGGATTGCTAGACCCTATTTTAAGAGAAATTTTCGTCATCTTACCCAGACCCACAACCCTGATGTTTTTATTCTTACTGAAACTCGTGTTAGCCGCTTGAACACGGAGAACATTTTGAGAACACTACCATTCGAGAAGTGGGTTTTAATGGAGTCAGAAGGCTTCTCCGGAGGAGTATTAGTACTCTGGAACTCCAATGTGAGTTTTGAAGTAGTTCTACAAAATAAACAAGAAATTCATGGCGTGCTTCAGGTACTATCTTCCAATACTCCTACTGTGTTTTTATCTGCTATTTATGGTAGTCCAGATTTAAATGTTAGAAAATCTCTCTGGCATGATCTTACTACTATTGCTGGTTCTATGAATTTGCCTTGGACTGCTATTGGTGACTTCAATGATATGTGTAACTCCTCTGAAAAAATGGGTGAAAATGTTCTCAGTGCTACTAGAGTCAGGTTATTTAATGATTGCTTGCATGATTGCAATTTATTGGATCTTGGGTACTCCGGTCAGCGTTTTACATGGACAAATAAACGCAAAGATTTCCCAATTTTAGAGAGGCTAGATCGTGTTGTGGCAAATATCAGCTAGATAAACTCCTTCCCTAATTGCAAAGTCACAAACCTTCCTCGCCTTTCTTCTGACCATTGCCCAATTTTACTTGACTCTGAGTCTTCTATTGTTCCTAGAGGCAGTAGACCATTTAGATTTGAGCCTATGTGGTTAATGGAGCCATTATTTGAGTGCTTGGTAAACGATGAGTGGATTTTGAAAAATTTGCCTTTGGAAGAAAAGATTTTGAATTTTGGGCTTGCTGCAAATAATTGGAATAATGCAATTTTTGGTAATCTGTTTAAAAGAAAAAGTGCTCTCTATGCTAGGATTGCTGGTGTTCAAAAAGGTCTGTGTGACTCCCCTCATTCTGCATTTTTACATGATCTTGACTCTGTGTTAAATATTGAACTGAACAACATTCTTGACCAAGAAGAGCTCTTTTGGATGATGAAATCCAGGTGCAGTTGGATTATTGATGGTGACAGAAACACCAGTTTCTACCATAATTCGGTAAAAATAAGAAGGAAAAAATCAAAAATTTGTGCAATTGAAGATGGGGTTGGTAATGAGATCACTGATTATCACTGTATAACTGAGCATTTTGTGACTTTTTATAAAAACTTGTTCACCACTGAGATGCTTGCTACTCATATGCCTTCTAATGATTTGTGTCTGCTGGATCTGTTGCACTGCATCTGACTTACCCACCTACTTTCCTGGAAATCAAAAGTGCTATGTTTGGTCTTGGTGCTTATAAAGCACTAGGGCCAGATGGCCTGCATGCAATTTTTTTTCAGAAACAGTGGGTTGTGATTAGCTTAGATGTGGTTCCTTTTGTGCAAAAAGTTTTTCATGATGGGTGTTTTCCTGATGAATTGAATAAATTTTACATCAGCCTTATACCCAAAGTGGATAATCCTTCTCTAGTCAAGCAGTTTAGACCTATTGGTTTGTGTAATACCATCTACAAGTGTATCACAAAGATTTTGGTTGGGAGACTGAGGCCTCACTTGCATGACATGATCTCACCTTATCAAAATAGTTTCATACCAGGAAGAGGATTTGAAGTTAATGTTATTGTGGCAAATGAAATACTTCACTCAATGAAACAAAAAAAAGGCCCTAAGGGTTTCTTTGCTCTCAAAGTTGACCTAGAAAAGGCCTATGATAGACTTGAGTGGAGTTTCATTAGACATTGCCTTCAATTCTTTAAGTTTGATGAGAAATATGTTAATCTAATCATGCATTGCATTACAACCTCTACTGCTTATGTGCTTTTAAATGGTAACATCACTGATTGGTTTAAATCCACAAGAGGAATTAGGCAAGGTGACCCTCTGTCACCCTACATATTCATCCTTTGCATGGAAATGTTGTCTAGATTAATTCATGATGCTTGTGACAAATCAGGTTGGGATCTTTTCTTTGTTGGAAAAAAGAAAATGGCCATTTCACATTTGCTTTTTGCAGATGATCTCATAATCTTTGGGGAAGCAAATTTGAATACAATTGATGCTGTAATTGATACCTTGGATGTGTTCTGTGATGCTTCTGGTCAAAAAATAAATCATGAAAAAAGCAAAATCTATTTCTCTCCCAACACTGATCCTGAGTTTGTGGAATTTGTTGAGGATAAAATAGCAAACACAATACTGATCTTGGCATTTACTTGGGTTTCCCCCTCTCCCCCCTTAGACCAAGAATGGAAAAAGTGGATTTCATCTTGAAAAAGGTTAAAAACAAACTGTCAAATTGGAAAATAAAATGTTTAACAAGAGCTGGGAAGATTTGTTTAATAAACTCAACCTTGAATGTTATTCCCAGTTATTATAAGCAGAGTCTTGTTCTTCCTGCTTCCTTGCTTGATGCTTTAGACAGCACAGTGGTCAATTTTCTGTGGGGAGATGATGAAAATCATAAAAAAAAACTCCACTTGGTTAACAAAAACATGGTTTTTAAACCAAAGGAAAAGGGGGTTTGGGTATCAGAAGCAATAGAATCATGAATACTGTGTTAATGGCTAAGAAAAATTGGAAACTCATGCATGAAAAAGATAACTTGGCCCATGATGTTTTGAAAAGCAAGTATATCTGGAATAGGAAGAATCCAATTAATCATAGAAATGGGTCTCATATCTGGCAAAATTTTGCTAAGGGATGGGATCTTTTTTCTGACCATGTCATCTGGATAATAGGGGATGGAAATACAGTGTCTTTGTGGAATGATAATTGGACGGGTCTTGGCCCATTGAGAAGTCTCATTACTGGTCCTCTTTTAGCTACTGATTATGATGCAACTGTTAGTAGATGCATTGTAAATTATTGCTGGAATTTATCCTCACTGTGCTTTGTGCTTCCTGATTATGTGGTGCATACTATCCTTGCTATCCCCCTTGCTGCATATGGCTACACTGATTTTCCCTCATGTTTTTTGGCTGATAACAATAAATTCAACGCAAAGAGAGCTTATAATCTGTTGGTCAAGAATGATTGTGAGGATGTGGATAATACTTGGATTTGGAAATTAAACACTCTACCAAAAATTCAGTTCTTCATTTGGATTTCATGGTATGATAAGAATGCACATAATGCTACTTTAGCTTTGAGGGGATTGATGCCAGACTCTCTTTGTCCAATCTGTAAGTCTAGTGTAGAGAACATTCTTCATGTTTTAAGAGATTGTCCTAATACAACTTTGTTGTGAAAATCCTTTAACATCTCTGATACCTTTTTCAATGACTCATTACAAGGATGACTCCTGTCTAACCTCAATGCAAAAAACAACCTTAATTCCCTCCCATGGTCTACTCTCTTTTCTTTTGTGATCTGGAATCTCTAGATCTCTAGGAATAACTTTGTTTTTGATAAGCCCATTCCTCCAACTGGTATTTGGCGCAAAAATGTGATAGCTAAAGCTTGGGAGTTCTGGGCTTTAAAAGATAAACCACATAAGAAACATAAGAAGAAGGAAAATGTACTTGTAACTTGAGATCCTCCTCCACTCCACTGGAAGAAGCTCAACTGTGATGCATCTTTTATTGAGAGCACTTGTTTGTGTAGCATTGCACGGGTTACTCGAGATCATAGTAAGAAATGGATCAAGAGTTTTCACATGAAGACCAAGGCTCCAAATGTCCTTACTGCTAAAATTCTGGCCATAAGAGAAGGACTTAGGCAGATTAAAGCAGAGAACTGGGATCATGTCATTTTGGAGTCTGACTCTAAATCAGCAGTGGATATCTTGAATCAGGCTAAGGTACAAAAAGATGCACTAATGCATATTGTGTTGGAATGCAGAGCTATGGTGGACAATATGGACCGGGTGGAAATTAAGCACTCTTGAAGAGAGACAAATGAAGTGGCTGATGCTTTAGCTAAATTTGCCATGAATTCAAACTTGGATTATAATATACTAATTAATTTAGATAGAGTTTCTAACTGTTGCCTTGATGTGTTTGGCAAAGATTGTAGAGGGTTTCTACGCCCTAAAACTTTGGTTACGTAAATTTATTAGATGTTCTTATTTTACCAAAAAAAATAAAAAAATGTCGAAGTGGTAGTACCTGTATTTCAATCAAAAAAATCAAAAGCAAGTCAATTGTTAATTTTAAATTTATGATGTAACTTTGTGGAATTGTATTCTCTCTGTTTCAAAATCTTCTTTCAATTTGACTTTCTACGATCTCCAAGATGACACTTTATTTGTCCATAAATAATTATAATTAATTCTATGACTAAAACGTATACAAAAATGTGATATTTTGACCATGGATAATCAATTAATACGGAGTATTATTTTTACTTTTTAAATCTTTACTTTTTTTTCTTAAATTTAATTAGTCAAAAGTCAAATGAAAAGGAAAATTTGGAACGAAGGGAGTCGTGTATTCGCTTCATCAGTATAATTTTTTGTGATGAAAGTATAAAAAGAGATTGGAGAATATTTAGAGTGTCATTCAATTATAAATACCTAGATCTTGACAAAGATATTGTGAATGTGTCGGTCAAATTTTATTTTAATAATAAATAGTAGGATAAGTTTAATGTAATGCATGTCCAAAAATGCATTTTACGTACTTAGGAACATCGTAGAATAGTTGTAGTCAACCATATCAAAAAAATTGTAATCAATTACGTTGATAAATGAATTATTATTATTATTATTATTATTATTATTATTATTATTATTATTATTATTATTATTATTATTATTATTATTGAATTTTTTTAATATTTTAAATTGAAAGATAATAATAATATCTACGTAAAACAAAACGAAAACTCATCATCAAATGCTTGTAAATAACATTCATGAATAAAAGATAAACTGGAATGAACACTTACCACAAGACATGAGGACTATCATCACCAAAAGGAGAGGCACAACAAATGAAGTCTTCTCAACCATGATGAAATTAAAATAAATAAATAAAATCAAGGTGATTGCGGAACTAGCTTTCTTTGCTAAATTTGCTAAATGTTAAATTAACTATGACGTGATACTTCACTAGTGGTTTTACCGCCTTATTTATGTACACCTAAGTGACCATGATTGGTATGTTTTCATGTGAACCTTATTGAATAGTGATTGATTTTTCCAAATCCAAACCAATTTGTTCCTTAATTTACATATATATCGAATATAGAGAGTGCAAAGATTACAAGGAAAAAGAGGAAAAGGAAAAGAAAAAGGAAAAGGAAAAAGACAAATGTTCGTGAAGTTGATGGCTTCCTAATGTAGCTAATTGCTTAGTTCATATGGTTTGCTTTTGATTTGAGTAAATAAAAATTGCTCTCATTATTATCTATCAACAAAATAATTATGGCGTTGGTTTCTGCATTCAAGACGTGCATATGCTACTGAGTTTAGAAGGAGAAAATCAAAGTGAAATGCAATTTATCTATTATGTATTATCTTTTTCTCTCATAAATTGCATGTACATTGCACATACATTGCACATACAATATACCTTAAATTTTTTACTTCATATTTGGAATCATGTTTCCATTTTTGGCCTTAGTGTTCAAATGAAATTATTATTCTTTTAATAACAATCACCGAGGAGTTGGTGGCATTCAAATTTTATTTCACCGAAGAGATTATCTCATAAAGGTAAGTAAATGAGTTTAATCTCCTTTCAATCTATCCAAATACATGGCAGATTGTGCACGAATCTATGGAGTTCCAGTTCGGCCATGGGCCGCATATCAGGAACATGATGTATAAACTAACTCTACTTATTTCAATTCTATTAGCCAATGTTTAGAGCTACTAATTGATCTTCTATGTTGACTATATATACTGTAGGATATACTTGCAAGTCTTCGATTTGCAAGCAACATGATATTCACCAATGGTTTAATGGATCCTTACAGCAGCGTAGGGTAATTCGTTAAACAATTCACCTAAATTTCTTTAAAACTGAATAAATGTTTGATTTTTTGGATAACTTATATTTTTATTTCAATTTCAAATATAGGGTATTGGAGAATATTTCTGATACATTGTAACCATAAACACAAACCAATGTAAGTAATGGGTTTAATCTCCCTTCTTTTAGTACTGAAAAAATTGTTCATTTGACTTACATTTGTTTTGTTTTTCAATTTTCGACTAAGATCTCACTGCCTGGATCTGAGAGAAGCCAAATCAGATGATCCAATGTGGCTTGAACATCAACGAAAAATCGAAATGAGGATCTGTTTAAATTGGATTGAAAATGCCAACCGTCCTGAATCTAGAAGTTCATCATTGCTGGTGCCACAACTTTGGATCTTTCAGCTTGTATTGTTGTCCCTCCCTTGATAGGTGACTTTATTTTCCAGAACCAAAAGCCAAACATGTAGTAGTAATGTAAATTATGAACTTGTGATGTAGTACGTCCTTAAGTACTTACCTTAGAATGTTATTGATAGATGATTGTGGTCTTTTTGGGGGGAATTGGACATTCACATGACTTTTTTTTTTTGGCAGAAGGAAAATACATAAATACAATACACTACAAGCTCGTAGTGAGGCTATCAAAGCCCGGGCCACCTAAAAAAGAAAACTTAAACTTCTTCCTAACACTATTTAAGGAACCATCTCGAAAAGTCAGCTTCCTTTTGTGATCGGCATGATTCCTGCAAAACCAAGATTTATTAATAAGACAAACTATATTACCTTTCCTCTCCTGATACTTCAACTCTTTGAACCTCCGGGGTCGAGAGTGAATAGACGAGATTCTCGAACAGGGTTTAGTTCTTGACGCAAAGATAAAGAAGCTGTCCACGACCTTATGCTGCAGACCTGAAATAGCAGTAGAGATGGGATGAAAGTTTTGTTGTACAGTAAAGTCATTCTCCGAGACAACCTCCTCATTGATGAACTCAATCTTCTCCACAGAGGTGGAAATTAAACCTCGTGGGCAACTTTTTCACTATCCACCACCATCTTCGCGTTAGTGGACTCGCATTCCTCCACTGAATTGGTACTATTTAAACTTTTTCAGTAATCCGTTAACAAGTAATTTTGTTCTCTTAGTTCTATTTTTTTGTTTGAATACCGCCAATATTGAGATCAATTCAGTGTGTTCCCATCACCGCTTCACTATCCTTTCTCAAGCTTTTATAATTTCGAACACAAGAATACTTTGATTAAACTCTTGTTAGGATTTTTAGGAGTTCAATTTCATTCATTTGATTTATGTTGCAATTTAACAACTCCCCAAATTTAGTAATTTATGTTGCACTATCACCAACTTTGTCTGTCAACACCCAAGGAGCATGAAGCCATTGAACTCGAATGTGTGTTATATATATATATATATATATATATATATATATATATATATATATATATATATATATATATATTATATGATGTTTTAAGAGAAACAAAGATTAAAGAATTACTCTCTTTATTGCTTAAGAAACTCTCTCAAAACTTAATCTCTCTTTTTATCTCTCTCAAATTGATTATGATGCTACATACCAGCATCTATATATATACAAAGAAAGGAGGTGAATCCGATTCCTAAAAGGAATCCGATTCCTAAAAGGAATCCTACATAATTAGATAACTCCTAATTCTAAATGTATATTTAGCTTATCTCCTAAATATACTCCGATTCCGTATCCTCTTTAATATTGGCTTCAAGCTTAAGCCAACATTCACCCTCCTAAGCTTGAAGTCATTCTCAAGCTAAATCCTTCATACCCATAAGGTCCCTCATCTCCTTGAATTTGAGTCTTCCAAGAGCCTTTGTTAGAATGTCTGCCTTTTGCTCATTTCCCGGAACATGTTCTACTTCTATTAATCCTTTCTCAACACATTCTCTGATAAAATGATACCTCGTATGTATGTGTTTGCTTCTACCATGAAAAATCGGGTTTTTAGTGAGAGCGATTGCAGATTGATTATCAATTCGAATGATAACCCTTTTACATATCTTTCCAGTGATTTCACCAAGTAAATCTTGAAGCCAAATAGCTTGTTTTGCTGCCTCTGTGCCCGCCATAAATTCAGCTTCGCAAGATGATAATGCTACAGTTTCTTGCTTTTGTGAACACCAAGATATTGGACTTCCGCCAAGATAAAACACATGTCCTGTGGTGCTTTTTCCATCATCCGGATCCACATTATGGCTACTATCGCTATAACCAACTAGACTTGTTGCTTCTGATCCACCTTGTTTAAACTCCAATCCGAAATCAACAGTACCTCGTAAATACCTTAGACATCGCTCCAATGCTACTCCATGGGATTGCTTCAGTTTTTGCATATAACGATTTAGTACTCCTACACAATAAGATAAATCTGGTCTTGTGTGAAGTAAATAACGAAGACACCCAATGATCTTTCTATAACTTGTCGCATCAATATCCTTTTCTTCTAGCCCTTTAGATAGTTTAATTCCAGCTTCCATAGGTGTATGCATCAAGTTGCATTCCTTCATTCCAGCTTCTTCTAAGATTTTTAACGCATAGCGTTTTTGGTTTACCGTAATTCCTTCCTTGTCTTGACATATCTCCATTCCTAAATAGAAAGATAACTTGCCGAGGTCGCTCATCTCAAATTTGGATTCCATCTCTTTCTTGAACTCAATGATAACCTCCAAGCTCGATCCCGTAACAAATAAGTCATCAACATATACTGCAACAAGCAGGATTTCTTGCTTTCCTTCTCTTCGATAAACTGATGGTTCTTTGGAACACCTTTTAAACTGAAGATCTCGAAGTATTTGATTTAACTTGTCATTCCAAGCTCTTGGAGCTTGTTTTAATCCATACAATGCTTTCTTGAGTTTGTAAACTTTGCCTTTGCATCCTTTTACTTCGAAACCTTCCGGTTGTGTAACATAAACTGTCTCCTTTAGTTCTCCATGAAGGAATGCTGTTTTGACATCAAGATGATGTATTTCCCATCCATTAGAAGCTGCAAGATTAATAAGAAGGCGAATTGTCTCAATTCGAGCCACAGGCGCAAATACTTCCTCATAATCTATTCCATGTTTGTGCACATATCCCTTGGCGACGAGTCTTGCTTTGTATTTGTTGATGCTACCATCTGAGTTTCTCTTTAGTTTGAACACCCATTTTAAACCAATTGGTTTAATTCCTAGTGGGGCATCTTCGAGGTTCCAGGTTTGGTTCTTTGTTATTGATCGGATTTCATCTTCGCATGCTATCAGCCAAGCCTTCGATTCTTTAGCTTCAGAGAAGTTAGGTGGTTCTTCATTTAAGCATAGCGATGGATACTCACCTTCTTCTTCTGCCATCATTACGTAGTCATTGAGGTAACTTGGTTTAACGCTTAATCGTTGTGTTCTTCTTGGAATCAGATGATCTTGATTTTCTTCTGTAGCTTCATCTTCTTCTTCGTTATCTGTTTCAATGGTAATGTAATCTTTTTCTGGATTTTGGATGTTGCCTTCATTATTGTTGTGCTCTGTATTTTCCCTGTTTTCCGCTGCTGTCAAACCAGAGCTTCCAAAATCTGAGTTCGATAAAACAGAATTATTTTCTGCATGGGTACTGATATCGACTCCGTGATTACCGAATTCTCCAAGTTCTATACTAAAATCTTCGGTTTCGTTGGTTGTTTTATTCTGTTGATTCCAATCCCAGCCTCTTGACTCATCAAACACAACATCACGACTAACGATTATCTTCTGATTAGTTGGATCAAACATCCTGTATGCCTTTGTTCCTGGTTCGGTTCCAAGGTGTACTAACTTCTTTGATCTATCATCTAGTTTTGTAAGATGCTGTGCTTCTGTTTTAGCAAAACCGATACATCCAAAAATTCTCAAATGCTTAACATTAGGCTTCCTCTTCTTAAACGCTTCATATGGAGTTTGATTTGCTAAAGCTCTTGATGCAACTCGATTGATTAGATAGGTGGAGTGTCTCACCGCTTCTCCCCACAAGTAATTTGGTATGTTCATGTGTTTTAGAGTGCTTCTTGTCATCTCCAACAATGTCCTATTTCGCCTCTCTACCACTCCATTTTGTTGAGGTGAATATGGAGCTGTTAAGTGCCTTTTTAACCCAGATTTTTCACAGAAATTCTGAAATTCTAAAGATGTAAACTCACCACCTCTATCTGTATGAAAACATTTGATAGCAGCTCCAGTCTCTTGTTCGACTAGTGTCTTGAATTTTCTGAACTTGTCGAATGCTTCTCCCTTTTCCTTTAATAGGATTGTCCACATATAGCGGGAATAGTCATCTATTAAAACAAATATATATCTGTTTCTCGCTGGTGTAGGAGGTGTAATAGGTCCACAAAGATCTCCATGTATAAGTTCAAGCACTTGAGAAGCACGATATTTGGCAACTTGTGGGAATGATCCTCTCGTTTGTTTTCCCAGCAGACACGAAGTACATATTTCTTTTCCAATTACGATTTCAGGGATCCTGACCACTAGTTCCTTCTTTACCATTGATTTCATTGATTCTACTCCAATATGTCCTAATCTAGCATGCCATTTGCTTGAATCACTTGTGGTTATGAGTTGAAAGCACCTTGTATCAATACTTTCTAAGATCACTTTGTATAGTCGATTCTTCGATCTGCTAGCTCTTGTGATCAAGTTTCCTTCTTTGTCGTGTAAAGTAAGATAATCTTCCTTCATCCTAACTTTGCAGCCTGATTCCGTAGCCTGTCCAAGGCTAATAATGTTACTTTTTAGTTCCGGGATGAAGTAGACATTGGTGAAAACTCTCTTCTTTCCATTCTTATTGACAAACATAATTGAACCTTTCCCTTTTATGTCTACTCGAGAATCATCTCCAAATCTGACCTTCCCTGTGATGGATGTATTAATGAATTGGAAGAAATCTCGATTTCCTGTCATATGATTACTAGCCCCGTTATCCAAATACCAGACGTTTTCTCCATCTGCAGAAGTTTCGAAATCCTTTGGTTTTACGTTTTTCTCATTAAGCAGCACTGTTTCATTTGTTTCTACAACCTCATGCATCATAAGTTCATCTGCTTCCAGTGTGTCTGAGTTATTAAATTCTTGAGCTTCCTGTAACTTGAGTAGGCGATCTGGACAACTCGATGCGAAGTGTCCAAACTTATCACATCGGAAACATTCGATTTTGGACAAATCTTTAGTTCCGTTATAACGTCCTCCGCGTCCTCTACCTCTGTAACTTCGTCCTCCTCCTCTATAAAAACCACGTCCTCTACTTCGATTTTCTCCATCAAAAACACGACTTGGTTGTGTTTCTGATTTTACAAACATAAGTTTGCTTTGGTCTTCACGAGTCTCTTCTTCATCTTCAGCAATACGTTCTTCATATGCTTTAATACGCCCTATAATATCTTCAAAAGGAGTTTTCTTAAGATCCAGTAATTGCTCAAGTGAAGCTACCATGTGAATATATTTCTTTCGAGGAAGGCTTTTAAGAAATTTCTGAACTATTTTGGGTTCTTCTATTTCTTCTCCTAACGTTGCTGCTCTTGACGTTATTTCGGTTAGTTTACTAACGAATTCATCAATTTTCTCTGTTTCTTTCATCCTAAGTCGATCGAACTCAGCCATTAACGTCTGTAGTCTCGCTTCTTTGACACGATCTGCTCCAATGTTTCGTAGTTTTATAACGTCCCATACTTTCTTTGCAGTTTCTAGTTTTTCGACCTGCAGAATGAGAGCTTCCGGAATTGATTCGAACAACAGTGCTGTTGCTAAGTCGTTTCTGTCTCCATCGTCTTCTCCTTTTTCAATGGCCTCCCATGCCTTATTCACTTTAAGCAAGGTCTTCATCCTAATGGCCCAAACAGTATAATTACTGGAATTGAGCATCGGACATTTGATTGAGGAAGCTCCTCCTTCCTTCTTCAGCCCGGACGTTGATGGTTTCTTCTCATCACCGCTCATCTTGTATCTCTTGATTTACGCAAGCTCTTATACCAATATGATGTTTTAAGAGAAACAAAGATTAAAGAATTACTCTCTTTATTGCTTAAGAAACTCTCTCAAAACTTAAGCTCTCTTTTTATCTCTCTCAAATTGATTATGATGCTACATACCAGCATCTATATAGATACAAAGAAAGGAGGTGAATCCGATTCCTAAAAGGAATCCGATTCCTAAAAGGAATCCTACATAATTAGATAACTCCTAATTCTAAATGTATATTTAGCTTATCTCCTAAATATACTCCGATTCCTTATCCTCTTTAATATTGGCTTCAAGCTTAAGCCAACATTATATATATATATATATATATATATATATATATATATATATATATATATATATATATATATATATATATATATATATATATATATATATATATATATATATATATATATATATATATATATATATATATATATAAAACGTGTGCCAAATTTCATTAATACCAAAGGACAATAATAAAGATAGATTGCAAAATGACATGTGCCAAATATAGAAAACACTTCTCATTTATTAAATAGATGTTTTGTTTTGTTGTCTCTTGTTTTGTTGTCTCTAATTAGAACAACAACAAAGATCTTCAGGTTTACATATAGAATGGGCGCAATTACCACAAAATGCTTTACAACTTGCAGAGTTACAACCAAGTACTTGAGCAGCGCATCCTGGTTGACATCCAGCGGTTATACCTCGCTAGCAAGTGTCAAAGTAGCAGTATCTGTTAATCAATCAATCAAAAATATCAAGAGCAAGTCAATTGTTTTTTTTGTTATAAATTTATGGTAGAACTTTGGAGAATTGTAACATTGTACTCCCTCGTTCCAAAATCTCATTTCAATTTGACTTTTTATAGTCTTCAAGATGACACTTTGACCATGAATAACTATTAAATAAAATTATTTTTACTTTCTAAGTATAACTTTGTAAATTTATTATAGTATTTTTGATCTCTTGATGCATGAAATTTTTTAATATTTAAATTAAAAAAATAATAATAATATCTCCGTAAAACGAAAAGAAAACTCATCATCAAATGCTTGAAAATAACATTCATGCATATAAGGTAAACATTGAAACTGGAATTAACAGTTACCACAAGACATGAGGACTATCATCACCAAAAGGAGAGACACAACAAATGATGTCTTCTCAACCATGATGAAACTAAAATAAATAAATAAATAAAATCAAGGTGGTTGCGGAACTAGCTCCCTTTGCTAAATGTCAAATTAACTGTAAGGTGATATTTCATTAGTGGTTTTGCCTTCTTATTTATATATACACCTAGATCATGATTGGTATGTTTTCATGTGAACATTGGATAGTGATTGATTTCTCCAAATCCAAACCAATTTGTTCCTTAATTTACATATATATCAAATATAAAATATATGACTTTTCCCATTTAAGAAGATTATTCCTTCTTTGCAAGATAACAAGTAATGAATCGAATTCTCTAACCATATATAGTAGACTAGGTGGATGCTCGTGAGTATGCCCGTGCGTTGCACGGACTGTGATTATATAATAAAACTAATATAATGTGAATACTAATCTCTTCGAAAAATCAAAGTGTTATTGTCACTTATGAAAAACTATTAGTAATATATGGATAAATATTTATATAATCCATTTAGTATCATGAATGCCATATAATAAGATTACTATGACTTTATAGGGCATCTTATCTAATTTAAACTCTTATCATCAATTTCAATTAACTATTAATTAACTCATCCCATATGTTACATGATCCAAGAGGTAATAGTTTCAAAGTCTTTCTGTACTTGATGTTGGTACGCCAATACTCTTATGTTGATATAAGTGTACAACTAAGATTCCAAAGATATGATCCTTCTTTTATGGTAAAATCAGTTTAAATGTCTAATATATACATAACTTCTTTTCAAAAAACAAATAAATTTTAGACGTAAACCTTAGAACAACAAAATATACATATTTCAATGCTTTCTTGTTTTTTCAAAGTTATATGCGACCAAAGTACTGCTTTAAAGAACGCAAAAAGTCCAATGTAATTTTATTTGTGGACAAGAGGGAGTACATTAATAATTATAAAGTTGAAGGGAACATAAATTGGAACCCTAAAATAACATGGGGGATCAATATATTACGTACAGTTATAAAATTATACGTGACAATGGTAAAGTTTCCTATTAAAGATTGAACCTAGAATCATTTTAGATTCATCATTTATTTCTTTATTCTACACATACTCTTTTTATTATATTTTACCTTGAGATTGCTTTTTAAATTTTTGTAACTAATATACATATTTTTTCTCTTATTTTTATATGCAACTCTTTAGTTGTGTCAGCTTGTCAAGCTAATTACTGATTACCTTTTTAGGTGGACGCATCTAATGTTGTAAATCAATAGAACATACTACAAATGAGTCTCATTTTAAAGGATATTTCGTACTCATTCCAATGGTGTAAAAAAATTTAATTTCTTAAGCGGTGAAACTAAAGTTATATGCTTTTTAAAATCTAATAGTCTACTCTTTAATGATTTAGGAAAGTACAACTTTAGTATATATTCTAAAACCTCTAATTAATAGTGTGCTCTTTAAGGATTTAGTAAAGTACAACTTTAGTATATACTAGGTGTATGCCCCGTGCGGGCTTGTAGTTTACATTAGAAAATATATTTTGAATGATATCAAGAAAATAGGTTAATGATTTATCAATACCGTCTATAATAACTAATATAGAAGTTACACGTACAAAATCAAAGTTGTGCTATGTGAGTATAAAATTGCTTATGTGACATACAATAATAATTGTTTAGATTTAAATGATAAATTAAATTTATATCTTTTCATACTTTAAAAAAAATTCAAATAAATAGTTAAATGACAGATTCACAACCGTGCACCATCTTGATATAATGTCCTTGTGGAATTTATACATTCATGTGCTTATTTAGTCCATAAATTTATCTACCGAGCTTATTAATAGCCAATATACTACTATTGGTTCTTATCTCTCTTTGATTTATAAATTTTTTTATATAAAATTACTTATGTGTCATGTAATGTGTTATGACAACGGTTTGATCCATGTAGATAAAATAATTTCTTTTCTTTTTTTATAGTTAAAAGAATTTATTGAAGAAAACAGTGTTTAAACCTACTTTATTCACATTATTTTACCAAATTAGCTTATTGCTCCATCTCCATGAACCATGTACTTTTGTTGGGGTAGAGAATCACTATGAAGATTAGATGCATATATAATACGTTAATTTATTAGTTAGTTTTAAAGTCTTTATGCATTTATTACTTTGACTACTTTACCTTATTAAATTCTTATATCTAGTTTTTGGTATAGTTTAGTTTAAGGTTTAATTATGTGTATGTATCATTCACTCAAATAAATAAATAAATGTTTATGTATCCTATTTATTAATTACTACTATATAATATGGTTCATATCCTCATTAATTGGTTAAGTTGGCATTAGCTTTTGAATATAATGATGATTGAACATGGCAACATGCAAAACACGTGTGAATACAACAGCATTATGATCAACTTTTATATAGGATCATTTTATAGTATGTTCTTTTTTCGAAAATTCATACGCCAAAAACTTTCTTCAAGAAAATAGTTTAAGTGATAGGTTTACAATTAACTACCATTTTCACGTGCTCAGTCAATCGAAATATTAATACCTCTACGTGCTTGTGTAACTCTATAACTTTGTACCATGCCAAAACTCATTACTAACGTTTTTGTTTCTCTTTGATCTACATTGTATTAAAATTATTAATAATATTTTTTCATATAAAAATAATTTATGTTTAATATCATGTATTATGCAGCAGTTGTTTGGATCCACATGGCCAAACTAATTTCCTATTTTTCTAATAAAAAGAAATTGGTTAAAAAAAATAATAGTTATATTTACACCAATTTTACTTAAATGTGATGTATTATATAGAAATTGTTTGGATCCACATGGCCAAACTAATTTTTTATTTTTCTAATTAAAAGAAATTGGTTAAAAAGATACGAGTAATAGTTATATTTACACCAATTTTACTTAAATATTGTACTAATTTACTACATTTATCCATCATCATGGAGAATCACTTATAATTTTGCTTAATGTTATGTATTATACAATGGTTGTTTATTTGGGTCCATGTAGACAAATTAATCTTTTATTTTTCTAATTAAAAAAATACTAAAAAAATAATTATGTTACTTAACTATTCTACCAATCTATATATTTCTCCAACTTCCTGGAGAATCATTAAAAATTTCATATGTATAATCTACCAAAAAATGGATTATATATATTAGGAATATTTTCTCTTATAAATTAGATTTGTTGTACCTAGTTTTAGCATAATTTATTTTAAGTTAATGTATCATATCTATGAAATTAATAATGTTCATGTATCGTAATTAATTAGATAACATGGTTCATGTATTTTCATTAATTATTTGGATGACATGGCATTGCCTTTTAGATATGATGATGACTGGAATAGTGACATGGCATGACACGTGTCGAGTGTATATATATATATATATATATATATATATATATATATATATATATATATATTAGATTAGATTATATACCAAAACATACATTTTTATTTTATATTTATTTTAAAATTTTATTACAATGACTTGCTTAGGTGGACGCCTCCAATGCTATCAGAAAATGCCTCTAATATATAGATATTATGATTATGATTATTCCTTCTTTGCAAGATAAGAAGAAATCAATCGTATTCTTTAACCATATATAGTCGTAATTGTTGTTATATTACCTATTGAATATTATTTTGTATGTGTTGGTACATTTACTTCTTTGTTCTTTTTGTAATGATATTGAATATCATGATGATACTGCATGATTTGTTTCCTTGGGCGTAGATTTAAATATTCATTTAGATTATGGAAACAAATACTACATTCGTCCTTAAAAATAATACCGAGTTAATAGAGGGGAGTATATTTGACGTTTCTCCCTATTCCTCACTATTTTCCTTCATTTTTCAACTTTCAAATAGGCTCTAAAACGATGAAAGGTAGAGGGAGGGATACATGTTCCACTCTAATCAAGACTCACGAGAGAGACCTGAAGAAAGAAAATCCTCTCTTTTGTATAGTAATTCAAGCCTGATCATACACTGAATCAGGCAACCGACGCCAAATTTATCATCACTAAAGAAAACATGTTAGGCTAACCTAACTCAAAATTTCGAATCTGTTAGAAGGGTTGAGCTTCGTAAAATGAGTGACAAAGGTGTATCCTAATAGATTTGTAGACTTTGATAAAGTTTTTGAAGTATCAGTGACTAAATAATAAAGTGGATATCTGTTCAATTGTTAGGACAAATTCATTTGGGTGTACAATAGATTTGATAAAGTATCTCTTCCATTTTTTTTTACCTCAACGACCTAAATAAAGGTTCATAATAATTTATTCACTTAAACTTAACGGTGTAGTTCATAATTTTTTTTATTTATTCATTGAAGGTGTAGTTCATAATTTTGAATGGTCACCATTAGTAAAACTACAAGAAAATTATCATTGTAGTGTAGAAGTTTTCACCACGCCAGGCCGGCCACCGTTAGAGAGTAATCAAAGCCCCCTAATAGATACAATTTTTTTTTTTTTTTTTTTTTTTTTGTAAATAAAAATAGACCAAGCTTAAATTGAAAATCCTTAAAGCTAATATAGATTTAAAAGAAAACTCTCCCAAATATTATTTTTATTTATTTTATCTCTCCATATTTCCAGAATGAACAGTAACAACACAAGAGTTGCAAGGGGTGGGGATTGTGTAATCAGACCCCCCCAAAAAAAAAGAAAAAAATTAGATGAAATAATTAGAAGGTCAACCTAGGTGACGCCTGAGTCCTGACTCCTGAGTCCTGTAGGACCCACTAAAATAAATGTTGGTTTAGAGTAACACGGAAGGCTTAAACAATACTCAGCATGATTGACTTAACGGATCTTTTGTCCGTTTTAGTGATCAGAATATCCTGCCATTTGGAGATGGGTATTTCAGAACACGGCAACACAAAAAACAAATCCATTCTTTTTTTGGTGCCAATAAATCTTGGGCGAAAAACTTGAAGCAATTAGCCTGAGTTGGGGTGATTTTTCATTTTTTTTTCCTCCCTAAAGACCATTCATTTGAGGAAATTGAAGAAGGGCATTATATTATACTCAAGATTATTCCTTTCAATTGGTGTTTTTCAACGATTGGGTCCAAAATAGCAGGTTGGTTTTCTTTCATAGTAGGATTTTGTTACTTGGAATTGATTGTCACTAGTTAACTGCAAAATTGCTTAGTTGGGTGTTTCAGAAATGTGGGTTTTGTTTTGCTGTTGTTTGATTTTGTTAGTTGACCATTTTGTTCAATTGTTGTTGTTGTTGTTGTTGTTGTTGTTGTTGTTGTTGTTGTTGTTGTTGTTGTTGTCAGTTGTTTTGGCATTCTTTAGATTTTGTTACTTGGAATTGCTTACTTCTCATTAGGTAAATGATCTCTTAGTTGGGTAACAGAAATATGGGTTTGCTATTGCTGGGTTTGTCAGTTGACCATTTTGTTCAGTAGTTTGCATTGTGTTGTTGTTGTTATTGTTGTTGGTGTTGGCATTCTTTAGATGTTGTTACTGTGAATTGCATACTTCTGATTAAGTGAAAGATTTCTTAGTTGGGTAACAGAAATATGGGTTTGCTAAAATGCTATTGCTTGAGTTTTTCAATTGACCACTTCGTTCAATAGTGCATAGTGTTGGTGTTTACAGCTGCTCAAATGATGTTGCTATAGTAGTTTTGGCACTCTTGAGATTATGTGTGTTATGGTGGTTGTGATTTAGCTTTATCATTTAAAATTTGCACTGTCTGGTCCATTAGGTATGATAGTTTAAAACATTTTTCTTTGGTTCCCTTGATGAAATTACAGGTCATTTGCAGAGAATTGGAGATATCATTGAGAAATGATTGTTTCAGCGCTTCTGACATCTGTTGGAATAAATTCTGGCCTCTGTGCTTTATTCTTCACACTATATTCCATCTTAAGAAGACAGCCAGGAAATTTCGATGTTTTTTTGCCACGCTTGTTGGCTGAAATAGGGGTTGGGGCGCATCGTCATGTCCACGTGAAACGGCGGCTGGTACCTTCTCCTAGATGGTTAAAAATAGCATGGGAACTTTCTGAAGAGGAATTATTGTCAACATCTGGTTTGGATGCTGTTGTTTTCATACGGATTATCACTTTCAGGTATGTAGCTGGTGGAAATTCTGAAGGTTATATTTGATGCCTAAATTGAGATATAATTGTATTTAGATTGTCTAAATTGCTTGCAGCAGAAGCAAACATTGAAATTTTCTGATCAATTATGAAATTTATTTAGAATCTAATAGTGCATAATTTCATACCAAATCATCACTTGAGTGCCTTTCTCAAGGCTTGGGGCAGAGTCTGGGAGGGGGGGGGGGGTTGGGGTTGGTGTCAAATATATGGAAGGAACTTTACCCTTGCAATGGATAAAGAAGGTTCTGTTTAACCCTCTACTAGCTGCTGCCTTCTAGTTCATAACAAAGAAGAAGCACTGAAACCTAGTGAGGTTCCAATCATAAACCCAATTGGTATTAGCAGGAGCAGATCAAAGCTTATGTGGTTGTCTTCCTTTCCTATGTTCTTCCAATGTTGGCAACTCACATGTGTCCTCCTTAACATGTTACGAGTTCTGGAGTCGGCTAGTATTTAGAATAGGCGAAACATCGAGCTTGAGTTTTTTAGTTTATCAAATGGCCAAATGAAGAAAAAGAAAGAAGAAAGACCAAATGATTGAAGCTTTCAATTGAGCCAAGCTCGAGAGTGGAGCAACTCGGCTAATGGTCAGTAACAGGCGGCAGGCCTTGTGTTGAGGACTTACACCTGCACCAGAATAAGTTCCTTGGTAGTTCGGTTACTCTTGTTGTACTAGTGTGACAAAGATACAGTGTGATGCCATGAGGATTTCTTAGATTAACAGTTTTGCAATATCAAGGTACATCTCTATGTCAACCATATTAAACGGCATCATTAACTAACAGAGATATTTTTGTTCTTTCTACAGTAATAGTGTAAGCAGTAAGCACTGTCAATTTTTACCGTTTTGACTTGAATGGGTCTACAATTTGAGCTAAACAAATTGTAATTGATAGGATCCAGGTCTTCCCTGGCCACTGATTCTCTTGAATGATGGGTATCCACGTGTAACTATAGTTATAGAAAAGGGCCCTCCTTGCTAGGGGTGAGCGCAACTGAGTACCCATCGGGTATGCACTACCCGGAATTGGAATTGGATCCACCGGTTCCTAATTTGTAGGAATTGGAATTGGTTGCTACCGGATCCTATTTTTGGGCATTGGAATTGGAATTGGTTAGACCAGTTCCGGTTCCGAAACCACCGGTTCCTAACCAATTCCAATTCCGGTACTGGGTACCCGCAATTTCTGCTCACCCCTACTCCTTGCCTACCTTTAAAAAATTGTGTAAATGTAGTTGTATATTGTGTAGTGGTAGTTGTAATGGGAGGAGTTAGGATGGGGAAGAATTTATGCATACAGGAAATGTCCATGACCACCTTGTACTTTCTTTTATTCCTTTCTTCTCTGTGCCTGTTATTTGCGGCAGTCAATCAGCTTTTGAGAAGGAGATGGAGGATGAGTGTTGGATAATTTGGTTGAATCTAGAGAAAGCTTTTTTGGGACTTGGGAGGAAAATAGGGAGAAAACTCCAAATATCAGCAAGTACTGTGGATTTGCTCAGAATTAGTTCCTAACAAACATAAATCAACATATGAAAGAAAAACTGTACTTTTTAAGTGGATGAATGCTGATTGCTGTATTTCCTCTTTTCCTTCTCCTTAGTTAGAATGAAAAAAGCAAGTACCATGCTTTCGCGATTTCTTATGGTGGGCTTTCCTAGTTTTTTTTAAATATAGTTGTTTAAGCACTCAGATGGAAGAAGTTGAGGCAATCTGATGCCGAACTTTTTACGGAAGGAACTAAGACAGATAAAAGCTGATAACTTGTGTAGAATCTCATACACACATAGCAAGATCTCTGCAGAAAAAAAACCTACGGATGTTCAGCGCCACTGGCGTGACCTGCAGATAGTTTTGCATGAAGTCCTTACATTTTGTGCTTATTCTTGTGTTTTATTGATGAAAAGTTGTTAATCTGAAAACAAGAAAAGAAAAGTGATAATTAGTTTTCTTGTAAATGAATACCTGAGTAGAACTCACTCTGCACAATTGCTTAGCATCTGTGAGTAGTTGTAGTGATCAAGTCATTTACTTTCCAGTCTAGCAAGTTCCCTAATTGATGATAGCGATCTTCATGTTTTCTTATAGAACAAAAGAGGAAAGTCTATTTATAAGAATCATAGACAAGACGATTTACCACGTGTTTGATGAAATTCTCTGCAAAGGTGGTGGAAGCCTTCAGATCCTTTTCGTTATATAGTAACTTTGTTATTGCCAATTTCTCATCCTTGTACTGTTGACAGCTTTATTTAATGTTTTTTGTACAGCTTTTGTTATTTTTCCCCCATCTCATCGATGGTTCTCACTTAATGTCCTTGCTACATCTTCTGTGCAGTTTGAAAGTGTTCGCGTTTGCTGGGTTTCTAGGGCTCTTTGTTCTTCTTCCAATAAATTGCTTAGGAACTCAGCTTGCACCTTTTGATATTACTGTTCTCTCTGGTGAAACTCTAGATCTGTTTACCATTTCTAATGTGAACAATGGGTCGAAATGGTAATTATAATGAAGCACTCTCCATTGCTCTTCTCTTCGTGTTTCAAAAGGAAGTACACAGATTTGTCATAGGCACCATAGTATGTATATAATCCGTTCCCTTTGCTAAAATAAAATGGAATTTAACTATAGATTTGGTTTTGTGTCAGGTTGTGGGTACACTGCTCTGCTGTATATATGGTCACTGCCTACGTTTGTTTTCTTCTTTACCATGTAAGTTGTTTCTTCTTACTGTCACTTGAATAAGCTTTTCTTCTTCAAAAGTATAAGCAAACTCTATTTCGTGTTTCCACCCCACAGTGCAATCTCTCTTTGGAATTTCATTTTAATCAGGATTTTTCTTGAGGTCTTTTGTTTAGAGAGAAACGTGACATAGATGTGAATATCAGTGGAAAAATACTTTAAAGAAGGGTGATATTTCTTGCTCTGGAGTACTTAGAAGTTGGAACTATGGGTGTAATTATTCCCTATCTCTTACTGCATCGAAGCATTAAGCATAAGTCTTGTCAAGCAACTTAAAGCAAAATCCAATCATCAATCTTCCATCTCATGCACATAGTGGCAGTGGTTCCTGAACAACTCTCTCTAATGAATATAAAAGGCACAGGTGCAAATAGGACTCTAGTTGTAGGAAACTCACATGCTTAACTGTATGTAAAAGTAAAAGTTCGGCAAGTGTATAGTTTGTGGAAATTATTCTCGAAGTCTCTGGTGTTTACTCTATCTGCATGTGGCAACTGGCAACCTTGCTGCTTCTCTTTGTTAATTGTCCAACAGAAGTTTACCAATACAGGTAAATTGTACATCTGGGTTTATACCTCTTGTCACGGTTTGATTATGGTTATTCACGTTTCTTTTCTAGGACACTTGATTGCTGCATGTCCGAGGAAGTAACATTGCGATGATTTCATGTCCGAAACATAATATGCTGATTGGATGTCAAAAACTACCCATATCATCTGCAGGAATACAAATATATTTGTTCAAAAAGGATCGCATATTTCTATTCATCAAAACCTCAGCCACATCAATTTACACTATTAGTTCGTGGGATCCCTGTCCGTCCTGGGAGCAGTGTTGGTGAGAGTGTTGACAGTTTCTTCATGGAGTATCATCCTTCTACGTATTTGTCACATGTAGTGATTCATCGGACAAGTAAACTTCGAGATGTCATTGTAAGCCCTTCTACTAAATCTATATATCTCTCGTTTTGTAATTGTTGTCTGCATATAAATTCAATTTTCAGCGTGCATGGCCGCTAACCAAGTTCATTTGGAAACATAACTTCTGGCTCTGCAGTTCACATTGTAACTTGTTGTGTTCTGAGATGATTGTTAGCTTTAATAGCTGGTTTTCTTCAGATTGTTTTTATTTTTGCTTTAAAGTTTGAAAAAAGCAATAAATGTCCAGGATGTAAATGGTTGAGGCCTTGAATAATGGCACACTAGGCTATTGCAATTACACATGATATATTTATTTTGTAAACCATATGCAGAAGCAGTGATTACGGTTTGAAAGATCTAAAGATGATCATATCTGCTTCTTGGCCCTTTTCACGCCCGCCTTTTAAAAGAGCCAAATGGCAAAGAAAGAAATATGTTTGGTTCACTCCAGCATAATTGGGCTGCTTTGATTTGTCATTAGATACTATTGGAGGACATCTTGCCCTCCTCTTGCTGTAATTTTTGATACTCATTAATACAAACTTTCTCTTTATCTAAAAAAAACAATGTTTGGTTCACTTGGTTTTGTTTAGGTTAACATCTTCCATATGATCATCCTCCTTATATTTGTAGGTAATATGGTTTTTAATATCTTTTTCTCACTCTATCTTGTGAAGTATATTTTTCTCTTTTTCTGAAGTCGGGTGCTTCCTTTTTCTCTTTTGACTTCTTTGACTAGTGTAAACCATACAATTAACTTAACTTTGAGCTGTACTGATTCTACTGAAGCTAAATGTGATTTCTTTTTAATGGTGAGACAATTTTTCTTAAACTTCATGTTATGTTGGATTTGTTGTGATATTGGAAGTTTGTTTATCTTCTTAGACAGATGTGAAGAAACTGTGTAGAAGATCAAATCATTTACAAGTGAAGCTGGGGGATCTGGAGGAGAACCTAAGGGTGGACGTATCAGATATTACTTTGGCTGGTCGGGTATGTCCTATTTTCTCTTTCGTTGTCTGACTATTCACAAAAGCTGAGACTCTGAGAGTACCTGCTATTAGTCATTGCAAGTGGTTGTCCATTATGGTTGATGCTATATCTTTGCAGTGGCAGACTAAGGATATTTTAGCCTTGGTGATTTCACTCTTTAAAATGTAGTAAGTCAGAAATGTCTTTAGCAGCAAACTTGGACTCTCATGCATGCCAATTACCTCTGCCATTTGCTAGTGCTATCAATTAGCTTTTATCCTTTTAGATAATCTTCTTTCAAATAATTGTTTCCTGCTGTCACTGGATATGACTGTAATTTAAGGTCGATGTTCTCTGGTTTAGTTCTAAAAGCAGCTGAAGCTGTCATATGTGCTTGACATTCAAGAACATGTTGCAGAAGAGAAATATTTCAGCACTGAGTTACTGTACTGCTTTGAGTATTGTAGGTTTGGACTTTGGAGTGATCAGTGATGCTTCTCTTTCTTTTTGTGAGTATGTGACAATCATGGGTGGAGCTACTGGGTGGCTTCCATGGGCCTAGCCCCTGTGGTTCGCCCCAGCGATCTGTTGTCTATAAATGTTAGCTCCGGCAACATAACTGAAATATTTTATGTTTTTGTTAGTTCACAGCATGCAAGATGTGCTTGTCTCACTGGTCAGAGGCGTGCTTTCTAGTTTATTGATTGACCGTGTTCGACTCTTGGGGGCTGCAACTTTCAATGCTTCCCAAAATTATTACTTTTTTCCGTTTCTGTTCATTTGCAAATTGCATTGCTTGCTCTCTTTTTCCTTTTATTTCATTATTGTGACCTGATCATTTGTTTATGTTTAAATGAAAACATTGCTATTGACCCTCATAAAAAATATATTTTGGTGTATTCTTTTTTTTTTTTTCCCAACCATATTCTAAAAATAGTATCCAATGTGAAAATTTTGTGGCAGCATATTTTTTTAGTAAATTTCAAACCTTTATATGAGAAACTATCTGATTTTTTCTCTATGAAAAAAAATATTCTCATTAGGTTATATTATCAAAGGAATAGTAATGCTACAATAGTGCGATCTACTTTAAAAAGGGAATTTATTATTGAACATTTTTGTTGGATGTATTCATTTTAATATTGTATTTTTATTAATGTTTTAAGATAATGACGCCAAAGCATTTTACTAATATATGTTTGTAATTTTCGGCCCCCCTTAAAATAAAAATCTGGCTTTGCTCCTGGTGACAATGTGTATATATCTTGCTGGGCTGTGTAGTTCCATCTTCTAAAGTTGTGGTGACAATGGTAAGTGACAACAAGAAGCCTTTTGGGTCTTCAACTCAGGCTAATACATGAACCACCTGTTACTAAAGGAGGGTGTAAAACTTGAGTTCCTTGAGTCAGGACTACGTGACACCTCACATCTTTTTTATATCAGATTTCTGGTGTGTGCTGGGCTGCTCATCTCAATTTGAGCTCACCTTTTGCGATTTTTTGTGTGGATCAATGTCTCAAAGGCTTGGTTTGCATAAATTAATCACTGGGCGTTTATAACTACAAGTTAGAGTGTTAGACCATACATATTCTAATGTCAGAGGGTAAACTTGTGAACCCTGACTGTGACCCTGCAGTGGACTAGGGGATATCTGATTCACTAGTTTTCTTCCTATGTTGTTTGCATGTGTTATTCCACTTCCCTAACAAGGTGTGCTCGACATGAGGCCTTCCTTACTCTTCATGACCTCTAACAACTTGATTCATGAGTCCTTGATTATCTCAAAGTAGGGTATATTCCGCTACTTTCCAGGCTTCTTACATCATCAACATCACCCAGTAGTGTATATGCAACCTTTACGCTTGTTAAACAGAGAGGCTGTTTCTGTTAGAACCTTGATCTGACGCACGACAGCCATCGTCAACTTCACAATAATAAATAAGAAGTGAAGTGCTGAGTCTGCTGACAGTTAGATGAGCCATTTTGCTCTACTCCAAAGCCAAAGAGTAGTGAATCTTTTGGCTCCATTATATTCCATGCATTCTTGTTAGGGGCAAAGGATTTTTCAAGTTCTGTAGTAGCTTCTGTAGGTGCTTCCAACCACAGCACCTTCTCCTAATCTCCATGCAATTCTTAGTTACACAGTTTCAGCTTGTATCGACTTTGCTCCGTATGATGAGATAACCTGAATCTTTGACAACTCAAAGCGCTTTTAGCCTTTTAGGCCCAATTAAGGACTATATAAATTGTCACATTCGCACTCAAATGTTCGACATGGGACCGAACTCTAATGGAGTCTCTTTCGTTCATTGCTTTGTAGTCTGCGTGCAACACATTTCAATGCTATGCAGATTACTTGAGAAAAGCACAGGAGAGTGTGCTTTTATGATCATTCTACAGGGACTTAAGTTGTGTTTCTTATTTTATTGTTTCTGGCTGCCTGGTGACAGTTCCTCTGAAGGAGTTCGATGTAAAGTTTGAAGCAGGCAATAATGCCAGCAGTAAATTTTATGGGTTTATGCACAAATTAAAAGTTATGTCCTTTCTTTCTTAATAATGCTTCTCTGTGTTCACTGACATTTACGCTATGTACTTTCCTCGATAAATCTTGAAGGAAGTACAATCTGCTTTTGTATCTTTCAGATCTCGATATGGTGCAGCAGTTGCTTCAAGTTTGCAACAATCTGAGAAACCCACAGAATGGGTTGCAGAGCAAGCTCCTGAGCCTATTGATGTATACTGGCCAATTTTCTATTCAACGTTCTTGCAAAGATGGATGTCTAAAGTGGTGATCATATTGGCCTGCTTTCTTCTGACGGTATTATTTATCATACCAGTTGTGGTAGCTCAAGGTCTTACCAACCTGTCTCAACTGGAGGATTGGTTCCCCTTCCTCGATACCATTTTGACGAAGTAAGTGGTTTTTCCAAGTCCATGAACTATACCTATGCCTTAGATTATTATGTGTTTTTTCTACAATCTTATCATGATGAGTACTTCAATTGGACCTCCAACCAAAGAAAATATTCTTAAGCCTTATTATCTATGAATGAGCATTCAAACTTGGTCTGTCCTCAATAAATGTCTCAATTGTAAATGAAACCAATCCTTAATAAGTTGAGATTACTGTTGCAAATTTCTCTTCTGAACTCTGACTTCATTTGGGTTCAACTCCTTTTCCTGAAGAAAACGCTTTAAATTTCAAAGTGCTAATGTTGTTCATGTAGGAAAAGCATTAAGAATTACTTTTTTCTTTTTCCTTTTGGTCTTCTTGAGGGGGAAAATAAAACCCATATATGATGACAAAAATAAAAGCCTTACAACTCTACAGCCTCAAGAGTCAAGAACACTCCATCAAAGAGGCTGTCTCGTCCACCGTTACCTTGATTCTTTTATAATCGGAGCTGTTTACCTTGATTCATGATTGGTATACTGAAAAAAATGTTATCAAACTAATTTTCATTTTGCTTGTGTTGTGTTTTCTGCCTTTTGATTGCCATGGACCATGCCCTTTTATACCTCTACAGCCAAAGATCTTGTTAACAAATGTTTGTCTGTAACATATTACTATTTACAACTTTACGTGGATAGAATAGTTGGTGGGCATGTCAAGTTTGCTATTGCAGTAATACATGCATTAAAGCTTCTACTTTTGCAGCTCATTGTATTCCAAAACTTCATCACATGACTTAGTTATGGTACCTTGAGTGAACTGGATATGGATTGATGTTCATGTAATATTATTTTCACATAATTTTGCATCGAGTTTTCTGGAGATAGGAGATAGCATAACGCATATTCAAAAAGGAGATTAGTCAGTGCGGATTTTCGTCACTTAGTCTTTGGAGGGAAGTTAATGCTTACTTAACCCAGAATCACCATAATTAGTGGCTAATTAATAGCAGCTTCTCAAGTGCAAGTTGAGATACAGCAGCACTTTCTATCACGAGCTGATGAATGTAGCAGCAAGGGATGATGAATCTAATCTTTCATTCCTTGTGGCTAAGGCGCAGACGGTAGCAAGTAGAAGCTAGAAGAGACTTTTTTAAGTCTTTTGTCATTCATTCCAGTGCTAAGCTCTGATTATTATTTCTTTATTTTTTGCCTTCTACTAAAACAAAAGAGATGTCAGTCTGAAACTTGCTTCAGAACTATCTTCACACAGTCAGAATCATTTGTCTGTCAGAACTCAGAAGTCTTGGCAAGCCTAAACTTACTTCCAGGAAGTCCCAAAGCTTAGCCAATGCCATGAAGTTTGTCTGTGGACTTTGTATCCTTAATAATGAGCTCTAAATTCTGGTAAATACCTGTAATCTGCTTTGGCCTTTGGGTGATTCATGTGATGCATGATAATAATTTTCTTTTTCTTTTTTTTCCTTATTTTCCTGTCAAGGTCATCCATATAATATTATCGAGCAAGCCATCATATTTGATATATGGGGTCTGTATTTGGAGCTGCAAGCTGCTGTCATTTCACTCAGTTGTTTGTGCTCTTGCAGAACAGGGATGAGTCAAGTAATTACGGGTTACCTTCCAAACCTTATTCTTCAGATATTTCTTAAGATGGTGCCTCCTTTCATGAAGTTCCTTTCATCTATTCAAGGGAACATCTCTTACAGTCAAATACAAAGAAGTGCATGCTACAAATTCCTTTGGTTTATCATATGGAATATCTTCTTTGCAAATGTACTTTCTGGGTCAGCTCTCAATCAGCTTTCTGTTTTCCTTGATGTCAAAAACATTCCGGCACGTTTAGCAGTTGCTGTGCCGGCACAGGTAAGACCTTTGTTCTTCTATTTACATTCTGAAGTGAGGGATGATACTATGGCCTCTTTGATTCTTTCAGCAATTGAGACTTGTGATTGTTCTTGGTGTAACTGGTAGCATAAAAGTGAAACATTTATTTCCCTACTTACCCTTTTCTTGTTATTGGCGGTGAGGGTGGGAGAGATGTGAGAGACAGGCTATTTGTCACATTGGTGAATATAATAGAACTAATTTTTAACGGGTACGGGGTGCACACCATCGTTCATTTTTGACAACTGAACCAGTTACATCACATAGCATCAGCAGTGGCTGGTATTTCCTATGAGCTGTCAACTCACTCAACTGTGTGCAGGAAAACAATTGCACCTCTAGTTTTATTTTAGGCTCTTTGAACGAACTGTGTAAGATGTACTATTACAAGTTTCTATTATCTTGGTTGTGCTCTTAAAGTTCTTGTAGACACCTGAAAGATGAAAATAGATATGCAAGGATTGTATTTCCTGCATGCAGTTCCCTTGATCTTTCTCATAAATTTCAAATGAGATTTTCTATACTTTGTTTTGGTGAGACCTAAGTCACCTCATCCTTTTTTAGTAAAAGCTCATCCTTTTTCTAGCAAAAACTCACCATTTTTCCGGAAAAAGTGCGCGGGATAAGAGTGAAAAAACACCATACCATGTAAAAAATCGACCTTTTCAAGTAATAGAAAAAACAAAACTTTTCTAGCAAAAAAACCACCTTTATTGTGCGTGTCTCACTTTTCTCTTAGTTAAGACCGCCTCATGCAAGATGAGCTTGATCTCTTTTGTGCTTATGCGTGTGGGTGCGGTGTGCCTATGCGCGCGCACCACTCTTTCCCCAAAAACAATGTGTGTGCACACAATAAGGAAAGATTAGACAAACTATTTATCTACATGTTTGAAGGACAATATTAGTGAGCAGCAATGTCATAGTGATTACTTTTTAATCCCGCTCGTTATAGCCTATGAAAGAGATTTTGATCAAAGGTCTTTGTTGTATAAAACTTATCGAAATACCTTTGAATATAACAGTTTAACTTTCAACGCTAATTTCTGCAGGCATCTTTTTTTATTGCTTATGTAGTCACTTCGGGATGGACCAGCACTTCGTCTGAACTCTTTCAAGTTATTGAGTTTATGCAAAGCTTATTGCGAAAGTGCTTCTGCTGCTGCTGTAAGAGAACCACCAGTGATGATTTTCAAGCTCCATCTATGGATTACCATAAGGACATTCCTCGGATTCTATTTTTTGGACTTTTGGGTATTACATACTTCTTCCAGGCCCCGCTGATTTTGCCTTTCTTGCTGGTCTACTTTTTCCTTGCGTACATAATTTTCAAGAATCAGGTAATCTCAATGTCTTTCTTTTTTCTTTATTTTCTAAATCATTTACGGAACGTAAACTTCTGAATGTCACAGTTTAGTGGCAGATGGCTCTATATATTATGGTATATTGAAGTATGTTTCCTGCTTCTGCAAGACTATTGAAGTGCCATAAACTGATTATTTCATTGAGATCTATTGCTATTATGCTTGTTTGACCAATCACTTTCTACTAAACCTAGTTAACCTACTATTTGAACAGAGTAAAATGCACTACTTGGAATATACCCCCCCCCCCCAAATAAGAAAAATTAGTAAACAAAAATAAGATGCAGGTTTCAAGTAGTCTAAGTCACATTATTGAAGCTTCGTCAAGAGAACTCAGAGGAGCAGAAGATTGAAATGATCCCTCTTGGTTCAGGCTTTCAGGGTGACCCTTACTTCGTAATTCAGAAGGCAGTGGTCAAACCCATTTTGTGTTCTATAACATCTCCTGTCATATGTTGTAAAGATGCATATGCCATGTAGTCAATAATAATAACCACCCAAAAAAGGCGCAGTATCGCTCAAACTTTCAGCTCTATGGTTGAATGCATACTGAAATGACTGATTAGTGATTACTGAGTGACTGACCTGTGGAAGAAAGAAAATACTTGACATACCCTTCTTTTTCTATTTATTTTGATCGGAACATTTTTTTGGGTGTTGGATTTTATCTGCAAAAGTCACCACGGTCATAAATTGTAGGAAATTTTGCCAAAATCCCCCTATAAATTCAAATTTTTTTTGAAAAATTACTTATAATATTTTAGAAATTAAAAAAATAAAAATAATACTCCCCTAGAAAGTCGTTCGCCATGAGTACACCCCGAAATAGCCTTTGAAGGGTTTTTCGGCCAAATATAATTAGAACTATTTTTCCCTCACATGATACGCACATGACCAATTAACCCGTCACCCATTCCTTCATTACTCCCCATTAGTTTATTGTTCTTACAATAATAGTGCTGAAAATTTCAATTGCATGATTACCTTCCTCCACTCTTTCCCTCACTTTTAACACTCTATGTTCTTCCCTCTCTCTTTCAACTGTCATTTATTCTTCAATCATCACCGACTGTTCATCATCCATCAATGATCTGGACAAAATTGGGCATCAGTGAGGTGGACAAAGCTGAACTAGGCAATTCTGGGCTCACTAGATTCCTATAGCTTGCTTAGTGAGCTTAATCACAGAAGGAAAACTATCTTACCTGCGTGATTACTCGACCATGGAAAAATTAGGGCTTCAAAAATCCCCAACTGCAATTTAAACCGGTTGGCGTTGAGACTGCTTGATGTTGAGAGGGAAGGTAAATGAGTTTTGGGGGGTTGGGGGGGGGGGGAGGGGTTGAGTCTAATGACTCTAATCGATCAAGAGGTGAATGGGTTAAAGGGATTAATTTGGTCACATGTGAGGGGAAAATAGTCTTTCAACTTCTAATGCATTTTTTGGCCAGGGAACCTGTAAAAAGGGTTGTTGGGGGTGTATTCAAGCCTTCAAGGTGGAAGGGCTTTAAAATGGGTATTTTGCAACCAAAAAAGACATCAGTTACAACTTACAAGGGGGATTTTTCAAGAATCTTACATTATATGGTTTTTTTTTTTCTTTTTTTTTTTTTTTGGGGTCAATTTTCCCCACATTTCATTTCTACTGCCTTCATTCTTTAGTGTCTGTCACATTGATAAAGCTTTGACTATGCTCTATTTGTTTATTTGCAGTTCATAACTGTATATGCCCCAAAGTTTGAATCTGCCGGGAAATATTGGCCCATTGTACATAATTCCATGATATTCTCATTGGTACTGATGCACGCTATTGCTCTGGGCATCTTTTCACTGAAGAAGGTTCGCTCGGCATCATCAATAATGCTTCCTCTCCCGGTTCTTACACTTCTGTTTAACGAGTATTGCCGGAAACGTTTCCTACCCAATTTTGTTGCCTACTCTGCCGAGGTATGTGCTTGCAAGTCAGGTTAAGTTGTTAGGTCTAGTTATGCCTCAATTCCATTGACTGCTGAATTTCATGATGAACAGAACAATTCTCATAGTATTGCGGTTGTGACCTCTAGTTGGGAGAAATGCTTATATTATCTGGATTTTTTTGGTGTAAACCTTTATCTTTGAATTTGACATGCAGGACATCTAACACAGCCAAATAGTTACTCCCTCTCCCTCTCTTCTAATATAAATTTCTTACCTTCTTAAATATAACCGTCCCTTTTCTCCTAGCAATATTGAGCTCTCCAGTTTGTTAAAATTTCTTAATCTTCCTCGGTGGTTTACTGGTTTCAGAATAGCCATACCTTTTATAGTGACGAATCCATGTTGGTGCCTTGGTGGGACAGATTTGAAGTTGCAAATTAGTTATATTGGTGCTTCATAGTGTTCATGCTTCTCTGCATTCTCAAAGGACATAGTTACAATCATCATAAATGTCACAACTTTGTTATGCTTTACCTTTTTTTTTTTTGGGGGGGGGGGGGGGGGAGATAGCTGCAGGCCTGCAGCTTGACGTAGTCAGCTACCATGCTAGTAGTCGGGCAACTGAGATTCCACAGTCGAGTCATTGAGTTATAGACCTATTATACAGCATAAATATGCACCAGTATTACTGATTTAACCAAAATAGTTGAGTAGCACTCTGATCAAAATAGCTTTGTCATTTTCTTTCCTAGTTTTTCACTTTCTTTCTATGTTCTTTTATTACTTTTTTATTGATTTATTTATTACCCTCTCCTCCTCCTGTTTGATACCCCTGATTTATCCTGTGTTGTATCTTCTCAGACTCTAATAAAGAAAGACAGAGAAGATATCAATGATCCTCAAATGCCAGAGTTCCTTAATAAACTGGTTACTGCCTATAAGGACCCAGCACTATTTCCAGTGGAGTTCTCCAATTCAGGTCGTCGGATGAGTCACGACCACTCTGATGATAACACAACTCCCCTTCTCTCTGAATCTGATGCTTAGCTTGAGTCTTATACGAGGTATGAATATGACCATATGTTTATTAAGGCTACATCGATATGGTGTATTTGTTCTTATCGACAGCCTGGAATCAATGGGTGCTTGGTTTTTTGTGATCTTCTTCTAGCCAAACGTAGATACAGCATCTGTTTGGAACAACGCCTCTACGTTTATGAATAAATAAACGAAGCAGACGCAGTCTTGTGTAGATAACGATCCTGTATAGTTTGTTTATGAAGATATAAATGAAGCAGAAGCATTCTTGTGTCGGTAGGGGATCCTCCGATCCTGTATAGTTGTATGCATGGACGTTGCTGTTATTTGTGGGGTACTGTACATTTGTACTTGTATATATTTGTACCATACCCATAGCGATTTTGAATTAAGACATTCTTAGCGAATATACAAGAATGGTGATTAGAATAGCCATTCATTTGGACAGTTATAGAAGAAAACTGAATCATTTGGCGGTTTCCTCTGTTGCATATTCTTGGTGTACAAAAGCTTTGAATCTACAGCTTAATAGAACAGCCATTTTACTGCACATCCAAAGTTGCAAAAGTGGTCTTTGGAATTTAGGACTTTGATTTTCTGACCTTTTTCTTGGTGGAAGATATGAATAGGTAGGTCAATTGTTAAGAAGAATTTTCTTGCAGGTAGTAGCATAAAAAGAGCGAAAGCACTCAGTAGCTGCTTTCCCCCACAACCGAAAATCATCACCTCAAGATTTTTTGTCAGATTTTGTTACCATTTGCTGGCTGAGAAAGTAAAACAGGTCAACTAATTGAAATTTGATTTGGGGCAGCTTTAGGATTTCTTTTAATGATTATTTTGCAATGGGTAATCCCAGAACATAACATATCATATTTTGTTTTGTTTATTTTTGTGATATTTTCATGATTTTGTACAGTTGCTTATTGAGTTGAAGAAAGATGTAGGCTTTAGCCTTTAAGAGTTCGAATCTAACAAGTTTTATACAATTGTTTTCAATTATGATTTGAAGGAGGCATTCAGGTCTAAATTGATGAGTGAAGAACATAAAGTCAGCAATATCTTCATCAACATCAACATCAACATCAACTTTGAGAGCTTTTTAATTGGCCGCTGTTATTGCCAGGTCGAAAAATACTATTAACAGGTCATCAATTCTTTTAGTTGACAACTTAACCCTTCATACTAATAAGGCAAAATACATATTCACTCTCCACTATCTTTAAGTGCTTTATTTACAAAAACATTTATAGAAATACATTAGAATTAGAACCCTACAACTCCACCAATTTGGCAACAATATTGGGAAGGGATTCAGAGAGATTCAGAGACGAACAACTCGGATCATGTCCTGTAACTGTTTGAATTTCCATGATCCACATTTTTACTGCAAACTTCCATGCTTACTATCTCTATATACTTGCTAGCGGTAGCGTAACTTCTCCAATCAATAGTTAAATTTAAAAAAAAAAAAAAAAAAAATAGAAGCTCACCGGACTCCTTTTTATTTTCTATTTTTTTAAAGTATAAATGACTAGAAAATTGTGGGATGTGACCTCATTCAGTGGTGTATTAGAGTGGATTTAGAAGAGAAATTCTCATTTGCTGATCAATCATATATCTTAATATGTATATATGATAAGAGTAGACAAAGTAATATTATGAAAATAGAATATGAATTTTGTCTTATTAATATGAAGGGTTAAATTGTCAATTTAAAAATTTAATGGCCAGACAATAGTACTTTTTGGCCTGACAATAACAGCGTCCTTTTAATTTAGCAAATATCCCTACTTTTGGTAGCCTTATCAAATAAAAACCATTTAGAATTGCCCTAAATAGAAAAGTAATATGTGAGAGAACTAAATTGAACTCAAACTTATTCCTGAAGATGAAAAGAACATTGTCGGCAAGTTTTATAACCTTTTTCCCTTATTTTGTTTAAAAGGTTCTTTTACCTAGGGAGTAACTTATCCAACTTGGCGAAAAGAGTGATGCATCTTGCATGTGAGTAAAAAAGTGAAATCTACAAAGGTTCTTTTACCTAGGGAGTAACTTATCGAACTTGGCGAAGAGAGTGATGCCATCTTGCATGTGAGTAAAAAAGTGAAATCTACGAACAAAAAAATGGAGAGCTGATCCTCTACTGTTGTAAGGCTCTGTTCTCTTCAATGGAATGGTGCGGGACGATGAGGAACGGAACGGAACGGAATAGAACGGCGCGGCGCGGATAATTCAAAAAAATGTAAGACAAAATGAAGTACAGAATGCGGAACGGAACGGAACGGAATGCAGCATGGAATCGACGAAAAGAACAGGGCCTAAAATTAACTGCAGAATGTTGTTCTCCAAACTTACACCCTTAGATTAGAGGGGGTGGATTTTTGATCCTTGGATAGAGGGGATGGGTTTTTCAAATTAAAAACTTAGAGGAGAGAGATAGAGAGAGAAAGAGACAATAGAGAAAAAGAACCGCAGAGGATCCAATCTCAAAAAAATGATATATCTAGATGAAAAGGTTATAATTTTGATAGCTTTATGCGCGAACTGCCTATGAGAATTCTTTTTTATTTATTTATTTATTTATTATCATTATTATTTATAAGAACCTCATAAGAGAAATGTTGAAAGAAGGTTTTCATTTATCTGGAAAATTTTCCTTTTGAAATCAATTTTTAGCTAAATGTTGTGCAGCAAGCTACTCAATTTCATGCAATAAGGCCTTGTTTGGTTTGTGGCTTTTTAGCTAGCTTGTTCGACAATCTGGATTGTTTGACCAATTGATCATTCAACCATCCAAAATTTGGTGTTTGGTTACCAGCTTTTTCATTGGCTTTTTGGACCCAACAATCTGAGTTACAAAAAGCTGCGTAGAGGTAGATTTTGGGGTCACCTTGTTGGATTATTATGGAAAATGACAATCTTAACCCAGCATTTAAACAATAATAATAAGTATATTATTATTATTATTATTATTATTATTATTATTATTATTATTATTATTATTATTATTACTAAACTAATGATAATTTAAATAATATAATTAATCGAGTAAATATAATTAATTTACATAATAAATATTACTAAAATTTATAAATATTATTATTAATTTCATACATACTATTAATATATATTAATGATAATAATTATCAATTGTTTTTATGATTAACAATCGAAAGTTATCTCCATGTCCATAGTGGTCATTTTACATCTAATCAGCTACCAATAATCATTTCACTTTACCAAACTTCTTTTTACAATCAAATAGTCAAACCAGTTAGCAGAACAAGTTGACGACAACCAGCTGACCAAACCAGCTACCAGTTGCGTGCCAAACAAGGCCTAAGTGTATGTAGCTAGATATACAAAAAGCATCTGAGCCTTACACTTTGCAATGTACTTGAATATTGGGTGAATCTCATTCAATGTGGCCGGTTAAGAATCTTTTTTAAATGAAATTTCAAACTGTTTTAAAATTTTGAATTTGAAATTCAAATGGAAAAGTAAACAATCATTTAATACTAATAAATTATAATTAATATTTATTTTAGGCATTAAAAACTAATTGAATCAGATAACTCTCCCCCTCCCCTTACAATTTTCGACGACCTTGCAGCGGTACTCTCGAAGCCCCCACTGTCTCACCTGCACCTCTCTCTCTCTCTCTCTCTCTCTCTCTCTCTCTCTCTCTCTCTCTCTCTCTCTCTCTTCAACCAGTGAAATCCCTTCAATTTTTTTCCGGTAACATTAAAACGCCGTAACTTATTTTCCAACGAAGATTAGAAATTTCTAAAATCCCACAAATATTCATGTTTCAATCTGTCGAGATAGAATAACCGAGAAATATTTGTTTTCCTAAGTTACACCATTTTTTCCGGCGAGTTGCGATAAAGTATTAATTTGGAAAGGATGTAATTTTGCTACCAAAGTCTTCACTAACGTAAAATCCAAGTACTAACTAATTTTGCAATCAGGGATGCATTTTGCTACCATGGACTTCACTAATGTAAATACAAGTACAAACTAAAACTAACAACTACTGCCTTCCAGATGCATATCATCAATCATAACAATTTTGCTACCAACAACGACATTTACAAGTTTACAAATGAAAATTGTTTTGCTACCAATACATACATTAACCACCTGCTTTGATTGTCATACGAAAAAAAATCGATAAACACGAAGAATGAACAAACCAAAACAAAGAATGAACGGACACTCTTCGCCGGAAAATTAAACAGAAAAAATGGTGTAAAGCTTTGCCGGAAAATATGGGTAGAAAAGAATTATCGTATGAAATAATTATAAGTCAATAACAACTGGGCTCCTCTTTCGCCAGAAAATCCGTTTTTCGCCGGAATGTTGCTGGAGAGTAATAGGAGAAGTTGGAGATGACTGGAAACAAGGGAGCTCATTTTTTTTCCTTTCTATTTTCTCTCTCATGCCTTTTTTTTGGTCTTTCACATTCCCTTTCATTCCCGTTCTTTTTTTTTCTCTAAATCTGGTATTTTTTTTCCCTCCTTTCGCCCTCTTCCACAAGCTGCTATTTTCCCTCCACAAGCTAAAAATAAAAAAAAAAAATCTTAATTATGGACATGTGGATGGCTGAGATTGTTTGTGTATATCTCTCCACATACACTCCGAGCATCCGATTCGAAAACCCGATCCGAAAATATCCGAAAAAAAGGATATCCGAGTTTTCGGATATCCGAAAAGCGGATATCCGAACAACTTTGAAAATTTCGGATATCCGAAAAATCATAATTTCAGATATTTTTCGGATACGGATATCCGAAATATCCGAAACTATCCGAAAAATATCCAATTTTTTTGGATTTTATGGATAAATTTCGGATACTTTCGAATTCTGATATCCGAAATATCCAAAAATATCCGAAAAATAACCAAAATAAAGTCAATTAAAAATAGAAAAAAAAAATTAACTTTTTCGGATACAAATTCGGATATCAAAATTCACTATTCAAAATTTCGAATATCCGATTATGAACAGCCCTACATGATCCTAACTTGAAGATCATAGTCTTGGTATTGATTTCATGATTTCATGAACGCTATTTTCCGATCCGGATCAAGACAAAAGATTATGGGAACAATGGGCAAATTTAACGATAATATGAGATTATCTTAAATGATTTTAAATTTACGAGCAAAAAGAAATGATTTTAAATTTACGTCGGTCTAGAATAAAACAACTGTGTTACAGGGTTGGCGAATACCTTAACAAAACAAGATATTATTACAAGGTTATGCCCTTTATATGCTTGGTTTTGATAGCCTTTTTCTTTTCTTTTCTTTTCTTTTTTTGAGGGTTGATAGCCTTTTTTGTGTAAAATGTTCATAGATTATATGGTTGAATAGGACATTTTTTTCATTTTTATTAGGGGTGTTTTGTGCTATAATAATCCATGTTATTTGGATTTTTGGGAGGCCCCGAAACGAAAGTGTTTATTTTCGTATCACATGGCACAAACCTCCTGTAAGGGATATGGGAGGCACCCGAAATCATTTATCTGGTCCTTGATAGGCTTATAAGGGCGTTTTACGAGACACTAGCTAGTTTTAAGGGCCACAATACCCTTTGAGAAGTTTGGGCAAAAATGACAACTGGGCCCCGTAAAGCCAAAAACGAAGGCTATAATCCACGTTATTTGGGCTTCCGGCAGGCCTCGAAACGAAGGTGTATTTTTGCACCACATCATACATAACATCCCTAAGGGAGATGGGAGGACCCCGAGATCAGTCATCTAGTCCTTGATGGACTTGTAAGGGCGTTTTACGAGACACTATTGTACGGGTCGGAACACCAAAATGTATAGGTGGTATCGAAGATCGGGGATTTGGATGACCCTCTTGAGGCACCGAGGGTCCTCTAGGGTCACGATACACCCCTTGGAGAAGTTTGGGCAAAAATGACAACCGGGCCCCGGGAAGCCAAAAACGAAGGCTAATAATCCACGTTACTTGGGTTCCCGGGAGGCCCCGAAACGAAGGTCTATATTTTCGCACCACATTGCACAGAAGTCACCTAGGTGAGATAGGAGACCCCCGAGTTTAGCGATCTGGTCCCTGATAGGCTTGTAAGGGCGTTTTACACGACATTAGTGTAGGGGCCGAAACACCAGAAAGTATGGGTGATATCGAAACTCAGAGATTCGGGCGACCCACCTGGGTCATCAAGGGTCCTCCAGGGTCATGATACTCACCTAGGAGAACTTTGGGGCAAAAATGACAATCGGGCCCCGAGAAGCCAAAAACGAAGGTTATAATCCACGTTATTTGGGCTTCCGGTAGGTCTTCGAACGAAGGTGTACTGTATATTTTCACACCACATCGCACAAAACACCCGTAGGGGATATGGGAGGCCTCCGAGGTTAGTGATCTGGTCCCTGATAGACTTGTAAAGGCGTTTTACGCGACTCTAGTGTAAGGGCCGGAACACCAAAAAGTATGGGTGATATTGAAGCTTTGGAGATTCGGATGAACCTCTCACGATAGACCCCTTAGAGAAGTTTGGGCAAAACTAAAAATCAGGCTCTGAGAAGCCAAAAACAAAGGTTATAATCCACGTTATTTAGGTTTTCGGGAGACATCGAAACGAAAGTCTATGTTTTTGCACCAAATCCCACAGATTACCCCTAGGGGAGATGGGAAGACCCCAAGGTCAGTCATCTGGTCCTTGATAGGCTTGTAAGTTCGTTTTACGGGACACTAGTGTAAGGGTCGGAACACCAAAAAGTATGGGTGATATCAATGCTTGGGGATTCGGATAACCCACCCAAGGCACCGAGGGTCCTCTAGGGTCACGATAGACCCCTTGGTGAATTTTGGGCAGAAATGACAATCGGGCCTCGGGAAGGCAAAACGAAGGTAATCCACGTTATTTGGGCTTCAGGGAGGCCCCGTAACGAAGGTGTATATTTTCACCCCACATCACACAAAACACCCCTAGGGGATATGTGAGGCCCCCGAGATCAGTCATCTGGTCCTTGATAGACTTGTAAAGGCGTTTTACAGGACACTAGTGTAAGGGCCGAAACACTGAAAAGTATGGGTGATATTGAAGCTCGTGGATTCGGATGACCCTCCCGAGGCATCGAGGGTCCTCTAGGGTCACGATAGACCCTTTGGAGAAGTTTGGGCAAAAATGACAACCGGGCCCCAGGAAGCAAAAAACGAAGGCTATAATCCACGTTATTTGGGCTTCTGGGAGGCCCCAAAATGAAGGTGTATTTTTTCGCACCACATCGCACAGAACACCCCTAGGGGAGATGGGAGGCCCACGAGGTCCGTTATCTGGTCCTTGATAGGCTTGTAATGGCGTTTTACGAGATATTAGTGTAAGGGTTGGAACACCGATAAGTATGGGTGATATCGAAGTTCGGAGATTCAGATGATAATCTCGGGACACCGAGGGTCTTCTAGGGTCATTGTAGATCTCCGGGAGAAGTTTGGGAAAAAATGACAATCGGGGTCCAGGAAGCCAAAAACCGAGACTTAATCCATTTTAGGCTTCCGGGAGGCTCCGAAACGAATGTTCATTATTTTGCACCACATGACACAGAATACTTTTAGGGAACATTGAAGGCCTTTGGGATAGGTTATCGGATTTTTAATAGACTTGCAGAGGTATTTTATGAGACATCAGAGACTAATCCACAGTTTTTGAATACCAACAGTCCATGCCGCCAAAACTTCTCTACTAGGATAGTGAAGTCACATAAATATGTGAGGATCATATGTTTACTTGATTGACAATAGTTGCCTTCAATGAAGTATATCCTTTGTGCTTTAATAACAAAATAATCGATCGATTTTTTTTTGTATTGTATTGGGGGATCGATCGAGAAATGAATTGTCTAAATCTGTGTTAAATGACCAAGTTGTGTTTTCTTTTAATTGTAAACTGCTGAACTAAAACTTAGGGCTTGTTTACTTGCCAATAATGTAATATAGTTATTTTATAGTGTAGATGAGGGGTGAAAGGTGAAGGAGTAGGAGGAAATAGAAGGGAGAAGTGAAATTGATTGCACCCTCCTATGTAATCACAATTTAACTTTAACCCATGTAAGATGATTACATTAGATGGTGCAATCAATTTCTCATTTTCCTTCCATCTCTTCCCCCTTCTTCCTCTTACACCTCACATTACTCTATAAATTAATTATATTGTATTGCAAGCAGTAAACGAGCCCTTAATTGTAAAATTTTTGTTACAATATCTAGGAGGAATGAATGAACTTTCACAATCAAACATATATTCAACAACACAAAAACTTACATAAGATGGTCTTTTCGTAACTCTCTGTGAAACGAGGGTTACATTTAAGTGAAACAACGGTCACAGTTCATAAAAAATGACCCTTTCATTTCTAGATAGTGACCCCATTTTATTGTGAGTTGCTCTCATACCAGACTTATGTGGCATTAAGAATTTTGAAGTTTGCCTAAAACTGGGTCCACATAAACTATATGTGGCACTAGTGCATTACCCTGGACTGATTATATCTATTTGAGTATTGAACCCCCACCACCTCTTTTAACAATTGACTTGCAGTTCTAATTCTAACCATTTGATGCAAAAGGTAAGAAAAATAGGAAAAATAGCCCTACTTCTATAGTAATTCACATGAGTATGTAATTTTACAAATTACAGACCTTTAACTCCAAGTAGCAGAAATAATACCTTTATTTCCTGTGTTTGACCTTTTCTCCTCTTTTTAAGGTAAACCCAGATGTCTCCTTTTCTACCCTTTTGATTTCACTCACCTTTTTTTACAAACTACCAACAAGACTCAAAACTCAAATGACCCGTCACTTTCCCACCCTTCATTCTCTCTCTTCAATAACTGAAGTCTGCTTCTGCTTTACACAGAAATATCAGAAGAACTCATTTCAGACCCAAAATCTGAACCAACAAACCACCGTGAATAAAAATCCGAATTTTTATCTGGAAAACTGGGTTGGTCCACAGAACTGTAACCAAAAATAAAAATAAAATAAAATAAAATAAGAAAAAGAAAGTGTCTTTAGAGTTTTTGCATGAGTTGTGACTTTGGTAGGCTGTGTTATGTTCTCACTTCTCACTGCACTCTACAGGCCTCTCTACCAGTGTCTCCCACTGTCTGTTGGTCATTTCAGGTCCTTTCCTGGTGAGTTGTTACTTCTCTCTTAACCCAGTAATTGGTAATTGTATTTTTATCATTTATAGTTTGTTTAATGTGGTAATTTCATTTTTCAATTGTTGTGTTCTAGATTTCTACAATCAAAACAAACAAATGTTGCTGTTGATTGCCATCAAATTGGTCTCATTTTTCATTTGTTGTTGGTGTATGTACTCTATTTTGTTTTGCATAATGTTTAAGAAAATTTTGGAAAAAGAAATTAATTTTCTGATTTGTACCAACAGAAAGAAGAAATCAATGCTCTAGCTGGATGGGTTAATCTTTTTTTTTTTTTTTCTTTGGGTCAGTTCTGTTTTACACCTTTGGTTCAGAAATCAGAATATTCCTATTTGGTTCAGACTTCAGAGTTTGAATTTATTTTTTTCTTTTTTTTTATTTTTGATTTAACCACATGTTCATTTCACCTCAGCCCTTTAGACCCAAGCTAACTATGTTCGCACCGGATCGGCCTACAAAGGGGGCCTACAAAAGGGTAAGTGATCCACTAAGTAGTTTATCCATTTATAAGATTCGCACCCCAATATTGTTTAAAGAATGAGAGTGTTGAACCACGCCAATCACTCATTGGTTTTTTGTCTTCACTTTGGGAAGCACACAAATGTGACTATGTGAGTACAATTCATTCATGGAAGGGATTGTAACTATTTGGATAAACTATAGTACTCCTGTAGTCCTGTTACATCTTACATTGGATACATCTTATTTCAAGACATAATCCATACTCCCTTTCATAGTGACATAAATTTGTACTCATAATGTTTAGTTCAAAACCAATTTATCAATTTGTGTTTAGTTTGTGTTAATCCAAAACTTTGTCAATTGATAAACTCTAACCTTTTTTTATAAATGCATTAAAAATCTGAAATATCTTTTTCTTTTGTACCATGATGTTAAACATAAAATGAATTTTATATTTTTAGAGATAAAGAAGTGGACCCTTATCATCCTATGAAAATGGACCACAGGCCCACAATCTCTTTGGGCCCCTCTTAACAGTAGAGGTACATTACCAACTTATAACCAAGTTTATTGCATTTTGCCTTTGCCTTTGCCTTTGCCATTGCCATTGCCATTGCCTTTATACACATCAAAACTAGCTGGGCAGCTCAGTTTTTCTCTGAAGCTGGTCATGGAAGAAATAGAAGACTCTTACAAAAACAGGAATTGGGTTCCTCAAAGCAGGAGGCTTGGGGAGAGAAATCATCATCATCACCACCATCACCACCTCCATCACCATCATTTTCATCACCTTCCTTCACACAATAACTATAATATTAATCCTCAACCATTTCATTATAGTTCCAGTAGTTACAGATTAATTGGTTATTTTGACCAGAACTACCAGCACCAACAGCAGAGTTACCCAGCTCTTCTTCCTTTACCCCCAATATTACCATTTCAAGTTCCTTCTCAACAAAACCAGAGATTCAGGTCAAAAACTCAATTTCATAAAGAACCTTACAAACCCCATAAAAACCCTCCTCTTCTTCCTTCTCCTCAGCCTCCTGTTCTGCCAAAGTTTCCTGCTTGTGCTGTTTTACAAGGCAAATGATGGCTTTTTCTCAGCTTCTGATTAATAGCTTTTGTTTCTTTTTTTAAATGAGAAAGAGCATGCCTTTTGAAGATATTCAAATGATTGACTATGGATATGATATGGTGGAAACAAAACTGTTTCATATTTTTGTTGTCACTTTTTTGGTGCTCTTTTCCTTGTGGTTGTTTGAGAAAACAAATAAAGTAAAAAGAGAAAGGAGAGTGTGTATGTGTGTGTTTTTTTCCTTTTAGGTGGATTGTAGTTTGTATGATGATTATGTTACAAATTCAGTTATGTTATTAGAAGATGGTTTTTTTTAATACTGATGCAAATGGATTAATCATTCAGCTGCTGAAGGGCTTGAGCAACAACTTAGATCACTTGACATGGAGAGTTCTAATAGTGATACTGCAACACAAGCCTTAGTGGCTGCAAAGAGACCAGACTGTGGTGGTGTGGAAGGGCAAGTTATCTCTCTCATAGCTAACCATTTTCGAGTGAAGTTTGAACCTTTGCAGCGGATTTACCATTACGATGTTGAGATCTATCCGAATTGTTCCAAGGAAGTCGCTTGAGAAATTAAGAGGAAGTTAGTGGAAGAGAACTCGGCTTTGCTTTGTGGTGCTTATCCTGCTTTTGATGGTAGGAAGACTTTGTATAGCCCTGTTGAGTTCGAAAGCAATAGGCTCGAGTTCTTTGTTAATCTTCCGGTAACTCCTGTTGAAAAAAGTTTAGAAGGCGATAACCCAACAAAGAAAGAACAAAAGACAAAGCTATTTAGGATCAACATTAAGCTTGTGTCCAAATTGGATGGGAAAGACTTGAGCAAGTACTTGAAGAAAGGAGATGATTGGGTGCCACTTCCTCAAGAGTATCTTCATGCTTTGGATGTTGTTTTGAGGGAAAGTCCCAATGAGAAATGTATCCCTTTAGGGCGATCACTGTATTCGACATCTTTTGGAGAGGCTAAGGAAATTGGAGGAGGAGCCATTGGATTAAGAGGGTTTTTCCAAAGTCTGAGGCCAACTCAACAAGGCCTTGCTTTGAATGTAGACTTTTCAGTTACTGCATTTCATGAGAGTATTGGTATCATACCCTTCTTACAAAAGCGTCTCAAGTATTTGCACGATCTTCCTCATAGGAAAGAAAGGACATTGACAATGGAGGAGAGAAAGGAAGTTGAGAAGGAATTGAAGAATCTTAGGATCTTTGTTGCTCATAGAGATACGATTCAGAGATACTGGTTTCATAGCTTAACAGATGAAGTTACCGAAAAGCTTTGGTTTGACGACAGGGATGGAAGGAGATTAAGGCTCATAGATTATTTCAAGGATCAGTATGATTATGATATAAAATATAGGAATTTGCCATGTGTACAGATAAGTAGGAGTAAACCTTGTTACCTTCCTATGGAGCTTTGCATGATTTGCGAAGGGCAGAAGTTTCTTGGTAAACTTTCAGATGACCAAACTGCGAGAATCATGAAGATGGGAAGCCAAGGACCAAAAGAACGAAGAGCGATCATCAATGAAGTCATCAATGGACCAGTCGGACCAACTAGGTAAATTAGAAGCAGGGGTTGGTATTAAATGATAACTCCAATTTTGTTCACAACTCATCACCATTGTCTTCTTTTCAATTCTTGCAGTGGTAATCAAGGAGTCGAGTTTAAGCTCCAAGTATCAAGAGAAATGACACGATTGAATGGGAGAGTTCTTCTACCTCCAAAGTTAAAGTTTGGGGATGGAGGGCTTGTAAGAGATGTATTTCCTACCCGCATTGATCGCCAATGGAACTTTTTGGGCGGGCATGTAGTTGAAGGAACACGAATTGACCGTTGGGCACTGATAAGTTTTGGCGGAACCACTGATCAGAAATCCAGCATTCCTAAATTCATTAACCAGTTACATTTGAGATGCGAGCAAATGGGCATTCACCTTAGCAAATACACCACCATCACCCCACAATTTGAGCCCATGCATGTGCTCAATAATGTGACCCTCCTGGAAAACAAACTCAGTAAAATCCGAAGGGCAACATCGAACAATCTCCAGCTCCTTCTCTGCATAATGGAGAAGAAACACAAAGGATATGCAGATTTAAAGAGAATTGCTGAGACCCGAGTAGGAGTTGTAAGCCAATGCTGCTTATACTCAAATCTTGGGAAATTGAATTCCCAATTCTTGGCAAACTTGGCTCTTAAGATCAATGCCAAAGTTGGTGGATCTACAGTTACATTATTCAATTCATTGCCCTCTCAAATCCCTCGTCTTCTGAGACCCGAAGAACCAGTAATCTTTATGGGAGCAGATGTTACTCATCCTCATCCACTCGATGATTACAGTCCTAGCGTTGCAGCTGTTGTTGGAAGCGTAAACTGGCCATCAGCCAATAAGTACGTCTCAAGAATGAGGTCCCAAACACACAGACAAGAAATCATAGAAGATCTTGGAGAAATGGTCAGTGAAATACTAAGTGAATTTCACCAAGAGGTCAATAATCTCCCTAGAAGAATTATCTTCTTTCGAGATGGAGTTAGTGAGACCCAATTCCACAAAGTCCTCAAGGAGGAGCTGCAATCAATAAGAGCAGGATGTTGTAAATTCCCTGAGTACAAACCTTTTATCACTTTTGCAGTGGTGCAGAAGAGGCACCATACAAGGTTGTTCCCGGATGAAAGTGATCCGAATTGTGCACAATTTTGCGAAGAGAATATCCCTCCTGGGACAGTTGTTGACACAGTGATCACCCACCCAAGGGAATTCGATTTTTATCTCTGCAGCCACTGGGGAGTGAAGGGGACGAACCGCCCTACACATTACCATGTGTTGTGGGATGAGAGCAAGTTCACCTCTGACGAGTTCCAAAAGCTGGTTTATAGCTTATGCTTCACATTTGTGAGGTGTACCAAACCGATTTCTATTGTCCCTCCTGCTTATTATGCTCATCTTGCTGCATATAGAGGCAGATTGTACCTGGAGAAGTCGGAATCTATGGGTTGTACAAAGGCTGGGGCTTCTAATATATCGCGAGTTGGCTCTCCAAAGACGACTCCCCTACCTAAGATTAGCGAAAATGTTAAGAAGCTTATGTTTTATTGCTGATTCTCTCCTTGATGTTTATGTTGATGAATATATCAGAAGCTAGTTAGTGTTTGGATTCTGATCAATAGTAAGTTTAACTGCCGATTACTCAATGCTGTAAATCTTGCTTAATCCAATCGAACCAGATCAAAAATAAGAGTTTTCAACATGCATTATACTCGGAACAATTAGGAAAATAAACACTTGACATGAGGAGTCCTTCCATAGGAGTCTCGGGAGGTAAGATGTAAGGTCTTTCTTCTACGACATTATGTAACAATTGTCTCATGGTGAGATTGTAAAACAATTAAAAGTAACTCTACTCATGCCTCGATGTTAGCTTAAAATGGAAGTTGAGGACAATTCTAGTTTGTAATGGCTCTGCGGCTTTGGCTAACTTATCCTAGAGGGTGAAAATATCATGCATGATCCTTTCAAAACATGGACAATAAGGTGCATTGTCATGACGTATGCGTTGAGAGTAAGAAACCTAAAAACACATCAGAAAACTCGAGTTCACCAATTAAAGACCTAATAAACACGCCGATGTAGACCTTTCACTAGCACTTGCAAACAAGGGTTATATTATACACTAGTACTATCTTTATCTTGTTTTACATTGTTGGATTTGATTGTGTCATTCCATGAATTGTGTTGCCTTGGAGATGAGATCCCCTCATCCCCTCCAATTGATTTGGTGTAGATACTCACAAAGATGAAAACAAAAAAACAAAAAACTAAACAAAGTTTTCTATAGTATTTGGTGGAGTAACTCAATTCAAGTAACTCAATTTAATTAGGCAAGTTCAATTAATGTCAGTTCAATTCAGGTAACTTCTATTGGAAAGAACACGCCCAAATGATGAAAATGAATTTAACCATATATTTGTGCTAAGTGGAATAAATAGTAATAATATATAATATTAAATTTGTAAAACCCTATCGGAGAACTGTAATTGATTTTGGTTTGACAATAAGTTAACATACAAAAGTGCTAAGTGCATGTAATATTATGAATGGTAGGAACTCTTTCATCCTTAATTAAGATCGAGGGTTTGAATTTCGCATTGGGCATAGAGTAACCTTAAATTCTTTGGCCATCTATCTCACCCTTTGAAATGCCTACAAGCCAGGATACCAAATTGTAACATGAATAACTGTCCGTTTAAATTTACTTACTGTATTTTTTTTATTTTTTTGGTAACAACTTACTGTATTTATTTTGAGTGGAATTATGTCAGTGAAAATTTTGAGAAGTTAAACTCTAGACGACCTAGACATATCCGGATAATGAAATGGATTTAATACTATCCATTCACGTGATAGGTTAAATTTCTCATAGCCTTCACATAATCCAAAAAATAGTCCTGAAAAACAATTCCAGGTTGACAGAAAACAAAGAGGAAGAACTGAAGAAGAAAGAAGTGAGACAAATTGTACAAAACTTGGCATTTACTATATGATATAGATAGGACATACAGGAAGCTGTGTGGGGGACTGAAATACTGAACAGTGAATATTTCAGCAGTCACTGTAAATTGATTATGTTAAAGAAAAAGAAAGAATGAAAGAATTAAGAGACCTATATATATATCTAGTAGCTAAAATAACAAGTAGTGTATAGTAAAGAAAAGGCCAATTTTAAATTTTAATATTCTTGCAGGTTCAGAATATTGGATACTGCAAATTAAAGGCAATGGAAAACTACTTATCAATAGACTTTCTGATTCTCTGATTTTGCCAACTTGTGTAAATAAGGGTATTAATGTGATAAAAAGTAGAGTATGATATACAATACACTGTGCATGTAGCAAAACAGAGTTTTTACTTTTTAGCAGGTTGATAGAGAAATGTCAATGACCTGGCCTTTTTTTTCATTGTCATTTGGTTGCTATAGGAATTTTGTTATAGTCTTATAGAGTAGTAGAGATACATTGTTTTAAGAAATTTGTACAAGCCATCTATTTTTAACATTAATGTTTTTGTTAGAAATTCAATTTTGCTGAACCATAAGAATAAATGTTTATAGCTTTTAAAAGGAAAAATAAAATGAAAAATAATAATCAGGGTTAATTTTTTATTAATTTTTTTTTAAAGACAAAGTTACAACAATCTCCTTTAAGAGATTATAATATGTTGTTCACCGATAGATTTTTTTTTGGTTACATTGTTCACCAATAGATTAGTAAGAGAGTAATCGAACAAAGTCGATCAAAGTAGTGACCTACCTAAAAGAAGACTAAATTCCTGTTTGATTAACTTAATTTTACTTAAATTCAGTTCAGTTTAGTCCAATTCAGTTCATGTGTAACTTTATCACTCAGATAATTTTTTATTTCGAAATAAACTAATACATGATAACTATGTCCTCGGAAAGCTTCTCAAAGCATACTTTCAAATGAGTACAATATTGAATATGTTTGGACGACTTTTGAATGGTTAACAGTCAAGTTAAAAAGATCATGTCAGTTCAGTTCAGTTTAGTTTTTTCTAGGTAAATCAAATAGAGACTAAACGGGGCTGAGTGTAAAGTAATTCACATTCTTTTTTGTTGATAGAATTGGTCTATTTATCTACCAGTGAGATTTCACAAAATCTCGTATGAGGCGGTCTTAAGGTGAGGTCTCTCATACAAACATGAAGAGACCTCTCATACAAACATGATGTCATAACAACGTCATACTTATATATAGAGATCGTCTCACCTTGAGGCCGCCTCACACAAGACTTATTGGTGAGATTTATATTGATCGGTAATTGTTATAATATTTTATTTACAAGTATTTATCTGATTTCTCAACTTATATCTTTTAGCATGTCCAAAGTGGATTGGCTTGATTGATAAACACATCCCATGAATAGTTTGCAATCGTTCTTCCCTAGACCTTAGTGTGGCTAAGCCAGATAAATCAAAACAAATTTACAAAAACTTGTATGGACTTAGTTCATGGTGGACTAATAAACTAAATCTTTTTAAATATATCCTTCATGTCCTTAAATATTTGCACTAAAGTTCTTGGTCTACGGTGGACTAAGTCCATACAAAACATGCTAAAACAAATTAATAAACATGGGCCAGCAAACTTATCGAATTTGGATTGAAAAAATTTTCATGGGCCAGTTCTTTTTCCCTCTTGATGCTCAGTAGCTATCTAAGTGTAACAAGAATTTGCCTTAATTTGCATGGTTCGTAAAATGTAGGAAAATTTCTCTTAACAAATTTTGCATTTTTGTGTATGTGCACAGATTTTGTATTGCGAGAGGTCATGGGTTCCTGCCTAGAGTAAGGGTGCATTTTTTTCCACTTATTTTCACTGATTCTCACAGATTGGGTAATGTCTTGCTGATTTTTAATGATTGAATAAAGTTATACCACTAATTTTCACTGATTAGATAAGGTCTTGCTACTAATTTTCACTGATTCGATAAGATCCTTCTACTAGAGGCGCGGATCTTCAACAAGGCGGGTCAGGGCCTGGCTCCCCCAGCTATTAATCCAATATTTGAGTAAAAAATGAAAGTTCCTGGCCCTGGTCCAATATAGTGATATGCTGAGAACTCCCCTTGGCCCAATCTATACTGTAAAACAAAACAAATGGACAAGGGAACATAAAGCCCAATATTCAAATAACCCTATTGGCTACTACTTTTAACTTTTTGACTGATACTTTAAAAAAAAGATCTGTCGTATTAAATCTACACGAGTTTCTGTAATTTGAGTATACTCATATTCTCTAGCTACTCATTGATCCAATATATTGTGCTGAAAAATAAGTATGAAGCAGGCTATACACCACGGGCTCTCCTTGTAACTTGATAGTACTATCGTAATAGGTCCATTAGCATAACCATGGCCATTGACACTTTAATTTTTGGACTAAAGCTAAGTGGGTAACCCTAGTCCATAGCTACCTTAGGCTTAGGTTTCACATATATATATATAACTAATCATCCATGTCACCAAAGGGCCTAATGAAAGGGTTCTATGTAATTTAAGTAATGGATTATTGTGCATATGCATCGTTACTCGTACTTATTATTCGTCTCCAATAATTATGAGTGACGATCGTTACGATTTTGATCTCTCTAATCTTGGTATAGGCCAAGGCCAATTCATTAAGCGGGTGATCTCGTTCAACCAATCGAATACTACTCCTTATACTACTAAAGTTATTGTATTTGGGTTCGGATATGCCCCCCAAAGCGACGAGTACAAGGTTGTTGTGATCGAAGCTATAGGGTCGAGAGTGTATTCGTTACGGAAAAATACTTGGACTAATACCATTGACGAAGACAACCAACCTCTAGGAAGAAGAGGTTTCTATAGGAAAGAAAGTGTTTATTACAATGGGGCATGTTATTGGTTAATAAAAATGGAAGGCGGACTAATGTGTATAATGTGCTTTAACCGGTAATTGCTGATGTTTCTTGAGACATCATCATAAAAATAGAAATGTACTGCCTTCACATAGCATTACTACTACATGGATTGATGAAGGACACAAACTAAAGTATTCATCAGGTATGTAAACGGGTTGATCTTATGAGAGAGGCAGGAAGCAGGCTAGGAGGGGAGCTAGCTCTGCTGACTCACTTAACGTGTCCGAATACTAATCTTAAGGTTTAGATACATAAGAAAGAATCTCTTCTTATGTCCCTCCGTCTCTAACAACTTTTCAATCTAGAGAGAATAAAAAGAGATAGAGAAGCATCTTCTGTTTCCTAATCACAAGAGCCATGTCCCTCCTCCAAGATACTGTCAGAGGCAGGTCATCCCCACCCTAGTCCTACAGCTAACGATATTGAGAGAGTAAAAAGTAGCAAGCTAGTGCTGTGCGCTTATCACCATGCAAGTAGTTGTCTAATTAATAGAAAATGGTACTTTAAGGTCTAGCAATATGTTAACACAATGAGTGAGAGGTCATATTAGCAAGCTAGTGTTGCGAGCCTATCTGTAACCAATTCAGAACGTACTTTCTGCTATACTAAGATTACCATCAATGTGATCATAAGAGAATCTATATAGCAATTGTGTTATAAAAAATAAAGAGAGAGACAACTCAAGGACAGAAATATTGCTTACACTGCTCAGGTAATTAGCTGGGCTGTTGGCTGCACTTGTTAGTGATTTGCAGTTCAGGATGCAAAATGGCACCTATTACATTTAGAAAGGAAATATCATCATCATGTACTACAAAAGTCAGGCTTTGATAAATATATAGAGAGGTAAAAAGGAGGTGCTTGTTCATTAATACTCAAGAATTTCTTAAAGATTAAGTGCAGGCTGGCTCACCTTGCAACAAGCTTTCGGATTGTAATAAGCATGCCATGTAATAACACAAATTAGCTAAAGAGAGAACCAGATAGCCAACATAAATACAACTCATGTCCTAAGAGCAGAAGAACATTGGGCATCAGGTACAATCCATAATAAAGATGGCAAAATCCCAGATAATAATGTGAGTATGACACTATCAGAACTTGGAGGCCGGTGTAAATGATTCACATGTTACAGAACTCAGATGAGTGAGAAATTTGGTTCTGCACTTGTGGTAAATAGATCGCTGATCGTTTCTCGCTGGAAGACCTTGTTCCTGGTCCTACTAGAAAGCCATACATAGATAATTTTGCATAGCTATAATATGGAAAATTTTGGGAGCAACCTGAACTTCATTCCATAATTTTGTGGATGTCAATAGAACATACATTGTATACCAAATGGATCAAGGGAACAATATATATCTTTTCTCTTTGCGGCATAATTTACTCCTATAAACAAAATTAAGTCACCAATCTACAGCAGCAGAATTTTATAAAGCAACCTGATTCTATGTTCATAGGTCACAGAAGAACCAGAAAACCTGAAGCTGAAAACTTCTTGCATGCATCTGCACTGGCTCTGGCCTTATACTCCAAACGAGTCCCTGACATTTCTTTCCAAGCAGCATAATTTCTTCTGCATGTATTAGAACCATCTTCACATTGGCGATTCTCATTCACTGGTTATGGCTGACAAGAGCTCTCAAAAATGACCATTCAACCAACTGCATTCTCACATTGCTCCGGGGTCGCCCTTGGAGTTGTAGTAGCCATTTCCAAAATTGGCTGAGATTCCTCACTTGCAGCTTCCATGCTAAAAGATCGACAGCTGAAGTAGAAAACTGCGGTCATCATAGAGTCAATGAGCACCACAAAGGAATACATGATCACCAGTAGTGGCCCTTCCCATATTCTAGAGGACCCATCTCCATAGCTCAATGTCTTCACTCTATGCTCAAACAACCCCTGCACAAACGCCATCCCTATTGTCGACCCAAGGTACATCAAAAGACCCACATGGGTCTGACCCCTGATCAAAATACTAGACCTCAACAATGCCTGAGGACCAGACGCATCCTCCAAAACGGAGATTACAACCGCAATGTTGCAAACAATTATCGCGTTTGCAAATACTACCGAAAATATAAGCCCCACAACTATGCCCGGATAAAAAACCAAATCCGGCATGAACCCAAATGTCAAAAACACATTGCATATAGCAACCAGAAGCACAAGAAACAAGGTAAGAACCCCAACAATCACCATACAAGCCCAAATATAAGTCACAACAACCCGCCTCCATAACTTCTTAACAATCACACAGAACTTGGACAAATCGAATTGCTTCTTCGAGTAAGTACAATCAACTGAGTAAACAACAGCAGCTTTCGACAAAAGCGACAATGTGATATACAAAGGGAAACATATAGCAGTAGAAACAGCCATTTCAGAAAACCTTTGACATGACTGCTTAACAACTGGGGTGAGAGGTAAGCCACTAGTCCTAGAAATCAACAACAACCTGATACTTAATCTCCTCACAACTGAATGATCAACTAACATATTAGACAACTGAACAGCTGATACAGGACATATTAGCAATGCTGCAATAGCCATAAATCCAGCACAATTAAACCTCAAAATCCTAACAGTCTCTCTCAAAATATCCAAAGCACTCATTGTACGGATCTGATAATCCAGTTGGGTACCCAAATCAATCGAATTTTTCATCTGGGTATCTCTAGATCCTTCCAAAGCCAACGCCTCTAAGCTAATCTTAGCCTCAGGGGGATCCATTTTTAACTTCGACCCAATTGAATTCAGACCCAAATTATCTCAAAAACCGGATCTTTAATATGTGGGATTCGTTCAAAAGCAAGACATATGTATGTATAGATCAAGAAAATGAGAAAAAAAAACAGTAGCAATCACGAACAAGAGTAAGCATAAAGCGTTACCTTTTATGGAATATGAAATGGGCAGTGGCGATTGTAACGAGGCAAAAGAGAGAACACCCACATGAGAGATGGGGTGTTTGTTGAGGAGAGAGAGAGAGAGAGAGAGAGAGAGAGAAGAAGCTCCCACGAGAGAGGAGCTTGGAGGAAAGGAAGATGGAAGGAAAGGATCTGTGCAAAACGTAGAAAGTGAGGGTTTTCAAGAGAGGACAACAATGACACTTTCACTGTTTTTAAGTAGCAGAAATGAATGAATGAATACGTTTAATTGAATCCCGAAAGACCAAAAGAGTAATAAAGAGCAAACAAATAGATAGTAGAAAGAACACAGCACGTGTTTGTATGAATTCTTTAATAGTTTAATGTGTTGTTGCCGTTCAAAGAGGGAGTGTGAAACTGTGAAGTGTCGGCTCGTTTGGGACTAGGAATAGAATTAGGATCCCCAATTACATGATGGGTGAGGCTTTGCTAACGGCGTTGATTCGGGTAACAATATGAGCTTGGTTGCATTGGATTTTATGGATTTGTTTTCTCCAAGAGTAGGCATGGGTCCATAAGAGTATAAGAGTGTTTTTTCTTGGTTTCAAATGAGGCACAAAGACACGTGTGTAATTATGAACGACGGACACCTTATATAGGGGTAATGTTGACTGTTGAGTGTTTGACACTTGTACACAACGCTGGCATTAGGTTACGACATTTAGGGTTTTTTTCATTTGAATGTGTTGTGTCAATATCATGGTTTGTATATGTGTCCATATAACCTAAGTGCAATATAAATATACATGGCCGAGGGAAAATGGAGATGCAATTGCTACATAATGGATCCAAGTCTAAAGCACATCATGTATTCAGTGTATGCGCGTGTGATAACATGGGTGGATGTATTATGTTACATGTAATATTCGAATTCATTAATTGTGAGTTGTGACATCTATATAATTAGATTAATTAGATTAAAATGAAATGATCAAATCAGAGCTCGACACATCAGCCGCTGAATTGCCGATAATGACGTGTTAATTTACTAATGGCGTGTCATGTGATGTGACTCATGGCTAGTAAAAAAAGAAAGAAAAAAAAGTAATAAAAAAAAAGTAGCAATAATCAGACGTTACAAAAACATAATGGAGTTTAATGACTCAGTTATCCCCTTCCCTTTATTCTCAGAAATTGTCATACGTTACAAATCTAAAAATTGAGTAGTAAGTAATTTCTCTCACATATTCATGAGCCAAAAAAAAAGAAAGTTAATTCCGCTCTCATGAATAGATGATGGAACCACGCACCATCAATTCATTTCCTACCTTCCCATATGTTCAACGTTCGTATCTGCATCTTATCGACATCGTCCGCCATCTTTCCGGCATCGCGTGCAACCAACCCCTATTTTGGTAAGTGTACTCGTATTTCTCTTTACTATTGCTAACAAGCATTTGGTATCTATACCTCCTCTCCTTGCAAGATAACCCGTCCAACTTCATTAAACTTAGTACCATATATTACTTTACATTGTTTTTTTCTGAACAGTTATATCAACTTGAATGTTTAAAACTATTTAATTCAATTTTCAATGAAAAAGTTACGCTGAAAATAGATAAAAAATAGAAATCGCTTCAAAAAAATTGGAAAAAATTATGAGACCTCACTATAAAAGTAGAGAGGGCTTGGGAGTAGGCTTGGTAGCACAGGGTGGTGCAGAGTCATGCTCGGTACCCAAAAACCGTGGAGTACACATGACCAATGCATACTTTCATAATGGTAGGCGCTTCATGTCGTGTCGCTTGCCTTCTTTCGCCCACAAGCCCTCTCCCAAGCAATTACCCATTAAAGAGTCTTAGAAAGGTTTAATGGTTATAACACGAGTAGACATGCCTAGTGCATAACTTTCATATTGGGGTTTTGAGAATTTGGATAATTATTTTTCAAAAGTTACACGTCAAACTTTTCAAGTATATTATTAAGTTACGGAAAAGTATTTCTTTTTTCACAAATTGTACCTATTTAATTTAATTTTTAATAAATAAAAACGCTAAAAATAGAAATATAAAAACAATTAATTGGAAATCCCTTCAATGGAAAAAAATTATGAGACCTCACTATAATAGTAGAGAGGGTTTGGGGGTAGGTTTGGCAGCACCGGGTGGTGGGGAATCATGCTCGGTACCCAAAAACGCGTGGATTAGCCTCCAATGTCCAGTATGAGGCCCTTCTAGCCTACCAAGAACCCCATAACCTACCCCGTGAGCCTCCCATGTCCCCTAGGAGTGTCCTGTGCGATGTAGTTCGAAAATATTCATCTTCGTTCCGTGACCTCCCGGAAGGTCGAAAAAAGTGGATTATAGCCTTCGTTTTCGGCATCCCGGGGCTCGGGTGTTATTTTTGCCCAAAATTCTCTGGGAGGTCTACCATGACCCTAAAGGACCCTCGGTGCCCCGGGAGGGTCATTCGCATTCGGGAACTTCGATATAACCCACGTGTTCCGATTCTTACACCAATGTCCTGTAAAACGCCCTTCCAAACCTATTAGGGATCGGATAAGAGACCCAAGGGTCTCCATGTTCCCTTGGGGTGTTCTGTGCGATGTGGTGCGAAAATATAAACCTTTGTTTTGGGGCCTCCCGAAAGTCCAAAAGACGTGGATTATAGCCTTCGTTTTCGGCTTCCTGGCGCACGGGTGTAATTTTTGACCAAACTTTTTCGAGGGGTCTATCATGACTCTAAAGGACCCTTGGTGCCCCGGGAGGGTCATTCGGTTCCCCGAACTTTGATATCACTCATGCTTTTGGTGTTCCAACTCTTATACCACTGTCGCGTAAAACGCCCTTCCAAGCCTATCAGGGACCGGATAAGCGACCCTGAGGGTCTCCCATGTCCCCTAGGGGTGTTTCGTGCGATGTGGTGCGAAAATATCCACCTTCGTTCCGGGGTCTCTCAGAAGTCCAAAAAACGTGGATTATAGCCTTCGTTTTCGGCTTTCAGGGACCCGGGTGTCATTTTTGTCCAAACTTCTCAAGGGGGTCTATCACGACCCTAGAGGAACTTCAGTGTCCGGGAGGGTCATCCGGATCCCCAAACTTCAGTATCACCCTTGCCTTCGGTGTTCCGTCTCTTACATTGGTGTCCCATAAAAAGGACTTTACAAGTCTATCCGGGACCCGATAACGGACCCTAAGGGTCTCTTATGTTCCCTAAGGGTGTCCCGTGCGATGTGATGCGAAAATATCCACCTTCGTTCCGGGGCCTCTTAAAAGCCACAAAAGATGGATTGTAGCCTTTGATTTTTGGCTTCCCCGGGCCCGATTTTCGTTTTTGTCCATAATTCTCCGGTAAGTGAATTAATGCGAGCAAGTGAAGAATAAAACATTTTTCATGAACAAAACAATTCAAATAGCCAACCAACAACATCAACGCAAATATTAACTAGCTTATCTGGTAAAGTTTTTAAAAATCTTATAACAATAAACTGACTTCGATACCCATCTCCATCGGCTTATAAGGCTCTTTTCAAAAACTTTTAATTATTATAGGAGTATAACTCAAATTACCTAATGACCTTTTACCATATTCTACTCCATAGTCTCCATTAGTTCCCTACTCTAGTCATCCTTGAAAGGGGAAGTAGTCCAGTTGTCCCACCTCTCTCTCTCCTCCTGTGAGTCTGTGACCCTATCATGAATTCATGACCCTACCCATCTCAACTGGGATGATCCAGGATCATATTCATGCTCAAAAAAGGCCTTTATTCTTGACCTGGTAAAGTACAACCCACCTTACCAATTCTGTCCCACACACTTGTCCTTATCCATGTTGTTTCCTTCTCTAAAAAATCCTTATCAATTGCTTGTGACTTGTAAATTGTCTCAACTCTCAATCTCCATCATCTTCAACTAAATCACCCTCTCTCTCTCTCTCTCTCTCTCTCTCTCTCTCTCTCTCTCTCACTGTCTCTCTGTTTCTTCATCAACCAACCATGTCAATTAGCACAACTCAATCAATGGTAGATTTCTGGGGAGTAATTACAGAATCAAAACGAATAATCAACGCTCATTCACGCCATTTCTTAGCTCTCTGAGTTCTCTTTCTTCTACCTCTCTCTTTCTCTCTCACCGTTTTCCCAACTCTCCTTCATACCTTCACTTCCCCTGAACCTAATCACATAGTATCTCTTCTTCGCTTAAACCTCCATAACTATCATTATACTCACCATCACCAATTTTCTTCAAACTCAAGACCCTTTTTTTCTCATCATAACCCTCACCAAAAAACCCTCATTTTCTCTCTCCTCTTCTCTATCTTCATCCTCATCCTGTCTCTCTCTGCTGTCTGTTCCATCACTTACTCTGTTTTCCATGGCTTCTATGGCAGACCCGTCAAGTTAATATCAGCTATCAAGTCTTTGTTTTTCTCTTTTCTCCCACTTTTGGTCACTTTTATTAGTGCCCAGATTGTTATTTTCGTCATTTTCACACTCTTTGGGCTGTTTGGCTATCTGGGTATCAAGGGTTTTGAGCTAATTGTGGGGGATTTTTCTTATAATTCGCCTTTCTGTATTGGGGTTTTGACGGCTATTTTTGGGCATATTCAAAATATGGAAGGATATCACACTATCTTCCTTTTTCCTTTGCATATCTTCTGTCATCTTATGATTATCTGTAAATAAAGTAAGTATTTATTTAGCTGTATATAGTTAGGCATAGAATATGGGGTAGGAGGATTCTTGCCTGTAATTGTGGCATAACAGTTGCCTTAAACTGTGGTGTAATTGTGTATATAGCCCAAAGAGGGCAGCCGGCTAAAGCCAAGAAGACAGAACCAATATTCTTCCATATCTTTTATCTCTCTCAGCTTATTCATAATTTAAGCTGGTATCAGAGCAAAGAAGTTCGTGAAAATTTTGGGAACTTCAGTTTTGTCAGCTAGAAGATAAACCCAAACTCCTCTAGAGAAATCATCCACAATTGTCAAGAAATAATGAGCACCGCAGGTAGAAGAAATACTATAAGGACCCCATAAATCACAGTGGATTGTATCAAATAAATTATGAGCTTTATTTAAACTTATCGGAAAAACTGAGCGAGTTTGTTTCGCTTTAAAGCAAACGTCACATGGTTTATCATTGTGCCGACTGTTACAAGTACCGACAGTAGGAAGAAGAGCCACAATATGTTGCGAAGCATGACCCAGACGCCGGTGCCATAATAAGCAGTTGTCCTCAGCTGTTGTATGACTTGCCTGCTTCAATGCCACACTGCTCAACATATAGATACCTCCTCGCTGCTCACCCAAACCAATCAAGGTCCTCGTAGTGGGATCCTGTATGATACACAGCTTGTCAGAAAAGGTGACCGAGCATCGTAAATCATTTATCAAACAAGCTATAGATATTAAACTGCAAGTTAATTGAGGCACATAAAGAACATGATTGAGAGTATAGTTGGGCCCAAGTATCAAACGCCCTTCCATAACCGCAGTTGTCGATGCACCGTTGGGGAGTTTAATAGGACATCCCATTATAGGTGTCAGGTCAGTCAAACAATTTTTATCCCCTGTCATATGATGCGAGGCGCCTGTGTCAAGGATCCATTGTCCTATAGTATCACCTTTGTTATTTGCCGGTGGTTTGGAATTTGCCATAGCTAAAACAGCAGACCATTGTTCATCTGTGAGTGATGCTGACAGGCTGGCTCGGTCATTAGGCCCCAAACCATCTTGTGTTGCTGCTGAATGGGACACTGTGACAGCAGCATGAGCTGCACCTTGAGACTCTTCATGTCCCTGTATATTATGTTGTGCTGCATTGGCAGTCCCATATGCATTCCGAATATTGCCTTGTCCGCGTCCTGTTGTTCCAATAATCATAGGTTGTTCAGTCCCACGCGATCCATTTTGTTGTCCTCGACCGCGACCTGTACCTCGGCCGCGACCTGCTCCCCACCACTCGGGGTAGCCTATAATTTTAAAGCACATTGTTTTGTCGTGTCCCATGCGTCCACAATGACCACACTTCTCGGAGACCATGCTTGATGTCATTCTTTGTGCCTGAGCAGCGAAACTAACAGCATCAGTTCGCACTTCACGGGATCGGGCTACGTCGTGGTGACGCTCTTCCTGTATTACTAGCGCGTATGCCCGATTCAGTCCGGGCAGCGGTTCTTGAGCTAGAATATTAGACCTGATGGTCCCATAGACAACATCATCGAGTCCCATAAGAAATTGGTGAACTCGTTCCTCTTCTCTTTGTTGATTCCACTTCTGTCCTGTGTTACAGTCACATTTTCCACATGTACAAAGAGGTAGCTGCACATAATTTGTCAATTCATCCCATAAGACTTTGAAGCGCCCAAAGTATGTGGCCACAGATTGACCATCCTGCTTACAACTTGCAAGATCAGACCGCAGCTGATGGATACGCGGACCGTTTCCAATAGAGAAGCGTTGCTTCAGATCATCCCATAAGCTTTTTACGTCTTCGTGGTAAGTAATAGATGAACGGAGTGTCGGCTCAATTGACTGGAAAATCCAGGCCACGAGCATAGAGTTAACACTCCACCAGTCTTCAATTGTTGTTTCTTTGTCACTTGGTTTTGGCACATGACCGTCTAGGAAACCAAGTTTTCTTTTGGCACGGAAGGCATTACGCATTGCCCGTACCCATTCCTCATAATTGTCCCCTTTGAGTGTTACGGGACAAATATTCATACCCGGGTGATCCGATGGATGTAGATAGTATGGAGAAGACATATTAAGTGGACCACTCTGTTTTTCATGGCCAACGTTCTTTTCCTCGCCAGACATGATGACAAGCTTCGATCACCGTGACTGTAGGAAGCGTAGAAAATTTTCAAGGCTCTGATACCATGTTAAATTATGAATAAGCTGAGAGAGATAAAAGATATGGAAGAATATTGGTTCTGTCTTCTTGGCTTTAGCCGGCTGCCCTCTTTGGGCTATATACACAATTACACCACAGTTTAAGGCAACTGTTATGCCACAATTACAGGCAAGAATCCTCCTACCCCATATTCTATGCCTAACTATATACAGCTAAATAAATACTTACTTTATTTACAGATAATCATAAGATGACAGAAGATATGCAAAGGAAAAAGGAAGATAGTGTGATATCCTTCCATATTTTGAATATGCCCAAAAATAGCCGTCTAACAGGTTTCATTAATTTGGGCAGTTTTATTAGGGTTGGTTTTGGTTTATTTCAATGTGAGTTGGTACTTGGTGAGTGTGATTGTTGTGGTTGAATCTAAATGGGGGTTTACACCTATGATCAGAAGCAAGGGTTTGTTGAGAGGGATGAGATGGGTGGCTTTATCTTTGATCATGTTTTTGGGGTTCTTTGGGGTTGTTCTGTTATGGATTAGTATGGTTTCGGGTGACCACGATTCGAGTTCGGTTAGGGAAGGTTGGAGGACTTGGGCATTCATAGTGAGAACTGTGGCTACTTGTGCTATTTTGACAGTGATTATGCTCCATAGTATAGCTGCGAGTACCGTGTTGTATATGTATTGTAAGGCTTTACATGGTGAATTGGCTGGGGAGATAGCTGATGAGTTTGCTGCTGAGTATGTGCACTTACCCTTTGATGATCAGAAGGTCCCTCATGTTTTCTGTTGTCCAATAAATATGAGGATACAGGTTAGTGATATTTCTATTCTAGTCTTTTGTTTACTGTTGTTTAACCTTTTGCTTATTTTACATAAGCTTATTTATATGCATTGGGGAAATGGTATGAATGTGGGTAAGGAAATAAGGGAACGGTTTTTATGCATGTAGATTTCAACTGTTAGTTAAGAGCTATTGTTTCTTGACTCTCCATAGATGAGATACTCATTTCCCTTTGATGATTTGATTTGAAAATTGAATAGTGTCTATAATGGATTTTGCACTAAGAGCTGGTGTTGATATCAGCAAGTTGTTTTTTTTTTTTTTTTTCCCAATTTTGACCAATCTAGTTTAGCAGTCTTATGTGGATCAGAGTATCAGACATGTCTTTATATGATGAAGTAAGATTTCATAAGTAGAATGGTATGTAAGGTGCCTAATCAAGAAATTGTCAATTGACAATAGCTTGTAACAGGTTGATGCTTTCCGTTATGACTCAATCCACCATCTTGGTCTACTGGATCTCCTGGCAAAATAGAATATAAATTAGAACTTGATGCATGGCTGCATGCTATAGGAGTCGTACTGTGGTAGTGTGTTAGGGGAAGGAATTCTTATGGTTTCTGTTTTTACTAATGCAAATATCTTACACCAATGTATTGCAACAAGGAAGGTGCCCCTCTTTATTTTCTCTATCCCTTGTAATCTTCTCTATGTTTTGGAGGAGCTAATACCAGGTTTTCATTGTTTGCCAGTCTCATCGCTTTCTTCTCTATTTGTTGGTAAAATCCCCACGAAAATATTGTGCTTTATTAATTGAACCTGCAGAATTGAGTAAATTGCCTTTCCTTTTGAATGCATAATTGAGCAACAAGATATGAATATCTTAAGCAAACTGCAGATGTAAAATCATGGACATAATAATTTTGGTTTTGATAAAGCCTTTGATATTATTTTTTGTATATCTTTTTACATTACTAGAACACACTCCTGTGACGGGTGGATCCTATTGACAAAGACATGGCTGTAGTGATTCAAGTTTGTGGAGACTGCAAGTGGTTAAAATGAGCACCTTCCCACTTGATTCTGCATGCACCTAAATGATAAGCTTTTGCGTGCTTTAAATAGGGCCGGACACTGTTTTAGGTAGGATTGTGAGCTTACACTTGAGAATAGGAAAAGAGATTTTTTGCTTCTTCATTGGTCAGTCCTTTCCGTGCTTTAAATTCTGTCTTTCGTCTTTCCCCGTTCCCTAGCCATATGGTTCAGTCATATCTGGTTTCTTATTCTTCGAAGTGTATTTTCAAAAATAACAAACTCAAAATTCAGACCAGGATCGTGATTACTAAGTTCAGGGTTCACAGATTGAAATACGGGGGAGTATTACAGTTCTTAACTTAAGGGTCTTGGTACTAGCCATGAGGCTCCTACTGTAGCGGAAGAGCTTTGAGGTATTAATGCAATATGAAGAAGCCAGAGGAACTTAAACATCGACCAACGACCAGGCACATCAAACTCTTCCATGATACTGGATTTTGACATAAGCAGACATTTCAAAAATGGAAGGACATGACTTTAAGAATTAGAGGATTCCTGCAGCAGTATCAGAAATATGGGCGGCGCCTATGTTTTCGGGACTTGCGGACAAGGATCAGACACAGGTTTGGATTGTAGGATCAAACCTGTGCTTAATTGTGTTACTTTGTTGGAGTAAGAAATCCGAGTAGCATTGACTGTTCTAGAAACATCTCATTGTCTCTTGGCAGGAGATTGGAGAAACAAGTTGATTATTTAAACCCTTGACAAGGAAGTAGCAACATACGCACCCGTGTCTGACTCTGTTCAGTTAAGAACCAACACTGCCCCCCTAGGGATGGCACCATGCCTAGTACTTAGGAGCTTGCTTTGCAGAGGTGATTTTTTGTTTTTTGTGACCTGAGTTTGGTTAATTGCCCTGTTGGTGCACTTTGTTAGACTGGATAAAATGACCAAGCTCTACCCTTCATTAGGAATTCATGATGTGTTCCTTGACACGAAAATTCGCTACATATTTGGTGGCATCTGAAACATAATTATGGAGATGAGAAGCTTTACAGTTACAGCTGCCTGTGTACTCTTTGAAGGCTTGCCTTGCCTCAACTTTGAACTATGGAAGGCTGACAGGCTTAACCTGGTGATTATGTGTGATTGAGCAGCTTCCCATCTGTCTTTGCTGTTACAACTTACAAGTTTACAGTATCCTTTGAAAATTTCATGTTAGAAATAGAAAGGTGGTTACCACTTTCTCTAAATGGTCTCCGCAATGTTTCATAGGTGCTGGATCATTTAATAACTTCTCCAGTAGAAGGGGAGTATATAAGGTATATGTCCACCAATAGAATAAGCCTCAGTACAGCTCAGCTATAAGAGTTGCGCTTTACAGTTGAATGCCGCCCTTGTTTTTTACTTCTACTAATAAAATTTCAGATTCTCCTGGAGTATTTCCCCTTCTTTGAATGTATTTTCAGCGTGCACCTATTGGAAACATCTCTACTAGTCTCAGCTAGTCAAAGGCAATGGTTGCATACGTCTTGACCTCTCAAGACTCTGCTTCTGGACGGGATATAAATGGGATGTACACTGGGAGTTGTTTTAACTGCTGTTGGACTCTACTTAAAACAATAGATCAAGAGTCAAGACTCATCCAATGCTTTCTCTCTAAAACCGATTCACTAGAAAACTATGTAATGGGAGTTTTCTTCCCCACAGTGTCTCTCATATGCATTTTTGTTTTTCCAGATTTTGTTTTGGTGGTTTGCAAATATTTTTAGAGTATTTTCCATTTGATTTGCCACTGAATTCTTACCTGATATGTATTTTGGAAAATAGAACTTACATCTGTTCATTGTCCTTAAATTCAGATCAAGGGAATGTCTTTATCTGATTGTAGTAGACAGAATTTTAATACCAGCAATCAGCATGCACCATATCTTAACATTTTTGCATGTTATCTCTATCTGTTCATTTCTGACCCGAGTGAAATGCAGGGCACGTCTCTCGTACTCGTCAAGCAACGGATGGCAATCTGGTGTTGTGTGTAAAGATTCAAGTCTCCTTTGTAGAGTCTCTGTTAGATAAAAAGAGGTTCATCTCGGACACTCGACTGGCTTCAGATCTACTGTTCATTTGTAGTCAAGTCATTCAAGGTTCAGGTTTTGAGCAGCAGGCTTCAGTGGTTTCATCGTAGCTCTGACGCACTGTCGATGAAAAGGGTGAAAATGAAGAATGGTGTTTGTTTGGACTCTTTCTGTAAATTATTTAGAAACTTGTGTAATTATCTTGGTCTTTTTTCCGTTATTTTATTTCCTGAGAGGGGGCGTCTTACCGTTTACGAACTTAGGATAAAAGGTTACTGAATTTAACTCGTCCATTCTGTAGTTCCATGCATAAATATTCTGGCTAACTTAACTGAGCCTCTACCGAAAATGCAGATTAATCTACTGTGCTAAGGATACTTCACTTCATATTGTCGAGTTCCCTATTGTGTAATGTGTGTGCCTTCTGAAAAAACTAAAACTAACCGTTACCAAATTTTTAACAAGTAGATCCACAGTTGAAGCATGGTAAGACTTGATAAATCAACTTTTATATCTCAGGTGAACATTTTTGAGCCAGAAAGGCAGAAATAGCGATAATACATTTTCAAATTAAAAAAAAATAAGCTTTGTCAGATCACTCTTTTCTTGATGTTAGTGCATTTATTGTAACTCAAGCAAAGCCCAGTGTATGTTTGCACCTGCAGTGAACAGAATCTTAACCATCAAAAATGAAAAAACAGCAGTAAGATTCAAGGAAAGATTATGAGATTAATCAATTCATGTTATCTTGACATGTTCAAGGCTGCATACACAAATCTGAGAAGTTCCGCCTCAAAATAGGAAAAAGACCAAAAATAATAAATAAAATTCTAGGCATTCCTAACAAAATTCTACACAGGTATGTCATTGACTGTGTATGCTGTGCAGCAAGCAAAATGGCGTTTGTTCAGATTTCAGAACCATCGCTAAATAGCTTTCGTTCATCAGGGAGGCTAGATCCTGCAGAAGTTCTAAAATTCAGGAATATGTGCATCAGCTGCCTGGTGTTCCCATGCACGTTCATCTAGCTTTACCTCCATTCATCAACCATATTCAGAATGTTCGGCAGAAGTTGCAAGCACTTGACCCACAAATGAAATATATTCACTTCCCAAACCTACAATAAATCAACATTTCCACTAATTAATCACAATTCTTCAGAACTTCCTAAGGTTGCCCTGGCTAAATGTTGACGATGATGCCTTGAGACTGCGAGTCCCTCCATCTGGATTTGAGCCAAAAAGTAGACTGCTCCAGTTAACCGGCCTGTCCACAGGCCTCGAAGGAACCTGGTCACTATCTTCTCCACCAGAAGCTTCATACCCTTCATACCCATCACTGGTTGATCTTGACCTTGGGATCCCTGGGAGAGCAGCTCCACCAACGACAGACAACCCAGTAAGCCGTCTAGACTCTTCAGCTCCAGAAGAAGATAGGCGGAAGGGGTGGACATCTGGCGACTCCAAGCTACTCTCAGGAGATGAGCCAACCATGTTTGCGGAGCTTGACATGGCTAGGCTGGTTCTGAAAGCACTCCTTGCTTCCAGCTGAAGAGGAGCCAAGCTGCTGCTGGATGGTTTAGCTACTTTGGCTGAAGCGTTCACCAATGGTAGAGGCATATCCATGGGCAGTCTGACTCGTTTACTAGTTCTTCTTCTACCGTGGTCGAGCCTTGCGACCATTCTCCGACCACTGCTGCCAAAACTGCTGTCCCTTTCTAGGTTAAGTGGGCCTTCCCGTCTTACCACAGGCTGCAATATTTTTGACTTCTTCCTTGCCTCTGCAGCAACCCTTGAAACTTCTTCTGCATTTAAACGTGCTAATGTCCATGGACTAATTTTTACTGCAGTGTTCTTTTTCTTGATTGGCTCCTCCACAGCTGTCTTTTTACCATATGAGCTTACTGATCCAGTGTCTGGGACTACATCATACTGGAAATATGGCACACCATGCAAACATTAGCATAAAACCTTATGTCCTAGATAACGGGACATTATCTGTATGGTTATTTACTCTTACATTTCACTAGAGGTCTAGTACCTGTACCACAAATAAGAAAACTAGTAGCAGAGAAGCAGATGGTGGGTACATGTTTGTTTCCTGGGGCAACATTTCTAGATTGCCAATTAAGAAAAGAATAGGTTATACTATAATGTTCCGAGCCCAGAAAATAATAAATAATAAATTTGAAACAAAACAAATAACTTCATTGCTAATACTTCTGCTCACAAGTGGATAGGTCAGATGCCTATTGGAGCAGTCATATTCAATTATTCTGATTAAATGTTTTGTCCAAATGACTGGGTTTGGGACTGGAGCTTCCTTTAACAACAGACATGTCAAGTGTTTAAAATTAGATTATAATTTATCTCTGTTTCATATAGGAAACAGAGACTCAGTCAAATAAATTGTTTCTTTAAATCAGGAGCTACAAATACTCCTAGTATACTCCCTCAGTTCCCCATGTCACTCACAAATTTCTGCAAATTGTGAGTTGTGAAGCTTATGATCCCACTAAACAAATGGTTTATGGAACATTACCTGATCCTCAACAAACAACCGTGGAGGGGTGCACCATGCACTGCGTCGGAAAGTGTTAAAAGAACTAGCACTGCTTAGCCCAGTAAGAGAGCTAACTTGAGACATCTGGGGGCTCTGCCCACCTCCAGCTTCTTGTTGTTCCTGCTCTCTCAGAGCTACAATGTAGTCATAAGTGCTAATTCCCTGGAAAACAACAAATTAAACAATAATACTCCTGATCAGAAAAAAAAAATTCAATGTAAAAGTTGCACTAAAAGACGTGACCAAGATCCTGACATGTTAGACAATGTGTTATACATAATATAAGCCTCAAGCGACTCAGGAAGCTCTGCTATTAGTAATCAGCTTGCAGACTCACCTTCTTTATGAGAAGAATGTGGAAGAGGAAAAGTTGAGCCAGTGGTAGAGTTGCTAGCATTGCCAAAATGGTGCAAACAGACTGCAGTGACATAAGCATAACACAAGGACGAGGATCAGCATCATCTAGTCCTGTAAGACCTTTAATAGCTAGGCAAAATAATGGCAACAATACCAAGGACAGTAATGCACAGAAAAGAAAAGATTTGAAAGCAGATAGAATGGGGCACTGACCACGACTATCAAAAATGGCACCATAGAGAAACTGCTTCCCAGCTTTGCAGTGATCTCTACACTGAATCTCTTGTGCTCAAGAAAAGAACAAATCAAGACAAGGATCCCAGTAGACCATTGAAGAATAAGCTGCAAGCTCAAAGCCCAAAATGCACAAGCCACGCATACACCTGTCAATAATTATCTAAAATAAAGGATGACAAGAATAACATGCTAGCTGTTGAACAGGTTCGGGCTTTGTGATGGATAGGTGGCCACAGGGTCCTGGATTATGAGTAGGTTGAGCAATAGAAACTGCTTCTGGTGAGTGATATACGAAGGAACAATTGGACCCTGATCTTTAGGATTACTAGAGAGGCCATTTTGCTAATTCAAACATTATAAAGTGTAAACATGAGATAAGCATATAATCTAACAAATTAACACACTCGAGATTCACAGGTTCTCAGGAATCACTCATTGAAGAGAAATGGTAGGCCCCACGAGACTATGTTCTTATAATTACAGCAGTAGATTGGTCAAATACCCAGTTGATTAGTCATATATCCACTTCATAATTTATATTCAAAATGATGGATGCATTTACTTACCAGTATAATTGCTACAACCATGAGGGTGAAAAACTGCCGGTAGTTCCTTTTGCCTATACAGTTATTGAGCCACTGCGTCCGAAGAGTAAAAGCAGACAGGACATGTCATGACAATGCAAAGTGAAAGCACTAATAGTATTAGAGATGTAAGATGTTTCAAATACCCGGCAGTGATGATCAAAACTGTCAACGCATTTATCACAAACTCTGCAGTGTTTGCTGTACTTAAAAACCTACATCAGAGACATCAACAGAATCACACATGATTACTGAGAATCAAAGAGGAATACATTAAGGCAATGCAATACTTGTATCTGACGAATGACAGAAATGCCAACAAATATGTTTCATCACAGGAAAGTACAGGCATCGACATTTTTAGATGTTGCACATCATTTTCCAAACATTGCATAAATGAGGAAATTACAATTGAATTAAAGTGCTGAACTATACCTCAACTTCGCACAAATTGCAGTAGAACATGCCATCTTCACTTGTTTGTCGCTCAGAAGATTCTTGGGATGGACTCATGCAATTGCAGAGGAAAGTACATGGGAAGAACAATACTCCCAGAACACAAGATGACCAATGTGTTGATTTAGCTCTTTGTTCATGTTCAATTTCAAAATCTTGCACATTAGCGTCTGTGCTCTTCAAATCCCCATCAACAGATTTGTCACCCTTTCCTCCAGCGTGCATGTGTTGCTTTGATGAAGTAGATTCTTCACCTTGCTTAGAGTCCTTCGATTTGGCATGTAGTCCTTTACATGAAGTTTTAAGGTATTTTTTAGACCTGAAAACTCCTGGGTCTGCTGGGTCAGCTGCTGCACACCAGATATATAGGCCAAAGACAGACACAATCTGCAGGGAAGGTTAGTGCTATCAGTATCCTACTTTGATAGTTCAAAACAGGAAAAGCACCAGGAGCAAATCAAGAACTACATGACTTGGTATCTTATGTTTGCCTCTTAGTCAAGTATTAGAACCAAATTTACATATAATAATAACTCCAATGACATGTATCAAAATCAAGTACTAACAACCTTTTCCCTCAAACACCAGACATCCGATTATATTGTTATAAATATAAATGGTCCCCATCCCTTGACACAAATACAAAAAATCATGAAAGCAACATTGAGAAGGATGACATGATCCAGGTAAGGAGACGAGAACTCAGTACACAACCACTCCCCTGACAGAAATTATCCAAGCATCAGATAAAACCAAGAAATGATACATCAGAAATTTAAGAAATTTGAATTTAACCCTTGTTACTCAGACTTTGCTACAGCTGTCCGAAACTCATACATGTCAAAGTGTTGATTCAACCCTTTTCTCAAAACTTGGCAAGAATGTGATCTCAAGAGAAGTGTCATGTGGCCATAGCCTCCATACCCTTTCAGAGTGTTAAAGCATCCAACAGGGTACTTGAGGTGCAATGAAAAGTAACCAAGGATTTAACCACCATGGCACTTCTCAGGATTTATATCTTCAATGCTATTCCCAAAATTTGTGAATTAAGGAACCAAGAAAGAGAAACATCCTCGGAAAATCATTATAGCCCCATAGTCATGGTTCATGTAAGGACATTAGGACTAAATACAAGGAGTCAAGGAAGAGACATATCTGTACTCCAATTTAGAGGGCATTTTAGCAGGTAGCAGATTCTGAACTGAAGCAACTGAACTTCAGAATTGAGTGTACAAAGGGAACATAATACGAGTTTCTAGATAAAAACCAAACCAACTTAGCTAGGTATAGAGAATCAACTTGTTAGCAAGCCAGTGTTGGAAAAAATTAGACTGACTAGGAAACAGCAGGGGCTAAATAAAGATAAGGTGGAAGTTGACTTCATCCGCCCAAACAGCTAACCAGCAAGATTTAGAAACTAGAATGCCTGGACAATTTTCCCTTTAGGCATTGCAAAACACAATCCACTTCAATTATCCTATTTTTTAAACCCATTGAGCACGTTAAGAACAATTTGACACGAGACAACTCCAAAGCCATATAGATATCAAATCTGATGATGTTTTTCAGACAAACAGGGGTTTTATTACCAATCACTTAACAAAATGTAAGTTTAAACATCGAATTTATAGTCACTTCAAAACTAACTTAGAAATTTACTACAAGACAAATACCCATTGGCCCTTATCAAGAAAAAGTGATACTTGTGCTCTCAAAAAAATGTGTGGTGACAAAGGGAAAAGACATTTTTCAAACAAACCCAGAAAAGGAAAGTGACCCATTTGGGGGGGAAATGATTGGAATCACAAGAACCCAAGCAACAACAATTGCAAGTAACTAAATGAATAAAACCCAGATCTCAACTTTTCAAGACCACATAAGGTTCAAATTCAAGCATTTAATGAACTAATTTATAAACTTAGGTAATTTCAGTTGAGAAGAAACTCACAAGAGGGGTGTAGAGCCCCATTATAATATACTCGTAGAGCTTCTTCCCAACAAATGGTGCAAAGAAGACATAAAAAGCAAACCCCAATGCCAGAAACACAGATACAGCAACCACCTGCAAAAGAAAAACAAAAAATAATTCACCATTATCATTTCATAGAGAGAATTCCCCCAAAAAAGAAAATAAGAGATGAAGGGTACCTGAAGTGGGTGGTAAGGAAGCTGCCAACCATGCTTTCTCATCTTCTCTCTCTACTTCTTCCACTACAATGCTGAAGCAAAGAGGGCAGAAAATGGGGAGTAAACAGAAACCCAGAAGAAATTTACTTGTGGGGTTCTTAAATTTTGTTTCTTTTTTTACTTAGGTATTTCTTTTAAGAATTATCTGCTCTTACTTTCCCTAATTTTGAAAGAAATATGAGTTTGGATCAGTGTTTGACAGTGGGTGAATTTGGACTTAGCTAGCACCCTCATTTCTTCCCTTTTTTATTTTTTTATTTTTGGTAGTGTGTTAGGGGAAAATGTGGGAAACAAGATGTTGAAAGACTTCAGAGAAAGAAATGTATGGTTCACTCAATCAGAATCCAAGTTATGGTATGGAGAGAGAGAGAGAGAGAGAGAGAGAGAGGGAAGGACTTTATTGGGTTTTTTCTTGTGTCTTGTGAGCTTTTTGGGTACTGAGCTTGGAGATCTGTAGTGTAGCTGCAGCCACAGAGAGAAAAGTAGAGAGAGCGAGAGAGAGAGAATGGAGTGAAGAAGAGGAGAGTGGTGGCTGTTTATCTTTTACAAGACCAATAATAATCACCATCACCAGTAGGCAAAAGGGTAAAGAGGCAAAAGGTCCACTTTCACTTTTTGGCTGGTGTTACTAATTTGGTGGTACTATTTGCTTGTGTTACCCTTTTTTACAAGCCAATTTTCATAGCCAAATCATGTTTTGTCACAAGTCATAGCAAATCCCTTCTTAAATTTGGTTAAATTTGGTTTTGGGAAGGGACCTAATAAAAGGCTTTAAATGTCAATGCAGGATTTCCATTGTAAAGTATAATGACGTATCCTTACTGGTTCACATAAATAATCTGTGCTTGAATATCTTTTTTTTTTCTTCAAAGTAGAGGATTTCTTCTCATTTAAAAATAATAATATTACAAAAAACATGTAGAGAATGAGACTTGTGTCTCATTGAATATGACCAATTTAGTGTAACCCTTTTTTCTCCAAGTTTTTATCTTTAAAACATCACTTATTACACTCTCTATTTCTTTGCCACCAGGCTAGATCACCACCACGGTCGGTCGTTGGTAGCTCTCAATGGCCAACTAAAGGAGTCAATGACGCCCTAACTAGATGTGGAAACTACAATTAATACCATAATATCATTGATGGTGGTCTTTTTACACAACTTTTCTTCTCTCCCTTTAAATCTAAAGAAAATGAACTCACTCCAAAAAGGCTCAAATCCATTTATCTTATGTTCATATGTCATTATGTCATCCGATCCAACCATCAACAAAAGGTCAATGGTAGTTTGAAACGATCCATCCATACAACAGGCTCGTCATGTTGCTTATACTTGTGCTTGTGGATGAGTTATATATCACAATAAAGAACTTTGCAACTCCCGTAAGTACTCCTAAGAACTTGAGCAAAGAGTATTAGCACAAGAAATAGTGGTGAACTGACGTACGACAATATTGATAGAACTAACAAGGCATGAAATACTTGAGGATGCTGATCAATCCGTTTCTATACCGGTTTATTGATTGGCATATCTTAGATATACCGCAAAAAATCACATGACATGGTCTCCTACTCTTCGTCTCACTTTGAATGGATTACAAAGTTTTTTTTTTTTTTTTTTTTTGGTCTTCCGGTTGAATCCGGACCGAGCCGGGTGGGACCACAAGGGCGGCAAAGCTCTCCCAATAAGTATTTAACACTGCTGCATTCACAATATTTCGAATCCGAAATCTTTGTTTAAGCTAAAAAAAGTCTCTCACCAACTCATCCAAGTGCTTGTTGGTAATGGATTACGAAGTTTAAAAACTACTTGCGACGGTTCTATCATCAAAAGGTCTTACACAATAGTCATTAACGTCTGGTAGATATACAAGTGCTAATTTCTTTCCTAGGGAAAAGATCAGGGGGAATGACATGTTCCTTTGTGTGAGTATTCTGTAGACTGTAAAATAGTTGACGATATTATTATAAGTATTAGTTTAAATAAGACATATAAACAACTTTGCTAATTTCAACACTTACTACATTTTTAAATGTTGGGTAGTTGTAGTCTCAAGAAAAAAAAATTGGATGTAGCGGTCTAGATCTTTGTTCAGTTTCTATGCCCCCTTTCCATGTTCATTTGCGACTTGCGAGGGCTGACAGAACAGAAAACACATCCTTTCATTGTATAAAGAATATTTTCTAGACCCCTATATATGACACATTAGTTACTTCGTCGTTTGCTTGTCCACAAGTATTTGGAAGGAATTTGATCTCATCACTTTACTACTACTACGGAGTATTATCTTGTATAAAAAGTGGAAAATAATTGAATTTTTGATTTGCTGTGGTCAAACCACTGAGCTCAACTTTTCACCAAATAAAAGAAACAAAAAACCCATTGAGGTCCATTGAGCTCAACTACAACGACGACATTTTCTCTTTACATTGACGACTTTTTTCTCCACCTCTTTGGGTTAATCATCCCTACTTGTGTAGTTGTTTTGGCTTTTGTGAATTTGGGTTAATAATCATACGCAATAGCCTAAGAGATAGGGTCTGTCATTGGGATGCCATCATGCAAAATGGGGAGGGTAGATGTGGATTTCGCCCCCTCCCCCCCTCCCCGCTGGAGTGGGTATAAAGGGGGTTATATAGGTGGTGGGACGGAGATAGAATTTAAAAGTGTAAATCGCTATGAATGGTGGTATGAATGTAGATTTGGCATTGTAACCGCATCATTTCACCTCATACCTGCACCATTAGTTCACGTTAATGAATCATGGTAAAATCTCCAAATTTCTTAAATTAGTTTAGATTTCTCCCTCTTTGATCTTCTTTATCCATACCAATATGTGATGATCGTATAAGTTAATACTCTAGCACTTAGTAATATAGTCCTTAGAGATTGTTATATTAATTTCTTTTGGATAAATGTGTACCTAATAATTGAATTTTAGATAGATTAGTAGATACATGTCAGTTGGCGGATATCCACTTAAGGTGGGAATTGTCTTTTCCAACCACCCATTCATCATGGATATGCTCCACGCATCCGCGCTCCACCTCATTGTCATCCTAATAAGGAGGGAGTAGTCTAAACACCCAATAGTGGCATTGGGTGAAGGACGATGTTGTCCGTTAGACCGTTACTAAGATCAAGACCGATTAGGCGTTTTCAAAGTTTTTCTAATTTGTGTTGCATGGCTTCTTACTTTTAGACGTTGGGCTTCAGGACATTCTATTGCTACGCTAGTAGTATGAAGCTACGAGTAATAAACGTTATAAATTTTAATAAATCAGTTGAATATATACGGAATTGCTTAACGTAAATTCTAAATTACTAAACCCAAATATCTTTTACACAATCTTTCCGAAAGTACCCTTTTTATTTTCAGAGAACCTTTCTCTTTCCTAATTTTTTTCCTCTCAATTCCCCTTATTATACTCCTTCCATACATTGAAAAAAATTCTAAACTACTATCAACATGGATGATTTCTTTACTCAAGATCAAATTTTTGATGATATTAACGATGATATTCATGTAAGTAAAATAATTTGATTTTTTTTTTTTTTTTCAAGTACCGTGGCTGTCGGGTTGGGGTGGTTTTGAGGGTTTATGGCTGACGGGCGGTTACCGGGGGCGGTTGGGTCGGGGTCGCAGTGGGCGTGATGGTGGTTGGGCTGAGGGGGAGGGGCTGTTGGCGCGAGGGTGGTCGGGCTGAGGGGGAGGGGGCTGTGGGGGTCGGGGCTCAGGGTTGGTCGGGTTGGGGAAAGGGTTTTGGGCTGTGGGCGGCGCTGAGGATAGTCGGACTGTCGGCGGCGCTGAGGGTGGTCGGACTGAGGGCGGCGGTGAGACTCAGGGGTGGTCGGGCTGTGGGGGTTGGTGTTCAGGGGTGGTCGGGCTGTGGGGGTTGGTGTTCAGGGGTGGTAGGGTTGGGGAAAGGGTTTTGGGCAGTGGGCGGCGCTGAGGGTGGTCGGACTATCGGCGGCGCTGAGGGTGGTCGGAATGAGGGCGGCGGTGAGGCTCAGAGGTGGTCGGGCTGTGGGGGTTGGTGTTCACGGGCTGTGGGGGTCGGGGCTCAGGTGGTCGGGCTGTGGGGGTCGGGTTCGGGAAAGGGTTTTGGTTTTTTTTTTTTTGTTTTTTTTACATTTTTTGGTTTTGGGTTTTTTTTACATTATTTTTGATGATTTGAATTTTTTTTGTTTTTCTTTTTTTTTTACATTTTTTGGTTTTGGGTTTTTTTTACATTATTTTTGATGATTTTAATTTTTTTTGTTTTTCTTTTTTTTTTATCATTTTTTGGTTTTGAGTTTTTTTTACATTATTTTTGATGATTTTAATTTTTTTTGTTTTTCTGTTTTTTTAAGATTTTTTGGTTTTGGGTTTTGTTTACATTACCTAATATTTTTGATGATTTTAATTTTTTTTAAAACTAAATATAATTATTTATTACTTAATTGTATTAGTTTTTCAGAATTTGTTCTTATTTGAAATTTATGTACTTTATTACAGGATGAAGTTTTAGAAAAATTCCCAGAAATTCTAACAGATTACGGTCATCACTTTGTAACTCAACAAAAGTTCAAGGATCGACCAGAGTTAGAGGCTACAGCAAAACAAATAGGAGAGCAGCACAACATATTTCTGTACATTATTGGTTCCAAGGCTGGAAGGGTGTCGCTTGGGTGTGAACGACATGGAAGATATAGACCTCCTAAAAATAAATCAGTTGATATGGAATCTAGCAGATCTACTGGAACGAAAAAATGTGGGTGTCCTTTTCAATTGAAAGGTATTGAACAAAGTGATGGCTTCTAGACGTTGATAGTTCACAATGGGTACCACAATCATAAACTCGGAAAATCTAAACTTGGACATACAGGAGTTGGCAAATTGGGTAAAGTTGAGAAAGAAATCACTGCAGCATTGACTAAGAGTGATGTTAAGCCACAAAAGATATTGACTTTTCTCAAAAATAATTTGGGTAAGAAATTGGTCACATCGAAGCATATCTACAATTACAGAAATACGTTGAAGAACAATGCAATGGAGGGACGCACGGTGATTCAACAACTAATGAAACTTATAATTGATCATGGTTATCGCCAGTGGCACAGAACGGAACCAGGAAAAAATGTTCTAAGTGATATATTGTTTGCTCATCCTACTTGTATCGACATGCTACACAAATTCCCATACGTATTGGTTATGGATAGTACCTACAAAACAAATCGATACAAGATGCCTCTCTTAGAAGTTATTGGGATTACTCCAACCGGGCGTAACTTTTCAGTTGCTTAGGCATTCATGAACAATGAGAGAGAGGAGAGCTATGCCTGGGCAATTGAGAATGTGAAGCATCTATTGGGTTCGAATGTGTCCCCTGAATTAATAATCACAGATAGAGAATTGGCAGCAATGAATGCGATTGGCAAAATTTTTCCAAAAGTTCATCACCTTTTGTGTAGACATCATATTTCGAAAGATGTGCAAGATCATTGTACTAAATTAATAAAAAATGCAGCTATTGGCGAGCAATTTTCAAAGGGCACATGGACAAAGGTGGTGGAATCTGCAACTGAGGAAGAATATGAAAAAAATGTGGAAAGGATGAGAGAGTCTTATGGGTGGGTGAAAGGTCTATGGGAATATTTGCATAGAATTTGGATTGGACCATACAAGAAAAAATTTGTAAGTGCATGGACTAACAAGATATTGCATTTCGGAACGGTAACAACCAACAGATTTGTGGATTTTATTATTTTTTTTATGTTAGTTATGTGAGATTTATATACATTTCATTATTTCAATTTGATAATGCATGAAAATAAGGGCTATAATTTTTAACATATTTATTATGACATTTTCTAATTATGAACAACAGGGCAGAGAGTGCTCATTCAGCGTTGAAGCACTACATTGAAACATCTATAGGAGGTTTTGATACGTTGTGGCCGAAAATTGATTCCATGTTGAATTTGCAGATTCAAGAAATAAAAAAAGAATTGGAGAGGTCACAATTAGTTGCTCTTCATGTTACAGTTTTACCTGTGTTTCGAAGGTTGAACGGCCGTGTCACACACCAAGCTATACGTTTGCTAGACAAGGAGTTCAAACGACCTGATCATGAATGTCAAGATAGTTTAGCATGTGGTTGTTATTTGAGAAAAACACACGGCCTCCCATGTGCACACGAATTAAATTCACTCATGAGACATGAAAAATGTGTTCAGTTGGAAGATGTTCATCAATTTTGGAAAATTCTAGACATAGAAGCTGACCAATGCATCGAGGGTGATTCAGAGGAAGAGGAAAATAGCTTGTTGCAGTTATTAGTTGACAAGGTGTGGCAACAACCTCGTGATGTAAGGAGGACGTGTACAGAGTCACTAGAGAAAATTCTCAACCCTGAATTGAAAAATATTGATGAACCACAAGTAAAAAAAACAAAAGGTCGCCCCAGGAAAACCTCGGTATCAAGAGATTTATCAGCATATGAGCACAGTAAGAAAAAGTGCAGAGTACAAGGATAGTCACGTGGTCGTGGAAGATCGACTTTGGCATCACCAAGTACTCGGAGGTCAGTTTCCACATCACCAAGTGCTGAGAGGCCACCAATCTTTCCATCTTTTCACCCATCTCCACGACCACGTATGCCCCTTCCTAATCATTATGTCTCTAAACTCCCACCATTTATTATTCCTTTTATTCATGATTGGAAAGATGTTGATGGAGATGGAAACTGTGGGTTTAGAGCCATCGCATATTTGATTCACTTAGATGATGAGGATTGGAAGAAAGTAAGAAAGGAGTTGGTTGATGAGTTGGAAAAGCGGTATCAGTTTTATGTAGGCATATTTGGAACTGAAGAACGAGCAATAGAGCTTGTGAATTCACTTAAACATTTTGAAGGATCTGCACCTCAAGAAAAATGGATGTCCTTACCAGATATTGGATGGGTGATTGCCACTACTTACAATGTCGTACTTATAAGTTTATCAGAAAATGGGAGCGTGACATTTTTCCCGATGATAGTGCCCGACAACGTGCAAGGGCCGACTAGAGTGATCACAATTGCTTATTTTACAAATCACTTTATAGCGGTATTTGCTTAATTATAATTTAAGTTAATATTTATATTGTTAATTTACGTGACATAAAATATATGATTTTATTGATATTATTGGTCTTTTCGCAGGTATACATGACCGAAGATTCTCCGATGCCATAAATTAACAGTCAATGGTTTTATTATTCTGATGCTAGCGTTGTTGGTTGGCAACATAAATATTCCGACAGGTTAAAACGATGGATTGAGTTCCAGCCACCTAAGCCTCCTGCTGAACTTATTGAGCTCGAATGATCGGCGTTTACTTTCATGTTTTAGATTTTGTGGGTATATCTTCTGTAAACCCTCACGAGACCTTACTCGTCCACTAGGGACAACCTAGGGGTTTAAAGGGCTTGTTGCACATGCTAAGTGCAATCGCGATTCCTGCGACAGTGAGTTATGTTTTTTTTTTCTCTTGATTTTTGTTTGTTTAGCTTACATTTTTTATTTCATACGGAATACATTTTAGCATTGTTTTACAAGTATTTATATTATAGTAGTACATCACAATTTTGATTTTTTTAAGGCTATCACATACTTTAAATTTAATTATAAACCAAACAAATTATTAACATAATATTTATTCATTTAATTAACTAAGAACCCTTTATAAGTTTTAAGAGTGAATAAACTGATCTTTAGCATTGAACAAAAAACAAAAGAAATTGTATTCCGTTTAGTTATTATAATTACAATAAATTCATTAACAAATAAACATATTAAAAGATAAAAACAAAAGTTTAGAAGAAAAAAAAACAAAAAAACAAAACAAAACAAAAACCGAAGCAACCCCAAAACCAGAAACCCCAAAACCAGCAACCCCATCGCCCAGCCCAGCCCAGCCCAGCCCCCTCCCCTGACAGCCACCTCTACCGTTCATCCCCATCGCCAACCCGCGCCGCCCAACCTTCAGCCGCCGCTCCCTACATACCACCGTCACCACAACCCCCACCATCGAAATCCACCCGAGGATGATTATTATAAGGTGGGGTTTTTGATTAGGAGAGAGAGAGGGTTTCTGGGGATTTAGGTGGGCTTTTGAATGAGCAACACCATGAGGGTCGCGCGGTGGCTGGATTCGCGCGGTGGCAGGGGCAGTGGCTGGATTCGCGCAGTGAAGAGAGAGAGAGAGAGGCTTTGACAGGGGGGTCGGCTTTGACGGAGTTGAGGGCTTTATCGTGTCGAGGGGGCTCTGACGGTTGGGGGGGCTCTGTCGGGGTGGTGGTGGGCGGTGGGAGGCTCTGTCGGGGGTGGTGGTGGGCGGTGGAGGACTCTGTCGGGGTGGTGTGGTTGCACGGGGTAGTTGGGTTTCTGTAAATGGAGAATTGATAGGGAGAAAATGAGGGAGGAGAGAGAAAGAGTGAGAAACTTAATAAGGGTATTATGGGAAGTGGGGATTTACGTTTAGTAATTTGCGATTTACGTATAGCAACCCCCAATATATATTGCATTGTACAATAAGAGTATCGTCCCACAACTTAGAGATTTGAGATTGAGGATTCAATTTCTATCCAGGTATTTATGCCTCTTCTAAAAACAAATTTCCCAAAAAGAGGAAAAAAGAAATTAAACGAATAGTATGATTCGTGGAGATCACTATTTATCCTCCTAAAGGAAAGAAGAAAGTAGATCCTACACTTTATTAAATAGTACTGTGCTATGCAAATAAAGGTGGAACGGATATTCAATTCATTTGGTATCCTGTGCTATGCAATTATTCTCTTGCACGGCAAGTACTTGTTAGGCTTACGTTTGACGTAATTAATTGAAGTATTTGTCCAGGAAAATACCACTTAAACATGGATGGTAGTATACACAAGGCTGGGTGATGTGGCAAAAGACTATTGGCTGGAGTAAGTAAAGAAAAAAATAAAGCTAAAATAATTTTTATTTAATTCTCATTTGAATTTCAAATAGAAAAGGGCTAAAATTTCAAAAACATTCTAGAATTAAGGTACATTTTGGAGGAAAAGTGATTAATGGTTTAAGTAATTCTAGGATTAGTGATTAGTGGTTTAAGTAATTTTATTCCGGTGAAGTTAAGAATTCCGGTGATTTGGGTCCATAAATCCGATGACTTTAACGACGAATTTTCCAGGGATAATTTTTTTTTTGTCCCATTTTATGTCAAACTATTCGAAATTCCTCCGACCCTACCTCCCTTACTTAGGCCATTGATTAACCACCCATCTCCGGCAACCACATATCCCGAATACATTATTCCCCCAAAATTATTTTGACCAACCACTAGTTTGGAGCTCAAAATTTCACTCGGATAAAGATTGAATCGAAGAGTAAAGTTAAGTTTACCAAAAAAAGAACAGTCAATAGCGTTTTTTCGGCGAGAAACGTTCATGGGTCAGTCCTAAACCGCCGAAATAAAATATACACCAGCAATAACCAGATCCGTGAGGGAGAAGCCTCGAGTAGCCCAAATGCGTAATTGGTTTTGTTACTACAAAACACTCTTTTAATATGCAGTTGTTACTACAAAACATTATTTTTATATGCAGTTGTTAGTTGTTACTACATTATTCCAAACGTGCATCAACTATTGAAAGCCGATAGTGAAGATCATTGTTATTAGTAAAGTATTATTAAAATCGTACACAATCTAACTACATAATGTATTCCAATTTCCAAACGCCATCAAGCATCCATTTTGTTAAAATATCCACAAATTTAGAGAAAAGTGGAGAAGTTGAAAAGAGATGTAGTTGAAAAATGTCAAGATGATCAAGGCACGGAAATGAAGATATTATGCCACAAATGTGAGGTAGGTTTCGGGATGCAATAATTTAATTGGTTAAAAATTGTAAAATTGTTAAAATAAATGAGATTGGTTAATTGGCATCGATATGATTGTGTTGCATAATGTTTAGGCATGCATGTTGAATGATGAAATTGTGTTCAATTTTAGTTTTTTTTTGGTGTAATGTATTTTGTTTTGGTTCAATTATTTTTATGAGTTTTGAAAGCATATTAGCTCATAAAATAGAGCATTTGTACTATTTCACAGAAGACGTGGATTCAAATTCCACATAGGCTAAATTTATTAATATTATTTTAATTTTGTTACTGCAAAAACTAAGTAAGGAAAACAAAGAAAATAAGCGTTAGTTGTTTTAAACAACCGGTTATAGGTGTCGGCTGAGCTGGTGTCCACAACCATTGTTTAGATAAATTGTCACCTTTATCCCTTATGCGTCCTAAGGAAATATTTTCAGCCATGACTCATCGTAAATGCAATGTATATAAATCTATTACATAATAATTTTCTCATAAATATCATACTTCTATTCACATATAGGGAGAAAATAACTAAATTGGTTCAATTATATTTCAAACTAATTTGTGTTTACAACACGATTCAGAATCAATAAATCGATCATTCGATATCTAAATCTATAATATAACTACATTTATAAATAAAAAAGAACAAAATAAAATTCAAAATAAAAATTCACTCATTGCACTTGTATCACTCAAATATTTCTATTTATCTTTTGTATATTCAAACTTTAAAATATAGAAAAATTATTGTCGAATGATATTGACATAAAATGTAATTCCTCCAGTTGTTGTTACTAGAATATGACCAATTGTCTCAAATTTATTATAAATTGAGAAACCTTTTACAATATCACCCACTTTTTGTTCCTATACATACTATACAATCACAATCCTATGTTAAAATTTCATTTTCACCCCACCTTAAGGTTTAGTTATTACTATAATAAGACTCGCCCTCTTAAACTAACCTGAATGTAACACATAGTTGTTCCTATAATATGAACTCATATATTATTAATTTAATCTTCAACTTCACATCACCTTATAGGGTATAGGGTATAGGGTATAGGGTATAAGGCATAGGGTTTAGGGTTTAGGGTTTAGGGTATAGGGTATACGATTTAGGGTATATGGTATATGGTATATGGTATAGGGTGTAGGGTGTAGGATTTAGGATCTAAGGTATTGAAATAATCCAAGTGGGAACACCAATAGTTGTTTAAATTCAATTGTTATTGTCTGATAATATTATACCTTATAAATGAATGCTTACACTAGTTCATACAACTCTAGTTATGATTTGATCCACCATGATATGTGATAATGATGTACGTTCAAACCACTTATAGGTTATACTCACACTTCATAGTGTCATATGACACACAACTAATATTGATATTATCCATGTACAATTAGCTGAAATAATAATCCAAATGGAACACCGACATGAGATGAGTTGTTTCAATTCAATGGTTATTGTCAGATAATACTATACCGTATATGTATGCTTACAATAGTTGATATATACTATTGTATGTACGATTTGATCAATCATGATTTGTGATAATGTTGTACGTTCAAACCACTTTTAAGTTGTACTCATACTTGATAGTGTGATATGACACACAACTAAAGTTGATAAGTGCCCAATGTTGATATTATTCATGTACAATTAGCTAGTTGAATCTTTTTCTTTATTATTTTATAATTAGTAGCCCATTTTATTTGATCGGAACTAAAAGAAGACGTATCTTAAACACCCTTAGGAACCAAAGTTCAACAACTAATAAATCATACACTCATCAAAACCAAACAAAAAACACCTGATTAGAATTAATTAACTTTCGTAGTGTGATTACGAATCATTTTGAGTTTAGTACTATTCAACATTTTGAAGGCGAAAGGAGAAATTATGAATAACGTGATTTAATCTTTACACATATATATTTTCTATTATGGTTAGTTTTTAATCTTCACACATATATATTTTCTATTATGATTAGTTTGAAATAAATGCTACTGATCTAGTGAATATGAGTCATTACTTATTAGACCTTTACTTCGACGATTATTTGATTTTATATAACATTCTTCAAAAAAAGGTAATATTAGAGTAAATGCTTATGATTGTCTTACATCTGAAAATGTCATTACCATTATATTATTGTTGAAGCATACTTACAATTAATTACTTCGAAAAATCTTGTAACTTTTACGAAAACAATATCAAATAGATTTTCTTTACATTTAAATACTCCAAATTCTAATTTAGTTTGAGTATTTGAATTTCACTGTTGAGAGTAATATTAATATGGTAGATATAGGAATTTAAAATATAGTTTAAATAGATGAAATATAATTTTACTCATTGGTTGCACTTGTAAATGAAACAACTCTACTTATTTTTTGCATATTCAAACTTTAAAACATATAAAAATCAATGTCGAATGATATTGACATAAAATTTAGTTGCACCTATTAGTGTTACTAGAATATAACTAGTTGTCTCAAATTTACTTGAAATTTGAGAGACCTTTGTTGTTACTATATATAATATGCAATCACAATCCCTGTGTTAAAGTTTCGTTTTTACCTCACCTTATAAGCTACAATTGTAACTGTAATATGACTCGTCCTCTTAAAATTACAAGAACATGACTCGTCCCATTATCACATTTAAGGTGTATGGTTTAGGATTTAAGGTATTGAAATAATTCAAATGGAACACCGATATGAGATGAGTTGTTTCAATTCAATGGTTATTGTCTGATAATACTACGTCTTATATGTATGCTTACAATAGTTGAAACGATTTGTAGTTGCGATTTTATCCATCATGAAATGTGATAATGATGCACGTTTAAACTACTTATATGCTATACTCCCACATAATAGTGTGATATAACACATAACTAAAGTTGATAAGTGCTCAATGTTGATATTATCCATGTACAATTAGTTGAATTTGTGTTTTTTATTTATTTTTTATTATCATTATTTTTATAATTAGTAGTCCATAAAAGAAGACGTAGCTCAAACACCCATAGGAACCAAAGTTGTAACACCCCGTATTTTGGACCAAATAAAAGCTTTCATAAATAGGTAACATTTACAACAGCGGAAGACTTCTTAACAAAATCCCGGGCGTTACCGCCGCACTCATTCCAACGAATGAGCGCAAGGCTAAACGGTAACAACTATTAATAGTATTTTAAATTTGTTACTGCAAAAACTAAGTAAGGAAGACAAAAGAAAATAAACGTTAGTTCTTCTAAACAACCGGTTATAGGTGTCGGCTGAGCTGGTGTCCACAATCATTATTTAGATAAATTGTCACCTACATCCCTTATGCGTCCTAATGAAATATTTTCAGTCATGAGTCCTCATAAACGTAATGTATATAAATCTATTTCATAATAATTTTCTTATAAATATCATACTTCTATTCATGTATAGGGAGAAAATATCTAAATTGGTTCAATTACATTTCAAACTAATTTGTGTTTACAACACGATTCAGAATCAATAGATCGGTCATTCAATATCCAAATCTATAATATAACTACATTTATAAATAAAAAAGAACAAAATAAAATTCAAAATAAACATTTACTCATTGCACTTGTATCACTCAAATATTTCTATTTATCTTTTGTATATTCAAACTTTAAAATACAGAAAAATTAATGTCAAATGATATTGACATAAAATGTAATTCCTCAGATTATTGTTATTTGAATATGACCAATTGTCTCAAACTTACTAAAAATTTGAGAAACCTTTTAGGATATCACTCACTTTTCTTCCTATATATACTATGCAATTACAATCCAATGTTAAAATTTCATTTCCACCCCACCTTAAGGTTTAGTTGTTACTATAATAAGACTCGCCCTCTTAAACTAACCTGAATGTAACACATAGTTGTTCCTATAATATGAACTCATATATTATTAATTTAATCTTCAACTTCTCATCACCTTATAGGGTATAGGGTATAGGGTTTAGGGTATAGGGTATATGATTTAGGGTATATGGTATATGATATATGGTATATGGTGTAGGGTGTAGGATCTAAGGTATTGAAATAATCCAAATGGAACACCGATAGTTGTTTAAATTCAATTGTTATTGTCTGATAATTATACCTTATATATGAATGCTTACACTAGTTCATACAACTCTAGTTACAATTTGATCCACCATGATAAGTGATAATGACGTACGTTCCAACCACTTATAGGTTATACTCACACTCCATAGTGTCATATGACACACAACTAATATTGATATTATCCATGTACAATTAGCTGAAATAATCCAAATGGAACACGGACATGAGATGAGTTATTTCAATTAAATGGTTATTGTCAGATAATACTATACCTTATATGTATGCTTACAATAGTTGATATATACTATTGTATGTACAATTTGATCCATCATGATTTGTGATAATGTTGTACGTTCAAACCACTTTTAAGTTGTACTCATACTTGATAGTGTGATATGACACACTACTAAAGTTGATAGGTGCCCAAATGTTGATATTATCCATGTACAATTAGTTGAATATTTTTCTTTATTATTTTATAATTAGTAGCCCATTTTATTTGATCGGAACTAAAAGAAGACGTAGCTTAAACACCCATAGGAACCAAAGTTCAACAACTAATTGAGCCGAAAATCATATACCCATCAAAACCAAACAAAACACCTGATTACAATTAATAATTAACTTCTTTAGTGTGATTAGGAATCATTTTGAGTTTAGTATTATTCAACCTTTTGAAAGCGGAAGGAGAAATTATGAATAACGTGATTTAATCTTCACACATATATATTTCTATTATGGTTAGTTTGAAATAAATGCTATTGATCTAGTGAATAGGAGCCATTACTTTTTAGACCTTTATTTCAATGATTATTTGATTTTATATAACATCATTAAGTTATGTTTATCTCATTCTTCAAAAAGGTAATATTAGAGTAAATACTTATGATTGTCTTACATTTGAAAATCTTATTACCATTATATTATCGTTGAAGTATACTTACAATTAATTACTTCGAAAAATCTTGTAACTTTTACGAAAATAATATCAAATAGATTTTCTTTACATTTAAATACTCCAAATTCTAAATTAGTTTGAGTATTTGAATTTTACTGCTTGAGAGAAATATTAATATGGTAGCTATAGGAATTTAAAATCTAATTTAAATAGATAAAATATAATTTTACTCATTGGTTGCACTTGTGTAATTGAAACAACTCTACTTATTTTTTGTATATTCAAACTTTAAAACATATAAAAATCAATGTCGAATGATATTGACATAAAATTTAGTTGCACTATTAGTATTACTAGAATATAACTATTTGTCTCAAATTTACTTGACATTTGAGAGACCTTTTTTAGAATATTACCCATTGTTGTTCCTATATATACTATGCAATCACAATACGATGTCAAAATTTCGTTTTTACCTCACCTTATAAGGTATAGTTGTTACTGTAATATGACTCGTCCTCTTAAAATTACCTGAATGTGACACGTAGTTGTTCCTGTAATATGAACTCATATATTATTGATTTAATCTTGAACTTCATTCACATCACCTTATAAGTGTAGGGTTTAGAATTTAGGGTATAAGACATGGGGTTTAGGATTTAGGGTATTGAAATAATTCAAATGGAACACCGATATGATATAAGTGATTTCGATTTAATGGTTATTGTCTGATAATAATATGTCTTATATGTATGCTTAAAATAGTTTAAATGATTTGTAGTTACGATTTTATCCATCATGAAATGTGATAATGATGTACGTTTAAACCACTTATATGCTATACTCCCACATGATAGTGTGATATAATGAGAAGTGCTCAATGTTGATATTATCCATGCACAATTAAATGAATTTATGTTATTTATTTATTTTATCATTATTATTTATAATTAGTAGCCCATAAAAAAAGACGTAACTCAAACACCCATAGAAACCAAAGTAACCCATTTTATTTGAATAGGAGTCATTACTTTTTTTTATTTATTATTATTGCAGGAGTCAATACCTTTTTTTTATTTTTTTTATTGTAGGAGTCATTAGTTATTAAATATATTATAATGATGCTATATAAAATTAAATAATCGTAAAACAAAAAAAAAGTCTAATAAGTAATAAGGAGTCATTGCTTATTAGACCTTTACTTTGACGATTATTTGATTTTATATAGCATCATTATATTATGTTTATCTCATTCTTCAAAAAGGATATAGGGTATAGGGTTTAGGATCTAGGGTATCAAAATAAGCCAAATAGAACACCGATATGAGATGAGTTGTTTACATTCAATAGTTGATATGATACTAGTTACGATTTCATCCATCATGATATGTAATAATGATGTAGGTTCAAATCACTTATAGTTTATATTCACACTTGATAACACTTGATAATGCGATATGACATACCACTAATGTTGGTAAGTGCACAATGTTGATATTATCCATGTGCAATCAATTGCCTTTTATTTATTTTTTGATAATTACTATCCAATTTTATTATATAGAAAAGAAAAGTCGTAGCTAAAACACCTATAGGAACTGAAGTTCAACAACCAATAGAGGTACAAATCATACACCCATCAAAATCAAACAAAAGACGTACATCCGGAATTACAATTACTTGACTTTCACAATGTGATTACAAATCATTTTGAGCTCATTAGTAATATCCAACCTTTTAAAGACGAAAGGAGAAATTATGAATAGTGTGATTTAATCTTCGCGCTATATAAAGTCAATATTAATGACATGCCTTCATAAATACTAATTGGCATACATCACTCAAATTAGAATTTTTTTTTTTATTAAAGCAATTTGCAAACATTTATTACGTGACTAAGTAAAAATATCATTATTGGAGGTGTTTCTTTTATACTAGTTTATAGCATAATGATTTATGCCTTATTTAAAGATAGAAAAAAATTTATTAAAAAAAATTGCAGTAAAGTTATGATACACATTGAAAGTGCCATTTTGTCATAACTTTTTACTCTAGTTTCAAAAATTTTGGGATTCGTTGGGAATAATCAATATTATTATGTTATTTCGTATTTTCTATTCAAAGGAATGCTGTAATGTTTTTGGGAAAAATTAAGGATTGTAGCCAACTTTAATGTTTATGGTTTGTCATGTGTCAAACCATGGTTATATTCTTAGCATTATGTACACTATTCGATTTCACAATGTAATCGTCTTCTTCCATGATCTGTTAGAACAAAATAGTGGTTAGTCATTCATCTCCATATCATTTACTCCTATCAATTATCTCACGTTAGAAACAGTAGCTCCACAAGTGCAAAATCACCTAATACTAGACTGTTGTTACTACAATATAAAACATCCATGTAACGTTGTTACTACAAAATTACAGTCAATTGTCACAAACGTCAGGTATCCAAAAAATATTTTTGCTACTGTTTATCTTCTTCTTCGCAAAAGCGCAACCATGTTGTAAAAAGTTTTCTGCAGTATATCCAATTATTACCACTATCAAAATTATTAAATTACTTGAATTGTTAAAAAGAGAATCAAAATCTTGCTCTCATGAGATCTTTTCGTCCAACAACTTATCAAAGTAGTCTTGCATCTCGAATTTGTAACCCCAGTTATCAATGTCGCCACCATATTTGAGTTCTCACTATCATGGACTCATGGGTGAGTCGTCCAAGATGGTTGAGTCGTCGCCGATATCAAAACTCAGAAAAATTCGTCGGTGATTGCTTGTTCGTATCAAAAAGAGAAAAAAAAATTGTAAACTTCAATTCTCGACGGAAATTTTTGTTGTATGCCGGAAAATTAATTATCGTCGGAGATGACTAATTAAGGTCACTAACTCTAATTCAAATAAAAAAATGTTTGGTTGACCTCATAATAAGTTAGCAATCTGTGAAAACCGTGAGGACTTCCCACAATTTAATTTAAATTAGAAAATAGTTGTAGCAAAACTCTTATTAAATACTCTATTTGTTGGGTATTATCCCAATTTGTGAAAATACCAAAAAGAAAAGAAAAAAAAAGAGAAGTAAAACAACTTGAAACCGAATTGCAAATTCGGCTAGTTTGCTGTAAAGGAAATTTGGGCTATTTTTATGATAACCTTTCCTTGGCCCACAAGTGTAAAATAGGGTGGCAAGGGATTACGGCTAAACACCGAGTGTTAAATACAAAATTTTGTGTGGACTTAATCCATGGTGGACCAATATTTGGAGTCACTCCCTACTTTATCTGGAGCCACTCCTTTTAATAGTGGAGCCACTCCTACTTCACCTAGATCCACCCCTCAATTTTATACTTGGCACCACTCCTACTTCACCTGGAGCCACCCCCCTACTTTACCTAGAGTCACCTCCTACTTTACCTGGAGCCACCCCCTACTTCACCTGAAGCCACCCCTCAAAATTACTTCATGTAGAGCCACCCCTCTACTTTACCTGGAGCCACCCCCTATTTCACCTGGAGTCACCCCTCAAAATTACTTGGTTCACGGTGGACTAAGGGTCCACACAAGACATGTTGAGTATTCAAAGGAGAAGTTGTTTGATATGAAGATGAGCTTGAGCGACGACAGGTGTGCCATGAGGTCCCAATGTGAGGGCACGGTAGCCACAAAGTGAGAGGCGACAGAGAGGACGACAAGGCTATGAGAGCAAGCCGTTAGTTAGCCATAAAGAGAGCTTGTGAAAGGGAGAGTGCTCCGGATACTGAGCCGCCCTATAAGCCGAGATGATGAAGAGGAAATTCCTAATTAGGGGGAGACCTAGCTAGGTGGTGAACAACTAAGTGGGGAGATTGTAGTGGAGGCATTTGTTGGTTCGGGCATAAAACCAACGAGTTCCTACAATAGGTATTTGTATCAGTCTGTCCTAGTGATTTTGGTAGTAGTATTAATTGGGTGGTATCAATATTGTACTTGGCCGCGTTTATAGGATTTGGGTAGTATACTTGGGGTGCGCTCTTTTCCACTTATTTCCACTGATTCTCACTGATTGAGTAAGGTCATACCACTAATTTCTACTGATTCAGTAAGGTCCTTTCACTGATTCTCACTGATTCAATAAGGTCCTGCCACTAATTATGTGAGTAGGAATGTGGGTCCTGCCACTGATTTCCACTGATTGAGTAAGGTCTTGTCAGTGATTTTCACTGATTCAATAAGGTCTAGCCACTGATTCTCACTGATTGAGTAAGGTCTTGCCACTTATTTCCACTGATTGAGTAAGGTTCAATAAGTGGAAAAGAACACACCCTTGGTTGTAGATGTTATATCTGGCTTGACATTGTAATCACTATTGATTTGTTAGTGGATTAATTATCGGTTTGGCCCGTGGTTTTTACCCGATTGGAGTTTTCCACGTTATATTTGGTGTTGATTATTGTGTGTTATTTTCTATATTTATTTTTTTTGTTCCGCGATTGGTATTAGAGTGTTTGGGTCCTAATCAGAGGGATTTATTGTGTGGGTCAAAAATCCCAACACTAATACGGTATGTAATGTAAGCTTTTTAATCCGCAAGATCGTCTTATTATCCTTATCAAATTCACATTCTTAAACACTCTAATTCTCTATGTAGAATCCAGAGGACTACTCTTTTTTGGAGGTGTAATGTGTAAATGGGAATGTGAGTGTTATTTATTCAAAAGCTAAGGATAATCGAGTCCCTCAAGGTCATGATCCCTTGACTACTAATTAAATTAGGGAGATATAGTGGCCTTAGGAGTTAGGACATAGGACGACAAACAATCGAGTTTGAGGAAGAACTAGATGATGTGGTTTGCCAGTTGCCAGCTAAATTAAAACCATGCAATGCAACATATTACACACCAAAGCGTGAAGATGATAGGACCCCTACAGAAAGAGGGTGTATTTACTTATCCATTCGAGACTGCCCAGGCAATAAATTAAGATTGGGGTACATAGAATAATACATTCACCCACTAGATTGGCAACCCACCTTTTATTTGTGTCTATCTCTTTTTTCTATTTTCAAATTCTCTCTCCTCTATTTCCAAAAAATGACATTTAAGATAGGAGAGAGATAAATACAAAGAGAATGTAAGATGCCCACCCACTAAATCAACCAAACATTTTCCACATTACAAAATGATCTGCAAGATTTGCATTCAATGACTCCTGATGAATTTCCCTGGCCTATATCTGTCACTGTCCTGATCCCTTGAAGTAAATGCATCTTACCAGTCACTATACATATCTTGATCCTCCAAATCTCCCACAAAAGAATCTCCAAAGACCAAATTAAAGCTCCTTCACTTACATGACTTCAGGGGTTGCTTAATCGAATGGGCTGATGGGTATTACACAAAACTCGTATAAGTCAGCTTTAAGGTGAAGCGCCTCATACAAAGTATGACGGTATGCCGATGTCTAGGTTATAAAGGTAGTCTCACCTTGACATCGCCTCATAAGAAACTTGTTGTTTTGGGTGGGTCACGTTCCTAACTAGTTCTACATGGCGCGATTTATAACCTACAACCTGATCTGACCTAGAGGTCCATGTATACGTAGTTGCGTGATCGAATTCAATGAAGTGGCTAAAAAAATGAAAGTATGTCTAAAAAGAAACTTACAATAAGAATTAGTCATAATTTTGTTTTTAGTCACAAACTCATTTTTTTTAGGTTGAGCGGTCATCTGCATTGGATTTAAATTGGAATGGTTTAGGAGTATATACGTTGACAATTTTGAAGTAATAGAGGACATATGAGATATATATAATTAACATAAATATGTTATTTGCATGCGTTCTATATCTGGCCTCTACTAATAAATAGGTGGTCGTTTAGACATTGTCTATCTAACTACATAGTAGTTCTAATAACCTTAACGATCGATCTCCTCCTCATTTTGGGATTCTTTCACATGTTTGTCCTCGGTATATCTTTTTCTTGTATGTTACCTTGTATCATTACTATTAGATATTTTAATTCAGGTTTCTTAATTTATTACTAGTTTATAGTATGAAGTATGCTTTAATATTACTAGTTTCTATTTCCAATCAATAAAGACTTTGTGACAATAATGTGGAAGGATGAAGAAATTGAGAACAATCATAACCGGGAACATAAGGGGGGTTTGATTGCTTCATCTCACCGCTAGGAATATATATATATATATATATATATATATATATATATATATATATATATATATATATATATATATATATATATATATATATATATATATATATATATATATATATATATATATATATATTTTTATCACCCAACATTCCACATTCAAAAATTTTAGCATTTAGCTGATCATTAATTGGTCACGGTGGGGGCTGCCATTCTTCCAAGCAAAAGTTGGAGAGAGAATATAATATATATTGTGTTTGGAAACGAAAATGTGTCACGTTTTTGGATCACAATCGAGTGAGAGAGAGAGAGACTGAGAGCAGACACCACCTAAACAATAATTCCGCATGGATAATCAAATAATCAATTCAGAAATTTAGCTGTAACAGCTAAGATATGTGACCACAGATTAATATATTTAATTATAAGATAAGATACGAGATGGTTTCTCGAATATAAATTGATACTCCCTCCGATCCACGGAAATTTTTACGCTTTTCTCTTATGTTTGGACCATAGAAATCTTTACGTTTCCTTATATAATAGTGTATTTGAGAACCCTTTACTATTTTACCCTCCCACCTTCTCACCCCCATGTGTCTATTTTCACCACTCTTTCTCCACTAACTACAAAAGTAAGAAAAGTAATACAAAAACAAGGAAAGCAATAAATACCCATAAAAATATTATTTTCTCTCTCTTAACACTTCATATGCTTTTTTAAGGGTAAAGCTGGAATTTTTGTGGTAAAATGTGTTTTCCTTAATATTTGTGTTATTCTCCAAACGTCAAGATTTTCGTGGATCGGAGGGAGTAAAATCCAAGTCACTTACTTATCTAGACTTGTTATTGAAGTTAACATCTATGTATGCATGTGTATATACATTTGTGTACGAAACAAAAATTAAATGGTCTCAAGGTTATCTTTTAAATCACTCCCTCTATTCAAACCACTTAAATATTTTTCAGTACGTTAGTCTTGTAAAGGTTACTTTAATTTGACTTTTCTTAAAGACCCGACTCAAACAATAATGAAAACGAAAATTTACGTATTATTAAGAGTGTCCTTGGTTCGTACTCTATCTATAAACCATAATTAAGTTACACTTTTGTTTCATTATTTTTTGTGAACCATTACATGCATCTTCCAAGCATGTCATTACAAAATACAATACATACTATATGTCTAATTATAAAGTATGTATGTATATAAACAAACTCTTGAATGAAAGTACTTATTTTTCGGCACTATCAGTATTAGTAACAACATTCCACCTTCTGTAGCACTGACCTCCAACAATCGGACCTTGTACGCAAACAAGATCGGGACAACATTTTTGTCCGAAAAGATCATTGCAATAAGCGCCTTTAGATGCACAATTTGGGGTCGGTGTCGCCACGGTACTCTCTTGATCCGCCATCAGATGATCCTTATTGTGGTTCTTCTTCATCACCATTATTTCAGGCTTTCCAAAAACTATTTCCTCAACTATGATCTTGACCGGTTCCAGTGACTCATCACCTTCCTCATTATAAGCTGGCAATGGCATCCTAGCTAGCAAATGCAAAAGAAAAGAAAACTAATCCATTAATTACCACGGAAATTAAAGGGAATGAGCGTATAACAGTTTCTTAATAATAAGTACTCCATCCGTTTCGGAAAAAAATAATTTAACTTTTACTATAATCGTTCGTTTTATAGTAATGTAAATGCAAAAAATTTAAATATATATTAAGGTAGTGGAGATCATCGAGAAAATATATAAATTAAAGTTTAAGAGATTAACCCATTGGAGTAACTAAGAGTGCTAGTAGTACTAGTATGAGAGAGAGCCTGGGGAGCTGGAATAATAGGAAACCCTTCTCCATTCTTGGTATGTAGTACAAGTAGTAATAGTAGGCACTATTTGATTTATAGTGTTGTGAAATAATAGAGTAGCAAATAATTAAAGGGTTAGGCTTTAAGGGTGCATGTATGTATGGTACTTGGCATGTACAAGTAATTGTGACTGGTTAGTTGATCTTACAAAAGGCATGACAATGTACTCATAATAAGTGTGGGTAAGTACGCACCACCACCGGCACTATAATTATGATAGTTTCTGGACATCAAATAAACATGCACAAAAAAAAGAGGAGAGAAAAATTCTGTTGTGCCAAATGGTCGCAAAATTTATAGTGTTACGGTAATAATAAAATGAATGTTATCGGATTGGGGTCAATTAGGATATAGAATGTAACTTACCATGATTTTATTTTGGATTGTAATAGTTAAAAGTTAGGAGAAATTATTGTGTAGTTCCGGATTATTAATTTGAATTTAGAGTGAGCTCTACATATTTTGTGACAGGAGAGAGCAATGCTCCTGGATTATGTTATAATCTCGATCTCCGATATTAGCCCTTAATGCCTTGTACTACTTAATAAAATGGCTAAAGCTAAGCAGCAGGTCTTGTGTGGACTTAGTCCACCGTGGACCAAGTAATTTTGAGATGTGGCTCCAGACAAAGTAAGAGGGTGGGTCTAGGTGAAGTAATTTTGAGTAATTTCGAGGGGTAGCTCCAAGTGAAGTAAGGGGTGGCTCCAGGTAAAGTAGGGGCTGGCTCCAGGTGAAGTACTGGTGGTGCACTGGTGCCAAGTATAAATTTGAGGGGTGGGTTTAGGTGAAATAGGGGTGGCTCCACTTTTAAAAGGGGTGGTTCCAGGTAAAGTAGGAAGTGACTCTAAATATTGGTACACCATCAACTAAGTCCATATAAATTTTTGTAAAAGCTAAGACATGGGCCTGAAGTAAATTAATCAGAACTCTCAAAGCAAACAGACTACTACTAGTCATGGCACAGCAGCCCAATAACTAGGTAGTAGTACATGTTATTAGGCTTGGGCTGGAATGTGGCCGGTTCGTAAGGAAGGTTTACCTATAGACCTCATGGGCCTATCAACTTCTATTCGGGTGAGCGGTCAGTCTAGTGACCATAGTTTTTCTCATCCCGCAAGAATTAATTGCCCCAATAGGCCCGGATTACTGACAAGAAATTATAGGTTCCGTGGCCGTATTGGGCTCATGCCACGATGACTCAAACCTCAAATGTAAGGTTTTTAGAGAGGTTTGTGAGGTGAAAAATCTTTTTAATAAACTTTTATCCCATACTAACAAACCTAAAAATTTGTAACTTTTACAAAGTGATTTATCTAGACAAATCAAGTTTGTCACATGTTCTTTTTTTATATTGAGTCCCTCAATAAGAGCTTCTTGAAGATTTATAACATTGGGAGGGAGGATTTTGTAAAAATTGATTTTTACATTTATGATGTGGCGTATCTAAAAACCCAATTAAGGGATTATGGCATTAGAGATGCTCTAGTGCTTAGACTATGAGTTCACTTAGGTGGACCTTTTCATATCTCTTTTCTCCCTCCTCTCTTCCTTTCTCATCTATTTCTCTACTCCATTTATACCACCGATTTACCTAATTAGGAGGACCCAAGGTTCTAAACAATAATTTTCACATTCTCCCACCTCTATCTCCTCTGTGCAGCCATGATTATTGATCAGGCTTAAATTTTAGGTGCACTCGAATCTTTCCAAGGTAGGTGTATCCCCAATTAATTACTTAGGTTGCAGAATTGTTTATGTCACACACTGAGTGTGGGATGACATTGGACCCTCTTGTTTAAGACTTGGGGGGCACACATGGTACTCTTGAGAGTGCTCTTTAAGCGCCGATGATTAGGGATCCACCAAGTTAGGCGGATCTCTCCATATCTCTTTCATTCTTCCTCCTCTCTCTTTTATTTATTCATTTGTGTCTATCTAACCAAGGGTTTAAGCAATAATTTGTGGCCTTTTGGATGACCATTGAGTTATTTATCAAGTGGTATTCCTTCCACTTTCAAATTCAAACTTTGGGTATAACCGTATAGATATTTACTCTTTGTTTAGGTTCAAAATTTGTTGTTGAATAGCTAGAACTAAGGATGATTATGGACCGAGATGGCGAGATAGCATGCTGGCCCTAGGATTTGACATGACATATTTTGGGTATAACCTCAGCATGATATGACTCGTGTCTATGTTGAAATCTGCAAAAATAATTAATAAAAGTATTAAGAAAAAATAATAAAAAAAATTCTTAAACACGAGAGCAGCGGCATAAAAATATGATACGATGGATCATAGTTCGCGTCTGAAAATAAGACGATACGACACTAAACGCATTGGATAGACCGTGTCTTTTTAGAGCTACAAACACTAAACCACAACACATGATATGGTCCAACACAACTAAAATACATATGTGCATTGAATTGAAGCTCCTTCTAGAACTAAAGCACAAAATTGCGCAAAGATCAAATGATTGAATGGACTGATGATTGAGACCAATCAGAGCCAAAGTAGACGAAAGCAGGGCCGTCATGCATTGCGCCAGATGTGGAGGAACTGGCCCATTTGGTAGGTGTAAGTCCCCATAACACTGGAATTCTTCCCATTTTTTTTTAAAATTTTGTTAATTCTTTTTTTTTTGGTTCAGTGGATTTCTGCTGTTACGGAGTACCATCACTATAGTATAACAACTTAATTAGTAGCAAAATCTTGGTCTTTTTTCTTTTGTAGGTCTCTTGAATGACGTGATGATTGATTGAATGACGATCTTGAATTTGAGTATTTTAGTTCAATCAAGTCTTGTGTGAGACTAATTCGGAGAAAAATAGGGTCACTATTTAGAAATATAGAAGTCACTTATGATAAGTAATGACCATTTTTCATTAAAAAGTGACCACCGTCTCACCAAAAGTTACGAAAAAATCGTCTTATAGAAGTTTTTAAAGTACTTAGCAAGTCTTGTGTGAGACTAATTCACAAAAAAATGGGGCTACTATTTAGTAATGTATGGGGTCACTTATGGTGAGCAGTAACCCTTGTTTCATTGAAAAGTAACACCCGTCTCACCAAAAGTTACAAAAATACCGTATTAAATAAGTTTTTGTGTACTTCATATTGAATAGGTGCATGTAATTTTATTTATTCTCTCAATTTCGAAAAGGTAAGTTTCGTGTGAGACCAACTCATAGTAAAATTTAGTTATTTATTATGAGTAATATTAAGTCTAGTGACCCTTATTTTAGTAAATATCTTGGAAAATTTATTTTCATCGCCGTTCTCATCAATATCTTGGAAAATTTGAACATGATCAGGGAAATGTGTATTCTAAAACATTGATATATACTTGGAGAAGGTTTTTAAAGTTTGTCTAAATTTTTTAAATTCTGCTTCTAATTAGGGTCATCCGTAAGAGTGTACAAACTGTGTGACAATCGCACAGAGGATCCAACATGAAAAAGGCCCAAAACAGAAGAATAAAGATTGCTACATTGTTAGCACTTTTTTTTTTTTAAGGTGAAACATGTTATTGATATTTCAGGTGACTTTTATTTTTACCATTTTTTTTTAGCACAGGCCAGGGTCACCAATAGTTCAGGGAAAGCCGCTATGCTTTTAATTATAGTTCCACATTCTCGTCTTGCATTGTAATAAACTAAACTCCTCTTTCTCCACAAGTCTCACTAATATCTCTTATCAAAAAAATATCTCCTTTTGTTTTTTTTTTTTTTTTTTCTTTTTTCTTTTTTCTTTTTTATTTTTGTTTGATCAATTATTTGTTTTTGGTTAGGTGGGAATGTGATAGGGAACAGATACCTTAAATTAGAGGGTTCATTAATTTATAGGAGTATATATTCAACCACTTACACACGGATTCGACCAGTTTAAACCTAGCTACTTTTTTATATGATTTCGTTATTGATAATCGTTATCGGTCAATAGTGAATATATACATCATGTATGTTGCTCTAATGTCTCATTCATCACTAGCGGCTCCTACTAATCTATTTGTTTATCTCAAATACTAATATATGTAAATGCATGTAAGCATACTTTTAAGTTTGGTGATAAAGCGAATCCCATTATGATTTGGTTAACGAATAAGATTTTTATAATATGCAGTTTTTAGTTTTTACCTTATTAAAACTATATCTCAATTCCTCACAGTCATTAATTATCAACAACTTTTATTATTTTGATAAATGGATTAAGATCACTATCCGATAAAGCAGCGGCTAGCTAATTGTTTCAGTACCGTTCATTATATATGGTGTGTTATTTTCAACTTACTCATTAACTGGTTTAAGTGTAGTTCAATTTAGTGGAGTTTAATTCAGTGAAATTTAGGTCAATTCATCGGTGATCTACTATTTCTCATATATTATTATTCAGTTCGGTTCAATTTAGTTCAATCGATTTAGTTCAATTTAGTGATAAATAACACATTCATAGTTTGGAGATCCCAGTACTAGATCATGATGGCTGAAACACTTTAGAGATCGAAGATGTTAAACATGCTCTGGAATTAGAAATACTATCATAATAGAAGAATATAAATATGACTGAAACTAAACCGTCTAAGGGTACGTTTGTTAGAGTTGAACTTACCGGAATTGAACTGAATTCAACATCTCTAAACTGGACACTGCTAAACTGAACTGGACACAACTGAACTGATCTGAATTGTACACAATTTGATATGTGAGACAAAAAGTATGGTTCTGAACTCAACACTACTGAATTAAATTGAACACCATTTAACTGAATTTAAAAATCACTAAATTGCCACCTAAACTGAACTGAACTGACAGTATAAGCTTTATCAAATGCACCCTTAGAAGAAAACAATGCACAAAGATTCTCAAGTGGCTGAAAACTTTGAATTTTATCTCCCTATTTTTCAACAACATAGTAGTATATAGCCTTAGCTTCTTTATAGTGGTGATAAAGTCCAAAGATTAGGTCCCATGCATCCTAATTTAGGCACAAGTAGGTAAGTGGCTAATTATGCGTATAAAATTAGCTAGCTAGCCACTGCATTTCTTGATTGTCTTTAGTACTTACAGCCGAAAAGGGGCCAAATAAGAAAGAAAAGAAAGAAGGATCTTGTTAATTAACAGCTGTTATTCTTTTATGTCCTAATTACTTAATCCACTCAAAATTATTATCCTTTAGTGGTAGGTGGCTTAAGTAGAAAAATAATTTTGGGACGTTCTATTTTGAGATCGAGAAAATATATAGTTGAACGATTTTTATTTGTGTGTACCAACTACAATTCTTGAGTGAAGAAAGTTAAAGGAGGTGTGTTTTAGTGTTGAGGTGTGTTCTTTTCAAATAAAATTATCGATTTTTAGGCCTTTGTTCTTTTTCGTTATTTTAATATTGCATTCTGTTCCGTTTCAGTCTGTTTTATTCTATTTTGTTTCCAATCATTTTGTTTCGCATTCTGTACTTTAATTTGTCTTACATTTTTTTGTCATTTTTTGCGTCGTTTTATTTCGTTCAATTCGATTTCTAACTGTCCCGCATCATTCCATCGAAAAGAACATGGCCAAAGTTCATCGAAAAGAACTTTGGTCTTAAGGATTAGTTAGAACTTCGAAACAAAAAACATGATCCGTTACACTTCCCATATATAAATTAAAGTTCATCCAAAGTTCGAATAAATTATTGCTTTGATCGGTTCAATCACTGACCAGGTACGGTCTACTGTAATTAACTTGGTCAAATCATTCGATCCAATGCTTCCTAATAAAAACACTATCATTCATATATCACCAGATTCACCACAGTATCAACATTCAACAGGACCCTCTGTACATCCACTAAAATCTAATCTTAGGTTTTACATGGATATTTGAAAACCTTAACAAAATACAGTAATTGTCTATTCAGTGGGTAAGTAGTTTACCCATATAATGTTAGAAATTATTACTGTTTTATTTTTCAAAGTAGAAAATAACTCATTTCAGTCCCAAACTCCCAATGCATAACTAAGCCCTATAGGGTTGGCCTGAAAAAGTGTAATCTCCTTTATTTATTTATTTATTTATTTATTATATATATCTGTATTCTACATCACAGGGGTAGACTACTGGGTTGATCAAATCTTGTCCGATTACAGACAATTACTAACAATTAGACCTGACCAACGGTTTGGGTTCGGATCGGGTCACTTTCGGTAGGGGTCATCAGTAGTTTGGGTCATCAACAGGTCGGGTTAGTCATTTTGGATCGTTAGCAGGTCGGTTTAGAGTCGGATTACTGGTCAAAAACAGTTATTGTCTTGCAAGCTTCAGGTCTCGGGTCGGATAGTTTTACGTCGTTAGCAGGTCGGGTCATTAGCAGATCAAATTTTTTCGGATTAGATTTCGGTCAGGTTTAAAATGAGTCGGGTTCAGATCGGTCAGATTTTGCCAGCTCTACATAACAATAGTAGTAAAAACTCTGCTCAAAATCATGTTAAGTATTTAATTACGCCCCATAATCATATGATCAGATAAGTATTTATGACCATGTGTATATTCCCACATCTCCATACCTAGAGAAATGAGGTCTAATTAAGGACCTAATCAATTATGGGATAGGAAGTATACCATCATCAAGCCTGGCATCATCGTGGGTGGCTAATGGCTTTAATGACCCTTTTGTAAAACACATACACTCACAGTCACACAACTACATTAACAATCCCAAATCACATCAACTTCCCCCACCCTTGTCTCCTAAACCTTACTCTCAGTATTACTTGCGCACGAGTAACGAGTTCTTTTGCCCCCACTCTTTTAATGAACATAATAATGACAATCTAAACATAAATTATGGGCGTATTGCACACAACAGTGTTTGGTAAGAAAAATGATACATTTACCCATCAGGTGGATAACCCACACATTCATTGTGTCCATCTCTCTCCACTATTCTCACCATCTATTTCCTCTATTTTCAAAAAGTAGTAATTAAATATAAGAGATGTAGACACAATATTCTAGTGGGTTGGTCACCCACTGGATCAACAAAATATTTTCCATTTGGTAAATACTTGATTGATTAGCTCATAAAGTTTTCTTTTTCGCGAACCAAGAGGTTAATTGTGGTTAAGTGGTAGGGACTCATTCACCCTTAATCAAAGTCGAGAGTTCGAATCTCATAGAACAACTTTAAATCCCTTAGTCACTGTTGTCGACGATGGATACCCAGTTTAGTTTAGTTCAGTGTAGTCCGATTTAATCCAATCAATTCAACCATTTTAACAAAAAGTAAAAATAAAAATAGCTATAAATCTATAATGAACACCAACTACAACTACGGATGTAAATGGATCGGATTCGGTGCGGATGACCCATCATCCGCTCCATCCGCAAAGTTCACCCGCTCCATCCGCTCCATCCGTCACCCGCGAATCGTCCAACCCTAATCCGCTCCATCCGTCATCCGCGGATTAACGGATAGAGCGGATGATAAACGGATTATTAGTTGGTGATATTTAATAACATGTATTATTTGTAAAATATCTCCTAAATCAATATTTATCCTCCAAATATCATGCTTAAAATTAAAGGTCTATACAACAAAACTACAAAATAAATAACTATTATATGGCAAAGTCATACATCAAAATCTTACAAATCATACAAAATATAGATATTTTTTTAATTTTTTATATTATATTTACTAAACGGATGGTAAATGGGTTCGCGGAGCGGGTTAGCGGATGAGAAATTTCCACCCGAATCCAACCCGATCCGTCAAACGCTTCATCCGTCATCCGCGAAAAAATCCATTTATTCAGGTTTTTATCCATATAGTCGATTCGGGTGGATTAGATATCCGCCGATGGTGAACTCATTTACATCCCTAACTACAACTCATTCTAGTAAAGATAATTCCCTCAAATTTTAAACTTTTATTTTTTGAGAGGAACCATTTGTAAATTAATTGATATTTTGATTTCTAAATATGAAAAATGATACTCGATTTTCCATGAAAGGGTAGTTCTACACAATTATACTCTTTGGTTTTTTTTTATGAAGTTTTAGTAAAATAGTACTCCATATAAAAAGTGATGGTTAATATTGTGATGTACAAACTGAAAATTATTTTATTCTGAAATGAAGTTGGTGTTCTACCATATTAGTATTAGAATTTTTTTTTTAATAATTATTTTAGAATATTACTCCGTAATATGTTCTAACTTCTAACAATAATTGCTAGCCGTAGCTTTTGTCCGTTAGATGGGGACATTTATGGCAAAAAGGGACCCGAATTAACAAAAGCCAACCCCGCGAACTTCCCCAACCGATAATCAAAATCAATCTAAAAGATCCAAAATAACAAAAACAAATAGAAAGAAATATTAGATTTGTTTTCTTTTTATTTGGGTAACAAATATTAGAATTTAGATATTAATAATTATAGAGAGAGATGAGAGACAAAAGTGGGGGGAAGATTTAAATGAGGGCGGGCAAGAAATGTGGGATCCGAAGTAGACGGAGGTGCAGCCACAATTTTCTCTCTCCTCTATATACTTTGGTGTTCGTATGTTGTCTTTCTTTTTCTTTTCTTTTTTTTTCTCTGTTTCTACCTCTGTCTCTGTTGAGAATCCTCAATTTACCTATTTAGCAACATTGCAATTGAGACAGGGGGAGAAATTTGGGAGCTGTCATTTTTATCATTTTAAAACAAAAAAAATCCCACAAAAAAACATCCAAAAACAAGGGGTTGATTTGCTTGGTGGTTTGATTTGTTTGGTTATTGTTAGAGAGGGGAAGTTTTTGAATTTCGACGGGTTGCCGGAATTCATCGCTTCGCCCTCTCTCTTTCTCTCCTTCTATCAGGTTTGTATTTTCTTTCGTGTGAACCCAATCAATCACGTGTTAGAGATTTTATGTGTTAAAAGTCGATATTTTTAACGAGAAAGTAATTATAGGATAGGGGTATGGAACAATGTTCATTTATTAATTATTTAGAGGGAAATGTTTGTTAAAAGATTGATTTGCATTTTTTTTAATTTTTGGGTGTTAGAGTATGTTGATAGAAATCGAACTCTCAACACGATTTGGAAGATACTTTTATGATGTACTTAAGCATCTTTTGATTCATTTGAGAATAATTTATTAAGAAACTTTCAATTATGATGCTTTTATTAGGCTAGAGTTTTATTTGATATATATTTCTTTTAATTATCAAAAAAGAAAATTTTCAGTTTTCAGATTTTATTGGAAAATATCTCCCCCACCTAAGCTAAGTTGTCATCTTTATCCAACTGTCCTAGTTCAATGTTTAAGTTATTGATTTTTTTGGGGTTATCTTAACAAAACCCTTTGATTAAGTAAAATGGGCAGTATTTGAAAATAATTTCTAATTTGTATACTTTTTGAGCTCTTTTTTTGGAAAATCTTCCCCTATATCCTCCAGATTTTAGTTCCATTTCTTTGAATTGACCAGTGATTTACTTAATATATGAGCTTGATCTCATTATCTATTTTTATAATTTTTCCTCCACTGGTTTGATTAAACTAAATCATGTACAAATTGACAGAGTATCAATGTCAAGTGTTATAATAATTATTTCCCACAACTTTTACTTTTTATTATTATTTATTATTATCTTATTTTCCCTTATTTGAGATTATTATTGCATTGCTATTGGTTGGTCATCCAAAAAGAGAAACTTTATGTGGGAGTGAAAATGGCTTTTTATCAATCGTTTTGGACATTCTTTGTCTTCTGTGAACTTGTGCTGAACTGCTGATGGGGACATCTAGGGAAACTTTTCTTTATTATTTTGTTACCTTTTTATTTACCAATTGCTTTTTTGTAGAATATATATATATATATATATATATATATATATATATATATATATATATATATATATATATATATATATATATATATGTTATGCATAATCATTAGGTTGATGACTCTTATATTACCAATGAGTTTCCATTAGCTAAGAGAAAAAAGCCACTTTGGGAGCCTAATTAGAGTTTCTGGATGCAAAATTAGCATATATTCTTAGGTATATTAGCCAAGAAGCAACAAAAACAGAACTTGGTTTGTGATTATCATCACAAGAATTATGCTTTTGAATAGCTTCCAAATGTGCTTACATTGACTTAGCCTGTTTAGACTTCAAAGTCTTATATTCCTTTTATTTTTTTTAATTTTTTCACTGAAAGTACCAAGTATTTTCTGTATCCTCACTGGATAATTAATCATTTATAGGGATTTTCTCAAAAGAGAATGCTCTACTATATGAAGTGAGATTTCCCTTGATGGAGTGCCATTGATTATTGAGGTAATTTTCTCTAATTACATTAAACTAGTTTTTAAGCCCGTGCGATGCACTTGCTCATGAAATGATCCATTTTTATTTCTTACTTTGACTGTGTATCTTTGGTGGGAATATATTTTTGATGTACTTGTATGTGCAAAGTCATTAGTTCTACTTTGGCAAAAGCTACTGGTTTTTGAGCAGTTTCTCACATGAGATGATGATGTTGGAATGAATTGGACCACTAAAATCTGTGGCAGCATGATTAGTTTCATTATTTTTTTAATTATATTCTGGTAGTAGTGTCTTCAAGAGATGATAAAGGCAGACAACTCTGTTGTCCTCGATGTTTCACAAGGATATGTTCTCAGCTGTAAGAGGGATATATAGATGTTTTAAGATAACAAGTGAAAGAGGGGAGAACAGAAATCTGAAGGAACTTATTGTGTTCTGTTTGTTTCCTGAACTGCAATCCTGTAGTTTTATGTTTAGGCTTCAGTTTTGGTATGTAGCCCCTTTGGTACTGCTAGATTTCTTGTGTTGTTAAGGATAGAAAAACTTGAATACTGTATTTGTATGGATGTTCATTTTGTTTTCTACTATGGTTTAATATCTGACAGCGCGCTTGGCGTGTAGGTACGCCATTTCCCTCAAGTTCCAAGCAACGAGTCAGCTCAAGCAGTAGTTGTTGTTGTTGGGTTCCCCCAGCCCCTACAGAAGCTAATTATGGGCGGCTGTGTGTCGACTTCACACTCAAGAGTTTCTCCACATAGGAAGAAGTATACGCGTAGATCAAGAAAGTGTCGTGGTGGAAAGATGCCTACAGCCATATGTGACGCTCCTATCAAAAGACTCAGCGATGCTGGGAGCCGCATATCTGTGAGTGAGTTTGTTCAAATAGACTTTGAGAAGGGAGGCACTACCACCTGCAGAAGATCCGAAGTTTCTAATAAATCATTCCATCTCACTCAGGTGCACTGGAACCATGTTGATGAAAATGGTATTCTTACTTTCCTCTCATTTCAATTAACTGGCACTACTTTGAGGAAAGTCAAGCTATGAAGTCTTAAATATAGGCACAGGTCAATAAACAGAACCATCAGACTTAAATCTAAATAAGCTAGTTTGGTGAGCTATCAAACCAATCATATCTTTGCCTCCCTTAGTGTATGTACTGGTGACAATTTCGGAATATGAACAATTAGTAACCCGGACTTCATCTCAAATCATTTCACCTTGTCTTAGTTGTCTTAGAATCCTGAATTTTAGGATATGATCATATGCTATGATAGAGGGTTAAGTGAATAACTTCCGAATCCCTGTCTGCAGATCAGACACACAGATACAAAGCTTACATCTGACCTCTTTTCTTGCCCTTTGTCTGAGTGTACAAAATCAAGATTAACTCCTATCCTCCTTTTGATTAGGTTCTTCTCATTTCTTAGTTTTCATTGTCTTCCTCAAAAGCTATGCTCCAGTGCAAATTTCATATCTAATGCTTGTGGTGCTGCCTGTAGCTAGTTAAGAGATACTCGTGCTGTGAGAGTTTTAGGCCGAGTTTTGGTAGTAGTATGTCTTGTAGATTGTATTGCAAGGGGTAATTTTCATAACTCTTAAATGTCTAGTCAAGAGATACACTTTAACTGGAAGATTTGTATCTGAGGTCTGATTTAAGTTTCTGATTGTCTTATGGTAGACAACGTTGTTTATGCAGGAATATGCCAGGAAGAAGCATGGTTTGACTCAGTGAGCATACTAGAATCTGAATCTGATGATGATTTTAGTAGTGTCTTCGGAGGTTAGCATAAACGTTAAGCATTTTCTTCTTTGTACTTGGATTATATTCAGCATGGCCTCCTTTTTGCTGATGGGAGCATACATGGTCACATGTTGGGCAGGTGCACACATGTTACGTCCACAAGCAGGAGTTCTGCTGGTTCCTTGTGCAAGTGGTGAGAAAGCAGCTCCGTGTTCTTGGTCTGCAATTCAACCTTCAGTATTCAGGGTTCGTGGTGAGAGTTACTTTAGGTACATTGTTCAGATAGACCTTTTGTTTTACCATACTCTTCTTACAGGCTGATGTGAAAATCTAATTATATATGTTGACAAATTTCACTTGCAGAGACAAACAAAAAAATCCTGCACCAAGTTACTGTCCATATATTCCAATTGGTGCAGATATGTTTGCTTGCTCTCAAAAGGTTAATCATATCGCTCAGCACCTTGACCTTCCTTCTGTTAAAGGCAACGGGAATTTGCCATCACTGTTGATTGTTAACATACAGGTTACTCCCTTTCCTCTTCTTCAGCTTCCCGTCTTGTTTATCTAGTAGACTTCTGACAGCATAAACGAAAAACAAATGTCAGCTGTGTACTCCTTGTGATAAGGACTTGCTGGGCGAAAGGAATGATTTATTGGAACTGGTCTTTAGCAATAGTTCATTGTCTGTTGATATGTTCTGTTTTCCTTTTGCAGATGCCTGCATATTCTCCTGCCATGTTCCTAGGTGACAGCAATGGTGAAGGCATAAGCCTCGTATTGTATTTCAAGCTATCTGAAGATGTTGACAAAGAAATTCCCACAGAATTTGTAGACAGCATCAAGGTAGTATTCCTTGACAATATATTCTTAAGAATTTTGATGCTTTAGTTCTGAATATCTGAAATCGCTTCGCTTTCAGTGAAAAGTGTCACGTCATTAGTTTGCTTACTTTGCTAGCAATCAAACTCTATTCTTCTACTGTCCTTTTTACTTCTAACTATAGCAACCTCTCTATGAAAATCTTTTAAATTTATTTAGAAGCTTTACTGTACAGTTAATCCAAAATATTTATCATTTACGTCTGCTGAAAACTTCTTGCCTTTTATTGATACAGAGGTTGGTGGACAATGAAACCGAAAAGTTTAAAGGCTTCAGCAAAGAATCAACGGTTCCTTTCAGAGAAAGACTTAAAATCTTGGCAGGCTTGGTAAATCCTGAAGATCTTCAGCTGAGTTCTGCTGAAAAGAGGCTACTAAATGCTTATAAGGACAAACCTGTGCTGTCAAGACCTCAGCATGAATTTTTCAAGGTATGAGATCATTCCATCTTTGACTGTTGGATTATTCTTTCCAGTTGTTCCCTACATGTACATAGTAGTCTTTGATATAGACACTTGAGGTGTATATATTGTCTTTCGACAATGTATACTCCTTTCAAAGAGGTGAATTTCATTGTCGAGTCATGTGACAGTTTTAGTGCCAGTGACTTTCAACCAAATGCTGCTTTCAGATAGATTCTGAATAGGACCACTTGAGTCATTCTTTCCTGTAGCAATGCCGCTGCTTCTTTCCTTTGGCGTCGGCTTAATGACCTTGTGCTTTTATCTTGCAGGGACCTGATTATTTTGAAATTGACATAGATGTGCACCGCTTCAGCTATGTATCTAGGAAAGCATTGGAATCCCTTAGGGAACGCTTGAAATTAGGAATTCTTGATCTGGGATTGACTATTCAGGTACCAAAGTGCTTTCTTTAATAATCTGACAAAGTTTTTCATCCTGTTTTTTCAGAATGTTTCACCCAGAGTCCTATGTAGAGGTATTAACCCAGCAGTCTTCATATTTCTTTTTTCTACTTGCAGGCACAAAAGCAAGAGGAACTACCAGAAAAGGTCTTGTGTTGCATGAGATTGAACAAAATCGACTTTGTAAATCATGGCCAGATACCTACACTGATGACTCTCAATGATGATTAATTTGCAAAAGAGCTTGCAGGGAAGACATTTCGAACTCAAAACATGATGACAGTCAACACATTCTTTGTATACTGTATCTATTTTCACAAGTGTATTTTTTTTTAGTAAAGAGAAGGGCTAAGAAACAAGGAAATTCATTCTTGAATTTCAATTCTTTTCAAATTACCCTCCCTTAATGAGTTGATATCCATCTCCGTAGCTACCCTTCCGATTCTGCTGGTTTCATCTCCCGAATGTCTTTTAGTTCCTTTTTTTTTCGTGGTAGGGGGCGGTGTGAGAGTTACAATGAGATCATCCAAGCTAAGTCAGTACTTTGAATTTTACTAACAAAACCATTAACAGGAAGTCCTTTGAGTCTACTTCCTAGAGGAAGTGTAACCAACAATGTTTGATCGTGTCCGTGTTTACCCTGCAAACTGATATTGGCGTGCCATGCTATACTCCGAAAAGTCCATTCTGGAATATCCAATCTATAAGAGTGACAGGGGCAACAGGGTGCTCTTGCCTTGCTACTTCCATTACTTGAACTCTCAACTTACAGAAGTAACAGTGGATAAGTAACTCAAATCTACCTTAAATTCGACTTCCCATCTGAGCTAGTAAACCTGATACACTGTTATATGGTAATATCAACACCATCTTGGTTCTTCCGTAATGTTTGCTGATGCAATTTATGGGAAAGGGATAAACTGCAGGACTTCATGTATCGACTTTTAAGTCCAGATTTGAGCTCTACCAACTCCCTCAAGCTGTATGCCCCATGAACACCAAACGTGCAAACAATTAATCATGGTTTGGCAGCATTAGTAGTTCCAAGAAAGAAGGTCACTTTCTGAAGTTCTGTCAGATACAAATTTACACTATCACAACATGCTGTTTGTACTTGCACAATATCACTTCACCAAGCTTTGGGACAATAACTGATATGGAGTATAACAGATCCATGTTGAGTTGAAGCTAATAAAATAATTTACCAACCAAACTGTAATTTTATTTTCAAAAGAAAGAATGGTGTGAAACAGCACAGTGAAACAACATTTCTTTGTATTCTCATGTACAAAAGAATACATGTCAAAACAATACGCTCCACTAAAACTAGTGTACATACAACAGTTACTGCTAGATACAATACAATCCCCCACAATCCTGTTCCAAACTAACTGTTTAGAGATTCTGGATTTTGATCAAGTGCTCTGTGTCCTGTATACTTGCCGCTTTTGGCTCTTCATTGTGTATCAGTGGCAAAGGTCTATGGGCCAGCATAAAAATTCTGGCTTCAAGCCTGTCAACAGATTCTGGTTAAAGTACAAAGCGCCTGGTTTAGTGGCACAAATTCTGTATTGGGACTCATCCTGTCTTATGAGTCATACATCTATGTTATTCTTTCTTCTTTTAGCCGCAAAAGAGCTACGGGCTGTTGATTATTGTTTATAAAATCTGTCTTTCCAACATAGGCATTGTTATTGGATGCTGAATTGTGTGGTCTTAGCTGCGGTGCACTGTTGTTGGCTGTATTATGGCTACTCGTTCTGGCAGCTGGAACATCATGACTATGCTTTCCTTCGTAGGTCGTTATGACAGCTTTAGGGTCAGTGGCTGCACGCTCAACATGTTTGCGTACATTGCATCCTGGGGTAGTACATTTATAATAGCTCCTGTTGGAAAATTAAAGATGGGTCAGGACGATGGGGGAGATCTGATGCATCACTTAAAATTAGAATTCATACAATTACACCACGCAAAAGAAAAATATGAATCAACATCAACATTACCCCAGTGCCTCCAAAGAGGCTCCCGCCTAGGCAGGTAAGGGGGGGTCGGTTGTACACAGCCTTACCCCTGTGAGAGTCTCACAGAGAGGCTGTTTCCGTTTGACCCGAGATACAAAGTGCGACAACTATCGGCAACTCCACAATAAATAAGAAGTGCCGACAGTTTTATGAGCCATTTTGCTTTAGTCCATTACATTCCGAAGCCAAAAAGTAGAGAAGCTTTTGACTCCACTGGAAATTGTGGACATAAAAGAAAAATATGAATCATGTTTTGGAAATTACAACTTGGAGAAAGGAGCTTCAGGATGATATGTGGTGTTAGGGAGGACGACAATGTCATAAAAGTTCTGTAACTGAGATAATAGCAATTCAGTTTAGTAGTTTAATAAGAGTACATGCATAGGGAATTGTATACAGCCCAATAACCTCAATGGAAGAAGTCAAGAAACTACAAGTGCAACATTTGTGATAATCCTGTCACAATTAGAAACAAACTTACTTCGTTCTCAATTGATCTGTTCTTTTGAAACAGATCCTTTCTGGGAAAGGGATTTTTTTGGACAAAACAGCATTCAAGAAGTTGTGTTTATGCAATTCCTTCAGGATTTAACTTTGCAGAAAAACCTAATGAATTCAAATGGAACTCAAGGTATTTGCATTCTCTGTATATCATCCTCTTCATCCTTCCAAGATGGTCTACCACTAAATTTCCAAGGCTAGGTGTCTCAGTACCCAATTTCTATCATATTTATTCCTTTTCAACATTCAACATTACCCCAGTGCCTCCAAAGAGGCTCCCGCCTAGGCAGGGTGAGGGGGGGTCGGTTGTACGCAACCTTACCCCTGTGAGAGTCTCACAGAGAGGCTGTTTCCGTTTGACCCGAGATCCGAAGTGCGACGACCATCGGCAACTTCACAATGAATAAGAAGTGCCGACAATTTTATGAACCATTTTGCTTTAGTCCATTACATTCCGAAACCAAAAGGTAAAGAAGCTTTTGGCTCCACTGGAAATGGTGGACAGTCTATCATATTTATTCTATTCCATCAAAATACTGCCCAAACTATAAATCAGCCTTTTACCCCTAGCCATACAAGTTGGGACACACAAACACTTCTGTGCTTTCTGATGCAGCTACTATCCTATTGAAATATGTTACCTACAACCAGAAAAGATAAATAATTTGCTACCTAATTCCTTCGCAAGAGCATGGCTTATCCTCAATAATCAAGATAAACGAGAATTTAAACACGCAAGTATGGGGACTGGGGATGTGTTTGGGGTATGATTGTGCGTGATAATATTGGTGATATGCCAGGACAAGTTTGCTTGGGTTCAAGATATGCTGGGAGATGGGCTTCAGACAACATATAGTCAACAGGGATTGCTTGAGTTTGATCAATAAGCTGAAGAAACCAAAAACAATAATGCTTTGGGATGCTTTTTAGATAGAATTGTTGATGTTAACTGTCTTGATTATTTTGGTTTTTGTCATTTTTTGTTCTTGGAGCCATGTTAGGGGAGTACAGTCACTCGTAGAATTGCTAGATTCCAAGTTTCCAACCATACTAAGTGGAAGATCAAGTTTGGTTGGAGCAGGGGCCAGAGGAAATTTTAGATTTGGTTCATTATGATGTGTAATAGTGTCCATTTCCAATGGAGTGGAGACACAAGTTTCACTGTTTTTTGGGTTTGGATGATAATGCCACAAGGGACTAAATTAATGTGGATCACTAAACTACATATAATTTTTTATTTACTGTGAAGTTGCAAAATGGTCATTGCGCTGCACACCAAGGGTCTATCGGAAACAACCTCTTTGTTTTATATAAGGAGTTGCGTACATCTGATCCTGAACCCCCCACCCTTTTACCTCGCCTAGACAGAGTCTCTTTGGAGGCCCGGCGGTAATGTTGATGTTCCTCGTAAATCGTAATGATATGTGTAACTATTTATTATTTCATCAATAATGATAAAATTCACTCTTGGTGGCTTTTCATAAATGGGGAATATAACATAAAACTTTTGGTTTAGTTTGGAAAATTAGATTTGGTAATTTGGATCAAACCTAAACTGGTCAATTTCTCACTCTATATTCTGCTGGCTTGTTATTCAGGGAAAACTTCTCACTAGGGACAGACTTGTTAAGACGAACATAAGAACATTGCTATATTTCAGATGTGCAGTGCCCTCCATGCCATAGCCATCAGGAGGATATTGCTCATCTTTTTTTTTGCTTGTGACATCTCAAAGCAAGTGGCTGAGGAAGTCTGTTCTTGGGCAGCTATTACAAGTTGGTCATGTGATTATGGCATATGGTCCCGGTGGTTGAATAACGGAAGGGTAGCAAACAAAGGAAATGGGTGTTGTATGCCTTGTGGCTGCTACTATTTACAGTATATGGATCTCCAGGAACAGAGTAGTGTTTGCAAATGTCCATTGCTCTCCCAGGATGTTATACAGGTAGTAAAGAGTGTCATGAGTATTAGATTCAATTGTATCAGGGCTCAAAAACTTCAGGCAAAGGATAGTAGTTTATTTAATTTTCTGTCATAATCTGTAGCTTGGAGGCTCATTATGCACAGCTTGAGTACCCTTCCTAGAAGGTGCCTCGGGAGTGCATTTACTCCCTTCAATGCTTTGTATGAGTTGCTTGGTGGTTTGATCTTTTGGTAATAAAGTTGCTTCTTTCTTAGAATTCTTACCAAAAAAAGTGGTCAATTTCACAACTACTAGATTCCAGATGTGATAATCAAATCAAAGATCTCGCACAACTTATCTATTTTCCCTTTTCTTTTTATGGGAGACTCCAGATGGAAGGGGGCAAGAAACTACATTATTCAACTCAAATACATTAAAGTTTTTGTTGTACTGCTTAACCTAGAATATCAAAGTTGTAAGTCACTCCCAAATTAAGTTTCTTTTGCCACACAATGATTTTTGCCATGCATAATGATTACCGCCTAGTTGACAGTTGATACTACCAAGTTCAATCCCATTGTCCTTCTGGACTCCGTAATAACAAGAGAAGTTATCCTGAACTCACACCATCAGAATCCACGAGAATTTCCCGAATTAGATATCATATGGATACATACACCGCGATCACATGATTCTGTAACTAATCGGGTCCTCAAATACTCCAACCACTTATGTTTATCTACAATACTCACCCTATAGTTTCATTTAAAAAACCAAATCAATGACTAAATCAACTCCTCAACGGCTCAACCTAATCATCTGAATCTTTCTGCTCATAGCTATCTTCTGCCACTTAAAGGCAATCACTTTTCATAATGCAACTACACCAATCTGTTCAAGAGAATCTCCTCAAGCACACACCAGCTTTTCATTTATAAGACACACTTCACCAAATGTATGCACCCTATTGTACTTCATTCACGAGATGTGGTGATTGTTAAGGTGAAAGGTAAAAATAAAATCAGCTGTCAGACTAATAGTCCCTGGACAGAAGTTAGACATTGACATGGAATCAGATAGATAGTACCATCACATTTGACAAAAGTTGCAAATAGACATGTACATATGATGTCACTTGAATCTTGTCATAGAAACTGCATAAATTCAAATGCCTCACAAGCAATCCCGTATGCTCCACAAATAACCTTGCTGGTTTTTAAAACAGGCACTAGATCTAGCAGATGACAACCTCACCCCAGCTTCACATCGGCACCATGATTGCTGATCAGGATGACAGCATCATACACAAACATTAATATCACCCAGATTCACAGCGCAATCTCCAAACATGAAAATGATGTTGCTGTTTATTGCACCCATAATATGTTACAACTTACAACTACTGCACCACTAAATACTATGAGACCATTGAACAGATTAAGCTGCAACTCCACAAGAAGCTTGATTATCTCTAATTGCTACCCAAAGCGATCAAATGAAGAGAACTTCAGCTTTGATAAAGGCCGAGCAAAAAGAGAGAGGCAAAGTTGGCTGCTAAATTTCAATCAGGGAAGAATTCAAGCCAATAGGAAAGAGACAGGATACATCCAACAAATGCTTCTTGAGGCATGACTCTTTCTTTCTGACTTTTTTTTTTTTATGTTTGACCTTTGTAACCTTAGCTTATGTGTCCCAAGTCAACTTTGGGCGTTCTGGATGGGATGGAAGGGATTACTTTTTTGATAGTGTGATAGTTACAAATTTAGTTTAATGTTTTAACCAAATGAATAAGTTATTATACTATTATAAGTTATAACCAATCAGTTAACAGATAAGTCATTTGGCAAGATCATAAGTTCAAGATATGCAACTTTATAAGGTCAAACATTTATGGTGATAGAAAGAAAATAGATATATAAAATACTTTACTAGTTTGAAAATATACACTGCTATGAATTCTACTTCTCAGTATCAAAACAGCCAAAGAAATGTAACTTGCCTTGGATATGGATTTCCTTTGACAACTTTCTGTCCGTACTTGCGCCACCTATAACCATCATCCAAAAGATCCACTTCACTGGTTGTCTGAACAATAATCCTGGGCTCCGTAACTGTCCTATGCGAAGCAGCTTGCTCAGACACCCTAACTTCCGTATTCCTTCACGCACAAGTTTAATCAGAACAAAATCACATAATAACGAGACATAATGAGTGTAAACATTTTGGGCTGTCACAATGGATACCTTCTTTTTGCATTAGGTTCATCTTCATCCCCTTGAGCCTCTCTACTTACATCATTACCGACTTCCTCCTCGTCACTAGACAAATGCTCCGTTGTAGCTTGGCTAGATTCTTGATCCCTTTTAGACAATGAGTAAGCCATGCCTTCACTTGAGTTATTCATGTTTCCTGTTTGAGACTGCGAACCATATTCAGGGTTTCCCTGGCTTCCTGAGTTTCCATTAGGATTTCCACTATCTTTTGAACGTTTTTGTGGTGGCTGATGATTGTGCTGGCCCTTGTAGATTATCTCAGTCACTTGGCCATCAAGTGAACGTTCCACCTTCTTCTTGACAGGACAACTAGCGTGTGTGCATTTGTAATAACTCCGGGGAAACTCACTTCCTTTCACTTGTTTTTGCCCATACTTCCGCCAATTGTAGCCATCATCAGCAGGCTTATCAACAATGATAGAAGAAGGTTGTTGAGACTTCTGATCAGAGCTAGCAAAATGGGATGAATCCTTTAACTCTCTAGAATCTGATGAAGATGGCATCATATTCTGTTGTATTGACTCGGAGGTAAAAGCTGGAAATGCACCTGATGCTTGAAAACCTACTCCTAATGAAGATGGATAACCACCTTGCATTTGCAAATTAACTTGAGCTTGTGCAGCTTGTGCTGTAACCTGAGCTAGTGCCTGCTGGTGGGACATTCCAAATGGACCCTGTAAATGTTTCTCAAATTAGATGTTGTAACCTAATTTTTCTTAAACCATGAAGTTATATTGCATTCAGTAGGATGCCACTTTCCTAGTAAAATATGTTTCCGTGGGAAAACTAGTCAAATTCGGCCTACAAACACTTACTGTAGAAAACTGTATTAACCAAACACAGGAAAGTTATTATCCCAGGGAAATCTGCTCTCTTTTGTAAATTGTAGTGCCCATCTATTATGGGGAAGCTATGTCCACTAGGTGAAATTATTGGTAAACATCTTCCAAGAACCCTAGTACAAACTACCTCATGCCCCATTATAAGTTTAACCACTGTTTCAAATGAGCATAAGGGATTACATCAAGCTTCAAGTCAAGTACAACAAGCCCAAATAGGAATCATGTTTGGAACTTAAGCCAAGATACCCTCCAACAATCATAAAAAAATGTGCTTCTTTACTACATTTATATCAGAACCAAAGGGACCATCAAAACCAGCAACAACTAGCTCCTTTTCTTTCCTAACGACCAATGACAGTTAGAACTCCGGGACCAAAACTACACAAACATAATTGCATTCTACAACCTCAAACTACTCATCAACTTAAACCCATCAAATGCCCACCCTAATTTCATTAAACAAGGCCAAACAGAACCCTTCAGAGGGGTTCAATTTCCCACACCCAAATCTCTCTCCTACTATATCAACACTCAATTTCCCTCCAACCCACAAGAAATCATCACTAGTCCTACTCAACATTACCAATCTTTTTCACTCACCTCAAATACCAATTCAATTAACCCCTTGGTCAACCCCACCCTTCATCCCCAAATCCAACATTGACCCATCATCCCCAGTTCCAAGATACTCAAAACTAAAACACCAGAAAACACACACACACACACACACACAAAAAAAAAAAAAAAAAAACAAAAAAAAACAAAAAAAAACCTCAGAAACACAAAATATCTTGTCTTTTCCCATTTCCCATTCACCAATCCCCAATTCTAACAACTCAAACTGAAAAGCAAGACAAAATTTCACAAAACCAACAGAAACCCAGAACCACAAAATTCTTACATCCTCAATTCCCAATTCCAACAACTCAAACTGACTACAATCAACACAAAATTCCAATAAACCAACAGATACCCAGAAAAACAAATCCCATTTATAAAAAATAAAAACCCACCTGGCCAGGGAACAAACCAGGAGAATCCAGCAAGCTAGTTGGGCTAAGACCTGGAGGAATCATAAAAACCCCACCTTGCTGAGCCTGACTTTGACCCTGAGACTGAGAAACCACTAAACCAGGTGGCCGGTTTTGTCTGAACCGGAGATGGTCCGGTTCACTGGTGGTCTGAAAACTAGGCCTAGGAGAAGCCATGGCACCAGCTAAGAGCTGAGAGAAAGACCTGCAGTCTGAGTCAGGATCACCACCATCTGATGAGAAGAAGCTTGAGACCAGAGTCATTGGGCCTGGGCTTAGGCCGAACCCAGACCCGGAGAACAAAAAATCGGACCTTGGTGGCAGAGTTATGGTGCTGGGCCGGGTTTGGGCTTGGGTTTGGGTTTGCGGGGGTGGTTCTGTTGAGGATATGGCATCATTTTCCACCATTTTTTTGTGGGTGTTTGTGCAGAAAAGTAAAGGGGCGTTTTAATGAAGATTTGGGGATTTGTTCTGGAGATGTTTGATTGTTTGATTGATTTTTGAATTTATTTCTGGATGTATTTGGATTTGTCGTTGGCAGGCAGATTGGTATTGGTGGGATTGAGAAGAAGAAAACAGGGTCTCCTTTTTCAGGGATTTTCTCTCTCTCTCTCTCTCTTTCTGTGGGTTTGAGTATCTGGAAATGGGCTCTTTCTCTCTGTCTGTCTATTTACAAGGATATTTGCATTTGTCCTGTGCAACTTTCTTCTTCTTCTTTTTTTTATCACTATTTTTTTTCTTTTCTTTTCTTGATGGGTAGCTTTTTGTCTTTTCCTACTCTTTTTGCAAAGGAATTTTACTATTTTCTTTTAAATTTTAATTAATCGTTTAAGTTGATTTGATTTGAAAAATTAGAAAATTTGATAAAATGAGAAAAGGTTTCCGAATAAAACAGTCTTTAATACACACAAAAAAAAACAAGCTTATACTTAAAAGAAGGTGAAACTTATGATATTATCTACCAGTAAAACCACTTTTGAGATCCATATAAGCCAGTAAAACATACTCAAAGTGGTCTATCAAAGTGCATCATTAATAACACTTTTTCATATGCATCTTTTTCATGGACTTAAAATTGAAGAAATGACTTTTGAAACATATTTGCTTCTTAAAGTCATTGATCCTTTAAACTCAATGTTACATATTTTACTCGATCAATCCGTCAAAATCATGAGCCGCAACCAATTTTCTAAAATAGTGTACCTCAACACATTTTTTTACAACACTTTTACAAATCTAATATGTCGTTGATAAAAATAGGCTAATTTATTTAATATTTACCGTTATTTTTTTTTTAGAAAATATTATTACATTCAGTATTTGCTTACAACCACTTCCACTGATAAATCATTCAAAAATATTTATATTCTTAAATATACCTTGCAGACAATCAGTTTTATGTAAAATTATTTCATAATAAGACAATTAAAGGTAATATTCTTTATTCAAAATGTAACATTCTTTTACTCAAATCTCAACCGTCAAAAGTGCTGAAGATAAAGTGATGTTGTTTTGCATAAACACAATATTTTTTGCTCAAAATGTAACAATTATCTCATTATAACACTCTATTATATGAGTTTTTTTTACTTTGTCGAACCGCAAATAGGAAGGCGGCTAGGGGGCGTATGATTGGAAGGTAGTGGCAAGTTGGCAGCTTTAATTTAATTGTAAAAAAAATTAGTACCAGATTGCAACGTGACACACTGGTTGTTGTCCAAAGGCAAGTCAAGTGCAACGTGGATAAGAATCCTTGCTACTATGTGGTCCCTACACCCATGGATCACCAAGTATCCATCTTTCTCCAGAAATAAAATAATCATAATAACAAAATTTAATACTACCGTTTTTGGCTAAACAATTAGTATTGCTTAAAAAACAAAAATTATTATACTATGTAGATAATGATGATGTATAGAAGAAGTTTTAAGATTTTGCAACATCTTTATCTTGATCATTTAATAGAGTACCTTCTTCGTCCATGAACGAACACATGGATGTTGTCTCTATAACCCCAAAAGTTTCCTAAACATGCATTCCTTGAAATAATGATCCAAGGTTTTTCCATTCTCATTCAATAAATAGGTTAACTCCCATTGTATATAATGATTATCATGAATTTTTTCGAAATAAAAAATTATCTAATTGGTAAATTATACATGAAATGAATTAAACTGAAGTGTATTTTAAGTAGGATTAAGTTGAGCAGAACAAAGCTTTAATTGCTTGTTTTACTCCCTTGTACAATAACTTAGAGTGCATTATTTTTCACTGAACTCCACTAAATATTAAAATGTGAGAGAGAAAGTAGTTCACTTAATTGAACTGAACTGAAACAATTAATGAGAAAGTGGAAAATATTACACCCTTAGTTTATAGGGAAGTTTAATAGCAAGATTTATTACTTTAATTACTTATTAGCTCAGTTGCTCAGCTTTCAGCTTTTCCTGCATGCCAAAGCGTGCGTATATGAAATATATACATAAAGAAAATAAGAACCATATAACGACTAAGTAATGAGTTTCTTATGAGACCGCCTCAGCATGAGACCATCTCAATATTAGATCACCTCTATAGTCAAGCATGATGTCAGCGTGACATCATGCTTGTTTGAGTCGTCTCACGGTGAGACGGCCTCATATAAGAAGTTGTATAACTAACAAAACACAAATTTCAATAGTAAAATATTACTTCCACACACATGATGCATATACCCCCTCCCTCAAAAAAAGGAAATTCATTTTCTCTTTTCTTTTGGATATATGTACAAGAATTTATTCAGTTAGTTGATCATTGCATTTTTGTAAGGTCCTTATGAAATGGAGAGTAAGAGTCAAAGAAGAAAGGCAACTCCCACTATTAGTTGGGCATGCTTATGTTTTGAAGGAATTTTAGGCATGCTTATTGATATATTTTTGATAGTTGAAACCATTGCGTTTAGATTTTTCGATTGACAATTGGTTGGAAATGGTACATTAGGTCAGCCTTTCTAGATGACTTTCGCTTTAAGCTTTGTTTGTCCAATGATAATGAGGAACGCATAGAAGTCAAGTAGTCAACCACAAATTAACTTTCCTAACAACTGAAAACTGAAAAGACATGTAGGATAATTTTATTCAATTCACAATCACATCCGTTTTTCTATTCCTCCATTATCCATTCAACTTTTGTTGTTGATCCTTCTACAAAAAAAATAAAAAAAATTTAGTTGATCCTAAATTAAGTTAGTTACACTGTAAATATATTTAAAAAAAACTAGGTCGGTAATTATTTTATGTCTAATGTTCACAATGCTTGATCTATCTAATGCATGTGTACATAGCTTATCTATTTAACGTACATTACAAATACAAGGCTGATGCATAGGAACTCAACTGAGTTATTTTCAACTTAAAAAATAGAATATCAAAAACAATTTCATCGTTTGGGTAACTAAACTACCTACTGATCGAGTAAACAAATACAAAGTATTTATCAGCAGAAAAGTGATAACTATAACAAATATTTCATGAGATCGAATGCTCAATAATTTATATGGGTCTTTATACAATTGTACCTACTCAACCCCAAAATACAACATAAAAAGTAATGTTGCACACACATATATTAGGGGATAGAGTTTAAAGATATATAGGTGAATTAGTTAAATGCTAATTATGGGATGACAAAAAAAAAAGAGTTAAATGCTAATTATGGAGAAGTTAGGAAGTGATAGGTTGGAAGGAAACACGTTGATTAGCTGTCTTTGCCAATGGATTATGATGCGATTTGGATTATATTTATTACATAGGTTCGTGCAGACCATGTTCAATTCCAGATAAATTGTTGTTGACTCCAATGACAGAATATAATTCTATCATTACTTTTTTTTCATACAGGCATTTAATAGACCAAATAACATGAGTTTGAGTTACTATCATGTAGGCCATTACACATTAATTATATACTCAACTACTGATATAGTACTAGTATATAGGTCATGTTTGTCAAATTGGTTGGTGTCATTAGCTGTGGTTGATGGCTAGTAGCTGGTGGTCGATGGCTGGTATTGTTAGCTGATTTGACCGACTGGTAACATTGGATGTCTGGAAAGAAATATTTGGTAACATTGGCTGGTAATATTAGTTGGTTATATGTAAAATGACTAATAAGGACATTCATATAATTGAGGAATTTGATGGCATAGAAAAAAATAATTGCAAGTCTTGGACTATTATGTCATTGGACTACATTAATGCCACCAGCCAATAATCATAAGCCAACCTCCTTGGCTTTTCAAAAGTTGGCTTGTGGGAACCCAAAAGCCAATCTCACAAGCTAACATCTTAACACCAATATTGGATAATGAACTGGTCAAACATCCAATTTTACCAAAAACTACCACACAAACGAACATCCAAACACCCCCATAGTACATGCAACAAGTAGACTTACTAGAATTGAATGTGGCTGCGCTTCTGTTTTTGGCCAGTTGCATGTCCTCAAGGAGTGGAGTTTCTGCAATTGGTTGGTTGTTTTCACTATATAAACAATGCAAGGATATATCATTATAGTCATATACATTATTACTCCCAAATTCCAATAGAGTCAAGGCTTATACACCTACTAAAGACGAGACTCATACGCTCGTTTAATTCAAGCTAAACACACACTTCAACGACGTCACACCACAAACACCTAATTGAGCTAAACAAAAAGACTATATATTACTCCCTATCTTATTTTTTGGGTTCGTGCTATACTACTTCCTATATATAGTAGAGCCTTATTGTTGGGTTCCTGGTTTTGATGATAACAAACGTTGTGTCCTTATTTTTGTGTAAGCTAACTATGATGGCAGGTTTACTTAAGGATTCAAGAAGTTGAAGCGTTTGATGCATGATTGCTCATGAAAATGCCTGGATCCTTACAAGACATGAAGACTATGTCTTTAATTGGTATTTCTATTATTAGTCTTCATGTACTATGCATTGAGTGTGTTATAGGTTGGATTCAAAGTGGTCTTGACAAGGGACGAACATACACAAAGGTTGAAGTGCATAAGGTTCAAAGAGTACAGGGGAACAGTCTTGTGAACCCTATTCTCTATGACTAGCACTAGAGCTTGAAGGAACCAAAGGGGAACAAACGCTTTGGACCCTGTTCCTTCTAACTGTGCATCTGGACGGGTTTTGCATAATATCGTATTTATTATTTCTATGAATATTTGTGTATTATCTTTCTAGATCTTCACACAAATATTCTTCTGGTAAAATATAAATTGTTTTGAAAATTTAGATATTGCAAAATAGATTTTACTGATTGGAAAAAGATTTTATTTTGAAAAAGATATTATCTTTTACTTTATGGCCAAAGTTTATTTATTACGGAAAGTATTATCTTATGGAATATCTCTATTATCTTTTAGAGTTTATATTCTGATAATACACCTTTATTAGCTGGCCTAAATCTTCTGTAAAATATGTTGGACGAATTTCCATCTATATTCATTAGGGTTTTATAAAGTAAAAGTGTTTTGCTTTATCTCAAACTCTAGGATATCTTTTTGGAGATATTATCTTTTGGAAAACGATTTTAACCTAGAAGGAAACTGAGCCTTCACCTCCCTATATAAGGTGAAGAATAGCTTCAGTTTACTTCATGCCTTGAGAGAGTTTTGACGTGCAAAAGAGTTTTCAAATCATATTCAAAACATCCAAGTCGTCCATACAAATACAGTCCAGCATTACACTGAGAACAACCTTTGGACCCTGTTCCCTGTCAGATCCGTTTGAGTCTTTCCTTTGCGTACTCATTGCATAATAGGTTTTCATTGTAGTCTTATTTGCTTATTAAAGAAGCTAGTTGTAAGGTTGTCATTATACTCAAAGAGATCTGTAATTACTCTAGCTTAGTAACGAGCGTAGAGTTTTCCTTCAGGTCAGTCTGTGACGTGGAAGGATTGACAACACATTAGTAATGGTGTGTGGTGTGTTAGGGTACTGTGCTGTATCCTGTTGTGGCTCTAGTAATAAGAGAAGTAGTGTGACAAAATCCCAAGTAACTGGGTCGTGGTTTTTACTCCTATTGAGCCTAGGAGGTTTTCCACGAGAAAAAAATCTTGTGTTATTTACTTTTAGTCTTTTGTATTGTGCTTAATCTGCTGCATAGGAACAACGTCCACAACGTTGTTCTCACCATTGTTCTTAAGTCTCAAAAGTCTGTTTTATTGCGAAAAGTAGGCGTCACTCTATTCACCCCCCCTCTAGAGTTCCTTAGTGCACCCTTCGGTAGGTATCAGAGCCAGGTTGCTCATTAAGAGGTTAACACCTTGAGTTTATTCCGCAAAAATGAGTGCACCTTGTGATATGAAAGAGGGACAAGGCATCCATCATCCACCCTATTTCAATGGAGATTTCTATGCATGGTGGAAGAGGAGAATGGAAATTTTCATCAAATCTGAAGACTATGAGTTGTGGCATATCATCATCAACGTGGACTTTGTGATTGAGTACAAAGATAAAGATGGGAACATGGTCCTCAAGCCACCAAGCCAATGGTCCAAAGCTGACACCAGCAAAATGGAGAAGAATGCAACAACCATAAAGCTATTCCATTGTGCCCTTGGTCCAGAAGAATACAATCGTATTATGGGTTGTGATTGTGCCAAAGAAATCTGGAACGCTCTCAAAATTGCTCATGAAGGTACAACTCAGGTAAAACAATTTCGAGTAGATTTATTGTTACGACAATATGAGTTGTTTGCTATGCATAGTGATGAAACAATAAAGACCATGTATACTCGTTTTACCAATATTATAAATGAGCTTAAATCCCTTGGCAAGTCTTTTAGCAATGAAGAGCTTGTTAGGAAAATTTTAAAAAGTTTGCCAAATACAATTGTTTGGGCTCCCAAGGTCACTGCCATCCAAGAAGCTACGAACTTAGAGACGTTGTCCGTGGATGAACTTATTGGTAATTTGATGACTCATGAATTATAAATAAGTTCACAACCTTGTGCTTCAAGCAATGTATTCTCCTTCAAGGTAGATAACAACGATGGTGATACCTTAGACCTTGGAGAGGAAGAGCTTATCCAACTTGTGAGAAAGTTACAAAAGTGGGTGAAATCTAGGTCTAAGAAAAGGAAGGAACAACCTCCTCTGAAACGGAAGGAACAACCCTCTCTAAAAAGGAAGGAACAACCTCCACTGACCTGTTCTCAAGTGCAACCCACTTTCACGACAAGGGAGAAGGAGTTGGTATATAGGATTGCTAATTTCTCCGGTGAAGAAGATGATGAACCAGAGTCAGAGCTTGCTGGTATCTCAATGATGGTAATGAGTGATTCAGAGACAGAACCTGAAGCTGAGGTAAGTATTCTTAATATTCAAAATCAAGTTGCTTCATGGAATAAGGATAAATTTCTTAAAATGTTTCTTTCTGTAATGGATGAGTATGAAATTCTAAGGACTGAAAATGAAAACATTTTAGATGCTTGTTCTGATCTGCAAGATGATGTAAGTGGCCTAACTGACACGAAAGTTGAATATGAGAAAATGATTAAGGCCCTTAAAGATGAAAACATGAATCTAAAGGAAACAGGGTCCAGTTTACAAGGAACAGTGTCTAGTTTAGAGGGAACAGTGTCTAAACTGCAGAGTGATTCTTCTTTACTTACTCTCGAACTTGAGTTGTTAAAGAAATCTCCTTTGAATCTTGATCCTATTTATGTGGTTGATGAAACCTGCAATGATGAGTTAAGATCAGAATGTGAAAGGCTTAGAATTCAATTGGAATCTGAACTCGAAAAGGTTAAGGACTTTAAAGAAAAGTTGGACAAGGTTGAGAGGGAACTGGGTCATCTTAACAAATGGACCAGTTCCTCTGATGCTTTGAAATGGCTTAATGACCACCATAATAGGAACAAGAGCGGTCTAGATAGAAGAAAAGAAAAGGATGACTGGACCCCTAGGACTAAGTATGTTGGTTTGAATTACAATAGACTTTGTTGGCATTGTGGTAATGAAGGTCACTATCGTTATGAATGTCTTGCTAGATCAAAGTTTTATGATAAGAACAATCAACATGTGAAAGTTGTTTGGATGAGAAAAGATAGAGATTGCTCTACTTTTCCTAAGAAGTGACCCAATCTTGTTTGGGTACCCAAGAGCAAGACTTGATTTGTTTTGCAGGCTAGGTGAGAGGAGGCAACCTGATCCAAGATAAGGTTGCTTGCACTACATGTAAATTTGAATATATCTTCTCACTAATGGTCGTGAGAATGGAATTGTGCTAGGTGAGAATTGTGCATTGATAATATGGGGTAAGTCACCTTCACATTCCTTCAATTGATATTCTTGGTCAAAAGGTTAGCAAAATTCTTCATAATTGCGCTATAATGTGATTGTTGCTAACTATCATTGGAAAGTGCACTGGTACTAGAGACAGGGGGAACAAGGTCCTCAGATACAGACCATGTTTCTCCAATCTTATGGACAAAGAGAAGCAAAGCGCCATCATGAACAATCAAGAAGATGGAAGAGATCCTCATCGATTGGGCTAACAGGGGGAACAACATCTACTGCAGGAGACCTTGTTCCTTCTGGACAGCTTGATGATATCTTAGCCATCTTAATGTTGCTTCGAATGAGATTGAGCATGAAAGAGGTAATGTTCTTAAGGTATGGTTCATAATCATAAATCTTCATTGTGGAATACATGAATATATTGCTGATTTGTGCCATAAGCTTATAGAAATTTTGCTCAATTCCAAGAACCAAACATGTTGATACTTGACATCATTTTGAGAGACTATGTGGCAAATTGACTTATTTGAATAAGTATTTGCAAGATTGAGAATCATTTGGATGATATTGTTATGAAACCATTGAGTAGAGATTGCTTTGAGGAAGTTAGAGTAGAGCTAGACATGGTCAAAATCACTTATGTGCATGTGTACATTATTTTCCCCAATGATTGGCTAGAAGAGTCGTTTCCATTATTGTGTTTGTATGATGTGAGATATGTGTACATATAATGCTTGTATGTCTAACCCAACTAGCGTGCCGTAAAAGGCATAACTGCTTGATAGAGATTAAAAGGACTCGCTTTTGTCTAATGATATGTCCCTTATTGTCCGAAACATAAGTCACAGGAACAGACCATGGAGCAGTAGCCGACCTTGTTCCTACACAGCCTTCCTAATACCCTCAACCATGATCTTACTTCCCTATCTCTCTCTTCTCTCAAGTTCTTGTTCGTAAATGGGAGGTTCCTGAATAAACCAAGCATCATTTGAGGGGGAACCAATGTTCAAGTTTTTGGATGAATGAAGGGGAACAAATGTTGTGGAGGATAATGGAGACTTTGGAGGATGCAAACGTTGATATAATGGAGTTCACACTAAGGTAAATTGCTTCATATGTTCGTCAATGAGAGAATGAAATGCATAGATCAATATATACATGGCTTGATAGTATAAACTGTTTTGTTACTGGTTTTTTTTGTAACATAGGAGAGGTAAAAAAAAAAAAAAAAAAAAAGAAAAAAAAAAGAAAAAAACAAAAACAAAAAAATAAAATAAAATGAAAACCTCTCGTATGAAATTTTGGTTCTAATACTCTTGATATCGGTTGATAATTTTTGTTCATCAAGCCATGTTATATCTACTTACTATGGATAGAAAACACTTTTCATATGTGTTCAATGTTGATTTTTGCATCAAGTTCGTGAACCACAAGGAGGCAATTACAAGTACCTTGAAGAGTGGTGCATCTTTTGAGTCACTTTATGAGGATGGAGCTGGAGATGTTACTTTTACTTGGTAACAATATGGTATGGAACGAAAAAGGGAATGTATGTTATGGGGGTTTGAGTTTGAGGGGGAACAAGAGCATGAATCCTGTTCCCACAGAATAGCTCAAATGGCAGCAACAAAAGGTGTATCTTGATTGAGAGGTTGGAGTAGGAGTATAAGAAGTTTGACGAGTTTAATGTGCAACTTGGATACTGAACCTTCCAGACTTACACATGGTGTGAAAGTAGAGAGAGAAAATCCAAGCTATCCGACATCAAAAACTTCTTCATATGACCAATCACCAAGCCTTTTGCATATTCATTCATGGCCTGAACCCTGTTTCTAAACCTTGCTTCCTTCTTAGACCTTTGCTTATTATTGGTTATCTATCTTCCGATTGACATTTGGTCCATAATCCATTGCTACTGTTTCTTATTTTCTTGTCTAACCCTTTGATAATGGAATATTTCTTGTGGACTAGGTATTGAGGATGACCCATATCATTAGATTGTTAAGCTTGAGCTACTATACATCTTTGAATCTTCAAGTACTTAAACCTTGGTGGTGATGGGTGTGACATATTGATTTGTGACTCTGTCTTTGTGTCGTATATACAACTTTGCATGCGTGGACTTTTTGATGATGCCAAAAGGGGAAAGTGATGTGTGCTTGCATTTAGGTTTGATATGATCATGAATAGTTTCTTTCTTATCTTTCTCATTTTTAGCATCGTGATAACTCTACTCATATATGGTTGTTGTTCTGAAATGGTTGATATTCTAGATTGATTCTCTACTGGTCTTGTGAATAAAATGTTTTGCAAAAGATATTTTATTTTGTCTCTCATTAATGGTTGTTGAGTGTTGATATACTTGAGTATTCTTGAAGAATTAGTGAACGTTGTTTCTACTGGTTGGTTCAAGGTTTAGTTAGTGCATGAGTTAGCTTGTATTTCATTGTTATATTGTTGAGATAAGCACAATAGTTTGTCATCATCAAAAGGGGGAATTTATTGAGTTTCGGTTTTAATGGATTGACAAACTATTGGGCTTATCACACGTAAGCTAACAAAAGTGCAGGTTTGGTTTTGAATGAAGTTGTGAACCCTGTTCCTACTAACCTTGGTTCTTCTGGTTGGTTCACAGCAATGGTAAGTTAAGGTAAGCGCTTGAGGTAGTTTGAATTTAGTATGATTGGTATCTAGCTCAAATAAGCACACTAGTTTGTCATCATCAAAAAGGGGGAATTTGTTAGGTTCCTGATTTTGATGATAACAAACGTTGTGTCCTTATTTTTGTGTAAGCTAACTATGATGGCAGGTTTACTTAAGGATTCAAGAAGTTGAAGCGTTTGATGCATGATTGCTCATGAAAATGTTTGGATCCTTACAAGACATGAAGACTATGTCTTTAATTGGTATTTCTATTATTAGTCTTCATGTACTATGCATTGAGTGTGTTATAGGTTGGATTCAAAGTGGTCTTGACAAGGGACGAACATACACAAAGGTTGAAGTGCATAAGGTTCAAAGAGTACAGGGGAACAGTCTTGTGAACCCTATTCTCTATGACTAGCACTAGAGCTTGAAGGAATCGAAGGGGAACAAACGCTTTGGACCCTGTTCCTTCTAACTGTGCATCTGGACGGGTTTTGCATAATATCGTATTTATTATTTCTATTAATATTTGTGTATTATCTTTCTAGATCTTCACACAAATATTCTTCTGGTGAAATATAAATTGTTTTGAAAATTTAGATATTGCAAAATAGATTTTACTGATTGGAAAAAGATTTTATTTTGAAAAAGATATTATCTTTTACTTTATGACCAAGGTTTATTTATTATGGAAAGTATTATCTTATGGAATATCTCTATTATCTTTTAGAGTTTATATTCTGATAATACACCTTTATTAGCTGGCCTAAATCTTCTGTAAAATATGTTGGACGAATTTCCATCTATATTCATTAGGGTTTTATAAAGTAAAAGTGTTTTGCTTTATCTCAAACTCTAGGATATCTTTTTGGAGATATTATCTTTTGGAAAACGATTTTACCTAGAAGGAAACTGAGCCTTCACCTCCCTATATAAGGTGAAGAATAGCTTCAGTTTACTTCATGCCTTGAGAGAGTTTTGACGTGCAAAAGAGTTTTCAAATCATATTCAAAACATCCAAGTCGTCCATACAAATACAATCCAGCATTACACTGAGAACAACCTTTGGACCCTGTTCCCTGTCAGATCCGTTTGAGTCTTTCCTTTGCGTACTCATTGCATAATAGGTTTTCATTGTAGTCTTATTTGCTTATTAAAGAAGCTAGTTGTAAGGCTGTCATTATACTCAAAGAGAACTTTAATTACTCTAGCTTAGTAACGAGCGTAAAGTTTTCCTTTAGGTCAGTGTGTGACTTGGAAGGATTGGCAACACATTAGTAACGGTGTGTGGTGTGTTATGGTACTGTACTGTATCCTGTTTGTGGCTCTAGTAATAAGAGAAGTAGTGTGACAAAATCCCAAGTAACCGGGGCGTGGTTTTTTCTCCTATTGAGCCTAGGAGGTTTTTCACATGAAAAAAGCATTGTGTTATTTACTTTTAGTCTTTTGTATTGTGCTTAATCTGCTGCATAGGAACAACGTCCATCTCACCATTGTTCTTAAGTCTCAAAAGTCTGTTTTATTGCGAAAAGTATGCGTCACTCTATTCACCCCCCTCTAGAGTTCCTTAGTGCACCCTTCACTTACCTTTAGTGTTGAAATTGCGTCAACAATTCAAATTGCCTACTCATTCTATTACTTCAGAAGAAAGCTCATTATTCATGTAGTTTTTCAAACAGCATTGAAACAATAATCATACCCTTAATTAATAAGGGTATTTTAAGTCTTACTTATTGAACTCCACACGGGACTATTTATAAAGACTCAATCCAGTTTAATTTGATGTACCCAACAGAGAAGAAATATGAGATGGTATCTCCAACAACTATCATAACTTTTATAATAATGGAGAACTTAAAAAGAAGTTTGAAAATGAGTCGTTACGAACCTCCAAAAACATGCATATAACTATGTTCTAGGGGCATATATGGGAGAGGACATGAAGTGAGAAGCAAGGTGGTATTATGACTTAATTAAGATGAACTACTTTTTCCAAGCTAGTAAATATGTCAATTAAAATATCAGTGTACTGTGTAGTCGTGTAGATCATTTCAATACTTCAGAATTACCATATAGAACTTGAAAATAGGAAGCAAGAGGTGCTCTAATTGTTATAGGAGCATTCTCTTCCAACATTTCTTAATTTAGTTTTGTGTTGAATCTATAAATTTTCTTAAATATTTCTCGCTATATTAATACCCCTCATATTCCCTTCAACGATGGGATATATAAGAGGGGTATCTACTGCATAAAGTAGATAGCCTTGAAATCGGGACTTTTTTTTTTTTGAAACAATCGGGACTTTTAGGATAGAAGTTGACAAGAGAATCGCCTAAAACAAGCTTATTTGATTAAAAATTGGACACATAAAGTAGATATCTAGTTAGGGATGGCAATGGATCAGATTCGGATTCGGATCGGATTATGCTAAATTCGAATCCGTTTCGAATACTAAACGGATTCTAAAATCACCTCCGAATCCGAATAACCTCCGATTAGGGAGGATCCTAATCCGACACTATTCGGAGTCAGTAACCTCCGAATCCGATCCAGATCCGATCCGTTTACTCGACTTACTTCCATTTTTATTTTTTTTAAATGTGAACATATATAAGATATACTAAATAGTTAATTGGTAATTCAACAAAAATAAATATGGTATATATATGTTAAGGATTTAAGATACAAACAAAGGTGAACATATATACTAAATTCAAATATAGTAAGGATGTAGTGTTTTTTTAAATTTTTTTTAAAAAAGATCTGATATTCGGATCGGATTCGGAGGTGGATCGGATTTTGGCGGATTTCACACAACATCTGAATCCGATTCGGATTCGGATTTTTTTTATTCGGATTCGAATTCGGTTCGAATTTTTTTAGCCTAAACGGATCGGATTCGGATCGGGTTCGGACTTGATTGTCATCCCTATATCTAGTACATTCAGCTATTCAAGTCTAGGGAACACAGATTAGAAGAGAAATAAAGAAAATTAACATATGAGGGCTGCTAGCTGCAGCCTCACCCTGAGGCTGCAAATTGTAGCATCACTCTCACAAGCTGACATGTGTAAAGTTCCTCAAAATTTGTTTCTTTTTACAATAAATTCACTCTCTCTACTCAATATTCATGTTTATTTAACCGAAATTTGATCAATTATTATTACCAACGACTACCACCATTAATTCCGACGGCTTGAATTCTACAAAATCAAACACTAAGATAGGAAGGGTAAACCCCAAAATCTAAAATAAAAATCCTAAAATAGGAAGAGTGAACCCTAAAAACCCAAAAAAAAAAAACCCTAAAATGAAAAGGATTAACCTCAAAAACCCAAAAAAAAATCCCTAAAATAAAAAGATTGAACCCCAAAAAAAAAGAGAATAGGAAAGAAAATATAAATTAATTTTTAAAGTTGCAGCTAGCATCATTCTTAAAGTCTTTAACGTATTCAACCCAACAGCCTTAATGTCTTACCTTGATTAACAATTCCCTAAAAGAAACAAAGAAATATCAAATTCCCAAATCTCTTTCGTTTCGTGTAACCTCCCCAAAACCTCGTCAGTACAACTTACTCACAAATTTGACTCACGTAAGTCATTGATCTTCAGATTGGCTTGCCTTCTTGTTTCTTAAATTTTGAAAAGGGGGTCCAGCTGATTGAGGAGCATAGTAGCTGGTCCCACCCAAGAGCAGGAATTAGCAGAGGATAACAATGGAGAAAGAAATTCAGCAGCAATCTCAAATCTCTCTCATCAAACCCCTCCGTTGCATTGTCAAGCTCGGTTTGTTCTCTGCTCCCCAAATTGTCTTCATTTTGTTTATTTTTCCTACTTAAAAGTGATTCCTTGGAAATAGATCAGTTTATTGCCCATTAATCACTGTATTCATTTATTTGATTGAAATACTTTGTTGGGTTTGACAGAATTAGTGGGCTACTTTACTGATACTGAGTATTGACTTATTAAAGCTCAAGTCTTAACAAAAAAATTTGAGGGGAAAAAAACCCCTTTAGTCTTTTGGGATCTTGTTCATATAAACCAATGTTAAGAGTAGATTGAATGTAAAAAAATAGGATGTGGGTTTTTATGATGGGATGGTATCTCAGTGGGTTTTTGTCTTTTTTTTGTTTTTTGAATTTGATTAATTTTTTGTTGCTAAGTTTAGGGGGTTCAGCAATAACTTGCAAGAATGAACTGGAGAAGATAGATGAAGAAAATCTCAAAACGGTTTCTATACACTTGAAGGAAGCAATGATCTCTGGTGAAGTTGTGGGGATGGATTGGAGTAAGAGACCTGGCAACCAGATATTTGTGTGAATGTGGATGACATTGGGGATCAGCCAATGTGGGATTCTAGCAACTTTGTTGTTGTTCATGGAGCTGGTTAGTTACTTCACTTGGCAAGCTTGGTTTTTTTTTTTATTATTATTTTTTTTTATTTTTATTTTTATTTTTATTTTTTTACACTTCATCTACCTTTATCCTTTGCATTTGAGTTTAATAGCTATATCTATTATCTTGAACTAGGTATCGTTATTGTAGGACAAATTGCCACACTGGATCATTTAGTAAAGTTGAGCCTGGATTAGTAGTAATGTTTATTTCTTGATTTTGCATCTGTATTGTTATGGTTATGTATGTGATGAGGGGGTTTTAAATGATGAATTGAGGTATGAGTAGAAGCACCATCTCAAGTGTTGGGAATAATCAGCAGGTTTTTCGCCACCCTTATATAAAATGGCAGGGAAGGAGGAGGAAAAGAAAAGATGTGAGATTCAGTCAAATGTACTCGAAGTCGCCACTTCAAAATTATTACATAAAGAAATAACTAGGAAGTAAGTAGGTAATCTAATCCCTAAAGGTTTTCTCAAACCCTCATATATTGATCATGTGTTTCTTGGGAAATCTTGGCCAACTTGTACAAATCTGTACACTTTGGTGTAACTTGGAGTCTTGGACAGACCAGAAATTAAATATCCTCTTAATAATCATGTGAATTGGTTTTTGAACCTGGAATAGAAGTAATGTTTTTTTCTTGATTTTGCATCTTCAATTTTATGGTTGTGCATGTGATTACAGATTTTCAAATGATATATTGAGGGGTATTTGGGGGTTGAGGGGTCCTTAAGTTGGTCAAACTAACAATGCCGGTGCTTTTAATTTTACAAGCTGCAGAGCTTTTACGTAGTTTTTTTGTTGCTTTATAAAAAACATTTGGACCTTTTAAGAATGAATTACGATGAAATTATTTCACATACAATGGCAATAGCAAGCTCATGATCTCACCTTTGGTTTTAGGCTCATTTGGGCATTTCCAGGCTAGCAAATCAGGGGTACACTGGGGAGGATTGAACCAGTCTCTTGTCAAAGCTGGATTTGTTGCTACCCGCATTTCAGTAAGAAATACCAGTTTTCCCCTGAACTTGGGCTGACATAAAAAATGGCCTTCAATTTGCTAGTTTCCACATTCTTGACTGGTTTAAGGAACATCATTTAAAGCTCAGTGAAGTTAAAAAGTTTCCTTTGTGTCAACTGTGCTTATGTTTTCTTTCTGAGATGCTGCAGGCCCTCCTCATTAATGTTTTCTCTTGTTCATGATTGACATTGACGGTTTTTTCCTTTTTTGCAGGTGACATCACTTAATCTGGAAATTGTGAGGGCACTTGCCCGAGGTACATTGCAAATAGGGTGCAAGTAGTTTTCTGGATTGTTTGAAAAATTGTGTTCCTGCAATTCAAAGTATAGCAATGATTTCTAGCTAATTAGTCACCTTATTGACCTATATTATCTTTTTTTGTTGGGAATGGAATGATGTAGGATGGTTATCAGGGAAAGATGTTCTGTATGTTCAAAGTAAACATCTGTTTAGCCTTTAGTGTCCGACCAGTCTGTGAAATTCAGCTTTCTATTGCAACCATATGGATCTTGAGATCGTCACCTATAGTCCTTGGAGTTTAGTGCTTTAAGTGTTATAGAACAACGGTTTAGTGCTACGTGTTGGGATCCTATAAATTTGATTTACGATGTCTCAGTTAAATACAGTTTTTTTCCATTTTGATTTAGGTTAGCTATGGTAGTTTCTCATGATTAAGCCTGTTTCCTTTCTTAAAAGATCAGGTCACTGTATAAATCCTGTGTATGTTGCCCCCTTTCTTCGAAAGCCTATTATAGCATCATATTTTTAGGAGTGCATAGTGAAATGCTATGATATCTTGTGTCAGTTTTCTTCTTTTGCAGAGGGTATCCCTTCAATCGGAGTATCTCCATTTCCATGTGGGTGGACAACACATCAAAGAAATGTTAATGCCTATGCTATCATTCTTGTCCTTAAACTGAATTATTTCTGACAGCAAATTCCTATGTAACTACTCCAAATACCTATCGTGACATAATTACTATCATGTTGCAGGTTGCTTCTGCTGATATCTCCACCGTGGCTAAAGCTATCGACTCCGGTTTCATCCCTGTACGCCCAATATCCTCAATACTTAGTGAGCTATATATCTAAATCTTCCCAATATCATACTTGCATAAATATAGATATCTGTGTTGGATTTTAGATGATGTGCTTTCTTCTTACAAGAACTAGAAATTTGGGGCATAGTTAAATCTGAAAAGGCATTTATGACATGGGTTTGTCTCATGGCCTTCTTCATATTGAATGTACTAGTATAGGTGTCTAATAACTACTTTAGGAGAGGATTATTGAAGGGTATTATTCAATTGAGAATTTGGATAGTTCTGTGTTGAATTTTAGAAGATGTACATTGTTTTTACAACCTGAAATTTGGGGCATAGTTAAATCTGAAAAGGCATTTGTCACATGGGTTTGTCTAATGGCCTTCTTTATGTTGAATGTTTTAGAAGAAGTGTCTAATAACTACTTCAAGAGAGGATTGTTGAAGGGTATTCTTCAGTTGAGAAGTTGGGTAGTTTATATTTTATTGTTGTATGCTTGTATTCTGTTGTGATAAATGGTGCAATTGTAATTACATAAGACATAAGCTTTGGTGAAGGTTACTGAGCTTCAAGCGATGGGAATGTAGTTACATAATGATGATGTCCTTGTTCATCAGTCCTAATGCTCACTTTTCCTAAGCCCTAGGAGGAGGTTCGCCCGTATGATAATTCTACCTGTAGTCAGTTCTATGCTCTTTTTATTTTCTTGAAAATTAGTTCTATTGTAATAGTGCAGTGGTGGATTATTTTGATAATTGATCATAGCTAGTGACCAAAACCCAAATCTCAATAGTAAATTCAACATGTTTGTTATTTACCCTAATTGTATCATAAATCCGGCCCCCTCCACATGAAGAAACAGTCTGATAAGACCAAGAATCTGCCTTTTACATATTCGACTTTCGCCAATGTGAAATTTGTACCTGTAGTCAGTTCTATGCTCTTTTATTTTTTTGAAAATTAGTTCTATGCTCTTTTATTGCTGTAGAAAAATACTGTATCCCTCAAGGGAAGCCATGTTGTGCAGCATTGATGTATCTTGTTTGTGTTTTAGGTCTTGCATGGGGATGCAGTCCTTGATCACTCACTTGTTTGCCTTCATCTAGCTATTTTCTTTGTCGATATAAACCATATTCATTATTCTTTTCTTGAATCTTGATCCATATTCCAGATAAAGTAATGTGCATGTGCTCACTTATTTTAACAGGGTTGTACCATTTTGAGTGGGGATGTTATTATACGGCACCTCGCAGAGCTATTGAAGCCTGAATACGTCGTCTTTCTTGTATCCTTTTGCTAAGTAGTTTCTCAGAAAGTGCGTATCATACTTGTTATATATCATTCAAGGTATGACAAAACTTTCTACAATATTCTTGTCGGTATGTCATTTTATAGCCGGGGGGGGGGGGAAGCTGTCAGTTTTGAACAAGGTTCTTACAATGTGGAAAAGAATGCTGGTAAGTGGTATGTTTTGTGAAGCTGAAAGAGTCACACAATGGGCAATTTTTTTAGCTCCGAATTATAGAGGGCAAAATCAAAAGTCTACTTCACTGTTGTCTGCCTCTTTTTGGATGTGAACTAGTATCCCAATACCTAGCCAATCAAGGGTAAAAAACATTCTTTAATCGCACAGGTACAATTTGTTACCAAAGCAAAGAAACAAAGTAACAAACAATCATAAGCCCATAAATATTGGTGTCATACAGCTGGCATCATTTTCTAGAGAGTAGAGGATGTCATAGTCCCCAACAGCAGTTTAAACATATTTTCCGGGCAATCATTTTTGAAGACAGATGTATTTGGTGTGTATGACCGTCCTCCATCGGAGCCAGAAGCAATGTTGTTAAGAGAAATAGGTAAGCAATCTATTAACACGGTTATGTGCCGTTTTTCAATCTTAAAAAGTGTCTCTTCTGAGCTCAGTTACTGACAATAGTCAGAATAATTTATTCGTACTTGTATCAGCTGTTGATGAAGATGGCAACTGGAGTGTTCTGGATCCTGCCCCGGAAACTATGAATAAGGAAGGTAAGTATTATGGTTCATTTACTAAAACCCCATGCTGCAAAATGACAATAAAATAAAAAACATTGCATGATGGTTCTGAGCGTTGACTCATTAACTTTTATTCTTTTTATTCTAATGGAAACCTAAGCCTTAAACTAGATGTGTCACCCAACGGCCAGTGCCTCATAACTTTCCCCTAACGTGGTGGTTAGAAGCATGTGAGCTCTAGCATTGAGCTGACACTATGTTCCCAACATTGCGTCTGCTTAGACCACTTTTTGTAATGGGTATTAACTAGTATTATTTGAGAAAATTCAAATCCTGTTCTCAGCGAAGCCTGAAATCCTCGTACTGCATCCGTGTGCATAATGTTTTAGTGAGAGAAGCAATTTGATAAGAAGCTCAATATGTCAGAGAAGTGAAATACAAAAGCTAACTCCATTGTTTTGGTGAAGTTGAGTCTACCATCACATCTCCATATAGGGCTCCATTCAATTGAGTTGAAAGACGGTTGAAATTTCATTCAGATATGAATTGTTCTTGGGATTTTCTTCTTGAACTTTTTGTTTCTATAGCAGACAAGTCCCTCGGGTCTAGTCTCCTCCACCCCCCCCCCCCGGTTTACAAGAATATGCCTCAGTGTCCAATTGACAACTAGTTCTCATTCGAAATAGTAGAAAATATAAAGTGAATTGCTATTTACCGCCCAAAAATACTCACCACCGCCCTTAGAATTTACGATTTTGCCCTTCACTCGTTTTTTTTTTTTCCAGTTCGTAGTATCGGGCGTCTGCAATTTCCGCCTGACCCATGGGTCGGGCGTCTGTAATTTCCGCCTGACCCATGGGTCAGGCGTCTGCAGATTCCGCCTCACCCATGGGTCAGGCGGAAATTATAGACGCCCGACCCAGTTTCTGCGGAAAAAAATGGTCGAGCGTCTGTAATTTCCGCCTGACCCATGGGTCAGGCGGAATCTGATTCCGCCTCACCCATGGATCAGGCGGAAATTACAGACGCCCGACCCAGTTTCTGCGAAAAAAAAAATTATCTCGGACGGCGTCGACGGCACTTCTTGGTCGCCGGAAGACATTTGCGGTCGTTCCTTGCTTGCCGGTGAGAGAATGTTGGTGAATGTGGGTGGGTGTGAGAGTGGGTGGGTGAGTTAGAGAGGGAGAGGGAGAGTGGGAGAAAGAAGGGTGAAAATGTGAGCGGGGGCAATATTGTAATTTCTAGGGGCGGTAGGTAGTAATTTTATGGCGGTAAATAGTAACACCCAATATAAACCATAGACATGGATTATCAAGTTTACATTCTGTCCATTACAGGGTATTTGATTTTGTTTCTGCAAGATCTTTCTATCCAAAGTCAAATCTAAGGACTGTATGATAGTTGTTCTTCTGACTTAGAAAGATGTTTAATTGAAAGCTTATTTGTAAATTCCTTTAGGTTCAACAAATTGAAGTGACTTATAGATAAACTTCTGACGTGTAGCTGTTTCTAAAGACATAGTGGTTTGATTCAAGTCTCTGCATTGTCAATTTGTCATCAACAGTTGAGATAACTGTAGCTGCTCATGACACGACTGGTGGTATGGTGACCAAAATTTCCGAAGCTGCAGCTATTGCAAAACTTGGAATTGATGTATACATTGTAAAGGTAGTCGCGTTGATTCTTTAAATTGTTTTTTTTTTGAGGGCCAAAAGAAAGAGAAAAAAAAGTCATTCTAGAAATCTTTTGCCTCAGCATTTGCCTTATTGGCTACTACTTGTTTTCCTCATTCTCCACATTGCATTTGTTAACTTCTGAATTTGCCGTTCCCTGATGCAGGCCGCCACAGATCATTCCTTGAAGGCATTGAAGGGTGAGATAAAAAGCCAGCTTCCTGATGACTGGCTTGGTACAGCCATTCGTTTCATGAGAAAATAGTTGCAATCCATGATATGATCTGATTCAGAGACAGGGACAGGGACAGGGAAACTATATCTAATCCGCTATCTGCAGGAAGCAGTGATGCCATATCAAAGGGTTGCTTGAGGATTCTGTTGTTAGAACTGGTAGATTTGCCATTATTGAGTTGAGGCAACTCCCCTTTGTATGCTGTGTCATTTTGTAACATCGAGAATTGCATGCTTTCGACAAAAAGCATAACACAGATCGAAGAATATTCAGGCGCGGTATTTTGGTGGAATACTAAGTTCGCGTTTTGCCTTGATGATACTTGAAAATTGAAATCCAGTTACTGATGTATGTTTTCTTTTGATCAACACTCTGAGTGTTAGACCCTCTGATGACATCCTCTAGGTTTGCAGATAAATAGATTCTGAAGTTCATCCAGCATTCCAGACTAACGTGATTTCTTTTAAAAATAACTGAAAATCTAAAGAGGTCATGCACTTGACTTAGGGTGTGCTCTTTTCGACTGATTTTATCTAAACTAACCCTGACCTTTATCTGATCTTAACTTAGTAGTATGTTGCGGAAGACCTGAACTGCTTCCTAGGTATGTTGAAACAACACACCTTTTGTAAGGATGAAAAATTGCCTTTCCCTCGATGCTGAACAACTTTATATCCAACCAAACACCAACTCATATTTTTACCAAAGAAAACACCACCACCTGATATATCATACTACTGATTATTAATAGTCGGGTCGTTCGACGGCAATCCATCATTTTGGAACACCTTCAACTCCCTTCAAAACCCCACCAACCTTCAATCATGCTCAGCTTAATACACGAGAGAAGGAACCCCATTGACTAACCAAATGTATGTACACCTTCGTACGCCCAAAAGTAATACAAGTGATATAAGTGGGGTGGCAGGCAAAGCCAGAGAACCAAGTATGACGCAAATCATTTCAACATAACACAATAGAAACACGATAAATGTGTAACAAGGAACACGAATTTGATGATAAACAGTGGACAACAGGACATCAAGGTTACCCTTACAAAGAGGAGGGCAACATATAGCCCGTGACAAGTTTTTCTTTAGCATGTTTCTCAAACCCATATAATCAGTAAGCTATATCAAGATATATCATAATTTTAATGCCTCAGGCAACGATCAGAGACCATCTACTTGGGTCCAATGTCCTTGAGTCCGCAGATCTGTTCTTCTCCCATGGCAGACATCACACTCACAATCAGGTCTTTCCCCTCAGCAAAGCCATCCTTGATCTGTGATACATAAAGCAATACAGCATTACTAACTGACCCAGTTTCTAGAAATTACAAGTTGAAGACCTGAAAGAATGATCAATTACAAATTTATGCACGTGGTTCATTTTAATTTACAAAGTTATAACAATCTGAAATCATTCGCACCCTTATAATGCTAAGTAGCTAAGTAAGCAAGTGCCTGAAGTTTCAAACTTATCAATGAAACTTAACATATGCGCTGCAAGCTCAAACCATGAGTTTCGTGATGAGGTCCAAACTTAAAAACAAAGTGACTAACAAAATGTTGTAGATCAAACCTGCTTAAGCAGACTTTCATCGGTTGGCAGCCTCAAGTCATCCTTTGTGCCTCCACTCTCAGTCAGCAGGCTAACCTGTAATATTGCATATTATTTGTGTCAGAAAATAGACTACAAATCAACAATTGAAGCTCAAACTTGACAAACAAACAATTTCACCATTGAAAAAAGGTTTGAACTTACAAAGTCATCCTCGGAGATATCAATGAGTTGATAATCAGTACGATTGACATGTGGAACCTGCAACCAATAGTAACATACATTAGACCTCAAAGAAAGGGAAAATTTCTACAAAGAGAAGGCATGAAAAAGAAATGATTAAAAGAGACCATACATCACAATTGTGGGAAGACGGGACAATATCCTCGAGCTTCTTCCCGGTGAAGATGTCAATAGCAACAAAGTGACACTTAGCATGGCCGTGCTTGCCAGTCTTAGAAGTCGAAACTTCCACAACCTGTCACAACAAGATGAAGTCATTTTGAGAAATTTCGCTTTGAGTAATCATCATAAATTGGTTGGTGCAATAAACATTCATTTTGAAGCTAGCTTAAAATCTTAAGAACAACTTTCAGGAAGTTTAAATTTGGCCAGTCTTGACAACACGGAGGTCATAACAACTCAACACGAGATTGTGACCTTTATTAATGCTGCCAAAAACTAAACAATGTAGAGATATCAATTTCACCATCTCTTACTAGTAGATTTACATATAGCTAAGTAGTTGCAGCCTTGCAGGGAACACCACTTGGTTATAACATAATATAACTAGTATTACTGCACATTAAGAACCATCAAGGAACAGCCGGCTTCGTGTACACTTGGATTTGTCCCCCCCCCCCTCCCACCCACCCACCCACCCAACCACTTAAAAAAGGAAAAACCTATCACAAATTCACAACCCCTTAAATGATCCTCACTCCTCCGACTCACTTTTTCTATTTTCGTTTCTTTTTCTGGTAGGTGGTGGTACCTAGATTTTAAATCTACTACAGAGAAAAAGTGGATCACCACATAACCACCATAAAAATAATGATACTTTTTTCCAACCAACTACCTTATCTTAAGCTTTGTCCAAAAGAATAGCACATTTGAAACATTTGCAATTCACCACTGCCCCAGCGATAACTTAGTCACTTATTCAGAAATACCAAAATGTGACTTTTCAAGTGTAATAAACTTATCAGATATATAATATATTTGTAGGGACAAATCTCCGACCCTTTCAGAAAAAACAGAAGGATTCAAAATTATTTTGCAGAATACGAGTGAAGAAATCCAATATCCACCAAACAAAGACATGGAACCGATTGCATGCATACTTTACTTAATCGCTAGTATAGTCAGAGAATAATCGAGCTAGAGAGTTTCATTAAGTAATTTGATAAGTACTCTCTGTTTATGACAACGGCAACAAAGCACTCATCCCACCCTCCCCTCCTTAAATCGCAGTTACTATACTTCCAAATAATATCATTGTCGGTTCAATAGTACTGTTAAGTGTTAACAGTCAATATCAATAACAACTACCATGGAACTCATCCGACACCTTGATCTTTCTAAATTAAACATGACACCACAAAGATCAGATTTTGCTAATTAACTCGTTAGCCCAGTTGCTTCAACTAAAAAAACATTCCTCCACATGTGCTTCAGATCTGCACTTGCACGTGTTGTTAAATCACGTGGTATTTTCCTAATCAATTACAATCAAAATCATGAAAATTCAGCATCAAATATAACCTTCAAAAGAAGGCAACTATTACACCACAAAGATCCAATTTTGATAATTAACTTGTTAACTCCAGTTGCTTCAACTACAAAACATTCCTCCACATCTGCAACAGATCCATACTTGCACGTGTTGTTAATCACGTGGTATCTTCCTTATCAATTACCATCAAAATCAGGACAAATCCAGTATCATACTAAAAACTACAAAAAAAAGGCAACTGTTTGTTTTTGTCCAAGACAAATCAAACATGTCCAACAACAAAGAAAACCTGTTTGCCACTAAACAAGTACTATTTGCCACTAAATTAGTAAATTATGCACCTTTTAGCATCATATATCACAACAAAAAACAAAATCATCATTCAATTTATCAATTAAATTATTATGGCAAAACTAAAACCCTAAACATCAACCATTGTCAAACCCTAATTTTATCAAGGATTCAGTAAAATACACCAAAAAAAAAAGCATAAATCAATAGATACTTAAAAATCGGATCAAAACGAAATCAAATTAAAGAAGTGGGAAACCTTGCAAGGGCGATTCTTGATGACAACGTGACCACCTTTGCGAATAGTACCAGCTTGCTGAGGGTAAGTTTTGGAGGCTCCAGCATCAGCCTTCGATTCGAATTGGTGCTCTTCGGTGTCAGACATTGTTTCTTCTTCTTCACAGAGCTTTCCTTCCAATCGAGGAGAGAGAAAATTTCACAAATTGAAAAACCCCAATTCAATTTTTTTTTTGGTTTCAGAAAGAGGCTTACGAATTCGCGTTGGACTAAAGCAAAGGGGACGAGTTTTTATAAAGGGGAGCTTGTCAATGTGACTTGATAAGAAGAAACTCTAATTGGAATTCTTTTCTTTTTCCTTTTTAGAAAGGGAATTTTTCTTATTTTTTATTTTTTATTTTTTCTTTCAAAGAATTGATTTTGGCCTTTAGGAATTTTGGGGAAGACTATGTACTTGGCTGAGTATTATCTTTATGGAACTTTTTATGTTGCTTACATATTAGGCTAGTCTTTTTGAGATAAGAGCACCTAATTATTAGTACTTTTTATAAAATTTTCGTGTAGGGGAATAAAATAAGTATTGTGTCTTTTTCAATATCACTAAATTAAATTCTATACGTATTTGATCCGCTAGTAAATAAGTCACGATCTTTAATATGATGTGCAAGACTTTGTGTCTTTTGGAAAGAATTTGTATTACTATCTCCTCTATAGAAAGAAAAACAATGATCAAATCCGCTAGTAATTACTCATGGATACCTAAGGTTTTGCATTGAGAAGTGCTTCTTAACCAACTCAAAGTGGTTTTGCACCCATAACCCGAAAAGATAATAGCAAGTTTCTCCTAAAGGGGTGGTTAGTAGATTAAAAACACTATTGGAGTAGGAAATGGAAACTCAATACTCAATTATTTCAAATCAGAATAGGACATCAACATCAAGTAGTCATGATGCGTCGTAAATACGTAGTAGACTACATTCATTCGTAAAAGACTCTAAGTTGAACATGGACTCCTCCTAATCTCCTATTATATTCCTCCTATTGGAACATATGAAAGATTAAGACTTAATTCAAATTTAAATTATGCCACATTAGCTTTTGCCCAAAATTTTATGGGTTTTTTTTGTTTTGTTATAACTCCCTTATAGAAAGGCATGTTTCGCTAGGCTTGCATGTTGCATGAGTGCAAGTTAGTCATCTTATCTCATATTTGATAGGAAAAGAGATTTGTATTTATATACACGGATGGAAATTAAATTTATTTATGTGTTTTGTAAGGGGAATTCTGCCACGAAAAAAGAAAAAAAAAGTGTTTTATCCGAATAGATATTCTATTCTAACTCAGAATCCGTCTTCTTCTTTTTTTGTTTGATCACCAATAACTTTTTTTTTTTTTTTGCTAAACAAATTAGGGGATGCAAGTGAATGGCGACCGAGGCACCTCCTGTTAAATCTATGTTCGGACTCTCGTGTTCAACAGCGAACATATCAGACTAACTAAACAATTAGCGCAAGCACTAACCCCGTCAATGTAGCACCAACTAGGGGCTAGTATAGTTCCTAGAAGCCCGCAGACACAATGCATGATGGAAATGGGGATTCGAACCATGACCTTGCCTTACCAAATCAATTGGAAGTAAGCTTGGAACCACTAGACCACCACCCTTATTTAGATTCCTAATTTTCCTTCCAATGTTAAAACTCAACTCATACATTACTTGTTTTTTTAGTAAGCTAAAAAGAAAACCAATAGATGCTAGAGCTTTGAGCCTTTGACTATGTGCAATTTAGGCTCCAACACTTGTCCATCCATTTTTCCCTTTTTCTTTTCTTTTTCAACTTTGGTTTGATTCCATTTGATTTGGTTATCAATGGCCTGTTTGTAGTGCTGAAATAACAATTGATAAACGTTATTGTCAGAATCAAACCAAAAAAAAAAACGTGATTGTTTGAAACCCTTAAAGGTATGTTGAAACATACGTTTGAATCGTCCAATTATCAATGAAAACACTTGTAAGTGAAAAACAAGCTCTTAGATACTTGAAAAGTTTTAATATCTTGATGCTTTGCAATGAAAATTTTCTCAGGGACTCTAACCTTCCATATCAAAGGGTGACAAAGAAACAATCAGTGCTACTGCTATTACATTCGAGTGTTAAATGGTAAACGAGTATTTCATAATCAAATATAGATAGCGTAATGGTGCATCTCCCACTCATCCCTAGCAATAGTCTGGTATCGAGTCTCATCATTACCCTCAAAGATGGTGACTTCTTTGCAATTTCAAAAAAAAAAAAAAAAAAAAAAATACTCAACTACTTAAGCAGGCACTTAATATCTTTCGAAAACTACAAATGTCTGCATTAATGACAAGCCTCCTCTTTAGCTCCATCTCTCCCGGCATATCAGTTCTTTTCATCGTTGGAAAGATCTCAAAGGAAATTGAGTAGTATATGCAAAATGGGTAAACTAGAAAGGTGGGCATGAATATGTACGGATCAAAACGATGGTACTCAATTTTTACAAAATTACAGACAGCAGCTGTGCTTGTACAACATGTCAGACTCACAGTACAGAGAAAGAGTGTAAGAGGTGCATTCGAATAAAAATGACAGGTAAGATTTCAAGGGATGAGAACTAGCTAATGTGATCACTGAATTGTCGAAGTGGCAAGTTAGTAGCCACCATGTTACAACTGTACTGGTTTTAGTTGGATCAGAAACTCTTGCGTGGCGTGTCCTTCATTCTGATCCTTCCTACTGCAACCACACGATACCTTTGATATAGGACTTGCACAGGCAGCAAAACCTTGACGAAGGACCTTCTTTGAATTCCAAGCAGGTAATTAACAAATAACCTAAAGAGCGGGAGCTTGTAGTACTTCGAGTGTCAACTTATCTGTTCTCACCAAATATACTCTACTTGATCACTGGTTTGGGTCGGAGTGCTACTAGAACTATATGCGGAACAAGAATCTACATGTCACTTGAGAACCATGTCAGTGTCGCCGAGAAGAGCTCCCAGCAGCTGCAGATCTCAAATGGCTTTCCCCCATTGATTGTATAAATATTTGAGGTTGATCTTCTCTGTAAAATAGAAGACCTGCATTAACTTACAGGTCTCCACAATATAAAAAGTCTTATGCCAAAATTGAGCAATTAGGACATCCTTTTTCTTTTTTGATAATTAGCAATTAGGACGTCCCTTTGCTCCCATCAATGTTATACTTGACAACAATATCCAGTAAGTATCCCACCAATGGCGGGGTCTAGGGAATTCATGACCTCATAAATGCTATTTTTGAAGTATGTATGTGTGGTTGAAGTTCAAGATATCTATACATTGTGAAGATAGGAGTTTTGATGATCTAGAAGTACATTACCTTATTAAGGCCCATAACTTCCAGGACTTAACAAAGGAAGCAAAGAATAATGATGGCATGTGGAAAAGACCTACTGTAAGTACTAGTTCAAAGCTAAGATATGCTAGTGGAACGCCACCGAGGAAATCAATGCATGACCATGACTGAGCTAATGAAATGTAGCTTAGACTTGCATTGCCATTTGCCAGCAACCACCTAAATACATGTGAGATTTTACAATGGGACTGGAGTACTTCCACTTCCTTGAGTCACAAGAACTCATGGCCTCATTACAACACATAAGAGCAGTTTCTAAGGCACGGATATGACAGCCATTTGCACCCAATATCAAGATCAGTCATTGAGTTATTTCTTACCACTTATGTATGATTCAAAACCTTTATCCTTGTGTCTTATACAGCATTAGAACTGCTCATGACTCAACAGATAATAACATAATATAAAGAAGAGGAAAGAGATTGATTTGAAATTTCGCATAGGACAAGCAACTGGCATTCGACAGAGTACATCAAAGATGATTCTAGATAACTACCAAGAAAAAAGGAAAAACTTACAGTTCATTAGCTTCTTGGTACGTATAGCTTGAAGCAATAGCCAAAAGATCTCCTGTATGGTTGTATGATAAGGAAGCCACACTATTTGGATATCTTGGCAGCTGCAAATATACATGAAGAAGTTTTCCCATTTCGAGAAGTAGGCAAAGCCCCCATGAGTATATTGGATAGCAAGCATCGAAGCATGTATGCATATATAGGTGTAAAATACCAAACCTTATATCAAGATGCATTTATAGGTATGAATTATCATACTCTCAGTTATCTGATCAATAAACTTGCATGATTCAAATCCACCCTTATATAGGACTATGTGTAGCAAGGCTGAGTTATAAATTAACAATGTGCTTCAAGTTCGAGAACAGAAAAGAATACCTCCAATAATCTCTTCTTACTTCTGGCATCCCATGCAATGACATAGCCCTCATAATCACCAGTGACAATGGCACCTTGTACACTATAAGCCACCTCGTCAATGAAGTGTTTTAACAGTTGAATGCAATAACCGACAAAGGAAGAGGACATACGATGGATTAAAGGCTATATCATTCACGGCTACAATATGATACTTCTTATTCTTTGATTTTGGATGGCAGCGAAATGTGAATCTGTAAAATGTTGTACATACAAGAAGAAACATTTCAAGAAAATATGCAACAAATTTAAAAGTAAACTAAATAAAATGAAAGCAGAGGTGCGGACTAAGCACGTAACAAACAATCTACTGCAGGGAACTATTGAGAGAAAAAGAAAACCACCTGCACAATATCAGTAAAGCAAGGGGAAAGAAGCATACAGTCTAGAACAACACACAACTTAATCGAGTTTCTGACTAGTGAAGACTAAGAATTGGGGCAAACATATACACAGCACAGCCTATTGCATTTTTTCAATTTCTTTTCGGGAAATCAGAACTGAGTTTGTGCAAGTGTAAACGAGCGTACAGCATAGGTGAGTGGATAACCCCTCACAAGTCACAACACCTAAGGAGTATGATTTCATCAATTTAGCCAAGCCTTATGCTGGATCAGGTCGGATGGTAGGCACCTTCTCTTCGAGTAAGAATACTGCCACCAGCAAAGTAACATATCATTCGACAAAGAAGCAAACCCTTTCATATTTCTAATATTGTAAGATGACAAACTACTCTCTGTTTTCTGAGATTTATTCCAGTGGTCCCAGGTTCAGCTCCCCTCAAGGCCACTAGAGGTTGATGGTCATTAACTTCAGGGTCCATGGGATTAGTCATGCAAATACCCATGCTGCCCTAATTAACAAACAAAAAACAGAAGGGGGGAAAAAAGACAGGAAAATAATAATAATAATAATAATAAATCAAACAAGCAAACCAACTACTCTCTGTTTCATCTGGACGTCCAGGCGGTCCAGCCATCCATATTCAGTGTAAGCAATAAGCAAGATCAAAATATCTGGTGTCTAGCTGTACTTAGAGGGGAAGCTTGATAGTGGAATTATCTATAGAGGGATATTGGCAAACTGGTCTCAACTAGGTACTCCATATGTTGCCCCATTTGTAGCATCTATTCTGCACAACTGCTCAAGGATATTTGAACTAAAATCTTCCACTTTCAAGTTTCAAATATTAGAGACTGATTAAGCAATTTGGGCAGCCGCAACTGTACCCTCAACTTACACTTCTTCAGCATGGAATCATGGTAGTTGCATAGCAGACCAAACACTTTTGTTACATTTCACAAAAAATATTTTCTTCAGTATCACTTTGGATGTGCTATGAGCTCTTTTCATAATCAGTCTTAGATCAAAAAAATTTGCTCTGATAAGCTAGCTGTGAATGTCCTCAAACCTTTTCATATGAGCTGAAGAATAACTATATCAATTACCATAGTGTGGAGCCCCACGTTATCAATTTTGTACAAACTCAAGTATATCATTCAAGGAAAAATTTGGAGAAACAAACAATGAGCACGAGTTCCCCTGTTGCACGTTAGTAAACAATTACAAATATTCCAGCATTACATACTAGAAAGAAAGTTACCCTGTTATGTCCGAACTTGATTGCAGGGTCACACGACCATCAACTGACCCAACAGCAAAACCTTAAAGAAAGAGGTGTTTTATTAGAACCAGTTTGTGATCCATCATAAGATATTCCAAAGCAGGTTTACAAAGACCATAAGCATTCCAGGAATAAGCTTTATCTGGCACTCAAACTAAAGATAGTAAAAAACAGACTGCTTGAGACAAACATGCTCAGGATCTGTAAACCGCAACCAACATACTCTACAACAGGCAAAAATCTACCTTCCAAGCATGGATCAGAGCGCACACATCTTATTGAAAGGCCCATAGATATGTCCTCTACGTGAATCGCTCCATCCAGTTTCCTTAAGTCGTACTTACGTACTGAGGATTCAGTGGCCACCAACAATTCAAATCCGCAGATTGAAATAGACTCCACATGTGAAGTGAAACCAATCAAACATCGCAAAGCCTTCTCCATGCGGGAGTCCCAAGATAACATCTTTCTATCCCAACCAGTTGTTATCACTTGACCTACAAAAGTAAGAAAACCAATACTGAAGTGCTCAAGTTAGGACTCAAAAATGGATAAAAGTTTGCAATGTCAGAGGTCAAATTTTGCAGGCAACCTTTTCAGCTGCGGGTGAAAAGGGACGAGGGGAAACAAGCTCTATTCAAGTTCATAGAATGAGCGATGAAGTATCAAACAGGGTTCTAACTTCTAACTGAACCAGCTTCTCTGCAATCACATTTGACTTCTCCAAAACCTAACCCATGGGGCAGCCTCATGACTCATGAGAGGTACTGAAAATACAATATGGTACAGCAGAAAAGAAACTAATCAAAATCCATTTCATGCCTACAAGATTCTTTGATGAGTATCCAATCCACAAAATATCCCTGGACTTTAGATCTTTCCTACACTAACAACTTAAAGCTCCTAGTCAAAATCATGGACCGCTAAAGAGAAAGCTCTTACAAAGCAAGGAAAAAAAAAAAGTTTTCAACTCTGTTGCCAAGTGTTCTCCGTTATCTATCTTAATACAGAGTGCAACTACCTATAAGGCTATAACCTTATGGTTGCTGAAAGCACAAGCAAAGCCTATGATCTTAATGAATATTATGCTTTACTCCCAACTTTTTTCCTATGCCAGACTAAATTTTAGAACAAGAAGAAGCAGCCAATATACGTTTCACTTGTACAGAACAAAAATAGTCACCTTTGAAATTTATGGCATATTGTAATTCGATTTATTTGACCATTTATGTGTCCTTTTAGCATATTCTATAGTCTATACAAAAGAAAAAGGAGTCATTTTTTAAATGGAATTCTATAACCACTCACGTGTTCCATCAGAATATTCAATGCAGGTTGCCATATCGTCATGTTTGCCGATCGTGCTATAAGCTCCAGACTGTAAGTCGTACCTAAGAAATCCAACCCCATAAAAGCAAGAAAACCATGGTTATTCTCAAATATAGTAAAAACGCATTAACACTGTAGTATGATCCCCAAGATATATATAAGATATCAAATCTCAAGTAAGTTACATAACAGAGACCCAGAACATAAATGGTTAACAAATCCAAGCCTATACCATACCAAGCATGAAAACTAAGTGGTTGTTTAGTTGACATATAAAAACACGTGGGATGATTCCTGGAAGGTACCATATTTATAAGTTGTTTTGTTGACATAAATGCAGTTCCTGGGAGGTTCTACTTCCCACAGAACAGGGGGTAGCGTACCTAGTCCCCTTGGGAAGTTCAAATTCCTGTTGTCAATATAGCTTTCAGGGAATTACAACTTCCAATAGTTAACCAATTGACTATTAAGTTTGTCTAAAGGTCCTTGAATATAACAAGCTCACAGCACCAACCACCAAGGATCCATAACTCAATTTATTCAAGAATTTGTGGGCTACATTAAACGCTGCCTTATGATTGTCATTTCAATTTAGGCCTTCACATAGTCCACTCAATGTATCCTCTTTTTCAACTTGAACTGGTATAAAAGAATCTACAACTTAAACCACTCAAGGTGAGGACTGGGGGCTGTCTTATGGGCTACACTAAATGCTGTTTTATGACTGTCATTTCAATTTAGGCCTTCACATAGCCCACTCAAGGTATCTTCTTTTCCAACTTGAAATGGTACCATAAAATCTACAATTTTACCCTCTTGAGGTGAGGATTGGGGACTGGGGTCAACAAAAAAGAGAGTGAAATACAAGGACATCTTAATTCCTAAGGGCTAGCAAATCACCAACTTAGTAATATTCTCGCCAAAACAAACTAAATTTTGGAGTTGATATGAGATCCGTTGTCTTAAAGCTAAAATTATTTCCTTGTCCTCCACGATACCAAATTAAATTTTACACTGGCTTTCCACTATCCAACACTCTTGTATTCGAGGTTATCATTGGCTATGTATAAAGAGAACCCTCAAGGGCCTCCACACAAGGCAAAGAAGCTCCTACTAGCAACCCAACACAACCCTCCTCGGGCTCCTCCATCTGACTTAGACAAGCAATTCAAAAGGAAAACCCCCTCCTAACCTCATGCAGCTATAAAAACAACCGAATCCATCCACCTCCAACCATTCATTCATATTTTGTGTGTAAAAATTATATGAAAGAACCAACAAAATGCTTAAGTTGATGGGTGAAGACTCTTGTTTCTAGAGGCCCTCTTAGTACCTTTTGTGTTGAGTTTGAGTATCCGACTAGGAGAGAAAGGAACTCCTACGATTCTATCTCAAAGACCTCTTCCTTTCTAATTGCTTTGACACCATAGATGGACTCAACCAAAGAGTAAGTTGATGGTTGACGGCCCAACCTAGATTTTTATCCTGTAATGAATTATAACCATGGCTCCCATATAGTGAGAATATTTGGTCCTCACATTCCCAAAAATTTTAATATTTTCTGATGAGTAATTTTCTAGAATGGCACTAATTGAAGATAACCCACCACATGGCACATATGAGATTTTGAGAAGCTAGAATTACCTGCAAATGGAACCATCTGATCCAGCAGAATAAGCAACCGAACCATTCTCAAAACAGCAATCCAGAATTGCAGCTTCTGTTTTAGCTTCTAGTCTCAGTTTATGGCGACCCACATCAAATAACCTAACACTCTATTAACCCACCAAAACAGCAACACAAAGATTACAGTTTTAATAATAAGGGTATCAAAGAAATTAATTATCAAAGCAAATAACCTAACACCCTACGAACCCACCAAAACAACAACAACAAAAACATTACATGTTTGAATAATTATCAAAGAAATCGATTGCCCAAAAGATAGATTAAGAGTTGAAGCTAAGTTTGTACTCACAGAATCCCAAGAGGAGATGAGCAGATTGTTGGACTCTGGGGCGAAACGTATTCGACTAATTGCATCTCCGATGGGCTCATCAAAATCCAAACGGGTTCCACTCATTTCCAAAAACACAAAAAAGAGAAAAACTTTTGGGTTTTTGTTTCCTGAAATTCAAGAATTTCGAAATGGGTAAAGAAATGGGTTCCACTCGTTTTTCTGGGAAATTGGGAAAGAAAGATTTCCAGGTTATTTTATAGTTGGGTTTTTTGAACAATTTCAGATGAAGAAAAGGAAGAGGTGTTGAATTGTTGATTGAAGGTAGAGAGAGATTGAAGTGAAAGGGGTTTTGCCCTAGCTCAGTGGAGAGCTTCCCGCTCAGAGCCAGAGGAGCGCCAGTGATTGTAATTCAAAATATCACGAGTTGTTGAATTATCCTCAATTTGAGCGTCGTGATCTATGGTTGGATTTTTTATTTTATTTTTTGGTTATCAAGGATGCGTTTTTTAGGGTTGAATTTAGATTTGGCAAAAGAGTTGAGTGGGTCGGGTTTGGGTCCGGTCGAGTAGGTCGGGTTTGGGCCCGGTCATTATCGAGTTCAGTTTCGAGTTATCCAACGGGTTTGACAAATATTGTCTCACAACTTTCGGGTTTGAGTCGGGTTATTTCAATCTCGGGTCATTTCGGGTTTGATCTTTTTCGGGTCAAGCTAGGTCAGGCCTGCAGCGGGTCAGGTCGGGTCGGTTTTTGCCAGCTGTAGTTGAATTTAAGCAAAGTGGACTTAACTGAACGATCACTCCTTAAATGACGGAAGTGAATTGATTGAACTAAACTGATGATGTAAGTTTTAAATAACACACCCTAAATCACCTATTTATGGTTGGATTCGTGTGGAAATGTGGAGTATATTTTTGAAAAATTGTGTAGATTGTTTTAGGTAGTTGGGACTTCAATACCTCGATCTTACTCTCACATGCATATATAGCGTTCGAGTTTAGGATACGATATCTATGATCCTATCCACTAAAAGAAAAAAAGTGACAGCTAATCCGCTATATTTGGTCCTTGGATAATGGATAGTTATCACGAGTAACAACAAGGGGAATAACACCATATACCCGAGTACATATTTTACCTATTGAGTTTTCGCCTTATTAACTTGATGCTCATAACGAAATAGTTCAATTTACTTGCAATCATCCTTACTTAAAGATAAACGGAAAATAATCTTGGAAAATAGTTGAGACATTTTTATTTTTGCATTCCCTTGATGATGAACAATAGGTTTTTTATTTGAACGACATTTAGCCAAAAGGGAAAGAATATGGCTCTGTTTGGCAATTGGCTGGTGTCATTAGCTGTTGGTTGATGGCTAGTGGCTGGTGGTCGATGGCTGGTATTGTTAGCTGATTTGACCGAATGGTAACATTGGATGTCTGGAAAGAGATGTTTGGTAACATTGGCTGGTAACATTAGCTGGTTATATGTAAATTGACCTATAAGGATATTCATATGATTGAGGAACCATAATATCTATATATTAAAGGCATTTTCTGACAGCATTGGAGACGTCCATCTAAGCGAGCCATTGTAATAAAATTTTAATAAAAATATAAAATATATATATATATATATATATATATATATATGGTGGAGGCTCCTATACAAACTCCTCTTAAAATACAAACTAACAATTATTGTGGGTCGTTCGATCAAGCAGATCAACGTTACAGAATCATCTCGGAAATAAAGCAAACGCGCGGATATGAGATATCATTAATGGCAAAATCGTAATATTGAAAACTTTGCAATTTCTTTTTTGTTTTGAAAGGCGACTTATTGTGTTCTGTGCTTCTACCCCAACATTCTCTCTCCTATGTTTTGCAACGCTTCATTCTCTCTCTCTCTCTCTCTCTCTCTCTCTCTCTCTCTCTCTCTCTCTCTCTCTCTCTCTCGTTTCTTTTCACTCTCGATTTTAATCCCTAATTGACGGATTTGGCCAGCAAAATCGAAATCTCATCGTTCTATCAGCTAGATGGTATGTTTTTGCTCCCTGAATCTGCTTTATTTTATTGGAGAATTTTAGGGGTTTTTTAAAAATCTTTTATCATGTTAAATTGCATAATTGTTTGAGCAGGTTTAAAGGTTTGTGTGCTTAATTTTGATCTATTGTGTGTGTTTTTATGCTTGCTATTGATGGATTTTGCTGGGTTTTTTTTTTTTTTTTTTTTTTTTTTGTGTGTGTGTGTGTGTGTGCTTGAGAGTGGAATTATAATCATGGTAGCCATCATCTCTTCATTTGCGTAAAATCTGATCTATTTTTTTTATTTGCCCTAATTTACTGTCTGGTTTTAATTGAATCATAACACATATGTAAATGCATACCCTAGTAATTATCAATGATTATTCTGTAATGGATTTTGTTTTTGTTAGCTTCCTTTTTCTTTCTGGATAATAAAAGTGACATCTTCCTCTACTCAAGGATTTATGTGGTATTAAAGTCTGTAATTTAATGTGCCATGTTCTAAGATGATTGGTCAAATGATCATATACAACTATATGTGTTACTCTTCAGGTTGGGGTTTTAGAAATTGTCTGATTTTCAAGCATTCTTTTTGAGTTATTGGTGGCTTATATAGTCATGGCTCTTGGGTGGAATTGAAGATTAGATTATTGTCTCCTATTAAAACAGAAAGTGCAATACTCTTTGTATTGGCTTACTGGTTCCTTAGGAAAGTGCACTTGAGATTGATGAATCTGTGGTTCATGTTCAATGAATCTGCATTTTAGTTTAATGAATCTGCAGATGAGTTTTCATGAATATGCAGATCAGTTTTAATGAATCTGCATAAATGAATTGCACTTCTGTTTGAATTAAAACGTAGTTTTATAATGTAACTTGATTTTGCATTTCTGTGTCTAGAACATTTTTTTATATATAAACCCTAGTTATATGAATAAGTTTTTTCTTTTCTCACCCCATTTTTCACTTTGCATGTCTTTTGTGGATATGAGATTTTTAAATAAGATTTTTTTTCTTCTTTTTCCCATCGCTTTTATTATTACAAATCAGTTGCTTCCCTATTTCGCTATAAGCTTCCCACCTCACCCTGTTTCTTCATGTCCTGCTTTCATCCATGGATTATACATTCCTATCAATTCTTTCAGTCATGGCTAAATGAATACGTAGTTTAGTTTCAACGTCTGATGTTGTTGCTAATTGTTATATGTAGTTATTTGAATGCAAACCTGTTAGCTCAAATGGTAGAGCATGTGCACCTGCACAAGATGTGGGTTCGAATCCTACATAGGTTATTCAATTGATATGTCTTTGGTATACTGAATGCAAGCTTGACAATGGATCACTCAAGAAAGTTGTATCAAATGAGCGACTTATGCGGTTGTTGTTGATAAAAATTGGTGGCTGTCGGTTGATAGTCTTTAAGATTAAGGTCATTTTCATCAAATGTTAGTTTGTATTGTCTTTGAAATTAATGAAATTTCTCTCTATGACCATGTTGTGGAGCATTATTGGCTTTTATTAGGGGTATCTTTTGGTGAAAACAAACCTTTCTTTAAAATAAAAGTAGTAGTACAAATGGTACTACAATGCTTTTGCAACCACAAGTTTTCTACCATTGAGTACATGTCAACCTGCACTTGCAATCTATTGCAAACAAAATAAAAACAGAAAAAAGAAAAATTATTGCAGTATGCAGATGACAAGAGGAAAGATTAAAAAAAAAAATAGAAATGTCCAATTATTGTAAGCCTATGTAGGAATTGAACCTACATCCTTTGTGTCATTGCACAATTGCTCTTCCATTTGAGCTGATAGGCTAGAATATGCAACATGTCAATGAACAAGGGTCTCTTGATAATTAGATAGTTTGCTTCATATCTAGGGGTGCAAACGAGCCGATGCACTCGCGAGCAGCTCGTGAACATACTCGGTCAAACCTCGGTCAAACCTCGTTCAATAATAAACGAGTCGAGCACGAGCACCAATTCAAGGATCGTTTATTAAACGAGTCGAGCACGAGCACCCCTCAACTCGACTCGTTTAGTATTTTCAAGGGTGATATTGCCTTTAAACTTAGTGTGCTCGGTCAAAACTCGGTCAAAGCTCATTTAAAACTCGCTCGATAAGAAACGAGCCGAGCACGAACACCATTATGATGCTCGTTTAATAAACGAGCCGAGCATGAACACAGAAATACTCGGCTCGACTCGGCTCATTTGCACCCCTAATCATATCTGATGAAATTAAGCTACATTTTCAATGAAGTTGTGCTACATTTTTAATGAATTTGTGGTACATTTTTAATGAAGTTGTGCTACATCTTAATGAAGTTGTCCTACATTTTTAATGAAGTTGTGCTACATTTTTAATGAAGTTGTTATTAGATCCTACAAGACATTCATACAGAGAGGAGCACACTTACATTTGACACTTATTTGTGCTGAGCTTCAAGTTGCTCGTGTTTTGGTGGAGGAAGATCCTAAGCTCGCTCGTTTCTGCAACAAGTTGAAGCAAACTCCCCTTCATCTTGTAGTCAAACACAAGGTAGATGGTAAGTAATTACTGACTTACTGAAATTCTATAGCATTCGTTATATATGTGCATCAGATCTACATCCTAATACCTGGAGTCATGATTTGCCAATAAATTGAAATTGTTGCTTCCTTTTCCTAAATTTGATACAAGTCTGTTTTTGTTAATATTAGAAGACATTAGTGATATCATCTTGTGTCATTATATGTACATTCCCCTTATTTGTTCGATTAGACTTAAGAATTAACATGACACCAAATTTCTGACATAAAAATGCAAATTTTGTCCCTTCAAGCATATTGGTTGACTTGGGAAAACAATCACTTGGGTAGAAGATTTTAGACCTTAAAACCTTCGTGCAACTGGTGTCCCTTTACCAAATTCGGCAAGATTCTGTTTTTGATGAGTTAAGTCAACTCTCTCTTGATATCATCTACCATATGAGCAAACATGATAACTACTATTTCATGAACTCTACAATATTCTGACTGTTTACTTCAATGATATGGGAACACACGTCTATGATTAGTGTTTTTTATATGACAACGACAAAGTTGATTAATAGTTTATTAGCACAAATGGTAGAGCAATGTGCAATGACACAATGGTGTGGGTTTGGATCCTACATAGGTTATACTATATTTTAAATGAATTTGTAGTTCATATTAAATGAATCTGTACTTCATTTTCAATGAATTCGAACTTTTTTTCTCCAAATTTGCAGTTCAATTTTATTTGAATATGCATTTCATGTTCAATGAATCTGCGCTTCAGTCTTGATGAATCCACAGCTTAGTTTTAATAAATTGTACCTCATTTTTTAGGAATCCACGGATGAGTTTTAATGAATCCACCGTTAACTTTTAATGAATCCACGGTTTACTTTTAGTGAATCTGCTTATGTTTTTTTTTAATGAATTTGCACTTTTAATGAATCTACTTGCTTCTATATTTCCCTCCCCCTTATTCCCTCAATACCCTTTTTTTAATAGCAAACCATTCAGAAGAGACATATTTGAGTCTCTCTCAAAAGCTTTTACTCCCCTCTATTTTCCCCCATATTAGTAGATAGGAAATGTAGGGCATAAATTAACGATACTGCTTAAATCAACATCATCAAATTTAAAAAAAAAAAAAAAAAAAGACAAATCATGAATCAAGTTCCTCTTGTCAATGACTGTCTTCCAAATATCCATATCATATCAATTGAACCCAAAGAAAAAAAAATTGATGCCCAACTAAACTAATAACTCCTAATCGCCCACCAAGCATAATATCAAGAACTTGAATATCGCAATCGAAAACAAGCGAACGCCCAATTGACCATTTCAACCGTAATTAAGTATAAATCAACTGGAAAGTATATGTAAAACAATAACATTCGACTTCATATTGAAAATTAAAGCGAATTTGACATACATGATAACCCTAAATCAAAGAACACTAATTTATAAGAGAATGAGTTAGAGAGAAGGCTGCTACATACTATTTAGAAGAACACACAACATACATCAAAACATACCTTAGAACATTTACAATGTAATCAATTGAGCAGTTTAACGCCTAAATCTCGTCACTTGGAAGCCATGGAAATGGAAGAAGCTTCTGATGCAGGAGCATTTGAAGGCTTGTTATCTTGCATAATAAAGCATTTGGCTATTAGTTAATTTCAGCATGCATTTAGTCCTAATTAGTCCGTACAAGCATGATTAGTGTTAATTAAGCCTAGTTTGCATTTGTAATTTGTTTTCCAGCTTTGTAATAGTTTAAGTCACGTTTTCTAAGGGATAAGGAGTCACATGCTGAGAGAGAAAGGCCTAGAGGATCATTAAATCAAAGCATTTAATGTAGTGGTCCAAATAGTACAAGGTTTCAGCTAGCTGTCGCTTTCAAGCCAGTTGTGCGCCTATTAGGAGCCTTGTGGTCCTCTCAACAACTCTTTAGTGAGCCTTGGGCAGCAATGATACATTCTAGGTGCTTCCTAGGTCATTTAGGAACCCTTTCCCCCCCTATATATATCTAGAGGCAGCCTTGCAGACGAAGAAGACTATGATGATGAATATGAAAAAATGAGAGTGTTATCTCTTTTAAGCCTTTGAGTTTGGGTTATTCTTTCTCTATAATACTTAGTGCTTAATTGCTTGAGTGTTCTTGAGAGGAGTAGGAAATCGAATGCTATTGTAATTAGTGTGGTGCTTAATTTGCTTTATCACTAGTTACTCTGGTTTTTCATCGATTTGATTGTTTCCTGGTGGTGTTTAAGTACTTTAGCCTTGAATTAATCAAGTTGTTTAGGCTTGGTGGTGGAAAATTTATCCAAGTCATATCCTTTATTTCTTTCCTTGATATAAACACAAAGACCCACAAAAGATTTCATCTTTGGTTAGAGAACGAGTTGATTATCCATTGGTTGCGTAAACCCGTTGAGTTTTATGCATCAAATTGGTATCAGAGCTTTGGTTTTCTTAGCTCGTTCCTTTGAGAGGTTTTCTTCATTGAAGAGTCCTCTTTCTCCTGGTTTTGGTTTGATGAGAAAAGGAGAAGATTTGAGTGCTCGTTGAAGCAATTTTCCTCAATTACTCCTCCTAGATCTGCGACTGGAACAATATTGTTCTTTTGGTTCTTTGGCACGCTTCAAAAGGTAAAAGTGTGAACTTTGATACTTTTCCGAGTTTATCTTTGAATATCTCTTGGTAGTTTTGGTTAAAACGTTGTGGGTTGGAGCAGTTTATTGTGAGAAGTTGCAAAATGTGTTGGGCGTGAACTGGGATCTTGTTTGTTGTGTTGCTTGTTTGTTCTGGATTTTACTTGTAAATTTATGGTGAACCTTGAGGAATTTCTACTTGGTTATCTTATTTGGGGTTATATCTTTGTTATCCAAGTGGTTTGAAGTTAAATGGTTGAGTCTTTGGCCTTCATTTGTGCTCAAACATTTTGTTGGTCATGCTGGGTTGCGAACAGGAGTTATGTTGACATTTTGCTTATATCTCACGATTTATAGATCAAGTTTATGTCATTGTTGCTCCTCTGAATTGCTATGACCTTATACTACAAGACTCTCTTGGTAGATTTCTAATTTATTCCACAAAGAACCCGTTAGCCCAACCACCATCCGAACCACAAACGCATCCTAACGCCACAAAATGCCTCATTTCTACAAAACCAATTATAATGATAACGATTTAGAGATTGACTTTCCTAAATTTGGTGGGTTCCTCTTTTCGGAAAATTTTTCTACTTGGCTTGAGAAGGTCGACAAATGGTTCACACTCCTTGAGTTTTCAAATCACAAGAAAATAGAGCTAGTGACAAGTTCTTTTGATTGTGGTACTTCGATTTGGTGGGAACTCCTGAAAATTCAAAGGGAAAGGATGGGGAAAGACAAAATTCAAAGTTGGAGTAAGTTGCAAAGAGAGCTCAAATTGGAGTTCTTATCAAAGCTCCCTTCACTAACATCTTTCTATCCGTGTGATCTTGAGCATGTAGCTAACATGAAAGCTACTGAAAATCCAGCACTAAAAGTTGATGTTGTGAGCCTAAAGGAATGTCAAATTACTGGAAAAGTATTTCAAGAGCCCAGTTTGTCTCAAGAGGAACAAAATGGCAACCTGGAAATGGTTGTTGACCCAGCAGTGCTTGAGGAAGAACATCAACCTCTTGGTGATGGAATCATCGTTTATAAAGAAGTGGTACAAGTGGTAAACGCCCCTACGCTCTTGAACGATGGTGGACAACAACTTTTGGTTATTAACAGCTCCTTACAACAAAAGAACAACAACAATAAGTATTATTGCAACCCGCAAGTTGTGCAAGCTTATTGTTTTGCTCTAGAAACTCCACACAACCATGCAACTCCATTAATAACAAGTTCTAAGGTGCAAGTTGCACAGGAAGCAAATTACAGCAGCATGGAAACAAGATTGCCAACATGTTCCTTCATTGTTTTATCTCATTTCATCTTGTTTGAGGATGTATTCAGTGGGAAAAGTTTGATGTGGTAGATTATACAGATTTCCCTAGAGTTGGGATTGGTACAATCATGACATTGTTCCTCGAGGTACAAATGCAGCAACATTTTAAAGATGTAACGAGATCAATTGGGGCTTGGATTAGAGGCCGTATTCTGGGTGGAAAGTTCAGCACCTACATCATTGAGCTTCATTGGAAAGCTTTCTACTTCGAGGACTTGAGGGAAAGTCCTAAACAACGTGGGGAGTATGATGCAGGAGCATTTGAAGGCTTGTTATCTTGCATAATAAAGCATTTGGCTATTAGTTAATTTCAACATGCATTTAGTCCTAATTAGTCCGTACAAGCATGATTAGTGTTAATTAAGCCTAGTTTGCATTTGTAATTTATTTTCCAGCTTTGTAATAGTTTAAGTCACGTTTCCTAAGGGATAAAGAGTCACATGCTGAGAGAGAAAGGCCTAGAGGGCCATTAAATCAAAGCATTTAATGTAGTGGTCCAAATAGTACAAGGTAACAGCTAGTTGTCGCTTTCAAGCCAGCTATGCGCCTATTAGGTGCCTTGTGGTCCTCCCAACAACTCTTTACTGAGCCTTGGGCAGCAAGGATACATTCTAGGTGCTTCGTAGGTCATTTAGGAACCCTTTCCCCCCCTATATATATCTAGAGGCAGCCTTGTAGACGAAGAAGACTATGATGATGAATATGAAAAAATGAGAGTGATATCTCTTTTAAGCCTTTGAGCTTGGGTTATTCTTTCTCTATAATACTTAGTGCTTAATTGCTTGAGTGTTCTTGAGAGGAGTAGGAAATCGAATGCTATTGTAATTAGTGTGGTGCTTAATTTGCTTTATCACTAGTTACTCTGGTTTTTCGTCGATTTGATTGTTTCATGGTGGTGTTTAAGTACTTTAGCCTTGAATTAATCAAGTTGTTTAGGCTTGGTGGTGGAAACTTTATCCAAGTCATATCCTTTATTGCTTTCCTTTGATATAAACACAAAAACCCACAAAAGATTTTATCTTTGGTTAGAAAACGAGTTGATTATCCGTTGGTTGCGTAAATTCGTTGAGTTTTATGCATCAGCTTCAATCGCAGAGAGAGAAAGGAGGAAGAGAGGAGCGAGAAAGAACGTGATTTCTTTACTCTGTTTTCTCTCTCATACTCTTTTTTCACCTTTTTCTTTTACTAAGCTACTGTTTAAGCAGAAACACGGAAGTTTTAAGGACCGTCAGATCAAGCTGATCAAACGGTTCCTATTAGTTTGTATGGTTTGTATATATATATATATACTAAAGTTGTACTTTTCTAAATCATTAAAAAGTACATTATTAATTAGAGGTTTTGGTATAAAATATATACTAAAGTTGTACTTTCCCAAATCATTTAAAGAGTAGACTATTAGATTTTAAAAAACATATAACTTTACTTTCACCGCTTAAAAAATTAGATTTTACACCATTGGAACGAGTACGAAATATCCTTTAAAATGAGAGTCATTTGTAGTATGTTCATATTGATTTACAACATAAGATGCGTCCACCTAAAAAGGTAATTAGTAATTAGCTTGACAAACTGACACAATTAAAGAGTTGCAATGTAAAAATAAGAGAAAAGATGCATATATTAGTTATAAAAAAAAAAAAACAATCTCAAGGTAAAATATAATAAAAAGAGTATGTGTAGAATGAAGAAATAAAGGATGAATCTAAAATGATTCTAGGTCCAATCTTTAATAGGAAATTTTACCATTATCATGTAAAATAATATAACTGTACGTAATATACTGATCGCTCATGTTATTTTAGGGCTCCAATTTATGTTCTTTTCAACTTTATAATTATTAATGTACTCCCTTTGGACCACAAATAAAATTACATTGGACATTTTGCGTTTTTCAAGGCAGTACTTTGACTGCATATAACTTTGAAAAAACAAGCAAGCAGTAAAATATGTTTTACTATTCTAAGGTTTAAGTCTAAAACTTCTTTAATTTTTGAAAAGTAGTTATGTATACATTAGACATTTAAACTGATTTTACCATAAAAGAAGGATCATATCTTTGGAAGGTTAGTTGTACAGATATATCAACATAAGAGCATTGACGACTTGGCGTACCAAAATCAAGTATAGAAAGACTTTGAAACTATTACCTCTTAAATCAAGTAACATATGGGATGAGTTACTTAATAGTTAATTGCAATTGATGATAAGAGTTTAAATTAGACAAGATGCCCTATAAAGTCATAGTATATGGCATTCATGATATTAAATGGATTATATAAATATTTATTCATACATTACTAATAGTTTTCGATAACGGACATTTACACTTGGATTTTTCGATGAGATTAATAATCACGTTATAATAATTTTATTATATAATCACAGTCCGTGCAACGCACGGGCATCCACCTAGTTTGATGGTATAGAAGTAAATAATTGCAAGTCTTGGACTATTATGTCATTGGACTACATTAATGCCACCATCCAATACCCATAAGCCAACCTCCTTGGCTTTTCAATAGTTGGCTTGTGGGAACACAAAAGTCAATCTCACAAGCTAACATCCAAACACCAATATTGGATGGTGGACTGATCAAACATCAAATTTTACCAAAAGCCACCCCACAAGCCAACATCCAAACACCCCATATTCCCTACTTTGAAATGTACTCTTATTTTGCAAACTCCTTTGACCATTTTTAATTTTCATTTTTATTTATATGAAAATCAAATGTCATTCTATTTTATTTATGTGATTTTATGAAATATGTTGTCTTAGCCGAAGGCCAAGAAAGGTATTTTAATAAATTGACATAAAGGAATACTCCTAACATAATAATTGGAATGAGTTTATCTACATACAAGATGTTTTTAAAACCAATACAACTGACTTTAGGAGTCTTTTTGTTCTCAATACCAAACTCTCACTACATCAAACTCTTAAAATGCCTATTTTATCGAAGGGAGGAGATTTGTGTACTGTATAAAGCACTAGACAGTTCACAACTCCTCCTCTCATAACCAGTGCACTAGTTCAGTTCTTTTATCACGTTATTCAACTATGTATCACTTGAATTTTCACCGAAGAGGAAAGAGAGCACGCTTCTTTGAGGCTTCAGATCTTTTAAAACCATGTCAGATCAGTATCGAGTCAGTTTCAGATTGCGTTTCTATGTTGTATGAAGTAGCATCTGAGTTTCTACACAGAATCATCGCCTTCCAGGTGCAAAACATCAACAACTTCCATCATGCTAAACTCGGTATGAATATCAAACTATTCTCCCATTTCTCGCATAGCATTAGTTGGCAAACTAAGGAGGAAGTCAGCATAAAGGACAGAGAGAGTGAGCGAGTGAGTGAGAGCAAAGCAAAGTATAAATTTATAAATTTGGGAGTCAGGAAACCTTGATTCGAAAAACATTCTAAAGATCATGGGCCAGGAGATGAAGAAAAATAACATTTCAATCACTTTGAAGAATACATCTTATATGTGCAGAACAGAAAGCCAAACCATTTAGAGAGGGATTCCAGAATGCAGTAAACTGCAAATTTCGACCTACCTCAGTGCCAAAGACTTCCAAGCCACAACTGCTTGATATCACTCGGTTAACAGAGCCTAGTTCTTTTTGCCCCTTTGTTTTTTTCTTTTTGGTTGAGAGTGTAATGGAGCCTAGTGCGGGCACACTCATCATCTCATGTCATTGAGTTCTCATTTGGAAGATAGAAGTCAAACCTGACATCAACAGAACCAGATGTCTCACCATTATCTTTGTAATCTACATTCATTATCGACCCAGCCTCATCCACCTCCTGATACGCTGGCTTCACACGCCGTACAGGCACCGTAACAGAGTACACAGTTCCAAGATCTGCACCGGTAGAGACATTCAGCTGCACTGATTCCTGCGAATCTATCTCCACGAAATCTGATAATGCACTTACAACGCTCTTCACTATCTTCTTTTTAGCCTCCTCACTAACTTCACATCTATCAGAGAACAGGATCATCTTCAACCGCTGCTTAGCAATCATTGCATTAGAGCTCCTTCTCGTTTTCGGAGATGGGAAAATGATCTTCCATGCCAAGTTTAAACGCTCAAAAAAGTTCATGTTGATAGCATTCAGAAGAAAAGTCTCAGCATCTTGGCTAATAGAATTTACAGACATTTTATCATCTTCTGTGACTCCAAAGGTCAGGTTGGATCGGCATCGCACACTCAGGCCATTAGAAAGGCTGCTCAACTTTTTCGGTGCACTCTCAGAAATACTTAGCCCTCCATTTAGAAAACTGGAATGCTCTATCTGCATAAACAAGTAGTAAACTTCAGATAAAGTGCACCTTGGCTGCAACAATAATTAAGTTTGACAACTTGTAATTTTAGAGTCAATATTATAGAACCGAGCTTTCCACATTACAAAGACATAGTATCAGTATCTGTCCTTGAGCTTTCACCATTAGAATGACACAGTATCAATATCAGCCATTGAATAGAAATTAAGAAAACAATACGTTAGTCTGTACTAGTGTAAAGGAACAAAGAAATATTTGGCTCTCTAGGCTCTAACCAGCCACAAGCTTATTTAAAAAAACAGAATACGCAAACAGAATAAATGATTGGCTGACGGTAGACAAAAGAAAGAGATTAAAAAGCCTAATCCCTAAAACTAATATTAACGTTCTAGCTCATCCACAATTCTACATTGTCACAAAGCATCAAGATTCTTTGTCAATTTAAAAAGGAACAATCCCAGTCCCACTCTCTAACTGGGGATCCCAAATTCCCAATATCCCCAAAATAGCAGGTCAATGCTCGGTCACTTTCCTTAACAAGTGTCTTTTCTTCCACTGTATGATTTCCAAGAGTAGTTACCACTTCCACTTTGTCAACATTTTACGTACTATTTACCTTTGCTTGATCCACCCCCTCCTTAGATTATGACACCAAAATCTTGCCAAGGAAATTCATGCAACATTTTCAATCAACCCTTCTAGCACTATTTTCTGTTAATCCATCAATATTACTCAAAGTTATCATGATATCCTTTGAGATTTCTCCTCCATTAAATGATTTAAATCCCAGGATAGTTGCAACTTCAAAAATGACATTCATGTTTACCATTGCCATCCAGTGCCACGGTTCATGGTTGAGGCAAATAGTAACCAATAGAGAATTTAGCATCCTCTACAGCCACAAAAACTTCAATATAATATATCCCAAAATGGCATGAAGAACTTTTGACCAGATAATTGATAAAGAATGTACGATAAATTTCACTTCCTCCAACCCCGCCCCAAAAAAGAAAATGAAGGAAAAAAAATGTACTTCAACTTAATCTCCAATGAATAGGTTGAACAGACACAGTCACACAACACAGACATGAGACATGGGAATGTTGTTTATAGCGGATGAAATGCCTAACATAGCAACACGCATTGCGTCTTACGCGGACACGTGATACGACCCCTATCCAAGGTGTAATTAGTAGGAGTAGTTACTTCCTAGTGAGATCCAAAAAAGTTTCTAATATCAAACCCCCAACACTAAGGATCAATCAAATGCCAGTCAACATTCAAAACGCATATGGCCCATTTGTTTGAGATAACTAATCAATGAAAAAGGGAATGAAGTATCCAAATCTCACATACCAATGTACCATGGATATATTTCTCAAGTGTCCAAGCAATGTATCCCCAAAAATAACCACATCGTTTCCTTCACTCATTTGATAACAGCTTATTCAGTTATTCTCACCTCTCCCGATGAATAATCATATGACCACAACCCATTTCACTTCTACATGCTACTCATGTTTCCATGACTTTTAAAATTATCTTCCAACTGTTTCCAAAAATCCAAATTGCTTTCGTGGGTTTATCGGAAATAATCTCTCTACTAGGCCACTATCTATGGCCGCTATGGGTGATGTTCTGTACATCTGAAGCTCCCCAGAATCCACCCTTGGTGGGATACTTATGCTCATACTTGATAATTCTCCATGATTCTATAAATAAATTTCTCTCCATCCCCACTATTTCATTTTTAGTACACCAACATACAACCCACATGAGCAAAAACCCTAAACTAATCAAACACCCAAAAAGGTTAAATTTTTCGAATGGAACACCCAAAATAAAACATACCCATTTCAAATTGAGCTAACAATTGCATTAAAAGACCAAAATTTGAGCAAATTGCATCAGGTTACGAAATGGGTAAGCATAAAATCTACAAAAATGTCATTAAAAAAAACTTTAACAAAAAGAAAATGTGGGTACTTGACCTTGGACGAACAATTTGTGGAGCTCCGAAGAGGAAGCGTGCGATGAGGTACAACCGTTGCGAATATTCCCAGATCCCCTGAAATTGCCATCTCTCTCTCTCTCTGGAATTTACTTGGTTCACTTTTCTGTTGCTCTGGTGAGTGTAACGGGAGGTTTTGGACTTGGAAGGTTTTCTTCAGCTCTTAACGGCTACTACGACATCGTTTCACATCTTAACCTTTTATACTCGCATAGACTTGTGAATGTGCATCGTGAAGTGAACTGTCCAAAGGAGGGGGTTGACTGGGTGATAGAGTGCTCAGGTAGTGGAATGTGGAAATGATTTTGTTCCACATATTTTAACATGTAAATAAATCTGTTTTATTAAATATTGGGCTTTGTCATTTGTGATTTTTGACAGTTTTCTTTTCTTTTCTTCTCTTTCTTATACCAAAAATTAAGTTTTTTCTACTTGACCCATTTTTATTAGAGCATCTCCAATGCTACAAAGTTCTAAGTGAGTTTTTATTTATGCCATATTATCATTGTAAAAATCCTCTTTTCTTAACCCTTCCTTTCAATGGTATGCACTTCCAAAAACCTCTAAGTGAGGAACCCAATTTAGAAAAAGACTATACCACAAACCTGGTATGTCTAGATAAAATGGTTTGTAAAAAAAAGAAGTTTATAGGTTTGTCACTATCACTATGAATAGAGGTTTTTTGGGAGGGGTTTTCACCTCACAAATCTCTCCAAAAACCTTGTATTGGAGATGCTCTTAGGCCATCAACCCAATTTTATGTGGGACTAGTTAAAAATGTTTCAACGATTAGGAGTAAAGTTGTTAAAAGTGGGTGTGGACTTCAGGACGAACACAGGATTGAACTTGACATGACTTTTGCCCCATGGAATGAGTCGGCAAGCGGGTTTGGGTCGGACTGACGAGGCGGATCCTTATAAGATTACCAAAATGCCTTATTCATACCCATCATTTTCAGAAATACCCTCCTTCCACGCGATCCAATTTGGCTTAAGGACTGAATTTCACGATGCATTTATATGTAAGGTTCTACATGACAAGAAGTTTTCAAATTTAAGCCAAGTGTCCGAGACAAATTAGTGATGAGCTTATTCGTGTGGGTTGCGTACGCTAGCACAATATGAAACGAATTCTCAAACTATTGCCGTACAGTGTATGATCAAGCAAATATAGCTTTAGTTACACTTTGTGACCACTTAGTATTTGTGATCACAAGTAAGATCTGTTCAATAAATTTTTCCGTTCTCTTTCTCGATTGAGATTTCGAGCCTTAGACAAACATATCTAATTTTAATAACTGATACATCATTAGGCAAGTTATTCATAATGAACCGAAGCATTTTGTCAAGGTTTTCTCAGTTGGAACGGGAACATGTACCTCAATAAAAGTGGAACTTCTTGCTCTCCATAAGATACTTCGCTGGTTACACAGGATGGACTTCGTAAGGTCATCACTCTTGTGGATTCTTCGATTGTTTTACCAGCTATTCACATGGTTTCGCTAAAGCATCGCCCTCATCTCTATCTCATCATGCAAACCAAACCCTCACAAAGCATCTTGAATTGGAGGTTAAGATCCAACATTGCTACCGAAAGCTAATTTTGCAGCTGATTGGCTAATAACAAACATGAGAGCGACTCACAAAATCCCTTTCCTGATGATCTCATCACCTTTGTTGAAACATATGGTTGATAACATTTAAGGAGTCGCTCGTCCTCGTATGATTATTATTTTTTAATTTCGTTTTCCTTAATTTATAGGGAGATATTATTACATTGTCCGGATCAATTTCTCACTTCAGACAAATACGTAGAGCTCACTCAAATTCATCCCTTCAGACAATCTTGTGATACTGCAAACACTACATGAGGACCTTAAACCTTCACTACAACAAATAGTCACTTGTGGCACGAATTATGCCACCGGAATTTAAAATTTGTGGCAAATTTACCTCTTGCCACGGGAAGAAAATGTTATAAATTAATTTGTATATTTCCTTCGTAAGTTATGCCACGGTAGAGCTTTTTCCATGGCAAAAATTACTTTAGCCACAACTACGGCTACGAAAAAATTCAACCCATGACAAACAATAAAGTATTGAAAAGGGAGAAAAAAGTGCCATATTTTCATATCCCTCATTTTTTTTTGGTGGATTCATATCCCTAATTTTGTTCCTTCGTAATTAACACTTTGGGAATTGACTTAGGTTTTGTTTTTGACTTAGAAAAAAAAAAAAGAAAAAAAAAGAAAGAAAAGATAAGAAACCATTAACACAAGTGTGTAAACTACTCTAAACCTAGGCGTCTAATTAACATCTCTTTCAGTCTCTTACTCTCTTCTCTGCCTAAGGTGCTTCCCTTGCTCCCCATGGAAACTATAACTACCATCTCAGCCGCTCCCCATCGTGTCTTGCTTGAAGGAAGATGAGACCAGTCGATAGGCTTGGGCGAGGATTGGTTTACTACATAGGTATGTATCTTTCTCTTTTTCTTGTTTTTGTTTCGAAATTTTCATAGTTTTGTCGGAATCGGTTTTCAATTGGTGCGGCTAATTGGGCAGGACATTTTCGTTTATCAGTCATTCCGATTTTTCGGCTGAATTGTTTGGTTTAGGGTGAAGAATTTTTCGTTTTGGTGTCTAAATTTTCAATTTAGGGCTGATTTGTTTGTTATATGGGGATGGATGTTCTACTTTAGGCTGAAATTTTCCTTTTTGATGGGACTGATGCTCAATGATTTCATAATCGTTTATTAAGACCGAAAGTTCTAGGACAAGAAGCCTTGGAGGCCACAGGAACTGAAGTTGAAATCTGAAATACTAACGAACAAGAATGATATTGCACAGTATTCCCCACCCGCATCTCACACTGAAATTTACAGATTCAGTTTACTTTCTCAATATAGTTCACATCCTTGTTAAACAATTTTCAATTGTGTCTTGTGAGCATTTAAATAGCTAGAATTTAAGAAATGGCTTTCTGCAGGCCACCATACCATAAACAAGACTTGTTGCACGTTTACCAAAATACCATGTTCTATGGAGAGCACACAACAAATATAAATGTTCTATTTAATGTAATTATTTGGGGTCCATTAGTTAGAGCTCAATAAAAGTATATGAACAATCTGCTTGTCTTTTTTACTTGAATTACATGATTAACAAACTAACCAATGTAAGAAACATATCAGACTTGTGAAGAATGTGATATGTCTCTGCGACTATGGTGTTATAGCAAGCTGTTTGGGTACTTCTGTAAAATGTATGACTTAACAATGCCTAGATTATGTGAGCTTTTAATTGTAGCATCTGTCAGTGTAGACAGAGAGAATTTAGAGAGAGAAATTTGGGGAAAATATTATGATTGAATTGAATAAGTTTTGCTGTTTATCAGATGGGTTATATACAAGAGAAGAATCGGAGCATCTGTCAGTGTTGACAGAGAGTTGTTGGGGTACTTCTGTAAACTGTATGAGTTCTGCCTGATTTGGGTTGTATGTTCTTCACTTGTCTACATGTTTTTTTTTTTTCCATATATTGTTTTTTGGTGAAAACTTGGAGCAAGTGTAACTTATTGAAGCTTACACTCATAAGTCAAAACAATGCACATAAAGGCAACTATATAGAGTTATTAGATTCTGTTTTCTTCAAAGGAAGGATCAATAAGAATATATTTTCTATGACATGAAGGCGACAAGTAAGCTAAACTATTCCACCTTCCCTATCACATGAAGGCAACAATTATGGTAGGACTACAACACATGAAAGGCTTATAAGAACGAAAGATTTTGGGATCTTTAGGTTTGGCAATGACACTATAAGCTGGGTGACTAGACAAAAGCTCATATTATACTTAGGGTACACAATTGAAAGAACTCAACGACTGCTAAGTGTATCTTCTGTTGTCATGCTTTTTTTTGCTGTTACTATGCTGCTGCTGTTTTTTTGTCACTGTGTTGTTGCTGTTTTTCTGTTGCTTTGTTGTTGCTGCATTATTGCTGTTTTTCTGTTTCTGTGTTGTTGCTGATTTTATATCGCCGTGATGTTGCTGATTTTCTGTTGCTGTGCTGTTGCTTTTTTTCTGTTTTTGCACTGTTGCTGTTTTTCTGTTTTTGCACTGTTGCTTTGATGTTGCTGCATTGTTGCTGTTTTCCTGTTTCTGTGTTGATGCTGATTTTCTGTCGCTCTGATGTTGCTGATTTTCTGTTGCTGTTTTTCTGTTGCTGATTTTCTGTTTCTGTGCTGTTGCTGTTTTTCTGTTGCTGTGCTGTTGTTGTTTCTGTTTTTTCGTCAGTTTTGTGCTACTGGTGTTATTTTGCTTCTGGTGCTGCCTTCTGTTGTCACAGCTGAACCTCTTTTTTTTTTTAGTATATCATCACACTTGAATTGTTAGCATACCTCAAGTTTGGATCTTCATCACCTTAATTAATTTATCTTTTACTTTTTTTTGTTTGTAGGTGGGATAGCTTGTGAAAATGAAGCTGCTATAGATGTTTTCCTTACTAGTTTTCAGATTTAGTTAGCCAGAATAACATATGTCAGTATAATTTATTTTTTTTTTTTTTTTGGGATGTATAATTTATTTAGGGTGTTGCTATTTACCGCCCTAAAATTACTTAATACCGCCCCTAAAAATTACAATTTTGCCCTTCTTTACATTTTCACCCATCCTCTCCCTCTCTAACTCTCACATCAATTCTCCCTCTCTACCACCCACTCTCATACCCAACCTTCATCAACATTCACTCATTCGGTAAGGAAGCAACGGCCGCGGATGTCTGCCGGCGACGAGGAAGTGTCGTCGACGCCGTCCGAGGTAAATTTTTTTTTTCGCAGAATTTGAACCGGGTGTCCGCAATTTCCGCCCCAACCATGGGACAGACGGAAACTATAGACGCCTGCTCCATAGATGGGGCGGAAATTGCGGACGCCTGCTCCATGGTTCAGGCGTAAATCTCAGACGCCTACACCATGGATTAGCCGTCCGTTTTTTCCGCTTGCACCATGGAGTAGGCGGAAGTTTCAGACGCCTGTCCCTTGGTTCAGTCGATTTTAATAGACGTTTGAATTTAAGATTAAGCTAACATTGTTTTCGTTGTTTTCGTTAGGTTCCTTTGGAGCGGTTCGGTGGTGATGGTGTTGATTACAGTACGCATTTCGCCACTGATGAGTTCTTTGATAGTGATAGAGATGCAATTAATTGGGCAAAACAAATTGCCCTTACTATCGGGTTTGAGTTGATAATTTCGTCACACAAGAACAATGGAAGCGTAAAATTGTTAAGATGCAATCGAGGTGAACGCTACAGAGGGGAATTAAGAGACTTAGATACTGCTGCTCGGAAGAAGACGAAAACAAAGGCTTGTAAATGTACGTTTCAGTTAAGAGCTGAACAAGTGTATGGGTCCAGTAGTTGGATGATTGTCACATTGCCTGGGATTAGGGGTACGCACAACCATGACTTTGCTGTGTTTCCTGAGGGATATCGTCAGATGAGTGGTCTTAGTCCTGGGTCAAAACAACTCGTTCGTGACATGACTTCGGCACAAACAAAGCCATGTGCTATCTTGGCCGCTATTAAGGAAAAATTTCCCGAGGACAATGCAACTAGACGGCATGTGTACAACTACAGAGATCGTATAAGGAAACTTGATTTTGAAGAGAGAGATGTCATTGGTCAGTTTCATCATTTAGCGGTGGAGAATAACTACGTACATTGGACAAGAGCCGACCGAGCTACTAATGAGGTAACTCACGTGTTCATGGCACACCCTACATCAATTCAGTTACTTCGGTCTTTTCCTTGGTTGATTGGCTTAGATTCCACGTACAAAACAAACAAGTATAAGATGCCATTTTTTGAGATAGTGGGGATGACTCCAAGCAATAAGAACTTCCTCATAGCTTATGTCATTATGAAGGATGAGACTCAGGCAAGCTATGCGTGGGTCTTAGATAAGTTGAGGATGCTTATTGGAAATGATGTACACCCAACAGCAATTGTGACCGATCGTGAGCTAGGGTTGATGACACCTATTAGAGAGATATTTTCCGAGAGTGCCCATTTGCTCTGTACATGGCACATTAACAAAGTCGTTGAAGACAAAGTGTACAGACTTTGTGGAAAAGATAAGGCCGTCGCGCAGAGGTTCAAGAATGGGATGTGGAAATCTATCATGGAAGCTTCCACAGAAGCTGAGTACGATAGAGCAATGCGTTTGATGAAGGATAGTTGGAAGAATTACCCTCACGTGATATCCTATGTAGAGGAGACCTGGTTGAGATATAAAGAGATGTTTGTAGCTGCGTGGACGAATAAGGTGCTACACCTTGGCAACACTACGACTTGCAGGGTGGAGAGTGCACATGCCGCGCTAAAACAGTGGTTGAACTCCTCAACTGGAGCTTTGGACAATGTTTGGAACAAGGTCAACAAGTCAATCGAGTCACAACTAACTGAGATCAAGTACACACTTGAAGAGTGCAGAAGACGAAGAGGTGTGACGTACTCGGGTTTTCCATTCAACTATCTGAGCGGGTATGTTTCCCATTACTGCTTAGAAATATTATCGGATGAGCTGAAGAGGATGAGAGAATTGAGTGACCAAGTATTTGATCGTTGCGGTTGTGTATTGAGATCCACTCATCAGATCCCGTGTGCGTGTGAGTTGAAAACGACCACGGATACGGGCACGCCAATTAGCTTGAATAGTGTCCACAAATTTTGGCGAACACTCGTTATTAGTGATGCAGTGGAGATAGCTACGCTTGACATGACTGAGCATCCATCTGAGGACCATCGGTACTTTAACTCTCTCGTCGACGAGGTTAACTCAAGCGACCCGGTAGTTGTGCGCAACATATCTGTCCTTATCGATGAGCAGCTTCATCCTGATGCAGCGAGTTACGTCGAGCCGGAAGCGAACACGACAGCCAATGAGATCGTTTAGCGAGGTTGACGTAATTGAATGTTTTGCGTGATTGTTATATTTTTCTACTTATATCATTGTCACATTTTTGTGTGATTGTTATATTTTGCATGTTATATTTTTTCGTGATTATTGGAGGTAAATAAAACAACAAATTACAATAAAACAAAAAAGGTAAATAAAAAACAACAAATTACAATAACACAAATAAATAACAATAACAATGAAACTCCAACATAAAAATATAACAAATTCATCTAGGGTCATATAAGTAATATATCATTTGGCAGCCCGCCAATCTCTCATATACTCCTCCATAACCGATCGAGGACCTTCCGCTTGCTCCGGAGGAATCAAAGTAATGAAAGACTCGGCTGCGACGGCTAGACGATTCACCCACTGCAAAAAAGTAACAATGAGTGTGAGTTCAGAGATATGTAATACGTAAAAAAATATATACACACGAATTCATTTTAGTTAATCACTTACATAATCGCTGGTGGATCGTGGAGGAATCACAGATCCAGGTGCTGCATCGTCAGGTGTCAGTAGAGGGTGGGAGTGACGGTAGTACCACTCGAGGTAGTCATCCGTACATGCTGTGGGATCTGACGTGGATGCCTGAAACCCATGGAGAACAAGCATGTAACCTCCCGGGAACATACGCCAGACATCAGATGATACTCGTACGGGGTACTCAACCCTGTACGAACGACTGGTCCATGACCTGATCGCTCTCTCTGGCCTAGTGATCGGGAAAGGGATACTCTGTACGTACCCGATTTGTCGTAAACAACGACCAGACATGTACGGTTCGATAATATCCCGATACCGTAGCCACCCGATGAATACAGTCCTCAGTATAGATGCAACCGGGTTAGAACCGTACGGCAGCCACACCACCTACGTAGAAATGTTGAAGTTACGTTGAAGTTAAAAAAACATAGCAAACGACGAAATAAATCATGAACACCAATAACTGCATGACGTACCTCTGACGCTCGCAGCTGATCCAAGCGTCTACGTAAGGAGTGCAGTCGAACCACGTCCTTGCCCTCAGCCTGGGCACTCCATACGCACGCACGGGGAGCCTCGCCGTCCCCGACAACCATCCGCTCCCGATGAGGTCGGAAGCAGGGAAAGTACTCGTATATCCATGCCTGGAGGAGAGTTAGGCATCCGCAGATGCCCTGAGAATCCCCCCGACTAGCTATACCCAGCTGACGATATAGGAAGGCGAGGGTAGCAGATCCCCAAGAGAACTCATGCGCCGTTCCGACACCGTCCCTCACCTCCATCACGCAGGAGGGTCTAATACGGTTACCACTCTTGTCGACAAACAAGGTGGCTCCCATAAGTACCCACATCCAACCTACCGCCTGGATGTCCTCGACTCGGTCAACAGTTCGGCAAAGGCCAAAAACCGAGTCCGTGAGGACCCCACCGCCCTGCCAGTGGCTATGCATCAGTACATCTCGGGTGACGTCGAGAACCTCCATGGCCGCCGCCTGCAGCTGCCCATCCCGTCCCTCACTGGAAACGAGCTGTCCCTCTACAGGAATCCCAAGAATATGCCATACATCGTGCAACATGATGGTCATCTCTCCGAACGGCATGTGGACGAGTTCGTATCCGGCTGCCACCTTTCAACGAATGCAGATATCAGGGGGAAGGGAAGTCGATATGTCTGAACATAATGTCTGTCAGGTGTGATAACCCGGTCCCCTCGATCTGGGCCCTGAGCTCGGGCGACATCTTCGCTCGCCACTCACTCAGCTGCTGACAGACACTGAATCGGTTCTGACACTTCAAGAGACCCCTCGTCTCTCCCATCCACATACGAGACGCTACGTGGCCGAGGAAGCTCGGTATGACGCTATCATCCGCCGGTCCACCGGGCACATCCCCTGTAACAAGCCACGTAGTGTCCTCCTCCGCTCTAGATCGTTTGCTAGTACTGGACGACCCAGTACTAACAAACTTACCGCCTCTGCCCTTCGCCACGCGCCACATCACGGAGGATGATTCGACGCCAATCTGATCCTCGTCCATGGACTGATCCCAGGAGTAGAACTCGCTCGATCCGTAATCGAGTTCCTCAGCCTCATCACCGCGATATAAGTGACGGTCACTCATCTACCTCATCCGAACTGCCTCTCTCTGTCTTCGTACAGAGGCATCAATCCCGCGCGTCCTCGTGTGACGCGGTCCTGAACCAGCTAGTACGCTGGCTAACCCCGGTATCGATTTACCGGCTCCTCCTCTCCTCTATCATTTCACATTTTTAATTAAACAGTAAACAGTAATAAACAACTTCTAATAATAATAATAATAATAACAATAATAATAATAATAACAACAATAATGTAGCAATTCGAAAATCAATTAATAATAATAAAACTAATAATTAAAACAATAATAATAATAATAATAATAATAATAACACTAATAATAATAATCTTAATAATAATAATAATAATAACACTAATAATAATAATAATAATAACACTAATAATAATAATAATAATAATAATAATAATATTAATAATAATAATACTAATAACAATAATAATATTAATAATAACACTAATAATAATAATAATAATAACAACAATAATAATAACAACAATAATAACACTAATAATAATGATATTAATAATAATTACAATGAATGCATTGAGAAAAAAATAGGGTAAGGCGTTTGCATATTCCGCCTGACCCAAAGGTTAGGCGGAAACCCCTTCCGCCTGATCCATGGGGTAGGCGAAAACCCTTTCCGCCTGATCCATGGGTGTGGCGTCAATATTTTTCGCGTGACCCATGGATCAGGCGGAATTTGCAGATGGGTCAGGCGAAAATTGCAGACGCCCGATACTACGAACTGGAAAAAAAATACGACCAGCGAACTTCACAAATCAATCAACACAACTTCAAACAACACAAATTCAATTCAATTGTCTATAAACCTTGAATAAAAACACTCCTATATCAACACAATTCGTAAAAATCAAAGCAAATTATAGTAAAAAAAGCAAAGACGTTTCGAATGCATACCCCCCCGCCGCGATGCTCGCCGCCGCCGTCTCCGTCGCCGCATCTGCCGCTGCCGCTAGCCCCTGACATTTCCGTTGTAATGGTGTGGTGGTTTTGCCGGTGTGATCGTGATTATGTGAATTGAAGGGTGAGGAAGTAAGGGAGTGAGGAGAGTGAGGAAGTGAGGAAGAGAGGAAGGAGGAGGGTGAGGAGTGAGTTATAGTGAAGGGCAAAATCGTAAATTCTAAGGGCGGTGGTGAGTATTTTTTGGCGGTAAATAGCAATTCACTTTATTTATTACACATAGGATGGTTTACTATGAAACTCATATTATATGTAATAGTGTGTTGAAATTGAAGTTATTCGTGACAAATTAATTATACCCTCCTGGTTTATTTCCTTTGGCTTGTACTCTTATTTATGTCTTTTTAATAACAATATGAAAAAAATATTATTATTAGCCATGAATTAACGTGGCTACCAACTTTTGCCACGGGTGGTCAATTGTTAGCGTGTTCAACTAGCCACGTTACGCTTCGTGGCACCTTTTTACTTTGCCACGATTTCTGTTTGTGGCTAGATGAGGTATTAGCCACAGCTATATCAACCTTGCCATGTTTGTGCTTGTGCCTAGAACAATCTATTTAGCTAGAGGTATACTCGTGGCAACAAAATTCATTTATGTCATGGATCCTATTTTTCCGTGGCAATCTCCTTGCCACGCTCACTTTTGCCACGGGAGCTGATAGCTAGAGTTCCCGTGGCAAGATAGTCTAGCCACGAAAATTTTCATATTGTCCCACGAGTTTAACTGTGGCACAAGTGATGATTTGTTGTAGTGCTTGAAACCCGCATTACTTCGTTATTTTACAGTACCGTACTCTGCTAGTTGATCCTAGTTGGGAAGTTCGCATCCATCATGTTTATCGCGAGGCTAATTTTGCTACGGATTGGTTCACTAATTTTAGCTTTAGTATTGATAGTAATTTTGCTTATTTTGGTACCCTACCTGTGGAGTTTTTTCATGTTTTGTTTGAAGACCTTATTGGGGTAGCTAGACCCCGTCTTGTAATTGCTTAATAAATGTTGTTCTAAGGGCTTTAGCCCTCCTTTGCACCAAAAAAAATAAATTAAAAAAGAAAAAAAATGAAAAAAGAAAAAAAAAATGAAAAAAGAAAAAAAAATTGAAAACTTAAATGCCTTAAACAAACGGTGAGATACCTAATTACCTTAACCCACAAAAGGCAAACTCCAAGAATGCCCTTCCAACTTCCCAGTCCCCAGTCCCCAGTCCCCAGTCCCCAACCTCAAGGACTCTCAAAGTTTTGCGGCCACAAACTACTTCTAAAAGCCTATTGCACAAGAAAGATACAAACTTTTTGACCAAATTTTATTCTCAGAACCATTAAAACTGTACCATTGATCCCAAACTCAAAGGACTTGTTAATGAAGAAACCACCACCACCACCACCACCACCACCACCACCACCACCACCATCATCATACTGAATGGGGAGATGGATTGCATACCGTCTCCTTCGCCGCCTCACCTCATCTTACACCCAAATCTCTTCCATCCCATCTTGTCATTCTCTCTCGACCAAACCCTTTTATCTCTCTTCATTTTGCTCAGATCCCATCTCCCAATGTCGTTGCTTTAGGACATTCTCTTCTATCCCATCTTCATCTGCTGCTGCTTTGGCTGTTGATTCAGATTATGGGACTCGTTATTGTGGTCACAATTATGTTCAGGGAGTTCAACACCATGAAGATGGGGATGAAACTGCCAAGATTTCTGTCAAAGCTTTCTTTCTCTCCACAAGGTTTGCCCTTTTTACCTCTTTGTTTTTCAATATTTTTTGTTGTTGTTGGGTATTTGATATTTTGCCAATTTGTGAGATTTTTGATGTGGGATTTGTTTATGATTTATATTGATTCTGCTTTTAGCCTGATACTTGGTAGGGAATATTACTTTAAGAACTTACCCATTGGACAGTGCCATAAAATAATGGAAAGATATATACTTGAGGGAAAATCAGTAAGAGTATCAAAATGATGGCAAAAGTTATAGACATTGTGGAACTAATTGATGGTTTGGCATTTTCTTACCACTCCATCGAGCTATTGGAGAGTAGAGCTAAGAAGTTAATTGGTAGTTTAGGAATCATTGATGTGCTTTGCTTCTTGCCATCATGGATGTCACTTGTAAACTAACTTTTGAGTGTTTTTGGTTATGCACTCATTAGGTAGTTCATTAACGAAGAGAGTAATGTAGAGACGATGTTCACTAGTTATGACTCGAATCATGAAAGTCACTTGTGAACTAACTTTTGATTGTTTTGGTTGATGCATTCATTATGTAATTTATTAGCGGAGAGAGCAACCTCGAGACGATGTTTACTAGTTACAACTCGAATCTTGAAACATGTGTTCAATAACTGTGCGTCAATTACATGTCACTATCATTTTCTCGAAAGAGAGGGACTGAGGATGGGAGGGAGAGCATACTGACATGGGCCCTTAACTTGACTCTGAAGTCGAGAAGAAAATTATTCAACTTGCACTAGGAAAGATTGACATGATTCTAGGACAAGAATGTTACAGGAGCGAGTTGCCAATTGCTAGTTAAAGCTAGTACCATTTTGCGATGTTCTGGAGAGAGATTAGAGCATGCTTTTGCTGGAAAAATTGAACTGCAATGAGAGCACTGTAAAATCTGTCTTTTCACTTACAGCTTGTTTGGTTATATTGGGTAGATTGGGAAGGAAAAGAAATGAAGAGAAGGGAAGAGAAAGGAAAAGAAAGGAAAGGAAAAAAATTATGTTTCCTGCGTTTGGTTGTATAAAAAGGAATTGAAAGGAAAATAACATTTTCTGTTGTTTGGTTGATGGGATTTGGAAGGAAAGGAAAGGAATGACAGTTTTAAACTCACTTTCCGTCCAAATTCCACCAATTTGGGAGGAAAGGAAATGGAGGATTTCATAGGAAAGCTTTCCCATCATTTCCTTTCCTTTCCCTTCACTTCCTTTTTATTTTTAAAACCAAACATGAGAAAGTTAATAGATTTCTCTTCCCTTCCTTTCCTTTCCTCTCATTTCCTGTCTACCAAACTAGCTCTTAGAGTGGAGGTATTAGGAAACTGCGGAAAGCAGATATCCACCTCAGATATAGCCATGCAACATTAGAAAGAAAAAAGAAAACGTTTGTTTTATGCTACATGTTCAAAGAGTAAGGAATATTTGCACTACTTCTCGAAAATTATCCACAATGCTGTATGGTTTTCCACAAGTAAACATGAGATGAGCTTTTATGTACTCGTATCTCTTTTTGTTTTTGTGACGATATTGGCACTCTTGGTTGTATCTTTTTTCAGATGTATTCTTGTTCTTTTTAAGCTGGATATGTACATTTGGGACTAGATTCCCTCTTGCTTACCTATCTTGATTGCTATGTTTTGTGGTTTGTATCATTTGGCCTCTCAGAATCATGGTTTTGGCAGTATCAACTTGAGGAGTTTGCAAAGAGAGAATGCAGGGAATGTCGTTTCTCCAACCTCTCGCGTCTCAAACTATGTTACACTCAGATTCTGTGATCTACCAGCAGAAATATATGTAAGTAAATATGAGGGTTTTGTTTGTTTTTCATTCTCCTTGGTGTTTCTTTCACAATCAATTATTGCTTCTTAACTACTAGAGTAAACTAATAGGAAATATCATGGATTTGTTGGATGTGGAATTAATTCAAAGAATTCAATGGTTGGTACACTATTAACCAAGCCCCCTTTTGTTTACAATGTAAGTTCTGCCTCTAAAATGGTTTGGAGCATGGATATTCTGCTAGGTGTGTGGTTGCAGTTTCAGTAGCTCTTACCCTTCTTTTTTTTTTTTGGTGCGATCCAATACAACCCATTAGAACTCAATTGCAGAAGTTAATCATGTTTCAACTTTTGACTACATTCAGTTCTTCTTTATCAAATGTATCAGTAGAGCAAATGACTAAGAGAAGTTGCCTTTAACTTCCCATCGTCCCATTGGAAATACAGAGATATAATTTATTGAAAAAAGAAACAAAGGGTGCCTACAAAAGGACACAGAGGGTGCCTTGTCAACAAATCCGAAGTCAGAATAAAAACTATACCAGAAATTCCATAAAACAAAGTAAGCTATACCCTGCTGAAGATTGAAGACACAGTAATAAAAGCAAGAAACTCTGAGCCAGCCAACTAAAAGTATTGTTGAAGTGCAGAGTTAGGTTTTCTACAATCTCAATTCTGTCAGATACTCAGATGGCTTGAAGGAAGTTACAATATTGCAATTTCGATTCTGGAAATAGCCTTGTTTAAGCAGTTCTAACTTCTAAATTGGGAATAACATTTTACAGAATCATGTGGACTATCGTTCTTTAGGTGGTAATACTGAAACGAGTAGGCAATTTGCAAATGACTTATTTTTTAGGGCAATCACTTTATAGCCTGTTATGATGGAGATGCTAGCTAAGCACATAGGTCCATAGACATGGGTATTAATTCTGATGGGTTTGTTCCACACTTTTACGTGAAATAACTCAATAAGCATGACTCTGAATATTCAAATGCTAGTACTAGATGCATTGCTAAGGAATTTCATGGTTCTTGTATTTTCAAAATTCAGAATTTTATTGGGATTGAATTGCCTTAAATTTCCAAAGGCTTTTATGGCCCTTATAGATGCGGCACCTTTAATTTCAGGGAATGGGACTTCAGAATGATGCAATCTGCTACCGTTACATGGTGGTATTTCAATATGGATCTGCTGTCCTCTTCAATGTTGAGGATGATGAAGTTGATTTCTTTTTGGGTATTGCTAGAAGACATGCTTCCGGATTGCTTCCAGAGATGAAGAAAGATGGTAATTTTTCAGTTTGAATATAACTTTTCTTTTATCAAAGAAATGGAAAAAGATGGTAATTTCTTGTCAGCAAAATCATAGTCACAGAATCATCTTGAATAAATAGTCAAATTCTTGTGTTGATAGTTTGATTCATTAGTTATTTACAATTTTACTGCTGTGTGATCTACCTTTTCTAAGTTTCAGTTTCTCTCAAAAGTTGTTTATTCTAATAATGAAGTTTATGTGGTAAACAAAAAGTGGGGACTGGGTTACAGGTTCTGTAGGATTAAACTTTACTCATTTTCAATGTCAAAAGAAATGTTGAACTTCAAAGAGCTTATTGAAGCTTGCTTCATTTGAATAGTGGAAGTAGGGCTGTGCATGGGCTATGTTAGGTGGGCGGGTTGCTGAGAATTATGTTTTGGTTCTAAAAGTTGCAAGTCAAATCTGAACCATGAAATATGAACTGAAATTGTCTCAACCGAAAAAAGTTGGTCTGCTCTCATTTAGTTCTTCACTTCTGTAGGCTGATCATTCTAATGATAATAGATTTTTACAAATTAAAACATTTAGTGGAAGAAAACGGATAATTGAGAATTTAGAAATAAAGTTTAGTGGTTTTTATAAAGAAACTGTACTAACAACCTGAGGGGGTAGCTCAGTTTGTATGATCTCTAAGATCTATTCCAGAGGTCCCGAGTTCGAGTCTCCTCGGGGCCACTGGAGGTTTTCATGGTCATTAACTTTAGGGCCCATGGGATTAGCCAAGCAAAGCTTGGATACCCATCAACAACATTCAACAACATTACCCCAATGCCTCCAAAGAGGCTCCCGCCTAGGCAGGGTAAGGGGGGGTCGGTTGTACGCAACCTTACCCCTGTGAGAGTCTCACAGAGAGGCTGTTTCCGTTTGACTCGAGAGTCGAGATCCGAAGTGCGACGACCATTGGCAACTTCACAATAAATAAGAAGTGCTGACGGTTTTATGAGTCATTTTGCTTTAGTCCATATATTCCAAAGCCAAAAAGTAGTGAAGCTTTTGGCCCCAATGGAAATGATGGACAAAAAGCTTGGATACCCATGTTAAAGAAAAAGAAAAAAAGAAATTGTGCTAACGTATTTGGTATATCAAAATATGTTTCTGTTGTTTTTTTGTAAGTTGAGTCGAACTCTTAAATTTTTAGTGCGAATTTGTATTAGGGGGTTGGTTTGGCTTTTTGGAATAACCTAGAACAAACTCTAATGTCGTGGGTTTTGATTTTTCAACCCAAAACCAAACAGTACATTTGATAACACAGAACAACCCAAATACCCAACCTGATTAAACTGGTTGGTGTTCATAATTTCACATTGGCCATCCAGTGCATACCACTAAGCAGTAGTCTAGTTATTTCCTCCTTTGGCCAATCATCTATGGCATGCAGCCATGATCTAGCTTCTGTTGGTTTGTCTATGTAGATCCTTATTTATTGCATTTTCTTTTGACCTCTAGCACACTCTAATCTGCATATTTTATGGACTATGGAGTGTCTAGGATATATTGTGTTCTATATTGCAGTTAGTAACTATGGATTCCCACTCCCACTTCTACTCCTGTCAGAATTGAGTAGTTCTTTTGAATGCATTTTTGAACCACATTCTTTTTTACATGCATTTTCCCTTCATTCTGAATGAAAAATAGGATCTGGGTGTTCTCTTCCAGTTTTAATGTGCCTCCATATTGAACAGACTACGCTGTGAAGGAGAAGCCTACACTTGCTGAAGATATGCAGGGTGGTGCTGACTATATAGTTCTTAAACATCTTGATACTGATGCTATTCGCATTATTGGAAGTGTGCTAGGCCAAAGTATAGCCTTGGACTACTTTGTATCTCAGGTGATTTGCTCCTTCTCATTGCTTATCCTAGGTCTGCTTTGAAGTAGTTGATATGTCTGTTGCCCTTATCTCTAACCCCCTCACCCCCAACAACCCAAAGGGGAGAAACTAACTACTTACCTCGTATACTGTGTCTTGAGTCCTGACCTTAGCCCCTTGTAGTATATGACACTACTAAGAGACCAATGTATCAGAAGTAACTCTTTTGATTCAGTAAACTCTGTGCTCATTTGAATGAACTTACATGTAAAGATATTTTTAATATTTTTTTTTCTCTTGTGCATATTTCAGGTTGACATTATGGTTGAAGAATTTGCAGATATAAATCGTGGAATGGAGAAGACTGGAACTTTTACCATGCGTAGGAAGAAGCTTTTTCAGCTTGTTGGCAAAGCAAATCAAAATCTTGCTGATATCATCCTTAAAGTTGGTCTTTTTGATAGGTATGCTCTGAGCTGGACATTCTCTTTTGCTTCTATGCGTCACATAGAAATAGGACCATGATAATGACTATGCTGCAAGCCCTAAAAGTTTTAATCTTATCAGTTTTCTTCTTTGTTGTACTTGGACGGACTTACTTCAACAACAACAACAACAACCCAGTAAGTGTCCCGCCTAGGGCGGGGTCTGGGGAGGTCTAGATGTACGCAGTCTTACCCCTAACTAGTCGCCTAGAAGAGAGACTGTTTCCGAGAGACCCACAAAAACGTTTTTTTTTTTTTTTGAAAATGCATTTGAAAACGAATGATCAGAAGGGCAAGGGAAGTAAATCAGTAAACATACTAACACAAGATTCTACTTACTGAGCAACCTAAAGTGAAGTAGACGCTACAGGCTATAAACAAACTGAATCAACCCCTAGTACTAGCCAATGCACAACCCTAATCTAACGCGGATCCTCTACACGGATCCTGCTACGCCATACTCTCCTATCTAGGACCAAGTCCTCGGTAAGATCTAGACGGGTCAAATCCTGCCTGATTACCTCTTCCCAAGTCTTTTTCGGGCGTCCTCGTCTTCGTTTACAATCTCTAAGTGTAATTCTCTCACACCTTCTCACCGGTGCATCACGATGTCTCCTTCTCACATGCCCAAGCCACCTAAGCCTTGTTTCTCGCATCTTGTTGTCGATATCGGTCACTCCCACCTTGCCTCTCAACACTTCGTTCCTAATTTTATCTCTTCTTGTAGAGTTGCACATCCAACGAAGCATCCTCATCTCGGTCACCCGCATCTTCTGCACATGCACCTGCCTCACCGGCCAACACTCCGCCCCATATAGCATAGCTGGCCTGATGGCTGTACAATAAAATTTGCCTTTAAGTTTTAGTGGGATTTTTCTGTCACATAGAACTCCCATTGCACTCCTCCACTTTAGCCACCCTGTTCTGATACGATGAGTCACGTCATCGTCAATCTCGCCGTTGTCCTGTATGACTGAACCGAGATATTTGAAACAATCCTTCTTTGGTACCACCTCCGTACCAATCTTAATCTCCATATCCGAGGCAACCCCATCTCTTGTGAATTTGCCTTCCAAGTACTCGGTCTTTGTCCTACTTAGCTTGAATCCCTTTGACTCTAGTGTGTCCCGCCAAAGTTCCAATTTGGCGTTAACACCTTCTTTAGTCTCGTCTATCAGAACAATGTCGTCGGCAAATAACATACACCAAGGCACATCCCCCTGGATAGTCTTAGTGAGCTCATCCATGACGGTTGCGAATAAAAAGGGACTCAACGATGACCCTTGATGTAACCCAATATCTATAGAAAATTGCTCAGTTTCCCCTCCTGTAGTCCTGACCCTAGTCCTCACTCCTTCATACATATCCTTAATCACTCGGATATAGGCGACTGGAACCCCCTTGGCTTCCAAGCACCTCCACAAAACTTCTCTGGGTACCCTGTCATACGCCTTCTCCAAATCAATGAAAACCATGTGCAAGTCCCTTTGTCTCTCTCTGTAGTGCTCCATAGAACGTCTAATCAGATGAATCGCTTCCGTTGTTGACCTCCCTGGCATGAAACCGAATTGGTTCTCCGAGATTAGAGTACTCTTCCTTAGTCTCTTCTCAATCACTCTCTCCCATAGCTTCATGGTGTGACTGAGTAGCTTAATACTCCTATAGTTGTTGCAGCTTTGGATATCTCCTTTGTTCTTGTATAGAGGAATCAATGTGCTGAGTCGCCACTCCTCCGGCATCCTTGCGGATTTAAGGATCACATTGAAAAGCCTAACTAACCACAATAGACCTTCTTCCCCCAAACTCTTCCATACCTCTATGGGTATCTCATCTGGTCCTACTGCCTTCCCACTCTTCATCGTCCGCATGGCCCCTTTGATTTCTTCCTTCGTAACGCGACGACAAAAGCTGTAGTTGCGGTATTGCTCGGATGTGGTAAGGTCTCCCAACGAAATGGCTACGTCTCCAACGTTGTTAAAGAGCTCATTGAAATACCCATGCCACCTCCTCTTGATGTTCGCGTCGTCCACAAGAACTCTTCCCGCCTCATCCTTAATACAACGAACTTGATCCAGGTCTCTAGTCTTCCTCTCCCTAGCTCTCGCCAACCTGTACACGTCCTGTTCTCCCTCCTTAGTGGCCAATTTTTGGTACAGGCTCTCATATGCTTTACTTTTGGCTTCTGCTACTGATTTCTTTGCCTCCCTCTTTGCCGCTCTGTAGGCTTCCCGCTTCTCCACCCTTTCCTCATCTATAGTGCTATCCATTAGGGCTTTATAGGCAACCTTCTTAGCCTTCACCCTGTTTTGGACGGACTTACTTCTAATAAATAAATAAAAACTGTTTGGTAGTGGGTGAATCATGGAAGTCTTCTATTTCTTACAATGTAACTAGATTATATAAATATAATTATGTCAGCATGACTTGCTGTAATTGGTCAATGGCATTGGCTACATGGATGAAAGCTACTGGAAAGGAAACATTTGTAACTCAATCATATAGTATTCTTTATTTGCTCATCTATTTTATTATCATTTGTTGTCTTCGGAATTCCTATGGGGTGGGGAGTAAGGATGAAAAGATGGGTTTGTAGGCAGAGGCATCAGCAGAGACTGGAGAATGGAAACTGGGTTGTATACATTGCTATGCAAGCGAGCTAGTAAATTTCCAGTCGAGGCTTGTTTGAATGGACTCTGTTGTTATAGTAGAACAGTGCTTTTCTTGAGCTTCAGTTTAATACAAATACTCTTTGGGACTGAGCATAAGTAGGGAGGTATTAGTGAAGTTATTTCTAGCAAATTGTGTTTAAGGAAAATTGGCTAACAGCTTCTTTTTAAAATAAATACTGGCTGAATCTTTTTTTTTAAGATAACATGGGTGTCCAAGCTTTGCTTGACTAATCCCATGGACCCTTAAGTTAACGACCAGGAAAACCTCCAGTGGCCCTGAGGGGACTCGAACATGGACGTCTGGAATACTTCTCAGTGGTCTTACCAGCTGGGCTACCCCCCTCAGGGTATAAATAATGGCTGAATCTTATAAAATTCATGGGAGGAGCAGAGTGCTGTGGAAGTGACAAAAAGCCCTTTGAATATAGCTTTCTTTCTGCCCCTCAAGATTGGCAGGTCTTTAGAAGAGATAATCAAGAGATGTCACTTCTCAAACTTAGTTAGTTTTTGTCCTGAATTGAAGTGTCCATACTCTTGTTGGAGCATTGATACCCGATATGGGTTGTTAAGGTAAAACAAATAGTCCCATGTGACATAGGTTAAGATATTAGTTGAATCATTATGTAATTGTTTCTACTTTCTAGGCATATTAAAATTGAACATGACATTATTTTAACCTCTTGAATACTACTCCCTCCGTCCCACAATATAAGTCGTTTTAGAAAATTGAGTTTTTCCTATATTATAAGTCATTTTAAAATTCCAACAAAGCATTTATTATTTGTTACCCATTCTACCCTTATTTCACTTTACTTCATTAATTGCTCACTTTATTTGTTAAATCTAAAGTTAAGGGGTAAACTAGTAAAGTTTAATTATTTTGGCTAGAATTGAGACTATTTAATAACTTTCTTAATTCGTGTGCAAAAACCTTAAACGACTTATATTATGGGACGGAGGGAGTATAAAGTTTTGACATGCCTTTCAGACACTGGGGTACGTAACATAGGTATCCAATTGTGCTATCTATTGTCAAAACTAGCTTCTTGTAGATTTTCATTTGTTTACTGAGTGAGAATATTTTTGAGTAATACAGAATTACAGAGTGATAGTTCTATATTCTTATAAGATTTAGTTTGATAGGCCTCTGCATACACTCCGTCGAGTAATTGGGCCAAACCTTGCTGGGTTAATTAAAACTCAAGGAAGCACAGCTGTCGAAACCCATGTTTATAAAATAGGATAAGGCATCTTAAATCGAGCTGGCATTTGTCCATGTTACTAGATCATGGATGAAGGGATGGGATTTTAGGCAGAGGCATCGCTGATTGCCATCCATGTTGTAACTGTTCACTAATCTATATATGTTTGCATTTTCTTGTAACTCAGATCAGAGATTGCTTGGAGGCGAGCAAAATATGCCCAGATAAATGAGTACCTTCGTGAAGAGTATGAGGTCACGCAGCGTTTTGGAAATCTTGAGATCAAGCTGAAATTTGTAGAGGTATGATTCAAACTTATCATTTTATATTTAAGTATTGGTTATGTTTTATATGAGGAATAGGGTAAAATTATATTAGGGGCTCACTAGGTTGTACTGGAAGTGGACTGACATAAAGGAAGATTGAGCCATGCAAGATGGATTGATCTTTCAGCTCGAATGTGTTGTTCCTAAATTGTTGCTTTCATTATGGTATCTTGCAGCGCAACATCCATTTCTTGCATGAAGTCCTGCAGAATCAGAGATCGGATTTCTTGGAATGGTTCATCATCATTCTGTTGAGCATTACGAATGTTATATCAGTATGGGAAATTATTAAGGATACAACAGCCGGTTGATTGTGATCTGCCTGTGGGAGATGAGATTTTTGACAGTGAAACAGAATTTGCATTGTTGCCTCCACTCCTCATCTAATGATATTGAATGAAGTCCGCGTATCTCAGTTTCGCCACTCTATCACTGTTTTCTTGTGAAGTACTGGGATATGAGACTATGAGGACAAGGATATAAATTACTTCCATATCTGCGAAATATGAATCTCGTTTCACAGCTGAGCATAAGTCGTCCGTTTTGTAGTTTTGCATTACACAATTTCTCGAGAGACAAAATACCTTGATGTACACTGTCATCACCATCATCTCTATGAACTGTTGCAAAGGCCCAATCTCTTGTTGCTTACTTTAATGAGGAATTTAATTATTGTTTTGACAGTAATATCAACAATTAACCATCAGTAGTTACAATTTTGCTACAGATAATTAGATCTTGGATGTTGCTAACTTTGCCCAAAGGGCAATGTTTCAAAGGATTGGAACAAATACATTAGCTCCTATTTTGGCAATAAAGCGTCAAGGTAAACTGTACTGTTAAGCTCATGTAGAGAGTTGTGCTAGGTGGCCATCGGGGCTCAAATTGTATATTAAATATATTTTTATCTTCACTTATAGATATCCACTTGACCAACTCTTCCAATCTTTTGTTTTGTTCTTGAAAATAATAATGTTTCTTTACAAGGTGTTTGTTGTAAGTTAATATTTTTCGTTCCAAAATAGTTCCTTACCTGGTGTATTTGAGTTTCATGATCGTGTCAACCATCATGTTAACAAACACCTTGTAAAGATGTATTATCCATGTCAACCATCATGCGGCCTAAAACGTTCTCATACTTGTATGGATGTTAATATGGACCCGGATAATCAAGAACCGGTGGTTGCCCTGTGCAATCAATTTTATTTTCAATTTCTAAAAACGAAATGTCTGTTATGAGGTCACCTCTATAGCCAAGCATGACGTTAGCAATATGTCATGCTTGTTTGTGGCGTCTCACGTAGAGGCCACCTCATATGAGTTTTTGTGTTCTAAAAATTAGTAACTAGTAGATCTAATTCAAAATTCAGGTAGTGCAATACTCGTGGCCAGTGGACACCTGATTGCCCTTACGCATACTTTTGTGTTTTTGAGTTTTGGGTGCTTTTTTGAGCTTCATGACCATTTATTAAAAAGAAAAAGGCAAAAGGCTCTGAAAGGGGTAGTGAAGTTTATCGTGAGGTTGAATTTTATGACAAAGGTTATGAGTTCAATAATTAGGCCTCTTTGAGTCTTTGTCGAGCCGGTTTACAAGATTTATTTTATTGGCTTATCTGGTGTGTGTGGTTTACAGGCTAGGGTGCGTTCTTTAGAGTTGAACTTACCAGAACTGAACTGAATTCAACATCACTGAACTGGACACCATTGAACTGAACTGGACACCACTGAATTGAATTAAACATAACTTGATATGTGAGACAAAAATTATGTTTTTGAACTCAGCACCACTGAACTGAACTGAACATCATTTAACTGAAATTAAAATCACTGAACTGACACCTGAATTGAACTGAACTGACCGAGTAAGCTCTAAAAAACGCACTCTATTGTATACACTCGAAATTTATTCAGTGCACACTCAAAGAATAGTGATTAAGGATTACTCGTTTAAAAATAATAATAATAATAATAATAATAATAATAATAATAATAATAATAATAATAATAATAATAATAATAATAATAATAATAATAATAATAATAATAATAATAATAATAATATACTTTGCACCAAAAAATAATAATAGTATACTGTTCTTAGAAATATTTTAGAGGTCCTAGGTTCGAGTCTTCTCAGGACCACTGGAGGTTTTACCGGTTGTTAACTTCAGAGCCCATGAGATTAGTCAAGCAAAACTTGGACACCCATATTATCTAAAAATAAATAAATAATAGTATACTGTATATATCAACCAGTTTGCAAGGCCGCACGCAATACAACCTCACATCAGGTGTTCGAGCGATCTACAAATCTGCACCCATTCCTTGTCAACCATGTTGAAGTCAAACTCATCAACAATGGGGATAAATACTTTCATTGAGAAGCACACCCTTTGTAGTTTGTAGTAGTATTACCATTTACTACCAAACTTCGAACTAAATTCCCCCAGTTTGATCTCCATCCATAATCATCAAACAGGTTAGTCCTTTAATAAATTTTTGTTTCTCATCATTTTTATTTCCTTATTATTGCTATTGTCTAGTTCTTTATGAACAAATCCACTTTGAAATCTCATCAAAGACTTGAAAGATCTTCTTTTTTCCATTTCCTTGTCACCCACTTTTTAAATGAGTGAGAAGGACATGACAACTGACACAACAGAGAAAATTGCTTCAAAATCAAGCCCAAAATTGACAATTTTGCCTCTAATTGCACTAATTTTCTATGAAGTATCTGGGGGTCCATTTGGGGTTGAAGATTCAGTAAGAGCAGGTGGTGGCCCTTTATTAGCATTGCTTGGATTTTTGATATTCCCCATTTTTTGGAGCATCCCAGAAGCTCTAATCACAGCAGAGTTAGCCACAACTTTCCCAGAAAATGGGGGATATGTGGTTTGGATTTCTTCTGCTTTTGGACCCTTTTGGGGTTTTCAAGAAGGATTTTGGAAGTGGTTTAGTGGGGTAATGGATAATGCCCTTTATCCTGTATTGTTTCTTGACTATTTGAAACATTCATTTCCTATATTTAGCAACTTAGCTGCTAGGATCCCTGCTCTTTTGGGCATTACAGTTTCATTGACATACTTGAACTTTAGGGGTTTGAACATTGTTGGGTATACTTCTGTTTTGCTTGCGATTTTCTCGCTTTGCCCATTTGTAGTGATGGCGGTTCTTTCAATTCCTCGTTTGAGTCCAAAACGTTGGTTGGTTGTGGATTTTAAGAATGTTGATTGGAGGGGGTTCTTCAATTGCATGTTTTGGAACTTGAATTACTGGGATAAGGCTAGTACCCTTGTTGGGGAGGTTGAAAACCCTAGTAAGAACTTTCCTAAGGCGACGTTTGGGGCTGTGGTATTGGTTATGTTTTCGTATTTGATTCCCCTTCTTGCTGGAACTGGAGCATTGAGGGATAACAAAGCTAGTGAATGGACAGATGGTTATTTTGCTGAAGTGGGAATGCTGATCGGCGGGGTCTGGCTTAAGTGGTGGATACAAGCAGCTGCTGCCATGTCTAATTTAGGTTTGTTTGAAGCTGAGATGAGTAGTGATGCTTTTCAGCTTCTTGGAATGAGTGAGATAGGAATGCTTCCTCCTATATTTGCTTCAAGGTCAGTGTTTTCCCACTTGCATTTTCATTCTTGTCACTGCAAATTGCAGACTGATTTTTGATGGTTACAGCAAAGTGCATTGTTGTTCGGATGATTTTAGAAATGAATTTACTAAATCACATGATGATGATAGTTTCAAGAGAAAACAAGTAATCTCTCAGTAAGTTGCAGAAATGGTGAAAATTTACAACCTTTTTGTGACATTATATCCACGTTTATTAAAGGGTCACCCTTTTGCAATCTGGTTTTCTATCAGTATGTCCTTGTTTAGTACCACAATTCATTGTGAAATTTTGATGTGTCTATGCTATGCACTTTCATGTTTCATCACCCATTATACGTAGGCTAAGTTTCATGGAGATGGACACAGGCATGGATAGGGTTACACACATATTGGGGAGCGGCATTCATAGAGGGAGGAAAGCCTAATATGTGTCCAACTCGCATGTCATGTCCATGTGTTGTTTTGGATACACGACACCTGTCCGAGGTGCGTGCTTCGTAGCACTTAGAAAAAACCTCAAATCTAGTACTGTTGCGATTTTTGAAAATCTGAGAACTCTCAGAAAACTTTTACTGTATTTTTTTGGGGGGGGATGGGGGGTTAATCTTTTTTGTTTTTTAAGATAAGAAGGGAGGGGGAATTGTTTGTTTACGCTACCTTCGCGTGTGAATATAAGCTCGGATACACTCTTATCTACTGTGGTTAGGGATCGAGCATCTGCCAACAGATTAAGAACTGCAGCTGAAAATAAAGATACAGCTAAAGAGGGGGGGGGGGAATCTTCATTCTTTTTTTTCCATTTTTCACTTCCCTGTGTTCCGTTTTTGTAACTTTCTGTTGCTGGCATTAACAGGACATCTCTATTTTGATGAAGTCATAGAAATGATTATAAATATTCCTGCTCCTCTACTGGTAGCTTAAATTGATAGAACTTGTAATTGCATCTCCATGATCAATACCTGCTTTTGGTTTTGGTTTCTAGTTAAAATTAGAGTGCGGGATGGGGAGTTTTTGTTAAAATTTTCAGCATCATTCAGTCTCACCCGGCAGATGTATGATAATCCCCAAAACATGATGGTTTACTTCCCTTTGTCTTTAATTTGGCCAGAAAATGTGGTATGATTTCGAAATGTGTTTGTGGAAACACTTGTTTTGAAAGTGATTAAAAGACAACTGACTTTGATCAAAAATCTGCAGGTCAAAGTATGGGACGCCCACATTCAGTATCTTGTGCTCTGCAACCGGGGTAGTCTTTCTTTCATGGATGACCTTCCAAGAAATCATTGAATTTCAGAATTTCCTTTACTCCATAGCCATGCTTCTTGAATTTGCCGCATTTATCAAGTTGAGGATTAGAAACCCAGATCTTCATAGGCCCTACAGAGTTCCAATGGGAACATTCGGCATAACGCTTCTCTGCCTACCCCCCTCATTGCTGCTTGTTTTTGTCATGTGTTTGGCTTCACTCAAAACGATCATAGTAAGTGTTGCAGTCGTAGTTCTCGGTTTTATCTGTTACCCGATGTTAGTTGTTCATACAAATAATGAAAAGAAGCCGCATTTTGATACTGAGCAAACGAGTATGGCTTTAGCTGAATCTCATCCCATCAATTTGCATCAACATGAGGAAACTGTGGATGAGGCTGCAATAAGCTTACTTCTTGACACACCAAACTCCGATGCTGTGGAAGCTTTTAAGCAGGAATAGGCTTCTTGGAAGTTAGTCTAGTGTTTGTAGATTCTTTCTTTGTACACTAGAGCAACACAGTTTTGCAGTAAGAGAACACATTTATACAAAAAGGTACAGTGTAAACAAATAAAGAAAGTCATATTATGAAAGTAAATGACTGTTTTGCTGCTATTTTACATTTATGGTCAGACATATCGATCAGTGTACTGACTACAAAACCAACCAGTTTCAATTTGCTCCAACTTCCAAGTTGTAATCTTAGGTTTTAGTTTACAGCTAAATTTAAGTTAGTACTGTCACAAATCTTGCCTGCAAATTTCTTACTGAACATTCACAAACAAGTTGACATACAAATGTACCAAAAAAAAAAAAAAGAAAGAGTAAGGCAAGGATCAGGTAGTACATTTGTATATGAGGTCTGCAGTCATGAGCACAAGTTGTCTCCATTTAGTAAGATAGCATATCAAACATGGTAACATTCTGTAACCGAGAATTCGCAGCTATCATGAATAAATGGTGTATAAATGTCACCCAGATCTGAACTAACTTTCGAAGAACAAAAGCTCATTCTTTCACCAGCAAGAATTCACCTTACATCAATCATTTGGTACTACTTGACATCTAGAGGATAAAAGAATAATAGAATTATAGACCTAAAAGCTATCATTTCCCACCCACAATACACAAGTTATCAACCCATTCCAAGCAGCTCAAAACTCTTCTACTCGACGAGCATCATTTGGCATAACATAAGCATCTTTAGGCTTGGTTTTCTTCACTCCTGCGGTGAACCATACTTTGTCAGATTTCTGACCCTCTATACCCACACTCGTGATTTTAACCCATACGAGGACCTTGGTCTTCATCCCCTCGATGCCCATCATTTTCCCTCTCAGCAAAATCGCTTTCACTCGTGTTGCGTATCTTATAACTGAGGAATCCTTGAAGCTCACTTCGCAAGGGTGGGGCAAGTAGACGATCAGCTTGGCTTTCGTCTCGTCAAACTCGTAGCATGTAATGTTCTGGGGAAAGAGACCTGGTGGCAGATTGTATTCTCTCAAGAGTTCAGGCAGACTCTTTGACGGCTTTCCTGCATAGAGATAGCCGAAGAGAAATGAGAAAAGCTAGCCTATATTGTGATATTTAATGGGATAGTGAACTAGATATTGTTCAAGTAATGTAATTTGATTCCACAAAATGTAATTAGGCTATATATATTACCCTTTAACTTGTTGAATATCCACTTTGCTTTTTCTTCAACAACATTTGAGACAGTCTGTAGAAAACATAGAATTTACCAGAGGATAAGTTACAACTTTAAGGCAGGACAGCAAGATCATGAGCTAGCATCATTTTGAAATTTCAAGATTGATAAAATGATGTAAAGAACACACCGGCAGCCATAGGTGAAGCATAGAAATCAAATTCAATTCACCAATTCATTTCGTCTAATTATTGCGATAACTATAGCCAACTTATACAACAGAATTCTCCTCGAGGACCATTGCCCTCAAACCCAAACTCATACATCAGAATGTTCCTCCTTCTAAATATATTCCAACAGAAAAGAATGCATGCTCCGATTTCAGACTTCAAACACATTGTGATATAGTTCAGCAAGACAGGGAATTTCGCAACAAAATTTATAAGTATAACCAAGCATTCCATATAACCAGCTCATATAGGTTGTGGTTAATTTCGAAATCAATTAGCTGAGGGACTACAGACACAATGCAGAAGTTAAAGAACCTGAATTCATTGCTGATTTATGTCACAACTCACAAAAAAACTGATAGATTGTATTTATGCTTACAAATTTTACACCCTAAAAAGAAAAGTCAGACAATTGTGTGAGAAAGAGTCCAAAACAAAGGTAAAACATTTTAAAAATGGGAAAATAGGGAGATGTTGGCAGACAGCAGTATTCACCAAATCACAAGAAATTAGTTGTTTTTTTTTGCTCATCAACATGAGATTTCAATGAAGCACCGAAACGTGAATCAGGTCGCGTTTCGCGTTTCCGAAACGTTTCGAAACGCGAAACGCGATCGAAACGCTTTCGAAACGTCCGAAACGTTAGACATTTGGCGAAACGCACGGGAAACTCTGGATTGACGAAGAAACGCGCGCGAAACGCTGAGACAGAAACTCGAAACGCGCGAATTTTTTAATTTCCAGAAAAAAAAAAAAAAAAAAAAAAAAAAAAAATATATATATATATATATATATATATATATATATATATATATATATATATAAAACCCTTTTTTCCTTATAAACCCTAACCCTAACCCGACACTCTCTTCTCTCTCCTTCTCTCTCTTCTCTCTCTTCTCTCCAACGGCGATCCTCAAGCGCTCATTCCGGCGATCTCAAGCGCTCATTCCGGCGATCTCAAGCGCTCATTCCGGCGATCTCAAGCTTCTTCTCTCTTCTCCGGCGATCTCAAGCTTCTTCTCTCTTCTCCGGCGATCTCAAGCTCGACAAGTAATTTCGTTTTCTTCATGTTCTTCATGTTCATCTCCGGCGATCTGTGATTAATGTTCTTCTCTCTTCTCATCTCTTTTCTTTTTATTTTCTGTTTAATTTCGTTTTTTATGCTATTTGCTTTCTATTTATGTTTTGTTTGATTTCGTTTATGTTATTTCACTTATTTTCTTTCTGTTTCTCTCTTTTCTTCATGTTCTTCATGTTCATCTCCGGCGATTTGTGATTAATGTTCTTCTCTCTTCTCATCTCTTTTCTTTTTATTTTCTGTTTAATTTCGTTTTTTATGCTATTTGCTTTCTGTTTATGTTTTGTTTGATTTCGTTTATGTTATTTCACTTATTTTCTTTCTGTTTCTCTCTTTTCTTCATGTTCTTTTTAATTTCAGTTAATTTCCTCTCATCTCTTTTTTTTTTTTTTGTCTAGATACATGGCTTCAACTGATGATAGTGCTAATGTTAGTGAGTCAGCTGAGACTTCTCAAAATACAGACCCTAATAAACCTCTTTGGGTATATGTTAAAAATTTTGGTAGAACTGGAGGCAAAAGGGGTGGTAATATCAAATGGGAGTGTCTTCTTTGTCATGGAAGTTACCAAGGGACATACACTAGAATTAGATATCATCTGTTGGGAATTGCGGGGAAGGGAATTGGGATATGTTCAAAGGCAACCAGAGAGCATAGGCGTGAAATGGAGAGGTTGGAGGAACAAGTTAACAAAAGGCAGAAAAACAATGCACCCCACCAAGTGCCCTTACCACCATCAGGGATAGTTGATTTGGATGAAGATGGTACTAGTGATTTAATGCAAAGTGCTAAAAGAAAAAAATTAGAAGAGACTCCTCTTGGTAAGGCATTTGATATGCAAGCTAGGAACCAGTTAGATTATTCGATTGCCAGAATGTTTTATACGGCTGGTTTGCCATTCAATTTATCAAGAAACCCTCACTTCATTCATTCGTATGCTTTTGCTGCAAATCATAATTTGGGTGGTTATGTGCCTCCACGTTATAATCGGTTGAGAACCACATTGCTCCAACAAGAGAAGAATCATGTAGAGACCTTATTAGAACCAATCAAAGCAACCTGGAAAGAGAGGGGTGTTACAATTGTAACTGACGGATGGAGTGATCCGCAAAGAAGGCCATTGATTAACTTCATGGCTACTTCAGGGTGTGGTCCAATGTTTATTAAAACTGTTAATTGCTTTGGTGAGTATAAGGACAAACATTTCATTGCTGGCTTGATGAAAGAAGTTATTGATGAGGTGGGATATCATAATGTGGTTCAAATCATAACTGACAATGCACCCAATTGTAAAGGTGCGGGGGAAATAATTGAAAGTATTTATCCTCAAGTTTATTGGACACCCTGTGTTGTCCACACTTTGAACCTTGCCTTGAAAAACATTTGTGATGCAAAGAATTCAGAATCTAATAAAGAAGCTTATGATAAACTTCATTGGATAATTGAGGTTCATGGTCATGGTGTGCAAGTGAAGAACTTTATAATGAACCATGGCATGAGATTGGCTATTTTTAATTGATTCTCTTCTCTTAAGTTGCTTTCGGTTGCCGAAACTCGGTTTGCTTCGGTTGTTGTTATGCTTAAAAGGTTGAAGCTTCTTAGGCGTGCTCTTGAGGCCATGGTTATGAGTGATGAATGGAGCTCTTATAAAGAGGATGATGTGGGCAAGGCAAAGTTTGTGAAGGATAAGATAGTAGATGATAGTTGGTGGGAAGATGTTAATTACATCCTTGCATTCACCGCTCCCATTTATGAGATGATTAGGATTTGTGATACCGACAAGCCTTGTCTTCATTTAGTGTATGAGATGTGGGATGACATGATTGAGAAATTGAAGCTTGCAATTTATAAGAAGGAAGAAAGAGTTGATACCGCCTTCTCTCCTTTCTTTGATGTGGTTAATACCATTCTTATTTCTCGTTGGGGGAAAAACAACACACCTCTTCATTGCTTAGCTCACTCATTAAACCCAAAGTACTACAGTGATCGATGGCTTCATGAGGACCCTGCTAGAGTAACTCCTCAAAGGGATGACGAAGTATCACGTGAAAGAAGAAAGTGCTTCCGAAGGCTCTACCCCGATGATGATGATTATGAACAAATTATGCTGGAATATGGTAACTTTGCCTTGAAGCAGGGGGGTTATACCGGTAGTGAATCGCTTCATATGAGGTACTCGATGGATCCTAAAATTTGGTGGGCTAACTATGGTTCGGTTACACCGTTGCTTCAAGCATTGGCTTTTAGATTGCTTGGACATCCTACTTCCTCCTCATGTGTTGAGCGGAATTGGAGTACTTATGCATTTATTCACTCACTTAAAAGGAATAGGTTGAATCCAAAACGTGCTGAGGATTTGGTATTCATTCACAACAATCTACGTCTTCTATCAAGCAACACATTCGTATATGCGGAGGAGAAAACAAAAATGTGGGATGTTGGTGGGGATGACTTCGATGATCTAATGGAAGATGGAGGATTTCTTCAAAACGCTGAGCTTTCTCTTGATGAGCCGGATTTGGAATCGGTGTTCTTAAATGAGCCACGTGCAACTTGATGCTAATTAACCTATGTAGTTGTTTTCATTTCTATTTGCGTTTGTAGTGTTTTTTTTTTGAAACTTGAATTATGTATTTGTCTTTGTTTCATTAAAAGAATCGTTGTTATCTTGATGGAATAATTATTTTCTGTTTTTTTAATATATTTTTTTAATATATTTTTTGTGGGGACGTTTCCGCGTTTCCGGCATTTTTGAGAATTGACGTTTCACGTTTCACGTTTCACGTTTCCGCGTTTCACGTTTCCGTGCAACCTTGGTTAAATGCAAACAATCACCTCAACAAACATGGAATACATGACAACTTTAACAAGAGAAGTAACCCACCAATGAAATACTTGCACAAGTTTGAATTTTGAATTAACCATCACAAACTCACAATTGATGAAATCAAAACAACATTCTCATTTTCCTCACTTCGCAAAACAGAATTACTACAGTAATTGTTAAAACAAATTAATCTGGCATGAAACCCTCAAACTATTCAATTGCTACTTAACTTTGCATCACAACCCACAAAACTAAATCCATTATAGCTTAAGCACTTGGAACTAATTAGTAACTGCAGATCTTAACAATGAGCACAAATAATATTAAAAGAAAGGAAAGGAAGGAAAAATTATAAATAAAATAAAATGGGTCACATTATAAAGCAACCATTAGACAAAACACAAAATTAAACCCAAAATAGGAACAATTCTGAAAAATTGAAGTAGTGCAAAATGCAGGATTATTAAAGACAAAGAGTTAAGAGAGAGACTGACAGAAATGTCTTGGGAGATGTCTTTAAGTTCTTCCTTAGCCTTCTTTGTAATCCAGAAGCTTCCTGCTGCTGCTTTTATGCTCCCTACCTTAGTCAGAGCTTTCTCCATTTTCTGTCTCCTCACTCTCTCTGTAGAAGTAGTGTGGAGTGAACTAGTGGAGAGAGAGAGTGAGAGTGAAACAGAAGAAGAGGAGGTTCAGCCTAGTTTTATGTTGGAGAGAGAGAGAGAGAGAGAGAGAGAGAGAGAGGAGCGAGTTGCACTCCAGACAAACATTCCCAGCTGTTGCCACACATCCCAGAACGAACCCGCTTTTTTTTGCTTTTTCTAAATCTTGGTCCCCCTAAGCAACCAAGAGAATTTATTTGCCGATTTAAATTAAGATGATACGATAATGTAATTGGTCACTGTGAAGAGTTCATGATTTTCAAATATTTTTTTCTTTTGTTCAAAATGTCATTAAGAATTGATTGGAAATTTTTTTTTAAGGATTATATTTGGATTTTATTTTATTAAAAAATTCAAACTCGTCTAGATTAAAAGGGCATGTTTCTTTTGTCGTCTCCATGCTGCATTATGTTCCATTCTTCACAGTCCCGCACCACTACGGTGAAGAGAACGTGGGCTAGGTAGGTAGGATGTGTTCTTTTTCACTTATTTTAGATTCGATTCAGCTCAGTTCAGTTTAATTCAGTTCAATTCAGCTCAATTCAGTTCACTTCAGTGACATACTTTTTCACTCACCTATAGTTATTCACTTTCAATAATTACTAGTTCAGTTCAATTCAATTTAGTAGAGTTCCATTTAGTACAATTTAAAAAAGAAAAAACAAACCCATAATTAGACAAATCACACATGATTTTGACATTTAAACATGAAACTTAATTTGGTATAACAAGCATACAAAACTAGATTGAGAGAAAAGGCATATAAGAAAATGTTGATAGACTATTCCATACAAAATGATATTTAGTTTTTCCAATTATGAAAACTAAATCTCATTGCAAATTATTTTCTTTTTATTTCTAATTCATAGGACACACGATTTTTTTTATTTTTTTATTTTTGTTTTTTGAGGGAAATTCAAAGGAAATGTTTCAAACATACAACTATTTGGGGGGTAAATGTCTTAATTATTGATGCACGTCGATGAACAACTTGCATTTGATACCCACTAAAAAGAGGTGATAGCTTTCTTGCTAATTTCTTCACTTCGATCAGCTTTATACTACACTAGTTGTAAACCCGTGCGATGCACAGGCTTGGGATGATTTTTATTGAATGTATGAATATAGTATATATGGTTCGTTTACCTATATTTCCTTCTCCTTAACTATTATTTATAGGCCAAAAATACATATCCAATTAATATTTCTCCTCTAGTTTAGGGTCTAAGGTATGTCTGTATTTTTGTAGGCTTTGAACTTTTAGAATCTTAAATCTTGAAGTTTACTGTGCAAATCACATCTGTTATGTATAGAATTCATGAGGTATTACTGTATGGCCGTTTATAAGCATATAACCTATGTGTATTAACATTTTTTCCCTTATTTTATTTTACCTCCAAAACTGATATAATCATACATTTTTTTTTTATTTTTTTTATTTATTTGTTATTATTATTATTATTATTATTATTATTATTATTATTATTATTATTATTATTATTATTATTATTATTATTATTATTATTATTATTATTATTATTATATAACATCGTACATAAAGCAATACCATTTAGTTATCAATCTTTATTGATGTCTATTAATGATAATCTTATTTCTTTGCTTTCCCTCAGTATAATTATAGGTTTTCCTAGTCGTTAAGTTCAAAGTATATGTGATTAGTGAAGCAAATTTTGTAGATCAATGTTGTCTTATAATTTTGTTTTAATTAAGATTAAATTTTTCTATTGTTTAATAACCCACCAATTTCCAGCATGATGGAAAATGTTTCTTTACTTTATTTTGGATGCAAATTATATAGTTGATCCCATTTGTAATCATGTTGATTTTTTATTAATTGGATATTGTTTTTTCCCCTCCAATAGTTTATAATTTGAAAGGTAAAATAATTGAATTTGTGTTTTTGGTGTTTTTTTGTTTGTGGGAGGAGATCCAAAAAAGGGTTTAATTGAATTTGTGTTTTGGAAAGATAAGTTACTTTCATTTGTATATTTAGGCGCCTTTGTTTTGTAATTTTACGGTTTTAAATATCGTTAAAGGTATCAGTATTCATATAGATATCGATATCGGTATCGATATTGTTATCGGTATCGATATTGTTATCGGTATTGTTATCGTTATTGGGTGTAAGTAAGATTTTCCAAACTATTTGGTCATACCGATGGTGGATACCACCGAAGTATGTTTTCCCATACATGTGTTACTCGTGTTTCCCCTATTCTGTTTTAGTCAACCCCGCCCGAAATGGTTTGTTTTTATTTTTTTTGTCTTTTCTTCCCTTTCTTCCCTTTCTTCCCTTTTCGTTTCCCTTCCCATTTTGACTGCTCTTCCCTTCATCAGCACACCCACCACCTTCACCAACTCTATCAATGAATCCCCCACCACTTCTAGATCTCTAGCCATGCTCAATTTGATAATCTCTGCAATTCCATTATCCCTTAAGATTTTCTCTCCTCCTATCTTTCAAACAGCACCTTGTGTTCTCACTCTCTCTCTCCTAAAAATGCCATCATTTGAAGGGTAGTATCCTTTTTGATTTACTTTAAGGTCACTGTCAATTAAATTGGGGTGTAGTAAATTGGGAATGGTTTTAGTGTGTGCCTGATTCCGAACGATTGATACCTCTGGGTATTTAGTGGAATAGTTGACAGCGGTTTGCGCGGTGGTTTCGATTTTGTTGGTTAGGTATTAATAAGTTTCCTACTTCTCTCATCTATTTGTTTCACACTAATTTATTTTACCTAATTTAATTCTTTGTGTTGTTGTTGTTGTATCAGTTCGATTTCATTTGTTGGCTTACCTGTTGTTATATATGCTTATTAGTAGTTATATAGTATATTAATCTATTTATATCAAAGTTTATTCTGGTTATATATTCTTGAATGTGTAGTTTTGTTATTTTTTGAAATTATTTTTTTGATTTAGATTTTTGTGTGGTTTATATTGAATAGATACTATGTGGAAGGCCAAGGCATCTCCTTTATATGATTTTTTTTAATTGAACAGCTTTGTGAATTTGCTTAGAAGTAATGAAGTTGGTGTTAGATTAGTGGTATGATCAAGTTTTCCTGTTTTATGACGTTTTTAGATTTTTGGTTTGAATTGGAGGCTGGATGAATCATAACGGGCAAGGGCCACAGGTTATGTGTAACATAGTTTAGTGTAACATGGTTTAAGGCTAGTCTCTGCAGCACTCTGATGTATTCGCTCTGTTTTTATGTAAGCAAATTTGGGAGGTAGTATTTATTAGAATGATGTGGTGGAGTTGTTTAGTATATGCATAAGGTGAATGGGAATAATTGCTATGGTATTAAGGTTCAAGTAATAAATAGAGGACTTCCAGGTCGGAATGTAGATGGGGTGACCTGTTGTTTATTAAAGCTGTGTCGATGGCATTAAGGTGGAATGGTTTCACATCATGCCAATATACACATCCTGGAATGACCTGCATAGTGTAGACATAGATACAATGTGTTGTAGACTAAAGGAGAAGCCGTGAGGAACCAGTAGCCCTAAGAGTTATAAGGAATTAAGGTCTGTTTATAAAAGAAAGCTACTAACAGTTGCATATTACCTTAGTGGTTGTCATAGCAGGAATTGACTTAAAATATTGAACCTGGAAAACTACAATTCATGTGATTTTGAGCAGAGGGAAAATATTTTGTGAAAGCCAAAATCTGTGACATTAGTTTTCCCCTTTAGTTGATTGACTGCAATGGCCTTTGCCATCTTGTAATGTAAAAACTTTATCACGTGATGACTAACACGTAATGTCTATAATAGCCTAAGATTTATACCTTCCAGAGCAATCAGAGTAGTGAATAGAATCTTGAATGTTTGTGTTTGAAAACTTTTTGTATGCTAAATTTTAAAGAACATAGCAGAGATTGATGATAATGGTTGTAGATAGTATCTTCTTGTTCGGATACATTTGGCTGTTATTTAACCTTACACCTCACATTAAGTAGCCATAGTGCAGTTCTGTTGCATTTAAATTGTGATATTCCAATCTTGCGACCTGATATGATGATGGCTAACTTATGGCTGTGGAGAGAGGTTTGCTATTAAGTACATTTTTCATCCTGAAGATGCAGCCATGCAGGATCACTTTTGATGATGAAACTGGTAGTGTAAGTGATTTTATGTGCAAGGATAGCTTGTTTGTTCAAACCTGGAAGCTGCGATCTCCGAACAGCAATGAAATTGCCTTGTAGTAGAGTTTATTTATTAGAATGCATTTGAGTAATACAAAAACACGGATTCACACTGGATGAGAAATATGTTTTCCATTCAAGTCTTCAACAGATTCTAAAATCAAAATAGCTCTCAAGAGTTGTTTGGTTGGGGCTGAAACGAATGAAATGCGGAGGCCTAGCTGTCAATAAGTATTGGGTTAATAGAGTATGGTGAGCGAGGGGTCAGTGGCCAATAAGTATAGCATTCAAATTATCAAATAAGTATATTTACTTGTGAGTAAACTATTGGGTTAATAGAGTATGATGTGTTGTCAGCATTATCAAATATTTATGGTACCAAATGTATTGATTTTTAATTTTTTTTTTTTTTCAGTAAAGTCAGTAAATGGGTGAGGTGGGTTATTCTTTGTTTTTTGAGACTCACAGGCTAGTTGTGTTGGTCTTGTTTAATTAACTGTGCTGAAAATTATAACCCAAGCATGGATAGTTTGGGTTAGGTTTGTGTCGGTTGTTGTGTTTTAAAAATTTTATCAGCTCCACTCCTTAATGAAGCTCTTCTTCTGTATTATATATATGAAGTACGGTTGTTGTGTATTATAAAAATTTTGATATATGTTCCATTGTTTTTTTTAGAGTGAGAGATATTATTTTTCCATAGATCATATCATCATGCGTAGTGATTGAAGCCCTTTAGTGTATATTGACTGAAAAATTCTTTTGCTGTTTTTAAATTAAATTCCAAAGAAATAAAGAGACAAATGAGAGGTATCTCAATGATTTCCCAACAACACCCTTTTTCTTGTTTTATGGAGGTAGCGATTTCTCATCAGCGAGGTCCCTTCATATTCAGCATTTGTCCTTCAATGACAATTGGGTAGCCTGTCTTTCGGATCGAATTTCTTCACTTTTGTGCCTTTATTACATTGCTTCCCGACTTCTAAACCTGAATACATTTAGCTATTGTTAAATTGAAATATATATGTTTGGGTCATGTTCTATATGTCTGTTACATTGTTGCACTTTGATTTCTTTATTTTATATATTTTTTTTCTGAATTAATTTTCAAAGAAAGAGCTAATTGTAGTTTGTATATTATGCGTTTGTGAAATAGCAAGATACCTGAGGTAAATTGTTGAAGACTTCTTTGTACACGATGTTTCTTGTGTATTCCTTGTAACTTGGATCGTCTTCTTTGATCAGGAATTTCAAACCTTGTGGAGATGTAACCCTTGACGCTGCAACATATAGCTGCCCGTGACTAAACACTGGACTTGATAGGTAGACACCTGCATTTTGAAGTGATTGCCCTTGACTTTTGTTAATAGTCATTGCATAGCAGATTTTGAGGGGGTATTGTCTCCGTTTTACTTTGACTGGCAATTGCAGATCATTTGAAGTCATGACAATTCTCGGTATCAACACCTTTGTTCCTATCTTATTCCCAGTGAGTACTCTTCCTTCAATAATGTATTTGCCCAAGTATGTCAATATTATCTGTGTCCCGTTGCATAATCCCATCAATGGATTTATGTTTCTTAACAGCATCACTGGCATGCCAACCTTGAGTCTTATTTTGTGGTTTGGAATTCCTGGGAATTTGAGTGTATTTAAGTACTCTAATGGAAACATCAAATCTTGCGCATTTGTCTCTGTTGATCCTGGACACACTTCATCACAACTTGTGTATTCTTTTATTTCTCCAGGTACCAGTTGCATCATGTACTCATTGATTTCATCTGCAATGTCATTAAGTGGTGTCAATATTGCTCGTTCTCTGAGATAGTCCTCATCATGCCGCTTTTGCTGAAAATCTGGGTATGTGCTTGTAACTATCTTCTCAATTGGTTGATCTGCAAAGTTTAATATTTGTCATTGCAATTCATTGTTTGGGTATGTTCTTGTTAGTATCTTCGCAATTGATTGTTCTGCAAAGTTTAATATTTGTCATTGCAATTCGTTGTTTGTGATTTTTTGTTGTTGCGAACTCTGTTATAATCTTAAGTTTTTTAACGCTATCATTAATGATATTTTCCTAAGAAGCTCAATCTAAGATGCATGTAAATCAAAGATGTTGTGTGGTGAAATTGCAATAATGTGTTTGTGTTACCTGTATACGTTAACATGTTTTCATGTGGAATTTTCACCCACGTAGGTTCATTTTCTCCTTCTCTAACTTTTGCCTGAGCGGTCCCATTCCCTATATCGAGTACCCACTTCTTGAAGTCTTTCTTGCCGGAAACATTATCCTCCTCATTTTCATTTTGCTTAACTCTCATGTTCCGTGACAGTGTGAGTATTTTGCAGAACTCCCATAATGGTGATCTGTTTATTGTTGCTTGAACAACGTCTTGTCTTTTCCCTTTTGAAATCACCGGAAGGATCTGTCTAAAATCACCTCCAAGTACCAAAACCTTTCCCCCAAAAGGCTTTTGAGCCGCTAAGCTGTCCTTGAAGGATAAGATATCTCTGAAAGTCCTGTCTACAGCCTCAAAAGCAAATCTGTGGTCCATTGGTGCCTCATCCCAAATAATCAATGAGGTTGCATGTAGCAATTGTGCTACTTGTGTCTTTTGCTTTACTGAGCACGTTGAAGTTTCTGTTAAGTCACATGGTATCTCAAATCTGCTGTGGGCTGTTCTGCCTCCTGGTAGTAGCAATGCCGCTATTCCTAATTTGATGTTCAGATTGTGAATTCCATAATTAATTTTTTTATCAACCACTTTAAAAAAACCTTCAAATAAAACGGGATAATAAAATGTGCATGTAAAGTATTGTTGAATTAGTTGTTCTTTAATCATTTGTTTTTATTTTTGGAAAAAGCCCACAATGTGACAAACCTGATGAAGCTGTTGTGATTACGATTTTCCGTTCTGATCTCAACTTTGCTGTTATTGAATGGTATACGAATGTCTTCCCTGTTCCTCCATGGCCATAAACGAAGAAAAGTTGCCCACTGTTGGTGTCAACTGCTTTTGTGACTTCCTCATAGATTTGCAATTGTTCTGGATTCATTTTTGAGACTGATTTTCTCCATTCTTCCTCTAACACTTGTGTGTCGTAATTCAGTTCTTCCCTTATCAATTTGTTTTCAAGATGGTGCAAGTCATCTTTCTTCGGTCTTGGGAATTTGTCAAAGTTTGCTAGATCTTTGCCTCTTCTGTTTAGTATTTTTTCCACTTCAATGAGGCAATAATTATTGATTTGGTCATCTGTGAGCAACAAATCGGGATGTCTAAATTGCTTCCTTTTCCTGTGTAAAATATCTTCCGAAAGTGTAGCTACATTTGTTGACCAAAAGTTGACTGGGTCTTGTACTTCGCAGAACAGCAGCATTGTGACAAATAGTTCTCTCAATTGTGATCCTGTTGCCCAGTGCTTTGCTTCTTGTAGTGCATCATTCCACTCATTGTCATCACTTATCAATCCCATTGCATAACATGCTTTTTTGAAAGTTGGATAAGTTGTGCCATTAACAGTTCTAATTTCTTCATAATTTTTTGGCCCCTTCACATAGTTAAGGAGTATCCTCATGTAATATTTTTCCCCCGTTGTTGGATGTACATACAATATTTTTCCAATGCATTTTCCTTTTATGCGTCTTGTCCAACAGTTTTTTGGGCCTGTACTCCCCTGATGTTTCATCAAATTCTTTTATGGAGGTGTTCCAAACATATTTGGAGGGGAATTCTGCATACGTTAGCTCTCTGGCTTCCGTATTATTATTATTATTATTATTATATAACATCGTACATAAAGCAATACCATTTAGTTATCAATCTTTATTGATGTCTATTAATGATAATCTTATTTCTTTGCTTTCCCTCAGTATAATTATAGGTTTTCCTAGTCGTTAAGTTCAAAGTATATGTGATTAGTGAAGCAAATTTTGTAGATCAATGTTGTCTTATAATTTTGTTTTAATTAAGATTAAATTTTTCTATTGTTTAATAACCCACCAATTTCCAGCATGATGGAAAATGTTTCTTTACTTTATTTTGGATGCAAATTATATAGTTGATCCCATTTGTAATCATGTTGATTTTTTATTAATTGGATATTGTTTTTTCCCCTCCAATAGTTTATAATTTGAAAGGTAAAATAATTGAATTTGTGTTTTTGGTGTTTTTTTGTTTGTGGGAGGAGATCCAAAAAAGGGTTTAATTGAATTTGTGTTTTGGAAAGATAAGTTACTTTCATTTGTATATTTAGGCGCCTTTGTTTTGTAATTTTACGGTTTTAAATATCGTTAAAGGTATCAGTATTCATATAGATATCGATATCGGTATCGATATTGTTATCGGTATCGATATTGTTATCGGTATTGTTATCGTTATTGGGTGTAAGTAAGATTTTCCAAACTATTTGGTCATACCGATGGTGGATACCACCGAAGTATGTTTTCCCATACATGTGTTACTCGTGTTTCCCCTATTCTGTTTTAGTCAACCCCGCCCGAAATGGTTTGTTTTTATTTTTTTTGTCTTTTCTTCCCTTTCTTCCCTTTCTTCCCTTTTCGTTTCCCTTCCCATTTTGACTGCTCTTCCCTTCATCAGCACACCCACCACCTTCACCAACTCTATCAATGAATCCCCCACCACTTCTAGATCTCTAGCCATGCTCAATTTGATAATCTCTGCAATTCCATTATCCCTTAAGATTTTCTCTCCTCCTATCTTTCAAACAGCACCTTGTGTTCTCACTCTCTCTCTCCTAAAAATGCCATCATTTGAAGGGTAGTATCCTTTTTGATTTACTTTAAGGTCACTGTCAATTAAATTGGGGTGTAGTAAATTGGGAATGGTTTTAGTGTGTGCCTGATTCCGAACGATTGATACCTCTGGGTATTTAGTGGAATAGTTGACAGCGGTTTGCGCGGTGGTTTCGATTTTGTTGGTTAGGTATTAATAAGTTTCCTACTTCTCTCATCTATTTGTTTCACACTAATTTATTTTACCTAATTTAATTCTTTGTGTTGTTGTTGTTGTATCAGTTCGATTTCATTTGTTGGCTTACCTGTTGTTATATATGCTTATTAGTAGTTATATAGTATATTAATCTATTTATATCAAAGTTTATTCTGGTTATATATTCTTGAATGTGTAGTTTTGTTATTTTTTGAAATTATTTTTTTGATTTAGATTTTTGTGTGGTTTATATTGAATAGATACTATGTGGAAGGCCAAGGCATCTCCTTTATATGATTTTTTTTAATTGAACAGCTTTGTGAATTTGCTTAGAAGTAATGAAGTTGGTGTTAGATTAGTGGTATGATCAAGTTTTCCTGTTTTATGACGTTTTTAGATTTTTGGTTTGAATTGGAGGCTGGATGAATCATAACGGGCAAGGGCCACAGGTTATGTGTAACATAGTTTAGTGTAACATGGTTTAAGGCTAGTCTCTGCAGCACTCTGATGTATTCGCTCTGTTTTTATGTAAGCAAATTTGGGAGGTAGTATTTATTAGAATGATGTGGTGGAGTTGTTTAGTATATGCATAAGGTGAATGGGAATAATTGCTATGGTATTAAGGTTCAAGTAATAAATAGAGGACTTCCAGGTCGGAATGTAGATGGGGTGACCTGTTGTTTATTAAAGCTGTGTCGATGGCATTAAGGTGGAATGGTTTCACATCATGCCAATATACACATCCTGGAATGACCTGCATAGTGTAGACATAGATACAATGTGTTGTAGACTAAAGGAGAAGCCGTGAGGAACCAGTAGCCCTAAGAGTTATAAGGAATTAAGGTCTGTTTATAAAAGAAAGCTACTAACAGTTGCATATTACCTTAGTGGTTGTCATAGCAGGAATTGACTTAAAATATTGAACCTGGAAAACTACAATTCATGTGATTTTGAGCAGAGGGAAAATATTTTGTGAAAGCCAAAATCTGTGACATTAGTTTTCCCCTTTAGTTGATTGACTGCAATGGCCTTTGCCATCTTGTAATGTAAAAACTTTATCACGTGATGACTAACACGTAATGTCTATAATAGCCTAAGATTTATACCTTCCAGAGCAATCAGAGTAGTGAATAGAATCTTGAATGTTTGTGTTTGAAAACTTTTTGTATGCTAAATTTTAAAGAACATAGCAGAGATTGATGATAATGGTTGTAGATAGTATCTTCTTGTTCGGATACATTTGGCTGTTATTTAACCTTACACCTCACATTAAGTAGCCATAGTGCAGTTCTGTTGCATTTAAATTGTGATATTCCAATCTTGCGACCTGATATGATGATGGCTAACTTATGGCTGTGGAGAGAGGTTTGCTATTAAGTACATTTTTCATCCTGAAGATGCAGCCATGCAGGATCACTTTTGATGATGAAACTGGTAGTGTAAGTGATTTTATGTGCAAGGATAGCTTGTTTGTTCAAACCTGGAAGCTGCGATCTCCGAACAGCAATGAAATTGCCTTGTAGTAGAGTTTATTTATTAGAATGCATTTGAGTAATACAAAAACACGGATTCACACTGGATGAGAAATATGTTTTCCATTCAAGTCTTCAACAGATTCTAAAATCAAAATAGCTCTCAAGAGTTGTTTGGTTGGGGCTGAAACGAATGAAATGCGGAGGCCTAGCTGTCAATAAGTATTGGGTTAATAGAGTATGGTGAGCGAGGGGTCAGTGGCCAATAAGTATAGCATTCAAATTATCAAATAAGTATATTTACTTGTGAGTAAACTATTGGGTTAATAGAGTATGATGTGTTGTCAGCATTATCAAATATTTATGGTACCAAATGTATTGATTTTTAATTTTTTTTTTTTTTCAGTAAAGTCAGTAAATGGGTGAGGTGGGTTATTCTTTGTTTTTTGAGACTCACAGGCTAGTTGTGTTGGTCTTGTTTAATTAACTGTGCTGAAAATTATAACCCAAGCATGGATAGTTTGGGTTAGGTTTGTGTCGGTTGTTGTGTTTTAAAAATTTTATCAGCTCCACTCCTTAATGAAGCTCTTCTTCTGTATTATATATATGAAGTACGGTTGTTGTGTATTATAAAAATTTTGATATATGTTCCATTGTTTTTTTTAGAGTGAGAGATATTATTTTTCCATAGATCATATCATCATGCGTAGTGATTGAAGCCCTTTAGTGTATATTGACTGAAAAATTCTTTTGCTGTTTTTAAATTAAATTCCAAAGAAATAAAGAGACAAATGAGAGGTATCTCAATGATTTCCCAACAACACCCTTTTTCTTGTTTTATGGAGGTAGCGATTTCTCATCAGCGAGGTCCCTTCATATTCAGCATTTGTCCTTCAATGACAATTGGGTAGCCTGTCTTTCGGATCGAATTTCTTCACTTTTGTGCCTTTATTACATTGCTTCCCGACTTCTAAACCTGAATACATTTAGCTATTGTTAAATTGAAATATATATGTTTGGGTCATGTTCTATATGTCTGTTACATTGTTGCACTTTGATTTCTTTATTTTATATATTTTTTTTCTGAATTAATTTTCAAAGAAAGAGCTAATTGTAGTTTGTATATTATGCGTTTGTGAAATAGCAAGATACCTGAGGTAAATTGTTGAAGACTTCTTTGTACACGATGTTTCTTGTGTATTCCTTGTAACTTGGATCGTCTTCTTTGATCAGGAATTTCAAACCTTGTGGAGATGTAACCCTTGACGCTGCAACATATAGCTGCCCGTGACTAAACACTGGACTTGATAGGTAGACACCTGCATTTTGAAGTGATTGCCCTTGACTTTTGTTAATAGTCATTGCATAGCAGATTTTGAGGGGGTATTGTCTCCGTTTTACTTTGACTGGCAATTGCAGATCATTTGAAGTCATGACAATTCTCGGTATCAACACCTTTGTTCCTATCTTATTCCCAGTGAGTACTCTTCCTTCAATAATGTATTTGCCCAAGTATGTCAATATTATCTGTGTCCCGTTGCATAATCCCATCAATGGATTTATGTTTCTTAACAGCATCACTGGCATGCCAACCTTGAGTCTTATTTTGTGGTTTGGAATTCCTGGGAATTTGAGTGTATTTAAGTACTCTAATGGAAACATCAAATCTTGCGCATTTGTCTCTGTTGATCCTGGACACACTTCATCACAACTTGTGTATTCTTTTATTTCTCCAGGTACCAGTTGCATCATGTACTCATTGATTTCATCTGCAATGTCATTAAGTGGTGTCAATATTGCTCGTTCTCTGAGATAGTCCTCATCATGCCGCTTTTGCTGAAAATCTGGGTATGTGCTTGTAACTATCTTCTCAATTGGTTGATCTGCAAAGTTTAATATTTGTCATTGCAATTCATTGTTTGGGTATGTTCTTGTTAGTATCTTCGCAATTGATTGTTCTGCAAAGTTTAATATTTGTCATTGCAATTCGTTGTTTGTGATTTTTTGTTGTTGCGAACTCTGTTATAATCTTAAGTTTTTTAACGCTATCATTAATGATATTTTCCTAAGAAGCTCAATCTAAGATGCATGTAAATCAAAGATGTTGTGTGGTGAAATTGCAATAATGTGTTTGTGTTACCTGTATACGTTAACATGTTTTCATGTGGAATTTTCACCCACGTAGGTTCATTTTCTCCTTCTCTAACTTTTGCCTGAGCGGTCCCATTCCCTATATCGAGTACCCACTTCTTGAAGTCTTTCTTGCCGGAAACATTATCCTCCTCATTTTCATTTTGCTTAACTCTCATGTTCCGTGACAGTGTGAGTATTTTGCAGAACTCCCATAATGGTGATCTGTTTATTGTTGCTTGAACAACGTCTTGTCTTTTCCCTTTTGAAATCACCGGAAGGATCTGTCTAAAATCACCTCCAAGTACCAAAACCTTTCCCCCAAAAGGCTTTTGAGCCGCTAAGCTGTCCTTGAAGGATAAGATATCTCTGAAAGTCCTGTCTACAGCCTCAAAAGCAAATCTGTGGTCCATTGGTGCCTCATCCCAAATAATCAATGAGGTTGCATGTAGCAATTGTGCTACTTGTGTCTTTTGCTTTACTGAGCACGTTGAAGTTTCTGTTAAGTCACATGGTATCTCAAATCTGCTGTGGGCTGTTCTGCCTCCTGGTAGTAGCAATGCCGCTATTCCTAATTTGATGTTCAGATTGTGAATTCCATAATTAATTTTTTTATCAACCACTTTAAAAAAACCTTCAAATAAAACGGGATAATAAAATGTGCATGTAAAGTATTGTTGAATTAGTTGTTCTTTAATCATTTGTTTTTATTTTTGGAAAAAGCCCACAATGTGACAAACCTGATGAAGCTGTTGTGATTACGATTTTCCGTTCTGATCTCAACTTTGCTGTTATTGAATGGTATACGAATGTCTTCCCTGTTCCTCCATGGCCATAAACGAAGAAAAGTTGCCCACTGTTGGTGTCAACTGCTTTTGTGACTTCCTCATAGATTTGCAATTGTTCTGGATTCATTTTTGAGACTGATTTTCTCCATTCTTCCTCTAACACTTGTGTGTCGTAATTCAGTTCTTCCCTTATCAATTTGTTTTCAAGATGGTGCAAGTCATCTTTCTTCGGTCTTGGGAATTTGTCAAAGTTTGCTAGATCTTTGCCTCTTCTGTTTAGTATTTTTTCCACTTCAATGAGGCAATAATTATTGATTTGGTCATCTGTGAGCAACAAATCGGGATGTCTAAATTGCTTCCTTTTCCTGTGTAAAATATCTTCCGAAAGTGTAGCTACATTTGTTGACCAAAAGTTGACTGGGTCTTGTACTTCGCAGAACAGCAGCATTGTGACAAATAGTTCTCTCAATTGTGATCCTGTTGCCCAGTGCTTTGCTTCTTGTAGTGCATCATTCCACTCATTGTCATCACTTATCAATCCCATTGCATAACATGCTTTTTTGAAAGTTGGATAAGTTGTGCCATTAACAGTTCTAATTTCTTCATAATTTTTTGGCCCCTTCACATAGTTAAGGAGTATCCTCATGTAATATTTTTCCCCCGTTGTTGGATGTACATACAATATTTTTCCAATGCATTTTCCTTTTATGCGTCTTGTCCAACAGTTTTTTGGGCCTGTACTCCCCTGATGTTTCATCAAATTCTTTTATGGAGGTGTTCCAAACATATTTGGAGGGGAATTCTGCATACGTTAGCTCTCTGGCTTCCGGGCACGTTGCATTCTTTTTCATCCACATTGTGAACATTGTGTCATGTATGCTTTCTTTGGTTAAGATGTCTGGCAAACTTGTTGAATCTCTCATTGTAATTGGTTGTTCTCCATCCAAGTGCACTTGTAGTCGTATGACCGATGGATTTCGGAACTGTATAACAAATTCAAAAAGTACTTGAATAAATATTTGATGGCTTTAGATGTGTTGCACCATTCAACATTGATGTGAGCTTTGAATAAAATTAATAGCCCCCTGTTGTAGGGTACTACGAATCTGTTGTCCAGTCTAACATCCCCTTTTTGCATAAATCTGGCCAAAAAATGCAGTGCATGTTAGTGAAATTAGTTTTCTTATGTCTTAGTAGTCTCATATATTTTAGGTGTGATATTATACCTTCCATCATCTCTTCTTCTGTAGGTAACATGTCCATCCTCTTTAATTGTTGTGTCGGCTAAAAACCCTTTTGGGAATTTCTTTCGACACACACCTTCAGCCATGCACGATGCCTTTTTATTTGATTGCCCACACGGTCCATGCATCATAAGTTGTGAAACTGCTTCATATCCTTCTGGATCCTCTGTACAATCTGGTATCTCTGCACTGATTACGCTGTCTATGTTTGCTGGAGATGGCGGGAACTCTTTATCTTTAATCCACAATATGATGTGAGCATGAGGGAGTCCCCTTTTTTGGAATTCAATTGTGTACACCGCTGATCATTTGTAATGAATATGTTAATGGCATATTTCATTTGAGATAAATAGTAATTCATGTACATAGAACACATAATGATATTGATATGATTGGTTGTGTGTACTTTTGTGTATCTTTACATAAATTAAACAATACCTGCTTTTAATTCACCAAAGTAATGTTTCTCCATGAATAGCTTCATCATTTGATCCAATTTAATCTTGAACACGCGACTGACAACATCAGGTCTATCTTCTGGTTTTTGTCCATCTTGTAACATCAATTGTATCTCAGTCCATTTGGGATTAGCTGTAAATGTTAGGAAAAGGTGTGGATTTCCAGCCCATCTGCATATTGCCATTGCGTCTTGATAATTTTGGATCATATATCTTGGCCCCTCTTGCAAAACCAATTTTATAACCATTGTCAAATGTAATTGTAAAGCATTTTTGAATGATACTACTAATATATTAAGTCTGTTTGTGCGTTCCTTTAGTGTTATTTCTGCTAACTTCTGTGTCAAATTATGCTGGTTAAACTGTTACAATTCTGAGAGTTTAATGTCATCTAATCTTCTGCCTTTTTATTGACAGCAACGTTTCATGGAAGCTATTGCCAACTATTTCGGCTATTGCCAACTGTTTCGGGAGTTGATTATCGTGGTGTGATGTTTATAATGTAATGCATCCTCTCTTGCACTGTATGTGATTAAGTAATTCTTATTTTATTCTTCCCTTACACTTTTCCATTTTTTTTTGTGCATGGTAAAGTTTTTTATACACTAATTGATTATTATTTGTAGGTGAATTTGGCGGTATGCTGTTTATAAGGTAATGGATCCTCTCTTGCTGTGTATTTGATTAACTAATTCTAGTTTCATTTTTTCATTGCACGTTTCAGAAAGCTTTTAACCCATATGATTTCCCTGGTACAGAATGAAAATTGTCTTCTTGCAATAGGAAAATACTAACCAGTATAGGTCTATAATTAAACGACAGCATTCCACTACTTTTCCTCTTAAATACTTAACTCTACTTTTCCCTGGTACTGCCTTACTTTGTTTCTCTCTCTCTATATCTCTCTTTTCCCCATCTCAGCAGCACCTTTAATGCATGTTTGTGGGTTTTGTGATCACGTACCTGTTTCTGTTTTTCTGTTATTGCTTGCTATCTTATCTCCTAGCATTTCTTGTGGAGGGGAGAGAAAGTTGTGATCCAAAGAAAGAGAGGTGGGGTTTGAAGGAAACTAAGTGAGTTTTAATCTTTTTGGACAAATCTTGAACAGGGGTCACAAATACAGGTGAAATATTTTTGTTTGTTAGGGAATAATAATAAGACCCCTCTTTAATTTTCTCGAATCTTTTTATTTCTTTGGGCTGTTTATTGAAATTGTTTTCTTTCCCGTTTTCATTTCCTTATTTTGGTTGCTTGTATTTTTTTTGGAAAATGGTTAGCTTTGCATTTCATTCACCAATAGGATACCAATGTAGTACTCCTTTGTCAAAAAGTAGTACACTCTCACTAAGCATGCCAGTATACCATCGTCCGAGAGAAAATCATTTGGGGTTGCATAATTTTAGACGGAAATTATTTATGCTTGGTTATGTGTTTTTTTTTTCCTTTAAATATTTGAACTTGAAGTATCTAATCTTATGGCTTTCTACTAACAGGTACATTTTAGCAAAACTATGTACAATTATTTTGGGAGCAGAATTGGGAGGCTTGTTGTTTATAAGGTAATGAATCCTCTGTAGCAGTTTATTTGTTAAAGTACTTCTAATTTTATTATTCTTTCGAACATTTGTAAATATGCTTAAGAATGGTGTACGTCTTTATACACTAATTGTTTATGATTGGTTATGTTTTTGTTATATTTTTTTAAAATGTTTTTAGTTGAAGAATTCCCTTTCTTTGGATGATTATTAATTAGTGTCTTGTTATGTTCGTATATGAATGTGGGTGTGTGTTATGATTGTATGAAGAAACTTGTGTTATATGACTTTAATACATGATAATTTAAGTTCGAGGAAGTTGTAGAAGAATTACCTGTAAAGGATGGAGGCAAAATTATTCTCTTTCCAACAGAAGCCCCCTTTGTGTCTCCTCTCACAATTGCGTCGCACAAATTTTTTAGGATGTCAGTCCTCAAAGTGTCTTGATTATTCCTCACAAAATCTAAGCGCTCTTCTTCGATTGCTGTGTAAGCATCAACTATGTATTGTTGGAACAATCTTCCTCCACGAATGAGTGTCTCTCCCTCTAATTGTCTTGTCTGAATCCTGTATGCATAAAACTCCCTTTGAGTTACACATTCTCTCTTAGTGATTCTGCGATGTGCACAGCAACTGTATGGTATGCTGTCATGGAAGCCATCTTCTCCATAGGGAAACAGAATTGGGTACTGAATAGCCATGTAGGAGGGGTGTGCTTCATCGATTCTCTGGCATTTGTTGGTTTTTTGCTGTATAATTATGTCTTTTTTTCCAGTGCGTAAATCTCCAACAATTAATGCTGCGATTTCGTTGCATGTTGGTTCATTGTATTGTCGTCCATTGTACTCTCTAGTATCTATGAGTCTAATCTTGAAATCCGAGCTGTCCACTTGCATCCTATCTCTAGCCATTCTAAAGTTTTGAGTCAATTTGTTTTGTTTGTCGAACATCTGGAGAAGGTTTTGTACATTAGTTGGGTCCAAATTATCAGCAAGTTCACCCTTCTTTAAAGCTTTAAGCCTGTTTTGTACTTCATTTCCTGTGTCATAAATGTATAGTTGTGCAAATTTGGGTGGCTGTCCTTCTGGAGGTAGTAGTGATCCTAAAAGATGGTAATTTTGCCCGCTAATTCGGAAGACATATGGTCCATGTGTTTTGTTAATTTGTTTATCAATCTTGGCACCAAATGACGTGAAAGCAAATATACTATTGTACGCTCGGATATTCTGTCTAAATTTTGCTGGAACGGAGCCACCCCTGTAATCAAGAAGTTCTTTTAAAGGGGAGGGTGTATGTTTCAGTTTAGGAATACTTATCTTGCCCTCTTTACAACACATAGAGAATGAAGGGGTTTTGGTATTTCTCTCATTGTGTATTCTTTCCTCATACCACATCACTGCTCCGCAAAATCGACATTGTTGTGAGGGTGGACCAAGATCCCAATATTTCAATTCCACAACTGCAAATTTGAAGTGTTATTTTTGTTGATTGCTTATATTAAAGAACCATTACTGGACACAAATCTTTGTATAAAAATAATCATAATCAACATAATTACCTGTGTTTCTTGCCTTTTTCCTATGCTGGTTGTCAATTGCTTTACTCTTGGCTGCACGATTGGTACTTTAATTAGAATATGTTAAAAGGTGGAAAACTGAATAGGATAATTCTGATTTCCAAAGGTTATCAACCGACCTTTCACATTGTCCCTTTGGCGCTTTATCGGTAGTTTGGATGAGTCCCTTTTTGCTTGCATTATTAGCATACGTTTCCTCCTTGCTTGTTTACTGGCAACTTGTTTATCCATGATTGTACTTTAGTTCGTTCTTTCTTGTTTTTCCAGAGGTAGTGTTTTTTTATTTGTTTTTGTGAGGGGAAGTAGATTGGCATGTGAAATGGAAGTAGATTGGTCTGCTTTGTCTGTGTAATATTTATATATACATATGTTATGTAGCTCTTTGGCTTTTGAAACGGTTGTGGAGCAGTTAATTTTTTATTGATGTCTGTATTTAATAGCACATTTTCATGTTATTTTAAACGGTTATCATTGACACCATTATTAATTGAAAGAAATAATGAAGTACTTAATGAAAGGACTGTTGAAATTGCAATGTATCTGTACGGATTGAAGGTTTAATGGAGCTTGCTGTTAATATTGAATTAGCACAGTATTTTGATGTGGTGTTTAGGATGCTGGCTGAACATGTATATTCTGATAGATCTGTTTTTGTCAGATCTAAAATATTTTAATCGTATTTTTTTTATATTTAATTTAAGAAGAAGTTTCATTTGTAAAGTAGCTGGTTCGCGAAATCATATATGATTCTGATGTATATTCTCTTTGTGCCAAATTTTTCTTCTAGTAAACTGTCATTTGTGAGTTGAATTTATGTAATGACTGCAATGTTACTTTTGGTACTGTTTATGATTGGTGGTTTATATATTCTGAAGTGATGTGATTATTTTGGACTTTTAGATGTTGTGTGGCTGTTTTCGTTCGTTAAACAACTAATAGCTTGGTTTAATATATTATTGAAGTCACATAGATTGTACAGTATTTTAAAATTGGAAATTGTTCGCCATGTAACAAATAGAAGCAATATTCACTTACAAATAAGGAAATAGGTTATAGGGTGTGGTGGACTTTGTTTCTGGTGTGCTGTTTGCACCTTGCAGGCAGTTGTTATATTGAAAACAGTTCATTGTATTTCATCAAGGTTCGCATAATTTAGTGCGATTACATCTCTAAAATTGAAATAAGTTCTGGCTGATTTTTGGTAGAACTTGAAAAATAAAAGGGAAAAACAGAATTTAAGCTTGCAAATTTAGAAATCACTCTGGGTACTTGTAGACATCACTGGTTTTGGTGTCATCTTGAAGCAACTTCATTTAGATGATATGGTTAATCAACTTATGTAGCTCCAAATGAATTGAACATTCCAAGCAAGTCACCTTTTGCTCAGCTCCCCCAATTGGCATAGCCTTGTTTGTATTCCAATGTCCTTTGCCGTTGTTGTTACAAAGAGTCATGTCTGGTTGATTTAAGGGAATCCATGGCTGCATAGCAATTTTGCGAAACTTGTACCTTGTCCTCATGATCTCCTTCTTGTTTGTTGTTTGCAGAAGGTCCTTTAGTAAAGCAACTCCGCCTTGAAAGTTGCATGATACCAAGACTAAGCCGTATGCATATTTGCGCATTCCACAACCTTTGTCCGCTCCCTGTCTCAAGTAATGAAGACCACCTGCAGAATAACGCTTTTTGAAAAAGTAGTGAGTTCCAACAATAAAAAGAGCATTAAGATTTCCTTTATTGGCATCTGTCTTAATTTGGCCCTCTTCTTTGATTTCATCGCTGACCATGGCTTGATTAGGTGACCAAAGTTCATATGTTTGACCACTTCTTGTTCTCCGCAAATGCTTTTCATTTTGTTTGAACTACAACAGCCAGCAAGAGTATATTTAATTTGGAAACTAAAAATGTTATTTAAAAGTATATAAGAACTTGAATCTAAGTTGAAATGTAACTTTGTAAGTACCTACATATGAGCATAGTTAAATCCTTGGCTGAATTTTTAGCAACTTTGGTTGCTATTTCAAACTGCATATCATTGGGTAACTTTTCAAATAGGTGGAAAACGTTGTTGGTGGTGTTATCCATTTTCAGGTTACTTGTTGATAGAGGTGGGTAGTCAACTGATGTGTGAGCTTGATATTTATAGCTCTCTAGAAGACACCCCAAAAGTCAGTAATAATAAACTTCTGTTTCTGAACTTTTGGGTGCCCTAGGGTTAGGAATGTGTAAGATCCGAAGTTTAGTATTACATAAATGTGTCCTAGAATGTTTATTACTTTGATATTGTTAATAATTGTTAATTAATGAATTTATGAACAGTCTAAGAACCCAATCAGCAGCAATATGTGTAGACCAGATTGTAGCTTATATATGCAAAAATTAGATACAAAATCTTTGGGGCGAAATCTTAATATGCTCCGTTCGGTCGCTTGTCGTTGTTAATGAAAGTGTTATTCCCATTCCTTAGCCTCTTATTAAGATTCCTTCCTTTCAGTTTATGTTGGTGTTTCGTTTTCTCTTTTCATCCATGGCATCTGTGGCCCTGTTTAGAAAATGTAAATTCATAGTGTCACTGGATAATTGTGACTGAATTGACTGTGAATCAAATGTACTGTAAAATTAATAGTTATTATGTTACACATACTTCATTTTAGTTTGCAATGCATTGTAATTTGCAAGAATCTGCATGCCCCCTGGTTTGGTAAATAATTAGTTTAACACCATAAGGTAGAAGCTAAATTTTGGTTACAAATTAATTTTCAGTTTTGCAATTTTGCTATGTACCTGTCTTTTTCATTGCTGCCATCATATTTTGATGTTTTTCTTCAATGGTATTGAACTCTTCAAGAATATATTGTTGTATAGTTTTGACCGATCTTGATAGGGATGGTTGGTCATCATCGGATTACATGTAATGTCGTCGTTCTTTGTACGTCTTCCATTTCTGTTATCATGACTATTATAAGAAAACTAATACAAAATATATTGAACACTGAGTACCAAATGTAAAATTTAAAGTGTATGGAAGATACCTAGGAGTTTGCATTGTGAATCAATGGATGGAAACCAGGTACTGTCAATTTTGGAAGTGTATGGTAGATAACTTTATAGAGTGCTCTTTATGTATAGGCTTCATAAGGGTATTACAGTAGGGTAGGGCACTGTAAATTAAACGTGTAGTTCCCAATGTCTTTTTTTGTGTCAATTTAATATATATATTAATTGCACTATACATTCAATATATGTTGAACATGAAACTTATGGTAGATAAGTGTATAGAGCGTTGTTTGTCTTTCGGCTTAATGAGGGCATTAATATAGGTCAGTGAGGATGTATTTTAAGCGTGTTGTTACCAGTGACTGTTTTGAGCCAATTTATTATATATTAATTGCGAATGTGAATATCAATACTAAAGGTTGTGAGGATTATTTGACCTTCATTACAGGCCTTAGTCTGGGGTTTTCTTTCCCCTGCGGCTGTTGCTGGAATCATGTTGTGTGAGCTGCATTATCATGTTCTGCATTGTACAAAATAAAAATAACATGCGTCTAATAAATCTGTCAACTTGATATTGGCAGACTTTAAGTTGTCTGTATTGTCTTAGGCACAGTTTCAGCTAATAATGCCACGATTTCTGTTTTGAAATTAAAAAAACAACATAATTGGAAGCTTGTTTTTTAGAAAACGACAGCCAATTCAATTCTAATACTCTTATTTAGAATGATCTATTGCAGAATAGGGCAACTCCATCTTCGTCCGTTTGATGATGTTGAAGTTCATCTCAGGTAATCTTTATAGACATATCTCTTTGGAGCCATCAGTTTCCTTTTCATCATCATCTTCATCCACAACCCTGGGCAAAGAAAAATAAATTTGTTAGGCAGTTGGTATTTTTTAATTATTTGTAAAACATTTTTGTGGCAAAAATTACTTACTTGAACTTGCGTTTTTTAATTAGTTTGGAAACATTAGCTTGACTATTTTTGTTAGCATCTGGAGTTATAGGATACACATCTTTTGGAAGTATCTTGGATGCTGTGAAACTTTGTTTCATAGCAGTGCTATTGAACTCTGTCACTTTGACTTGGAAAACATGTGAGCTTCCAATGATCTTGCTTATGAGTGTTGGCATCATATCATCATCTTCATTAGCCTACAAAGGTTTATAATTGAATATTAATTAAACTGTAGATAGGGACAGACATAGCGATTTGGGGTGACAATAATTTAATAAACGGATTTCATATACCAAGTTTTCTTCTTCATTCTCAAACAACACACTTGCTTTTTCTCCAATTAAATTCTCAGCTTCCTTGTCAAATATGACAAAAGTGGTCTTTCCGGTAGGATCTACAACATGTGTCTCAAGTCCATACCTACAATTTTGAATATGTATGAAATACGGTGCATTAGAAAACACATAGAAACGCAGTGGTTAAAATGTATCACTTAAATTTAGGGAAATACCTAATCAACGGGGTTTCAATGATTTTGTTGCATTGGTTGCACCAAAAAGAAGTTTCTGTTGCCGTTAGTTTTTTCTTGCAATCAAGACATGAGACGTAGTACCAACCATTGCGGATGGAAATTGCCTCAATAGTAGCCAAGCAGTACAATGTCTGTGAATGAAGTTCGGAAATGTGATGTCTCATTTATCGAACATTAATTTATTTAGAGTAATAAGGTAGATCTTTTATCCAGCCTGTTTTGATCCACTTTTAGCCTCATTCAAAATCTGGTCAATAGTTCTTTTCTTGTCCCGGATTTCTTCGTCATTGATCATAGATTTGACATTTTGAAGTGGTCCAATAGAGCTATCTACTCCTTCTTGCCTAATTTTAGAATACAACATGTGTGTATCAAGTGGGGCACATTAAAGTGTGTGGAGTTGAAATTGACTTAAAGAGAGGTTTCATATTTAACTTACTGAAGGGTTTCTTTGAAATTGTCAACCTCAGGAATGGCAAGATTGAGATAGACTTTAGTGGAAGGTGAGGTAGAAAGGCATATGCTCCCTGTTTGTGTTAGAAATATTAGTATCTTAGGGATTGTTGGTTTCACTTTAATTAGGAGAGATTAGAACATACTGACCCATAAAGGTTTTAACCATTGTGGATGAAATGATCGCTACCGAATAATCTTCTGTGCCTTTTGATTTCTCCATTTGATATTGCTCAACAGCCTTGCCCCATAGTGTCACTTTAACACGTTCCTTTCTGCATCATAGTTTGAAATAAATTTAATAAACATTGTAACTAAGCTTTATTGTTTCAGTACGAAGAAGTAGAGTGTAAAAGTTTTCCAATTCGGAAGTTAAAAGTTTGTTTGTTTTAAGTCTTACAATTATGAAGGTTAGTGGTATCTAATCTGATGGTTTGGTGCTGCAGAAACATTTCAGCGGAACTATGGACAACAGTTTGGAGAGGTCAATTTCAAGATATGCTTAAGATTGGTGAAGTTCTTTATACACTAATATTTGAACCTAAGTGATGCATATAATAATAAAAAATCACGTATATCTGAATTCTTTTCATACAGATAGGAATAAATTAGTTATGTAAAGTCAGACAACTTACTTTAAGTCCTTCAATTCAATTGCTAAAATGTCTTCATCAGAGCGTTTTGAATTCTAGTGTTGAAATTGACCTTTAGCAATGACTCTTCCTGAAGTTTGTTTGATTTATGTTTTACATTCATGAAGGTTAATCTGATGGTTTGGTACTTGCAGGAACATTTTAGCGGAACTATGGACAACCGTTTGGAGATGTCAATTTGGTGGTGTGTTGTTTATAAGGTAAGGAATCCTCTATTACAGTGTATTTGGTTAACCAATTCTAATTTCATTCTTCCGTTGCACATTTCAAGATATGCTTAGGATTGGGGAAGTTCTTTATACACTAATATTAGCAACCTAAGTGATGTATATAACAAAATCACGTATATCTGAATTCTTTTCATAAAGATACAAATAAAATAACTATGAAAAGTCATACAACTTACTTCAAGTCCTCCAATTCAATTGTTAAAGTGTCTACATCAGAGCCTTTTGAATTCTTGTGTTAAACTTCACCTTCAGCAATGACTCTTCCAATAACATCTTCAAAAAAAGTGTTAGGAGTGACAAATATTAGATGGAAGGGTGGTTGTACTATTGTCAGGGATTTTAATGGCACAAAAAGATAGAAAACATGCACCTGTAAGGATGTAATTTTTGTTCAGCCGCAAAGAGAAGCTTATCAAATTCATAGTAGTCAAACTTATGCATGGGGATGTTGCTGGACTCCTCATTCACACACTTGACTACTGTGTTGGCATAAAATTCTATCATATCTTTGTTGTCGCTCACAATTCGGTAACACTCCTTATTCTTGACAACAGCAAAGTTCTTGAAGATGTACACTTGACCTTCATCAAGCGTCCCACGGAACCGGTGCGCAAAAGATGATTTTATAACCGCATGAATGTAAGAGAACTATTGTTTCCCAAGACACCCAAAAAAAATTACAATGACAGTTAGCCCAAAAAAAAAATCATAATTAGTGGGATGATCTCATAATCAATAGTGTTTTTTAGAACATATATCGAGATAAAAATAATTACAATGAAACAATTAGAGGGATTGAGTTCATCTCATAATCAATAGTTTTATAAATATATATACCTTCTCATGAATGAGTACCAATTCTGTGCTCAGCAATTGGTTGTTGTTTCTAGAGTTCAATAAATCCCATAGCCTTGATACCCTTACTTTCAACAATGTGCTTGGTGTTTGTTATTACTTTTGTTTCTCTCAGTTTGTTGCTATTGTATTTCTTCTTCAATCTGGGTGTTTATTTTAGCTGCAAATATGTTTTAAGTATTTGTTGTTGTTGGTTTAGATGTGCCATGGTTTGTAGTACCATTTTGAGGGGATGTATAACCTTGTCAAATCCATCACTCTAAATCTCTGATTCAGCAAGCTGGGCTTAGGTTAATATGAGGATTGGACCTTATGTTTGTGCTGAATAGAAGTTCAGGTAATTTGGCTTTTTCTTCTCTCCTAATAATGATGAATATTTGCTCCAAAAGGTAGAAAAGAATCAGACTAAATAAATTTCTTCTGTAGATTTCCAAAAGGAGCAAATTATCATCAATGAAGCATGCAGCTTTTGTAGTGGAGCATGCCGATTCATTTTTCTGGCTCCTTACTCCCAGCCCTGAGGTAAAGACAGGTTGCAATGGGCTTGAGGTTCGTTATTAATTTAGTGTTTATCTCAGTTTCTTGTGTTTGTGTCTTAGATCTAGGCTTTTCCCTGAGTCTGGCCAAAGTAATCATTCTTGTTGCACATTCAACCTACTTTTTTAAGGTTTAAATTCTTGTTTTTGAGGATGGTAATATTATTAACAATACCTTTTTCTTTATTTTCCCCTTTTAATGGTTTTGTTATGTAGTACTATTTTCAGTGGACCTTATGTTTGCTGAATGGCACTTCTGGTATTTGTTCATTAACTTCTCTCTTTTTTTTACTATGATATTTCTTCCTAAAGCACTATATCTTGCTTTTTTAGATTTCCCTACTGCTTATTGATGCTTTATCTCTTTTCCGGAACGACAATGGTATCATAAGTAGATTTCACAGTTATTTGGTTAATTGTTCATGGATATACTGAATCATGATTGAAGTGTAATCATATGGTGAAGAGTCATGCTAGCTAAGGAGATTTAGATACGGATGGTACAACTTCAGTTGTTGAACCCACCTGACCAGTTAACAGTAGAATTGCCTTGAATACATCAACTACAGAACAAATAGTGGGTCTTTCAAAGTTAGTTCATATCCCTTCTAAAATATGGAGGTTTTCAAGTTCTCAAATACATTTAACTTCTTGTAAAATTGAGATGGTTCATTAATTATATTACTTCCCCCCAAGGTTACCAAAATGAAAAAAATTTAGAGAGATTCAGTCCATCTCATAATCAATAGTTTTATAAATATATGTACCTTCTTATCAATGAGTACCATTTCTGTGCTCAGCAATTGGTTGTTGTTTCTAGAGTTCAATACATCCCATAGCCTTGATACTCTTACTTTCAAGCTGTTGTTTTTGGCTTCAGGATTCAGTTGGTCGATGAAGGAGAGTTTGTCGCCAGATTTTGCAAGTCTACGCCTACATATTCAGATACAGAGATTAGTGATAAGCCGCCTACATATTCAGATACAGAGATTAGTGATAAGCAATAGGTTGGAGATTACAAGGATGGGCATGTTGACAAAAGTACCTTGGAGTGGACATCATGGATGAAGAGTTTAGTCGGATGGCTCAATCTAGGGCTTTAGTTTTTTAGAATGGAGGAAGCAGAAAGTGAAAGTGTGGGAGAACTCTTCCCTATTTATATAGTTTTATATGCGTGTAATTGAGCTGGGTTGGATTTATTAGGGAAATAACTCTCAGGCAATTAACACATGCAATTAATATAGGTATATGGAAGGCCTATGTATAACTGTTAAATTAGAAACGTGGTTATTGAAAAGTCTGACTAAAGCAATTGTGTTTGTGGGTGTTAAGGAATCTGACTAAAGCAATTGAACAATGCGCTGAGCAGGCAAGGTGAGCAGTTTCTGTAATTGGAGTTATAAGTTGGCAGCCAATGGATAGTTGCCAAGTGTCCAAACAGCAGCTGTGATGATTCACTTATACCGGCCACCAAAGAGCGACAAAGAAAGGTATAAAAAGGAGACCAAGTGGACCATGTCAAATACTATCATCATCATTCATCACCATCATCACAAATTCACATTGCAAGACGCAAACTTGATTACACATTATTTATGCATTTGGCTGCTAATAATGCGTGAATCATCCAACCCATGGATTTCGATATGGTGGCCTGGTGGGCTCACCTCAAGGCTCAAGCAACCTTCGTCTCGTAGCCCAAAGGTTGAAAAAGGAAGCTCATCTTCCCATGATAGGATTAGTACTTCATTTGGCTATAGTCGATGTACGCGTATATTGAAAGATCATTCGGGTCCCTGAAATACAATTTCAACGTACCCATGTTTTCAGTGTTCTTTTTCTTAGATTGGCGTTCCGTAAAACCCTCGTCCAAGATTACCAGCTATTCGATAACCGATGTTGAAACTCCCCCATGTCTTCTAGGGTATCCTATGTGACGTGGTGTCCCAAAAACGTGGATTATCTTCGAATTTTGGCTTTGCGGGCCCGTTTGTTATTTTTGCCCAAACTTCTATGAGGGGTTTATCGTGACCCTAGATAACCTCAAGTGCCCTGGAAAGGTTATTTGGATCCCCAATCTTCGATTTCACCCATGATTTCGGTGTTACGACCTTTAGATTGATGTCTCGTTAAACGTCCGTCCAAGCCTACCAAGGACCCAATAACTGACCTTGGGGGCCTCCCATGTCCCCTAGAGATGTTCCGTACGATGTGGTGCGGAAATATCCACCTTTATTCCGGCGCCTCCAGAAACCCCAAAAAACATGAATTATAGCCTTCGATTTTTGGCCTTCCGGGGCCGATTGTCAGTTTTGCCTAAATTTCTCTGGGGAGTCTATCGTGATCCTATAGGACCCCCAATGCCCCGAGAAGGTCATTTGAGCCCTCCGAATTTCGATTTCACCTATGATTTCGGCTTTGCGGCCCTTAATTGGTGTTCCATAAAACACCCGTCCAAACCTATCACATACTCGATAACCGAATCCAAGGGCCTCTCATAGGGGTGTCCTTGCCATGTTGTACGAAAATATCCACATTCATTTCGAGGTCTTTCAAAACCCAAAAAAACGTGGATTAGCTTCGATTTTTGAGTTCCCTCGGCCATCCCATGAGATCTTGAAGAATCACATTCATACATCGTTGAGTACTCATGAGATTTAAAATTTAAGTTCTTCAACACTTGAACATTTAGGTAAGTTATTGAAAGAATGTTTATAAAACCTATACCAGTCAGGATTAAAAATGCCCTTTCTATATAAAGAATCTGTCTCGGATGTCATCTTACAAAAAACTAAAATGTCATTGCATTATTATCTGTGACAAAATTGAACTAAAAGATTCATATATGTATCGCGATAACTTCTAAAATTTACAGATGAATTTTTGTAGTACATAACTGTGATCAGTTTTGAATAGAAAGAATAGCCCAAATTAATTAAACTAACCATTATTGTCCATAAATCTCTTAGCCTTTGAATAAGCACTTATTAAGTAGTACTTGAACCTATGTATATCCAGCCTAACATCTTGTCCCTTGAGGTATATATTATCCAATGCTGACCAATTTCCCCTAACAATGCCTTGTGGATTGCTCACAATCTCATGATCTAATCCATACTTCTCTGCTAAGCTGCTTTCTGATGCCTTAATCTTGTATTCCACATACTGAAACCTCAACCCCTTAGCCGAGTTCTTGAAGTACGAATCTGCGAGCCAATCGTTGGCTAATGGCACGACTTGGATGAGGACTGAGCCAGGGCGTAGGAAGAGGGAATGTGTTAGGGCTGCACCATGAACTCCTATCATGCCATGGCTAGCGTTGATTAACCGATAAGCCTCACACAAGTAGGTGAATTTGTTCGGCTTGAAGACTATAACTTCAAAGCCTAGCTCCTCCATGGCTTGTATGATGTCATCTTGGTTCAAGATGACGCGGCCTACATGCCCTGTCCTACTAACAAGAAGAATCCTTGGCTTGCCCGCCGCCTTAGAAGGTAGTGGTGGAGAGGATTGGCATTTGCTATATGCCATCTCTAGGAAGGTTCGAAAGTTTAAGTAGGATTGTTGGTCGGGGAGTAAGGAGGGCTCAATGGTCATTGGACCGTGTGATATAAGCCCTACCGCGGCAGAAGGGAAGCAATGAGTCATGGTTTGGTTGTCAAGGTTAACAATGGGATGTCTAGTGAATTGCCTTAATAGAACCTCATACTTGCTATACCACCAATTGGTAAAATTGGTGATCACAAGTGTGACATCTTGGTTAGGGAAAAGGGTATTGATAGTTATGTATAGAGGTATAATGCCATCATTGAAATCATGGAAAAAATTGCCGGTGTAACCACTAACACTAAACACTAAGGTCGGGGCCTCGTGGTGGACTTGACAAGGCTTGTCGATGGAAGAGGTGGAGAGGGTGACTTCGCTGATTAGCGACATTGTGGATTTCTCCCATTTACGAGGGTATGGTCGAGTTTTTTCTAAGACGGGTGGTTTGATTGGAGTTTGTGTGCGCGATCCAAGTGTGTAAAATGTCGTTGTATTTGGATCTAGTATATTTGGTCGATTGAGGTAACACCAATCATAATTGTCATGAGATCGGTCGCAAATGACCGGTCCGCCATGTATTGATTGAATTAGTGCCCGTGACAATGGGATTGCATCTTTGCATCCTAGTAGCTCCTGTTCTAGAGCAGAAACACACAAAAATTGTTAGAAGATTGAGGAGCAAATCAAGGCCAAATTATGGAAGAAATTTTTTTGAATTTTTATGGAAAAGAACAAAGTGTACTTTTTCTAGGTTGAATTTCTTCTTTGTTGTTTTCTTTTTGTGAGTCAAGATTAGTGTGGATTTGTTAAACGTCTATATCAGCCGTTAATTTACTTAAATAAGCACATTCATGGTACTATGGATTGTTCATTAGCACATTTAAAAGTTTAGGAAATGGTAATTAAGTAATTAATTAAATAATTACCTTGGGATGTTGATGAAGCTGAATTCATTCTTATGATCAACATGAGAGAGATCTGGACAGCTACCAGTAACGTGAAGATCAGGCATACTCTCTCTGAGCTATGCCTTTGCTTCATTTATTTATGTCAATCGAGGTTTCTGAAAAGCATAATTATTACATAAAGGATTAGGATTGTAGACTTGCCTAGCTAAAATGCTCTGTATTTCTGCTCAAAAACCTCTCTTACATTGTGACTGACTATTGTAACACTATCTAGATATATTCAATTACATAAATTGGTTTATTTCACTTTCCTTGAAGTCAACCAAGTTTTGGTTTTTTGAGGGTAACTAAGATAATTACTCAATCAAGTTTTGTAAACAATCTGTGGTGAAAACAGGATATACTTTTCATCCCATTGAACTTAAAAGGAGACAATAAAAGTCTCTAATTATTACTAATTAAGAAGGGTCCAAACTACATAAATGAACAACATACATGTGCAGGGTGAGGGGAGATTCGAACCTGAAACCTAATATACTCAAATACCTCAATCTTAAACATTGGGCCAATATATCATTGATATGCTATAGTAAGATATCAATCCATGTCAATGATATTGGAATTTAGAATCTGATGCGATGAGAGTTACGAGAGAGGACTTCCTAATCATTCTTTCTTACGTTGATGATAAAAAATAAAAATAAAAATTAATTAATGGAAGAACCTTCAATGGAGTATATTGGTGCTTCATTAATGTATTATTATAGTAATTATATTCTGGCCTTGCAACTATTCTTGGCTGTTCATTTCCTTATTCTTCTTCCTTCTGTTTTAAAACATTTGTAGTATCATCAAGTATTCTAAGTGAGCAAGTGATATGATGTTTAAAACTCCAAACAATCTTGAGGCCCAAAAATGTACCCCGGCCAATACTAATGTAAGTAACATATACTACTATAACATTAACAATAGGAGGAAAACACAATTCACGAAAACTTATATAGGACGGACCTACATACATCTTGCGCGAAAAATCATAGAAAGACACAATCACACAACCAACACTACAAAAGAATTCTGATTGCTATTTGATCAATTTTAATAATGCAAAGAGAGACTGATATGACTTACACTTGCCTGAGAATTATGTGCCTGTGAAGTCTTCCTGGATCACATCCACTACGGATGCCGAGTTGCGCTGCCGGAGAGAGAGAGGGGAGAGAGAGAGATAAGTGAAGGGAGAGGGAGTGAAGAGAGATCAGCAATGGTGTTAACTAAATAAATATGGGGAGACGAAACAAGAGGATCTCTTAAAAGTAATAAAAAATTGGGGTTTGTATTGACAAAATCAGTAACAGTGTGGGCTAGCAAGATACTGAAATAAAGAGGGGATGGTCTAACAGGATACTCTAAATTAATTATATAATAACAAAAAAACCAAATTGGGTTGTGATCTAAGGAAGAAAAAAACAACAAAAACAAATTGGGCTAATTAAGTTATACATTTGATGAACATGATTTCTGCCATAATATACGGTCTCATGTGATGTGACTCATATTTTTGTTTTGTTTTCTAAATAGTAAATCCACATGTGACCATTTTTATATTTATGCTGTAATAAGCACTTAACATACGGAACATACTAAGGGTGAAGAATTTATGAAATTTTTTAGTCCTCTATTTTCATTTCTAAGTTTGTGTGATTTATGTCCATGAACAGAATATTTGGCTTGCTCTTCTCATTTATGTTATGCTCCTCTATGGCTTCACAAACAGGTAACCGGACAACTTTTCAATGGAATGGTACGAGACGATGAAGAATGAAACGGAACAGAAACGAAATCGCAGCATATAACGAAGTGAATTGCAGAATGATACAGAACATGAGACTTCGGTAGCTAATAAGGTAGTTGATACACATCAATACCTAAAGACTTCAGTAGCTAATAAGCTAGTTGATACCCATTAAACCTTGTACCTGGGAGAATTCTTCATGAGCTTTGGAGTGCTATTTTTCTTCAACTTTTTTAATTGCTATATACAGAGATCTATAGTTGGCTTCTTTTTTTTCTACAGATGATCACCATCTAAACATTTTTAGTTTAGTCAGAATGCCTATTAAAAATGACTAAAGTGAACATCTTTTTTCTTGGATTATTAGTACTTGATGAAATATATGGACAAGATGGTAAATCATCATTAGATGGAATGGAATTTAGCAATTGTTAAAGGCACTTAAAGCCAGTTGTCCCAGAGAAATCGCATCTAAGCCTTGATTCTTGGGATACTTGCAGGAAAACTTACAAGTTCATACAACTTCATTAACCATTTTGATTGAGATTTGAGCATATCGCAACTTTAGAGAATGCTATAGGATGAACTAATAAGGCTAGCTTTCAGGCCTCTCTATAACCACTCACAGTCACCAATAATACTACAAAACATCAACCCAAACAAATTAAAGACAGTCTATGAATCCATTGATGATGAACTGAGCATCGACGACACAGCCCTGTAGAACCACCATATGAATCACCGAGAGACCCAAGGCTGAATTGGCCAAAGCATCATTGCCAAACCAAACAAGCACTGGGTAAAACGAAAAGGTCCAAAAGCATGCCTAGCGGATTCATTACGACATAAAGAAAGAAATATGCACACAATCATGAATCAGCTCACTCTGCTAGCTGCATTTCGTTTCCTTTCAATAGGTTAGTAAAGTTTGAAAACACAAGGCTTTTACATGCACCGACCATTATACTGACAAATCCTTACATACAGAAGCTTTGGATATGATCAACACCTAAATAACCACTCGCAATGCAATGACAACAATAATGTCTGGAAATCGACTTCTGTATTGGGGTTACTATATACATGTAGGTGTTCAAAGAGTATGCTCTACCCTACCCGTGTATACAGACACATCTCAAAATGTGAATTTTCAGGGATTCAAAATCAAACAAAGCTAAAGTCATCATCTACAGCAGTGTAAAGATTTCTATATATGTAGTTGCAGAATCATAATCTTAGAAAGTTCTGCAAATTACCTTCATTGCATATGTGCACCTTAAACCTTCGTTTCAAGTTATCCGCAACTGCTAACTATCTCTGAACTCTCAACGATTGCCATATACAGATTTCAGTCTACGCCATAAGTATAACTGAAAACCGGTGGCCGAATAAATTTCTTGATTTTAGGGTGACGCCTAACGTGCAAACCTTGTTGTTCCATTAGTTTCTTAGCTTTCAAATAAGCAGTCTTCAAATATCCCCTGAATCTTGGTATGTCCAGCTTCACATCCTGGCTTTTCAAGTAAATGGTGTGTAGTGCAGACCAATTTGTTCTTGTAATAGATTCTGGGTCTCTTACCAAAACATGATCTTTCCCATATTTTTTAGTCAGGGTACTCTCCTCTGGCTGTATTTTGTACTCCTTGTACTCCAATTTCATCCCCTTTGCCAAATTCCTGAAGTAGGTCTCAGCCAGCCAATCGTTGCCAAGTGGCACCACCTGGATGAACGCAGCGCCAGGCCGGAGGAAGAGCGAGTGTGTTAGGGCGGCCCCATGAACTCCCATCATCGCATGACTACCGTTGATTAGCCGATATACATCACATAGGTAAGTGTAGGCTGATGGCTCAAATACTACCACATCGAAACCCTCCTCTTGGGCAGCCTTTATCACATTGTCCTGGTTTAGTATGACTCTTCCAACTGGCCCTGTCCGGCTAACCAACACAAGCCTAGGCTTGCCCTTGACCTTGGGTGGAGGCCACACTAAACATTCACGGTATCCCTCCTCAAGTGAGGTCCGGAAATCAATGAAACTCTTCTGATATGGTATCAGAGCAGGGTTAATAGTCATAGGTCCGTGGGTTATGAGGCCCACCGCAACGGATGGGAAGCAATGTGTGAATGTTTGGTTGTCAAGGTTTATGATCCGATGACTAGAAAACCGAGGAAGTATAGCCTCATATTTACCATACCACCATTCACTATAGTCTGTTATGACGAGGGTCACATCTTGGTCAGGGAAGATAGTATTAATAGTGATGAAGAGTGGGACAAAACCATCATTGAAATCATGAAAAAAGTTTCCAGTGAAGCCACCAATGCTGAACACCAAAGCCGGGGAGTCATGGTTAATTGTACAAGGAGAATGGAATGTTTCTGTGGTGAGGGTGATTTCGCTGATATTTGACATGGTATCTATGTCCCTTTTGCGAGGGTAAGGTCGTAATTTCTCAACTAAAGGCGGTTCTGTTGAGGGAGTGGATAATCTTGCAAAGAATGTAGCTGTTTTTGGCTCTAAGATGGTTGGATTTTTAAGATGACACCAGTCATAAAGTCGATGGGTTCGGTCACATACGATGGTTGGTTTAACAGGTTGTTGATGGGTGGCTAAATGTCGGGTTGACGATGGAGAAATTCTCAATTTTGGCTCTTCACTAGCCTCAGGTTGGATCTTTATCCAAGAGACAGGTGATGGTGATGAGCCCCTCATTTGTAGCTTAATTGATCTCTTGTGCTCTGTAAAAGAACAACAAAATGGTTGTGTTATGAAAAGTTAACTGAATGCATGATTAATAAGATCAAAAGAAAGAAGTTTAGAGAATTAATGAAGTGTTGACTACAAAAACCTTATGTTTATATGTGCAAAGCCACACCAATGCATATTTTTTCAGTTTATATAGTTTGTGATGTTCTACAAAAGAATATTGATGCAATAGCCCGCAAACCACATGTGTCCGGCAAGCCAACCCACATGTGTCCGGCAAGCCAACCCATCTTTATAAACTAGACTCTTAACCGTCCTAGGATCCACTACTAAGATTCAAACTAGTTTCATTAGCACCACAAATCAAGATGCTCATCACCATTATTATGCTACTATGAGTTCTGGGCTTGGGGCACATTTGAGGGAAGTTTCCAATAATTTTGTACTATTAGCCCATTAGCCCAACTTAAATTTCCTAATAGTTACTTATATATCATAAAATTGTTACACATGAAAAAACATAAAAAAAATTCTATAAGACGGTTTTTTTGTATCTTTTGGTGAGACGGAGGTCACTTTTCAGTGAAACTAGGTTTTATCTCTGTGCTTCGCACGAGCTCGTAAAATAATTTTATGAATATATTTAATAATAAAATGCTTACAATATTTGAAGTAAAATTATTAATATTATTGATAAAATATATTTTAATTTATTTTTGGAAAGATTTCTATCCATAGGATCCATGTTAATTCTTGAAAATTTGTAATGAGATTGGACTAAATTTAAATAGAGAATAAAAGTAGTATAAACACACTAATTTTAATAAGTAATTCATCTAAAGAAAAAAATAAATAAACTCATTATTCATTAATGGTATATGTACACTAAAAGTTGATACCTCATGCTCGTTTTATACCGCACAACTAAAACTATGTGGCGTCTACATGTCATATTCCCGTGCTTTGCACGGGCTCGTAAAATAATTTTATGAATATATTTAATAATATAATGCTTTAAATATTTGATGTGAAATTATTAATATTATTAGTAAAATACATTTTAATTTTATTTTTACAAAGACTTCTATCCATAGGATGCAACATGCTAATTTTTGAAAATGATACTTTCATGTCACCTCCATTTGTAATGAGATTGGACTAAGTTTAGATAGATATGTACACTAATTTTAATAAGTAATTCAATTAATGAAAATAATGATTAAACTCATTCTGCATTAACGGTATATGTGCCTTAAAAGTTGATAGCACATGCTCGTTTTATACCGCACAACTAAAACTATGTGACAAAGTTGAGCACATGTGGGTCTATGTGTCATCTTCACACGAAAATTTCTATTATGTGACGTCCTACGTGTCATTACCACACGGAAATAACGGCGTCTACGTGTCATTTTCACACGAATATTTCCTCTTATGTGACATCCTACGTGTCACCACCACATGGAAAAACCCAACTTTTATAGGACATTTACATATATATCTCGTTTTGAAGCATTTTTTAAATCCAATTCATCGGAGTCAGATTTATAATTTTTTGAGTTACGTAACCAAAATTATTTTACTTTGTAATTTAGAAATATGTTAATAAATATGTAATTAAGTCAACTAATGATGAGACATTAATGATGGATGATGTGTCATGCTACATGGCAAGTTTGTGCTTACGTGTCGGCTTACATGTCATTCCCACATGACGTGGCTTGCCTATGTGGTATCCCACGTGTCAGCACCACACGAAGAAGGACCCAGTTATATGCATATACTAGTGATATTCCCGTGCGTTGCACGGTCTTTATAAAAAAAAAAATTGTGTTTATACAAAAAAAGTTATATTTTTGTAATTCCTTCAATTAAATAAATACGATGGGATATCACATCTTTTCACTTTCTACTTTCATGTCTAGGTTTTTTTTTCACCAATAAGAAATACTCATTTAGATAGTATGATATACACCATTTGTGCAAATAAACAGCACACTATAGCACAATTTTTCTCGTAAAAGTTATAATGAATATTGGGTAATGCATTATTTCGAATAAAGAATAGGGATTGATAACTTCTCTTTTTTTTCACTTTGATAGACATTCTATTAACATAAACCTGACCTATGAATCACTCACAAATATAGCCAAATACACACATATACAAATGAAACATAATACTCAATAAAATTCAAAAAAAAAAAACACACTCGTGCATCAGACCTCTAATACACCATTGATCATCAAAACCATATGTTTGATAAAGTGTCCGAGAACCTATTTGAGCATACTCCTATTTACGGTTGCTCAAGCATCGGCAAATTGATTCTCAAATATTTATAATCAAATGTTTATTATTTCATTATATGAAATCTTTTAACTTAGTTCATCATATTGTCATGTTTTTACTATTTGTCTGATAATTAGACATCCAGATAAATTTTGCTACTCCATCTTCCCCATACTATTAACCCATTTATTTATTGTATTTAAAATAGTTTTGTAGTGTTGTTCGATCTTCATTGCGATGATTCAAACTATAATAATTTTTTTCTATTGGAACAAAAACTTCTGAATTTTTTTCCTCATTTTTTATTCGTACTATTTTAATGTGATTAAATGGAGATAATATAACACGTGATCGTGACTCAAAATAAAAAAAATCTAGTTCTCCATCTTCTCATACTCTATTAGCTAGCTATAATCATGGTGTATCCAAGTACCACAAATGTATAAGCTTGAGCATCATAATTGTCTAGTGCTAGTATACACGTACATATTTGAATTTGTCTAGTATGCATTTTGTCCAAATACGTTGAAAGGGTACTTGCATTAAAAATGTACATTGAATCAAGTCAGCTTGTACCAAGATGCTTAAATGCAATGTGTGAATACATTAAACCATGTGTAAACACATTAAACCATTTAATTTGCTTATTTGCTTACGTGTCACATAGTAGAGGTAGCTTAGCTTACATGGCATGCTTATGTGTCAATCTAGCATGTAACAACATTCACTTATATATATATATATATATATATATATATATATATATATATATATATATATGGGTCATGATTCATTAATAAGTGACCCCAACATTTCTATATAATGACCCCGAATTTGTTGTAAGTTGGTCTTACACAAGACGTAGTCATGAAAAAATTTATGCTATTGTCATGTGAAAAAATTAGAAGGTTGTCTTCTTCCAAAAAAGTCAAATATTTTTGGGCCAACTCAATCTCAAATGCCATAACCACTCGACCTACCAGTTGGACCTAGTAACCAAGTACTGGTTGTTACTTGTTCGCTATGAGCCCAACAATGGCCATGTTCATCCATTCACCCAAAAACAATGCTTTAACAACATATCTTGTGTGGACTTAGTCCACCGTGGACCAAGTAAATTTGAGAGGTGGCTCCAGGTGAAATAAGGGGTGGCTCCACTATCAGAAGGGTGTCTCCAAGTGAAGTATGGGGTGGCTCTACTATTAGAGTGGCGGCGCCAAGTATAAATTTGAGGGGTGGCTCCAAGTGAAGTATGGGGTGGCTCTACTATTAGAGTGGCGGCGCCAAGTATAAATTTGAGGGGTGGCTCCAAGTGAAGTAGGGGATGACTCCACTATTAGAGGGGTGGCTCCACTACAAGAGGGGTGACTCCACTATTAGAGGGGTGGCGTGAAGTATTGGTCCACCAGGACTAAGTCCACACAAGTTTTTGCCAAGCTTTAAAGGAACGGAACAAGGCTGATGAGGTCTTGGCCTTGTGGTTAAAATGAGGCTTGGTACATTAGGTCCGGGTTCAAATCCCCCTCTCATTGTATGTAAATTTAATGTACTAGTGACCTATGTGCCTCCTTGGACCAAAAAAAGAATCAACAGAACAAGAAAAAAAAAATTGGAAGTAAAACCCAAAAAACCAACAATTCTATCATAATCTCGGGAGTATGTAATCCCAAGCATATAAAGTACATACACCCAAGACCACGTAAAAATTTACGCCAAAAAACAGAGGAATCATGTTTTGCTGGATTTTCAATATTAAAAAAATTAAGTATATGCATATTTCAGTGATCATGTAAAGTACTACAGTATAATTATATACTCCATCCATCCTGAATTTAATAATAACATTGTGATACATCCCTAATATTCAAAAAATTCAGGTTATTTTGTTGAAAATAACTTGAAATGAATATAGTACTGCATGTATGTAAGGACCAAATCCAATGATCATTAAAAACAGTGACAATTATTTCTAGGCAAATAGTGTTATAAAATTATGTTTGATAAAAAATGAAAATTACAAGAATAGCAAAGAAATTAAAATACTAAAATCATATAGATTATAATAAAAAAAATGATGAAATAAATACCTTGATGATGGTGAGTGATGGGAGTTGAAGAGGTAGATTTTCTGATAATGAGCATGAAACTAATTTGGAGAGCAAAAAACATGATTATACGGTAGCATATCTTCTCTGCTTTCATCTGTTTCTTCATTTTGATCCTCCCCTGTTTAATTATATTGTCGGTGTGTATCAAAATTAAAACTTTAAAAAAAAATCAAGAATTTCCCCTAGAGAAAGTGAGAGAAACTTAAAGGGATGGTGAGAGTGACAGTAGCAGAGTGATCAGTATGCTCTAATTTTGGCACTGAATTAAGGGGTAGAAAGTGGATGAAAATGGAAAATGGAGAAAAAGTACAAAGGATTTTCTTTGCCGTCAAGCGGAAACAGGGAGTGATATGGGGGAGTGAAGAGATACAGAGAGAGAGAGAGAGAGAGAGAGAGAGAGAGAGAGAGAGACTTGTGTAAATGGGTAGAGCAAGTTTTGAGGCGTAATGGACGGCAAATTTATGTGTCTGTTTATGCTTCTTTATTTATTTATGGAGTGCTACTATTTTAGTGGAGTATGTTATTACGGACGTACACTTCATTTGTTATTGCCTCTTTTTTAAGTGTACCATAAAATTCCAGTTCTAATTTCAAAGCAAAATATACTCGTAATAGAGCTGTTCATGAACTAGTCAATCCTATAACGTATGTCCATCCGATTCGAAAAATAGGCGAGTTTGAGCAAGATGTTTGCGTAAATTTAAAAGGACTAGTCCAATAATTCGATCCAAATTCGCTTGCTGACCTTATCTATAAATTTAAATAAACATATCAAATCTGACCCGCATTCAACTCAAGCTCAAACCTGAGTTCTACTCAATACACTCGCTAATTTTCTAACCTTTTAACTGTTTTCCACCCATTTTTTACCCTCTTCCAAAATTTGAACTAGCAAAACTATTAATTGTACCAAAAATAGCCAGACCTTAGGCACATCTTCTAAACCCACTGCCCCTATAACTTCAGCTTAATTATTTTTGCAGATAATATAATGGTAGGCAAAAGGTATACAGGACAGCGAAAGGAAAAGGGGGCGAAGAGTTAAAAAGGTAAGAAGCAAATGAGTAGCATGTGATTGATGATGAGCACGAACATTGATGCATGGTTGGTTTGCATTGCTTTACACTTGTCATCATCTCTCACTCCTTTTTTTTACAATTTTAGCAATCTGGAAGATTCGCCAAATGCGAGTGCTTAGGGATCGTTCCTACGACTCCAAATTAAATGTCCCCCCAATTATCCACGTACTCTTTTTTTTGGTACACTTTCTTATCCTTCACGAGGATATCACTACAAATTTTGCACTTTTTCCCTTGTTATTAATCTTTTTTGCCTGATCTCATCTTGTCATCTGTCTCAAATAGTTGTCCCATTCACTTCGTATTACATAGACAATAATCTTATGTTGCATCTAAGAAGAAAAAGAAATCATTTTCTGGTATCTCCACATTGTAAGTAGTTTGTAGTAGGTATTTTCGGCAAAAGCTGACACGACACGATAACACGTCACGAATTGGACACGAAATAAATGGATTAGTGTTGAGATTTTCGATACGATTAACATAAGCGGGTCGATACGAATAACCTATTTAGTTAAATGGGGGTTGGGTTAGTGTTGAAATTTTCAATACGAAATTGACATGCTCTGACACGATTATTCAAACATGTCGAGAAATATGTCACCTAACTAATGATAATATCAAAAAAAAATACACCAATGAAAGCTTAAAAGTAATGCTTCAAAATTTCTTTACTATTTTTTATTAGTTTTTCTTATGTTATAATTTTTATTTTCCGAAAAAAAAATTAGATTAAAAAAGTTAAGAGGATCAACACGAATAACATGATTATTAAGCTGGTTGGGTTAGTGTTGAAGGTTCCCAGCACGATTAATAAATGGGACAGGTTAGTGTCAGGAGTTTTCTGACACAATTATCTTTGACACGAACACGAACATGACACGACCTATTTGTCAGCTCTATTTGCAGGTATCCAACTTGGAGATTTGATAATGGATACCATTTGACTCCTTGTTAGAGCTGTTTAAAAGCGGGCGTGGCCGAACGCAAGTCGGGTTTGACAAGTTTTTTTGCTCCATGGGATGGGCTGGCAACGGTCGTGGATTAGGCTAACTAGCAAGTTCCTTATAAGATCACTAAAACACATTGTTCAGGGTCAGGTCTGTTGGGTCATCCTGTTCATTAACAGTTCTACTACTTGCTTACAAATTACAATCAATATTATTTTGTCATCTCCGTATTACATTCATTGTGTACGTCATTCTGTTCCATTCTACGCTGCATCACATCTTGTATTTGTCACACATTATATTACATTATTCAATTTGCTCCGTCGTTTTGTTTCATTCCATTCCATAACATTTTGTTTTATTTTTAACAATTTCGCATCATTCTATTGAAAAGAACATGAGTTAAGACTATTCCCTTTACCCTACCATTCGATCCTTCATTCAATTAATTTTTTCATTGTCATATGTGCAATCTAACTAAGGTCATCAGCTTACAACATAATAAGGATTTTGAGTCGATACAATGTTCAACGCAAAATCAGTGATACTCATAGATTCTACGTACATTAATGTAGTTGAGATGAGAGCACATGGTAGCTAGTAATTTTAATATTTGCTGACATTGTTATACTCTGTCTCCAGTCTCTAGTAACTCCACCGACACTGTGCAGTAGATCACTAAGGCCTGAGCTACCTCTTGAAGTTACCAAGTATAAAGAATTTCTTAATGAGACCGACCAACCACGCTGTGCCCAAAGCAGAAAATCATTTGATTGAGCTTGGAGTAGGTAGCATAGCGACGTAACTATAACTTGTTCCCAGTACTTCTTAGTAATAATATGCGTTTAAGTCTAGTTTCCAATAAAGTTGACGGCTTCCTGGTTATTAAAAAAAAAAATGATTTCATTTGCATATGATGCCTCAATTCCAACATTAACCTGTAATGTGGTATTTTGATTCTTTTAAATCCAAAAAAAAAAGATGAAACAAAGATACTATATGAGATTATGACCAAATAAGTATTATATGCACTAACCTAACCCACTTTTTTCATGAATCTCTTAGCTTTTCTATATGCCTTCTTTAAGTACACCTTAAACCTATACAAATCCAATTTAACATCTTGTTGGGTCAAATATACCTTCTTCAAAAGTGACCATCCCTTTTTTTGGAGGCCCATTGGGTCTTTAAGAATTGGGTCATATGTGTTGTACATTTTTGTCAAGCTACTTTCTTCAACTCTCACTTTATACTGCAAATAGTCCAAGCCCAATTCCTCAGCAGGCTTACCATAGCACAACTCTGCAACCCCATCTGTTCCAATGGGTACTACTTGTATAAAAACTGAGCCGGGTCGTAAAAACAACAAATGGGTCATTGCTGCCCCATGGATCCCTACCATTGCATGACTCCCATTCATTACCCTATAAGCTTCACTAACCGGTGTATTGGGCTTGGGCTCGAATATAACAACATCAAAGCCCAAACTCTCCGCCAAGGCTTTGACTTGGGCCTGGTTCAATAGAACTCGACCAACCCCTTGCGATCTGCTTACCAATACCAATTTGGGCCTATGGGCCGTTTCATTTTGAGGGATAGGGTTGTGGGCTTGTCTATAAGCCCGATCGAGGAAAGCATGGAAGTCAACAAATGTAGTGGGCTTTGGCACCAAGTTTGGGTTAATAGTCATGAACCCATGTGAAACCAGGCCCACGGTCGTGGCAGTAAAACAATGGGTGGCATTATCATTATCAAGGTCCACAATTGGGTGTTTGCTAAATGCATGGAGCAGATCGACGTACTTGTTGATCCACCAATCACGGGATTTCTCGATCACGAGGACGATATCTCGATCGAACGACATCGATCGGACGGTGATGAAGAGGGGGAGGAAGCCTTCATTGAAGTCATGAAAGAAGTTCCCTGTGTAGCCTCCCGCACTGAATACAAGGGCTGAGGCATTATGGACTACATCACATGATGTTGGGCCTGGTGGGCCGGAAATTAACGTTACCTCTCTGATTTTGGCCATTGTAAAATTCTCCCACTTTCGAGGGTATGGCCTGATTTTCTCCATGAAATATCTGGGCTTGGTTGGCCCAATAGCGAAGAAGGTTGAGGATGTGGGGTCCAGAACAGTTGGGCCGTTAATTGAGCAGAGATCATAGTGATAGTGAGATCGGTCGCAATTGAGTTTTGATGGGATACGTCCTGCATAGGTTTGTGGGTCCCAATGAATCGCCGAAACTGAGTCAATGCAGAAAATCGTTAAGTCTTCAATAATCAACCTCCAGCATGAGATTTTCTTTGTTCTCAAGGGATATTAAGAGGCCAACATCTCAAGGGATATACATATGCTTTTTTTTCTTTGTTTATTGGAACGAAACAAACAACATATGTTTAGATTGTTGAAAATTCTAATTTCATTATTAAAATTTAACTAAAGTAAAATAATGTTTTCTAAAGTTCTAAGTCTCTTGGATATTAAAAAATATGCCCAAAAGTGTAAGGATGTATTTTTTTCCACTTACTCAATAATTGGTTCACTTCATTTACGTTCAATGATTTACTTTTTCTCTTAAAAATTATCATTAAGTTTCGTTCAGTGAAATTTAATTTAGTTACTTTCAGTTCAATCCAGTTCATTGAAAAAAAAATCATACGCCTTAAGTACCATTAGAAAAAATATGCCCTTAAACACGAGTCAGAGGGACCAACAGTGTAAAAATAAAATGGATCCTAGCAAACCAATTGGGTATTCTTGAAACCTTAGAGTATTTTTAATATTTATTCGTACTAAACTGCATAAATTTAATCATATTATAGGCACCCCTGAGCAATGCCATTAAAGCTTTAAATTTTAAATTCCACAAGTGACATTTGATTAGGGATCCAAGAATTACAAAACACAATTCGAGAAACGAAGCAAGAATTTCAAAAAGTAGAGGAAGACCTACGTACTACTTGGGAGTTTAAACGGGCAAACCCTTAACCTACGGGCATGCTCACGCACTGCTTGTTTGAATTTAATAGTGGCACTTTAATTTGCTTCCATATGCATCAAGGTGGGTGTAATTGTGATTACTTGGCTTATTACACAAAACTTCTCAATTAGCATGAGCACTTGTCATGTACTTTCGTCTTGCTTGGGAAAAAGAGTCAAGACTCAAGACTATTAGCACGTACCGACTTTGATCCTTTTTATCGGATTCAAACAGGGTCAATTAAATATTTTCCGGATATAAAATACAACAACAGAATTCCAAGGTCAGATTTTTATTTTTTTTTTACAAGGTCAGAATATTCAGTCAAAGTTCTCCATTTTCAACCACTTTATTCAAATCCATAATTCATCTCAAGAATGCAAATCGCTCAATTCTCATATCAATTCACATTTGTTGGTTGAATGGTCAGTTGAAAAAGAATTGATTTAATCTTTACTTGAAATCTTATACTCCATACCGAAAATATCAAATAATGTTTTTTCCATTACTGAAACGCTAATTGCATAGAGTGTTATATACGATTTTATAATTTGACAGCTAAGAAAAAGGCAATAGCAATTACAGTAGCAAATCTACCATGTGATATCAAACGGCTTCTATAAGCAATATGAGAATTGAAATTGAACATGCTTTGGCCTTTGCCCATCTAGATACTGTCTTTAATTTTTTATTGGCATCTATGCCTTTACTACATATACTCAAAATAAGTACTTATTTTATGGGAAAAAAAAAAAAAAAAAAATTGTTTAAGACGGGTTTTTCGTAATTTTTAGTTAAACAATGGTAACTTTTTAGTGAAACAAGGGTAACGGCTCATAATAAGTGACTACTGCAATGCTAGATAGTGACCTAATAATCAATCAAGTTAAGAGCCGAAGTTGAACAGCCTAATTTGATGAAATACTGCTAGAATTTCAGGTGACTTGTAAAAAAACATAACAACAATTTCTACTTTTTTTTTTTTTTTTTTTTTTTTTTTTGTGGCCTCAAAATTTGGTACTAAGTGATTATTTGCATTGTTTCGATCTTTTATCATCAATCAACTCATGTTTAAAATTATACACCCTCCTTAAAAAAAAAAAAAAAAAAAAAAAAAAAAAAAAAAAAGGTAGTATAATAAATAAATAAATAAATAAAGCAAATCAGCCCAAAAATGATTACATAATAAATTTCTAATAGCTACAAAAGGAATTAAATCAAAGCTAATAAGCAAAGTTATTGTCGTTTTTTTAATATAGTACCTTGATTATTTGCGGTGTATGATGAAGGCGTCGTAGAAATGGAAGAGGAGAACATGAGTTTGTAAGAAAGGGAGCCGAAGTGCAGGAGAGAGAGAGCAAAGAAGAGAAGAAGCATGACGTAAGTTATCATCGCCGTCGTACATGATGATGATGATGATGATGATGATGAATCTGGTCTCTTCTTCGTCGTCGCACCATTCACATAACCAGAAGGACCGTCGCCATCTTTTTTATGCATTGCCATGAAATAAATTTTTAGTGATTAATCTTTGATTTTCTTCACTAATCCCTCATTAGTCGATTTTAAAGGGTTTTTGGGACAAGGAATTTGGGAGATGGGTTTTTTTTTTTTTGGGGGGGGGGGGGTTTGGAGATGGTTTTGAAGTTCAAGGAAGTGAGTTAAAAAGAGAGGAAGCGAAGCTAAAGAGATGGAGAAATGTGGGGAAAAAAACGAGTAAAATGTTTTCTCATGCCCAAACCTTTTGTTTCTTTTGTAATTATCGAACCAATGTAATTGGGCCATTAAGGTGAACAGGTATGCTAAACACGGAATATGTCATTGGCTACGATGGCCTTTTTATAGTGGGCTTCGTCTCTAGAGCTGAAATATCAAGCCCAAGCCCAATTGGAGAACGGAATAGAAAAAGCTTTAACGAGTGTAAGCGTGCGTTTTTTAAAGCTTATACGATCTATCAGTTCAGTTCATGTGTCAATTCACTGATCTCAAAATTAAATGATGTTCAGTTCACTTCAATGGTGGTGAGTTCAAAAATATACTTTTTGCCTCACATATCAAATTGTGTTCAATTCAGTTAAGTTGTGTTCAGTTCAGTTAAGTATTGTCCAGTTTAGTAATGTTGAATGCATTTCAATTATGGTAAGTTCAGCTCTAACAAACACACCGTAACACTTCATGAATCATGAGTGTCATCAAAGCAGTTAAGAGCTGAATGACATATGTATTACGGGGGAAATAGAAGACTACCTTAGATATGTTCTAGGAAATATCTGTATTTATCAATAGATTTGAAATTTTAAATTGTTTTTGGAAAGATAATGCGGTAATTGATTTCATGACAGTTATAAGTCGTAAGTGTAATTTTTTGCATATTTTTCATATTCAACTAAATAACTTTTGACACTTTCTAAAAAAATCTTAAATCTGAGAAATTATAAATTATGGGAAGTTGTATTTCCCATATTGAACCAAACGATGACTATAATTGAAAAGAACGCCCATATTATAGATCATCTCAAAATATAATCACTAAAAAGACATTTCTGAAAATTAGTAATTGATCGCCATATAAATGATCCAGAAGTGTTTTCCATAAAAAAAAAATGATCCAGAAGTGGAATGGTTTAATGATCGAGGATCAGAGGACACGTGTTAAACATCAAATGATGAAGAAGATCATGCAAAGTTCAAACAATGTATGACGTTGTGGGGAATAATTAATGTTGGTAGGCAGGACCCCACCTGAAAGGATCAGTTCGATGCTTTCGATCACATCAGGTTGCGGGGTGGCGATTTTGTTATTTTGTTGAAATTCATGTGTCAATTTTAAATTGTTCCAAAACCCTGATTCGTGGGACGCCAGATCGCCTCAGATGATGAGGATTGAGGAGAGAGAAAAGACAGACTTGACTTGTGACTTGTTCAGTTGTGAGGAGAGCTTCAAAGATTTCCATGTACGGACAAATTAAACTCCAATATGGATTCTGGCTATTGTGCATTTACGATATTGTCCTCCTAATATACTCCTCCTTTTTCCCACTAGTACTAGTGTAGTAGTGTATAACCATACATGTCTTTTTTCTTTTTTTTTTTTTTTCTTTTTTTCTCCGGTTAGTTTGTCTTCTACCGAATTGAACTCTATTGAATTGGACAAAGTAAACAAATTATGTAGCGAAAAATTGTATCTCTGAATGGGCTGAATTAGAACACTGACCGATTACCTAATAAGACCGAGCATTATGAGTTGTACACACCTTTTATTTGTTTGACATAATCCTAAGGTGTCTCAATAAGAAACCATATAAGATAATAAATGAATGTTGTTGATCGTGGTGCCTAAATATGTTCAAATTTTGACACGTAATCAAATTTATTAGCATTACTTATACTAGTACTAGTACCTACACATTGGTGTTGACATGCATTCAAGAAAAATCCTTAAAATTAAAATTAGTATTAAAAAATAGACTTTTAAAATTTTCCAAAAAAATGAAATTGTGACAAAAAGAAATAGACTTTTAAACATTCTATGATACCATGTAAAAGTTATCTCAAATCGTCAAGCAGCAGATCGGAGAAGGCCCTATCTTTGATAAAAGTTGGTCCCAACCAATTCAGTCAAATCTAGTTATGCTTTCATCATGATTTTAAAAATTAGGTATCGTGTAGGCTTATTATTATAGGAGTACTCGTTATTACATTTAATGAAATAATCAAATCTAAATGTGCTTTGTTGTTTCTGGCAGTAGATGTTGACTTAATTAAAAACTATTAGTCTCTTATATATATTGAAAATTTGAAACCTATCATAGCCGTTTCACGACTAAGGCTCTGTTTGATTCACCTTAATTTTACTTAAATTCAGTTAAGTTCAATCCATTTCAGTTAAGTTCAGTTCATATGTCTCTTTATAAGTTATAACTTATATAACTTTTTATTGCGAAATAATTTCATGATGATAATTATATCATCGGAAAGATATCAAAGCATACTTTCAAATGAGTCTAATATTGACTATGTTTTGACGAATTTTAAATAGTTAACTATTAAGTTTAAAAAATCAATTTAGTTCAGTTCAGTTCAGCTCAGTTCATTTCAGTTCAGTTCATTTTAGATCAATTTTATCCAGGTGAATCAACAGAACCTAAGTAATTGTAGATGAGAAATTTTAGTTAGTGGAGGGTGTGGAAGTGTGACGACTAGCTAGGGCCTTGGTATCGGATTGGACTGTACCGGCCTACATGTCGTGTCTTCATACCTGGGATTCAAGGAGATACAATGCATGACATAGTCGATGAGCTTCGCGCCATGTCGTTTCACTCTACGCGATCGACTTATACAAAACCTATGACCCACAATTAGGGGTGAGCGTAATCATATACCCACTTCAAATCTTAGGATTTGGTATTGGAATTGATTAAATCAATTCTCTAAACCAATACCCAGATTTGAAATTGTCAAGACCAGTTCTAAGATTAAGTACCCCGTTCCCTTGTCCCCTCTTTAAAGAAAAGTGCTTCAAAATATGTTGCGTAAAATGAATGCAAATACTATCTAAAAACTATAAATGCAATTGTGCAACAATGCTTACCTTCCAAATCTGAAAATACAAACCTAAAAAACAAAATAGAAAAATATGATATCAGAATACTGAAATGATAACATATGCAATACAATTATGAAAATATCAGTGTATTGGGGGTGTTTTCTCTCTAAGGATAGTGTATTGTGAAACACTTTATTTTTTTAGTTTATTTAATTGTTGTTACTTGTATCGTCTTTAATTGAGACCAACTCAAAGAAAAATGATGCCACTATTCAAAAATTTAGGGGTAACTTAGGGTGTGTTATTTTCTACTGAGTTTCACTGATTGGGTAAGGTCCTGTCACTGATTGAGTAAGGTCATGCTACTGATTTCCATTGATTCGGTAAGGTTATTTCACTGATTTTCTTTGATTCAGTAAGATCCTGCCACTGATTATGTGAGTAGAAACGTGGGTCTTGCCACTGATTGAGTAAGGTCCTGCAATTGATTCTCGCTGATTCAGTAAGGTCTAGGCACTGATTTCCACTGATTGGATAAAGTCTTGCCACTTATTTCCACTGATTGGTTAAAGTTTTGCCATTTATTTCCACTGATTGGGCAATATCCAATAAGTGAAAAAGAAGACATCCTTATTATGAGAGATGAAGATAACCATTATTCCACTAAAAAGCGATCATTATTATATAAAAAGTTCCAATAAAATTGTTTTTAGACAAGTTTTTGTGATTTTCACAATGAAAATGCAAATGCCGTAGTTTGAAGTTGGTGGGACTCTACTGTTGTGGATCACGGTATGAACTTTTAAATCAATGGGCCCAAAACAATTAGTTTGGCGAAATCTTTTCCCCGCAGTTACAAATTAGAATCAAAAGGCCTTGACACATATTGTTCCAAGATGGTGACAATTAATTTGCTTAAATTTGAAGTGGGATCACTTACGTGTCCGCATTAAGGAAATATCTAGGATGATTAACTAATTAGAGTAATTAATAACTTGTCTTAAACTGTCCCATTAGTTATGGCTGTTTTTTGGCGTGTATCTGATTAGTAGAACTAATGATGATAGCGACAGCACCCACTTAACGATTCCTATGATCTACTCAAATAATAAAAAGGAAAACCGACTAATGTAATGAGATACTTTACTAGGGTTTGTGGGTAAAAACTGTCCAAAATAAAGCTTCCCTATGTAGTTATTTTTTGCACAAAGGCTTTTAAAGTGATAGGTACCCAAAATTAGTTTTTTTTTTTGAAGGTCACCCAAAATTAGTTAGGTTGTGTTTTTTAGAACTTAGAGTGTGTTTGTTAGAGCTTATACAGTCAGTTTATTTTAGTTTAGGTGTCAATTCAGTGATTTCAAATTCAGTTTAATGATGTTCAGTTTAGTTCAATGGTGATGAGTTTAGAAACAACATACTTTTTGTCTCACATATCAAGTTGTGTTAAATTCAGTTCAATTGTGTCCAGTTCAGTTCAGTAGTGGCCAGTTTGGTGATGTTGAATTCAGTTCAGTTCAATTTAGTATTTTAGTTTAGGTAAGTTCAACGCTAACAAACGCACCCTTACGCAATCAGTTTAGTTCAATTCAGTTCAAGTCAATGGTGATCTCATGTTAGTTTAGTGATTTGCAATTTAGTTCAAGGATATTCAATTTAGTTTAGCGGTGCTCAGTTGAGAAACATATTTTTTGTCTCACATATCAAGTGGTGTCAAATTCATTTCAGTCGTGTCCAATTTAGTTCAGTGATGTTCATTTCAGTTCAATTATGTTAAATTTAATTTAGTTCAGTTCAAATAAATCTAGCTCTAAAAAATACATCCTTAGTTACTTAATTAACCCCGAAAGAACAAGAAGAAATTTCAAATCAGAAACTGAATAAGAAGCTCAGGCTAGCTAGGTGCTTGATTGTGGATGAGTTGTGAGCCCAAAATAAATGAACAATCATAAGCGCAACTGTTAAACCCACTAGCAATGAGCCCAAAATCTGTCGGACTTCAAGTGTAAGGTGTATGCGGGTCGGACTCCTAAGGATCCATTATTGTATTCATCTGAATAAAATAACAAAAAATTTAAACCGAGTATGAAGCGATAGGCTAAGTTCTTCTCAACTTAATTTCACTTAAATTTTAGTTTAGTTTAGCTTAATTTAATTCGATTTAGTATAATTCAATTTAATTTAGTGTAATTTAGTTCAGTTCATGTATAACTGTATCACTCAAATACTTATTTATTTCAAAATATTTTCATGACGATATTAAGTCATTCGAGAGATTTCAAAGCTTATTTTTAAATGAGGCCAATATTGGATATTTTCGAACGAATTTTAGATGGTTAAAAGTCATTTTTTTAAAAAAAAAGGAATTCAATTCAGTTTAATATATTTACAAGTGAAAAGAACGGAGTTTATTAAGGCTCCGTTTGATTCACCTGGAGAAAACTGATCTGAACTGAACTGGACTAAAATGAACTGAATTGATTTTTTAAACTTGACCGTTAACCATTTAAAATTCGTCCAAACATAGTCAATATTGGACTCATTTGAAAGTATGCTTTGAGATCTTTCCGATGACATAATTATCATCATGAAATTATTTAGGAATAAAAAGTTATATAAGTGATAAAGTTACACATGAACTGAACTTAAATGAATTTAAGTAAAATTAAGGTGAATCAAACAGAGCCTAAGTGAAAAAGAACACACTCTAAACTAAATTGAACCCTACTCCAACCAATAAATTGAACTGATTACCCAATAAGTGAAAAAAAAAACATACCTTAAGTACCATCATAAAACTTGAAAGCAAAATTAATTCAACTTTATTTGAACACTAGGATTACTTTTTACAAGTCAAGAAGAATCAAATGAAGTATTAGTGGGTCAGCTTTGGTAGGTCTTTGCTGTTACACGCAGTGAGTATACACGTTCTTGAGTCTTTCCCATAAAATTTGACCCTTTCATTCATCTGAAAAAAAAAAGAAAAATTGATCTGACTCAAATCACCTGCGCTTTTTTCCCCTATTCCCCTTGTATCTTTTCCAGATCCCAAACATAGTCTATAATGACAAACATTCAAAAAGCATTGTCCTTGTTTCTAGCTCGGTCATAACATAATTATCCGTTTTAAACATCTAATTACATTTATAGCTATAATTAGGGTGCGTTCTTTTTCACTTATTTTCATTGATTCTCACTGATTGATTAAGGTCATGCCATTGATTCTCACTGATTGAGTAAGATCATGCCACTGATTTTAACTGATTCAATAAGGTCCTTCCACTGATTCCGTGAGTAGGAATGTGGATCCTGCCACTGATTCTCACAGATTGAGTAAGGTCCTGTCATTAATTCAATAAGTTCTAGACACTGATTCTCACTGATTGAGTAAGGTCTTGCCACTTATTTTCACTGATTGAGTAAGGTCCAATAAGTGGAAAATAACACACCCCACCCTTATTCAGAAAAAGATATGCACAACTGCAGAAGTGAAGCCTCAAGGGATCCAAATTACTTCATGTTCAAAATCCATGATGGATGAATATCTTGTAACTATAGTATACATTGAGTATAGAGATCGCCTCATTTGAGTTTTTGTATATTATGAATAACGCAAGTTTGTTTTGTTCTTTGTGTAATCTACATCTATTAAAAAATAGTTTTTTTTTTTAGAGTGGAATAGGAGACTTTCATTCATAGAAAAGTCATACGACATCAATATCGAAAATAACCCCAGAATTTACTAAATCAATAGTAACAATAACAAATCCGCTAACAAAAAAATTGACTATAATACCCGAGCGCGACTCCCAACATGCATAGTAACCATGTGCTTCCTTTGATACTTCATCTTTAACGGAAGTGGAGATCTTCACCGGAAGTACCATAATTATTTGCTTACAAAACGTTGTATGATACCATCGATGTTGTGGATATCCGGTCCCCGAATTCATATTACTTGCTACTAAATCGCACAATAGGCGAAAAGAAGATCCTATAAAAAGGAAAAATATGAAAATCCCTATGGGAATTCCAATTGATGCACTTGTGATTTTTTCTTGTCCAAATGGTGCCCGAAATTTTTTCTGTAATCCAGCAGATGCCTTTGTACCTCATGAAACGTCTACTCTGTGCCATTATTTTTGTTTTCCGTCAAACATTTCCGTTAGTTGCTGATGTGGCCTCTTTATGTTCTCCATTTTCTCTCTCCTCCCGTTCAATGGTCTCCACTCTCATATCCACCACCTCACACCATCTCTCTCCTCCCACATTTGTGAACTGAAAACACCAATTTCAGCCACCACAACCCACCCATATCGCAGACCACTATCACTCACCACCAGTATTCACCCAGCCACTGCCACCTCCCTCTCACCGACCACCAAGTCCACCACGACCCCACTCACCGCCCCCCGCGAACCACCACCACCAGAATCGCCACCTCCCTTTGACCCACAAAACCTCACAACCACCATTTTCGAACCCTACCCCAAACAACCATTCCCATTACACAAAACCCCCAAAATCCCGCAGCCGCACTCACGAAAACCCCAAACTCAGAATTCGACCATTCCCTACTACGAAAACCCAAACCCAGAATTCGAATTCGAACTCCTTTCATCATTCTTTAAACAAATTACAAACCCAAACCAGCAATAACTCCATCGTTTCCCTCAATTAATTGCCTAAAATGCTCTAAATTGTAAAATTCCCTCAAATTAGCAATTACAAAAATTTTGCAAAGCCGGCAGATCAGTCCGCCAATCATGGCACAATGGAACAAAAATAAAATAAAAAACCTGTGGGTGGGTGTTATTTTGTGGTTGTTTGGTCGGAGTATGGGGCTGTGAGTGTTGAATTCTGGGTTTCGTGGAGGTGGTGGTGCGAAATGCTAGTGGTGGTGGTTACCGGAAGGAGTGTGGGCATGGTGGATTCTGCATGTGGTGGCTCGTAAATGGTGGTCGTTTGTGGTGGTTCGATATAATAACAATAAAAAAGAAGTTTCATTACTGCCACGTCATCAACTTAACAGAAATATGTGACGAAAAATAAAAATAATGGCACGGAATAAACGTTTTTTGAAATACAGGGATATGAGCTGGATTTCAAACAAACTTTTGGGCACCATTTGGACAAGTCACGAGGACACCAATTGGAATTCCCCAAATCCCTAATAACTCTACAAAAGGGAGAGAAAATTTATTCCACTTAAAATGCAAAAATTAGAAATCAATGGTAAAAGTAGGTGAAAAACATGAATCACAGGCCGGGAATGACCTAAATTAGCCCTCCCGACTTGAAAATTTGTCCTAATAAGAATTAGGGTTTGAGAGAGAAAGATAAGAGGCAAAAGAGAGAGGTTAGAGTTTTTTAGTTTAATTTTCACTAATTGGGTCCATTAAAAAATAGTTACACTACTATAATAGCACAAGTTTTTTTTTACTTTTATATTCAAATTTAGTGTATTTCTTCTTTTTGGGGTGCAGTACTAAAAGTTAGGCAATGATTTTACCAACAATCTGCAACATACATCAAGATGAAATGGTAACTTCCCACCTTCCTATTTTAATTTGTTTATTTTAATTTGGTATACCGGAAACACAAAAACTTGTTTAACACGGTTTTATTATAGCTTTTGGTAGGATGAATGACACTTTTTAGTGAAACAATGATTAAATAGTGACCCTAACATGACTAAATAATGATCCCATTTTTCTATGAATTGATCTCCCACAAGAGTTCTTCTATAGGAAAATACATGATGTAAACAAACATACAACACAAAAGGCAAAAGCATTGTTTTATCGATACCATTCAAGTGAAATAATGGGCTTGCTACTTGGAACTGACGCATAGGTGTATGTATATGGGAGGTAGATATGTTATGAAAGTTTAGTTAGATTGTCATTTTCAGTGTAATACTGGCTAAAGATCAGTCACTCTTATTTTTTTTATTTTAGAAGAAATCATTCTTCTTAGTTTTTTTAATGGGAAGAATCACTGTTCTTTTAGTAATAAGTCATTTGTTGTTGTCTACCAAAAATAAAAGTTAAAAAAGAAGTATGATGTATTCTTCTTCACTGAACTAAACTCCATTGAGGTGGAACTGAAATTTACTTATTAGCTAAAATTGAATTGAACTGAGCTGAGCTGAATTGAACTCAATATTAAGTAAATGGAAAAGAACACACCCGTAAATTATAATGCATTGTTGTTGTCAAAGGGTTGGCTAAAGTTAAATTTCTGAACTATATTTGGTGACAAAATTGATATCATCATTTTCGGTTATGTATCTCTTTAATTTATGAACTAACAAAGGGAAGAAAGATAATGTCAGTTTCGGCATATATATATATATATATATATATATATATATATATATATATGTGGCTTTCAAATTTAGGGAAAAAATTATTATAAATTCGAATTACTTTTTATTAGACAATATCTAAATGATTATGAGTCATGACTCATAATAAGTGATCCATACATTTTTGAATAATGACCCTATTTATCTATGAGTTGATGTCACTCAAGACTTGCTCAGATAATATCTTACCTCTTAAAAAAAGTATTAAAAAAAAAACAAAACATTGAATTGAACCTAAAGTTTATCACATGTTGAAGACTGGAAATGTGACACTTGAATTGATTTTTTTGAAATGTGAAATTAAAGACCCTACAAATGTGTGGTATTTGATGAACCCAAAAGATGTGCCACGTGGAAGCATTATAAAAATTCGGGTTTATCAAGAGATACAGTGCTGTTAGGGAACAAGAGGGAGGATCAGCCAGTTAAAAACAGACAGAAGTATATCACATAAATAATTAAACGGTAATACTACTGTACTCAGTTACTCACATTTCATCAAATCGTAATTAAACTATGCTCAAAAGGTCAATATGTTAACCCAACCAACCAACCCTATTATTTTTTTCGAAAATAAATTAATAATGAAAAATGCTTGGTTGACCCAATATATGGACAATCCATTTTCACTTTATATCTATCTCTCTCATACATTAAATGCCATTTTTTGGAAATAGAAGAGAGAAAATCTTAAAATAAAAAAAAGAAATAAATACATAGAAGAGATAGATTGCCAACCCAGTAGGTAGAAATATCATTCTCCATACTACCAAAAAAACCTCATCTCATATTGTTAAATAGTTTTGTTAACCCTCATAGACTTAGGTAGGCCCCATTTGGTTGTCTACATACTATAGCCATTGGCCAATTAGATACTTGGCTTAAAATAGAAAAATCAAAACCACTTATACTTTAGCTCGTAGATATTAAAATACCACTAATATAACCATGTAGTGTGATAGAATGGTAGAGACTCATCCTCACTTAATCTTAGTAGAGAATTCAAATCTCGCATAGAATATAGAGCAGTGTTAAATTATTGACTAGATACCTCACCTTTTAAGGTGTCTACAAGCAAATCAGAAAAATAGTGACTTTAGACCTTATCGATGGTGGATACCCCTGATATAAACCAAAAACTATACCAGTAATACTTTTTTTTAAATCTTTAATAACACTCTCGCCATACCTATATTAACCTACTAATGACATGACCCCACTTGGTAGAAAAAATGAGAATATATTGTAAAGTCCGTAATGGAATAAGTGGTACATACAATTTATGACAATATTAGTTTTTATGAATTTTTTTCTTTTAATTTTTGAATAAAAAGATAATTTTTTTAATCTTCAAATAAAAAGATAATAATAATAATAATAATAATAATAATAATAATAACCAATAAAAATATACAAACAAATGTTACTAAACTCGCAACCCATGTGTTGCATGAGGCGAAAAAACTATTGAATAATACTCTATCATTACTTGCAATTAGTAGTTTTATTATTCATTATCATAATATGTGAGGGGAAATTTATGTTACAATACTGATATTGACCTTATTTATGAAATGTGAATTTGTAAATACTAATATCCACTAACTTTCAATTATTGAGAAAGTTGCTAGGTGTATCTACAAAATCATGATCTAGTTATGTGTTTTTGATACAATAATTTAAAATACAGTAACTATTTTTTGGAGTTTTGGATGGGAAAATGATAGAAAAATTAGTAAAATCTTCCTTTGTAGTAAAGTATAAAACTACACCGAGTACATGTGAATTTTGGGTATGTACTAAAAAGATAAAAACAACCATGTGATAGAGATTACAAGTAGTTAAACATCATATATGTACGAAATGCATAATCAATTTGGATAAAGGACTGATAGATTGGATGTATCATGTCATGTAATTATCAATATCTGAAAATTTTAAAATACACTATCAATAATTGGGCTAGCTAAAATCTCAAAAATAAATACTTAATGTTATGATTGTTAATAATGTGATGATTAACAATAGTTCCAATATGTCCATTTTGTTGTATGAGTGTTGTTGCAGTACTGACCTGCCCGCGTGTTGGGTGTACAGTACAAGTGCTAATAGCGTTTTTTTTTTAATATATATAAAAGACTAAAATCTTTTTAATTGTATTTATTATAAAATGATTCTTTATATATATGTATATATGGGAGATAATTAATACCATGATTTAATAATATCTGTACCTAAAGCAAAGAAGGTGGAGAGAATCTAGAAATGCCCCCATTTATTTTCATTTCCAAAAAAACCCAGGAAAATATTTAATGGGGAGCAAAAGCTAATTAAGTGAGAGAGAGGAGAGAGAGAGGAGTGATATACTGATATGAAAAAGCAGAGAATAAAAAGAGACCGGATGTTGACAAATTTCATGTCACTGTTCTTAGAAGGTCGTTTGTTTGTGTGAAGATTTCTTATCTGGGATCTCTCTCATTCTCTCTCTAGAAAAACAATTCTCTCTCTCTCTCTCTCTCTTCAGTTCTCTCTTCAGTTCTCTTTCTCTCTCTCTCTCTCTCTCTATCCTTTGTTTCAGACACTGGCCCAGCAGATCGAAATCTCCATCTTTTTCCTCTTCTTATTACCTGATGACGATCTAATGAGCTCTCTCTCTCCTTAAATGGTGTTACAAAATATTCACTTCTTGTTTCTCTCTCCTGTTTTTTTTTTTGTTTTAATTTTTTTGGGTTTTTTTTTTAAAACAGGGTTTTTATTTTTATTTTAATCTTTTTAACTCATTTGTAAAGTTCATCCCTTTTTCAGTCTTAAGAGACTGAATTTTCATGATGGGACTTTGGAGGTGTCTTTTGCTTCCTTTTATTATCTGGGTGTGGAGAGAGCTCTCTATTGAATGATTGAATCTTTCATAGGCAGATTGTTGAGGAGAGAGAGAGAAAGAGTTTTAGAGAGAGAAAGGAGAGTTGATTGGAGGATGTGGGTCTAAAGGTAAAATCTTTATTTAATTTTTTTTTCGACTTCTCAGCTTGTTGCTTAAATTAGATTTCTGGTGTTTTTGGTTTATGGGTTTTGATCAGTTGTTACTCTTTTAGTCTTAAATTTGAATTTTTACTCTTATTGTGTAATTGGGTGTTTTGTTAATTGATGGATGTTTGATTGCATTTTGTGTAATTCAGTGTCGGAATCTTGTGTTTCTTCTTATGTATATGCTTGGATTTGATGTGGGAATGTAATACTTTTCCAATTTGTTGCGAGTATATCTATTGGGGATCTGTTGTCTCATTAATATGTCTCCAATAGATATTCCTTTTAACAGTTTTCAGGCAGTAGGGTTTTGGGAAGTCAAGTCTTATTTAGTATATTTTTATAATTGGAAGATTTTAGTACTTTATCTAAGCTATGGTGTTTCCAGATGTAACTGTTCACATAGTTGTTGTGATTGCTTGGTCTAACTAAAATAATCTAACATTTAGGATATTAACTTGCTAGCTTGTTTTGGGAGTGTGATTCATGTAAAAATGTAGTGGTTCTTGATGATTTATGATTGGTAATTGAATATGGAGGTCATATATGAGACTGGTTTGAACTTGCTAAATTTAGGGTAAATTTAGCAATTTGGAGTTTGAGCTTGATGGGGCTTTGTCGTATTCGTCTTCCTTTCAGACTTCATAGTCCTTCTAGAGTTCCATTTAGCTCTCATCATTTTCTGTTATCTGGTGGTGCTACGCGACAAGAATGACAGTCAATCAATGGATTGGTGTGAAATTTCATTCAACAATGTAAGAGATTTTCCAGATTTCTATTTGATAATTATCTTTTGGGTATCATGTTACAGTATTACTAGACGACACTTTAATTCCGGAGTTGGGATGTTTAATCAGAATCAAGCTGTTCAAATGGGTGGAAGACAACATGATGTAAGAGACTTATGCGCCGTGTGGTTGTTCTGTCGAGGGGCTTGTGCTGACATATAGCTTATTAACCTCCCTAATAGTGGCTTTAAAGTTACAGGTCATGTTTGTGGTGGTTTTGGATTGGGAAGTATTGACATCATGTGCTCGGTGTGCTTATTGGTGGTAAGGGAAGGGAAGAAAAAAAATCCATCTGAATTTGACTTGCTGCAAGATATGTGAAATATTGTGCGCGCAAGTGTCAAATCATGCATGTAACGACAATGCTTACGTTGTTGCATGGATGCTGACTGCTGTGTGTACCAAAAACAGCCTTTTTTTAAATTTATTTATAGTTTTTGTGAACATAGTAAGGCTCTTATTTGACCAATTAATAGATTGCCTTTCTAAACATTAGCAGAAAGTGGACTTTGCAATGTTTGAATTGTCCCCTCAGACACAAATATGGTATTTTTGATTTCATATATTACGACAACTTGCATTTCCAAACACCATACTTCAAGTGTGCTATAATAGAAGTGATCTTGTAGATACTTCATAAAGCGTAAAGGCGTACAGCTAGTGCGTGGGGGAAAGCCATTAAGTTGATGCTTTAAGTTGATGTTGCAGATACTTTAGGGGCTCGTGGTTCTCAAATATGTGCTTTTACAGTTTTACGGAATGAAGTCTCTGTATTCGTAATTTTCCAAGTCATGTTGTAGGAGTAATTGGGTATCATAGTGAAGATTCTTCTTTGCTTAGGATGGTGGTTGGAGGACGACACTTCAAACTGAAGGGTTGGCGCTGCTGTATGAACATTTAGAAATCAAGTTCGTAAATAGACAGGGTCTGTAGTTTCTTTGTGATGTTGGAAGGTAAGGTGAGGTTAATGATGACACTTATGTGCCTTGTTGAAGAGTGTAAGAGTAACATGAGGAATATACAATGGCTGCATTGACAAAGCTTTATAGTGAATTTGGAAAGTAGCTGCCTTTCAAGGGAAAATTTTCTTATAGAATGTATCTTAATTTTGAACAGATACCAGATTATTAGCCTATGTGGGGAACTATCTGATGTTCATTTAACTGAATGAAGGCTGATTTTCATCTATCTCTGTAGTGAAACTTTTCGGCTGAAAAGTCGGATTCTCATTCTGGTGAATTTTATGGAATGTTTTATGTTTCAAATATTTGCGTTCACTCCTTTTGGGAAAGTTTACATGTTAATGGTACTGTCTGATTCTCGTGATTCGACTTCCTATTCCTGTCTACCTCTTATTTGCTAAATGTGTACAATTGATCTGTGGCTTGAGTTTTTTTTTCCTGGGGTGTATGTCAGTGTGGCTGTAAACATGATCCTTTGCTTGATTGCTAACCCAGACCGGCAATTGTGTTAGGTGTTTGAGAACAATACCTGAATTCCTCTTTGATGGTTTATGTGTTTGCGTCCCTTATAGGTATCCAAACATAAGACACTTCTTGATATGGGATTTAACAGATAAAAGTGACATGTACCTAGATCCAACACCCGTACCAATTATTTTAGACAACTTCAAGTAACATAGCTTAAATGCAGCAGTCAACTAAATTTGATGACTTTGCTGAGTGTGTACACGCAAGTCACATGTTAGCTCTGCCAACTTAGTAACTCAATGAGTAAGGGTACATATTGGTATTGTTATGCAATTTGCATGCGAGGTCCTACTTTGTAGCTGGTAATATCAAAATTTTGTTAATTGCAGTCGTAAACTTAACTTTGTCTTATTATGGAAACAATGTAATTTTGCAGTTCTGGAGAAAATGAGCAGTTGATTCTTGTATGATTTGTATTGTTGGATTGATCATGAAATATGAGTACCACTGTGAGGTAGTGAATAGTTTGCTGGAGGTTGGGCAGGAGGCATTGGTTACAAGGATATCTTTTGTTTGCTATAATTCTTTTGCTTCCCCTTTGTTGATAATCCTAACAGGCCCTATGCCTTTCCAATACTAACATCCTGTCAGTAAAAGATATGAGTTGTTTAAGGGAGTGTTTGTGCAAGGCTTCAGTTGCTGCAGTGCTCTATTGTAGGCTGGCAGTGTTTCTCATTCTAATGTTTGGCTGTTAATTTGCAGGTATGGGAACAAAAGTGCAGATTGAAAATTTCTTGCCTGGACATTGCTCAATGAGGGATATTAGTCGCGAATCTAATGGTGCAAATTGGCCTTCTTGTTACAGTGATAATAGCTTGCCCAATGGACAGTTTTTTTATGGTTTTCTTCCTAGGACAATTGCAGATTCACATTCAGGATATGATAAGGATGTTGTAAAGCAAACAATGCTTGAGCATGAAGCTATATTCAAGAATCAGGTATATATGCTCACAAATTCGATGATCTTGTTTGATATGCATTCATATATGTACATGATCTACTCTTAGCTATGGAATGTTTAAGTACTCACTACAAAGACTGAGCATGATTAAATTTAACCCAATGTCTTTTCTTTGAGCAAAATGAGGTCTGGTACCCATAAATTACATATATCTTATAGGGGATGCCTGGGGTTGGGGTGGTTGGGCTTGGGAGTGAGGAATTGCACTAGCTTTTGTTTGCCCGTCTCAGAAATTAGATGACTTTATTTTGAACAATACTTCTATCCCTTAATCTGCTTGTCAAAGGTCCTTTCATTTGTCGTTAATATGTCTTACTATCCAGGTCTATGAACTACATCGACTCTACGGAGTACAGAGAAACCTGATGGAGGAGGTTAGGAGGAAAGAGCAATTTAAACGGGGAGTGCCTTATGAAACATCATCATCATCGAGCCCTGTGCCCTCCCACATACAATCGGAGGATATGCAAAGATGGAATGGCTCAAGCCTTCCCTTGGCAAACTCTGTTTGCGGTAGACCTCTTATTTCTGGTCCAGACACAGTTCAATCCTCACCACATTCCATTAAAGGAAAGAGCATACAAGCTTGTCCAAGTCCATTTCAGAATTGCTATAGCCCAAAGAACTCGGAGGTTTCAGAGTCGAGGCCCACAAAATTTAGGAGAAGAATGCTAGATCTGCAACTTCCAGCTGATGAGTATATTGACACAGATGAAGTTGAGCAGTTTGACAATGCAAAAAATTCAGACAATTTAAGTCCCTCCCCTGATAAGAATGGAAAGTTTGCATCTGGGAATGGAAAACTGTGTCTGAACTCCCCTGCAAAGACGGAGTGTCATGGAGATGCATCTAGATCTGATTTACATGTCAATAAATCTAAGGCTTTGGCAGACCTGAATGAGCCCTTCAATGTGGAAGAGACAACTGCTGTCTCATCTGTTGACTTCTTGGGCCATGCTGGCAGTGATGTTCAGTACAGGGATCGTTCTGCTAACTTCTTAAGTCCATCTAAGGATGTTCCACAGAATTCCAGGCATGGAAGCTTAAATGGGACTTTGAATAGTTCAACCTTTGCAAACAGACAAAATAGCCAAGACTGGTTGTGCTACACGGTAGAATCAGGTAATAATGAAGTCTTAGTTGTATATATATATATGGATCCCTGTCTTTGGGAACTGTGGTGTGACTTCACCTCCATTGTCATAATTTCCTAGCATCTAGTGGTTCAGATATGTTTATTCTCTAGGACTTCTCTTATGGGCATAGGCTTGATGCATCACGACTTTATGAAACAAATTGTCATTTGTGATGTGGAAGTTTAAAAAATATATGCAAAAGTTGGACAATTAGGTGCTATTAACTACTGATATGACAGCTCTGTTTGTAACTAGTACGCATTACAGTTGTGTAAACATGCACAGTGCTTTTCATTGACCAGATACTATTAAGCTATGCTAAAAGGAAGTCTGCAAAGTTGGATTTGAAAAGGCTGAATCTGTTATACGTACTTAAAAGAGTGGTGATTTGTCTAACCATTGTCTCAATCTGTTGTGTACAGAGCGACATAAACGCAGTGTGATATCCATCAATCAGGGAATCCATTTAGAAAAGGCACCTGCTCCTTCTCAACCAATTCAAATTCTGCTTGATCAAGCTGTTCAACCTCCAGCATTTCTTAGCAGTGATCATATCAAACAAGATCCATGGAGAGCACAATCTGGTGTAAATGTAGAAAAATCTGACAGAAGCTACTGTCTGTCGAACTACAACATACCCGAACCTATTTTGCCTTCTCATGTTCCAAATCAACCTACCTTGTTTCATCCCTCTGATTTGAGGAAGTCGTGGGACCAGTGCGCCTCATCTTGGAGCAAACCCAGTAGCTGTGTGAGCCAAAAGTCCATAGCAGTCCAAGCTAGTCCTTTTTTAACTTCTGCTTCCTTGAGCAAGAGTCCTCAATCGACAGCTCAGAGCAACGACTTTTTTGGTAATAAGTGGAATCTAAATAGCATCCCTGGAGTTCATACAGCATTTGGGGTTGAACCACCCGTGAGAAATGGTTTTTACCAAGGGTCCTCAGCTTCTCACAAAGAACTACCTGTTCGCTTTCCCCCAGTTGGCTTTGATTATGTAAATTGCAATTACAATGATAAGACAGTGCCTTCCAGTAATAACTATTTCAAGGCTGCAACTTGTAAAGATGTGAACCCTCTGATAGATATGAACTTGAACGTGCCACTTCCGAATGGTGTGGCCAATGATCATATTAGTCAGCAAGGTTTTCAGATCGTAGACAATGATCACAAGTCAAAGGATCCTTTGGCTGTTTTGCCATGGCTTAGAGGTAAGGTTGCTTGCAGTAATGAGGCTAAACAATCGGGTAGAGGTCTGAACCCATTGGAAGCAGTTCTTTCCCGAGGCCCTTCTTTTGCTTCAAGTTCATCTGACATTGATGTTAAAGCTAAAAAGGCTGAGATCAGTGACTGGTCAAGCAGCAGAAAAATTCTTGGGGTTCCTATATTCGATAACCCTCCCATGCCGAAGAAAGAGAATGCTGCAGTCATCAGCCCTTCTGGTATTCATAATCAATCAGGAGTGTCGACTGGAAGTAGTCGGAGAAAAGGTGTTTTTGATATGAACGTACCTTGTGAGCCTGCAGATTGTGAGCTGAACAACATGGATGCAGAGGTTATGGTCATTGAACAGAAAACCCAAACTGAATCTGTTACTCTTCGAAACCATTTTGATCTCAACTCGTGCATAATGGAGGAGGAAATTCCATGTGGACCCTCTCTAATTGACAACAGAGCCAGCATCAAGGGTGGAACTGGTATTGATTTGGAAGCCCCTGTAGTTCTTGAAAGTGACGACGACCCTATTCCAGAGGAGTATCCATTGATAAATGAGCCAAACAAGCAGCCCGAGTTACTACCAGAAGGGGCCACTGATGGAGAAGCTGAACTTGCCAAGTTAGCCGCCGAGTCAATTCTTGCCATTTCATCATCTTTTAACCTAGATCAATCGGAGGCACAAACTTCTTGCTCCCAGGTAGAAGCTTCCTTGGAAGAATCCCTTCATTGGTTTGTGGATATAGCCTGCTCAAGTGGAAGTGACATTGATAGCCAGCTGGTGCCAGATGAAAGGAACAAGAATGAGGATGATGGGATTTACTTACCAGAGTTGGACGATTTTGAAGCAATGACACTGAGATTGATAGAGTGTAGCGTCGAGGAGTCCTTTCCTAAACCCAGCATTCCAGAATTCCCCAATATACAGGAAAATGGTCCATGTGTCTTAACAACTAGAACACGTAAAGGGCAGGCACGTAGAGGAAGGCAAAGGAGGGACTTTCAAAGAGACATTCTCCCAGGCCTTGCATCCCTTTCGAGGCATGAAGTAACTGAAGACCTTCAAACATTTGGAGGGCTAATGAGAGCTACAGGTCATCCTTGGCATTCCGGTCCAAATCGCAGGAATGCCACCAGAAACGGGTGTGCTAGAGGGAGGCGACGGACTGTGGCAGCTACCGCTGCACCGGCTAACACTGTCTGCGCACCATTGAAGCAACAGCAGCAGCAGCTACCCATTAATAATACGGAAGTGGTTTTGGAGGATAGAAGCCTGACGGGATGGGGGAAGACAAGGCGTCCCCGAAGACAAAGGTATCCTGCAGGTAATCCTCCCCCGCCCGTGCCTTTGAGCTAGTTATTTGGCGAGAGGCTTTGATTTATGTATTGAGAAATCTATAGAGGGAAAATACTTGATTAGAGTTGCTCGTTAAGGCATTTGGAACTGAGCTTTTTTCTTCTTTTTTCCTTTAATAGTTGAAAGGGGGTGGTCTTTGTACATGTTTTCGCAGCCCAAAATTTGGGTCCCCTTAGTTATCTGTTGTTGCAACCAACTTTGTACTGTTCCATGAATAATGTTGCATGTGTTTCTTCTAGCTAGCTTTATGGGCATTAAACTGAGAAGAAGATGTAATTGTGTCATTACCTTAGACATTTAGGTAGCCTCCAGCTTTATATTTCCTTGTAATGGTAGTTTTTAAAGAATGATACAGAACTGCTCCCTTCACCCCAACTCCCGCCCCAACCCCGTTGAGGATTATTCTTGAATTAGTGTGTAAGCAGCAAAAGTTAATTGTATGAACTATGAGGTTGTATAGTCAGATTACTGAAAGATTTCCACGGTTCTAAATCAAATATATTGGCTGTATGCCTTCATTTATAGTTGCAGTGTTGCAGTTCTGCTTGGCTTATGATCAGATTGTCATGGTACATGACTTGGAAAATAGTGCTTCCTCTTTTGGTTGTAAAGGCAATTGGATTCTGCTCGAAAACCGTATTCGGAACTGTGTTCCTTCTGTAACCCAATTGAGGAATTCTGAACTGTTACAGATTACTGAAACAGGACTTTCAACCTGAATCTAGTACATGAGGCTGCCTCATATAAGGCAGTTTAGGTTTCTTAAATGTGTACAGCCTTGCTCTACAGGCTACAGCTGCTGGGTGGTTATTTACAATATGCCCTAAATTGCCTAGTTTTTGGTTCTGCTAACTGAGAAAAGGCACAACACAAGATACTTTGCTGTCATATCACATATGGTTCTTTTCTTGTTTAGATTTATTGTTTGTTTGTGAACAAGTAGTACTTTTGTTGCTAACAAGGCTGTCTGCTCCTAGAGGCAAAGTAATATAATATGTTGCGTTATGTGAACCTATTGCCTACGCTACCATTGGCCATTGCCCCTCTCCATAGCTCACGCTTTCCCTTGTATGATACATTGGCTAAATCTAGCCAAGTACCAAATCAAAAACCTCTTTGCAATTCAAGTTTGCCTTTTTGGAAACAAACTCTTAACTTTAATACCTTTAAAACTTATTTGAGGCGATACAAAAAAAGTGATATCCGAGTGAGAAAAAAAGTGATAATCACTGTGTTAATATAAATTTCTCATTCTATCTTCCAAGCCCTATTGCATGTAAGGAAGGTGTTTTCACATAGCCTTCGAGTTTTTTTTTTTTTCACAAATATATGAATGAGATTTCTGACTTTTAAATATTTCTTCATCAGCTCTACTTGCCTGAATCTATGTGAACTCTAATTGTTTTGTAAACCAACCCAAAATTTTAGAGAGGCATATATTGAGTGCTGACATTAATTCGCACTTTAGTATTCACTTCATTATCGCAATAATTTATATAAATTTTTTTATCTATTTATTCTTATTTAAAAACAATTTTAAAGTATTTGTGTGTTTAGGGTCGAATGGGCGGGTTTAATGCGTTGACCCATCAAATCTATTTTGAAAGGCTGGTAAATAGAATAAAAATATAAAATAATAAAAGTTGGTTGAATACGACGGCGCGTGGCGTAGCAGATTATTGAGAACCGAAAACGGTCGGGGTGGAGTGGAGGAGAGAGAATGGGAAGCAAAAGAGATTCTTCTCCCAGTTCCCAGTGTACGGTGGGTACCCCTGTCAAACTGTTTGGATGACAGCGTTGGCGATGTTGTCTGTGTCTTAATTGTGTCACTCTCTCTCCTCTGATTTTGGGTGAATTTTTTAACTGTCCAAACAGATCCTTGTCAGGTGCAATCTTCGAGGGTCTAGTTAGATACCCATCTGACCAATCACAATGCGTCATCCCAAAATCCACTTTCTCCTAAAAGTTGTCCCAAAAGCTACCACTCCCAACTTTATTTTATCACTTTTTTTTTTTGAGAAGAACTTATTTTATCAGTTAGTCCAACTTATCCGTCTCTTTCCTAATATAACCCCCAATTATTTATTTATTTCCCTTGTGCTCCGACACCTCACTACTTTTGCCTCATGCTGTTATTTATTTAATTATTTAACAATCAATAATAAAAAATATTATTATAATTATTAAAATTATGATTAGAGGTTAGTTAGGTTAGATTCAAATCAAGATACTTGTGATCATAAGTATATTTACTCAACCAGCAGATTATTTACCGGTCAAATCAGATTAGTATATGCATATATACTAAATCACATAAGTATAGTTATCTAATCAGTACAAATCAGCTCAAAAGAATACACATTTTATCCTTTAAAAATGGATCTAATAAGCAAGTTTATGTCACATATATATGAACATTTATTTTAATCGATATAATATTTGATTAGATACCCAATTTTCTGCAAAACACTCTTCCTAAGAAATCTAAAAATTTCATGTTCATACAAATTCCTATTACAACTGAATTTATTTTTTTTTATCAAGCTAGTTTGCGATATGCATAAGTAAAAATAAAAATAGAAAAAATGCTAGAATTTTACGTAGGCAGTGTAGTTTGATCTGAATACATATTTTTACATATAGTTGTCTGATCCTTTTATTAGATATTTTAATATTATTATCGAGGGGTCTACAGATTGGGAAATAGATAGAGGATCCCAAATGAGCTATGGATCGTCATAACTCATAAGAATTGAAATGCTTCATTAGAATTTAGTTTCAGTTCAGTGATGATTATTCAGTAATATACATTTTTTTTCATATAGTACTATTGCATTTAATGGAGTTCGGTTTAGTTTCGTGGAAAGAACATACCCTCTTCTAATTTAACTTCTCTCACACATATACCCTAAATAAAAAACAAAAAAAAGCCTTCTCTCTCACATCGCTCCATCTCTTACATGGACCACTGGTTCACAGATGCTAAAGCTGACTTTTCTTTAAAGAAAGGCCCCATATCTGTACGTAGCAATAACATATAGCTCGCTTATCCTTATTAATGCCGGGGCTGTGGGGCACCATGATCTCCACCACCATGCTCTGAATTATTGAGTCTGAGATGGTATTATATTCTTGGATAGTTATATCTTATATTCATAACTCTTGTATGAGGCTGTCTCAAGGTGAGACTACCTCTATATATAAATATGATTAGATTTGGCAGTTTTGACCCGAAATTAATTACCCGACCCGATTGACCCGAAACCGTAACTGAATTTACCCGAATAGTGACAATCCGATTTAGAACCGATTATCCGAGTTGATCCGGATCGAAACTGAAATGTTATTGACCCGATAACAACCCGTATCGGATCAGTCCAGAACCGAACCAAAACCGAATCCTTCACATCCGAAATCGATTTGAACCGGACTAAAGGCAATTCGATTCAAAATTGCCCCAAATCCAAAATGACCCGAAATCGAAATAAACCGAACCTGAAGTTGCTTTAATGCTATTATTTAATGAAAATTTTTACAGTATTTTTTTACCAAAGAATTCAAAAGTTATACACTTGATATTACTTAGTGTTGACTTAATTTGTTGATTTGAATGGAAATTTGAAAATAGAGGATCAAAATGTAGGGTGATCCGAAATTGACCCGATATTTCAAACTTGTATCCAAAATCGATCTGGAATGACACAAATCGATTTCATCCCGACCCAAAAGTAACCGACTTTTCAAACAAAAATCGATTCGATATTGACCCGACCCGTATGAACCAACCCGAGATGATCCGAAAACTTACAAGTCCGAATGAACCCAAACCCGAAGTACAATCCTAATCGAACCCGAACCGAACCTGAGTATAGGTCGACCCAATTAGAACCGAACCGAAATTAACCCAACCCGAAACCAATCTGATTAACCCGTTTACCAGGTCTAAGTATAATTTTGGTATGATATCATATTTATATAAGAGGGTGTCATTTTGATGCCGCCTCATAAGATATTTTGTGATCTTTTATATACGTAGATCTTTAATTTACTTGGGAAGAGAAATTTAGGGTTTAAAAAACATTCAACAAGAACTTTGGGTCTCAATTACACACAAGAGGATTTTGATGTCATCTAATAACTTATTTCACTTTAGAAAAACACATTATTTTAGTATATTTTCATGATACATGTATCACTCAAAAAGATTACAACCTAGTATTTATCTAAAAAAAGAAGATGATTACAACGTATACTCTTTTTTATTTTTATTTTTTTTCTAAATTTTATTTTAAGAGGTTTAAGCTACTATTGACGACCCTTATTTCTTGGTAATAATGTGACAATGACAAAACATGACTTGTAGTCAATGTTGACCTATATGATGGGAAATCATCAACCAACTACTATGATAACTCCAAAAGTTGCATATTATGCATTCATTATTCGAAATTAAATTAAACCATTTAGCTTACATTTAAAGAGGTTAAGGCATCCAAAATAGAACTTATTCCATGGTGTTTTTCTATGAAGGATCACTTAGAAAGTTGATGTTTTTGTTTCAAGACCCTACCAGACGCTACTGTGATCATTGTATTACAATTTTCTTTGTTTTGATTCATGAGAGACACAAAAATCACTGCATTAATAAATTTACATACAATAGGGAGGAGAAAACCAAACCTCGCATCTAATGTATCTAGGACGATCCTAGTTTTAACCTCTAGGTTAAGATCTCATCGAACATTCACTGTGGTAAATTTTACATATGAGCTCTTGATTGGCATGTGTAATCATTTGCTTCAACTTTTTAGTCTATCAATGAAATTGTTACAGAGCTCCTCTGTTACGATCACCTATGGACAGCACTACTATAAAACCTGGCTGTGGGGATGGATGCAGTCTTACCCGTCACCGAGGTTGTTTCCTAAGCTAAAGAGAAGAACCAACTCAGTGAGAGAGGAAGTGAAGAGAGACTGGGAGAGAAGAACCTCTATATTGCCTTTTCAGTTCCTGATTTAATTTAGATTCTAAAGAGAGCTTCTGACAACCATGCTTAGTAGTAAATTGTGGAAAAACAACATGCGCCTATGATTGAAATGACTTTTATACTGCCACAATAACTGGTTTAGTCATTTGCAGAATGCCCTAGTATAATTACAATGCTGAGAAACTCTAGTTGTTCAAAACTTCTAAGTATGACTGATAACTTTTACAGCAAAACCTAGGGCACATGTGTTTACCAAAAGAGGAGCATCTTTCATTCTCATATGATGCCTGAAAATTGCATCTTGCAGAAAGAACCTGAATCCGCAGAGTTACACCCTCAATATTGCCAAATAAACAGTTACATTTAAGATCGATGAGAGATCATTCCCCCTTCCACGGACAACTTAACTTGCCCGTTGCAGCCATCTCAAACCGTTTCAGAATATAATTTTCCAAATAATCTCATCTCAACCATTTCAAATATAATGTCCCAAGTGATCTTTGCTGAAAGTTTCAGAAAGCAAGATTCTGTCAGCTATAAGCTACTCCATTCACCTGCAGACAAGTAGGGACTCAACAACCGATACTTAGCTCAATGGGGCAGTCAAATGAGTGGTGACAAGCAAGCCAAATGGCTTCTGCTACCATTCTTAGTCACCTTTGTATTGGTGTACAATCCTCTAGAACTAGATGACACTGCTATCTGCTTTCAGTTAGTGATTTATCCAGCAGAAGACACTGGTAAGGAAGGAAATTGATCATAAGTATCCATCTCCGTAGAACTCCAACCAGGTGACTTGCTTAACCCTCTTTGCTTCATCAAATGTCTGATCTCATTTGCCTTGTCCCACCTTCCCTCTGAAGCATGTAGCTTATAAAGAAGCACATAGTAACAAGCTTCATTGGGGTGCATGTCTAGCATTCTCCTTGCTACAATCTCTCCCAGATTGAACTGCGAATGGAGGCTACATCCATGGATAAATGCTCCCAAAACAGTAATATCTGGCTGCATAGGCATTTTCTCTATAAAGTCTATGGCTTCTTCTAGCTTTCCTGCACGGGCCAATATATCCACCATACATGCATAATGTTTCATGGAGGGCACAAAATTATACTCTCGACATATAGAGGAGAAATATTTCCATCCTTCCCCAACCTTTCCTGCGTGGCTGCAAGCAGATAATACAGCTGTGAAGATTACTTCATTGGGCTCCACGTTTTCCTGCAACATATCATTGAACAATGCAAAAGACTCAACACCATCACCATGCATTCCATAACCTCTAATCATTGAGCTCCATGTTACTGCATTCTTCTGTTCCATCTCATTAAAAACATTACGCGCACATATAGCATCTCCACATTTAGCGTAAAAGTTCAGAAGGGCAGTGCCTACATGTATATTAGCAGATGATAAACCTTCTTTGATAAAGTAAGCATGTAAAGAAGAGCCAACTATGATAGCACTGATGGAAGCACAAGCAGAGATGACACCGACCAATGTGACTGCATCTGGAGACAGGGACTCTAATCTCATCTGACGGAAGAGCTGGAGGGCTTCAACAGCATATCCATTTTGAGAATACCCTGAAATCATTGAATTCCAAGCAATGACATCCTTTTCCATAATCGACTCAAATATATGCCGAGAAGCTCTAATCACGTGGCATTTTGCATACATGTCAATGAGACCATGTTTGACAGCAGCATCTTCTAAACCATGCAGAGTTGCAAGGCAATGAACTGACCTGCCCATACTTAAATCTTGTTGTTGTGCACAAGCTGAAAGTACACTAGCTATGGTCATGGAATTGGGGAAAATACTAGCACATCTCTTGTCTGTAAATAACTTCAAGGCCTCATTCGGCATGCCATTTTGACTGTACCCCACAATCATTGCTGTCCAAGAGACAACATCAATCCTAGAGGAATCATCAAATACAGAACGAGCATCTTCGATGCTCTTACATTTGACATACATATCTAGAAGAGCTGTTGCCAAGAAAGAACCAAAATTGATCCCAGCCTTGATCATATACCCATGAATCCATTTCCCTTGATGCAAAGCTCCCAACTTTCCACATCCTGTCACTAGACTCCCCAATGTAAACTGATTACCATCAACTAAACTTTCCCTCATCCTATTAAACAAACTGAAACCCTCTTCAGAACAATCATTCTGCACATACCCGGCAATCAATGACGTCCAGGAAACCACATTTCTATCCTCGATCTCATCAAAAACCTCCTGAGCATTCTCCATATCCTCACACTTAGCATACATATCCACCAAACTAGTGAGCACAAAACTATCAGGACTCCCAGCCTTCACAATATGACAATGAACCTTACCCCCCTCATAAATATCCCTCAACTCACAACAAGCCTTCAACACAATAGAAAAAACAATATCATCACTCTCTCTGAGGCATTTCCTCAAACAGTTGTAGAACAAAATCGTGTCAGAATGCAATTCATTCAAAAAATACCATCTAATCATAACTTTAAACGAATAAAGATCTGGGTTTGGAATTCTATCAAAAACAACACGAGCAGACCTCACATACCCAAAAGAACCATACAAACTCATCAATTTTGTGAGACATAAAAGGTCATTAGCTAGGCCATGAACTATAAGTAAAGCATGGACCTTTCGAAGAGAGGCTAAATCTTTGCAAATACCCAGAAGAGCATAACATGGGTTTATTGAGTTTGAACGAATTGAGGCTATAGTTTGCTGAGTTGCTTCGTTGGTGCCCATCAAGGCAGGTTGCTGATAGTACGGAAATGAGGAGAGAGAAAGAGCCCTCCATTGAATTGGGTACTTGAGAAAGTGAGGGATTTGGTTGTATACTTGAGGAATTAGACGTTTCATGCTTTAGTATTGAATTTAATTCGAGCAAATAAGGTCCCGCCATTTTTGGTCATGGCGGTGGGAGGTTTGATTGAAGAACTATGCATTTGAAGGCTCTGGTTTTTTTGAAATGTTAAGACAATAGAGACATAACGGAGGAAATGTTTTTACTCCCCTTTCTAACTTTGGGTCACGTAGACCTATTAAATTGGTTGACTCAGCGGGTTACAGATCGGATTATTTCAGTTTCGGATGAGATCGCTAATGGATAGGTTTTTGGGTCGAAATGAGTTTTTAGTTCATTTTATCAGATTATAAATTGGTTAGGGTCGAGAAAGTTTTGTCAGGATTCTAAAAAACGAGTCGGGTTGAATTTTTAGATCGGCTCTAAATTTTTCTTTTTGATCAAGGGTCGGCTCTATTTGGGTGTTCTGTTTATGTAACTTTTTTTTTTTTTTTTAATTTCCTCATTTGCAAAGCATATGCTTACTTACATCTTGACCTTGAGAGGAATTTGAATCACGACTCATGGATAAACAAATTACAACTCGTAATCTTTTGCAAATACTCAAGATCATATGTAACATGTATTCAATAAATAAGATATCCAATACTCACGATAATGTTTGAAATAGATTCATATTTTTTTATGTTACAAAAAAAGGAGATTCAACTCTGAAATACTCCATGTTTAGCTCATGTTGTCTGATTTATTTTGATAATATTAAGTGGTTCTGCAATTAATTGAAAAACTTCTTGAACAATGTTTACTTTTATTTATATTATTTTTTCAAATGCCTCTGTATATATGAATATTGTATTTGATATCTGTATTCATTTTCGTACCCCTAATCCCCAAACCTATTCCAAATGCAATTTAAATTTCCACCAATAATTTCTCTGTTATTGTCAATATGGTAGTTGACTAGTTGTAGTTGTTTTAGCAAGCCTATTTATAAAGTCAGGGTAAATGCAGTTGGACACACCAAGCCGGCTTCTTTTGTTTGTACTGGAAATAGTGAACGAAATGCTTCCTTTTTTCTTTTTTTTTCCCCCAAATAACTAACTAAAAACAAATAAATAAATAAATTTGATTATCAAACTTAAAGCCTCCAATTATGTACTCAGAAAATATATTAACACAAGATGCTAAGATTTACAGGAAATAATGATGTCTTCACTATAGTCTATGTCCATATCCAGAAATAGGATACAAATTATGTATCAGCAATTCAGCATCAACAACAGATACAGATGCAAACCCCTTGTGAGCAAAATGTGACGCTGGTTCAAATTCAGGCTGAATCTTCAACATCAGAACTTCAACTTAAACTGCAAAGCAATCACCCTACTGAATCAATCCAACCTGAATGTCACGTTACGGAGTAATGTGCATCAAGAACCTTCTCCATTCTCTTCATCGTCAGGATCGGAAGGTACTTCGTACCTAGGCTGATTGTACTTCTCGCGCAGCTGCTTGATTGGAATGTAATCCCCAGCCGTGTCCACTCCAAAAAATAGAAATGAAGCGTAAGGGTGATCAAATCTTCCCTGCACAAGAAAAAGAGACTTCCCATTATATTACGGATATCAGCACATATCTTGAAACACTTTCCTTTTCCAAGGTAAATTCTTACTAACCAAGTCTGGCTTGTCTGGGGCTAGCAGATTCTCCTCAGGAACTGAAACCAGAAAAGTAGTGCATCACCATCATGGAGCAGAGACAACTTGGAAGGCTATGACACTACTCCATCACTCAGCTAAAACTAACTCAAGATTATAATGATACAGGGAAGAGCAACCTATAAGTACAATTTATGAATGATTGTGGTAAAAAAAAAAAACAGAACAGGAGGAAGAAAAAAGTCAAGCTGTTCATTACCATATGCCACAAGAAGATCAGGGTCTTCATGCACATCTACCAAGACCTGAAATGCAGTAAGGTAATGATTGAGATACATAAGATGAGCCAATTCGACCTTTGAAGACTACACCACCCTATAAAATTTGTCTTGTCAATGGAATAGTTTAAGGGATCGCATGCAGCAGACAATAGTGAAGAATGTAAAGAATGAATTGATTTTGCGAGTGTGAAGTGCAACTGCAACAGATTTTACACAGAAAATGAAAGAGCAAAGTGGACGGAACTCTAAAATAGGGAAAATGAAATGCAAACAAAAAAGAAGGCTGTAATCGTACTCAAAGATCTTGTTTTTGGGGGGCGAGAGGGGATAGAGGAGGAAAAGAGACAGAGAAACAAGAGAAAAACACTCTTTTGACCTGGTAGAATGGCTGATTGGAACCATTGGACAAACTCTGAACATTTGCCTTCTCCATCCATGCAGTCGACTCACAGCACATGGGATCCATGCCACAAATCACACCCCGGTACCCTGCATTAAGTGAAAATTTTAAGTAACTGATAGACCTCAAGAGATTTACAATCAAGCTACAGGAACTTGACAAAGCAGTGTAGTTAATATGGATAAAATACGCCACATATTCAGGAGAAAAGGAACCACAAATATTGAGGCAAGTATTCAGAAAGCAACTAAGCTGCTGAGATGGGACATTTATCTCAAAAGAAAACTCACCTTCCAACATTTAAATTGAGGATGCTAAGCAGATCAACTAAGTAGATCATATCTTTCTGAATAGAAGCACCAATAATATGACAAGGCTACACATCGCTGTCCGAGATGATTCAAGGATTCCAGTGACCAAAGCTTAAAGCTCAATGCTCCTGGGGGTTGTTAAACCAAGCTTATAGCTTGTGAATCGTGGTCACATGGTTTAGCATGGCAGCCATTAGCCAAGGCCAAATGCCTATAATTCAAGGAACATTGAATGGCAAAGCATATGAGTCACAACCTTAGGGGTAAAATGGCTAATGCAAATAGCTCATAGCTGCTTGAACAAAGCATAAACCTCACAACCTAACCTAACCCCAAGAACATCTACAGCCTATATATAGGTCATGAGTTAAAAGCTAGCCACACACTATAGTTTCTAGGTCCTAGATCCCATGTCGGTTAGAATACATGTATAGCTTACAACACCTTGCTGGACAAGCAAAATCCTATAGGTTACAGCTCAGCCTGGGCTCAGCTCAGCTCAGCCCCAAAGCAAAAAAAGCAAGCAACAAAACCTGGACCTTGAAGTCCCAGGCAGGATTCCCATGATTTTTCATATGAAAGACTTAATTCTATAAAATCACCATTTGAGGTAATCTACAAACCTCGAGAGAAGACAGTGTTACTCTAGCTCCCTCACAGCAACAAATTTGGCAGGATCATCACAGGTTATGCTTAAAATTTAAATACACATATTACCAAGATGAAGAAAAAAAAAGGGCCAAAGTTCAGCAGATGGGGGGACATGTCGCATACCAAATATCTTATGCCTCACTTTCTGGCCCAGACGAAATGCATATTGAACACTCTCATACACCAAAACTTTTGCTGATGCAGCTAAAGACTCAGCCTCCAGTTTAGAAATTTCATCTCGTAATCCAGCAGCCACAGCATAATTCTCAGTGTCAATTGCATTCTGCAGTTCAGCACTGGAGAGGCGAGGCGGGGAGAGTGAACACTTATTATAACTCAAAAGGAAACATGACAACCGCTAATGGATAGTGGAAGGACTTGCCGCAATCTTAAGACACGGATTGCCTGATCTTGAGCTTCAGTCTTTGAAGTTGAACCCTTCTTTGCATCACGCTGCCTGATGACTTCTTCTTCAACCTACCAGAAAAAGGCTACTCCAAATGTAAGTTCACTGTTCAACAAAGGTTTCTCCTACAGAAAGAGATCTATCTCCAATCTCAAAAATATTGTTTGCAAAATGCAAATGTATAATTTAACTGTCCAGTGCATGGCCGCTAGCAAGCTGCGATTCATTCATTTATAATTTATTTATCTGGTCCACCCCTTTCTCTCCATTGAAAAATCAAAACAATAAAGAAAAGGGAGTATGACACTTGCAATTGAAGTCATACATAAACCATCCAAAAATAGATTACAAAAGCTCCTTGAAACACACAACAATCCCAATGAACAAAGAAGCTATGAAAATGCATAACAGTAGTTGAAGACCCAAACCTCGGTGAGCTTGGTTCTCAGTTGTTGGGCAATGTCATACTGCTCCAAGTTCAAAGCATACTGAAGAGAAGGTACAACAACCAGAGTTAAAGAGCATGGTTCATGTAAACAGAACAGAAGATTTATCAATCAACCTTCCAGAGAAAATAGGCACAGAGTTGATCTCTAGTGAAAATCAAAATCCACAGCATATCAAAATGGATTTCTGATTTGCAAAGTTCACACCAATCCCATGAATGAAGAGTAATTGAACAATGTTCGTTTTCAAAAACTGCACCCTAGTTTCTCCAGTAGATGGACTGGGTGATGCAAGGCCTGTTGAATAAGCTCAAACAGTTCTAACCGGAAATAAATTACGTCAAACCTGTACTCTAGTTGCCAAATCAAGTTGGAAAAAGAACACCAATATATCTTCATTGGCACTCTCACTCTGTTCAATGCTTGAATCCAAGCGTTTTTCGCTCCCACCGCCTTTGAATAGCCATCCTGCCTCAACCCTCAAGTTCTGTTGTCCTGTATTATATTGTTGCCCTCTAAGGAATTTGTTATGTACACCATAGTTCCAAAGGCTATGTCTTTCGCAGCTGCTAGGAAACCGAGGTTTTCTTGCTGCCCTCCTAGACAGATTATTTGATCCATATAGTCCACTACTTCCAGGATTTATTACTGTGCTCATTGACATAGCTTGTACCATTGTACAAGCAAAAATCAAACCTTTTTACCTTGAGAACTACCTTGTCCACTACTCCTTATTTGAAACTATCAGTATTGTTCATCTGCACCCAAAAAATTGAAAAACCAAAAAATGCCCACTTGATATCAAGACAAACACAATCCAAATGTACCACACAAATGTCAAATGAACAATTACATGCAATATATATCAAACAAGGACAAAAACAATTACTAATTATTTCTGGGTTTTGTCTTACGTATGGGATTTTTCCATTAGTATGAGTTTGAAGACTGAGCAAGGAAAATGACCATGAACAGCAATCAATTAATGAGATATACAAAATTGAAGCATGAATTCAATTAAGCAATATAAAGGGTGAAACAAACGGGGGTTTTGGTCGACTATGAGGGAGAGGGACCAATTGAAAGGTTTAGGGGGAGAGAGAGAGAGAGCACTTACCAGAAGAAGGAGAAGACTGTCTAGTGCCTTTACTCGGGCGAGACGATGATGCATTTGCCACTCACAGCTGCTTTTCTTTTATGTTTTTGCAAAAGAATAAAAATTCAGGCATTGTTCAAATCATTATATTTTATTTTATTTGAGGAAATTTCATGTATGAGTTTTTTTTTTCCCTCAAAAAAAATATGAGTGAGTTTTTTTTTTTTTTTAAAAATAAACTTGCACGTAATTTTGCTGTGGTTTGGAAAATAAAAATGACTGGTGTCATGGTGTGTGCGCCAATTCCTTGATGAACTCTTAACCTTATCAAGTTATCACCAACAGCAACTAGTTTTTGCCGTGTTACTACTATGTGTCTATATAGGATTTGTAGAAACACCAAAAATACAGTACTTTATTATTTTTGTGTGTGGATATCTAATTTCAATGATTGAGCAACACTTTTTCTTATTATGAGACTTTTATACTCAAAATACTTATACCTCAAAAAAAAAAAAATACTCAAAATACTTATTAAATAAAAATGACTTCATGTTTTCAGTTTACCGTAAAAGTTAAACCTCCATGTAAACAATTGAGGCCTTCAATCAAGTTCGATATCATTCATATTTTCGGTATTCAGGTTCTTATATTGGTGTTCCGTAAAAATGTCCTTACAAGCTTATTAGGGACCCAATAACGGACCCTGAGTGTCTCCCATGTCCCCTAGGGGCGTCCCTTGCGATATGATGCGAAAAATATCCACCTTCGTTCCGGGGCCCTAGGAGCCAAAAACTATAGATTATAGCCTACGTTTTCGGCTTCCTAGGGCCCGTGTGTCATTTTTGCCCAAACTTCTCCGGAGGGTCTATCATGACCTTAGATGACCCTTGGTACCCCAGGAGCATCATCAGGATCCCCGAACTTCAATATCACCCATGCTTTCGGTGTTCGGCCCCTTACATTGGTGTTCCGTAAAAACGCCCTTACAAGCCTATCAGGGACCCGTTAACGAACCCCGCAGGCCTCCCATGTTTCCTAGGTGTCTCTTGCGATGTGGTGTGGAAATATCCACCTTTGTTTCGGGGCCTCTCGAAGCCCAAAAAACGTGGATTAGCCTTTGATTTCAGCTTTTCGGGACGCGGATGTCGTTTTTGCCCAAATTTCTCCAGAGGGTCTATCGTCACCCTAGAAAACCTCTCGTACCTCGAGACGGTCATTCGTGTCCCCAAACTCACCGCTTATCCACACCCCTAAAATATGTTTTTCACTCCATTTGTTCCTCATAGTTAGTTTAGTAAGCAAATATAGGAGAGAGAGTGGGAATAGTTAGGAGTGGGAATAGTAGTTTCCTTCGAAAAACATAGAGAAACTTCCTTTATATTCAAAAGATTCTAAGTACATCCACCCAACAAGGCCAAAATTGATTTACACAATAAGCCAAAAAGGTAATACACCCTAAGTGAAAATAACTTCCAAGTGAATACAACAGAAAATAAGAAACTTTATTTTCATCATTTTATTACATCAAGCTGTCTTGGACTACTAATACTGAGCAAAGAACAGAAAAAATTAACCACATGAGGAGAAGGCAAAGCAAACAGGAAAAAAAAAATGGACCTAGTGTACAAGATGGACGACCAATACATCTGCTTGATCACTGTAGGAGGTGACGAAATTTTCACAAGTCTCCTGCTTGATCACGGTAGGAGGTGACGACATTTTCACAAGTCTCCTGCTTAAACACGGTAGGAGGTGCCGACATTTTCACAAATCTCCAGCTTACGGTCGTTGGTACACATATTTTGTTCTTGGATCTACAATAAGACCTTTTCCTCCATTCACTTCCAGATCGTGTCTGCATAAACCCATCATAATTCAATTCATTGAGAAATTAATGAAGAGCTTCACCACCAAAAGAAAGGGTGGTAAATGACAACCCACGGGAAGGATTGCCAAGTACCATGGACAAGGATATTCAGGCCTGCAGGGTTTCCCTCCCTTCCCCTCTTCTTTTTCTGGGAGGGGTGGGGGTGGTGAGAGGATCCTCACATGATAGATAACAGAAGTTCAAGGACACACTATAGGAGATGAAAGGACAATACTTAACTGGAATACAAAATCAGGGATGGTCAACTGCTCACGAGGAACATATTTGAATAGCTGCAATAGCCTATCAGCATATACCACTTTCTTCCAGACCTTGACACAACAAGGCAGCAGAATTTAGAGTATAGAAGGATTATAGAGCCAGTCCATCAATGATTTAGAGACAATGTATACATACCACACTATCTACAAATAATTGTAGGGCGAAAATGGCTGCTTTTAGTCCAAATGTAGGATGTAGAACATATATTGCCTACATCAATCAAATCAATTCAACTAGTTACAACACACATTTCTTTTCATCAAAATTTTGTAAAGACATCAAACTTTTCCATTCTTAGGGCCTTACATGCAGATTACGTTGGTGTTTTCGACCGAGTATTTGCTGTAATCTCCTCATAAATCCCAAGTCTGGTTGACTGTTTATCCAAACATATATATAAACAAATTGGAAGGTAATTAGTTGATAGAATACAAAATGACAACAATAATATCAGCAATGTGGGTCCCGCTGAGAGCTAGTTCTGGTCAAGTCAATACATATGTAGCCTTCCCCTCACCAGACTGAACTAAATAGTAGATAGAAAGACAGATAAAGTTCGATTTGCCATACAGCTTATCAGGGTAAACCAAGAAGAGAGACTATGACTAATGGTTCCATGTCAAACCAGCTCGTCTTATGACATTAAAGTTCTTCAGGTAAATCCCATTTCTCTGACCTTAATTAGGCATCTGGAAGTAAAGTTTCACCTTTGTATAGGGTAGTGAATATCTGAATAGGTCAAGCAACGAGTCGGCATAACAAACCCGAAGAAGAGAGAAGTTAAGAGGAGTAATATGTGCAAGTCTAGATATCTTACAGATGTGGCTAAGAAAAGCATAAAAGCAATTAAACATCATTGAATCATCCAAAATTATCGTATTGACCAGTAATCCAGGACTCCAGGTAAACCACAGTTCACAGTTCACTGTTCATCAAGAAACAAAGACGAGAAAGCAGTGTGCGTGTGTGTGTGTATTTTCAGTAGCTTGGCTTAGCTAGATGCCAAATCGCACATAAACAGGGAATATAATTTATAGTCAAATGAATATTCATCTGATGAGCAAATTTCAAATAGAATCAAGATTCCTTACGGCTGTAAAGATGCAGCAGAGTGGAAGTAAACAATAGAATACGGCTTCTGCATTATAGGCTCAAACTCCTGAAAATGAAGAGAACGTATATTAGTATCAAAAGCCAGCAATTAGGAGTACAATGTGCAGAAATAGCATCAAAGAAAACAGAGCTTCTCTTCAGCCCTCATAAAATCCTATTTGTTGCACCAGACCATTTTGACTGCTTAATCCAACAAATATCAGCTGTAGCATAGCACGTCCTTTACCTTCACAACATAAAGAACAAAACGCTCAAGATCAAGGCATCGTAACAAGAAATGTGCTCCAACCACCACCATCACTGGACGGCCTTCACTATCTACCCCACCACGGTAGCTGAACAAAAGAAGCAAGGTCACATGAAACAAGTTCCAATTGAATATGACAATTTGCTACACAAACTTCCCTATGTTGAAAAACAAAACATTTATTTGGGGTTATGGATGAAATCAAATAAGGCATTATAAATTAAGAATAACATATTCTAACATGTTTGTAATATTAACATCTTAATAGGTACCAGCACTATGATAACTAGCTTTTGATGTCTTTCCAAGAGTTGAAGAACCAATTTTGTGTCATAAGTACTCACCATCAGCTGGCAGTATTTCCTATCAAATTTCTTTTATCATGGTTAAATTAGTTGAAATATTCATGTACATTCATACTGGAAAAGATAGTCAAAGCAAGTTAACTGCCAGAACCTTCTTATGACAGTTGATTTCTTTATTGGCCGAACAGTACGGACAAGATAAATTGTCTCGAGGAAATTTGAAATGCTTACACAATTTTCATTTCAGCAATCTCAGCAAGATTAGCAGAATTTGCTTTGGCAAGGTATCTAGAATGCAAAGAGTATTCTTCAGCAGCAGATAGTGGAGGGGCACCAATATCACCAAATCCAAGCAATTTTGCACAATTCCATCCACTTTGAGCTTGAGCAGCCTTTTCCCACTGCTCTTTACGCCGTTGATCTGGATCCTTAATTAGCGACATGAATGCTGGATCCAAATATGTGTCCAAATAAGAGGAATTCCTGTTAGGGAATCAATCACATTCCAACATCAGTTTCATACTCCATTAGATCTTTGTGTCACACATATTTTTTAACATTTCGTTAGTTATTGCATGCTTTGGTTTCAACTTTACTACATAAGTTACATAACAGAGCACCTATAACAATCAAAACCAGGAAAACAAAAATATTATGACATCAATGTCTCACACACATATTAGGAGTCACCCTCGAGAAGAGGTGCTTCGAATCTTTTTCCTCATGTTTCGCCAAAAAGAAAAACATACTTTGATGCACTAACTTTTGGGGGAAAATCATGATTAGAAACAAACAGCTATGAGACGCATAAATCATATGAACAGAAGTACATTGCATTACAGATGTGTGTGTGTCATAACTATATTCAAGTTAACACCAACAGCTGTGAGATCTATAATCATAAGAATACAGGTTTGTACATTGCGTTATGTGTATCTCATAACTGTATTCAAGTTAACACCAACAACAACAACAACAACACCTAGATTTCTAGGGAGGTGACCGTGTATGCAGCCTTCCCCCTTAACTAGTGGAGACTGGCACACCCAGACATTTATAAACAGATGTAAAACGAGAAAATCATTCTTCTGCATTTTCCCCCTCCCTTAATGTATTCAGTCGAAGTGTCAAAAAAGAAAGAATATATTTTTTGAGTGGATCGGCCTATCAGTAATTTACAAGAGCCTCCAACATAACAGAAAAATCAATATACACTTTCAGTGGTTTGATCCTCAAAAAGTCAGATGGATCAGGGTTTACTGCCAATATACTTATGAGAAAATCGCCTGGATAGATCCCATACAGGAAATCCCTGTCACCAGAGATACTCATTGGCAAACAGTCACAGTGACAGACATCATAATTGTAGACCAAGAGAACACTCTTGCCAGTTAGCTTCAAATAAAAATGGCAAATCAATTGCTACAATAAACTTATGCCAACAATCATCACTGCAGTAGATACTAGATACAAATGCTAGAAAAGCTTATTCCCGACAAGATGTGCTGCTGCTGATGCCTATACATGCATGCTAGCACAAAAACATAATAAATGAAGAATCTGATTTGAACACAGAAGTAAAAGGTCAATAATACAAAGTGTATTGCCAAAATGTAAAATTCAGAAGCAAACCTTCTAACCAAACCGACTTCACTAACAGGAAGGTCATCTGATGGTGGAGGAGGTTTTGGCACGGTCTTTCTGGCATTTGGAAGTGGCTTTATTCTGATTTTACGTTCATCTATAACTGTTTCACCATTCTCATCCCCAACATCTGCAGGAAGCTTCGATACAGCAACTTCTTCCTCATGTTTATCACGAGGAAAATAAAGTGGAAGTAATCTACATATAGAAAGCCCAGGATTGTAAGTCTCACAAGAAAACGCCTTATGTTAACATAGATTAAACCTTTAAAACTAACTAAAAATTGCTAGTTTATCAATTAACTTTAGTTGCAATTGTGATCAATTTGTAGTGCAAACCATTTAAAGTAACCTTTTATATATCTCGGTATCTGTTGTTGTGGTAGTGCAAAACACAATGGCTGTAATTTTATTCTGCTTCTCAAGAAATCGCCTCACAGTCCCTATCAAGAAAGAAAAAAAAGAAACAAAAGCAAGAAGCATATTTATTCACCAGAATTTACGATACTACTGACCTGTAAAAAACAATTACGGTTATGGAAACAGTGGGACATATTCTGTTCTCTTTCGTTGAAGGCCTTTTATTATTCTATTTATTTGTTTTCTTGGAAAGACATCAAGGGAGTGGCTGATATAAAGGTAAGCAGAAAAGGAGTGAAATATCTCACTTATGGCTACATGCGCTGCAGGTTCACGGGGATAGTTTTTTGTCTCTGTATATATACAGCCCACTGCTATGCTGCAAAAGCAAACACCAAACATATATTTAATTTTGCAACAAAATTATACAAATACCCAAGAAGTAAATAAATAAGTAAACAAGTGGTGGTTTAGACCTTTGGAGCCCATTTTCGATAAGCAGCTCAAGGCACGACCGATAGCAATGACTAAGGGCATTCTCTGCGGCAGTATGATATTTGACTGCATACTTAGGGCCAACAGTATGAATAACCTTCCTAACAAAACAAAACGATGATCATTCAGCCAGACTGATAAGCAAAAGAAATAATAAACACATCCTGATACAGAGAAAACATAAACAGAAAAGGGAAAAATAAAAAGACGGCAGACAAGAATGCTAAAAAATGATATAATATTGCATGAAGATAACACATCCCACCGAGGCACTCCCTCTCTTTCGGGGAAGTCGACTTGGCAAGTGTCCAGGAGTAAAGGAACACCCTAATTTTTTTTTTCCCTGCTCCTCTTGTTTCTCCTTATTGTCAAGTGACTAAAGCAGCCTACTAAGAATGGTCATACAGATGTAAGCCATACAATACAGTTTAGAAGCACCAATTGCATAAATCAACTATAACTCGGATTTGGGTTCATTTAGTGATGAGACCAGGACACCCTTTCATATTCAACAGCAATGAAGATGGACATGTATAGTATACTGAACCAATTAAGATAAGACTAGTTTATCTACACTAAAATACCACTTTCCAGTTGCCAGTACAACAGATCTCTGAGAGACCAATCTGGGCTGCATGAAAAATAGACAATCTAATTGTCTACCTGGTTAACATGCAAGGAGGATGTACATATTACTGTCAAAAAAACTATGCACACTGCAAGTATAGCACCTACCTGGCAGGAAGGTCATAAGCACTTGTCATCTTAGCCATCCCAGTTCTACATCCACCCTGTAAAGAAACAAAGCTGTAGTAATTATCAACTCATACATTTCTACACAAACTCCAAGTAAACATAAGGGTCGTTTAGACCAAAAAAAATTACAACAGGGCCATTTGGGTACAGAATTCATTTGACAAAATGACTTCAAAGGAAAATAATCCGCCAGAAAACTAGTATATCACGAAAGCCAAAGATAGCACTGCACATAAAACTGGTGCCCTAAACAGTTAATTTAATACAATTCTGATAACAATGAGAACTTGATATAATGGACAATAAAGGCATACCAAAGTTGCACATTCTTCAGCCAGACCAGGCCCGGCAGCAGCATGTAAACCAGGACTGCTGTGCGCTTCATCCAAATTCTGCCAAAAGATTTCTAGATTGAGATAAGCAGTCAACAGGCTAAGAACTATTAACTATATCCACATAAAATACTCAAACTTGATTTTCAACATTAAGACATTTTAACCTAAGTACTGTCAGCTAAAATGGAGTTCTTTCAATCTAACCACATCATACGATGATCCAAATTTTGATGGCATTAGGATTACAACTTTAAGTCAGCAGAATATTCCAGGGACTATCTCAGGTACAGGGGATCAAACAAGAGGTCGCAGTTTCTATTCCGATAATGGCCGCAGCTTCGCGAAAGCGTACTTCCATGGGGAGTGCGGAAGGTTTGAAGCTGCCATGGCCAGCTTTCGCAGTAGTGATAAGCTCAAAATCCGCAACAGTGCCACAGTTGATAAATGTAGCAGCAGTTATTTGATTCCATGCTCAAGTATTCAAAAACAGATAAAATAGGCAGCAATTGTCCTATAGCATCATATCCAGGTTCAGTTCAACTCATGCTTATCAATAGGATTACACACAGCAAACAAGCCATTACATGTCTACTAGGACTTCCAAATTATATTCGACCACAATGCAACCTTAGAAGCACAATAAGCCACATAGTTGTTACTTTTACATTGAGTTCATGCATGAAACACACACTTTACCAAAAGGAACCAATGCAGCTTACTTCATTGGTGGAGTTAACAACAGCATCTACTTCAAGATTCCAAGGATGTCCTCTCCACAAATAAACCTTGGAATTAATTTCATGGTCAACAGGAAACCTCGAAATCATCCCATTGCTTCCACCCTCCGACGTAGAAGCGGCTGTAAGAGGGTCCGGAAAATGCGAATGTGGGTTCATTGAGTCTTCACCATCAGGCTCCAAAGTCCACCTATACTCAGCATCACTCCATCGAGGAACTTGATCCAAAGTCACCACAGAATCTCCTGTGTCTGTGGGTGACCCACCCCTGGTGGGTTCTGTTGGCATTGGACTATACATACTATATTATGAACCTCCTTCAATCAAATCTTTGTTCACTAATATCCACCTTTCTCGCCCACCTTATACACAGATCAATACAGATTTCAGAGCAAGAATCGAAATTGAACCAACCCAAATAAAATATGAACTCTATGAAAAAATTGAAGAAAGACCCAACTCATATTGGAGAATATAAATGGCAGTGAGGATGAAATCAGAATCAAAAGTATCATAATTTGCAAACATAAAATACCCAGAAGAATTGCCCAACTAAAAACGCAAAAACCCATGTTCAAGATATGATTTTGAGGCCGAAAATATGAGAGAAACTAGCAACAAGATAATAGTTTTACAGCCCTAACCTGAAAATTGCAAGAATTTGAGAAGAGGGTAGGAGAAGAACATACCTGGAGGGGAGGAGGGAGAGAGAAGGAGAAGGGAAATGATGTCGTCGTCGATAGGAAATTACATCCATTTGTTTTAATTTTTTTTTTGTCATTTTTATTTTTACGGAATTTTGACTTGGATTACCCTCTCACAAACGTAAATGCCAGGCGGATCTCCTCTGTCAGCTACGGTTCTATCTAAGCACTTTTGATAATTTGTTTTACCAAAAAATTACTTTATAATTTGTTTAGATTATAATCTGATCACTTTTTCTTTTATATAAAAAACAAACACTGATGATTACATACATAAATATTGAAAACACTTCAATCACAAAGTCACTATATAGTATATAGTGTTGGACCTTAATTAAGGTTGAAAATTTTTACAACTGTGTTGATGTCAACTTATTTAATTATGTGAAAATTGTGTTCACCGTTCAAAGTTCATCTACATGACATGTATGCCTTCTTTACAGAAATAAATTGATAAATATGTTTAAAAAAAATTCTCAATAATTAAAACTTAACTTGCAAGTTGCAACTATGTTACTTGACTCGATTGATTAAGAATTTTATGATTAAAATCATTGTTTCACAACCTATCTACCTTCCTAGGCACCAAATGACCAAGTCTCAATAAGAGCAGGCAAAATTTGTGCTCACTTTTGCTCAGAAAAAGATGAATTTTGCTATAAAAAAATAAAAAGATGTGAATTCACTTAGGTCGTCTCATCAAAATAAATGAAAAGACAATTTCATTTGAGAATTTGTGTATGTCAATATCGATTAAATTTGATGCGGTTTACTACCCCTTGTTAAACTTACAAGACATAATATTTTGAGCTCAAGCAAAGGGAAGAGTGTCTTTGAGTTGAGGCAAGGGCATGCATTGCTGGAAGATTGAGCAATTACATGATGTTATGAAACGAATTTGATGTTTGGATATGCTTGAGAGTTGACAGTTGAGTTCATAGTTCATACACACAATATATGATCATCTATTCTGAATAATTTCTGATGATCAAAATTGAAGACATCTTAGACATGATCATTTGTTAGAGATAGGATTAATACACTGTTCATGAAGGCTGCATAATGTTATGACATAAAATAAAAACATTTTCCAGGGATATGCTTTAGCATATTCCCAAAGGATATACCTTAAAGATCTCACAAATAGCTATTTGCTCAAATCCAAGGTGATGGGAATTATTCTTCCTTAGCCTCAACTCTTACACATCACATCTGCCATTGATATTGAATGTAAGAATTTTAACATATATCTGAAAGGAGAATCATACATACACTAATAAATCTTTTCTATTAAGGGATCTAATATTGATTGTGCCTTTAGCCACCCACTTAAACTTTTAGTTGAGTTGGTTCTAACACAACAATACAGTTATCTATTACTATTACATTGTAGAATGTGGGGAACGAAGTAAGAAATCGCTACGTGGATACTAGATAGCAAGAAAAAGGGTGTGAATCAAAGTACTAGTAAGTTGGGGGTTTGATTCTGATCTCCAACAATTTGAGGTTTGCAGGATCATCAAATCTAAATCTTAAAAAATCTTAGAGGCGAATCTCAATAGTATAGGATCTCCTATTTTCGTGTCTCCCATCTTACCAACCTAAAATAAAAGGAAAATAAAATGGTGGATTAAGATCACTCAATGCCAGCCTTCTTCTTGATCATTGCAATTAATTCATTATCTTTCTCCTCAACACCAGCTTTCTTCTTCAGCATTGCAATGAAATTATCTCTCTCCTCTTGTGTCATCCCTTCGGCTGAGCAATCCCCCACTCCCCACTCTGCTCCTCGTAGGCAGTACTTGTCCATTGTTGCTTGCTTGTTCCTGCTTGTCCCACATTCAAAAAAAGAAAATCATGTCTATTGAAAAAGTTGTAAAAAATCAATTTGAAAACTTATAACTTTACCAACTAGTTACATATACGCATTAACGCATACGAAACATGATGGGAAAATGAGTAAAAGTTTACTTCTCCTTATTGAGTTTGGAACGCTCAAGTAGCTCTTTCATGATTGGAGATGTTTTGATTCTCTCATCATTTTCAGCATACTTCTTTTGATTCTCTTCTGTAGGAAATTAAACAAAAACCAAAAAAAAAAATGAAACTAATTTGTCATAGTCATAAATATATGAGTGTTACAATATGAACAGATTATAAGTAATAATCAAACAGACCATTAAAGCGATCAAGAGACTCGATAGTAGGAAGCTTAGGTCCAGGAACTGATTCTATCCCAGTAATCCCTGACAAGAAACCAGCTTGAGCTGCAAATTTACACCCAAAAACATAAAAACTTGATTAAAAACATCATTTTTTTAGCATTAATTAAATCAAAAATTCTAAATTCTAATAAATTTTTACCTGGATTTGACCAGAAGATCACTAATGAAACAGCTAAAGGTGCAAAACATTTTTGCAAAATTTGTTGAGAAAACCCAGAAGAAGAACAAGAAGAGTTTAGACTAGAATTTGTGGAAAAGTTGTGATATTTATTACTAGTATAAGATATTGAAAACCCAGATTGGAATTTTGTTGGGTGTTGGAATTTGTAATTGGAGGGTAAAATTTGAAGAGAAGGGCCTAAAAAGGATGAATGTAAAGAAGAACTCATTGTTGCCTCTTCTCTTAAAATTTGCCCCCACCCTCTGTGCCTCTTACTAGAGTGGTCGAGGATAAGAGGGAGAAAACAAATGGTCTGTAGTAATCGTGTAGTAGTATAAAGTTTGTTCGTACACCCTTCTTTCTTTCTTGGAATATTTAGAAAAAAACAATAAAAACACCAATATCAGCCTCAAGGCTCAGTTTGAATCACCTGGTTAAAACTGCACTGAACTGAACTCAATTGCGCTGAACTGATTCGTCCAAACATAGTCAATATTGGACCCATTTAAAGTATAATTTGAGATCTTTCCGATGACATAGTTATCATCATAAAATAATGGATTTTACAAGAGATGACGTTTATATTGAAGACGCATACATAATTTTACCACTAATCTACTCCCTAGTAGCCTATAAGAACGACATCACCTCAAGGATAATGCTCAATCTAACTCCATGAAAGCTAATAATATATCATCCAAGGTCATAAAAAATAAGTACAAGGAAAGCATCGTGAGAAAGGGAGAAGGAGAACCTAATTCTCCTGAGTGGAGGGAAACTTGTTGAAATTTTAAAAAGAGAACTAATTTAAATCACCAACAAACAATTAGAAAATGGGGTTACCATTGGTGAAAATGGCCATTAGCAGCCCCAACAAACTCGCTAGTGGAGTTTACTGCGCAAAGAGGAGGAAGGAGGCTAGAGAGTGTTGGAACATTTTTAGAGTAATGGTATTTGTCTCTCATGACTTGGTATGCGGCGTTGGTTATTATGTGGATATGTTTAAAGGAGAGACACTTGTCTCAAATATCTACATATGCAACCACCACAAAATACTAGTAACCAACTTGATCTCTACATATAGAGAGGCATTATGAGATATAAAACATTAAGGAGAATGCCTTGGACAAGGAGGAGATTATCTCCTTGAATTGTATAAGTTTGGTGGTTTAATTAGACGATGGGACTATCTTCTTCAATAGTTAAACCATGCTATATGAAGGAAATAGATAGCGTATCATGGATATTGGATGATAAATTATCATCTTGTTTAAGACAAATATCAACAACACAAGCACATTAGTGGAGTATAATTGCGGGGGGAACAATATACTCTGTGACTTCTTAGTATCCCGAAAGTTGTTTCGTGTAATCCGGTCGTTTCCTAGAGGGTCGAAACTAAACTTTCAGGAAAGTGTACTTGTACATGCCTAGAAGCCATATCCAAGTTCCTCTTGTTTATTTATATCTACTCCCTCCGTACCAAGTTAAATCTTTACATTGGACTTTTCACGGTTTTCAAGACACTACTTTTACTCTGAATATTTATGATTTCATAATTTTAGAGCTTATAATAACATGATATTTTGAAAATACTATTTAAAATGAATCTAGCGATACTATTTTCACATTGTAACACTTTGTAACTTTTCACAAATAAGTAGTCAAAGTTCACGAACTTTGACCTTAAAAAGTCAAATGTAAAGATAAACTTGGGACAGAGGAAGTAATTTTGTACTAACAGAGAGTTATAAATGTCAACTATTTTTTTTTGATCATCCAACTCGACTCAATTTATATTCATCGTCTGAATGTCTTTAACCAAGAGTGGTAGACAATCAGCAGGAAAGTCATTAAAATCACGAGTTACAAAGCAATCATACAAGTTGTAATGTGCAAGGAAATGAGCAACGTTATTGCCATTGGCGTCCCACATGAGACCACCTACACACCTCGAAAGTAGTAGCCTTCCGCTGTAACTCTTTCACCATCGTGAACTTGTAGTAGCTTGGGCACGGAGCTTCGTGACGAGAGCTAGACTATCTGACTCAAATTCCACATGTCTGTAACCCATATCATAGGCAATCTCCATTGCCGTTCTCATTCCTTCAGCTTCTGCCAACTCAACATCCCACCCAGCCATGACTTGCTTTGAGCCCATCACCAACGCATCACCACTGCTATCTCTTCCTACCAGCCCCAAGCGCACTACACCATTGCCAGTTATACCTGCGTCACTATTAAACTTCATTCTCCCTGGTACAGGTGCTTCCCAACACAATTTTACGCTTCGTTTCTGTGGTATTTTTGACAGCTCTAGCTGCTTATTGTACTTCTGCAGATTTTCAGTGGCCCAATATATCACCTCCTCAGGTTGCCGCGACACCCCTTCAAAAAGGCAAGCATTACGGTCACGCCAAATTGCCCAGTTCATCATTGCCCACTCGCTCACTTGGTTATAAGCATTTGAAACCACCCATTCAAACCAGCCTAGAAAACTTTGGCCCTTGTATTTTGTGAGGTGCAACAGATTTCCCATTTTCCATATTTTCTGAGCATAAGAACAACCCTGTAAAGAGTGCATAATTGTCTCATCCTGCCCACAAAAATTACATGCTCCCTCAGGTACAATTCTTCTGTGCATGAGCCCCATTTTCGTGGGTAATATATTTCTGCAGCTACGCCAAAGAAATAAATTAACCCGTGGAGGTACTTTTGTCTTCCATAGTTGCTTCCACACCTTCCCACAGTTCATGTCAGAAGTTCCTGCCCCATTTATTTTTTCTGTAACCTTCTTCTGAAAATGCAGGTGATATGCAGAGCGAACTGTAAATTGCCCATCTTTTGTATAGTGCCAAACTCATTCATCTTGAGTCTCTGCTGAAATTAGAGGAATTCCCAGTACCACTTCCCAGTCACACGGCAGAAAGATCCTCTCTACCTCATCACATCGCCATCGCCTCAGTTCCCAGTCAATTAGTTCACTCACACAAACGTTCTCCTCAATCTCACCTCTCTTAATGACAGGTTTGAAAGACACAGGCCTGGGTAGCCACTTATCTTTACAAACCTGAATATTCACCCCATTGCCAATACTCCACCGAGTCCCCATATCAAGCAACTCAATGCCTCTGCATAAACTTCTCCAAGCAAAACTCGGTTGAAACCCCTCTTTGGCTGACAAAATGTCACCTCGAAGAAAATAGCGTGCCTTCAACAGTCTAGCACATGTCGACTCTGGGTGCTGTAAAATTCTCCAACATTGCCTTGCGAGCATGGCAACATTGAATGATACAAGGCTCGGAACCCCAAGTCCACCCTTCTCCTTCGACATGCACATCTTTTCCCAACTCAACCAGTGAAGTTTTCTTTCTTCATTCTTTTGCCCCCACCAAAATTGACTAATCAACGAACGGATCTCATCACATAGTGAGCGTGGGAGGAGGAAACAAGACATAGCGTAAGTCGGGATGGCTTGCGCTATAGACTTTATAAGCACTTCCTTCCCTTCCCCCGATAAGAGCTTCTCCTTCCAGCCCTTTAATTTCTTCCAAATGCGCTCCTTACTTGACCCAAAAATCACTTTCTTTGATCTGCCCACCAACATGGGGAGCCCCAAGTATTTCTCATGCTTGTCAACCTCTTGGACACCCATATATTGCTTAATCTCCTCCCTCCGTTCAACTCCTACATTTTGGCTAAATGATAGCTCTGATTTTGCTAGATTAATTTGCTGACCCGATGTTGCTCCGTACACACGAAGGATATTGACAATTTCTGAGCTCTCTTGGCAAGTAGCTCTAGCAAAAATAATACTATCATCTGCAAAAAACAGGTGAGAAATCCGAGGGGCTAGTCGAGCAATTTTTATGCCTCTAATTTTATCTGCTCTCTCTGCCACCCTTAATAAACCTGAAAAGGCCTCTGCACACAGTAGAAACAAATAAGGTGACAGTGGATCGCCTTGCCGCAACCCGCGCGAGGGAACAAAAGTAGCTGAAGGGCTCCCGTTAAGTAACACAGAAAAACTCACAGTAGTTACACATTTCATTATCAAATTTACCCAGTCCACTGCAAAACCCATTTTTAGCATACAGTTCTCGAGAAAACTCCAATCAACTCTGTCATACGCTTTCGCCATATCAAGCTTGAACGCCATATAACCTGTCTTCCCAACATGTTTATTCTTCATCCAGTGAAAAATTTCAGAGGCATTCAAAACATTATCAGTGATCAGACGCCCAGGGACAAAGGCGCTCTGTGTGGGAGAGATAACTTTATCCAACACTCCTTTCAATCTATTCGCAAGCACCTTGGACACCAACTTATATAAGACATTACACAAGCTTATGGGTCTATACTCTTTCATGCAAGCTGGATTTTTTATTTTAGGAACCAGTGTTATAAATGTGTGATTTAAATTATCCGGGATGGGATCCCCATTCAAAATTTTCAGCACACAATTAATAACATCAGTACCTACTAGATGCCAATTTGATTTAAAAAATAAGGCGGGCATACTATCTGGGCATGGAGCTTTGGTAGCATGCATTTGTGACAACGCGTACACCACTTCATCTCCTGTAAAAGGTCTCATTAGCTCTGCATTATCATCCTCAGTAATACAAGTCTCCACCCCTTGTAAGGCTTCCTCCATGCTACTAGGCTGTTGGCTTGAAAAAATATTCTCAAAATAATTTATTGCCACCCGCTCAACATCTCCTCGCTTACGTACTTCTCTGCCATCATCATCAACCAGCTTTGTTATTTTATTTCTTTTCCTACGGCCAGTTCCTTGGTGTGAAAGAATTTTGAGTTTCTGTCACCAAAAGCGAACTCATTCGCTCTAGCTCGTTGAAACCACAACATTTCCTCTCGTTCCATGAGTTCGGCTTCCTCTTGTTCCAGTTTCTTTCGCTGTTTTACTATCTCCCCACTAGCAACCCCTTTACCCAATTTCTCCAGCGCCTTACGTACTTGTTTTAGCTGTTTTTGGACATGACCAAGGGTGTTCCAGTTCCAATCTTTCAGTATCTCAGCAAGTCCGCTTATTTTTGTCATTACTGCAGGTTCATCTGTTCGAGAGTAGGTAAACTGCCACCCTGCTCTAATTACTTCCTCAAAGTCATCATGCCTCTGCCACATGGCCTCATAGCGGAATGGTCTTTTAGCACGTTCTGAACATTCTCCTTCAATCTGCCAGTCAAGATCAATCAGCAAGGGAACATGGTCAGCGCCCTGTCGAGCCAAGTGTATTACTTTAGTATTCGGGAACATCTCCTGCCATTCTTCATTTGTTGTTGCTCTGTCTAATCTTTCCTACGTGAAACTATCATCCTCTCTACCATTGTCCCATGTAAAATCATTTCCCACATACCCCAGGTCTCGAAGTCCACAGTCATCAAGGGCCATTCGGAATTCCATCATAGGCAGTGACTTTCTTGGAGGGCCACCCCGCTTCTCATCATTACTGAGAATTTGATTAAAGTCCCCAATGCATAGCCAGGGAAGAGACGGCTCTTCACCCAATCTCCTTAAAAGCTCCCATGAAAGCTTTTTATTTGCTTGTTCTGGCCAGCCATAAAATCCCGTCATTCTTCAGATATCATCCCCATGCTCATTCTGTGTCACAAAATCGATATGATGACGAGTATAGGAGACAACCCGCAACCGTATCGACTCCTCCCAGAGAAGGCAGAGTCCACCTGACCGACCCACACAATCTACAGTGAAACAAAAATCATAACCCAGCTTCTGTTTAACTTTCTCCATCTTCCTACTCGTACTTAAGGTCTCCATAAGAAAAAGAACCTTTGGGGATTCTCGGTCTATGAGGTCACCGAGTTTATTGACCGCCCGAGGTTTCCCCAAACCTCGACAGTTATAGCTTAAAATCTTCATTTGTCTAGGAGAGGAGAGCCATGCTCATCCCTCGCCGGTGCTGCGTTGACCATATCAACATCATGAATCTCCCTCCGTTTCCCTCCCTGAACTTTCCATTGATTGACATGTTCCCCACCCCTTTTGCTCCCCGCATGTGCACTGCTAAGTGCTCCTTCCGACCCTCCTTCTCTCGCCCTTCTCTTCCACTTGCGAGTGTGACGATCCCCAGAATTTTTGCTACTACTCTCCCTTGTTCCGTCATCATGTTCAACCTGTTTGTCACCCCTTATCTCTCCCTCTTGTTGCAAACTCCCCTTAACTGTATGTTCCCCCAAACCAAATAACAATACTTGGTTTGTTATTGAGTTTACTTCTTCCTCTTCACCTCCCTTCACCTTTTCACCCCCACTTATCTCCTCTGCTAAAATATCAATCAAGGATTTACGGGCCTTGGGTTTCTCCTTGGTACCAGCACTGTCTTTCCTGTCATCATCATTGCTCCCATTTTCTGTTGCTTCACTACTCACAGATCCGCCTTTCCTCTCTTTGAGCTCTCGCAGCAAGGACTTCTCTGCTTCTATCTCCCTTGGGTCTCGCAATCGAAACCCTTTCATTGGGGACGCCCTCAGCCACTCCCCATATTGCTGGTGGTTAGCGTCATCTTCAGTATTCTCGCAATCTGCTTCAACATGGCCAATCTTCCCACACTTGTAACAGAAATTTGGAAGACGCTCATATTTTATCTCAATTCATGTCTTCCCCATGTCAAATTTCATGAGTAGGCCTCTGCGAAGGGGCTTGAGTATGTCGACATTGACCCGCAAGCGTAGAGCCTTGTTCCATCCAGTTTAATCTCCTTCATCAAAGTCCACCATTCCTCCATACTTTCTCCCAATGATCTCTGCAGTATTCTTATTCATGTCATTTAGAGGGATATCATAAGCACGAATCCAGAACAAAGCATGAGTGAATTCGACTTTTGATGGCTGTACGTTCTCCATATCCTTGAGGGCAAGAAGGTGTTTGTCAAACGACCAAGGGCCTCCTGCCATAACCTTCGCCTTGTCTTCACGATCCACAAATTGAAATACAAACAAATTGTTTGATATTTCCCGAAAAGCAAAACCCTTCTTCAAGTTCCAAATTTTCTTCATTGTGCTTCTAAGGGCTGGAACGTTGAAGGGCTTATCAGTCATCAATCTCCCAATCAGCCCAAGTGAAGCCCTAGTAGAGGACTCCGATAACTTGTCGCTCACGCAGACTACTTCTTCACATTCCTCCTCTGTCAATTGTATTGCCTTCCACCTCTCGTTCACCGCTTGCTCCATTGTGAAACAGAATTCTATACCCAAATTCAGAATCACGACAGGGAAGCGTTGAGAAAAACTCTCTCTACCCTCAGACAAGGATGGGATTGGCCACCGACATGAAGCGGAAACCCTAACCCCTATAGACGCTCCCAAGGGGATTAACTACCCATATTTAAATGTGTGATAATTCAACAATAGTCATTCTTATAAATGTCAACTATTGATAGAAGATTTTTCTTTGAGATTTGTAAGAACTTGCTTGGCAAAGAGAGATTTGATTGAGATTTGATTGAAGGGGAACAGGCAAGGTTGCCAGTCTCAGAGGATCTCAGCGAGTCTGCCATGATTCACATACATAAGCATAATTCTGGCTTGATTCCACCCTAGACAGGAACCACACTGGGCTGACTATGGTGTTATTTGCCATCAACTGAAAATTAAGCAACTGGACCCAAAACAAACCTTAAACAACTTCAAAGGGTTTTATATTGAAGATATGCACAGTTAACATTAAGAGTTCGAGACCTTGCTTAAATCAGTAAAATTCTAATAGTGCCTATCCAGTATCCAGACTAAACAAGGGTTCTTCCACCATGAGATACCGCTTCAGCTAAATTTTAACCTTCCATCATGGCTTTTGCAGCATCAATGATAACGTCTCTAAAAACACCTGTAGCACGACCAAGCACTGTATAACCTTCTTTGTCTTCGACATCTACATCAGCTCCATGCCTAACTAGAAGAAGCGCAATCTGTCAAGCAAGTGAAGAAAAAAAATCAGAGTATGTAGAGCAAGCTCCTTCCTACTCGGAACTTATGGCATCAAGGTTAAACATGTAACTTGTCATGTGAAGTTGACTTTATATTGCATATTGCAAGTTGCAACAGCTCCTTCACAGTTGACACTAGCAGTAAATTATGCGATATTGGTAACGGAAAACTAGTACATTTTTCTCTTTTTTCTTTTGCAGAAGAAAGCCCACATATAGTGGTCATAGTATTGAAAGTAGTAGGACTGGAACAGTTATGATTTGCTCCAATACCTACAAATTTTAGTTAATTTACTGATTTGGCTTATTGCCAAACTGAATTTGCATATAGACAGTCTATACATCAAGTTCAGCAAAAGAACTAGCTTTAACTTTACCGAAACGAAATATCTGAGAAGCAAACAAGATGAAGGCTAGATGAAGAAGATGAGGTCTTTCAATCTTAAAAATATACCTGTTTGTTTTCACATATCACTGCACTCATGAGAGGAGTTTGATCAGCTCTGTCAAGGGCATCGATTTCAGCTCCCTCCTCAATTAGGAGTTCACACAGTTCTGAGTTCCCTGTGCTAGCTGCATGATGCAATGGTGTGCATCCTACCTAAATTAGCAGAATGAGTTTCATACACAAAGTAAGAACAGGGAACCAAAAAATGAAGCATGCTTCTATGATGCAAAGTAAATGAAAGTGCTCATGTTATGTTATGGACCTTGTCCTTGGCATTGATCTGTGCACCATGTGAAAGCAACATTTCAACAATTTTCTCCCACCCCTTGCTAGCAGCATAATGAAGAGGAGTACGACCACCATCATTCTTGACGTTCACATCAGCTCCTGCTCACATTGAAATATTTTTCATATCAGAAACCACTGAGGAGTTGAGGATGGTAAAGATTGCAAAAAATAAACATCAGAAAGGGTACGACTATTATATAAAGATCATGGTCTCTGTAAGATATTCATAAACAGTTTTATGGACCTACTGTAAACCACCAAGCAGCTTAGCAGCCAGAAGACAAGAAGTAGAAAGAGAAGTTTTTAAGAGATCCATGCCAAAAACAATGTACATTTATGCTAGCAATTCAAGTCCCATTTCTCTAACAAAAGGTTCTTGCATGATCTAGATAGATTCCCCTATCCAAATGAAAGTAAAATGACACAGGGTTTTATAGATATAGGCCAACTTCTACAAAGTTTCAATTAAACTTAAAGTGCTTTGAGGTCAATGGCAAGTTTTGGGGATGATAGAAATTTAGCCTCTTTGGTTGCGACCAGTGGCGGATGTATGTGTTGAAGAATGGAGTCAAGTGCTCCACTTGGAAAAAAAAAATTAATAAAAAACCCTTGTTTATAGGGAAAAAATGAATAAAATATAAAAAGTGCTCCACTATTCTAAAGAAACTGAACCCTCTTGGAAATATTTCTGGATCCACCACTGGTTCCGACACTCTCCTACCATATCTTAAATCTTTGAAAGCATTGTAATAGTAATAGGGCCTTCCTCAAAATAGGGTGAACTCAAGCTTCCTTCACATGGTGCACAGCTTGATGAATACGCTCCTGCATAAGATTCTGCTCACTGACAACCTTTTCTTTCCACTCAAGTGCATCTTTTCTTCTTTCTAGACGACACTAGTTTCAGCTGAACCTTCAACTAGTACACTCCCTTCTGGCTAAACATATTATGTAGCGGCTGCATAGAAACAAAAGTTTCAGGCAATTCTTCTACCAAAAAAAACAACAATATCAGACGTATCGACATTACCCTTGTGACATTATGTATCTGCACCATTCAAGTAAAGATTTTCTATGACCCTGAAGATTCACAAAAGAGTACAGATTTTGCCAAGTTCCACGAAGAAGAAATTAATAAGATGCCAAAACTAAGCAAGATTCTCCTGTGGAAGTTGGTTTAACAACCCATTCTGGCTGATTTTGCAATGAGGAGAAATCCCAATAGTTGTTTGTCCTCTCTTGAAACAATGGTGAACACAGTAGAGTAATAGACAACGCAGGCAAAGGGAAGGCACATGGTAGTAACTGGGGTCCCAAACAATGTACCTCTGTGCTTGTGATCAGTGATTCTTGGGCGCAAAATACAGAAACAACCCATTCTCGTCACGAAATTACTTATAACTTTTGCCTTGACCATTACAGAAAATAGTAATGGTTGTAGACTTATCTTTTCAAAAGAAATGAGATCCTAACAATGAAATACGGCAGGAACTGCCAGTTTATATGCCAAAACTGAATACAATCACGCTTTGCTACTTAAAACGAATGATCTTCGAAATAGTCTAAGCATTTTGGCAAAAAAAAAAAGCCCTCACAGTGAATCAACACAATCACTTCCGAGAAAGAGGACTAAGACTAACCTACAATCTTGAGGGATATTTTCAGTCAAAATAGATTTCCAGGGCCATAAAATAAAAAGTCCTGAAACCAAAGGCCTTTTGCATGCGCTCATGAATCTCATACACAAAAAGACTAGGCACTTAAGTCTTTTCATCATAACTGTCTCGAGAGCAAATAAAACCCAGTGACAGCGTCAACTCTAGTCAAGTATTCTTCACTTCAAGTAGGTCAAAATGATACAACTAGATAGCTTTATACTTGGATTCAGAAATAGGCAATCCAACATAGCTGCGAACTAGCCTATGCACCAACAGGAATATGCTCCTGTTTCCTGTCTCTTCCAGATGTCCTTGAAGTTTCAGACTCTCCACAGTAAAGGAACTAAGAAGAAAAATAGGACATAAGATACACTTCAGTGCAACAATATAGTTGTGAACTGCCTATCCACCAAGTAATTGAAAAAATATGCACTTTTCTCCCTTCTGGTTCCTATCCAATGGTCCATCCAATTTTGAGACAGCTCACTATAAGGAACTACGGATAAAATTCAAGAACAGCAACAAAAGTAGATCCAATATCCTGCTACGAAAGTAACCTCTCTGCTAATACAGCTAGAACATTCTATTGAGCTTCCTACAAAGGGTCAAAAAGGTGGTATAGTGGTGTTGAACATAGGCTGAGGTCAATGAAGGAGTAAGGAGGAGTCTGTACATATATAAATAAATGAGGCAAAGGAGGACGAGGGACTGAGGGAGTTTCATGAGGGAGAAACATTGAATGAAATGCCAATAAGAGGAAAACATGGTTTTAGGGCAAAATAATCAAATTGCTAATTCAAAAGGCGTCGCTATGTATGCACTTCATTTTCATAGCGAGTTAACTACAATGCTAACAGCAAGTCATGCTGTGGAGATGTGTTGTAACCTTAGGGGCACTTGAGGAATTCGCAGAACTTTGTCCCCCAAATAGAAAATCCAAATCTCTAGGAGAAACATGTAGAATCCCTAATCTTCGTAGTGTCTTTCCTTGATCAAACAAACTTTTTTATACACCAATGATTAGCCATCCCCTACAATAAGAGTAGTTATGTCCATGATTCTTTCCAAGCACATGGTGTACCATTCACTCAGCAAGTCAGCAACATCATTAGAATTCAGAACCAAACTGATGTACACTCGTACAGAAAGCATCGAATTTTATATAAACACAAAAATCCCAGTTTGTATCTTTCTGGAGCACATAATGGATCCTAGTGACAAGCAGAGAATTCAATTATGTCTTGCAAAACCAAATGCTCATACCACATATAACTTCATAAGACAAGCTTATCATTCATGATGAAACTTTAACACCAATTAATAACCACTAAGTTGGAGTTCATTCCAGAAACTCCCACCAAAGTTCTACACATTCTACAACCCTCTCCCCAGACAATGTCGAAAGACGGTCTGCTGGTCATTGCAATCCCCTCCCTTAACTCCCCTAATCCTGCAATCCCTGCCAGTGCCAACTAAACCCCCAGTTGAGGAATCTATGTGACCCCAAAAAACAAAACCCTTGTGGCCCTTTGTCCCAACTGAACCCAAAAATCAAGCCTTTTTGTATGATTATATTCACCTGCTAAAATCCAAGATAATCAAGCATTTGTAAAGATGACCCATAGTCCTAATTTTTTCATTGAACTATCAATCAATTACTGATTAAGAACCCATATGTAATTTGACAGCAATCCCAAAAACCAACACAAAAACTGACAACATTAACAATACAAAATCCAAGATAAAAGAGACAATCACTAACCTCTACTAATCTGTTGAGGTAACGCCCCAAATACCAAGTATTATTATTAGTTGTGTTTTATTTAATTTTGGTTTGTAAAGAAAATAAAATAAAACAAAAAGAAAAGAAAAACAAAAATAAAAGAAAGGGACTGAAGTCAACCGAATCGTTTTCGGTTTGGAGTTGCGTGGGGGTGCTAGTCCGTTTATGGGCTACACTTGCTATTTTGTTTGTTAGGCCCATATGCCATTTAGCGGTGATGTGTGGCTTCCTACAGAAGCTAAGTTGATGATTGAAAATAAAAGGCACAAGCCTTTTATTTGTGGAACAGCCGAGACAAGAGAAAAGCCGTGAGACACACAAGCACAAAACAGCAAACACATAGAGAGAGAGCCAGGTGATCAGAAATGAGTTCCGGTTGGTGTGGATGCTGAGAAGACAGCTTGTGGGTGAGGATAATCGAGGTGATCTTGGGCACGGAATATACGGTGTTTCGTATTGATCATCGACAGGTATTTTGTGGGTGTTTCTTTGGGTTTGTGGGAGTACCAAAGTGAGTTAGGGTTTATCAATTTGTACTAGTACCAAAGATAGATTGTTTACTTATTGATTGATCTTGTGATTGTTGCTGATTGTACTCTTGATTATCATAGTGGATTATTGTTTAGTGCGTGGAGATCCGCACCGTGGTTTTTCCCCTAATTGAGAGGGGATTTCCACGTAAAATTATTTGTGTTGTTTTTTGGGTTCTTGCACTTTATTTTTCCGATTATCTATTGTTGTGATTGTGGGTAAATACCGTAGTTTTCCCCAACAAGTGGTATCAGAGCTTTGGTTGTAGGATCGGTAGTGGGAAAATTACTGTATTTGTTGAAGGGAGAAATTATTTTGTGCAAGTAAGATGTCTGGTAGTGTGCCCAAATTTGATATTCCTTTGTTTGATGGTAAAATTAATTTTACTGTGTGGAAGAGTACTGTTGAGGATTTGTTGGTTCAGTAGAGCTTAGATGAGGCTTTAGATGAGACAAAACCTACTGGTATGACCGATGCCCAATGGACATCGAAGAAGAAGAAAGCTGTCAGTACTATTAGATTAGCTATGGCTCTGGAGATCAAGTATAATTACTTGACTGAGACAGATCCAAAGAAGTTGTTGGATAAGCTCCAGAGTGTATATACATCAAAGTCACTGACTAACAAGCTTTGTTTGAGATATGAGTTGTACCAGCTAAAGATGGAGCAAGGTACAGCGTTGCAGGACCACATTAACAGTTTTAACAAGCTAGTATGTCAGTTAAGAAATGCAGATGAGAAGATCTCCGATCAAGGGGAGGCATTGTTATTGTTGGCTTCACTACCTAAGTCCTACAGGCCAATTGTGCAGACATTACTTGTAGGGAGGACAGAGATTACGCTAGATGAAGCAATGACAGTGTTGAGAGAAAATGATCGGATGATGTTGCAGGTTGATGGTATCTCTTCAAGTGATGGAGGAGATAGAGTACTAGCTGCGGAGGTGTCCGAGAGAGGGAGGAATCATGAGAGAAGAGGTGGTGGCCCGAGAAGTAGATCGAAGTCACGCGCAAGAGACTTTAGTAACGTGGAGTGTTACTATTGTGGTGAGAAGGGTCATATTCAGAGTCGTTGCCCAAAGATGAGAGATGATTTGAAGAGTTTCAAGCAGCTGCAAGAGAAGATGGGTAAGACCAAAATTGATGATGATAGCGGTTCCTCTAATGTGGCTATGTCTAGTGATGGTAATAAGGAGTTGTTCTTGGCTAGTAACAATGAGAAGAAGGAAAGCCAAGAGAGTTGGGTGTTGGACTCCGACGCTTCGGTTCATATTTGTAGAGACCATGCTATGTTTGATACTTTGTGTCAAAATGGTGAGTATGGTGACATCAACATGGGGAGTGGTAAGATGAAGGTCAAAGGGATGGGAAGCATCCGAATTGAGCTCCATGGTGGTGTGACTAGAACCTTCCAAAATGTGAGGTATGTACCAATGCTCGTGTCAATGTGATTTCGTTGGGTGAGTTGACATCGCATGGGTGTAGATACATTGGTACGGGAAGGTGGTGCAAAGTGTATCGTGGTGCTACTTTGATTGTGCAAGGGAGGAAGGCGGAGAACAACTTGTGCTATATTGAGGGTCATTGCGTAGGGAAGAGCAAGACCGTGAAGAAGAAGGTCCGTTTTTCGGACAAGGTGGAGGTATTTGGTGATTTGGGTCGAGGGAGGATTTGTTGAGGTAACGCCCCAAATACCAAGTATTATTATTAGTTGTGTTTTATTTTATTTTGGTTTGTAAAGAAAATAAAATAAAACAAAAGTAAAAGAAAGGGACTGAAGTCAACCGAATCGTTTTCGGTTTGGAGTTGCGTGGGGGTGCTAGTCCGTTTATGGGCTACACTTGCTATTTTGTTTGTTAGGCCCATATGCCATTTAGCAGTGATGTGTGGCTTCCTACAGAAGCTAAGTTGATGATTGAAAATAAAAGGCACAAGCCTTTTATTTGTGGAACAGCCGAGACAAGAGAAAAGTCGTGAGACACACAAGCACAAAACAGCAAACACATAGAGAGAGAGCTGGGTGATTAGAGGTGAGTTCCGGTTGGTGTGGATGCTGAGAAGACAGCTTGTGGGTGAGGATAATCGAGGTGATCTTCGGCACGGAATATATGGTGTTCGTATTGATCATCGACAGGTATTTTGTGGGTGTTTCTTTGGGTTTGTGGGAGTGCCAAAGTGAGTTAGGGTTTATCAATTTGTACTAGTACCAAAGATAAATTGTTTACTTGTTGATTGATCTTGTGATTGTTGCCGATTGTACTCTTGATTATCATAGTGGATTATAGTTTAGTGCGTGGAGATCCGCACCGTGGTTTTTCCCCTAATTGAGAGGGGATTTCCACGTAAAATTATTTGTGTTGTTTTTTGGGTTCTTGCACTTTATTTTTTCCGATTATCTGTTGTTGTGATTGTGGGTAAATACCGTAGTTTTCCCCAACAAGTGGTATCAGAGCTTTGGTTGTAGGATCGGTGGTGAGAAAATTATTGTATTTGTTGAAGGGAGGAATTATTTTGTGCAAGTAAGATGTCTGGTAGTGTGCCCAAATTTGATATTCCTTTGTTTGATGGTAAAATTAATTTTACTGTGTGGAAGAGTACTGTTGAGGATTTGTTGGTTTAGCAGAACTTAGATAAGGCTTTAGATGAGACAAAACCTACTGGTATGACCGATGCCCAATGGACATCGAAGAAGAAGAAAGCTGTCAGTACTATTAGATTAGCTATGGCTCTGGAGATCAAGTATAATTACTTGACTGAGACAGATCCAAAGAAGTTGTTGGATAAGCTCCAGAGTGTATATGCATCAAAGTCACTGACTAACAAGCTTTGTTTGAGATATGAGTTGTACCAGCTAAAGATGGAGCAAGGTACAACGTTGCAGGACCACATTAACAGTTTTAACCAGCTAGTATGTCAGTTAAGAAATGCAGATGAGAAGATCTCCGATCAAGAGGAGGCATTGTTATTGTTGGCTTCACTACCTAAGTCCTACAGGCCAATTGTGCAGACATTACTTGTAGGGAGGACAGAGATTACGCTAGATGAAGCAATGACAGTGTTGAGAGAAAATGATCGGATGATGTTGCAGGTTGATGGTATCTCTTCAAGTGATGGAGGAGATAGAGTACTAGCTGCGGAGGTGTCCGAGAGAGGGAGGAATCATGAGAGAAGAGGTGGTGGCCCGAGAAGTAGATCGAAGTCACGCGCGAGAGACTTTAGTAACGTGGAGTGCTACTATTGTGGTGAGAAGGGTCATATTCAGAGTCGTTGCCCAAAGATGAGAGATAATTTGAAGAGTTTCAAGCAGCTGCAAGAGAAGATAGGTAAGACCAAAATTGATGATGATAGCGGTTCCTCTAATGTGGCTATGTCTAGTGATGGTAATAAGGAGTTATTCTTGGCTAGTAACAATGAGAAGAAGGAAAGCCAAGAGAGTTGGGTGTTGGACTCCGGCGCTTCGGTTCATATTTGTAGAGACCATGCTATGTTTGATACTTTGTGCCAAAATGGGGAGTGGTAAGATGAAGGTCAAAGGGATGGGAAGCATCCGAATTGAGCTCCATGGTGGTGTGACTAGAACCTCCCAAAATGTGAGGTATGTACCAATGCTCGTGTCAATGTGATTTCGTTGGGTGAGTTGACATCGCATGGGTGTAGATACATTGGTACGAGAAGGTGGTGCAAAGTGTATCGTGGTGCTACTTTGATTGTGCAAGGGAGGAAGGCGGAGAACAACTTGTGCTATGTTGAGGGTCATTGCGTAGGGAGGAGCAAGACCGTGAAGAAGAAAGTCCGTTTTTTGGACAAGGTGGAGGTATTTCGTGATTTGGGTCGAGGGAGGATTTGTTGAGGTAACGCCCCAAATACCAAGTATTATTATTAGTTGTGTTTTATTTTATTTTGGTTTGTAAAGAAAATAAAATAAAACAAAAGTAAAAGAAAAGGACTGAAGTCAACCGAATCGTTTTCGGTTTGGAGTAGCGTGGGAGTGCTAGTCCGTTTATGGGCTACACTTGCTATTTTGTTTGTTAGGCCCATATGCCATTTAGCGGTGATATGTGGCTTCCTACTGAAGCTAAGTTGATGATTGAAAATAAAAGGCACAAGCCTTTTATTTGTGGAACAGCCGAGACAAGAGAAAAGCCGTGAGACACACAAGCACAAAACAGCAAACACATAGAGAGAGAGCCAGGTGATCAGAGGTGAGTTCCGGTTGGTGTGGATGCTGAGAAGACAGCTTGTGGGTGAGGATAATCGAGGTGATCTTCGGCACGGAATATACGGTGTTTCGTATTGATCATCGACAGGTATTTTGTGGGTGTTTTTTTGGGTTTGTGGGAGTACCAAAGTGAGTTAAGGTTTATCAATTTGTACTAGTACCAAAGATAGATTGTTTACTTGTTGATTGATCTTGTGATTGTTGCCGATTGTACTCTTGATTATCATAGTGGATTATTGTTTAGTGCGTGGAGATCCGCACCGTGGTTTTTCCTCTAATTAAGAGGGGATTTCCACGTAAAATTGTTTGTGTTGTTTTTTGGGTTCTTGCACTTTATTTTTTCCGATTATCTGTTGTTGTGATTGTGGGTAAATACCGTAGTTTTCCCCAACATAATCAAAGTCTCAACAATATCAACATTTCCAATACTAACAGCCGTATGAATCGGAGCCCAACCATCTTCATCCTTGCAATTAATCACCTCCCCACTTGTATCTACTTCTGCTAAAATCTTCACCACCTAAATAAAACCCACCAACCAAAACTTATAAATCACAAAAAGAAATACAACCCCAAGAAATAAAATTAACAATGGAAATATAACATATAGTGAGAGAGATAAGAAAAAACCTTCGGGGTGAGAAGAGGAAGTGGCGACGTGAAGGAGAGAGCGAGCGTCGTCGTTTCGAAGAGAGAGAAACTTGGTGAGTTGGTCTTTGGAGAGAGAGTTGAAGAGAGAAGTGTCGCCTGATTCAGCAGCTTTGAAGAGGTCTTCGTCTTTGAGTTGTTGCTCTGAAGTGGTAACTTTGTCTATCTCCATTGACATGTTTGAGATTTTTGTATTGATTTTCTCTGATTGTGTTAATTGATGGGGGTTTTAATGGGGGTTTTATGAGTTCTGGCAATGATGAGAGTTGGCTTGGCAAAGGGGTTTTGATATCCTGGGATTAGTGAGGAAAAAGGAGGAGAACAAGTTACGGAGATTTATAATTTTTCTGTTAACTTGTACAGTAAATTATTTCCCTTACAAAAAAAAAAAAGGTGTAATTATTAAATATTTATCATTTCCTTCAAAAAAAAAACAATTGCTTTAGCATGATATTACCTTCCTACCCTGACAATTTTTTTAATCATTTTAGATATTTAGGGTGATAAACTGATAATTAATCTCATGCATCATCACGCTATTTTAATAATGCAACCTGAGCTAGCTTTTGCATACGTAATGCAAAACAGTGTAGTGAATGTTCCATCCTTCTAGCTGAAGTCATTGGCCTCAGAGAAGCGGTAAGGGCTGCTAGAAATCTAGGTCTTTAGAATATTATAATCCAAGGGGATAACCTAACAGTTATTAAGGCTCTTAGAGGTGAGTGGCATATTCCTTGGAAAATAGAAAATATTTTAATAGATACCAAGAAAGATTTATTTTTTTTCAATAAAGTGGAAGTTCTTCATTGCTTCCGCGAATCAAATTCAGTAGTTGATTATTTAGCTAATATTGGTTATAACCATCCTACGCTCACCTATTGGTATTCGGCTTTTGATTCTACCCTTATCATTTATTGATAAGGAACTCGGTAGGATAACCTTATTATCCTGACTTCCTTGCTTTTCACAAAAAAAAAAAAAAAAAAAAAAAAAAAAAAAACTAAGAAATATCCAGGAGGCTTTCTTTCATATATTGCTCACTCTTCTTATATATCTTTCCCAATTTTTTCAATTATATATTTTTTCATATATTGCTTACTCTTTTAGTCTTTTTATAACTTTTTTCTACTCTTCCATTTCATATATATTGAGGGGCCTACTAAATTGAACATGATTACCTAATAGTCGAATCGTTTATGATAAAGAGTAAAAAAACCTCATATATATATATTAGGGTTGATATGATAATTGATATAGTCGTTGAACAAATGGTGGGCCAACTCAAATCCTTTAACATTCATTTTAAGAGTATTATGAATCACTTTCACCCTTCATAGGCATCCAATGGATATACATACGAATTTCTGATACCGTTAACAAGTCAAATTGTTATAATATGCTAGTATATAAAGTGGGCACAAAACAAAAACAAATGCAAAACAATGAAGAGGTCACCAAGTGCACAATGCTTGAAGGATTAGCATATGCCAATAGAGAACTTCAATTTTCCATAGACAAAAGCTAATACTTCAAGCATTGAGATATTCAATGCCACAAAGAACAAACTTACTAGTAAATCATAAAATTGGTGAATGACATTGTGACTTGTAATAATGCTTGCATTTATTAGGAACAGGATATTCCCCAAAGGGGTGACCTGAGAACACAAGCAGGAATTAAGCAGAATTCAGCTTATAAATCCCAGCCTGTGTTCTCAGGGATCACTCCTCTGGGATGTACGCCTGCTTTCCTTCATATCTCCCACACTTCAATATTGTTTGATTTCATTTGATGTTTCATGTTTTCTTGTCTTGTGTTTATATAGTGTTGATAACTTGATCCACATCATGTATCAGACTATGTTGTCATAGTAACGACACTGGTAATAATGTTGGCTCACTTTTGGATCTTTGTTTGTTACATGACATACTTGAGTAACTAAACTACATCTTTGTGATATGATGTTGACATCCTTTTTGCATTTCAGTCAAAATGACTAATTCTTTAAGTCATTCAAATAGACATTTCTTTAATAGATCTCATTATTTATTTGCACTACGTAGCAAATGCCAAATTGGAACTAGGTGTGTGGTAATGACGCCATTGTGTGAGGGAAAGGCAAGTGGCTGTGAGCCTGTGATTGAGAATGGTGGTGGTCCAAGTAATTTTGGATTTAAGTATGGAGGAGACTAATCTATCAATTTCACGCCTATAAAATTGTAGCCAAATCAGACCAATCTTGTGTGTAAAAATTCTGAAATCTTAACATTTATGTAAATTATTACTTTTTTTTTTTTATCTCAATGTAAATCAATTGTTTTTTGGGGGGATGTAGAAGAATTGTTAGACATAATTTTTAGAACGGAAGAAATAATTTTTAGGGTCATGACTCAATTAAGGATTTGAAATGCACTTTACACGTCAATAAATCAGTTATTATTGAGCTATAGAAAAAAGTATGTAATGTGGTCATTTTATGGTGAAAGGATATCAGTTGATTTTAAACTAGTTTTTGAGCAAGTAGGTATTTTAACTAGACAAGTAGTCATTGATGTACTATACGAGCACTTAACCTCCTCTTCATCCATGATGTTAAGGTGAAAAGTTAATTAACAAAATAGTCATATGTCATTTCCAAATGAGATCGAGTTCAAAAAAATCCATGTCTAGAGTATCATACAATATATCGAGTGATAAATCTATTAAGCATTATACATCTAACATTTTTAAACAACTTTCTTTCAATCCATACTCTTTCTTATCACATTTGTTCCACAAAAGCCGTAGTTACATCTTTTTCTTAATGAATGTGTCTTCAAAGCACATTGGTAATCGTAGATTAGCTCTTGAAGAACGACATTCATAGTACTATCTTACGAACCAAGAAATAAAAAATAAACCGTGCTTTTAAATGAGGAAAACACTTATATCTAGAGTTGGCAAAAATTGACCTGACCCGACAACCAACCTGGTACAGACCCGATCGAATATGACTCGAAAAGGTTCAAATCCTAAATGATTCAACCTGTTTTGACGCAAGACTGAAATGACCAAACCCGAACCCGAAAGTTGTGAAACGACATTTGTCAAATCCGTCGGATAACTCGAAATCGATAATGATCCAAATATTTTGACCCGTATTTGACCTGATTTCTATTTGGCCCGACCCATTTACCAGATCTACTTGTATCTCTCACGGATGAAAATAATAGTTTTCGGGCTTAAACAATACTCGTCTTTTCTTTTTGATAACCCCAGCCCAAACAATACACCAGGCCCAAACAGTGAAAGCCATCCCAACTTCTGCAGTGCTGCTGGACTACTGGACCATCTAGTCCCCACGAAACGCACCGTTATGAGACGACTCGAGGGGTTAATTAATGACGATGTCACGACTTTGGCACCAAATCAACCGCCATAGCCGCGTTAGTATCATCAGATCAGTCGTCACATACCGTTAAGATATAACCGCGTAATAATCAATCCCCCAATATTAAACCCTCCTCACCTCATCCCCTCTCCCAACAAATATCTCAATTCACTTTCTCTTTCCTCCCCAATTAAGCAATCAAGTCAACAAACCTCAACTCTCCTCTTTTCCCCCAAATCTCAATTTTCTCTCTCCTCATTCCAATGGAAGACTCCTACGGCTACACAACCAGAGGCAAAACCAAACCCACCACCAACAACAGCGGTACCAGCTCATCCGATCTAATGTCAAGCGCCAAACTCTTAGCTGAAGCTGCGAAATCCACTTTCTCACACGACACCGACAAACCCAAAGTCGACAAAGCTAAACTCGCTGGTGCCGCCGGTGATCTCCTTGGCGCCGCCAAACACTACGGCAAACTCGACGAAAAAAGCTTTGGTAAATACGTCGACAAAGCCGAAACCTATCTCCACCAGTACGGCGGCAGAGCTACCACCAACCACGGCGGCCCCACCAGTCACGGAAGTGGATCCGGCGGTTACGGTGGGGGTGGCGAGGGGCAATATGGGCATTCAAGCGGTGGCGGTCATTACGGTGGAACCACCGGTTACGGTGGTGGTGGAGAAGGGAAATATGGGCATTCGAGCGGTGGCGGTGGCGGTGGTGGTGGAGCAGGGGATTATATTAAGATGGCTCAAGGGTTTATGAAAAAACAGGATCATGGGAGTGAAGGTGGTGGTGGACATGGGCATTCGAGTAGCGGTAGCGGTGGTGGTGGTGGTGGTGGTGGTGCTGGTGATTATATTAAGATGGCACAAGGGTTTATGAAGAAACAAGATCATGGTAATAATGAAAGTGGGCATTCAAGTGGTGGTGCTGGGGAGTATATAAAGTTGGCACAAGGATTGTTGAATAAAAAAGGTGGTGGAAGTGATGGGCATTCAAATTCAAGTAGTGGTGGTGGTGGAAGTACTGGAGATTATATTAAATTGGCACAAGGTTTCATGAAGAAACATTGATACAATACATTCAATTTGGGCTTTTTAATTTGATCAAATTTTTAGTATTGATTGTATTTCTATGAAGTTTGTTTAACATTATTTTTAATATTCAGTTATGTAATTTTGAGTTTATGATGAATTGAATGGTAAACATACATACACTGTGTATTATTATTGCTCACATTTAATATGATTGATTTTGTATAGAGTACAATATTACCCGAAAAGTAGGGGTTGTTATTTTATCTGTTTGTGATATTGAATTGTATTTGTTTAACTGTCATAGGATTGGGTGAACTTTAGTTTGATAATTTTTGAGACATTTTCAGTTGTATAACATCTTTAGATATGTGACCCAAATTTTGAGTTTATGAGTGAAATAGTATGCAAGGGTATTGCTCATTTTGTTGATTGATTCATACGATGTGTTTCACTAGAACAACTTTTTTTGTTTTGCTAAGCGTTTCACTGGAGGTAGTCGGAAATAATATATCTATTAGGCGATTAGTTAGGGGTAAAATTGTGTGCATCTGAATCTTCTTAGACCATGTCCTTGGCGGGATATTTAGACTCTGTTTGATTCACCTTAATTTTACTTAAGTTCAGTCCAGTTCAGTTAAATTCAGTTCATGTGTAACTATATAACTTTTTATTTAGAAATAACTTTTTCAGTTCGGTTCAGATCAACTTTATCCAGGCGAATCAAACGGAGCCTTAGTACTCCCTCTGTTTCTAAATCTCCTCCACACTTTCATTTTACATCTATTCCAAATTCTTCTACCTACTACCTCTTTTAGTAAAATTTTAAAGAGTAAAAGACTCATCTACTCTTATTTTTTCTTGCAATCATTACTTTCCAACTCCTACTAATCCACACACACACTCACATGTTAAAGTAAGGGTAAATAAGAGATTTTTGTTCCACAATCAACTCCCATTAAGGCTCTGTTTGATTCACCTTAATTTTACTTAAATTCAGTCCAGTTCAGTTCATGTGTGACTTTATCACTCATATAACTTTTTATTCCGAAATAGTTTCATGATGATAATTATGTCATCGGAAATATTTCAAAGCATACTTTCAAATGAGTCCAATATTAACTATGTTTGGACGAATTTTAAATAGTTAACGATCAAGTTAAAAAAATCAATTCAGTTCAGTTTTAATCAGGTGAATCAAACGGAGCGTAAACTCCATGTAAAAAGAAGTGGGTAGCAGATTTTGAAACCAATAGAGTAGATTGTTGTTGTTGTTCGTCTAAGAACTAAGTAAAAGTTGATCAAATAAAAAAAAAAAAAAAAAGAACAAAGTAATATGTTCCCTATAAATATCTACCATATCACATGCTTCTATACTACTTGTAGTTCGTACTTCATATCTACATCATGGATGTCGGCAATGAGCTATGAGCCAAGCATAAAAACCACCATAAACTTCCATGAAAGCAGTAATATCTAATAAAGTTTTTGATAATTTTCTTTTTTAATTATCCAATCAAATTCATCCACAAAAAAGCTAGTCACTTTATTGCTTTAAATATCTCGTTCCACGATCAACTAATCATCATCTCAATTTCTTTTCCCACATTGCCTATTATTAGCCTTAACACACCATGGCAGAAGAAACCCCCAAAACCACCGAGACCACCACCAAACCCACCACTGATTTCATGGCCAGTGCCAAAACCGCCGTGTCGTCAGTGCAGGACACGGTTGTTGGAGCTGCCGAGGTTGCTGTAGGAGCCGCTAAGACCTACGGCACCAAGGCTGAGGGTTACCTCAACAAGATGCACACTTCTGATGACTCCACCACCACTACCACCACCACCACCACTCCCCCAAAAGCCGCAGAATCCGGCGAAAAGGAGAACGCAAGTGGTGGTGATGGTGGTGGTCCGATTGGCGGTCTCATGAATAAGGCTACAGGATTGTTTAAGTAGTAATAACGTAACTTTAATTTTGTTGGATTATTTGGGTTATTATATGCATGAATGACTGGTATGATTTACTCTCATCTTAGTTTATGCAATTGTACTTGTGTGTGAATGTACCATGTAAGTTGAGAATGTAATAATAAGTTGGTACTAAAAGACTCGATGTCTAATTAGGGAGTTGTAATTTGCAGGTAGATGTTTTTATGCTACCACAATTAAAAGTATCACCTTTCCGTCCATAAAAAATCACTTCAAATAACTCAAAATTATCACTTAACATTTACACAATTGAGCTCATCCCATGGGTCAAGTCTTAAGTCCCAAAATGAGGTAATCCAAGAATACCAACTGATTTTACATCAATCACCTTAATTTATGTCAATTGATAATTTGAATTCTTTTGGTCAAGATTGTGTTTTCTTTTCTTTTTTTTTTTTTTTTTTTTTTTTGAGTTTTAATCACAACATTAAGAAAGTCTAAAAGAGCCAATGTGAACAGATTTGAAGATTGGAGGTACTTAATTTAAAACATATCCAGTTAGATAGTAGAATTGCCATTGTACAACAGAGTATTAATTTATACGACATACATACCTAAGGCCACACTAATTTGTTGAATGTGAGTTACTAATAAGCGATTTGTCAATTAGAAGATTGTACAACATCCCTTAAAATAGAAAGCAACTAAAGGTGACATAGTTTGACCTGAACTTATGTCATTCAAACCAATAATAGGGTTTTAAACAAGATTATATATGATCAAACTTAGAATCCAAAAAATATACACATCTTTGTTAAAAACCAAACAAATTCAATTTTTTTTTTTTGATTTGAGTCTAATCTAACAGACCTATTTAATAAACTTAGAACCAAGATCAATCTATATAACTTTTTTTTGGGTTAAAAGGTGGTAGAAAGATTGAGGAAGGAATCAAACTCTCAATTTTATGATTAAGGAACAATACTTAATAGTGTACTAACTATTGAAGTATTTCTTGATCATAAAACAACAAGACAAATAATAGTACCAAAAAACATTTCTATCTACATTTTGAATATGCAATGAACGGTGTAGCTTGATAACCACCATACTTCCACAAAAACAACCATATCCATTTAAATTTCTTCCAAAAAAAGCCAGACCCTATAATAATCCTTTAAATTACCCCCTTACACGATCAACCAATCATCTCAAAACCAATACACATTTAGCAATAATTTCCTCACATCCCGTCTTAACCAATTTTTAACCATGGCAGAAAAGAACCACAAAACCACCGAACACACCACCACCAAAACCACCACCGAGCACCACCACTCAACTTCCAATAATTCTGACCTCATGTCAAGCGCCAAAACCGTAGCCGAGGCCGCGCAGTTGGCGGCCAGCCATCAGAACGACAAGATCGATAAGGCTAAGGTTGCCGGAGCTGCTGAGAATCTTATAGGAGCTGCTAAGACATATGGCAAGCTAGATGACAAAGGTGTTGGACAATATCTTGACAAGGCTGAAGGTTATCTCCATAAGATGCACACTTCTGATGATCACTCCAAATCTGGCGGAGAATTTAGTAGTGAAAAGAAGGATGACAAGAAAAGTGGTGATCATGATGAAGGTCAGGTTGGTGGCATCATGAAAATGGCTAAAGGATTCTTTTAAGTATGTAACGTTATTAGATTTAATATTTTTTGTTATGTTGTCACGTTTTAATTTGCATCTCAGATATAAGGTTTAATTTGTCATTTTTTATTTAATATATAGTGATAGACTCAATCGTATGTGTCCCGTTTTATCTTTTGTAGTTTAGATAGAATGTCGTAAAAGTTGAATTTGGCGAAGTTAAGCAAATGTGAGTCCTATATGTATGGAGGATTATACAATGCAGATGATTAATGTATAAAGACTTGGTCCATATTTTGATTCATTATTGTATGTCCAAGATTCCAATTAGATTGTTCCAAAATTCAGTCGTCGACACACGATTCTCATTTTGGAGGGGCAACTTCAAGACACGGAGAGGGGCGGGGCAAGCCGCAAAAGGGGAGGAAAGTATTGGTAAACTAAAGGAAGAAAATTCTGACATCATGAGGTGGGAAGGCCTGGCAAATGGATTGGGTTGAGTCGGGTTCGGATTATCAGAAGGTTGGGTTATTATTGGGTTGATTATTTCGGGTTTTTAGCGGGTCGGGTCGGGTTTCGGCTCAGCCAACTCTTGTCTTACAAATTCAGGTCTCGGGTCATTAGCAAGTGGAGTCATTAACAGGTCAAACATTTTCGCGTTGGGTTTTAAGCAAGTCGGGTTTGATTCGGTTTTCGAGTCGGATCATATTTTACCAACTCTAGTCTCTAGGTGAGAGGCACTCCTAGCTCGGCCCCATGTGTCCGCCTATGGCTTGATGGATGATTTGATCATGCAAGCACTTCTAAATTATGTCCAAATAAATTCGAACTTATATGACCTTAAACAAGTACTTAGAAGCTTAAGGACAACACTAATCTACGATTGATGTGGTATATAACTACCTAGTTGGATAATAAGAATATTCCTACCGAAGGATTCCGTCCCTCAAACTTGGGACACATAACATATGTAGAGATTACGTGAAGGTAAGTAAAATGTAGATGTAGACTGTCGTTGACACAGACGATCGCGAAGTAGGCCTTGAGCAATATATATACCTGACATTTTGCTAGATGTCTGGACGATATTTTGACATGTGGAGTGAGCTATGTCGTTTATGCCCATCTCTACAATTTGATCGACTCATCTTGACATAGATAAACTTAATTGCTACGGAGAAGGACCACCAAAATTGTGTGGTTCAGTGATCCACGATTTTCTCCATGAAACCAAAACTATCTGAGGTAGGTTATGTGCAAAAATATACTTAAAACTGCCTAGAAATATGAATAGCTTTATTTAATTGAGAAATTATTACATGTTTTTATGAGAAGCATTTAAGTATATGCACGATTCAACCATGCATATATAAGAACTTCAATGAGTGAAAATTAACTAGTAATTCCATCGAAGAATAAGGGTGTGTTGTTGTTTTTTCCTTAATCATCAGTAATTGGTTTAGTTCAATTCAGTTTGGTTGATTAGTGGAAAGGAAATACACTCACTTTTAAAATTTTATGTGTGAGTTCCCCATTAAAGGAAAGGCATAAGCTATCCAGAGTATATATATACCTAAGATTACTATATATTTCTACTAATTAAAGTAAAATTTTGTTTAGCAAATAATCCTTGTACTCGCTAGCTAGTTAACATATTCGTGATTCATCAAGAAGATTGTCCAATATCCCTTGAAATTGAAGCAACGGGAGTATGTATACCCCACCAAAATTAACGGTGGTGACATATGACAACTACAAAGATAAAGTACCAATAATTTCCCATCCATCTACATTTTGATTGTCGGCAATGAGCTAGGGACCCAGCATGAAAACCACCATAAACTTCCATGATAACAATAGTATCCAATAAATTCATTCACAAAAAAGCCACACCCTTTATTGCTTTAAATCCCCATTTCCACCATCAACCAATAATCACTCATCTATTCATCTCAAAAAAAACCAAACTTTGGCAAACAATTTCTCATACTATACCCTATTAGCCTCCCTTAAGTCTTAACCATGGCTGAAGAGAACCCCAAAACCACCACTGAGCCCACCACCGAACCAACAACTGAGACCACCACCGAGACCACCACCAAACCCACCACGGACCACGACGAGCCGGCATCCAACTCAGACCTCATGTCAAGTGCCAAATATGTTGCTGAAGCAGCGCAGCTGGCGGCCACACAGCAGACGGACAAGATTGACAAGGCTAAGGCTGCTGAATCTGCAGAGGATCTTATAGGAGCTGCTAGGACATATGGCAAGTTAGATGACAAGGGTGTTGGACTGTATCTTGACAAGGCTGAAGGTTACCTTCATTCGATGCACACTACTACTTCTGACACTAGTAGTGATGAAAAGAAGGAAGAGAAAAGTAGTAGTGATGATGGTGGTGCTGTTGGTGGTATCATGAAAATGGCTAAAGGGTTCTTTTAAGTTATACTCTGTTTCGGAAACGGAGTAAATGTTAAGGTTTTTTCGAAATGGAGTAATATGTAATAACGTTATGATTTCTTATGTTTGTCAAGGTGGTTTAGGGTGATCATATTAGATTGTCACCCTAATTATATTAATTCCTGAAAATATCAAGTACTATGTATGTTTGAATTCTTGTGCAAAAGTGTATGGTGTGTGTGTGTGTTGATGTGTGAGCCACTTATGTAGTGGTTAGTGTATTGATGTGGATTGTATTTCTCAACTTATGTATCTTTATTGCACATTATTACCCAAAAAAAAAAGGTAAATTTTATATTGTAATTAGATTTCGTGTCTGTGCGATGTACGAGTTTTTATTCATCATCCTCTGTTATTGGAATCAATATAATAATAATAATAAATTAATCACATCAATATATAAAGTTGAATAATAGGAGTAGAAAGGAACAATAATAATCTTTTTCACATATTTAACAAAGAAATTATATTTTTTGTAAATAAATAATATACCTTTTTCACAAAAACTTCTATAAGATGGTCTTTTAAAAACTTTTGGTGAGACGGGGGTCACATTTCAATGAAACAAGGATTACTACTCATCATAAGTGACCCCTACATTTCTTAAAAGTGACCCCTATTTTCTGTGAACTGGTCTCACACAAGACTTACTGTACCTTTTTTAGGATAATAAATATAATACTTATGTTACTTTTTTTTTTAAATCAAATAAAAGTATTTTTGATTTCTTCTTAATCACCCATGCATTTATAACTATTTATTATTTATTCAATGCCACCTTGGTGAGAACTCAATTATATATATATATATATATATATATATATATATTGATTAGTTCACTCATCCCAACCCATCTTCTACCTTCCACGCGCGCTCACGCGCATACACACGCGCAAAAAAAAAAAAGAATGTGTTTAAGAAAATAACCAGCAAGGTAAGTTAAAGGTGGTAATTAGGTCTGGCAAAAGTTGACCCGACCCGAAAAAAGTTTAGGGTTGAGATTTTCGACCTAAAACTTTAAATAGGTCGACCTGATTGACCCGAAAACTTAAATGGGTTAGGTTAAGGTTGAACTTTCCGACCTGAAAATTACCTGCTCAACCTGATTTAAAAAAAATATAATTAAAAAAAAATAAAAAAATAATAATAATGAAGGCAAAAAAATGCAAAACGGGGAAAATGAAATGGCCAAAGGCCCAAACGTCCAAAAAACGAGCCAAACCTCAAAAATGGCCCAAAGGTCGCAAATGTTTGCACTATTTAATGGTCCATATAAAAGAAAAATCCTAAACTCTCTCTCATTAACTCATCTCCCTCCTCACTTACTCTCTCTCATAGTCGTCCTCACTCCTCAGTTCATCTCTCATTCTTTCTCCTCACTTCATCTTTCTTTTCAGCAGGTATTGCCATTTTATCTTATTTTTCCAGTTTTTGATTATTTGTTGGTTTTAGTTATGTTTTCTTTTTCTGATTTGTTTCTTTCATTTTTCAATTCAATATCTCCGCCTCTCAAACTAAATCATTGTTAAGATTATGCTTTTTTCGTTTTGTGCTTATATTATAGTTATTAGTTTTATTGTTTGTTATTTTTATTTGGGTTTTTATTTCTGATTTTGTACTTGAGGTTTTTGTTTTTGATTTAGGGTTTCATTTATTTAGGGTTTAGTGTTTCGATTTTTACTTTTTATTGTCTAGAGATTTTGGTTTCTGAGATCAATCTTGTTATTTAGAGTTTTGATTTCTGATTTTAGGTTTTTATGGTTACAGTTTGTACTTTTTATGGATTCTGATTTTTGATTTATGGTTTCAGGTAGATGGACCACATAGAGGAGCTGAGTTAAGACGTGCAGATGAATTCAATGTCATCATTCATTTGAACTTTAGTTTATTGAACTTTTAATTGAGTTGTTGTAATTTGTAGAGTAAAGTTTAATGGTTGTAAACCTTAAAATTTGTGTGATTTTGATGTTTGATTTTTGTAGTGTAAAGATTAGTTGTTGGTAGCCTGATAATATGCTTCTTGTTTGGTTTTGGTACAAATCACATTGGTGGTACTTCTGTTAGGTTTTGTTACTTTTAACATGTTATTTTTCCTTTGAAAGCTTAATGGAATACTAGCAGCAGATGAGCAAAAAAAAAATAAAAAAAATACTAGTAGCTAGAATTGTTGCTGCTGTACCAGCTAACCCAAAACAAGTGATATTATAAAGTTGAAAAATATCAGGTTACATAGATCAGGTTCAGGTCAACCTGTTCTGTAACAGATCAGGTTCAGGTTATGTTTTTGAACCTGTTTACCAAACAGATCAGTTTCAGGTTGTGTTTTCTGACCTGTTTAGTAATCAGGTCAGTTGGGTTGAACCCGAATCCGACCCAACCTGATCTGTTTGCTAGGCGTAGTGGTAATGTGCGTGAGTACCAAGCAAGTTCTTCCATAGCTCAATTTGAGCTGGAGGAGTAGCAAATTAAACAAAAGTGTATTCAAAGAAGGAATAAGATACTAAAACACACACACTTCTCCCTCTGAAATGGCTGAAGCTTCTTCTTTTTTCCATTAATTATCTGTTAGGGATCGAGCCGAATATGATGATGAGTCTTTTAAGAGGTTGGGACTCTATTGTGGATCAAGATAAGAAGATGACTTCTATTAGGATACAAGTTATGTTCCTTATGTAATATTGGGATGGGTGGTAGTTTCCTATTAGATAGATATTATCTTATCTTGTATATTATCCTATCTTTTGTTGTCTTTTGGTGGATTTAGTTTCCTATTTAGAATAGAATAGGACTCTAATGTAATTGACCGATATAATCAGTGGTTTAGGGCCTTAGAGATGATGAAGAGGACAGTGTGCTAAGAGGTATAGTGCTTTAGAGGGGTGCTCATACTCTAAGAGGGATAGAGAGAGAGAGAGAGAGAGAGAGAGAGAGAGAGTCACCATCTAATGGAGCAAGAGGGTATCGTAGGGGGATGAACCCCATGGAGGGGGATGTCAAGGGAAACATATATCGTGCTTAAGAAAGAGCGAGTCACTTTGTGTATCCATGATGAATGTGTTATTAATTATGTGGTTGATTAATTAATAATATGAGGATCGTGGACGTAGGCCATTGAGTTGGGGCCGAATGTTGTCCTTCTTGCCTATTGTTTTAATTATTTATCTCGAACTTGCATAGAGGGACCATTGTGAAATTTCCCAACAAGTGGTATCAAAGCCAGGTTACGATCTTGTTGAAGATCCTGTGGAAGATCGATTTTGGACGTGGTGGAGAACTGCATCGAGTGCGGATACCTTTGGTGATCTAGTATGTCTATGGAAGTTGGCCGATTTGTATGATCCATTGATGAGTTCGTGATGTTCCAAATTCGTTTCTTGAAGGAAGGGGTTTTTATGATGACAAGTTCGAGAGACCTACGAAGTTGGTTTTGTGGGAGCAATAGTTTGAAGACAACTAGAGGAGGGTTTGTGGTTTTGTCCTCAAAAACTACATTGTGGAAAAGCCAAATGAACGAGAGGGATCACTTCATGTTCAAGGTTAAAGGAGAAGAAGGGTTCGAGTTCAAGGGGAGGTGTCGTTGAGTGAGGAACGATTACACATCTATGGCTTATTGATCAAGTTTTTGTGGCATATTGGCTTCAGGGGAGGTTTGTTAGGGATCGAGCCGAATATGATGATGAGTCTTCCAAGAGGTTGAGACTCTATTGTGGATCAAGATAAGAAGAGGACTTCTATTAAAATAAAAGTTATGTTCCTTATGTAATATTGGGATTGGTGGTAGTTTTCTATTAGATAGATATTATCATATCTTGTATATTAGCCTATCTTTTGTTGTCTTTTGGTGGGTTTAGTTTCCTATTTAGAATAGGATAGGACTCTAATATCATTGGCCTATATAATCAGTGGTTTAGGGCCTTAGAGATGATGAAGAGGACGGTGTGCTAAGAGGTATAGTGCATTAGATGGGTGCTCATACTCTAAGAGAGAGAGTGAGAGAGAGAGAGAGAGAGAGAGAGAGAGAGAGAGAGAGAGAGAGAGAGAGAGAGAGAGAGAGAGAGAGAGAGAGAGAGTCACCATGCAACGGGGCAAGAGGGCATCGTAGGGGGACGAACCCCATGGAGGGGGACGTCAAGGGAAACACATAGTGTGCTTAAGAAAGAGCGAGTCACTTTGTGTATCCATGAGGAATGTGTTATTAATTATGTGGTTGATTAATTAATAATATGACGATCGTGGACGTAGGCCATTGAGTTGGGACCGAACCACGTTAAATTCTGGTGTTGTTCTTCTTGCCTATTGTTTTTCTGATACCCCGATATTTTCTATATTTATAAAAAGAATTTTCATATAATTTATCGTAATTTTATTACGATTATTGAATTACTACTTATGGATGGATAATTTCCATAATTAATATTAAAGTCCTAATAATAAATATTATGGATTTTAGTTACTCAAATATTTATGGGGAGTTATTATTTAAATAATTTGAATTATTTGTGTGGGAGATTTCAAAATAAAAATCTGATTTAGTGTTGAGTGATTTGTGCATAATTGATTTAATGTAATTAGTTAGTATTAATAAGGGAGTGATATGGGAAGTGAATCATGCTTGACCAAGATTGACCAAGGGCCAATATAAGGAGAGTCAAAGCTGAGTCAAAGACCCACTCACTCACCCTCTCTCTCACTCTCACGGTTCTCCTTCTCTCTCTTTCTCTTTCATTTCTCCTTCCCCCTCTCTCTCACCGATCACTTCTCTCTCCCCCTCCCCTTGCTGCTGCCACTATCACCACCCTCACCACCGTGAAAGTGCGTCGCCGGCGACGTGGGCTCGGCCCACCGCCGCTCTCTCTCTCTCTCTCTCTCTCTCTCTCTCTCTCTCTCTCTCTCTCTCGTATTTCCTCCTCCTCTCCCCCGTTTTCTGGTTGCGCCGATGTGCGTCGAACCACCACCCAACCGCCACCTACTGGTCGGCCATGGTGGGTAGGTGGTCGACTAGGCCAAGGCGGCGGCGCTAAGCCGCCAGCCACCGCGTTTTCTCTCTCCTCTATTTTCGCAAAATTTCTCGCTCCTCTATTTTTTCTCTGTTTTGGGGCGCCAATGACAACCGACCACCACCCAGTCGCCACCTTTGGTTGGACGTGACTGAGTGGTGCCGGTGAGGCTCGTGGTGGCGTCGTTCAGGCCGCTAACCACCGCTCTCGTTCTCTCCCTCGATCTCATTCTCTCTCTCTCGTCGCTCTCTTTCTATCTCCTGGTGTCGTGCCACCGGCGCCGACCTACCAGCGCCACCACCGGCGCCGCCCCATGGCCGGTGGTTGCGGTTCTGGTGATGGTAAAACCATGAGCCCTTATGGGTGGTCGTGGTCGTGACCAATTGAAGGGAAATCGATTTTCGAAATTTTGGAGTGTTCTTGACAATTTCAGATAATTATTTATTTTCAAATTTAATTTTCGAATTTCCGTGAATTTGATTTCGTGTCTTGATTGTTTATGAAGTTTTACAAATCCGATTGTCGAAATTCAAAAACCTATTTTGACTGGGAAAATGCAAGAAATTTAATAAAATTATCAAATCTGAATTTGGAGTTCATTTTCACTTTCAATTCCGCGTCTGATTGTTTTTTTAAATATTATTAATTAGGAGCCGAAGATCATTCGTAGTCCCGTCAATAGTGAAAGCTTTCGACAGAATCTCGTAGAGTAATTCAGTGGTAAGCTAACGAGCCTACCTTCTTCCTATCACAAAACAAAATGTTTTGATGTGTTATGTGCTTAAATGACAATTTATGATTAGTTATGGAAAGCATGTTGAATTGCTCTAATTATGCCTTTAATTATAATTATTATAGCATGTTTCAATTATAGCATATTCTAGATTTGAATTATACTGTGATATGAGAATAAATGTTAATTGGACTATTTATGGCAATGGAATGTATTATGGCTTATGCTAAGCTAAATTGAATTAATTGCCTTATTTGAATCGTAGTGAGTATGTTTCCTAATTGGAATGTGATTTATGCTAAGAGCATGTTAGAATCCTGATCAGGATTTGGTGATGATTAATCGAGTAATTATGCTTAGAAAATCATAAAGCGATAGCTTGTATATGAATAAGCATGTTGGCCTCTTAGTACCTTAGTCTTCATTTAGACCCTTTGCATGTAAATAAATTAGTAAGAGATTAAGACTCCTATTGGTTCCGTAGGAGTAGTCGAGCATCAGGACTGCACATACATATTGTGTAGTTCGGGGATGAGTGATTCCCAAAGTATCTATTTCATTATGGAAACAACGATGTTTGTGTTCAAGACGGATCATTCCCCATTGTATAAGTCCTCTCTTTAACCATGAGTTGCAATTGAGGTAGTGTGGCCACTAGAGTCTTTAAGTCCATGGCATGATTATTAATTTGAGGTGATAACCTCCATAGATGTTGTGAGTGTACGCCTTCGGCCTATTATCGCTCTCTTAATTCTCTTCAGATGACTTATGATAATTGTTGTGGTGATGATCACTTTAAGAAGATTATAATAATCTGACCGATTGTGTGTGCTTGAATTATCTGATTACCTGCATATGCAAATGAATTTCAGTGATTCTTCTCAAATACCAAGGTAAGGGTTTTCGAAATGTTTTTACTGGGTTTGGGCGTTAATTACTCAGTTTATCTGATTTTGCTTTCTCTCTTCTTTTTCTATTTTCCTATTTCCGTCATGGAAATTAAATGTGCAGGTAATGTCCAATAAGATCGCTTTCGAAGTTGGCTTAGATTTGCCTTGGAGCTCACTTGTCTTTATTTTCCGCAGCTGGGTTTAGATATTCCTTTTGAAAGGATTGTAATAAGATTACTCATGTTATTTCACCATTTAGACAATTTCAGTTATTAATTGCTAAGTTTCCTTTTCAGTCTAGTAGGTTCTTTTAAACCTAGCAATTGCTTTCTGCTTCTCATTTATTCCTTAGCGATAAATGTGGCAGTAGCACCACCCCCGGGTTTGGGATGATTCAGCGGTGCCGAGTCATGGATAATGACGTCGGGCAGCCCCGAAAATCATTGCAAATTCGAGGGGTGTTACCAATGGTATCAGATCCCTAGGTTTAAAAGCTGCCTAAGTTAATAAATTTGTTAAATAAGATTAGTAATAATTGGTGGGAATTATATGTGAATTTAAAGCCGTTAAGTTTTGCTTTAGATCGAGTTTATCTGAAATCACTTTCAGTTGTCGTTTATAGTTACTTATTATGTGATTGCTCTTTGTAGATGGAAAGACAGAGGCAGACTTGTAGAAAGTCTACGGCTCGTAAGAATGTCAGCAACCTGCATTTATTTCCTGGTTGGTGCCAGATGTCACCACCTCGCACTGTTTCCTCCGAGTCCGATCCTTCTGAGGACTCCGAGCCCTTGTCCTACACTGATCCCATGGAGCAGGAGGATCCCGAGATGAGCCTAGAGTACTTCCCAGGAGAGCCTAGCGGGAGTCATTCTCACCCATCCGGAGGACCACCTGCTGAGGAGCATGATTACCCTGTGTAGTCTCCAGCTCATGATCCTGTGGAGCCTCTAGCTTCTGAGCCAGTAGAGGATGACGAGTCTTTCTTTGTGCCTGAGCCAGTGCAGACTCGAGACATCACTCCTGACGACGTTGAGTTCCCACTCGTCCCACCGCTTTTGCTTCAGGTGCGGGAAGGGGAGCATGTTTTCGACTACATGGAGCGTGTCAACGACACCTTGTATATGTACCTACATGATTACAACCTCACAGTGCACTCTGCCTACTACATCTCTATGGCACTTGCTGGTATTCCCATGGAGAATCCATGGATAGGTCTTAAGGAGCGCTATAGTGACGTGATCGTGGATGAAAAAAGCCGCTACAACTGCTATGCGACGCCCCGTTATCGTTGGTTCCTGGAATTTGAGGTCGTTGGCGCGGAGCTCCAACTCGCGGAAAACGATTGACTCCGTCGAGGTGTTCTTACACCACTTCCTTCAGGATACTGCAAGGCTTGTAAAAATCCTAAGCATCGTAGTCATATGAACGCAAGAGCCTATCGTGCCCTCTTTACCCCTATTGATAAGAAGGCAAGAGTCAGTTCGCCCTATATCCCGACTAGTGGATACAAGGGCAAGGAGACATCATTTAGAGAGGATGAAGATCCATCGCCTTCTGGGTCGAGAGATAACCCAGTGAGCTTGGATTGAGACTTTCCTAATTTAGATTGGGTTTTCCACTCTTTTTCTCGTTATATGATGACTCTGCGTGGTCAAATAAATGTTAAGAAATGTTTAGTTAATTTGACTTTTTAGTCAATTTTGAATAAATATTTATAATTATTGTTATGCAATAAATATTTCTTTTGCTTATTTATTATTAAGCATGTTTATTATTGCTATTTATGTGAATTTGTGAACATGTCTCTTCGTGTGCTATTTACCATTAGTATTCTCATTTATATGGTCAATAATGCGTTAAAAGTATGCTTTGTGTTATTATTGTATCTATTGGACCAAGTTGGGTCATGTACTTCGTTATTGGGCCAAGCATGTAGGCCATAATTGAATTTCGGGACAACCTCTGAGTTGTGACCCATCTCCTTATAAACTGCGTGTCAATATTATGCTTTCTTAATTACTTGAATTAGCATGGACTTGCTAAAATAGACCTTCGAACCGAGGTCGGAAATTATTGTAATTGCCTAGAGCGGGTTATGATATAACCCAAGTGTCTTTTGTTGTGACCCAACAAGTTGGGATATCATTGATTAATTAGTGGCCTTATGCCATTGATTGTTCCTTGTTACAGAAACTCGTAATTCGCGACGATGGCTCAAAATGCACGTATCACTAGACTCGAGGACGCCTTCATTAACGTAGCTTAATTCACGGAGCGACAACTCGAGAAGGAAGAACAACAACACAATGCACAAGACGCAGCTGCGAGAGCATTTAAGGATTTCGACGCCCTCAAGCCACCAACTTTTGAAGGAGGTGCTGATCCTACCAAGTTGGAAGGGTGGATCATTGACTTTGAGAAGCTATTCGCAGCCACTGCCACGTACTACTTATGTGGTGAGGCGAATAAGTGGTGGAATGATGTGGGTGCCGCACTTGTAGCACAACCTGGTTTCAACTGGATCCGATTCAAGGAAGCGATTAGCGAAAGGTTCTATCCTAGGTCTCTTCGTCGTTTGAAACAAGCAATTTGAGAACCTAACTCAAGGAAAGATGTCAGTAGCTGAGTATGCCTCTAAGTTTAACGAACTCGCGGTGTTCGCCCCACTTTTGGTTGTGGACGAGGCAAACCGTGTCTCGAGGTTTGAGGATGGACTGCAGTGGGATATCCAGAGATTTGTTGCGGGTCAGTCAGACACGTTTCAAGTGGCCTACGATAAGGCTCTAAATCAGGAAAGAATTGTGGGCCGATGAGATTCTGTGCTCAGGAAGCACAAGCGTGAAGAAGGAAGTCCTTCTCATCAAAATGCACACGACCGTGGGTCAAAGCCGGCCAATGGACATGGATTTGGAAACAACAACAACAACAACAACAACAACAACAACAACAACAACAACAACAACAACAACAACAACAACAACAACAACAACAATAACAACAACAACAACAATCGGAATAGGAATTCCGGGAACAACCGAGCAGCAATTCTAGCTCGTAGGAACACGCCCTGCCATAAGTGTCGCGTGGCACATCCGGGGAAGAATTGCCAAGGAGAAGTACTTACTTGTTATGAGTGTAACAAACCCGGACACAAAGCTTCCGAATGTTGGAATAAAGGGAAGTCCAGAAATATGCAGAATCGTGGAGGTTACAATAATAACAACCGTGGAAACGGTAATAATTTCCGAGGAAATGGAGGAGGTTATAGCAACAACAATAGAGGTTTCAACAACACTGCACATGCAGGAGGAAACAAGGGCAACGCCCAACCAACAACACAGAATACTGCATAGAACAACAATCGTGGTGTCAACGGAAGGCTTTACGTGTTAAACCGCGCCGAAGCTGAAGCAGATCCGAACGTCATTGCTGGTACTTTTCTCGTTCACTCTCATCTAGCATATGTGTTATTTGATTCTGGTGCTTCGCATTCCTTCTTGTCTAAGAATTTGTCTGTTAAGATTGGGTTAGAGCCTAGTTTGGTACTTAGTGCTAATATAACCATGCCAGATGGAGCAAAGGTCAGTAGTAAGGAGAAGTTTGAAAACTGCACTGTGATGATCGTTGGGTGCGATCTACCAGCTGATTTCATTAAGCTCAACTTAAAAGAGTTCGATGCCATTCTTGGAATGGATTGGCTATCCAAGTACATGGCTAAGATTGAGTGTTTTGACCAACAGGTATCGTTGAAAGGACCCAAAGGACGGAGAGTTGTCTACCGAGGTGTTGTGGTCAAACCTAAGTTGTCGAGTCTTCCATGATGACTAAGGTGAATGAATACGTGACTAAAGGAGAAACGATCTATCTTTGTCATATTCGGGATACGAGTCGTGAGGTCGAACCCTCAACTCCTATTTGTGTTGTGTCACAATACGAATATGTATTTCCTGACTAGATACCGGGGATGCCACCCCAGCGCGTTATTGACTTCACTATAGAGTTAGTGCCAGGATCCACACCTATCTCCAAAGCGCCATATAGGATGGTTTTCTCCCCTTTTCCGAGCGGCCGGCGGGATAGCCTGAGAGAGCGTCGTTGGTTTCGTGAATCTCTTGAGTGTGAATGCACATGAAGATTTTCCTTACGTAGCAAGGACATGATTAAGATTGCCGGAAGTCGCCACCAAATTTAAGGAAATTTGGAACCCTTAGAGTCAAGTCGATAGTCTAAAAAGACGTCAACTGAATTCCTGTGCACCCAAATCCCTCTTCGGGAAATTGACTTCATAAATGAGTTCGGGGGCGTGAGTACGAGCTAGGAAGGTGTTAGGCACCTAACTCACCCGTTGACAACAACGACCTTTACTAATCAATTCAATGCGATTATAAATGCTACGATTCCAAACAAGGTTCAATTTGTCCAAATTCCTAGTTTTAACTAATGGGTTGAACAAACAATTACTAATGTGACCACTTTTAATAACTTATCAAATTTACATGCTTTTTAAAGCTAAGAACAATAAATATGCTAACCCTGCAGATTAGAAGGCAAACAAGATAATTTATCCACCAATTCACAGCAAAGCATGATTTATAATAAAGCAATAAATAGAAATAAAGCATTCATTCATCCATGGGGTTCAATACAAGCCCTTTTACTCAAAACGCGCCATCCATGTACCTATCCCATAAACCAAATTCGTTAGTAAATAACAAGCAATTATATAATTTATTTAAAACCCTTAGGTTGGATTACCTGGATGCTCACAATGAACTTATTGGGTTGATATGATTGAACTCTTGCTCTTGATGAAGTATGAAGGTTTATTTTGTGGTGCTAGGGCTAGCCTAAAAAAGGAGTAGAATAAGAATTTAGGGTTTTATATGAGAGAGAGAGAGAATGTTCAACCTCTAGTCTCTAACTACCAACCTTATCAGAGAGAATGTCCAACCTCTTCAACTGAACCCTAAGGTTTGTTTATATAGAAGAGGGGAAGCTGCCATAGTTTGGCACGGAAAACGAATGGGCCTCGAATTTGCCGTCCGCGAGAAAGGGTCTAGGCGGCCATGCAGCTAGGCCAAGTGGTTGAACCGCTAGGACAAGCGGTTGAGCCGCTAGGACAAGCGGTTGAACCGCATGGCAAGCGGCTCAGCCGTTAGGCAAGCGGTCAAGCCGCTTGTCCTATCGGCCACAACTTGAACTCAAGCGTGGCCGCTTGGACCTGGAGCGGCCGGCCTGCATAGGCGCCTGACACGCTTTCTAAGCGGGGGAGGCTATTCCGAGGGGGTCCACGCGGGATTGACTGAGTTCCCTTGTTTGACCAAGGGTTTTGGTTCCCTTTCGGGCCCTTGGGCTCAGAGAGGCCTATCTCTCAGTTTTGAACTCCAAATGAATTGAGTCAAACTGGTTTGGATTACCTGTACAAAAGGCTTCCACTGGTTAATTCAAATGAATTGGGCTAATCATCAGAGCAATTATTCTGGCAACCCGAGTTCGAGCAAAATCCAATCCTTTCATCATCGGGTTTTTATGGGGACTTATCATATACACAATTTTTGGTGTCTACAGAAGTCCCTACTTTGGCCGAGCTCGAATAGAGCGAAGGTCAAAGTACTCTTGTGCCAATACCTGCATGAATCAAACAGGTAAACTGAGTGAGGTGACAATCAGTTAAAGATAAACAATCATTTTAGGATAAAGTAGTAATTTTCTCGATTTATTTGACCGAGAATTTGACCCTATGCTGTAGGTCACACAATAAAAATCCTTCGATTATTAGTCGAACGGAGAGACCCTATGCTGAAGGTCACACAATAAAAATCCTTCAATTATCAGTCGAACGGAGAGTCCATGTGCTGTAGGTCACACAATAAAAATCCTTCGATTATTAGACGAACGGAGAGACCCTATGTTGTAGGTCACTTAATAAAAATCCTTCGATTATCAGTCGAACGGAGATACCCTATGCTGTAGGTCACACAATAAAATTTCTTCGATTATCAGTCGAACGGAGAGACCCTATGCTGTAGGTCACACAATAAATGTCCTTCGATTTTCAGTCGAAGGGGAACCCTATGCTGTAGGTTACACAATAAATGTCCTTCGATTTTCAGTCGAAGGGGAACCCTATTCTGTAAGTTACACAATAAAAATATTTTGCTAGAAATGGAATAATAGATGATAAAAATGCCTTCGAATTTTAGTCGAAGGGAGACCTTGTGCTGTAAGTCACACAATAAATGTCCTTCGATTCTCAGTCGAAGGGGAACCCTATTCTGTAAGTTACACAATAAAAATATTTCGCTAGAAATGGACTAATAGATGATAAAAAAGCCTTCGATTTTTAGTCGAAGGGAGACCTTGTGTTGTAAGTCACACAATAAATGTCCTTCGGTTCTCAGTCGAAGGGGAACCCTATGCTGTAGGTTACACAATAAATGTCCTTCGATTTTTAGTCGAAGGGAGACACTGTGCTGTAGGTCACACAATAATGTAAATTTCGTTAGCAATAAGGTAAATAGTAAATGTAACTGTAAAGGGTAATAAAATGTTGCTCAGACCTTCGGTCAGACGCGAGCCCATGCCATAGGCCAAGTATAAATGTACAAACCTGTTGGTTTAAAATAGTCCTGTTTTCATAAACGGACTTTGGCGCGCAAATAACTTCTATGGGCCTCATGTGGGGCCCACTGATTTTGAACCAATGACCCTAAATAGAATATTACAACAGAAGGAGTGTCAGGCGGCCAAACCGCCAGGTCAACGGCTAAACCGCTCTGTGGAGCGGTCAAGCCGCTTGCTTGAGTGGCTATGCCGCTTGTTGGAGCGGTTGAACCGTTCCTCCAAACAGTTAAGCTTTTTGGCTAGCGGCCAAGCCGTGTGGCTTGCGGCTCAACCGCCAGCCTGGCGATCTAACCGTCCACTTGGGCGGTTCGACCGTTCAGTAGGGTTTTAGCGTGTGTGCATAAAAAGAAAAGAGGGAAGGCCGAAATGGGTCATCTTCCCTATTTCGAGCGTTCTCCTCTCTCTCTCCTCCATTTTCTTTAAGCTCTCAACCTCCATCAAAACCCCTAGCTCCAAATCTTGAGGTTTTCTTGCTCAAATTCTTAAAAGAACTTGATTTTGCTAGTTGTTCTTGAGTTTTTGAGTGTCAAAACTCAAAATTGTGTGAATTTGTGAGTTCTGTGAGTTTCACCCAAATTTCAAAAAAAAACTCCATTTTTGCTCTTTATCCGTGGCTCCCAAACTTACAGGAGGTATAAAAAGGAACGAGCAAGAGATTATTGTGAGGGAGGCCCCGAATGTTTTTACTCGGGTCTTCATTTCCGGTATACCCCGTCACCGGGTGGGTGAGCACCGGTTAGCCCAGGATGAGTTCACTAGTAGTGATTTCCATCCTACCGATCGTTGGGAGCCCCGGGATCTCATTTTCAACAAGGAGCATTTGGTTACCGTAGATACCAAATGTCGGGTATGTCGTTTTTTTTTTCTTTTTCTCCTTGGCACTTAGAAAATCATGTGTAGGTAAACTTAGAATTTCTAGGTTTAGAACTGTAGTGTAGCTAATGTGGAAAACCAATTTGCGTGAAATTTTTTCTCTTGCTAATTTGCGAATTCCCGTAGTATTATTTTGGTATGTGAAGAATGAATTTGTGTGAAATTCATTTTTAATGGTGGAAAATAAATTTGCGTGAAATTTATTCTCGTTGCAATGATCACTCTTTGGTGAAAATAAACTTGAGTGAAGTTTATTTTTATTTTTGTTTTAATGGTAGATGATTTTCGAGTAAATTTGTGCAAAATAAACTTGTGTGAAATTTATTCTCGTTAAAATGTACTCTTGTTATATTGGTTTAGCTAACATGCTAAATTTTACGAGTTGTAAAAATTTAGGGCTAAGCCGGAGACTAGTAGTTGTTATTAGGATTACCTAGCTAATTGTCTTGTGATCATTGTGTTATATAGGATGTAGACACTACCATGCGGGGTTACGGTAGCCTTTCCGGGATCGAGAAAGCCCGTAGGTATATGACTCCCGAGGTCAACTCTATTGTGGAGCATTGTGGCTTCGGTCATCTGTTAGCATCCATTACTTCTGCTGAGTGCTCCGACCGCTTACTTGTTAGAGGTCTTGTGGAGCGGAACTGGGATACTACCAGTACTTTTCATTTTTCTATGGGTGAGATCATGATCACCCATTTCGAGTTCGGTCTCATTTTCGGGCTCCCTTGCACCGGTATCCCCCTCACTTATGGAGAGGCGAGTAGGGATCACATGGTGGAGATGTTTGGCCTTTTCGGAGCCAACTGGGATGGTATGAAGTATGGGCGAACTGACGTAATGGTCCAGTTCCTGACCACCCCGAGGAAGCTGAAGAAGGTCACGGCGGAGCAACACGCTCGCCTTTTCTTGGCCTATATTCTAGCTTTATCCGTCTTTTCGGATAAAGCTAGTAGGTATCATGTTTACTATTTTCCGTGTTTGCGGGATTTGGACAGAGTTGCAGAGTAGAACTGGGATCTTCCCGCTTACTCTTGTCTTCTACAGTGCTTGAGGCAGTCCAGTTGCCTCCGTGGGGAGAAAGGTGCATCTCGCGTCTCCTTGGTCAGCTATTGGAAGGTTATGGAGGTAATTTCCTTTTACCCTTCTTATTACTTTGTGCTTTGGTTTTTACTCATAACTTGTGCCTAATCCATGTGTTTTGCATGTCTTAGATTTTGTTTTACGAGCATTTTCCCGACCTTGCCCCTCTTCTTGAGACAGGGAACTTGTCCTTTCCAGCGATGCAGACCTGGAGAGGACGGGCATCTTGCCCATTCACTACACTACACGCCCTTAGGGAGGCGATATATCCCTTAACCGCTCAAGACGTAAGTTATTACCTTTTGAGCTTTTATTGTCCTTTTTATCCGTTCCTGTGCTCATTCTTTGCTTTTGTAGGTTGACTGGTTCCCCTGGATGGATTACCTCCCGGACCTCTCGGATCGATTCTTGGGTGCTCGGGAGTATGACCAGAAGAGAGTACTCATTAAGGGTCCTTTTGGTTTTGAGTGGTTTTTTGGGAGAGAGACTGATTAGGCAGACTTTCTCCGGCCTTTTGGCCCCGAGGATTCCTTTGGACCCTTCGGATTCCATGCTTTATGTTCGTCACCTTACCGTGGAGCAGGTAAGGACGGCCACCGTTGGGGTGAATGCCCTTGAGTATTTGCTTCCGGCTGACCCTGAGGTGGATCTTATGGTGGCGTATACCAAGTTTGCTGAGGCTCGGTTGTGCCCTAACTTCTCCACCGATCCGGTGAGTAAAAATTTTGTTTCTTAATTTTGTTTGAAAATTTAGAAATTTATCTAATACTTGTAAGTTTTGCAGAGTGCTGCGAGTTCTTCGTCGTCCCATGCAACTGCTTCTTCTCTGCGCCCCACTCCTCCTACCATGTCGGTGAGTTATACAGGAGCGGATGGGTCACCTCAGGTTATTTTTATTCCTGAGTTTTGTGGTCTCGATGAGGAGGTTGAGGGATTGCCTCTACCAACTGGTTGTGGGGGGTAAGTGAAAATCCATTGTAATTTGCAATGTCTCCTTTGTGTTTATACTGATTTCTTCTCTTATGTGCACAGTTGGATGCTGCTGAGACGCGGAAGATCTATAGGGGTATGCATGCCCTTAAACATTGGATTTCCAGGTTCGCGTCTCGGAGTGTGTCCACGAGCCGTCGATCCGACGTTCGAGAGGTATGTTCATTTCAAGTAGTAGTGCTTGATTTGAATTTTTGTAATTTTTTGACTTTGAGTCTATTTTGTAGCCTGTTCCTGTGGCAAGGCCTCCTAGGACTCCAGTTACTCGTGCTCCGCAGCGTCCTCCTCCAAGGCAGGAGGGTGTGGAATTGCGTCAAGGGACGCCTTGAGCTCGAGTGGATACAGGGAACCCGCCCCACGTGCCTTATCTTCTGCAGTGGCATGCACCGCCTCCATATATGGGGTATCCGGGTTATCCCATGCCTATGTATCCTCCAGTCCCTCCGAGGAGCTCTTGGAGTCAGGATAGTATGGGGTATGGCGGCTATCCAAACATGTCGGAGCCACCGTGCCATTCACTGGATCCTGCTTACTTGACGAGTTTATTATTTGCTTTTGACCCTAGAGCTTGGGCGATGTCTCAGCCCGGTCCTTCAGGTGCTCCATCATCAAGTGGACCCGGAGAGTCGTCTCAGGCGGGATCGAGTACCGGCGAAGATGGCTAGTGATATTTGTTGTAGTGCATTTTGAACTTTCGGGCTGGTATTAAACCTGCTAAGAATATTGCATTTTATTCACGCACTAAAATATCACACAAATGCCCATATGTGAATTTAATCCTCTAATTTTCGAATGGGAAATTACAAAACACAAAATCTGAGAATTTAAGATTTTCGAGAACTTAGCACATTTGGAGTACCCCTTCCCCAAAAAATGAAAATAAAAATAAAGGAAAAAGAAAATAGGAAAAATAAATTAAAAGGGAAAAAATAATTAAAGAAAAATAAGGAATCAGAAATAAACGGAAAAAAGTGGAACTTGATAATCCAAATAAAAAGAAGGAAAGTGTCAAGAGCCAAAATTAAGGTAAGAAAAATCAAAGGGAAGGCTTACAAAATCTGTCCAAGTGGGAATTAGGAAGGTAGAGCTCGGTCAATGGAGAGCTCGGTCAATCCTAAAGAGTCCTTCACCGGGAGCCCTTTACTCCTTCAAGTAAGTTTTTGTGATAAAGCCTTAATCTTTGTGGATTTAACTTTATGTGGTGAAATTCTCATCTTGTATTGACTTGAATTTTCCTTTTGTTGTTTTTGTGTAGATATGGCTTCAAGAGAGACTCAATATCCTTGAAATTCCTTCGACAAATACTCGAAAGTATCTCCCAAAGCAATTTCCGGCGAGGCGTCGACACTTCTCTCTATCCTCCCGTGAGGAGTGGTTGGAATTCTTTTATGCCAAAACCCAAATGGGCTGGTCCATTCCGTTGTGGCATACCACTAAAATCGTAACATGCCTTTCACCCAGATCGTAGGCTTGCGTACCTTGACTTTCTTTTTGCCAAATCGCCTTTTGCGACATTACGGTTTATGGCAGAGAATATTCAATGTATTTCGCGCGTGTCCTTGTCAACGACCACTGACTCCTTCCTTACTGTCTCATTGGGAGCGATATTGGAGTCGTCGTTAAATATGGGTCAAACCGGTATTTCCGCAATCTCATAGGCTATCGATCTTTTATGAGCAGTGGATTTGGAGTGGTGACCATCAAGTCAACCACAGGCTCCTAGAGGAGGAGAAAGAGTTATTCAAGGCTCGCAAATATGATGAGCCTAGTAGCGTAAGGATAACTCCCATCGATAGACCCGCTAAGCCTTCCAAGCCCCAAACTAAGGGTAAGGGTAAAGGTAAGGCTAAGGCCCAATCCAGAAAGAGGAAGAATCCGGCCCACTCGGCGAAACAAGTCCCTCAAGCTAGGCCCAATGATCACGAGGCCTCTTCTAGCAATAGTAGGGAAAGATGGGCTCCAAAAGAACGAATGGAACTTGATGAGCCTAGCGAGCCCGCCCAAGAGCTCGAGGTTAGCAAAGACAAAGAGGAGTAGTCCACCTCTAGTCATCTAGCAAGTCTTGCTTTTTTGTGCTTGGTAGTATAATTCAAATAACGGGTTTGCATGCCCAAGTAGATGTAGTTTAGAATTGCCCTTTTATTATTCAATTATTATTTTTGCACTTTTTCTCTTTTTTTTTTATTAGTGCATGTAATGGACTTTAGCCATATTAATGAAAGACTTGCTTATTTTTGCATTAATCGGATGGATTAAAACTCCCTTAGAGATTTATTTTATTAAAGTGGCCAGGCCCAAGTTACATGGGTTACCTACATATCCATGCGGAATCAGGCCAATGTAGTTCGTAAAACCAAATCTCATATTTTTTTTTGTTTTTTTGTTTTTTTTTGGTCGTGGGCCCCGCGTGGACGGGTTTGACCGAGTTTGACTTGGACTTGGTGCCTTAATGGGCTCTCTCAAAGATTTAAGTACTTATACATAGAATCGCTTAAGTTGGTCCATATTTCTGAGTTGAGTGAACTCGTTGCTGTCTAAATCCATTAACTTTCCCACTCCAACGAATAATATTGTCTTGATAATGTATGGGCCGGCCCAATTAGGTTTGAGCTTTCCCCGAGGGTCGACTACAATTGGTCTTACCTCTTTTAGGACTAAGTCTCCTTCTTTTAGTCCTCTAGCCTTGAATCGTTGATCAAAATGTCTTGCCATCCTTGCTTGGTAGACATGACCGTAATGTAAGGTATTTAGTCGTCTTTCGTCTAGCAAGACCAATTGGTCATATCGGGCTTGGACCCAATCTACTTCGTGTAATTCACTTTCCAGAGCTATCCTTAAGGAAGGGATTTCTACCTCGACTGGGAGTACCGCCTCCATTCCGTATACTAAAGAATAAGGCGTTGCTCTTGTTGAGGATCGAATAGTAGTTCTATATCCCCATAAGGCGAATTGTAGCTTGTCGGGCCAATCTTCGTAGTTTTCCGTCATCTTCGCTATCATTTGCTTTACATTCTTGTTTGCGGATTCTATGGCTCCATTCGTTTGCGGCCTATAAGGCGAAGACTGTCGATGTTGAATTTTGAACTTTGTGAAAAGTTCGACAACATCTTTTTTGAATTGGGTCCCGTGATCACTTATGATTTCGTGGGGTACTCCATATCTAGTAATGATGTTGTCATGTATGAACTTTGCCACGTGCTTCGACGCTATTCTTGCGTATGAGCGAGCATCGACCCATTTGGTAAAGTAGTCTATCGCGACTAGTATGTATTTGTGGCCTCCTTTTCCTGTAGGGGAGATTTTTCCAATGATGTCAATGCCCCATGCAAAGAATGGCCATGGTGAGGTGAATGTATGTAGAGGAGTAGGAGGTCTATGTTGTAAATTGGCGTGGAATTGGCAGCATGTGCACTTTCTCACGTATTCGATGCAGTCCTTTTTCATTGTAGTCCAATAGTATCCTTGCCTTAGGATTTTCTTGACTAAAGTCAATCCATTCATGCGGGGACCACATACGCCATTATTTATGTCGCTCATGACTTTGCTTGCCTCACGTTCCTTTAGACATAGAAGACTTGCCTTGCACATATATGTATTGTGCGACTAGTCTTCTTAAGGCCCTTTGTGCCCTAGGTGTCGATTGTAGAGGATAATTGCCTTCGGCTAATAGATTGAGAATGTCAGTGAACCATTCCTCTTCCTCATCCTCGTTGACGCGTACCTTAAGTGCACTGCAAAAGGCGCGCTCGGTGCACCTTTAAATATGGATTGGCATAGTGATTACATAGTCTGGAATATTTATCATGGAGGCCATCTTTGCTAAGGCATCCGCGAACTGGTTATCCTCTCAAGGAAGGTATGTAAAACGGATGTGGGTGAAATATTTGGCTATCTTTTCAAGATATTCCTGGTAAGGTGCCAGGGATTCGCTTTTCACTTTCCAGTTTTTACAGACTTCATTTATGATGAAAGTTGAATCTCCATATACCTTTAGGTCCTTGATTTGCAGTTCTATTGCTGCTTCTAAATCAATGATGCATGCTTCATATTCAGCGCCGTTGTTAGTTACCTCATGGTCTAATTTGACGGCTATGGGAGTATGTGCGCCTTCGAGGCTAACTAATAATACTCCTATGCCATAACCTTTTTGGTTTGAGGCTCCGTCAAAGTATAACTGCCAAGTGTTTTCTTCGACATTCATTATCCCTTCATCGGGAAAGTCATGTGTGGCATCTTAGCTACTAATTGGGTTCAGCGAGATGTTCAGAAATGGCATGTCCTTTGATCACCTTTTGGTGTTCAAAAGTTAGATCGAATTCTGAAAGCATAACAGTCCATCTTGTTGTTCTTCCACTAAGAATGGGTTTTTCGAACAAGTAATTTAGTGGATTCATCCTTGACTTTATATGGATAGAGTTGTAGCATGTAGTGTCGAAACTTCTTTGTTGCAGTGACCAATGTGAGACACGTCTTCTCTAGTGTAGACACGTCAATTTGGAAATGAATCGACTTATATATTGGAGCCGTCCTAAAAATCCCCTTATCTCCTTTTCATTTTTAGGAGAGGGCATATCTTTTATAGCTTTGATCTTGGTAGGATCAATTTAAATGCCCCTTGTGATTATGACAAATCCTAAAAGTTTGCCAGAAGTTACTCCAAATGCACACTTTTGGGGATTTAACCTCATGTTGTAGTTCCGAAGTATGTCGAAGAATTTCTTTAGAGAGGGTATATGCCCTTCTCTCTCCTTGGATTTGATGATCATATCGTCTACATACACCTCAACCTCTTTGTGCATCATGTCATGTAGAATGGAGGTTGCGGTTCTTCGGTATGTTGCTCCCGCATTTTTCAACTCGAAAGGCATGACAGTGTAGCAGTATGTATCCTATTGGGTTATAAAGGTGGTTTCCTCCATATCTTCTTCGGCCATTTGTATTTGGTTATAACCTGCATAGTCGTCCATGAATGATAAGAGGGCATGTCCTACGGTATTGTCCACCAGTACGTCTATATGTGGCAAGGAAAAGTCGTCCTTTGGACTTGCCTTGTTTAGATCTCTGAAATCGACGCACATCCTTACTTTGCCATTCTTTTTTGGAACGGGTACTATGTTGGCAACCTATTCTGGATATTGAGCGACCTTAATAAAACCTGCTAGGAGCTGTTTCTGCACCTCTTCTTTGATTTTCAATGTCCACTCAGGCTTCATTCTCCGAAGTTTTTGCTTTACCGGTTTTGAATCGGGGTTGAGCGGTATTGTATGCTGTGCTATCTCACGACTTATTCCCGGCATATCTTTGTAGGACCAAGCGAAAACGTCTATATATTCTTTTAAGAGGTTTATAAAGCTTTCTCGGTCTTTGGGAGTTAGCGATAAGCCAATGCGCACTTGTCGCGGCTCTTGATCGCTTGCAAGATTAATTAATTCTGTTTCTTCCATAATTGAAGTCTTTTGTTCATGCTCTAATAGTGCTTTAGTTACTTCTTTGGGCAATTCTTGTTCATCTTTTGAATTATTAGCTACTAAGTAATCCAAGAAGTAAGCAAAATCAGTACTCATTTCATTGATAGAAGAAGTTGGAACATCAACTAAGCCATTTCTATTGGCTTTAACATCATTAGAATTGAAAGTAGAATTAAACATAGATTTGGGTGGACTACCCGACTCTGCTATATTAGACTCGTCTTCAAAATCAGACTCAGTTCGGTAAGAATCGGTGTCGGTGTCAGGCTTGGACTCTTCGGCGATCGTGATCTTGATCTTCTTTCCATTGGTTCCAGTCCAGCTTATGGTGCATTTCTGATTTGTGAGTTGACCCTCGTTTGGAGTGATCAACTTAGTTGGGTCAAAGTTTGCATCTTGATTTGCATTACTGATATTGTGGAGCTCTCATCTTTTGGATGATGATGCTCTTGTCCAAATAGTAGACGCAAAGCATTGTTAGGTGTGTCCTCTACCCAATCAAAGTTTAGCCTCCTTCTTACAAGCAATGGAGTTTCCTCCAGCGTGTAGCAGTCTTGGAAGACTTTGAATTTGGGGACTTGGATTCCGTAAACAGGGAGAACATAAGGCTCGGAAAATCCATAGTACAGGAATGAATCTCCAGACTGGACGAATTGCCCGTTTAGAGTGTGCGGATATGGTGCTATGGAGATGTCATAGGCCTTGTTTCCTTCATGGCCTTTCTCTTTGCTTTTTCCTTAGCGATGTATTCCCGTATTTCTTGCTTGGTGGGAATGTAGCCCATCCCAAAAATATTAATTTCGGCTTTGGATGACCAAACTAGAAGTGGTTTGGAGACATCTTTGCCTAGAGCGGTGCCAGGGAAGTGCCCCTGATTCCTTAGGATGACATTAATTCCTGGATGGGAATATGGTGCGAAAGGAGATATATCTTGCTCAAGTAGGGCGACACCTTCAGTCATAAAACCCCAGAATTCTTCGTCCTGTGCGGTGTGCTCGACCTTAAGAACTGGTGTGTCTTCAATGCTAGCGATCATAGAATCGGCTCTAACCTCTAGAACTATCCCTCCGACCATCATTTTGACCTTTTGGTGTAATGTTGAAGCTATCGCATTTAGTCCATGGAGCCATGGGCGTCCTAAGAGCAAATTGAATGAAGCTGGGATGTCGATGACATGGAATTGCACCATTTTCTCAATTGGTCCAGTGTTAAGGTTAACTAAAAATATGCCTAAGACGTTTCGTTTAGAATTGTCATAGGCCCTCAACCCTTGTGCGCAATGCACGAGGTTGTTGACATTTATGCCCAAGCATTGGGCGGTCCTTAGGGCAGAGACGTTGATAGCGAATCCATTGTCTATTAGGGTCATTGGGACTTGTTTCTTCTCGCATATGGAAGTTAGGTAGAGTGCCTTGTTGTGGTGAGTTCCTTCGGGTGGAAGGTCTTCACTAGTGAATGCAATTGCTTGCAAGGAATTTCCTTTGGTGAGGAGATTGACCAAGTCATCCGGAGTAGCTTCGGGGGAAACCATGGTTTAGTTAAGTGATTTTAGTAAGGCATTCGAATGTACTTGAGATGTAGTCAAAAGTTGCCATATAGAAATATCCGCTTTAGTCTTTTGGAGCTGTTTAAGTAGTGCAGTTCCATCATCCTCGATTGGAGGGTTTTGGTCCTTGTTTTGGATTAGTGGAGAGTCTTTCACTTGTGGTGTAAGTGAAGTTGTGTTTTGTAATGGATCCTTATTCTGGAGATGGGGTGGTATATAGTGCCTTCCCGACCTCGTGAGGTGTTCAACCTCAGGAGATTCATCATCAGAAGAGTCGTACCATGCTTAAGAAATCTGGAGGGTAGAATCTTTCTCATCACTATCACTTTCCCAAAGTCCGGCTACCTCTAGATGGAGGGAGTCAAGATTAAATGGTGGGATAGAATGTTCAATTGGCACAATCAGACAAGAGGGGTCCTTTTCCTCTTCTTCATTTGTAATGACGAAAACCGCACCTAGAGGATTGGTGTTGTTGTTTGGAGTGGGAACATTCTTTGGCTTGGGAATAGTCCCATTGATATCATGTCCTTTTCGTCTATGGAATTTGCAATAAAGATTAGGATTCCATGATGGGCTCCTCTTTTCGATGTTAGGATCCAGAGTGGGACGCACAACGCTAAGGTAGACAGTTATGATAAGTTTTTCCAAAGCTTTAGCATAGGCCATGCCCAATGGGGTGTATTGCGTTGGCAGTTTGTCGTAGACAGCATTGACTTCATTAACCTTATTGGAAGAGCTTCCCGAGTTGGGATTCTTCTTGTAATTCGAGTTATAAGTGCCTTTGTTGAAGAAGTCTTTGATTTTCTCCTTTTTAAGTGCTTGATCGTCCTATATGAGCAATCCCACACTATTGAGTTGTGTGTGAAGTAATTGCTTGATATTTGAGAGGATTCAACTAAGGAAGTTGTAAATTCTTGATGAGTTTTCGAATTTTCTCTTCCTCGGATGGACGGTCAAGCATTTCGACCACTTTAGTTGTCCATTTCTTAACAAAGTCAGTGAAACTTTCATTTTCACCTTGCTTGGTTGCTTCCAGCTCCCTCATGGTAGTTGGTTGGATGATGTTGCCGGAATATCTAGTGAGGAACAAACTAGACAACTTGTTCCACTCTTGAATCTGACCGGGCTCAAGCTTGAAGAACCATGCCCTAACAGTGGGGTCCAAGGTTTGTGAAAAGAGGTGAATATAGAGGTCAGGATCCACTCTCTTTAGGCCCATTGCGGTGGTGAAAGCCCTTATGTGATCTTTTGGATCATCGGTCCCTTTAAAAGTGGGGACTTTAGACATTGAGAATTTTTATGGGAGTTTCCCCTTGATGTGAGAAGAGTATCCTTCTGCATTGATCATGTAGTTACTTATGATCTTGTTTTGAGTCAGAGCCAACTCAAGGTTCTTAATTTGTGCACTTAGTTCTTCCACTTTTTCCTCTCGAGGTGGGGGGTCGTCCTAGTTAAAAGGATCAGCTTCCTTAACCTTGCTTTCTATCCATGTCACACGGTTTCCCATAGTTTCCAGCATTGTCATCATTTCAGTCAACATTTCGTCAGTAATCTTAGGTGGTGGAGGTAGCACATCATCTTCGGCCATTTCAGTCAGTTTAGAACCAGGTGGTCGATATGGAGGGGGAGTAACAAAATACTGCGTTAGACCTAGCTTTGCTCGAAGGGGGAGACTCCAATACGAGCTTCCTAATCAGACATTGATTACTATGATCGCGTTCCCAACTTTTCGGACCGACTGTTTTTTTCCCAATCCTGGACAACGGATAAGTCTTAGAAAAAGGAAAGACTAAAAAGTTCCACAAAAGAAAGTTTCTAAAACAAAAATGGGAAATATCTATCTAGAATATTCTAGCAACATAGTTACCCTTGGGGTCTAAGTAATGGGTTTAGGTCAAAAGATCTCGACTCAATATGGGATAAAAATAAAAAGATATTGTACTCTTGACTAAAAGGAGAGGGAGAGATATTATCTCGACTCAATATGGGATAAAGCAAAAGATATTATACTCTTGACTAAAAGGAGAGGGGAGAGATATTATCTCGACTCAATATGGGATAAAAATAAAAAGATATTGTACTCTTGACTAAAAGGAGAGGGGAGGGATATTATCTCGACTCAATATGGGAAAAATCAAAAGATATTATACTCTTGACTTGTAACACCCCGAATTTTCGTCTAATTTAAAGCCATTTAAAATCACAAGTTGCAGCGGAAAACCCTAGAAATTCGAAGCGCTACCGCTGTATTTAATGTTCAAATTAAATACAAGGCTAGAAAGAAACCAAATGTTTATATCCCAAATATACATACTATTAATTCTCCAAATGAATTAATCCAAATGAAATAAGAAATAATAAACTATTAATTCTCATGTAAGAGAATTAATCTCATTACAATAAATAAAAATCCCAATATTAAATAAATTTCAACTAAACAATAAAAGTAAATTGTTTTTAGAAGATTTACAATCTTCTTCAGTCGCCTTCCTCTAGCTCAACCACGAGCTAAAAATACTGTCAATCTACTCCCCCATATAGACGAGTTTTGTATAGGTTCATCATAGGCCCACCATTGAAGAGAAATGGACAACAAACACAAGTAAAAAGAAAAACAACCAATCAGCTACGCTGAGTAATTCATAACCACATAGTCCATTTAAATCTCCAAGATTAGCCCACATGCTTAATCAAAATTAACGATCATGCTTAAGAAATAAAAGACAACATGCTTTAACTTAAAGACACGCATAAACACCAAATAATAAATCCAATATTTATTATTATCCATTAGCCAAGTTCATTAGAGTGAAGAGAATCGCATGAATGTCAGAACCAACCGCAGAAGGTTCAATAGGATCAAAAGTCCTGTGCATAATAGCAAAGAGGGATCAACCATCCCGGAGTATAGATGACTCTCGCAGTACTTCTAGATGTTCCTAAGTATGCATACCCTCTCTCAACCCTTAGGTTTACAAGAAGAACAATTTCACAATTAAAACTTCACTTGCCCAATTGCTCATTGTATGGATACAAGCTTTAACCAAATACGTTGGGGCCATAACCAATGAAACCCACACAACGTACCAATTGACATTCCCATTCGCTCCCTTTGGTGGACCCATTACCAAACAAATCTTAACTCTCAATTTATCAATTCAAAGGTGATCACATGGTCAAGTAAATCACATAATCTTGGCAATCCTCAAGTAACACAATATGGTTACGATTTCCGATGGCAAATTTTACATGAATGGCATCTAGGCCTCAATTCATAACCACCTAGTTCAATACCTTTAAATAGGTTCCAATAGTCAAAGTTCATTTCAACTTATTGAAGTAACATGCTTACTAACATGAATCCACATGCTTACCAACATGATACAAAAATAGCAATACAAGCTATATTCCAATTTAACAATTATTAACATAATTTTCGTTCAATAAATACAATAAATCATGCATCTCCTCACATGAACAACAAGTAGACATTGCTACACAAAGTGAATTTCCAACATATAACATGCATTCACCAACATAATTCTATACGAATTATCACAAGGAAATAAATATCAATTATCCATTTTCCAAAGTACTCACAATTCCAAATATGAATTATCATTCTCAATCCCATACTAGACATGCAAATACATAATTCATCTAAACATGAATTACGATAATGAATTACAATTCACCAACCAATACTAGACGATGAATTACCTCTAGCAATAAGGCAAATCCAACAATCAAACAACGTAAGCTCCTTACGTTCAAGTGCGGTCAACGGGCCCTAACAAATCCACAATACACCAATAGTCAATACTTTGACTTCTAAACCTATTTATTAAACTTTAAAGATGATTTAGTACCCATAATTAAATTAATTAAGTTGCTGGAATATTAAGTTACTCATGCATGCTCAAAGTTTCCAAAAACAATTTGCATAAACTAAATTAGGAAACTTCCCAAAACCCTAAAACAAGTCAACAAGTCAACCAACACTACCATCATCAACCACCACCGCACCACCGCCGCTGACCACCGCCCAGCGGCTGCGCAAGGTCCAGCCGTGAGTTGTACACGGCCTGGCCGTGTCAAGCTAGCCGGAACCCTAATTCATTTTTTTTTTTTGCTAATCAATTTTATCAAATCCAAATCTAAATTAAATCCGAATAATTAATAAATTTTCAGATTTAATAAAACACAAGATCCAACCTTTTAAACTCAAACTTTGATTCAATTCAATAAAACAACAAACCCCAACCCTAAACATGATCATATCATGCAAAAATAATAAGATCTAGCAAACCCTAGGCAAAACATAAATTAGGGTTTACTCATACAAAAACTAGGGTTCATAAAAACTCATACTTGAATCAAATTTAAAGCTTTTAGGAATCAAAAACAAGTTAAGAATACTTACTTGGAAATAAAAGGATCAAAACTACACAAAGGATGAATTATAAAAGAGTGTCAAATTCTCTTTCTTCTTCCCTTGCTTTTGGCGTGCATGAGAGTGAGTGAGAGAGTGTCATATTTTTTTATTTTTTTTTTGATTTGGTAAAGAGTCAGTTGATTTGTAAGTAGAGTGTATTTAGGGACTAAATACACTCCTTCCTTCTCTCAACCTCTCCTGTCCTAAAACTTCTCCTCGAATCACTCCACCATCCAATAAATTAGGAAACAAATTTTAAAACAAAAGATTTCTGAAATTGGTGCCTTATTTCCGGTCACCAAGCCGAAAATAAATGGCCCAATTCTTCCCTATAATTTCGGCCAAACCGAAATTATAGCCCACCAAAATCCTTTTTATTTATTTGGTCCAATTATAATTTAATTAGGTCCAAACCAAAACCCAATATTAATTAGGCACTTCAAACATTTATGAGCCCAATTAATTATTTAAATCCGAAATTGCATTTTCTTTTAAGTAATTATTATTCTAAAATGAATAATAATATGGAGTATTACATCCTTACCCCCTTAAAAGAAGTTTCGTCCTCGAAACTTCGGATCACTACCAAAGTGAAGCTAGTTCCATAAGGCAAAGTTGTTTTCCACCACACTTTCAAAGTTCAACACAACAATGTAACTCGAAAGTTTAAAAGTTTTCACATCATTTCCAAATAACAAAAATGAGCATGATGCAATGCAATGCGATGAGTTTTCCAGTCTTTAATTCTTTTCTTTTGTGGATTGTTACACCCTTCCCCCCTTTGAAAAGGTTTCGACCTCAAAACTAAGGTTAAGTACCTTGTTCGAACAGTTCAGGATAACGCTTGCCCATATCAGCCTCAGTCTCCCAAGTCGCTTCTTCGACTTTGTGGTTAGCCCACAACACTTTCACAAGGTTGATCGTAGACGCACGAGTTTTCTTCGTTTTCTCGTCTAGGATCCTCACAGGTTTAGTTCGCTCCTCAGGGACTCAAACTGGTTGCTCTTCATAGGTAAGTGTGTCATCTAACACTACCTTTTCAGGATTCAGCACATGTCTTGGATCATGGTCATACCTCTTAAGTTGTGACACGTAGAACACATCGTGCACTTGCTCCAAATCCATAGGCATAGCAAGCCTATAAGTAACCTCTCCAATTCTTTCAAGAAACTCATAGGGTCCAATGAACTTTGGGCTAAGCTTTCCTTTCCGCCCAAATCTCATCACTCCACGAGTAGGTGATACTTTGAAAAGTACCTTTTCACCAACCTGGAACTTCTCCATTCGTCGCTGTTGATTTGCATAGGCTTTCTCTCTATCTTGTGCAATTTTCATCTTCTCTTAGACAAGTTTCACTTGATCCACAGTCTCTTGGATAAAATCCGGACCTAAAACAAAGGTCTCACTTATGTCATTCCAACACGTAGGAGATGGACACTTCCTCCCATACAGCGCCTCAAAAGGTGCTCTACCAATGCTCGCATGGTAGCTATTGTTGTAGGAGAACTCAATTGAAGGCAAACTCTTCTCCCAAGAGTCCTTATTCATCTCTAGAGCACAAGCTCTCAACATGTCCTCTAGTGTCTAAATAGTACGTTCTGTTTGACCATCTGTCGCAGGATGAAACGCTGTACTAAATTTCATCTTTGTACCAAAAGCATTCTACAATTTCTTTAGGCACTGTCTGACAAGCATTCCCAAAAGTTGGACAAGAATCTCGTATCCCTGTCTGACACAATGTCTTTAGGCACTCCATCTAACCTTAAGAATTCTTTCACATAAGCTTTAGCGAGTTGGTCCATTGACCAAGTCTTCTTCATTGCAATGAATCTCTCTGTTTTTGTCAGTCGATCGACAATAATCCAAAAAGTGTCCTTCCCAGACCTCGTCTTTGGTAATCCAGTCACGAACTCCATCGAGATAAAATCTTATTTCCATCCAGGAATTTCCAGCGATTGAACAAGAGCTCCATGCCTTCTTTGTTCGATATCACCTTTTGACAAGTAAGACACCTTGCTGTAGACACCAAAAATTGTGTCTATGACGAGTCCCCGTAAAAACCCGATGATGAAAGGATTGGATTTTGCTCGAACTCGGGTTGCGAGAATAATTGCTCTAATGATTAGCCAAGTTCATTTGAATTAACCAGTGGAAGCCTTTTGTACAGGTGATCCAAACCAGTTGGACTCAATTCAATTGGAGTCCAAACTTGAGAGATAGGCCTCTTTGAACCCAAGGGCCCGAAAGGGAACCCAAACCTATGAGTCAACCCTTGGTCAAACAAGGGAACTCAGTCAATCCCACGTGGACCCCCTCGGAAAAGCCTCCCCCATTTGAAAAAACTGTCAGGTGCCTATACAGGCACGCCGCTCCAGGTCCAAGCGGCAACGCTTGGGCTCAAGCGGTGGCCGTTAGGACAAGCGGCTGTGTCGCTTGGCCAAGCGTCTTGACCGCTTGCCTTGCGGCTAAGTCGCTTGCCAAGCGGCTTGACCGCTTGTCCTGCCAGCTCAGTCGCTTGGCCGCCTGGACCTTTTCTCGCGGACGACGAATTCGATGCCCATCTCGATTTTTGTGCCAAACCTGACAGCTCCCCCTCTTCTATATAAACAAATCTTAGGGTTCAGTTGAAAAGGTTGGTCTTTTGGTTGGCAGATTCTCTCTCAGATTGGAAATTTTAGAGGTTGGACATTCTCTCTGAAAGGCTGGCCTTTTGGTTAGCAGTTTCTTTCTCTCTCTCTCATATAAAACCAGAAATTCTGATTCTACTCCTTCTTTAGGTTAGCCCTAGCACCACAAAATAAACTTTCACACTTCATCAAGAGCATGAATTCAAGCATTATAACCAAATAAGTTCATTGTGAGCATCTAGGTAATCCAACCTGAGGGTTTTCAATAAATTTTTATATTACTTGTTACTACTAACGATTTTGGTTTATGTGATATGTACATGCATGGCGTGTTTTGAGCAAAAGGGCTTGTATTGAGCCTAATTAATGGATGAATGAATGTTTTAATTTTGTTATTTATTGCTTCTTATGATTAAATTTTGCTTTGTTTGTGGATTGGTGGATGAATTATTGGTTTGTCTTCTAACTTGCGGGTTTTAGCATATTTATCGTTTTTAGCAATAAAAGCATGTAATTTGATAAATTGTTAAAAGTGGTCACAATAATAATGTTTGTTTAACCCATTAATTAAAACTAGGAATTTGGACAAATTGAACCTTGTTTGGAACCGTAGTATTAATAATTATATTGAATCGATTAGTAAAGGCCGTTGTTGTCAACGGGTGAGTTGGGTGCCTAACACCTTCCTAGCTTGTACTCACGCCCCTGAACTCATTTATGAAGTCAATTTCCCCAATAGGGATTGGGGTGCACAGGAATTGAGTTGACGTCTTTCTAGACTATTATCGTCTTGATTCCAAGGTTTCCAAATTACCTTAAATTTGGTGGCAACTTCCGACAATCTTAATCATGTCCCTAATACGAAAGGGAAATCTTCATGTGCATTCACACTCAAAGGTTCACGAAAACCCGAACGACCGCGCTCTCCCAGGCTGCCCGGAAACCCGAAGGAAAAGAGGGCAAAAAGGGGAGAAAAATCAGGTAGCCCACAGTGGCGACTTCACTGGGGACATGATTAAGAGGGTGTAACTTGAAAATTGATTCATAGTCATTATTTTTGCTTGGTTCACTACCTTGAGTGTTCTTATTATTATTTTGTGACTTGTCATTCATCTATTAATTTGCATTCATTGCATTCATGTGCATGCGCTTGCGCGACTTCCGAGCTTGTTTTTACAAGTTCAAACTAGTTTTTAGCCAACGGAGTGTGGTGAAGTGCGTTGGTGAGAATTCACTCGATTCTTCTTTGCCAAGAAACATGGATCCCCCCACCTCATGTACCTTCCTACGCATTTGTCCATTCGACGAGTAGGATAACTAGAATGCCTCACATTGTCGCGCATCCCGCGGATTGTAGTACATTCTTGATCATGAGTACCTTTTGACCAAAACCCTTAAGCCTACCCCATTGCATGAAATAGAACCAATGCTTTAGGTTGAAACTCAGTCCCATGTCCATGCTAGATTTTCATGATCATGTCATTTGCGTTGTTGTGCTGTTTGCCCATATGTGAACGCAATCTTTGTGTAGTCTTTTTGGTCGTCATAGAATATTAGGTTAGACCCCAATTAGGATCTTTTTCTTTTTTGAGTCAAGATTTTGTCTAAGATTGAGTCTAGAATCTTCATTTTTAGGAAACAATATCCCTGAATGTTCTATATGATCCTCGTTACCTTAGGAAAGATTTGAATGCTTTATTCTTTCCTTTTATTTAGGTAGTGACTCTAGGTCAAAAGATCTCGATAATATCTCTCCCATTACTTTTTAGTCAAGAGTATAATATCTTTTGCTTTATCCCATATTGAGTCGAGATAATATCTCTCCCCTCTCCTTTTAGTCATGAGTATAATATCTTTTGCTTTATCCCATATTGAGTCGAGATAATATCTCTCCCCTTTCCTTTTAGTCAAGAGTATAATATCTTTTATTTTATCCCATATTGAGTCGAGATAATATCTCTCCCCTCTACTTTTAGTCAAGAGTATAATATCTTTTGCTTTATCCCATATTGAGACGAGATAATATCTCTCCCCTCTCCATTTAGTCAAGAGTATAATATCTTTTGCTTTATCCCATATTGAGTCAAGATAATATCTCTCCCTTCTCCTTTTAGTCAAGAGTATAATATCTTTTATCTTTCTTTTCCCGTGTCGAGATCTTTTGACCTAAACCCATTACTTAGTCCCCAATGGTAGCTATGTTGATGGAATATTCTAGATAGAAATTTCCCATCTTTGTTTTAAAACCTTTCTTTTGTGGAACTTGTTAGTCTTTCATTTTCTAAGTCTTATCCGCTGTCCAGGATTGGGAAGAAAATAGTCGGTCCGAAAAGTTGGGAACGCGATCATAGTAATCAACGTCTGGTCAGGAAGCTCGTATTGGAATCTCCCCCTCCGAGGAAAGCTAGGTCTGACGCATTATTTGTTACCCCCCTCCATATCGACCACCTTGTTCTAAGTTGACCGAAATGGCCGAAGATGACATGCCACCTCCACCACCTAAGACTACTGATGAGATGTTGGCTGAAATGATGAAAATGTTGGAAACCATGGGAAACCGTGTGACATAGATAGAAAGCAAGGTTAAGGAAGTTGACCCTTTCAACCTAGATGATCCTCTACCTCGAGATGACAAAGTAGAAGAGCTAAGTGCTCAAATTAAGAACCTTGAGTTAGCTCTAACTCAAAACAAGATCATAAGTGACTACATGATCAATGCTGAAGGATATTCCTCTTACATCAAGGGGAAGCTCCCACAAAAGTTCTCTATGCCTGAAGTCCCCACCTTCAAAGGGACCGATGATCCAATAGATCACAAAAGGGCTTTCACCACTGCGATGGGCCTAAGAGGAGTGGATCATGACCTCTATATTCATCTTTTCTCACAAACTTTGGACCCCACTGTTAGGGCATGGTTCTTCAAGCTTGAGCCCAGTCAGATTCAAGAATGGAACAAAGTGTCTAGTTTGTTCCTCACTAAGTACGCCGACAACATCATCCAACCAACTACAATGAGAGAGTTAGAAGCAATAAAGCAAGGTGAAAATGAAAGCTTCATTGACTTTGTTAAGAAATGGAGAACTAAAGTGGCCGAAATGCTTGACCATCCATCCGAGGAAGAGCAAATTCGGAAACTCATCAAAAATTTACAACCTCCTTACTTGAATCCTCTCAAATATCAAGCAATTACTTCATACACACAACTCAATAGTGTGGGATTGCTCATAGAGGACGATCAAGCACTCAAAAAGGAGAAAAGCAAGGACTTCTTCAACAAAGGCACTTATAACTCGAACTACAAGAAGAATCCCAATTCGGGAGGCTCTTCCAACAAGATTGATGAAGTCAATGCTATCTACGACAAACCGCAAAGGCAATACACCCCATTGGGTATGACCTATGCTAAAGCCTTGGAAAAGCTCGTCAAGAATGACTATCTCAATGTCATGGGCCCCACTCCGTATCCTGACATTGAAAAGAGGAGCCCATCATGGAACCCTAACCTTTATTGCAAATTCCATAGAGGAAAAGGACATGAGACCGAGAAGTGTTGGACACTCAAGAATAAAATCCAGGATCTTTTTGACAATGGGACTATTCCCAAGTCAAAGAATGTTCCCACTCCAAACAACAACACCAATCCTCTAGGTGCGGTTTTCGTCATTAAAAATGAAGAGGAAGAAAAGGACCCCTCTTGCCTGATTATGCCAATTGGACATCCTATCCCACCATTTAAGCTTGACTCCCTCCACCTAGAGGTAGCCGGACTTTGGGAAAGCGATAGTGACGAGGAAGATGCTACCCTCCAAATTTCTAAAGCATGGTACGACTCTTTTGATGATGAATCTCCTGAAGTCGAAGACCTCACGAGGTCAGGAAGGCATTACATACCACCCCATCTTTAGAACAATGATCCACTACAAAACACAGTTTAAGTCATATCTCAAGTGAGAGACTCTCCACTAGTCCAAAATAAAGACCAAAACCCTCCAAACGAGGATGATGGCACTACACTACTTAAACAGCTTCAAAAGACTAAGGCCGATATCTCCATATGGCAACTCTTGACTACCTCTCAAGTACATAGGAATGCTTTACTAAAAGCACTTAATCAAACTATGGTCTCCCCCGAAGCTACTCCGGATGACTTAGTCAATCTCCTCACAAAAGGAAATTCTTTGCAAGCAATTGCATTCACTAATGAAGACCTTCCACCCGAAAGAACTCATCATAACAAGGCACTCTACCTAACTTCCATATGTGAGAAGAAACAGGTTCCAATGACTATAATAGACAATGGGTCCGCTGTCAATGTTTGTCCCCTAAGGACCGCCCAATGCTTGGGTATAAATGTCAATAACCTCGCGCATGCCGCACAAGGGTTAAGGGCCTACGACAATTCCAAGCGAAACGTCTTAAGCATATTTTTGGTTAACCTTAACACTGGACCAATTGAGAAAATGATACAATTCCATGTCATCGACATCCCAGCTTCATTCAATTTACTCCTAGGACGCTCATGGCTCCATGGATTAAACGCGATAGCTTCAACATTACACCAAAAGGTCAAAATGATGGTCGGAGGGGTAGTTCTAGAGGTTAGAGCTGATTATATGATCGCTAGCATTGAAGACACGCTGGTTCTTAAAGTCGAGCACACTGCGCAAGACGAATAATTCTAGGGCTTTATGATTGAAGGCATCTCCGTTCTTGAGCAAGATATAGCTCCTTTCGCACCATATCCAACCTAGGAATTAATGCCATTCTAAGAAATCAGGGACACTTCCCTGGCACATCTCTAGGCAAAGATGTCTCCAAACCACTTCCAGTTTGGTCATCCAAAGCCGGAAATAATCTTTTTGGGTTGGGCTATAACCCTGCCAAGCAGGAATTACGGGAATACGTCGCCAAAGAAAAGGCGAAGCAAAGGGTCATTAAAGAAAACAAAGTCTATGACATCCCCATGGCACCATACCCGCACACTCTAAACGGACAGCTCGTCCAGTCTGGAGATCCATTCCCTTATTATGGCTTTCCCGAGCCCTATGTTCTCCCTGTTTATGGAATCCAAGTTTCCGGATTCGAAGTCTTCCAAGACTGCTACGCGCTGGAAGAAACTCCTTTGCCTGTAAGAAGGAGGCTAAACTTTGATTGGGTAGAGGACACACCCAACAACGCTTTGGGTCTATTATTTGGACAAGAGTATCGCCATCCAGAAGATGAGGAGCTCCACAATGTCAATAACGCAATTCAAAATGCGAACTTTCACCCAACTAAGTTGATCACTCCAAACGAGGGTCAACTCACAAATCAGAAACGCACCATAAGTTGGGCAGGAGCCAACGGAAAGAAGATCAAGATCACAATCTCCGAAGAGTCCAAGTCTGACACCGACACTGACTCCGACCGAACTGAGTCTGACTCTAAAGACGAGTCTAATATAGTAGAGCCGGGTGGTCCACCCAAATCTATGTTTAATTTTGTTTGCAAGTCTAATGGAGTTAAAGCTAATAGTAATGGCTCAGTTGATGTTCCAGTTTCCTCTATCAATGAAATGATTACTGATTCTGCTTACTTCTTGGATTACTTAGTAGCTAATAATTCAAAAGATGAACAAGAATTGCCCAAAGAAGTAACTAAAGCGCTATTAGAGCATGAACAAAAGACTTTAATTGTGGAAGAAACAGAATTAATCAATCTTGCAAACGATCAAGAGTCGCGCCAAGTGCGCATTGCCTTATCGCTAACTCCCAAAGAGCGAGAAAGCTTTATAAATATCTTAAAAGAATACATAGACGTTTTCGCTTGGTCCTACAAAGATATGCCGGAATAAGTCGTGAGATAGCACAGCATACAATACCGCTCAATCCTGATTCAAAACCGGTAAAGCAAAAACTTCGGAGAATGAAACCTGAGTGGATACTAAAAATCAAAGAAGAGGTGCAGAAACAACTTGCCGCAGGTTTTATTAACGTCGTTCAATATCCAGAATGGGTCGCTAATATAGTGCCCGTTCCAAAAAAGGACGGCAAAGTAAGGATGTGCGTCGATTTCAGAGATCTAAACAAGGCAAGTCCAAAGGAAGACTTTTCCTTGCCACATATAGACGTACTAGTGGATAGTACCGCAGGACATGCCCTCTTATCATTCATGGATGGCTATGCAGGGTATAACCAAATACAAATGGCCGAAGAAGATATGGAGAAAACCACCTTCATAACCCAATGGGAATATATTGTTATACCGTCATGCCTTTCGGGTTGAAGAATGCGGGAGCAACATACCAAAGAACTGCGACTTCGCTTCTACATGACATGATGCACAAGGAAGGTGAGGTGTACGTAGATGATATGATCATCAAATCCAGGGAGAGAGAAGGGCATATACCCTCTCTAAAGAAATTCTTTGACAGGCTTCGGAACTACAATATGAGATTAAATCCTCAAAAGTGCGCATTTGGAGTAACTTCTGGCAAGCTCTTAGGGTTCGTCATAAGAACAAGAGGCATTGAAATTGATCCTACCAAAATCAAAGCCATTAGAGACATGCCATCTCCCAAAAATGAAAAGGAGATAAGAGGATTCTTAGGACGACTCCAATATATAAGTCGATTCATATCCAAATTGACTATTACATGCTAGCCCATCTTCAAAAAGCTCAAAAAGGACACCAAATCTACCTGGGATGATCAATGCCAGCAAGCCTTCGACAAGATCAAAGAGTACTTAGCAAATCCACCCGTATTGGTTCCACTAATTCTGGGAAAACCACTCATGCTATACCTAACAATCACAGAAACCGTCATGGGTGCTATGTTGGCCCAAAAGGTGGAGAATGATGAAAAGGTAATATACTACCTTAGCAAGAAATTCTTAGAGTACGAAACACGCTACTCCACACTAGAGAAAACGTGTCTCGCATTGGTCACTACAACAAAGAAGCTTCGACACTACATGCTACAACATTCTATCCATATAAAGTCAAGGATGAATCCACTAAAATACTTGTTCGAAAAACCCATTCTTAGTTGAAGAATAGCAAGATGGACTGTCATGCTTTCAGAATTCAATCTAACTTCTGAACACCAAAAGGCAATCAAAGGACATGCCATTTCTGAACATCTCGCTGAAAACCCAGTTAATGGCGAGGAGGCTACACATGACTTTTCCGATGAAGGAATAATGAGTGTCAAAGAAACCACTTGGCAGTTATACTTTGACGGAGCATCAAACCAAAAAGGTTAAGGCGTAGGAGTATTATTAGTCAGCCCAGAAGGCGCACATACTCCCATAGCCGTCAAACTAGACCATGAGGTAACCAACAATGGCACCGAGTATGAAGCATGCATCATTGGTTTAGAAGCGACAATAGGACTAAAAATTAAGGATCTAAAGGTATATGGAGATTCAACTCTCATCATAAACCAAGTCTCCAAAAAGTGGAGAGTGAAAAGCGAATCTCTGGCACCTTACCAGGAATATCTTGAAAAGATAGCCAAATATTTCACTCACGTCCGTTTTACATACCTTCCTAGAGATGACAACCAATTCGCGGATCCCTTAGCAAAAATGGCCTCCACGATAAATATTCCAGATGATGTAATCTCCATGCCCATTCACATTCAAAGGCGCACTGAGCCCGCCTTTTGTAATGCACTTGAAGTACGCACCAATGAGGAAGAAGAAGAGGAATGGTTTACTGACATTCTCAATCTACTCGCCAAGGGCGATAACCCTCCACAATCCACACCTAGGGCACAAAGAGCTTTAAGAAGACTAGCCGCACAATACATACATGTGCAAGGCAAACGTTATAAAAAGACACCACAAGGGCTAAGTCTTCTATGCTTAAAATAACGTGAGGCCATCAAAGCCATGAGCGACATACATAATGGTGTATGTGGCCCTCACATGAATGGACTGACCTTGGTCAAGAAAATCCTAAGGCAAGGATACTTTTGGACTACAATGGAGAAAGACTGCATCGAATACGTGAGAAGGTGCACACGCTGCCAATTCCACACCAATTTACAACATAGACCTCCTACTCCTCTACACATTTTCACTTCACCATGGCCGTTCTCTGCATGGGGTATTTACATTATTGGGAAAATCACCCCTACAGGAAAAGGAGGCCATGAATACATACTAGTCGCGATAGATTATTTCACCAAATGGGTTGAAGCTCGCTCGTACGCAAGAATAGCGTCAAAACATGTGGCAAAGTTCATACATGACAACATCATTACCAGATACGGAGTACGCCACGAAATCATAAGTGATCACTGGACCCAATTCAAAAAGGATGTTGCCGAGCTTTTCACTAAGTTTAAAATTCAACATCGACAGTCTTCACCTTATAGGCCACAAACGAATCGAGCCGTAGAATCCGCAAACAAGAATGTAAAACAGATGATAACTAAGATGACGGAAAACTACGAAGATTGGCCCGACAAGCTATAATTTTCCTTATGGGGATATAGAACTACTATTCGATTCTCAACAGGAGCAAGGCCTTATTCTTTAGTATACGGAATGGAGGCGGTACTCCCAGTCGAGGTAGAAATCCCTTTCTTAAGGATAGCTTTGGAAAGTGAATTACCCGAAGTGGATTGGGCCCAGGCCCGGTATGACCAATTGGTCTTGCTAGATGAAAGACGACTAAATTCCCTACATTATGGTCATGTCTACCAAGCAAGGATGGCATGACATTTTGATCAACGAATCAAGGCTAGAGGACTAAAAGAAGGAGACTTAGTTCTAAAAGAGGTAAGACCATTGTAGTCGACCCTCGGGGAAGTTCAAGCCTAATTGGGCCGGCCCATACATCATCAAGACAATATTATCCGGTGGAGCGGTAAAGTTAATGGATTTAGACGGCAACGAGTTCACTCAATTCACAAACATGGACCAACTTAAGCGATTCTAAGCATAAATGTTTAATCTTTGAGAGAGGCCACTAAGGCACCAAGTCCAAGTCAAAATCGGTCAAACCCGTCCACATAGGACCCACGACCGAAAAAAAAAAAAAAAAAACAACAGAGGATTTGGTTTTACGAACTACATTGGCCTGATTGCGCATGGATATGTAGGTAACCCATATAACTTGGGCCCGGCCACTTTAATAAAATAAATCTCTAAAGGAGTTTTGATCCATTCGATTAATGCAAAAATAAGCAAGCCTTTCATTAATATGGGTAAAGTCCATTACATGCTCTAATAATAATAAAAAAAAAAAAAAAAAAAGGAAGTGCGAGAAAAATAATAAATAAATAAAAGGACAATTCTAAGCTACATCTACTTGGGCATACAAACCCGTTATTTGAATAATACTACTAAGCAAAAAGGAACAAGACTTTCTAGACAATTAGAGGTGGACTACTCCTCCTTTTCCTTATCTTCGGGCTCTTGGACGGACTCGCTAGGCTCATCAAGTTCCATTCGTTCTTTGGGAGCACATCTTTCCCTACCATAGCTAGAAGAGACCTCGTGATCATTGGGCCTAATTGGAGCTACCTGCTTGGCCGAGTGGGCCGGATTCTTCCCATTTTTGGATTGGGCTTTTGGTTTGCCTTTTCCCTTACCCTTAGTTTGGGGCTTGGAAGGTCTAGCAGGCCTATCAATGGGAGTTATCCTTATACCGTTTGGCTCATCGTATTTGCGGGCTTTGAACAACTCCTTTTCCTCTTCTAGGAGCCTGTGGTTGACTTGGTGGTCACCGCTCCAAATCCATTCCTCATAAAAGCTAGATATCCCGTTTGAGTGCGGGTATACCGGCTTAGTCCATACTTGGCGACGGTTCCAGTGCCGTTCCCAATTAGACACCAAGGAGGACGTTAAAGGCCTTTGGCAAGGAGGCTCATAACTTACGTTCAGGATCCTTTGCCTTAAGCCGTATTGGCGGAGGAGGCGGTTCGGTAAAATGAATGTCAAAGTGTACAAGCCGATGATCCTCGTAAAGGGCACATTCTCACTACACCCTACAATTTTGGTGGTACGCCACCATGGGACAAGCCAAGCCGGATGTCGGTGTAGAATTATGCTATCCACTCCTCCGAGAGGATTCGGATAACTTTCGGCGCCTCGCCGGAAAATGCTTAGGGAGGAACTTCCTAGTGTCTATTAGGGCCGCAAGCAAGTGGAGCCTCTCTTGAAGCCCTATCTACACAAAAGCAACAAAAGAAAAATTCAGGTCAATACAAGATGAGAATTTCACCAAATAAAGTTAAATCCACAAAGATTAAGGCTTTGTCACAAAACTTACTTGAAGGAGTAAAGGGCTCCCGGTGAAGGACTCTTGAGGATTGCTCTTGAGCCTATCTAAAGCAAGGATTGTCTCTCCCACGACTAAGTGCATAGGAGAGCTATCCCATTGAATTTGCTCGGTCACCCTAAGAAGGCAAGCTTTGCCCCTATTGATGGTCAACTTCGTTTTGGAGGGAATAAGAGCATCTTCATTACCACCAACGAACAAATAACGATGGATGAGGCAAAATACAAAGGCACGTGTCTTATACCTCATATCCATCGCATCCCGAGCCCTAGAGGTGAAGAAAGTCACAAGCTTGGCAAGATCAACATCCTTACCATGAAGCACTTGACCCACGTGACGGGGAGACAACCCGAGGTATCTTTGAAAATCACCCACGAAAGCATTCCCCAAGTAAGGAACGGCGGGAGGGCTTTCGGTTGGAAAGCCAATTATATCAGAGAACTCCTCCACTAAATGGCACATCTCATGAGCACCAAAATGGAAGACATGGAATTTTGGGTCCCAAAACTCAATAGAAGCATGAAGGAAATCCCACAAAATCTTGACTTGTTTAAGGTGAAAGAAGGCATTAAGATGGAAAGGGGTGAGCTCTAATCTTTCCTCTACCGTCATGGAAGCCAACCAAGCATCAAAGACATCATCAAAGTTCACCATTGTTAAGATTAAGGATTTTCTCTCTCTAAGGGCTCAAAGCAAGTGGTGAGAAGAGAAGAGAAAGAAACCCAACTATATAGAGGCCACGGTTGGATTCTAATCGAAAAATTAAGGAAATTCAAACATCCGACGAAAAAGGGGCCAGGCGGCCTCGCAGCTAGTCCGGACGGCTTAGCCGCTAGGACGAGCGGCTAAGCCGCTCCAACAAGCGCTTGACCGCTAGGACAAGCGGCCAAACCGCAAGCCCAAGCGGTCAAACTGCAAGCCCAAGCGGTCAAACCGCTTGCCCAAGCGGTCAAACCGCTTGCCCAAGCGGCAACCGCTAGAGCTCTAACACAGCCGCTAGGAGCTTTAGCGGTCACCCTGTATAGGCGCCTGGTGTGCTATTTCGCGATAGGCCTCGGTCCACCCGACCCCACCGTTTGAACGGGCTCTACCTTCCAAATCCCCACTTGGACAGATTTTGGAAGCCTTCCCTTGTATTTTTCTTACCTTAATTTTGGCCTCTTGCCACTTTTCTATTTATTCCCTTTTTATTTTCTTTCCTTATTTTTATTTTGATTATCAAGTTCCACTTTTATTCTTTTTATTTTCTGATACTTTATTTTCTTTATTTTTATTTTCCCCTTTTAATTATCTTTTTTCTATTTGTTTTTTCTTTACTTCATTTTTATTTTTAGGGGAAGGGGTACCCTAAATATGCTAAATTCTCTAAATTTCCGAATATCGTGATTTGTGATTTCCCACTCGGAAATTAGTTGATTAAGTTCACATATGGGCATTTGCGTGATATTTTTGTGCGTGAATAAAATGCAATAATTTATAGCAGGTTTAATACAAGCCCGACAGTTCGAAATGCACTACAGCAAATATCACTGGTCATCTTCGCCGGTACTCGGACTCGCCTGAGACGACTCTCCGAGTCCAGTCGATGATGGAGCACTCGAAGGACCGGGCTGAGGCATCGCCCAAGCTCTAGGGTTAAAAGCACACAAGGAACCCGTCAAGTAAGCGGGATCCAGTGAATGGCGACGTGGCTTCGACATGCCGGGATAGCCGCCATACCCCGTACTCTCCTGACTCCAAGAACCCCTTGGGGGAACTAGAGGATACATGGGCATATGATAGCCATGCCGGGAGGATGCAGGCCACTGCGGAAGATAAGGCACTTGGGGCGGGTTCCCCGTATCCACTCTCGCCCGAGGCGTCCCTTGACGCACCTCTGTACTCTCCTGCCTAGGGGGAGGATGCTGCGGTGTAGATACCGACTCCGGAGTACGAAAAACTGGAGGCCTGGGAGGTCTCACCACGGGAACAGGCTGCGAAATAAGCCCAAGGTCAGAAAATTACAAAAATTCAAATCGAGCACTATCACTTGAAATGAACATACCTCTCGAACATCGGACCGACGACTCGTGCATGCACTCCGAGACATGAATCTGGAAATCAAATTCTTATGGGCATGCAGGCCTCTATAGATCTTCCGCGTCTCAGCAGCATCCAACTGCACACATAAGGAAAAGAGTCAGTATAAATACAAAGGAAACATTGCAAATTACAATAGATTCTCACTTACCCCCCTACAGCCAGCTGGTAGAGGCAATCTATCAACCTTCTGATCGGGACCAAGAAACTCAGGAATCTATATAACCTGAGGAGACCCGTCTGCTCCTGTATAACTCAATGACATGGTAGGAGGAGCCGGGCGCGGAGAAGAGGCAGTCGCATGAGACGACGAAGAACTTGCAGCACTCTGCAAAGACTCAAAAAAAAAAATATTAGACACATTTCTAAATTTCCAAACGAAATTGAGAAACAAAGTACATTACTTACCGGGTCACTAGAGAAGTTGGGGCACAACCGAGCCTCAACAAACTCGGTATATGCCACCATGAGATCCACCCCAGGGTCAGCTGGAAGCAAATACTCGACTGCATTCGCCCCGACAGCAGCCGCCCTTACCTGCTCCACGGTAAGGTGACGAACGTAAAGCATAGAATCCTGAGGATCCAAAGGAATCCTCGGAGCCGGAAGGTCGGAGAAAGTCTGCCTAATCAGTCTCTCTCCTAAGAACCACTCAAAACCGAAGGGAACCTCAATAAGGATCCTCCTCTGGTCATACTCCCGCGCGCCCAAAAATCTATCCGAGAGACCCGGGAGGTAATCCGTCTAGGGGAACCAATCGACCAACAAAAGCAAGAATGAGCACACAAAGGGATAAATGGACGAAAAAGCACAAAGGTTAATGGCTTACATCCTGAGCGGTCAAGGGATATATCGCCTCCCTAAGGGCGTGCAGCGTAGTAAATGGGCAAGATGCACGTCCCTTCCAGGTCTGAGATGTGCTCATAAAACCAAATCTAAGACATGCAAAGTACATGGATTAGGCATAAGCTGTGAGTAAAGAGCCAAAAACACGAAGTATAAGAAGGGTAAAAGGAAATTATCTCCATAACCTTCCAATAACCGATCAAGAAGACGCGAGACGCGCCCTCCTCTCCACTGAGGCGGTTGGACTGCCTCAAGCATCGAAGAAGACAGGAGTATGCGGGAAGACCCCAATTGTACTCCGCAACTCTGTCCAAATCCCGCAAGCACTGGAAATAGCGAACATGGTACCTACTAGCTTTATCCGAAAAGACGGAACAAGCTAGAACATAGGCCAAGAAAAGGTGAGCGTGCTGCTCCACTGTGACCTTCTTCAACTTCCTTGGGTTGGTCAAGAACTAGACCATAACGTCAGTCCGACCATACTCCCTACCATCCTAGTTGGCCCCAAATAGGCCAAACATCTCCACCATAACCTCCCTACTCACGTCGCCATAAGTGATAGGAGTACCGGTGCAAGGGAGCCCGGAAATGAGATCAAACTCGAAAGGGGTGACCATATGATCTCACCCATGGGAAAATGAAAAGTACTGGTAGTATCCCAGTACCACTTCGCAAGACCTCTAACGAGCAAGCGGTCGGAACGCTCAGCAGAAGCTATAGACGCTAAAAAGTGACCAATGCCACAACGCTCCACAATAGAGTCGACCGAAGGAGTCACGTACCTACGGGCTTTCTCGATACCCGAAAGGCTATCGTAACCCCGCATGGCAGTGTCGACATCCTATACAACACAATAATTGCAAAGACAATTAGCTAGGTGATCCTAGTAACAACTACCAGTCTCCGATTTAGTTCTAAATTTTTACAACTCGTAAAATTTAGCATTTTAGCTAAGCCAATATGACAAGAGTGAATTTTAAAGAGAACGAATTTCACACAAGTTTATTCTCCACAAACATACTCAAAAAAAAAAAACCATCTACCACCACAACAAAAATAAACTTCATTCAAGTTTATTTTCACAGAATATATATATATATATATATATATATATATATATATATATATATATATATATATATATATATATATAAATGCCACAAGAATAAATTTCATAGAAATTTATTTTCCACCATTAAAGATGAATTTCATACAAGTTCATTCTTCACATGCGAAACATAATGATGTAAGAAACCTACGGGAATTCACAAATTAACAAGAAAAACAATTTCACGCAAATTGGTTTTTCCACATTTAGCTACACTATAGTTCTCAACCTAAAAGTTCTATGTTTGCCTACACATGATTTTCTAAGTGTAAAAGAGCAAAAAAAAAAAAAGAAACGACGACATACCCGACATTTGGTACCAACGGTAACCAAATGCTCCTTCTTCTTGAAAACAAGATCGCTGGGCTCCCAACGATCGGTAGGATGAAAATCACTACGAGTGAACTCATCCTGGACTAACCGCTGCTCACCCACCCGGTGATGGGGTATACCGGAAACAAAAACCCGAGTGAAAACATTCGGGGCCTCATGAATAACAATCTTTTGCCCTTTCCTTTTCCTACCTCCTCTAAGTTTACGAGCCATGGACGAAGAACGAAAATGGAGTTTTTGGAAATTTGGGTGAAACTCACGAAACTCACAAATTCACACAATTTTGAGTTTTGACACTCAAAAACACAAGAATAACTAACAAAATCAAGTTCTACTAAGAATTTGAGTAAGAAAACCTCAAGATTTGGAGCTAGGGGCTTTGATAGAGGTTGAAAGCTTTGAAGAAAAATGGAGAGAGAAAGGAGAAGGAAAAATGGGGAAGATGACCCATTTCGGCCTCCCCCTTTTCTTTTTACGCATACCTGTGAAAAAACCTAATGGCTGGTCAAACCGCCTAGGTGGAGGCAGGCGGCTTCGCCACTAGTCCCAACGGCTTGACCGTTTGGGTGAGCAGTTCAGCCGCTCCACCAAGCGGCATAGCTGCTCCAGCCAGCGGTCTAGCCGCTCCAGCCAGCGGTTTAGCCGCTCCACCTAGCGGTTCAACCGGTTGACGTGGCGGCTTGACCTCCTGGCCCACTCTCTCACCTCTGACGTTTTATAGCCCACGCGAGGTCCATAGCAGTTATTTGCTAAAAATCGAAGAATTTTTATCTTTTATCTTATTTCTAACGAAAATATTTTTATTGTGTAACCTACAGCACATGGTTCCCCTTCGACTGAAAATCGAAGGACATTTATTGTTTGACCTACAGCACAGGGTCACCCTTCGACTAAAAATCGAAGGATGTTTATCTCTTATTCTTCTTTCTAACGAAACATTTTTATTGTGTAACCTATAGTACAGGGTTCCCCTTCGACTGAAAATCGAAGGACATTTATTGTGTGACCTACAACATAGAGTCTCCTTCGACTGAAAATCAAAGGATTTTTTTTATCATTTATTACCTATCTTAAATATTTTTATTGTGTGACCTATAGCACAGGGTCTCTCTGTTCGGCTGATAATCGAAGGATTTTTATTGTGTGACCTACAGCATAGGGTCAAACTCTCGGTCAAATAAACCGGGAAATTTATTACTCTAAAATGATTGTTTATCTTTAACTGATTGTCACCTCACTCAAGTTGCATGTTTTATTACAGGTATTGGCACAGGAATACTTTGACCTTCGCTCTATTCGAGCTCGGCCAAAGTAGGGGCTTCTGTAGATACGAAAAATTTTGTCTATGATGAGTCCCCGTAAAAACCCGATGATGAAAGGATTGGATTTTGCTCGAACTTGGATTGCGAGAATAATTGCTCTGATGATTAGCCCAGTTCATTTGAATTAACCAGTGGAAGCCTATTGTACAGGTGATCTAAACCAGTTGAACTCAATTCAATTGGAGTCCAAAGCTGAGAGATAGGCCTCTTTGAACCTAAGGGCCCCCCGAAAGGGAACCCAAAACTATGAGTCAACCCTTGGTCAAAAAAGGGAACTCAGTTAATCCCACGTGGACCCCCTTGGAAAAGCCTCCCCCGTTTGAAAAAACAGTCAGGTGCCTATACAGGCACGCCGCTCCAGGTTCAAGCGGCCATGCTTGGGCTCAAGCGGTGGCCGCTAGGACAAGCGGCTTGGCCGCTAGCCTTGCGGCTAAGCCGCTTGTCCTGCCAGCTCAGGCGCTTGGCCTAGCCGAATAGCCGCCTGGACCTTTTCTCGCGGACGGCGAATTCAAGGCCCATCTCGATTTCCGTGCCAAACCCTGGCACCTCCCCCTCTTCTATATAAACAAACCTTAGGGTTCAGTTGAAGAGGTTGGTCTTTTGGTTGGCAGTTTCTCTCTCAGGTTGGAAATTTTAGGGGTTGGGAATTTTAGAGGTTGGACATTCTCTCTGAAAGGCTGGCCTTTTGGTTAGCAGTTTCTCTCTCTCTCTCTCTCTCTCTCTCTCTCTCTCTCTCTCTCTCTCTCTCTCTCTCTCATATAAAACTAGAAATTCTGATTCTACTCCTTCTTTAGGTTAGCCCTAGCACCACAAAATAAACCTTCACACTTCATCAAGAGCATGAATTCAAGCATTATAACCCAATAAGTTCATTGTGAGCATCCAGGTAATCCAATTTGAGGGTTTTCAATAAATTTTTATATTGCTTGTTATTGCTAACGATTTTGGTTTATGTGATATGTACATGCATGGTGCGTTTTGAGCAAAAGGGCTTGTATTAAGCCTAATTAATGGATGAATGAATGTTTTAATTTTGTTATTTATTGCTTCTTATGATTAAATTGTGCTTTGTTTGTGGATTGGTGGATAAATTATTGGTTTGTCTTTTAACTTGCAGGTTTTAGCATATTTATCGTTTTTAGCAATAAAAGCATGTAAATTGATAAATTTTTAAAAGTGGTCATAATAATAATGTTTGTTCAAGCCATTAGTTAAAACTAGGAATTTAGACAAATTGAACCTTGTTTGAAACCGTAGCATTAATAATTATATTGAATCGATTAATAAAGGCCATTATTGTCAACGGGCAAGTTGGGTGCCTAACACCTTCCTAGCTCGTACTCACGTCCCCGAACTTATTTATGAAGTCAATTTCCCTAATAGGGATTGGGGTGCACAGGAATTGAGTTGACGTCTTTCTAGACTATCGACTTGATTCCAAGGTTTCCAAATTACCCTAAATTTGGTGGCGACTTCCGACAATCTTCATCATGTCCCTAATACGAAAGGGAAATCTTCATGTGCATTCACACTCAAAGGTTCACGAAAATCGGAACGACCGCGCTCTTCCTGGCTGCCCGGAAATCCGAAGGAAAAGGGAGCGAAAAGGGGAGAAAAATCAGGTAGCCCACACTTGCCACATACTCTGCACATTCTCGCTTCCTGTTTGTCCACCAAAACTGAAGTTTCAAGTCTTTGTACAGCTTATCACCACCTGGGTGAATAGAATACGCAGTTCCATGCACCTCATCTAGAATCGTTCGCTTCAGCTCAGCGTTGTTTGGTACACACCAACGCCCTTTCATCTTGATCGTACCATCATTAAGGATCTCATAATCAGGATGCTTCCCATCCTTGATCTTGACTCCTCTAGAAACGGGTCATGAACTTGCAACTATCGAATCTCATCATAGATCGACGGCTGCACTAAAAGTGCATTCAGCAACACTGCAGTCTCACCTTGTTGAATAACTTCTAAGTCCAACTTCCTGAATTCCTCACACAAGTCATAGGTAGCACCATCATGTTATTCACAGTGTGTGAAGTCTTCCTACTCAACCCATCAGCCACTACATTGGCCTTTTCCTCGTGATACTGAATATCCAGATCGTACTCAGATATCAACTCGAGCCATCTCCGTTGCCTCATATTCAACTCCTTTTGAGTGAAGATATACTTCAAACTCTTGTGATCTGTAAAGATCTTGCAACGAGCTCCATACAAGTAATGCCTCCAGATTTTCAAGGCAAAAATCACAGCAGCTAACTCCATGTCATGAGTAGGGTAATTCTGCTCATGCACTTTCAATTGGCGAGAGGCATAAGCAACCACCTTGCCATGTTGCATAAGTACACACCCCAACCCATTCTTTGAAGTGTCACTATACACCTAGAATCCCTCTATACCAGACGGTAAAGTCAAAACTGGTGTCGTTGTCAACCTCTTCTTAAGCTCTTGGAAAGCTTCTTCACATTGTTCAGTCCACTTGTACTTCATCTCCTTTTTCATCAGATTTGTGATAGGTCTAGCTATCTTGGAGAAGTCTTGCACTAATCTCCTATAATAGCCAGCCAATCCGAGGAAACTTCTTACCTCAGTCACACTTTTCGGAGCAGGCCAATCCATGACAGCTCGAATCTTAGAAGGATCAACAGAGACTCCTTCTTTAGAGATAATGTGCCCAAGAAAAGCAACACTGTCTAGCCAAAACTCACACTTTGAGAGTTTAGCGTACAACTTCTCATTTCGCAACACCTCCATGACAGTCCTCAAGTGTCTTGTGTGTTCCTCCTTGTCTTTCGAATACACCAAAATATCATCAATAAACACGACCACAAAGCTGTCCAGGTATGGTCTAAAGGTGTTATTCATCATCTCCATAAATTTTGTAGGTGCATTAGTCAACCCAAATGGTATAATAGTAAACTCATAATGCCCATATCTTGTCCTAAAGGCAGTTTTCATAATGTCGACCTCATCAATCCTTAGTTGATGATAACCAGATCGCAAATCCACCTTCCAGAACACTCCAGCCCCTTGGAGTTGATCAAACAAGTCTTCAATCCTAGGTAGAGGATACCTATTCTTGACAATGACCTTGTTCAACTCGCGATAGTCGATCCAGAGACGCAGACTACCGTCATTCTTACGCACAAATAGAACTGGCACGCCCCACGGTGACACACTAGGTCTAATGTACCCTTTCTCTAACAACTCCTATAATTGCTCCTTTAGCTCTTTCATCTCTAAAGGTGCCATTCTATACGGTGCCCTCGAAATCGGACCTGTTCTAGGAACTAGGTCAATCTGAAACACAGTATCCCTCACTGGTGGCATACCAGGAATCTCCTTAGGAATTACATCCGGAAACTCATTGACCACATCAATCTTTGAGATTTCCTCGTCTATTCCCTCTACATTCTGAATGTGACACAAAAATCCCTCACATCCCTTCTCTAAAAGTTTCTTTGCCACTAGCATTGAAATAATCCCAATTCCTCCCTTAGTGACAATTCCTTTATAAGAGATTCTATTACCTCTAGGCCCTTTCAGTGATTTCTTTTGTTCACTACAATCAATTCTCGCTTTACACTTGCTAAGCCAACTCATTCCCAAAATAACATCAAAATCTCCCAATTGAAACTCAATCAGGTCTGCAGGCAATTCAGGCCCTGCAATGTTCACACGAATATTGGGATGCACTACTTTACACAATACCACCTCTCCAGTAGGAGTGGCAATACTAGTCTCTAAAGACTCCACTACTCCCATCCCATGTTTCTTAAAAAAGTTTTCAGATATGAATGAATGTGATGCTCCAGAATCAAATAATACATAGGCAGGCAAAGAATTTACAAGAAACGTAGCAGTACCACCTTGTTTGCCGCATCATCCTGTACTTAATTCATCAGAAACAAACGACATCCATTTCTGTTCTGGTTGCCATTATTGTTTTGAGCATTTCCAGCCTGTCCATTCAGCCCATTCTGTCGATTACCACCCTGGTGATTCCCGTTTTGACCCTGAACTGCAGGAGCTTGAACATTGTTGTTGCGCCCACCATTGTTAACGGTTTTGCCCCTCTGAGGGCAATCAAAAGAACGATGCCCCAACTCTTGACAAGTGTAGCATCTCACCTTATTTCCAGCACAATCAACCCCTGGGTGATTCTTATTGCACTTCTTGCAAATGTAGGGTTTGCCCTTCCAACCCCCATTATTACGATGGCCATTTCCATTTCCATTCTTGCCATTTCCATTCTTGGAATTCCCACATTATGGTTATTCCCCTTGTTGTTGTTGTTGTTGTTGTTGTTGCCATTCTGGTTGTTCCCTCCCCGGAACTTCTCTTTCTTCTCACCACCACTACCCTGATGGTCATCAAACTTGCTCTTTTTCCTAGTCACCTCCTCTCGGTGCTTGAAAACTGCAGCTTGGTTCACAGCACGATTGTAGACCTCTTGCATGGTCTAACACTTATAACCCCAAAAGACTCACGAATGGTCCAATACAACCCATTCTCGAATCTACGGGCCCTATACTGTTCTGTAGGGACTAATCCCCCCACGAAACGAGCTAAGTCGTCAAACTTTTCAGCATATTCCTGAACGGTCATCCTTCCTTGGATAAGGTTCAAGAACTCGTTATATTTCTGGTCCTGGAAATACTCTGGGTAGAACTCCTCTCTAAGAACCGTTTTGAACCTTCCCAATTAAAACCCTGTTGAGCTCTAATGGATGTGCCATTGGTTGTCCACCAACGATCTGCCTTCTTCCGGAATAGATAGACAGCATTGTCTACCTTAAGTGTCTCCGGACACCCAGTTATCGTGAAGATTTTCTCCAAATCCCGCGTCCAATCGTCGAGAAGTACGGGATCCTCGCGCCCCTCAAGCACAGGCGGATTATGCCCTTTGATCTCCTTAGACACTGAGGCAAAATCGTCACCTCCAGCTACCCTAGTCTCCTCCCTTTGCATCATCTGCGCGATGAATGCATTGGATTGCGCCAAGGCTTGCTGCGACTGTGCAAGTTGCACCAACAAGGCTTGCGCCATTTCCTCTCCATTCCCCACATTATTGTTATTATCCCCCATTGAACTCGTAGACTCCTCGGCTCTCTGTCTATTTCTTCTAGGTGGCATCTAGCAACCTAAAGGAACAACAAAAGCAAAAGGAAAGGGTATTAGCTACCCATATCACATCATGTGCGATAATCACAACTAACATATACACTTGACTCATATATATGTTTCAATAGCCAACTAGGGCTCTTATTGCATTCAAGCATGGCCTTATCACACTCTTGTGTACTAGAAAGTTCAAGGTTTCAATAGACTTTGTTCTTTCTCAAAAATAAACAAACCACAATCATAATGAAACATCCATGTCTTTTTCATAGGCGTTTTCACAATACTCATGCTCCAAATAGCAAGTAAATAACACATTTCTTGCGAAAATTCCATCTCATAAATCAAATAGTCACGTATTTGTTCTCAAAAATGAGTACTTGCCAAACCAAGCCTCAAAATAGTATGAATAAAGCAAAAATTTAACATTCTAAACAAAATGTCAAAAACAAATGGCTCGCTGGCCCAAATAAAGTCTCAAATAGTTTACTTCCAATAAAACTAGATCAAAGTATAAATCACACTCTTCTCGCGCGGTTCCTCAAAGGATAGCGACACACATGTGTCACTTGGACCACGTCCATCTCCTCCTCTTCTTCCATGGGTTCCTCCTCTTCTTCTGGATCCTCCTCCTCTTCAGTAAGGGTCCTTGGCTCATTGGGCTTGCCATTCGAGCCTATGGGCCAATCTCTCACAGTGCTAGGTCTAGATGACCTTGCAGGAACCTCACGAAAAGTAGGCAAAGACTCCTCCTCGACCTCAACCGTAGGCTTTTCGGCCTCCTCGGCGAAGTACTCATTCTTGAATGCTAGTGCTCGATCTAAGTCAGCGTAAGCCTCCTCTTGGGTCATTGGGTCGTCCACCTGAAGCAATGGATCATACCCTTCAGCGTTCTCCACGTATACCTCGTAGGGGTCTCTAAGCATATCCAGGTATGCCTCGTCCCATACATATGCCCTTATCATCAAGGACTCCAATGTCTCCAGATAGAGGTAGTCCATATCGTTCTTCATCTCCCAATCCACTAGCCAGTCATCGTGGAATCAGCGCCATTTGGCTGTCGTGTAGCCAAAGCTTTTGATGAAGTAGAAGGCCTTCATATTTTCCGAGCCTATAGAAGATTGAACATCATAGTGCTCATTGTACTGCATGAATACTTCTCGTACGAGATCAAAGTATTCCTCTAAGCGGCCTCCCTCATAACGGAGTTGCCTTGGATCCTCAGGAGTAAGGCTCGTTCACGCTTCACCATCTGCACGTGAGAAACAACACGTTAGTACTTCACTCGAGTACTTCAAATAATACCAAAACAAGTAAAAGAACAAATCAACTTATGTCGGCTTACAAAGCTTTTATTCACATAACTTAAGTCTATTTAAGTTTTCAACCTAAGAGTATATCTTAATGACATACTTTACAATTCAAAACATACATTAGGGACAGTAACATACGCTCTGATACCAACTTGTAACACCCCGAATTTCCGTCTAATTTAAAACCATTTAAATTGACGAGTTGAAGCGGAAAAACCCTAGAAACCGGAAGCGCTACCGTCGTATTTAATGTTCAAATTAAATACAAGGCTAGAAAGAAGCCAAATGTTTATATCCCAAACATACATACTAGATAATTAAATAATAACTATCTTTTCCAACTAAACTTAAGACAATTAATCCAAATGAAATAAGAAATAATAAACTATTAATTCTCATGCAAGAGAATTAATCTCATTACAATAAATAAAAATTCTAATATTAAAGAAATTCCAACTAAACAATAAAAGTAAATTGTTATTAGAAGATTTACAATCTTCTTTAGTCGCCTTCCTCTAGCTCAACCGCGAGCTACAAATCCTGTCAATCTACTTTCCCATATAGATGAATTCCATACAGGTTCATCATAGGCCCACCATTGAAGAGAAATGGACAACAAATACAAGTAAAAAGAAAAACAGCCAATCAGCTACGCTGAGTATTTCATAACCACATAGTCCATTTAAATCTCCAAGATTAGCCCACATGCTTAATCAAAATTAACGATCATGCTTAAGAAATAAAAGACAACATGCTTTAATTTAAAGACACACATAAACACCAAATAATAAATTTAATATTTATTATTAATTATTATCCATTAGCCAAGTTCGTTAGAGAGAAGAGAATCGCATGAATGTCAGAACCAACCGCAGAAGGCTCAATAGGATCAAAAGTCCTGTGCATAATAGCAAAGAGGGATCAACCGTCTCGGAGTATAGATGACTCCCGAACTACTTCTAGATGTTCTTAAGTATGCAATCCAAAATTGCATTTTCTTTTAAGTAATTATTATTCTAAAATGAATAATAATACGGGGTATTACATGACTAAAAGGGGAGGGGAGAGATATTATCTCGACTCAATATGGGAAAAAGCAAAAGATATTATACTCTTGACTAAAAGGGGAGGGGAGAGATATTATCTCGAGATCTTTGACTAAAACTCACTACCTAAATAAAAAAGAAAGAATAAAACACTAAATCTTTCCTAACGTAACAAGCATCATATAGAACATTCAGGGATATTTTTTTCTAAAAACAAAGATTCTAGACTCAATATTAAGACAAAATCTAGACTGGAAAAGGAAAAGATCCTAATTGGGGTCTAACCTAATATTCTATGACGACCAAAAAGACTACGCAAAGATTGCGTTCACATATGGGAAAACAGCACAACAGCGCAAATGACATGATCATGAAAATCTAGCTTGGACATGGGACTGAGATTCAACCTAAAACATTGGTTCTAGTTCATGCAATGGGGTAGGCTTAAAGGTTTTGGTCAAAAGGTACTCATGATCAAGAATGTACTACAATCCGCGGGATGCGCGACAATGTGATGCATCCTTGTTATCCTACTCGTCGAATGGACGAATGCATAGGAAGGTACATAAGGTGGGGGATCCATGTTTCATGGTAAAGAAGAATCGAGTGGATTCTCACCAAGGCACTTCACCACACTCCATTGGCTAAGAAACTAGTTTGAACTTGTAAAAACAAGCTCGGAAGTCGCGCAAGTGCATGCACGTGAATGCAATGGGTGCAACTTAATAAGATGAATGACAAGTCACAAAAATAATAATAAGAACACTCAAGGTAGTGAACCAAGCAAAAATAATGGCATTGAATTGATTTTCAAGTTACACTTTCTTAATCATGCTCCAGTGAAGTCGCCACTGTAGGCTACCGGATTTTTCTCCCCTTTTCTGAGCGGCCAGCGGGATGGCCTGAGAGAGCGTCGTTGGTTTCGTGAATCTCTCAAGTGTGAATGCACATGAAGATTTTCCTTTCATACCAAGGACATGATTAAGATTGTCGGAAGTCGCCACCAAATTTAAGGAAATTTGGAACCCTTGGAGTCAAGTCGATAGTCTAAAAGACGTCAACTCAATTCCTGTGCACCCCAATCCTTATTGGGAAAATTGACTTCATAAATGAGTTCGGGGGCGTGAGTACGAGCTAGGATGGTGTTAGGCACCTAACTCGCATGTTGACAACAACGGCCTTTACTAATCAATACAATGCGATTATTAATGCTACGGTTCCAAACAAGGTTCAATTTGTCCAAATTCCTAGTTTTAACTAATGGGTTGAACAAACAATTACTAATGTGACCACTTTTAACAACTTATCAAATTTACATGCTTTTTAATGCTAAGAATAATAAATATGCTAACCCTGCAGATTAGAAGGAAAACAAGATAATTTATCCACCAATTCACAACAAAGCATGATTTATAATAAAGCAATAAATAGAAATAAAGCATTCATTCATCCATGGGGTTCAATACAAGCCCTTTTGCTCAAAACGCGTCATGCATGTACATATCACATAAACCAAATTCGTTAGTAAATAACAAGCAATTATATAATTTATTGAAAACCCTCAGGTTGGATTACCTGGATGCTCACAGTGAACTTATTGGGTTGTTATGCTTGAACTCTTGCTCTTAATGAAGTATGAAGGTTTATTTTGTGGTGCTCGGGCTAGCCTAAAGAAGGAGTAGAATCAGAATTTAGGGTTTTATATGAGAGAGAGAGAATGTTCAACCTCTAGTCTCTAACTACCAACCTTTTCAGAGAGAATGTCCAACCTCTTCAACTGAACCCTAAGGTTTTTTTATATAGAAGAGGGGAAGTTGTCAGGGTTTGGCACGAAAAACGAATGGGCCTCGAATTTGCCGTCCGCGAGAAAGGGTCCAGGCGGCCATGCAGCTAGGCCAAGCGGTTGAACAGCTAGGCCAAGCGTTTGAGCCGATAGGACAAGCGGTTGAACCGCTTGGCAAGCGGCTCAGCCGTTAGGCAAGCGGTGAAGCCGCTTGGCCTAGCGGAGTAGCCGCTTGTCCTAGCGGCCACCGCTTGAACTCAAGCGTGGCCGCTGGGACCTGGAATGGCCTGCCTGCCTAGGCGCCTGACACGCTTTCTAAGCGAGGGAGGTTATTCCGAGTGGGTCCATGCGGGATTGACTGAGTTCCCTTGTTTGACCAAGGGTTGACTCAATGGTTTGGGTTCCCTTTCGGGCCCTTGGGCTCAAAGAGGCCTATCTCTCAGCTTTGAACTCCAAATTAATTGAGTCCAACTGGTTTGGATCACCTGTACAAAAGGCTTCCACTGGTTAATTTAAATGAACTGGGCTAATCATCAGAGAAATTATTCTCACAACCCAAGTTCGAGCAAAATCCAATCCTTTCATCATCGGGTTTTTATGCAGACTTATCATAGACACAATGTTTGGTGTCTACAGATGGCACCGGCGGAAATGAAGGAACGCAAGATTCAACTAGAAAATTATTGGAAAAGGGATACATTCGGCCAAGTGTATCGCCTTGGGGAGCACGTGTACTCTTTGTGAAGAAAAAGGATGGTAGTATGAGGTTGTGTAGCGACTACCGGGAGTTGAATAAGATCACCATTCAGAATAGGTATCCACTACCTAGGATCGATGAATTGTTCGACCAACTGAAAGGAGCGTCAGTATTCTCAAAGATCGATTTGAGATCAGGTTATCATCAACTGAGGATTGCGGAATCGGATATTCCTAAAACCGCCTTTCGGACAAGGTATGGGCATTACGAGTTCACAATTATGCCATTTGGGTTGACAAATGAGCCAGCAAAGTTCATGGACTTGATGAATCGTACGTTTCAACCGTACCTCGATCAGTTTGTGGTGGTTTTTATCGACGATATTTTGGTGTATTCTAAGAACACCGAGGAACACGCGGAACACTTGAGGATCACCCTGGGGATTTTGCGACGACACAAGCTATACGCTAAGTTGTCCAAATGCGAGTTTTGGTTGGAAAAGGTATCCTTCTTAGGACATGTGGTCTCGAAGGATGGAGTTGCTGTGGACCCATAGAAAATCCGAGCCGTCACTGATTAGCCTAGGCCGACCAATGTGACAGAGGTTTGAAGCTTTTTGGGTTTAGCAGGTTATTATCAGAGATTTGTGGAGAATTTCTCAAACATCGCACAGCCAATGACTAATTTGATGAAGAAAACCACACGATTCCAATGGACGGAAAAGTGTGAAGAAGCGTTCCAGGAGCTTAAGAAACGACTCACAACCGCACAAATTTTGTCTTTACCTTCAGGAACGGACAAATATGAGGTTTACAGCGACGCGTCGAAGCATGGATTGGGTTGTGTGTTAAAGAAAAATGGGAAAGTAGTAGCTTATGCTTTGCGACAACTCAAGAAGTACGAAGAGAATTACCCGACTCGTGACTTGGAACTAGCAGCCGTGGTGTTCGCATTAAAGATTGGGCGACACTATTTGTGTGGACGTCAATTTCAATGGATTTTGTGATGGGACTGCCATTAACTCAACGAAAGAACAACGCTATTTGGGTAGTTGTGGATAGACTGACTAAAGTCGCAACGTTCATCCTGATGAATGACGTGGGAAATGGAAAAGTTGGCCGATGCTTATGTATGAGAAGTAATAAGACTCCATGGTGTCCCGGAGGACATAGTATCGGACAGAGATTCAAGATTTCTATCACACTTTTGGACATAGCTACAAGATGCTTTTGGGAGTAAGTTGAAATTCAGTGCCGCCTTTCACTCTGCTACAGATGAACAATCGGAAAGAACTATCCAGACCCCAAAGGACATGTTACGAGCATGTGCATTGGAGTACCAAGGATCTTGGGATAAGCACATCCCATTGATCGAGTTTTCGTACAACAACAGTCACCATTCGAGTATTGACAGAGCACTGTACGAGGCATTGTACGGGAGGAAGTGTAAATCACTTGTGTGTTGGAACGACATCAGTGATACAGTGAAAATGGGTCCGGAGTTAATTCAGGAAACTGTCGATGTCATCAAAGCTATTCAAGAAAAGATGCGTGGTGCCCAGGATCGACAAAAGTTGTACGCAGATAGAGGTCGCAGACCTGAGTAATTCGAGGTAGGACAGAAAGTACTTTTGAGAGTATCACTTACCAAAGGAGTTATGAGATTTGGCCGTAAAGGAAAACTGAGCCCCAGATATATTGGACCATATGAAATCCTAGAAGGGATTGGAGAAGTGGCTTATAGGCTAGCCTTACCTATGGAACTTGATAAAGTCCACAATGTCTTTCATGTGTCACAACTGCAGTGATATGTGCACGATCCCTCGCATGTCGTACTGCCAGAACAGATTGAGCTTGACGAAAGCTTAAGTTATGAAGAGAAACCGATCCGAATAGTCGACCAAAAAGATCGAGCTACGAGGACAAAGTCGGTACCTTTGGTAAAGGTAATTTGGTCTCGGCAGGGAGCTGAAGAAGCTACTTGGGAGGGTGAAGCCCAAATGCGTTAGAAATACCCTGAGCTGTTTGTCGAAGGTATTGATCCCGTCTGAGTTTCGGGACGAAACTCCTCTTAAGGAAGGTAGAGTGTCACGCCTCATATTTTCGCGTTTTGATTGAATTATTGTGATTTAATTGCTTATTAAATGTTGAAACAATGCTAATTGCATTGCTAAACGAGTTAGAAAAGCGCGTTGTGTCTACGAATGTGGTTCCTCAAATGTTTTCTACCCTTGTATTGGGTAAACCTTGCATCGTCCGGAGTAGTATCTCCAAGTTTCGGGACGAAACTTCTTTTAAGGGGGCTGAGATGTGATACCCCAATATTTTCTATATTTATAAAAAGGATTTTCATATAATTTATCGTAATTATATTACGATTATTGAATTACTAATTATGGATGATAATTTCCATTATTAATATTAAAGCCCTAATAATAAATATTGATTTTAATTACTCAAATATTTATGGGGAGTAATTATTAAATAATTTGAATTATTTGTGTGGGATATTTCAAAATAAAAATCTGATTTAGTGTTGAGTGATTTGTCCATAATTGATTTAATGTAATCAATTAGTATTAAAAAAGGAGTGATATGGGGAGTGAATCATACTTGATCAAGATTGACAAAGAGCCAATATAAGGAGAGTCAAAGTTGAGTCAAAGACCCACTCACTCACCCTCTCACTCTCACTCTCATGGTCTTCTCTCTCTCTTTCTCTTTCATTTCTCCTTCCCTCTCTCTCTCACCGATCACTTCTCTCTCCCCCTCCCCTTACTGCTGCCACTGTCACCACCCTCACCACCGTGAAGGTGCGTCGCCGGTGACGTGGGCTCGACCCACCGCCGCTCTCTCTCGCACATTCCCTCCCCCTCTCCCCTATTTTCTGGTTGGGCCGATGAGCGTCGAACCACCACCCAACCGCCACCTACTAGGCGGCCATGGTGGGTAGGTGGTTGACTAGGCCAAGGCGGCGGCGTAAGCCGCCAGCCACCACGTTTTCTCTATCCTCAGTTTTTGCATAATTTCTCTCTCCTCTGTTTTTTCTCTGTTTTGGGGCGCCAATGACAGCCGACCACCACCTAGTCGCCACCTTTGGTTGGCCGTGACTGAGTGGTGCCGGTGACGCTCGTGGTGGCATCGTTCAGGCCGCCGACCACCGTTCTCTTTCTCTTCCTCGATCTCATTCTCTCTCTCTCGTCACTCTCTTTCTCTCTCCTAGCATTGCACCACCAGCGCCGCCATGGTTGGTGGGTGGTGTTCTGGTGATGGTAAGACCATGGGCCCTTATGGGTGGCCGTGGTCGTGACCAATTGGAGGGAAATCGATTTTCGATTTTTTGGAGTGTTGTTGACAATTTCAGAATAATTATTTATTTTCAAATTTAATTTTCGAATTTCACCGAATTTGATTTCGTGTTTTGATTTTTAATAGAGTTTTACAAATCCAATTGTGAAAATTCAAAAGCCTATTTCGACAGGAAAAATGCAAGGAATTTAATAAAATTATCAAATCTGAATTTAGAGTTCATTTGCACTTTTAATTCCGTGTCTGGTTGTGTTTTTAATTAATATTAATTAGGAACAGAAGATCGTTCATAGTCCCGTCAATAGTGAACGCTCTCGAGAGAACCTTGAAGTGTAATTCTATGGTAAGATAACGAGCCTACCTTCTTCCTATCCCAAAACAAAATATTTTGATGTGTTATGTGCATAAATGGCAATTTATGATTAATTATGGAAAGCATGTTGAATTGCTCTAATTATGCAATTATGCATTTAATTATAATTAGTATAGCATGTTTCAATTATAGCATGTTCTAGATTTAAATTATATTGTGATATGAGAATAAATGTTAATTGGACTATTTATGGCAATGGAATGTATTATGGCTTATGCTAAGCTAAATTGAATTAATTGCCTTATTTGAATCACAGTGAATATGTTTCCTAATTGGAATGTGATTTATGCTAAGAGCATGTTAGAATCCTGATTAGGATTTGGTGATGATTAATAGAGTAATTATGCTTATCAATTCATAAAGCGATACCTTGTATATGAGTAAGCATGTTGGCCTCTTAGTGCCTTAGTCTTTATTTAGACCCTTTGCATGTAAATGAATTAATAAGAGATTAAGACTCCTATTAGTTCCGTAGGAGTAGTCGAGCATCGAGAATGCACATGCATATTGTGTAGTCCGGGGATGAGTGATTCCCTAAGTATCTATTTCATTATGGACACAACGATGTTTGTGTTTGGGACGGATCATTCCCCATTGTATAGGTCCTCTTGTTAACCATGAGTTGCAATTGAGGTAGTGTGCACACTAGAGTCTTTAAGTCCATGACATGATTATTAATTTGAGGTGATAACCTCCATAGATGTCGTGAGTGTACGCCCTCAGACTATTATCGCTCTCTTAATTTTCTTCAGATGACTTATGATAATTGTTGTGGTGATGATCACTTTAAAAAGATTATAATAATCTGACCGATTGTGTGTGCTTGAATTATCTAATTACCTGCGTATGCAAATGAATTTCAATGATTCTTCTCAAATCCCAAGGTAAGTGTCTTCCAAATGTTTTTACTAGGTTTGGGCGTTAATTACTCAGTTTATCTGATTTTGCTTTCTCTCTTCTTTTTCTATTTTCCTATTTCTATCATGGAAATTAAATGTGCAGGTAATGTCCAATAAGATCGCTTTCGGAGTTGGCTTAGATTTGCCTTGGAGCTCACTTGTCTTTATTTTCCGTAGCTGGGTTTAGATTTTCCTTTTGAAAGGATTGTAATAAGATTACTCGTGTTATTTCACCATTTAGACAATTTCAATTATTAATGTCTAAGTTTCCTTTTCAGTTTAGTAGGCTCTTTTATACCTAGCAATTTTTTTCTGCTTCGCATTTATTCCTTAGCGATAAATGTGGCAGTAGCACCACCCCCGGGTTTGGGACGGTTCAGCGGTGCCGAGTCATGGATAATGACGTCGGGCAGCCCCGAAAATCGTTGCAAATTCGGGGGGGTGTTACAGTTTTAATTCTTTATCTCGAACTTGAATAGAGGGACCATCGTGAAATTCCCCAACAATATCGATCTACTGCTGGGCTATAGAAAGGGGTTTCACATTTAGGCAGTCTCGTCTCATAAGAGATTTTTTTGATTGAATTTATGGTAAAAAAGAAATGCATGGGCACTTGGTTAAATGTTGGTATTTTTATGATGTGTGTGTGGGTCAGGTCAGACCCCGAACTGCTGGCGAATTGCGGGAAACTCTACGTTTTTTGGAGGCACAAACAGCCACAAATCTCAGTCACAGGCTGAGAAAGATTCATTTGCCGAGGTGTATGACCCCAAAAGGAATCGCTTGGAACCACTGAATGTACCAACTTCTCATTTCTATAACGTCCTCATGCCCCTGTAATAGGTTGGCAGAGAACTATCTCGTGGGAATATTAAGTAAGGCGATTCAAGAGTCACACGCATCTGCTGAGATTTTGAACATGCATCCCTTAGTTGCTCTGTAGCGACTGTAAAATGCTGGATTAATAATGCAGGTATTCAGGTTTATAATGATGCTAAGTATTTTGCTATATCAATTAGAATTCCTCAATTCAGCAACAAGAAGAGAACACTTTTATTTCCCCTTTTTGACAATGAAGGTCAGTGACCAATATTGATGTATAATATTATTTGGTATGTTGGCTGTATTTTCAATTCCACTGAACATTTAGTTATTGCATTCTAGGCCTCATTGATTTAATATATATGACATACTGAATTAGATGGGTGAAATTTCTTCATAGGATACTCTACAGGCTACACTACACTTATGAAATGAGAGTACTGAGATATGAACCCCGACATAAAGATGATTTTTTGTCCATTATCATTAAGCACTATCACAAGATCATAAACCAATTTGCTGGCATGGTCCCAGTTCCAGACCCGTAAGTTGGAACTGCAAACACCTAAGAACCTGAAGCAATGTGAGAGGTATAATTTGCAAATCTAACTTGAAGCAATGTTTCTGCATGGGGCATGTTGTGTTTGGAAACAACAAGGGTTGTTGCTACAAGCTTGAATCAACAAGGGAACTGAAGCAATTTCTAACTACTAACATGAACAAACATGCATATTGGTCTTACCTCACTCCTTTGGTTGTTGGTTGGCTGAACAATGGTTGTGATTGTGTTACATTCGAAAATAAATCACCAGGATATTTGAATAGACCAATAACTCGGAAAAAGAAATATATTATTGCTTATAAAATAAAGATAGTGGTTGAAATGGACAACTTCCATTATCTCCTACCACTACCCACTAATACACTAGTCATCGTAGTTATTTCCTACAAAAACTAGCGAATTAAGCACTACCCATGAAGTGAATGTGTTAACCATTCAAAGAAGGATATGGGATAGTGGTTGACTACACTCCAATGGGTGGTTACTAGAGGACCAAGGACTCTCCTATTTTCCTATAAATAGGATCGATGGAGCAATGAAGAAGATTAGATCGAGTCTCACCGCAAAGATGCATTTTCTAAGCAATGAAGAAGATTAGATCGAGTCTCACCGCAAAGATGCATTTTCTTAGTTAGGAGTAGAGTAATGTCGTCTCTAGTGTAGTCGTAGTTTTAGGAGTAGATTAAACATAATTTAGTGTATCATACTCCATTAAATCCTCCCGTTTGTACTCTGTTTACATCAATCAAATGAATGTCTTCTTTTCGAATTAATAGTATTCAAACTCACCTACGCACCCTCCTCATTACAGTAAAGGTATCCACGATCCCAATACAACGCCAAAAGACCTTGTCGAATAACAAGGTTGTCAACGTGATAGCCAACTTTGAACCACGCATCGAAAAGTACTACCAAGTCCCCGAAAAGGTCGAACAGTTGGTCGAATTGCGCATAGGTGTGGAATTCTATCAAGTCACTAGAAACCGACTATCATTGTCGACCGTGTCCACCGTCAACTCGGAATTGGGGGAGGAAGGGTAGATTCGAATAGGGAACGACCTGCTCTAAGATAGTCCTCGACCTTATTTAGGACCTTTTTAAGGGTCGTAGGACTACCCCTCACGGTTGGTTGTGACCCTTAAGTACCAAGCACATCAAGAAATTTGGCGACCACAGTGGGAGTAACGAAATACACTCCACGAATACACCTTTAGATGCTATTGGGGATCGAATTGGTTATCTCGAATACATATATGATGAGGAGGGTTAATTTTGATGTCGAATATTAAATGGAGTTTTTCGAAAAAACACATTATGAAGGTCATATAGATGACCAAATTACTAGAATTAAGATACGTCTCAACGATTTAAGGAGACAAAGGAAAGATCGTTATGTCACAAAAATATAAAGCGATATTATATGTCAAAAACAATTCGAAGTTCTAAGTGTTCCACTTAGAGAGTTGGTGGAACAAATAAATCAACTCGAGAACGAACTCAATAGTTTACGAAGGGATAGTCAAACTATTATTCGAAATACTTTGTATGTAGAAGAGCCATCACCTATTCGAAACGTTGAAAAACTCAGTAGTTTGTATAAACAAAAGGGTAATCGAACTATTGAAAATACTTGGTGTATAGAAGAAACATCACCTATTCGAAAAGACGAAAACCCCTTGTATTTCGATGAAGAAATTATAATAGTCGATAGCGATGGCGACTCCTTATATGACGAGGAAAGTATAATAGATAAGGATAAAAATGAGTTATTCAAGACATCATCTATTCGAGAAGATGAAAAATCCTTCTATCTCGACGAAGAAATTATAATAGTCGATAGCGATGGAAACTTCTTATATGACGAAGAAAGTATACTAGATAAGGATGAAAATTATTTGTTCAAGGCATCATCTACTCGAAAAGATGAAAAATACTTGTCTATCGATGCAGAAATTATATTAGTTGATGGCGATGGAAATTCCTTATATGATGAGGGAAGTATACGAGATGAGGATGAAAATTATTTTATTGAAATTTGGGGAAACGATTCTGAATACCCAGAAAGTACGGCTTCTAACAAATTAGAAATTAAAGATGAGTGTTTCGAAAAAGAAAATATTAATCAACACACTATTTTAGAGGAATCAAATTTTGAGAATGATACCGCTACTCTCAATTATAGAAAGGTTGGGGGGCAATGTTGCACTTCTAATAACGATTTAAAAGATGCAAAATACTCAAATGAAACAAACGAATTAAGTCATAAAATTAAGGGAACGAAGTTATTTCTATTCACGATTTTATTACTATCATTTGAGTATTTGGTGTTTGTCCCAGTCATGAAGGACTACAAGTCTCTAGGTAATCAGAGGGGAGACTAAAAAGAACGCCCCTAGTCAATTTCGAAGTGATTGGCTATTAGGGGGCAACATAGCTCAACCGCTCGAAAAGATTGTTATAGGTTAATCAAACACAAAGTAAATTGACTCGATAAGTTAATTTATTCACAATCGAAGTATAGTACATACGAATCTCATTACAATCGATCCATGTGTACTAGGGGGGCATTTGTTACATTTGAAAATAAATCACCAGGATATTCGAATAGACCGATAACTCGGAAAAAGAAATATATTACGAAAATAAACCCTCCTCGTTACATTAAAGGTATCCACGGTACTAACGCAACGCAATGCCAAAAGACCTTGTCGAATAGCAAGGTTATCAACGTGATAGTAAATTTGAACCACGCATCGAAAAGCATTACCAACTCCCCGAAAAGGTCGAACAGTTGGTCGATCTGTGCATAGGTGTAGAATTCTATCAAGTCACTAGAAATCGACTATCACTGTTGACAGTTGTAGGCTACCGGATCTTTCTCCCCTTTTTCCTTCGCCCCGCCTTCGAGTTTCGGGCAGCCTGGGAGAGTGCGGTTGTTTGGATTTTCGTGAATCTTTGAGTATGAATGCACATGAAGATTTTCCTTTTGCAATAAGGACATGATTAAGATTGTCGGACGTCGCCACCAAATTTAAGGTAATTTGGAAACCTTGGAATCAAGTCGATAGTCTAGAAAGACGCCAACTCAATTCCTGTGCACCCTAATCCCTATTGAGGAAATTAACTTCATAAATGAGTTCGGGGGCGTGAGTAGGAGCTAGGAAGGTGTAAGGCACCCAACTCGCCCGTTGACAACTACAGCCTTTACTAATCGATTTAATATAATTATTAATGCTACTGTTCCAAACAGGGTTCAATTTGCCCAAATTCCTAGTTTTAACTAATGGGTTGAACAATTATTATTATTGTGACCAGTTTTAACAATTTATCAAATTAAATGCTCTTATTACTAGAAAACGATAAATATGCTAAAACCTGCGAGTTAAAAGACAAACAAATAATTCACCAACTAATCCAGAAACAAAGCATAATTTAAACATAAGAAGCAATAAATAAAAAATTTAAAACATTCATTCATCCATTAATTAGGCTTAATACAAGCCCTTTTGCTCGAAAACACGCCATGCATGTACATATCACATAAACCAAATTCGTTAGTAATAACAAGCAATATAAAATTTATTGAAAACCCTCAGGTTGGATTACCTGGATGCTCACAATGAACTTATTGGGTTATGTTGCTTGAATTCATACTCTTGATGAAGTGTGAAGGTTTATTTTGTGGTGCTAGGGCTAACCTAAAGAAGGAGTAGAATCAGAATTTCTGGTTATAATGTGTGTGTGAGAGAGAGAGAGAGAGAGAGAGAGAGAGAGAGAGAGATAGTCGACCTAATGTCCAACCTGAGAGAGAATGTCCAACCTCTAAAATTCCCAACCAAAAGACCAACCTCTTTAACTGAACCCTAAGGTTTGTTTATATAGAAGAGGGGGAGCTGCCAGAGTTTGGCACGGAAATCGAATGGGCCTCAAATTTGCCGTCCGCGAGAAAAGGTTCAAGCGGCCATACAGCTAGGCCGAGCGGCTGAGCTGGCAAGACAAGCGGTCAAGCCGCTTGGCAAGCGGCTTAGCCGCAAGGCAAGATGTGAAACCGCTTGGCGCTTGTCCTAGCGGTCACCGCTTGAACTCAAGCGTGGCCGATTGGACCTGGAGTGGCATGCCTGTATAGGCGCCTAACTGCTTTTCTAATCGGGGGAGGCTTTTCCTAGGGGGTCCACGCGGGATTGACTGAGTTCCCTTGTTTGACCAAGGGTTGACTCATGGGTTTGGGTTCCCTTTCGGGCCCTTAGGTTCAAAGAGGCCTATCTCTCAGTTTTGGACTCCAATTGAAATGAGTCCAACTGGTTTGGCCTGATCACCTATACAAAAGCCTTCCACTGGTTAATTTAAATGAATTGGGCTAATCATCAGAGCATTTATTCTCGCAACCCAAGTTCGAGCAAAATCCAATCCTTTCATCATCTGGTTTTTATGGGGACTTATCATAGACACAATTTTTGGTGTCTACAGAAGCCCCTACTTTGGCCGAGCTAGAATAGAGCGAAGGTCAAAGTATTCCAGTGCCAATACCTGCAATAAAACAAACAAATTGAATGAGGTGACAATCAGTTAGAGATAAACAATCATTTTTAGGATAAAGTAATAATTTCCCCGGTTTATTCGACCGAGAGTTTGACCCTATGCTGTAGGTCACAACATAAAATTTCTTCGATTATCAGTCGAACGGAGAGACCCTATGCTGTAGGTCACACAATAAGAATATTTCATTAGAAATAAGATAGGTAATAAATGATAAGAAATCCTTCGATTTTTAGTCGAAGGGAGAGACCCTATACTATTGGTCACACAATAAATATCCTTCGATTATCAGTCGAAGAGGAACCCTATGCTGTAGGTTACACAATAAAAATATTTTGTTAGAAATAAGAATAATGATAAAAAAAAATCCTTCGACTTTTATTCGAAGGGTGACCCTGTGCTGTAAGTCAAACAATAAAAGTCCTTCGATTTTCAGTCGAAGGGGAACCCTATGCTGTAGGTTACACAATAAAAATGTCTCGTTAGAAATAAGAGCAATGATAAAAATCCTTCGACTTTTTAGTCGAAGGGTGACCCTGTGCTGTAGGTCAAACAATAAACGTCTTTCGATTTTCAGTCGAAGGAGAACCCTATGCAGTAGGTTACACAATAAAAATGTTTCGTTAGAAATAAGAGCAATGATAAAAATCCTTCGACTTTTAGTCGAAGGGTGACCCTGTGCTGTAGGTCAAACAATAAACGTCCTTCGATTTTTAGTCGAAGGGGAACCCTATGTTGTAGGTTACACAATAAAAATAATTCGTTAGAAATAAGATGGGTAGTAAATGTTATTGTAAAGGGTAATAAAATGTTGCTCAGACCTTAGGTCGGGTGCGAGCCCATGCCATTTGGCCGAGTATAAATGTACAAACCTGTGGGTTTAGAGTGGTGCTGCTTTCATAAACGGACTTTGGCGTGCAAATAACTGCTATGGACCTCGCGCGGGGCTAACTGATTTGGAACCAATGGCCCTTAAAACGTCATACTAGAGAGTGTGGGTCAGGACGTCAAGCCGCCACGTCAAGCGGTCGAACCGCTAGGTAGAGCGGCTAAACCGCTTGCTAGAGCGGCTACGCCGCTTGGTGGAGCGATTGAACCGCTCACCCAAACGGTCAAACCGTTGGGACTAGCGGCCAAGCCGCCTGTCTTGCGGTTTACCCGCCAGCTGGGCGGTCTTACCATCCACCTAAGTGGTTTGACCGGCTATTAGGTTTTCTGCGGGTGTGCATAAAAGGGAAAGAGGAGGCCGAAATGGGTCATCTTCCCCATTTTGCCTTCTCCTTTCTCTCTCCTCCATTTTTCTCTTCAAAGCTGTCAACCTCTATCAAAGCCCCTAGCTCCAAAGCTTAAGGTTTTCTTGCTCAAATTCTTAGTAGAACTTGATTTTGTTAGTTGTTCTTGTGTTTTTTGAGTGTCAAAACTCAAAATTGTGTGAATTTGATTTTTGTGAGTTTCACTCAAATTTCCAAAAAACTCTATTTTTTCTCTTCATCCATGGCTCCTAAACTTAGAAGAGGTAGGAAAAGGAAGGAGCAAGAGATTGTTGTTCATGAGGCCTCGAATGTTTTCAGTCGGGTTTTCATTTCCGGTATACCCCATTACCGGGTGCGTGAGCACCAGTTAGTCCATAACGAGTTCACTCGTAGTGATTTTCATCCTACCCGATAGTTGGGAGCCCAGCGATCTTGTTTTCAAGAAAAAGGGGCATTTAGTTACCGTTGGTACGAAATGTCGGGTATGTCGTTTTTTTTTTCCTTTGCTCCTTTACACTTAGAAAATCATGTGTAGGCAAACATAGAATTTTTAGGTTGAGAACTGTAGTGTAGCTAAATGTGGAAAAACCAATTTGCGTGAAATTGTTTTTCTTGCTAATTTGTGAATTCCCGTAGGTTTCTTGTATCATATATATTTGCATGTGAAGAATGAATTTGCGTGAAATTCATCTTTAATGGTGGAAAATAAACTTGTATGAAATTTATTCTCGTTGCGATTATCATGTATACTTTTTGTGAAAATAAACTTGGTTGAAGTTTATTTTTGTTGTGGTGGTAGATGGTTTTTTGAGTATATTTGTGGAGAATAAACTTGTGTGAAATTCATTCTCTTTAAAATTCGCTCTTGTCATATTGGCTTAGCTAAAATGCTAAATTTTACGAGTTGTAAAAATTTAGGGCTAAACCGGAGACTGGTAGTTGTTACTAGGATCACCTAGCTAATTTTCTTACAATTATTGTGTTGTATAGGATGTCGACACTACCATGCGGGGTTACGGTAGCCTTTCGGGTATCGAGAAAGCCCGTAGGTATATGACTCCTTCGGTCAACGCTATTGTGGAGCGTTGTGGCTTCAGTCACTTTTTAGCGTCCATCACTTCTGCTGAGCGCTCCAACCGCTTGCTCGTTAGAGGTCTTGCGAAGCGGTACTGGGATACTACCAGTGCTTTTCATTTTCCTATGGGTGAGATCATGATCAACCCTTTTGAGTTCGGTCTCATTTTCGGGCTCCCTTGCACCTGTATTCCTATCACTTATGTAGATGTGAGCAGCGATGCCATGGTAGAGATGTTTGGCCTTTTTGGGGCAAACTGGGATGGTATAAAGTATGCGCGAACTAACGTCATGGTTCAGTTCTTGACAAACTCGAGGAAGTTGAAGAAGGTCACGGCGGAGTAGCACGCCCGCCTTTTCTTGGCTTGTGTTCTAGCTTGTTTCGTTTTTGCGGATAAAGCCAGTAGGTATCATGTTTGTTATTTCCCGTGCTTGCGGGATTTGGACAGAGTTGCGGAGTATAATTGGGGTCTTCCCGCATACTCCTGTCTTCTTCGGGATGGTATGAAGTATTTGCTTCCGCCTGATCCTAAGGTGGATGTCATGGTGGCATATACTGATTTTGTTGAGGCTCGGATGTGCCCCAACTTTTCAACCGACCCGGTAAGTAATGTACTTTTTTTCTTAATTTCGTTTGGAAATTTAGAAATGTGTCTAATATCTTTAAGTCTTTGCACAGTGATGCGAGTTCCTCGCCTGTCTCTACTCCACGTCCTACTCCTCCTACCATGTCGGTGAGTTATACAGGAGCGGACGGGTCTCCTCAGGTTATACTGATTCCTGAGTTTCGTGGTCCTGATGAGGAGGTTGAGGGATTGCCTCTACCAGCTGTTTGTAGGGGGGTAAGTGAGAATCCATTATAATTTGCAATGTTTCCTTTGTATTTATATTGACTCTTTTCTTTATGTGCACAATTGGATGCTGCTGAGACACGGAAGATCTATAGGGGCATGCAAGCCTTTAAGAATTGGATTTCCAGGTTCGCGTCTGGGAGTGTATGCACGAGTCGTCGGTCCGACGTTCGAGAGGTATGTTCATTTCAAGTAATAGTGCTTGATTTGAATTTTTTGTAATTTTCTGACCTTGAGCTCATTTCGCAGCCCGTTTCTGTGGTGAGGTCTCCCAGGCCTCCAGTTATTCGTGCTTCGGAGTTGGTGTCTACACCGCAGCATCCTCCTCCTAGGCTGGAGAGTACGGAGGTGCGTCAGGGGACGCCTCGAGCTAGAGTGGATACGGGGAACCCGCCCCAAGTGCCTTATCTTCCGCAGTGGCCTGCACCGCCTCCCTATTTGGGGGATCCGGGATATCATATGCCCATGTGTCCTCCAGTCCCTCCAAGGGATTCTTGCAGTCAGGAGAGTACGGGGTATGGCGGCTATCCCGGCATGTCGGAGCCACCGCGTCATTTATTGGATCCCGCTTACTTGACGGGTTCATTATTTGCTTTTGACCCTAGAGCTTGGGCAATGTCTCAGTCCGGTCCTTCAGGTGCTCCGTCATCGAGTGGAGACGGAGAGTTGTCTCAGGCGGGTCCGAGTACTGGCGAAGATGGTCAGTGATATTTGTTGTAGGGCATTTCGAACTTTTGGGCTTGTATTAAACCTGCTATAAATATTATATTTTATTCACGCACAAAAATATCACGCAAATGCCATAAAAAGGGAATAAATAGAAAAGTGGCAAAAGCGAAAATTAAGGTAAGAAAAACCTAAGTGAAGGCTTCCAAAATCTGTCCAAGTGGGGATTAGGAACGTAGAGCTCAGTCAAGCGGTGGGGTCGGGTGGACCGAGGCCTCTCGCGAAATAGCACACCAGGCGCCTATACAGGGTGACCACTAGAGCTCCTAGCGGCTGTGCTAGAGCTCCAGCGGTTACCGCTTGGCTAGCGGTTTGGCAGCTTGTCCCAGCGGTCATGCTGCTGGCTGGAGCGGCTCAGTCGCTTGTCCTAATGGCTAAGTCGTCCGGACTAGCTGAGAGGCCGCCTGGCCCATTTTTCGTCAATTGTCTAAATTTCCTTAATTTTTCGACGAGAATCCAACCGTCACCTCTATATAGTCGGGTTTCCTTCTCTTCTCTTCTTACCACTTACTTTGAGCCCTTAGAGAGAGAAAATTCCTTGAGAGGAAATCCTTAATCTTAACAATGGTGAACTTTGATGATGCCTTTGATGCTTGGTTGGCCTCCATAACGGTAGAGGAGAGATTAGAGCTTACCCCCTTCCATCTTAATGCCTTCTTTTACCTCAAACAAGTTAAGATTTTGTGGGACTTTCTTCATGCTTCCATTGAGTTTTGGGACCCAAAGTTCCATGTTTTCCGTTTTGGTGCTCATGAGATGTGCCCGTTGGTGGAGGAGTTCTCCGATATCATTGGCTTTCCAACCAAAAGCCCTCCCGCCGTTCCTTACTTGGGGAACGCTTTTGTGGATGATTTTCAAAGGTACCTCGGGTTGTCTCCCCGTCAAGCAGGTCAAGTGCTTCTTGGTGAGGATGTTGATCTTGCAAAACTCGTGACTTTCTTCACCTCTAGGGCCCGGGATGCGATGGATATGAGGTACAAGAAGCGTGCCTTTATATTTTTCCTCCTCCATCGTTATTTGTTTGTTAATGGTAACGAGGATGCTTTTACTCCCTCCGAAAAGAAGATGACCATCAATAGGGGCAAAGCTTGCCTTCTTAAGGTGACCGAGCAAATTCAATGGGATAGCTCTCCTATGCACTTGGTCGTGGGAGAGACAATCCTTGCTTTGGATAGGCTCAAGAGTAATCCTCAAGACTCCTTTACCAGGAGCCCTTTACTCCTTCAAGTAACTTTTGTGATAAAGCCTTAATCTTTGTGGATTTAACTTTATTTGGTGAAATTCTCATCTTGTATTGACTTGAATTTTCTTTTGTTGTTTTTGCGTAGATATGGCTTCAAGAGAGACTCCACTTGCTTGAGGCTCCCATTGACACTAGGAAGTTCCTCCCTAAACACTTTCCGGCAAGGCGCCGAAAGTTCACCGAATCCTCTCGGGAGGAGTCGATAGCATATTTCTGCACCGACATCCAACCGGCTTGGTTCGTCCCATGGTGGCGTACCACCAAAATTGTAGGGTGTAGTGAGAACGTGCCCTTTACGAGGATTATTAATTTGTATACTTTGACGTTCTTCTTACCGAACCGCCTCCTCCGCCAATATGGCTTAAGGCAAAGGATCCCGAATATAAGTTGTGAACCTCCTTGCCAAAGGCCCTTAACATCCTCCTTGGTGTCTAATTGAGAACGACACTGGAACCGTCGCCAAGTGTGGACTAAGACAGTATACCCGCATTCAAACGGGTTATCTAGCTTTTATGAGGAATGGATTTGGAGCGGTGACCACCAAGTCAACCCAAGGCTCCTAGAAGAGGAAAGGGAGTTGTTCAAAGCCCGCAAGTATGATAAGCCAAGCGGTGTAAGGATAACTTCCAATGATACGCCCGCTAAGCCTTCCAAGCCCCAAACTAAGGGTAAGGGAAAAGGCAAGGCAAAGGCCCAATCTAAAAAGAGGAAGAATCCGGCCCACTCGGCCAAGCAAGTAGCTCCAATTAGGCCCAATGATCACGAGGCCACTTCTAGCTATGGTAGGGAAAGATGGGCTCCAAAAGAACGAATGGAACTTGATGAGCCTAGCGAGCCCGTCCAAGAGCCCGAAGTTAAAGACAAGGAGGAGTAGTCCACCTCTAGTCGTCTAGCAAGTCTTGTTCTTTTTTGCTTAGCAGTATAATTCAAATAACGGGTTTGCATGCCAAAGTAGATGTAGTTTAGAATTGCCCTTTTATTAATTATTTATTATTTTTGCACTCTTTTCTTTTATTAGAGCATGTAATGGACTTTAGCCATATTAATGAAAGACTTGCTTATTTTTGCATTAATCGAATGGACTAAAACTCCCTTAGAGATTTATTTTGTTAAAGTGGTCGGGCCCAAGTTACATGGGTTACCTACATATCCATGCGGAATCAGGCCAATGTAGTTCGTAAAACCAAATCTCATTTTTTTTTTTTCGGCCGTGGGCCCCGCGTGGACGGGTTTGACCGATTTTGACTTGGACACTCTCAAAGATTTAATATTTTATGCATAGAATCGCTTAAGTTGGTCCATATTTGTGAGTTGAGTGAACTTGTTGTCGTCGAAATCCATTAACTTTACCGCTCCACCGGATAATATCGTCTTGATAATGTATGGGCCGGCCCAATTAGGCTTGAACTTTCCCCGAGGGTCGACTACAATTGGTCTTACCTCTTTTAGGACTAAATCTCCTTCTTTTAGTCCTCTAGCCTTGAATCGTTGATCAAAGTGTCTTGCCATCCTTGCTTGGTAGACATGACCGTAGTATGGGGCATTTAGTCGTCTTTCATCTAGCAAGACCAATTGGTCATACCGGGCTTGGACCCAATCTACTTTGGGTAATTCACTTTCCAGAGCTATCCTTAAGGAGGGGATTTCTACCTCGACTGGGAGTATCGCCTCCATTCCGTATACTAGAGAATAAGGCGTTGCTCCCGTTGAGGATCGAATAGTGGTTCTATACCCCTATAAGGCGAATTGTAGCTTGTTGGGCCAATCTTCGTAGTTTTCCGTCATCTTGGCTATCATTTGCTTCACGTTCTTGTTTTCGGATTCTATGGCTCCATTCGTTTGTGGCCTATAAGGTGAAGACTGTCGATGTTGAATTTTAAAGTTAGTAAAAAGTTCGGCAACATCATTTCTGAATTGGGTCCCATGATCACTTATGATTTCGTGGGGTACTCCATATCTGGTAATGATGTTATCATGTATGAACTTTGCCACATGTTTTGACACTATTCTTGCATACGAACGAGCTTCAACCCATTTGGTGAAATAATCTATCGCGACTAGTATGTATTCATGGCCTCCTTTTCCTGTAGGGGAGATTTTTCCAATGATGTCAATGCCCCACGCAGAGAACGACCATGGTGAGGTGAATGTATGTAGAGGAGTAGGAGGTCTATGTTGTAAATTGCCGTGGAATTGACAGCGTGTGCACTTTCTCACGTATTCGATGCAGTCTTTCTTCATTGTGGTCCAATAGTATCCTTGCCTTAGGATTTTCTTGACCAAGGTCAGTCCATTCATGTGAGGACCACATACTCCATTATGTATGTTGCTCATGACTTTGCTGGCTTCACGTTCCTTTAGACATAGAAGACTTAGCCCTTGTGATTTCATTAATCTTCTTAGTGTTCATATTTTACTTTGCAGTTGCTTGACTTGCTTCTTGCTTTATGTTTATCATGGTTTCTAATAGAAAAGTGATTTTATAGATGGCAGTTAATGATCTTGGGGACAACTGAAGGTTGAGTTTGGTTACATTTTTTGTTTCTGCTCATATCCTCTTAAGTAATTCCCATCAACTCTCCTTTTTTGTGGAAGCAACATTTGAAAATTTCTCGGCAAGATAGTGGTCGATGTCGACTTTCTTGTCATAACATGGCATAAAGATAAAAGAGTTCAACAACTCGTAGAGTCCCGGCGCTATCATCATCCCTAGCAAAAATGGTATGTGCAAGAAAATTTTGAAACATGTGAAGGACGGGTTAAATCATTCGAGTCATACCCAACATTGGGATGCGTGTTTAAGCCACCTAAGGGAACCTTAAAGGCAACCGAGAGGTCATCAAATGATATATCATTTTGGGATTTTTGTTCTTTTTTTGGCTGGTTTTGTGAATTACCAGATTTTTTTTTTATTTTTTTTCATTAAGTAAGCAATGTTACAAAATTTACAATTGTGAGACCCTCCTCACGAGGGAGATACTAATTTGATCTTGATACGGAATTGATGCTAAAGGGCTAGGGACATTGAATATATCAAATTCAGAAGTACATAGTTGACCTTCTTTTGATAACCAATCAGCTGCTTGATTGCCTTCTATGTAGACATGTTGAACCTGAGCTTCATCGCGATATTGAATAAACATTTTTACGTCATTCAGAAGATTGTGTATCTGCCATGGTGTATCTAACTTTCCAATTAGAGCATTAATGACAGCCAAATTATCACCTTCTAATTGAATGCGTCGATAACCTCGTTGAACTGCTTCACGCATTCTATTCCGCAGGGTCGTGGCTTCTGCCACTAACACAGAAGTGGTCCCTAGAGTTTCTGCTTTACCATATATTGGAATACCTCTCAAGTCTCGAAGGATAAACTCAGATGCAGCTGAAGAATTCAAAACTGAACCATTAAAGTTAACTTTAACAGGCTCATCCAGTGGAGCACACCACTTGACAAGTTGTGTTTGACTTGCATTATCAGGTTGAGAACAATCTGTATCGAAGTTATATAGGGCATCCAACTGTTGGCAAATCCTCCACTCTTGCGTCGCTCGATTGACATTAAAATCTTGATGTTGAAAAATGATACAAGTGATAGCATCTGTTTGAGATTCTATAAGTTAATGAGAGGAATCTATAGACTCTGAAGTCATAATATTCTTTCAAGAATTTAATATCTTATAAACAAAAATAGTACATTTGGTAATTTATAAGTTGATTCTATGAACACCACATATCACACTTTGTGAAGTAAGATTTTAGTTGGGGTTCCAGAAAGCAACTGCAATCCACGTATAAAATCATTGTCAAATCCAATTTTGGCATGTTAAATTTGACATCTCTCCGTTGAAGAGTATTTGAGGGCTTGCCAAATACATGCCCAATACAAGTCATTGTCAAATATTTGGCAACTAGATGAATGCCCGTGCGTTGCACGGACTATGATTATATAATAAAAATTTAATATAACGTGATTATTAATCTCGTTGAAAAATAAACTGTCACTTTAAACTCTTGTCACCAATTAATTTTTAATTAATTTACCCCATTTGTTACATGATCTAAGATGTAATATTTTCAAAATCTTTCTATACTTGATCAGGGGCGGATTTATAGCCATGGGTGAGGGGGGAAGTGAACCCACTCAAATTTGGGCTTTGCTGAATTCAGTTTTAAGCCTTAGAGGTGTGCCCCCACCCAAAACCATAAAGTGCCCCCACTCAAAAAGGCCAACACTCATTTAAATGTAAGCCCAAACCAAAAAGAAAAAAAATTGGGCTGCTGGAATAGTAAACCACGTGTGATGGAGCAGGAAAGAGAAAAGGAGGGCAAAAAAAAAAGGAAAAAAAAACGTGGTTAATGGTAACTTGCAAGTTTTTATTTTGCTAGTCTAATGGTAACTTGCAAGTTAGACGCTTCTCTTTCTCTCCCAAAGTCTCACTCTGTTCTCTACTGTCAAACAGAATTCCGAACAACAAACTCAACAATCACGGTATGTCGGTATCACACGCACTCTCTCTATCCCCTTTTGGTCTGTTTGATTGTCTTCGTTGATTTTAGTTAGTAATTTCAAGGGTGGAAATTATGCTTATTGCACATTGATTTAATTGATTGATGGTTGATTTTTATCTCTTAACATTGAATAGATTGATTTGGGTTTCATTATATATGACAACTAGTTATATTCCTGTGCGAAGCACGGTTTGTGTGTTAATATTAAATAAAATATCTTTATTGGTATAAACTTCCAAGACTTCTTTGGCATATGTCATATATGGATACAAAAATACTTTTCAATGAACCTCTCGATCCCTGAATATGCACAAACCTACCACATTACACCAATTTTAGGGCAAAATACCAAAAATATACAATATTTCATTCGTTCTTAATCATGATATAAACCAACTGGTTTTGTATAGTCAAATTTGTTTATTATTTTTTGTTTCAATTACTTCTATATCCAGTCCAAAAGACCACTACCACTACTACTTCCATACCCCTACTATTTAATTTTGCCGCAGTTTTCTGCTGTATCCAGTCCAAAAAAGATGATGACCTAAGTATCAAATGGATGCAGTAAAATCATATTTAATTAATTAACAACCATGTATATCATTCATTGAAAGCTAATACATTCGTGTGCGTTGCACAATTTATATAAATACATTTGTGATCATATCATTAATAGTAGTAAAATAAGATACACGCATCTTAAGTATTTGATGACATGTCAATATTTGCTTACGTATCGAAGCCTACATGTCAATATAGCAATTCTTTATATTTTCTTATATGCCCCATGCGAGGCACAAACTTGTAATCATATTATGGAATATGAAACGTAACTAAAAATAAACCGTACAAAAAGAAAATGTGTGGAATAACACAGAACTTAGGATGATACAAATTTTTAAGTTATTATAACGCTCTTTTAATCATACAACTACTCAACTGAGCAAATAGATATTTTTTATGATTATTATATGCATGTATTATTATTAAAAATTTAATGAAATATATTTGTAAGATACATGTACTTGACTTTTGGAGAGAAAATATTATTTAATAAAAGAAAATATGTATTAATGTAGGCTCATGCATGTTAAATAAAGATGACATGGCAAGCTATGTGGATGTGTCTTGCTTACGTGGATGTCCACTTCTCCATCAAGCAATTGTGCACATCCACTTATATATAATAGATAATAAATTTGTGAGTATTGATGTGAATTCTAGTTGTAGGGTTCTTGGTTCCCAAATTCGTATGTTAATTTTTTTTTTATTTTTAGGGATGTGTTAATTGTTTTTTAAAGTGTTAGTTAAGTTAGTGTTATGATAGTTTTTTTTTTCTCTTCCTTAGATAACATTTATGTTAGATCATGGGTGTTTATTAAGTTAAATTGAATTGTTTAAATACTTAGGTTAGGGTTTGATAATTTGTATATATATATAAATGACCCCTCCCCCGAATTTGAATTCTTTCGGGTTGTGAGACACAGTTATGGTGCCCACGATAAATTTTTGTTCTGGATCTGTCACTGTGCTTGATGTTGGTACGTCAATGCTCTTATGTTAATATAAGTATACAACTAACCTTCCAAAGGTATAATCATTCTTTTATGCTAAAATCAGTTTAAAATATGTAATGTATACACAACTACTTTTCAAAAAATAAAGAACTTTAAGACGTAAACCTTAGAATAGCAAAACATATTTTAATGCTTGCTTGACTGTTTTCTCAAACTTGTATACATTAGTTATTATAAAGTTGAAGGGAACATAAATTGGAGCCCTAAAATAACATGAGAATCAGTCTATTACGTAGAGTTATAAAATTATACATGATAATGGTCAAGTTTCCTTTTAAAGATTGAACCTAGAATCATTTTAGATTCATCGTTTCTTTATTTATTTTACACATACTTTTTTTATTATATTTTACCTTGAATTTTTTTTAAAATTTTTATAACTAATATATGTATCTTTTCTCTTATTTTTACATTGCAACTCTTTAGTTGTGTCAAGCTAATTACCTTTTTAAGTGGACGCATCTTATGTTGTAAAAACTATGCATCTTTTATATGCTCCTACTTTATTTTTTTAATCAACAAAACATACTACAAATGAGTCTCATTTTTAAGGATATTTCGTACTCTTTTAAATGGTGCAAGAAATTTAATTTTTTAAGCGGTGGAAGTAAAGTTATATGTTTGTTAAAATTTAACAAACTACTCTTTAATGATTTAGGAAAGTATAACTTTAGTATATATTTTATACCAAAACCTCTAATAGTCTACTCTTTAACGATTTAGGAAAGTACGACTTTAGTATATATATTCTATACCAAAACATATATTTCTATTAAAATTTTATTACAATGGATTGCTTAAGTGGACGCCTCCAAAGCTGTCAGAAAATGCCTCTAATATATAGATACTAGGTGGATGCCCATGAGTATGTCCGTGCATTGCACGGACTGTGATTATATAATAAAAATAATATAACGTGATTATTAATCTCATCGAAAAATCAAACTGTAATTGTCACTTATGAAAAACCATTAGTAATATATGGATAAATATTTATATAATCCATTTAATATATATCATGAATGCCATATAATAAGATTACTATGACTTTATAGGGCATCTTATCTAATTTAAACTCTTATCATTAATTTCAATTAACTATTAATTAACTCATCTCATATGTTACATGATCCAAGAGGTAATAGTTTCAAAGTCTTTCTATGCTTGATGTTGGTACGCCAATGCTCTTATGTTGATATAAGTGTACAACTAACCTTCCAAAGATATGATCCTTCTTTTATAGTAAAATCAGTTTTAAATGTCTAATGTATACATAACTACTTTTCAAAAAATAAAGAAGTTTTAGACGTAAACTTTAGAATAGCAAAACATATTGTAATGCTTGCTTGTTTTTTCAAAGTTATATGCGGTAAAAGTACTGCATTGAAGAACGCAAAAAGTCCAATGTAATTTTATTTGTGGTCCAAAAGGAGTACATTAATAATTATAAAGTTGAAGGGAACATAAATTGGAGCCCTAAAATAACATGGAGGATCAATATATTAGGTACAGTTATAAAATTATACGTGATAATGGTAAAGTTTCTTGCCAAGGTTGGACCTAGAATCATTTTAGATTCATCGTTTATTTCTTTATTTTACAAATACTTTTTTTATTATATTTTACCTTGAGATTTCTTTTTAAATTTTTATAACTAATATACGTATTTTTTCTCTTATTTTTAAATTGCAACTCTTTAGTTGTGTCAACTTGTCAAACTAATTACCTTTTTAGGTGGACGCATCTTATGTTGTAAATCAATAGAACATACTACAAATGAGTCTCATTTTAAAGGAAATTTTGTACTCGTTCCAATGATGCAAGAAATTTATTTTTTTAAGTGGTGAAAGTAAAGTTATATGCTTTTTTAAACTAGTAGTCTACTCTTTACTTATTTAGGAAAGTATAACTTTAGTATATATTCTATACCAAAATCTCTAATTAATAGTGTACTCTTTAACGATTTAGGAAAGTAGAACTTTAGTATATATATATATATATTCTATGCCAAAACATAAATTTCTATTTTATATTATATTGCAATTTTATTACAATGACTTGCTTAGGTGGACGCCTTCAATGCTGTCAGAAAATGCCTCTACTATATAGATATTATGATTATGATATGATTATGGTTATGATTGAAGGAGCTTGCCAATTTTCAAACCCAATGCAGTGTTTGACTAATTTTGACAGAAGATTCCCTCAAACCCACTTACAGATTATTTATTCATTAAAAAAAATGCCAAAGTATAAAATAGTATTACTTTTTTTCTTACCAATTTTAGCAATGCATTGGAGTAACCCTTGCCAATTTTCTATCAAAGAGGACAGAGGAGAGAGAAATCTAATTTTTTGTATTATATATGCCGAATTTGGCATGTGAGTTGTGGAAGCTCTTAGGGCCTGTTTTTTTCACCTTTTTTTTTTTAACTGAACTTATCTGTAAAATACTAACCTGAACTGAAATTTACTGAAATGAACTAAATTTTTCTGAATTGAACTTATTTTTACTGAATTTACATTTACAAAGAGTAAAATTGTACTTCAGTTTATCAAACTGTACTGAATTTTTCTAAACTGAACTTCTTTTTCCTGAACTGAACTGAATTTTACTGAACTAAACTGAATTATACTGAATACTTCAGGGAGAAGTTGAAAAAACAAGACCTTAATAGCTAATCTCTTGTATGCTGTTAGCCTGTTACTGACCACATCTGCACCTTTTTCACTTCTTTTTTTTTTTTTTTTTTTTGGGGGTAATGCACTTTCACAAAGGAAGTGTTGTAGAAAATAATCGACTGGCTAGGATACAATTAAATAGAATTTTTGGTCATATGAATTGAATTGTGATGTGAAATTGCAGTATGCTGTTGGGAGAAAAGAAGTCAGAGTAGATTGCCCTTTGTAGAAGTATGTATAATTGAGTTTTCAACAAGATCGCATTGAAAATGTGATCTTAAACCAAATTAGATAAATAATAATAATAAAATAATTAATATAAATATATAAAGTTGAGTAGTAATAAGTGGTAATAAATAGTCATAATGTATGGATGATTAAAAAAAAATAAATAGTCATAAATACATAGAATGATTAAGAAGAAATTAAAAATAGTTTCATTATATTTTAATAAAAATAAATAACATAAGTTACCTTCAAAAAATATAGAGTATTATATATTCCCTAAAAATTTAATTTCTTCTTTAAATGTGTTCTTTTTTTCTGATGACAAAATATTATTGTTCTTTGCTACTACTATTATTCAACTTTATATATTGATATATAATTTATTTAATTATTTTTTATATTGATGCTAATAACGGAGGATGATGAATACGAAATCTAGCTTACCCCTATTTTAGCATTCTAATTTTTCATACTAATATTCGGTTAGCATCATGCATTCATGCAACGTATTAACATATATTTTTCTTAAATACAAAAATTAATGTCTCTACAATCTATTAATAATTTCTCTTCACTAATGAATAGTCATCAATATATGTATCCAGATTTTTAAATGGATTGAGGATCAAACAACTATCTAGAAAGCACTTTACATGACGTACATATCCTTGTTAAGGCTCGTTCTTTTCAACTGGTACATGAGAGAAACTGGTAAAAATTGGGCAAAACTAATGAAAATTGGGAAGTCTAACTGGTAAGTGGGAAAAACTGGTGAAAATTGGGAGAAACTGAAAATTTTGTATAATAATAATAATAATAATAATAATAATAATAATAATAATAATAATAATAATAATAATAAAATTATTAATAAAAATATTATATTAATAATAAACTAATACAAGTACTTTTATTCATGTTTAAATACAAAGTCATGCATATATTTATTTTTATATTTGATCAAATATATTGTATATCTAATTATTATGTATATGACAAAAAATCAAACTGGGCCAAACTGGAAAAATTTGGGCAAAATTGAGAGAAACTGTATTTCATAACTGGTAACTGAAGAAAACTGGACAAAATTGGGCAAAACTGAAAACCAATTGAAAAAAGATGCCCTTAGTTGCACCATTCATTATTTAATTACTTTTAAAACATAGATATTCCCCTTGGATTTTTTTTTTGTAATTATTTAATAGTTAGTTAATTAACATATTTCTTTTAAGTAGTTACATATAGATTATTTTTTCCTTTTGGCAAAGACAAAAATGCAGAAATAGGAATCGAACTCTCAATCTCACAGTTGGGGACAACAATCCTAATTAATTGAGTATCTCTTGATTCTAATCATTGAAATAAGGTATAAGGTTCTCAGTTCATACCTCATTGGTATCACTCATGAATCAATCCGCAGTTTACATGTATGATTAGGGGTGTAAATGTTAATTTTATTGGGTGTTTACCCGGAAATTTTCAATTATAAAGTCGTTGAAAAATGAGAAAAAAAAAATGTAAGTCGAATAAAAAAAAAGAAAAAAAAGAAAGAAGAGGTAGAAAATGAGTTGATGACCGACCTAGGGTCCATTTCTGGACAGTCCAGAAAGAAAAAAAGCATGCGTGACATTCACTCTCTATTAAAATAGCCGGTCATGGTAACCGGAAGAGATTTGGGATATAGTTTTTAATTTTTTTTGTGAAATATAGTGTAAGTGGTGCACAATTCTACATGATGGTTCACCAATATATGGAAATGTCGACAATTGTATATGATGGTCCACTATAAAAAAGATGGTCAATGGAGTGTTTTCTTTAACAAATGGAGTATTTTGTGTAAGAAATGGAATAAGGATGTTATGATATGAAGTAATTTGTTGAAGACGCTGCACAATATGGTGATGTACAAATATATATTATGGTGCACAATTTTATATCATAGTAGACAAGTATAAGGTAAGGTAGACAATTGTATATCATGGTACACCATAAGACTATTTATTTGTAGAAAAATGATGTACATTGTAGTGTTTAATTTAAGAAATGGAGTATATGGTATAAGAAATGGATGGAGTAAGAAATTTATGATATGGAGTAATTTGTAGAAAAACATGCACAATATAGGATAATGGACAAATGTATATTCTGGTAGACAAATTGGTATGTTGGTGCGCAATATAAGGTAAGGTAGACAATTGTACATAATGCAATGGCAGGACAAAAGATTATTTATTTTTAAAAAAACTTGTTGGTCAGTATTAAAAGAACATGTCAACTTAGATAATTGAAACAAGTACGTAAATTAGAAATTGGCGTTCGTGGTTAGCAAATAAAATTTTGGGCTGCCCAAGAATATATTATTTCTCATAAGACCGACCACATATGAATATGGTGCACCATTTGAATTTGTCTTTGTAATGTATGCATATCTAAACTCTTACTTAAAGATTCTTGTGTACTTTCTATCCATTCTATTCACCTCATTTTAATTATAAATGTTATGCATTTGCTTGTCCATTTAACTTCCAAGTCGACCTTTAAAAGTAAACTAATTAAAAATCAAGAATGCATGATTTGAACCACTTGTCTATATCACCAAATCAAATCAAATTACTGCGTTTGTCAATTGCGTTTACTATGTCAGCAATCCAAATACACTACCAATGCCAAAGTCATATGTGTTTCTTTTTAACTCTATTATAACTTATTGTATGTTTGTCAAAGTCATATATATGTGATACAAAATAATCATATGATCAAATTTAACTCTACTATAAATGTATTATCAAGTCAATATATAAATATCATTTTTTCTTCATCACCACCTAAAGTTATTGCCTTATTGGTATTGTCCTAAACCAACATAGTTAATATTATCATATATTAATCATTAGGTTGTGGTTGTGTTTTTGTAAAATGCTTAAAGTCTCAGTATATGTAAGTGTTATATCGTTGGACATAGTTAATATTGATTGGTATAATTAGTCTGAGTTTCACTAAACTTGAAGGTACCAACTACTAAGTCCCATTATTTCTTAATTTACTAAACAATTTTATTGAAATTTTATATAAATCGGATATGTATATATTTATAATATATTCTCAAATTTTGCACCATTAGTGTTGTGTCCAGTTCGCATATGCAAGTTGGAGTGTACCAATAACACTTCACTATTCGAAGAATATGCAACCTCCATTAATTTGAAATTGTTGGTTTTTAATTTCAATTTCCCGCCACAAATTTCAAATTCATTCCCCAAATGTTAAATTGAAGTGCCATTTTCGCGTAGGCATGTTTTGTGCACTAAATCGAATTATTGTGGACCACTATCACTTCACTATTAAAAGAACATGTCAACTAAATAATTGAAACAAGCATGAAAACTCAAAAATTGGCATTCATGGTCAGCCAAAAAATTATTGGGCTAACCAAGAAAGAATTAATTTTCATAATGCTGATCACATAAGAACATCGTGCGCATCTAAAATTGTCTTTGTAATATATGCATATTCAAACTCTCAAACCAAGGAGGTGTGGTTGAGTGGTAGAGACTCATCCATCCTTAACCAAGGTCGAGGGTTCGAATCTCGCCTCGGGCATGGAGCAGCTTTAAATTCCTTGGCCAGCTGTCCGACCCTTTGAGGTGCCTAAAAGCCAGTGCGGGGAAATAGTCATTGTGATCGACGGTGAAATACCCTTGGTCGTGAACCAAAAAATAAATAAAATATTCAAACTCTCATTTAAAGATTATTGTGCACTCTCAATCTATTCTGTTATGCATTTGCGTGTTTATATAACTTGCAAGTCGACATTTAAAAATGAACTAATTAATAATCAAGATTGTATGATTTGAACCATTAGCCTATATCACCAAAACAAATTAAATTTCACATGTTTGTGAATTGCATTTACTAAGGGCTCGCTCTCTTCACCTTTTTTTATTGAACTTATATGCACAATACTAAACTGAAATATAATGAACTGAACTTATTTTTGTTGAATCCACAATTACAAATAAAGAGTAAAGTTGTACTTTGGTTTGCCAAATTGTACTGAATTTTCTGAACTTAACTTCTTTTTACTGAACTGAACTGAATTTTACTAAATACTTCAGGGAGAAGGTGAAGAGAATAGGCCCTAAGTCAGCAATCCAAATACACTACCATTTAACTTTACTACAATTTACACACGTTCTTCAAAGTTATATACATGTGACACAAAAAAAGCATGATCAAATCTAACTCGATAATAAATACATTATCAAGTCAATACATAAATGACATTTTCGCTTCACCATGACCTACAAGTCAACATAACTGAATACTTAAAGGTAAAGAAATAAATTCAAAATAGATAAATAAAAAAGAATAGAGTTGGGAGAGTTATTTCAATATTGGCTAGCTCATAACTAGCTAACAACACCAATTTTTTCACATACATATATTACAACGAGAGTTTTAAATGGTGCACCATGTTGCTACGTGGTTCGCCTTACGAGAGATATTTCATTCTTGGCTAGCCTAAAATTTTCTTGGTTAACCAGAAATGCCAATTTTCAAGTTGTAAGATGCATACTTTTTAAATGGTGGACCATTGTTGCTATGTGGTCGACCTTATGGTAATTATTGCATTCTCGCCAAGCCCAAACTATTTTTTTTTGGCAACAAATAAACGAATATGAATATGACAATGAATATTAATAGTCATAAGTTTCTACTACATATTGGTTAGTCATGGATATTACTCCATCTATTTTATATGCAAGCGGACTCTCACTTCTAATCTCAAATTTGATTTGATTTTGGGTCAAATTATACATTCCTAACGGGTTGGACCTACATTACCGGCAACGCACCTTTACAGTGGTGGTGCTGGTGTTTCTTTTGCAACAATAAGGGGAAAGGGGAAAGAGCACAAAACTGGGAGTTTGATTCACTCCCCCGTTTACTTCATAATTAATTTTATTGAAACAATTTGCATATATCACTCCATCACGCACCCAAATCTAATTTTATTTTGAAAATCTCCCCCACAATAATTCAAATAATAATCAACACAAATATTGAGTTTATAAAACCCATAATGAATGTTTATAACTATAGCTTTGGTACGTAATCTTATCATACTCGGTGAACATAATGGAACCCAATGTTGTTATGGATTTTCATAGGTTGAAAATCTTGGAATGGTTTACATCTTCTAGTCTAGTGACTCCAGTCTAGTACTTATAACTGAGATCATGATTTGTGACAAATTCTTTGTGATCAAATTAGTGTGCTCTTAGGGTGTGTTCTTTTCAACTTATTAAGTAATAGATAGTAAGTTCAGTTTTATTCAATTCAATTTAATAGAGTTCAGTTCAATTCAGTAGAGTTCAGTACAGTGATGTGATGTGATCTACTTTTCCTCTCACAGATTACTATTCATTTCAGTTTAGTTTAGTTTAGTTTCGTTCAGTTCAGTGAAAAAGAACAAACTCTTAAGCTATGTTTGATTCAACTTAAATTTACTTAAATTCAGTTCAATTCAGTCATGTTACAATACCATTAAGAATTAATTCGATGGATGATTAGTTCAAAGAATTTATCCAAGTTAAAATACTATTAAGAATTAAAATGAAACTAAAACAACTGATTTATATGTATGTGGAACAAAGAGTTTTTACGTTATTCTAATTTAATGGGCTCCAATGGAAGCAATAGAGATGAATGCCATATTTTTTTCAACGAATATATATGTATTTAAATTATGATGTAATTTGTAAATTAATAAATGTAAAAGTCATATATCTACTTTAAATATTACTGTGTAGTATACCAACTAGCCAATTGGGACACCATAGTGTACGTTTCATCAAATAATCATTATTGAGTTGATGATACGTTAATATTTAGTGTACTATACTTTCTATAATTGATTTTTTTTTATTACTTACTCCAACTTTTTTTTTTGATAGAACTTACTCCAACTTATAGGTACTTACTCCATTTATCAAACGACACTTACTCCCTATCGTGAGAATTTTACTCCAACTTATAGGTACATACTCCATTTATCAAACGACACTTACTCCATATCATGAGAATTTTACTCCAATTCATAAGAAAATGAAACTTTGCTCTTTCTTTTAAAAAAAAAAACACACTTTTACGTATTTCCCCCACCAAACAAGAAAATAGAACAAAATGGGAAAAATACACCTTATCAGTAAAAAAACAAAACTAAAAGAAAAACGAAACTACCTCATCACTAATTTTTCATACATTAAATAATTCTAGAACTGATTCTCCAAAACAAAAAAAAAAAAAAAAAAAAAAAAAAAAAAAAATTCTAGAACTTTGCCCAAAAAATACTTTCAAAGGCTTCTTTTTTCACTCTGTCAATTTACATATCAAACTATTTGTGAAGCTTCACCACCATTTCTAGCACAAGTATGCAATTTTGCTCCATTTCTCTCTCCTGTTTGTGGTCGTGGGCATGTTTTCAATAATTTTCATTGGTTCTGCTACTATTTGTAGAAGTAGTGATTGGTTGAATTAAGCTATTATGGAGTAATACAGATTTATATGTTTTGGAAATAAAACAATGATGGAGAAGGAGAGGGAGAGGGAGAGAGAGAGGGAGAGGGAGGGGACAAGGATAAAAAGGGGCAGAGAAAGGAAGAGGATGACGAAGGGCTGGATTTGGAATTGAAGTTTTCTTGGTTTACCTATTTAACAGGTAATAGGTTATGGGGGCTTTGGGAAATCAATGGCTGAGATCGATTGTAACACATTAACGGTAGAGATTTGTGTTCTGGACAGTCTCTTTATGGACTAAAGAATTTTCCATGCTTGAAGGGTCCAAGAAGGCTATAACTGTAAAACAAAAAAAGGCAACTGAAAAATTCTCTCTCCTCTCTTTCTCACGTGTTCACTCAGCCTGTATCATTCAAGTTTCTTTCTCTCACTTGACACTCAGCCTTTCTCTGCCGTCCACCGCTGCACCGCCTCCACTACAAAGCCGTCCACCGGTGCACTGCACCGCCTCCACGCACGGCCCACTTCTCCAGCCAATAACCCCTTTTTATTTGGTATGTTTTTCCAAACCCTAATTTTTCCAAACAAAAAAAGGCACCCCCAATGTTATTTTTCTAGATACGCCATTGAGTTTCAACCTCATCAAAATTTCTTCATAGTTTACAGCTGCAATTGAATCTCTAACTTGGCGAATTTTCGATCTTTAGAATCGAAAATGCTTAATTTAAGGTGGAGCAAGAGATTAAGATCTAGGTCGAGGTCGAGGTCGAGATCGATATGGAATCCAAAGAAGAGGAAGCAGCAGAGATCACAATATTGGACGAGCCTTCGGGTTGGGCTGAGGATGACGGGCAAGGACATGATGAAGACGTTTATGGTTGAGATTCCCTTGGACGAGCTAATGGTACTGTTGGAACACGATTGTTGTTCCACATACACAGTTCACGATCACAATATGCACGGCGGAGATAATTGTTGCAGCGGCGGCGGAGGCGGATTTATCTGTAGTAATATTACTCTTAGTGATAAAAGGCGGCGGAGCTTTTGCTTCAATAATTCAAAACTTATGTATTTGTCCGACAACGACAACGACAACGACAACATCCATCCAAACAGCCGGGTCGCTGTCATTGGCTCCACCATTTACGCCTCCACCCATGTGACCCATCACAACGAGGACGATCATACTTGGGTTACCTGTACCGAGCTTCAGTACTTAGACGTCGAACATGCTCTAGAACAATCTCAATCTCAATCTGATTCGCCGCGCTATTTGTGGAATCCCATCTCTTCACTTCCAAATTCTGACACCAGGTATTATGCTAATTTAATCTCTGTAGGAACATTATTATATGTTGCTGTTCAAAAGTTCAAATCTTTTATTTATTTATTTATTTATTTTATTTTAGTAGTAATTGTTGTAGGAAGATGTCATTTAAATCTGATGTCATTGCATATATATTTAATCTTATGGATTGTAATACTACTAGTATTTCTGGATTGGATTACACCCTATTTTTATTGTTTCGAACCTCAGTCTTGTATGTTATATATGCTATGATATCTAGATAAGTAATATGGTTTAACCATCAGGACTAGCTGTATGTAATTAAAATGTATTAAGATTATTATGTTGCTGTTCAAGTTCAATTCTTTTTTTCTTTTTTCTTTTTTTTTTTTTGAAGTAATTGTTTTTTGCTAATAATGAAACCTGAATTGTCATCGATCACCAGGACGGATCCAGAGTTAGTGGCTTTGCGTGGGCGTCTTTACCTTTTAGGGGGTTTTTACAATTCCCTCACGGACTCCAATGACCCCATTACCATTGATGCTCCCTTTGGTGATGTTTACAATCCTTTGACATGTTCCTGGGATGTGGTAAAGGAACCTGATGGCTGCTCTGACGACCTCAATACCTCTCTGTACGTTGCCTCATCCCTGGGTGAATTGGACGGGAGGATAATATTGTGTAATCGTTTTATCTACGATGTGGACACAAAGTCAGAGACACGTCACTATATTTACGACACAGACAGCAAGAAGTGGAATTCCTTCCCAGTTGGCAATTTCACCTGCGTTCTTGAAATGTCCAGTAACGTTGTTGTGGTGGAAGGCACACAAACCCTCTTTTGGGTTGACAGATATGGGTTCTTTTGTGCATATGACTTGATTGAGAAGAAACTTTGTTCAGGTCCCATGATTGGTTTGGAGCGTGAATGTATACTAAAGAACTTAAAAGATAGGCCTAATAGGGTTTCTCTGCTTCATCTGCGGGATGATTTCTTTGGCTTTGTTTGGGCATGTCCGGAACGAGCTGGCAATACCCACATTCACATCACATTCTTACGGGTGGTTAGAGACACCTGTGTGGACTCACACGTGTTTGCACACGTTGTGGGTTGTTGTCGGCATAATACATCTTGTGACCTGGACCTCTATGATGCTTTCCTTCTGTAAGTTCTCATTACTACCGTATCTTATATATTCACTATCATCTTATTGCAATGTGTACTGCAGTTTTGTGTCTCATCTTCATGTATTCCCCCTCCTTTAATTAGGTTCATTTAGGAGAAGAATAAGTTTGCGAGTGTATGCAGCCACTGCAGGTTTGTTTATGTCTGTTTATGTGGGTCTTGCGGTGAAAGATACATGTACACTAATAAATATAAATACTAGTTGCCTCAGTGTAAGTAGACTTGTAACAAAACTTAGAATATTTATTATCTAAAGAGTTCTGCCAATCAGTTTCTGCTTTTCTTTTGTGCGTGTGTATTGTGTAAGGTAGCTGAGAAAGGGGAAGGAGAACAAGCTCATGTTGTGGTGTTGTTGGGCTGTTGACGTTGCTTTGGTGCCTCTGCTTAGAGTGGAATTTGCACATTTTTGATGGGCTGTCACATTCTCTGGGCTATAAGGACTTTTAGAGGTGTGTCCCTTACTGGGCTATAGGGGCTCTTAGTTGATGGTAGTTCTAGTTCTCCCTAGGCCTGAGTGCCTCCTTGTTTTATGGAAAGTGGGTAATTTTCTTGGGCATTTATCTATCAGGGAGTCTAATGTCTCTTCTTCAATTATTACTCACCAGTTGCAAATTTGTGGGGTGAGAAAGGGGAAGCAAACAAGCTTATGTTGTTTGATGCTGCTTTGGTGCCTCTGGTTAGAGCGGAATTTGCGCACTTTTGACGGGCTGTCACATTTTTGTGGGCTATCGTATATAGGGGCTTTTAGAGGAGTGGCCTTACTGACATCTAATATCATTGGGTGACCTATGATTAGTTGTTGCTCGATGACATCTAATACAGTGCAGGGACCTGATTGCAAAGATGGAGGAGGTGCAAATCCAACACGCTGCGGGAGGGGAATCAAGTCACGGACCTACTTGCTAATGAAGCTAATAGGAATCCTGATCTGTTTAGGAATCTTATCTGTTTAGAAATCTTATTGAACTTGATTATTTTCATCTATTGCAAACTGTTTTCTAAAATTCAAAACTGTTTTCGTGGGTCTTTCGGAAACAACCTCTCTACTAGGCGACTAGTCAGGGTAAGGCTGCATACATCTGAACCTCCCCAGACCCCGCCCTTGGCGGGATACTTACTGGACGGTTGTTGTTAGTGGTTGTATTGAACTTGATTATCCTTGTAATATTGCTATGTCTGCCTTTAAGGCGGATCTTAGGGGAACTTATTTCCCTCGTTATGCTCGAACTGTAAGCTATATTTTGAACCCTTCAGTTGCACCCAAAAAAAAAAGAAAAAGAATGTATGTAGTGCAACAGAGTGTAAACAATTTACGCGATATCTAAGTGATTTTTATTTTAAATATTTGTTCTTTTGGTAAACTATTTAAGTATTTAAAACAAGTTGTTTTGGGTGTCTTTCTCAGGTTTTGGGATTGAAGAACAAAGAATGAATGGCTGTTTCAGAAATTTTGTCTGGTGGTACAAAGACATTTTGAAGTTGTACACATTTTGCATCTATTACAACACTTGACATGTTTTGCATATATTCTAAGTTAAGCAGAATGGTCAATTATTCAAGCAGGCTTCTTCTTCGTGGGGGTTGTTAATGAAGTAGGCAAGTACATAATCTAGTTAGTGTAGTTATTTAACTTGCAGTAACTTGTACGTACTTTTGAGCATTATGGTCAATGCTAACTGTTAATCTGGTGAACATACATGTAATGATTTCACATCAATTTTTAACTAGAAACTAGAATGCTGCCATTTTCTCATGCTTCTTGGTCATCATCATCGTTATGATCATTAATATTTAAGGCCTTATTTGTGAGCATCAAATTGAAAGTCTTAGTATATGTTAGCAGCATTAGATTCTTAGCAGCATAATAAGAGGAGGATATAATGCAATTGATAGTTTGTATAACTGTATATCGTGCATAATATTGTGTCTAGTGTTATTGATTGTGTTTCCTTATTTTCTGTTTCTAGGAGGTTCTTATACTTGTGTATACTCTCCCTTACATGGTATCAGAACAAAGTTACTCTGTTATCTAATCCCAAATCAACCCAACCCTCCATAGCTGATCCAATTGTCCCGACCACGTCTTTTGTCCCTTCTTTTTGGTTGTGGAAGTACGTTCTGCAACCTATCTATACATCTCAGACTTTCTGATCCATCGGTCCTGAGTTTCAGAAGTCACTCACAATGACAAACAGTGAGGAAAATTTCCACTTTGGTACCCCGAGGTATTGCATATTTGTTTTTTTAGTGACGTTTGTTTTTCATATTTCCATTTGGGTTACCTAAGATAATAGAAAGAGTCTCACTTCGGTGAATTCTGTTAATCCCATTAGAATTTTCCGTTAGTTTGGCTCTTTGATTCTCTCTCCTCTCATTTCAGCTTACTCTCTACTCTTCCCTCTTCACCCCGCAGCCATCGGCCGCTGGGAATAGTCATGAAACTACTTAGTATGCTTGGATTTGGGGTAATAATTATGGGGGTAATGGAGCAAATTAAAAGGTAAAATAGGAAGGTGGGGGTGGTGGCGTAATGATTAAGGGACTAATGGAGAAAACAAAGGGAAAAATGGGGTAATGCATTACTATAGGGGAAGGGTGGGTAACTTTTACCCCCAAATGGGAGGAAAGATTACCCCCCTCTTCACAAAATCTAACACCCACCACCTCCCACACCTCCCATTGTAACCTATAATTCAATCTATTCCCCCCTTAATTATTACCCTCTTGGGAATTAGTCTCAAAGCGAAACTATTTTGAGAATTAGGTTCCGTTTAATTCAACTGAATTTCACATGACTGAATCTAACTTAACGAAACTGAACTTAATGACATTGCCCTGAACTTAATTGCCCTGAACTTAATTGAACTGAATTATTATAATTATTATAAACAAGATAATAACAATAATCTGAATTGAACTGAACTGAACTGAATGATACTGGACTAAACCGGGACTGAACGGGAACTAAACTGCACTGAAGTGAACTTAATTTAAGTGAAATTAAGTTGAATCAAACAGAATCTTAGGGTGCGTTTGTTAGAGCTAAACTTACCAGAACTGAACTGAACTGAATTTAACATCACTAAACTGGACACTACTGAACTGAACTGGACACAACTGAACTAAATTGAACACAACTTGATGTGTGAGACAAAAAGTATGTATCTGAACTCAACACCACTGAACTGAACATCATTTAACTAACTTTGAAATCACTGAATTGACAGCTGACTGAACTGATCTTGTAAGCTCTAACAAACGCACTCTAATATGCTAATCATGTATATTTTAAAAAATTCGATATTTATGCCGATAAAAGTGAAATGCCATACAAAAATGATAGGAGTATCACATATGTGATACCATTTTTATTCAATTTCTGATTGCTATGCATCAGCGATGTTATTATAATCAAACTTTTTTTTCGAGGGGATATAATCAAACATTTAAGTATACAGATAATCAGATATTGGTAATTTCCTAGTAGTGTTTACAGATTTAGTGTGTGTATTTATATTTCAGCAAGTCTTGTGTGAGACCAAGTCACAAAAAAGTGGGATTACTGTTTAGAATCGTAGGGGTCACTTTTGGTGAGCAGTGACCCTTGTTTCATTGAAAAGTGACTCCCGTCTCACCAAAAGTTACAGAAAGTCCGTTTTATAGAAGTTTTTGTGTTTATATTGAGGTTTTGTTCTTCTTAGCTTAATTTTACTTAAATTCAATTCAATTTAATTTACGTGTAACTTATCATCAATATCAATATCAATATCAATATATATATGTAAAATTGAGTTCTCATCAAGGTAGCATTGAATAAATAATAAATAGTCATAAATGCATGAGTGATTAAAAAGAAATCAAAACTACTTTTATTTTATTTTAATAAAAAAAGTAAATAAGTATTATATTTATTATCCTAAAAAAGGTATATTATTTATTCACTAAAAATGTAATTTCTTTGTTAAATGTGTGAAAACGATTATCATTGTTCCTTGTTACTCCTATTATTCAACTTTATATATTGATGTGACTAAAAAAAATTTATTATATTGATTCTAATAACAGAGGAGGATGAACAAGAACCCGTGTATCGCACGGGCACGAAATCTAGTATATTATATATGTAAAGTTGAGTTCTCACCAAGCATTGAATATGTAATAAATAGCCATAAATGGATGGGTGATTAAAAAGAAATTAAAATTTTTTTTATTTTATTTTAATAAAAAAATTAGTAACATAAGTATTATATTTATTTATTATCCTAAAAAAAATATTATACATTCACTAAAAATGTAATTTCTTTGTTAAAAAAATTATTATTGTTACTTGCTACTCCTATTATTCAACTTTATATATTGTTTTTATTAAAAAAATTTATTATATTTCTTCTAATAACGGCATATGCATAATAAACAAGAACCCGTGCATCGCACTGACACGAAATCTAGTATACATATAATTTTTTATTTCAAAATATATTCATGATGATACTTATGTCTGTACAAATATTTCGAAACGTATTTTTCAAATATATATATATATATATATATATATATATATATATATATATATATATATATATATATATATATATATATATATATATATATATATATATATATATATATATAAAAGTGGATCATGCACGCTGCTGCATTGACACGTGTCATGCCACGTCAACTTACCCAGTCAGCTTCATATCCAGTAATTAATGTTATGTCCTGTAATTAATACAATACATGCATGAACCTTATAATACAATTAAATGAGCATACATGAACATAAACTTCATAAATACGGTACATGAACATAACATAAATTATACTAAAGACTAGGCATAATGAATTTAATAAGGGGTAGTAGTCCATAAATAATTTTTATTTTAATATAAATGATGAAAATTATGTATCGGTAATCTTTATACATACATCTCAAATTTCTAAGTGATTTCAAACCTCAGTTGTATAGTAGAAAGCCATTGTTGGGAAAGTACATGATTAACACCATGGAGATGGAGAAATATAGTATGGGTAGAATTTGTAAATAAGATAATTGTAATGATAATTAATTTCTTCAATAATGATTTGAATTTTTTTTTTGGAAAAAATCAACTGATATCTCCACATCTATTTAAACAAGAGTTGCATAACAAATGAATGACACATAAGAAATTTAACATAAAATATGAAGTAAACTTACTATAGTTAAAATGCTCATAAAATAATGATGTAAACCAATGATGGATAAATAAAAACTACTCTTTGTAGAAAGTTATGGATATACGTAAATACATGAAGGTATACATATACTAATTTGATTTGTATATAGTATGTTGAGACGGTAGTTATGAATTTGACACTTAACTATGAAATTCATTTATCCATTTGTATCAAGCAACTATTTCATGCATGTCAAATAAGAAAATTTAAACTACACATAGCTAAAAAAATAAGAGAAAAAATAAACATCATACACATCATAATTTTGATTTTGTGTAACTCTATATTACTTGCTATATGCCTAATTGATAAATCATTCTTAATTAAAAATTTGAATAACAATATTGTAAAATATATTTTCTAATGATAATTTACAAGCCCGTGCATCGCACGGAGTATACATCTAGTATTAAATATGTTTGGACGAGTTTTAAATGGTAAAAAACCGAGCTAAAAAAATTCAATTCACTTCAGTTTAATTTAATCCTCGTAAAAAGAACGGGGCCTTACAGTGAAATTAATTAATATGAAATTGATTTTTATGAGGATGAATAGCATTTTCCCAAGGTAAAATACACCAAAAAAGGCCTACGTCAGCGGTTGATTTGAGCCTACAAATCGCATTTGTCTTGACCGTAGTTATATATGAGACAACTACGACAGCGATTTCGATTCGACCGTTGTCGAATACGTGCACCTAAGATAGCGGTTCATAGGCGACCATTGTCGTATGTTATGGCATATAAGACATCGGTTCACAAGCGACCATTGTCGTATGTTATGGCATCTAAGACAACGATTCATAAGTGACCGCTGCGTAGATGTCCATTTTTGATGAATTTAACACTTCCGTTGTCGTATGTTATGGCATCTAAGACAACAATTCATAAGTGAACGATGTCGTAGATGTCCATTATTGATGAATTTAACACTTGGACATCGGACGTTGTTTGACGTAATTAATGTATATTTCACAGCGGTTGGTCAACAACCGCTGTCGTTTGTGGTTTATTTTTTTAAATTTTATTTTCTTCTAACCTGCGTGTTTAAATTTCATTACTTATTCGAAGCATAGAAGCTCTTTTGGGCACCAAATGCAAAATATCAATAGAAATTACCAAATACAAAAATTTCATCACACCCAAGTGACTTGTTGGTCACTGAATTTACTGCTTATAAACATGTAAAAACCAACCATAAACAACTCATAAACATGTAAAAACCAACCATATATAGCTCGCTATGCAGAAAAACAACCAGAATTCCCAAACAGCACAACAAAAACAATAACAAAACCAGACATAACAAACTTCAGAACATTTCACCTCGGAATTTTCTTCACAATCTACTTGCTTTCTTCACAATAGAACAAAACTACCACGACATTCCATAGGGCACGATGAAGCTCACTTGTCAAGTCCAGAAAATGACACTGAAAGGGGGGGGGGGGGGGGGGCTTATTTTATCATGCCATGCATTAAAAATCTGTTGCGGCCTATGCTGTTTAATTGAGGATTAACCTAACCAGACATATACATTAACTTTTTTTTTGGATAATATGGGTGTCCAAGCTTTGCTTGACTAATTTCATGGGACATGAAGTTAACAACTGGTAAAATCTCCAGTGGCCTTGAGAGGACTCGAACCTGGGACCTCTGAAATATTTCTCAGATGTCTTACCAGCTGAGCTACTCCCTCAAAGTTCCAGACATATACATTAGCAAAGAAAAATTTACTCTAGTTATATGTCTTCAATTCAATTACCAAAAGAAATTAAGAAAATATTCTCAATTTTACATTTATGAATATAATTGTAACACGTAACTAATAACTAAAATTAATAACTAAGAGGGACTAAAAACCCTAGCCTCTCTTTTTTGCCTCTTCTCTTCCTCTCTCAAACCTTAACCTTTATTAGAAGAAATTTTCAGGCTGGGAGGGCCGAGTTAGGCCATTCCCGGCCTGTGATTCATGTTTTCCACCTCCTTTTGCCATTGATTTCTAGTTTTTGCACTCTAAGTGGAATAAATTTTCTCTCCCTTTGTGGAGTTATTAGGGATTTTCAGATTTTTCCTTTTTATAGGATCCTCTCTTCGCCTATTGTGCGATTTAGTAGCAAGTAATATGAATTCGGGGACCGAATATACACAAGATCGATGATATCATACAACGTTTTGTGAGCAAACAATTACGGTACTTGCGGTGAAGATCTCAACTTCCGTTAAAGATGAAACATCAAAGGAATTAACACATGGTTACTATGCATGTTGGGAGTCACGCTCGGGTATTCTAGTCAATTTTTTTGTTAGCAGATTTGTTATTGTTACTATTGATTTAGGCCCTGTTCTCTCCAACGGAATGGTGCGGGATGGTGAGGAACAGAACGGAACGGAACGGAACGGCGCGGCGCGGATAATTCAAAAATATGTGAGACAAAATGAAGTACAGAATGCGGCGCGGAACGGAACGGTACGGAATGCAGCATGGAAACGACGAAAAGAACAGGGCCTTAGTATATTCTAGGGTTGTTATTGTTACTATTGATTTAGTATATTCTAGGGTCACTACAACAGAAAAGGCTTACGACAGAGGCCCTACGACAGCGGCTCCGTGTTGGCCGCTATCGTAGACGAGAAATTAATTAAAAAAAATGAAAAACATAAAAAAATATACTTATGACAGCGGTTGATTTACAGCCGATGTTGTGTATATATATATATACACGACAGCGGCTGTCTATTGACCGTTGTTGTACAGTGTCAACGACAGCGGCTGCTGGTAGCCCGCTGTGTTAAGGGTATAAAAAAAAAAAAGAGGACTTAATGTTACTGTTAGAGAACTCGAGAAGCTAAGGCCATTATTCTCATCTTCCCTCACGCACGCACGCACACTCTCTCTCTCTCTCAGCTCTCACTCTCATCAAAGCGAGCCCATCCGCACCAGCGCGAGCCATCCGCACCACCGCGTGCCCACCGCAGGCCTTCCTCTCCGTCCACCAGCGCTATTCCTCTCAGTTCTCAAGCTCTCTGACAACCGCACCTTCCTCTCCGCATCTCTGCCGTCTCTCTCTGACAACCGGCGTCGCTTTCGCCCTCTGACAACCGGCAAACACTAGCCACGACTTCTATTTGACATCTCTTTTGGTATTGATAATTATGGCTTGTTTAACTTCAGATTCTAGGGTTTTGTATATTAATATTAGGGTTTAGGAATTGGGGATTAAAGAAATGGGAGATAATCAATACAATTGTGTTTTATATTAGGTTTTGGGGTTAATTTATTAAAAGTTTCATGTCTTTGTGTGAAATTGGTGGCCTTATTATTATTTAGATTTTCATATGTGATTTTAAAATTGTGTGGATGAATTAGATAAGATAAAAATTGAGTTGAAGTAGCTAGCTAGGGTTTCTTCTCCTTGAATCAATTTTTCTGATCTTATTCCCATGTGTTTATAGTTTATGTTTTCTACTGAATTGAATGCTATGTTGCTCAGGTTCTTGATCTCAAAATCTCTGACCCTTAAATGTTCAGATATCACACAAGACTTTTTGTGTCTTTGTTTATGCTAGTGCTTGGGACTTGGTTGGTTTGTATCAGTATCAGCTTATGATACTCAACTACACATAATACCATAACTATTTCTATAATTTGAGATAAGAAACAAAAATGGCATAATCTTAAAGAGTTCAGAAATTTAATGTAATGGCCCATTGTAGAATCATGTCTATCCTCGGGTGCCCACATTACTCATTCACATCATGTTTGTAAGACTTACATATTGATAATTTGTTTTATTCATTTGGCAAGGTGAAAGCTTTCTTATTGGCGATTATTGGTGCTGGTTATTTTGGGCATTCTAGAGGAGAAAACTCACTTCCCACTCGCCCCGTCCCACTCGCTGAGGTACTTCTTTCTCTCCCTCTCCCTCTCCCTCCTTCGATATAGGGTTATGAAATGTTTATCATTTTGGTGAATTAGCTAGTTATTTTGGATTTGTATTAAACACATGATGCTCCCATTCATGCTCTCTCATGCCCCATTTTTATTGAGCATAACAACACTTGTATGTATCATTACAAACCATGGTGATGTTGATGTTGATGATTGATTTAATATATTAGCGATGTGTTAAAATATTTTTTATCAATTCATGAATCCATAGATATACTATGGATCGGAAGTGGATGGATGATGAGCGTGATACAAAAGAATATCTGGATGAAGTTGAGGAATTCATTAAATTTGCAACAACACATGCTTTAGACCTTGAAAGAATTATTTGTCCATGCGTTAAATGTTGTTATTCAAAAGGACTTAGTGCAAGGGAATTGAGAGGACATTTAATATTTAGTGGGATTAACAAAAGTTATAAGATATGGGTACATCATGGGGAGAAGTTAAACAAGTCTAGCAATATGGGGACTTCAGTGGAAGATAATACGAATGATATGGATACTGAATTTGATGAGGGTGATAGATTAGAAGAGATGGTTGATAATATAGTTGAAGAAGATATTCGTGATTGCCCTGAAATGTTTGAAAAGTTAAAAGTCGATTCAGAATTACCGTTGTATGGTGGTTCGAAGTACTCAAGGTTATCAGGTGTTTTAAACTTGTTGAACTTGAAAACTGTCAATGGGTGGAGTGATAAGAGTTTCACCGATCTACTCATCTTATTGAAGGATATTCTACCCGAGGATAACGTGCTTCCCAAAAAGACATACGAGGCTAAAAAGATGTTGTCTTCAATGGGTATGACATATGAAAGAATACATGCATGCCCCAATGATTGCATATAGTTTCGTAAGGAGTACGCATCATTGACAGAGTGTCCTAAATGTAAGGCATTATGATATAAGAAGAAGAAGACTCCATCAAAGTGTATGTGGTATTTACCTATCATACCACGGTTTAAGCGCTTGTTTCGTAATGAAGAAGATGCGAAACACTTGGTATGGCACGATGAACAGAGAAATCGGGACGGTAAAATGAGACATCCTGCAGATTCTCCTCAATGGACTAAAATTGACGAAGACTTTCCCGATTTTGGAAGTGAACCAAGGAATCTGCGTCTTGTATTGGCTACAGATGGAATGAATCTGCATGGAAATCAAAGTAGCACTCACAGTACTTGGGCAGTGATCTTGATCATCTACAATCTACCTCCTTGGTTATGCGTGAAACGCAAATACATGATGTTGTCTATGTTAATTTCTGGACCGCACCTACCGGGGAACGATATAGACGTCTACTTAGCACCTTGATTGAAGATTTGAAACTATTGTGGGACACCGGAGTCGAGGTGTTTGATGCTTACAAGCAAGAAAAGTTTAAGTTGAGAGCAATGTTATATGGCACAATAAATTACTTTCCAGCATATGGTAATCTCTCTGGGTATTGTATCAAAGGACACTATGCATGTCCAATTTGCCAAGAAGATACTTCTTTTACTCTTGAGTCATGGTCAGAAGACGGTTTATCTTGGGCATCGCAGATTTTTGTCTCCAACACATAAGTATCGTCAGTTGAAACAAGCTTTTCATGGACATACAGAGGAAGGTGAGCCACCAACGGAGTTGAGTGGTGAGGAGGTGTTTGAAAGATAAAGGACTTGGTTGTTGAATTTGGCAAACCCTTTGCTGGAGACATCGCTACACGTGACTATAAAAAATGTTCAATATTTTTTGACTTGCCTTATTGGTCCTCATTGCATGTAAGGCATTTCATTGATGTCATGCATGTTGTAAAGAATGTTGCTGATAGTATCATTGGTACGTTGCTGAATGTGCCAGGCAAGACCAAAGATGGCATAAAAGCAAGGCTAGATTTGCTTGAGATGAAAAGTAGGGAGGGATTGGCACCAGTGAAGAGAGGAAGGAGAACATATCTTCCTCCGGCAGTGTACACACTTTCTAGGAAGCAGAAAATCATTTTGTGTGAGTTTCTTGCCGGAATTAAGGTTCCGACTGGGTATTCTTCTAATGTTAGACGACTTGTGTCAATGAAGGACTTGAAAACTAATTGGTTTAAAGTCCCATGATTGTCACATTATTTTGCAGCAATTTTTGCCGGTGGGTTTGCGGAGTATTTTGCCTGTGAGGGTTCGGGATGCCATCACTAGACTATGCTTGTTTTTCAAGGCTATATGTAGCAAAGTAATTGATCGTGCCAAGTTGTTTGTGCTACAGAAATAAATTGTATTCATTTTGTGTGAGTTTGAAATGTTTTTTCCACCTTCCTTCTTCGATATGATGGTACACTTAAACGTTCATCTGGTTAAAGAGGTAAGACTTTGTGGGCCAGCTTATTTGAGATGGATGTTTCCAGTTGAGAGGTGCATGAAGATATATAAAGGGTATGTCAAGAATCGAAGTCGGCCTGAAGGTTGCATTATTGAGAGTTACATTGCTGAAGAAGCAGTAGAGTTTTGCAGTGATATTCTAGTTAAGGGTAAATCAGTGGGGCTGCCCCAAGAGTCGTCATGAGGGAAGAGAAGGAGGAGCTGGGATTATAGGGAAAAATGTCCTGACCATATCTCGCGAAAATGGTACCAAGCACATCTATATGTACTGAACAACATCGATGAGGTACTACCGTATTTGAAAGCACACAAAGAATTAGTTAGGAGCTTGAATCTTCATAGGAGCGAGAAGTGGATAGCAGATGAACATAATCGTTCTTTTGTCGATTGGATAAAGGCTGAAATTCTTGAAGATCTAAGAAATTCTCCTGATTCTGTTTCCGAAAGACTGAAATGGATAGCATGTGGTCCTCGTATGCAAGTCTTTTCTTATTCTGGCTATCTAATCAACGGGTATACATATTACACCAAGGAACAAGATGATCGTATCACGGTGCAAAACAGTGGGGTTAGTATTCAGGCTGAAGCTATGCATATTTGCAGTGCTAAAGACAAGAATCCAAGAAATGACAAGACGTCGTACTATGGGGTTATCACTCAAATATGGGAATTGGATTATGTGATGTTTAGAGTGCCTATGTTCGGTTGTCAATGGGTTGAAAATAAGAATGGTGTTCGGAAAGACGAGCTACATTTCACCTCTGTAGATCTCAATAGGTTGGCTCATAAGGATGAACCATTCATATTGGCGTCACAAGCTGTGCAAGTATTCTACGTTGTTGACCCATCAGACCAAGGGTGGTCTGTTGTTCTAGCAGGACACAGAAAAATTGTTGACAAGAATGGGCAAGAAGAGATTGCCGAATATGACATTGAAGAAAATTCTTTGTCAAAAGACTTACGGGCAGTTGATGCACATGCTGTTGATGATGAGGAAGATGATGAGTTTTTCATGCGAAATGATCATAATAAGGGCATATGGATCAAACTATTAACCAAACGGAAACCTAAGCCGAAGGTTTGAGCGAAGGTTCGGGTTGCTAAGAAACAAACAAGTGATAACGTGCGAAAGAGAATGAAGCGGTAAAAAGCATGTTAAAATCAATTTGATTATTTCATTCTTTTTGCAATCATATTTCATATTCTTTTTTTTTTTTTTGAAGGAAATCATATTTCATATTCTAATTCTTTTTCTTCTATTGTTGTATAGGTAAATGGTATCAGGAGGGTCTGATGAATGTAACAGGGCTACTGGTGACAAAAGCAAAGTTGTTAGAGGTACCACTTACATGAAGGTTGTCATGAAAGCTAGAAATCAGAAAAAAAAAAAAAAAAAAAAAAAAGTTTGTTGTGCTCTTTAATGCTAAAGGTAATGCCATTGGGAAGAATGGCATTATGTTGATGAGTTACATTGGGTGTGTCACCCGCACATATGTGAAGATCTCTTATGCATCTTGGGATGTTGTTCCTGATGTGACAAAGGGCTTAATTTGGGAAGATGTAAAGGTGACACAAATTTCAATCCTCGGCATTTAAGTAATTATTCCTCCAGGCTAGTTATTATAATGTTCCATGCTAACTTAAGAGGTTGTTTTGCAGTCTGCGTTCGAATTTGACTATGATGTATGCAAGCATCGTCTTATGATGAAGGCTGGAGTTGCGTTTCGAAATGTCAAAGCCAAATTGAACAAAAAACTTATGTGGGACAGCAAAGGAAATCTCTTAAAGAGTCCTCCCCCGAAGTATAGTTTTATAGCTCAGGATACATGGACTGAGTTCCTTCAAATTCGGTTAAGTGACTCATTTAAGGTAGTTTCTCTTCCATCTATTTTATTGGATGAAAATAAAAGCTTTCTTTGTGTACTCAAAATCCATGTTTAAGCTGTCAAATTTTTTCTGTTTTTGCTGTCAACTTTTTGTTTCTTCTGTTTTTGGTGGTTGATGCGTGCTACAGCTGGTTGCTGCATGACGCAGCAGCTGCTGCTGCTTGCTGCGTGCGGCAGCTGATGCTGTTGCTGCAGCTGCTAGCTGCCTGCTGTTTTGATCAGAACTTTTTCATTTGTGATTGAATTTAAATTAGCATGTGTGTTGTACATAGCTACTTAAATGTCAGAACTGCAGATGTTGTGCATATGGTGAATTTCTGTTCTGTTTTGAGCAGGAATTGAGTGATCAGAATCGAGAACGTGCTACGAATCCAGTGCATAAATATAGAGCATCACGCCTAGGGTACGCTAGCATTGAGCATGATGCCATATTGGCGTCCGGGGGAGACCCTACAGTTCTTTCTGTCCCGAGAGAAGAGCTTTGGATTTCAGCGCAGAAAGACAAGGATGAAAATATTGTTGATTCAAGCGTTCAAACGGTTGTTGATCAAATTCAAACTGTAAGGAATTATTTTGTTTTATATTTTTGTAATTTGTACTCTGATCTTTCTTAGTTTTCTGCTTATAGTGACATTTCATTTACTTATTTTTTGTCCTAGGAATCCCTATCCCAAAGAGGGAGTAGTGAAGAGATAACTTCTAATCGACATGATATTTTGGCCAAGGCCATTGGTAAGAAAGAGCATTCAGGTCGTGTGAGAGGTGCTGGATTTGGGGTCACAAACAAGCAATTCTTTGGCCAAACAAAGTCATGCGGCCAACATGAGAGTGAGATGCATACAATTAAGACACTTCAGCGGGACATGGTTGTCATGAAACAACAACTTGCATCCTTAGTTGGAAATTCAGACCCCGTTCCTAAAGTCGTAGAGGAACTTCAGACGCCGCGAAGTGATAAAGGGAGTTGTTCAGCTGCACAACAACAAACTCCTCCCTCAACCATGCTGGTTATCATTCCAGAGGTAAGGAATATATGTTCCTGCTCATTCATTCCACCACTGCTCATTCATTCAATTTTTTTCTAATCTTTTTAATATCAATGACATAGGGTATCACAAATTGTGAGGTAGCGGTGAACGATCCCCATGCATTGTCCACGTCTTTTAAACAAACTGTGGCTAAAGGAAAGGTTCATAACATATCGAGCGATCGGACGCTTCATTGCAAGGTATTAGACAAAGCCCATGTTAAAGTCGAGATTTCTCATATCTATAAGGGAGAAAATGATACGCCATTACCAGTGCCTATTGAGGATGAAGCTTGCAAGCTTTCAGAGGCTTTAGGTACAATGGTTGCTTAGCCGAGAGACCTTATTGTTTTAGCTACGCCGGTATGACATTTAACTTAATAGTGTCATTGTTATTTCTTTATTTAATTGATATAAATGATATATATAGTTGATTCTTTAAATGATATATATAGGGATCCACTGAGAAATCAATGAACAACAAGCACAAAGGAAAATCAAGTCACGTAAAGGAAACAAGTACTCCAAATGATCAGGAAAAAAAAAGCCTATCCTTTGCCAAAACGTGATAATCTTCCCTTACATCTTAAGAGTTTGACCGACTTTGGGCAAAGGTTGGCTCCCGGTGAATTGATTGAGTTGTCTATGGAGAAGGATATTACCTTCTACCATCATGAGGTGCATATCGGTCATGAGGAGCTTTACCATGTCATTGCCCATGAAGAGTTAGGTGTTACTCATGTTTCGGTGTACATAAGGTGATTTTGTTGAACATCTCGTATTTCTGTTTTTGCTGTGTGCTGTGTCGTTCGTGCTACTTGTTGCTCATAGGTTGCAAAGGGTTGCGTATTTCTGTTTCTGCTTGCTGCTGCCACTGCGTGCTGCGTGCTGCAACTGATGCTTTGGAAGATCGCATTGGCCATTTCATTAATAGTTTTTATTTTTCCATGGTTTTGTAGGTTTTTGTATCAAGCCTTTGTTAAAAACATGCTTTTGAGATCTTTTCGATTTTTGTGTCCACATCGAATATCTCCCATCCCGGATGATTTGAAAGATCGTATTGGTTATGTGGCTGATGTTTTCCTCCAAAAACCGATACCAAACAAGCTGTTTTTAGCACCTTACAATGCTGGGTGAGTGAATGACATTTGTTATTTCAACTTCTTATTTCTGTTTGTTTAGCTGCATGTTCAGCATGTTTTTTTAGCCTATTTATAATGGATTATGCTTGTTCGATAGAGGAAGCAAGGAAAGTGAGCAATAGTTGTTGGTGATTTAGAGGTCAAAATTGATAGTTGTTCTGTTTTTCTGATCAACCTTGGTTTTGCATGGAAACACTAGCTGTAACTTGGTGGAAATAAGTGGACATTGGATGTTGTTTTAATTTACTCGAATTTGTGTACTTGGAATAAGAATGGTTTTTTTATACAGGTTTCTTTTAAGTCGATAACTTGGGATGTTCATATTTTAAGGAAAACTCTGCCAAAATTTTCCCGTGATATATAATTTTTTTATTGCTTTTATCACTTTAGTTTGATTAATATATCTTCATTGCGTGAAGGCATCATTGGATATTGATTGCTATTGACCCTATCTGGGAGAATATATACTATTTGGATTCCCTGCGTGGCGATATACGAGATGAAATCACTGCTTTATTTGAAGGGTACGCTTTACCTATATTAATAATTAAATAATTTGAGCCTATTTATGAGTAACTTACTAATTTCTTATTTGGTTTCGTTTCTTCTTATAGCGCTTTGACTTCTTTTCGGGAGAAACAAGGTAATGGTAAGACGAAGGGTAAATCTCCTAAGTGGTACCCAATCCAGGTTACTTTTCTAACTTTAAAGTTGTTTTTATTTGTAACTAATTGTATAAAATTATATTTATTTCTATTTGTATTATAAACTCATTTTATGATTGTAACTATTGTCTTACTTGTAGTGTCCTCGCCAAACAAACAACATTGATTGTGCTTATTATGTCATGATATTTATGCGGGAGATTATTGCTCATAAGTCAAGTGCAATTCCACTTCTAGTATGTTAAGTTTTTATTTATCGAAAAAAGTTATATATATATAAATGTTGTACCTATCCATTGTTAACTAACAATTGTTAATTTTTTTTGTAGTACTTTGAGGACTCCAAATGTTCTAAGTACTCAACGGAAAAGATTGATGAGGTTATGAGCGAGTGGTCGTTGTATGTGATGAGTCAGGACAAGTTTATTATCCCCGACACTTAGAGATTTTGTGATTTAAGACTTTACTTTTATGTTGTGTTTTAACTCTAAACCCTTAGACTTTCATTTTATATGTACTCTTTTACTTGTTCAAAAATGATGTTGATTAAATTCTAATTTTATTTCAATTTTTTAGTTTCTTTTTTTTTTGGAATGTAAATTTGATTTCATTCCTTCCAAAGATTTTGATCTACAATCAGCTCAAGTTGTCGCTACAAACTCTGAAAACAAAACATCCACTGGCCCCTAGGAAAATAAACCTAGCAATGAGTAGCTACAAAGGCATCAGAACCCATACCCAACACACCTTCTAGGAAGGGTTTTTAGGTATGAGCCAATATCATGTGCCTGCTATTCATTTTACAAGATAACAACCAGTATATTACATTAATCTCAAGCTAAACAACAATAAAATCATAGCTTAGCAAAAATAATTGAGGTGGTTCTTGAAGAAAGCTCCAACTCTTTTATCTTTAGCAGCAGCCGCTCTAGCATGCAGATTCGAGATAATCTGCCTCATAATACAGTCAACTGTGCTCTTCCTAGCTTGGAAAAGCCTCATGTTCCTCTCCTGCCAAGTGAAATAAATCACTGCTGAGACACAAGCACACACTGTTTTGTCCTTCACTTTCCTGCTACTGAAACTCCCCCATATCTGCATATAAACCTCTGGCCATTGCCACTGGACTGGGGTGATGTCCAGCCATAGAAATACTTTCGCCCATAACTGAAATGCAAATTGGCATTCAAAGAAAACATGCTGAAATGTTTCTTCATTTTTACAGCAGAGGCAGCAGATGCTTGGCCCCTGTATGCCAAGTTTGAACAAGTTCTTCCATATTGGCAATCTTTCCTGTATGCAAAGCCACAAAATAATTTTCCACAGAGGCAATGCAAGGTGGTTCCAAACCAGGTTTGCCATGGCTTTCTGTGATGAGTAGGCAGCAGGTGCTTGTATGCCTTACTAACTTTATAACTTTGGCAATTGCATACAAAAATCTTCAAATCATCTCTGATGTCGAATAGCATTTGGATGAGCCAGGCAGATTGCTTGGGCTTATCCATGGTCCAAAAATCCATGTCCTTGATATAATAGACATTAATCCATCTAATCCACAACTTCTCTTGCTTGTGTTGAATATCCCATAATAGTTTCCCTAAAGAAGACTTATTTCAAATCCTGAAGTTGAAGATGCCTAACCCTCCTACAGAAGCAGGTATACACAGATCATCCCAAGCCACAAGTGCTCTGTGGATGGGCTCAGCAGAACCAATCCATAAAAACCTCCTGCAAGTCTGCTCAATACTGTGGATAACTGCAATTGGGATGTGAAAGAATTGCCTCCAGAAATTTTGCAAGGAAAATAGTACAGACTTGATTAGTTGCAATCTGCCAGCATATGATAAAAATTTTGAGCTCCAGGACTGAATTCTATCAGTAACTCTCTGAATTAGTGGGTCATAATGAGTGATCTGAAGCCTTTTTGAATTAAGGGGCACCCCTAAATATCTAAAGGGGAGATGTCCCTCTTGTATTCCCATTTTCTCAATAATAGTCAGTTTATCATCAATAGGAACCCCTCCAAAGTAAATTTCAGATTTATTTTCATTAGCCTCCAACCCTGAGCAAGATGAGAATAACATAAACTTTTCAAACAAGAGCTCTACAGATCTTTGGTCTCCTCTAGAGAACATTAGCAAATCAGCTGCAAAGATGCAATGAACCAAGGAGAACTTTTTGCATCTTGGATGGTAGTTGAACACAGCTTCAGTCTGTAGGCCTCTCAAACATCTTGAAAGGTAGTCCATAGCAATCACAAAGAGGTATGGGGAGAGGGGGTCCCTTGCCTCAACCCCCTCTTAGCACAAAAGGGAGCCAAAGGAGTACCATTGAATAGGATTGAATAACTGACAGTAGAGTAGCACATTTTAATCCAATTCACAAACTTAATAGGGAAATGCATTCCCTTGAGAACTTGCTCTGGAAAGGCCCATTCCAGTGAGTCATAGGCTTTCCTAAGGTCAATCTTAAGAGTGCACCTAGGTGAGATGCTCTTCCTTTCATAGTGCTTAATCAATTTATGCGCAAGAATGATGTTATCACCAATAAATCTACCTTTGACGAAAGTCGACTGTCCTAGCTGTATCAAATCATGCACAATAGTACTAATCCTATTTGCAAGTGCTTTAGATAAGATTTTATAAAGCACATTACAACAAGCAATGGGTCTGTAGCCACTAACATATGTAGGATTAGCTTTTTTAGGCACCAAAGTAATTGAGGTACAATTGAGAGCTTTTAGCATGTTACCTGAATGAAGGATGCTAGTAATGGCTTGAGTGATATCAGCTCCAATTAGCCCCCAAGAACTTTTATAGAAAGAAGCAGTGAACCCATTAGGTCCTGGAGCCTTGTTATCATCCATCTCCCATAACGCTCTCTTTATCTCTTGAGGAGTGATTTCAGCACAGATTGCAATTTGTTGTTCAACAGATAAGTGTCTTCCCTCTCTCATAACATCAGGATCAATAGATGGTAGCTCAGAAGCACAAGCCCCCATCATGTTACTGAAGTAACTTTGAAACTCAACTTTGACTTGATCAGGGCTGAATAGTTTCACTCCAGCAGCTGTGTAAATAGTAGATATTTTGTTGTTGGCCCTTCTACTGTTCACACAAGCATGGAAAAATCTTGAATTATCATCACCAACTTTAATCCAATTGAGTCTGGATTTTTGTCTAATGATAAGTTCTTCAGTCTCTCTTAGCTTCTGCAGGTTTCTCATCTCTGTCTGCTCATCCTCAATAAGTGAAGGGTTAAATTTGTCTGCTGCTAGCTGTATCTGTGCCTGAATTAGATCAACCTGGGCCTTCTTCAGTTTCTCTTCAAAATGAGGACAGTATAGATGAGAGTGTTTTATTGCTTGCTTCACATTTTTGTGCTTCTGCAGCACACAAAACATTTTGGATCCTTTCCCATCAAACTGCCACCCATTTTCAACAATGCTCAAGTAGTCAGGGCTAGCAGTCCATGTATTAAAAAACCTGAAGGGCTTTCTCTCTTGCTGTGGTTCTTGTTGAATTGTGATGCTAGCTGGGGAATGATAAAAAATATAGGGTGCCAGGAAGTCAGCTTCAATGCTGGGGTATGTAGAAATCCATTCATAATTTCCCAGAACTCGATCAATTTTACTATAAACTCTATCATGCATTTCATGTCTATTGCACCAAGTGTAGTCCATGCCTTTTGCCCCAATATCCTCAAGATTCAGTTTATAGCAAAGGTCATGTAACTCTCCAGTGCCAGAAAAATTCTCACCAAATTGTACTATATCAGCCACTGTTAGTGTAGCATTAAAGTCACCACCAACAAGCCAAGGCTCAAAAATATTTCTTCCCAGATTTTCAATGTCTTGCCAACAAGCATGTCTGACATTTCCATCATTTCTAGTATACACAACAGTTAAAAGAAATGAAATACCAGTATGATAAGTCAATCTCAAGTATGCATACTGATCAGAGGCAGCAAGCACTTGCACCTGCAGGATAGATGGATCCCAGGCAACCCAGATTCTGCCATTTGGTGCCTCACCATGGTTACACAAGTGCAGCCAATTATTCATTAATTTACTAGCAATTTTAGTAAATTTATAAGCTTTCACTCTAGTCTCAAGGAGCGCAATAAAAGTGGCTTTATTTTGCACAACATATTTCCTAACCTCTCTCAATGTAGAGGGTTTATTCATCCCTCGCACATTCCAAAGTAAAATCTTCATAGGGAATTAGGTGTGTCTGGGGGTTTACCTCCCTTATCAACTCCCCTGGCAGCTTCACTCTCAGTGTCTATTGATGTACCAGTTAGGCTTACATCAGGCTCAATTATCACATCTGTTTCATCAGTTACTTGCAGCAAAGTGAAGGAGTTATGCAGAGCTACATTAGCATCACGTCCTCTAGCAAGACTCTGCCATCTCAGCTCCTCTCTAGAAAAGATTATTCCCTCTAGCTCAGGGATAGTCTCAAGGTCAGTTTGTGAAGCTGGTATCTCAACTGGAGGGCTATCAGTGTCCACAGCTATTGGACCTGCTGTAGCAGCTCTAGGCTGCCATTGAGCAACCTGCCTTTTCTTTCTCCTCCTGCGCACAGGTCTTTCACCTTGTGTTTGAGGATTAGCATTACAGTGCTCCTCAATATGACCAAATTTGCTACAGCCCTGACAATAAGCAGGCTGCCACTCATAAACAATGTCTTGTTTAATCACCAGACCCTCCCTATCTTCATGCCACACTTCATCTTTGTAAGGAAGGGTAATGTCAATATCAACAAGCATACGGGCATAGGAAACTCATTCTAACTCAGCAGTGACCCTGTCCACATGAAGAGGTTTGCCTAAACAGCTGCCAATACGACTCAGAGAGTCAAGGGACTAGTAATTTAGTGGCAAGTTTGGGAGCTGTATCCACAGTGGGACTGTCCTGTAGCTAGCAGGATCCATAACAAAGTTTGCAGATCATTCACTTAGCACAAGAGACTTAGCATTGAAAGCATAAGGGCCTCTATTAAGAACTTCATTCTCATCTTCCATAGAATCAAACCGGAATATAAAATATCTCTCCTCGTGGAGGTGGCATTTAGGCCTGTGCACAAAATTCTAATATGATTCTACAAAGTTTTCCATCTGACTAAAGTATGGGGCATCTCCTAAAACGAAACCAACTAAAGCAGTTTTCCAGCGCTTATTCGCCAAATCAAGCTCCTTTTTCTGTAATTTCGCAATCACTTTACCCTCTTATCATAGGTGGAATGAATTTGAGTTTAAAGGATTATTGAGCAATTCGATTTGCAGGGACCGTAATAACAGGTTCAGGTTCAAGGTTAGAACATACCTCAGGATGGGTCACCGGGGAGGGCACAATCAGCTTCGGGGTAGTCTCAAGATCCAGTTGCGGTGGCAGCGTCCCAAATGTCGGCGGATTAACTCCAGCTACCGGAGTAGTCATATCCGATAGGGTGGCCGGAGACCCTGCTCGAGGAGTTGTCACCATCACAAGTTGTCTAGCAGCTCGTGGTTGCGGATTCGTTCCTGAATCCTCATATCCAGGAAAACCCCGTGATAATGAACTGTAGCATCCTAGGTTTTCCATGTCTGTTACTTCGTCACCTCGATTCTCCTGATTCTCAGATAGAAGTTCTCCCAAAGTCACTGTAGTAGTTGAAGCTTTCTTCTTCCCCATCAATGGAAGCAGCTTACAATAGCCTTCTCAGCATATTGTGCACCACCAGAGCATTCTAGAGAGAAGTTGGTGTTTTGCAATGTTTACTACTGTAATTATTTTGTTTCTTTTGATATTTGCATTTGGTGTATTTTATTTAATTTTAGAGCTTTAAAGTTGATTTCTTGTATTTGTGGTTCAATAAAAAAAAATTATATATGACAGCGTCTGGTCAACAGCCGCTGTGTAGGACTCAACGACACCGGCTAGTCAACAAACACTGTTGAAGGCGCTACGTCTACAACAGCGGCTAAACAACAGCCGCTGTCGTAGGTACTTACTAAGTCAAAGTCAAACGTGACCCTATAAAATAGCGGTCGGAAAGTAACCGCTGTTGTAGCGTGATATATGACAGCGGTCGATACTGAGCCGCTGTCATAGACCTCTCACATACGACCGTGGTTGCGACGAAAGCGGTCGGAACCGCTGTCGTATGCCAAAAATGACCGTTGTCGTAAGCCTTTTTTGTTGTAGTGGGTTATTTTCGATGTAGATGCTGTATTGCTTTTTCTATGAATGAAAGTCTCTTATTCCTCCGTCAAAAAAAAAAAAAAAAAAAAAAACTAAAACTAACTAAACGAATAAATCATTCCATGTGGTTAACCAAATGACCATGTTCATGAGATCCATGGGAAAATGGTCAAAACTACCATATTTGTTGAGGGGCAGAGATATGCAGCAATTAAAACAGAAACTATTACAAAAAATAAATAAAACATGAGAATAAGATTAGAAAAATTGATTGAGAAGAAGAAACCCTAGTTCGCTACTTGAACACAAAAGCATGTGACAATTTGTATCTTATCTATTTCAACCACATAATTTTAAAATCACAGATGAAAATCTGTTAAATTATAATAGGCTCATAAAATTGATGCTTAATATTGAACTTGGGAGACCCCATATTTATAGAGTACAATAACTTATTCTCCAAGCACAATTAATATATCCTAAATATACTAGTTTCCTAAATACATTAGATCACTAGTATAATATCCTAAATATATAATATCATATATATCTTGTTTCTGACATAGATGGGGAAAATATATTCTCATAATATTTTCCCGATATCATATCTCTAACACCCTCCCGCAATCGTAGCGGCAGGGCATTATGAACGTTACGATTGGAACAATACAATACGTAGTGTCCTTGTCTTCTGTGAGTCCTCGATCTGCGCGATTGAGTCTTCACAATTCATTGGTCGGTGAGTACTCGATCTGCGCGATCGACTCTTCACAAGTTGGTGAATCTTCGATCTGTCCGTCGAATCTTCACATATCATCAAGTAGGGAGAAGTCAATTTCTTGTCGCTACCTCCTATACTTTCAAATCGGCGCCATTCATGGTCGTCGATCAATTTCATTATCATCGGTGATCTTGTATATCACATGAACACCATTTTTTTTCATCTACTGCTGTAAAAACGGGCAGTAGCTCCGCCATCTTTTGAAGCCCACTGCGTGCGAGTCTTCATTCATCATAACCATTAATTAATGTCATATTGGATCACTTTAGATCCATCAATAGTGCCGTGGAAGGCCATCATATCAAAGGGGGAAAAAAAACCTTAAATCAAGTAGGTTGGTCTTGGATGTTTGGGGTTGTCCGGTGACGAGCGTAGTCCGCCACCGGCATAGAGGAAGCTTTTGTGTTTAGGTTCTCAGGATCGAACCAGCTCTAATACCATGTTAAATTATAATAGGCTCATAAAATTGATGCTTAATATTGAACTGGGGAGACCCCATGTTTATAGAGTACAATAACTTATTCTCCAAGCACAATTAATATATCCTAAATATACTAGTTTCCTAAATACATTAGATCACTAGTATAATATCCTAAACATATAATATCATATATATCTTATTTCCTAAATAGATGGGGAAAATATATTCTCATAATATTTTTCCGATATCATATCTCTAACAAAATCAAAATAATAATAAGGATGGCCACCAATTTCTCACAAAACATAAAACTTCTAATAAATTAACTCCAAAAGCTAATATAAAACACAATTGTATCGATTATCCCCATTTCTTTAATCCCCAATTCCTAAACCATAATATAATTATACGAAACCCTAAATTTTGAAGTTAATCAAGTGATAGTTATCAATACTAGAATTCTTGAGAGATGGCAAATAGAGAGTGTAGGTGGTATTCCCTGTGGCTAGAGTTCCCCTTTAACCCCGATAGTCAGAGAGAGAAAGAGACGACAGAAGCAGTGGAAAGGAGGAGGATGGCGCGCGGTGGACAGGGAGAACGACGCGCGGTGGACGGAGAGGACGGCACGCGGTGGACAGCGGTGGACTGAGAGTGAGAAATTTGGTGAGAGGTGAGAGTAGAGGTTGAGAACTGAGAGATCAATGGAGTCCTCCTCTCTTTTCTCGAGTCTTCCTTCAGTAGAAAAATAAAGTCTTCCCTTTTTTTTTAATATACTTACACATAGCGCGACCGACAACCGCTATTAATGATAACTTACAACCACGGTCGATTCTTAGCCGCAGTTGTATACGCATATACAATAACGACTGCAATTCATGAACCGCTGTCATAAGATTATTTTTATTTATTTTTTTCATATTTTTAGTTAATTTCATACCTACAACAATGGTTAACTTGGAGCCACTATTGTAGGGTAGCTGTCGTAAGCCCTTTTTTTATATTTTTGTTATAGTGGTAGTTATTTACAAGGTGGAACCTTATGCTCTTTTATCCTTGACCCTTTTAAATGCTTCTTGAATTTGTCTCAAACCAGCTTTCTGATAATAAAAAGTAAAACTGTTTGTTTTATTTGTTATCGATTGTGTGTGCTTTCATTGCTTATCAATTCCCTTTTTTGCCAACACAATCACCTAACTTTTAATCATGAAACATGACTCATGAGTTGAATGTCTTTGGACAATAAAGACATACACACACCTGGTAACATATCGTACCAATAAAATTCCTATCAACATCTTCAACTCTACACTTGGCTATGAAACAGCGGCTAAACCACCTTAAACAACTTAACTTCCATGAAAACAACACCAATTTCCCGATAAACTCAGTCCTAACACGACACTCTCAATTATACCTATAAATCTCCCCTTCATGTTTAACCCAAAAATCATCTCAAAAAACAATCTCAAAACAAAATTAAACCTTAGAACAAAATCACTCAGTATACTCTAAGGTCCTTAACAACCATGACAGAAGAAGTTCCCAAAACCACCACTACAGTAGGCCACGATGAGCAGCAGCCCACATCCAACGCTGAGCTCATGCAAAGCGCCAAGACCGTTGCCGAAGCGGCACAGGCGGCCGCAACGCAGCGTACCGCTGATATAGACAAAGCCAAGGTTGCGGGAGCCTCAGAGGATCTTCTAGGAGCTGCTAAGACATATGGGAAGTTAGATGATGATAAGGGTGTTGGGCAGTATGTTGATAAGGCTGAGGGTTACCTTCATAAGATGCACACTTCTGATGGTGACACCACCACCACCACCACCACGACTGATACCGCCACCGCTACCGCCCCAAGTGCCCCTGAATCTGGTGGAGATGCCGGTGAAAAGGAGAAGGAAAGTGGTGGTGATGGTCCGGTTGGCGGTCTCATGAATAAGGCTAAAGGGCTGTTTAAGTAGTAGTCACGTTTATTTTGATTGGATTTGGGTTTGTTATGGACTATATTATGTAATATGTATGGAGGTGTATGATGTGTTTTTTTTTTCTTTTTCTGCAATCTTTATGGTGTGTAATGTATTTTTTTTTTCTTTTTTGTTTTTTCACAAAAACTCGTATGAGGCGGCTTTAAGGTGAGACCCCTCAAACAAGCATGACGCCATAACATGACATCATACATGGATATAGATGTGGCCTCAGCTTGAGACAAATTGAATGAAGATGTTTTGCTTTTTCCGGGGAACGGGGTTTTGAGTGGTGTGTGAAATGTTGAGTATACACGAGAATAAGGTAGTGGTCGTTAAGGGCTAGCTTAATTAGCCAATGATATTGTGGATATATAATTAATGTGCTTTCTAGTATGAGAGGTTTTATTTCTTACTTGTAATAATCAAAAATAAAATAAAATTATCCACTATTAGTTAATTAAAAGTCAGGGCATCTTGAGTGATATATCCACTAGAATTAAGTAACTAGCAATTTGCCAACATTATTGTGGCGGATAGAATTTAGATGTTGGCTATCCATATCTATGTATGTAGCATGTCCCTTTCTTCTTTAAAAGAAGAAGTTTATATATAAAAGTCTTCTATGTGTGACAAAGAGATTCCCCTCAAAAAAATGTGAGAAAGAGATTAAGGTAACTAATTATATATACTCCATTTTCTTTAATTGTTGATAATTATTACTTGTAGTTGATGACTTTTTATGGTTTCTAAGACTTGATCAACTTTGATTAATATTTTCGTAACATAATTTTGATTTTAAAATTTTAATTTTTTTTTTTAAATTAGGTAAGGATCAATCAGAATACTAATAACCACTTGTTGGTAGTACCATTCATAGTATAGATCAACTTGACAAATTCAGGCAATAGGGCCACAGGCACGACAGGTCTAAGATGTCATTAGAGCATCTCCAATGCAAGGTTTTTATGGGAGGTTTGTGGAGAAAAAACCTTTTATAAAAACCTCCTTCTCATAGTGATGAACCTATAAACTTCAGATTTGTACAAACTGGTTTGTCTAGACAAACCTGGTTTATAGGCTATGATGTGTCACAGACAAAAAACTTCTTAGAGGTTTATAGCATTACAAGATAGAGGTTTATATAAATAAAGTTTTAATTTTAATGATGTGTTAACCATAAAAACCCCTTCAAAAGGTTTGTAGCATTGAAGATGTTCTTATGTTTTAGATTTTCATGCTATATACCCTTTAGTTTCAGGGGTGGAAAGCGGTTTATAATATCGTGCTCGGGTACATGATTATAGAGTGTGTTCTTTGGGGATATATTTGATAAAATTGGAAAGATACAGAGAAATAAATTAGCATAATCCTTATTATGAAAGGGTGACAAATTGACACTTACAAATCGACGACCATGATCATAACCTTAGGGTCACCAATAAGAAACAAATGGCCGGTAATATAATAAATCAAACTAAAATGGTTGACCTAAAATACCCGAAAATTCACACATGCCTACACATGCAACTTCTTAACGCAAAATTAGATTTAAGAGTGTTCTTTCGAATGGAAGTCTTTTTAATTTCTAGCTATTCATTCAACTTGCTGTGAGGTGGGCAATTAATAACGGTTTAGATGTCACCTTAATTAAATTAATCCTATAGTATAATTAGCAAAGAACACCCTTAAAACTTTATAAATAGCCTGAGAATAGTCATTAGAACTGCAAGTATCATTAAGGACCTTAATCCTTGGAAAATAAAGTCAGGTACCAAAAGTCTAAAGCAAGAGAGTGTGATTGTGAGAATGGCGGCTTCATCACTTACCTATTTCAAGCTAGTGATTTTTGGATTGTTCCTCCTCACGATATCAGGTTTAGTTCCTTTTGTTTTCTGTTTTCGATTTCGTTTACACTTGCTCTTTCATGGTAAAAGTTCACAAAGTTTTGAACATTAATTTGTGAGAAATATTAGTATAAAGTAAAAATACTCAATTATTATATTAATTTTGAACAATAATTTTAAAAAATTATAATTTTATTAATTTATATATTTGTATAATTACAATTATTTTCGGTTAAAAGTAATATTTTAAAAAATGTAAAAAAATAAATATAAATAGTATTAATATAAGACAGATGAGGTAATAATCAAATTCTTTAAGGCCTTAACCCTTCGTCCGTCCACTCAGGATATGAGACAATTGTAGTACATCATTTCTGTTTGGAAAATATTTGGTTGACTTTGTGGGTTAGCATTTTAGTATTCCCCACAATTTTATTGGTTGATTGTGTGAGGGATCCTCACAATTTGAATTTAAATTAGAGGTATTTGTACTAAAATCCCTATTATCATAAAATTTTTTATAAGGCGGTCTTTCTGTATTTGGGTGAGACATGGGTTACTTTTTTATGAAACAAGCAATGGTCACTAGTTACTACTCGTCATAAGTGATCCCTACAATTTTAGATAATGACCCCATTTTTCTGTAAGTTGATCTCACACAAAAATTATTGTCCTATTAATTATATAGTCTAATATACAATATGTGTTGCTAATCCACAAAATCAACCTCTCTTTAGCTAGTTTTAAGCACTTCATGCGTGCTATGAATAGCTTTCATTAATAATATTTTCCTTTACTTATCGAAAAAAAAAATCCACAAGGTCAACCTTTTACTCTTCTATTTGTTCTATTATGTACTCTATTATTTTGGCTTTTCATATAACTTTTTACCTCTATTTTTTTTCCAATAAGAAATCCTAGAATATATACCTTGGTTCAAAAAAATATAAAATATATATTTGCACTAAAAAGAAAAGGTCCCTTTTTTTTGTTTAATTCACATCAGGAGTATCCACCTTTAACCACAATGATTATTTTTCTGTGCTGGTTTATAGGCACCTTAAAAAGATGGGACAACAACTGATCACAAATCCCAACGACTGATCACAAATTTTAAAACTAGTTCATGCCCAAGGCGAGATTCGAATCCTCGACTTTGGTTAAGGAATGAATGAATCTTTATCACTCAACCACACCCTCTTAGTTAATGATGAATGAATCATTACCACTCAATCACATCCTTAACTAGGATTGTTCACCGGTCCAAACCCCGGACCGGACCACTCGTGTCCGGACCACTCATGTACGGTCTGAGACCGGACCCTTTTTTTTAAAAAAGATCCCAGGATCGGTTTTAAGCGTTTAACATTATTTGCCATCCGGTTCAGAGACCGGACCCCAACGAAACCCGTTCTGGTCGGTCCAAATTAAAAACAGGAACGATATTAACCGATCCGGTCTTAGCCGGGTTGGCCCGGTCCGGTCCGATCCAAAAGGCAGATGATCCGGACCAGAACATAAACTAACAGCCCTACCCTCAACCTTGCATTGGTAAAGGATGACTTGAACGTACGGACCCTTTCACAATAATAGTTAACGTGTTATTATACTCGTAATTACTTGTAACTTGTATGCAGGTAATGTGGTGGAAGGACAAGAATGGTGTACGACAAAAGGTTATGGGCCATGTGGTTTTGAAGGTAACTCGCCATGCTGTGAAGGATTAGTTTGTAGCCCCTACAATAATAGATGTTGTACCGAGCTTTGGATTTTGCATGACTGCAGGACCTAATTATTTATTCTAAGGTGACGTTTATTTGCTTGCAATTAAATGCAAAACAACGCAATCATTTTAAAGGGTAGATGTGAGGGGGAAAAGGAAGAAGAGAAATAAAGGAGATGGAAAAACTGAGATTGATTACACCATTCAAAGTAATCATCATTACATGTAAAAAGTTGAGCAATTGTGATTACATTGGATCATGCAATCAACCCCATTTTTTCCATCTCTCTCCTTTCACTTCTTCCCTTTTCACCCTACATCTACCCTATAAAATGATTGCATTGCATTGAATTTGATTGCATTGCATTGAATTTGACTGCAAGTAAGTAAACGAGCCCTAAGTAATTATCAAGTAATGGAACTAGTAAACAATAATTGAGAAATACTTCAATGGTTAGGAGTATTTCTTATTGTAAGCAAGTGTAAAAGGTCGACTTCTATGGGTCACTCTACAGACCTTGTAGGAGTAATTGTGAGGAGGGTATGTTTCATTTATTACAATAATAATAAAATCGCTGTTATTGTTCTTGTTAAACATGTATGTTAATAATTTTTATTACCTAAGTTTGTATTATGTTACTTTAATTGATATTCTAGCTAGTTCTGGTATGAGTAACTCTTGTGTAAGACCAAATTATAATAAAATCGGATTATTATTTAGATATAGAGGGTCACTTTTTATGGGTCGTGGGTTCATGACTACCCTTATTTCACTTAAACATGACACTCAACTCGTCTCATCAAAAGCTATAATAAAATCGTCTTATACAAGTTGTTGTGTTCTAATTTTGACTACCACTTTTATAGGCTATTTTTGGCCAAATTAACTGTAGTTGTATTTGTTGAATGCAAAAAGAATAAATATAACTTAGTAGAAAATGGTTGAAAATTGCTAGAAAAACAGGTATAAACTAGTGGGTATAGTTTAGCTGTAAAAGTTGAAAGCTAGTATGAGTAGCTTCACAAAATTAGGTGTAATAGGTGCAAATTGAAAATAATTTGACAAACTGTTTGATAGTTGAGTGTAGAAAAATCTAGTTTCAAAATTTAAGTCGTTGTACCTCTTATTAAAGAGTTAGCTGTCTGTACCAAACATATTGATGAAATTAATTTTTTTCGATCGTACAGAAGAAAGCAATTATAAATCGATATATTATTTCTGAAAAAAAAAAGGAAAAAAATATAATAGATTTGATTAATAGTGACATAAGACATCATTTTCCCTTGTACTTAACTTTTTATTGATGAGTTGGTCTTTAGGCACTAAAGGCATGGCACACCTGGAAACTGAAGACAGGTTACTTTGTTGGATTATATATGAGTCGACAAAAAAGGTAGGGGCCAAGCTTAATAGCTAGAAAAAACCAACTTAACTTCCATGAAAACAACACTTGTAATCTCCAATAGATAACATCAAACCGACAAAACCTTTATACCTATAAATCCCCCCATCCAAAATTAATCTACAATCTCAAAACCAAGGTCAAAAAAGCAAACAACAAAGGAAAAAACATATAGTATTTCAAAGCCTTAAGTAATTAACCATGGCACAAGAAAACCAAGGCACCACTACTGGCCACCAGCCAACTTCCAATTCTGAGCTCATGTCAAGCGCCAAAACCGTTGCCGAAGCGGTGCAGGCGGCCGCCACTCAGCGTACCGCGGATATCGACAAGGTCAAGGTTGCGGGAGCCTCGGAGGATCTCCTAGGAGCTGCTAGGACATATGGTAAGTTAGATGATGACAAGGGTGGACAGTATGTTGAGAAGGCTGAGGGTTACCTTCATAAGATGCACACTTCGGATGACTCCGCCACCGCCACCGGCCCAAACGCCACCGAGTCTGGTGGAGAAGCAGCCGGTGAAAAGGAGAAGGGAAGTAGTCCGGTTGGTGGTATCATGAAGATGGCTAAAGGACTCTTTAAGAAGTAACGTTATTATTGATCATTTTATTATATGGAGTATTATATGTGGACGATTTATAACATGTAAACTTCGTGGTGTGTGTAATATAATGTTGGATATATACATAATAATAATAATAAGGTGGTATGGCATGTCATCATGTCACTAAAAGATTTTAGCTAGTTCCACGAATTATATTATATATTGTGGTGATTAGTATTTCTTTTTAGATGTCGTTGTTGTCTTTCACGAGATATGTAGTATATTCTATATGTTGTTGTAAATTTCCACATGTTATAAATATGTAAATGGCTCATATTTAATCAACTATATGGTTTTATTATGCTTGTATAGTAAGTGTCAGATTTATTTGCCTATAAATAGGCCAATATTGTAATGAGAAATCACAACTGAGGAAAAAGCAAGTGAATCAGTTAAAGCTTTTACTCCTACTTTGAGTCTCTCTCTTTTCTGAGCTATCTTTTAACACGTTATCAGCACGATCTAGCACCAAATTTCAAAAGGTAAAATACAAACTCATTCCAAAATATTCTAAGTTTTGAAGTAGTATGCTCTGTAGTTGCCGAATATAATTCGGATCCTCTATATCATAAACTCAAAACTAGATTACTTTCTAGCCATATAGTTTTACGTTAGTTTTGATACCACGCACTATGAGTCACCAAAGTAATGGGATCAACACTATCGTAACCGGTATTTACTACTCACCCGTATACCTCATCATTGAGCGAAACCACGTACCTTTTGGAATCGTTCCTTACCCGAATATCATACCCCAACCACAACCAAATCTCACATCGACTAGTACGTCGACGTTGGCAGAAGCCTTCCGAGCCAATGAACCACAATCACCACCTCTTAAACCTGTTTTTATAAACCTGAACGACAACCCAGTAGAGCCGAGGCTCGACCCTTGTCAAGATCCAGGTCCGTCCAACAAAAGAGAGAAAAGGAAGAGGGCGAAATTGGCTCTACCGAGATCACCTCACCGGTTGCCCCAAAGAATCTGAAAATGTGAGCCATCACCATGTACGGTGCGGCTCCAAATATGAGTCATTATCCAACCCACAAAATCCAAATGACCAACCACCAAGATAGGTGATAATTTAGTCACAAATAAAATCAGAACTGAAAACAATAGTAGTAGAATTAAGTACTTGCAGTACTGAAAAGTACTGAATGAAGGAAGAGTGTGTCAGTGAAATGTTGAAAAAAAAAGGGGTAGAAAATGTGCACGTGAAATAAATTTGCAAAGATGAGCTTTGAGTAAGAAAATACACAATGGTCCACAACATTAAATGAATGTTGGAAGTTTGACCATGAATTAATAAGTTTACGTATTTGACTTTGTTTGTTCTTGACTATTTGGACCAATTGTATGAGATTATGCTTATGGAAGAAAATTGGACCAATATTTTGCGTACCAATGACATATTACGTCAAATATTTACTAGTATATTTGATAACTAATATTTGTTCTGCAGAATCTTTTCAGATAAAAGCTTATCTGCTTTATTAGTTGGAATTAACATTCGTTTTGCAGGTTCTAATAAGGCAACAGATAAAATGTTCATATTAGCCAATAAAAAAGAAAATAAAATTGTTATTTATTTTATATTTTGTACCAACGGGTTTTCGAACCCCTGACTTTTGACTGAGTGTCAGGAGTCTCGGACCACTACGGCTTCATTCCGTGGTGATATTCAACTGCACAATAATTTATTTATAACAAAATGTGTCTTAAATTTTTATTAACTTTAATAATTTGTTTCTAATCAGAAAATGGTAAGCATTGCTAAGAGGGAATTTGAAATCCTTGATGTGCCTGGAAAGAACTACTACAAATGGAAGGTTGATGTCCTTGCACACTTGAAAGCTAATGGACTTAGGAAAACCATTGAAGAAGATAATAATGCCTCAGAAGAAGATCAGGCTAGGGCCATTATTTTCTTAAAGCACCACCTTAATGAGGACTTGAAAAATGAATACCTCATGCTTGAAGACCCAAAAGAATTGTGGCAAAATCTCCATGAGAGATATGAGCATAGAGAACAAGTTTTATTGCCACAAGCCATGTATCAATGGGCTAATCTGAGGTTTCAAGACTATAAGTCTGTTAGCGAATATAATTTCGCTCTATTATGAATAACTTCATCAATGAAGTTATGTGGGCAAAATGTCACTGAGTATGCCATGCTTGAAAAGACATTTTCCACCATGCACGCCTCTAACGTGCTACTTCAGCAGCAATATCGAGAAAGAGGTTTCAAAAAATACTCTGATCTGATATCTGTGCTATTGGTGGCTGAGCAGAATAATCAATTGCTCTTTCAGAATCATAACATGAGGTCCGCTGGAACTAGTGCAGTACCAGAGGCAAATGCCACCCAAATTGGCAATCAAGGACGCCAACAGAAAAATAATAAATACCAAGGCAAAAGCTTCAACAAAGGCCAAAAACGCCACTTTAAAATAAAGGGCAAACAAACAAACCACCAAGGAACTGGACCAACTAGGAAGCAAAAGGTCACATGTTTTAAATGCGGCATTAAAGGCCATTTCTCGAAAGAATGCCGCACCGCCAAACATTTGGTGGAGTTATATCAAGCTGCCCAGAAAAATAAAGGGAAAACTGTTGAAGCCAACTTTGTGAATTAGGCGCCACAGTATGCGCCAACCCTCCATGTTTCTGATTATTTCATGGATAATGCTGAAGAAGACCTTACCAAACTAAACATTAAATAAGCTTGCCTTTATTAAAATGTATTAATTAAGTGTGTTTAACTATGTGTGTTTTGTGTTATGTATCTTCCTTAAATAAATGCTTTAAGAAGCATAGAATGTTAGTAGATGTATAGTTTCGTATCTCAAAATAAAATCAGTGTGTTTAATTAATCTCTACTCTGATTTTTATTTTCTAATGAAGATATGGACTACCAAAATAGAATTAGAGAACAATGTCTAATTGATAGTGCTGCAACACACTCAATCCTGAGGAACAAAGTTTACTTCACTCACTTGATACCAGTCAAGGCTAATGTTAACACCATTGGCGGTGTTGCAAGATTAATTAAAGGGTCGGAAAAAGCTTGTGTTGTACTCCTAATGGGGACAAAAAATGAGATAAAAGACGCACTATATTCGAGTAAATCTCAAAGAAACTTGTTAAGTTTTAAAGATGTGCGTCAAAATGGTTACCACATGGAAACCATGACTGAAAATTATAAAGAGAACATGTGTCTTACTTTGGTTAAATCTGGCAAGAAAGTCGTTTGCGAGAAAATGTCAGCGTACTCCTCAGGACTGTACTACACGTACATTAATGCCATTGAAATTCATATGGTGTCCAAATAATTGGTGGACAACCAAAAATTATGCTCTCTGTGGCATGACCGTTTGGGTCACCCTGGCACAAGTATGATGATTAAAATAATTAAGAGTTCAATCGGACACCCCCTAAACAATGTCCGAGTACCAAGATTTGGTAAACTCTCTTGCACTCTGTGTTCACTTGGAAAATTAATTACAAGACCTTCCAAAAGTAAAATTAGAAGTGAGTTTCCTGTATTCTTGGAAAGAATCCAAGGCGATATTTGCCAGCCAATTCACCCGCCATGCGGACCATTCTGATATTTCATGGTATTAATAGATGCATCAACAAAATGATCGCATGTGAGTTTATTATCGACAAGAAATGTCGCATTTGCCAAATTGTTGGCTCAAATAACTCAATTTCTAGATCATTCGATAAAGAAGATCAGGCTGAATAATGCAGGAGAATTTACATCCCAAACATTCAATGACTATTGTATGTCTATTGGGTTTGAGGTGGAACACCCAATTGCTCATGTTCATACCCAAAATGGGCTTGCTGAATCTTTGATAAAGCAGTTACAATTAATCGCTAGGCAATGAAATCAAAGTTACCAGCATCTGTTTGGGGACATGCTATATTGCATGCAGCAGAATTAGTACGATTAAGGCCAACTGTGTATCATGAATTCTCCCCTATGCAATTGGTAACTAGGAAAGAACCAAGTATTGCGCATCTGAAAACATTTGGGTGTGCAGTTTATGTACCAATAGAACCACCTAACTGTACTAAGATGGGTCCGCAAAGAAGGTTGGGAATATATATCGGTTTGAAACCCCCTCAATTATTAAGTTTTTAGATCCGATGACTGGTGATTTGTTCACAGCACGGTTTGCTGACTGTCATTTTGACGAGTCAATATTCCCAACCTTAGGGGGAGGAAAAAATAAGGCGAACCCAAGTACGGCAGAAATAATGTGGAATGCAACAACATTATCTTATCTTCTTGACCCACGTTCAAATGTGTGTGAACATGAAGTTCAGAAAATAATTCATTTGCAAAATATTGCAAATCAATTGCCTGACGCATTTGCGGATATAAAGAAAGTGACAAAGTCACATATTCCAGCTATGAATGCTCCTGCAAGGATTGAGATTCCTATAGGAAATTCTGATAAACCCTTTGAAAAGGATCCTACTATTAAGCGGAAGCGTGGTCGACCAATTGGCTCAAAAGATTTGAAGCCAAGAAAATAAAAAAGGTTGGAAAATGTGAATGTCAAAGATGTTCAATCTTTTAAGGAAGAAAATGAACATATGCATAGCACAAGCAATGTCGTCAATCAAAATGAAAATGAAATCTCACTTGAACCCTCAAGCGAGCATGAAAATATAGACAATTTTGAGATCTCAATAAAATATGTTTATAATGGAAAGAAATGGAATAGAAAAGACATTGAGATTGACGACGTATTTGCATACACAGTTTCCATAGAGATAGTCATCAATGAGGATGACATTGAACCAAAATCAGTCGATGAATGTCGTCGACGAAGTGATTGGCCAAAATGGAAAGAAGCAATGTAGGTAGAATTAAACTCATTTGAAAAAAGACAAGTTTTTGGGCCATTAGTCCAAACCCCAAAAGGGGTAAAGCCCGTCGGATACAAATGGGTATTCGTACGGAAAAGAAATGAGAAAAATGATGTTGTAAGATACAAGGCAAGGCTTGTAGCTCAAGGTTTTTCTCAAAAGCCAGGACTTGACTATGATGAAACATACTCTCCAGTTGTTGATGCAACAACGTTGAGATTTCTAATCAGTCTGGCAAATTAATTATCAAGGACTACATATGCGCCTAATGGATGTTGTGACTGCTTATTTGTATGGGTCACTTGACACTGATATTTACATGAAAGTCACAGAAGGATTTAAATTGCATGAAACAAACGTTTCAAGAAATCATGATTTGTACTCAATAAAATTGAGTAAACCCCTATATGGACTAAAGCAGTCAGGGCAGATGTGGTACAACCGTTTAAGTGAATATCTTCTAAGGGAAGGTTACAAAAATGATCAAATCTCCCCATGTGTTTTCATCAAAAGATCTAGATCCGGACTCGCCATCATATATAGCTGTATATGTTGATGATTTGAATATCATCGGAACTCCTGATGAAATCGAAAGAACAGCCCAATACTTAATGAAAGAGTTCGAGATGAAGGATTTAGGAAGAACGAGGTTTTGTCTTAGTTTGCAGATTGAACATCTCAACGATGGAATTTTTGTCCACCAATCAAACTACACCGAGAAGGTATTGAAAAAGTTTCACATGGACAAAGCACATCCACTACGTTCTCCAATGGTTGTACGTTCTCTGAACCCTAAAGATGATCCATTTCGACCACAAGAGGAGAATGAAGATGTTCTTAGACCAGACGTGCCATATTTGAGTGCAATCGTAGCTCTAATGTACCTAGCCAACAATAAAAGGTCAAATATTGCATTCTCGGTGAATCTCTTAGCAAGATACAATAATGCACCAACAAGGAGACATTGGAATGGGATTAAGCACTTACTTCGTTACCTTCGTGGAACGGTAAACTTGGGATTATTTTATCCCGAAGGTGCAGATCCTACACTTATTGGATATGCAGATGCAGGATACCTGTCAGATCCCGACAAATCTAAATCTCAGACAGGATACATATTCACTTATGGCGGTACTGCAATATCATGGAAATCGACCAAACAGACCTTAACAGCCACTTCATCAAATCAGGCTGAATTAATTGCTCTTTACGAAGCAGGAAGAGAATGTGTATGGTTGAGATTTATGATCCAGCACATACTCAAGGAAAGCGGTTTGGGAACGATTAATGGCATCCCAACTACAATCTATGAAGACAACAGTGCATGTGTGACTCAAATCAAGGATGGCTACATAAAAGGAGATAGAACAAAACACATTGATCCAAAATTCTTCTCCACCCATGATCTAGAGACAAATGAGACCATAAGCGTTGAGTAGATCAAGTCATATGAGAATCTTTCCGACTTGTTCACAAAAACATTGCCACCCAAGAAATTTGAAGAACTTGTACACGGAATCGGGATGCGCCGTCGCTGTAACTTATCCTAAATTCAGGGGGAGCATTTACACATCATAAGCATTGTACTCTTTTTCCCCTTGATCAGGTTTTTATCCCACTGGGTTTTTCCTGACAAGGTTTTTAACGAGGCAATGCGCGTATAATGCATTACAATAAACGTTGTACCCTTTTTCCCTTGCTTTGGTTTTATCCCACTGGGTTTTCCAAATCAAGGTTTTTAATGAGGCAGCTAATATCCCTGTAATTATTAATAGTGATCCATTCAAGGGGGAGTGTTGTAATTTCCCACATGTCACAAATATGTGAATGGCTCACATTTAACCAATTATATGGTTTTACTATGCTTGTATAGTAAGTGTCAGATTTACTTGCCTATAAATAGGCCAATATTATAATGAGAAATCGCAAGTGAGGAAAAAGCAAGTGAATCAGTTAAAACTCTTACTCCTACTTTGAGTCTCCCTCTTTTCTGAGCTATCTTTTAACATATGTATTATTTTCACACGTGCAATGTTAATAGTACTCTATTTGTATATGATGTTAGATATTTAAATGTTAAAGTAGAGTAAATATGTTGTACTCTGTTGGAGTAACCGTGATGGAGAATTTTACCCAAAAAAAAAGGTAAAACGGTAGGAAAGATAATTCGAATTGATTATACTAATTAAAACTGCTGCTATAAGAGGGATATATAGCTAAGTTAGTAAGTTACCTCGCTTATGTGTTGAAGTTGATCTTACAAGTCACAAATCCCTTGTTATCTCAATTTACTCTACATGGTAAGATTTGAGATATTCAATATGAAGGATTACGTTAAATTTGCTTCAAACGTGGAGAGCTTATTATTATGAGCACAAAGAACGAAGAAATTTGCCATCAATTCCTTAATTCTATCAATGAAGTCCACCACACGAGGTTGCTTGCCCCACTAATGAACTCCCAATTCCTTCGTTGATTCAAGATCGTCCAACTGCCAAAGAGCTATTTGTTGTAGTTGGCCGGCCCTTTCTGTTAAACCGAGTGAGGATTAGTGTCCCATATCGAAAGAATTGATTCAGTATAATTGAATGTTTTAATTGTTTAATTTTCCATATTACAGTACAATTGGAGAATTTTTTTATTTATTGTCACTTTTAAGTTTATTCTCTATCTTCAACGTGAAACATAGTGCAACAAAATTAGGGTGATGAAGTTATATTTATATTGTCACAACAGATATCCAATACCATAATATTATGATGTGGGACAACATATTATTAGGTCTTACCATAATATTTTGATGTGGGACAACCTATTATTAGGTCTTGATTGGATTCCTCATCGTGCTAGGCCATCGGGTTTTTGGGCCAAAATTTAATGTCCATACCCGATCCTATCGGGTTTTTGGCGGGCCAGCGGGATTTTCGGGCCAAATCGCGATATCGTAAATTTTCTATATTTAAATATAACTTTTGATCTTGATATGTGTTAGAGGTGATTCTTTTTTGAATCCAACTTTTCCAGTCCATGCAACCATTACATCATATTTGCAAAATTATACTCCCTCCGTTCTTTTTTTTCCTACCCACTTTCCTTTTACATTCGCTTTTTTTCCTCCTACCCACTTTCCCTTTTAGTAATACTTTGAGTATTAAAAGACCCATTTATCCTTACTTTTTCTTGTCATTATTACTTTTCAACCCACTACTAACTCACACACTCTCTCATATTAAAGTAAGGACAAATAAGGAATTTTCGTTCCAAAAGCAACTCTCATTAAACTCCGTGCAAAAAGAAGTGGGTAGGAGAAAAAAAGAACGGAGGGAGTATTTATTTGAAAAAGCTTAAATTAAAATTATAGCAAGTAAACTAATAGAAAAATATGAAAATAAATCAAAATTCGGGCCATTCGGGCCGGGTTTGCGGATTTGATCTTCATCCCAAACCCGTCCCAAATATGAGCGAGTTCGGGCTAGGCCCGCGGGCGGGTTTTTTTTTGTCAGGTTTACCACCATCATTGTAATCCTAATAAGTTTTGGCCTCATTTGAGTTGGTTTATGGACTTGTATAATTGACCCACTAAATTAAATACTAGTACTGGACTAAATATAGTCTCATTGAGAAGTCCAACAATACTAGTACTGGACTAAATATGGCCTCATGATCTATCTTATTTAGAAGTCCAACAATATGAGCTAGAAATAGTCTATGAATTATCAAACATTTTAAAATGAAGAATCTATTACTTTCACCTTCAATTAAATTAAACGCACATGTAATTAAGTTGATAACATAGACTTGAGAAGTGAAAATTGACTAGTTGATGAATGGCTTATTGTAGTCCAAAACCAACACAATATTATTCTAAGAAAGAGCACGTAAGTACTCCCGAACTAAATCCAAACAATTTGTATCCCAAAATCAATACACCACTCTAAGAAACTATTAAGCATTTTTGAAAGGTCTTAAGATGTTTTTTTTTCCTTTCCTTTTTTTGGTTTATAAACACCAAACCCAGACAATTCAGATTTTTGATATCAAGCTTGACAGTTTTTTTTTTTTTTTCCAACCTTTGAGTAAGCATGTCACTTCAGATGTGTTTTCCTCAAATATACATCATTCAAAAACTAATTCCCAAATTAGCTTCGATTCAAAACTATTTCCCCACATATACACCACGTAGGATCGGACTGTGGCCTGGAAGCGAATTTAATTTTTTTTTTTATAGCGAAAGGCAAAGCCGCTGTGGGCCACAGCGACTTAAGTAAGCCGCTGTGGGCTTAGTGATCGGACTGTGGCCTGGAAGCGAATTTAATTTTTTTTTTATAGCGAAAGGCAAAGCCGCTGTCGCTGTGGCCCACAGCGGCTTTGCCTTTCGCTATAAAAAAAATTAAATTCGCTTCCAGGCCACAGTCCGATCCTACGTAGTGTATATGTGGGGAAATAGTTTTAAAGCGAAGCTAATTTGGGAATTAATTTATGAATGATGTATATTTGAGGAAATCGGGTTTAAACCATCTTCTATAGATGATGAAACGCTGGCTGGCGTCTGATTTGGATTATATCCCGGTTTATTGGTTAATCCGGTTTGATTTTGGTGAACAAACCAAAAGAAAATAACAACAATAATAATAAGAAAACTATGAACAATAATTAATCGGAGATCGTTCCTTCTCCTGAGAAGGAGAGGACATAGGAGAGAGAATTAACAATTTCATTTCATCCTACCTGTTTCTCTCTCTACCCATTTTCGCATCACCCAAGAGAATCAATCACAACAGATCTCTCAGTAAGATCACTATCTCTCTCTCCTCTTATTCTTCACCCTTTGATTTTTGTTATGAAATATACAATCAGTTGGATTGGATTGCTGTTATGTTTCATTCCCAATATTGCTTAAATTTGGGATAATCAATGTAGATTGTTTTTCAACCAATTAATGATTGATTGTTGTGTATATCCAGCTCATCTCAAATCAGATTTGTTTTCTGGGTTGTTTTTTTTACTATATGATTAGAACCAAATTAACATGGGATTGATTTTTATTAGGATGAATTGCATTTTCCCGAGGTAGTTATTTGCAAGGTGGAATCTTTAGCTTTTTATCCTTGACCCTTTTCATTGTTTATGGGATTTTTCAATATTCCCCATCTGGGGGATCATCTATAGCCATTTTAAGCTTAATTTTTTAATAGTTGATATAGGGTATGTTAATATGTAATTATATCTGAAATTAAATGTACAGATATTCAACATGTGCCATATGTTTTATGGTGTGGCCACACACTCTGCCAGAATTGTGTTCTTGGACTGCAATGGGCTGTCCTGAAGCTTCCTGCACAGAAGATTCAGCTCCCTTTTTTTGTTTCCTGCCCGTGGTGCAACTTGTTACAATTACGGTTGGTCTACAGAGGAAATCTTAGGTTCCCTCGAAAGAATTACTTCATTCTTTGGATGATTGAGAGCTTGAATGGGGAAAGGGTAAAGTCTGCTTTTACAGTGCGTGGTGATAATCAGCCAATTTCGTCTCCGAGAAGAGGCTTGCTTCTTGGTGGTTCTGGTAGTACTTACAGCCCTAGGAGGGGTCAACCTACTCATTTTCGAGGGCGGTTGGGGAGCAACCTTGATGATAGTCATGTCACTGGCCATATCAATGTGGAGAGGCCTCAGTTCTCACTTCATAAGTCCCTTGATTACTTCATCCGCTTTGCTTCTAAGTTCCCTTTGGTTATTATATTCTTGCTGATTATTTTCCTGGTAATACCTGGAAGTGTGACTATCTTGGTCCTGTACTTGCTAGTCACTGTTCTTTTAGCTTTACCATCTTTTCTGGTAATGTATTTTGCATACCCTACATTGGATTGGTTATTGAAAGAAATTGTCAGCTGAGGTTGTTGGTTTCCTCAGTCTGTGTTCGTGTTAAATATGTGGGTAGTGCTTACTCTAATTGCCGTTCCAGTGTTCTTCATTTTGGTCAGTACTTGATTCATCGAGAATATAAGATGATAGGGGTTTAAGAAGGTTCATATTTGTAGCAGTGGAGTGTGGATTCTTAAAAATGTAATGCATTGATTCTGATTGAATGAAATGTTCTAGTGATCATCTTGAATGTCCAATATACATGTCAAACCTCTTGCTGCAAAATGGAATTTGGTCTCAGTCAGATACTTTTTGTTTCTAATGTAAATATAACTGATGCATGACATTTAACCTTTCCAGTATTGGGAACTATATTTGGTAAGATAGCTGTTGAAAGAGATTCTAGTAAAGCATTTGATCTTACTAAAAGACTTGAACTTGATAAACAGTATCTTAAGACATAATGTTGGAATTTGGATTGGTAGAAGAGCAATATGTATATTGAAAATAGGTACTCATATGCTTTCAGTTCTACACTTTTTGGTTATTTGGTCTTTTACTTACTAAACAGATCGTATGTTAAACCCGTGAACTTTACTGGTGTAGCCAAAGCTTTGTTGTTTCACATTAAACTTTCATGATATGGGAAATGTTCACCAGCAGCAGGTCTCATGTAGGTGATGGTATTGTTGTTGGCGTAGGATGCTTAAATTTTCTCCAAATTTCTTTCGAAATATTTGCTTATGGCTTAAGGGTCTTGCCTTTATGTTGTAAATACGCATACTATTCCTACTAACTAATTTGACACGCCTATGATTTGCTACCTCTGTGATCTTACTGTAAACGGAATGGACAGGAGACATAGACGAGGATGTTTTTTAGCCTACGAAAATCAAACGTCATTGCATGTACACTCAGTAGCCCCTTTTGATTAATTTGTCTAGATCTCTGTTCATCTTTTGCCACTTGTTAGGACATAAAATGTGCTGCTTTCTTCCTCTTAAAATGACTTGTCTGTATACCAGTTTATAAATATATTTACAGCTTTGACACGTTCTAGTTTTGACTTGAATTTCCTTCTACAAGTTCATTTTTGAATGGAATGGGGGATGAGAAAGATATGGTTAGCTGAACACTTTGAAGCTGACTTCTGATCCCTTCATGAACAAAACCACACTGAAGGTGGAGGTTGTTCTCCTGTTGCCCGGTATCTATTTGCCTTCTCCCTAATCTTCAACTCTTTGTTTCTCAGTTTATCTTGTGCCTGTGCCCTTGCTCCATTGGCAACTTGTTTAATTTCTTTCATTTCCATTTGGCAATATCGCAAAGCTTTAGCCCTCCTCTTCTCCAGGTCTCTCTGCAATTCATTTAACCGGATAATTGTTAGAAGAGCTTTCAGAACCGGAACCAAAATTGGGTCTCTCATAGGTTATAGCAAACCTCTGTCATCTCCAATTTGTGTTTAGCTTTATTCTTCTTCTTGTTCTCCCATTCAAGAATGGTTGCATTAAGTTCCTCATACCTGCACATTTTGTAATTACATTCTATATAAAGAAGGACCAAATCTCATTCCTTGTACCCTGCTTGTGATTAGTTTTTTACTGCATAAGAAAACTTTACATTCTATCTTCCATGTTTTGTTATGGCACAAAGCTACTGTTGCAAAGTATGTTACTGCACAGTTGGCTGGCACACTATAACTTGGTCTTTTGCTTGTATGGCGTTAACTTTGTATTGTAGAGTTCAGCAATATTTGTTCCCTATCACCCCCAAACATAAAAGAAGAAAAAAGAAAATGGTGGTTTATCTAGTTTACTAGTTTCTTGACATTAATTCTCTTATTCCATGCAAATCATTGTAACCATTTTCTGATATTGGCTTTCCAATGAGGTCAGTTATTCTGATAATGTTTCTTAAGTTGCATCAGCAAGTTTGAAAACATAGTACGGATGTTTATGTCACATATGAGAGGTGTAGCTGCCATTTCTTCTAACATTTTGTCATTTTGGGAGCTTAGTCTATTAACTGTACAAGCATTTATTTACTTATGCTACTGAGACTCAAAATCTGCAAGTTTGCTCGCCTAATCTGCAGATCCGTTCTGATTACAGCTTCCAAGTGTTCTAGTTTTCCACTTGAATTTCCTGTCAGAGGTAGTGGGATGGAAGAGGAGATCTGAATAAATCTATCTTCTTGTTTTACCAGTGAATTATGGTATCATGGATAAATATGGTTTATCATTGAAAATATGATTTAGTAAACACTTTTGATCTGGGTTTTAGAAGTTTGTTGATCCCATATTGATTTGTGCTCTTTACAAAATGACACATTGGAGGCAGAGGTGGTTCTCCTGTTGCCCGATACCTATTTGCCTTCTCCTTCACCTTGAACTCTTCATTTCGCGGTTTCTCTTTTGCCTGTGCCCTTGCTCCATCTGCAATTTGTTTTATTTGTTCCATGTCGATTTGATATTTCTGCATAGCTTTAACCCTCTTTTTCTCCACATCACTCTGCAATTCTTGTAAGCAGATCATTGTTAGAATAGCTTTTGGAATTTTATGGCAACTTGAGTCTTGATTAGGTTCAAAGCAAACCTCTGACATCTCCAATTTGCGTTTGGCTTTCTTCTTTTTCTTATCTTCCCAATCAAGAATTGTTGCATTTAGTTTCTCGTACCTGCATCCGTATAATCATTAGAATGTATTTAATCTGCAATAGGTCATGCCTTGAACGAGTCTGTAGAACGTTAGTATGTGGAGTTAAACATCTACCTTCTTTTGATTTTAGCCATCTCTTCTATCTCCCAAGCATCTGCATCTGTCTCATGTTCCCTGGGTCTTTGTGCCTCTCTTGGTGGGCGTGCAGGCTGTATGCTAAGTGGGGGAATTTGTGGAGGTGGGATGGGATATGGTACAAGGGGGTTTGGTGTATCAAATTCTGGTTTCATTCTTTTGGTATCCTCCAACCCTTCGCCAAATGTTGGAGTCTTTTTCACAGTTGGGGTCCTTCTTGGTGGTCTTATTCTTCCTTCACCTTCAAACTGTTGTTCATCAAAAGTTGGAGTTTTCTTTATGCTTGGAGTCCTTCTTGGTGGTTTTATTCGTCCTTCATCTTCGAACTGTTGTTCATCAAAAGTCGGAGTTTTCTGTACACTAGGACTCCTTCTTGGTGGTCTTATTCGTCCTTCATCTTCAAACTGTTCTTCACCAAAACTCGGAGTTTGCTTTGCAGTTGGACTCCTTCTGGCTGGTTTTATTCTTTCCTCACCTTCGAATTGTTCTTCACCAAAACTTGGAGTCTTCTTTGTAGACGGAGTCCTCCCAATAGAGATTGTAGGGGGGTCGTCTTGCAGCTCGTCAGCAAAGGTGAGTCTCTTTTTCGGCCTTTTTATTGATGGAACTGTATGGATAGTCTTCTCAGGTATCATCTCCTGTGCGTCACGATTTGCAGTGTCATAGCTTTCAAATCCCTCTGCATCATGGGCGTAATGTTCTGACATTATCATATTAACATTATGATTAATCACTGCAGGCAACGTTTTAGGCAGGGGAAGGAAAGAAAGGAAGGAAAAAGGTAAAGGGTATTTCTCTTAGAGAAATTAATGTTATGATATATATAAACTAGGCTCATAACATTTACCATCATAATCTTTTGGTGCTCCAGGTTCTGTCAATGCAGCTATGGTTTCCGCTAATTTGCTTCTGATTCTTGGAAGGGAGAATTGAGGTACTCTTATGGTTCCTTGATCTACATCATCTGGTTCAAGTGAAGTAATGGCAAATGCAGCTGCTGCAACTGCTGCTGCATACTCAGCTTCATCACCAAACTCGTTTGAGCTCATTTGGCGGGAGAACTGTCTCTGGAACCACTTTCGAGGTCTCTTTTCTGCATCATAAACAATATCATTCATTTCTCGTTTCTGATCTATTCGTTGTTCATTTGGTTACCTGCCATCTTTTCCTAATTTGCTAACATAAAATTACATGATTTAGTTTTTTTTTGATAATCGCATGGCTTTAGTTACCTCCTCTAAAAGATGGAGTTCTCTTTGGTGGTAGTCTCCCTTCTCTTGAGCTGCCAAATTCGTCTTTTCTGCTGAATTTCGACCTAATAGATTCAGTGATTATTAGTCGATACTGGATATTAGAGTCAATTAAGTAATAAGCTCGAACAGGATATATATTTACCCCTGGTAATATGATTACTGTACTAGTAGCAGGAATTCTAGAGGTACCCCACTTGCTTAAGCAGACTTTCCATCAATCTGATAAATACCTTTCAGCTGTGTAATTTTGGACACTTTAGATCAGAGCAAAACATGGATGATATTCTTGTGAAATAAAATTGAACTAAGGGCTGTTTATACCTGAAAGTGCTTCTTGTTGGAAACTTTGGGGGTTATTTATTCATTGATAATAGGGATCTAAGTAGAGGGTGGTGTTTGGCAAGCAAAGTTAGAATATTCTTTGCTGCAGAGAGGCCTTTTACTGATTGTTCAGAGCTTTTTTGAGATCCTTTTTGTGCAGGAAAGCAAGTTTCCTTTTCCTTGTTGCTTGGTCATCTTATTAGGAACCGCAAAAGGAAAACTTTCATTGAGGCATCATTAGATCTCGTGTACAATATGCACCACCATTTTCAACCTTTTATGAGGTATTCAAAGGAGTTTGGATAATCTAAAATATAATTGTCACCAAAACAGGTCCATGCCACATTATTTTATATGTAAGTGCAGAAATGGTACAAAATAATTACTGTTTTTTTGCAAAAAATAGCAATAGTAGAAGTCAAACTTATGAGATAAACCGTTAAGTTAGTTAAAAGGAAACAACGACCGTTATACTTCCCCCATTCCTCAGGAATCAGGTTACCCTTTTCCCTTGGTTGCCTCCTTTGATACCTTGAGTTGTTAACTTTCTTATCTTCTTTTGGCCTTTTACTTGATGCCTGAAGTTCTGTACCATCAGGGGCAGGCAAGCTTTGAAACTTTTCCAGGATTCCTTTCCGTTTGCCTAATCTTTACATGCTATTGGTAAGACAAATGGAAATATCCTTTGACCTTTTTCTCCCCCAGCTTAAAAAGTGAAATCGAGCAAATTCTTTTGCTAAAGGAACACCTTCCTCCCATAAGTAGCAAGTATTTATCAGGAGAAAAAAAAAAAGATGGGTCAGCTGTTCTGCTCAAGTGCTCATGCTTTTGACTTTTGAGTAGCCAAGCAATTGTGGTCTGTTTGACCTCACTTTTTTTTTGGTGTTTGTGTGTAAAATTAGGACTTATATATATTCCATAGCAAATTGGCAACTAGCCTTGGGCGCAACCGCGCAAGGTCCCAAATTCCCAATACAGTCAAATGAGTACAGTTCCCTACAGTTAAGTGGTACTACACAGTACATCATTAGAAAGGAGGGGGCATCAAAACTGGATATTGTATACATTGCATGATGTGCAAGCACATCTGTAAACTTATTCTATTCCATATAGCTGTAGCAAAAAATTCAGCCGCTCCAAGCTCCTCGAGTCCTCGTCTGTTTCCTGCATTAGTGCATTCCACCAGTAGGTTGTAAAGTCCTCTGTTAGTATTAACTTGTGTTAACATTTGCACAGCTTTGAGAGTTGTTGAGTGCATCAGTGCGCAAGATGACATGGCTCCAGTTGTTGGCCTTTTTGATTTTTACTTTAGTGCTTCCCTAATTGCAATGATCTGCTGTGATCGCATTCTTCTCGCCTTCAAACTTTCTCAGAATTCTTAAGAACTCTTGACCTCACCTTGTGAATTGTGATCAAGCTCTAATTGATTTGAATGTATAGGTATGGGTTTTTCTTTCTTTCCTTTTCTTTTATTATTGTTAGGGGTTATACAGTCTGGATGTAGGTTACTCTGTCTGTCCTGGCTTTTAAAGTTTTGCTAGTATAATTATCAGCTAAATGAGTGTCATCCCTTAATGCTCGACCATCGAATTTGACATTATTAGAAAAGCTTACATTACAAAGATACGAAAATCTCATTTTGCACAGTTAATCGAAGTCATGGTCCTTCAATTTCAATATGCTGAATTGCTGATCATATGATCTGAGGAAGTAATAGTAGTCCTACTACAGTAGTTCTTTAAGCACTTAGTCTGGTAAACTAAACTGTTGGGCAACTTGTCTGATCATCTAGATATAATAGATTGTTAACAGGATCGTGCCCAACATTGACATTGACAAGCGGATCATATCCAAGTATGGATATTTGGTCCCATCTTCTGAGCACCTGCAAACACTCCAGGTCCGAGTTTTCCATCTTCTGCCACATCCTGTTCTCCGGAAACGCAAAGGTGGAGTTTGTGAGCTCGAACGCAATAGTAGGCCTACTCTTCAAGGGCCACCATTTACCAAAAATCCAAGAAGGGTAGCAAATGGGGAAGATCAAGTACTTAGATGCAGGCCCAAGGAAGTGCTCTACTTTCTGCTGCAAAGCAGAAAAAGGAACACTGGCCAGGTATGTGACGGTGGTTGCTGAATCTATGATGAACCCTTTTATCCCATCATCGGACATTTCGAATACCGCTGGCTTCACACCAATATCCTCGTCATTCACTTGGATACCTACCACGTCGATGTAGTAGAAATCATGGTGGCGGTTCTTTACCATTTCCAGGCTTTGGCCTGTTAGCTGAGCGTCAGGACCGAACTTGATGAGGTTTCTTTTGCTCAAGTCATCAGATATGCAGTAGGAGAACTTTGGGTTGTCCGGGTACAGCTGCTTTGGGAGAGAGTAGCCGCTGTTGGATGCACCTGTCCAATAGTGAAAGCAGTCATTTACTCATTTTATTGATTTGGATCACAATATTAGTACTATGATTTATGATTTGTCAAGACGTTATACCCTGTCTTTTGTCTAACGTATATTTCTGATATTCTTTCTATATTTTCACAGAAATCCAGTTCATATATGATACTCCAAAGAATTTTAGAGAACAAACGCACCTATGATCCCCATCATTGAGTCGCTGTTGGCTTTGCTGCATCCAAAGATGAAATCATGGACGATCTCCCAATCGGGTTTGAAAGTGATGACATCGGTTCCCATTAGCCCGCTGGCAGAGGCACCATCACTATACTTGATATCGAACGGGCAAAATGCCTTAAACCCGTCGCATTTTAGGCTTCCCAACTTTGTGAAGTTGCACCTCATCTTATCCCCACAAGTGATGGGTTTATAAGTGGTCGACAAGGTGTGGTTATAGAATGGGTATATCCCTTTCCCTGCACGGTCCTCACATTGGAACCACACAGGGTTGCTCCCTGTGTCGAAGATCCCTTGCATAAGTTGCACAGGGTCGCCCAGGTACACGTCCATTACATGATATCCTGCATTTTTTGGGCGATAGACCTCGCTATAGTCGTTTGTGGATTCCGACAATTTTGTTATCATCCATTGCATGTAGTGGCTCCGATCTAGGGTGATGTTTTTCGCGGTTGTTGAGATGTTGTTAGCCTCTAGTATTTGAGTATAGAATGGAGAATGGGGAGAGGTTGGTGGAATTAGTGGCACTGTCAAACCTCTAGAAGCCAAAGGGAAGATTGAGAAGATGGTGACAGAGAATGTTATGGATTTGAAGCATTTTGATGGTATGAACAAGTCTATTTTGTTGGATGGTGATGAACAATTTAATGTTACCTGTCTTCATTCTTATATAGTACTCCGTACTATGTATACCATTGTAGTGATCCATGCAGGATTGATATTGTAATGTTGTACATATAGAAACTGTAATCAAAGGTGATTTGCTTCCTTGTTTGGATATTGATATTTTATATGATGAGCAATAATCTCTGAACAAAAAACAAAAAGTTGTCTTTGTTCAATATCTCCATGCAGTTTAGATATCGGTATCCCATGTTTGATTTGACCACAATATACTCACAAGTCAGGGCATTGATTCAGTGTTGGGCAAAATCTGCATGGTGTCCAATATGAAACTAATAAATCATTTTATTGAAAAATAACTAATAATCCCTCCGTTTCGGAAAAATGATAATATTTACTTTTTGAACGTCAAACTTTACAAACTTTGACCATTGATTTTGGAAAAAATATAAGGATTTACAATGTAAAAATACTATTGTTGGATTCGTTTTAATTAGTACTTTCGGAAAATCTAATTTTTATCTTTTGTGTTTTAATTTGATCTTGAAATGTTTTAGATGAAAATATTTTATGCTTTAGGATCCATTCCAAATTGATGAACATATATATATATTTTTTTTTGATCTCGATGATAGGATAATTTGATTTAGACTAATTGATTTGTTTTTCCTTAAAAGTTTATAAAAACTAAACTTATTTGCAACAGGTTGCACTGCTCTTCCCAGAACTACTGCATGAAGTAGCAAATAGCAATGCTGAACTGATATCATAAACATACATTTTTACAAGGATGTGTAATTGTGTATCTCTAATTCTCTATTTACTCAATTAGAACATAAATCAAAGATTGAACCTTCACTCATCAGCTTAGCTAGCCAATAAGCAACACGAAAGTCTGTGTATTATTATCCACAATTCAAATCCAATAGCATATAAGCAAAATGAAAGTCGGTTTATTAAAAATAACGCAGAGAGAAATTACAGAGGACATGTCCATCTGCATATAATTAGCTGATCTATAAACTGCGGGATTAAATACGGACTGGTAACTGGTAAGCCATCATCGAGATGATATCCATGGAGATAGGTCATGATTTCTGCTTGAGTCATCTCTTCATAAATGGCAAGAAACATATAAGCTACCTGAACTATTGGCAATATTTCTTGAACCACATTCCAATATTAAGGAAGCTCTCAAATTCAGATTGGGGCCTGACATCAAAATGAGCACATACACAGCAAAACAAGAAAACATGTTGGGGTATGATCATTGATAGCAAGAATCTTGCAAACGGAAGCTTGAATTAGGATTAGCATCTTAATGCATATTAAGTTTCTTTAGACAGGAGCACTTTGCCTGGAAATCTCATGCACGTCGTCAGGAAACATTATTATCTTAACCCCGACTCCTCTCTCCTTCAACGCCCGGGCATACTAGAATGAATTCCAACAGAAAATAAACATCAATTGAAAACTTCCATTGTCCAGTAGAAGAGAGACAAAGATGCACCAAATACTCCAACATTTACATTGTTAAACCAGCAGTCAACATAGATTTTGAAGAGAGGGTTAAAATTGTGAGTGAAATTAATTAAGGAGTTGGCTTCCTTGGATGGGAAATGTTTCATTTCGCACCGTGAATGACTTTGGGATAGAAGGAGCGTAGAGCTGGCAAAATCCGACCCGACCCGAGATAACCGATCCGATCCGCCCGATATCAGACCCGCCCGACACCCAAAAATGTATCAATTATCATTACCTGAAACCGACCCGACCCGACCTGGTCCAACCCGACACCCGACAACACCCGTTCTTCGAATTGACCCGAAACCGATAACACCCGACCCGAAGGTACCCGAAACCGAGATGAACCCGAACCGGCTCTACCTGTAACCCGAATATATCCGACTTATAATGACATAATATTCAAAAATGATTGAAAAAGCACTAACTAAACACACATGTACTCTATATTATTGAAAAATTTCATAGAAAATTGAGTTTTTCATATTATTTTCGACTTTATATACTCTGAAATATGAATTAAATTTGACATGATATGACCCGAAACCCGAATCCAACTTAACCGAAACTCGAACTAACCCGACCCGAGTTGACCCGTAACCCGACATCAGCATAAACCCGAATCAATCCGACTCGACCCAATTACTCTTCTGACCCGATATTACCCGAAGCCGTAATGAACCGAAACCGAAAAGACCCGACCCGATCCGCCCGATTACCACCTCTAATCGGGACATTCAGCAATCAGCATGGATCTACCAAATATTCTTAGTAACAATCTGTAGGGAGAGCATGCTTCAGAGTTCAGATTGCGGAAATTACTAAGAATAAAAGAACCAGATCACTTCAGCACGTGAATAGTTTTCTGCAAGCTAGAGCCTATTACATTCACAATAAATGACTTGGTAATTACAGCTACATCTACGAAGCAAAATAAAATACAGAATCAGGTATATGCTTGACAGAACTGCTAAACAAGAGGACTGTGACACCTAAAATTATGTATCATGACATTAGAGATGGCATAGAAACTTCAGTGCACACACTAAATGCCCAAATGGAAAGTTCCATCATACCTAAAGCGTGGACAGAAAGCACTGCTGATTCCTTGCATTAAATTTACCACGTCGGTGTATTTAAGTGCAGAGCATCTGTAACAAATGGATATACAGTGCATTTGTTACTCCATAGATTGTATATTATTACTCTCTTGGCAAATTATTAAATGTCCTGAGGCCTATCAGCAGTTGGGAATGAAATTAACTCACTTGTGCTCAGATTTGTCAGCTTCTGACATGTTAAAAGGACATATCACAGCATTTAAGGCACAAGGCCTGTTAGTACAGTATTTCATGCCCAACTTTCTCTGGCTTGAAGACCACCCAACAAAAATTAGATGTTGCTGTGAGAGAGAAGTAGCTGGAGCCCATACAACCTGACCAACACTCAATGATCTCTTAATTCCTTCAACGGCACGCACCTCTCCACTGTGCAACATAGAAAACTTCAATTTGCAAGTTCTCCAAAACCAGAAGTATCCAAACTTAGTTTTTACCAGTGATAAATCAGGACCTGTTTATATCAATCACAAAAACTGTAGGCCTTCTTCTATTGATATATGTTTCTCCCCATCCCTCTTCCCAGTCACCTTGGCCTTTCCAGTTGTTACATCCGTTATTGGTAGCACTAGTACTCTCATAACCAAAGTCACTGATTGTAGGCTTGGAGGGGCTAGGTTCCTCAGCAACATATGCGATGAGTGTTTCGTCACAGTTCCAAGAAACACCCTCAAACCTGTCAAGTTAAGAAATGAAGAAAATGAGGGGCAAGATTAGGAAGAGCAGATTAGCTGAAATTTCGTAAAGCAGAGCAAACACAGTTCGGTTTTGCTAGAGCATGCTGGTTCATTTCAATCAAAAAAGGATATATAAGCACAGACACGACATCGAACTCTCAGCAACAGAAGTAGCATACATCAAAATTACCATCCTTCAGTATATAGTGAGCCATGAACAGATTGAGGAATAAGGAACTCCTTCTCCAAGTCTGAAGGCCCCCATATCTCGAATTTTGTGGGAGAGTCATTCTCAGGATTTCGGACAATGAGAAGCTTTGAACCTGATGATGAGGGAAGTATCAAGGATACTCCTGGCATCTCAATGGGAAAGGGCGGCCATTGGAAACTCACAGGATTGTTGCCAGTTTTTGGTGTAGTGGCAGACATGTGAAATTTTCTTTGGCTATTAGCCAGGATATTTGGTTGACTAACAGAGAATATCACCTTGGAGTCCTTTCCTGCACAAATTTGTAGTACAGTGAGGAGTGAACAGAACAATACATCATCAGAATGTTTATGAAAAGTTGTAGACACTTTCAACCAAATCCACTTGATTGTGTACGCCTGTACCGGTATAAACCCAAGCCTTATCAATCTTAGAAATGTTCATGAACTCCAGAAGCAATTTAGACAGGCTTCCATATTCTTCCTCCATTTTCAGATGAGAATCAGATGGAAATTCCTTAAAAGATGCAGCTGCTGGCGCATGCATTGCTGAACATCAACAGTCCTTGGCTATATGGAATCAAACAGATACTAGTAATTAGCTAGAAAAGGAACAAAGCAGGTTTACTCGGTGCACTAAACAAAGTCAGACAGAGCTCAAATGTAGTAAAAAGAAGAACAAGTAGCCAGAGGATAACCATGAAAAATCCCAAATGTGTACATTGTTTGTTGAACATCCACTAATTAAACACCTCAGTCACTATGAACGGTTACATCTTACACTTTGAGCCATAGTAATGATTCTAATTAAGCACTTCTATGTGTTATTGAAGCAATGAAAATGTAACTTAAAACTTCGGAAGAAAAGGGTCTCATGTATTTGTTTATGCTCTGCTTTGTCCCCTTTTTGGTAGTTTTCCAAATACCGGTTTACTTTGAACACTAAACGAGTCGGAAAGAGCTTGAAATCACAACCAATAACAATAACTAAAAGTCTACAACAAAACAACAATGGAAGAAGGATCCTGGCAAGAGGGCGGGGTTTGGGGAGGTCCAGATGTGCACATTACAATCAATAATAAAAAGAGTCATTCTAATAATCAAATCCCTATCTATCTACAGCACCAATTTCAACCCAGAAACAGCAGGTGTGCAAATGAAAGTCATCTAATTGACTGGGAATTTAAATACATAACCACTACTGCTAATTTATGCTTCAGATTAACATATTCTTGCTACATATCCTTATCATTAACTAGTGTCTCACATCTTATATTTTAAACACATATATCTCTTTCCCATTGAGAACAATGACAAAATTAATGGAATTAGTAATTCCTACACTGGGTACATTGGAAAATTTATAACAGCATTCAGTATAAGAAGCATAACCATCCTGTACAATACAGTAAGTCAAAGTCAAATCAGATGAAAAATAAGTGAACAACCCAAATGATCTACATGAACTAGACATTTCAAGATATTATCATCAAAAAGCCAATAGTGTAACTTTTTTTTTATCTTTACTTTACCCCAAAACAAAAAGAACAAAAACAATTAACCACCCATAAATTAACGAAAATCCCAAAAATGCTTTCCACCCAAAAAAAAAAAGGACTAAATAGAAGTACCTGCCTGGAAATTGAAAGCAGAGGTTGAAGAGTCCAAGGTAGTAGTAGATGCTATGCTGAAAGCACTTCAGTGAGATCAAACCCACCTTGGACAATTCGCCATTATTGAAAGATTCCACCTTAAATTAACAACCCAATAAACAAAATGGGTTTTGCTGTGCAAAAGAAACATAAGTGGCAATGTTGCGCTCTTGTTAAGAGTCGAATCAAGACCTCCCGCTTACTAAACGGGTGCTCTAACCAACTGAGCTACAAGAGCACACTGTTCGTTACATTTTGAATCAACTTCAAACATTTTTGGAAATTGTTGATACTGTAGTTTCATATTGGCTTTGCCCACTGATCAAATTTAAGCAGTGATAGAGAAGGGAGCTTTAAGTTTCACCAGTGCAACTGTGCAAGCAACCTCTTCCAGTTTGCATCATTTTCGTAGTTTCAATCAGAGTTTTGTTGTAATATTTGTTTCTCTCTCCTACTGTTAATTCCAAACCTTACAAGGTTAAAGATCCAAAAGTTACATCTTACATTAAACCTTTTTAACTGTTTACTTCCATGCCTTTAGGAATTCTGCAGCTGCAAGTTACCCCATCAGGTTAGATGTATTGCATGATTTGCATCCATTATTGTTCTCAAGAAAACTGATGTTTGAGTTTTATAGAGTGGGCTGAAAACATATCTGTTAAAGTTTTATATATAGGAACAGTACAAAATGACTGTAAGATCTGCTAGATTACAGTCTACATGTAGTATTCAGAGACAACTATCTTTACAGCACATCTGTAAATATCAATCAGTGAAAAGCTTTTCCTCATAAGATAAAGAGAAGATGAGATACATAAATCTGTTACAGTACATTATTACAAATCTATAACAGCTAACACAACGAGTGGCTATCCTTGGCTAGTTATCTTGAGATGACCATTTTGATATTTGAATGCTATACCTAATAAAACCAGAGACGCAAACACTTTCATCTACACTTGGGGTCGGGGACAAAACTAAGTGGCATACTAGCGAGAGTTATCTATAGAAGTATTTCGTCTAAACAAATAAAGAATAGGGGCGTCTTCGACTTAAACCAAGAACTCTGTATCTGAGACTTCAAGGACTTTGTGGGGACCTATTGGGTTCACACCTTGCCTGAATGTGTTGCCTTCGATGTACCTGGATAAACATGCATAATTCGATTGGTTAGTGGTTTCAAATACATACACTTTCTTCTGCAAGTATTTTGCCTGAGTAGGAATGGTTAAAACAACTCACATTTCCTTCAGGAATGGGTGTTTATAGAACGCATCCGGAATCCTCCCACTGAATTTATTGTGATCCAAATACCTGCATTACACAGTTTCAGATCAATTATCCAACATATGGCCACAGGGCTTTCATTGTATATTTATTTGTCCCAAAAAAAAAAGTTAAAACCAGGATTTGAGCTCTTTTGTATGAGAACAATGATTCCACAGCAACAGTAAAAGAAAAAAACCTCCATTAGAGAAATGATTAGCTTTTCTTCAATTTTGTTTGAGTTTCACTGAAAGTTACCAGAAGCCCTCAAGTTTCAGACTATGAAGATTGTTGTACACTGCAAGTTAGCTAGCTTCTTAAAGGCAAGTCAGATTAGAGGATCGAGGTCCAATATGCTGAAGCAAGGTATTCAACGAAATTCATTCTGCAAGTCCTGATCGGGAAAATAGCACCCGCAAGAAACATTTTTTTCTCATATTTTATGCACCTGCAACAAATAGCAAGTACATCCCATCCATTCCTTCTTTCGGATGTGTCGGGGGTAAAACAAGATCTTTCACTTGTGCATCAGAGTTATTATACATCCACTGCAGAATCCGTCTTTAGGACATGTGTTGGGTAAAGAAAGATTTTTCACTTGTGTATCAGACTATCAGGTAAAGTCCAGTACAAATTGCATTTATCTTGATGTGTTATTCTTTAGTAGTTCCATTATTATCATATTTCAACATTCGGAGACTAAATAATATATTTCAACATTTAGAGACTAAATAATATATTTCAACATATACAAAGGAGCAGAGATAGACTTACAGGTACGTCAATCTAGGAAGACGTGCTACTGCAGATGGTATTATTCCAGTCATTTTGTTGTAGGACAGATGCCTGGGCAAAAATTTACCCCATGAAATTCATCATAAGATTCAAGTGAAGAATGAAACTGCAGTATATAACTCCAACCAAGAAGGCAAAACTTACAAGATCTCCAGGTTAGTTAAATTCGCCAGCTGAGCTGGAATTCCTCCCGTCAAGTAGTTATTGTTCAGATAACTAAACAATATGTCAGAAAAGTGCGTAAGACTTAAGACAGCAAAACCAAGGAAATGATTTAGACAAGTGCTACACAATAGCTTACAGGTTACGAAGGACAGGAAAGCATCCTTCAATGCGTATGAGTTCCCTTATCGTACCCACTAAATGATTGTTGCCAACATCCCTATAAACACATAAATAGTGTCTTTTAGTACCTACTTATAGTTACAATATCATTGCTGGTTCCAAGTATAAGAAAAATAAGGAAATGGAAATTCTAATAGTTAGAATAAGAAATCTTACAAATGCCGAAGATTTTGCAGTGTGCCCAATTCTGCTGGAATGCGCCCAATGAATCGGTTTTCATGTAGATATAAATACCGCAGTTCAGGAAGATTTGCCAGCTCCTTGGGAATTTCTCCCTTAAAGCTATTGAAGCTCAGATATCTGTCGAAGTACAATTAAACAGCTTGCAATTAGAAAGACATCAAACACAGGAACTCCAAAAGAAATAAAGGAGGAAAATGAACTAAAAACTTTACTCACAGATGTGTCAGACTTTTCAGTTCACCTATTTCAGGGGGAAGGATATCCTGTAGTTTATTCCATCTCAGATTGCTACAAGCAGAAACATACAGTGAGCATAACCATTATATATAACTTAATAGGACACAATGAGCACACCATGAAGGGAATTAGATAAATGAATAGCAGTTCAGAGATTTAAAAGAAATATTGAACTCACGCTCATTAATTCATGCAAACTGAACAGACCAAAAGCACTTTATAGTGTTTTGACTCAAAACAATAGGATAAAACAATGATAAGATAACAATAGAATACACAGCAGCCCAAGACCTTGAGATATAAAAGAATTGCAACACCTCCTCGTCACTTCTCACCAAAACTCCTTTTGTCTTCTAATCACATAATCTATGTTATTCTCACATTAGAGCAGGGCATTATGCACAGAATGAAGATCTGGACAAGTATACTTTTGGCAGATGCTGTGCTACCTTTCCACAACTTAGGTGAACTCCAAGGCTCCATTGGCCCATAAGAAATTTCCTCAAGAAAGTCTATTCCTTGTAAGTTTTTTTTAGATAAGAAAAAGATTATATTAATGAAGAAAACACAATTACATCCTAAGAGGACAAGGAGTCCTTAAGAGGAATCTAGTTACAAATCCGCCCAATGTAGCATAACCTGTGTAACAGGATAGCTCCTGAAACACCCAGCAGCTTTAGCCCACAAAGAGGAAGCATACTATTCTATCCCACAACATATCAATAGTCAAAGAAATACCAGAAAAGACCCTAGCGTTCCTCTCTAGCCAAATACACCACAAGATTGCAAAGATAGCACACTTCCACAACACTTTCTTCTTCTTCCCCCCTCCTAATGGCACTTACAATTTCTCCACAATAGTGCCTGGACTGCTCCACAGCGCACCCATAGCATCAAATAGTCGGCCCATAGAGCCCGTGCTACTCGACACCCCAAAAAGACATGTGTTGAAGTCTCGCTGCTAGCCCGACAAAGCATACACACATCAGGGAATAATGCTGAATTCAGACTCCTCCGCTGCCGTAAATCATTAGTATTAACCCTGTCCAACAACAATGCCCACGCAAAAGCCCGTACCTTAAAAGGTACTTTCGCCTTCCAAAGCCAATTTGCAATCGGGAAGGCAGGCTGCTGTGAAGATAGCTCCAGAGTCCTGCAGGAAAACACCCCCAAAGGGTCCCCTACCCACCTCCTAGAGTCTTCCCAATCCTGTAATTGGAGGGACTCCAACCAACCAAGTAGTGAAATGACCTCCTCCATCTCCCAATCCTGAGGAGGTCTCCATAAACGCAAATCCCAAGAACCTGTCGAGGAAGAATAAAACTCTGAAACTGCAGCCTCGTGAAGCATAGACAGCTGAAAAACTCTCGGAAATCTCAAGCACAAAGGCTGGTTATTTCCCCAAACGTCCTCCCAAAATCTAATCCGCGTCCCACTCCCAAGGTTCCACCTCACTAATGGGAAAAAGTACGTAGAAACATGAGATATAAACTTCCAAGGACTCATGCGTGGTACCATGCGCCCCATTTGCATCCCATCCGTTCAACTGCATGTCATACTTACTCCTAATTACCTTATGCCACAAAGCCTCAGTCACCAAAGGAAATCGCCATAACCATTTTCCAACAAGTGCAATATTTTTAGTCACCAACCTCCCAAGCCCCCTTCCTCCTTCGGCCGACACACCTTATCCCAACTCACCAAGTGGTCCCTCTTCTCACCATCCTTACCCGACCATAAGAAATCCCGCATCATCTTTTCTATCCTACCATCCACAGCTGCCAGGATTTTAAAAAGAGATAGATAGTGTAGGGGAATACTACAAGGACATGACTGAATAATAGATAGTCTATTCCTTGTAAGTTCTTCGATTTCATATATATGTCGCTTAAGGTTTTTGCACACAGATTAAGGTTCCCTTAAATCCAAACAAAAGTAAGCTAACTTGAATGAAATACCCTTCTTGTGAAACCACAATAAATACCTATTGTTCAAATTCACATCCTGAAACAAACAAAAAGATTCCCCAATATGACTTATATTTTGAAACAGAGGAAGTAACAATAAGACATAACAGGGCACAAAATCAACACTCCTACAGCCAGCTCACAAACCAGTCAATAAAGGGCCAGTTTGAAAATGATATTAACACAAATGGTTAGATGCAAAACATACATTGTTATTGATCAATGTAGCTTCCATCAAGAGAATAATGACTTGTTCACTATATATGATTAATACTCTTAGACTTGACCATTTAAATGTCTATATTGTATAGTCTATCCACATATTCTATCTGTTGGCAATTAATATACTTTAAGTCAGGCTTTGAGAAATTTTGAAAAATAAAGAAAAAAATAAGAAAAGAAACGAGACAGTGGAAAGACGGCCGGAATTTAAGACTGAAGGACATTGGAAACCATCAGTTTGGCAGACATTGAAGCCCAATTCTGTAGAAGAGAACAGAGTCTTAATGCACAGGTCTATTTGGTACTAAACACTAAACAGCAATCAACTAGACAAACAGCAAGTCAAGAGAATGTCAAATATGGAATAAAGGGTCATACAATATTTTCAGACGCTTCAACCGTCCAATCTGAGGAGGAATTGGCCCCGTCAACTTGTTGTTATGCAGGTCCCTGCCACATGTATCTTCACATTAAACAAAAGCATGGAAGTCACAAAAGGCTAAGTCAGTAAGCTACACCAAAAGGTCACCTACAGCCTCTGAAGATCCAAAAGATTGGTCACAGCAATGGGAAAAGGTCCAACAATTGACACTGCATAAACTTCCCTGCAAGTTGAATAAGCAAACATGTATATTCAGTACTTCCTCCTATTTATTTGTCAAACATATAGCTATATTTTGCCTTCATAAGTAAATACATGAATAAACAACTTTTACAAAGAAACATCTACCACATTCGCGAAAAAAACAACACCATAGTCATTAAATAAACAAAGCATGAGAAGTTTGACTTACAGCTCTGTAACAACTCTATAATCCCCCTGAACTGAGCAAGTTACACCAGACCAACGAGGCAAATCACCATCTCCACAAGGATCATCTCCAACCCACGAATAAACAACTCTCCACCCAAGCGACGCCTTTATTTCATTTAATGCTTTCACTGCAACACATAGAAATTACATTGTCACTCACAAGAGTCCATCAAAATTCAACCGTACATGAATGAAGACTTTAACATGATATAAACATGTCTCCCTCCCATAGATGTTAATAGAACTTGTGATCATTCCTTTTTGTTTTCATTTTCTCCAATGCATTCATAGATAAAAAGGACTACAAGTTACTAAATCAATCTTACTCCAAGATGGAACTAATTAATGCTTATCTAGAGAACAGGACACGACACGACAATCACATCCAGGTGCTAATCAATTTAGGTCTTATTCAAAGTACAGGTTCAACTGAGGAACAAAGTGATGCCTCAAACAGTCCTAAAATGGAGCTTTTCAAACTCAAAGAGGTTTAATACATTTGCTAGATCTAGGATATAAAGTCTTTTTATCTGCTGCAACATCTTAGGTCGGTAAATAATCAACTTGAATATTATCCATCTTCACACAAACAAAAAGGGCACCCCAAAATTATACATTTTGCCAACATCCTCACCCTAATAATATCTCCATCACCTATTACCCTTTTCTTCACTAAATACTAGATCAAACAGATATAAACTAGATAATAATTAAGGATAGATCACTATCATTATGCATAAAACAACAATCAATTATAATTCCATATAGAACACGATCAACCCCCACAAATGCATCATCATAAAGATATGAAATTCCTTGAGTAACCACATAAATTGAGAAAAACCCATTAGAGATGAAGCTTAAAAACACCTAAATCGTGCTCAAACTCAAATGGTTACTAAAATTGGAACGACTAGGAGAGAGAAACGGAGATAGAGAAAGAGAGATTACCATCACGTTTGAGGGTTTTAGAGAAAGCGGCATTGAAGAGGAGTGGCAATAAGAGGAGCAGAAGTGTGCGAGGCCAATGCGCCATTGTTGACATTGATCTCTCTCTCACTCTAGTGGAACAATCAATGGATGAAGAAAGAAGTGGGAGTGGAAGTGCCAGTGGAAAGTGAAAGAGAGAGAGTAGATCGGAAACATTTAACGGCCAAGATCTGTAATTTAGAGAGCTAGGAAGTTTGCTAATTGCTTTTGCTTCTTCACTATCTTTAACGCGCAAATAGAGTTTTTTTCTTCTTCCTTTTTTCTTTTTTTTTTTTTGCTTTTTGTTGAGTCGGTTTTGGCCTTTTGGGTTGTTTCACTGGTTTATGTTCCTCCAATCCTCCCTATGTGCAATGGGCAGTGTTCAGTTCTTAGTTAGTTCTAACTGGGAAACAGTGGAAGGTGAAAACTCGTCGTTTTTGCGTTTCGGGTCGAATCCACCTAGAGATGGTCATGGATTGGGCGGGCATGCTATAAATAGCACAACACCAGACGAGTTACGTGGCACAAACTAGTGGATTATGGACTATGTTTGGTTCTAATTTTGGGAAAAAACTTGTTGTCTACGCACGATATGACGACACATGACAACATGGCCCACATTAAAAGAGTAATAAAATATTAAAATATGCAGAAAAATAGCCTTGGGTACGAGGGTGGTGAGGGGCTCTCAGGCACGACTCGGTGGGTCATGGACATCTGCCGACACGGCACGAATTCCTACGAGGTGGGTCGTGCCTCCTAACCCCAAGCATAAGATAAGGCAGTGGTCATCTCTAAATTTGCCCCTCACTTTGTTGCTTTTCTTTTCTTCCTTACCATTTTACAATCCATACTTTATACGCATAGCTAAGTCGAGTTAATGCATCAAGTCGAGCTTAATATGACTTAATCTAATTGACTTATTAGCCTCCTATATTTGAGTGATGCCATAAATAATTTGTAGAAAATCATCTATCTCTTTTTTATTTTAGAATTCTATTCTTTTTTTTTTTTTGCTACGCAGAATTCTATTCAATTTATAATAACATGCAAGTATCATTAATAGTAGGTAAATCAAGCAGAGTTAAATAGACAGAGTTGTAGGGACTCATATATCTTTTGATGGTGCGTAAGTAGATGAATTTTGCGAGAGAAACTTGAAAAGTAACCAAATTATTAGCCAAAACCTTAAACTTATAATTGAAGATCCGGTTAATAGTTTTATGTCCTATTATGCTCCCTCATGTGAATGCACCTTTGAATTCAAAGTGTAGATGATGCACAACTCAAGACCACATAATTATATCATCATGATTCTTTGACACCGTGTGAAGATTTCAACTCAATCAAAATTTTAAACTCATAATTTAAAGGTCTAAATAATAGTTTTGTGTCCTATATTAATTTACAATACAATGTGAGATTATTTTTTAAAGTGCCCCATGATACACATCACATGAATCAAGAGGTTTATAATGTTGTTGGATAATAATTCGTATTCCCATAATTTTTCAACTAATCACTCTTCCCTTAAGTATGAAAATATGCATATTGGAGCCATTTCATACCAACTCCCACATCTTATCCCAACAACAATCCACTTTACCAAACATGCATTGCATAAAGTCCTAGTCCCTCGATTCCACTCCTACATATATATACTAAACTCAATTGTCGTATGAAAATCAAGAAATTTGTTAAAATTCAGTTCACATTTGGCATTCTAATTATTTCTTTCTTTACATTGTGAACGACATAATTCTTTGGGGCATATACATAAGTGGAACTTTGAATAAATAGCAACTAAATTAAAGTAGAGCAAGACTTGTATAAGATCACCAGCTCATAACAAAATGGAGTCACTACTTAGAAATGTAGAGGTCACTTATTATAAACCGTGACTCTTGTTTACTAAAAAATGACCCTTGTCTTACCAAAAGTTATGAAAAGACCGTCTCATACAAGTTTTTGTGATTAAAGTATGGTTAATTTTTTTTTGTTTAACCACAAGTTCACCTAAGCCCTTTGGGTCAAGACTAATCTTGTTCGCACCAGGTCGGCCCACGAAGGGGTAAAGCGCTCCCGCTAAATAGTTTCTTCATTCACAAGATTCGAACCCTCGACCTTACTTAAAAAATGAGAGTACCGAACCACTCACACTAACCACAATAAAGTATGGTTAATCTGATGAGGCAAAGCAATAAGCATATACAATATCCATCCACTAACTTACATTTACATATATATACTCGATCGATATGATGATACCACTATTGGCTATTGCAAAACTATAATTACATTCAGGAGAGTTCCCTGGTTTGATGTTGGAAACTCATATCATGTGCACACGTCTTCCCATTTTAATTGTATGTTTTCCATTAAATGAATGCACTTCTTTTGGCATGCGAAAAGGAGACATGCAATTTGCCCATAGTCGCCCAATTACTCATCCCACCATCCCTTTGAGAAATATTTTGCTCATTTCACACATTCAATTGTGACTTTTAACCTCCACACATACAACGACCATAAATAGCAAATTCAACTTAAATTCCATTTCCATGTAATTTTAACTAGCTACAAAACAAATGAAAAGTACTATAGGAATATTGCATAATTGCATCATCAAACATTTAAAGGATTTTCAGTTATTCAAATCGCTTAATTTTGGGAAAATCCATTCGACATCTATTTAATGTCTCCCATTAGGAAAAAGCAAAAAAAAAAAATGCTTAATCTACTCGGACAGTATAGTCTACCAATGTAATATGAACTATAAATTCATACATCATACGGGTAGAATACTCGATAGGTAAATAATAACAATAGATCATGTACTAGAAGGGAGGCAAAAAATTAAAACTTTACATGATGATAATAAATGTCACATGGAGTTCTCATGATGAACACAAAAAGACAACTATGTCCCCTGATCACAAGATATCCTAACTAGCTAGCAACTACATCACTCATCCCCCACCCTCCAAAATTTATGGAACCCCCATGGGATTCTTCTGATTTTTTTCAAATCATACATTAATCAAACCCAAAAAAAAAAAGAGTCCAAAAATTACAAAAAAAATAGAAATTAAAAAGAAAAAGAAATGTACCATTTCCAGTATTGTTTCTGCTGTTTTGAATTACAAGTACGAAATTACTCATGTACCCTTTTGCTCTCTAATAATAATCTTCTCTTTCCATGCACGAGAATGCTTGAAGCGCGTTAATAATGGCGGAAACAAGCTTGGAAATAGCCCCTCTAATCACCATCATCATCATCATCATCATCATCATCATCATTTACTATACATTATAGCTAGCTTGCTAAATTCAGCAAAATATTAAAATTACACAAGAACCCTATTAGAAATTTAAATAAAAAAGAAAATGGAAATTAAGGAAATTATCCAAAATAAATGTAAGGCCTTCATGAAAACGACGTCGAAGAAGGGGCACATTACGTGACTCACTCTGTTTTTCTCTCTCTAGCTCCACCGTGACACGCCATTGACAAATCAATTCGTCAATTCAAGAACTCCCAAGAAATTAAAAAACATAAAATTAGCCAAGAAATTAATTAAAAGAACAAAACGGCACCGTTGAGTATGAACCATGATGATGATGAAGATCAGTTGTGGAGGGGATTGGGACCACTTGGGACGAGGCGTTTTTCGACACCGTAACGCGGGTCGATATCGTTGTCTCCGACGGTGGTGGCGGCGCGTGCGGCGGAGGTGGTGGTGGAGGACGGTGGTGGTGGGAAGAGGAGGTGGTGGAAGTGAGAACAGAGAGAGGGTGGGTATTTGGAAGACAAAGGGTGACAGTATTGGTAATATTGGTGTTGGAGGTCTGTTGGTGATCTTGAAGAGGGTTCAAGAAACGCCACCGTTTTTGATGCGGTGGTGAAGGTGGCGAGGAGAGAGAAAACGATGGTGGTGGTGAGGAGGAGGAAGAGAGGAGAGAGACTGAGGGTGGTTCTCTTTTTCTTCATTGTTGGATGGTTGGGTGATCGCGGTGATGGGGGAGGAGAGAGAAAACAGAGGGGGTTTGGGTTTAAGGGGGAGGAGAGAGAAAACAGAGTCTTTCGTTGTCAGGGGTGTGAAGAAGTGAACGGGAAGTCCTGAGAGAAAGGGAGTTTTTGTATTTATGCTTCCTTTTTTTTTCTTTCTTTATTTATGGGCTACGAGAAAGAGTATTTACTGCTAGACCTGATGAACTCTGCTGTGCTGGCAAGGATTTTGAATTTTAATTGTGCTTTTGTCCAAAAATGAGGGACTTGTTCAAAATAAGTAGTGACATACTGAAAATTACCTCAACATTCAAAACATTTTATTCTCATAAAAATATACTTAAGTCTGTTCTCCTCAACTTTCCCCTGAAATATTCAGTAAATTTCTATTCAGTTCTGGAAAAGAAGTTCAGTTCAGAAAAATTCATTAGAGTTCGGTAAACCAAAGAATAAATTTACTCTTTGTAATAGTAGATTCAATAAAAATTAGTTCAGTTCTGAAAAATTCAGTTCAGTTCAGTAAATTTCAGTTCGGTTCAGTATTGTGCAGATAAGCTCAGTAAAAAGAAGGTGAAGAGAGCAAACCCTTAGTCTGTAACAAGATTCAAATACTTCCAATTTTACCTCTTCAAGGAACTCCCTCAATTCTCTTTTTCTCCTTTGTCCTCTCTAAAATCCTTATCGTGTAAGTATGAATTTGGAGACCACATACACACGATCGACGGAATTTGTGAGTCAACGATTGTGTTTGATGAAGGAGAGAAAGGGTTGAATTTTGTGACATATCACCTAAACTATTTGAATGATCCAACTCTTAACTCATGGCTTTTGAAGAGCAACAAAGGTGCGTTTCAAGATGAATTAAGAGAACATTCTATCTTGATTCTATTATGTTCCTTCGTGGAGTATATTATAGTGATGATGATTACATGGAGTATGCACAAAAGATCGGGATTAAAGCTCTTATTATATGATCACATTCATTATGAACAATCCCGTATTTTGACAGTTTTACATCTGTTCATATTTTGGGCATAAATACATCATAAAATATCGGATCATCGTGATTCAAAGTGTTGTGGAAAGCTAACAGAGAGATCTAAAACTTTCATGTTTTGAGTATTTTCATATTCAGAACGTAACGTGGTCGAATGTTTGATTGAAGTAGCGACGCAGAGTTGGACAACGTTACCTTGGGCTTTAAGGAAACGAGTATACATTAGTTAATCATTCCTAGTTGGTTTCTAATTAGTTTAGGAGTGTCTATATCTGATTTAATTACGTTTTGTGTGTTAAATTCAGTTAGATTAGGTTGTTATTTATTTCCTAATTTCAGTTGGTTTAGTTTCCTAATTGTAATAGGATTCCTACTTGTAATAGGGTTGGTTTTCCTACTCAGATTAGGATTAGGTTTACTTATTATCTTGCCTATATATATGGCACACGTTCTTATTGTAACATAGGAAGATTATATTGATTAATAAACATTTTGTTTAGCTGGTTATTTGAGTCAAGATTCTATCTTTATTGTTCTTTATCCTATTCTTGTTGATTATTATTCCGCATATACATCAAAATAATCAGCTAAACCACCTAGGCTTGAAGCTTATAATCTGAATACAAGTTTGAACCACCAAGGCTCGGGTTGTACCACCAAGGCACGAAAGCAATTAAACTCACAAAGAATTCAAAACAAACAAAATGTTTATTAATCAATATAATCTGCCTATGTTACAATAAGAACGTGTGCCATATATATAGGCAAGATAATAAGTAAACCTAATCCTAATCTAAGTAGGAAAACCAACCCTATTACAAGTAGAAATCCTATTATAATTAGGAAACTAAACCAACTGAAATTAGGAAATAAATAACAACCTAATCTAACTGAATTTAACACACAAAAGGTAATTAAATCAGATATAGACACTCCTAAACTAATTAGAAACCAACTAGGAATGATTAATTAATGTATACTCGTTTCCTTGAAGCCCCCAAGGTAACATTGTCCAACTCTGCACCGCTACTTCAATCAAACATTTGACCACGTTACGTTCTGAATATGAAAATACTCAAAACATGAAAGTTTTATATCTCTTTGTTAGCTTTCCACATCAATTTGAATCACGATGCTCCGATGTTTTATGACGTATTTATGCCCAAAATATGAACAAATGTAAAACTGTCAAAATACGGGAATGTTCATAATGAATGTGATCATATAATAAGAGCTTTAATCCCGATCTTTTGTGCATACTCCATGCTATCATCATCACTATAATATACTCCACGAAGGAACATAATAGAATCAAGATAGAATGTTCTCTTAATTCATCTTGAAACGCACCTTTGTTGCTCTTTAAAAGCCATGAGTTAAGAGTTGGATCATTCAAATAGTTCAGGTGATATGTCACAAAGTTCGACCCTTTCTCTCCTTCATCAGTGTTATTTGTGGTCAAAATCTTCACTTCCGTGAAGGATCAAGATATATCAAAGGAAAGATATAGTTACTATGCATGTTGGGAGTCGCACCAAAGTATTCTAGTATATTGGCTTGTTGGCGCAATTTTTTATTTTTTTCATTGATTTAATATATTCTAAGCTTATTTTTATTGCAGATGTCGTATGTTTTTTCTATGACTGGAAATCTGCTATTCCTCTCTCAAACAAAAACAAAAAAAAAAAAATTCTTTTCAAAAGGTTTTCTATGAAACGCCTCAAGGTGAGGCCCCTCTATAGTCAAGCATAACATAAGCATGACGTTATACTTGTTAGAGGAGACTCACCTTAAGGCCGCCTCATATAAGTTTTTGTGAATTCCTTTCATTCATGTTAAAGAGGTACCAATAAATAAATAAAAAAACAAAGAATAAAGGAAAAATTGCTTTGAATAATCCCAAGTTTAGGTGGTGTGCCAATAATAATCCTAAGTCCAAAAATCTCCCCCAATAATCCCAAATTTTTACTTACATGTCAATAATGCACCACCGTCTAAGGTTGTTAATTCTCCATCATTATTGCCCAAATAAAGTGGAATTGTTTTTTTTTTTTTCTCCTTTCTAGCTAGCTTCTACGGAATATTACATTACTAGTTCTCTCTCCTCCCCCATCTGCTTAATTCTTCCTTTCTCCATGAAAACACCCCCTCATGTTCAATATCATCCTCCCCCTTTCTCTCTCTTGACCACCATGTCCTTATCTCCCACCATATATATGGCTAAGGACACCATGGTCATCTCATGTCTGCTAAACAAGCATGAATACAGTTTTGTCATCTACTATATGTCTGACACTCTGACCCAACAAGTCATAAATTGCTAGTCCAAGCCCATTCAGCACAAATTTTGATCAAGCTCCCAAAATTTTCAATGGTTCGAGTGATATAGTCATAGAGAGAGAGAGAAAGAGATGAGGAGAAGATAAAAAGAGTGCCTTTTATGTTCATTTAGTTTTCAATTGACCATTGTTGGTTTTAGATTTGTAGGCCCGATCAATGGAAACAATGCTCCATTATATTAGGGCCTTCAAACATAAATGCGATTCTCTGATAGGGAATGGGAATATGGGATACTGAGGAGTTATGGAGTTTGGGATTAATTCTGGCATGGGGATGGCAGAAAGAGTAAAAGTATGAAAAACAATTGATTTTAAAGCCAAATAAGCAAGCACTAACGGATCAACTACGGTGTTAAGTTCCAACCCATTATTAGCACAATGGTTACAACTTCGCATTATTGATAGTGACATTTCAACTTGGAATTATTATTGGCACACCATCCAAACTTGAGATTATTTAGAGCAAATTTTCCAAGAATAAAAGAAGTTGCAAGCCCACCTGATCCACCGGCCCAAGAGGGTGACTATGGACTTTCATTATTCGTACTAGTAATTTGGAAATAGAGATTGGCCCAAGCTCATGACCTCTAATCTTTCAGAAACCTTAGAATTTTCAGCCATTTATCTTGTAGCTAGTCTTGTGTGGATTTAGTCCACCGTGGATAGTATATTTAAGAGGTGGTTGCAGGTAAAGTATGGGGTGGCTTCACTATTAGAGGGGTGGCTCCAGGTGAAGTATGTGGTAACTCCAGTATTAGAGGGGTGACACCAATGGGGTGGCTCCACTAGAAATAGGGGGTGACTCCAATATTAGAGGGGCGACTACAAATAAAAATATGGGGCGACATTTAGACTTTTGATCCACTATGGACTAAGTCCACTCAAGTTTTTGTATTTATCTTGATTCTTATCCTTATTTGCTTTTTTAGAACTTGTTTTGTGCTTTAAGCTTCAATTTATGGTTCGATGATTGTTTTCAATTTTATTTTTATTTTTTTGCATTTTTGACATTGTTCGGTGATTTTAGCTAGGATAATATTTATCATTCTTTCTCTTGTTAAAAGTTTTTCGATACATGCTTTAAGCGTCATAATGTTGTTCGATGATACTTATTGTTGTTATCTTTTTAAATTTATTCGGTAGTTTATGATTGATTTTATCGTTCAATGCCTTTATATATCTATGTTTCCACGGAACAATTGGTTGGTGTGTTATCTCGTTTAATTTGTGCCGGATTACAGTAATTTATGGATTGTTGATCTTTTTAACGTTCTAATTGCAAGTGCTTACAGTTGATGATCAGCTGTGCAACATCATGGACAAACAAGATAATATCCGCAATGTGTCCATTGTTAGCAATTTTAGTGGTGATGGTAGTTCAAATTGCACTCTTGTTTTTTTGTTTTTATTTTTAATAATACGTACTTCTTTCACTGTATGTCTTTTTGTGTGGGTTTGTCAGGCAAAATCCGTTTAAAAAGGTTAGTGATAAATACGGCAACTGAGACTGAGGATCATGTGCGAGTTACTATTGATCCTAATAATTCATTTTACAATCCCAATTTCGCTTATTCTTCAATTTACCAGCTGGACGCCGAAGATAACAACCAGTTCATTATCCACCTAATGGATACAAGAGGCGATTCGAAGGTTGATATACCTTCTCTATTAACCACTGATGGTGCGATAGTGGTGATAAACATCTATAGAGATTTTGTTGTAATAGTGCGTATTGTGGTCGTGCCGATTTCTAAGTTAGCACAAATTCCCTGTCAAAATTCTCGCCAAACCAGGAATTTATGTACACCTCTATTACTAGCCAACTCTTCATTTCACTTCATGACCACAAAATTTAAAGAGATAAATAATAATCAAACAAACAAACAAAAGGGAAATAACATAACATAACCTGAGATAACCTAACAAAGCTTAGATACACATACAGTTTATTAAACCAGCAACTCCTTTGTTGATTTTATTTATTTATTTTTTGATATGAAGATGGGGGATTTTTATTAAGCCATCAAAATCGAGTTACAATAATCTACTGCTACTAAATCAGACACATCTAAAGGTCCCCTCGACCCAGACTCTAGTGGAAAAAGAGGTAGGTTTCAGGTGCGCCATGAAATGCGCCACCTTATTACCATCCCTCTTAACATAACTCCACACTACTTTATCAAAACTACCACACAAATTATAAATGTTTTGTAAAACAAATCCTAAATAGGTAAGCGGATGCTCTTTTTTCATTAAGCGATTCATCACATTTAAGCAATCTCCCTCCAAAATGATTTGCCTGCTGCCACATTGTAACGCCATTTGCAAGCCGAACTTGATCGCATGAGCCTCTGCAATCTCGACATCTCACTGATCATGAACCTATCTGCAAGCACACCTAAGTAACCCTCCCTCGGTGTTCCGTAATAAAAGATTTGTGGACAACCAGATTTTTATGCATTGTCGAGAGTAATTATTTGGATGCCGAAAAGGAAATGAATGATGTGCTATTATTAGACAAAATTCAATTTCCTCCGATGATGAGAGGTAATGTGCTAGATTTTTTGGTCAGATTTTTGGTGAAAAAAGCATTGACATAGCATAATTGTACAAAGAAATACCAATTTATCTACCGCTGGATAATGAAGATATGAGAAACGTTGAAGAGTTCCAGTAGATTTTTAGTGTACAAAGTCTGGAGGGATATATAATATTATTGGGCATCCAACCATCCGGTTAAACTTAAGGCCGGAGGTCAATCAATGTTATTATCCATCAATACCCCCTCACACAAATGTCCTTTGGGCTTGAAGTATGCATAATGCACAGGTCCACCTTATCATATATACTAGAATGCTCAACTATAGGAATAACGAGTCTTCAGGATTCGAATTCGAGACTTCTCGTTCTATATGGCTCTCCCGTTGTTATTGTAGTAGTAGTATGTTGTCAATAAGCCTTTGAAGACATTTATGTGGAGTTCTGGTTCTTAACTTGAGAAAAATCGGCTTATTTTCAAGACCAATAAGGAGTTTAGTGTGATAAGGCAATGAGTACTAGTTTATCTTTCGTGATAATTATTGAGCTGAGTGGTACTGAACACTTTCATTTTGGCTCTGTTTGGTTGGGCGAACAATCGTTTTTAACTGAAAAGTATTTTCAGCTGAAAATCATTTTCAGTGTAAAATGTATTTCCGTTCATATTTTCCGTTGTTTGGTTACAACGGAAAATAATTTTCCTGAAAAACTATTTTTTATAAAAAAATAAAACCTACTAACATAGTTGCGTCGATCTTGAAAAGTTAGATGGATTCAAAAAAAAAATCACCTCAAACGCATATCGGAGTAAAAAATTGTACTTATTTGAAGAAAAAAAAAAATATTGAGAAAGTGGCCCGAAAGTTCAGCCCGAGGCCCAATCAAGTCGGGTGCGAGTTTGTTTTTATTAGAGCTGTCAAATAGGTCAGGTCGTGTCGTGTCGTGTTCGTGTTCGTGTCAAGGTTAAACGTGTCGAGAATCCCTTGACCCAAACCTAACCCATTTATTAATCGTGTCGAAAATCCTTGACCTGCACCTGACCTGTTTAATAATCGTGCTACATGTTTAATGACCTGTTAATCTGTTTATCTTTACTTATATTCTAAACTAATTGAAATATGAAAAAAAAACCCATAAATTTTACCTACAAATTTAAAGTTTTAACCATATAAGTGTATATTCAACAGTCTAAAATTATTAAAATGCTCAAGATATGTGAGATTCTATTACATTATTTACTTGTTACAATTATATTGAACTTAAATTTGACAATTAAAATTAAACGTGTCGTAAGCAGGTTATTTTCGTGTCAGAAATCTCAACCTTAACCTAACCCATTTAACTAAACGTGTTACTCGTGTCGATCCATTTAATTAAACGGGTCGAAACTTCTCAACACTAACCCGCTACATTCGTGTCCGGTTCGTGCTGTGTTGTCGTGTCGTGTCAGCTTTTGACAGCTCTAGTTTTTATGATCCGATGTCCCGACAACCAAATCTGATGATCAAGTCCATTATTAGTGCTCCGGGGACACAGTGCCTCACCAACGGAAAACCGTTTTCCCTTCATTTTGAAGGGAAAACATTTACACCTATATAGGTGAAAATGTTTTTCCCCCTGAAAACCATTTCCCATCTCATTGTAAACCAAACTTCAGAAAATGGGAAAACTGTTTTCCAGGAAAACTGTTTTCACCCCAACCAAACGGAGCCTTTGTGTATTTAAAGCAAGATTTAAAGAACTTAAAGATGGTTCGTTAGAGTTCAATAGTGAACCTACAACAAAGCGGAATAAATAAACCAAGGTGCCATAATTGATATGTTGATGTTGTTTAACATGAAGAACAAAATTTCAGAGCTGCTCAAGTTATTGTGAAAGAGAAATCTAGATATTCTTAATACTCTTTCAAATACTTCATTCGTCCCAAATTGAAGTATCCACATTTTTTAAAGACATATAATTGCGGTGAGATATCCCTTATACTCTTATGTGGTCTTACTAAATGCTTTAAATGTCTCTCATTTTGAATTAAAGTGATGGGTATAGAATTGAAAATCAACTACCAATTTCAGAATGTCGGTAATTCAAATTGGACAAAGGGAGTAAAGTACAGAACATAACGAAGTTTGAACCTAAAAGCATATTTGTAATGTCCTAGCTATTCGAGGATATCCTATCATAGTAGCTTAGTTGCAAAGGTGTTGGCTAAGTTGTTGTAATATGTAGAATGTAGAAGGATCACCGCTCCATAGTGTGTATCACGTCCGTACCTATTGCGCAACCTTCATCATGCACCACAACACCAATGGGCTCAAGACAAGATATTGCATTGTAGATGTGATAGTTCAAGTTTCACAATATAAACCGATGACATTATGAATGGTTTATAAGAGACCTAACCACAAGGTTTTATCTTTCTTAGAACTTTTTTTTTTGTTTTTGTTGTTGAGAAATTATAATTTTTATGTGGATTGTGAGTAATGATTAAAAGATAATAGATTGGATTATAAGTTAAAATGTCAGGGATGTTAGATTTGAGGAGATGGGCAATTATTACCCCATTTGGAGTTTATTACCCCATTTGGAGTAATAGTTACTTTATCTCCTAAACTCATCTAAGGTAATGATTTTCCCCCTTTTTCCCTTCTCCACCAAGTTGCACTACCCACCACAAAGGATCAAGTTGCACCATCCACCACCAAGGACCAAGTTGCACCACTTATCACCACCTCCACCTTCGTATTTTACTTTTTAATTTGCTCCATTATATTATTAACCATTACCCCCAATCCAAACATGCTCATAACCTTTGTTGCTATAATAACAAAAAAAAAATAATGTCAGCAATAATTGCAGTGTTGCAGCTGCCTCAATATAAACATGAAAGATTCGGATCATTTCCAATACTCTATTTTCCACATTTACGCATAACACTTGTGGATGCTTGCTTACATGTTAAATATTTAGCTTTACCTTTTTTGTTTGTAATCAACTTAGGGCCTAGTCTCTTCACCTTCTTTTTACTGAACTTATCTGCACAATACTGAACTGAACTGAAATTTACTGAACTGAACTGAATTTTTCTGAATTGAACTTATTTTTACTGAATCTACAATTACAAAGAGTAAATTTGTTCTTTGGTTTACTGAACTCTACTGAATTTTTCTGAACTGAACTTCTTTTTACTAAATACTTCAGGGGGAAGTTGAGGAGAACATGCCCTTGATACGTGGCAAACATCCACAAATATAATGCGTAAATGTGGGAAATAGGGTATCGAAAAGGATCTAAATCCTCAAAATATCCGGAAAAAAATAAAGAATATTCCATGCTCAAACCACACGAATCATTTTGTGATTAGGCCAATCCTTTTCTTCCCTGACATCTGATTTCTCATCTCACAATCCCTAGATCACATCACCCAACCAAACATTTATAAATAAATTAAAAAAAAAAACAAATGTAAACCCAAAAGAACCTCAAATCAAAATCAGATCTTTGAACCCTTCATTTTTCCACCAACAATCCCCTAATCAAGGGGCACACCAACCCAAAAAAAAAAAAAACCAAAAAAACAAGCAAACACCATGATCCTCCATTTTCCCACCACCATCACCACCGTGATTTTCTCTCTCCTAATTTCTCTCTCCACCGTCACATCCACCCCAACAATCTCAGTCACCCCAACCAAACTTTCTAAATCAGGTGACTCAGTCCGAGTTACCTGGTCAAACATTGAGTCACCTTCAAACCTCGACTGGGTAGGAATCTACTCACCACCAAGCTCCCCTCACCACCATTTCATCGGCTACTTTTTCCTCTCATCAAACTAGTCATGGGTTTCCGGGTCGGGTTCGATCACTTTCCCTCTCATCAACCTCCGTCAACCTTACGAGTTTCGGATCTTCAGATGGACAGAATCCGAAATTGACCCAACAAAACTTGACCATGACAAAAACCCAATACCAAGGTCCAAGCATCTCTTGGCCCGGTCCAGTGTTGTCAAGTTTGAGAACCCGAATGGGCCTGAGCAGGTTCATTTGGCGTTTACGGATAGAGAGGATGAGATGAGGGTTGTGTTTGTGGCGGGTGATAATGGGAAGAGATTTGTGAAGTATGGAGAGAGAGAAGGGGAATTGAATGAGATGAAACAAACGGGGGTTGTGAGGTATGAGAGAGAAGATATGTGTGATTCTCCAGCGAATAGTAGTATTGGATGGAGGGATCCTGGGTTTGTGCATGATGGGGTTATGACCAATTTGAAGAAAGGGAAGAGATATTATTATAAGGTATTGATATTGATATTATTAGTATGTGGTTTGGTATTTGATTGCTTTTTTTTTTTGTTTGTGATGATCAATATGAATTAGCTGAGTGACACAAAATGGAAAATTTGAATTGGAGTTGTAGTTGTAGTTGGATGTTAGTTCTTTTCTGTATGGAGTGTTATGTTTTTGATTTATTTTTGGAGGTTTTGATATTTGGTTTGATTCTTGATCAATTCAATGTGAAGTAGCTGAGTGGATGTTAGCTCTTTGTAGTAATGGAATGTTAGCTCTTTTGTGTATGGACCGGAGTGTTATGTTTATGATTTTTTTTGGTATTTTGTGTTTCTGATTTGTGATGATTAATATGAAGCATCTGAGTGGATGTTAAGTTAACTATTTTAATACAGAAAATGGGGGAAATTTGAAATTTTGGAGTTGTTTGAGCTTGGTGCTTCAGTATTAGGATGTTGGGTGACGATGTGTTTCCCGAATTAGGAATGGGACTGTAGGTAGTTAAATGGTCAGATGCTAGGAAGTTGCTAAATTTGATAGATGTTCTGCATTTAACCCACAAAATTTTGGTAGTTGGCGTATGGAATCTTGCTATATTTGCTCTCTTTTGTGTTAACAAGGTTAAGATGATTGGGGAAAGGATTTGTGTAGGGGATTAAAGTGTGTTTCAGTGTTTTGTTTGATTATTCTAGGTCAGTTTTGTTGTTTACTTGCTGTGCTGATTTGTCTGTGTTTTTGAATCCTGGATGTGAGTTGATATTTTTTGTATGTAAGTTATGATCTTTTTGCACTCCATCTTAGGGTTCTTAGATGGATTTTCTTCTTGAACAGACAGAATTGGGCTTAGGAAGTGTACACCACTTAGACCTAACATTGTGACTCATTTTCCGTCAAGGTGGTTTTTCCGTTAAGGTGGTTTTTCCGTTGTTCCACCGTGAAAGTAGGTTCTCACTTTTGGTTCTGTGTGACAGTTGAAGTGTTCTTCCAAATCTTTGTTTAGACGGTCGTTGTGGGAACGGTTGGTATATGATGATGAAAGACAGCCACAAGTTTTATGCATACTGGGGTCAGAGTTTGTTGTACCTGTATGTTGTGTCCTGCTTTTGTTTCTGTTTCTGAGCAATTTGTAGTTAAATCACTAAGACAGGACTTTTCAGATTTCAGATTGTGACAAATGCATTGTCCTTCCAGTTTTTGTTATTTAGACTTTACTGCCATGAAATCTATTGATGGGGCGAAAAGTACATGTTCTAGAGCCCCTGCTAGTCCATCACTACATCAGTTGAAGTTCTCCTGTTACGATATTGTCCATTTGAGTTTTGCAAATTTGCCCTAATCCACCATGGTATAACTTTATCTTACTTGTTTATGATAGGTTGGGAGTGATGTGGGAGGTTGGAGCCCAACCTACAGCTTTGTATCAAGGAATGAGGATTCTGCTGAAACACTAGCTTTTCGATTTGGGGACATGGGAACTGCAACGCCCTACAGAACCTTTATCCGCACACAGGATGAAAGCATTTCTACTATCAAGTGGATTCTTCGTGATATTGAAGCTCTGGGGAACAAGCCAGCTTTCATCTCACACATTGGCGATATCAGTTATGCAAGAGGCTATTCGTGGATATGGGATAACTTCTTCAATCAGATTGAGCCTATTGCCTCCAAGTTGGCTTATCATGTCTGCATTGGCAACCATGAATATGATTGGCCTCTACAGCCCTGGAAACCAGAATGGGCAGCATATGCAAAAGATGGGGGTGGTGAATGCGGGGTACCCTACAGTCTGAAATTCAAAATGCCAGGGAACTCTTCTTTTGCAACAGGGACTCGTGCACCAGCCACCCAGAACCTGTATTATTCATTTAATATGGGATCTGTCCACTTTGTGTATTTTTCAACTGAGACTAATTTCCTTCAAGGAAGTGACCAATACAACTTCCTTAAGCATGATTTGGAGACCGTTGATAGGAAGAAGACCCCATTCATTATTGTCCAAGGACATAGGCCTATGTACACAACAAGCAATGAATTGAGGGATACCCCACTAAGGGAGAAAATGCTGCAGCACTTGGAACCTCTGCTTGTTAAGAACAAGGTGACCCTTGCCTTGTGGGGCCATGTCCATATATATGAAAGATTTTGCCCACTGAACAATTTCACCTGTGGAACCATGGGCCTGAAGGGGGAGAAGCAAGGGGGATATCCCGTTCACGCTGTGATTGGTATGGCAGGTCAAGACTGGCAGCCGATCTGGGAACCAAGACCAGAGCACACAGACATGCCTGTATTTCCGCAGCCTGAGAGATCTATATATCGTGGGGGTGAGTTTGGTTACACTAGGCTTGTTGCCACAAAAGAGAAGCTTACACTTTCTTACGTGGGAAACCATGATGGGGAAGTGCATGATATGGTGGAGATTTTAGCAACTGGAGAAGCTTTAAGTGGCGGTGATGGTGACAATGGCGTCAACAATGATATAGCAAAGACTAGTAATAAGGCAGAGGTAAAATCTGACGTGGCAGAACCCATCTTTTCCCAGTATGTGAAGGGAGCAAGTATCTTGCTACTTGGTGCTTTTGTTGGATACATTCTTGGGTTTGTGTCCCGTTCCAAGAGAGAAGCCCCAGCTTCTGGGACTAGCTGGCTGCCTGTCAAGACTGAGGAATCATGAAGTGATTATGTTGAAGCTATACTATACTAGCCTCTGTAGCTGGCTGCCTGTCAAGACCGGGGAATCATGAAGTAACATTTCAACCCTTCTGCAAGATGCAGTGAATGTTCGGATTCCTGTTTCGGAAGTTTGCAGAAGCACAAAACCCAGCAGGTAGGCTGACAGCACTAAAGCACAGGACACGTTCGATCTCAATTTATCAATCATTGACAAGTCTAGAAGCACATGGATCTGTACATATTATTTGTGTCCTCCTCTGTTACAAATTATTGAGCATTTTTGTGGCATGCATTCTTGAAATGTATTAGGACATCTGCATCTCTTATTCTGCAGAAGATGGTGTTTGAATCTCATTGTATAATTACATGTAATGAAACCCCTAGTGTACTATACAAGGAGTTCTCGCTCTTTAATTTTAAAGGTAATAATACGAGGAGTTCTCAGTTCGCTTATAATATAATTCACATGTGTCGCTTGAATATAAGGCTAAAGATGCCAGGTCTTGTTGACTGAAAGTATGTAATTTTCAGTAGGTGCCATATGAAAATGAGTTAACAGCATTGCCAACTGACAAACTTTGAAATCACTGGATTATGCTGGCTGACCAACCTTTAGTGAAGGTGGAGATTTCATACCAACTCTTCACTACAGGTAGACATACCAGTTATATGTGAATGTATGGGTTAATGTCTCTCTCTCTCACACACACACAGTTAATTTCTCTGTAGCCACTATTGTGTTCAGTTCAGAGCCAAGATCAAGAACACACGTATTCGAAACACAGCTCAGTTAGCAGTCAAGGCGTAGTATATAGTTATATACGAAATCTTTGAATAATAACATCTCTATTTTCCAACAACAAATTTGTATATTAGACTAGATTTCTGGAAGCAAATCTATTCCATTTAACTAGAAGTTCAATGTATGCTCATAGGCTTAATTGAAAAAGATACAAGTTCTCAAATCTCTTCTCAAACTAACTAGCTACCATGAACAGATGAGCTAGACTGCTAGTCATGACTGTCTCAATAATGGGGTGGAGGGGCGGCCACAGCAGGAATTCCATCCTCTGGAAACTCACCGGTAGTCCACGAGGTGAGGTTCTGCTTCAACAGCCGCATAATCACTAAAATTTCGTCATAAGAAGAATTGTTCTTGCTATTCAAAGAAGGCAACTGTGACATAGCCTCATCAAGACCCAGTTCTGCCACTAGACAGGCCTTTTCAGGACACTTCATAATTTCGAAATATAAGACAGACCAATTTAAGGCCAAACTCAAACGCAGGGGATGAGTAGGCGCTAAGTTAGCCTGCTTTGCGACAACAGTTCCTGCCTCATATGCCTTCAAAGATTGCTTAGCCGATTGTTGCTTCTTCACCAGTCTTAATTTCAGCCAAATATCGATTATAATCACCTTTCATCTTGTGGTACAATACTAGTGATTCAGCATTGTTTTCAGAGTAAGGGATAAGGTGCTCGTCAACTAGGCTTGTGACATCGTTGCAAATATTGGTGATCTCTGACTCGATTTTTCGACAATAATTATTAACCAAGTATGTGTTCTTTTCCTCTTGCTCCTCGTCCTCACTGTCCATTGAAGTTAGTAGGCTTAAAGACACTCGTCGAGCTTCAACCACTTTCTTATAGCCTGCTGAGAGGATGTTTCGCTCTTCCTCTGTGAACTCGACGTTGAGATTGGCTAGTTTTTTCATTGCATCAACCATGTCATCATAACGCTCAGCTTGCTCGGCGAGTTTGGCCAGAAACAACAATGTTTCACGATCGTCACAAGAAGCCATGAGAAAGACACAGGTTTGGGGAGGGCTTAATTTGGTTGAGGGATAATGTTGAAATAGTAGAAGATTCCTTGGCATAGCGAATAGAAGTCTTTCAAGATATGAGATGTCCAAATAGTACTAAAACACTCTTAAATGAAGTCCAAACAGTACTAAAACACTCCTAAATGAAGTCCAAATACTAGAACTTTCCAAATATTTTTGACTTCTACATTGTTGAATCATATTAGAACTTTTCAAATAGTATTTTTTTGAGCGCTTAATCATAATATTTGCTCCAAGTGAACTTTGTGACTGTGGAATGAGCTCGTATTTCTATAGTATCATTTAATCATATATTTTTCAAGCTCAAAATAAAGAAAATTTTGCGTAGAGAAGATATGTAGAGATTTACAAAAGAATCATCTTCTTGATCTTTACAGATTGTATACAGATGGACGTGCAATCTAAAAGCAAGCCAGCAGGTACAACTGAAAGAATAGAAAGAATGAAAGAATGGAGGAGAAATACAACAGCTAATACTAGGGGAACAAGTACAAAGATCATTTGTCCAGCCCCGATTACAAAATTGCAGTCTGGTGGTTCGCTAGTTAAGCAACTGGATCACTTGTTAAGCAGATTTCGAGCACGCTGGTTGGCTCCCTTGACCCTGGAGTTCAACTCATCAACATCATCACCGAGATGGTCAAGAGCTTTGTTTTGCCTGCATTTGCAACATCCATCAAATTGTCAGTCAAAAAAAATGTGTATGTGGCATAGATGAAGCTTAACTAAATGGCGAAAGATAAACAAATATAAGTAATAGAGATCTACAAAACAAGAATTATAGAATCAAGAATCATGATATTATCGTGCTATTATAGTTGCTAATAGCAGTTGACTGAACAGAACCCTTTTGAAGCAATTCTTGTGTATCCTGTAAACAGTGTGTGAAGGTCTGCAGAGGTTTGTGTGAAAACCCACCATTTACTGTTGTCACTGTTTTGAGTATTATGAGCATTATGTCCAAGTAGGGAGGTACAAGAAGAAGAACACTTCAACAAGAGCGTTTCTGTGGAACTCCATAGAGGTTTTTGGTTTTGTGAGGCCTAATGTTGGTTATTATCATTATGAGCACTATGTGATGTCCAAAGAGGAAAGTATGATAAGGGCTCTTGCTTGCAAATAAAGAGGAAGTTCTTCTGGCAAACAGGGTGTAACAATCTTGGCAATTGCGCTTTTTATCCATTTCTTTGAAAGGAGAAACGTTTAAATGCACCACTAGAACCTCAGAAAAGCAAGAAATAAGTGATCCTTGATGGAAAGGCAAGCAATGTATCTGTTGTAGGTTCAATCAGCAAACATACCTATCGAGTTCACCACCCATGTCAACAGCCATTCCCTTCAGGTCACCCAAGATATTGCTTAAATCTGAAAGCCCATCATCTTGCTTTGCCTTTTCCAACTGGTACCAATAACAAGAAGTTAAAAGATGGGATTAAAAGGCATCATCATACTATCAAATAAACCGTGTATAGGTAAGTAGTATCAATTCGTGACACGAACCTCAACTTTCTGCATGGCGGTAGTTGGTGCAGGCGGTGTTTTAGCACCTGACTTTCCTTTTGGTACAGGAGCGACTAACTTGTCTTTCTGCTCCTTTGATGCACTTTTAGATGGCTCATCTGCCAATCAAGGAACAAAAAATCCATTGAGATACATCACAAAGATCTTCTCATCAGTATCTTTTACATGCCATCAAAATGTGATCAGCAATACATGGGAAAGTACAAAAAGACCTGGTGTAGTTAAGGGTCCTGAAATATGACGCGTCTTCTTTGGCTTCCAAGGCTTGGAGAACATCCCTCCCAGGCTATTTAACAGTTTTTCTCCCTGAAAATACCAAACCAAACTATTGAAAATGCAGCTTTTCATCACAGCAATGTCTTGTGAAAGAGGTTTAAAAGCAGCAGTTCTCCTTTCATTTCCCCAAACATCATACACATGATCAAGAAAGAAGAAACTACGACGGGAACGACATAGAGACCAATATGATCATTCTTGTATTCATGACTCGATTTTCATAAAGAGGTTGCATAATATTATTATCTATCAGAATGAGCATTTTCTAATTCTTTGAAAACAGAACGCACACACAGCCAGCTAATTTACCGTCTTCTGGGAAGGATATACATGCTGTGTTTTCACTAAACAGGTTTGTGGAACCATAATTCAACATACGCCCTTACAATCATACTTTCACCTTCAACTGGGAGCATTAAATTTCTCCTAACCACAAAGAGCATATGTCTACAATCACACTTTCACCTTCCATTCGGTAGCATTAATTGCCTCCTAACTCACAAACAGCATACGCAGACATATCTAACCAATCACAAAAACTAAAACATTGAACCCCTATGACTCAAAGGACAAAAAGAATCATTGAGAATCTCAATGCCAAATTATCTTCTAGCTACAGCAACTACAGCAACATCACAATAACAGCAATGTATTCAAATCAACAAAATGGAGCATACCTTACTCAAATCTTGGTCAATGTTAACAGCCATCTGATGAGTCCTATGAATCTGCTCACCCTGCTGATGCAAAGTCTCAAGAGTCTTAGCTGCATCTTCTCTAATATCCTCAGCAATCTTCAGACAGTTATTGACCGAGCTTGTCGTCTCTTCAGCCTTGTAGGCCGCATATTGTTCGAGCTCCTGGACTGACTGGTTCTCCAGCCCTCCTGAATCACTGAAACCGTTCTTGTATTTGTTCTTTTGTGCTGAACTAGGGGGTGTATAGTGACTCCCTTTGGCATTGCCACCATGATCATAATCTAACTCAGGGGTGATTAATATGGGTTCGGACGAAGTTCTCCGGTTGGGCTTAAGGCCAGTGTCATTAGGATGGGCAGGACTAGTTGCAGCAGATGCTGCTGTATTCTTTTTCATAAACCCAAACATTTTGCCAAGATGGTGTCTTGGGTTTTGCTGTTTTGATTATTCAGAGACCCAAAACCCTACAGAGTACAAGAACTTGGGATTTTCAGTTATGATCATGGTACAAAACACATTGCATTTCTGTATTAGGTACTTATGTTATAAACATCTGGGTTAACTGTTAATCAAGAACAAAATTACCCCAGGAAAAAAAAGGGAGCATTCATAATGATCAAATCAATTCCAGCCATGTAACACCCAAAAATTAGAAAACTTTAAGAAATTCAAACAAGTCATGTACAGAAATTACAGAAGTTTAAACATGTGGGTTTTCTAATTAGAGAATTCGAACATGCAAACAAGGCACACATTCAAGGAAATGTAGGTCATTGATGATTCTATTTGGCGAAGAAATTGCAAAATCAAAAGATAATGAGAAGGTAAATACCTGAGATTTTAATAGAAAACCGAAATAGGGTTGAAAATGTGGGTAAGTTTACGTGCAAGAAGTCCCAAGAAAAGACCTTACCGGCATTCAAACATTTAGGAGACGAAAAAAGAATGGAATGTTTTCGTCTCCTACTGAAAATGAGATTGATGAGAGAGAAAGAGAAACAAAGAAAGAGACGTGGGTCGTGTGTGAGAGAGAGATTTCAGATAAGATCTTTGGTGTTGGGCGAAAACGAAAAGGAATCAAGTACAGTCAATCAAATGTCAGAGGCGTACCGGAAAAACAGAGCGACCCTTCCCAATTTGACATCTTCGGCCGTTATTATCAAGTATGAACTCCTTATATGATGCTGATGCCCCTTTGAACTTCTCTATATGAAATACAATTTTCTCATATCTACATGGTGCCCTTCAATTTTGGCAATATCTACACCTTGGACCAGTGGACCTCCCACTAGACTTGGTAAACGGGTCGATGAGGTCGGACTTCAGTCAGATAGTATTTACAGGTTTGATTATTTAGATGGAGTCGAGAAGCACTATGGACATTCTAGTAAAATATTATTTACCATTTAAAAAGTTTAAATCACCTTATCATCATATACGCTATTGTTACAAAAACACAAAAACGGTAGTTCCATTTGGGATTAAAAAATTCCATGACACAGTAGAACAGTTTTGATCGTCATTCACTAGAACCATCGTAATTGATTAAATTAAATTAAAAGAAAAGAAAACTCACATGTGTTATAGAGTAGTCGTGTATTGTTATCTTGGGTCTATAGATATTTTCCTCCTTTCACAGAGATACGCTTCCATATACGTAGAAAAAATCCTTGCCAATGTGCCAAAATATCTAGTAGAAACATGTGACTAGTATAAATTGGTCCCTTATTTTGGTCACAACATTTTTGAAATTACCAAATTCTCTTCACAATGAAATCTCAATGATTGTTGTCATTTGCCATATAAATGGACATTTTAACACAAAAAATATAAATGGACATTTTTTGTTTTGTAGTGACGAAATTAATAATAAAAAGATTTATGTTATTTTTAGATTTTGCAACTTTAAGTCTTTAATATTGGGACAATGGCGCATCCAGAATTTGAAATTTAGGGTGCCAAATTATGTGGAAACTGCTCAGTCCTACTTACAGAAGCTATTGGCCTACGAGAAGGTGTTTGGGAAGCGCGAAATAGAGGCTTTAAAAATATTACTATTGAAGGTGATAATCTCGCGGTTATCAAAGCACTTCGTGCAGAATGGCTTATCCCTTGGGAAGTAGAAAATATTTTGATTGATACTAGGAAAGATTTGCATTTCTTTGCAAGTGTTGAGGTCCTTCATTGTGTTAGAGAAGCAATTCGGTAGCAGATTTCATGGCTAATGTTGGCCAGAGCTGCCAATGCCTTACTCTCTGGTCAAACGCAAGTTCGTTTGGCCTGTGCTTATCCATTCTTCTGGACAAGGATACTTTAGGATGATTTTTGGATCATCCTGGTTGTCTTGCCTTTTCAAAAAAAAAAATCCAATTTGAAATTTGGGTATGCATAATTATAAGTACAATGACATAATATCGAAATTCAAGTGTAGGGATAATTCACATTTATAACGTCACTACAATTTTTAATCACAATCAAAGCTGAAAACGTAACATTAATCCAATTTAGAGTGGACGATTTAGAGTTCAAATTAGACTTTAGATTTTGACTAGGACTTATCCATTCGAAATTTCAAGTCCAAAATTTTCAACTCAATTTTCTTTACATTGTTTAATTAAAAAAAAATGGTCCGTGTATAGCCAAAATATGATTTTTTTTAATAATAATAGTTCAATAAAAAATCAGTATATATTTCCACTACAATTTAGGAAAAATTCGTACACCGCACAGAAATATAAGTAGTTGGTGATAAATTCTAATCCTTTACGATCATGCCAGAAATCAAGGCACTAAAGAAAACCATTTCCAATTGTCTAGGTCAAGAAAAGTAATGAGAGAATTCATTCTACTATATTGGGAGAGTTTGAGAAATTATATTGTCTAAAAATAGAAGGGTTACCATTTTAAAGAAAGAAAGGATTAGCCGTTGGCCATTGCTGAGCTCTCCACTTTCAAGAGTCATAAAATGGTAAATTCAAAGTCTTGGCCAGTGCAGAAACGTCAATTTAATCCGTCACAAAAAAAGCGGAAAACGACGAATCAAAAAAATGTGCGCGTTTTTCAGGTCCTTACTCTCTCTCTCTCTCTCTCTCTCTCTCTCTCTCTCACTTCCCACCAACACACAAGACTACTCAAATATCACTTCAAAATCTTTCCACTTGCTAACAACAACAATCACAAACGTCTCTCTCTCTCTCTCTCTCTCTCTCTCTCTCTCTCTCTCTCCCTCTCTCTCTCTCTCCATCTCTCATAATCAACCCCATTATTGATTTTGATTGATTCTTTGCTGTTGCCCTAATTCTCTCTCCATTTTCCTCTCGCAGTCTCACTCACTCGCTCAGAGAGAGAGAGAGAGATATGGCGAGTTCATCAACAACTTCAGCAGCAGCGTCAAATTCGATTCAGATATTCTCCGATTTCAGTTTCAAAATCAGAACTTCGAATCCCTTGCTTATCAATTTCAAATCGCTATCTTCCACATTGAAGAATTATTCTCGAAGGAATAATCTCTCCGTTAGAAATGTCTTTACTGACCCTAAATTAAAAAATCCTGTCACTGAAGAACAAGGTTCATTCTCATCATTTTCTTCTGCTTTTCATAATTAGTTCATTCTCTGTTCTGTTCTTTTTTTTTTTTAAAAGTGAATTGCTTTTTGTGCTTGATATTGATGAAAATGTGTGGAGGTTTAAGACGCTCTAACTTCAAATGTGTACAATTATTTGCATATTTTCTATCTACATTGGAAAAAAAATTCAAGTTTGGTTGGAAATATCTGGTGAATTATGCCTTCATTTTCAATTTTTCACATGTTGAGTGATGAATTTGGGGGTTTGAAACCCTAGTCTTTCCTATGGAAGGTGGCCTTAATTCCATAAGAGCAACAGCTGATTAACGAAACATCTGGCTGACTTGACATTGCTGATGTAGACAGAGTTTTTCACCTGTAAACGACTTCAAGAAGAATGTCTATCACGTTATTGCCATTACCAATCACAGCGGTTTCGGCATTTCGAACTTGTGTGTAATGTTTAGTTTTTGGTGATTTCAAATTAACTGAGATAAAATGTGACATTTTTGCCATTTGATTAAGTTGAAGTTTGCCTCTAATTGTTTTGTATTTTTATTCAATTCTAATTGTAAAAGAGGGTTAGGCAATCCTCTCAAGGGTTAAACCTTGCTCATTTAATAGGTTTTTCAGATATGTTTGATTAACAGGAAATCAAATGACTACTTGATGTATTTTGATTGATTGCGGTCTTGATTGGCAACCTAGTTGGAGTTGGGATGCTTGATTCCCATCTCTCGCTCTCGAGATATGATTTATGCATTCTAACATCCATGAAGCTTGCTTATAATGTGTGCCGTCAGTGTTAATCTATGAACTCCTTGCACTGGCTGATTTAAGCATTTTCTATTTTTCACTTCTTAGGCCTAAATGGGGTTGAAGATTCTTTTGCTCCGAATTTTGAAACAATTGCATCAAGCATTAAGTATCACGCGGAATTCACGCCTTCCTTCTCCCCTGAGCATTTTGAGCTCCCCAAGGCATTCTTTGCCACCGCAGAAAGTGTTCGTGATATGCTTATCATCAATTGGAATGCTACATATGATTATTACGAAATGACAAATATGAAACAAGCATATTACTTATCAATGGAGTATCTACAGGTTCATCTTGGTTCCTTGGGTTATTGTGTCTAGATTGCATTTGAAAGAGTACCTATCTGATGTCCGTTTTTGCATAGCAATATAATCTACTTGAAAATTTGATATTTTGGTCAGGTAAGAAAGTGAAAACGGACTATAGCCTATGAGATGTTCTTTCTTCTTTTGAAAGAATTAGTGACTACCACTTGAGTTTTAATCATTTGTATTCTACTAACTTCTCTTTATATGTTTCTGGTAGTTTAGGGAAGAGCTTTGTTGAATGCAATTGGCAATCTAGAGCTATCAGGAGCTTATGCAGAGGCTTTGAAACAGCTTGGATGTAACCTTGAAGCGGTAGCCGAGCAGGTTTTACAACATTTATAAAGTTTCATTTAACTATCAGGCTCTGTTGTCCATTTGGTCCTTCTGTAAACCTGATCTTATAGTAAGACCTCATAGCAGGAGCATTAAAACGTATGATCTGCATAAAAAAGTATAGATAACACTGAAGTTCTGTAAAGGACCAAATTGGTATTAGCTTGCATTGTTTATAATGATAGAGACAAAAGCATAAGTTAACTCCCTGAATTTTACATATATGATATTCACAAATTTATTCTTCTGATCCGACATACAAAGACACGTGGGGCTCTACTGCTGTACTAACATGTCGAGAGAGATCGAGAGAGGGGACTTCTCAACATATGGTTAAAAGATAGTATCACAAATTAGCTGAAACTAAAGATGCTTTGCTGATTGACCTTCTTGCTATTACATACATAATTGAATTGAGGAGGACAATTTGAATTACAAGAGAGAGAGAGGAAGAGAAGCATGTGATATTCACAAATTTGTTCTTCTGATCCGACATACAAAGACGCATGGGAGAGGACTTGTCAACATATGGTTAAAAGATAGTATCATAATTAGCTGAAAATACAAATGCTTTGCTGAGTGACCTTCTTGATGTTAAATATATGATTGAATTGAGGAGGACAGTATGAATTACATGCTATTTTTTAGAATTCCATGCCCTATTCAACCTTAATAGGATTAAGGTCGGTAGGCACTGACCTGTTACTTGGCAATCTGTCAAAATTCTACTACTAGTTGTACTTAAATACACTTAGCTTCTTACCTAGATGTTTCGTTTGAGGGTTTTGTGGAAACAATCTCTTTGCTTGTCATGGGTAAAGTTGCATATATCTTGACCTCTCCAAAACTGTGCCCTTTGTAGGATGTAGAGTCTAGACTGAGTTGTTCATTGTTAGTTAGACGGGGGAGAGGAGCTACAGCAAGAAATCTGGGGGTAGGAATGAATTAGACCATGACTGCTGGCTGAGGGAAATGAGCCATATGATAACTGAGAATTACTTTTGAGATACATTTGTATTTGCGAGTTAGACATATTCAGATTCAGATCAATATTTTGAATGTGTGATTTCAACCAAAAAGCAGAGACCTCTAAGAGATTAAGTTGATAAATGTGTCTTTCTTTTTTCTTTTCCTTTTTCTTGGGGTTTAAAAAATGGCGTTAAGTTTGATTAAGTTAACTTCAACAACCATATTAATTTTCCCTACAGGAGCAATGAAAGAGTCATTCTATAGCAAATGAATACTGCTAGGTGGGAGATTGTGTAAGTTAACACAACATGCTCTAGATGTCTTCCTTCCAAATGTAGTCATACTGTCAGTAACCATGTTCCCTCTACTTTTCCCTTTCTCAATCTTCGCTTCACACTCTTCATAGCCCCTCTATCCAATCCAATGTGAGATTAAAGCAATTACTTTATGAAGAAGTACATTCGCCATTGATGTAGATACATGTGTCTTTGTATCCTCTATTATTAAGTTACTTTTCTTTATGAATATCTACAGGAGCCAGACCCTGCATTAGGAAATGGGGGGCTAGGACGACTTGCCTCTTGCGTTTTGGATTCTCTGGCTACACTAAATTATCCTGCGTGGGGCTATGGACTCAGATACAAGTATGGGTTGTTCAAGCAGTATATTACAAAAGATGGTCAGGAAGAAGTTGCTGAAAACTGGCTCGAGGTATGAACGCATTAAAATGTCTTATATGTCTGATCACTCCGCTCCAAGTATAACATGGCTTTAGCCAGAGCACATAGATGAAAATTCATGAGCGGCTGCTTACTAATTTATCTATATATTTCTAGCCACAGCTTCTTTTTACCTACTAACAATTAAGCCTTATTTTGACAGCTAGGTAATCCCTGGGAAATTGTAAGAAATGACATCTCCTATCCGGTGAAATTCTTCGGTGAAGTCATTACGAGGCCAGATGGGAGTAAAGATTGGGTAGGAGGAGAAGACATAAAAGCAGTTGCCTATGATGTTCCAATTCCAGGATTTAAAACTAAAACCACCATTAATCTTCGATTATGGTCTACAAAGGTTTCATCAGAAGTTCTTGATCTGCACGCTTTTAATGCTGGTGAGCATGCCAAAGCATATGAGGCACTTACAAACGCAGAGAAGGTTCGAATGAATTCATTGTTTTTGTATGTCATCGTCGTGAGTTTGTTCACCATAGTGTTTACTGATAACAAACTTCCCTGAAATGATTCTAACCTGTGGTGTTGTTTAAAGATATAGATACCCTACACCTAGGGTGTATCATTTTCTACATCAACATGGAGATGACCCGGGATGTGCTTAGATCAATTCATTTAAGTCCCTTTGATATTTGGACAACAAGCCTTATGTTCTGTAGAAACTAGCTCATTAGGAATGAATGCATAAAGTTAGCATCACTTCAAGCTAACACATTTTACACATATACACCCTGAAACTGATTTTATCCATAAGAGTTATGGAGAATTTTCTAAAAACCAAGCATGTCTTATATCTCTTCATGTTTATTAGCTTCTGTAGACACAATAAATGCCCTTCCAAGTTTTACCCAATGATTGGGAATTGTGATGTCTTATCCTGAGCAGATCTGCTATATACTATATCCTGGGGATGAAACATTAGAGGGGAAAACTCTCCGACTAAAGCAACAATATACATTGTGCTCTGCTTCCCTCCAAGATATTATTGCACGCTTTGAGAAGCGATCAGGACTTCCTCTGAACTGGGAAGACTTTCCTGAAAAGGTTGCCGTGCAGATGAATGACACACATCCAACACTCTGCATCCCGGAGCTCATTAGAATATTGATGGATGTCAAGGGTTTGAGCTGGAGTGAAGCATGGGAAATAACAAAAAAGTAAGTCAACCTTATTCCTGGCGTATTATGTGTGTGTGTGTGTGTGAGAGAGAGAGACTTTTGTTTAAGCATCATCAGCATATTGGTACATACTTAAGCGCGAAAGCCTATAGAAAGGTAAAAGAGGAAACGTAAGGGTCTTGTAAAGCTTTCGGACTGCCCTGGGGGGTGGGTGGTTGGTTGGGAAAGCACCACTGGACACTGGTTCGTAATGCATTAGATCTCCACTCTGCTTAGAGTCATTGTTTTCTTGCTCAATACTTCACCTTATCGTGAAGTAGTGGGAGGCTGGGAGCAGAATTCCTTACTCTTCTCTGACCATTCTTCCAGAACTGTTGCATACACAAACCACACAGTTTTGCCTGAGGCATTGGAGAAATGGAGTTTGGACCTTATTGAGAAAATGCTTCCTCGGCATGTTGAGATCATAAACTTGATTGATGAAGAGGTAGTTTCAGAATCACTTTAAAGATATTAAGTAAAGTCGTCTCAGTTCAGATCTTTTTCTGTTTTCTGATTCTTGCTTTCTTACCCCGCTATTCTACAGCTTGTTAATACCATAATTGCTGAATATGGTACTGAAGATTTTGACTTGTTGCAACAAAAGCTACAAAATATGAGAATAATGGACAATATTGAGTTACCTGCTTCTGCATTAGAATTGCTTATTAAACCACAGAATGGGTCCCTTATATCTCTGGCTGAAGAAGCAGAAACTTCTGGTGAAGGTGAACCTTTGGAAGAGAAACATTCATCTGAAGCAGCAGAAGAGCCTACCCCAACAGAGGATGAAACGGAAGCAGTATCTGCTGAACAGAAACAGGGACCGGATTCTCAACCAGATCCAAAACTATTTCAACCAGATCCGAAGCAACCAAAGGTGGTTCGTATGGCTAACCTCTGTGTTGTTGGTGGGCATGCAGTAAATGGGGTTGCTGAGATTCACAGTGAGATAGTAAAAAATGATGTTTTCAATGACTTCTATGAGGTAAAATGCACAAGTGAAGCATTAGTCTGTCTTGTGTACTAGTATTATTGTTGATGGGTTGAGAGTGCCTTTGGCTAATCTTGATCGGTGTTGCTTTATTGCAGTTGTGGCCTGAGAAGTTTCAGAATAAAACAAACGGCGTTACGCCTAGAAGATGGATCCGCTTTTGCAATCCAGCTCTTAGTGAAATTATAACCAAGTGGACTGGATCAGATGACTGGGTTCTGCAAACTGAAAAGCTAGCAGAACTCCGGAAGGTAAATGCAATTAGCTTCACTTCAGTGAATAGAGAAGATTTACTACATACAGTACTTGTGATTTGCCTGATACCTCTTGTAGATATTTGTATGATTGCTTCACTGAAATATATTATCAACCATTAGAGGGTAATATACAAGATGATTATAAAATTCTCTTGCATCTTATCACATACATTGGCATACATTTCATCTCTGATACTCAAAAGATCTGGATCTGGTAGACTGTTTAGAATGCAATGTCAATTTGAGGGTTTGTTCCACGGAACTAGCCTTTGAAGACTTTAATAGCTGCATTCTGCAATTTCTTGGATGGCAGAACGCCTATGATGATAACTTGGTGTGTTCACTTAGTTTTGAATAGATGATCAACATATCAAGACTCTAAGTCATTTTTATGAGTCATCAAGCGCTGCTGGCTTCATTCACAATTTTCCTGTTTCTTGCAGTTTGCTAACAATGTGGAACTTCAATCTGAATGGATAGAAGCAAAAAGGATCAACAAGATGAAAGTTGCAGCCCTTTTGAAAGAAAAAACTGGATATATTGTCAGCCCAGATGCAATGTTTGATGTTCAGGTAAAGTTTCTAGTTCCAACTAATGACGTTCCTGATTATAATCTGTTTCAAAGTTGTAGTCCTCCTCCTCCAATTGTTTCACTTTGAGGTAGGATTCATTAATGTTGTTGTGTGTCATGTGTGTGGTCTCTTACTGAGCCTTCCCGAATCATATCCAAGCTAGCCTGTAAATCATGTTGCAACTAATGATGTTCCTGATTATAATTTGTTTCAAAGTTGTAGTCCTCCAATTGTTTCGCTTTGAGGTAGGGCATATTCATTAATGTTGTTTTGTGTCATGTGTGTGGTGTGGTCTCTTACTGAAGCCTTCCCGAATCATATCCAAGCTAGCCTGTAAAACATGTTTTACTTTTTTTTCCCCTTTTTTTGGTAATATTTATTAAAATAAGAAAAGAGAGGAAGCCCAACAATCGAAGACTAAGACGCCCCAGAGGAAAACCTCATATGTGTTTGGAGCAAAAGGTTAAGACATGGACAAAGCCAAAAAATGTCCACCCTGAAAAAATTCGCCAGATATTATGAGACCTCACTTAAAACGATTCACGGTTTATATTACTCCATATTTAGTAAGCCGTGAGAAGGCAATTTGCTGAGCTGAGTCATCCAAAACAAAATATGTTGTTGGGAGTTTTATTTAGTTAAATTAAGAACTTCTACGCCTGGAATGAACTGGAGATAGCTTTCATATGTTTGAATTTGCTGTCTGAAGTTGACTATAGACATAGAATATCACATCAACTCAGCATGTATTGGTTTTGCATAGATCATAACATGCAGAGTGTGATTAGATGCATGTGTCCACTGTCTTTTCTCAAGGTCCCTTACAGCTTAGAAGTATAATTACTGAGCTTCTGTTTCAGATAAAGCGTATGCATGAGTACAAGCGGCAACTGTTAAACATTTTGGGAATTGTTTACCGTTATAAAAAGATGAAAGAAATGACTCATGAGGAAAGGGTTGCGAAATATGTTCCCAGAGTATGTATTTTTGGAGGAAAAGCATTTGCCACTTACGTCCAAGCTAAGAGGATAGTGAAATTCATCACAGATGTCGGTGCCACTATAAATCACGATCCTGAAATTGGCGATCTTTTGAAGGTACTGTTTATTGATTAAGTTTGGATGTTGTTAGTCTCACCAAGTCACTATTCATTTATCTCGTGCATCCATGTCACTTGTCAGTACACTTAGATGCACACAAATTGACTTTTCTCATTTGCATATAATGAGAATTTACAAATATTCATAACTTGGCTAGTGAAAATGTTTACATCTGGTCCAGACTTTTTGGGACAGTCCTATGCACCATATCCAAGAGCAGAATGATTTATAGTTTATACATTTTAAAATACTTTGTGAATGAGGTCAATGAGCCTGTTTATTGGCATAATAGCAGTCCAAAATCAAACAGTTCTTCTTTCTTGCCAAATGATCACTTGGATAGCAACTTGAAGGTTGCCACTAAAGGTTAAGTAGGAGACATAAATAACATTGTTTTTGTTATTTAGAATTGTAACTTCGTATGATGGCATACATGGTTGTTCAGGACTTCCTCTCTTGTTCTCTCTCTGACTCTGTTCCCACTGCCAAACCCTCTTTTCCTCCAGGTTGTGTTTGTCCCAGATTACAATGTAAGTGTTGCTGAAGTGCTTATTCCTGGTAGTGAGCTCTCTCAGCATATCAGGTAACTTGATTTCCCACGACTAAGTGACCATGAAGCTCTCAATTTTATGAATTTAGTATGAACACCCCGAATACCCCTGCCCCCAATACACAAAGACAACTGCACGCACAGCCATCCTTACTGCACTATATCGTTGAATTATGAGGGCGTCTTTGTGACCTAAGTTTATGATTGAAATTACTTTTTTGTAAAACTACCCTCTGTATCCCCCCTTCCCTCCCCCTTCCAAAAAAAAGGAAAAGAAAGAGAAACTTTAAATAGTGTGGTCTTTGTTATTGGAAGAGCATTGTAGGCTTTCTTGTTGATTCTGGTTAGCCAAGCTTGCGGTGAAACTTAAGCAGGTATGACTTATGAGTCTCCACATCTTATCTACTCTTGGATGGGCGCTAAATGTTCATTAAACTTTACAATTCTTACATGGCTTTCTCTACTGAAGTTGGATGAATACATGAAGCCCACTAATGAATGAGACACAAGTCATGATTTTTAAGCCACTGAAAGAGCAATCCGCCTTTATATCCACAAGTTTATGTGCCTTTTGGGAGATTTCTCATAAATGTAACAAAATGTGCAATTAACAAAATCCACTTTCTTGCGGCACTACTTCTGACCCCAGTTATTTCCAAGCAACAGAGTTGTTGAGCCTGTTGAGATTCAGTAAATTGCATGCATTCTTTCAGTTAACTATTTTGCTGTGTATGAAAATCTTCAACTTTCATTATTAAGGATGCATTAAATAACTCTCTGCCTCTCCCCCTTTTCTCTTCCTTCTCTCTTCTCACAAAACACTGATTTATTTTTGTTGATGCATTATTTGTCAGTACTGCTGGAATGGAGGCCAGTGGAACCAGCAACATGAAGTTTTCCATGAATGGCTGTGTGTTGATTGGGACTCTGGATGGTGCTAATGTTGAAATAAGGGAAGAAGTAGGAGAGGAGAACTTTTTTCTCTTTGGCATTCAAGCTCATGAAGTTTCTTCTTGTAGGAAAGAACGAGCTGAAGGGAAGGTATGGTGGGCATAGTAGACCTTTCGGTTTTTCTGGGATACATTACATGTTAAAACTCTGATTCAGTAATCTAAACTACCTAAATACTGACGGTGACCAATCAACTTCCCCATGGAAAGAGGAGACAATAATGTCATATTTCTCTAGCACATGAGAAAGAGATAGAAAACAATTGACATTTTGTTTATATATGCAGTTTGTTTCTGATCCCCGGTTTGAAGAAGTAAAGGAGTATGTTAGAAATGGGGTTTTTGGTCCATACAACTATAATGACTTGATGGGGTCACTCGAAGGAAATGAAGGCTATGGCCGTGCAGATTATTTCCTTGTTGGCAAGGACTTCCCAAGTTACATAGAGTGCCAAGAGAAGGTTGACGAGGCATATAGAGATCAGAAGGTGAGTATCATCAACTGCATAATTTAACACTTTGCATGCACATTTATCTCTTTTAAGCACCAATTTATTCCCAAAATGTTTAAATCAACCTTTCTGATCCTTAATTACAAGAAATAAGGACGACGAGCAACAAATGTTCTTGTCCTGCACCCTGGTCAGCTGGTCAGGTTAATGCAGTTTATGGGATTAGTGTTTGCTCCTGTGGACATAGCTTTGACATGTATCCTAATGCATGCATGTACTAGGAAAAGTTGGGGGGGGGGGCGACTTAAAGAAAAAAAATCTAATCATCGTCATTGTTATTTTATTACCATGGGTAGGACTTCAAAATCCTCTCAGTAAGTCACACTGATTTATGAATTCTTTGGTGCAGAAATGGACTACAATGTCGATCTTGAACACAGCTGGTTCCTCCAAGTTCAGTAGCGACAGAACCATACACCAGTACGCCAGAGAAATATGGGGGATTGAACCTGTTATCCTTCCGTAGTACAAGTATACTCAACTGCAAGAAAGGCCTCAGGTTAATCTGGACCGCTTGTATCAGGTATAAATGTGAAAATACCATAATCTTGTAAATTATTATCAGTAAATTTATTTAGCAGTAAAGCTAGGAACTTTCAGTTTGTAATTGGATACATAAGCGGTATAATATATACTCCTACGGTCCTACTCTTCAGAGGAATCACTTTAACGTGCTCAATACAACGCAGATCCAAATATAGTTGAGGCTTATACCTACCAGAGTGTGTGTTTCTGCACCAATAATTTTTATTTATTTATTTTTTATTTTTTATTTTTTTTTTGGTTTGGCAAAGAGCAACTTTCTTGCTCCTTGGGCGTGGCTAAAGGGCACCTCCTAACGCACGGCCTCGGGTATTCCACGAATTAATTCGTGTAGGTTCTACACCAATAAATTGACCATGTAGAATAGAAGAGGGTGGCTAATACGGTAATACCTCATACAAGGAAAAATGCTGGCAAAGTCCCTTTATAAGACATCCATTTTGCGAGATAGTACCATTTAAAAAAAAAAAATTGTGGGATTACCCTATAAGGTTTGATGCCTGTTTTATAAGTAACCCACTCTAAAGGATTGAAAAGTGAAATTATTTGTGAAAAATGAAAATGAAGTTTAGAAACCCTGATAACTTACTGGAGGCATCGAGAGTCCTTAAAATTTCAATGGAGCCCCATGAAGTCGAAAATGCAGGTTATAATCCTTTTTTTCCGCTTCCGAAGAACAAAAGTTGTTATTTCGCACATATCGGACGAGAAACCCCTATGGGAGGTCCCGGGGTCGGTTATTAGGTCTTGTTAGGTTTGGATAACCGTTTTACTGGTCACGCACTCTAAATAATCGAACACCAAAATCATGGGTGAATACGAAGTCCGGATATGTGGATGGTCTACCCCGGGCATTTGAGGTCCTCTTTGGTGACAATGGACATCCCGCAAAAGTTTGGGCAAAACTCGCAATCGAACTCAGAAAGTTGAAAATGAAAGCTATAATCCACGTTTTTTGGGTTTCCTAGGGCCCAATAATGAAATTTTATTATTTTCGCACCATTTAATAGGGAAAACCTTAGGAGACATGGGAGGCCCCTGGCCGTTTTATTAGTCATCCACTCACAAGGTTCAAACATCGAAATTATGGGTGAATATGAATTCCGAAAATCAGGATAGTGTGTTGGATACTTAAGATCCTCTTAGATGATTTGTCGAAACCTATAAACGTCGAAAATGAAGGCTAATCTCTTTCTACCACTAGCTTTGATCAAGCTAGTGATTATGACGTCGATGATAAGAGTTTCATTTAATTAATCAATACCTCAATCTTTAAAGGAATCAATGTGATTAGTTAGATTAATAGTTTGGCCCCTCAAAAACAAGAGATTATTAGTTTTCTTGTGAAAGCGGGAAACAAGATTCTTTCTTGATTTGTTTAAGAATTTCTTTTCTAAAGATTTCCCCTGTTGTGCAACTTGCCTAGCATTCTAGGATTAGGTGAATAAATAGTAAAATTCACCGAAATAAATCATTTTCAGAAGTCGTTTTCACTTTTCAGATGTTATCTTAAAAGCTTATCTCAAGGTCACATTAATATGATTGATTCACCTTATTAGCTAGCTATGGCCCCAATGACCCAATAGCTTCTGAATGCAACGCTCATGGAGTATTGTATGATGCCCTGCTTTGGCACATGCAAAATCGAAAACATTATTCAACTTGAAAACTTCTTTTGATGTGCCACACTTTCAACTTTATTTGCACTAACTCTAAAAGGGATGTTAGAATCTCGAATTGAAAAAACACTGAAATTATAATCTATCAGCAAACATCTAGTACAAATTGTTAGCTAGTAAAACAACCAATTAGCCCCTTCAAAAAAAACAACTATCAGCTATTACAATTAATTGTGCCAAACAAATCCTAACGATTAATAAAAGTTGGTTTTTAAGCGAATAAATACCTTTTTGTAGTGTGGTATTTTAAAATTGATTTTTCTATATGTGTAGAGTTGTTTTGTTATATATATACCGTCTTTCTATATGTTATATTCCATTGTCGTATATAGTATATTGTTTTAAAAAAAATTGTCGTGATTCTTTTATCTTTATCTTTTTCTTTTTCGTTTGGGTGGAGAAATGGCCTGGTTTTTGAATGATTGAATTTCTTGTTTCCTTTTTGGTGGGAAATTCCTTTGCCCCGTCAATTCAATACTACACTTAAAGAGAGGCTGACACTACATGTCTACATTCTCAAGTTGGTCATTTTGATGGGTTTATTTCAATAATGTATACAACTCCAATAATAGATTCTGCAACCACAAACAAAACTAAATTGGGTCTTTGTCTTTATGGAAAGACAATTGAGTTTCGAAAATAATCAGAGCTGCTTTTTCTTGTGCAAAATACTAAATGAACCACTTCGTTTGTCACACGTATCAAATCTGTAATTAGGCCTTTTGCCATATTTTAAACCAAACCTTTAAGGCTATAACATAAAAGGCATTGAAAATGGAACTTTCATTTTCTTTCTTGTAAACTAGTGGGAACTGCCTAAATGCCAATAAGAATCCTATCCTCTATAGCAAAAGCCATAAAACTTTTGCCATGTGGTCCACCGTTGTTGAGTTTCCTAGTTAACCCAAATTTAATTATTGCAGAAAGTGACAATTTTATATTTATTTTCCGAGACATATAGCGCGTGGCAAGTGGTGGATAAATAAGGATAAAATTGAGGATCACCAACAGCAGGTCTCGGATTCGATTTTGACTGCTCCTTCACATATTTTGCAATTAACCTCTTTTATGAAGACCTAGAGCATGATTCATGGAGACGCTTAGAAAGAGCATAATCTCTTTTTTTAAATGACTCTTTAATTGGAAAAGAGGAAAACGAAATGAAAGTAAAGCAAATACTAGCTACTAGAGCAATAATTAGTGCACAATGCATATAAATGGTGGTTGCGCTGTATATCGAAGCTTACTAGCTAGGTTCATGCATGATATCTTCCTTAATCTCCTTTGCACTGTTTCGACTGAGTGTGAGCAGTTGAGATTCTATCAAAAATGATAATGTTTGTGGTCCATTTTTGGGTGCAAAAGGTAGTAAGTGACTAAGTGTCACTTTCTAGAGAGGTTTGTGTCAATAAACACACAACTTGGTTGTTTCAAGAAATCATGGCATTACCCACTACTCACTGTATCTAATAATTAGTATTATTAGTAGTAGTAGCAGGAAGAGAAGAAAGAAAATCTTTTTATGGTATATGGAATTGACGATGATATCTATTAGCTAAGGTTCTGGTCCACCTTAACCAAGCGCTCGTGAAGTTGTTCAATTAGTGTCGGCCAAATAACAAGTCTATTAAGATGTTCAATCATCCTTCTAACTTTTTGCAACTCATCATCTTGTATGGCTTAAAAGGCCAATGATAAAGCTCATAACCAAATACCAGCAAATTTTGAATAGTTAGATGATCTATAGGTCAAATAATCCAGATTGTCCAACAAGTTGTTTAAAAAGTTACCAATCAAACACGACAATTGTCGTCTTTCAATTTTAACGCGTCTATCCGTAAAATTGTGATATGAAGTATATGAAGTAAGTAAGGTTGATACATATATTTGTATATGATTTGAACGATTTGAAATGTATAAACAAATCTTATTACATTGCATATGACTGAAATAAAATGGCATCACACTGAGCATTGAGGCCTAGAACACTAAATTTACATACGTGGTGGACCTTTATACCACCAAAGAAAAGGAAAGTTGCCCAATTGGGTTGGTGTGCCCCAAGACTTAATCATCGATTCTAGATGTTGCATTTTAGCCAACAAATTCATGTTAGGTACCAGCAACAAGTATATAATATTTGTACGGACAAAGAGTGTATATAATTAGCAATCTAATTCAGGTCGGAGCTAAGCTGCAAGTTATAAAGACAGAGGAGACTTGTTCCTGATGCCTGCAAACACTATTTGAGCAGGGATTGTAATGGAGTCTATACTCCAAGACTAGTTTCAACGTAAATTTATTTAACTGCCCTAAATTTATCAAAAAAAAAAAAAAAAAGACAGAGGAGACAGCCAGATTTAGTTAATTCCTCTCATTTGTTTTTGGTTCACAACCAAGGGTATCCACCGTCGATCACAGTGACTATTTTCCCGTGCGGGCTTATGGGCACCTTAAAGGGTGGGACAGCTAACCAAGGATTTTAAAGTTGCTTCATGCCCTATAAATTAATTCCTCTCATTACAACATCGAGAAATGAGATATTAATCCAAAGGTCCTTGGAATTATTGGCAATGACATATATAGAGTATATAGTAGTATATGAATATCAATATTTGTTAGCTGTGGTATATTGAAAATATCAATGATAATGATTACTAATAAGATAGAAAAGAAAAAATGTTAAATTTTGCAGAAAAATACCTACTCTAATACACTTTTTCCACGGAACACCTATCACAAAACGTTTTGCGTGGAACCACCGATTAAAATCAAAATCTCTTAGTATAGACACCATGGGTCATTTTGCGATCAAAAATTGGACAAAACTTCCTATTTGACCCTCACTTATTTTCTGTTTCACCTATAAGCTTTCCTTAAATTTAAATCCCCCCTTCTCCATATTTCTCTTTGAATACCATCTTGTTATTGCAACAATGATTCCCCACATCATCAATATGCTCAATTCGGATAATTTGAATCCTCTATCGTATTCGATGTATCCCTCCCTATTCCAAATTCTCAATCACATAGACGATATTTTTGTAATTTTTGCTGAGACGGGTCAAGTTTAAGTAAAATAAGGGTCACGATTAATAATAAGTGACTCGTACATTTCCAAATATTAATCTCTTTTTATAGTGAGTTGAACAAAGTATCCTTTGCTCGATGCCCCGCTCCCCTCCCCCATCGGCCCCTCCCTCCACTAAAGCAATGGGGGCCCAAAATGCTACTTCGAAAAACAAAAATCAGCTATGGAAACTGGGCCATATGAGTTCGAAGGCCTGGCCACTGTCGGGCCAACAGAAATGGACGGCCCAGCGGGGGGTTTGTTTGCCTTCACAATTTCTCCTCTTTCCAAACATTATCTCCCTGCTGGAACCCATGATTGTCATTTTCCTCTTTCTCATCAACTTGTGGGCAACCGTTGTTCGAATTGGGCACAACTCTTTTAATGTTCCCAGTTCAAATGAGAATTTCTAAACACAGTAAAACACTAGAAACATCTGGATGATGATAGTTAATAGAAGTAGCTTTCTCTTCATTGGTTGCACAACCCAAACTCTGTTTCTCGTTTCATAAAACCCATTTACAACTCAAATCAAATAAGTGAAAACCCAATTAATACGTGGCTAGTGTGAGTGGGTTCGATATTAAGCAATGTCGAGGTTTCGAATCTTGTAAAGGAATAAATAGCTTATTAGGAGCATTTTACCCCATCTTGAACCAACCCGCTGCGAATATCATTAGTCTTATCCCAAAATGCTTAAGTAAACCTATAGTTAAATCCAAAAATAGAAAAATGAAAACCAAAACCGCAAAATTTGTGGGAAGCTAGGGTTATTATTAAAGCAAATCCAATGTTAAGGCTATGGCTTTACCATGGCAAACTCAGTTTGCTAGTACTATATATGGCTTCCTTAAAGCCACTGTTAGGTCAATATATAAGCACGGTTATGGTTACGTTCGTAGTACTGACTTCTGAAAGCTAAGTATGCTTGTAAATATCCTGTCCACGACGCATAATGTAAGTCTGATCTCTAGTACAAGAAGCCAATAAATTAAAGATTGCACTGACAAATCAAACAAAATCTGAAAATCGAATTAATTACTAGCAATGACATACATACACTCATAGGCAAATCTGGCTAGTAGATGGCAATGCAATTTTATATACCATCATTCCTAATGATTTTTGTGGTTGGATGTAAGATAGTATGGAAAGTGCAAAATCAATTTTATTAAAATTGACCATGTTTTATTTTTTGATCGATCAACTTCATGAGAATTGGACTTGACTTCGATCCCTAATATGTAATTGTATATCTATATAACTAGATAAATGATATTTACTTTGTCAATTTGCATTATTATTTTCAAGTAACTTAATTTTATAATCAAACAAATTAAGACATCTATGGATTTTCTTCTTACTTAGGTAACTTAAAACTTTAATTTTCATGGATTTATAATTTTTTTTATAGTTTGCTCCAACGAACCAAGCTTTATCATAGGTGATTTGTTCAAGGAATTATTTCGAAAGTAGTGTTTCTCCGGCTTTGGATAGTGGTGTTTAAATCCTCTAGTCTAGTTCAATTTTGTAGTTTGTTTGAGGGTGAGGTTGCAAACTTTATTTTCAAACTTCAATAATTATAAATAAATAAAAAAGAAGTCATTAAAGGTGGTTGACTGGTTGTAGTGTCTTTTCCTAATGATTCAAACAACTCAAAGGAGTAGTCCCCAAATTAAAAATCATGTGTTTTCATTAATCGTTGATTTTGATGCTTCTATGAGACTCCCACGGGCGGATAGACCCACTATATGACGGAGAGATTGAGTACAAGAGATAAATCTTTAGCGAGACTACGCTTTTCACCTTGGAGTAATAAGTTGCCTAAGGAGTTGAGCCGCATCCAATTTCCGAAAGTAGCGACTTTGAGAGTTTCAGCGCGCATTGAGAGGGATTGGTGGTGGACATTTTGAAACTGGATATATAGAGGGGCATAGAAGAGGTGATTTTTAAAACCATGCATCAATTTTGAAAGGAGATCAGGAAAAGCATCAGTATGGAGGAGAAGCTCATTCAAATTTCTAAAACTCGTGTGGAATGATACGTTAATTATAAAATTCAAATGAAAAAGAGGTACTTGAATGCTCCCGCTTGTAACATGAGGAGGATACACTCCAAAAGGGAGTGTGGCTCCCACAAACACCGCGCATAAAAGCACGTGAAATCCACGCGCTATATATGCATCCATCTAATTACATTCGGGAGCACCCAAAACTTTAGAATCCGATTTTTTCTCATTTATGTGGAGTTACAAGACTACAACTACAAAGGTCACTTTTGATATTAAAAATAACAAAAAACAAATTGCATAAAGATATGTATTATCTTATTTTTTTTTCCCGCTAGTGGCAAATTTTTGTGTACTTGGATGTATATAGCCCAATATAGCACTCTTATCTAGCCCATATTTTTATTCAAGCCAAGCCTAATATCATCAATATATGGTACCTATAATCCCATCAAACACCATATACGCCATTTCATATTTCACGCATTGCCCTCTAGCACTGTTTGTCGACGCCCAATTTCTTTTGATTTTTTATTAATTTTCTTTTATCCACCTCCCTTTCCCTCTCGCTTTCTCTCCCAAAACTTTTCTGATTCTCTCTCATTCGGCGTGTTCCCCTCTTCTCTATCTTCCTCTCCCTTTCTTCTTCTCTCTCTCTCTCCCCTCTGTATTTGACAGGACTCACATCATCAATTCACTTGCCCACCCCCCTTTCTTTCTTTCTTTCTTTCTTTCAAAAACTAAACTAAACACTAAAAAGTTTCCCTCTTTACGCGTCCCCTCCTCTCACCAGTCACCATATCCCTCTCCCCCCAAAACCCTAAATCTCTCTCTCTCTCTTTCTCTCTCTCAAAACCCATAATTGAATTGTGCTCAAATTTCTGATCAGATCAGATCCTACTTAAAACCCATGGATCATGACTCATCCAAACCCGATCCAAATGAACCCACCTGGTCACAACTCGGTCCTGACTCAGAATCCGACAACGTTTACTTCCTCGAAAGAGTCCATCATCAAATGCTTACGGACTTCGGTTGGACAACCGAACTCGAACAACACCAACAACAACAACACACTTCACTCCAATCTCCCGGTGCTGACGTGGACGAATATCAGCCCTCTGATACTCCACCATCATCATCTGCAGGAGGAGCTGGATTATTATTACTACCCGATCATCACCACCAGCCCGAGTCTTCGACCCGGAGCTCTGACCCAAACCCGGCTATGTCGAATCCATCAGTGTCTTCGAGCTCGTCAGAGGATCCGTCATCGGAGAAAGCAAGCACCAAGGCAGTGGTAACAGCAGAGACTTCGTGAGTGGCGACCGTGCCATTTCTATGGTCATTTTTTAATTTTCTTTTTTTTTTGTTTGCTTGGTTACAGGAGCAACAAAAAACGGATAAGAATCAAACCCTGTTAGAAGACGATACTCCGAAAACAAACATCTACCCCATTTGTCATTTGTTTAGTTGAATTTAAACTAGTAATTGTATTTACTAATCATTATTATTATTATTTTCAAAATGGGGAAATTTTAACTTTTTTTGAAAGGGGATTTTTTTTTCTAAAAGTGGGTTTGGATAAAAGTAATGGGGTCGGTTAAAGTGAATACACGAAAATATAGGGCTGGGAAAATTTTTGGGGATCGGTGAAAAAATATACCGTACAGTAAAATGTGGTGGAAATCAAAAGTGTCCGCCGCTATTGCGGCGGAAATGGCGTGGGAAAATTTTCTTTCTTTGTTACAATTTCTTTTCTCTCTCCTATTATTAATTTTCTTTTGCAGCTCGTGGGAAATGGATGGCATATAAATGGGGAATAATGATCAGAGAGAGAAGATCATCATATAGATATTCTGCAATGGAGAATAGGAATTTTGGACGGTGGGGAGAGAGAAAATAATGAGATTTTTTTTTTAGTGCACATGGGTGGGTATCTAATTAAATAGAATAATAATAATAATAATTTTATGAATTATTTGATGAAAATGAGCAATTTGGGTTGATCAAATGGGGCATATAAATGAGTGTGTAAAGGTGGTGTTAAATGTTAATGGTTGATGGATTTTTTTTAGCTTTAATCATAGTAAGTGTTTGGTGGGTTGTCTCTTTGATTAATGGAGTATTTAGTGCTTTTGTTTTTTTTTTAAAGTGGTCCATATATGAAATTAAAGCCTAACTAGATCTTTTTTCCACTGATCCAACAATCAAGTTGTATATGCCTTGATTCTCTCTCTCTCTCTGTTCAAATCTACTAGGTTTTGTTTATCTAGTTTTGGTAAAAAGTATTTGGCTTTTCATACATACAATGTGTGTTTAATTATGTACTGATATTGATTGTGCTTTCTTTTTCTGGAACAACATTTGTGATCATAGTCAACAAGTTAGCTCCTATGGCTCCATCTTCTTTCATGCTAAAAACAACTCTACATGGGTGTCTTAATACTCTTCGAGGCTGATGGCTTACCGTTCACTGACCGTATCGCGCCTCGTCGACAAGTGTCGATCAAGTCTTCGACATGATTTAGCTACCTAGACAGTGTGCATATTAGCTAGGTTGCTACACATCAACAAACTAGGTACTTAGTATTCAACCTTTACCTTCACTAATAAGACTCGGAGGGTCATGTGAGTGTTTTGTCATTCTGATTTCTTAACCAAGGTCGAGGGTTCGAGTGTTAGAAATGGAAACACTGCTCATTGTTTGGTATAGTCGAATTTCAAAAATCTAGGTGTAGTGGTGTGAAAACTCGAATTGCAATATCATTTTCTCGCTGCAAACTTATACTTGTATATGCAATTCGAGTTCGCTCATCACCTTAAATAGAAACACTTATTTTCATAAATTATATCGGGAAATTAAATGATTAATTTTATATCATGATGAAATCTTTGCTTTAGTTGTAGTTTTAATAAATTAGAACATTCCTACCAAAAAAAAAGTTTGATTCTTCTCATCTCCTTCATAATGAAAGAGAATGAAGGATGATCTTGGCGTAGGTTCTAGCTAGCTGATTGATGAGATTATAACTTAGAGATGTCTATTTGGTGTGTTTCATTAGTGGGGGAATGTAGGGGGCACATTGTACGTAAGCCACAGTTGAAAGTCCCTAGTGTTTTCTGGAATTGACTACAAAATAAAAGAAGAGAAAATAATTATTTTGGGAAAAAATGTCTTTTCAATTTATTCGTTTAATTTGCATAATGTTTTAGTAGTTTTTATTGGTGTTAATTTTGCATAATTTAGTGACTATAATACATATTTAATTTACCTGTGTTCTCTGATGTCTCTAGGACCAAGGCTAAGAAGAAGGGGCAAAAGAGGATAAGGCAACCACGGTTTGCATTCATGACCAAGAGTGAAGTTGATCACCTTGAAGATGGGTATAGATGGCGCAAATATGGTCAGAAAGCTGTGAAAAATAGTCCATTTCCCAGGTCAATATACATGCACTTAATTAATTTTCAATATTTTTTTTCATTCAAATTTCGATTTTAATCACCGTGGTGGTTAAGTGGTTCCAAACTTACTAGCATTAGCAAGTGGTTTGGTAACCTATGGTTTATAAATTCCATTCCCATGACTCGTAACTGCTGGCTTTTAATGCTTGCCGGTGATTTATGATGTAGCGAGAGATGTTTCGATTGCCATTCACTCGCTTCATCCTTTTCAATCATTTCAATCACTCTGGAACAAATCCCATAAATTGTCTTTAAATTGGATGATATATATAGATAACTATTCATAAACAATCTCTTTGCATCTTAAATTTGTTTAACATACTAAACTATTGTGGCAATCACCTTCTAGGCTTCTAGTTCTATGATGCGCAATTTCCCCGTTGCACTAGCTAGGTACCTATACATTTACTGATTCTCTATTGGACATTATGTATACTCACTATATTTATTAATCTAGTGGGACTAGCTAGCTAGTGATCAAGCTAGAGGTGCTCTCACTCTTATATCTTGTGTGTATACTTTTCAGTAGGGAGGGTTCGCGTGCGTGTATTGGCGCATTAGTTACCTTTAATTATGTAATTATTGTAGTAAGCTTTTGTGTGAGAGCCATGCATGTTGTAGCTTAACACCACCTTTTCCAGGAATTTTTCCAACTTGGACGCTTAAAGACTTAAAAGTATTTTAATTTTTAATTTTACTTTTTCGAATTGGAGGAGGCACAAGTGCAACCTTGGTAGGAATCAAATCCTCAACCTAAATGTTGGGGAATGATACTCCCAATTACGTCCCAACCACTAGAGCATCTCTTGATTCCAGGCTATATATTACATGTTTGAGAGCTGAATAAGAAGAGGTTGTTTGCCATGTAGTCAGCATAAGATGTTTTATGTTTGATATTCTTTTTTTTTTTTTTTTTTTGGGTAGTGAAGAAACAAAACAATGTTAATTTCAATTGATTACTTATTATGGACTCAAGTTCTTATTTAATTTGCAAAGTTTTTAATTAATATTTAGATATCCTCCTATGAAAAGCATAATGAGCGATTATAATGTATGCAATGAAAAGTATAATGAGGGAGTTTGGTTCATGTTAGGTGAAGGTGTTTACCTTGTTTACTTAAGTTTGGAGTTTTGTTTTGTGAGATTATTTGGATCCCTTGTAAATACATTTACAAGGTTGAATAAAATGATGTTTAATTATCAAAAAAATAATAAAAAATGTATGCAATGAGATACTTTGATTCTTTGTCTCTCTTTTTAATTTCATTTCTCTCTCTTTTACACTTATAGCTAGTAAATGAGATACTACTTTGATAACCAAGACCTTTAATTTGTGGATTTTCAGGAGCTACTATAGGTGCACAAACAGCAAATGCACAGTTAAGAAAAGAGTTGAACGCTCATCCGAAGATCCTACAGTTGTGATCACTACATATGAAGGGCAACATTGTCACCATACAGTAGGATTCCCAAGGAGTACTGGATTCATTAGCCATGAAGGCGCATTTCTTGGCCAATTTGCTCCTCCTACGTCGTCTCAACAATTCTTTTATGCACAGATGCAATTTCCTCAGGAAAATTCACTTAACATGGTACAAGGTTCTGTTAGTACAATCATCCAATCTCATGATCAACAACAACAAACCCCTGGTGAAGTGATGACACAATCACCTCCTCCAGCGCCCCGTCAGTCGTCAAGCCAACAAATGCCTCCTCCTACTAACAGTAGCGGTGAAGGTTTGCTTGGAGATATTGTGCCTCCAGGAATGTGGAATCCATAATGCTTGTGAGAATGGTATGTCTGTTTATACTTGTTGCGTTATTGATGACTTTGCATACATCATATTTGTGGAACATTTTGATTATTTTTCGATAAATGATCGCATTGCAATGCATTCCAGACTCCGAAATGGAGGATATATATGTGAATACAGATCATCATGAGAAGCTCTAGCTAGGTAAAAGATGCAAGTTATTTTGCTGGGAAAAGTGCATTGGCTGGTACTTCAGTTTGGATCTTAAAAGATTCATGATAAAAAAGTTTATCATTAGCCCAATCTTGTTATTATTAATTGTTGATCATGTTTTGAGCTAGAGATATGGTTTATTGCTTAAAAGTACCAGGCTAAACATGTAATCAATATATATACTTCTACACAAAAACTTGTATAAGACGACCAGTCTTATATATACTCCTAATAGGATATACGTAGTATATGATTTTGAAAGCTGGTTTAGGTTGACTAGTTTGTACTTTCTCCTTATGCCATGAGTTGACAATTAGATCAAAACACAAAAGTTGTTTATGATTATAGATGAAGAATATTCAATTCACAGCATTTTGCTTCAAAATTGGTGTAGTAGCTATCAGTAGCACTACTAGCAAATGGGCTATTGCATAATGATTTTACAATTATTGAAGTTTGCATTTAATTAACTATGACAAATGTATCAATGATTCAATTTATTTATTTAGAAACAAAGTCGAGATCAAGTTATAGAAATTAAACTAAAAAAACAGAAAAGGATATTACAATCGAAAATAGTTTGATGACCTTTGGCACTTTGTTAAGGATAGACCAATTGTTATATATGATGTGAACTGTTAGTTTGTTTCCTCGGGATCATGCATCATTATATTGCACCATATCATATCTATACAAAGATGAATAATGGCAATATCATGATTTTTTTTTGTATAGTACAGTCTTTGTGCATATTGCTTAATTCCTTATCCAATAATATCATGTGGTAAGAGAATGAAGCTCATATATATAATAAGAACACATGATTCTTGTTGACCATATTATATATAATAATAATAAATTAATAATAATAAATTAATAATAACATATCCAATCAACAAGGTCCAGCCACCATATAATATAATATAATATAATATATAGATATTTTAATATTTTATATTTCATATAGTAGTACAGAATAGAGTATATATATATATAAGATTTGATGAATAATTGTATGGTCCAGTTTCCATGTAAGAAATTCTATTAATGAGCTAGCTGGCCCTTCATTGTGATGAAAAAGGACTACTTTGGATAATGCTCCAAGATTTAGTTCCAAGATTTTATTGCCCAAAAAAGCTCCCATTGACTAGTCACCTTTTATTTTTTTTGCTTTTTTATCCCACCACATACATACAAGTACTATGCTCTGGGTGATGACTGTCTCCATTCCCTTATTCAACCTACCTTTACATCTCAAATTCTCTTTCACATAAAATCTTTGAAATTCTCTCATCTTTACTTACCATCACATTCACATTTTGAGGATAATTTATGTCCATTGATGGATGACAATTACTAGCATTGTCTTTTACTGGACTGTTATTCTCCATCTCACATGTTCAACATCCTTCTTTTTCCAACTAAGTATGTTAGCCTTTCAACTATCACATTGTCACAATGTCTTTAGAGAAGCTCCCTTCCACACGCGAGGCTAAGGATATAATGGATCAGATGTATGCAACCTTACTGTTCCTACCCCTATATGGAACAATAGATTGTTTCCAATAATTTATCTTACATTGCCTTGTCTTGATATATTGTCCATGTGGCACACCGCACAAGCCATCTGGAATCACCGGAGTAGCGGCCTATCCAATGTTGGCACAGTGAAATTGGCCCTAGAACCCCAACCCCCATCCCATTCCCAAGTCATGGAATATGCCTAAACTTTTGTCACACAAACCACTAGAGGTTCCGCTGTGTTGAATATATAAAGTGCACAGGGCTAAGTGTTTGATGAGCAGCTAGCAGGCCAAAGCCTCAGAGTTGAACGTTGACTCGCATGAGCAGGCTGCCTCCTATGAGTTTTTGTGTATATTCTGTCAACATGTCTTTGGTCAGTTGTCGAGTTACACTTTTGCTCGCTTGCTACTTCAAAATGTAATGCGAATGACTACATATATAGGAGTATAGCATTATTGTAACTTGAATTTTCTTATGATGATGAGCAGGTAACATAAATATGTCTGGCTCGCTCGCCATGATGATGAAGAAGTTGGTGGTAAAGGGATAACCATGCATCTTCAGCCCATAATTATAATGGTAATATTTTGTTAGCCTGACCGTAACACAAGGGATTTATCATCCATCTTAGCTTAAGGCAGCATGAACAGTAGTCTTCACTAAGCAGACTAAGTATGATCATTATTTGATCATATCATATGAATATTATTATCATATGGCTTGATAATACATCGAGCAACAGGTATATATAGAGGTACATATAGGTACTGCAGATTATCTCATAATAACTTAATTATTTGGGCTAATTCTGTTAATGATTAATTATTAATCTCAAACATGCAGCATGTACATTACATGTTAATTTGTCATCTTTTTTGGACCTTCATGTAGGTTTAATGGGACAGGAAGATCCCCCTTTTGGCCTGAAAAATCATTAGAAATTGTAAGAAATTCATAGTCCATATAAATAATTATTTTATTTTCTAGCTATTTATTAGAGGATTATATTGTAATCTAAGTATCTAATTAATCTTTCCTTTTCGAACTCCCTGCATATTATTCGTGTACTGTTTGTTCATCTGTGTATGGCGTTTACGTGACTGTAAAAGGTTTTTTCAGAAAAGGTATTTTTGGGTGGGACTTTTTAACGTTGCTTCTTTCACAGGCTACATGGATGTCATTTTATTAACTTTTTTTTTTAACCTTTTTTACTTTCTGATTTTCACCTCTTTATGGTCAATGTCGGCTTAGTCCTTTCTATATTGTAGTCATTAGTCTACTATGTTTAGGTCTTACCTCATGATTTATGTCCCCATTTGCTATACTTCACTAGCTTTGATTCCTTTCTTTTGTTTGCCCTTATTTCAAAAGTACATTTACCGAGAAAATTATTTTAGAATGGACGAAGTGCAATTTACCACGATCGAGATTTCCTCAATTTCTTTGTATCAGTTACTACTATTCATTTCATCCTATTTCCTACCCAATGAAAAGAAGTTGATTTTTACCATATCCGCCTAGAAAAAGGTAGGACTTGCTATTTAACCTTGTCAAATCTAAAATCATGGCAATATAACAAGTTCATTGTGACATTCATTGATTTTTTGTTTGATTTTGAACTCTCTACCACCCACCAATATATACGGCAATACCCCATCAATTTCGGATTATTTTTGTGACACACCGCAAAACTAAAGATTATCTTTGTTTATTTTTTCTATACATTATTATCAATACTTTTGTATTAATGGGGATGATATGTGCAACTTCACTTTGAGGGACTGCAATTTGCATCCCCCTCTAATTAAAACTGGACACATAATCATTTGCACAAGAAAGAATGAAAAAAAAGAAAACCATTTCTCCTTACGGATACTTATGTGTCCACTTATAAGTAGGGGTTGCAAATTGCAACCTTAAGGTTGCATATGGTACCTTTCTTGACGTTAGAATGATCTCATGCTTTATATGAGACGCCTCACATTGAGGTCGCCTCATATGAGTTTTTGCGAAAGACAAAAATGGCCATGAAATTGTAATTACCTGAAAGGAGGGGCTCAATGGTAAGTGTTGTAATTTGGATGACACATACATGAGGAAATAAAAATTTGTGGGGACCCACCCCATATACCACGGCACATGAGGAGGAAAATCGTTTTCTAGACGTTAAAAAGCAACTCCCGCGTGAAAGTACTGGGCAATCATAATCCTACACGTGTGCTGTTAAGAAAACTACTTTGGCGGCAATAATAATAACTGCCGACGAATTCTACCCGCCAATAGATTCGGACGATACACAAACGTCCGCGTCCCTCGACGGTTATGACCGTTAAAATACCCTGTCGGCTTTGAACGTACATAGGACACTTTCTTCTAAATTTAATTTTCTTTTTTTTTTTCCCAGATTTTTGTTCGATACCATAACATTTTTTTGAGGGGATTGTTCAACCATAACATAAATATTCATCACATGTTGAGTTCTCTTTTTATGCTGAGAAAATGAATGGCAAACTAATCTAAATTCAACATTATTCCAAAATTAATTGTTTCTTAATTGAGTTGACCAAATTAGTATTCATTTGCATCGACTTTGCATAGGTTGTTTCCTTCATTCACACATTATTTACCTTGCTTCGATTTAATATGAGGAATAGTGAGTAAAAGTGAAACCTTAACAACGTATATAATTAAGTTTCATGTATGATCTTCTCAATCCTTATTTTATGCATGTAATTATATTATAATGTTCTTTATGTCTTCCACATACTAAAAACACTGTTAAATTTATGATTGTAAACGGTTTATTCTAAACTTTATTGATACATAGCAAAGCTATTTATGACACAAGAGTTTGACAGAAATATAGAATCCTAATATTCATAGAGCTTTGATCACATCTCCAACCTCATAGTTAAGGTTCAAAATTCCTCGCACTCCTTCCATGATTAAAGATGGTACTCCATATATGAACTGAGAGAGCGGTTTCTTTCCTATCCGAAAATAAAAATAAAAATATATAAATTATAGGTCTTTTCTTTAGGCTTTGATTCCTTTGAATGGTTGGGTGAGCCCCATAATATTATTGTTTAATAGTCCTGGGTCGTTAGCATATCTCCATCACAGGCCCACAATTTTATTAACAAAGTTGTGATTTGGACATTGACATATAGGATGTGACTTGCATGGGCCTTTCATTGACCCCACCCCATTGTGAGTAATGTTAGAATGCGCATCGTGTAGGAAAATAGTAACCCAGGCCCCATTGAACCTAGAACTCGAAATTTGGTACGCGCATTCCTTCGCTGCTTGGGCGGCTAACTCCTCTTTTGTTGAAACCTTGCTTTCGAAGAAGTTCTGCTTGCTTTTTTGTTTTGTTTTATTTATTTATTTATTTTATATTTCACGATGAATACAACCTTTGGAAAGCGAAAAAAGAAAGACAGTAACCAATACAGTGTGTAAAATTGTAGATACTATGGCTTTGTTTGATTCACCTGGATAAAACTGAACTGAGTTGAACTGATCTGAACTGAACTGAGCTGAATTGATTTTTTAAACTTGACCGTTAACCATTTAAAATTTGTCCAAACATAGTCAATATTGGGCTCAATTGAAAGTATGCTTTGAGATCTTTCCGATGACATAATTATCATCATGAAATTATTTCGGGATAAAAATTTATATGAGTGCTAAAGTTACGCATGAACTGAACTGAACTGGACTGAACTGAACTGAATTTAAGTAAAATTAAGGTGAATCAAACAGAGCCTATGTGAATATAGCAAATCGACATGTTTTCTTAACATTGGGCATCAAGAAATTATATGTATTGATATGATGATATTTATATCATTTGGGCAATAAATATAATGATAGTAACATTTACACAGCTACTATATTAAGTGAGAGTAAGTGTAGGGTATTTTTCAAACCACTATTAATTTATCTACGGATATGTATTAGGCGTGTATTACTGAATCGTACGATGTTGCCTAGGTAGTGTGCAAGAAGATGCTCACTTGTTCTATTAGTTTCTTAAGGAGGGTGGTTAGCCGGATTCGGACTCAGGTTGGCACTTAGGCTACCTACCGAAACGAATTCTTGCTAGACCAAGGCCAAGCCTGGTTAAGCTGCTATTCATTGTAGGGTTTCACTTCTGCCATCAACACCCCCCCCCCCCAAAAAACAAAAAAAAGAAAAAGGACTGTGGAGCTGGTGGCTTACTCTTTCGCTTGCTCCATTTGTTTGCTCATTTCGGCCCAATCTAAAAAGCCCACAGATCCTGAATAATGGATTTGAAATATTAAGCGGGTCAGTCCATTAAGTCGTGAGGCCCAGCAACTAAATTTAACCATATCTAGAACATTGGATACAGTCATACACTCATATCCATTCAATCAGTCCACGTCTCCGTACGAAGCCCAGATCCATCTTCAGTCTGTGTGAAATGGTGAATTTTTTTGTTTTTTTTTTTGGTAGAAAGTGAAATGGTGAATTTGTGATAACAGACTATGGAGGTGGAATGAAAAAATCAAAAACAACCTGCAATTATAAGGATTAAAGGTCCGTTCTATTCACCTGAAAAGTATGGTAATAAACTGAACTTATGTTTTTAGTTCCACTGTTAATTAATTTTAAGGGTCCATTCTTTTCACTCGAATAAAGCTGAATTGAATTAAACTGATTTTTTTTTTCTTTTTTCCAGTTTAACTTTTTAATTAAATGCATCTAAGAATCGTCCAAACATATTCAATTGGACTCATTTGAAATTACTTGTTCAAGTCTTCCCAATGACAAAAGTATCATCATTTATTTATTTTGGGAAAAAAATTGCATGATAAACTCCCACATCAATTGAACCAAACTTGATCAAATTAAAAATAAGCTGAAGTGAATGAACGCCCTAAGCCTCCAAAGCTCGTCCAAACATATTCAATATTAGACTCATTCAAAAGTATGCGTTAAAATCTTTCCAAACCGGATAGACAAACGTCATAAATCGGCCCGTCATTGATCAACTCTAAATTTTATACTTAGGAATCATATAAATCATACCGTACTAGTTTGTCAAAAATAGAAAATTCAAGATGAGATGAGGCCGCATCTATATACAAGTATAACGTTGACATGACATCATATTTGTATGAGAGTAGCCTCATCTGAATGCCGTCTCATACGAAATTTTGCGTAAAGTAAATACGCTTGAAATCAATCGAGATCACATATCCCCTTTCATGACTCAGTAAAACCAAAGACTATCAATCCCTCAAAATCATGCATGTAATTCTTCTTTATAGTGAATCTGCTGGATTTTCGCCAAATCCGTTTGACTGTTTCCATTTGTTTCCTTATCATGATTACGAGACAACACCCATTGGTTGCATTGAACTGTTAATTCAAGATGCTTGATCCTTACCCTTCAACCATTAGGCTAGTCACTATCAGCTAGTGGACCACCGGCATTTGTGCATCTGTTAATATCTGTTCAACTGTTTATGACAACTACTGATTTTTAGCAATGAGCTCAAAGAATTCTTCCTATCAAATTAAAGTGGCGTTTATAGTCCAATGCAATTGATAGACTATTTTGTTTATGATTTATATTTGTAGTGAAATTTTAATTTTTTTTGTTGATACGATATTTGCAGCAGTGGCGGAACCATGCATGTATCGTCTCCAAGGGGATGTGTATGAGAATTCATCATTTAAAAATCACAATAGTTACAAAGATATACCCCACTTTTAATACAAAAAACGGAATCTTTTTTAAGGATTTTTGTATCCGCCACTAAATATTCGTAGTGAAAACAAATCGAATGATTCAAGATTGCAATTGATTAAGCCGACATTAAGCTTTAGTAACAAGCAATTAGCTTACACAAGACTCATTTTGTTTAGATTTAACCTCCTATAAAAACATGCATACAGAAATAGTTTATTCTAATCTTTTTTTTGTTGAGAGAAGAGCCTCTAGCTAGGCTCACTGCATTGAAGCTTTTATAACATCATCCACAACCAAAGAAGAAACAGACTCCGGGAGGGAAGCCTCCCAAAAACGACTACCTACACCACTCACTGTTGCACATGTGCTAACTCATGGACTACTTTATTAGACTCTCTACGAACATGACTCCAAACCACTGACTCAAAATCAACAACCAACGCAAGAAGATCCTAAATAAAAGGCTGCAATAAAAACAACGAACTCCTACGACACTTAAGAGCATTCACTACTACTAAACAATCACTCTCAACTACGACCTTACTAAAACCAAAAGAAGCAGCCAACTGCATACCAAAGTAAATAGCTTTCGCTTCCGCAATTGCAGGTTCCCAGTCCTCAAAAAAGTTCCATGTCGCAGCAGTCATCACCCTCCTAGTATCATCTCGACAGACAACTCCTAAACACGAGCCCAGCTCCCCAATTTTACCTGCATCAGTATTTAATTTTACCACTCCAGGTTGAGGGGGACACCACTGCGTAGCCTTCCGTGCTACCTTTTCATTCTTAAGCTTCTCACTCTTCCTAGCTCCACATACGACCTTGTCGACATATGCCATCAGCTCAGCAGGCTCTTGGCACAGCTCTTCAAAAATTCTTTTATAGCGAGCGCCCCAAATTACCCAAGCTGTAACACAAAACCGCTCAAAACACTCACTATCCAGCTTCTCCTTGACTGCCTCCATCCAGTCGCGAAACTTTGGCCCCTCATTTCTGCCAGCTACATCAACATCACAGCGATCCCACACGTCCCTTGCTCTAAGAGAGTCACGAATGGCGTGCAGAACATCTTCAATATATCCCTGACACAGATCACAACTGGGGGGAATAGCCTGTACCCGGGTGCTCAATCCCTTTCTTGTAGGTAACGCTTCATTTGCAGCACGCCACATGAACATTTTAACCCAAGGTAGGACACTTGCATCCCAGATTTTCCTCCACAAAGACAAGTCTACTCTTGACGACGAGGCCCATGACTCCCTTTTTGCATCTGTAAACAAAGCATTATATGCACTTTTCACTGAATAATCACATGTTTTCTCAAAGCCCCAATATCTTACATCCTCAGGTAGTCTTGCACTCTGCGAGATTGACCAGGCCACATCCACTTCGAACGGAAGTAAGGTTGCCTTCAGCTTGCCCACGTCCCAGTCTTTGTTCAGCTGATCAATGAAGAACTTCACTCTCCTGTTATCAAACTCCCCACTTCGTGGCGACACTAGTTTTCTCGCCCCCAACCCAAGGAGCCAAGCATCATCCCAGAATTTAATACTAGCACCATTACCTATACGCCATTTTGTTCCTTTTCTGAGAACCCATCGAGCCTCACTAATCTCTCTCCATGTATAACTGGGGTTGTTACCGATTTTTGCTTCCAAAAAATCACAATTAGGGAAGTAATGTGCTTTGAGCACCCGCTCCAATAGCGTACCAGGTTTGATCGAGAGCCGTCACGCCTGCTTGCCAAGAAGAGCCCAATTAAAAAGCTTCATGTCACGAAAACCAAGCTGTTACACACGAAATAAAATGGACTTATGATACAGTAGATAAACTAGTCAATAGAAGTCAAAGTCAAAACGAATTGGAGACCCTTGAAAAGTCTTTGTAAAATAAAAGACTTGATTTATATATACAACATATTTGTACGAAATCAGTTGTACTAAGGATAATACGAATATCAGTCAAAAGAGAGAATACGAGGAGAGAGTCAAGAGAAGTGGAAAACGTGGGGGAAGTTGGACACCAGCATGAAGGAAGTTGACAAGAAGAAGAACTGTTAGATCATGGGCAGTTACCTCAAGCCCCTATAAATACAAGGAAGAACAGAAGAACAAGGCAAGAGAGCTCATATTGACAAGACGTCATAAAGTAGATTTTAGAGTAGTGTTAGTGTATCGTAGGAGTAGATTATCAGTTAGGCTCTTCGAGCGTGTAACCCAGCCACTCAGCAATGACGGCTTCTTTTGAGGTATAATTGCTTTATCTTTTATTTTTATGCTCTGAATCGAATGTATGCCGTACTCTGATCGAATGAAGTATGTTTAAGATTCTTTCCTAAATCCTGCTCTTTTAAAGATCCAATCTATGCTTGTTTGTGTGGCTTTCTGCTGAAGTATTCGAATACATATATATAGTAACTGTCATTGTTGATAAGTGTCCACCCTTTGATCGAGTGAGTGTTGGGGATGGAAAGGTAGGTTCGATAGGGAACGACCTGGTCTAAGATAGTCTTCGACTTTATTTAGGACCTTTTTAAGGGTCATAGGGCTTCCCCTCACGGTTGCTTGTGACCCCTAAATACCAAGCATATCAACAAATTTGGCGACCACAGTGGGAGTTCGAAATACACTCCACGAATAAACCTTTTTAATGCCTCAAACTAGGTCTCAGGTAAGAAATATATCTGGTGATATGAGTGCCCAAAGAGAGGATAATGCTTCGAATGCAGCATCCCAACCTCAAGGCTCATCTTCTCATGAAGAAACTCCTTGAAAATCACGATTTGATATACAAGAAATTTATGAGAAGTTTATAGAATGTATGAAAGAAACTCTATTGGCTGCTCGAGAAAGCCAATGAAAAGAGTATAATGACCAATATAGAGCCTTAGCACACGAAACCTCGAGAGTTTGTCACCAAATCATAGAAAGTGTAGCTGCAGATTCGAAAGACAGTCTGGCTAGAGAAGTAAGCAAAATTATACTAGATATAAATGAGACCTTTAATTCTACATTTTCAGCCTTGTCGAAAAGCATGGCTACCAATGTGACAGTTAATCTAGAGCCACGTATAGAGAAGCATAACCAACTCATCGAAAAATCATACAGTTGGGCGGAGGAACATTAAAAGATAAAACACCTATAAGAGATAATATCGAATCACCTATAGGATATCCACCACCAGGTTTTCCTAGGGAGCCTCAACGAACATTTAGGAACTTTGAAACAGGTCAACCATCGAATCCTATTAATTTGACATCATATCGCGCTATTGGGTTGTCCCTCCGGATTGTCCCTTCGGTTTGTCCCTTCGATAAAACGCCGATAGCAGATTTGTGACATCTTTCATGGTTTTTACTCAATTCAAGTCTTTTCAAAAGTTTTTCCAACTCTACGATTCCTTGAACTTATCTAAACCCCCAACTTACAAATTTTCTATAAGGACACACTCCGTGGAGCTATGGAAAATCCCGGATCCTTACAGTGGCGACTCAACTGGGGATTTATTTAAGAGGGTGAGACTCGAAAGTCAAGTTTGCTTAATTGTTTAATAACATGTTCCATATTGCATCATTTGCATCATTTGCATGTGCTTTGTCACAACCTTTTTTGACCCTTATCGACCCGCGAGGAAGTTTGTGTCGTAACTCGTAGACAACCCGTGTATCTAAAGGAATATACAGTTGTCCTATCGTGCAAACCGACGCTTCCTCACCCATGACTCATCGACTCTTGTTTGTGAAAAAGAATTACAATTGATGTGTCGACCATCCGCCAAACGAAAATTGTAATTTGTCGTGGTGACTTCACAGGAGCCAAAAGCCTCTAGCCCACACTCGTGCATTCGCTTGCTTGTTGTGCATATGTCGTTATAATGCCCGTCTGATCACATGTTTGCATGTAACTATGTCGTTATAATGCTTGCCTGAATGCATGAATGTCGTGATTATGTGCCAACATGTACTTACGTGCTAGGAGTCTTTTCTTGTATTTTTAGCTAGTTCCTAATGCCCAAAGATGGTGCGAGAATTACATTCAATGAACACTCGTCTTTTTCCCAATGAAATATTCTATCAAAGTCATGAGCAATTTCCTAGGATCTTTTTAGCAAAAAAAAAAAAGTCAGTCACTCCAATTTCCCCTCTCCCATTTTTCTATTTCTTTTTTTTTTGATGTAATCCAGATTCGGTAAAAAAAATAAAATAAAAGCAAAGAAAAAACAAAAATGGCGTGAAAAAGAAAAAAAACACCGAAAAAAAAAATTGCGTGAGAAAAAAAAAATGAGGACCAAAATTCTTATTTTATTTTATTTATTTTATCCCATTTTTCTTTTCCTTTTAGTCCAGAAGAATAAAAAAAAATAGGATAGTCCGTCTTTTTCTACTTTTCTTATTTTCATTCATGGACTTTATTTTCCTTTGATATTAGGGAAAATATTTGGGCATTTAGGCTTAAGGATCTTTTCTTTTTGTGGGTCAGCATTTTCTTAGGTGAGAGTCTCATGGTCTTTTCTTGTTACTAAGTACTCCGTGCTTCCTATTCATGATAGGGGGTCCGAAGAAAAAAGGAAACCTCGAGAAAAGCTGGGCTCGGCCTTCCGGAAGGCTAGTTCGTCTACAACCGTCTTCACCACCAAGTTCCCGACTACATGCACCACAAAAAGCCTCACCATCAATAAATAGGCCATCACCCCATAATCCCTTACCACCACAAAGCTCACCTTACCAATCTCACCCAAGCTTCACAATGACCAAAATCATTGACGAGAAGATTGATGAGATCATGGGCAATTTGGAAAGGATGCGACTCAAGGTTGAGGATTTAGAAAGAAAGAAAGGGGATGAAGCAAGAATCCTCTCTGACTCCAACACTGAAGAAAATGAGCAAGTCGCTAAGCTCAAAAAGATTGGCTCTATGGACAACTACAATCCTGATGATGGTAAGGTCAGCCCCAAAGTCAAGGGCACGCTTCCATCCAAATTCTCCATACCTGAGGTTCCGACATTCACTAGAACTGATGATCCACAAAATCAACTCAAGGCCTTCACTAGTGCCATGGGTTTGAGAGGAATTGACAAAAGTATCTACATACACTTGTTCCCACAGACTCTTGATGCATCGACTCGTCGTTGGTTCTACACCTTGAATTTGGAAAACTACCATACTTGATCAGAGTTCACTATAATATTCGTTGCACGCTACAAGATAAATGTTGTCCTATCCATGACCCTTCGAGAATTATAGATCACTAAGCAAGGAAAAGATGAGGGGTTCCTTGCCTTCCTTCAACGTTGGAGGCTAAAGGTGGCCAAACTGGTTGAGACACCTGCGCAAAGTGATCAAATCCGCCAATTCATCAAGAATCTGCAACCTGCTTACGGAGAACGCCTCCTATACCAAGCAATTGACTCCTACAACTGGCTCTATGATGTGGGTTTCTTGATTGATGATAATCTCTACTGTCAGTATCACCGGGTGTTTGGCCACCGCACGGATGACTGCATCCGCTCGCAAGATGGTATACAAGAAATCATGGACAAGAAAGAAGAAGATGATACCTATGGAGCCTGGAATTAGTTGGCTACAAACAAGAGCTAGAGGAATCGAGTCTGAGTCCCCAAGTTTTATCGAGTTAGGATCTTAGCTAAATTTTTAGGTTGAGTCTTGAACAAGGGGTGTTCCCCTTTTTGTTTTCTTTCTAAGTCTAGTTTCTTTTTGACGGGAATTAGAGACCCTCTTCTCTAAAGTCATGTGTGCTTATCTTTTTGCAAATCAATAAAAATTCCTCTTGCTCATTTCTTCCTTTGTTTAGCTATTGACAAATCCGATGAACTCAAAGTTGCATAAATCGTTAACTAATCAATTTAAGCAATGTAAGTAAACTTCGCAAAGTAAGAATGCAAATTATTTCTTATACAGGAATTTGAGCAGCTGAACTCCCTAAACGATGCTACTCCACACACAAAGAAGAAGTATGCCAGCCTTCTGCAACAACCTCGACACAAGTCCAACCCTGGCTCCAATTGAAGAAGATCCTTGGTACCAAGATGTATTCAACTACATCACCAAAGGCACCTATCCTCAGGACGCGCCAATAAGAGCTCAACGGACCATTCGTCTCTTAGCGGCGCAATACATAGAACACAAGGGGGTCCTATACAAAAAGACCCACAATGGAATCAACCTCAGATGTGTGAATGCCGAAGAAGCCGCAGAAATCATGGACGAGGTACACAATGGGGTATGCGGACCACACATGAATGGTTGAATGCTCTCTAAAAAGATACTACGACAAGGGTACTATTGGACCACCATGGAAAGAGACTGTCACGACTATGTCAAGAAATGCAAGAAGTGTCAGATATATGCCAACCTACAGCATATGCCACCCTACTAAAGAACTACAAAATCCAGCACCACAAATCATCCCCTTACCGTCCCCAGACCAACGGCGCAGTAGAAGCCGCCAACAAAAACCTTAAAACTATCATTGAAAAGATGATAGAAATCTACAAAGACTGGCCCCTAAAACTCTCATTTTCCCTTTGGGGATATAGGACGTCCATAAGATCATCCACAGGACCGACGCCTTATTCTTTAGTCTATGGAATGGAAGCAGTGCTACCCATAGAAGTCCAGCTACCCTCCAAGCGCATAGCCTTAGAGGGTGAAAGTCCTGAAACCCAATGGTTGCAATCCTGCTACGAGGAACTCATGTTCACAGATGAAAGACGCCTACGGGCCCTAGACCATTCCCACATGTACCAGCAACGCATGACAAGAGCATTCAACAAAAAGGTTCGACCTCGAAATCTGAAAGAAGGGAACTTAGTTTGGAAAGAATTGCGTGCCCTAGTTACCGACCCCAGAGGCAAATTTTGACCCAATTGGTCCGGTCCGTTCATCATTAAAGACATCTTATCAGGAGGCGTCGTCCGACTCATGGACATTGATGGCATCGAGTTCAATCAGCTTACCAACATGGACCAACTGAAGAAGTGTAACGTTTAAAAAAAAATAAAATAAAATAAAATAAATAAAATAAAAAATAAAAAAAATTCAAAAATTAAAATTTAAAAAAAAAAAAAGAAGAAAAAGACGTACACAAATTGAATGAACTACGCTGGTCTGATTCCACACTGGATACGTAGGTAACCCTTTTAAGGAGCCCGGCCAAAATCAATCCAAAATTCCATTCAACTCATTGAAAAAGGGATAATCTTTATTCAAACTGAACAAATAAGCTTACATTGCAAAAAATTGAACTTCCTAAGGTTACAAAAAAAAAAAAAAAAGTGCAACTACGAGGGTTTAATCTAAACAAATTCCTATTACTTTATTTTTAAAACTAGACTTGCTTTCTAAGAAAACTACTTTAATCCTTCCTTCCTTTAGAAGGCTTCGTTGAAGAGTTCTTCTTTGAAGGACCCTGGCTTCAGGACGACTTATGATCGCTTCGCTGAGCTGGGGGCTTGCCTCTTTTCAGTACGTGATAGCCTTCCTCATATGGCCCTTCCTTTCTTTTCTTGCTTCATGTTCTTGAGTCATACTTAGGCTTTAGTTGGTCCCACTCCTCATGACGAAGGGCTCGTGTCGCTTCTCCATCACTGCATGAAAGCCAGTTCAAGTAGGGTCTCAGAAACTTGAGTCGGGGCAATCACCCGAGGTATAGTCCAGCTATCCCGGCTACGTCAATATTTTCCCCAATCCTCAGCAAACTCGGTGGTCAGAGCCAAGGTAGGCGATCTCGTAGTCTCCTGACGAGGGATAACCTACTTCAACCCATATTGCATCATGACCCTAGAAGGAAAGAAGAAGGTACTCCTGTACAGCCCCACTATGGTAGTATGAGGGATAAATTTGCAGCAAGCCACCAAAGAGGTCAAGCTCCCCCAGGTCACATGCCAGCGGATAACAGGTCCTGCATGGAAAAAGGCATCCCATTCAGCAAGGGTCTTTTCATCATATAGCCTTTTTCTAACTAAGAAGCTAGAAGCGGTATAATTCTTTGACCAGGCTCGAGGGGTACGAGCTATCATATTGTCTGGCAATTCTATCAACCTTAGATGCTCACATAACCAGATTTGAAGCAGCAGGGGACTGCCAGAAAAAGCTCCGTGAGGCAAAATTTTCAACCTATCAAGCCCTAGAATAGTTTCCCCTACAACCAGATCCAAAGGAGAATGTCCTTCAGCCATTTGATTCACCACTCGCAACAATGAGGCTCTACCCAAGTTGGAGGACTCTGCATTAGCAAACAATAGGTGATTTAATAGGCAAAGTACAAAAGCATGTCGACGGCAACACCTAAATATCACATCCGGTTCAGAAGAAATAGCAAACTTTTCACAGATTTGAACTAAGTCCACATCGATACCGAGAATCATGCTTTTGGCTTTTGCAGATGTCAAACCTATTTCCTGTACTGATTGCTAAAACCATCCCTCAAATAAGGCACAGCTGGGGGAAAAACATCAGACATATTAGTAATTGCAGCAAATTATTCAACTAGAGGGCATAATTCAAAGTTACCAAGACGAAAAACGTGCAAGTTAGGGTCCCAATAATTCAGAGCAGATCGAATGAGGGGCCACAAAATTTTGGTTGATCTTAAAGCCAATAAGGTAGAGATATGGTACGGAGCCAATTCAAGTGTATCTTCTATGGTCAGATTTTTACACCAGGCATCGAACAGGTTTTCAAAGGATTTCACCATGGTAGAAGCTTTGGGAAACTTGAGAGAGCTGAAAAGGAGATACGGCATTGGACATCCTGTAAATCCTATTTATAGGCAAAGAATCGGGTCAAAAGAAGTCAGAAATCCATGAAAAAGGCCCAAAGCCAGAGCAAGCGGCTCTGGCCAGCGCCGCTAGCGGCACTCATCTCCAGCCCAGTGCCGCTAGCGGCCCAGCCCAGCACCGGTAGTGGCCCTGACCTCAGCCCAATCGATTTTTTCTCCTTTTGCTCCAGCCTGCCCACTTGGTCTATTCCGCTCAGTTTAAGCCCAGTTTTTCAAATGCACAACGGAATTACAAAGCCCGAGACTCTCTTAGTTTTATCTTTTTCCATTTTCTTTTTTTTTATTACTATTTTTTTTAGGGGATATAATATGTGTAATTTTTGCTTTTTCTTGCAATTTTTACCCTTTTTCTTTATTTTATTCCCTAAATTGTGGCCTACTCTTTACTGCATAACACATTGCATACTTAGAGATCAGACGGGCATAATCGAGTCATTATAGCATACATATCATATAAAATGCATAAAAACAGGAGTTCAAAGTTTCAAGCCAATGTTTACAAAGCAATCCTACTTTGTTCAACCGGATTCATCATCGCCATTGCTATCAGCCTCATCCTCAACAGACGGCCCCTGACCATAGTTCCCAGCTGAATAGTGAAAAAAGCCCTGAGTACTGAACGAGCTATAAATAGGCTTGTTGTTGTTGGGCCTCATATCCCGTCCATCATACACAAGCGCATGCATAGGGGTACCTGCCGGAAACCCCGCTCCAAAGAAGCTCTCTGTGGCCTGACTAGCAAAGTCCATAGCCATATCCTGATATGAAGGCCCAGCTTGAGGCACGTCCCATCCAGGGGCGTTCGCCCAACCACCAGCTACAAGGGTCACAGTAGGCCTACTATCGAGAGAAGGCTAAAAACCCACCGGAGAAAACATCTCAGGCACAGGAATGGACGGCACAGAAGGTCCGGGCGCCTCAACAACAGGAGGCCTGGTCACAGCTACAGGAGGTGAACAAGCAATAGACGACCTGCTCACAAAAGAAACCCTTGGAGCAGAAGAACGTCGGGGTCCCACCGAAGACGAAGACTGCGACATCTGCAAATAAATCAAGATCGAAATGTTAAGTTAAGCACTTTACTTAGCTAAACAAAGGATAAAAGTCTACTTACATCAGCAGTCCTGGACCGAGAACTCTTCCCTTTACCCATCACCCGGCTATAGCCTTTCTTCAACAGGTGGATGAGCTTGAAGACTTGAGAGGTCTGCTCCCGGTTCAGCTACAAGAAGAAACAAAAGATAGAGTCAGCATTCAAAAGCAAACACAAAACACAAGAAGGGATAAAATAAACTTACCCCCGTACAACCATCAGGCAAGGGCAAACCCTCCCCGGTCTCTCCATCAGCAGTATGTAGAGGGAACTCCTCTACTATAAGTCCCCCGCTCTCACCAATATACCTCACCTCATTGCTCTGCAAGGTCACGCTTAGGGGCTGGCCCCGAGGAACTCTGAGGAGTTAAACAATCCGCCTACAAGACACAAAAGTCAGTATATCACGCATATAGCTGAAAAGGGCACAAATAAAGGTTTTACCTCAGAAGTGAGATCCACCATCAGACGACTCAAGCAATAAGCCAGGTACACAGCTGTACGATCCAAGCCAGCAATCTCCGGCTCAATAAACTCCGTGGCCGCCTTACCACGAGCCACGTCCCCCAAGTCTTCCACGCTCAGGCTGCACAGGTAGAACATGGTCATAGGAGGATCCTCTGGCACCAAATGAACACCCAAGGCGGGATAGACCAACCGAGTCAAGCGGTCCCCCAAGTACCACACAAAGCCAAATGGCCCCTCAAATACCACCCGCAAGGAAGATACCCTAAAAGACTCGATGGTAATATGGGGCGGAACCCCGGGAATACCGTCAAAGGCAGTCCACGACACTTGCAGATCAAAGTTCATTCACACCAAATGGACAAAAAAAAAATACACAGACACCAACAAGTCGAAGGCAACATACCTCAAACTAGAGGTGATCATGGACGGGACGACCCGAAAAGCCCGGCCCTCCCGGCCCGTAAATTGGGAGGGTATGGACAAGGTTTTCGGAAAAAAATTATTCAATGGGCGGGCTTAGCCCGACCCGTTTAAATAAATGGGCGGACAAGGACAACACAAAATGGCCCGTGGGCGGGCCCGCCCAGCCCGTTTAATATTTTTTACTTAAAAAGTTGTGAGCTTTTTTGTTTGTTTGTCGGTTGTTAAGAATTATTTTGTATGAGAAATTATCAAAATCATGATTATGTGCAGTATTACGCTTGATTTTGGAGTTCGGTTGCATACTAATAGTAAAATTATTTATCACAAACAAAGAAAAACTCTTAAAATTTAATTGAAAAAATATTTTTTAAAAATCACGTTAGCCCATGGGCAAGCCCGACCCGTTTATAGAGCGGGTCATGGCAACAATTTTGAGCCCTGATGGGCGGACAAGGGCAACAAAATTTAGGTCCGTTGGACAATTTTTTCATTTAAAACCCGGCCCGTGTCTAGCCCGAACCCATAAATGATCACCTCTACCTCAAACGCAGCATGACTCTCAAAGGTAGCCCGAAAATGCTCCAAAGTGGTTAAAGGGTGGTTATCTCTACCATCTACCGTGAACCTAGCGGGAAAATACTCAAAGAACCATAGCTGCCATACAAGCAAGAATTATGAGATACAGATCTTCTACGAGCATGCGTGTGCAAAAAAAAAGGGAAGTATATATGCTTACCTCTAGTATCTTCCACGGGCCCGAGATAGACACCCTCTCACTCGTCGGCCTAGGCCTGCAAGCCTAGCGGCACCATCTCACCAAGGTAGCATATACGGGACCACCAAAGTTGTACTCATGGACTTTGGACAAGTCGTCCAAACATGTCAAGAAGCCAACTTGACACACTTTCTTCTTCTGAGCAAAAATAGTCGACCCCAACAAGCAAGCTAAGAAAATACGGGCCCTCTGCTCCTCAGTAAGCCCCTGCTCCGCCAAGGCCGCCCATAACCTCGGCAAGGAAACTCGCTCATCTCTAAAATGGAAGAACACAGGCCCATAAAGCTCAAGCAACCTGTCACTCCGCCGATGGTAACTCACGTCATACTGTATATGACGCCCTCTAAAGGACAAGCCCGTCAGCACAGCAAACTGATAGGGGGTAGGAAACATCTCCCCCACAGGCGTATGGAAAGTGTTCGTGGTATCCCAGAACCTCTCCAATAACCCCTGAGCGATGATCCTAGTGTCCCCAGAGTGACAAGCCGGGATAAAAAGTGCCCAAAACCTGAACCCTGCACTATATCCCTAGCTCCCACAGAAAAAGTCTCCAACATCATAGCCCAATGGGAAGTAGACCCATGAGCCTGCAGCGAAGCACCAATACCCTAGCCAATAAACAAAATTTTCTCAACACTCCATATGCTACAATTACAGCCAAAATAATTCCACACAAATTATATACAGCTGACCACCAATCCAGTACAAGTCCCAATTTGTTCGTGTGCTGAAACACTATTAGTTCGAATTTTCAGTTCAAAAAAAAAATATACTGAACATAATAAAAAAAGGAGAGAGTCAGAAAACATACCAACTGAAGGTTAGACAGATGACTCTGCTTGTCCAGTAACAAAATACTAAGGTCCCAAACCCCAGCCGGGCGCCGGTCCATCCGCATAAACGAATCCTGGTACAAACGTGCCCCGTCTGCATGTCGAGCAAGGGGCGTACTAGAGGAAGGAAGCCCAATACAAAAAAGGTCTCGATTCTCCTCTTCCTCACCCATGGGACGTTTTCCTTTATCCTTGGGAGCCATAGAAGAAGAATGAAGCTTTCTCTCTCTACAAATGAAAATTTCAAGTTTCAGATTCACGAGAAACAAGTACCCATTCAACAATGCAACCCAATATTCGGCAACTAGGCGGAAAAATAAGCAAGTTCAAGAAAAAAATCAAATAATTTGGTCAAGAATCGACTCACCTCGAGGAAGTGGAAGCACTCAACAATGGTGAAGAAGGCTCGACAATGACTCGACGAAGAAGAAGAAAAAAGAGGCAGAACGCCGAAAAAATTCGCGAAAAGCCTTTTAGGTGTCTCAAGTTGAGCGCCGCTAGCAGCCCTCACCAAGAGCCCAGCCTGCACACGCGGGCCCCTCCTGCTGTCCCACGACTTTTTTTCAGCCCAGTAGTCGTTATTCCAGTTTGTTCGGGGCAAAGATCAGTACGAAGCGCGCGGGAGCGAGTCCCCTTGGCCCACGAATTCAAAAATCAACAGTTGGCCCATCTTACGGTACCAATTATTTTCAGATAAAACTAACCCAATTGTTTTGCAGGTCCCAAGTACACAAGCCCAGATATATGCCCCGACAATATTTATCTCCCGGAGTGTCAAAATTATTTTTAGCCCGGTAAATCTGCTGGTCTGATCAATGTCCCAAAGTCTCAATGTCCCAAAGTCCCAATGTCATAAAGTCCCAAAGTCCCAATGTCCCAAAGTCTCAATGTCCCAAAGTCCCAACGTCCCAAAGTCGGGTCAGTCAATGATCGCTTAAGCTATTGCGGTTAAACTGTCCTTCTACGAGGTCACAAATTCGGGTCAGTCAATGATCGCTTAAGCTATTGCGGTTAAACTGTCCTTCTACGAGGTTACTTATTTTTGTGTCAGTCAATGATTGCTTAAACTTTTGCGGTTATATTGTCCTTTATTTTTTATATGTTTCAGTCAATGATTGCTTAAGCTATTGCATTTACACTATTCATATGTTTTAACCATTTTACAGCCGTTATTTTTAATCGCGCTGTCTTGTTGACTTTTTCGTTTCTCGTACAGGGACGGAATCTCGACGCCCGCCGAGTGGTGTTTAGTCACTGATTGTCGAAGTACTCTACGTTGATCATTCTCAAAGTATCGCTAACTTTTTCATTCACTCTGAATACAGGTCCCCAGCAGACGTTTAGACCATCTACGAGCGGTGTCCTATCCTGCTAACCATAACCTTTATTTCTCTTGTGTTCACAGAGATGAAATCTTAGCACGCTACGAGCATGTCCCAATTCAGGTTTGTCTTCAGATCATATGCATTCATACTGTACATCCTCACACACCATGTGCACATCAGCATCCTGCATGTCGCTTTCGGAATACTTTGATCTTCGCTTTTACTCAAGCTCGATCAAAGTGGGGGCTTCTATAGACGCCAAAAAAGCGCCTTCAGATTTCTCCGCAAAAGCCTGATGATCAAAGTAGTAATTTATAAACTTGAACGCTGTTTTTGCTTTAATAGGTAAGATAAGGTCTCAGGTTTTTCCTCGATCACTCCTTTATTCCGCTCCAATTCAAAAGCCCCATTCAAGAGCTTTCCAACGACACCTCTCATGACTTTTTCCGATTCCCGGTCGCCAAGTTGCGAATCAGGGGTAGAACCGTCTTTTACCGCCCAAGGGTAAAACGGTCTTTTCATATTTTTCGGAACGCTAAATTCCTCCGGAAAATTAAAATAGACTGGATGTCGTCATTATGACGACATCCAGCTGGCATATGATAACCGTAAGCGGCTCTGGAATAAAATCCAGAGCCACTAGCGGCGCTCACCAGAGCCACTAGCGGCGCTCACCAGAGCCACTAGCGGCGCTGACCTGAGCCGCTAGCGGCGCTGGATAAGCTTCCAAGCCCGGCTATTTTTTCAGCCCAAATCCGATTTTCGGCTCCTGTTCAGCCGTCGAGCCCTACTTCCTGCGCCTATAAATACAACCCTCCACCCTCAGTTCAAAACACACTGTCTACAGTTGACAACCTCTATTCTCGGGAGTATTGACACCGAGCTTCCCCCTCTTTCTTCCAAACTTGAGATCTTGTCTTTACTATTTTTGTCAAATATAGCCTACAGTTCAGGTATTAACTCCTAAGGGGTCAAATTAAATTAATTGCCTAATTGTTTATTTTCTAGAGGTTATAATGTAGATATCATGCCAGTAAACGTCTTTTATTGCTTACTAAATATTGTCCTTCCAAGCATGGCTAGTCGTTATAATGCTCAACTTGCCAATCGAATGCATGTCTAAACAAGGGTTAAAATAAATTTTCTGATGCTTGTGATGAACCAATTAATAGTCTAAGTCTAGGTTGTTAATCCGGTTTGTGTGGGAATCATGTCCTTAAATTATTAAGCAAACTTGAGTTAGTAGAGGCCGTCATAAAACGGGCGAGTTGGGTGCCTAACACCTTCCCACCTCGTACCTTCGCCCCCGAACCTTTTATTCTTGGGTACTCATATGTTCTATATGAGCGGGAGTCTTTCTAAAAACATGATCAGTTCACTTATCGCGCTATTGAGTTGTCTCTCCGGATTGTCCCTTCGGTTTGTCCCTTCGATAAAACGCCGATAGCATATTTGTGACCTCTTTCATGGTTTTTACTCAATTCAAGTCTTTTTAAAAGCTTTTCTAACTCGACGGTTCCTTGAACTTATCTAAACCCTCAGCTTACAAGTTTTCGATAAGGACACACTCCGTGGAGCGATGAAAAATTCCGGGTCCTTATAGATACACTCCCGTAGGACAGGGAAATCCCTATCAACCTTTCGAAGGGAATTATCAGGGGAGAAGACCAACTAATTTTGGTTAAGATGCACAATGTAATAACCCAAGATATGGAACGAATGATGTTAATAATCATCCATAGAGAGCTCAACCCAATCTATATCCTCGTTCGATACCAGGGATGATGAGAGAGGAGCCTATTCAATCACAAATTGAACAAATTGTGAAAAGATTATATGGGCCAACCTTAAGAAAAATACACAGGCCCTTAACGAGTAAGCCTTATCCTGATTAAACAGATAGAGCACACCCGTTTCCTCGAGGATTTAGAGTCCCTGATTTTACTCTATTCTCAGGAGAAGATAATGTATCCGCTTTGGAACTTGTCGCTAGATTCTCATGTCAATGTAGAGAAGCAATAGATAACGAATATCTAAAACTTTGAATGTTCCCTAGTTCCTTAACTGGAACTGCTTTTAATTGGTATATAAGCCTAGCCCCGAATTCGATACATAGTTGGGAAAATGCAATTTCACTTCCAAAATCACTTTGCCAGGACCGACCCGGGTATTTCGATGAGTGATTTAGCAAGAATATGACAACATACTGGAGAATCAGTAGAAGAATATCTATCCAGATTTAAAAGGGCTAGGATACGCTGTCACACAAATTTACTTGAAAAAGAATTTGTGCAATTAGCTAAAGAAAATATGGCTATAGAATATAGAATGAAATTCGATGGTCTTCCTTTCCACGATTTTAGGGAATTAGCAGAAACTGCAATTCGATACGAGAATATACTAAGGGAAGAAAGTCAAATAAAACATCAAGGTTTTAATGCATTCGAAGTAGAAGCGCCATGGGTGTTTGAAGATTCATTTGAAATAGATTACACTGAATTTAAGAAAGGACCACCCTTTTCTTGTCCTAAACTCGAAAAGAAAGATAGTTTGGTCGAAATGGTGGGGAAGTCTAAGAAGTATTCCTTTGACACAACGAAAACTGATAAAATATTTGACTGGTTACTTGCTAATAAGAAAATTAGAAGGTTTAGGAATAATAGGGTACCTTCGAATTCAGAGTTAGAGAAAAAGTCATACTGTAAATGGCATAATACTACAACACATAGAACTAATGACTGTACATATTTTCGAAATATTATACAGAAAAAGATAGATGATAAGGAATTGTTTTTTCCCGAAGAAGATAAGACAGAGATCGAAAAAGATCCTTTTCAACAAACCTTGAAAATAAACATGATAGATATTGATGCATCTACTATCTCATGTTTACAGGTATCGAACTACACGAAGATTGGCAAACATCATGTTTAATAGGTACATAGACCAGGGTATTTTGACTTTCCAAAAAGTTAAAGACGAAGGGTTGGAAGGAATGTGCAGATGGCACATGAATACACTACACACTACTGATCAATGTCAGATATTTCGACGGTTCGTTGCTAAGCAAATGGAACTAGGAACAGTTGAGTTGACCTATGTCGAAAGGGTTACCTTGGGAATGGAATCTGCTGATGACATCGAAGTACATCAACCAGAGGTAAGACCTGCCAATAGAGAACAAATTACCAATGCTAGGGATAAGACATGTAAAGAGGCCCTCGAAACAGAAGGGGTAGTAACTCCGAAAATTGCTACTAACCTAAAGGGCTACAGAAAGTGTTATGCCCTAAATGTTCTGATGTTCCGCATTTCAAATTAGTGCGGTTACAGATCATACCCAATGATCCGAATTGGGTATCTGCCTATCAACAAAGTTATGGAATGCCCAAGCGTCCACGAACGGATGTTTTTCCTATAGGGAGAGGGTATCGAGGAGGAAGAGGTGGCAGGTTGGGGGGCAGATATGCCCTAAGAGGGGGATTACCTCAACAAGGCAAGAGGACTTCAGGATATTTCGAAGATACCCAACCCTCTAACATGACTCAACTAGGGAACATCCCTTCGAAAGCCCAAGAACGAAGACAAGTGGCTGAAAAGTTAAGTCATGCAAGAGCTAGGTTGCAATGAAAATGCAATAGGAGGGACTCATCAACCAACTGAAGATTGATGAGGACGCAATGTCGAAAGGAACATTGCAAATCCAGGTTGGACAAATCGAATGTTCAACCAAGGGAAGTGAAGGGGTAGACATCGACACTCTTAGCGATCAGATGAGGGATGTGAAAATCGACCCCACCAAGTTCGAAAGGAGAGACAGAGAGGAAGACGAATATACCTCAGATGACGGAATCGAAATTTATGTAAATGATGAGGAATTTGCACGAACGCAAGAAATACATCGGGCTTTGAATTTCGAAGATAAAACTGAAGTTAGCATGGTAGAAGTCATGCACCCAGAGATCCAGTATGAAGGACAGAGCAAGGATCAACCTAGATGGCATGAGATCGTAGAGGAAGATGAGGCCTACGAATTTGTGACCCAATCAGGTATGTCCTCTCCATCTCCGTTAGAGTTAGAATGAGACTTAACTTCTACCTTAGATGATTCACCATATGAATTTATAGAAGATACACTTTTAGATTTAAGGTGTTATGAGGACTTAAATATTTCAGATATCGAAGAAGCTGAGGCCTGTACTTGTGAACATAATATATACCCAGTGTTTAAGGATTTATCAAATAGAAAAGCCATAAATAATAATCATATTAAACCTCTATATATCAAAGAAGAAATTGATGATGTAGGGATAAAGAGGGTTTTAATTGATAATGGGGCAGCTGTGAATATGCTACCATTATCTACCCTTCCATCTTTAGGAAAATCCACGAAGGATTTAACAATTGCAGACATAGCAGTATATGGTTTTTCTGGACAAGCCACTAAATCGAATGGACTATTACCAGTCAAGATTAAAGTAGGAAATACGATCTCCTATACTGCCTTTTTTGTAGTTGACACTAGCTCTAGTTATCATGCATTACTAGGAAGAGATTGGATCCATAGCAATTATTGCATACCATCTACTTTACACCAAATACTGATAATTTGGAATGGCGAAAAGTTTGAAACTGTAAAGGTAGAAGAAAAGCCTCATTTAACCACTGCTAATTTTGTAGAAGTTAGGTTCTACACAAGGGAGTGCGCACCAATTCGAATAGAGGTGCTCGAAGAACAACGACAGAAAGGAGCCAGTCGAAGGCTAGGAGAAGACACCGAAGCAAAGGCCAAGGACTTTAGCAACAAGCTAAAGGAAGGATCTTTGAAAATTACAGCTTCCTAGAGATAGGACTAGAAATAGTTGTAATTATTATCTTGTTTTGTAAATAGTTTTTTATGTCTAGAATAATAGATTGTAAAAATCCTATTCGAATTAATACAGATATTTTTCACGGAGGAAATGGTTCTGTAATTGAATTAAAGAATGCTTTAAATAAAACTCTAAGAGTATTGGCAGGGTCAAATAGTGAACAAAAGTTGATCTACGCAATGACCAACGAATTAAAAGAAGTACAAGAAGAAAATGGCATATATGAAGTACCAGAACGAATCTGGGAAAAGAATGAAGACATAAAAATGAAAATACAAGATCCATTAGAAGAAGATAATTTTGGAACTAAAGAAATCCCAGAATAACTTACATCAGCGCGATACCTTTAGAACAAAAGAAATTTTTTATTAAAATCCTAAACAAGGATTGCTTTGCTTGGGCCCGTAATGAAATGCCAGGAATTGATACTCGAATAGCACAACATGAGCTACCTATCAAAGAGGATTGTAGACCAATTATGCAACCTCCACGAAGGATAGCTCCAGAAGTAGTTTTGGCAGTCAAAAAAGAGATAGAGAATTTATTGAAAGCGTAACTCATAAGGCCAGCCAAGTATATCGAATGGTTAGCAAATGTGGTTCCAGTTGTCAAAAAGAATGAAAAAATTAGACTATGTATAGACTTTAGGGACTTGAATAGAGCTAGCCCAAAGGACGAATACCCTATGCCAGTAGCTGATACTCTAATCGATGCGGCATCTCGACATAAAGTGTTGTCTTTTATGGATGGATACTCAGGGTATTATCAATTACGCATAGCCAAGGAAGATAGGCATAAAACCGCATTTAGATGCCCAGGTTCTTTAGGGACATTCGAATTGATAGTGATGCCCTTTGGTCTCAAGAATGCAAGGGCAACATATCAAAGAACCATGAACTACCTATTCCACGATATGATAGGAAAATTTATGGAAGTGTATATAGATGATGTGGTAATAAAATCACAATCACATAAAGATCATCTAGATCATCTAGAAAATTCATTCAAAAGAATGCGAAAATACAAATTAAAAATGAACCCACTCAAATGTGCTTTTGGAGTTCAAGCGGGTAACTTTCTGGAATTTCTTATCCACCAACGAGGAATTGAGATTGATAAGAATAAAGCGAAAGCAATTTTAGAAGCAAAACCCCCAACGAATAAGAAGGAGCTTCAAAGATTCCTGGGGCAAATCAACTTCATTCGAAGATTTATATCTAATTTAGTAGATAAAACCAAGAATTTCTCATCACTTTTAAAGTCTAAGGAAGGAGAAGATTTCCAATGAAAACCAATACACCAGGAGACCTTCGATAAGATAAAACGATACTTATCAGAACCACCAGTATTAATTCCCCCGGGAATGGGAAAACCATTAAGTCTGTATCTTTCGACAGGGGACACGTCAATGGGATATTTACTGGTACAAGAAAATGATAATGGAAAAGAGCAAGAAGTATTCTATTTATCAAAAACTTTAGCGGATACTGAAACTAGATATACACCTATCGAAAAGTGGTGTTATAGTTTGTACTTTGCCTCACTAAAATTAAGACATTATGTTATGTCTTTTACTGTCGAAATGGTATCCCCAACAGATATATTGAAATATATGTTGTCACAACCATTGTTAAAGGGAAGATTGAACAAATGGAGCCTTCATCTTCTCCAACTCGATATAAGATATATACCACAAAAGGCTATAAAAGGACAAGCGTTGGCTGATTTCTTAGCAGATCATCCATCAATTAGTGTTCAATTCAAAGAGGACTATATTGATTTAGTCCCATGAAAATTATATTTTGATGACTCTTCTACTAAAAGAGGAGCAGGCGCGGGGATATATTTAATATCACCAACAGGAGTCACTACGAAAATTGCAATACAATTAGATGGCCCCTGTACAAATAATAGGGCAGAATATGAAGCCCTAATTTTAGGACTAGAAAGCCTTCTCGAATTAGGGGCTAAGAATGTGATCATAAAAGGAGATTCTCATCTGATAATAAATCAAACAAAGGGGATCTTCAAATGCTTTAGCTCAACAGCAATTCTAGAGAATGCCAGAATTAAGAGGTTACTGGAATATTTTTATGAGGTAAGAATATACTATATCTCTCGAATCGAAAATGAAATAGCTAATGAGCTAGCTCAATTAGCATCAGGATATAAAATTCCTTCGAGTTATTTTCACGAGAAAATTACAATTAAAGCTAAGGAGCTTATTTCATTCAAAGAGAGAATAACAATGGAAATTAATAAAGTTGATATTATGACTAAAGAAAATGACTGGAGAGAGGAGATAATTGAATATCTCCAAGAACCATCGAAGAGGAAATATTCCAACAAGTTAAAACTTATAGCACATCGATATATATATGATGGAGAGCAACTATATCGAAAAGATGTTAGCGATCTATTACTAAAGTTTTTGGACCTAGATGATGCTTTGCTAGTCATGGGAGAAATACATGAAGGCATATGTGGAGTGCATCAAATAGGGAAGAAAATGAGACGATTGATACACCAATATGGATACTATTGGCCAACAGTTACTCGAGATTGCATACAGTATGCAAAAGGGTGTAGACCTTGTCAAAAACATGGTGGCATCCAATGAGTTTCATCAGCTAAACTCCACAGTATAATTAAGTCTTGGCCGTTTCGAGGATGGGCAATGGATATTATTGGAGAAATTAGGCCCGCCTCATCTAAACAACATAAATATGTGTAAGTAGCCACTGATTATTTTACAAAATGGGTCGAAACGAAACCCTTTGTAAACATAACATCCAGTGATATAGTGGATTTTATTAATGAAAATATCTTTACTAGATTTGGAATCCTGAAACTATCACAGTAGATCAGACCAAAGTATTTAACAGTGATGAAATAAAATCTTTTTTAGGAAGATTATCTGTTAAATTAACAAACTGTACTCCTTATTATGCCCAAGCGAATGGTCAAACCGAGTCGACTAACAAGACCATAAAAAGAGGAATTGCCAAAATGATAAAAGACAATCCTCGAAAGTGGCATGATTTGCTTTTAGAGACTTTATGGGCTTATCGAACCAGTCCTAGGGAAAGTATACAAGTAACTCCATTCCAATTAGCATTTGGACATGAGGCGGTTATACCTGTCGAAATGAATGTTAAGTCTGAAAGAATACTTAAACAAATTAATTTATCTTCGCAGGAATATGAAGAGGCCATGAATGTTGAAAAATTGGATCAAGAAATCCTACAATCAAAGCATTGCAAAATATTCATAAGTTAAAGAAACAAACTGAAAAGTATTACAATCGAAAAGTAAAGAAGAAGCAGTTTTCCAAAGACGAATTGGTATGGAAAACAATACTCCCTGAAGGACAAAAAGACAAGTTCTATGGGAAGTGGTCTCCAAATTGGGAAGGACCATTCATTATCGAAAGCGTTGAACCAGGAAATGCATATAAATTGTTATATACAAATGGCAAACAATTTGGACGAGCAATAAATGGCAAACATCTAAAGAAATATTTTCCTTCGACTTGGGATACATATAAAGATAACATTTACAATAGATTTCCACAACTTTGGGAAGAAAAAAACGAAACTAAAAACGAATAATATAAACTAAGTTGTTACAAGAGCTTTGAGCTAAAGTATTGGTACTCGAAAGTACACCTTGAAGATAAATGCTGAAAAATGAATATCTAGCCAAATCATCAGGAATACCAAGAAAATTACCCCAATACTTGAAGGGTGTATTCGACGGGCTCTTGAGAAAAAGAAAGAACGAAAAGAGAAAATATCACCCTACTCGACCCAACAAGGCACGAATGGCCTATTTTAATATGGGTGATTATATATGTGAATAGGGGATATTAACGCTATAACGAAAAGGATTATAGAAAATTTCATCTTGATGAGGACCAAGTGAAATGAATTAATATGGGTGATCATATACGAAACGAATTCACTTAACATCTCCTCAAAAGGCTTATGAAGGAAGAAAGAACCAAAAGATATGGTTAAATGATTAAGGAAAAGATAGAGTATTCGACATAGTTCCTATAGAGTCTTAATGGCATGAGAACGGCTACTCTACGAATCAAAAAACTCGTAAACATTCAACTTCTCAGAAAAAGCATAAATGAAGGAGAGAAGAAGAAAAGAGAAATGGAAGTGAGAGAAGTGAAGAGGAGTGATCATGGAAAGGCCAATTTATAGAAAAAAGAGCAATATAAACAAAGAAAAATACGGAAAAATGACGAAGATAACGCAGAAAACGAAACGGCCAAAGGCAAATAAAAAGCACGTGTTCATATTGACGAAATGAATATTACACAATAGCGTTTAAACATTGCCTAAGGGAACTTAAAGTAGCCCTAACCGTAGTTTGCGAAAATTTAAGAAGAGACACTCTATCTACACGATCCTTAACCGTCTTGGCCACAGCTGTCAAGTTGGTCTCCTCATCTACAAAGGCAGACTGTAGAGAAAGCATTTGTTCCAAAAGCTGACTCCTACGAGCTTGAAGGAGTTGCAATTGTTGATCAATATCAGACAATTCAGTAGATAAAGTCTGATAAACCCCTGCTTCTTGTTGAAGTAGTGCATGAGACTCCTCGAGTTGAGTGGACAACACCTTCAAAGCAGCGTTTGATATAGATGCGTTATGAGCATTACGGATAAATTGGGCAAGAACTCCCACATTGTTAAGAATTAAACCCCTAATCCGTTTAGGGAAAAGGGATTGGATACTAACAAAGAAACTCTGAAGCTCAACCGCAGTTTCGACGCGAGTAGCATCAGATGATAGGGCATCAATCAAACGAAAACCCTCAGCCTTCGAAGGCATGGTCGCAACAGAAACAGATGTTGGAACACCTACAAAATAAATTACAAAATAAAAACCATGAATAAATAAGAATTCACGAAGGAATAAAGGTTTAGAGTAAAAGAATTTTAACCTGTAACAACCACTGTATCAGTTTGAGATACAACTGCTACCTCGGGTTGTGTTGATTGAACAACTAAGTCAGGTGGTTGATCAAAGGAGGGGCTTGGAGAGGAGGAAGCTGGATTCTCTAATGTAGAATCACTTGCCCCAATATCATCGGAATCAGACGAAATAATTATTTCCACCCTATCTGAAGAAAGGGAAATAACACGGTTATTTTAGAAAATAAAGAGAAACCAAAAGAAAGAAATAAAGAATTCATATTCGAAGATGGATGAATGGTAGAGGCGTGATTAGGAGAAGCACGTCCTGAAGGGGTTGAAGGAGATGAGTCCTCAATCACGGGTTCTATATATAAGAACAAAGTCAAATACAATAAAGTAAATTGAAGGGTTATTCGAAACAGAATGAAGAACCATACCAGGTGAATATATTACTAAGGCCTGAGAGATAGGTTCCACCACAGATGAAGGGAACGAACAGGTAGTACCTTCTACATACATATAAAAGAGTAATAAGAGATATGTTTATAAATTCCAATGAGGAAACAAATTAAAGAGGGAAAAATAGCTCTGTTTCGACGATGTCTGATGATAAGAGGCTCATCAGAAGAAGAATGACCAGGCTCTTCGATGGGGTCTGGAGATATAGTAGATGATCCTCTTCGACTCGAGGAAGGAAGATCCCTAGGCCGCTTCAAACCAGATGAAGAAGAAGGCACAGATGAAGAAGGGATCATGCTAATGGGTGCAACGATAATAGGAGGCACATTTACAGCATCCTCATTTGCTGACTCCTCGTCAGAAAATGCCTCCGGAATAGGCCTTAATCAAAACAAAATAAGTTATAAAAGGAAAAACAAGAAATCACGAAAAATAACTTATCAAAAGGAAAGAAGTACCTCAAGAAGAAAAGGATGAGGAATAAGAGCTCGAAAGGAAGTTATGGCATTTGGAGCGTCTTCAGGGTAAAGAACTCCTAAAACAGCCTCGATTCGTGGTCGAAGAGAATCAGGATGAAGGTAAGCAGAAGCAAACCTATTCCACCATCGAGCATATCCAGGCTCAACACGAGCAACTCTCACCCAAGAGAGAATCTTCCTCGTACTTCTATAAGTAGAGAGGGTATGATGAGTCCGAAGATATTGCTCATGACGACCAGCCTCTACCATTTTCTGGCTAACTTCACCACCTAACAGATTGAATCTCGAAGACCAAGGAAGGTTAAGAGTCTCGATAAAAGGGGTAGCACAAGTTTGCACTAAACCAAACTGTGTAGCAACAAGCTGGGGGTTGTAGACCTCTACTCCCATTTCGTGGGAATCAATAAAAAGAAGGTCACGAGCACACAATACTCAGTTCCAAAAAGTTTGACCTTGGTCATCAGAAATGAGAAAGGAGTTAAAAGAAGATAACCACGAAGGAGCAGCTATTCGAACAGGGTCAACTGCACCAGGAATAACACCCAAATCTCGAGTAGGGTGCCAATTAAAGGACGAAGGCCTTGAAAGAAACTCAAGTAATACTCGAGAAAAATCATTTGGATTCGAAGGGGCACAATTGTTAAAAACAGCCTCTGCAACACAACCCCATTCATCTCGAGGAGATTTGTTGCAGTTAATAAGAGAGCCCAAATACTTATCTGTTTCTTTTCGAAATTGGAACTCATAGTCCTCATTAGACAAAGTATGGACTAAATGAGGGGAGTACAGAAGAGCCCAAACAGTCAATATCCACAAAGGACAAGTGTGTCTATATATTCGAGAGGGTTCAATGACCATTCAACTCAACCCTCGATATAGTGAAGCTAGAAGAAATGGGGCTAAGGGGACATGACCTTCCATCGAAGCCACATTGGCTGCTAAAGGTAGAAAGATTCGACCAATATTACAAGACTTCCCATACATAACCGACTAAAAACATAAAACAAAAAAAGGACAACCTCTCCTTTTCTAACAGGGCCAGAGTGAAACAAAAGGGTATTCATCGCACTCCAAGATTGTTTCTGACCCAATAAAAGAGAAGCAGGTTCTAAATACTCTTCTTTGACGGCAGGAGAACAACGAATATAACTAAGCTCTATTGACGACATATGAGGGCTCAAGCCAGTAAAAAATCCTATGTCCTCAAGAGTGACAGTTTGAATACAACTACCCGAAACAAAACAATTAATAGCAGGATTCCATGACAACAAAATGGAAAGAGAAACATTGGCTTCAAAAGGAATGGTTCTGAACAAAGCCAAACGAATAAAGTCATAAATCTAATTATCTTTCCAGCGACTGTGAAAGTCTTTAAAATGAGCAAATCATTTTCGAGGAAAACTGTCTTTAACATCATTAACCCAACCATGAAGAGGTTTATTTCCAGCATGTACGAAAACTTATTCGAAAGCTTTACCAGAAAAGAATAAGGAACGACAAGATTGGAAATTTGGAAAAACCTGATCGAAGCGAGAGAGGAAAGCTTCATCCTCTTCCATAAAAGCTTTCGAATCAAAATTGGGACCCAACGAGAAACCAGGAAGTCGATTCAAAGAGAAAGGAGGTTCAGAAGGAGATAAAACCACAGCATTTCGACGCTGAAGCCTCGAAGGACGATATGAGTCCGGATAATCCTTGATTATCTTGTAAAGATTAACAGCGTCTTCAGCTTCTTTAAGATTGTTAATGTTCTTCAAGTCGAGGAAAGGCTCGGAATTGGCCATTGAAGAACGAAAAATAGAGATTGAAGATGAAGAGTTTTTAAGGGTTGAGGTTTTGAAATGAAGAAAGAGAAAGTAATGAGAAGCGAGGGAGTTAAAGGGGATATATATAAGGGCGGTAAGCCATCATTAACTGAAAAAAATGACTACCTATGACCAATCAAAAGACACATGCAAAAGCAACTGTACCATGAAAATGCGGAAAACGAAGTGTCAACAATACAATAATACAAAATAAACTCGAAGCGTTAATGTGTGTATTAGGGGGGCAGTTGTTACACACGAAATAAAATGGACTTATGATACAGTAGATAAAATGTTCAATAGAAGTCAAAGTCAAAACGAATTGGAGACCCTTGAAAAGTCTTTGTAAAATAAAAGACTTGATATATAAATATATATATCAAGAGAAGTGGAAAACGTGGGGGAAGTTGGACACCAGCATGAAGAAAGTGGACAAGAAGAAGAACTTCTAGATCATGGGCAGTTACCTCAAGCCCCTATAAATACAAGGAGGAACAGAAGAACAAGGCAGCAGAGCTCATATTGACAAGACGTCATAAAGTAGATTTTAGAGTAGTGTTAGTGTATCTTAGGAGTAGATTATCAGTTAGGCTCTTCGAGCGTGTAACCCAGCCACTCAGCAAAGGCGCCTTCTTTTGAGGTGTAATTGCTTTATCTTTTATTTTTATGCTCTGAGTCGAATGTATGACGTACTCTGATCGAATGAAGTAGGTTTAAGATTCTTTCCTAAATCCTGCTCTTTTAAAGTTCCAATCTATGCTTGTTTGTGTGGCTTTCTACTGAAGTATTCGAATACATATATATAGTAACTGTCACTGTTGATAAGTGTCCACCCTTTGACCGAGTGAGTGTTGGGGGTGGAAAGGTAGGTTCGAATAAGGAACGACCTGCTCTAAGATAGTCCTCGACCTTATTTAGGACCTTTTTAAGGGCCGTAGGGCTGCCCCTCACGGTTGCTTGTGACCCCTAAGTATCAAGCACAACAACACAAGCCCACCATCTCCTTTGGGTTTGCATAATTTCTGCCAACTCAACCAGTGAATTTTTCGTTCACGATCTTTTTGTCCCCAAAAAAATTGAGAAACCATAGATCGAATTTTATCACAAAAGGACGCTGGAATACTGAAAACACTCATCACGTAGGTAGGGATAGCCTGGGCCACTGCCTTCACCATAATTTCCCTACCCGCTTTTGATAACAACATCCCTTTCCAACCTTGGAGTTTCTTCCAAAGTTTATCACTAATTGCAGCATAGAGAGCTTTTTCGGATCTCCCCACTATCGTAGGTAAACGCAAATAACGCTCATGGCGCTCAACTCCCTTCACGCCTAACACTCCATCGATTTGAGCTCGGACATGCCCCCTTGTATTCTTACTATACCAGCTATTTGTTTTCTCATAATTAACCTTCTACCCCGAGGCTTGTTCATACAACGCCCAAATGTCCCTCACCCTCTCCGCCTCGTCAAGCCTTGCCTCAAAGAACAATACACTATCATCCGCGAAAAAAAGATGGGTCTCAGACGGAGCCAAAGAACAAACACGCACCCCATGCAGCACATTGTTGACTTCCGCTTGTCGAATAAGTCCCGACAAAGCTTCAGCCACCATTATGAAGAGATAGGAGGAGATAGGGTCCTCTTGCCGAAGAGCATGAGACGAAACAAACTTCGGAGCTGGGTTACCATTCACAAGGACAGAAAAAGAAATAGATTTAACACACACCATAATGCGATCAACCCACCTCCTCTCAAATCCCAACTTAAGCATCACTCTCTCCAAAAAATCCCAACTTAGTTTATTCTAACCTTAGATGTATGCTTAATTAGATAGATGTTTTCCATTACTTGTAAGATGGAAAAAAAAACTCAAGTTGTAAGATGATATTATGACTTAGAGCAAGTTTTGTGTGAAACCAACTCACAGAAAAATGGGGTCACTATTTAGCAATGTTAGGATCACTTATTATGAGTCGTGTGATCCTTATTTCACTAAAAAGTGACCATCGTCTCACCAAAAGTTACGCAAAGACCGTGTTAAACAAGTTTTTGTGTATGACTTAAGAGTGCTAAGTGCTGAATTCAGTTTACAATATGTCTATAGTAATACAGAATTTTTTTTTTATCACATTAAATTTTTTTTGGGGTGCTATAGTAATACGATTATTAATATAGTATGATTACGAAATTCTTTCAAGTATTGATATTCACTTGATTTTACACATTTTAAGAGTGCTGTTTTCCATTGGAGTGAGTTATATTAGACTGAACTAAATTAAACTAATTAAAAATCAATAAACTGACATAACTAAATACAGTTGAACTGAACTATATAGTAAATATCATTGAACAGAACTAAATAGTGAAAAGAATGCCCTCTAAGTTGTCCAATATCGAAAGCTATGATTCTATAAAAGACAACTTTATATAAAAAACTCTTCTTCCCTAGGATTAGTAAGAGACTCGAAAAAACTGCAGGTGACAGTTATTCTGAACAACTCCGTCACGGAGATCTTGATTCGGTGCTTGGTTTTCTGTGTTATTGATTGTTTTTTCTGATCTGAGCGTGTTGGTTTGCGTTGTGTGGTGTTTTTTCTCTGTCTTTGGGTAGGGTTCGTGGTCTATCCTCCATAGCCGAAACCCTAGCAAAGGACTGGGAAAAGTTGCGCTTAACAGAAGATGAAGAAGAAGTGGTAGTGATTAAAAGTAGTTGGTCGGGAGAAGAGGATAGGAGGATAAAGTTTAACTTGGCAGGAAGGCTTATGACGCAACGTCCCTTCAACAGGAAGGCCTTCAAGTCAACTATGGAGACTATTTTTCGCCCTCGACATGGTTTAGCCATAAAAGACCTTGATGCAAAGACTTTTGTATTCCAGTTCACTACGGAGGAAGATAGGAGGTATGTTCTTAACCATGAACCTTGGAGCTTTGATAGTAATCTACTTGCAATTTGTCCTATACGATCAGAGGACAAACCTGATGGGTTACAGTTTAATAGAGCAAAATTCTGGGTTAAAGTTTTGAATGCTCCGTTGGGGCACCGTGATTTGGAGACTGCTCAGGCTATTGGTAACAGGTTAGGGAAGTTTGTGGCTTATGACCCCTCCATTGATTTTGGATGGGATAAGGCAATGCACTTGAGGGTTGAGGTGGATATCACTAGACCTTTGAAGAGAGGGCTGACACTAGCTTTTGATGATATGGGTAAAGAATGGTACCAGGTCAAGTATAGACATCTTCCTACATATTGCTATGCTTGTGGAGTTATGGTCATACGGAGCGAGAGTGTGAGAATTTGGGTGATGAGGAGATCAAGACCACTGGACTTCAGTATGGTCCTTGGCTCCGTGCAACACCGAATCGAATGGCGCGAAGGCAATCTTTTGCTGATCGCGAGAAGGAAAAGAAGTTGTTTGAGCGACTGGGGGAGGATAAAACTGGTTCGTGTAGGCGCAATATTGTTTTTTCTGAGCCTGTGATTGTTACAAGTACTGAAAAAGGCATTAGTGAGCCTGCAGGGCGTGAGAAAGAGCTAGTGCAAGGGAGCAGTAGTAATGGGGAAGCTATGACGAAAATTTCCAATGCCGACAGGGAGCATGCGTTTCAGCAAGGTGTTGTAGGGAAGAAGTCTCCTAAGGGTCAGGTTAGGGAAGAAGTTTTGCAGGGTGTAGAGTTCCCATTCCCAAACTTGGGATCGCTTTCACTAAAAGCCGGCACAAGGGAGGGTGCTCTGAGTAGTACTAGTACGGGAGACAAGAAGAAGAGAGGGGGGAACGCAAGAGGGTGGAGAAGGATGGCGAGACTGGTTGGAGAAGAGAGCTTACCATTAGAAACTCCTCACAGCACCCATGAGGCTGACTATAATGGTAAGCGTGACCGTGAGCTTGTGGGAGATGAGGCGCAGTTGATGGAATGGGATATCGAAGCTCGAGTGAAACGGGAAAATACTGAGGGTGTTGTTAGTGTTCGCAGTGATAGTGAGGAGGCTGGAGAGGCCCCTGGATCGGCGGAGGTCGAAGATAACCGACCCCGCCGGGAGCAATGAATTGTTTGAGCATCAACTGCGGGGGGCTGGGCAACCCCCGTGCAGTGGCGTTACTCCGGGATTTGGTTCGGAGAGAGGCCCCGTCCGTTCTATTTTTATCGGAAACAAAACTTAGCGGGTGTGAGATGAGACCGATTTTGGAGAAATTTTGTGTTTACGATGGAATTTTTGTAGATAGTGCAGGGAGAGCTGGTGGCTTGGCTTTATTGTGGAGGAAAGAAGTATCTATTTCTCTCCTCTCGCAATCGTTTCATCATATTGATGTGTTGGTCGTGAATGGTCTGGGAGCTAATCCTTGGCGGTTGACGGGCTTCTACGGGCGGCCTGAGAGCCAAAACCGACATCTATCATGGGAGCGGCTTGATCTTTTGTGTGGGGCGAGGCCAGAGCCCTGGTTGTGCTTTGGGGATTTTAATGAAGTTTTATTTGCAAACGAAATGTGCGGTAGACGTGACAGGTCGGAACGACAAATGCGTCTCTTTCGTGAAGTTGTGGATCGTTGTGGGTTACGTGATGTTCGTTTTTCTGGGACCCCATATACGTATGATAATGGTAGAGGTGGGCAATTCAATGTGCAAAGCCGACTGGATAGAGCGATGGCTGTGGATAGTTGGTTAGATATGTTTCCATCTGCGAAGCTTGTGCGTCTTGAGCGAGAGCTATCTGATCATTCTCCTACTAAACTTCAGTTAATGGGTGCTGAGCATCAACGTCAACATACAAAGCTTTTCCGCTTCGAGCAGCTGTGGACTGAGCACCGTATGTGTGAGGAGGTTATTAAGGAGTCGTGGGTACTTGGCGGACCAACTGTAGTGGAGAAGATTGGTGCATGTGCTGCTGAGCTACAAATGTGGAGCAAAGGTGAGTTTGGTGTGCTGTTTCGAGAACTCAGGAGCAAACCAAGGTGGCTGAAAAAACTCAATAAAGCTGGCCTTAGTGAAGCTCAGTTGAGTGAGAGACGTAAATTGTTACGTGATATCGAGGGCCTTGTTCGAGAAGAGAAGTTGTACTGGAGACAACGATCACGGGTTTTGCTGCTCTTTTTGGGGGATCAAAATACTGCTTTTTTCCACCGAAAGGCCAATGCACGCAAGCAGAAAAACTTGATAAAGGAACTGAAAGAAGATTCGGGTGCTGTTGGGAGTGGAGATGAGGCGGTGGGCCGTATTGCTATGAGTTACTTCGGGTTTTTATTTGCAAATGCTGGTGTTGTACGTGTCCAAGAAGCACTTTTGGGTCTGGAGTCTCGGGTGAGTGACGAGATGAATGAAGGATTGCGCAAACCGTACAATAAAGATGAGGTTCACTCAGCCTTTTCTCAAATGCATCCTTTGAAGGTGCCTGGTCCGGATGGTATGTCTCCCTTGTTTTTTCAGAATTACTGGCATATTATAGGGGACTCAGTTGCAGCATTGGTGTTAGATGTTTTAAATGGCAAAGGGTTACCAGAGGGTTTTAATCACACCCATATTGTGCTAATCCCAAAAAAAAAAGAATCCTGAAGTTATTACTGACTTTTGACCGATCAGTTTGTGTAATGTCATTTACAAGCTGGTGTCTAAAGTACTGGCTAACAGACTGAAGGTTTTCTTATCGAAGATTTATTTCGTTGAATCAGAGTGCTTTCACTCCCGGTCGTCTTATTTTTGATAATGTTTTGGTAGCCTTGGAAACTTTTCATTTCATGAAAAATACTGGTTCTAGTGAAGGGTTCTTTGCACTCAAACTGGACATGACTAAGGCGTATGATTGGATTGAATGGGATTTTCTGGAGGCGGTGCTATGCAAGTTAGGGTTTAATTTGAATTGGGTGTCTCGTGTTATGGAGTGTGTTCATTCGGTCTCTTTTTCTATTTTGATCAACGGAAAGCCAACGGATACTTTTTCTCCTGGACGTGGGCTAAGGCAAGGGGATCCCATTTTCCCGTATTTATTTATTCTCTGTGTCGAAGCTCTTTTGGGGCTTATTAGACGAGCTGAGGAACGGGGTTCATTGCAGGGTGTGTGGATTTGCCCTAATGCTCCGTCTCTGACGCATTTGTTCTTCGCAGATGATAGCTTGCTTTTTTCAAAGGCAACACCAGAAGTTGCGGTCTTGATTCGCGAGGTCTTGGAACTTTATGAAGGGGTTTCGGGTCAAAAGGTGAGTTTTGAGAAATCCAAGGTTTCTTTTAGCAAGGGAGTTCGTCAAGAGAGACGTGATTTGATTGCAGGCTCTTTAGTTGTGGAAGAAGTGGAGTTTCATGATCGGTATCTTGGTCTGCCTACCACTATGGGAAGATCGAAAAAAGCTCTTTGCTGCTCTTTGAAAGCGAAGCTGTGGAGTAAACTTCAAGGGAGGAAAGGCTTGTTGTTGTCTAAAGCGGGTAGGGAAGTGATGATTAATTAAGGCGGTGGCCCAAGCAGTCCCTACCTATGTGATGAGTGTTTTCAAACTACCAACAAGTTTTTTTAATGAGGTACGCTCCATGATTTCACAGTTCTTTTGGGGACAATAAAAAGATGAACGCAAAATACATTGGCTTGCTTGGTCAAAGTTGTGTAAACCAAAAAGCGAAGGGGGTCTGGGGCTACGAGATGTGAAAATGTTTAACTGGGCCCTTCTCGCTAAACAATCTTGGCGGCTAGTTAATGGGGAAAGTGGTCTTCTTGGTGAGATGTTGAAGGCTCGGTACTACCCGAATGGGGATTTCTTGTCCTCTTCGCTTGGTAACAATCCCAGTTATTCTTGGCGAGGGATTTGGTAGGCTAAGTGGGTTGTACGGAAAGGTCTTTGTTGGAGAATTGGTAATGGACAGCGGGTACGGGTGTAGGATGACCCGTGGATACTTGGGCACGACACCCACAAGCTGATCACGCCAAGAAACCCAGCTTTGGAGTCGTGCTATGTGGCTGATTTTATTGATCCCGGGCTGCGGAGGTGGCGTCATGACCTTGTGAGATCGTGTTTCCTACCAATTGATGCTGATAGAATCTTGTCCACCCCGCTGAGCTTTCGGTTACCTGCGGACCAGCCTTGTTGGAGTTGGGAGAAGAATGGATTGTTTTCCGTTCGTAGTGCCTATCACGGAATTATGGCTAGTATTAATGTTAAGCAAGTGACGTCTTCTTCGTCCGTAGATCGTTCCCTTTGGAACAAAATATGGTCCTGCAATGTTTTTCCAAGGACAAAAATGTTTGTGTGCAGGGCGAGCAATGAAGCCCTGCCTACGAGAGCGGGTCTCCACCGCCGAGTGGAAACTATTAATGAAGTGTGTAATTGGTGCCCTAACCAGCTTGAAACCGGTCTTCATGCCCTTCGAGACTGTCCCTTAGCTCAGGCAATTTGGGAGGAGAGCGGTATTGTGGTGAAGGAGCGCGGGGTGCATAATTTTCGCGATTGGATCGAAGTAGCCAAGTCTGAGCTAGGGAGTGAGGAGTTTAGGCGCTTTTGTGTGATTGCTTGGGCCATATGGGAGGCACGCAATAAGCGGATCTTCGAAGGCTTGATTCGGATGCCACGTGAAGTTATTAGCTACGTGGAGAAGACAAATGGGGAGCTAGATGCTGAACAAAAAGCTGCTCGCCAGCAGGCTCCTAGTGGTCGGTCTTGTGGCAAATGGACGGCCCCGAGCTCCGGGAAGGTGAAGGTGAACGTTGATTCGGGGCGGCTTGGCAATGTGGGGATGTCTTTGGGAATTATCTGCAGGGTACGACCAAGGTGTTCCTATCATTGGTGCGACTATGAACTTTGTGGAGGAGTGGGACGCTGCTGTGGCAGAAGCTCGAGCTGTGGTGCAGGGGTTGTAGCTAGCCCATAACTACGACTTCGAGCATGTGGTGGTGGAGACGGACAGTTTGGTAGTTTTTAATGCTTTGAATAAATTAAGTAGTGGGTCTACTAGTTTTTATTTACTTATAGATGATGCTTTAGATTTGATGCGTTGTTTTCGTAGTGTGTCGTGGTCTTTTGTTAAGCGTGATGGTAATAGAGTCGCTCATGAGCTAGCGCGTGTGCAGCCATGGGAGGAGGGGTGCCGTTTTTGGGAAGCTTCTTTCCATCGAATGTTTCTGTAGCCCTTTTGCATGATTTCGAAGGTTTAATGGAAGGTCGGTGATTGCTTGTCAATCTTTCACTCAAAAAAAAAAAAAAATTGTTAGTTTTCAAATATCATCTGATCCACAACTTCACAAACCTGCCCCCTTTTTTTCACCTTAAGGAGCTCCATCCATAGACTTTTACTCGTTAAGCTACTTTACTTCCACTTTATCGTTAATAAATAATAAGTCAGCATTATATTTGATAAATGAAACAATTTAAGAAAAGGATTGTATAGTAGTTAGTACCATATTGAATAATACAAAAACTTTGTGTGGACTTAGTCCATGGTGAATCAATACTTAGAGTGACCTCCTACTTCACCTGAAACCACCCTTTCTAAAAATGGAGTCACCCTACTTCTCCTATAATCACATCTCAAATTTATACTTGGCACCACCCCTAATTCACCTGGAGTCACCCCTTATTTTACCTGGAGCCACCCTTCAAAATTACTCAAAATTATTTCATCTGGAGTCATCCTCCTACTTTACCTGGAGCCACCTCTTACTTCACATGGAGCCACCCCTCAAAATTACTTGGTCCACGATAAAGTAAGTCCACACAAGACATGCTGAATGAATAATAGTGAAGCAGAAACAAGGAAAAGAAACAACAGTCAAAGAGAAGATTTGATTGCTGTCACAAAGTGATCTTTTCCTTCAAAAAGCCCAAACAAGTTACTCAGTTTCTGTATGTTCTTTTAGGAACCTGAAAAAAAGGTTGCCCACTTAGCTTCACTTTTGCATTATATGCAGTTACATACTTGCCTTTTGTTCTGCTGAAACACACCACATTCTAAAGTTTTTTTCAGAAAAAAAATAATTAGTGGGACCAAATGGTCTGATTTTATTATGTTAATACTAATCAACAAAAAGAAACTAATGGTGACATTGTTGCAAATCAATGTAGGTGTTTTGCATAGCATATAAGGAAAGCAAATTAGACCCTTTACTGTATTTTACCAGAAACCCCTACTTAGTGCCTAACTTTCACATTCAATTTATTGGCCATTTTTAGTGAGATACTGTTTTGAGTGCCAGCTTGAGGAAGTTAAAACATTCATATGAAACTACCAATTAAACATAAGTTGTTTAGTTTAGTGGAGGACCATTTTACATAACCATAGTTTTATGACAACAAACTAGTGGCGGCAATTAAGTGGATTTTGACAGATTTGGTTACAAGTTTAAGCACATTGTAAACTTAAGTTATCAACCAATTAGCTACAAAGTGACCTGCAATCATTCATAATATAGTGAAGAATATCACTGTAAGTTTCTTAGGTGACATAAATTCTACTTAAAATGTCATCATAGGGCTCATTTGAACAAGGCAGTTGGTGATCAAATACTTGTGCTTACTCTCGTTGTTCTTGATTGTCGACCGAGAACTATTTATAACTTGTATCATTATAGCAGGCTAACAGCAAAACGTTGAACCTCAAAGTACTACATATTCAAGCTGCATATACTCAATACAGATTTCCCAGTACTCAACAGTACAGGCAAAGATTTTACTGATGCAGTTGAACAGTTCCATCTACAATAAACTAGTAGCAAATCCCTGATAGTGTCATTTAATTAAGCCCATACTGAGGCCGGGTATGTTTGGCAAAAATAGTTAATATTTAGATTAAAGTTACGACTTTCATCTTTCAGCTAATGTAAGCTCTTGAAGTTACCATCTTTTACAATGGCAAGATTGATCACAGCATGGTAGAAGCTCTAGAATACAAAGTCAGAGAAACCTGAATCAAAAGAACTTATCCAATCTTCCAATAAAGTTTTTGATAGTCCTTTGTTTGTTTACTGAACCTTAAAAGCCAACTGGACTGATTCAACATGAGCTTATTCCAAGTGGTCCATCTCCATCTAACAGAAATAGAAATTGGTGCTGGCAAGTATCAGATTGCCAAGGATACAAGAATAAAGACCACAACAATTGCCCCACATCCCCTTTACTTTCCCATGCATATGATGCTGCCCCACAAGCCCTTCTTTTATTATAGTTTTACTGTTATTTTATTATAACCAGATGGCCAAGTTGGAAGCAAAGAACAATACACAGATTCAGGTGAATTGGTGATGGGTGCCACACCTTATTCAAGAGCTTCACAATGACTAGATATTTAATTGTCACACAACGTTATTATAAATCCGTCATTTCCCACTGCGCCATACGCCTCAAGGACAATTATCGCCCAATATCAATTTGTTTTTAAGTTTGTCAACCTTGATTGCTAGCTAGCTAAGCTAATGATTCCACATCTCAATCATTCCTAATCATCCTTCAAATGAGGAAAGGTAGCCTAACCAAAACTCTGAGGGGCCCATTTGACTGATTAGGAAGGTCTATTATCATAATGCAGGTTCCCAATTAAATAAATTCCATTGCTGCCTTTACATTCATCCACAACCTCAGAATCTCACCAAACCAATCCCAAATGTCTATATAAGCTCAATCTTGGCAGGTTTATATACAGAAACAGGATTTCAGTAGTAAAAAAAGAGAATAAAAAGCCCTTAAGCTAAGGTTGTTTCTACTAGAAGAATGTTAAGCAAGTTAAGGTATCTAACAAGTTTGACATTAGGAAAAAGTGACTCCTTGATGTTTATTTAATCCTTCATCAACTGCACTTTCCCAGAATTTGTCTTGAAAGAATTCCAAGACAATGATCAACTGGGTAGAACCCCTAAGCAAGGACTTTTAAAATAATATTGTATCCTTGTTCATACCACCAAGCATGTGTTAAGTTGATTATTAGAACATACAAGATACAACTAGAATAAAGAAAAAGGAAAATGACTACGTCAGATATTTGCATATATCACAGACACAAAAAAATCTAATTAAATTCTCACAGGACAGAACATGGATGTCAGAGCTTAAGGATGAACTGAGAAATCCATTAAAATAAAAGAATTCAGGTTACCAAATCATTGATTCAAACCAATCAGTTTAATAAACCCAACAAATAAAAAAATAAAAAAAAAACATTGCTGCTAACAGATATCATATATTCTGAGAGTAAAGTAGATAAAAATGAGAAGAAATTAAGAAGGAAAAGCTACCAGGTGCAACAAAATTCTGCTGCTTCTTTGCTTCCTATAAGCAGCCAATGGAACAGTTACCTCCATAGAGAGAGAAAAGACTTGGTCTCTTGATCAAGAAAAATAAGGCAGCATATACTTAAAATTATCTTCTTCCAACCAAACTGTCTGTACTCTGTACACTCATTTGCATCCTCATGGAACCCATATGACCCACCATCAGAATAGTCTGTTCTTCTGTTTTTTTTTTTCCTTTTGCTTTTCTTTTGTCCTTTTTTTATATCCAGGTTTGGGACCCTTTTAGAGTACCCCCATTCCCACAAAAACATACTTTCATGTTTCATGCCCTGCAAACTTCCAACCTACCATGCCACAAATTGGGAATTACCACTAGCTTCTTCTTCCACAGGAGCAGGAAGGTTAAGATCAATCACAGGTTGCTTCTGCTCGGGTTCCGGTGGCGGCACCGGAACCCGAGATCGGTCCACAGCTAACCCACCTCCACCTCCAAGCATGTGGGACCTCTTGTGACCACCCAATGCTTGGCCAGACTTGAAAACTTTGGGACAATATGGACACTTGTGACCCTTCAGTTTCTTTGATGATCCACTACCTTTCTTAGCATAGTTGGTGAGCATAGTCTTAGTAGTATTATTAGTAGTAGTAGTACTAGTAGTGCCCACCAAATTCTTAGCACTGTAAGATTGAGACTTGTTATTAGGTGAATTACTAGTGTTTAAGCTATGCTCACCATTTTTCCTGTGACTTATAATGTGACCTCCTAAAGCTTGGTGATTCTTGAAAGTCTTGTTGCATATCACACACTCAAACTTGCTCCCTTTCTGAAGATTTGTATGATCACTACTGTCATAATAATCCTGCTTGATCTTCTTGCTAGAATTCGACTCCGAAACCGGGCTATCAAAACCAAAATTACTCACATCTCTAATCCTCTTCTTAGTATAATCATCATATGAGTCTACTAACCCAGATCCCAAATCAACCTTAGGCTTCTTTAACCCATGATAATAGTAATTCTTAACAAACCCATCAACAGAATCATCAGATTCAAGCTCTTTAGCACCATTCTCAAAATACCCAGAATCAGAATTATCCATTTCTTGACCCACATTATTCACCTCTTTACCAACAACCAAAACTTGCTTAATCTTCTTACAATTACTCATCAAATTAAGATCCTTTCTTTTACCCATACCCACAATAAAGTTCGATGATGACCCTCCCTCTAAGATCACTGAGTTATTATCAGAAGATTCAGCTGCTAAATTGAAGCAAGTTTTATGCCCAGATGAATCCCTAGATAACATCATCAAACACATAGCAACTTCTTCTTGCTCTAGTTGATCAATTTCAGAGTTATTAGAATCAGACCCACCAACAGTATCAACAGCAGTTACAGACCTGTACCTAGAAACAGAAGACCTTGTTTGCCTCTTAGATGAAAGTGAATCAAAATGATGATGATGATGATCTGAGTGACTCTCACTAGACAATGAAATATCATCTTCAACCTTAAAGTTTCTATCTTTTTCAGAATGACTACTCATATGACCACATAAAGCTTTCAAAGATTGAAACCCTTTTCCACATTGCTTACAAAACCTTTCCTGTTGTTGCTGTTGTTGTTGTTGTTGTTGATGTTGCTGGTATTGCTGGTTTTTGCTAAACCCGGAATCAACAATCCTCCATGTTTTCTTAGGATTTTCTCTAAGCCCATACCCAGATTGCCCACCACCATTTTCTCTCTCCTGATCATCATCATCATCTTCTTCATCATCTTCATCAACATCATCAGCAATAAAGATAGGAGCTTTATTTTTCTCGGCAGCTTGCTTATTTAGTTTAGAATTAGCAATTACATGAGACCTCATGTGTCCTCCTAATGACTTACCACTTGGGTACCTCTTGTCGCAAAGCTTGCACACATGCTTGAACTGTTCACGATCTCTATCATCTTCCATTTTTGTTTAGTTCAAGAAGAAAAAATAACAAAATTGAAGCGTAAGAATAGAACAATAATACCCAGAAAATATGTAATGTTTATAGTGGAGTTGAAAAGGAGTAACAAGAAGATGAAAATGATCTACATTTGATGGGAAAAAGCAGAGAGAGAAAATAGGAGAGAGCAGAGCAGATCGAGAGTGGAGGTGAGGGTGAAAAGTTTGGGAGCTCAAATCTGGTAAATGGGGTGGAACGGATCACGAAGTTTCATGCTTATTGACAGGTGATCAGAGAGAGAGAGAGAGAGAGAGAGAATCAAAGTAAGCAGAGAGAGATGTGACAGTTTTGTAATAAGTACAAGATCCGACCCATGAAAAAGTGACCACATGAATTCCATTTCTATTGGGAGGTTTAGTATAGGGGGCTTGGGAATAGAAATGGGAATGCGGAATGGGAATAGGGAATGGGAATAGGAATTGGTTTTTTTGATCCCATTATTTGTTGTCGAGAAAATATTATATGCACTCGTTTATGATATGTTACTATAATACTCCATATAACTTGTATAGTATAATACTTGTAGCAAAAACTTGTATAATTGGTTGGAATTTTGGATTTGCTAATTGGTCGTTTTTTCATGTCAATTAAGATTTTAAGAATAACGGTTAGTGTAGTATTAATTTGTTGATGTCTCAATTATATACCATTATACAATAAGTATATATGCGTCTATAAAAAGATGTAAAAATTTTGTACTAAAATGTGTAAAGGGTTCGAGTTTTGACTGATAAAAAGTGATAACAATAACATGAATTTCATTTCTTTTGAGGAAGTTTGATAATGAGAATGGGAATTGGAATGAAAATGAGGTGTGGTTACTCAAAAAAAAACCTTTCTTGATCTATGACCCAAAAATATGTAAAATAAAAAGGAAAGAAATTGATATTTATGGTAGAAAATCAAAGGCGTTTGTTTGAAGGGATGGGTCATAGAAAACGGGTGGCTAAATGATGGCAATGAACAGGTCCATTGGGCAACTACAAGTAGTAGAACTACTAGCTACTAAAACTCAACCGTGTTTTTCTCTCTCTTCAATTCCATTTCATGCAAAGGAAAAGCATACAACAACAGAAAAACCTTTAGAGACCGTACCACGTGGAACCCATTGAGGGTTCTTTCGATTTTTTCATTCAAGGGTCAGGATTTTCCAATGGATTTTTTTTAAAATTTTTTACTGCTATTTTTATTAAATTTTCCATTTGTAGGAAGTAGGATCACAAGGATTGTGAGAAAATTGTACTAACAACAGAAAAAAGTAAATTCTTTGATGTACATTGCATACATATTGACTATTGAACTCTATCGTCTACCAAACACTGCCTTAGCTAATCAAGAAGTGTGGTTGAGTTTTAGGGACTTATTCATCCTTAATTAAGGTTGAGGGTTCGAATCTCGTCTTGAGTATAGAGTTGCTTTAAATTTCTTGGTCAGTTGTCTCAGCCTTTGAGGTGTCTATAAACTAGGGCGGAGAAATAGTCAATGTGATTGACGGTGGTAGATACCATCGGTTGTGATTTTGTGAACTAAAAAAACACTGTCTTAGCTTTTTCCTTTGTCTTTTGCTACCGATTAATATATTTCCAAAGCCAAAAAAAAAAAGGAAAGAAAATAGTTGGTCCAAAATATTCATCCGTTAATAAGCTTCCTGATTTTGACCCAATTGATGAAAGGGGGAAACTTTCTTGGTTGTGCCTAATTTTGTGTAACTATTTTTATTGCAATTTACTGCCCCCCTTTCTTTTTCTCTTCATTTGTAACTGTTACCCAGTACGGCAGTAGCAGTAGTATTTATTTACCTGCGTTAAATGCTGATTTTTTGGTCATATATTGATTGATAGTGGGTAAATCTTGTATTTCCATTTTAATTTATGGAGATACTGAAAATCCAAGAGATTATGGAAGTAACTGCGAATCTGTGATTACTTATATGGAAATACAAACTGGTTAATCATTTTATCATGTGAGAAAAATGTGTGGTATTGTTTTATGGGGCAAGTGCGTTTGCAGGAAATGGTCTCACCTTTCACACCTTTGCTTGGTAAATTACCCATATATAAACATGTAGGGTAAGGATGGAATTTTGTACAAAAATGGGTGTGAGTTTGGATTCTCATAAGTCACAATGGATATGTTCTTGGTGGATTCTCACAGAGAAAGAGCTTGGCATGGATGTCATGCAAGTAAGAAAGATAACTCAATTATTATATGTGATGGACTAATAGTTAAGGAGAGTATAAGATTGTCCACTGGATAGCGCGGGAAAATAGTCACTATAGTCGATGGTGGATACTCTTGGTTATGAATCAAAAAAGGAAAGTATAAGATACTCTATAATGGAATTCAAATATTTCAAAATAGGATGGAAGTTCTACTACGAAAAAGCGGATTCGGAATTGTCTTTCATTCCAAGGCATAACTTGTATCCATGTGCTTCATATTCGCCTGGAAAAAGTTGAGTTATTTGGGTCTTAGGAGGTTGACAGGGCGAACTGCTAGGAAAAGTTGCGTCGATCCTCAAAAACAAAAAAAAAAAACAAAAAAAAAATAGTTACGTCGTTGAGTGAGAAATGGAAAATTCTCAATCTTAGGTTATTTGGTTACAATACTTACCACTTTAATTACAAGTCATGCTTTTATCTCTAAACACAAACCATGTGTATAATTATGATGTATATATATAACCTTATAAATCGACTAAAGATAAATTAAAGATGTCTTTGTCTACTGGTTAAGAAACTAAGGTATTAGCTAGATACATTAGATCTTAAGTTCAAATACATCTCGATCCCCTCTCTCTCTCATATATATATATATATATATATATATATATATATATATATATATATATATATATATATATATATATATATATATATATATATATATATATATATATATATTGTATGTACTAGCCTTTGTGCATGTATGTCTCATCCGAACAAAAAAATACTAAGAACTTTGTTTTAGTGTTCTCCCATATTCATAATTACAAGGTCAACTTTATTGGAAAACCTACAATATCAACTACTCCGTAGTATCGATATCGAGTCTATGTGCTTCCAAACAGGCTCTTATCCAAAACTTGTACAATTTAAAAAGGGTTAAGTTTAGAGTCCTATGTCTTACATTGGAAGATTACCCAAAAAATATACTCCGGGATAGCTAGTCAATTTATTGTCAAATGGATTTTATGATGGAATCTTATAACTTTGGGCCATCTAATTTGACCGTTTTTGCTTGGCTTCCACTAGTTTGCGCCTATTGACTGATCCGAGATTGTTACCTACAATTTCCTTATGAGATTTGTATTTGTTAGAGAGCACATCACCTGAATACCGTTTCATACGACTTTCTATGTTGTTACTTTGTCTTGGCGGCTTTAGTGGAAGGGGGTAGTGATGAACTCACACACGAGGGGGTGAAGCTTCAGTGAGCAACGATGAGTCTTCAATAATCGCCAACCACCGCAAGTTACTATAACGGTTTTATAATAGGTTATCTGCAAGATTTATCTTGTTGGCTTGCTTGGTGTGTCTAATATGCATGTTATTGCACACACTTAAAGTTTATTCAGTGCACATTCTAGGAGCAGTGGTTGCCGATTTCTCGTATCAAAAATACTACACTCTCTTTTTTATGACCGTGTTTATATCAATCTATTTTTATTTTTACTTTTACTTTTGTGTTTTTTGTGTTTTTTAATGAATCATCATTTTTTAATGACTGCATTTCAGTTCAATGCAGTTCAATTCGATAATCTACTTTTTTTCCTCACAAATTACTATTATGTTCAGTTCACTGAAGTTCGGTTCAGTTCAATAAAGTTCGGTTCAATTCAGTTTAATTCAATTCAGTACTATTGAACCCCTAAAATGTCAAAAATACATTTACCAAAGACCAGAAATAAAACTGATCTACCATATTCAAATGTTGTCATTACTTGATACATAAGACAATGTCAAGCTTCAAAGACGATGATTTTTCATTAACAACCAAAAACCAATGGCTTTGCATTCTCTAACTTTCCAACTTGACTAACTTGGTACCCTTTTCCATAGCCAATGTCCTTCATATGTTTCCCGGGAAACTCTTTTCTTGGAACTTTTCTAGCCTTTCTTTCTTGCGAGTCTAACGGGGGAAGTAGTCAAGGGTCAATCTCAAAACTTGAAACAAATGCACCTACAAGCCCACAACCTTTCCAAGTTGGTGTCCATCAAGTTTGCTTAATATAGCTTTGGATATCCTATAGCTTTTGAATACTTCTCAACATTTTACCACGTTAACTTAACACTCATGGTAAAATGCAAAACTTTGTACTACCAATTTTTGTTAAAATTTTGATTAAAAATCGTAGATGAGTTTGATACAACTTTTAAAGAAAATGCCGAATGATTTAGGGTGCGTTTGTTAGAGTTGAACTTACCAGGATTGAACTGAATTGAACTGAATTCAACATTAATAAACTGGACATTATTGAACTGAACTGAACATAACTAAACTGAATTGAATACAACTTGATATGTGAGACAAAAAGTGTGTTTATGAACTCAGCACCAATAAACTGAATTGAACATCATTTAACTGAATTTGCAATCACTGAATTGACACATGAACTGAACTGACCGTATAAGCTCTATAAAACGCACCCTAAATGGATAAGAACTTTGTGATTAACTTCATCTTTATTACCCTGTAATGGCTGTAAGTAGACCTGGTAAACGGGTCGGGTTGAATTGGGTTCGGATCGGGTCACTTTGGGTTTAGGTTATTATTGGGTCGGTCATTATCATGTCGATGATTTCGGGTCTTTAGCGGGTCGAATTTTCGGGTCATACAACTCTTGTCTCACAAACTCAGGTTTCGGGTCGGATTCGGATCGTTAGCAGGTCGGATCATTAGCAAGTCAAATCTTTCCGAATCGGGTCTTAAGTAGGTCGGTTTTCGAGTCAAGTCAGATTTTGTCAGTTCTACCTGTAAAGCTGTAATTGATCATTTACTCTCGATCCAAGCATGGCCAGGTATGAATACAAAAGAAAGGGTCTTAATCTTATGCTAATCAAGTCTTGAACCGAAGAACACTCTGTACTACAGTAGTTAAATAATCTCCACAAATGAAATCCCCTGTTCTAGACTTCTTGTTGACTTCTTTGTTTTCTTTTTCTTTTTTTAATCTATTGAGGGGCCCTGTTTTAGTTGTGACTAATCAGTCAGAGAATCACCAGGATATTGCTTGATATATTGCGACATTCCCAAATGATTACCAACTCAATATTATTATGCCAAAACCCAAAAAATATAGAGAGAAATCTTTAAAGACAGAATCAGGTCAAACCCTGAATATAAAATTCCAGAAAAACTCAATATATTATTCCTAGTATCACCGGAACAACTAAAAATAACAAATTCAGATTCTGCACCTAGATACAATCCCTGTGACCTCAGTACATACCGGAACATAACGGCAAACTGCCAGCATAAGAGATGCTAAAATATAGAAATTGGCAGGGGAAACAAAAAGAGGCAAAACATATACTAATAGATGTAAAATTCTCTTCTAACATCAAATAAACCCCCTACAGGATTGCCAAGAAAGAATGTCTGGCACTTATTTTAAGCTACAGCAGGTATGTCCTTTAGCCATGCATCGAGTGGCTTACCGATGGAGTAGACGATAAACCCGATCTTCCTCAAATTATCTGCATTGACGACGTTCCTCCCGTCAAATACAAATGCAGGCTTCTGCATGTTGTCATAGATCTTCTGGAAATCGAGCTTTCTGAATTCATCCCACTCGGTGAGAACACAAATAGCATGAGCATCCTTGGTGGCCTCATAAGCATCCCAGACCACTCTAAGCTGCTTAATGGAAGTAGGGCTTGTTGGTTGAAGGTGAGCCGGGTGATCCCAATCAAACTTGTTCATGGAAAGATCCTTATGGATCTGTTCCTCAGTAACCTGAGGATCGTATATGTTCAACTGGGCTTTGTCCCCCAAAAGCCCCTTACAAACATCAATAGCTGGGGTCTCCCTAGTGTCACCAGTATCTTTCTTGAATGCAAACCCCAGGATTGCAATCCTCTTATTGGCTACAGTGTTGAACATTGAAGAAACAACTCGGTTGACAAAGCGGGTCTTTTGGTAGTCGTTCATCAAGATAACCTGCTTCCAGTAGTGAGCCACCTCGGGAAGGCCATTGCACTCACAAATGTAAACCAAATTCAAGATATCTTTCTGAAAGCAAGACCCACCAAACCCGACACTAGCATTGAGAAATTTCGACCCAATTCTTGTGTCCTTACCGACAGCATGAGAAACTTGGGTCACATCTGCCCCAGTCGCCTCACAGAGAGCTGACATGGCATTCACAGAGGAGATCCTCTGAGCCAAGAAAGCATTAGCAGCAAGCTTTGACAGCTCAGCAGACCAGAGATTAGTACAGATGATTCGGTCTTCAGGGACCCAATGAGAATAAACATCTTTCAATGTCTGGACTGCCTTATTACCCTCTGGGGTTTCCCGTCCTCCAATTAGAACTCTGTCGGGTTTGAAAAGGTCCTCAATAGCAGTACCCTCAGCAAGAAATTCTGGATTGGAAAGGATCTGGAAGTCGATGCCCTTGCTGTTGTGTGACAGGATCTTCTCAATGGCCTCAGCCGTTTTGACGGGCACTGTTGATTTTTCAACAACAATTTTGCTGGATTTTGACACATCAGCTATCATACGAGCAGCACTCTCCCAATAGGTCAAATCTGCAGCTTTGCCAGCTCCAAGACCGCGTGTCTTGGTAGGTGTGTTCACAGAAACAAAGACAATATCAGCCTCACAAACATGCTTCTCCACATCGGTGCTAAAGAAGAGGTTCTTCCCTCTGCATTTCTTCACAACCTCATCCAGACCAGGTTCATAGATGGGAAGCTGATCACTGTTCCAGGCACTGATACGCGGAACAGAAATATCTACAACAGCAACTTCAATTTCAGGGCACTTGAGTGCAATAACAGCCATAGTAGGGCCACCAACATAGCCAGCACCAATACAGCAAATCTTCACCATCTTTTATTGCTTAGCCTGGTTAAACAAAGCATGCAAATTTCATAGCATTTAAAACCAACCAAGGGAAGCAAAATAACATCACAAAAAGGGTATGAAAAGGATCAAGATCCAAAGGCATAGACAAACACCTGTCTAGTAACTCATACTCTCATAGGAAGAAACGATGGCGACCAACAGTAAAAAAAAAAAATTAATAATCAGCCCAATTAAGATGCACAACAACTAACAAAAAAGAAAGTTTACTGCAGCTTAAGATGCATAACAAATACCTCTGTAAAGTATCAAATCAACATATTCACTCAAAGATCATGTTGGTATGAGTGGTAAGAGAGCTGCTTTAGCTTGGACAATTGAATTTTTTTTACACACAAACATTTCATGGGAAATTTATACACATTCAATTTGTATTCTGATTAATTTATTACCCTGAATCAGATGAGCGTAGACACAGTGCAACTTTTTTTCTTATTTTTTCTTTTTGCTTTAGGCTACAAAAAGGGTACATAACATTCTTCTTTACAGAAAAGTTAATCACTCAGCTTCTAAACATCACATGTGAAACTTACACCAGATGGGTTAAATCTTAACATTGAAGTAAACTAAATGCAAGAAAAAATAAATCAGATCTAGAAATAAAATTGTCACAACATCCATTACAAGAGAAGATCCAATGATCTATGGGATAAAAGGTGTAATCTTTCGATTCCAGTGCAAGTGTAAACATGATCTATCAAATTAAGGGCACCTCAATTGCAGAATTTCACATAACGTACACAAATTTTCTAAGAAATAACATAACATATGGCAGCTATCAGATCTGGACCCATACCAAAAAAAAAATTACACCACCCAAGAACCCGCCATTTTCAGTGTGCCCTTCAATTAAATTCAGATCAAATCGCCAAAAGACAGCAACAGTTCTTGAAAAACAAAATGATACCCACCAAAATTCAATAACTAATCATCAAAACAAAGCATTACCCACAAAAATTCAGCCCATAAATCAATGACATTTGAAGCAAAATCAAATCAAACACAACAAAATAGCTACAACAGTGAATAAATCATAGAAAACGAAGAATTATTAAATCAAAAGATTACCTCTTTAATGTGTGCAATTGATCTTTCGCTACAGAATGAAATAAGAGATCTGAGGAGAGAGAGAGGGAGAAGAAGGAATGGAGCGAGAGATGAAGAAGAGAGTCTATTGTGCCGACGAATGAGGAGGTCTGAGAAGAGACTCTGGTATTTATATATAATTGTCCGTAAAATTTAAGCCCAAGATTTAATTTTGTTTTGTTTTTGTGATTTGCTGTAATAAGCCGAAAGAGTCCTATTTATTTCTCCACGTTTTGGTGCTCCTCTCTCCTTGTCTCTCATTAATTCAACAAACCAACCACCGACGGATTCTTATATCTTTTAATCACCTTTTCTCATTTTTAGTCCGTACCAACTACCAATAACATTTTGTTCTGAATATCAAAAAAAAAAAAAAAAAAAAATTCTCAAAAAAACAACAACAAAGAAACAAGAGACCAATAACATATGGCTTAAGTGATGAAAGGAATTTGAAGTCCCTTAAACAAGATTATGATATTAGTAAGTTGATATCGAAGAGGTTCCTCCGAGTCAGGATTGTGATTCAGCTCAAACAAATTTAAACATATATCGTAAAATGGAAGCAAATATGTGGTTTTACTCGAAAAATTTGTATCTAAAAGTTGCAATGAAATTGGATTTAACACCGTCTACATTTACTTTTGTACCTCTTTTATTACATCCTAAAAATAAAGGGAAAATGTTTCATTCACCCAGTGGGTTGGTCACCCACTAATTTATTGTGTCTATATCTCTCCTACTTTAATTGCTTTTTTGTGAGAATAGAGGAGAGAGATTGTGAGAATAGAGGAGAGAAATAGACACAATATATGAGTGGGTTGCCAACCCGATGGGTATATGTATCATTCTCCATAAATAAGAAGTTACTGTACTAATTAGTACTCCTATTTACTATACCCATGACCATGAGTATTATTGGTATATGACAAAGTTGCACTATATATGTAGTTTTATTGAGCTCCAAGTACCCCATTATAGTGACATGACATGCTTATGTATTTCCATCTCATAACTTCTGTTCTCAAACTGTTGTTTAGTGTATTGTTTAATCATTGGAAGGGAGCATCAAGAAAGGAATGAAGAAAGAGCAAATACCCAAAACCAATAATAAATTCTTTTATCAATCCTTATGACAGTATGTTTCTCCCAATTTATGAAATCTTTTTCTAATGAGTTTTGTAGTTTGAATTTTTTCCTTGTATGCTTGTCTTTTAGATGTTTATTTAAGTGCGTGGTGTTGATTGCGGGTGTATATTATATTAAAATACTATGAATGTATGAGTTCGATTCTGTTGGATGTATGAGCTTTGGGCTCCTTTCTTCTCCCACTTAATAAAAAATGGACTATTAATTTTTTTTTTTATTATTATTATTTTTTTAAAACAACAACTAAAAACAACAACAAGGGTAATGAGAGTTACTTCATGTGCTGGAAAATTTAGAGAACGGTGACCAAGGTCAAAGGATGCTCAATATCCAATTGTGCATGCATGGACTACTCATCATTCACCTTTAAATAAAAGAGCAGCATCGGGGGAATAAATCAGCTAAGCTAATACTGTAATTTCTTGCAGGGAGTTGATATTTTGATAATGCAAATGGAGGAAGTACAAATCTAGCACACACCAAAAGAATTGATGAAAACCAAAATTGTTTATTTTGTGGTGTTACGTTGTTTAAGGACTAAGGAGCCTTGTAGTAATTGCATGGAAGCCTTTTGTCAAAAAAACAGAAGGTAACTATTGATTCTGAAGTTAAAAACAGAAGAATGAGATCTAGTTAACTATTGATTCTCAAGGTAAAAATACAAGGGAAATAAAATAAAAAATTCAATTCTGTTATCTGCTTATGACCAAAAAAATTTCTCCTTTTTGTCAAGATATCCCATTAATAACCCAAAAAATAAGCACACGTGTTGGAGGAGGCACTAAACCCTTGCTTGTTCTTTTTGACGTCTACATGCTGCATTTCATTCTATTCCGTGCTGCATCTCATTTGTACTTTATTTGTCTCACGTTTCGTTACATTATCCGCGTCGTTCCGTTCCGTTCCGTTCCTCACAGCTCCACGTCATTCCGGTGAAGAGAACAAAACAGCTGCACAAGGCTTGGCCTAAGGTCTAACCGCTAGAGTATCTCTTAATTCCACCAAATTCAAAAATTTTAATTATGTCTTAAGCCCTATTCTCTTCAACGGAATGGTGCTGAACGATGATGAACGGAACGAAATAGCGCGAGCGGAATGAAATGACATGGATAATGAAACAAAATGTGAGACAAAGTAAAATACAACATGCTAAATAGAACGACGCGAAATGAAACGAAACAAAATGCCACATATGAGTGATGAGTCTATGAAAAGAAGAGTACCTTACTACCTCCTAAGATCTTTGTCATGCAGTGCCAAGTTAACAACATACACCATCTCCATGGCCCATGGGTTCCTTCGATCCGGAGGCATTCATGATTTCTGGTTTTGGATTCGCCAAACAAAAAGTTAGACCTTGGCCTCTCCACAGAAATGTTGACAACTATACCTTTTAGGCTTTTACACCCTCGCGATTCATTAGAAACTTGCATATATGGACAAGTTGTAAACAGAGCACATTGTTGCAAAACTTAGCAAATAATTATGAGTCTTGTACCCCCACTTTTGGAATCCATCTTCCCTTTGCAAAGTAAATTCTGGATCACCACGTTCCACGTGATCACCATAAACCAACCTTTTCAAAAAAGTTCCTTTTTTTTTCTAAACAAATTGCATTTAGTGAGACTAGACATATATATATGATATAGATACATCAACACAATTTCAAACAAAAAGTCAATAAAAAAAACTTCATCAACAAAACTAGCAAATATATATATTGAACAAATAGTTATGCTTATTATTATAACATAAGATTCGTGATTAGAATTAAAGTTCAAATAATTAAAATGAATTTTAAAGTCTTTGTATTGTTACCCCATGATTATTGTGATATTGTAAGTAAGAGGCGAAAATCATCAATAAAGATAGAAAGTCTAAGCCGATTTATTTTTTTTTTCCTTTAATTTTTTAGCTCTAATGATATACTTACTGTATTTTTCATTTAACAATTTGTACTTGTGGTTCAAATGTCTTTTCCTTGTCTACTATGTTTTTCTTTAAAGCATCATTTTCTTAATTACAGTTGTCTACTTTGTAAAGGTAGCTTAAAGTTATTGTGATTAATGACTAATGAAGATGACGATCTTTTTGGTTTTAAACTATTTCTTGATTTATGTCAAATTAAATCATTTTTAATTGTTATCAAATTTAGTTAACTTTATTTTATAAAAATCAGTGTTAGAGAAAATGAGTAACCAAGTAAATTACAAAATTAAGAAATATATATTATAAAAAAGGTAAATGGCGAGATGATGCCGACCTCTAATCGTATCTTTAGTTCATTTAACTCGACTTCATGTAGAAAATAGAAGATAAAAAGGGGTGAAAATGTCAATTACCTCTCGTAAAGAAGAATAAAAGTTAAAATAACATGACACATCATGATTGTTAAATAAAATTACCTAATTATACTATATTTAATGTCAATTGTCTTTTGAGTTGCCTACAAGTTAGCACGTAACAATAATATATATATTTACATTAGTAAACAGTGGATATCTTTGGTATGAACTCAAAAAAATGTCAACCTCAGAGTGATCATATGGAATCGGGAAACAATGATCAAATGTGGAATGTTGAAAAATATACAGACACCTCATAGTATATGAAACAAAATTTAAATGGAGGGGCTAATAGAGAGAAGAAAACTTTGGAAGTCAGAAAAATCATAGCATCAGATGCATTAGGCACAGCTCAAGTAATTGAGTAGGATTTCCCCTAAAAATCAAATATGTGACTGAGTAGGATCTAAGTCAAGCTAAACTTGATTAACATGAATTTAAAAAGTTAGAATTATGATGATGATGGTTAGTAATTGAGACGGTTGGTCACTGGTCAATAGATGCACCAAACTATTCTTTGACTTATATGAGGAAAATGATAGAAACAAAAACAACCATCACAATAATTAAGAAACATATGACCCCCAAGAATTGGGGAAACAGGAGACTGGTCCAAGCATGCAAATTTCAAGTTGCAAAAACACTGTCCCAAATTGGAGTAGTCCTTTTTGGTGGTTGTTTAGTTGTCAAAAGAAAACACAGGATATTACAATCCTGAAAATTATACAGCTCTTGCTCATTTTGTTTGTTTAACATCAAATTTAGGAAGTTTTATTTTCCAAGAAATTTTATTTCCCACTAAATGATTACGTAGTCCCCCATATGAAACACCACAGGGTACAGTTGTAGAAAATATAAAAAGTGACCTTGGTTAACAGGTAATAGAAAAAATTACTGGAAAAATAGGCCACGTGGTGTGACAGCCTTACAGAAAACTAGAAAGTGTTCCTAAAAACACTCATGTATATGATATTGGTAACTAAATGTGCGTATTAGATGTGTTGTACTGAGTTCAGAAACATATTTTTGTTTAATATATCAAGTTGTGTTTAATTCAGTTCAGTTGTATCAAGTTCAGTTCAGTATTTTCCATTTTAGTGATGTTGAATTCAGTTCAGTTCTGGTAAGTTGAACTCTAATAAACGCACCCTCAGGCTCTGTTTGATTCACCTTAATTTTACTTAAATTCAGTTCAGTTCAGTTCAGTTCATGTGTAACTTTATCACTCATATAACATTTTATTCCGAAATAATTTCATAATGATAATTATGTCATCGGAAAGATCTCAAAGCATACTTTCAAATGAGTCCAATATTGACTATGTCTGGACAAATTTTAAATGGTTAACGATCAAGTTTAAAAAATCAGTTCAGTTCAGTTCAGATCAGTTCAGTTCAGTTCAGATCAGTTTTATCCAGGTGAATCAAACGGAGCCTCAATCTATGATGCAAACAAAATGCCTTCTAAACCTTGAGGAACTAAAGTGGGCCAAGCAAAAGCAATTCTACAAAGTTGAACTCCTTTTGGATTCCTCCGTGTTGATAGAAATGCTCTCGTCCAACCCTTTAACATCATCTACAAGTTAAGGGTATTCGACATGAAATCCGTGAACTCAGCAAGACTTTCTCTTACTAGCTCATTCTGAAAGTAAGTAGAACTTAAATGTGGAAGTGTATAAACTCGCCATTGTTTTTTGATGATTAAGAGTCCATTTTATTCAATGGCAAAAGAAGGTAGCCAAAGTTCATACATCAATAGGAGCTGAATCTCATACATTAAATAGGAATCGAGGCGCGTACACCTCTAGAATCTAAACGAAGCACACTCGGTCAACACCACACAATTACCAAAGTAAACCAACCAAAAGGACACAACTAAAGATACGCCTAGAAGCCATAAAAGGATCTCCAATCTATCAAAACCATTAAAAAAACTCATCAAGCCAACCTATGAAGAAACCAACGAAAGCCACAAACCATCAAGTAGAAATGATACCACTTAAAAAACGCCAGCTGAAAAGAGTTACTTCCTTAACCAACGTGTGACGCTTAACCCTTTGACGGTCTCCGGAGAATACCTTCTTTGCATAAACCTTCAACAATGCGGATGACTTTTTTCTCGACATCAATTTTCCCTTTCTCTTGTAATTCGTACAATTTCTTGAAACACACCTCATCAAAAGAATTCTCCATAAGTGCCAAAGCGTTCATTTACCAACTCTCATCATCGTCAAAGTCAAATTCGTCCCAAGGGATGAAGAAAATATTATCAAGCATGGCCAACCTAATTTCATTTGATTCCTCCCTCTAATTCTAATACACCTGGGTGATGTTTTGAAACAACACTTAAACTCCCAAACTCACCGAAAGGAGAAGCATAATAAAAGAAAACCATCACAACGACTCTATATGACTTCTTTTCAACTTTTTCGACCCACAAATGTGGGAAGGAAGAGACTCTGCTAAACCCACATCAAAATGGCTCAAAAAATACCCCTCAAGCGGAGCAACCCCAACATTAGACTGACTCAAATACGAAAAATGCTACCTACTCACTCTAATGGCGTATAAACTCGACATTAGAGTGAGTAGGTAGCATTTTCCGTATTTCTTTTTTTTAGTTCAAAAAAATCGATTGACCCGATCAGAAAAATTCGACCCGCCAAATGCAGCTGATCCGAGTTCATATAAACTTGACACGAACCGAACCGATCGAAATACTTTTAGACTCATATGGATTCGAGGAAGCTCCTTAATAAGCACAACGTAACTGACAAAACCCAATTGTGACTCGAACCGAATTGAACCTACCAAATACTTCATGAATCAATTATAACCTATTTCGAATAGATCCCAATCGAAACTGACCAAAACATTCCGTTTCCAGCTCTATTTTAATATCCTTTGTAAAAAAAAATAAATCAAGTACACTAAAAAACCACAACCTTCCACGTGTCAACCAATCATTGCACACAAGACCTTTCCACACTTCCCTAAACAAACCACTATTCTACTTTTGCCTTTTTCTAACCACTCACCTTCTTCCACCCTTCCACCACTCTCTCTCTCTCTCCACCACCACAACCAAATGTCAACTCGCAAACTCCTCCAACACACTCTCCGCCATTCCCACCACCGCAACCGCATTTCTCCCCTTTCTCTCTCCTCCCACCACTATGCCACCCAATCCGATCCAATTATACCCTCCCCACCATCTCCAGATGTCATGATCTACGACCGTCTCACCCAAACAGTAAACTCAAAACTCAAACGTCTCTCAAACCCAGACCCACGCTTTCTCCAGTACACCTCTCCACACCCAATCCAAACCGACCACTCCCAGATCCTCCGGTTTCCGGTCACCAATCTCACTCCTCTCCCTAACGGTCTCCGAGTCGCCACCGAGTCAAACCTCGCAACTCGCTCGGGCGCCATTTCAATCACCATCGACGCCGGTAGCCGGTTCGAACACGAGGAGAAAAGTGGTGTGGCGAATTTTGTAGACAGGTTAGTTTTGAGGAGAGAGAATGAAGAGGCTGGGAATATGGGCGCCAAATTGAGTAACAAGATTGATCGAGAGATGAGTGTGTGTGGAATTAAGGTTTTGAGCGAAGATGTGATCAAAGGTGTTGAGGTTTTGGGGAATATTATTCAGGATGGTGATTTTAGTGATGAAAGGATTGAGAAAGTTCGTGATGCCATTCTTAGAGAGAGAGAACAGGTAGATCATTTATTTGATTAGATTTCTAGAATTTTGTTCGTTAATACAATGCGTAGAGAAAGTTACGAGTATTATGTTAGTACTACATATCTGTAATCTGCGAATTTTTGGTTTTGTTGGATTTTTTTGGGTGTTCTTAGTGTGTTGAATTTAAGATTTTAGGTGGATTTGCTTAGTTGTTTTCGTGAATGAAAATAAAAATTTTCACAAATGAATTTTGTTAATTAATAAAAAAATGCTCACCAAAATTTTGTTTTGGTGCTGGTTTCAGTGTTTTGTGTTAAATTTGGGGTTTATATGATTCTGTTTGGTGGTTTGTTTAAGGAAAAAGAACACTTGGATAATTGAATTTTGTCAATTACTACAATGCACAGATAAAGTTATATGTAAATACACATGAGCTCTGTTGATTTTCATGCTACTAGTACTTTGGATATACGGGTGAAATGCGATACATGTTGGAACACAGACACCGGAAACAACCTATATATACCTCTGTGTGGAGCTGCTGTAACACTCATGATGATTTCATTTTTGGTGAAGTAGCTCTTGAACATGATTGTTTTCTAAAATGCATTACAAATTTAGATGTAAAAATAGGGAAGTTCTTAGTGTGGTTGTGTGAGTGATTAGGACATCTGATCATTTAAAGAGGTCAGGGGAAATGTTGTACCTAGTTACTTCTAGCATGTGGGGCTTGTGGGCTACATCACATAGACCACAAGTAGTTGTCATGTCTCAAAGGTCGTGACTTGTGAGAGGAGGGAGTGTTGCTGATGTGTTATACTCGACATAAGGTAGGATTTCGTTATCATGTACGCTCATTCTTATAGTTGTATGTTAACACATGCTTTTAACTAATTTGTGCCCGAGCATTTAATTTCTAAGTGATGAGGGCAGATTCTTGGCTACACTTAGGAGGAGCCAACTTGGCTACACCCACAATGAAGTAGTGGTTGTCCAAGAATGAAGTAATGGGTTAATAATAATGAATTCTACTACATTTTGAAAAAAATTAAAATTATAAAAAAATTAAAAAAGAAATTAATGTGAGAGGGTGTAGCCAAGTTGGCTATACTTAGGTGTAGCCAAGAACCATTGGCTATGAGAGTCCTATGTGTCACCATAGTATTGGGGTGTTGTGCAAAACTTCAGGTTTAAGAGTGATTGCATATAGTTATTGTATCAGTACTGTAGACTGGGGGTGTGGGCGGTCAGTGTGATTGTCTGAAACAGTTTGTGGCTCATGAGGCAATTCAATCTACTCACATGGCTTTTGAATTGTTGGAGGTGGTTGCTTTGGATATAATGACTTGGAGGTTTAATATTCATACTGGCCACTCATTGTAGTGTAGTGAGGCTTTGATGAGCTAAATGATGATGGCGGTAAGGCTGCAGGTAGATTTCATTACATTACTGTTGTGTGTCCTTAGTCCTTACCAGTTACCATACATAGATATGGTAATTCATTCTTGTTGAGTGCAATGATGATTAGGTACTTTCCATTGCGGATATTGATCCTCCCCCGTCCATCCCAAGCTACATTGGTGTCTACAAAGCCTCCCAAGCTCCCCAATTTAATGTTTACCTTGTAACAATGACATGTCAAGCAAAGCTTGGACACCCATGTTATCTAAAAAAGAAAACAAAAAGAAAATAAACAATGACATGAAATCTCCCAAAACCTTATACAGAAAGCATTAATCAGTCTGTGTTTCATAATTAGTTACTTTGCTAGATAAATAATGCCCTTAGTCTCAGTCTCAGATATATTGTACTCTGCTTTTGATGCTTCTGTTCTGTGCTTTTTTTCTCTTTCTAATTCAAAAAGGGTTTCGGGTGCCCAGCTGGTGGTTAACATGAGTCAGGCACAAATGCATAACAGTATAGGCATAGTTGATTTTCATTGGATGTTGTCTGAGAGTGATGGATATCTGTTAGTGCTTTAGCATTGATTGTTAATGGCTGATTTTACTATTCCTCTCCTAGATGATTGCAGAAGGTGATCAAGTTATTTTCGACCAATTACATGCAACTGCATTCCAGTATACTCCACTTGGTAGGACAGTTCATGGGTCTGTGGCTAATATAAAGTCGATCACTAAATCAGATATTCAGGAGTACATCTCTTCTCATTTTTCTGCGCATAGAATGGTGAGTTTTTTTCATGCATATGTTACTCTGTCGACCAAATTTCTTTCTGTAGACCATCGCAGGGGAAGGTGGTGGTGGTGCATTGCTGAAATTTCCTGTAACAAACATGGTAAATAAAACATGAACAGTTTCTTTCGATGTTTTCTTCAGGTGATATCTGCTTCAGGAGCTGTTAAGCATGAAGACATTGTTGAGCAAGTGGGAAAGGTTTTCAGAAAGTTGTCAGCTAACCCTTCCACAACTTCTCAGCTAGTTGCCAGTGACCCAGTGAATTTCACTGGTTCAGAGGTTTGTGAATATGGATATTTGACATACAACTCGCTTTGTTTGTTCATGATGACCTTTTTTTATGCCTTCCCTTTTAATCTTTTCAGCAATGATTAGGTTCGGATTATTGATGACGATCTTCCTCTTGCGCAATTTGGGATTGCATTTGAAGGCGCCTCCTGGAAGGACCCAGATTCCGTTGCTTTAATGGTCATACAGAATATGCTGGGTTCATGGAGCAAAAGAGAAGGAAGTGGAAAGCATGTTGGGTATGTATTTCAGTATTTCACCTTTTTAAATTTTGTTGCCAAAGCTTTCTAGATTTATCTGGGAAAGACAGTTTATTAAGCAAGTAATTGGATACTTTTCCTTTAAAATTAAAAATAAAACGACGTTGCATGCTTATAGTGGCATACCTATAGATGGGCATTCCCTCCAGAATTTTTGTTAGTAATTTTGCTCAAACTCATAGCATGAATATACATTTCTTTCCTTCTATAGATGGGCATTCCCTCCAGAATGAACTTCATGGATCTGCCCTTGCATGTGATAATATGGATATCTTGCCACCTTTGCTTGTCTCATATTGTTTTGATGAGAAAGAATGCCTTGTCTTGTTGAAGTGACTTCCTTGTTCAACCATGTTGTGTGATAGAAGACCTTTTGATAAGAAGCTAATGGATACTTGAGTTGTTCATTAGTTGCTTTAACTGTTGATTTAATTGGAAATTGTAAACAGCTCAGAGCTTGTCCAGATGACAGCCATTAATGAAATTGCTGAGAGCATCAAGACCTTCAATATCAATTACAAGGACACAGGGCTCTTTGGTGTCTATGCTGTGGCCAAGGTAAGTAATTGGTAGTACAGGTTAAAAATGCCGGTACTTTTTTTTTTTTTTTTTTAATATATATTTCTTTTAATGTCCGTCATTTATTCCTATGTTATTTAGATATTTATGGATCCTTCAAGTTATTTTTGTTTTCTTTTCTGTAGAAATATAGAAATATCTGATGTTACTCCCCTTCAACGTGTTGTCTTAGAAAAGAGATTTACTCATTCCAGTTCACTTTTCCCCACAGCCTGACTGCTTGGATGATCTATCATATGCAATCATGCATGTGCTAAGCAAGTTATCATATCGTGTTTCAGACAATGATGTGATTCGTGCTCGTAATCAGGTAAATAACAGATGTCCTCATTTCTGGTGATTGTGCAGCTTTTGTAATGTCTTTGTCCTCCCTGTTCCGTTCCATCTTGCCCATTACTATCCGGTGTTGAGATATGGGATTAAGTCTTGTTTGATGCTTTATGATTTGATCAATGTTGGTCTGTTATTGTATTACTAAATTCTATATTACTCTATATTTCAGCTAGAGTTAGCTGACTCGTTAATCTCTGTGACCTTCATTGTAGTTGGCACTACAATATACAATAACTCAATAACTGTCCATTATATTGGTGGAAGATGGTGCACAGTGGTCATAGAGATGAATTTCTAGGGCTGAATATTGAACCCATTTGTCTATGATTGGAACCTGTGAGATTAAAGAGAATGGAACCTGCTTTTTCAATAGTCTGACCAGACTAAAACCTCTCTCCAACTGCTGCCGTCATTTTAGTATTTTGTTGTTGGACTTGATTTTTGGAAGGAGATGTTCTCTTTTTGTAGTTTGTGACTATTTGTTTCAATGAACTGTGTATTTCATGCTTGGCTTAGGTGTTTTAGTTCTGTTTATACGACCTCTATTCAGACATGTGACATGAGGACCTAATTCTTCTGGTGGTTCTGCATGTTCTCTTATTATTGACTGGTTAGGGTATGGCCTGCTTACATCTTGACTTAGGCTGCCTATGTGGCTACATCCTGTCCCTATATATTCCACCCAGGGTGGTGCTTGTTGATTGTGCAGAATTCCTATCATAGAAAGATGTGACAGCTGTATTTTTTATGGACGAAAACTTACATTATTTACATTAATCATAAGCTGACATATGTGCTTCAATGCAGCTGAAGTCTTCGCTGCTTCTTCGTAGTAATGGAATCAGTGAAGTTGCTGAAGACATTGGCCAGCAGGTGAATTTTCTTGACATTGTTTGCCTACGAGCTGGGGATTTCTTTTGTTCTACCAACCACTGCTAGGGGAAATTGTTGGGGGTTTGGGGATTCGTTAGATCCTTTACGGTGTTGCATTAATTGGTTAAGTCTCTCATAAAAAGCCGAGGAGAATTATTTTCATATTCATGCTGAGAGGTGTAAAGTGAATTTTCTTACTTCAGTTCTTGATTGCAACTCTGCCTATTGCTTTTACGATCTATCTTCCTGACTTTGTTGTGTAATTTAACTTGCAGCTGCTAACCTATGGACGAAGAATCCCATTTGTTGAATTGTTTGCTAGGATTGACCAAGTGGATGCCAGCACTATAAAACGTGTTGCAAACCGCTTCATATTTGACAGAGTAAGCAGACTTCACACTTTTATTCATACATTTCTTCGAACACCAAAATTTTTAGATAAATCTCTCGTGGCTATCATCGCTTCAATTGTTTGGCATAAGTAGCAGTTTTCATGATTTTTATGATGACCTTGCAATGATAATATCATGTATTATGTCTTTCAAGTTCCAGCTTTGCTACTACGTACTACTTTCTTTATAAAGCAAATTAACATTCCACAGCGTGAAACTCGTGCCTCTGTTGGGATCTTAGATTTCAACTCTACATGTACAGACTCCTACACTTGTGATGGTAGTGCAGTGAGACTACTTTTCTTGCCGTTGGAAAAGGCAATGTAATGCTACTTGTCAATAGATAAGAAGTTAAGACAGTTGTTATATTAGTCTATAAAAACCCAAAGCTGGAAATACTTTCTTTTGTCGCATGCACCCTCTGCATATTCTCAGCCCTCTTGACCGTTTGTTACTAGCAGTTATTATCGCATCGCTTCAATAATAACCTTGACCGTTTTTCGGAGTATATTCTCAGCCAAGATATTTGTTGATGGATCAGGACAAGCTTCATACATGTTTAAAACTTGTAGTCAACCTCTTGTGAAATTTGTTACTGGTACTAGTGGTTTGTATGTTTCGCTTTTGTTTCTCTGTTTGTGTATTCCTCTGTATTGATATACTCCGTGTATCTTTCTATATATTAGGATGTTGCAATCGCCGCCATGGGACCAATCAAGGGTTTACCCGACTACAACTGGTTTAGGCGCAGAACATACTGGCTGCGATACTGAACTGCCCTTTTTGGTTATTTTTGGAACTGTACCAAACTACATTGCTCAGGAGCCTTGTCTCGAGGCCCTTTATTCTGTATTTACTCCCATTGATGTTTTGTAAAGCCGTTTGGTCATAAAGGAACAATCAGTCCTGTTTTCGTTGGAATAAGCAAATAAGAGGAACATATTTATATGTACCATCAGTGTTCAACATTCTTAGACATAGATACACAAAACAGTTTTGGGTCATTGGTAGGTAAGGTTATACATACCCCTTGTGTTTTTTATCCTGCATTTCTTTCATATTCTGTAAAACCGCTGTAATATATAAGAAGACTTGTACTCATTTTCATGAATGATATAAATCAGAGGACTTCATTCTCTCTCTCTCTCTCTCTCTCCCCCCCCCCCTCTCTCTCTCAGAGCTGTAAATTCTAGCAAAGTAGCAAGCTAGAATGAAGTGATAGCAAACCTTTATGACACAAGAGAAGCGAATCTATGAAGACAAGCAGACGACGTACCATCAACCTTCTTTTCGCGATCAATTACCAAACTGGTTGGAATATTTCCCCTTCCTTCCCTCCCGTTCGTAAACCCCATGCTTTTGTACGTTCTTCGTCTTCCCTTTCTCTTTCAAAACTTCCAAACACGCTATTAATATTGATATCCTCGACATGATAACAAATCTTATAAAGACAATGATAACAAAGTCATATTTTAAACACCTAGTTCATCAAAGTTGGTCTGTCTCATCCTTTAAAGAGTACCCTGCACATGAAAACCCTTTTTTAGCATTCAATGGAACTAGTTACATTCCCGTGCGATGCACGGTTTGTGTGTTAATATTAAATAAAATATTTTTATTGGTATAAACTTCCAAGACACTTTTGACATATGTCATATATGGATACAAAAATACTTTTCTATAAACCTCTTGATCCCTTAATATGCACAAACCTACTACATTGCACCAAATTTAGGGCAAAATATAAAAAATATACAATATCTCATTCGTTGTTAATCATGATATAAACCTGGTTTTGTATAGCCAAACTTGTTTATTATTTTTTGTTGCAATTTACTTCTATATCCAGTCAAAAAGACCACCACCACTACTACTTCCATACTACTACTATTTAATTTTGCTGCAGTTTTCTGCTGTACCCAGTCCAAAAAAGAGGATGACCTAAGTATCAAATTGATGCAGTGAAAATTGATGCAGTGAAATTATATTTAATTAGTTAACAACCATGTATATCATTCATTGAAAGCTAATTGTAGTAAAATAAGATACATGCATCTTAAGTATTTGATGACATGTCAATATTTTGCTTACGAGTCGAAGCCTACATGTCAATATAACAATTCTTTATATTTTCTTATATGCCCCATGCAAGGCACAAACTTGTAATCATTTTATGAAATATGAAACGTAACTAAAAATAAACCATACAAAAAGAAAATCTGTGACATAACACTGGACTTATGATGATACAAATTCTTAAGTTATTATAACGGCTTTTTAATCAATACAACTACTCAATTGAGCAAATAGATATTTTTTGTGATTATTATATACATATATTATTATAAAAAATTTAATGAAATGTATTTGTAAGATACATGCACTTGAATTTTGGAGAGAAAATATTATTTAATAAAAGAAAATATGTATTAATGTAGGTTCATGCATATTAAATAAAGATGACATGCCAAACTATGTGGATGTGCCTTGCTTATGTGGATGTCTACTTGTCCATCAAGCAATTATGCACATCCACTTATATATATATACTAGATTTCGTGCCCGTGCGATGCACGGGTTCTTGTTTACCATCCTCTGTTATTAGAATCAATTTAATAATATTTTTTAATCATATCAATATATAAAGTTGAATAATAGGAATAGCAAGAAACAATAATAATTTTTTTTATCAACCAAAAAACACATTTGACAAAAAAATTTCATTTTTAGTGAGTATATAATATTTAGGATAAAAAATATAATACTTATGTCACTTATTTTTATTAAAATAAAATCAAATAATTTTTAATTTCTTTTTAATCACCCATGCATTTATGATTATTTATTACCTATTAAATGCTACCTTGGTGCGAACTCAATTATACATATATACTAGATTTCGTGCCCGTGCGATGCACGAGTTCTTGTTTATCATCCCCCGTTATTAGAATCAATATAATAAAAAAAATTTAATCACATCAATGTGTAAAGTTGGATAATAGGAGTCTAGCAAGGAACAATAATAATTTTTTTATCAAGAAAAAAAACTCTTTTAACAAAGAATTTTTATTTTTAGTGAATATATAATATTTTTTACGATAATAATATAATACTTATGTTACCTATTTTTATTAAAATAAAATTAAAATATTTTTAATTTCTTTTTAATCGCCCATGCATTTATGACTATTTATTACGTATTCAATGTCACTTTGGTGAGAACTCAATTATACATATATACTAGATTTCGTGCCCGTGCGATGCACGGGTTCTTGTTTATCATGCAAACTCCGTTATTAGAAGAAATATAATAAAAAAATTTAATCATATCAATATGTAAAGTTGAATAATAGGAGTAGCAGAGAACAATAATAATATTTTTATCAACAAAAAAAAAAAAAAACACATTTAACAAAGAGATTACATTTTTAGTGAATGTATAATATAATTTTTTTTTGGATAATAAATATAATACTTATGTCACTTATCTCTTATTAAAATAAAATAAAACTATTTTTAATTTCTTTTTAATCACCCATGTATTTATGACTATTTATTACCTATTCAATGCTTTGTGAGAATTCAATTTTACATATATACACGGGTTCTTGTTCGTCATCATCTGTTATTAGAATCAATATAATAATTTTTTTTAATCATATCAATATATAAAGTTGAATAATAGGAGTAGCAATGACCAATAATAATTTTGTTCACACATTTAACAAAGAAATTACATTTTTAGTGAATAAATAATATATCTTTTTTAGGATGATAAATATAATACTTATGTCACTTTTTTTTTATTAAAATAAAATAAAAGTATTATTGATTTCTTTTTAATCACCCATGCATTTATGACTATTTATTATTTATTCAATGTCATCTTGGTGAGAACTCAATTATACATATATATATTGATATTGATATTGATATTGATATAATAGACTATGTCAGGATCAAATCACACAATGAAAAAGTAGAAATAAAAAATATCAAAAGTAAGGTCCTACCGGGAGTCGACCCATGTCGCTGGATTCAAAGTCCAGAGTGCTAACAACTACACCATAGAACCTTTGTTATCTTCTTCTGACATTTCTATGTACTATAGCTTTTCTCATAACCAAAAACATTTGATATTCTATTATTCTCCTTTTTTTGCCCTCGCTGATAGCATTTATTTTGCAATCCCAGGATTAGTTTAATAAACTACCCTGTGAAACACCAACACACACAGGACACAGTCAACACATGCATAAAATTTAGAGTCAACATTATAATCGCGAACGTTTCATATAGATTCTCGAATACTATGAGTGGGCTAATGGCAGTGCTATACTCTCATGGATTGTATCGCTCAATTTGGGACGCCCAAAATAAACTATCGGAACATCAATTTAGAACGAAGGGAGTACGGTGTTATTTTATGAGTTAAAAATAATCGCTCCCTCCATATTTCTATCGACAATGACAAGAATAAGAATAAATTTTTTAGAAATTGCAGATGGATTTTTAAATCCCATTTTCGGTTTGATGGTTTTATTTTTGGGTACACTGGAACACTAAAGAAAGGAAAAAAAAGAGGCTGGAGTGTGATAATTGTGAAATGTGTTAAGGGTCATTTTCATTGATTTTGTGCATCAATTTCGTTCCAAATTAAACGTGTGTGAGTGTTTTTTTCTTTGAGGTATAGGTTATTAAGAATTAAAAATGTGTTAAGTGTCATTTTCATTAATTACCGGCCTAGCATGTGGTGTATATACTGTATAGCGTGTTAAGAATATGGTGTTGAACCAATAAATACTAAAAGTTTATGCTATCCCCGCTCAAATTAGGCTTATTATTTATGTTTAGACCTAGTTTGCTATTATTTCAAGTTGTACTTTCATTTTGACTTTTTGAGTTTCATGTTTTTAGAGATTCTTTCATTTTCTTTGACGTATAGATTTATTGGGTTCACATATGTAATTGCGTGGGCATGAAATCTAGTCAATAGGTCACCCCCACAAAAAAAAAAGGAAATTAAATTTGAAATGGGCTAGTATTATGTACACTCTGCCAAAGACCCCAAAAACCTGGTCAGTTAATTAATAATCCACTAACAAAATATGAACGGAAAGTCTAACCCTCAAATATCTCCAACAACACAATACAATACAACACAACAGATTTTCAACTTTGCCCTGAAATATTCATAAATGTAAAGTCATAACAAGCCAAATGAAGTTATAAATCTCTTAAAATTCAACAAAGAGAGCTATGATGAAGTTTTGGCTGTTCCTAGGGACTTTCCACATGAGTAACCACCAAAAAGCTTGTTCATATGTGAATTGCCAGAAATCATACAACGTCTGCTAAAAGTTTCTCCATTAATGAAAAATAATCAACTAATGGTAAAATTTTAAACGTGGTTAGGCCAATCAAGCAAACTTTTACAGGATGTATATGCATTATTTTACCTTGCATGCTAATCAAAGAGGTGTCGTTGAGTGGTAACGACTAATTCATCCTTAACCACGGTCGATGCTTTGAATCTCGCTTTGGCCAGTTGTCATATATCCCTGGTGTGAAACCAAAAAAACTTACCTTGCATTTCTAATCTGGAAAATTGGTTTCCTTTTCAAGATAATTTGTTTCCTTTTCTCCTTTCAATTAAATAGTAGTATCAGCCCGAAAATGTTTTACAAGGAGGTTATCCTTTGAGATCAACTAGTCTATAAATACGTTGTGCCTTACTTTGTACATGTCTACAAAGAGCCCTTCCTAGAGATCTCTAGAGCGAGAGAGTGAGCGAGAGAGAGTCACCATGAAAGCTAACGAGTGTAGTGTCATAGTGCTTTGGCTGATCATAGCCATAGCTCTTTCACCTGGGAGAAGTGAAGCTCAAAGTGTAGAGGATGGTTGGCAGTTTGCCCATGCAACGTTTTATGGTGACATGAGTGGCGGTGAAACCATGCGTGAGTTTATCATTTCCCTTTTCTTTTTTTTCGTTCTTCTTATTGATGGTTGATTTTATCATGTATTTTTCTCATTTCACTTAATCTTGTGTGAGAGTTAGTTTTTTTGTGTTAGTTTGAGATAAGCCCCGGAATCAACTAGCTCTGATCTAGCACTACGATGATAGGCCACACCTACATTCTAAGGAAATTACACGAAAAATTGAGAAGGCCATGAAATTATATGTATAGTTTTTGATACTCCAATAAAAAAAAATTGCCTTTTGTTATTCGATGGATAGATTTCATTACCTATATGTATATCACAATTCACAAACATGCATGGATTTGGTCTACTTGAAAAGACATACAATCACTTTAAATCAAACAATTTAGATAGCCTTTCTTGAGTAATGTAATCACCATTTACTTGTGCATACTTGCAGAAGGAGCCTGTGGATATGGAGATCTCTTCAAACAAGGCTATGGCCTCGAAACAACAGCATTAAGCACAGCTCTATTCAATGATGGGCTTACTTGTGGAGCTTGCTACCAAATTATGTGTGATAGATCTTCACCATGGTGTGTTAATGGTGCCCCAACCATCCATGTCACCGCCACCAATTTCTGCCCCGCAAACTATAGCACGCCTGCGGGTTGGTGCAACCCTCCAGCCAAACATTTTGATCTATCACAACCAATGTTCAGGAAAATCGCGGTATACAGGGCTGGGATTGTCCCTGTGGCCTATCGTCGTGTGTTGTGCTTAAAGAAAGGAGGCATTAAGTTTGAGATCAAGGGGAATCCTTATTGGATCCTTGTGTTGGTCTATAATGTAGGCGGTGTTGGTGATGTGGATGATGTTAAGATCAAGGGTTCTAAGACTAATTGGTTGCAAATGACTAGGAGTTGGGGCCAAAATTGGGTTACCGACGTTCAACTTGTTGGTCAAGGCCTATCGTTTCAGGTGACAACTAGTGATGGCAGAATGGTACAATCTGATGACTTAGTTCCAGAGAATTGGAAGTTTAATGATACTTATGAGGGTGGACAATTTCATGATTGAATAGCTAACTCATTTGCAATAATGTTATAATTAAGGTACCTTGATTTATTAGCATGTGGTATTAACATGCTTACAGGCTGATGTTCTAGAGTAATCTATAATTTGAAGTTGAGATGAAAATGGTATTTGGAATGAATATATTGGGATCCTTCAATAAGCATTTGCTTAATTAGCTTGTCATCTTCACCTCAAAAAAAAAAAAAAAAAAAAAATTAGCTTGTCATCTTAGTCATGATGCTTTCATTGGTCGAACGTAATTGTTATACAATGATGATGAGTAAAAGTACTGATTTGCTACAACCATAGAAAAACCAATATAATCTAACTTATACTACTCCTAACTATGATCATTTGAATCATACACATCTCCTAACTTAAATATGAATCTTCGAAGTTTTCGTGTAATTTCGTGTACTGTCCGAATGAATGTTCCTGTGCAAATGAAGTACACATTTAAGAGGTGGCATTGAGGAAGTTCTTGAACCAAAGAGCAGAGTCCTTAGGATATCTCTTCAGATTGTCATTGCGATCGACGAAATAAAGACCAAACCTGGCTGTATATCCAGCTGCCCACTCCCAATTATCCAGTAATGACCATGCAAAGTACCCTTTCACATTACAACCATCTTCACTGCATTAATAATTGTCACCAATTCAAAATCAAACAGAAAAATATTAGCAATTAGGGACAAAGTTAAAACAGATTGCTCAAAAATTTGTTATCTTTAGTACTATTGGAGTGACATTTTTCTGTTATGGAGACATACTTGATTGCTGCTGCTAAGTTTTCAAGATAGTCATGGTGGTATTTAACTCTTTTCTTGTCCTTGAGAGCGAGTTTGACGGGGATGAAAGGATTATTCGGATCATCCATGCCTGCAAGAATCACAAAATTGTTAAAGCTCTGACCTTACATATATATTAAGGCCAGAAAACTTTTTGTTTTCTTAAATGGATTTTTTGTGTTAGTACCATTTTCAGTGATAATAACTGCAAGATTTCCATATTTCTTATTGATGTAGTTCATGGATTTTCTCATCCCCCACGGGACAATGTATAACCATATAGAATTAGCCTGCAAACATACAAAAAACATCCATGTCAAATTTATCAGTAAACAAGCTTTTAGGCCGAACTAGTGAATAACAGAACCGAAAATTAGTTCTTCATACCCTGTCGCCAATGGATTTTCCACTAGGTCCGGTTGCTAAAAACAGAAAGGAAAAGAAGAACATGAGATTCAATTGAAAATGTATTTTTTTTTTATTTGATACACACAAGAGAAAATTGAGAACATACTTAGGATGTTAGTGCCAGAGTCAGATTGAGCATCCTTGAGAATCTTCCCAATAAGATTCGTCTGGTTGTCCTTTGCGTAGTTTGTGGTATAATGATTTATGCCTACAAAGTCTAAGGACCCTTTAACAAGTGCTGATTCAGCTGCGGAGAACTTGGGCAAGCGAACTCCAACCCGCTGCTTCATGGAGTTGGGATAATCCCCAAGCATCATTGGTTCTAGAAACCTGACCAAATTTCAGCATTAAAATTTGGTGTTTATCAGTTAGCTGAAGTTAAGCGTAGGAGTTTGTTAGTGTATTATGAAGCATTAGCGTTAATCTTTACCAGCCGAGCTGAAAATCAATTGCTCTTTGTGCTGCTGCTATGTCATCTGTTTTGTTTGTTGATGGCTCATACCATACCATATCAAGTGATGCTCCAATTGTTCCGCGTTGTTTGTTCTGACACAAAACCAATCACCTAGTTAGTCCTTGCATATTGCAATAACATGCTAAATGCTAGTACAACACCAAAACATAATGCCTGTAGATAAGCAAGCTAACTACAGTACTAGTAGAAGTTCAATTTAATGCTTGTCAATTATCAGATATGCACTGCTAAATGCAAATACATAATGCCTATAGATAAGCAAGCTAACCACAGTACTAGTAGAAGTTCGATTTTAATTTAATGCTTGTCGATTTGTCAGATAAGCAGTGCTAAATGCTAATATGGCAGGTCGCAGGTGACATAGTATTTTTGCTACCTGGTACTTTTTCCTGTAAATGTCAACTGCAGTAGCATGGGAGAGGAGCAAGTTGTGAGCAACAATGTAAGGCTCAGTGGCAGAGTTGCCTGCTCTGCAGACGAGGTGCAGGAGAATCGAGCATCGCCCTGGTGCAGCTATGCCTACATCATAGCCATTAACCGCGAAATTATGGGGTTCATTCAGAGTGATCCAATGCTTTACCCTGTCCCCGAATTTCTCAAATAGCGTCTCCGCGTACGTTGCAAAATCATTTCTACAATTAAACACTGGTAAAAAGAAGTAGAAGATGATATTATGAGCTACCTTTTAGTATGCAAGTCTAAATGTATAATCAAGTACAAATAACACAAGGAAGCAAAATGAAAAGTTTACATAATTTGGGGACTAAGCCAGCCATTGTATTTGTCTTCCAGGGCTTGAGGAGTATCCCAGTCGAAAATTGTAACATATGGTTCAATTCCTGAAAATTCATCACACATCAAACGGGAAGCTCATTTTGGAACCGAGGGACTATAAGATTGGACTTGGATGATCAAAAAGCATAAAATTGGGTTAAGATGATAGTAATTACCTTGAGCTAGCAAAGCATTGATTAGCTTGTTGTAGTGATCAACTCCTGCCTGATTTAGTTGTCCAGTGCCATCTGACAATCAAATTTTATTGAATGATCATTTGCATAATTATGTGCTAATGACAACCTTTAGAGTGTGTGTAAGGGAGAATATTACTTGGAAATATACGGGTCCAAGATATGGAGAGCCTATAAGCATCCATTCCCATGTCTTTCATAAGTCCTATATCTTCCTGTTTTAATTCAGCTGTTAGCCAAGTGTTTTCTCAACAATTTCATTGACCTTATAGAATGAATGGCACAAATTATTGCTTAGCTCAGGGGTTTCGGTAGCTGTGTGGACCCAATGAAACTATGCGTCAATGAAAACGAAATTATGACTATTAAAAATGAAACTCAAAAAATTTGATTTCTTTTAGTCGTAGTTTCATTTTTTAAGCTAGTAATTTCATTTTCAAAAACTTAATTTTATCAAGACCACACAACTACATGGACCCAAAGACAAGGCAATAAGAATGAGAGAATAAACAAAAAGAATGAGAGAATAAAGGTTGGAAATAATGGGTCAAATTGAAGTGACATTGGAGACCCATGGGCCTACCTGATACCGGTGGTATTGATCCAGTGCAACATCAGCATTGTTGAAGTCGAGGACGATCTCACCTACGCCAATTAATAAATGATCAAACATTTAAGACGGTATATGATGAGCAAAATTAAGTAAAGGCTATGAATATCTCAAAATTTCAACGTTTATACTAAGGAGAAAAATGTGTTAAAAATAAACTATGAAAATGTGTGGAAATATGTCATGGATCAAGTCCACACAAATTTTTTTTTCATCTATAATTTGTGTTTGGGCTAAGTATTTAAACTTTGGAGTATTGAGAAAATCAAAGGCACACTTTTATTTTTTTTAAGGAATTTGTTTTGCAATGATAAATCAAAAACAAATGAAACTAGTTGAAATGTATTGATGTGTTACTACGCTATGATTTTAGTGTAATAGGTTCTATTTACTTCGTATTCTATTTTTAAAAGGTTCTATTTACCGTTATTTAAAGGTGATGTTGAGAATCTTTGTTAGTAATAATTGGTTGACTTTTAAGGACGACGAAGCAATTTAGAACTTGTTTTTATTTTCACATATATTGGATAAAACTGAACTAAATTGGTTCGTATTCCAGTTGTGACAAAATAGTTTAGAATTTCTTCATTTTATATTGGATAAGATTGAACTGGATTGATATATACTTAACTGAACTTAACTTTTCTGAAAGTGAATTTTTTTTTTCTATTTGCTCTTTAATCCTTCATACTCTTCATGAATCTTTCAATATTTTCATTTAAAAATACGGGTTGAAAATTGAAAATATTTCAAAGAACTAAACTAGGCTGATTTGACTAAATTTAAATGAAACAAACTAAAATTAAGGTGAAAAGAGCAGAGTCCTTAAATATTGATCCACAAAATATTCATAAAATCGGGAATTTATTTTTATTGTTTTTTAGTGGTAGAGACATATTTACCAAATGAATGTGTGAATTTGTCCCATACAGATGGTCCCCTGCCATCCTCTTTCACAGCTCCTTCATACTGCCGTTGCCATATATAACATTAGTGTTGGGGAAATAGGCGCAGCACAAAAATAAACACACAACACAAACAATAAAAGAGTATCGAACACACGATATTTTTACGTGGAAAACCCCTTTCAACAAAGGGTAAAAACCACGGTGCGGATCTCCACGCACTAAAGTATAATCACTATGATAATCAAGGGAGTACAACAAGATCCAAACACTATGCCAAACGACAAGTATACATTATCTCTACATCTAGTACAACTAGTAACGTCTACTAATTAGTACCCTCTCGGAAGCTAGAGATCTCACCATAATACCTGCCGATGAACCGGAATACCGTCTATTCCTGTGTCGGAACTATCTCCACCTCGATCATCCACCACATACATGAAACCACCACTTGAGAGTCTCTCCGATTAGATCTCCCCCTGATCAGATATCTCCTACTCTCAAGTCCCTCACCATGGACGAAAGCTTTCTGTTACTACCGAAAAGAGACCTCCCTCTCTCGGCAACCCTTCATATTTGGTGTGCACCACTCACACCCTTTTCCTCTTATCTCGGCTGTCTTCCTTTCTGCCGTTTTGTATCTAGTGATTCTTTATATAATCAATCAAGGCTTGCCTAACCCTTAAAGACATTAAGCCCAATCACAGTCCTATTTCTTTTCTAATTCTTTTTCTTTTCTTTTTCTCTTTATCTTTTGATTGGGTCCCAACAAGTTGGGATATTACCCCAACAATTAGTCACATACTCACCTGGACATTTTATTATTTTAACATTATTTAAGTGCCATAATTTGCCTGGTCAAAACTAGGACTAGCTAGTAATCTGGATCCCGTTACTAATGGAACTAAATAATTAGCAATAAGAAAATGTACTAACAGCCTTTTAAACAAGGCCATAATACTATAGCTAAGTGATATCAAATGAGTGCAATAATTAACAACTCACCTGTTTAATTTGTAGATCAAGCAAATGAAATGATTAATTAAAGTAATTAAGTAATACAACACTAATGGAACAAACCTGAAAAGCAGAAGATGCAGTTCCAAAAACGAACCCTTTTGGAAAGTTTCCTCTGTTTAAATCTGCTGCAAATACCAAACCATAACTACAATATGTATGGACTATAATAACACTTAACAACAACACATTAAACCACCAAACAATGCATTTGTTTCTGGTTATCATGTTTTTTCGATCGAATAATCGATCGTGGGAGACGATAGTTGAAGAAGAGCTTAACAATGGAAATGGTGATGATATTAATGATAAGTGTTGTTCAAGGAGTTTTGAGGCTTGAGTTTGGACTGTGGAATTGAGAGAAAGAGACAGAGACAGAGACAGAGACAGAGACAATGAGGTTTGGATGAACAATATAATTGAGGGTGGGTCATGAATCATGATATAAGGGACTTATGTAGTATGTACGCATAGTTATCCTTGGCCGGTTGGCCCTGTTGTTTCCCACCAATACTTGGCTTTCATTTCTATTTTTTGCTAGTCTGTTGTTTCTTTTGGGGTTGGCAGCCTGGCCCTAGTAGCTATAATGGCCAGGCTATTTTTTTTTTTTTTTTTTTTTTTTTTGGGGTTCAGATACGAAATGGTAAGAAACGAAACGGAACTAGGGATGTTTAAAAATATCTGAACCCGAGCATCCGATCCTTAAACACGAATATCCGAAATGAAACTATCCGAAAAAATGGATATCCAAAATTTCGGATACCCAAAAAATGAATATCCAAACTTTCGGATACGGGATCAGATACCATATTTTCCAAATTTTTTTGAATATTCGAAAAACCCAAAATTATCCAATATATCCGAATATCCGAAATATTTTGCTCACATTTTCAAAATATTAGGCATAAAATAGGATATAGGACAAAATTATCCAATATATCCGAAAATTACCCGAATATCCAAAATATTTTGCTCACATTTTCAAAATATTAGGCATAAAATAGTATAAAAAGTAAAATATAAATATATTTCGGATAGCGGATATCCGACTATTCGAATCCGGAATTTCGGATATCCAAAATTTCGGATATCAAATTTTGGTATCCGATATGAACACCCCTAAACGAAACGGAGGCATATTTCGGGCGCAATGAAGCACGCCACGTAGGCGAGAATTTTAAGAGCGCGCCACTTAAGCGAAGATAAAGACAAAAATTAATTGGTAAACCACTAGCTAGAATTCTATAACGGTTATAACTCATTTTCGTCAAATATTCATAGTCATATATAACATTTTCTATACATCTCAAAAAATAACAAAAATTACATCACTAGATTTGTATCAAAAAACCCTTCAGATTGTGATGCATTTACCATATATTTAGAACATAGAAGTAAGCATTTTCCGAGAGTAATGAGACGTGCCACATCATCAAAGAGCCCAGTATGGCCACCTAAGCAAATAAAAAAATAAAGATAATTATAAAAAAAATCCCTATAAAACAGAGTTGAAATTAAAACTAACACTATTACAATAAAAAAGAAAAAAGAAAAAAGAAAAAGAAAAAAATTACCTCAAAGACAAATAACGGGGAGGGATATGAATTATAGGCACGAGTATAGAAGAAATCTCTAAAATATTCCAAATACAAATGTCCTAAAGGCAGTAAAACTCTAAAGAACAGAATGATAGATATAGCAATCTCATCTCTACGTTTTCTAGACTTAATTAGAAATGATTCTTGACTGGTGTGTTAATAAAGCCCACATAAGCAAAGAGTACATATAAAGCACCACATAAGCGTAATAAAAATAACAAATTATTAACAAAAGTAGGATAAAAAGATTTCATACATCTAAAGATCATCACACAAGCCATCTACACTACATGGCGATGCATAAGATTGGGGATTATGAATAATTAGGGATTTTAAGTCTTTTAAAAGTCTACAGGATTTGGGGAGGTTTTGTCTCTTACGATAAGGGGAGATAAAATGCCACGAAACAATAAGAATCCATAAGTCAATAGAATTCTAAGCCCGATAAAATGAGATGATCAGTAGGTACATTTAAAAACCAATGGAGTAGTGCCTTGGTTTTCTTATGGTAGGTCTCTATGGTTTTCTTTTTCCCGTTTTTTTTTCCTTCTTTTTGATGATCATCACGTATAATTATAAGTCTCTTCTTTAATACATGATGTACATATTGTGATCATATGCTTTATGTTAGATGTTCATGACTGATCTAATAGTATGTGTTGTCAATTGGTGTGCAGATGTTACTATGTTTCTCCATCTTGAGGTATGTATCCATATTTTTTGTTTTATAATTATATATAATTTTATGATTATATTATTCACTCGAATTTGATTTTAATGTTTATACTTTTATTCATACGATAAAATTTTCATAGGTAATCAAAGTTGCAACATTTAACTTAAATAATGTAGTACTAACATGGTAGTGGTGGTGGTGAGCCTCTCGAGATCAAACTTATTGATAATTTATTTTTGAGGGAAAACTTATTGATAATTTAGAAGCATGATTGAGATCAAGATGTCAATAAGTGAAAATATTGATTTACAATTTGTAAATATATGTATAAAATATATTATGGAGTATGTATGTTTCCCCTACGTTTTTGCTTCCCCCGGCTTCCATCCTCTCTAAGATACTTATGTCTCATTGTTTATTGTTAATGGAGTACTTAAACTAATTGTCTATATTTATGTGTTGTAGGTATCAGGTAAGTAATCTATAGCGTGGAGTACGTATGTATATATGGACATGGTTGGCGACTCGGCGAGTGAGGTTTTTAATTTTTTTGCTTTTTTATATATTGAACAATTATACCATATTTTTTATCATACACGGGTTGCATCACTATTTGATGATAAACATTCCCATATTTTGTACGAGTACTACTTAATCAGATTCTATGTTATGAAACCAAGATGGGTTAGTGTAGTGGTTTAGCACTTCATCCCTTAAACAAGTGGTTGAGAATTCGAATCCCAACTCTTGCGAATGGAAAAAATCCCTTGGCCAGCCCCCTACCGCTTAGTGCGCTGACAGTTGGGGGGAGAGGGTTAGTCACTGTGATCGATGGTGGATACCCTTGGCAAAGACCAAAAAAAAAAAAAGATTCTGTGTTATGAGATAATTAAGGGTTTGAAAAGAATTAGTAGTGATTTGATGAATTAGATCGATTTGTATATGACGACGTTTTATTTTGGTTAGTTCATATATAGATCTCTCTTGACTCTTTGATGTTGATGTACAATATTTTCAATTTATGAATATCATCAAACTCTTCTATTAGTGTAAGTGATTGAAAGAGCAACATAGATCAATGTTGGTAAGTAAAAGTTATTAAGCTTTCAATTCAATAGTATGTATGTAAGCACATATAAATTTGATTTATCATAATGAAATTAAATTCTATTAATTGTTTATAGGTACGTGGTGAGAATTGAACATAATTGTTTATAAATTGGCAAAGCATGAAGTTCAAAGGGCATAAGATAAATTGTGATAAGAGTTATACTCAACTTTTATAGTATTGATAAGATATTTACTGAATAATACTGTACCTCAATAATATATTTAAAAAGGTCTAACTTTCTCCTCCAACCCAAATACTCTCAGATTCTCACTTTTCCTTTTATTTGTTTATTCATGTTGTATGTTTAACATTCCCCCCTTTTCTATACTTCTCACGTGTGTTTGGTTTTGATGAGGATTGTTAATGAAAATAAAGAGTCTCTTATAACTCAAAAGAAAAATGGGAAATATTGCTGCAGATTAGATGGCGAGATTAGGACAAATTAGATGGCGAGATTAGGACAAAATCTTGACGCAGATGAATTCTCGAATGATTTCCCGACTCTAAAGTTTGGGCAAATTATTTATAAAGACGTCTTAGGAGTTCACCTCAATGCAAGAGGAGGTCCTCATACGTTTTCCTTCTTCTTTTACATCTCTAAAAAAATTTAAAAATTTAAATAGCTAAACGGGTCATCCCATTCAAACACGCTGCCTATCATTCAAAATATATATAATAGTATTTAATGTGATTTAAGTTTTCATGCATAAATAAACTTTGTTCGATCTTTTGTGAATCACATCCAACAACCCGTGTATCGCACATACTTTAAAACTAGTAGAATAAAATGTGAGACAAAATGAAGTATAGAATAAATTACAGCGCGGAGTGAAACGAAACCAAACGGAACAGAATACCCAAGGAGACGACAAAAAGAAGAGGCCCTAATGTGGACGATACCTTAGGTTAAGACATTATTGATAATGACGTGGCTAAATATGACTGCAAGTGATATAACAATTGTTTATGGGGTCATCTCTATCTTAATTAACTTCCACTATACAAAACCAGGACGCATTTATTAAGAATTTTCGGTTTAATTCGTTCTATGTTTCATATATGTATTGGGCCATGTGGCGTTGATGGAACATAGAAAGGGATAGATGCTCCATTCTAAGGCGTTTCCATTTGATAGCAATTTGTTATAATAGGAAAATTTGCATTCAAACAGAGTTATAATTACGACTTTAGAAGCCATATATCTATAGCCCTAAATTTCAGCTACGACGCAATATTAGAATTTTTAAGTTTGAAACCAATTCAGATCCTCTTTTTTATTTATGTATCACTCTCTATCTCAACTACATTTTAATTATATGTGATTTTGTCATACATTTCAAAACACACGCAAAGTGAAATAGATAATCCTTAATGATTTAAAACAAGTTGGTGAAGCTAGGTAATTCACAAGAAGTGTTGATAAATTTACAAATAGCTTAAATTTGGTAATAGCTTAAATGATGGATCCATACAGCTCAATTAACATTCAATTATTTGAGACCATTACAATCAAGTGACAACGTAGTATTGCATATATGTACGTAGCTTTCTAGATAATTCATTGAATTTTATAAGACTACACGTCAAATGTATTTCAAGTTTTCAACTAACCTTCTTTGTGATTGAATATATATAAGCAAAATATGTATGATGTGTTATTAATTAAACACAAACATGTGTAATGTGTGCGGATCAATGTATATAATTTGTGTTAATATCAAGGATATATAGAGGTTGCAATATTACATGTACAGGCACCAACAAATTGTACATTGACAGAGTTGCAAACGAATTCCCATACATGGAAGAGCTAATCTATACATTCCCTTAATTTATTAAAGTCACATCACACACACGCATACATGTATGTATTCGTTTTGGTCCAGGAAGAGCGTAATCCCTTTTTTTTTTTTTTTTTTTTTACGTGAATTCGATTTCTTGTTTTCCTTTCCTTTGATCAACAGGTACCAGGATTGAGGAAATTCTTGAACCAATGAACAGAGTTCTTAGGATACCTCTTAAGATTGTCCTTGTAATCCACATAATAAAGACCAAACCTTGCAGTATAACCAGCTGCCCATTCCCAATTATCCAATAGTGACCACGCAAAATACCCTTTCACGTTACACCCATCTTCGCTGTATTTATTGTCAGCCAAAGCAAACAACAGTTAGTAACAACAGTGGATAAATGGTCACAATCTGGTATTCTGCTAAAACTTTTCTGTTGCTGTTTTTCTTTTTGTTTTGTGAACAAAGATATGTACTTGATAGCTGCAGCTAAGTTTTCAAGATATCCATTGAAGTATCGGATTCTTTTATCGTCCTTCAGAGCGTCTTTGACAGATTTGAAGATGTCATTTGGATCATCCATCCCTGTAACATGTGCGAAAATTTAGAACAAACAAATGCTCCCTCGGTCTCATGAAGATGTTTAGACTTTCTTTTTTACGCTGTCTTACATTGATGTTTACGTTTCCTTATTCAGTAATCTTTAAGTACTACGAGTTCGGAAAAACTAGATTCAATAGAACGATTTCGGCTTCAGCAGTGAATTAGTGATAGTAATAACAAATGTAGGATCAAGAAGATAACATGGGTTTCAATACCATTTTCAGTTATGAGAACTGTAGGATTTCCATATTTGTGTTTGATATAGTTCATCAATTCTCTCATCCCTCGCGGTACTATGTACAACCATATCGCATTGGCCTGCAAATAGTAAGGCAGCCAAATCTCAGTAAAAGCTTAAATAATCAGATTCATGAATGATGCATTACTATCTACCTTCTCTCCAATAGGTTTGCCATCATGACCAAATGCTGAAAATACACAAAACCAGAAGCTTGAGATTAACTAACAGAATTAAACAGTTAAATGGAATTATTAGACAGCAAAAAGAGAGAACACTTACGGAGGGTGATCGCGCCAGAGTCTCCAAGAGCATCATTAAACAAAAAACCAACCACATTAGTCTTGTTATCCCTTGCATAATATGTTGTATAATGATTAATTCCCACAAAGTCTAAAGACCCTTTGATAAGAGCTGTTTCAGCTGCTGAGAACTTTGGCAAGCGGTCTCCTACTCGCTCCCTCATTGACCTCGGATAATCTCCAAACATCAGTGGATCAAGAAACCTGAAAACAGTTGTTGCAGTTGTAAGTTATCCTGTTTTTCTGCAAAAAAAAAAAACCCTAAAAACTCTAACAAACTAGTAGCAATGATGTTAACATAGTGTTCTAACCATTACCAGCCAAGCTGAAAATCCTGGGCTCTTTGTGTTGCTTCAATATCTTCTGTTGTGTTTGTTTCTGGCTCGAACCATATCACATCGAACGATGCCCCAACTGATCCTTTTTGTTTCTTCTGCCATTACAACCAAAAGAACGAAAACATGTGTGCATGTCACAAAACAATTTACTTGTTACCTCAAGAATTGCATTCACACTTGCAGTAAAATCTCAGTTAAAAACAGTTATTTTTACCTGATATTTTTTCCTGTAAATGTCAACAGCAGTAGCATGAGCTAGAATCAAGTGGTGAGCAACAATATAAGGCTCAGTGGCAGAGTTTCCTGCCCTGCAGAACAGGTGCAGAAAGATGGAGCACCGCCCTGGTGCAAATATGCCTAAATCATAGCCTTGAGCTGCCACTGTACGTGGCTCGTTCAGCGTTATCCAATGCTTTACCCTGTCTCCGAACTTCTCATATAGAGTCTCTGCGTAGACTCCGAAGTCATTTCTGAATAGATGAAGCGCAAAAGCGCAATTAACTTCTAATAGAGTGCCTAATTATATATTTAACCATGAAAGTTCAGAAAGTTTAGTGTGTAGTGTGTACATGATTTGGGGGCTTAACCAGCTTTTGTATCTATCTTCCAAGGCTTGAGGAGTGTCCCAGTGGTACATTGTAACATATGGTTGAATCCCTGCAAATTAGAAAAAACAGCATCATACTTGAAAAATCTTTTGGAGTAAGTGAATAGTGTTTGCCAAGTCTATCTGTTGTTGGCTTGCTGCCTTTGTAACCTACAAAATCTTGTTAATTACAGTAGTAATGTAGTATGATGTTTCCTAGTGATTATGTGGTGCTTAGATGGCATACTATACACAAAAGTCTAGACAACCGAGAAATTATTAGATAGTCCCGGACCTAACAACCACGCATAGTGCCAAATCCGGCAACAAAATAGGTGATCCAATCAAAGTTTGACATCCAAAACTCCGCACCAAATTGAAAGAAGAAAAGGAAAAAGGGATAAAGTTATACGCACTATTAGCTAGTAAGGCATTGATTAGATTGTTGTAGTGATCAACTCCAGCCTGATTTATTTGCCCTGTCCCATCTGTTAATCAAAAGATTAATGATTATATGCACTATGAATTAAGCCACTAGTTTAAAGATAATGGTGTTTAATTAACCAAAGTAATTACTTGGGAAAATCCGGGTCCAAGAGATGGAAAACCTGTATGCATCAACGCCCATGTCCTTCATAAGTCCTATGTCTTCCTGTTTACAACTTGAGAGTTTATATACCACCCATCACAAAAATAAATAAAAATAAATAAATAAATAAACCCGTCGACAGTTGACAGTTAGTTCATACATGGTACCGGTGATAATGATCTTCTGCAACATCAGCGTTACTGAAATCTATGACATGTCCTGCAACAAATAATCAAGTTCTTTATCATGGTTGTTTAGCAACCCACTAAAACTCTGAGGCGGGACTCAATGTGAGACGCCTCAAACAAGCATGACATCATGCTTGTTTATAGAGGTAGCCTCGTGCGTTAGTGTAGTTTGTTGAGGAGTACAGGTATTGAAAGCAAGGCAGATACAGTAAATTACCGAAAGAGTGTGCAAATGTGTCCCAGACACAGGGTCCCCTGCCGTCTTCTTTTACGGCTCCCTCATACTGCAATATAGGATGTGCAAGTAAGAAAGAATAGTCATCTTCTTGTACTACTATTAGATGAAGGATATGTTATTTTCAACTTCACGACTTCACCAATCGGCAATCAGCACGATCAATTGCATTTAGTTCAGTTCATCCTAATTCAGTTGATTATTTATCATCTCTCATTTCGTTCATATAAGACGGCCGGTCATATTTTAATTATCTTATAAAATGTAATTTGCTAAATATCATCTCCTTTGCATATGCCTATCGTAATTTGTAACTCTTATAACACAACTCTTTGTTACGAGGTACAATAGTATTTTAGTAAAAATACATTAGGCAACATTTAACATGTCTTGTTTGTCATATTTTAATTATCTTATAAAATGTAATTTGCTAAATATCATCTCCTTTGCATATGCCTATCGTAATTTGTAACTCTTATAACACAACTCTTTGTTACGAGGTACAATAGTATTTTAGTAAAAATACATTAGGCAACATTTAACATGTCTTGTTTTTTCTTGTTTTCCGAACCCGCTAGTATTCATCATCAATCAACAAAAAAACACTAACACTCACTAGTCACTAGTCTACAAATCATCGAATTATGAGAGCAAACACAAGCAGCAAGCACACACACAACAATACTCATCATCAGCAAACACCAAAAGAAATTTAGTACTCACCAGCTAGCATTCAATCAACATCAACACACAAAAAAAATCTAAACGTACTAGACGATTCTGAACCCTTAATTTTATGGCTATAAATATCAAAGGGGAGATTAGCCCGTACATGGAAATGGAATAAAGCAATAACGGCAGTACTTATTCAGCTTCAGCTAGAAGAGTTGCAATTTCTGTGTGAACATATGTGCTGCAGTTTGACTTTTTATACTCAGGCTTTTATCATTATGCATCCTTCTGGTGGGTATCAATCAATCAAAGTATCATCAAATTTTTCAAAACCAACTTTTATTCATGATCGATTGAGAGCCCACTGAGCTTTTGTTTTTGCGGTGTTTTGGATCTATTAGCTGTCTACCAAGTTTTTCTGTCCACTGGTCGTTTCTTGAAACACTGAGCTAGGGCCTAATTCTAAAAATCAAGTGGATGTATTTAGGTAGATCTACTAAAGAGAGCACCCAAAAATTTGGGTAAATTGATTCATAAATTGTAACATGCGTTCTAGTCTCATAGCAAACAACTCCCCAGTGCCTTAACCATACTCAAAAAAGTTAGTAAGTTGTAATCATGACGACCCAAAGTCCCAAACGATTATGGAAATTAAACAAAAGGTCTTCCTTAAGGCCATTTCAAGGTGAGACTCCCTCTATAACCAGGCGTGACATCAGCATGACGCCATGCTTGTTTGAGGCGTCTCACCCCGCCTCATACGAGTTTTTGTGTTATGGAAATTGCTTCTCATCCTCCAAAAAAAAAAAAAAAAAAAAAAAAAAAAAAAAAAAAGCTTCATGGTTCAAAAGAAGTCCATAATAACAAGTCATCTAGTTATAGGAATAATAACATTAAACAAAGAGCCCTTAACTGTCGCTATACAGTTAGGTAATGCATGCCTCAACGCAATGACCTCCCATTCCCGCCCGCAATCTTCGATGTATGCTCTCTTCAATCTTCATTACCCGCCACTTCAAATTAAAAACTCACGCAATTTAAACCCTCCTTTTATGTTTGTCTATCCAACTCAAAATAATCTCAGGCAATTAATTTTATTAGATTTAGAGCTATAAAACTAAGGAGCAATCGAAAATAGGGTTATTATTTAAAACACAAGGTATCACTTATTAACAGTATGGACTCTTATTACTAAATACCGTCTTATACAAGTTTTCTGCGTCTATTATTTGCTTAAAAGATATACGGAGTAAAAGATTAGGTAATTTCTTTCATGGAACTCCAATTTCGTCTCTACCCTGAAAATGTGACTTCCATTCACACGATTGTTTCTCTTCTCATTAAAAACATTGTGATAAATGAGATTTCTTTTGTTGAAAGGCATCACAAACTTGAACTCGTACCCGGAAAAATGTTAACCGACATTTCTCCATTTTAAGTTAGTTCATGCATTTAAAATGTTATGTGAAGTAGTAAACCAAATTTGTGCTGCCCAATTAAGGCATATCCTGGCCTATATGAGTAACGCGCTTTACGTTGCTCTTATCGTATCCACCTACTCAATAATTCACCTAGCTTAGGAGGAAATTAATCTGATTTCCATTAAAAAATGAAATATTTATAAGGAAGTAAATTTCTTTTAATGTTAATTCTATATAGAGATGATCATGACCTGGACTAATCTTAAATGGCATAGTAAATTAGTTCGGTAAAAGGCCTTCTGTAAGACCGTTTCACAATCTTAAGGTTTTCTGCTAGCCCAATCCAAGCGGACTTTATTATATATACCTCAATCGACAACTCCATTGTTTAAAGACGTGAAAAGAAAAGAATTGAATTTAAGTAAAATTAAGTTGAGCAGAACAGAGTCTAAAAGGCCACCATCTTACCAATTCTTCCACCATATGAGACTCTTAGTATGTATATTCTACTTACATTAGTGACGAACCTTTTAAAAGCCACAAATTTATAGTTATACTATATCTTTCTTCAAAGGGAATGTCTTCTTTATTTGCTGCGCGCTTTTTGCTTTTAAGTTTTCGTTCCTTTCACAATGCTTTTTGGTTATGATTGTTCTCCTAATTAACAGAAGAAGCTAGAAGCAACGATTTATTCCTTCATCCCTTGATGTTCAACCCATATATAATTTTTTTTTTTAATATACAACCAAATAAAAGACAGGCAAAAAAACAAATAAAAATCACATAACCGTACAAAGAACACATGATGACCAAAATTGAAAACACCAATAAAAACACATTTATTCCAAAAAGAAAACGTACAAAAGAGAAAAAAGAAATAAAATAAAAGTTACGAACCTGAAAAGCTGAAGATGCAGTACCAAAGACAAAGCCCTTTGGAAAACTCCTTCTACTTATATTTGTAGAACAATCACCATAGGTATGAATTATAGCAAGTAAAAAATGAATGAAGAAAATAATAATATGTTTATGTCTCGAAATCATGGTTTGATCTCAAGAGATAGAAAATATATATGGCCTTGGGTTTGTAGTTTTCTTTGTGTGTGATGATAATAACGGGTCAGAGAAATCAATATTTGTGCATATATAGAGCAAATAAAGAGGAAATACAAATGAAAGGAAAGAACTTGTGTTTTTGTTGAGAAAATTTTAATGGCTAAATGGAAATGCGGATAATGATGGTGTAATAAGTCGTGTTCATGGAGTTTTTGAGAGAGAGAGAGAGAGAGAGAGAGAGAGAGAGAGGGGGGGGGGGGGGGGGAGTTAGAGGAATGATGACTTGTTAAGTATGGTGAGACCGTGGGGCGTGGGCAGTGGAGAGTGGGGACGTATATCGTATGTGCATATATAGTGCTGAATTTTGGTCAATATGACAATAGGTACAGTGTATAAAATTAAGTGTTTTTTTTAATTAGTGACAAAGAAATTAAGCTTTTTTTCTTTTTTTGGGTGCTAAAACTAATCCAGTATTTTTTTTATTTTTTTTTGGTTTAACCAAAAGTTCACCCAAAGTTCTTCGGGGCAAGACAAATCATGTTCGCACCAGGTTGGCACACAAAGTGATAAAGGGCTCTCACTAAATAATTTCTCCATTCACAAGATTCGAACCCTTGACCTTATTTAAGGGATGAGAGTGCCAAATCACTCACACCAAACACTTATCGGTAAACTACTAATCAAGTATTTAACTGTATACATGTTCGGGTGATCGAAATATATGTTGTACTATCGTCTGAAACTTTAACAACATTTCCAACTAAAAATGTATAAATCAGTTAAGATTGAGGTGCTGACTATATTAGGTCTAGGTTCGAATTTCGCATTTGCAATATCTATGTACGAAATTGTAATGACTTTTGTAACTCATTTAAACCAAAAATACCATAAACTACATTTCTAAGTAACAGATTTATAGTTCTACTCTCATAATCTAAGAAATAACTATTGATTCTTTCCTTTCAAAATTATTCTTATCTTACTGATATCTTACATAATGGTCCTAATTTGAATGTCATCTAAAGACTCACTGTGAAAGTGTTTTCCATTCACCTCAAAATAAAAATAAATGAATAAAGTGTTTTCCTGTTTTCTTATAGGACACTTCTTAAATAAAAAAATAAAACTAAACAAGCACTTAAGAGTTAAGACTATGAAAACATAAATAGATTTTTCCTATCTTGACTCCTATCAATTCATGTTCCAATAGATACCATGATGCAAGTATTTAGTTTAATAATGCAACACATATATACATATATGTGAACATACTTTATATTTTTGTTAACAGTATTCTTTAGTTTGAGAAATTATAAAATTCTAATTTTGATCAACGACTGTCATAGTGACGGATCTATTTGAGCATATAGATGGGCACATGCAAACCCTGGCCCAAAAATAATGTTCAGCGCTCGAAAGAAGAGATATGATAAAATGGACCTAAGTGAGAAAGTGATAGCAAAACAGACAACTCATATTCACTTAGCAAATAAACACATATGCCAAAGACTCCCTTGCAGCGGTAGAGAGCTCTAACATTCTCCTTGTGAATTCTGTGATCTCTGAGGCCTCGCTCCGAGTATGGGGATTCAAATTTAGCTTTGTACGAGTTCCTGCGGGACTATCATCTTGGGGTAGTCTCCTCATAGCCTCCACTGCTAGCCACAAGTCCTCCCAAATTTCATTTTTTTCTTGTGTCTTCCATGCCCTTTACGTATATTGAGTATATGTTATTAAGGCTTCTCATAATTCTCAATATGTTTATTTGATCGGTTTTCTCATACTTCTCAACCGTCAGCAAATTAATGTTCATTTCTGATATACAAAATTACTCAGATAGTCAATTTGTTGTCAACTGAAAATTCAGTTGAGGACCTGAACTTTGGAAAAAATAGGTCCATTAAGAACATCAACTTAGAGCTTTCAATGTTTTACACGATACGAACACGACCCCAAATTTGTGAGATAAACACAAACACAAATGAGCCGAATCTGAAACGATTACACCAATTTGTCTCAAATTTTAATTATCAGCAATTTCATATTAAATTTGTGTATTTTGAGATATACATGAAACCAAGCACGACACGACCCAACACGACCTATTTGACAGCTCTAATATTACTCCACACTCGGATCACTTGTGGTTCACTGAATTGTTAGCTCCTGTAAAAACAAAACATAAACAAGCCGGTTTCAGGGCGCAATTGTGCAATAAATCCATGCATTACTTTATTCATACACTTCTCTGACTGTATAACAAATAAAATAGATAAAATGAAAATACAACACATTACAAATTTACAATTTTGTTACGTATCAAATTATATCAAAAACTAGATATTCAAAACATTATCAGTAACATATATATAATCTTGACAGAAATTTTGTTTCGTCCAACTTGAGGCTTTTTGAGAATAGTACGCTCTTATATCCTCCAGCATCAGGAACTCAAGATGCTCAATGTGCTTATCCGTGAGTCCCAATACAATGTCAAGACACATCTCCAACACTTCCTTCAACAATAATGTGTCTTTAATCTCTTGATCTTCTCGTTCCTACTGTACCTGGTTATTAAATAGTTACAAAGTCTATAATTAAAATGGATATCAACAAGTATTAGTAGTATATGATATGCGATAGGTCACGTGATACTCATAATATATTTCATCCGTCTCTAACCATAACAATTTATAGAATAAAAACATACAAAAAAAAAAGTACAGAAAAGATTACTCGTGCTTCGGTTTTTCTATCACTATCAAGTGGTACAAATAAGTAAAAAAATTATTACTAAGAACTTATAAAAATAGGAAGAATTACATCAGGTTAAGTTGTGCTTGAAGAGACTTATGTTAATTCATTTTCCTTACAATTTTGTTGCCTTACTACACCAAGGTGCAACTTATGCAACTTGCCATGTTAGAACACATTTTTACTCGCATTTCTGTTAGTCACACACTTAGAATAACAAAGGAAGAGAACAACACAGAAAAAGAGTATTAGTTGCAGCCCTTATTAGCTATTTTCAACGACACAAAGAAATAAATAGCCAGCCAATTGCAATTCTGCCTGCACCTGTATTTTGCTGCCTAGAGTCCCAACCCAAGACAAAATATTTTATATACTGCATGTGCTTCAACCCTAGTGAATGTTGTCCAACCCCCCGCAAAATATTCGTTTCACACGCAAAAAGATAAAGAGAAAGTATAGATTAATGAATTGTCAAAATTACAGCAAATGAGGACCAGTTGTCCTTCGAGAATAAGCTTATTTACGAATTAGCCAAGTTATGCTGAACCGTGGCAATAGAATAATTTCTAAGTGCCTCTACAACTATAGCCCATAATGACACTAGATAAGTGATCATATCCCAAAGCAAATCCACTGGAATTGCCACTCTACCAAACATTTCTTTCAAACCAAAGACACCAAAAGATTGCACAACTAGCTATTTGCCATAGTAACGGCTTTCCTTCCTTCTCCAAATCCCACACTACTAGAATTTCTCACATGAAGAAACTCTGCCACACTAGAAGAGTCCAGCCACTCTTCCCCAAAAACATCAAACAACTTGTCATCCCAAATGCATCGAGCAAAGTCATGTGTAAGAAACAGATGCAAAGAGTCATTCACCGCCTCCGTCTCTTACGCAAATCATTAGTGTTCCCTCCCAGCGCTAAAGTCCACACAAACCCCGCACCTAAAGGAGCACCTTTGCTTTCCAAATGAAGTCGATTATGGAAAACTATAGAAGAGGGCAAAAAACCATCCTAAAGGCAAAAAACTCTGAAATAAATAAATTTCCACGGGCTAGCATGTATCCCAGTCGCAACATGGGTGTCCCACCCATTAGAGACTTAGTATATACAACCCATATCTACTCCTTATAACTCGGTGTCAAACACCCTCAGTTTCAACGGGGAATCACCGATGCCATTTACCAATTAGAGCAACATTCTTATTGACCAAAATGCCTATACCCAAATCCCACTCCCCTTTAGGCCGACACACCCGTTCCCGACTCACCAAGTGATCTCTCCTTTCCCCCTTTTTGTATAGGTCCTAGCCTTCTTGATTATGCCTTCATTCATTTTGCCTTTGCACAATAAACAATTTGCAAAGACGATATTCCGCACACTTTTTATTCAGTGTTCTAAACACATTGTCCTCTTTTCTTGTACGACTACTTTTCGATTATTAATAAAACTTTTTCTTATCTAAAAAATATATGAGAGATGAGATACATCTGCCATAAAAACAATTTAGAAGAAAAACTCACCCGCCGTAATATAATCTCCTCATCTTTGGACCACACCATAGGATAGACCTAATAACTCAAAACAAGAACTTTTTATTATAGATATAAGCATAAAGAATTGTAACTACCAAATGGCAAAAATAAGTGTCCCCAACGTACTCCAACAGAAGGAGTCCCTGCTCCCAGATGAAGTTACGCTCCAAGTACATAAACATCGATGTTTAGTCATGACAATATGAGCTGAACATCTCCGTACTACTTCTCTGAGAAAAGACACTCCAATCGTTTGTTCTAGTACTGGAAAAACCTAGCCTGTGAAATATTCAAGCATAAAACTTTATAATAAATTTTCGAATATTTAACTGAATCAAAGACAATCTACAGACAGAAAACATTATAAGATTGATAGCAAGAATGATTGCTAACTAGTACTATACGAGATCAAACCAAACTGAATTAGACTCTAAACCCATTACAAACCAAAAAAAACAAACAAAAATCACATAAACATACAAAGAACATATCACATGATGACCAAAACTAGCCCTTAACATATGCTTCACCTTTGAAAATACCAATAAAAACTCATTTAAAAACGTCAATTTGTCTCAAATTTTAATTATCAGCAATTTCATGACCCAACACGACCTAACACGACCTATTTGACAGCTCTAATATTACTCCCCACTCAGATCACTTATGGTTCACTGAATTGTTAGCTTCTTTAAAAACAAAGCATAAACAAGCTGGTTTCAGGAGGCAATTGTGCAATAAATCCACGCATTACTTTCTTCATATACTTCTCTAACTGTATAACAAATAAAATAGATAAAATGAAAATACAACACATTACAAATTTACAATTTTGTTACGTATCAAATTATTTCAAAAACTATATATTCAAAACATTACCAGTAATATATATATATATACTCTTGACAGGAATTTTGTTTTGTCCAGCATCAGGAATTCAAGATGCTCAATGTGCTTATCCGTGAGTCCCAATCCAATGTCAAGACACATCTCCAACCCTTCCTTCAACAATAATGTGTCCTTAATCTCTTGATCTTCTCGAACCTGCTGAACCTGGTTAAATAGTTACAGAGTCTATAGTTAAAATGGATATCAACAAGTATTAGTAGTATATAATATGCAATAGGTCACGTGATACTCATAATATATTTCATCCGTCTCCAACCATAACACTTTACAGAATAAAAACATTAAAAAAAAAAAAAAAGATTACTCGTGCTTCGGTTTTTCTATCACTATCAAGTGGTACAAATAAGTAAACAAATTATTACTAAGAACTTATAAAAATAGGAAGAATTACATCAGGTTTAGTTGTGCTTCAAGAGACTCATGTTATTACTTCAGGTTCAGTTGTGCTTGAAGAGACTTATGTTAATTCATTTTCCTTACAATTTTGTTGCATTACTACACCAAGGTGCAACCTATGCAACTTGCCATGTTAGAACACATTTTTACTCGCATTTATGTTAGTCACACAATTAGAATAACAAAGGAAGAGAACAACACAAAAAAAGAGTATTAGTGGCAGCCTTTATTAGCTATTTTCAACGACACGAAGAAATAAATAGCCAGCCCATTGCAATTCTGCCTGCACCTGTATTTTGCTGCCTAGAGTCCCAACCCAAGACAAACCCAACCCAAGACAAAATATTTTATACACTTGCATGTGCTTCCCCCCCCCCCCCCAAAATATCCGTTTCACACACAAAAAAAATAAAGAGAAAGTATAGATTAATAAATTGTCAAAATTACAGCAAATGAGGACCAGTTGTCCTTCGAGAATAAGGTTATTCACGAATTAGCCCAGTTATGCTGGACCTTGGTAATAGAATAATTCTTAAGTGCCTCTACGGCTCTAGCCCATAATGACACTAGATAAGTGATCATATCCCAAAGCAAATCCACTAGAATTACCACTCTACCAAAAACCCAAACATTTCTTTCCAACCAAAGACACCAAAAGATTGCACAACTAGCTATTTGCCATAGTAATGGCTTTCCTTCCTTCTCCCAAAATCCCACACTACTAGAATTTCTCACATGAAGAAACTCTGCCACACTAGAAGAGTCCAGCCACTCTTCTCTAAAAACATCAAACAACGTGTCATCCCAAATGCATCGAGCAAAGTCATTTGTAAGAAACAGATGCAAAGAGTCATCCCTCGCCTCCGTCTCATACGCAAATCATTAGTGTTCCCTCCCAGCGCTAAAGTCCACACAAACCCCGCATCTAAAGGAGCACATTTGCCTTCCATATGAAGTCGATTATGGAAAACTATAGAAGAGGGCAAAAAACCATCCTAACGGCAAAAAACTCTGAAATAAATAAATTTCCACGGGCTAGCATGTATCCCAGTCGCAACATGTGTAACACCCCCAAATTCGCAACGATTTCCAGGGAACTATCAACGTCGATGTCCACGACTCGACACCGCCGAACCGTCACGGACCCAGGGGAGTGTTACTGCAACATTTATCGCTAAGGAGTAAATGCTAAGCAGAAAGGAAAACTAGGAATTAAAGGAAGCATCTAAATAAATTAAATATAAATATCAGAGTTGTCTATCCAGCGGTTTTAAGTCCATTATAGTTTTATTACAACTTTGTCTTCAAGGACACAAACCAAAATCCCAAATAATCCAAGGTAACCAATAATTCCATAGTTCTAAACAAACAGCCCACATTCAACCTTCTAGCAAACCGTCCTCACTCAGCTACACCTGCACTTTGGTTTTCGTGACGGAAACAAGGTACAGAAGAAAAAGAGAAGAAACAAAAGAAAACAAAAATCAGATAAACTGAATAAACGTCGTCCATACCCAGTAAAAACACTTTCGCAAACCTTACTTGGGTTTTTGAAGAATCATTGAAATTCATTTGCATGCACAAGTAGTCATACAATCAACCACACGCATACTCGATATTCAATTACATGCAATTCTTGTTTTAGTGATCATTCAAACACAAATAGATAAACCATCTTGATTAGAGAGATAAGAGAGCGAATAGAACAGCGATTACCCATACTGTTCTTAGATAGATATAGACATGCCATGGACTTACGCTAGTGTATACTCACACTACCTCTAACATAATAATCGATATGTAGAGAATTAAACAATGGGGAATAATCCGTCGTGAACACACTACGAAGTGTCCATAAAAGTAACTAGGAAATCACGCATCTCTAGAATACATCAATTAGATAAGTCTCGATAGCTCGGCTACTCCTAGGGATCCATTAGGAGTCTTATTCTCGTTTAATTCAATTCACATACTTGCATTGATTGACCTAGTGGTACAACGAGACCACAACATACTACTTCATTTCATGCTCATGATAATGAATAATAATAACGACGATTACGACATAAATGCATGTTAACAATAATCATGCTTCATATATGTCTAACGAAATTTCGGCAGCACTTCGGCAGTAAATCATGATGTCCAAAAATTACACTTTCATAATTAACAACCAACAAATATAATAGTAGGTGCTCATTAGCACTCAATAATATCCCATTCCAAATAGCACATATTATTATACCATAATAATATTAGAAATTCAACATCGCCATAATTAAACATTAATTAGCATATGAACTAATTAATTAACGAAACTTTATAAACTTATCATACTCAATATAAATCATATTTACAGTGAATAATATATTTTAAATTCTCATAATTAACGAAGATATAATTTAATCATGCTTCGCATATTAAATTCACAATAATAATCAATTAGCACATAACACATCAAAATAGTTTTGATGGGGCTTTGGAAAGAGGTAGGCACAATCGCTTACCTAACAAACACTCACTAAGCAGTAGGTAACTTGGCTAATCACAACCCGATCACGCTTGTCCGTTTGGTCCTAATTAAAAATAATTACCGAGACATAATTAATAAATACGAAAATCCAAACAGTACCGAAACTGTAAACTAATATTTTTATTAAATTTCTTGATTTATGCCAACCAATCTAGACTTTTGAAAATCTGGATTAGGACTCCGAACGAGCACAGAAAAATAAAACAATTATTGAAAAATACTGAAAATAAGAAATTAATTAAAACGAAATTATTAAACAAAATCCTAATCGGTTTTTCAAGTCTAGGCCGTGATACACCAAGCATGGGGACCCACGACCTAGCCCATCACCAAGACCACCACCCATCGACCACCATGGTCGGCGGTGGCTCGCCGGAGCACCGGCGACGGAGGAGAGAGAGAGTGAGAGAGAGATCGCGAGAGAGTGAGAGAGAGAGAGTTCGCGAGGGAGAGAGAGAGCGACTGAGAGGGGGAGGAGCGACGGGTGGGGCCCAGTCGCGTCGGCCACTCGCCGGCGACCACCCAGGCGCGGCCTGGTGGCGCGGCGGCGGCGCGACAACCGCGGCTCAGCAAAACAGGGGAGGGGGAAAAACAGAGCATGAAAGAGAGAGAAAGAAAGAGAGAGAAAGAGAGAGAGAGAGGGAGGGGGATTACCGGCGGGAAGAGGAGGCCTGTGGTTGGCCTGGTGGCCGGCGACAGCAGGGAGAGGGAGAGAGAGAAGGTGTGCGGTGGAGAGAGAGAGAAACCGTGAGGGAGGAGAGAGAGAGAATTGGGGTTTTTGGCTTAGTTTTTGCAACTGATCAACTGGCCCATCTGTTAGCTTATATAGGTGTTTGGTCAAAGAAAGTCAAACCCTACTAGAATTAGGGTTATTTTCTGATTTAATTGCTAATTAAAAATAATTAAAACTAATTAAATGCTAATTAAAATCAATTAAAACAATATGAATAAGCCTTATTCATATACAAAACCATTTTAACTAAATCCCTCAATTTGATAATTATAAATCCCGAAATTCCCATAATAATAATTAATATTATTATGGCTTAATTTGAGTAAATCGAATCGTTAAATAAATATACGATTTAAATCTCCGAAACTATTTATAAATGAATTATAAATCGATATTATAATTATAGAAAATATTGGGGTATCACATTCTACCCTCCTTAAAAGAAGTTTCGTCCCAAAACTTGAAACATGAAGTAATCACTTCTCAACGACGAAACGAGGTTACCCATACGAAGGTATAAATCGATTTTAGGACAACGACAATGCAATGCGTGTACTACGGTTGTGATCTAGGTCGATTAGCAGTGCAGCATGCAATGCTAGAACGTGCAACTCGTGCAAAGCGGTAAACAAAACATGAAATTACTAAGTGTGACATTCTACCCTCCTTAAAAAGGGTTTCATCCTGAAACTCGAATGGAATTAGTACCTTCGAGAAAGAGTTCTGGGTACTTCTCGCGCATCATGGATTCAGCTTCCCATGTTGCCTCTTCTTGACCATGACGGGACCAAATAACTTTCACAATCGGAACGGTCTTCGTACGAGTCGAGCGCTCTTTGCGTTCGATGATCTTGATTGGACGTTCTTCATACGTCAAACTCTCATCAAGTTCGATCGTTTCAGGTTGAACGACATGAGTTGGATTGTGTACGTATCGCTTCAGTTGAGAGACGTGAAAGACATTGTGGACTTTCTCAAGTTCCACAGGTAAAGCTAAACGATAAGCAACTTCACCAATCCTCTCTAGGATCTCATAAGGTCCAATGTAACGAGGACTTAACTTCCCCTTACGACCAAAACGCATAACACCCTTGGTAGGAGATACTCGTAAAAGTACCTTGCTTCCCACCTCAAATTCTTCAGGTCTACGACCTCTATCTACATATGATTTCTGGCGATCTTGTGCACTTCGCATCTTCGTCTGAATCACATTCACAATGTCGACAGTCTGCGGGATCATATCAGGATCCAAAACTGCAGTCTCACTAACGTCGTTCCAACATACAGGCGATCTAAACTTCCTACCATACAAGGCTTCATATGACGCTCGATCAATGCTTGAATGATAGCTATTGTTGTAAGAAAATTTGATCAACGGAATGTGTTTATCCCACGAACCTTGGTATTCGAGGGTACACGCTCGAAGCATATCCTCTAGAGTCTGGATTATCCTTTCCGTGTGGCCATCTGTTGCAGGATCAAAAGCGGTACTAAACTTCAATTTGCTTCCGAGAGCTTCTTGTAATTTCTGCCAAAAGTTAGAGAGAAATCTCGAGTCTCTATCAGAAACAATATCTTCAGGTACACCAGGAAGTCTCATGACCTCCTTGACGTACGCGTCAGCCAGTTTCTCCATTTTCCACGTGTCGTGCATAGGGATGAATCATGCGACCTTCGTCAAATGATCTACAACCACCCAAATGGCTTTGCTCTTCTTTTGTTTCAAATGTGAACCCATGACAAAATACATAGAAATCGAATCCCATTTCCAAGTCGGAACTTCCAGTGATTGTACCATTCCACCCGGTCTCTTGTGCTCGATCTTCACTTTCTGACATGTCAAACACTTTGCTACGAACTCAACGACATCTTGTTACATGCCTTTCCACCAGAACACTTGGCGAAAATCTTTGTAAAGCTTATCTCCACCAGGATGTACAGAATACGGTGTATTATGAGTTTCACCCAGAATCTGACTTTTGATATCTGGGTCATTGGGTACGCAAACACGTTCTCGAAATCTCATAATTCCATCTTAGCCCAAAGTGAAGTCCTCGGGCCTACCCTCGTCTTTGTGGTTTAGAATCCGCTGAAGATCCTCATCACCACTTTGTTTATCTTTGATCTCTTCAAGTAGTGTTGGTCGAACAGTCATATGTGCTAAGGTACATTGAACGTCACCTTGAAACACAATCTCCACCTCGAGACTTTGCAAGTCACGTATGATCTCCTTAGGAAGTACTAAAGCAGTGTTTAACGAATGTCGAGTCTTCCTACTCAAAGCATCAGCGACTACGTTCGCTTTACCCTCATGGTATTGGATATCGATGTCGTACTCCGTTAAAAGTTCTAGCCATCTCCTTTGGCGCATGTTCAACTCTTTCTGCGTAAAGATATACTTGAGACTCTGGTGATCAGTAAACATCTTGACTGCGGAACTATACAGGTAATGTCGCCAAATCTTTAATGCAAATACTACAGCAACAAGTTCTAGATCGTGCGTAGGATAGTTGTCTTCATGCTTCTTCAGTTGTCGTGAGGCGTAAGCCACGACCTTTCCATGTTGCATCAAAACACACCCTAAGCCATGCTTAGACGCGTCACTGTAGACCTCATATCCTTCCGTTCCTAACGGCAATGTCAAAATAGGTGCACTTGTAAGACGTTTCTTCAACTCTTGGAAAGCAGTCTCACACTTGTCGGACCATACAAACTTTGTCGTTTTCTTCATCAAATTCGTGATTGGCTGCGCAATCTTTGAGAAACCTTCCACAAATCATCTATAATATGCAGCAAGTCCAAGAAAACTTCGAACTTTGGTCACGGTCGTTGGTTTTGGCCAATCTGTAACAGCTCAAATCTTCTCTGGATCTACGACCACTCCATCCTTAGACACCACGTGTCCTAAGAAAGATACCGTGTCTAACCAAAACTCACACTTAGATAACTTGGCGTAAAGTTGATGTCTTCGCAGAATCTCCAAAACAGTACGTAGATGTTGCTCATGCTCCTCGGCGTTCTTCGAGTAAACCAGAATATCATCGATAAAGACTACAACAAACTGGTCTAGGTAAGGCTGGAACGTACGGTTCATCAAGTCCATAAACTTTGCAGGCGCATTTGTCAACCCAAAAGGCATCATAGTGAACTCGTAGTGCCCATACCTCGTCCTAAACGCTGTCTTCGCAATATCAGGCTTCGAGATCCTCAACTGATGCTATCCTGATCGCAGGTCTATCTTTGAGAAAATTGACGCACCACGCAGTTGGTCAAATAGATCGTCAATTCGGGGAAGTGAGTATCTATTCTTGATCGTAATCTTGTTTAACTCGCGGTAGTCGATGCACAGTCTCATACTACCATCCTTCTTCCGTACAAACAAAACAGGAGCACCCCAAGGCGATACACTCGGACGTATGTATCCCTTTTGTAACAAATCCTCAAGTTATGTTTTCAGTTCCTTCATCTCAGCAGGTGCCATACGATACGGTGCTTTTGAAATTGGTGCAAAACCTGGAGCAAGCTCGATGGTAAAGTCGATAATGCGTTGCGGAGGCATTCCGGGAATCTCTTCGGGAAAAATGTCAGCGTACTCGGAAACTACAGGAATAGGCTGCGGAGCTTTCCTCTCGTGACTCGTATCCACCACATGACAAAGGTAAATCGCTTCACCCTTAGTCACGCTCTCTTTAACCTTCATAGTAGCCATCACCTTCAGCTTAGGCTTGACCACAACTCCTCGGTAAGTGATCCTCTTACCTTTAGGTCCTCGCAAAGAAACGCGTTGTTCAAAGCACTCTAACTTAGCTCTATACTTGGCTAACCAATCCATTCCCAATATCACATCAAAGTCCTTCAAATCCATCTGAATCAAATCCGCGGGTAAATCGGAACCAGCTATCCTAATCGGACACTTTTCATACAACGCTTTACACTTAGCGATCGATCCATCTGGCATCCTCATATTTGCACTATACACAGAGCTAGGTTCTAATCCTATCTTAGATGCAAAGCACTTAGAAAGTACAGAATGCATCGCACCACTATCAAACAAAACAAAAGCGGGAAAAGAATGAACAAGAAAAGTACCAGCGATCACGTTCGGGTTTGCTTCTGCTTCATTGCGATTCATCACAAAGATTCTACCATTAACCCCTCTATTGTTGTTGTTGTTGTTGTTGTTGTTGTTCAGCGTGGGATTAGCAGTAGCAGGAGCTTGAACTTGGTTGTTCACAGTAGGAGCAGCATTGTTGCGGTTGTTGTTGTTGTTGTAACCCCCGTTTCCACGGTAGTTACCACCATTACCACGATAGCCATTGTTATTCCCTCCACGATTGTAGTTGTTATCGCGGTTGCGCCCATTACCATTCCTACCTCGGCTCCAACATTCAGAAGCTTTGTGACCTGGTTTTTTGCACTCATAGCATTGCAACACGTCACCTCGACAGTTCTTACCAGCACGCGTCTTGTTACAGCGAGTACAAGGCGTATTCCTTATGGCCATTATCGTAGCTTGATGACTATTCGAGTCACGATTTCTATTCGCATTGTGGTTCTGACAACCTTGGTAGCTGTTGTTGCATTCGGTCTTGGCCTCTTGTCGCCGTTATTCGATTGCGATGGATTGCCTTCGTCGCGCTTGTTCTTTCCCAAATGCGTGTCACGACGTCCAACAATCCTCTCCTGGTTCAGGGCCTTGTTATAAAATTCCTGAAAAGTGATAGATTGTCCAGCGACAAAACGTTGAATATCCCATTTCAGTCCGTCCTCAAACCTTTCGATTCGCTCAGCTTCAGTTGTCAGCAGATTAGGAGCAAAAATAGCAAGCTCGTTGAACTTGGCAGCATACTCGGCCACAGACAGCTTGTCTTGGCTTAACCCTTCAAACTCACGCTGCTTCAGGCGTGATAGAGCACTAGGATAAAATCTAGCATGTATGGCTACATTAAAACGATCCCAATTAAAGTTCGGCGTTGCAAGTAAATCAATTCTCACATCGTTCCACCACTTGTTAGCTTCGCCCTTCAGATAGTACATCGCTGAGCTAACTTTCATGTTGTTAGGCCGATTTGTAGCCAGAAACAACTTCTCGAACTCGATGATCCAAGTTTCCAGCTCTGTTGGATCAGCACCACCTTCGAACGTAGGAGGTTTAAGAGCGTCAAAATCTCGGAAACTACGCGCTGCAGAGGCTTGTGCGGTTTCCATCTCTTCTTGGCGTGCCATTTGTCATGCCATGATCTAGACCACATCGGTCAGACCATCCTCGAGTCTAGCGATTCTATCGGCGTTGGTTGACATTTTCGCAATCTGAGAATATAAAAGTAATGGTATGAACACCATTCACACAATTTGCACATCTCGACCCTTTTAGGTCTAATTGAGAGAAATAGGTTGTAATTGAAACCTTTCTCTTGACATTTAGCATATAGCATATAATTTTCGAAGATCGACCTTACATTGTAGGTCTAAGCAACATACTTGTTCTCAGTTCTCATGCATAATAGTTCGATAGGCATATAAAACACCTTAGACACATTGGTCTCACAAGAATAGACAAAGATGTTCATAATGGACTTAATGAGGCTCCATACTATTTTAGTAGGGCAATAGATAATCACACTTAATCATATTGATATGCTTTAGCACTTGGCTCACAAGAGAGTTGATAATGCTCAACAACGATTTTGCCATAAATTCGACATGGATTTCCCATCATGTCATGACGATAAGAGATAGCATTCATGCTTTTGGTCAACCATGCAAATATGTGACAACGACAGTGATATAAACAAATCACAACGACTTTCATATAATCAAACGAAATAGTTTTGCAATAAGATAGATTGCAAAAGAAATATGAGTCAAAAATATTTGTTGCTTAGGCAACCACACACCATCATCAAACTTGACCACACAGGGCCATCACAAAAGTGGAATAATGTTTCTAATCAAAACGACTAACTCTAGCAAACAAATTAACTAAACAACAACTGGGTTTTGCTTCGATCCGGGAGGCGTATCATCATCATCATCCCTCCTTGGCTTCACTTCCCTACATGGAGTGTAAGGATGCTCGTCACATCTAAACTTTTGAGGCATGAAGCGCCTTCTAAAGTTATCCACGAGTTTGCGTTTCTTAGACCTGCAGCTTTCACAGATGTCCTTTGGAGCAGGCACTAGAACGTGATTTACCTTCCACTCGAACTCAGACAAACATAGCTCATTGCCAACACCTTGAAAAGTCAGCGCCCAACGATTGCCTTTGCCATACTTCTCATCGTTGATGTAGCCACTCCTCAGTACCACATCATCATACTTCTCCTTGAGGCCTCTCCAAGGATGTAGGTTGGGTAAGCCAGCTAGTAAGAGTTCTACCCATAAACCTTGGTGTATCCTCGTACGGTTCTCATATTCGTAACGCTCGATCGTAGTGAATGCGCGATCAATGTAGGCACGGATGTCATCTAGCTCGGCATCAGTGGCAAAAAAAGGCTCCACAGGAGGAGACACATCAGCAGTAGGCGAAGGAGGTACAGAGTTGTTGCCGCTTGCATCACCAATATCCTCTAAGTCTGGCATGTTAGGTGAATCAGGGACTCCAGCTCCATACTCAAATCGCATCTCTAGATCCACAGAGTTAGGCTCAATGCTTGGCTCGTCAGTAGGAGCATCGTCAGCCTCAGGTTCGGACTCGGTAGGTTCCTCTTCAGAATCAGGATCCTCGTTAGCTACCCAGTCATGGTTAGGCTCAAGCGGTACGTCATCATCGTGAGCATCATGCGCGGGTTGATCCACCTCGAGCTCGTGCGCGCCATTGCCGTGCGCCTCGGGCTCGGGTACGGCCTCGTCATGCGTTGGCTCGCTATCGGAAATGTCTACGTATTCCACCTCGTTCTCGGGTGCAACGATCATCGCTCGCGGTTTTCTACCTCTAGTCGATTTCATCGCGATTAATCGAGTAATTTCAATCTACAAAAGGGCAATCAAACAATAAGAACATTTAAATCACAATTAAGGTGATTTCAAGTAACTCCTAGCTTCTAGGACTACTACGCTCAACGGCTTTAATTACATTTTATTTTCCCCAAAAATGAAACTAATCTTTATTAATTCATTTATTAAACCTATGCAACCTTTTTAAACCTAGGGCTCTGATACCATTTGTAACACCCCCGAATTCGCAACGATTTTCAGGGAACTATCGACATCGCTGTCCACGACTCGACACCGTCGAACCGTCACGAACTCAGGGGAGTGCTACTGCAACATTTATCGCTAAGGAGTAAATGCTAAGCAGAAAGGAAAACTAGGTATCAAAGGAAGCATCTAAACAAATTAAACATAAATATCAGAGTTGTCTATCCAGCGGTCTTAAGTCCATTATAGTTTTATTACAACTTTGCCTTCAAGCGCACAAACCAAAATCCCAAATAATCCAAGGTAACCAATAATTCCATAGTTCTAAACAAACAGCCCACATTCAACCTTCTAGCAAACCGTCCTCACTCAGCTACACCTGCACTTTGGTTTCCGTGACGGAAACAAGGTACAGAAGAAAAAGAGAAGAAACAAAAGAGAAAAAAAATCAGATAAACTGAATAAACGTCGTCCATACCAAGTAAAAATCCTTTTGCAAACCTTACCTGGGTTTTAGAAGAATCATTGAAATTCATTTGCATGCACAAGTAGTCATACAATCAAGCACACGCATACTCGATATTCAATTACATGCAATTCTTGCTTTAGTGATCATTCGAACACAAATAGATAAACCATCTTGATTAGAGAGATAAGAGAGCGAATAGAACAACGATTACCCATACTGTTCATAGATAGATATAGACATGCCATGGACTTACGCTAGTGTATACTCACACTACCTCTAACATAATAATCGATATGTAGAGAATTAAACAATGGGGAATGATCCGTCCCAAACACACTACGAGGTGTCCATAAAAGTAACTTGGGAATCACGCATCCCTAGACTACATCAATTAGATAAGTCTCGATAGCTCGGCTACTCCTAGGGATCCATTAGGAGTCTTATTCTCATTTAATTCAATTCACATACTTGCATTGATTGACCTAGTGGTACAACGAGACCACGACATACTACTTCATTTCATGCTCATGATAATGAATAATAATAACGATGATTACGACTTAAATGCATATTAACAATAATCATGCTTCATATATGTCTAACGAAATTTCGGCAGCACTTCGGCAGTAAATCATGATATCCAAAAATTACTAATTAAAAATAAAATAATTATTGAAAAATACTGAAAATACGAAATTAATTAAAACGAAATTATTAAACAAAACCCTAATCGGTTTTTCGAGTCTAGGCCGTGATACAGCAAGCATGGGGACCCACGACCTAGCCCATCACCAAGACCACCACCCACCGACCACCATGGTCGGCGGTGGCTCGCCGGAGCACCGGCGACGGAGGAGAGAGAGAGTGAGAGGGATCGCGAGAGAGAGAGAGTTCACGAGGGAGAGAGAGAGCGACTGAGAGGTGGAGGAGCGACGGGCAGGGCCCAGTCGCGTCGGCCACTCGCCGGCGACCACCCAGGCGCGGCCTGGTGGCACGGCGGCGGGGCGATAGCCGCGGCTCAGCAAAACAGGGGAGGGGGGAAAACAGAGCATGAAAGAGAGAGAGAGAGAGAGAGAGAGAGAGAGAGAGAGAGAGAGAGAGAGAGAGAGAGAGAGAGAGAGAGAGAGAGAGAGAGAGAGGGAGGGATTACCGGCGGGAAGAGGAGGCCGGTGGCTGGCCTGGTGGCCGGCAACAGCAAGAAGAGGGAGAGAGAGAAGGTGTGCGGTGGAGAAAGAGAGAAACCGTGAGGGAGGAGAGAGAGAGAATTGGGGTTTTTGGCTCAGTTTTTGCAACTGATCAACTGGCCCATCTCTTAGCTTATATAGGTGTTTGGTCAAAGAAAGTCAAACCCTACTAGAATTAAGATTATTTTCTGATTTAATTACTAATTAAAAATAATTAAAACTAATTAAATGCTAATTAAAAACACATAAAACAATATGAATAAGCCTTATTCATATACAAAACCATTTAAAATAAATCCCTCAATTTGATAATTATAAATCCCGAAATTTCCATAATAATAATTAATATTATTAAGGCTTAATTTGAGTAAATCGAATCATTAAATAAATATACAATTTAAATCTCCGAAACTATTTATAAATGAATTATAGATCAATATTATAATTATAGAAAATATTGAGGTATTACAACATGGGTGTCCCACCCATTAGAGACTTAGTATATACAACCCATATCTACTTATAACTCGGTGCCAAACACCCTCAGTTTCAACGGAGAATCACCGATACCATTTACCAATTAGAGCAACATTCTTATTGACCAAAATGCCTATACCCAAATCCCACTCCCTTTTAGGCCGACACACCCGTTCCCGACTCACCAAGTGATCTCTCCTTTTCCCTTTTTGTATAGGTCCTAGCCTTCTTGATTATGCCTTCGTTCATTTTGCCTTTGCACAATAAACAATTTGCGAAGACGATATTCCCCACACTTTTTATTTAGTGTTCTAGACACATTGTCCTCTTTTCTTGTACGACTACTTTTCGATTATTAATAAAACTTTTTCTTATCTAAAAAATATATGAAAGATGAGATACATCTGCCATAAAACAAATTAGAAGAAAAACTCACCCGCCGTAATATAATCTCCTCAGCTTTGGACCACACTGCAAGATAGACCTAATAACTCAAAACAAGAACTTTTTATTATAAATATAAGCATAAAAGATTTGTAACTACCAAATGGCAAAAACAAGTGTCCCCAGCGTACTCCAACGAAAGGAGTCCCTGCTCCCTAATGAAGTAACGCTCCAAGTACATGAACATCTTTTGGAGATGTTTAGTCAGGACAATATGAGCTGAACATCTCCGTACTACTTCTCTGAGAAAAGACACTCCAGTCGTTTGTTCTAGTGCCGGAAAAACCTAGCCTATGAAATATTCAAGCATAAAACTTTATAATAAATTTTTGAAGATTTAACTGAATCAAGGACAATCTACAGATAGAAAACATTATAAGATTGATAGTAAGAATGATTGCTAACTAGTACTATATGAGATCAAACCAAACTGAATCAGACTCTAAAACTATTACAACGCAAAAAAAAACAAACAAAAATCACATAAACATACAAAGAACATATCTCATGATGACCAAAACTAGCCCTTAACATATGCTTCACCTTTGAAAACATCAATAAAAACTCATTTATCCAAGACTATGAAAACATAAATAGAATTTTCTTATCTTAACTCCTGTCCATTCATGTTCGAATAGATACCATGGATACATGTTTTTAGCTAGGTTGCACCGATACCTAACCGAACAGCAGTATCTCGTATTCGATATGTTTCGGATATCGATACTTTTAGGATACACGCCCGATACTTGGGGATACGCACTCGATACGTATCGGAGAAGTATCCTATTTTTTCCTATTAGTTTTTGACCAAAAAAATTACGGATACTCCTAGTATACCTAATGGATACTTTAAGGATACTACAAATTAGCAAATACTTCAATTAATTATATTCTTTGCAACAAGTATTAAGTATTTATTGAAATACATCTCTATGCACCTCAAAAGAAGTGGCATTTCTCTCTCATGATTACCTTTATCTTGTCTGATCTGAAGGCTACCACCCACCGGAGCAGCTGGTCGTTAACTCTCTATATTTTCTACACATCCATACCAACAACTTAGCCACCGACTTAGTCACACGTTTTTCATCTCTCATTTCATATTCTTAATGGAGAATGATATATATATATAGATGTTAACAATGATAGAGAAGGACATAAATTGTATTATAATTTAATTTTTTTTATTTAAAGTTGTTATATATTTTTATTATATTTTTGCCATATCCGTATCCTCAAAAATTTGGATTTGCAGTATCCCGTACCTGTATCCGTATCAATATCCGTACTCGTGCAACCTAGGTTTTTAGTCAGAGTAAGTTTTGTGTGAGACCAATGTTAAGAGAATAACCCATATCGAAAGAATGGGAGAGAGGAGACTAGCATATAAGTTAATGGGTTACTCCACCTAACACCAATTGGTTTCAGGATGGAACCCCACTGGGCTTATGTGCAGTCTACTCTCCTCCACGTGCGGGCCTGCAGGCGGTAAGCCCATTGAAGATTTAATATGGTATTGGTTTTAGGATGGAACCCCACTGGGCTTATGTGCAGTCTACTCTCCTCCACGTGATGGCTTGCAGACGGTAGGCCCATTGAAGATTTAATATGGTATCAAAGCGGATTTTTATCCTGGCTTAATGTTACCCCTTATTGGCCCACGCGCGTGTGACTAGCCCATAGTAGGCTTTATTTGGTCCACGCTTCAGCCCATGATGGGGGGTGTTGAAGTGGGTTTGTGTCCCAGATGGAAAGATTAAAGGGTCTTGAGCATACATATAAGGAAGTGGGTTACTCCACCCATAGCCAATTGGTTTTGGGTTGGAACCTCACTTGACTTGTATGTGTGCTCACTTGTTAAGACTCAATTATTGAAATTTATCATGGTATCAAAGCTAATGGTTAGTGATCTTGAGAGCATTCATGGTTATGGAAGATGAAGACACACATCCGGGTATGGTGAGTTCGTGTTGATGGACACTGGAAAAAGAAGCGGGTCCGAGTTTGTTCTCCACAAATTGTGATGGGGGAGATTTGTTGGGTATTATCCCAATTTGTGAAAACACCAAAGAAAAGATAAAAAGAAAAAAAAGAAAAAGGAAAGTTTACTTAAGTCATTTAATGGTGTACATGACTTGTGATATTAGTGGGCTTTGGAGTTGGTATTAGTTTATTAGCCCTTTAGAGTTGACGGCTGAATGGACTAATATTAGCTTATGAAGGAAGCATCTTGGTAGGGCATTATATTGTGACAATGAGCTTTGCCGTGAGCATATATATAAATAGATAGATGAGAAGCAGAAAGGGGTGTGCCGTGAGGTCCCAATGTGAGGGCACGATAGCCACAAAGTGAGAGGCAGGCCCGGCTTTTGGGGTGTGCAAGTGGGACGATTTCACAGGGCCCCCACTTGCACAGGGCTCCACTTGAATATTTTTTTTTGGTGAGTGAAAATATAAATGTGTGGATTATAAAAACTAAAGTATGTGCTTGATGTACGAATATCAGAATAAAAGGTACTGGAAATACCCCTATTTAGTACTATTCACTATCATTTTACTGCCCCATCAAACTTACCATCTCGAGATTATCTTTCAACCCTCACATATTTCTGTGGCTCTTCGTATTTTGTTCTGCGGTTCTTCCCATTACAAAGGACAGAGATTCATAAACCCCTATTATTCCACCATTAACGGTACTACAATTCTACAACAAATTTCTACTTCCTATCAAAAAAAAAATCTATAGATTTATTGCCGATTTCTAGATTTTCTTTTATTGTTTTTGTTTTGTTGCCCATTTGTTTTTGCAGTAATTCCACAAAAGAGGAAGTCTTATGTTCAGTTCCTTATAAAAATTATAAAGGAAAAAAAAGTTTTCAATCCGAATAGGTTTATCGATCACTATAAAAAGTTAGAGTAGGGCCTCACTTTCAATTTTAGCACAGGGCCTCTTAAATCTCAGAGACAGCCCTGGTGAGAGGTGACGGAGAGGACGACGAGGCTACGAGAGCAAGCCGTCTGTCAGAGCTTGTGAGAGGGAGAGTGCTCCGAATGCTGAGCCGCCCTATAAGCCGAGATGATGGAGAAATTCCTAATTATGGGGAAACCTAATTAGGTGGTGAATGACTACTGCGATTAGTTCGTAGGAGTGACGTTTGTTGGTTCAGGCATAAAATCAACGGGTTCCTACAACAGGTTTTTGTATCAGTCCTAGTGATTTTGGTAGTAGTATTAATTGGGTGGTATCAATATTGTACTTGGCCGCGTTTATAGGAGTTGGGTAGTATACTTGGTTGTAGATGTGTTATCTGGTTTGACATTGTCATCACTATTTGACAGTATTAGTGGATTAATTGTCGGTTTGGCCCGTGATTTTTTACCCTATTGAGATTTTCCACGATATATTTGGTGTTGATTATTGGGTGTTGTTTTCAGTATTTTATTGTTAATTTCGGAATTGGTATTTGCGTGTTTGGGTCCTAATTGGAGGGATTTGTTGTGTGGGTCAAAAATCCTAACAAGTGATATTAAATCTTCAATGGGCCTACCGTCTGCAGGCCCACACGTGGAGCAGAGTAGACTGCACATAAGCCCAGTGGGGTTCCATCCTAAAACCAATTGGTGTTAGGTGGAGTAACCCACTAACTTATATGCTAGTCTCCTCTCTCCCATTCTTTCGATGTGGGACACTCACATGTGGGTTATTCTCTTAACACTCCCCCTCACATGTGAGTCCCTTTCAATTCGACAATCTGGAGGTAGGTCAACATCCTCAATATGAGGTTCAACATGCCCTTCTTGGGTTACCCTTAACATGGGTACATAAACACTGTTGGGCCTTCTTGACTCCACACAGCAAATCAAATCCTCCTCCAGTTGCTTGGTCAATGGGCCCCCTCCTGGGGCAGATAATGGACCAGGATCTCCACCATGGGTTCTAATACCATATTAAATCTTCAATGGGCCTACCGCCTGCAGGCCCGCACGTGGAGGAGAGTAGACTGCACATAAGCCCAGTGGGGTTCCATCCTTTGGTTTTAGGATGGAACCCCACTGGGCTTATGTGCAGTCTACTCTCCTCCACGTGCGGGCCTGCAGGCGGTAGGCCTATTGAAGATTTAATAATCAACTCACAAAAACATTGGGTCACTATTTAGCATTGTACGGGTTACTTATTATTATCATTCGTGACCCTCATTTCAATAAAAAGTGATCCTCGTCTCACCAAAAGTTATAAAAAGACCGTCTTAAACAAGTTTTTGTGATTTTATAGGAATATGGATCCTACATGCACTGATATGTGAATGCTGCAATCTTATGGCGACGGGGACAAACTTCTCGATCAAACACATATACCGGAAAGCTAATACGTGTGCTAACAAGCTTTCCAATCTAGCTTTGAGCTATCCCTTGGGCGAACATCTGTTGGATGCAAGACCGCAGCCTTTAGTTCCATTGCTGCTTCATGACGTGTTAGGCGTCTCTACTTCACGTACTATCTCCATGTAATCAGGGCTTGCCCTTCCTTTATTCCAAAAAAAAAAAAAAGTCTTGCAAGACAAAGAGGATAATGCAACATTTGTGGTTTCAAAGTTGAATTTTGAGGGTTTTCGGCCTCATGTTCACGAGATTATATTGAGACATTACAGAGGTGGTAAACGGGTCGGTCAGGTCGGGTTTAGGTCGGGTCAGTTTCGGTCGGGTCATTTATAGGTCGGGTCGGTTCGGTTTCGGGTTGGAAAATGCTTGTTCATGACCCACAGTGTTCGGGTTCGGGTCGACCCAACGGGTTGTGCATTTATTTTTTAATTAGGTTATAATTGCATAATTAATTGTATTTTCAACTTTAAAATAAAAAAGTTGCAGACTATAATGTTATTATATATGGTTTTAATCTACTTGAAAACTATTTCGTAAACTTTTTACAAGTTATTATGTTTTTACTAATGCATACGAAGTATCAAACCGCTACCTATCTAACAATTAGTTAAGATCGTTCCACAAGGATTAGAAAAACCCTTATTAAAGAGAAATCTGAAATTACATATGTCAAAATTGGTTGATATGTAAGAAATTCTAATATGATTAAGCTTTTTGTCATTCACTTTTCTTATGCTGATATGTCTTGTTTTGAAAGCCTCAACCCAACGGGTCGACCCAAAGCGGGTTCGGGTTTGACCCAATAAATGTCGGTTTTTCGGGTTCGGTAAGTATAGGGTTTTGGGTTGAAATTTGTTGTTCAAAACCCAAACTTTTTAGGTCGGTATGGATCGGATTCTCGGGTCGGGTCAAATTTTACCAGCTCCTAGAGACAAGTATTATTTTTCTACAGGGTTGAAGGAAAGATACTGAAGCTCGACTCTACGAACTGTCTCTATGAAACCTACCACTATGTAGTCTTCATCCCGTTTGAATGGTCACGATTGCAACATTCGCATTCACTAGCAAAGTAAGAATTACGTACCGAAGTATATTCAAAAAAATCTACTCTTTCTCAAGTTGTTTAGTTTACTAAACAATATTTTGTATTACCATTGAACTAGGTTGTTTTTTCTTTGTTTGCTGTGATTTAATCTATAATACTCTCAGGAGCACCACTGACGCCAATATCCTTATGAACTGATAAATTCTTGCTCCGGTAATAGTTTCATATTTTTCCTTAACTAGTTTTAGGGTCCGTTTGGCCTAACTTCCACAAATTCAACTTTTCCTTCCAAATTTTATTCTTGCTCACCCCTTTTCATCCACTCCCTCCTCTATTTCCAACTTCTAAGAAGTCGAAATAAAGCTAGAAATGGAAGGAGAAGGAGAAGCTACAATTTGTAACTTCTCCTTCTAGTCGAATTGTAGCTTTATTTCAACTTCTTAGAAGTTGAAAATGGAGGAGGGATTGGATGAAAAGTGGGTGACTAAGAACAAATTTGGGAGGAGAAGGAGAAGTTGGGAGAAGGTAGGCCAAACGGGCCTTTAAAGCCCGTGCGTTGCACGGGTTGAGTGAAATGTCTATATATTAATATTCATTTGGTGTAATACGCACACTAACATGCCTATTTAAAAAAAGAAATCATAAATAATTTCTAAATGATTATAATTATGCATGCTATATAGTGATGCTAGTTTTATGTTATCCTTAGTGATTTAGGTCGATCTCTCTCTTATTTTTCACGTCCCTCGGATCATCAAAATTAAATTTGCTAGAATAAATAAGAAAACTTTGAAAGCAAAGAGATGTAGGGAGAATAAATGGTGAGAAAATGTTCAAAAAAAAATGGAGAAGTGATTATGTGAGGCGTTTAGTAAAACAAGATACGGAGTATTAATTATCATAATCCTCCTAAATAAAATACAATTAGGGTTCTAACCAAATTGCACCTCCGAAAATGGTTACTTTAAAATTGGTGTTAGATCGATGTTCAAACACTATACATTATATCGCAGGAGCCTTGAATCAATAAAAGGTGAAATGTGAACATGAGCAGAGGCATGTATCGCATTCTCCACTTTTTTTTTCTTTCTATATTCTAAAATATATTTCTGGATTATGTGGCTTGCTTTAATTTTTTTTTGTTGAGACTAATTATTGCTTAGGTGATGCAACTTAGTAATCAAACTTTTGCTATGCACGGACTTAAAATATATTTGCTCAAATTTATTTTCAAGCCAATCTTACATGTTTCTTATACATATTGTAAATGAATGTTTTAAGGTACTTTTCGATGCGAATCTGATGATTTAAAAGATTATTTTTTAGACATGTAGAAAAATTATATTTGATTTCATAAATATTTGACAGAACTCTAATATAGCTCCTATAAAACTTTAGAGGTCTATCACAACTCAAGCTCTATATTTCATTTCCTAACCTCTATTTCTTTTTTGTTTAATTGCTTGCTTAAATGACATTCCTATGTGACGCGATGCCCGTGGGATACACGCGTTCAAATTTATATGTTTTGTTGTTTTCCTTTTTCTTATATTAGTAAATATCATATTTTAATTTTTTTTTTTACTGAAATTAATATTGTAACACAATCTTACAAGTTTATTGTAAACATATTATAAATGCTTCTCATTTCGAAGTACTTTTCGATACGAATGATGTAAATATTATTATTTTTAAAGATGTGTAGGGTAGTTATATTCGAGTTTGAATATTACACAAAGATAAAGTAGTTATGACGTCAATAAAACTTTAACTATTTAGCACAATTCAATCTCTCTTTTTCGAAACTTTATTACTATGAAACTTTTTTATATTATATATTGATTGATATGTTAAAAATAGTTTTATTTGGCAATTGATTTGAGTATACTAATAACTAAGTCAATAAAGTGTGAAAAATCTTCTTTTTATTTTCTTCTTTTTATTTTTATTTCTATTTATTTTTATTTTTTTGTTCAACGTATGTGTTATGAGTATGTGTTACTTTAATTTTATTGTTTAATATTCTCTCTTATGTGGCATGCTCTTAAAAATATCTCTTAGGTGGCTAAGATATTTGCTCATTTTTTATTATTATGATTTTTACTTATTTACGGGAACCAACATATACCTGCGATCTTACATACTTCTTATACATAGTGTATATGCATCTCATTCTAAAGTATTTTTCGATGCAAATTTGATGGTATAAAAGTTATTATTTTTTGAGATGTATAGAAAAGTTATATTTGATTTCAAATATTTGACAGAATTTTAGTATAACACTTATAAAACTCTAGAGGTCTATCACAACTCAAGAATCCTAAATAGTAGGGTATCTAAGAGTCCTAAACATTTTACAGCAGTTAATTTTTGTCATTATCTTCGCTTAGGTGGCGCGCTCTTAAAATTCTCGCCTATGTGGCATGCCTTATTGCTCTAAAAAAACTATCTTATATATATATATATATATAGGGATGCTCTCTTTCTTCTTATTTATTCACTATTAAACCGCTTTTTTGTAGTGTCACACCTTCTTCCCTTACCATGATAAAGGGCTTCTTGGAACCTTCCTTATTGACTTGTATGCCAATGAGTGTTTTCAAAATGTCGATCTGCTTGTATAAGACCGTTTCGCGTTAAAACATTAAAAATAACAATTTCTAGTCAAAATGTAATATTTATTTTTACACTTATTAGTTAAAATGTAATAATCGCCCCGCAGTAATATATGAGTTTTTGTGATGTTCCCAAAAGGTATGAAATATAGCTTTTTATTTGTCTAAAGCACCTTATATTGGGCATAAATTAGGACATATGTGTAGAAGGCAAAAAATTATCAGCCAATTACAATGCGCCTGACAAGGGGAGGTCCATCATTGACAATTTGACTGGCCAATAAAATAAAGTCATGTGTCATCTCCAAACTCAAGCAGCAGACAAATTATATGCTGCCGCGTGTCATACGGGATCCAGATAAGGATGGGAGTAAGAGTCTCATAAAGGGATGAATTCTATTTAAATAAATACAATTACCTAAATTAAAGATAATAATTATTTCCTAATTAAATTGGAGATAATTATCTTTTTGGAGAGTTCGTGATGGAGGTAACTCTCAATACCTAAAAGATAACTATTAAATTATTATCTTTTCATTGGATAATGGGAATGACTCTATCTTTTGGAGACTTCAACCCATTAACAAATCTCTCCTCCTCCACTATAAAAAGGGGACAACCCTAGGAGTAAAGGAGGTAGAAAATCAGAAGCGAAGCTCTGCCCCAACAACAACTCAAAGACTCCCGAGTCATTAAAAGGTGAAGTTGCAGTTCGTTTACAACAGAAAATCTCCATTAAAGACTCCCAAGCAAGTCACCAATCAAAGGTTTTTGTCCAACTCTAAAGCTTACATTCGACATCAAGCCTAGGCCCTCGAATCCAGTTCAAGTCGAGATCAAGTCTATCGACCCTCAACTCAAAGTCTACTTCAACAAAATCAACCTTTTGAACAAGATCAAGCCTTAATTGGCCCTTGTTCACTAAATCAAATCGACGCTTGCGATCTACAGTTCTAGTTCGTGAATCGTCACCAAATCAAAGTGGAGATCGAATCAGGGGATTTTTATATTCTTTGCTAAATAGAGAATATATAGAGATTGTAACCCAAATTTAATCATAAATACAAATTGATATTTGTTCATATATTTTGACTTTGTTATTTGTTTCAGACGCATAATTTGTGTCTACAATATGTATAGATTGAATACCTAATAAGCTTCTCTAACAACCAAACAATAATGTTCTAATTAAAAGCGTTCCCAGAACAAGGACCGAACAACAACTTTTGTCAATTGTCTATTTGTCTTCATGGACACTTTCTTTTTTTCATGCATTTGCAATTTTGCAGCTTCCTTCCACTGTTAAAGGACCTTCTTTGGAGCTTCCCTTAAAATAAGTGCCAACGTGTAGTACATATATTCATTTGACATACATTTTCTTTGATTAGTTATATATAATGCTAGAATTTACTTTATACTTTTAATTATCTGTTTTAAAAGTTTCGGGAATGTGTCTGAAAAGATTGCAAAAGGCGACAGTGTGGTTCATGTTGACAGTGTTGTCACATAAATTAAGAGGAGTGCTATATGAATATGCCTGAAACTAATTAATTAAATAAAATCACAATATCTCTGCCGTTCTCTCTCCTTTCTCTCCCAAGAAATCCTAGCCCCCTTTTCTTCGACTCATCTTAGGGCTACCACTGGCATCTTTTGCCTGTGGTTAGCCCCTCCGTTGTTGTTTCTCTGCTTTCGATCTAGTTTTTTAGTCTGTTTTTCTTTATAGTTAGTAATAAACTCTCCTTTGGTGAGAGGTTGTGGAGTTCTCCATGTTCGTCGGAGGGTCGTAGAATTTGTGTTTTAGGTTTCAGTTTGATGAATCAAGAAGACAAGTTGAATCTGTTATGCCCAGGGGATTTGTTCTTCCAAATAGCTGCAGCACGTTTCGTGCTTACCTCCGATCGTAGGGACAAGGCGGTGGCCTCCCGTTTACTGTATAGCATATTTTTTGCTATATCAGGGCATTGTCAATTATCGACGAAGTCAATCAAGACGCCGATTTCTAGCAGTGATGTTTGGATTGGTAGTCACTTATCGACGAAGCTGATCAAAACACTAATTTCAAGCCGTGATGGTGGGCGTCATATTCATCTTGTTATATTAGATTTATACTTAGTTATGTTAAATCTATATTTGTTTAGAGTTATTCATCGTTGTAGATGTCGGATGGCTTTTTATGAATGAATAAATTCTCTTTCCTTAAAAAAAAAAAAGAAAATCACAATAATTATCAATAGTAGTATACACTATTATGATTTTTACTTATTTACGGGAACCAACATATACCTGCGATCTTACATGTTTCTGATACATAGTGTATATGCATCTCGTTCTAAAATATATTTCGATGCGAATTTGATGGTATAAAAGTTATTATTTTATGAGATGTGTAGAAAAAGTTATATTTGATTTCAAATATTTGACAGAGTTTTTGTATAACTCTTATAAAACTCTACAGGTTTATCACAACTCAAGAATCCTAAACAGTATGATATCTAAAACTCATTGCTCCCGAAAAATGCCTCCTTTATATATATATATATATATATATATATATATATATATATATATATATATATATATATATATATATATATATATATATATATATATATATATATATATAATAACTCTTCCCATATTTATTGCACTGTTGAGCAATCTATAATACTCTCAGAAATCTTAGACGTGAGTTAAGCAACAATGAGACTACAACATTGTTGCATCTTTTCCATTGCGATAACAACGAATAATTTGTAACATAAACCTATATCATAAACAAACAAAAATCTTATTTATTTTAGCAACATTCAAATAACGAACAACATCAATACAAGTTTGTACAATAAGCTAATTTTGGTAAAATTACGCCATTCAAGCAAGCTCATAAGTCACCTTATTACACTTTTGCACTTCCAAACAACGACTCATATTTCCCAAATTTTTCACCTTAATTTAATGTTGAAACATAGGTCCTATGTCATTGACGCTCGCATTCTCCAACTACTTAAAATAAGGAAAACAATGCAACATGGAGAATTGATCACTTGATGTTCAAGGTACATTTCTTCTTGATGAACAATTAATTAATATTTTAGTGATCTATCTTTAATTTTGATAGTCATCTTTTGATGAGTTGTCTTCTCCGATTGGAGTCGGATGTTTATACAATTAACATGAGAATCGAGGATTGAATCTCTAGAGAATATATCATCAAGGATAGTAAAAACCCTGATACCCTTGCAAGTATACGGAAATTTCGAAGTAATAAATAAGATCGTCTCCATAAGGAGCGAGGCGTTTCGAATACCAAAAACCCTATAATACGGAAAGCTAAGCAAATTGGGGTAAATTGGATGGTGGTTTAATTTAATAAAACCTAAAACTAAAACTAAATTAATTAACTAAGATGAGAGGAAAGAGCAATCACAATTGTAAGAATCAAGATTTAAAGCTAGAGTTGAGGGTTCACCCAACTAATGATGTTCTAATGCAATGAATGTTATGGGAGCATGCAATCAAATGGTAATGCAAGGAAACGATTAGAACTCAAATAACCCAATGCCTCTTTCAAGGTCCAAAGGAAGCACCTAACTCAAACTAACCACCTATTTTCATGGGATTAGATCAAAATAGGTCCATTAAGTACAAACTAATCAATAAGTTCCCAAGGTGATTCATCCTACTTTCGTAGCTAAATCTCCTTGATAGGTTAGTAAAACCCCTCACAATCAACCTTCCCCTTTCGATTTTAGATTAATTGATCAAAATAAAGCCATAAACTCATTTGGGCATTTCATCAAACACTTGGGGTACTTACTACCAAACAAGCAATTACCCAAATAATAACATACAAATCATATCATCCAAGCATTAAAAACACCATAGTTGGGTTAATCCCAACTCTAATAAGAGAGATTAGCCACTAATCATCATAAAGTCATCAATTTTAATTAACCAAAACATAATAATCAAACTTGCAAGTATTGATAGAAAGAGAGAGAGAGAGAGAAGAGAAAACTTACAACCAAATGTTAAGAGAGGATTAAAGAGTAGATTAACATAAATATCAAAGTTTAGCACTCACTAAAGATACTAATCTCACTATTTGAGAGTTTTTGTTCAAGAACCCTAGAAAGTTAGGCTAAGATGAGATATATCCGAAAAAATAAGAAAATAAGTTATTTATAGGCAGACGGGTCGATGGCCAAAAAGCCCCAGAAAAACACCCCCGTCCAGAAAAACGGGGGTGGGCGTTTTTCTGAAGAGGGCCGTTTTTTTCAGGTGGGCGGCAACGCTTCAATTCACTGGAGGGCCCGTTTTTAGGAGGCAGGACCGTTTTTCATCTTCAAACGCATATTCGACATGAAAGTTGTAGCCCTCTTTGTTTGCTTTCCGTAGCACTTTGAATCGCTTGATTTGGACCACATATGATGAGGTTATGACCAAAATACTAAACCACTATCAAAACTTCGTCCTTGTTTATTCTCGCTCGCACCATTACTCCTCTGCGAAGCCAAAATACCTATAAAAACATGCAAAAGCACACCAAACAAAGAAAAGCATAATCTAGAAAATATGGTGTAACATCACTACACTAAATGCAAGTAACATCCTAGAAATTACCTAAAACCAATGCAAATGTACCCTAAAAACATGCAGAAATACTTGTGCATCAAACCATGACATTCTTCATTATTTGTCGGGATAAAACTAGAGCTCTAAAAGAGGTGGTGTTGGGACGTGTTGGGTCATGTCGTGTGTGGTTTCGTGTTGGTCTCAAAATGTACAAATTTGATATGACATTGAAGATGATTATATTACAAGATAATTTAGTGTAATCGTGTTACATTCGGATAATTCGTGTTGTGTCGTTTTCGTGTTTCTCTCACTAATTTGGGGAAATCCGTCTCTGTGCAGTTATCCCATTTTCCTTTCGATCAATTTAGCTTTCAATTTCACTTTCACATTCTAAAGCTACTCAAATTCATATTTCAGATCCCTGCATCTCCAAAATTGAATGGTGATGTAAGGGAGGGAAATCGATATACTTTCGTAGAAATTAGTTTCCTTTATTAATAAAGACTTTATTTTGTCGTACAAAAAAAAAATCATTTATATTGCTGCAACAGAGAAGTGCATCTGTTGGAAAGCTGTAATCCCCTTTTAACATGGTTGTTGATGGTGGCTGGTCTGCTCTGAGCTGCAAATCAGGAAAACAAAGAGTGTCTAGGTAGTGTAGCCTAGGATTTTAAATCTCACTTGATATACGTTATATCGGCCACGACGTATAAGTTTCGAAGGTCATCGATATGTGAAATCGTATATGTCAAAGGGTGTTTGAAAAGACTGTTATATGACCGATAACATGTTTAATATGATTCCCAATATTGATGTTAAAAATCAGTATGTTGATCAACTAAGTAGATAAGTGATTGCTACCAATTACATCATCACTGATAGAACTCAACGTCTGATAAACTCCGTTGGCGACAATCAATCGTCCGTTGCCGGAATATAGCATAATAAATGCTATAAGGCAAAGCAATGCCCGTTTCTCTACGATCAGAGGTAAACCTTATATGTGTTGCAGCTATTGGAACTTTGGAAGTGTAGAATCCTTTAACATGTAAGATCGAATTTGTCTTATCAATTCATAAACCCTAAAACAAATTCTACAAATATCTGAGGTGTACTCGAAAACCCTACCTAAATTAAACTCCTCAAACTCCGATGAAGCGTAGATTCAAACAATCTCTCTGGAAAGAAAAGTTTATTAATATCCCTACTCTTTTTAAAATATTAAATTAATGAATTTGCTCGATATGTCATGCATAAAATCTTCAAACAACAAATATATGATAATTTTTTTTTATCAAATACAAGTACCATATATCAAAACCATACAAATCATACAAAATGAAGATAAATTTTCTATTTTGCTCTTTTTTTTTCTTTTTTTTTTTTGCTAAATGGACGGTATATAGTTTCACAGAGTAGGTTAGCGGATGAAAATTTTCCACCTGAATTCAACCTGATCTATTTATTCGGGTTTTCATCCATATATAGTTAGATCAGATAAACCAAATATCTGCAGATGCAAATCCATTTACATTCCTACTTTAAATACTCATTTGTTCTATTAATTTGGTTATTCTATAAATTGTGAATCCCACTCCTATCTTCTCCTACACTAATAGCAACTTTATAACAAAGAGAACTTGCAAACAAACATTTCGGAAACAATAATTTTTTTTTTTTTATAAATCAATAATAAAAAAATAGAATTTGTAAAACAAAACTCCTTTGATTTTCATCCATATAATTGAATCGGATAAACCGAATATCTGCATATGCAAATCCATTTACATTCCTACTTTAAGTACTCATTTAATCTATTAATTTGGTTATTTTATAAATTGTGAATCCCGCCCCTATCTTCTCCTACACTAAGAGCAACTTTATAACAAAAAGAACTTGCAAACAAACATTTCGGGAACAAAAAAAAAAACAAAAAAATTATAAATCAAAATACCTTTGATTTGCTCTCGTTGAGAGTCGAACTCAAGACCTCCCGCTTACTAAACGGGTGCTCTAACCAACTGAGCTACGAGAGCTGCTTGATTATATTAACTTTTATTATTTTGTAATATATTAGTACTCAGGATTAAATTTAGTGAATTGCTATTTACCGCCCAAAATTACTCACCACCGCCCTTGAAAAATACAAATTTACCCTTCACTCTCACTCACTCCTCACTCCTCACTCTCTTCCTCACTCTCCTCACCACCACCTCTCTTCCTCACTCTCCTCACGCACCACCACCACCACTCACGGCACCACCACCACCACTCACGGCACTCACTCCTCACTCTCTTCACCACCACCTCTCTTCCTCACTCTCCTCACCACCACCTCTCTTCCTCACTCTCCTCACGGAACACCACCACCTCTCTTCCTCACTCTCCTCACGCACCACCACCACCACTCACGGCAAAACCACCACCACACCATCACAACGGAAATGTCAGGGGCTAGCGGCAGCGGCAGAGGCGGCGACGGGGACGGAGGCGGCGAGCATCGCGGCGGGGTGGTAAGTTTTCGAATTTTTTTTTCGAGTTCGAAGAGTCGGGCGTCTGCCCTTTCCGCCTGCCTATGGGGTAGGCGAGATCGGCAGACGCCCACCCATGGTAGAGGCGCCTTTTGTAGACGCCGCACCCATGGGTGAGGCGTCTGTAGCAGACGCCCGAGACAAAAAAAAAAAAAAAAAAATATTATTATTATTATTATTATTATTATTATTATTATTATTATTATTATTATTATTATTATTATTATTATTATTATTATTATTGTTATTGTTATTGTTGTTATTATTATTGTTATTATTATTATTATTATTTATTGTTATTATTATTAATATTATTATTGTTATTATTATTTGTTATTACAATTATTATTAGTTGTCAATTATTATTTTAATTGTTTATTACTGATTATTGTTTAATTAAAAATGTGAAATGATAGAGGAGAGGAGGAGTCGGTAAATCGATGCCGAGGTTAGTCAGTGAACTATCTGGTTCAGGACCGCGTCACACGAGGACGCGCGAGATTGATGCCTCTGTACGGAGATAGAGAGAGGCAGTTCGGATGAGGCAGATGACTGACCGTCACTTATATGAGGCTGAGCAACACGATTACGGATCTAACGAGTTCTACTCCGGGGATCATTCCATGGACGAGGATCAGATTGGTGTCGAATCATCCTCATATTGGCGCGTGGTGAAGGGCAGAGGCGGTAAGTTTGTTAGTACTGGGTCGTCCAGTAGTAGCAAACGATCTAGAGCGGAGGACGACAGTACATGGCTTGTTACAGGGAAAGTGGCCGGTGGACCGGCGGATGATAGCGTCATACCGAGCTTCCTGGGCCACGCAGCGTCTCGTATATGGAGGGGGGAAGAGACGAGGGGTCTGTTGAAGTGTCAGAACCAATTCAGTGTCTGTCAGCGGCTGAGTGAGTGGCGAGCGGAGATGTCGGCCGAGGTGAGGGCGCAGATCGAGGGGACTGGGTTATCACACCTGACAGACATTATGTTCAGACATATCGACTTCCCCCTGATATCTGCATTCGTTGAAAGGTGGCAGCCGGATACGAACTCGTTCTACATGCCGTTCGGAGAGATGACCATCATGTTGCACGATGTATGGCATATTCTTCGGATTCCTGTAGAGGGAGAGCTCGTTTCCAGTGACGGACGGGATGGGCAGCTGCAGGCGACGACCATGGAGGTTCTCGGGGTCACCCTTGATGAACTGATGCATAGGCACTGGCAGGGCGGTGGGGTCCTCACGGAGTCGGTTTTTGAACTTTGCCGAGAGGAGGACCGAATGGAGGACATCCAGGCGGTAGGTTGGATGTGGTTACTTATTGGATCCACCTTGTTTGTCGACAAGAGTGGTAACCGTATTAGACCCTCCTGCGTGATGGAGGTGAGGGACGGTGTCGGAACGGCGCATCAGTTCTCTTGGGGATCTGCTGCCCTCGCCTTCCTATATTGTCAGCTCGGTATAGCTAGTCGGGGGGATTCTCAGGGCATCTGCGGATGCCTAACTCTCCTCCAGGCATGGATATACGAGTACTTTCCCTGCTTCCGACCTCATCGGGAGCGGATGGTTGTCGGGGACGGCGAGGCTCCCCGTGCGTGCGTATGGAGTGCCCAGGCTGAGGGCAAGGACGTGGTTCGACTGCACTCCTTACGTAGACGCTTGGATCAGCTGCGAGCGTCAGAGGTACGTCATGCAGTTTTCGGTGTTCTTGATTTATTTCGTCGTTTGCTATGTTTTTTTTACTTCACCGTAACTTGAACATTTCTACGTAGGTGGTGTGGCTGCCGTACGGTTCTAACCCGGTTGCATCTGTACCGAGGACTGTATTCATGGGGTGGCTACGGTATCGGGATATTATCGAACCGTATATGCCTGGTCGTTGTTTACGACAAATCGGGTACGTACAGAGTATCCCTTTCCCGATCACTAGGCCAGAGAGAGCGATCAGGTCATGGAGCAATCGTTTGTACAAGGTTGTCTACCCCGTACGAGTATCATCTGATTCCTGGCGTATGTTCCCGGGAGGTTACATTCTTGGTCTCCATGGGTTTCAGGCATCCACGTCAGATCCCACAGCATGTACGGATGACTACCTCGAGTGGTACTACCGTCACTCCCACCCTCTGCTGACACCACCTGAAGATGCAGCACCTGGATCTGTGATTCCTCCACGATCCAACAGCGATTATGTAAGTGATTAACTAAAAATATATATTTTTTTACGTATTACATATCTCTAAACTCACACTCATTGTTACTTTTTTGCAGTGGGTGAATCGTCTAGCCGTCGCATTTGAGTCTTTCATTACTTTGCTTCCTCCGGAGCAAGCGGAAGGTCCTCGATCGGTTATGGAGGAGTATATGAGAGATTGGCGGGCTGCCAAATGATGTATTACTTATATGACCCTAGACGAATTTGTTATATTTTTATGTTGGAGTTTCATTGTTATTGTTATTTGTGTTATTGTAATTTGTTGTTTCTTATTTACCTTTTTTGTTTTATTGTAATTTGTTGTTTTATTTACCTCCAATAATCACGAAAAAATATAACATGCAAAATATAACAATCACACAAAAATGTGACAATGATATAAGTAGAAAAATATAACAATCACGCAAAACATTCAATTACGTTGACCTCGCTAAACGATCCCAATGTGCTCTTCGCCTAACATACATTTGCTCCCAACCAGCGACACTATCAGAACGGGAAGTAAACCATGCTGCGCATATCGGAGGAACAGGGAAATCTGAGGCTAAATCCAGAAGGATATAATGCATGTACAAATCACCTAAATGACCTATGACAATTTCCCTACTTGGACGTGTAGCAGTCGAAGGTGCTTGCAACGGTAGCACAGTGGAACAAGCATATAACCCCCTTCCGCTGCCGTATCCGAATAACATAATCGCTGCATTGAAGAGGTTGGCAATCGGGAACAAATCCTCAAGTACTATCATCCAGTGATCATCGTGACACGCACCTCCGTCCCACATAATACGGCGGTAACCAGCGTCGACCCCGTCAACGTATATGTTTTCGTACAATGCTCGGTTAGCTAAGAGTTCGTTTGCAATGCAAACTCTCGTCAATCGCCATTGCTCTTGGTCTCCGAAAACGTAGTCCGCAATGACACGGAAACCGCAATTACCATCCCCAAGCACATCGAGATATCCTTCAATGAAAGGTATGATGATTCCCGGAATTTTGTTAACATGATAGAATTCAGTGATATCTATTCCGTGTCCAGCTGCAAGACAATATAATAGAAAGTCATTAATAGTACTTATCAAAAAGTAATTAACAACATTATGTACATGTTAATAAATTATGGGTTTTCATACCAGTACTCCGCACGACGTTACTCGATGAGGATGAGCTACGACCACGCCCGCGGCTCGAACTGGATGACCTAGGGCGACCACGACCCCTCTGGGAGTACTCCCATGAACTAGGATCACGTCTGGTAGAGGAACTCCCTCTCGGTCGACCTCTGACTGACGTGTTCGCTTCCGGCTCGACGTAACTCGCTTCATCAGGATGAAGCTGCTCATTGATAAGGACAGATATGTTGCGCACAACTGCCCGGTCGCTTGAGTTAACCTCGTGGACGAGAGAGTGAAAGTACCGATGGTCCTCAGATGGATGCTCAGTCATGTCAAGCGTATCTATCTCCACTGCATCACTAATAACGAGTGTTCGCCAAAATTTGTGGACACTATTCAAGCTAATTGGCGTGCCCGTATCCGTGGCCGTTTTCAACTCACACGCACACGGGATCTAATGAGTGGATCTCAATACACAACTGCAACGATCAAATACTTGGTGACTCAATTCTCTCATCCTCTTCAGCTCATCCGATAATATTTCTAAGCAGTAATGGGAAACATACCCGATCAGATAGTTGAATGGGAAACCCGAGTACATCACACCTCTTCGTCTTCTGCACTCTTCAAGTGTGTACTTGATCTCAGTTAGTTGTGACTCGATTGACTTGTTGACCTTGTTCCAAACATTGTCCAAAGCTCCAGTTGAGGAGTTCAACCACTGTTTTAGCGCGGCATGTGCACTCTCCACCCTGCAAGTCGTAGTGTTGCCAAGGTGTAGCACCTTATTCGTCCACGCAGCCACAAACATCTCTTTGTATCTCAGCCAGGTCTCCTCTACATAGGATATCACGTGAGGGTAATTCCTCCAAGTATCCTTCATCATACGCACTGCTCTATCGTACTCAGCTTCTGTGGAAGCTTCCATGATATATTTCCACTTCCCGTTCTTGAACCTCTGCGCGCCGAGCTTATCTTTTCCACAAATTCTGTACACTTTGTCTTCAACGACTTTGTTAATGTGCCATGTACAGAGCAAATGGGCACTGTCGGGAAATATCTCTCTAATAGGTGTCATCAACCCTAGCTCACGATCGGTCAAAATTGCTGTTGGGTGTACATCATTTCCAATAAGCATCCTCAACTTATCTAAGACCCACGCATAGCTTGCCTGAGTCTCATCCTTCATAATGGCATAAGCTATGAGGAAGTTCTTATTGCTTGGAGTCATCCCCACTATCTCAAGAAACGGCATCTTATACTTGTTTGTTTTGTACGTGGAATCTAAGCCAATCAACCAAGGAAAAGACCGAAGTAACTGAATTGATGTAGGGTCTGCCATGAACACGTGAGTTACCTCATTAGTAGCTGGGTCGGCTCTTGTCCAATGTACGTACTTATTCTCCACAGCTAAATGATGAAACTGACCAATGACATCTCTCTCTTCAAAATCAAGTTTCCTTATACGATCTCTGTAGTTGTACACATGCCGTCTAGTTGCATTGTCGTCGGGAAATTTTTCCTTAATAGCGGCCAAGATAGCACATGGCTTTGTTTGTGCCGAAGTCATGTCACGAACGAGTTGCTTTGACCCAGGACTAAGACCACTCATCTGACGATATCCCTCAGGAAACACAGCAAAGTAGTGGTTGTGCGTACCCCTAATCCCAGGCAATGTGACAATCATCCAACTACTGGACCCATACACTTGCTCAGCTCTTAACTGGAACGTACATTTACAAGCCTTTGTTTTCGTATTCTTCCGAGCAGCAGTATCTAAGTCTCTTAATTCCCCCCTGTAGCGTTCACCTCGATTGCATCTTAACAATTTTACGCTTCCATTGTTCTTGTGTGACGAAATTATCAACTCAAACCCGATAGTAAGGGCAATTTGTTTTGCCCAATTAATTGCATCTCTATCACTATCAAATAACTCATCAGTGACGAAATGCGTACTGTAATCAACACCATCACCACCGAACCGCTCCAAAGGAACCTAACGAAAACAACGAAAACAATGTTAGCTTAATCTTAAATTCAAACGTCTATCAAAACCGACTGAACCAAGGGACAGGCGTCTGAAATTTCCGCCTGGACCATGGATGGGCGGAAATCACGGACGCCGATGCCATGGATGGGCGTAAATAACAGACGCCTGATCCATGGTGTGGCGTCCGTGATTTACGCCCATCCATGGCATGGGCGTCCACGATCTCCGCCCATCCATGGTCCAGTCGGAAATTTCAGACGTCTGTTCCATGGACGGGTCGTAAATCACGGACGCCCGTTCAAAAAATCCGGCAAAAAAAATTTACCTCGGCCACCGTCGACGGCACTTCTTGGTCGCCGGAAGACATTTGCGGTCGTTCCTTGCTTGCCGGTGAGAGAATGTTGGTGAATGTGGGTGGGTGTGAGAGTGGGTGGGTGTGGGAGAGTTAGAGAGGGAGAGGGAGAGTGGGAGAAAGGGTGAAAATGTGAGAGGGGCAATATTGTAAATTCCAAGGGCGGTGGTGAGTAATTTTATGGCGGTATATAGTAACACCCTAAATTTAATACTAATAGTGCAAGACTGCAAGTGATGGGACTGATGAGAGAACTGAGGAGAGAGAAAAAAAATGGCGGACGATGAAGAGCCCCCGGTCGCCATTAAAATTGATGAACCAAAAAACTTTAACTTACCCCAACAACCAATCAATGAAACATCAAACGACGACGTTTGCGTTGGGGTTACCGTCATCACTGGCTACCTTGGTGCTGGCAAGTCCACTGTAAGCCCTTAAAACCCTTTTATGTTTTTATTTTCTTGTCAAGTCAATAAATTGGAAATTTAATTTAATCTAAAAGGAAGATTCTTTGTTGGGTTGTGTTAATTTGTTGTTTTATTGGTTATTATGTGGTAGCTGGTGAATTATATACTGAATTCGCAACATGGGAAGAGAATAGCAGTGATATTGAATGAGTTTGGTGAAGAAATAGGGGTAGAAAGGGCAATGATTAATGAAGGTGATGGTGGTGCACTTGTTGAAGAATGGGTTGAGCTTGCTAATGGATGTATTTGTTGCACTGTTAAGCATAGTTTGGTTCAAGCTTTGGAACAGCTTGTTCAAAGAAAGGAAAGGTTAGCCACCCCTCTTTACTTTATTAAAAGTTCGTTGCTTTATATGATTTTGATGATGACTATGATGATTGTTTATGTATTGTGATTCATCATTCTTGTGTTTGTAACATCAATTATGTTTTCCTTACTTGTATGTTTAGGTCTAATTTGAAGAGGGTGAGTATCATTTCGTGTGATCCGAGTCTCTGAGGGTGGACATGGCCTATATAGGTGCTTTGTGTGGGAAGGGATGAGTCTGAGTGGCATAGGTTATCTAATGACTGTATGTGATCCTAGTTATAAGTGATATTGTCATTGTGGGATGCCATGAAATTGCATTAAACTGAGTATAAGTGATATTGTCTTTAGCTGTTTTGAGTTTTTAATTTAATTATTGACTTGTAATTTTTGTTTTTTGCAATGGATGAGTGATTCCATAGGTTTCTTATGTGCAGCAGTTAGTGGGGTTTCTAGTTCAAGTGGGAGTTTGAAGACTCATTTAGCTGATACAAGTTTTTAAATATGACAAATTGACTAGTAGTTCGGATGTCATAGGTTCGTTACGTGCAGCAGTTAGTGGGGTTCCTAGTTTAAGTAGGAATTGGGAGAGCTCATGAAATTTGAAGTCTGAACAGTAGGGGATATGAGAAGCTTCCTATTGCTGCTTCAGCTCTTATAGGGTGTAATCCGAGGACATGAGATCGTGGTTCCTGAATTCCGAACTAGTTTCTTTAAGTTTCTATCAAATGGTCTGGCAAAGCTTTCTGCTGTTCCTTTGTTGTTGCTAATGCTCTGGAACTCAGGAGTTCTATATGCTAACCTTGGAGAAGCGTCTGATTGACCGTTTTGGCATGTGGCTGTAGATGAAGCATGGGAAGAATATCAGATTATAGTGTCATACACATTATTTAGATGTTTCAAGTTCGTCAGTTCGTTATTTAATAATTGTCTTGTACTTTTGATTTTTGTTAATGAATAAGTGGATCTCATAGAAATTTCTTATGTGAAGCAGTTGATGGGTTTCTAGTTTATGTGGGAATCGGAGAGCTCATGATAATCTCCAAGCATGAAAAGTGGGGGTGGGGGGGAGGGGGAAAGACTGAAAGAGCTAGCTATTGCTGCTTGAGCTCACACAGAGTGTAATCCTTACTGGACATGAGAAAGTGGTTCTGAATTAGCTCCTGTAAGTTTCTACCAAATGGTCCGGCAAAGCTTTAAAGTATTCATTTGTTGTTGCTAATGCATGCCCACAACTCAGGAATTATACATGCTTCTGGAACCTTGCAGAAGGGTCCAGTTTGACCATGATGGCATGTGGTTGTAGATGAAGCACGGGAACAACATCACATCATAGTGTCATACACAGAAAAATGAAGGATATGAAGATGTTCAAACTTCCACATTTTTTCTTCTGATAATCTCTATAAGTATCCACAGTATTACAGGGTTTCTTTCGGTATTAGGTTGAGCAATCTTTATGGGCATTTTTTTGGAGGATTTCTCTTTCTTTGAATAGTCAGTCTGTTATTCGTCTTCGATGAATCCTTTCTATATTGATAGAAGTTGTAGGCTTCATCTAATTCTTGAATCTTGACCATATGTCATTATAAGTATATTGATTGAAGAGTAAGCAAGGATATAGTAATGATTGTTCTCCTTTTTGCTGTCATAGACTTGATCATATCTTACTAGAGACCACAGGATTGGCAAACCCTGCTCCTCTGGCATCTGTTCTTTGGTTGGATGATCAGCTGGAGGCTGCTGTCAAACTTGATTCGATTATCACTGTGAGTACCAGCTTTATGATTATGTAGTTTTGTTATGCCCTTGATTTTCATAATTACCTTACAAGTCACAGGTCACAGCTTAGCATATTGTTACTCCACTTGAAGAACTATAACCATTTTTCTCCGCCTTAAGTATTTTAGCTGGAGATTATTGTTTGCAAAAGTCAAAACCATGTCGTCTTTGCCCTTCCATTTAGTTCATAATTGTCCATGTAATACAAACCTAAGGTCGCAACCATACTTGATAAGATATAACTGTTCTGCTTCTCATGCTCTTTAAAAATTCTGCCTTTTTCTTAGGTTGTTGATGCAAAAAACCTTCGTTACCAGCTGAAACATCATGATGATTCAGCTTCATTTCCTGAAGCTTTCCATCAAATAGCATTTGCGGTAATTGCCTGTTGTTTTCCTTATTTGTGGGTCTAAAAGCATGTAACTACTTGTCTGCCTATTTAGTATTTAGTGGAGGAAAAGTTGAACTCATTTACAATATTCTATTTGGTTGCAGGATGTTGTTGTGCTTAACAAGGTTGATTTGATTTCTCCCGAGGATCCTGAAGGTTCCCTGGAGGATTTGGAGAAGGATATACATAAGATTAATTCTCTTGCTAATATCATCCATTCAGTTCGTTGCCAAGTTGATTTGTCTAAGATATTGGATTGCCATGCCTATGATGCTACAGTGAGTTACATGTGTCTAATATACTATTCCTTGGTAGATCTATTGTTGTTTTGTATTGATGGCACTCTAAGGCGATAATTTCTAACTTTTTTACTTTAGCATGCTACTCATTTGGAAGCATTGTTGGAAGAAAACAAGTCTTTATCTACTGGAGATCTTCATGATGCTAGTGTGAGAACTTTATGTATTTCTGAGCCACAAGCGGTTTCTCTTGAGAAGGTACTTCATTTATTTACCTGTCATTTTGTGCATCCTCGGGGAAAGCTTTTTACCTTATACTTTTGCATTCTGAAGTGTTTATCTTGCTGCTGATGCCATTTACTTTCAGAATGGCCTTAGTAGAAGGATAATATTTGATGTGCTGTGAGTAAAAGTTAACTAATTGCCAATTACTTGGGAATCAACCTTAATTAAAACTGAAACATTCATGTCTGATGATCTGTAAATAGAAGCATATGCTGTCATTTACGTTGGATTTTCTCAGCTTTTGATCAAAATAATTGGCAGCTGAAACCTTTGTTTGGTCTTCTCAATAATTATTTCTTCTTCTTGCTCATAATTAGTGCATGCAACTGGATAATGGAAGCTAAGATCTGTGCATGTGACTTTGTTTAGAGTTATAGCAGAGGAGGTGCAGTACTTCATATTTCCTTTGATAAGTTTATATTTGGGTAACATGTGTCTAATGAAGATAACAACACATTAATGAAATGAGAACGAGGTTTATGCTTATCTACTACAAATACTCTCCTATGGCAGGACTGATTGATAAGAGTCTGATTTGCATGTCCATGGTTAGTCTGCTTGGAACCGCCAGGTCAGGTAGTCATTCACAAAAGAAGGGATGGGATGTAATTGAGCTAGATGCAAATCAGAGACTTCCCTTCAGGCATGGGATGATCGAATGCTTACCGTAAAGCTTGCACACACTCCCCTTGAACTCTGTCACTAGGGAAATAAGGTACTTGAGAATACTGAAATCACTTAAGGCCAATTGGGATGATCCCCCATATAGTAGTTACTGTCGTGGTGTTTATACGAGTAAGAAATAGTCGAGGAAAAGAAAAATAGGACAGTCATTTACGGCAAAAGAAAGAATACATTACACATTCTTGACACATTGGCTGCGAAATAATTCAAAATTATGATATTGATGCCAGAATGCTTTGTAACTTGTATATGCCAGAATTCACGTAGTTTCTGAATAATGGAGTTGTTTAGATTGCTCGTGTTAATCAATAGAGTTTCTTTTGACGATAATAACCATACTTTTTTTCCCTTATAGCCTGTATCATAGGAGTTATTACACGTAAAAATGACTGATTATCTCTCTTTGATGACCAATGTAGCCTTAACATCAAACTGGTAGCCAATCTAAAAATGTTACGGTTTATGTAACAAGTTTGCTATCTATTATGTTTCTGTCACTTTCTCCTTTCTTCTTATTAATAATAGACATTCAGTGGTTGCTATGTTTGGCACTGAAGTTGACATGTCAACAAGTTTTGGAGGGGGGGGGGGTAGAATAGGATTTATGTCTAAATCTTGTAAATTTTTGTTCAGATGATTTGATTAAATGAACTTTTTATTCTGCACTGGTGCCAGCTTCCTGTAAGCTGTTCTTTCTCTGACCTATGTGGAATGTGGGAGAAGGATATTGAAAGTTTCATTGAACTTGTTATAAGTTGAACAATATATTAGGCGACTCCCAAAATTATTTGTGTTAGTTCATCTGTTATCAATAAGGCATGGTGATTTTTCCCTTTAGTACGGCATGTCTTCACTTCTCCACTAATTTCAGGACTCAGTATTAAATTGAATTACTTGTAGATTCATATTTCATCTTTCCTTTTAAATTGAAGGTTCGCATATGGCTTGAGGAGATTCTTTGGGATAAAAAATGTGGCATGGATGTCTACCGCTGCAAAGGAGTGTTAAGCATCATAGATTCTGACGAACTGCATACTTTGCAGGTAATAATCTTTCTATAAGTAATCAGAGGTCGTTACTTCCCCTAAAGCCAGGTAGCAAGAGATAGTAATGCTTTTGTGCTAGAGTCCCATCATCTTAATCTCCTAGACTCATTTACGAGAGACCATTGGACATCAAGCTGCGAAGATTTGCCAGCATAGCAGTTTTCTTTTATTTAAGAATCTAGATTTCCATGCAATTCCTATGTTGTTGACTCGCCTGGAAGTTTTCTCATTATTCTTATGTTGATAAGAATTATTGTATGTTGCTCATTAAGAATATCGTGCTTCTCTATATTTTATAGGCTGTGAGAGAAATATATGATATTGTTCCATCTCGTGCATGGAGAAAAGAAGAAAGTCGGATGAACAAGATAGTATTCATTGGTAATAATCTACTGACAGCCATCTTATACAAGGCAGTTTGCTTAACCTCTTCGCCTTCGACTGACTGACTTATTATTTTCAGGTCAAAACTTAGATGAAAGTGTTCTGATTGATTCCTTCAGAACTTGTAAATCAACATGAGAACGTGTATCTTGAAGTAATGCTCGAGGGATTCAGTGTTGAAATTCACTGAGAAGCAACAAGCAAGGACAAACTGGCTCTTACTGAATAGCCAAAGTTAAGAACTGTGCCTGTCACCATATGAAGAATTACACTCTAAGGTGATGATGGCCCTATCCATTTCAAATTGGTCTTGATTTTCTGCAAATTTGGAGCATTACTACCAGAGGCCATTTTTTTCCTGTTTTGCCTCTTGGTGGTGGTGTGTGGTGATGCTACAAGGTAACCAGAGTGAGTTTGTGCCGCAGAAGTTGCCTTTTGGGCGGTGGAAGCAGATGTAGAAGAATATAATACACGCGTATGCGTAGGTATATTTTGATGCACTATGCTGTGATGCTTGAGAACCTTTCTTTAGATTTACAGTTAGAGTACAAGTGCAGCCACGATTTCGATTAACTTTTACCTTTCATACTTTATCGAAGAGGAAAAGAAATACTGATCAATGCAATAACACTATTTGATACTATCATTGATCAATATGGATCACTTTAGCCAAAATCTTTGATCCTTTGTTTTGTGTGAAATTACGTTTTGATCAAGGGAATTACAATAATGGAAAGTACTGTACAACAATATGAAGATAAACGATTGACTAAAGAAAGATCTCACATTCCTTCCCTTTTCCGTAGAGAATGGTATCATTTTCCTAGTTTACGCGTTACACTTGTGAATAATTGTTACATGTTTTAACTTTTTTACTTCACCTTCTTAATATTTAGTCAATTATCCACATGCCACAAGTGTATTCATAAATGGGCGAAATGGGTGTTAAAGATGATCTTAATCCAAATAAAGCTCTTGCAAATATACAAATAATGCTAATTATCAACCGAAAGTGCTAAGCAAACGAACCCTTTCACTTGATTAAAGGGAAGTATATCTTGATTGTGTTGTGTACAATGCACCCAGATGGAGCTAATAATTTGCTGAGTAAACTAACTTAAAATGATAAGACCCATTATAATTCAACAATGGTGATATTCATCTTTAATACAACATGACTCGAAAGATATGTTTGACCTAAATAACTAACTTTTCAATAAAAGTTACAATTTAAAACTTGCAATTAGTTTTTACTTTTTTCAACTCTGGGCTACCAAACAGTTTGCCAAATTATTTTCAATTTGCAGCTACAAACAACTACCATTAATTTATACTATTTTTTAGCGCCTTTCAACTATTTTCTACTAATTTCTTTCCTCTTTTATCAAGTCACACTACAATTATAGCTTCATTTGCCAAAGATAGCCTAACACACCCCATATAAAAGGTATTACTCTTGCACTAATTTGTATTTATAAATGTATTCTGATATTTCATACATGACAAATTCTCTTTTCCTTAGATCGAAAAAATAATAATCAAATGAGTTTTGCATATGCAATATTAGCTCCCATAGATATTTGAAAAGCTCATAATTACTTGAACCACATCACTAAGATATGATGGAATTTTCTTATCATATATATATATATATATGATGGAATTTTCTTCTCAAAAATAAAGTAAAATGATGGAATTTACTGTATAAAAAAAAAAGAAAAACTATTTATTTATTTTTTTGATTGACAAAGCTGTTTAGATTTCACTTGCAATCTTATTGAAGCTTCCTCCCTTTTTGTTGCTACGTAATTGTTACAGACTTTTAGAGCATGTTTTTTTAGACTGGAAACTGGATATTGGAAAAAATTGGAAAAAACTGGAACTTTTAACTGAAAACTGGAAAAAACTGAAACTTACTGGAGAAAACTGGAACTTACTGGAAAAAACTGGGACTTACTGGGACTTTTGCATTGATGAATTTTTTTTATCATTTGGAATATAATTTTACGACAATAATAATAAAAAATAATAATAATAACAATAATAATAATAATAATAATAATAAATAATATATAATAAAAATAAATAATACTACTACTAATAATAATAATAAATAATAGTAATAATAATATTAATAGAATTAAATTAAATTAAATTATTATTATTATTATTATAAAATTAAATTATTATTTTACTATTATTTATTATTATTTATTTATTTATTTATTAATTATTATTATTATTATTATTATTATTATTATTATTATTATTATTATTATTATTATTATTATGCTCAAATGGGTACATCAATTTGGGACGGATGGAGTAGACAATAAAAAAAATGGTCATTTTTCAAAATAATTTAAATATATACGCAATTTATATTAATTATTAATATTTAAATAAAGAATACTTAATTACTATATTTATTATGTCAAAATATTAAATTGGAAAAAACTGAAATAAACTGGAGAAAACTGAAACAATCTGAAATAAACTGAAATAAACTAAAATTTTTAATTGAAAACTATAACAAATTGGAGAAAACTGAAAATTACTAGAATCCACTCTAGAAAATCAAACTGTCAATGGTCTCTGCCTGAAGTTTCAATCCTCTCTCTCTCTCCTGATCTTTCTCTCTCACCACCGACGGCGCCGAGAAGAAGGACCCAGTGAGTCAGTCAGCGAATTATTAGCCGTGCCCGTGAGTGACCTTTGAGGTAAAATCCGAAACCTTTTTCTTCGCCCAATTTCATTCAAATCAAATTAGTTTTCAGTTATATACTCAAAATTGATCAATCTTGTTAGGTTAGGGTTTGATATTTTGGGTGAATTGCTCAATTAACTAGGTTAGGATTTTGATAATTGGTTTAATTGTTGAATTAATCAGGTTAGGGTTTGGTAATTGGTACTTTGGTTAAGTTGAATTGTTGTCAAAATCTCAGTTGCCCTTCTCTTTTTTGGGTTTTTAGCGAAATGTAATGTAAAGAGGGGAAGCTAGGTGGGTCTCGATGAGCAGGTTTTATTTAGCTTATGAAACCTGCAAAAGCTCATTTGATTTTAATTAAATAAATGACCAAATGTTACAATTGGTTTCTTTTTTCCTTGGGGGCTTAAGCTTGAAATTGTTGGTGCTTAGCTTGATTTGTTCACAATCTTTTGTTTTCTGGCTTGTTCAAAGCATAGTAGCATTCCCAAATTGTTATATTGAGTTTCCTGGACCAATCAAGTTTTATGTTACTCGAACAGTCGAACTCTTGAAGTCCCCTCAAGTACCTGTATTGGATACTCACACTTTGGCAAGGGTATGTAAGCCAGCTTGACAGTTCATTTTGAGCCAAAAGCTTGCTAATTTTGCCAGACAATGGCCAAGTCCAATACTTAGATAAGTGTTTCAGCTGGACACTCATAGTCGAGTCCGAGTAACGTGGATTAGGTCTGTCTTCCGTGGGTTCATGCTCGTTTCTGCTTGTTGAACCATCTCTTGAGCATTTTACTCTCACTGGCCTGCTTTTGTTTACCACTCATCAAATAGGCTCTTCTTCTTTACTTCACTGCTCTTGTTGATACTCTTTTATTTTAGCTTTTTTATTTCTTCTTTGGGGTGCACTCTTGTTGATGCTGTTTTTGTGTGTCTGCGATAATTGATTTCCTCTCTTCTCTGAAGTGCTCTGTTTGGTAATGTTAGTATCTTGGTATTTGCAGTATTCTGAGTCCTTTTGTTTTGCATCTATGATGACGTATTTCATGAAGTTCAACTTTTTGCTGTTGTCTGCGATATCCACAATTCTATTGTAGCGCAGTCTCAATGCTTATGCTGTCATTCATTCAATTGCGTGCTATGTTTCTTCAGGATCGGAGTCAATTTGTGTGTTTCATAGGATTTAGTCAGCTTTGTGAAACTCTTACTGAGAGGGATATTTACAGTGAGTAGTTAATGTCAGCAGACAGTAATCTTTTATGGAGAAGTAGCCCTTTTTCCCCCCAGGATAAACAAGTTGACAATCAGCACATTCTGTAACGTTGTATATAAACAAGCTATCGCCAGTCGTGGCTGATAGCAAGTCTCCTTGCTAGCAGTGTATTAAAAGGTGTGAGGCGCACAAGCCAAATCGCTTTTTAGGTGCTAGACGCAGCAACATTAGTGAGGCACAGCGCAGATGAGGCGCCAAATCTGTTGTTTTTCTCCATGAAGTGATGACTTGATACTTTTTTTATGGACTGTACTTCCCCTATATTTAATGTCATAGGGTATAATGATACATTTTGATGAAAAAAACTTTTATTTAATAGCATATTTTCAGTCATACACTAGTGCGCCTCACTTCACTGAGGCGCGCGCCTTCGCCTTGTGCCTTGCGCCTAGGCTCTATGGACCCCTATTGCCTCATTGCGCCTCACGCCTTTTAATACATTGTTTGCTAGTCTAATGGACATTTTCTGCCTTGATGAGCTTTTATATTTCCATAATCCTGTTACGAGTATATCTGATGTCCTTGTATATGGTTCTGTTTCAGAGTTAAGGTACATTCAACTCTTTTAAATGTTGAAGGGAAGAAGGGTTGTGGGCAAGGGGGAGGCAGTGGCTGCTCACTATGCTTTTGGTCCCAATGAAGATGACGCAATCATAAAGCACAGGCTTCTTACACGCACAACCACCACAAGAGGTGAACCTCCGCTAAAGAAGCTACAGAAGAAATTCACTGGCTTTGTCCTTGAGGTTGAGAAGGATGCAGATAACTACAATGACTGCGAGAGACTTGCAAAAGCCTTTTTGCAGGAGCTTACCACCTTTGAGATTCCACTCTTGAAAAGCAAAGCAGTTATTGATGCAAACTTGAGGGAGAAGGAGAATTTCAATGAGTTGAATGATGAGATAAATAGCCAGATTATTGAGGTGCGAACAGAAATTGAAGATCTAAAGAGACTACTTGAAGAAAGCAAGATTGAGAGACAGCACAAGGAGGAGTGTGAGACAATAAGGAAATTGATCGCCATGCAGCCACCTAGGTCAGAAACAGAGAATATGATAGCGGAGCTTGAGAAAGAGATAGCAGCCCTTGAAGCAGAGAATACAGCCTCTTCAAGACTGTTGGAGCTTCGCAAGAAACAGTTTGCGCTTCTGTTACATGTGGTATGTCAATGTTTGCATCTTGGTGCTTCGTGTTTCCTCCCCAGTCCCCATTTACTGGTCCCTGTTCCTGTTCCCATAATATATGTCTCAGTCCTATATCAAAATTCCCAATAGTTGCAGGTTCTATTCCCATATTTTTCCATTTTTGCAAGGCAATGACCTTGTTATTACATAGAGCTTTAACTGATTGAAGCACACACAATTATAACAGACTGGGCCGTGCCGCCTTGGGGTGGGATAACAAGCAAACATTGATTTCACTCATTGTGTTTCTATAGGTGGATGAGTTGCAGGCCACCATAGAGGAAGAGCAGAAGAGTCTACTTGAAGAGATGAAAAGTTTCTCTGAAGAGCAGAAGAGTGGTCTGGAATATCATAATGGGGGTGCAGAAGCCATGGCTATTGATTAGGAGTTTAGTTTGTTACTGGTTGCTTACTAGTTACCAGAAATATCCTAGTGACAATGGTGTACAATTTCCTTATGAGTTATTAAGCCCGTGATATTGGTTCTATATACTCATTTAAAATTTTCAATGTTAGCCTCGCTGATCCTGCTTGTTTGTATTTCAGCTGGTAACCTTGATATATACTCTTTTTACTGGAAATAGCATTGTTGACAACACGTGGGCCGCAATGCACTAGATAGTAAACTGCTGCAACAGGTCTAGGCAAAGCTCTCAGTGACTCAGAATCTAAGCAAATGGTCGAGATTGTTGACAAAACTTTCTTCTACTTTGGTTGCAATCAAAGGTATGCCATTATGAGCCCTGTTTCAGAAGATGATAAGATTGCATTTTAGGTAGATTCTTATGAATAGCATAAGAGGTACTGATATAAATTGGGGTGTAGCTAGGAATATTCAGAAAGTAACCTTATGGAGATGCAGTTCGTTTAATTAGAATTGTGTAGCAACGGGCATTCCACCAGTTATACTGGGTAGGTTTAGCTTCGGTTTTTGTTACCTAATCCTGTGAAGAAAGTTTTTGTTAAATTTGGATAAAGATGGACTCCCATGCTGCATGGTTGCTGTAACTCACATATCTTTTGTCATCTTTATAACTAGAGTTCAAGTTCAAGTTGCCTCAATAAAGCAGCAAATTCTGGAGACTGATATGAATATATGATACTAGTGTAACAAAATTCTGAACGGTTGATTGCTGATTGGGGTTACTAGGAGTAGAAGTTTTGTTTTGGGGCTCAAATGTGACAGTAACATGGTTGCACTTAAAACAGCTCATCATGAGTAAGTGCTTTCTTCACTCTTCAGTATAGTTAGCTGGCAGTTTGAGCTCGGAATGAAATGTGTCATGTGATAATGACTTGATGATAAATGAATTGATAATTATCAAAATGTTTGGTATTGACGCAGTTATTGATGCGAGCTCAAAATCCATATCCGAGAACAAGATCTCTTTGGCGAATTTAACTTTGTGTTTCGTTCTTAAACTTGTCTTTATACAAATAGTCATACAATGGGTCTTAAATGAGGCCGTCTCAACATGGCCAAGCGAATTAATATCTTGCCATTTATGCGAATATGTGCTTGCGCTTTTGATTTTGTAGCTAAGCACGATGCTTTATGAGTATATTAGGCCAGAGATTTAATTTTCCGTGGTCCAAAAAAGAAATTAGATAGGAGTAGTTTGCTATTTTTAGAAAGAACAAAATCTTCACACAATCAAACCAATTATGTTCAGTTTTGTATCTTGTATTCAGGGTGCGTTCTTTTTCACTGATTTTCACTGATTCTCACTGATTGAGTAAAGTCTTGCCACTGATTCTCATTGATTTGAGTAAGGTCTTGCCACTGATTTTCACTGATTCGGTAAGGTCCAGCCACTGATTTCCACTGATTCAATAAGGTCTTGCCACTGATTTCCACTGATTGAGTAAGGTTCTCCCACTAATTCTCACTGATTGAGTAAGGTCTTCTCACTTATTTTCACTGATTGACTAAGGTCCAATAAGTAAAAAATAACACACCCTCAATCCTTTTCTAGTGCCCCCACATGATTTCTTCCGTTGTGAATTGCCATAATCACTTTAACAATGAAATTATCGAAAAAAATAAAATAAAAAATCACTTTGACAATGACGGACTGCATGTGGTCCAACAGCTAATAGTCTAAATTCAGAAATTCTCCTGCTGAATCTCTTTTTGTCAAAATTATTATTATTTTTTTAAATTCTCCATCAATAAGCAAGTCACTTAATTTCTACCCAAAAAAAATAAATTACACTTCCATACCAATAGGAAAATTAAAATAATTAAATAAATAAATTATTTATTTAACAAAACAAAATCTATAGTTATTAAAGTGTGCAAACAAGGATGAAACTCGAGACTTTTTATTGGCGACTCTCCATATTATCTTTATAAATTATTTTTACCACGGCATTTTTCCAAACATGTCAATTAATTATGCAGAAAAGTTTCTTTCAGCTGAATAAACTTGAATATTATTGTTCACTTTGTTTATAAGCTTCCAAGTGGTGGCTCATGGTGATAAATTAACAAATTTCCCATTGAAAAGTATGGGACTAACATTTATCTATTGAAAAATGAAAAGCAAAATGATCAAAAAATAGAAAAAAGTTATAGACTAGTGGTTCGGTGGTTCTGGTTCCCCATAATTTTTAAAAAAAAAAAAAAAAAAAACTTTGTCGGATGGATCAGAACCATCCACGTATAATCCCACCAAGGATGAAAAGGCCGTAAAGGGAATTCATTTATGGGTCCCACATATGTTTATGGCAAAAATTGGGAAAAGATGACAGCGCCGTAATGATATCAATGGAGTTTTGCTTTTCCCTTTCTTTCCAATTCCCATCTATTATTGGTTGGCGTAATTAAGACGGGAATAACATTTACAGCAAATACAGAGAGCATTACATTAACGTGAAAATTATATTTAACGGAAACGTGGTGAATGACTGAATGTCATTTATTAGCTACTAACAAACTCACTCAGTCACTAGTAGTGTAGCCAATTACGCAATGACTTGGAATTCCACTGGTTTATCAGTCATTTTTCTACACCATGACTACATGTGTACTCACTATCATTGTATAGTGGTCATTTGGGTGTTTTTTTTTTTCTTTTTCATTTCCTTGCTAAATCGGTTTCATTCAGCTTAGTTCAATTTAATTGAGTTTAGTTCAATTCGATTTAGTTCAGTAGAGAAGTACTAGTGAAATGAGAACAAGATCATGCACCAAATTAGTCTCATTTTGTTAATGAAATGAGCTGAACTGATTAATAATATGTGAGAGAAAAAGTATGTTATAAAACTGGATTGGACTAAAGAGAATTAAATACTAGTAATTAGGAGATAAAAAGTACACAAATTCTTATATGAGTTCGCCTCAACGTGAGGCGACTCAAACAAGCCTGGCGTTATGCTGATATCAGGCTTGGGTATAGAGGTGGACGCATGTTGAGTAGGCCCCATATAAGATTCGATGTAAAAATTACCTCACCGAGTTGAAATGGAATGAATCAAAGTGAATAGGATTGAACCGAAGTGAATATGACTGAGGCTATGTTCTCTTCAACGGAATGATGTGGGCCTGTATGAACGAAACGGAACGAATGGAACGGCGCAGATAATGAAATAATATGTGAAACAAAATGAGGTACAGAATGAGGAATAAAACGACGCAGAACAGACCGAACCAAAATGCAGCATAGAAACGACGAAAAGAACAAATGTTGAACCAGTCATCGGATAAAAGAACACATTTTATCATAATTACATGTTCAAACTCCTTAACCCAAATTAAATGATGATCGAATATTGATACATTGGCTTAAAGTTTAACTGTTTTATTTTTGGAATCTTCTAAACTTGTGCCTCAATTTGATCTCTACCATTCCTTTTTTTTTTCTTTTTTTTTCTTTTTAAGAGTTATATTGTTTTTTTGTCAATTGACCTAATGCGAGTTTACTTATTTGAGTGAATAAAATTAGGGCTCTGCTCTCCTTTGCACATTGCATACTCATCTCAATGCACTAGCGCTATCATCATATATTTGTGTATTTGTCCAGGCATTATCAATTAGATGCATAACCCCTTTAACTACTAAACAGTACAAATAGGCTATACGATCACGGACTAATCCAACTAATTGAATCAGTTAATTGACCTAAAGAAATTTATTTGACTTCAATCACATAGTTTTCATGTTTGTTTCATTCGTATTTCGACAAAAAATGATACTCTCGTAGGTTTGTGATCTTATTTCCAATTGTCTTGTAAAACTATTTTCTTGAGAGTTAGATAATATAAATATGTTGTAATCTGAAAAGAAAAATCCAAACTTTGATAGTAAACTCATATAAAATAATTACGAATTGATATTCCTAGTACATGATTGATGTGTAATGGTCAATGCTATAAATTGCCAACAAACTCCATTCATTTATTTAATAATTAATTATAATTTAATATTACAACTTAGTAAGATTTTTTGGTGCTAACAACGTAGTAAGATTGATTTCGATCATTGATCGAAATGTTGAAACGTGGTCAATGACATAAATTGCGAACAAAATCTATTTGTTCCAGCTTAATAGTTTGCTCAATCAATTATTTAGTAGTACTCCAATTATTTATTGATTGAACAATAAATTATTTAATTTATCACAACTTAATAAATTGCAGAAGAAATGGTGGTCCAAAAGACCAAAAATAAATATAAATTAAAAAACAATAAACGATTCTGCGTCTCCTGTTGTGTTGGCTGTTGTTTTCTTGTTTGTCTCTTTTCTAATCTCTCTCCCTCATTTTCTCTGTTCTTCTTTGGATCTGAAGAAAAATGAAAAAAATAAAAATAAAAATTATTGCACAATCACACTCAACACAATAAATAAAAATTCCAACCAAAAAACCGAAATATCCGATTTTCACTGAACATACACACACACACACTCTCTCTCTCTTCGTCATTGCTGTATCCAAGCTCACATTATACTCTCTGATCTCTCTCTCTCTCTCTCTCTCTCTCTCTCTCTCTCTGTGATTTCTGTGTCTGAGTTTCTTTTCTTTTCGTTTTTTTGTGTGTGTGTCCGAGTAGTTATTTTTGTTATATGTCACATTGATTTTTTCTTTTTCGGAAGAATAGTGATCACATTCTCCAATTTTGATGTGATTTTAAGAAGTTTTGTTGGATCCTAAAATTCGGAGATCGCATTTCTCGAAACCTAGGAGCTTGTATTGCGAAAGTTCGAGGATTTCGTTTGTATTTTGTATTGAAAAATTGTTATAAGGGAGAGAAACTGAGAAAGTGAAAAACAAAGTGTGTAACTGAAAACTGTGATCTGAAGACACAAAATTGAAATCCGACATATTTGAGGTAAGATTTTGAAGTTGTAATGTATTAATCGTGTTAATTGGAGCTAATTCGATGTTTATTCACTGGAAAAGTTTATATTTTTGTTGTTGTTGTTGTTGTTGTTGTTGAATTATTTGCAAATTAGAACCACTTGTTCATTGTGTTATTACTTTGATATTCTAATTGGATCCGTACTTGTGAATTTGTTATTTTATAGGCATTGTTATGATTCTCGCAATTCTGGGAGATTTGGGGTGATTTGTGATTTTAAGATTTGTTGATCAACTGAGAAAATTGAGTATCAGATGAGCTTTTAAAGGTGGGGTTGGTAGAAATTGGACATGAGAAGGTCTTGGTTGAATAAATTGTCGCTCATATTTGGTCACAAACTGCGCCATAATTGGTTCCTTTTGTGCATCATTAGTATACTTGTACTAGTTGCTCTTTTAAGCTCGTCTTCGTCGTCGTCAATAGAATTCAATTCGCTATCAGCACCTCGATTGCCCGATGTTTATACCAATTATAGGAAGTTGAAGGAGCAAGCGGTGGTTGATTATTTTGATTTAAGGTTTCTTACGTCGGGGACTTATAGTGGGCAAAGGGAGCTACCCTTTTGTGGGAAGGAGAGGGAAATTTATGTGCCATGTTATAATGTGAGTGCGAATTTGTTGGCGGGGTTCAAGGATGGGGAGGAATTTGATCGGCATTGTGAGTTGTCGAGGAATGAAGAGCGGTGTTTGGTTCGGCCTCCTAAGGAGTATAAGATTCCGTTGCGATGGCCTGCTGGTCGGGATGTCATTTGGAGCGGAAATGTGAAGATCACTAAAGACCAATTCCTTTCTTCTGGAAGCATGACAAAGAGGTACAACTGCTCTTATATGAAGTTAGTTTTATATAGTCATTGCGACACTTAGTATTTTGATATTGAAATCATATTGCACCTTGGATTTTGCTAGGATGATGCTATTGGAAGAAAACCAAATTGCTTTTCACAATGATGATGGATTGATCTTCGATGGTGTCAAGGATTATTCTCGCCAACTTGCAGAGATGATAGGGCTGGGCAGTGACTCGGACTTTCTTCAAGCTGGTGTAAGTCTTTTACATCCCTTTATTTCATTGGCAATAAATCGTCTGTGAACTCAGCTTTATATATGTGTTACGCTGTTACAAATCTAAGAGGGGAAGATATATGCTCTTCTATCTGTTGTTTCTAATAATAAATGTGGCGGGAAGTGTAACTATGATGCCTTGCCTCTGTGTCCTGGAAAGAAGGAAATGATGTCTTTCAGGAAGCTGATATATTTGTTTTCACTATTACAGGTGCAGACTATTCTTGATATTGGCTGTGGTTTTGGGAGCTTTGGAGCCCATTTGGTCTCACTAAAAGTAATGCCTGTTTGTATTGCCGCATATGAGGTGACTGGTAGCCAAGTTCAATTGGCCCTTGAGAGAGGTCTGCCAGCAGTGATAGGCAACTTTATATCTAAGCAACTTCCATATCCGTCATTGTCATTCGACATGGTTCACTGTGCTCAATGTGGTATTGATTGGGATGGAAAAGGTAAGATAGTTATATACTTTTAAAGTTATACCTCATTCACTTGGTTTCCTCAGTAACTTTTCTCTTTCATGGTCAAACCAGTCTATTAGGTAGCCTCTTCCTGGTGCATAGTAATACTTGGCAGATTATCCATCTTCTTGTTGTGCCATTCGATAGAGAGGAAGTGAGAAAGTGAAAACTTTTCGCATCTGAAAAAGATAGAATACTTGAAGTTATCGGGGGAAGCCAAAAGGGGTTATTTTCTCCATTATAATTTCAGAAAGGGAAACCCTTTATATCAACCATTGTACTTATTTTGGATTCTAAAAATGGATGTTCTTGATGCTTAAAAAGTTGTAAGTGATTTTATGCACGTAATTCAGAGGGGCTCAGAAGGATGTGTCTAGGTACATTTAGTAGTGTTGCTTGGAGAATTATTTAGAAACTTTGGTACTTAGGTGAAGATTAGCTTTCTATCACTCTATTTGAAAATGTGGTTATTCTCTTTCTAATTTGCTTTATAGTCACGAGATGATCAGTTTCTAGCATTAATAGGTTGTCTGTTTTCCCTTTCGTTTCCACGGTTATCAATGTTTCCATGGTTATCAACATCACACATCAATACTTAGGATATTCTGTTGTTTGGCGTGAGACATGCTTCATCTGAAAGGGGAATTCTTTAAATTTCATCATGGATTTAGAGGGAAATTGGGAATAGCATGAGGGTGGTTGAAACACATTCTGGTGAATAGATGGATTACTGCATCCGATAGGTTTTTCTGTGGTTGTCTTAGATCAATGCCTAGACAAGAATTTAGTTTTGATGTAATTTTTCTCTGGAGTAGGTCATTCATTCATTGTTTTTGACAAGGGTGTGTGTGATGGTCACTCTATATGTTTTGGGGGCAAATAAATCCAACGGAGATCAATAAACTCACATTTTTTATTGTTATCTCTGTCTGTTTTCTCAATAAATTTCTTTACAAAATACTGAACTAGTAGTTTGAATGACAGTCTCGAACTAGTGTTTGCTATGGCAGTTGACCCTGGAGAACCATTTATTAACCATTTAGGCTTTAGCTTATAAAAAACCCACCTGCAAGTATCCTTGGTCCTGAAGTATTTATGTATGAGTTAGTCCACATGGCTTAGTCAGCTGGCTGAGGTGAGACTTCTAGAGTAATTGTGATGGTAAAAAAAAATACATGGCTGTCAGTAGAAGTAAAAAGATGAGACTTGAGACTGTCCTGATAAATTAAAGTGATGTTCAGCTACCACTGATGAATGTTCAATTTTCTCTTAGAGATTGTGTTAACATAGATACAACTGCGAAAAGTTTCATGTGAAAAGATAAATTCAAAACTTCATATGACATCTCAAGCAAATGGAGCAAATAATACAGAAGCTGCATCTCCAACTTCTTCGCCATTACCCTTCTAGTACTCTAAGGTCGTTCATCCTGTATTGTGTCAGGTGGTTGTAATTCTCTGATGAGGATAGTGACAGTATTGTCTTGCCTATCATATTGACTGTTAAGTAGATATTGATGATAAAGATGAACATTACTGCTGCTAAGATGTCTATTGGGAAAAGTGACCCTTGTATATTGTATCCTCAACTGTTGTGCATATATCCACCCTAACAATGGGATTGTGAAACAGATGGGATGTTTATTCTTGAGGTGGACCGGGTACTCAAGCCTGGAGGTTACTTTGTTTTAACTTCTCCTGTGGTGAAGATACAAGGAGGCTTGTTGGCTATGAAGAAAGGCAACATGTTGACAGCCGTTGAGGATTTTACCCAAAAGATTTGTTGGAGTCTCCTAGATCAGCAAGATGAAACTTTTCTATGGCAGAAAACAGCTGATGTACATTGCTATGCATCTAGGTGAGGACAGCAGCTGATATTCCACCTTACTGATGTGCATTATCTTGGTCATGTGAATTCTATAGCTATCTTGTTAGGCCTTTCCGTTGGAATATGTGAACTTAGTGCTTCAATATTCATATTATAAATTTTTTGTTAATCTACCAATCTGCTAATGGTATTGCTCTCTCTTATTTATTTATTACTATAGGAAGCATGGGGTGCCTCTTTGTCAGGAAGAGAATGATAGTCAATCATATTACCACTCTCTTGTTAAATGCATCAGTGGGACGAGCAGTAAAAGATGGATTCCCATTCATAACAGGTCCAATGGTTCTCGGTTGACTGCTGAAGAAGTTGAAGTTCATGGAAAGTATTGCTCCAATAATAGCCTTGCTCTCTAAATTGTTTCTTCATACTTTGCTGACCCTTTTTTGTTTCTGCAGGTGTTCAATCTGGAGAGTTTTATGAGGACAGAGAAATTTGGAAATCAGCTCTTCGAAATTATTGGTCTTTGCTGACCCCCTTGATATTCTCTGACCATCCAAAACGGCCAGGTGATGAAGACCCATTACCTCCATACAACATGGTACGCAATGTGATGGACATGAATGCTCGTTATGGTGGTTTAAATGCTGCATTTTTGGATGAGAAGAAATCAGCATGGGTCATGAATATTGTGCCTGTTGGGAGTCGCAACACACTTCCCCTCATTCTCGATCAAGGTTTTGCTGGTGTCTTGCATGACTGGTAGAGTTCTATCTCCCTCTCTACAATTGTAAACTCCAACGGAATTGTGTTAGCATTTTAGACCAAAATCTAGTTTGATTCCCTACTTACGTAATCTCATAAGGATCTTACTACACTTATTACCAATTGCTGGTTGGATGTATAGCAAACAAGGAATGGTGCAAAGGCTTTTCTTGATCAACCTATATTAGTTGATCATTAATGATCTAAAAATGTTGACAGAGAAATTCCTTAAGTTTCTCCCAGTGTAACGATGCTAATTCTTATTCCACCCTTAATGGTTAAGTATAATTCAGTTTGGTATTGGAACTTCATTAATGAAGGCCGATTTGCATCAGTTGGGGTGTGGATCTTCATTTGACATGTTTCAGCCCAACAGACATACTAGATGGCACTCACTTCATGTTTGTCGTGAATCTTGATTCTCAGGTGTGAACCTTTCCCTACATATCCTCGGACCTATGACATGCTTCATGCCAATGGGCTTCTCTCACATCTGAGTTCGGAAAGATGTAGTATGATGGACTTATTCTTGGAGATGGATAGAATTCTAAGGCCGGAGGTATAACTTGCTATCCCTGTTTGTACTATTGCAAGAAACTTTTGTCTTATTTTGTTTTATCGACTTCTCTGTTCTCATTATTAGCCTCTGGAGTTAATGATGCTAAAGCTAACTTACTTAAACCAGTAATTTTCTTCTTCTTTCTGTCAATATGTATGTATTATAAATTTGGGATTGTGGGTGTAGGGTGGAAGGATATGAATTGTATTTAAAGTTACAGAATAATACTACAGTACTAAGCAATACCTTCCTGCAATATATATTCCTCTCTGTGTGCGTCGATGCAAATATTGAGTATAAGTTTATGTGTTTTGGTATTTTGCATTGCTAGCTAAAATTGTTACCAAAGTAGTGAATTTTGATTTTGACATGAAATTTGTAATTCCTTACAAGGGTTGGGTGGTCTTCTCTGATAATGTTGGAGCAATAGAGATGGCACGAACGCATGCTACTCAGATCCGTTGGGAAGCAAGAGTGATTGATCCCCAGAATGGCAGTGATCAGCGATTGCTTGTTTGCCAAAAGCCTTTCTTGAGAAAATAACCAATTTGCCATCAGGAGTTTCACACAGCAAAGGCCTTTGAATGTCACCTCTGGTAATTTGCTCAATCAAGGTGCATGGCATGAAAATAAGCAAAATATGCATGTGATCTAGACTTCTCTATGAACTATGAATACCCTCTATGGTCTCTACAGTGCCCTTGCCAATTAACCAGATGGAAGGGTTTTTGCTTAGCCTTGCATGTTTATGATACTTATTTATCCAGCATCACTAATAATTAGAACTTATAAATACTATTCTGAATTTACTTCTAGAAAAAGAGTACAGTCCTGTTGACTTGAGCTTTAACGATGTATTCACTTACAGAATTCCTGAACTTTCACTTCACCAGTTAAGATTACTCATGGCTTTTAGACTATTAATGATCCCTGATAGTGCAAATTTAGAATATGTGACAATGATTTCATAACTTTGTCTATTTAATGCCACACATGAAATTCGATTTACTCCGTTCTGTTAGGAAAATTTTGAGAGGTTCTGACTTCTGAGTCATATTGTGCCAGCCAACTGACGCGATGAGCTATTGATTGCAGGGCAGAGTTTACAGGACCTTATATATAGAAGCTGGCGGTTTTCTATCCTTAACTCCAGAGAGGTCCGGAAGTTGTAGATTAGGACATATTATTCATTGCAGAAAGTAGCTGCAAATTTTTTTGGCAAGGCATTTTGTAGCAATTCATTCATCTCATTTTTTTTTTCCTTTTCTTTCCACAAGGTTTTGGTTCTCTTTTTTGTTCCCCTTGATTTTTTTTTTTTTTTTTTTGTTTTTTTTTTTGTTTTTTTGTTTTTTTTTTGTTTTTTTTGGTAATGGTCTATGTAATGGTGAACTACGATTTTCTGAAGAAAGCATTTAGGCAACCACGAAATGTAACAGGTTACGTCTCTTATTCTTGTTGAGTGGAAGAATGAAGCTCAGTTCATTTCAATCATTCCTTGGCTGCTCAAGCAATGTACTACTACTTGCTTAGTTGCTTTATTACTGCTTTTTTCCCTCTCCCTTCTTCTTTTCCTTCTGATTGTTTGGTTGACAATGAGAAATGTAGGATGTGCAATTTCCTAGTAACTGCAAAGTTGTTTAATTGACAAAATGGATTTACAGTGATTCGAAAATTCTTTACGAGTACTTACAGTGTACAGGTACACTCGATTGAAGTAATCCCATCTTGGCTATTACGGATTGCACAGTCATAAAACAGAAGAATACTGTTTACCATTTTCGTTACAGATATTGAACGTGAGATAAATAATTGTACTCTGAAGAAACACCATTAAATTGGAACTAGAGTTTTTTTTTTTTTTTTTTTTTTTTTTTTTTTTTGATGGGAAAACTAGAGTTTATACTTGTGGAAAGTTCATTCAGTTAGGAAACAGCAGTAAAACAAAGCGAAACAAATTTCGAGTCATTCCAGCCACACGCAGAGGATTTTTCACAAGTTCCTTCAAGTCCCTAGGGGACGCCACACCAGTTGGCAGTCGACAACTGTCAACTACTTCCAAGGGCAAATTTTTTGTTTCACCATTATGGTCGTTAAATCAATAAGATAAACTAAGTAATAAAAAAAATGGAGATGCGGGGGATCGAACCCCGTGCCTCTCGCATGCAAAGCGAGCGCTCTACCATTTGAGCTACATCCCCTGTTTGTACTTTGTGGTCATCATGATATTCTAGTAATTTCACAATTGGTATTTTAGTAAGTTCACAATTGACAAATAAAATTATAAAAATATGGCCCATGCAGGTCTCGAACCTGCGACCTTCGCGTTATTAGCACGATGCTCTAACCAGCTGAGCTAATAGGCCAACTTGGTGATAAATTACTGTTAGTATATTTATTCTAAATTAAAAATAATACATTTTTTTATAGAAAATAGAAATTTCATTACTAAAAAGTCATTCAACATCTACAAACGATAGCAAATTCAACAAAGTACAAATTTAAAACATTAGAAAACATTAAAGCTATCTGGCAGAAGAGATTTGACGTTGTCGAATGACTTTCTTTGCATAGATATTTCCATAGTACAAAAATATATAACTTACAAATAATCTACAGCATATATCACAATATAGTTTACCATCATGGAATCATGAGATGCATAACATAAAAATAAAATAGACAAGGTCACTATTGCATTAACTTGTTTGTGATGACAAATCAAGTCCAGTTAGAAATAATTAAACAGCAAAAGAAGTAAATTAAACAAAGTTGCAACATTGGAGATGCGGGGGATCGAACCCCGTGCCTCTCGCATGCAAAGCGAGCGCTCTACCATTTGAGCTACATCCCCGTTGTTCAGAAATGAGCGATATATCCTGGATCCTATATCCCCTTATCAATCAAAAGAAATAGAAAAGAAAAATTAAGAATACCTTTTATAGTAGCATGTTTTGTGGTATGACTTAGGACCATATAGATCTATGAGAATTTGGATTTAGAAATATTCATGTTGAAGGGGATAATAAGATTGTCACTCAAGCTATAAAAGGGGAGATCATCGTTCCGTGGAAAATTCACAATGTCATTATAGACGCTCGCAAAATGCTAGATATATGTAACTCGGTTATTATCAAACATATTTTCCGTGAAAGTAATAGGATAGCAGATTGGATGATCAATAAAGGTCATCAATCTAGCTCTACTTTTTATAGGACCACTTCGCCGTCTTTAGAGTTAGACTATCTTCTTCATGCAAATAGGTTAGGAGCAAGCCTCGAGAAGTGGAGCTCCTAACTTAATTCTTTTTCTTAACATTCTATATATATATATATATATATATATATATATAGGATTGGGTTCATATGAGAGCACTTTTATGGTGAGAACATAAGAGCTAATCTCAACCACTCATTAAGTCATTATCTAGATCCAATAATTCAGATTAATCAAACTACAAAAATTAAAAAACAAAAAAATAGCAGCCCCCACCCCACTCTCTCTCCTCCCCCACCCCACTCTCCCTTCACTCCCCACTCATGCTCCCTCCTCCCGACCTCCCCCACTCCGATCGGCCCACCACCGCACGCCAAGTGGTTCGCCGGCGAGAATGCTATGGCTCTCGACTACCCCACTCTCTCTCCTGCCGACATCCTCCACCGCACTCTCTCTCCTCCCCCATCCCAGTCTCTCTCCTCCCAACCTCCTCCACCCTCGATCGGCCCACCAAGGCACCACCGCACGCCACCTGGTGGTTCGCCGGCGAGTATGCTGCCGGAGCTCCGGTTACCGGTGTGCGGATAGGAGAGAGAAACTGAGTGAGGAAGGGGAGGGATGGGCTTGTGGGCTTGGGCAATTAGTCTACGGGTTTTAAATTTGCATTTTAGAAAAACAAAGTTGAAGGAATTTACTATTATGCCATTAATGAAATGCGTCTAATCTGGACCATTAGATCTACCCATCCAACGGTTTAGATTAGCTTTCATGCTCTCACCATAAAAGTGCTCTCATATGAACCCAACCCTCTATATATATATATATATATATATATATATATATATATATATATATATGACCCTTCTATTTTTTGACTAATTGGTAAGTCACATCTGTTATATTGAGGGTTGAGATTGAAAACGTTATAATTCTGTTTTTTACCCTTTTATTTTATGTCATTGCCTTTACACATGAGATGATCTTGAAAATGAAATGTCACCTGCAATTTCTTTTATTTTTTATTGGTTGAAAAAGGCATAAAGATCGACCGATGCAAACTAGTCACAAACCTAAGTAAATTAAACCAAGTATTACTATTTCCTCGGTCTCAAATTTATCTTTACATTGGATTTTCTAACGTCAAAGTTTGTAAACTTTGACCACTTATTTGTAAAAGTTACAATGTGAAAATAGTATTACTAGATTTATTTTAAATAGTATTTTCAAAATATCATTTTATTATAAGCTCTATAATTACGAAATCATAAATATTTATGGTTAAAGTAGTGTCTTGAAAACCGTAAAAAAATCTAATATAAAGATAAACTTAGGACAGAGAGAATATCAACTATTTAATTGATATCCTAGTGAACCTTTCATAGTTTCATGCATAATGGTTCATCTTGCCTTGATTCAATATTATTATTCCTATTTATTGCTAGTAAACCCTTCAAATAAGCAGAGATAAAGGTCATTATTCACCAACAATGAGTAACACACGTTAATACAAGATATTATCTAATGCAAAATATCCCTTTTCTTCAACTACTATACCCTTATCTACTTGTGCACAATATAAATTAGTGTAGTCTTTAACCCAAACATACTTCATTTATACTTTGGGAAGATACCTACTCCACTCCAGGAAGGTAAAATAATATTCACTTTTGTGCTACAAGATTGACACTACAAGTTATTTAATTTTCTTTTAAGTGATCTAATATTTTATTTATATTTTTTGTCCTTTCTTGGAAGATTTGTCAAAAGAAATGGTTGAAATTATTGGAATCTAACCAACAAAATCCAGAGTTCAGAGCCACTCTATTCCTAAACAAGTGGCTAGATTTCAATCTAATTTTAAAATTCTAGAAATACAAAAACAAAATACTATATTATTTTTGATCTTGACCATCAAATACAAAATGAACAAGAAATGAAAATAGAGAAGTTCATCACTCCAAAATCCATACCATCAAGCAAAATTGTATGATAGCCAATCAAACAATGACCACAAACCAACCAATAGTTAAGTCTTATACATTTGTCGTTATTCAGTTGCACCTTTCTTTTGACAAGGAAAAGAAAAAAGAAAAACACCGCTCTCTCACACTAACACCAAAACAAAAAAAAAAAAAAAAAAAAAAGTACAACCCAACAAAATCCTAAATATAAAAACAACTCTATGTTGATACTATCAGGATTCAGAATCTTTGGAGCCACATTTGAGACATAACACAAAAAGTTAAACATAGATTTGCCTTTTCCCTTTCCCTTATTTTTCTTTATTTAATTCTCATTTAGGCAAGAACCTTTTGAACGAATCAACTTAAATCCTCCGATATGGGCTCTCCACGTGTAAACCAAATAGATCCAACGGTGGATATTTAGTCATTCATTTGACTATCTCGATCCCCCACACCACTATATAAGCCTCCCATTTCTCTCGCCTCACCTCCCATTTTCTCTCTCCTCCATTTTTCCATTTCATTTCAATTTTGCGGTTTCTGAAAACCTTTCGTTTTCGTTTTCCCCATTTTCGGTTTTCTTTTTCTCTCTCTAAATTTGTAGAATAATGTCGACGGAAAAGGAGAGAGAGACGCAGGTTTACTTGGCAAAGCTCGCAGAACAAGCTGAGCGTTATGAAGGTACAAATATTGATTTTATCTTAATTGAATTGTTTTAGATCCGTTGATTTCTCTTTTAAAGGATTTGAAATGGTTAAATTTCGATGCGTTTGGTTGTTTAGTTTGCAATGTATGTTGTTTTCTGCATTTTTCGAGAAGATTTGTGGCTAATTACGTTTAGAGAAAGAGGAAAATGAACAATTAGCGATTATGGTATCGTAGATATAAATTTGACAAATGTGGCACTAGATTGGAAAATACGATCAGTTTGATTTATGATCTGAAGTCTGAACAGAATGAGAAAAAAAAAATTGATCTTTATGGTAATGATTTATTTTTTATCTATTGCGGTTAATTTGAGAATCACGAGTGGTGCTTGATTTCGGTGATGGTGCCACGAGAAATCGCTGAAAATTTATTAGCAGCTCGTTTGTGCCTTGTTTTACATTCATATTGTGGCTCGTAGTAATGTATGAAATCTAGAACTTGGTATGCATTTTGATTAGCGATCATGTTTTTCTTCACTAATGCTCATGCCTACCTTTGTGTACAGAAATTACTTAGTTGCGAAGCTTTCATGAGAAGACACCTTAATTCAACTGCAATTTAATTCGACTGCAATACAAAAAAAGATTAAGAAACTATTGAGTTGTAATTGACCATGTTTCTTCATAAGTTGAGTGTTCTTTCAAAATTGTTGTAGCTTCTAATGGGCTTGACAACTTTGCTAGATAGCTAGGAAGGTTGGGAAGAGGAGCAAGAGGGGTAGAGAATAGGAGGGGAGGGGAGGGGAGGGGCAGGAGACAGGAGAATTTCTCATCTTGTGTAGGTAGCTTGATCTTGTGTTGTTCTTAAGGGATCAGAGGAAGCAAGGTGAGGTTAAACACCATGTTGGTTTATCCTTTTAAAAGGGAAGGGAGTGGAGAACATCAATATCGGTTTTTCTGATGTGTGTCCATGGCCGGTCATTGACATTTATTAGATACCTTTGATAATTGTAAATTCATTTGAGGTGAATGTGTAATCTGATAAATGCTAATGTGTACCTATGGGCACACAATAGAAAAAACAAGTTAGGGAAACACTTTTGATTGGGTTGTATGAAAATTTACTGAGTAAATATGACTTTATAAGAAATAGTCTGATTTCTCTTTTTTCTGCACATCTTCGGATAGAAGTGAGCTAATTATCTTAGGATGAGGTATAATGATTATGTATTACATCTTTGAAAAGAATAGTTGGAGACTTATTCTAGGATTGATTTGGGACACCATGGATATATGTATGGATGGAAGTGCCAATTATTCTAAGATGACAAAGTATGATGGTTTATTAAGTTTTTGAGAATAGTTGGAGAGTGTTAAGCTAGAATTCATTGAGAAATTGTTAGATGGTCCTGGAACATTGGTCCACTCTCTCACAAAGCATGTGGTTTGCCACTTATTTTGATTGGTGAATTTTGAGTGGGATCCACCTGTTTTGTGAGAGGGTGGACCAATGGTCTCGGACCACCCATAATTTCTCAAATATTTTGGTCATTCTAGATTGATCTCAGGTAGATTGAGCTGGTCCCACTTTCACAAATCTTGATTATTGTAACTTCTTTATAATAACCCTATGAAAGATTTCTGCAAGTACAAGCAAAGAACTGTCATGTGATTCAGTTCTCATATTCGTACATAATAATTGTGGTATATGAGTTCCTGTAGAGTAGGTTCTCTCCCTTTTTTTAAATGCATGTTCCATAGATCATGATATTGAGGGCATGGTTTTTACTTTATTTTATTTTTTAAATGCTCTGTTGCTATGCAGAAATGGTTGAGTGCATGAAGACAGTAGCAAAACTAGATGTTGAGTTGACTGTGGAGGAGAGGAACCTTCTTTCTGTGGGTTACAAGAATGTCATTGGTGCTCGTAGAGCCTCTTGGCGTATAATGTCTTCTATTGAGCAGAAGGAAGAAGGAAAAGGAAATGAGAACAATGTCAAGCTCATTAAGGGTTATCGTCAGAAGGTAGAAGATGAGCTCACTAAGATATGCCAGGACATCTTGGCTATCATAGATGCACATCTGATTCCTCATTCTGGTACTGGAGAAGCCACTGTTTTCTATTACAAGATGTAAGTAATATTCTTCCGTAATGATTCCTTTGAATTTTTTATCAAATGCATACGGTCCCTTAGGTTTACACTGGTTTCTGTGCCACTAAACTGATTGATCTCACGATTCTTTAGGCTATTTTGATGAGTTGTGTTTTGGTAATGTATCAAAGGGAATATTTCTTTGTGATGCAATAATAGGAACTCCTTGTTGCTGTTCCGTTTGTAGGTTAAGTACATGAAAGGGTGCCAAACTTTGGTACTGGGTTATTTCTTAGAATAACTCACAAACTCAATATTTACAAAGCCTTTCCAGTCTCTGAAAGGAGATTAGGACAATAAATTTTAGTGATTAGGGGAAGAGATTGCTGTTGGTCGTAAATCAGTTTTTTGTAGAGCTCCTCTGTTTACTTATGTTCTGTATTGGATGATTGCAGGAAAGGTGACTACTATCGTTATCTTGCTGAGTTTAAGACAGATCAGGACAGGAAGGAAGCTGCTGAGCAGTCACTGAAGGGCTACGAGGCATCCTAATTTTTCCTCTTCATCTACTTACTCTTATCATTTAACGTGTATCGGTTTAGTCTGTTTATTGCTATATTTCATCTGTCTTACTTTCGCTATATTTCATTTAGGCTGCTTCTGCCACAGCAAGCACAGATCTGCCTTCTACCCATCCCATCCGTCTTGGTCTTGCTCTGAACTTCTCTGTCTTCTATTACGAGATCATGAATTCTCCAGAAAGGTAATTACAACAAAATTCTATTTCCTGGCCTGTTTGATGAAAACTGCTCCACTTCAACTTCACCGATACCAATTGGATTGCAGGGCATGTCATTTGGCCAAGCAAGCATTTGATGAAGCAATTGCCGAGTTGGACACATTGAGTGAGGAGTCGTACAAAGATAGCACGCTAATTATGCAGCTACTGAGAGACAATCTCACTCTGTGGACCTCTGATTTGCCTGAAGATGGAGGTATGTAAGGCATAGTAACAGCAATTTTATCAGAGTTTGCCCAGAGATACTGTTTCATACCTTTCACGTGTGGTCTTACAGATGTCTTAAGCATTTCATGGATGTCATAGCTTGGGGGTTGATGCCCAGATATATATGGATCTGATGAATAATTACTGTTGTTAGCAGGTGAGGAGAATATCAAGACAGAGGAAACAAAACCTGTAGAGCCTGAAGTAAGTCTTTAATAACTGATGTTAGTAACTTGCAATGATAATTTTGTAGCATTACTCATTTTCTGTTTGCTTCATCTTCCAGGCCGAAAGTTGATTTGATCCTATCAACAGTCTCATGTGACATGAACCATTTGGCTTGGATCTCCTTATATTATATTTAATCGTTCTGAAAGAGAATAGTGCGGCAGTCTTAAGGCTCTCAGCTCGAAATTTTGGGCCAAACAAGTTAGAAGATAGAATCAAGAACTGCTCTTATATGTGTTTTTTTTGTTGATGGTTTTTGTTACTTTGCTAGGGTACGAATGTACGAACAGTTAATTCACTTTGTTTTATATTTGCAATTGTAAGCTCTTTTATTTTGCAATTGCAATGTATTTTTCTTTTTTACTTATTTAATACTGTGATAAAATTGAGATTGGGAGCAGCAGAAATATGGACACGTCTATTTGTTCATGTATGTGGAATATGCTTGTGATATTGAAGCCTTCTTTTCATTTCCCCATGGAGTATTTAGGAAGTGTTGAAAACTTTCCCCTTTATCTGATACTCCCATGGAGCTCTTGGCTTAAAACCGACCTCACTTGTAAGTTGTGACATTCAGCCCTCATTAAAAGACCTACCTACAATGGAATGTTCTGTTTGCCCACATTCTTTGGTAAATCTGGAATAATAGATACTTGGAACTTTTTGAAAAGAAAACAACCCCGAGATGAGATCCTCTCCAATCACTCCCTCCAATCAAAACATAAAATAAACTTTATTTTTCTTTCTTTTTTATTTGGTCTTTGTGAGGTATTGGAGGGATTAATTAGAGGGAGTGATTAGAGAGGATCTCACTATGATTTTTGCGGAAGCATCTAATCAAAGTTGCCATACCATCAAAAAAATTCTGGATGAGTATTGTATTATGTCGGGACAAAACGTTAATTTTCATAAGTCAGCATTTCAATGTACTAAAAATATAAATAGAAGTTCGATAGATACTTTTAAGGTGATTCTAGAAATGAACTACTCGGTGAGTCTAGAACTCTAGATAAATATTTGGGTTGTCCCATTATTAACGACAGAATTAATGCTAGTACATTTGTTGATGTTATTGACCGTACTAATAATCTTCTGTCTAAATGGAAAGCTAATTCGTAATCACATGCAGGTAGAGCAACTCTTATTCAAGCTAATTTGTCTGCCACACCTATTTTTACGATGCAAAGCTTTACACTTCCTTCAACATCTTTGTCCAAATTGGATCAGATTAACCGTAATTTTCTTTGGAATAAAGCTCCTGATAGTACTAGCCCGAATCTCATTGGTTGGGACAAAGTGTGTCGGCCAAAAAATCTCGGGGGCTTAAGTCTCCGTAAAGCAGGTGCTATTAACAAAGCAATGCAAATGAAGTTAATTTGAAAATTTTTGAAGGATCCTAGTAACAGATGGGTTAAATTAGTTAGCAACAAATATCTTAAAGGGCAAAATTTATTCGATTATTCCAAAGGGAAGAAAACTTCATGGCGATGGAGTACTTTGTTGGGGGTGCGTTCATTATTTAAAGAAGGTATTAGATGACAAGTTGGGAATTGTGAGAATATTAAATTCTGGAAGGACAACTGGGTTTGTCAATTTCCTTTACAAGATAAATATCACTCTGTTGATCCAAATGATCCGTTACATGATCTAGATATTTCGGTAAGTATGTTTATTTCCTCTCAAGGTGAATGCGATTGTTCGCTTCTTTCGAGAGTTCTACCTAATAATATTGTCAGGTTAATCATCGGAATTCCTATTTCATTCAACACAGTACCTGATAAATCGTATTGGGGTTTATCAAGTACTGGAGATTTTTCAGCTAAGTCAGCAACTTGGTTAGCAAAGGGTATCCATAATCAGTATAAGACTAAATGCAATTTTAGTTGGACCTGGGAGTTAAATTTGCCAAATAAAATCAAGTTTTTTTATGAAAACTGTGTTTGGATGGTCTTCCAACTAAGCACAGACTCCAACAAAGTAAAGTGTTTTTTCCGCAAGAGTGTGTTTTTTGTAAGCATCATTGTGAAGATAAGCTTCACTTATTTTTTGATTGCCCACATTTTTACCAAATGTGGGACGAAGTCCAATCACTGTGTAGTAAAAGACTTAACATTTTAGTTCCCGACGCTCTTAACTTTGTGGAAAGATTGAATTTCCTTCATGGTCTCCTTTCAGAATGGGACTTTATCCTATTAGTGCAAAGTTGGTGGTTATTTTGGTTTGCCCATAATAAGATCATTTTTGATAATTTGTCTATTAGTCCTATTCAAATTGCACATTCTGTACGTAATAGTTTTACTGAGTGGAGTTCCTTGGCGACTAAGGTAGTGGACTTTGATGTTAAAGGGACTTTTTCTAAGAAACAAGTTAAGAAAGGTCCTAGGAGCGATGTTAAGTGGAATCCTCCGAGAAGTGATTACGTGAAGATAAACTTTGATGGGTCTAAGAAAAATAACCTTAGTGCGGCGGCGGGTTTCTGTATCAGGGATGAGTTTGGGGAAGTCTTGGTGCTAGGAGCTAAGCCATGTGGCGATAGTTCAGTTTTAAAGGCAGAAGCAATTGGACTTAGAGAAGGAGTGAAGGTTGCTCGGTCACGAGGTTTCCCTAATATCACTATTGAGGGGGACAACTTAGCAGTCATCAAGGCTCTTAGGAATGAGTGGAAAATTGCTTGGGAAATAGAAAATATTTTAATAGATACTAAAAAGGATTTACATTTTTTTAACAGAGTGGAAGTTATTCATTGCTTCCGCGAAGCGAATTCGGTGGCAGACTTTATGGCTAATGTGGGTCAGTCTGTCGGTTTTTGTTCTCTTTGGTCATGTTCCTTTGACCAGTCTCTCACTGACCTACTAGTGAGGGACAATTTAGGTTAATCCTTTAGGGTTAACCTGGCTTCTTTGCCTCTTAAAAAAAAAAAAAAAAAAAAAAAAAATCTAAACAACCCCTCGTTGACATTAACTGTTTCTTCTTTGATTGGTGTTTGTTGTGCCTCTGTCAAGGCTAGTACTCGGAACATCTCCTGCAAAATGGAAACCTCCTAATGTGGGGTGGTGGATCAAGCTAAACTCCGATAGCTCGCTCCTTCGAAACCAAAACTTAGTAGCTACTATCTACATCAGGTTTCTTCAAAGACCACTGAGGTTAATGGCTGTCCAGCTTCCAAAGATCATTGGGGAATGCTGATATTTTGTTTGCTGGAATCTGCGCTATCAAAGATGGTCTTTAAGTTTTCATAAAAAAAAAGGCTTGGAAGTAGCAAAAGGAAAAGGGAGTAAGAAACTCATCATCTATAGTTCTATACTGACTCCATGATTGCTGTTCAAATGATCCAGGAATCAACCATTAAGAGATATTGCTTACACGGTCACGAGGGTGATCCAAGAGCTGGAGGAAGGTTTGTAGGGCAGAAAAATTCCTACGTAAACCTCCTCCCCGTACTGCCTGGACAAATTTGGTTTCTGGATAAGATGTGTTATAGGCAACAAACCTCCAAGAAATGTTCTAGCATAGAGAATAAGTTATTTTTTTAGATTATGATATGGTATAGGAAAAACCTCTCTGGAGCTTTGTAGCGTTGTAGACTTGAAGTTGCTCTAAGGAATTGGAGGTGAGGCGCGGTTTAATAAAGAGGGGGTGGGAAAGGAAAAATGTGGACGGAAAAGTTGAAGTTGAGAAGAACTAGGCCAAACGGGCCATAAATGGTACAATGAGGCTGTGGAGTTGATCGTTTATGGTTGAAAAAGGTGGCAGTAGGGTGCTGATATTGGGTATGGTTGTATACTTGTATATGGTGGCAGTAGGGTGCTGATGTTTGGTATGGGTGTGAGCATGACCCATCAGGGTCTTCCATGGTTGGGATCCTCTCCATTTCTTTTCTCTCCATTTACTAAATGGAGGGTTAGATCTCATTCTCTTATTTTGCCCTTTTGAGTTTATTTAATTCAACAAAGGTATAGAACAAAATTTCACCCTTTATTTGGTAAATGAAAAGCCTCCATTTGCTTTAGAAAATGAAGAAGATCCAAACTCGTGCTAAACTGCTAACTCCTAATGTCACTGTAGTGGCCATCCACATAGGACAGATAGGCGGGTCCACTATATATGGCAGTTACGATGAGCGAGCAATGACAAAGGGAGTACTACTAACACAACATGCATGCTGGAAGAGACAAAGCCCAGTATAGGCTTATAATAGTACTCCCTTTGTCTCATGTTTCTCTTTAGATTAGGCTTTTCTTTAACACGCCACTTAACAGTGAGTAATCATAATGATATAAATATAAAACTTATAGTAGTTGAAAATATTACTGAAAATGTTCTTTAATTTTTTACAAATTAATAGTCAAATCTCACAAACTTTGACCTCAAAATGTTCAATATAAAGATAATATCGGAACATATGGAGTATGTACATGATATATTTAGCTATCTATCATTATGCCATTATTAGGAAGAACTGAAACAACAATCAACATCATCAAAACACAGCAGAAGGGCTACTACACTCAGAGGAACCAAAGAGTCGAACGAACCTTCCATGATTTTGTCACCTTCGCTAACAAGAAGGTCCTGATATGTTAGATAGATACAAAATGTGACTTGTATGATGCTTCTATTAAAGAAAGCAGTGCACTGGCTGTTAACTAAAACGAAATTGCGCATGTACATCTGGATTTGCAAACTATGATTCTTCCTTGACAAAGTAACTTTGTGGCAAAGAAAAGTCCTCACGATTCGGGAATTCGGCATCCTCATCATCCCCCTTCTTGAATAAGAAAGTAAAACAAACAAGTGCTCCACTTTGTGAGACAAATTACAGATGAGCGAGCGAAACAAAGATAACTATAATACCATAATTCTGTATCCATGCTTGTTTCAGTGTTCTACTATCTATCATGCTTGTCTACTCGCTAAGGCCAATGTAAAGTCAAGCAAAGTCAATCACAGAATTATCCATATGGAAAAACAGTTTATTTTATTATTATTATTTTTAGAATATAATCTTACTAATGCAGCCCATGTGGAATAAAACACTAAAGGGCTCGTTACTTGCTTGCAATCAAATGCAATGCAATTCAATCATTTTATAGACTAAATGTGGGGTGAAAAGAGAATGAGTGGGAGGAGAGGGGTGGAAAAAGTGAGGTTGATTGCATGATCCAATGTAATCACAATTGCTCAACTTTTTCCATGTAATGATGATTACTTTGGATGGTGTAATCAATCTCACATTTCCCATCTCCTTTCTCCCCCTCCTTCCTTTTTCACCTCACATCTACCCTTTAAAATGATTGCATTGCATTACATTTGATTGCAACCAAGTAAACGCCACCTAAGATGAGTTTGCAAAGATCCAGCGTCACATGATACACCCAAACAGTAGGGACAGAGTTTTATCAAATTGACATATATCCGTTGGCTTACCAGCATCTCCAAGTTGTAGAAACGATCCAACAAGCGCAACACCTCTTCAGCAGAGAATTGCCGCTCAAAGCTGTTACGAAAAATGGAGATCAATGTAAGCAGGAACTTGAAAAGTAGTTCAACAACAATGGGGAACAAATTTTTGGAAGTAAATGCTTCATAGCAGTTATGCGAAAAGCTATACCTTCTTCGCAGAAATTCCATAATACCGTAAAGGACAAAGTGTCGATGTATGCCTGAAGCAAAAAATCAAATCAGGCAATTGTTTAATTACTCATGATGATAAAGCGTTCTAACGCAATCAAGTAGAAATGATGCAAGTCATCATTACAAGAGACCTATAGGCGTTATAAATAAAATTATCAGATTGAAGCAACTCCATTTACTTGGGTTTAATCTTCACCTCCAGTAGAATTCAGATTTGAAAATGTAGAATTGTTTGATATACATGTATTTTCTAGCAGTCTTATCTTCTGTATTCCTATTGTCAGGAAAGTAACCCCACAGGCAGCTCATAGCATTGAAGTGAAACATTACATTCTCCCTTTGATGGTATCCTTTGGAGACTGTTCTGATTTTCTTTTTTTAATATTTTTATTTTCTATTTTATCATGTAATATATTTTGATGTCCTGCATAACTTGACTGAAGGCTGAGCTGATTCTGCACTTATAATATATGGTGGTTGTAGAAAATAAAAAAAGAAAATGCATAAGCTGGGGTTTATTGGAGAAGATGCTGTTGCTGGTAGTACTTGGACTACTGCACCCACACCCAATAGGTTTTATGATGAACATCAATTGGGTTTGTGTTGAAGCATAGCTGGGTAGTTTATCCTACATTGCAAAAGTATAAGCAATGGACATGCTGAATAAAATAGTGAGTTACTCCACCAAAAGTGAGTTACTTCATCGATAGTCAATTGATTTTGGGATGGGGCCTCATTTGGGCTTATACAACTTACTTGATAGAGGCCCATTAATATAAAAGTTCCACATAACTCTAAATGTAACCATTGTCGAAGATACGAAACCTCCAAATTAGTCATGTATGACATGAACTCTGAATGTTTGTAAGAGGAGATATTGATTTGATCGGCTATCATTCTTAGCTGCCAGCTTTTTGAGTTTTTGGATAAAAATGGAGCTGAACAGTCTATTTGTTTTTGTGGAGGTACCAATTGCTCATTGTGTCATGAGAAGTTCTCCCTATTCGAGGGTAATTGTCGGGCATACAAAGATAGCAAAATATCTCAATGGTGTGTTGTTCGAAGAAGAGGGTGGTTTGGGTATTATAAAGAAGACAAATGGACAAGGCTGCAATTGCAAAGTTGTTAAGGCTTACAGGCTCTCCCGTCGACAAGAGAGAATTAAGTGCGAAATGAGTCCATGGCTGGATTCAGCAGGTCTCCTCAGTTCTCAGGAAGAACTTGTTATGAGATTAATTAAGAGGGTCTAATTAGGTTTCATCCTACTCATTTCTCTATCAAGAAGGGTTATTTTTAGGTCGAGACTTGCTGCAAGCATGTCAAACAGAAGAAAAGTGTTAGGTGCACCTGAAATCAACCAAGGCAATCATTTTGTACTCCAAATAGCTGCCCACAAGGTTGCAAACAGCAAATATTCTTGCAGAAAAGTGAGTCTCCAAAGATGTAAAAATGAGTTACATACAAAACATGCCCAATTTTGGGCTACTTTCTATTCTAGAGCAAATGTAAATTTATAATAGTAAGTTTGGTTTTCCTCTCTAGCACAGTGCCAGAACTCAAATCTGCAGAGCAAACCCATATTTGCTGATTGTGCATATCAGAATGCGAAGCACTATCAAGGGGTTTGAAATCTGCGCCTAGTTTTGTGACTTGTTTAGTTTCTAGATGCGTTCTTCTATGTTGTTCCAGGTTTGGTTCAATATTGTTAATTTCGTTACACAAGTAAATCTGAGACATTTAGGGCTCCAAGAAGATGGTGTAATTTCTTTGACAATCAAATTTATCTCAGTTGTCTTTCCTTTTTTTTGCTCATGAAATTTATCTCACTTGCAGATATATACATTGGTTCAGTGAGAAATTGAGTATGCATTTTCCTTTCTGTCAATCCTCTGAGGAGAGAGTATCCACTGCCTCCCCACCTAAAAAGTTCAGAATAAGTTTCTTCTTTCTATACAAGCTCTCTCCCTTCAAAGGAGTCCATATAACCCATCTTATATGGGGCCTTGCAAACAGAATTAATGAAAACGGTAAGGTATCATAATATTTCTGTGATGGTGGGTAGTAATCAAAATTAGCATCTAGCTTTCACCAGAATTCATTCATTCTGGTTCAAATGCAACTATAGCTGAAGAGAATAGTACTTAATATAATGATATACAATGCAATTAGGGAAAGAAGCAAAAACATAGACCAATATCTTTCCTTTCTTTCTATTTACTCTCTTTTAAATTCAAGGATAGTAATGGAATACCAAATAAGAGACTAAAGGTGCACACTTGAAGCAGAAACTTGCAATGGTAGATATACTTCACAGTCAGACGGATTGAAATAGGAGCCGGTTCGACCGGAAGCTTTTAAAAACGCAGTGCACCCAGGTAAATAAGGAACGAGATGAATACAAAAGTTAAACGAGCATCCTACGCCCAAAAGGTGCCCGCCAGTAACTAAATTTTTTTACCATTTAGGTAATCAATAATATATACATATCCTGATCACCTACTTAATAAGTTCATAACAACAATTAAAACAGAAATTTGACAAATGGGTAACCAAATTTAGCTATCAAAGAAAATAATAATATTAAAAAATAATGAAATGGGTAACTGAGTACACATACCTTTCAGTTTTCCAGGTGGGTAAGTTTCAAGTGCCTCTAGAAATCTAAGCTCCAATTCTGCCTGTGATTGCTCCTATTTATTCAATGCCCACAAAAAACCCAAATGAGAAATCACAATTTTAGATAAAAACCCAGAATCATAAACTGCCCAGAGAGAGAGAGAGACCTTGGAGAGAGAAGATGCAGATGAAGGAGGAGCCTTGCAAGGAGAGTGCACAGACATGCCATCTTGTTCTTCTTCTTTGCCACCACCACCACCCATTTTTCCCGTTTCAGAAAACCAAATGCCTGAATTTTATTTTTTGTTTACGCGTTCGAAAGTTTCTTGCTTTATTTTGTTCCAGAATATGTGGAGTTTTGTTTAGGATTTTGGTTTCTTTTTAGGGTTTATGGTTTTGATCCAAAGGTTACCTGCAACAGAAACTGTTTTTGGTATTGGGCTTCAGCTGCGTTGATCCAGTAGTTAATTAGTTATGCTTATGCAAATCATGGTGGACTGACTGTTAACTTGTTGCGCTCATGCGAAGTACTCCGTACCTTTTAGACTAGAAGTATATGCTGTTCTTTCATTGATTAAAATATCATAAGACTGAAAATTGATTATCTACCACCACATTTGACAATGTGACTAAAAGGTCACTTAAATCTGTCTTTCTCAAAACAAAAAAAAAAAAAAAAAAAAGGTCACTTAAATCTGCTTTTTTTTTTTTGAGCATAATGCCAAGATAAAAATTCTGGCCTCATTTAAGGCCTTAAATGGAAGAAAGAAATTACATTGAAATATTCTTCATCTTTGTGACATTTAGAAGTTATCACAGATCAATATGAAACGGAGAGAGTAGAGCCAAAACACAGACGACGGTGGGAGGTGTTTCATTAAGGACATTTTTGACAATTTGCATTGCATATAGGCTTTAGCTAGACATGGTAAACGACCAATTAGATTGTTTTGAACTGGTTCAATATCGATTTGAGTCAAATTTGGTGAGCTTTACATTGGGGTCAATTGGATTTTGGTTTGAAGATGAGGTGAGAGCATAAGGGGTAAGTGCTCATTCTCATAATGAGCAAAAAGAAGTGCTCACTCTCATAACCCAGTGATAACTGATAAGGGGTTTAAATATTTATTCATGTAGGGAGAATAAAATTCTCTTCAACTTTCTTTGTAGGGAGGCTATCCTCCTCTATTTGAATTTGTCACCCCATTTAAGATGGGTTGTCTTGCCCGGTGCATGTGATTTGCAAGCTCTTGCCTATTGCATTGATGTCGCCGTAACAACTATAAAAATAATTGGATTTTGGTTCAAACTATATTCGGGTTCGGTTATTATTCAGATTTGAACTTATGCGGGTACTTAGAGCGAGTCAATATCGGGTTCGGTTATAAAGTTAAATACGTTTCTAAAATGAGATTTTCGTTAAGATAATTGTTTAAAAGTGCAAACTTTAAGAGTATTCTATGAAATTTCCGTTCAGAAAATTATTAAGAAATACAAATATTAAAACTTAGATGTCAATTATTTCTTATTGTGTCGTTTCGTGTTGGTTTAGGAAGATTCATGAGCTTTATCTCACTCTTAAAAAAAATAAAAATAAAAGACATTAAAAAGGGGGGAAAAATAAGGAAATAAACAAAGGCGGTGCGGTGAAATAGTTGTTTAGTCAAGTTGTGGAAATAAAAATTCCTTATTTGAGTACGTATGTCCTGGCAACTTTCGTATTTAGAGTATGTTTGGCCTAGTTTGTGAGGAGTTTTTACTTTTTCTCCTATTTTTCCTAACAATTTATTCCCTCCACCTCCTCCTCATACCCATTTTCAACTTTCAAAAAGCTTAAACCACCTCCTAGGACCCTCTAAAAGCCCCAAAAGTAGAAGCATCAAATTAGAGCTTCTACTTTTGGGCCTCCCAAGGGGTATTTTGAGCTTCTTAGAAGCTGAAAATGAGGGTGAGGAGGAGGTGGAGGTAGAGGAGGAGGTTTGTGGGGAAAAAAAGGGGGAAAACTAGAAGCTCCTCACAAGCTAAGCCAAACACCACCTTAGTTTCCTAAAAGTATTCAAATTGGGACTACTAAGGAATTTGAATGCCTCACGACGATACTTGATGCCCAAGACATGATGATTGATATATATATATATATTGTTAGCACTTTTTATTCGAGCTTGTTCTTAGAGAGGAAACACAATACAGGCTTAGAGAGATTGTTCAGCTTATAAGATTGATTGTTGTTCTTGTTCAGCTTATAAGATTGATTGTTGTTCTTGTTCATATAACTATGATGATGTTGTCTTATGATCACTCACATGATCCGTGGTTCAAAAACCGCTACGAAAGCTCCTTGGTGGCCAAACTCAAAGCAGTCGAAATCAGAATTCCTAATCTGAAAAGCCAAGGATTTGTTCCTCGCAAGCCTGAGGATTTTGGCGATGGCGGTGGCGATGGCGGAGCTTTTCCTGAGATTCACATGGCTGATGATCAGTATCCTTTGGAGATGGGTAGAAAACTGGGATCTGAAATTTCATTGCCAGTTACAGCGGAGAGTACTGCATCAAAGATTCTTGTCGTACCAGAGGATGAGGATGAGGATATTAAGGAGACCACCAGGTCTACTAAAGCCGCTCTTGAAAAGATTGTCAAGAATAATACTCCAAAACATTCGTCTGATTCAAAACTGTTCATCAAGTATAAGCCATCGTCACAGCAGCAATCTTCCGGTTTTAATTCTGGTGCAAAGGAAAGGATGATCAGAATGGTAGAGATGGCAGTGGACCCTTTAGAACCCCCCAAGTTTAAGCACAAGAAGGTCCCAAGGAGTTCTTCTGGTTCATCAACAGCTGTGCCAGTTATGCATTCACCATACCGTGCTGTCACTGTTAAAGATCAGCAGGACTGGAAGATCCTACCTTGCATCTCGAACTGGAAGAACCCAAAGGGTTACAGTATTCCACTTGACAAGCGGCTTGTGGCTGATGGAAAAGGCCTTCAAGAAGGTAAGATAAATAATAATTTTGCCTCGCTCATGGAGGCGTTGTATGTCGCTGAGAAGAAAGCCAGAGAATCTGTGGCAATGAGATCAAAGGTGCAGAAGGAGATTGCCATGAAGGAACATGAAAACAAGGAGCAGGAATTGCGTGCTTTGGCTGCTAAAGCGCGGTCTGAGAGAACTGGCACTGTTACAGCTCCAGTGGTTAGAGATTATGTGATGGACAACACAGGACAACGCAGGGAAAGGAAGAAGAGTAAGATTACATTTGAGAAGAAGGGTAATATTACAAGAGATTGGGATCGCCGTGATGTTAGTGAGGACGTTGCTCTTGGCATGGCATCTGTTGGAGCTAGTAGAGGAGAGGATATGTTTGATCAGCGGTTGTTTAACCAAGATAAAGGGATTGCCTCTGGGTTTTCTATTGACAATGATCAGTACAATGTATATGACAAAGGCTTATGTACTGCTGAAGCTACACTTCTGACTCTCTACCACCCCAAGAAAGATTTTGATGCTGCAGGCAAGAGATGTAGACCTGTCGAGTTTGAAGAAGACGATCTATTTGGTCTGGCTCAGTTCTCAACTGAAATGAAGATGGGTAAGAAAGCTATTCGTCAGCCTGTTTGAATCTATGAAACTCACAGAAAAAATTGAAGATGAAAAGGAGTTCAGTGTCTGATAGCTGCCTTTTGATGTTATTGTTGGAAAGTGTACACTAATTTGTTAGCTTATGGGCTGTAATATCTTGAATTGTCTATATCTGTCATGTTCGATCCCATGTATGCAGTTAATTACAATCTGACTAGCAATATTGTGGTAATCATGTAGGCTTTTTGTGTTTAAGTTTAATTTTACAGATTATAATGGCGGGCAGAAACTAACAGCTGTTCTGAAGTCACTTTTCCAATTTGTAATGGTAATAGGGGCCAAATATCAGTTCCATATTGTTATTTTAGCTACAGTTCTGGGATTTTTTTTTGTTTTCTTCTTGAATGTGATTCTGACAATTGTTCCGTCTATACACTCTATAGTTTCTTGGTTTTATGGCGAAGCCAATCTGATGCTAAATACTACAAACTCCCATGCCTAGCTGATTCAATTGTTACCATTAAGCTGATTGTGAAACGTGCAGCTTTGATTAGTGCCGCTAGACTAGCAAATTTTTCACGTACTGTATTACTGATGAATGATCTGTAAATACAGTAAAATTGTTGCAAATGAAACTGGTTGTGTCTTCTCTGCAACCTTGGGCAAAGTTTCTTTTACACAATTATTTGAAAACTTTTGTGGCCTTAATGAGGAGTTAATTATGTGCATGGTAAATTTGGTATTATAAAGAATACTGTAAACTTTAGCAGGTTAAATGCCTATGGAACCCTAGTAAGTAGTAATTAGGGTCTGCATAATGTCCACATATGACTGGCATTATCCCAACAAACAGAGATATTGATTTGCAGACCACCATGTACATGTTATTTTGATTATAGTGTCTTCATGAAGCCAACGCAGAGTAATAAAACCATACACGTGCATATAGGATTGCTCTGTTTTCCCTCGAAACTTATTTCCATCTTCTATTCAACAAGATAAGACACAAATCACTCCATGAGTAGAAAGACACAAATGTTTAGGGTAATACATCAGCACAAAAGTCTATAAAGAAAGTAGTCAACCAAGTAATAAAGTGTGAACTCGAGAAGCTCCTATACCATGGTGATATCTTAAGGCCATAGAATTTGTGTCAATTTGAAGAAAAATCCACAATATTTTCCCTGATGTACATATTATTTAGGCCAGAGCCGACTGGTCAATATATAGTTATTGCCTATTGTATCAAATTTATGACTATAAATATTGAACTGCTAATCCATAGAACCAGGTTTTCCATGGAGAAAGTGACGCAGAGTAAATGTATGAATCAATTCTTTCAACTTGCTTATTCTTTTTAGGCCATGCCTTTTATCCTAATTTTTTCTTAGCTTGCTCTATTGAGATAAGTTGTCTTTTTGTGTGTGACATGTTAGGGAATGAGACATTCAAGAAGCTAGGGCAATAGGTACCTTGTCGGACCCCTTGTTGTACTTGAGCGCAGTATTCCACATGAAGTCAGTCACAACAACGAGTTTGATCACGGAGTTCCATGGTACTGCCATCTTTGCCACCTTGTTAGGAGTTCTCACTTCGGGCGCATACTTGAGCCGCTACAAGTCTTGGGGATTTGTCTCAGCCTTCTTTATGGTATTTTTGCCAACTTACGTAGGAGTTCTCCTTCCTCCCAAATTTCATCTTTTTCCCCAACGCTAACGATATGTCCCTCAGATTTTTTGGAATCTGCAAATAACAAAGAAAGAGGTCATTTAGCAACAAGTTGCCATTTGAACGTGCTGATACATCACTCTCACTCATTCCCACAATTCTACTAAAAATCCTCAAATTAGAAACAGCATAGCATTCACACCCAACTACTCTCGTACCATACATTATTTCCTATACTAATATTTTCAGCTCGAACAAGAACATCCAGGTAATTGTAGCTTATTTTTACCAAGATTACTGGAATAGCATTTTTTTTACCAAGAGTACTGGAATACAGTGAAAACTGATGTAGTAGGATGGTGCAAGACTTTTTCAGATCAAGGCATATGCTTAGATTACACAAGCACACGCATATCGCTCTCATCTCCAAGTCCTCAAGAGCAGCCACGGTTAAAGAGTTACAGCCTATTGCATTTTGCAATGTTGTGTACAAACTACAAAGTCCTCTCCAAAATCCTTGCCAACAGGATCAAATTACTTTTGGACAAATTCATCAGTCCATATCAAGCCGCTTTTGTTCTAGGGCGAGTTTTGTCTTATAATACAATTTTGGTGCACGAGATCGTGCACACAATGAAGAAGACTAGAGGGAAAGGCGGGCTCATGGCCTTAAAAATTGACATGACCAAGTCCTTTGACAAGCTCGAGTGGGGTTTCTTGATTTCTGTTTTAAAGAATCTGGGTTTCAAAGCAGATCTGATCTTTGAATGTATTAGTACCCCTACAATGTCTAACCACAACGGGGCATCCGTCAGGGCAACCACAACAGGGCATCCGTCAGGGCAACCACAATGGAGCATCCGTCAGAGCAGCCACAACGGGGCATCCGTCAGGGAGACCCCCTCTCTCCTTTCCTCTTCGTTATTGGAATGGAGGGTCTGTCACGCATTATCTTTAAGGCCCAATCTGATCAGAAATTGCAAGGCACTTCCATTGATCGACAGTGTGAAGGGGTGTCTCATTTGCTTTTCGCCGATGACCTTGTAATCTTTCCTAAAGCCAACCATAGCAATGCAGATGCAATCAATGAAGCTCTTGACAAGGTGAAGCTTTGGCCAGGGCTTGCCGCCAACAAGGCCAAGTCTGGTGTGTTCTTTAGTCCAAATAACAAACCGGCAGAGATTAAAGCTCGTTTGAAACGAAGACCTAATCTGAGAGCCATGGACAAATATGTGATCTTGGGGATGCCATGGCCAGAACTGGAACCATGAGCTGATCCATATTCAATTCGAACCACAATCTGCTCTTGCAATTATTAATATTTTACTCCCGTCTACAGCTGAGGATGATTCAAGTATCTGGGTGAAGAAGAGACTCGGGATTTTCACTGTCAAAAGTGCCTACAAACTCATAATTGAAGGGAGTAATTACAGCCACCATGTGTTTGATCATAATTTCTAGAATTTTTTTTTGGAAAATCAAGGTGCCAAACAGAATTAGGATCTTTATTTGGCATCTGGCTTGGAAGGCTCTGCCCACTCGATCTGCTATTAAATTGAGAATTAATTCCATTGATGATGTCTACTTGCTCTGCAAGAATCACCCTGAGAACGAAGAACACTTGTTCTTCTTCTGCCCCATGGCACGGGTACTGTGGCTGCACTCAACTGGGCTAAGAATGGAAACCAACACGCAGTGGGACTTGACAACATAATTCCTGGAACTGTTCTCTCCCTCGTCCACTCTCCATAGTGGGATGAGCAATTGAGCATTGAGCAAGGAAGAATGGGAATCTCTTCAACGCAAAGCTGCTACGCTTCTTGATACACTTTGGTGGGTAATCCGTAACCAATGCCTCCACGAAGGCAAGGACCCCAATGCTCTGTTTGTGGCTGATGAAGCTTCAAAGTGCTGGTTGGAAATTGAAACAGCCTTTAATTCCCCACCACCCACTCTCCTTACTGTTTCACGCCATGCTCACCCCCGGTTACGGGCGTCCTGCACTTGCTGTATGTTTGCCGATGCTGCTATTCAACCTGACAGAGCCTACTTGGCTTGGGTTAGATGCGATCTTGGCGGCGTATGAAGTCGAAGCCGCTTTTGCTCTCACAAGTGATCCTGCTCGAGTATATTGGAAGCACTTAAATTCTTACAAGCCAGGAATATCAAAGGTGCACGTGTTCTGAGTGATGCCAAATTGGTTATTGATGACATGAAAAGGGAGAGCTCCATTCCCTTGGAAATTCAGAAACACTCTTGATGTAATTACTAGTTTAATTCCTTTAGTTTCTGCTGAGGTTCTCTATGTACCTAAAACTAGTAATTTCCTGGCGCATTCTTATGCTGCTTGGGTGGCATCTTCCTCTTTTGTTGGCATTATGTGCTAGGAGGAATTCCCCATGGGATGCGGCCTTTAGGTTGTCTATTTGTCTCTTTGGATTCACGTTAATACAATCACACAACCTTTTAGAGAGCAAAAAAGAGTAACTGACAGCTTCAATGCCAATACTCCAATCCACAAACAATAAATTTAGGTTAGCAAACCTAGGTTTTAAACTACTCAGCTGTCAACAACACCATGAATTTTGCAAACAAAATCTACAATGGGTCCATGGACTAAGGATAATGTGAATACATGTGACTCGTAGTTGGCACTACAAACTTGAAAACTTATAGCCTGATGGTAGAGACTAATATAACATAGGATCTTTCAAGCTCAGGATTTGTGTCTTTCATTTTAATGCATAATAAACGAGCTCTTCTGCTTGGTTCAAAATGAATGCTACCTTTGCAAAATTGGGCAATTTAATGGGTTACAACAACAGATCTCTCCTTCAGTTTTGTTTGGTTAATAACTTTTATACAAAAATGACTGAAAGTTATTTGTTCTCTCCTGTTAATAAAACCATACACATGTTCATATAGGATTGCTCTCTGGTGCGTTGAAACTTATTTCCATCTTCTATTCAACAAGATAAAACACAAATCATTCCATGAGTAGATAGACACAGATGTTTAAGGTAATATACATCAGCAAAAAAGTCTGTAAAGAAAGTAGTCAACCAAGTGTCCAAGCATAAGTAATAAAGTGTGAACTCAATAAGCTCCTATACCATGGTGATATCTTCAGGCCATAAAATTTGTGTCCATTTGAAGAAAAATCTACAATATATTCCCTGATGTACATTTTATTTAGGCCAGAGCAGACTGGATAATATATAGCTATTCCCTGTTGTATCAAATTCATGACTATAAATATTAAACTGCTACCAGACGCAGGGTAAATGTATGAATCAATTCTTTCAACTTGCTTATTCTTTCTAGGCCATGCCTTTTATCATAATTTTTTCTTAGCTTGCTCTATTGACATAAGTTGTCTTTTTGTGTGTGACATGTTAGGGAATGAGACATTCAAGAAGCTAGGAGCGATAGATACCTTGTCGGACCTCTTGTTCTACTACTTGAGCGCAGTATTCCACATGAAGTCAATCCCGACAACGAATTTGATCACTGAGTTCCATGGACCATGGTACTGCCATCTTTGCCACCTTGTTAGGAGTTCTCGTCTCAGGCGCATACTTAGGCGGCCACAAGTCTTGGGGATTTGTCTCAGCCTTCTTAGAACAAAGCAGTCAAACAATTACATGATGATATCTTAAGAAATTCTCAATACAATGATATGTTACTTAGCTACAGATGTGTAAATGTGCACATATCTCTAAGTGGATTAAAGTGAGTATACGCAAGCATTTCTTCAAACACATGGTGGACAGCAAAGAACAGAAATCAGGGTACATAATAGCGAAATTTGAAGGCATCGTTTGAAGTGAAATAGTCTATGCATGGTTAAATTATCCATAATCGTCAAGATTTGTATTAAGAATCAAAAAAATTGTATTACCTGAAACTGTAACTAAATTGCAATGTTATCTCAAACATACATCAATAGTGAAGCTTAAAATTTTGGAATTGCTTGAAATTAAGAATTAGACTTACCTAATTGATTTCAGTTCACCGTGGTTTGTCACAGATCCTCATTTTGGTGGAATTACAGAGTAGAACAAGTGTGGAGAAGGGCTGAAGAGTGAAGATTGAAGAACACTACTGTACTTTCTTCCAGATAAGTAACACTACTGCATGAATGTAAATTAAAAGTCTCTCTCTTTCGTAATGGCCACCTGGCGCCAAATAGTCATTACACAATCAGTAAAACTTGGCAAAAAGTAAAATGACATAACGAAAAAGCAAAAAACAGAGTTTCTAATTATTTTTTACGCAATCTAGCGAAAATCACCTGAAATATATCACTTTTTGTTCAATATTACTTGAAATGTTAACTTTTGTTAGTACCTTTTAAATTTCAAAATTACTTATCGTAAATTCTAAATTACTAAACATAGATTTTTATTCGCCATATTTTCCAAAAGTACCCTTTTCATTTGCAAACCAAATTCTCCCTCTTCTTTAATCTCTAAAAAATCTTCCAATTATATTCCATTTATACATTGAACATAAACTTAAAATCTGATCAACATGGTGATTCCTTTAATCAAGATTAAACTTTTGATGAAATTAATGATGATTCAGGTAACGAAAAAAATTAGAATTAAATTTTTTTTTGTTTATTATTATTATACATTGTTTAGGGTTCATAAGTGGTTTAATGGGTAGCTGGGGTGGTTGAGGAATAAGAGGAAAGAGAGGCCAATGGGGTGGGATGGGGGGCGACGGTTGAAATGGTGGTTAGGCGACGCGTGGGGAGGGGTGACGACTTGGGGTGGCTGGATTGACCAAGGGGGTGGCTTGGGTTGATGGTGGCCACCGGGGGCCGCTGGGTTCTGATGGCGGGAGTGCTGACGGTCGGGAGAAGGGATTGACAGTGGCCTGGGCTGACGGTCGGGAGAGGGACTAACGGGGGGACAGGGGAGCGATTGACGGTGGGATGACGGGGGGCTGTTGAACGTGAGGATGGAGTCTCACGGTGGAGGTTGGGGATTGTGGTTTCATTTTTTGGGGTTTTCTAATTTTTTGTTTTTAATTTTTCCATTTTGTTTATTGCATTCGGTAATTTGCAATTTACGCTTAACAATCCCTTTTTTACTTTAGCAATGTGATTCACCCCTTAAATCATATTTCGACCAACTTTTTTTTATTTTTCTTCCCAATGTGCCCTCACATAACCTGCACAAGTCACTTAAAAACACCCATGTTGACTTGCTTATTTTAAAACCCCCCTAACACTTGATTAACAACTGACATACCACCCACGAAAACCCAGAAAACACCACCACTTCGAACACCATAAATTCCGATCACCACAAACCCCACCACCATCACCCAAAGCCCCCACCACGAAAACCATCGCCTAAAACGCTGAGCAACTGGTGAACCCAATTCTGAGGGAAAAAATCAAAATAGAAAAGTATAAACAAATTGATGACAAATTGGGGTTTGGGGAAGCCTAAAAATGCAGGGGAATATGTTAAGTTCAATTATTTAGTGATTGTAACTTAATGAGGTCCCAAATTCCATGAATTCTAAGTTGTGTTATGTTGTTAATGGTGCTGAGTGAAAGAGCAATTGGGGAATGGGACAGGGAAACAAAGAGGAGAGAGACAAAGGGAGGGTATTTTTGTCTTATAATTGTTTCTGAAATGCTAGAACAAACGTCAAAAACGTAATCACCCGCCACGTCACAACATAACGGAATTAGGTGAAAAAGGACACGGAGCAGAAAATATAAAAGGTAAAGGGGTATCTTCTGGATTTCGAAAAATATTTTGATAACCAAGAGAAAAAGCCAAGAGCATAGGGATACCATGTGGAATTTCCCAAAAATATAATTATAATTCTTAACTATTTTGATTATTACGTTTGTAATACAACCTATTTGGGTTAAGGATCGATTCGGCTTACTTGATTTCAACTCGTTTGGGAGGTTTATAAACGGTACAATACTTGTTTGGAACTTGGATTACTTGTTTGGAATACTCATAAGAATCCATGCTTGAACCTACAAAATAATAGAACAAATAATATTAACAATTGAAATCTTAAGTGGAAGAAATTTCTAACAATTCAATACTCACAACTTACAAATAGCTTGGAGCTGAAAAATTAAATGATTTGGGGTGAGAGAAGATGCATATTTGGCCATTATATTCTAGCATTTTTTATTTTAAAAACAGAGATTGCACGGAATAACAACGAACTTCTACAGTTGTGCATATGGTACCCCTCAAGTTTTAGAATCTAGTGGCTATTTTGTGTAAAAAAAAAATTTAAAAATGTAGTAAATAAAAATATTTCAAAATAATGTATATTTTTTCGTTTTTATTTTTTTCCCAAAAAGTATTAGGGGCAAAATGATCATTCCACTTTTCAAATTTGACCAAGTTAGACTGCGTTAATCAACCATTTGACTTTTTATATACGGCGGCCAACTTTCGAATTTAGTGGTTATTTCGTACAAAGTTTTAAAAAAGTGAGTATCTTGTCCAAAAGTGCAAACTTTGAGAATTCCCCATGAAATTTCCGTTAAGATATTTGGTAACAAATACAAATATAAAGTTAGATACGTTTCCTGCATGAGTCACTTAAAAACACCCATGTTGACTTGCTTATTTTAAAATCTCCCTAACATTTGATTAACAACTGAGATATCCCCTTTTTCCTCTTCATTTTTTACCTACCCCAATCAGTAAAATTATTTTCATCTCTCAATCTTACACCTCATTTTGCAAGGCTTCCCTCTCTAGCTCCCCGTTCAATCCTCTTCCATAATTAGTCATTTCCTCATCATACTAGAGGAAGAAGTCACATCTTCTTGGTCTTAGATTAACAAGAGGTGCCCTTTTGTCACTTTTAAATATTGGAAGCCATGAAAAATGAGTTGAATTGGAGTTTGAAATCTTTCACGATACAAAATCAAATAGATTAAGTCAACCCTAAATAAGTTTGAACTAAAAAGTTAATGAATGTGCATCGATTCACATCTTCAGCCGTCGTGCATGTAATAATTCAAATGGACATTTAAAAAAAAGAAAAGAAATGGTATCGATTCTTTTGATCAACTAACGCACAAAAGCCATGTATGTGTGTCGATTTACCGAAAAGCCCGACGCCTATGACTGGAATGTGCGTTGGTTTTTGTGCGGCAGTTTATCAAAAGAACTGATGAACATGTTCAAACTATGTGCAACGGTTCTTTTGGTCGACGTACGCACAAAACATTTGTGCGTCGGTTACACAACCGATGTGCATTCCTTTTTAGCATGTGCATCTCTCATGCATGTGACGATAGATTGAAAACCGACGCATATTAATATTTCCTACCATGGCACTTTCTGTACTAGTGATACCATTTGCAACCATGTTCTCCACCCATCATTCACCGTCATTTTACGTATGAATGCTCTCTAATTAAGTTCAAATTTACTTTGCAAAGATGAGGAGAAACTAACTTATTAAAACCCTCGACTCTTAACCAAGTTTTTTAAGCGTTCAATTCTCCCTCTCATATTGTTGATAAAATGGAGTGCAAAACATTTCAGTTCACTTTATTAATGGGTCGAAAAATGAAGTTCCTACAAACTATGTGGTGTCCGATTAGGCTTCTTTATTTCTTTCTAATCGCATCAGCCATCGGAAGTTCATATCAACAATTGGATTCCTAAAGACTAGGTGTAAATCAATATCACAATTGGTGAAATAATTCTAAATTGGAATTTTTTTTTTTCCCCACATGCTTCTCCAAAGTTCATAAACCAACTCATGTATTCAATTTAGGCAACTTAATTGTTCTTTTTTTTTTGGTTGATAAAGTAAGCAACTTAATTGTTAGATGTGGAGAAGAAGGAACATGGAGGAAATGGGAGGAAAATGAAGTATTTTAAACATCCAAGTTGGCACAACTATTAAGAAAAAACAATCTAAAGCAAGAGAAATTGGTACTAAGCTTATGTACCCTTTGTCGACTATATTGGGTGTATAGTTTAGTTAGAAAATATAATTCGGGCATTCAATCAGGACTTTTGAAATAAATTAGAAATTGAAAATGTTGAGGGCTTACTCTACCGTTGTTATTGTCCATTGTACGACCTTTTTCGAGTCGGATAACAACATCTCATTGGGCTGTTGGGGGCGAAATTGGTGAGGTGAGAATTGAGAAACAATGATTGCTTCTCTTTTTGAAATGTAAATGGCGGGGAGATCATGACTCAATGAGGTCAGGAGTTGAATTGTGGTAGAGTTTGAGTTAATAAAGGGAGACTTGGATTGAAAAGAATGGTAGAATGGTAGACTTTGATTAACTTGTTTCTACTAACAAAGTAAATTGTGCGTTACAAATAGGAGAGGAATGAGGAATAAATCCAGTTAATTGATTGCATTAATTAAAGAGTTATACGTATCAGTGTATCATCTAATCTAATAAGTAATAACACGCCAACCTAAGAGATATTGACTCCCTGATAAACAAGTTGCAACTTGTACACGAATTAATTTGTGGCTCTAAATATATATTACACATCATCAACCGTGTTAATCCAACGACATACAATTGGGTAATATGTGAGACTAGGTGTATGTCCCGTGCGATGCACGGGCTTGTAGTTTATCATTAAAAATATATTTTGAATGCTATCAAGTAAATAGGTTAATGATTTATCAATACCGTCTATAATAACTAGTATGAAGTTACCCGTATAAAACCAAAGTTGTGCTATCTGAATATAAAATTGCTTATGTGAAATACAATAATAATTGTTTAGATTTAAATGATAAGTTAAATTTATATTTTTTCATACTCTAAAAAAGTATTCAAATAAATAGTTAAATGACAAATTCACAACCGCACATACCATCTTGATAAATGTCTTTGGGGACCGTTAGATTTATACATTCGTGTGCTTATGTAGTCCATAAATTTATCTACCGAGCTTATTAATAGCCAATATACTACTATTGGTTCTTATCTCTCTTTGATTTATATATTTTTTTTACATAAAATTACTTATGTGTCATGTAATGTGTTTATGACAACGGTTTGATCCATGTAGATGAAATAATTTCCTTTCTTTTTTATACTTAAGAGAATTTATCGGAGAAAATAGTGTTTAAATCTACTTTATTCACATTATTTTACCAAATTAGCATACTGCTCCATCTCCATGAACCATGTACTTTTGTTAGGGTATAGAATCACTATGAAGATTAGATGCATATATAATACGTTAATTTATTAGTTAGTTTTAAAGTCTTTATGCATTTATTACTTTGAGTACTTTACCTTATTAAATTCTTGTATCTAGTTTTTGGTATAGTTTAGTTTAAGGTTTAATTATCTTCATCTATATCCTTCACTCAAATAAATAAATAAATATTTATGTATCCTATTTATTAATTATATAATATGGTTCATGTATCCTCATTAATTGGTTAACTTGGCATTAGTTTTTGAATATGATGATGATTGGACATGATGACATGCAAAACATGTGTGAATACAACAACGCTAGATCAACTTTTAAATAGGATCATTTTATAGTATGTTCTTTTTTAGAAAATTCATACGCCAAAAACTTTTTTCAAGAAAATAGTTAAGTGATCAAAAACTTTTTTCAAGAAAATAGTTAAGTGATAGGTTTACAATTAACTACCATTTTCACGTGCTCTGTCAACCGAAATATTAAAAACCTTTACATGCTTGTGTAATTCTATAACTTTCTACCATGACAATACCCATTACTAACGTATTTATTCCTCTTTGGTCTACATTGTATTAAAATTATTAATAATATTTTTTTCATTTAAGAAAATTTTATGTTTAAAGTCAAGTATTATGCAGCAGTTGTTTCGATCCACATGGCCAAACTAATATCCTATTTTTCTAATTAAAAGAAAATGGTTAAAAAAATAATAGTTATATTTACACCTCTTTTACTTAAATATTGTACTAATTTACTACATTTATCCATCTTCATGGAGAATCACTTTTAATTTTATTTGTTTAATGTCATGTATTATGCAGCGGTTGTTTATTTGGATTCATGTAGACAAATTAATCTTTTATTTTTCTAATTAAAAAATACTAAAAAAAATAATTATGTTTACAACTATCTTACTTAACTATTCTACTAATTTACTATATTTCTCCATCTTCATGGAGAATCATTAAAAAAATTCATATGTATAATCTACCAAAACATGGATTATATATGTTAGGACTATTTTCTCTTATAAATTAGATTCGTTGTACCTAGTTTTTAGCATAATTTATTTTAAGTTCTTGTACCATATCTATGAAATTAATAATGTTCATGTATCGTAATAAATCAGATAACATGGTTCATGTATCGTCATTAATTATTTGGGTGACATGACATTGACTTTTAGATATGATGATGACTGAGATAGTGACATGGCATTGACTTTTAGATATGATGATGACTGAGATAGTGACATGGAATGACACGTGTCGATGCAGCGACTGTCATGATCCAACTTTATATATATATATATATATATATATATTAGATTATTTTTGTACAAACTAACGCGTGAGAATTTTATTGTAAGATAAGGCAAATGTGGCATTATTAGTGACCAATATACCAACTACCGAAAATGCCCTTATACTGTTTCTCTCTCATCTCTCCCGCCTGAGTCATTTCAGTTCAGTGAGCTGCGAGAGCTATAGAGCACATCCATGGGTTTTCAAAGCTAAATTAGCTTAAACCCTCAAACCCAGCCCCAGCCCCAGCCCCAGCCCTCTTCCCTAATCGCATAATAATCCGTCTCTCTCACCTCTTGGTAGTACTATTCACCAGCATTTCATGTAAATATCGTTTTTTTTTTGAGAGATTTGCGGCTACGCTTTTATTCATCTTTTCCCTAAATTTCATCTCTTCCCTAAATTCATCTCTTCCTTAAATTCTGCTACTCAGGTATTCATCTCTTCGCTAAATTTCTATATTGTGGTTCTAATTAATTTCTTATTTGCCCTAATTGCATTCCAATTGTCGCTAACTTTGAATTTTTGCCCTAATAGTGTCTGACTTGTTTTTATATATTTTGAGTTCTTCAACATTGATATGATTGTTTATTCGACTGTTGAAACCCACCATTATTCCAACTCTGTGATATGTTAAATTTTGAATATTGTGCCAAATATAATTATTGTTAATGCCTTACAACTCCAATGGAAACTAGCAAACTGTTTTTTTTTTGAATTTTGAATTAAATTTAATAGCGTATATATTATGTACTGAGCCTATAAATAGGCATACATTATTAATCAGAAGGTGAAGAAACTTCCCAATTTTTGATAAAATTTTTGTTTAATTTTGTGAAATGGCACGGAAATAAAGGGTCTTACCTCGTTCTAATAAGAAGCCAGATTTCTATATTTGACAAATTGAAGCAAGAAAATGACAAACATAAACAACTGAGGTGGTTTAGTTTATTAATTAAGTGTTTCAAGCATATAATGAGGCTCCCAGTGTATATGTGTGTGCTTTTATTTTGTGTTTCCTTTTATATAAGCTGAACTCATTAAGTTGGGTGTATTTTTCGGACCCTTGCGAAATGTGGATTTGACTGTGTTTCTAATTTGTCCTCCATGCCCCCTTACTTATTGGCATGTCTAGGGAATGATGGGTAGTATAGTAGATGCTAAATCTTGTGACGGCACGTTTCTCCTTTTAATTTAGCTCGCCAGTAACATGAAGATCCTTGTATGTTTCGTTTTCTGTCTAATACATATGTTGCTTCTTAGGTTTCAATAGGTATTGAATATTGATGGTTTGTTTTATCGAGTACCCAATTATGGGGAGAAGATTGTTTTCTATAGGTAGAAAAACTGTACATATAATGGTAGTGTTATTTAGGCATATTTACAAACCACCCCACTGATCATTAACAGAATCTGGTTCCATTAAGGGTAATGTCTCATCAATTGTGTTTGTGTGATGCTGATACAGGAGCATTTGAGGGCTTGTTATCTTGCATAATAAAGCATTTAGCAATTAGTTAATTTTAGCATGCATTTAGTCCTAACTAGTCCGTACAACCATGATTAGTGTTAATTAGCCTAGTTTGCATTTGTAATTTGTTTTCCAGCTTTGTAATAGCTTAATTCACGTTGCTAAAGGGATAAGGAGTCACATGCTGAGAGAGAAAGGCCTAGAGGACCATTAAATCAATGCATTTAATGTAGTGGTCCCAATAGTACAAGGTAACAGCTGACTGTCACTTTCTAGCGAGCTGTGCGCCTATTAGGAGCCTTGTGGTCCTCCCAACAGCTCTTTACTGAGCCTTGGGCAGCAAGGATACATTCTAGGTGCTTCCTAGGTCATTTAGGAACCCTTTCCTCCCCCTATATATGTAGAGGCAGCCTTGTAGCCGAAAGACAAATACTATGATGATGATGAATATAAAAATGAGAGTGTTATCTCTTTTAAGCCTTTGAGCTTGGTTTATTCTTTCTCTAAAATGCTTAGTGCTTTATTGCTTGAGTGTTCTTGAGAGGAGTAGGAAATCGAATGCTATTGTAATTAATGTGGTGCTTAATTTGCTTTATCACTAGTTACTCTGGTTTTCGTCGATTTGATTCTTTCCTGGTGGTGTTTAAGTACTTTAGCCTTGAATTAATCAAGTTGTTTAGGCTTGGTGGTGGAAACTTTATCCAAGTCATATCCTTTATTGCTTTCCTTTGATATAAACACAAAAACCCACAAAAGATTTTATCTTTGGTTAGAGAACAAGTTGATTAGCCGTTGTGTTGCGTAAATCCGTTGAGTTTTATGCATCAACACAACGGCTAATCAACTCGTTACATCTCCCTTAGCTTGCTGAAATTTCACCTCAAAGGACAAAAATGGTGTTGTGCCAATCCCCACTTTAGGGAAGTACTCAAAATTTTCCCAGCCAGATTTGCGCCCCCAAGATACACTCTCATACAAAACAAGATTCAGCAATTTGATTGTTTCGGAACGGGTAGAAGATAAGTGCAGAAATGCATTCTCAAGCATGGGGTCGTGGAATGACTCATCCAGAACAAACTGGCTGCTTTCCTTGTACGGAGAAGGGTCACGGCTGCTGTCAAATGCTAACGTTAGCAGCTGCTTGTCGAGCCCTCAGGAAACTCAAGAACCTTTTCGCGAGATATATCAAGGCTGAGAACATCCTCTTGTTCTAGCTCTAAAACTTCAATTTGCACTGGAGTATCCCCACCAAACAATGCGTCAAACACAACAGTTTGTGTATTGTTTTGATTCAGCAATGATTGAACCTCATCAATAGGTTTTTGTGTTGTCATTAGGGGATTTTCGTCTTCAGCTTCTTCATTATAGTTGTCCCATAGAGGACCCTCCTTCGGATCAAGTACATCAAGAGTTGTTTCAAATTCAGGTTGCACAACTTTGATGTTAGGACAAGCGGAATGAGAGTGACCAAGGTCACGACATTGAAAACATCTACGTTTTGTCATTTTTGAACTAGCAAGTTCAAAGTGTTCAATTTCAGCAAGTTGTTGAAGATGACAAGGAGAGTAAAGAGCTTGCGTAGTAGGATTTGGCAAGAACCTTTTTTTAAGCTCTATTCGTAGCTTACTCCAACTTCGGATTTTATCTTTCCCCATCCGTTTTCGTTTACTTTTCAAATTCTCCCACCAAACCCAAGCATAACCCCTAAAGGAGGAAGTTACTAGCTTGATCTTGTCAAGATCGGGATAATCATAGTGAGCAAACAAATCATCGACATACCCTAGCCATTCAATGAACTGGTTAGGTGTAAGGTACCCATCAAATGTAGGGAACCTAATCCAATTACCACGAAAAATCATTTTGTGAGGCTAGGTTGCGTTTAGGTGCGAATGGTGTTTGGGCTAACTGGTTCTTTGTGGACTAAAATATAAATCTACCAAGAGAATCTTGTAGTATAGGGTATTAGGAATTAAGAGGATCAAGAAGGACATAAATTCATCTCTAAATCATGAGATACAAGCAAAATGCCAACATGACTTCTAGTCGCAATCCAGCAGGACCAATAAAATGTTTGAGCACAAATGAAGCCCAAAGACTTAACTTTTCGACTTCAAACCAATTGGACAACGAAGATAGAACCCAAAATAAGATAACCAGGTAGATACTCAACAATAATCACCACAAATTTGCAGGTAAAGTCCAGAACAAACAGAACAACACTACACCAACATTCCCAGTTCACGCCAAGAACATGTTATAACTTCACACAAAAAGCTGCTCTATCCCACAAGGGTTTAACCAAAACTACCAAGAGATATCCAAAGATAAAGGTCTAAGGAACTCAGTAAAGTATGAAAGTTCACACTTTTACCTTTTGAAGCGTGCCAAAGAACCAAAAGAGCAATCCTGTTCCAGTCGCAGATCCAGCAGGAGTGATTGTGGGAAATTGCTTTAACGAGCACTCAAATCTTCTCCGTTTGACTTCAAACCAAAACCAGGTGAAAGAGGACTCTCCAATCAAGAAAAACCTCAAAAAGGAATGAGCTAAGAAAACCAAAACTCTCATGCCAAGGAACCAAAGAAAACTAGTCTGTTCCAGGCGCAAGTCCAGAAGGAGCGATTGGAGAAAAATGCTTCAACGAGCACCCAAATCTTCTCCGTTTGTCCTCAAACCAAAACCAGGTTAAAGAGGACTCTCCAATGAAGAAAAACCTCTATATGAACGAGCTAATAAAATCAAAGCTCTGATACCAATTTGATGCATAAAACTCAACGGATTTACGCAACACAACGGCTAATCAACTCGTTCTCTAACCAAAGATAAAATCTTTTGTGGGTTTTTGTGTTTATATCAAAGGAAAGCAATAAAGGATATGACTTGGATAAAGTTTCCACCACCAAGCCTAAACAACTTGATTAATTCAAGGCTAAAGTACTTAAACACCACCAGGAAAGAATCAAATCGACGAAAACCAGAGTAACTAGTGATAAAGCAAATTAAGCACCACACTAATTACAATAGCATTCGATTTCCTACTCCTCTCAAGAACACTCAAGCAATAAAGTACTAAGCATTTTAGAGAAAGAATAAACCAAGCTCAAAGGTTTAAAAGAGAAAACACTCTCATTTTCATATTCATCATCATCATAGTATTCGTCTTTCGGCTACAAGGCTGCCTCTACATATATAGGGGGAGGAAAGGGTTCCTAAATGACCTAGGAAGCACCTAGAATGTATCCTTGCTGCCCAAGGCTCAGTAAAGAGCTGTTGGGAGGACCACAAGGCTCCTAATAGGCGCACAGCTCGCTGGAAAGTGACAGTCAGCTGTTACCTTGTACTATTGGGACCACTACATTAAATGCATTGATTTAATGGTCCTCTAGGCCTTTCTCTCTCAGCATGTGACTCCTTATCCCTTTAGCAACTTGAATTAAGCTATTACAAAGCTGGAAAACAAATTACAAATGCAAACTAGGCTAATTAACACTAATCATGGTTGTACGGACTAGTTAGGACTAAATGCATGCTAAAATTAACTAATTGCTAAATGCTTTATTATGCAAGATAACAAGCCCTCAAATGCTCCTGCATCAGATGCGGAAGAGCTACTGGAACTCTAGGCCATGATGTTTATTATATGGAGGATGTTTTTAGAAACACATCGATGTTTTTTTTTTGCTATCTTGGATGATATATTTCACTTATTTTGAGAGACAAATGTACGCCTATACTAATGATGTGCAGATGTTACTTTTAGACTTGTGAGCATAGTATGAAAATCCTATAGTGATTATAGTGGGTATTTTCATTTTCTTTTTTGGCCGTTGGCTTGCTATTGAATTGTTGCTTAGGTCTCCACTTGGAAAAGGGAAAATCATTCATATTGCTTGATGTTGTCACTTGTTTATGTTACTTGTTTGGGGTTCTTGTGTTTAATTAGAAATTATTTGCTGGTGCTCCATTTAATTTGGTTAAGACTATGCTCAGGTTGGAGAGTTAGTTTCTTCTTCCTGTTTCTTACTTATTCTCATGACACCAGCTAGTGGTGGTTTGTTTTATTTCTTTTGTAGTGCTTTACTGGAAAATTATGGAAGTGGTTGCTAACATCTTTATTTTCTCCAAGGGTATCTATCATGGTGAAAACTGATGTAGATTAAAGATATTAATGCACAGACATAAAGTGATTCAATGTTTTCGTTAGTGATCAAATTTTCAGTTCCAACTCGTGGATAGTTAACTTGGGATCATCATCGTCAAAAGAATGTAGTCTATTGACCTAGTTGATGCTTTCTCTGACTTATGTTTTCATAAGGGAAAACTTTTCTAGAAAGAGGGAGTTGTTTGTAACCATGATGGTTTTTCCCCCAGTCTTGGTAGAGACTTTGCATTTTTTTTGAAACTATTTGGGTTAGTTTGTTGCCTCATGACATATGATCTCTACTTGCTCATCTATTGGCTTTGTTTGGTTATTGCAGAGCAGCTCAAAATGCAGGTTGATAGGACATTGAAAGCTGTAGAAGGGTGGACTTTCGTGGAAAATGCAATACTGAAATTAACAGACAGTTGTGAGAGGCGCCCTGATCCATCAAAATTAGATCCGAAGGATCTATTGAGGGCGTATACGTAAGTATCTATATTGTCAATGGTTAAATCTCTTGTAAATAATATTTATACATATTGTGGCTAATATGTGATTCCCGTTCCAGTGTGATATACGAGCTCCGTCCGCGAGGTCCCTCAGATCCTTATTCTCAGAAGCTTTACGACTTCTACAAGCAGTTTTATGTGCACTACATCAGTTCCATTGTGAGTAAAAGGTAGTCATGTTATAATGGTCCATAGAATGAGTATCATTTGATTCAAATGTTATATCTTATATTTACTTTTTTGAGCTGATACATAATGAAGATTTCCTTGCCTATTCCCCCCCTTTCCCGGATTCAGAATTTTGAATCGTACCTTGTTTGGAGAAGGAGTTGAGCCGAGCGATCCAAAATGGTTTAAGGGGTGTTCGGCCAAACTTCAACCAAAATTGAATTTCTCTTCTCATTTTTCCTCACATCCACTTTCCTCGACCTCCATCTCCGCCAAATATTCGACTTCTTTTTTTGGATAACTTTTTTTATTAATCAATTGTAAAAAGAATACAGTATATGAGGTCAAGATGTCCTCAAAAGAAAACAGAAAAATCTACAAATCCCGCCAATGGCGTTGGACTACCGTAAGTAGTATTCCCTTAAATGCTCCTGCCGCTTTTGCCCCAAGGGAAGCCAAATAAACCGAATGTTCAGCTTCTTATAAGCTGAAAATAACCCCCAAGGAGGCTAGGAGCAGGTCCAACTTCCGAGCTTCAATTTGGAGCTTCTGGTTTTCGACTCTTGAGAAAGCTGATTTGGTGGTGGAGAGGGAGGTGGAAGGTGGAGGATGTGAGGGAGATGAGGGGGAGAAGCTCAAACTTGATAGTGGCTTGACAAAACATCCCCTCAGTTCTTAGTTGGTTCAATTTTTCTGAAATTGGTCGGGTAAGAGCCTGAAAACTAGTGCCCAGTCCTATTTTTGGGTTGCAATGGGTTTAGAGTCTGATTCAGTTTGGTTTGATCTCGTATAGTACTAGTTAACAATCATTCTTGCCATCAATCTTAGTGTTTTCTATCTGCAGATTGTCATTGATTCAGTTAAATTTTCGGAAATTTATAATGTTTTGTGCTTGAATATTTCATATGCTAGGTTTTGCCGGCACTAGAGCAAACGACTGAAGTGTTTTTTCTGGGAGAGTTAGTACGGAGATGTTCAGTTCATATTTTCATGACTAAACATCTTCGGAAAATGTTTATGTATTTGGACCGCTTTTACATCAAGGAGCAGGGACTCCTTTCTTTGGAGTATGTTGGGGACGCTTATTTTTGTGACTTGGTATTTACAAATCCTTATGCTTATATTTATAATATTAAAAAGTTCTTGTTTTGAGTGGATGATTTGACCAAATGTTTTCTCATTTATTAGGTCTATCCTGCTGTATGGTTCAAGGTTGAGGAGATTATATTACAGCGGGTGAGTATTTCTTCTAAATTGTTTTTATGACGGATATATCTCGTCTCTCATATTTTTTTAGATAAGAAAAAGTTTGATTAATAATCGAAAAGTAGCCGTATAAGAAAAGAGGACAAGGTGTTTAGAACACCGAATAAAAAGTGTGCGGAATATCGTCTTTGCAAAATGTTTATTGTGCAAAGGCAGAATGAATGAAGGCATAATGAAGAAGGCTAGGACTTGTACAAAAAGATAAATAAGTGTGTGTAATTGATGGGGGTTTTCTTGTTGTCAGGTGAAAGGGGAAAAGAATCACTTGGTGAGGTTGGAACGGGTGTGCCGGGCTAAAGGGGAGTGGGGTTTGAGTATAGGCTAAATGGCATTGGCGTTGAAACTGAGGGTCTTTGACACCGAGTTATAAGGAGTAGATATGAGTTGCATACTCTAATGGGTGGGTGGGACGCCCATGTTGCGACTGGGACACATGCTAGCTCGTGGAAATTTATTTTTTTTCAGAGTTTTTTGCCTTTAGTTGAGCTGAAATTGTGGAATGGATGGATGTGTGGAAGGGGGATCTTCCGTTTTCCTCCACATATCCTCGGGTTTTCCGGCTGTCCACCCTTCATGGGGCCCCGGTGGCTGCGTTTCTCTCAGCCACTGGTGGGTCTTGGGACTTACATTTGCGCCGGCCACAACATGATAGGGAGATGGAGGAGCTTTGTTTCCTCCTCAGTGTTCTTAATTCCACTTTCCTTGTCCCTAGGGACGATTCTCGGACTTGGACGGGGGATCCTTCTGGGGTCTTCTCTTCAAAGTCCTTCCTTCAACAGATTAGCCTTCCCTCTCAGTTTCCATGATTCCCTCTATCTACTTTTATTTGGAAGTATAAGGTTCCACTGAAGGTTCGCGCTTTTGTGTGGACTTTGGTGCTAGGTAGGTTGAATACTTATGATATGTTGCAACGTCGCAGACCTGGGTGGACCCTTTTACCGCGGGATTTGTATGATGTGTCGTCATAGTGGGGAGTATTCTTTGCATCTGTTTGTGCAGTGTGATTTTGCCAGGAATCTTTGGAATAGATTGCTGTGTGGGGAGAATTTTGTGTGCCCAGCTACGGTGGGCGAGTTCTTGCAGTTACGATTTGCTGCGATGAGGAGGAGTAAAGAGGGGAGAGTGTTGTGGAGGTGTGCCTGCATGGGTATTCTGTGGTGTATATGGTTGGAGAGGAACTCGAGGGTCTTCTCCGAGACACAGAAGTCTCCTGATTTAGTTTGGGATTACATTGTATATTTGGCGTCTCTCTGGGGAATCACTAGTGCAAAAAGTGTCATGTGTGACGGTCAAAAAGACCAATGTGTGACGGTCATCGACCGCCATACTTCAAGGGGTCACACATTCTCCAAAGAATGTGCGACGGTTAAAGAACCGCCACACAAAAGTTATGTGCGACAGTTCTTTAAAACAACCGCCACACATTCTTGAGGAAT